>OY856365.1:12473200-15288200 GCA_963693475.1 Ectropis crepuscularia
TACCGAAACTGGTAGGGCTGGCACGCGTAGTGATTACACTGAGGTGTTGAAGCGTCCATGCGGTTCCAAATTCTCTTCTGTAGAAGATGTCGTAAATTTCGTGAATACACACTTTGTAAACGCCGCGGCGAGCGCGGGCGCGCCCGCGGCTGACGTGTCCGCCGCGACGCGTGCGCTCGCCTCGGCGCGCGCGCCGGCTGACCGCTCGCTGCGCTTCAAACCGTTCACCGCGCAGGAGGTGTTGCGTATATTGACACACGGTGTCGCACGGAAGCGATCAAAAGATGCGTATGAGATATCTGTATTTTTAATACATAGTGCAGCTCAGCCTTTAACTCCTATTCTAACAAGTCTTTATAACAGCTGCGTTAGGGAGGGCGCTTATCCTTCTTCTTTAAAAAATGTTAAGGTATCACCTATTTACAAAGGAAAAGGTAATCAAGAAGACGTCAACAGTTATCGACCCGTGTCAATAATACCAGCCGTTGCAAAAATTTTCGAGTATGGCCTCAGTACTAGACTTACAGAGTACCTGGCAGAGTGTGCGGCACTGAGCGACAGGCAGTACGCGTATCGTAGCGGTAGGTCCACCACGGCGTTAGCTACAGAACTGGTGCGACGGATCGTTGAAGCCCGCGAAGACCAGAAGCAGGTCGCAGTTATCTTCTGCGATCTGTCGAAGGCCTTCGATGTGGTCGACCACGATCTGCTAGCAGCGAAGCTGCAATACTATGGAATCGACGGTCCCGCAAGTAACCTTCTGAAAGAGTTCATGACAGGTCGCGAACAGATAGTGGTGGGGGATGCTGGGAGAACTAAATCTACACCGTTGGGGACTGTTATTGGAGTAGCGCAAGGTTCTTCGCTCTCCAATATCATGTTCTCCCTTCTTCTCAATGACTTGCCAGAAAATATTCCGGGTGCGCAAATCCTTATGTATGCCGACGATGTCGCTGCTGTCGTTGCGGCGTCCTCTATAGATGAACTAGAGTGGACTCTTGCTAAAGTAGCCAGAGAATTAAACACTTGGTTTGTTTTGAATGGTCTTATGTTAAATATAACCAAAACGCAGTTCATCCCTTTCAACTTTGCAGGCCGTGCCTACCGACCGTTAATCGATGGAATATGTAATAAGCTGGGTCGATCCTGTTTTGCGCTGTGACGGGTGTCCGCGATTCTGCCGTACCATATGGTACGGCAGTGTTACTTTGCCTCCATACATTCAGTTCTTCAATACGGTGTTGAACTTTGGGGACGCGCTGCCGATTGGGAGCGCGTTTTCAAAATGCAAAAGCGAGCCGTACGAGCTGTGTATCGGGAGTCCTGGGACACCCCCGCTCTACCATATTTTCGGGACATGAGAGTACTCACCCTTCCGAGTCTCGTGTGCCTGCAAGCGGCTATTTATGCCTGGGACCATCTTGACGAATACACATGTCTCGGGGACGCGAATCCTCGATCCCGCCACCCGAGCCGACTCTGCCCCGTACCACACCGACTTACTAAGACGTCCAAGTTGGTGCACGTGACTGCGCCGGTAGTATATAATCGTCTTCCCCACGAGTTCAGAGAAGCACCATCGAGAGGGTCGTATAAGCGTAGGGTAAAAAACTGGCTTGTCGACCAGGCTTTCTACAAGTTTGACGTATTTTTAAAAATTAAAGTACAATTATAGACCTCAAATGTGAACTTACCGATTAGCTGAGTTGTTGCGACTGAATCCTATTTTATGTATGACATTTATAAACTCTGTAATGCTTTTTAGATTTTTTTTTATTTTTTTTTATTTTGATATTGTTGTTTGCTTGTTTGACTTTCAAGAATGTATTTCCTTCATTTCGTATTTATTATTATTTTCTTATTTGAAATGAAATGATTTGATAGATTAGATTTGATTATTAATGTTGACATGAAATGTATGTAAGCAACTATTTGATTTTTTATGACAGACAATTTGTAACTGTTTTTGATTATTCTTATTTTTTATTTTTTATTATTCTTATTTGACATGTAACTATTATCTTGTTATGAATAAAAATCTGAATCTGAATCTAAATATACATATATATGCAAGTTTGCCATAACATATTTTGTACAAAATTGTTTTATTTTTTACAAAATTAGGTTTGCACTTGACCACCATATCACTTGACGTTACGCGACGGCGCGGTCAGCGATGGAACGTAATTAAAAGTGGCTTATGTATTATTCCAGACTACAATCTAATTGTGATCCAAATTTTAACCCCATCTGTTCAGATGTTCCGACATGATTGAGCAACTAACATCCAAACACCCAAAACTTTGACATTCTCCGTCAGTCAGTCTCAGTCTCTCCTACTTCCTATTCTGGATTATGCTGCTTCTATTTATGTCATCTGCACACCCCGCATGTTAAGATCCTACTTTTCTTTTTCCACCCTAAGGTTGCCTGGAAGAGATCGCTTTTAGCGATAAGGCCGCCATCTGTCGCACTAACTTTGTGTTAACCCTTTTTTAATTCGCAAATTATTGTTATTTTGGTGTGTTCAATAAAGTGTATCTATCTATTTATTTATAAAATGAGCACGATTAGATTAACTTAAGTATAGATACAAAATGTACCTATATACCATAGATATAAAATACAGATATAAGATAATAAATACACCCGAAATAATACAGTGTTTGTCTTATTTTTCAGATCGAAATGGCGGAGTGGGTCCAGACTCTATCGATGGACGCGTACTTCATAACGTACTTCGTATTTAGAGTATTATTCGTTCATCTCATTCCTTGCACATCTCTGGTTGTACTAAACGTTCTACTGTTCCGAGCCATGCGGACTGCGCAGTTGAACCGGCAAAAATTGTTCAAAGAAAACAGAAAATCCGAATGCAAAAGACTTAGGGACTCAAACTGCACAACCCTAATGCTGATCGTTGTTGTAACAGTCTTTCTACTGGTAGAAATACCAGTAGCCGTTGTCACGATACTTCACATAATATCGAGTACTCTGGTGGAAATACTCGATTACCATATTGCGAATATTCTCATTTTAGTTACAAATTTCTTTATCATAGTCTCGTATCCGATAAATTTCGCCATTTATTGCGGTATGTCAAGGCAATTTAGGGAAACTTTTAAGGAGTTATTCATTAGGGGTGCCGTGACTAGTAGAAAAAATGGCGGATCGAGTAGATATTCCTTAGTCAACGGGCCTAGGACGTGTACTAACGAAACTGTGCTTTAGAGTATTAGATACTACAAATGAATGCTAAATACTTGTTATAGATATTTTATACTTGTTTATCTATGAAACCGATTACTTTGATGTATGTCTAGAACTGTCATTTTTGTCTATATATGTAGACATATCAATTATACAGTTTTTTCACATGTTAGCACCTTAGTTCATGTTTATTTTTGTTTGTAATCCTAATATTATAATTGTAGGTAAAGGATATTTTAGATGAAATGTTGATATTTGTAACTAGTTAGGTAGAATTTAAAATATATAGTTTGCATATTGTCGCTTAAAAAGTTTTTAGTATTTTGTTTTTGTACTTTTTCTTGGCTGTGTGTCTACCTAATCAATAGATGAATAAGATAGCTTATATAAATTTTATTTTTAATAGATTAGCTAGCCGCATAGCCTTTAAATGGAGAGCCCCCATTAAGGAAAAGTATTTTTATAAAAATTTGATTTCTAAATGTAAATACTTTTTTTTATCAATGTGCTTGGTAGATATGTACCGTGTTGCAATTAGTTATATCAATGTAATATAAAAATATAGTAACAAATGAATGTGTACAAGTTTTTAGAGAATATATAAAAAGTATATAATTTATGTCGTAATGCATTTCATTAGAGATGAAGCTTTTGTTCTAATAGAATAATTACTTTAACTATTTGTGTAATTTTTGTATAAATATAATTGTAATGACCGTGACGGGTCGTTTCTGTATGAAGTTTAGGGACTGTATTATTCAATAAAAAATATAAAATATTTGTTTTTTTTTAATTACTCCCTCATAAAAGGGCCACAGCAGGCTTGCTTTACTTATAATTTAAGTATCGGCGATCGACGATTTTGCGACTATATTGTGGCTACATCGTTCGACTCTGCGTTGAATTGCAACATCGAAATTGCACGTTTTAGCGATTGTGTTGAATGCTGCATCGTGATTTCGCGCCTACGTTCGAATACATCTAAATCGGGGATTTTATCGACTATTCCAAGGCTGGATCGGCCCTTCTACCGCCTTACTAAATTGGCAGTTACTGGCTAATTACTGGCTTTGGCAGTGTTTTTGCTGTCTCTATAATTTCAAGCGAAAAGACGAGAGAGTTATCAATATCAAAGCCAACACAATTTGGTTAGGGGGTAGACCCTCGGGTCATATCTTCGGTCTTTGGAACGTCAACCATGAAACGCAATATTAAAACGCAATAAGCCTGTTCATAGCAATTGCGGTGCCGTCCTGAGTTTAAAACTCTATATTTCACGTAATACAGCACTGTTCGGCAGATGCCAAATAATGCAACCGGCATCTGAATGTGTGCGGAGTGTGGCGTTTAGTCGCTGTATTGCTCCTCCCAAAAAATTGACTTAGCCTATCAATCACGCGTATTTCCAATCCATACAAGGCCAGAACGCAAGGGTATGAAACTAATCAAGTATAGATTGTAAATAAGTTTTTTTACTAAGATCTTCCAAACCATACAAGACCAGTACGCAAATACTCGCGTATACTTTGTAGTAACGTAGAAGTATTATGCTGTTACAAAATATACAGGGCCAGTACGCATACGGACTAATCGTGTATGTTTTGGAATAAGCGCGCGAAACTAACATTACAATTTGTACGTGAGCAGTTGCATTTTTTTGTTTATATAAAGAGTGACGAGACGAACAGGACATTTGCCTGATGGTAAACAACATACCTGCTACATAACAGTACAGTGCCACGCAGCTATTGGAACATGAAGAGTCCAAATCATTACCTAGCACTGCACTGCGCTCGTCATCCAGATATTTAAGATGTTATACTGACTGATTTATTGTAGATGTTGGTTTCCCAGATCCGACTCAGAGCACCCCGACTCCACCTAGTCTTGTCGCTACTACCCCTAGAGTGTATATAAAAAATGCGGGAGCCAGAAGCTTAAGGGAGGTCCTGAGAGGAGCGACCCATACGAGGCCTAGCGAAACGCAGGGGGGAGGTGGCGAGCGAAGCGAGCCGGCGACCTCCGTAGTGGAGCTCAGGCCGAGTATGGAGAAGCGACACTCAGGGCTGACCGCAGGGCTTCTGGCGGGAGCCCACCCAGAGTCAAATCTCAGCATCGGATCGACAACATAGACAATCAGTACGAAAAATTATTGTATGCATTGTAATAACAGATTTAAAACAACATTACAATATAATATACTCGTACGCGAACAGTTTCCTATGGCTGCGTTCTGGCGTTGTATAGAATGGAAAGACGCGACGCGAGCATCCACGTTACAAACTATACACGATCAGTACGCAAAACTCTTGTATGGTTTGTAATAACAGATTTTAAAACAACATTACAATATATACTCAAGCAGTTTCCTATGGCTGCGTTCTGGCGTTGTATAGTTTGGAAATACGCATCAATCACCGCGTTTTGCGTTTTTTAGTATGTGTGTGAAATTGTTGGTCGCCTTATTCAGCTTCTAAAAAGCGATTAAGTAGCCGATCGCCGATGCTAAAGGTAGCTAGTGTGCTAGTGGCCCTAACACTCTTCCTTTTTTATCGCGTATATGCCTGCGTTTGACCACCAACTTGCCTGATGGTAAGCGACGGTGTAGTTGAAGATGACGCACGTTGACCTAGAAAGTACCTATTCGCTCTGACCTTGAAAAGTTCTATCTCTCAGGGAACAAGGAGGTCGGCAATTTATTCCACTCTAAAGCTGTACGTACCTACGAGAAAAGTAGATTAAAACCGTTTTGTACAGATTTTCGGAATATCCACAGTGTATAGGGTAGTGGGCAGACTTACGACTTGTCCTGTAGTGGAAAGGGAAAGGCAATATAGAACATCGTCGAAAAGTGGATGTACACGACCTATCGTGTACATCCGCTGCACACTCTCCAAAATGCATTCTGTAAAACACTGTCAGACTAACCACTTTTCGACGATGTTCTAGGCTTAGCAGCTTTTTAGCTACTAAGTCTCTATCACCTATTAGCCGAACAGCGCGCCGTTCTACCGAGTTAAGAGCTTCGAGCTGGTACTTTGCCGATCCATCCCATAGGTGGCAGCAGTGAATCCTAAGAAATCCAGTTCATTTAGTCAGCTGTCACGTCTCATTTTACATTACAAGTAAGTAGCATCTCGGGGTTTCATTCGCGTAGTTTTCCATACTGTTTTTTGTTTCGGGATAAAATTGAACTCACTTTGGAATATAAAAACCTAGAGGTGTAGGTAGGATTTGAACCTCACGATCTTAAAATGACGTTATTTTATTTAGTTGTTGATCTATTACACCGATGACATCGAAGACGATGGGATTTGTTATTTTATGAAACATTGACTGCGCTGCCGAATACCGTGCGATGATCGCAAGACGCGGCAGTTATCGATCACTTGAAGTCTAACTAACGCCAACCAATCGCAGAATGCACGGGCGCTACCCGCCGAGTCTGCGGCCGACCACGGGCGTAAAACGCGTCGTGAGTTGTGCTTTCATTTTTTACGTATCTGCATTCTACACAAGTTGCAGGCCCGCAATCGCGGTGGTCGCGGCTGAAAATCACTCTGTGAGTTCTTAGTCTAAGAATCTCCATCTAAGTTGTGGTGTGATCTCTAACAATAAAATAATAATCAATATTGGTCGACAATTCACACACCATCTGGCCCCAAACTAAACAAAGCTTGTACTATGGCGGCCAGATAGCTGATATAATACTTTTATAGTTTTAAATACATACGTATTATATATAGTAACACCCTAACACCCAGACATAGTACAAATATTTGAATTCATCTACACAAATATTTGCACTATAGGTGGGAATCGAACCCACGACTCTCGGCTTCGGAGGCAGAGTTACTACCCACTAAACCACGAGGCCAGTCTATTCACAATTAGGTTAATTGTGAATAAACTAATATTGTAAATTGCACTTGGCGACCGTCAGTGATTGTTATCTTAATATATATAGATCTCCTGTCACGATGTTTGTCCGCGATGGATTTCTAAACTACTTCACCGATTTTAAATTAAATTGGCACACCGTGAGCAGTCTGGTCCAACTTGAGAGATAGGATAGTTTTTATTTCGATTAATAGTATTGAAATGACAATATCCGAGCGCAGCCGGAATGGGCCGCTAGTTATATTATAAATACGAGTCCATGTTTGAGTGTTTGATACGCTAGGTTCTTTTTACGTCTGAACCGTTAAAAATGTAACATTTTCTAGACTCAGCAGTAATTGTTTTCGCTCCCGCAAAGATTACACATATCTATATTCTGGAATAAAACATTAAATAAATTTTAGATTTACAAACAATCATTCAAGTTAAAATAAAATAACTCAGTTTATAAAACGCAAAGCGAAGAAATAATTTTAATGTGATTTTAATCGTCTTTGAAAGGGTCTCAATTAAAAGCGTCAAAAGTTTTTAATGAGATTGAAAAGTGATGCTCCGTCCTTTTCTAAAGTAAAGTAAGTATTATAATGCCAGTGAGTGACGGACAAGAACAAAAATGTTTGAGCAGAAATATTTTGACATCGATATTTTGATTCATGGTAGGATCATCCGAAAAATAAAGTTGGCAACACTGGTCACGGGTAGTTTTTACCCGTCACTTCTGTTATATATTCTTCTTACAGTTTTGCACATTTGTGTCTCACATTTTTTCCCGTTCGGTTTATAGCCTTTTTCAAAGTCAAAAGTCAAAGTCAAAGTAATTTATTCGCCAAAAATTGTGGTTACAAATAAGGTCTTAAAATACTATGGTTTGGTGCTGCACAATTTCAGCCTAAAAGGCATGCGAAATTTTAAAAATTTGTTACACATTTATAAAATCTTCAAAACAAACATCTTAATTTACAATAACAGTTATTATATATCTAAGGAATTCTTAATTTACAATAACAGTTTTTATATCTAAGGAATTTTAAAATGAAAGTTATAATCTAAACAACAAAAATTACTTAAAGTAAAGGCAATACAATAAAATAGGTTAATACAATAGGAAAGGAAAAATAAAACTATGTGATGTGTACATCATTTCTCTTTATTTGTTTGCTAATATCCGAAGCGGTTAAATCGATTATGACGGGACTTTCCGTACTAGATAGATGATGTTCTAATGCGTTAAAAGTAAAATGCTACTTATTAATTCTTTATTAACTAGTGATCCGCTGTTAAAATTTAAATAAATAAAAGAATAAATGAACGTGTCTGCGTGAAATGCATGGTAGTATGTGTAATGCTGTTCTTATAGATTTGATGAAGTTAAATGCATAAAAAAAATCATCCTGCACTCTTTCTCTGTATAAACTATAATAAGAAAGAACAATGGCAGACTTTCATACATTAAAATAGTTGAGACGAAATGATAGCGTCTATATTTCAAAAATATCTTAAAATGTTGAACGTCAGTCCCTAAGCAAGGTATGGAAAGATTTTTGTCTTCAAAGGGCCTAGAAAAAAAGATATTTAGGTTGAAACTTTATTAAAATTCGATAAGTCACAGGCTAAATAAAGAGATGTGACAGAGATACTCTGTATTAGTGGCTGACGTTGACATGCCAGAGACATAATATATTTTTTTAATTAGAGTTTGACTATGGATACTAGCTCTTCAGCCGCAGTGACATAGGAGAATTTCTAAAGTTGCCATATCATTAAAATAGAATTATACCAATAGTTTTAACGTTGATATTATTAATATTACGGAAAGAAGTTTTAATGAAACTAATATCCACTACTATCTTTTAATTTTTATAACTACTGATATTCTATTTACTAATGATAACCAACTTGAAATAAAATATATTTTTGCCGTCATTATTGTTTTACAATTACTTCCAAAATAGCACGATTATAATAGCTGGTCATATTTTAACGGTGTACTAAGTCATTTTAGTCATAATATATGAAAACCCAAAATATTTTGTAATATTTTTTGTGGCTTCTATTACCACATATATTTAATTGAAAAATCTTAGAAAAATCAATAAATTCATTTCGTATAAACGTTATTTCTAGACGCTACCATGAAGCTAACTATTATTTTGCCATTGTTCTTTCATACTCCTCCGTCATTGCAATTTTCGTAAAAAGAGGTACAAAGTTTTTTGACTCATATACACGTAAGAATATATAGATGAACTCAAACCATTATCACAATTTACTGATAAATTAATTATGTTTGTTAAATTTGACTAAATATGTTTGCTGGGTTGCTCTGGTGGCTTAGTGGGTAAGTCTGTCTACAAAGCCGTGTGGTTCGATCCCCGCCAAGTGAAAATATTTATGTGATGAATTCAAATATTTGTTCTGAGCAAAAAGTTTACATAAGTATACTACGTATAGAATTAGAACAAACGCTTTACACCGAAAACACGGGACTGATCGCTCTTGTGGGAATGTCATATTTTTGTCGCGGCTCATCACTAAGTATGTCGCCATAGCCATTATACACCTTATCTGCTTACGATTGATACAAACGAACCGTGCGGAACAACCTAATCTATTTACTTATTCTTTAGCTAATGTAATGTGTTTAAAATATATAAGTATTATATATCAGCTATCTGGCTCCCATAGGACAAGCTTTGCTTAGTTTGGCGTCAGATGGTGTTGTGTGGCTTAACATTATTTTGACATAACATTATTGGACATGGTTTCAATACAACCTTACCATTAATATGGTAAGGTTGTTAAATGTTAGAATGTTGAGGTAATCCTCAACATTCTAACATTTAAAATATTCGTAGGATGCAAATGTTTGGATATTAATTTGATGCTTAATAAGAATCCCAAAGCGTCAGACTGCAGAACTGATCGAGCTGAAATTTGGAACACAGTTAGATAACTGTCCTGAATAGCACATGGACTACTTTTTAGCACGTGAAAATAACTAAAACAGAAACTAGTGAAACCGTGGGACGCCACTAGTTATTAATAATATATTTTTTATGATTCAAATAATGATCTGCACACTTGAAAAGCTTAATCGTTTTCCCTCTGTCTATTGTCTACTCATAAACTAATGCAATAAAAATCCAATAAGTGTGACGTCTCGAGACAGCCCTATCGCATTACAGCCAATCATGGACCGCGCCCAGCTCCATAACCGTAAACGTATATTGTTTATGACAGTCAGGGTTGGCACGTGGCCTTAGGTGTAAAATAGATTGAATGCGGCCAATTCTGGCGGCTCAAGTTTCTAGGAACGAGTTCTTTATCACGCGATACACTGTGCGGGTATCTGACCGAAAAAAGTTATCTTTTCTTATTCTTTTATTTCTTTTAACTATTACAATAGAGTCACGCCTCTTTGTTTCGAGTCTTTGAAACGATGTCACTTTTTCGGGCTACGAGCAGTCTGATAGAAAAAATTGTATTACTGTAAAATTTTACAGCTATGTTTTAGTGCTATTTTAATTACGATTTCTTTGCGTTGGCTGTGGAGACTATGGGTCCTGGGTCATCCGACATGAAAAGGTTTGCAAAACAACTGTCGTAGCGGTTGGTTCTGGCCTCAGGGGACCTCAGAGCCCTCAGAGCCGGCACTTACTTCGCCCAAAAAATAAGCATCGCGATCCAAAGGGGCAACGCTGCCAGCGTTTTGGGGACCCTGCCGCGCGGCAGTGATCTTGACGGCGTGTTTACTTTATACGATACCTTTTTTTTAATGCATATATAAATTATAGCTACGTATATAAATTTATCTTTTAGTTATATTAATCGCCTTGTATATTACTACCGAATGGATTGATGTAAATAAATATTTGTACCTACTTGACGAGTCTGCATGAAATACTCAGGATGTTGAGTTATAAAAATGTATGTATGTATATCTTAGATTAAGTTGAGTTACGGTGGTCTAGTCGGGAGAACGGCGGCTGCCGATCCGGAGACCCCGGGTTCAATCCCCACACGCACCACTGTCTTTTCGAAGTCATGTGCGTAATGCCGCTAACTTAAAAACGGTGAAGGAAAACATCGTGAAGAAACCGACATGAACCTAGAATCTTTCGAAGTGTCATGTGTCATCCGCCAACCCGCACTGGGCCAGCGTGGTGGATTATGGCCTTAACTCTCTCCTTGCGAGAGAAGGCTCCGAGTCCCAGCAGTGGGAACGTTTAGTGGGCCGTTGATGTTGATATCTTAGATTTATGCGAACATGTGATGTTTGTAATAGGCATGCCGACTAAAATTACTAATTAGTTCATCAGTTAGATTTATCAATAAGTAGTGTACGCGTAGCTTTTCTTTTGTTTCACAAACAAAAATTACGAAGATACACAGAAGTTTCGAGTGACGCCTTTTCATTGTGAATTTTACGAAAAATGTATGTCTCTACCCCACTCCGGAAGTTTGATGATCTAAATCTTTGTCAGTTTGTAACAATAAGATTAAACAAATTTTATGAATTTACGTACTCATATTTTTGCATAATCTACTTTACGAACTAATTAGCATGGTGTACTTTTGACCCAGTAATTTTGCCAATCGGCCAATTTATATTTAATGCGATAAAACCCCAAGCCGTAGCAGTAGGAACACAAAATAGGTTATTTACGCATTTCTTCACCTGTGATTCGCAGCCCTATTATCCCTATATTGTTTACGACAGCCAGGGTTGTCACGTGGCCTTAGATGCAAGGAGATCGATAGTCGGCAACTAAGCAAGTACTCGAGGCTGTGACGTCATTCAGGTGTAGCTAACGACTGAAGTGCCACAAACTTGCAGATTCCGCACACATATTTGAACTTAATCCCGTACGTTGTAGATGCAATTTTACGTGACGGTAAATTATGGTAGGTTTAAAAGTGATCCATCAGGTGTCCTATTGAAAGGTTTTTGACGTAAATCATAGACTAATAACGCTAAGATCGATAATCTTCTAACAAACGATACGATATTCTACGATATTAAAAATATGTACGTCAACGTTTGTAAACTCAGTATTTGTCGAAATAAACGTTTTTCATTTTCATTTTCAAACGCTTCACCTATATTGAGGCAAAAAGCAGATTGATTTCGTCGTAAGCAGTATGTGCTGAAGTTTGCCAAACAAAACTTTAATGTCATGGAGTATTTCAGTTCAGTGAAGGACCATACAAACCATCAGTATGGTTTTATTTGTCGGAGACGCTTGCACTAGCGCTGGACCTTGACGACTACTGAGCCAATATGGCTCACTATGATTTGGCTCACTCTTCTTGCGCCGGTGTCTAAGCGTTATTATTCTATGACGTAAATATATAAACGTCTCAGTTCTTAGTTTTTTCATACCATTGAAATTATATGACATCCAATTTTAGTTAAATTAGCCTTTGTAATAAACAAATAAATAAACATTGGTTAACATTTCACACACAACACTATCTGAGCCCAAGCTAAGCAAAGCTGGTTGTCTTGTATGCTAGACAGTTGATTAAATACTTATATGGATCTAAATACATAATTATTATACATAGAAACACTCAGACACAGAGCAAATACTTTTATTCGTCCTACAAATATTTGCACTGAGTGGAAATTAACCCACGACCCTCGGCTTCGCAGACAGGCTTTACTACCAAGTAAGCCATGGGGTCAGTCCATTTCCATTTAGCTTTAGGGATTTTTTTTGTTGGTTTGGAGTGATGTGTGAGGATAAACTAGCGTTATCTGCTATGGAGCGCAATATCAGTATAACCTAACAGCATAGCACCTACGGTAGTTACTTTAAGTTTCGTAGATTATTATTTGTGCGTGTCAACCCTACGCATTACATTTAGGCCAATTGTCCACGTAGCTGCACGACATCTGCACGATTTCGACAATTGTCGGATGCAAGACGAATGCTTGCATCTTGCGTAGAAATAATGAAGTCTGTGTCCACGAAACGACAATGACACGACAGCCGCACGTCTTGCGTTTGTTCGTAGGATGCATGCATTCGACAAAAGACGCGTGCGTGGACAGTAGGCCTTATACTTTGGCGCCATCACATCACCCAGTGTAAATATCTGTGTAATGAATACAAGTATTTGTTCTGTATCTGGGTGTTTCCATGTGTGTATTTACTACCCTAGCAGGAATAGACCAAATCTGGTCTCCAAGTCGGACGCTTCCGAGAAGGGACACCAAGCGCTTCTGAGAAGGGGCTCGCAGGACGTTTGGCCGAGAGGGCTTTTTTTTTTGAAATGACCTCCACGGACTCCAAGGTCCTTGCCTTTTTTAATATTACATATAATTGTCTTATTATGTTATCTTATACATTATCTTATAACAGTGCTTGGCCGAGAGGGTTAAAACTATGTTTTTTTTTTTTTTTTTTTTTTTTTTTTTTTTTTTCTGTGTTTATCTGCAATCAGTACAGTGTTTACTATAAGCAGATAGTATGTGTGGCATTGTGATGCTGAGTGTGTCCTCCAGCGTGGACAACTACTCCTAGTATTCCAATCGGGCATGACTACAATACGTCTTTTCTTTTAAGACGCTTTGGGTAGCTTCTCGTCGTTAGACCAGCAGCAAGCATGTTTGGATGGTTTTCTAGTCGTATTTGATACTGCGTTGTGGACGCCAGTATTTCCTCCTGAATAGTACTCATTTGTAGGTGTTCATGGATTTCAGAATTAGTTATATACCATGGTACATGTGCTATTGATCTCAGTATCACATTCTGCATTCTTTGTAGAATTGCAATGTTCGAGTTACTTGCAGTCCCCCAAAGCTGAATGCCATACATCCAGGTTGGTTTCAAAATCGATTTATAGATTAAAAGCTTGTTGTCTATGGATAGCTTGCTGTTTCGACCCAACATCCATGAGAGGTTTCTATGTCGTATATTCATCTCATCCCTTTTGCTCTTGATGTGACGCTTCCAAGTCAGTCGTCTAATAATAATAAAGTTTAATAATAAAGTTTATTGGTACCAAATTGTGACTTAACTAATCTTACAAAGTTCAATTATTGTATTACAATTCCAAAGTAATTAATAAATAATAAGTAGAACAACTTAATACAATATAAATTTAAAAAAATAAAGAAACAAAATATGATATACATCCAAAAACGTTGTAATTAATCTAGCATCTTAATCTAAGGAATTAAGCATAAGTACTGGGTGTGTTATAAGTAAGATGTACCTAGCTCCCACACTAGGATTCCCTGTGTCTGTGGGAGCTAGTTCTCTTCCAGGGTGTATAATATTTAAAGTGCGCAGGTCTGGTGCTTGGTTAAGTTCAACAACCTTTATAAATCAATACATTTAATAGTAATACGTATATATATATATGTGTGTGAGGGATGTGTGTGTGTGTGTGTGTGTGTGAGGGGTGAGGGTGTGTGTGTGTGAGAGTGTCTGTGTGTGCGTGGGGTTGTGTGAGGGTGTGTTCGTGTATGTGTGTGTGAGGGAGGCTGTGTGTGTGTGTGTGAGGGTGTTTATGTGTCTGAGGGTGTGGTTGTGTAAGTGCGTGTGTGTAGAGAAACGATTTCTTAGATTTTTATTTTTAAACAGTTGGCCTTATTAACTCTTCGGAATCTTTATAATTTAGTGTTATAAGGAATTCTTTGATCTTTCTTTTACAAATGTTTTTAGTATCGCCTATAATTTCAAGTTTTTTGTTCATTGTTCCATATAGATAACAGCCTAAGAAGTTGTAACTTCTTTGGCCAATTTTCGTTTTAGTCTTAGGTAGGTCCCACCTGTGGGTTCTTTTGGATTTACTGGTTACAAGTGCAGATTTATGAAATTTTAAGACACATGCATTTACAAAGAGCTGGCGTATGCGCAATTGTTTGGTGTCCTGATATAGGTCATCAGTAGGATATCTGTAGGTTTTTTTATGAGCTATTTTTAATATTAATCTTTGTGCTCGTTCAGCTTTGATGAGGTGTGTAGAGCATGCTGAACCCCAGGAAGTGATGCAGTAGGTTAATATTGACTTACAAAGGGCGTTATAAACCAAATTGATTATCGTTATGTCTCCAATAGTTCTTAATTTTTTAAAAATAAATATTAGTTTTCTAAGTCTGCTATGAACCGTTTGTAAATGTTTAGTCCAGGTTAGGGCCTCATCAATGTATATTCCCAGATATTTTATATTGCTAACCTGTTCAAGTCTGGGGCAGTTACATAGGCATTGTTGGTACAAGTCCACATTGCAAGTATGCAAGTTGATTGAAAGGGAGTGCTTAGGGGCAGAACGTCGAGAAATGCGGAATGCTATAAATTTAGTTTTCAATACATTTAAGGTTAATAGGTTCTGCTGAAGCCAGTGCGCGATGTCTCTCAGTCCTTTGTTGGCTATGTTAGATACTGCGTCCCATTTACTACTGTGGAAGACAATGGCAGTGTCATCTGCAAATGCAAATATTTGTGCATTTGCTAATTTTAGTTGGCAAAGGTCATTGATGTAGGCTAGAAATAGGGCTGGACCTAACACGCTTCCTTGTGGAACACCGAATGACATCTGCGCATAATCACTTAGAATACCTTCAACTTTTACACGTTGCCTTCGCCCAGCAAGATAGGAGGTGAACCATGCCAGAGCAGTCCCACGAATACCAAGGTATTCAAGTTTTTTTAAGAGAATTGGCCCGCTGACTGTGTCGAAAGCTTTTGCCAAATCGAGAAAGACAGCAATACACCTCTGGCCTGCATCAAGTTTGCCAGATACAAAGTCAACCAGAGATGTAACGGCATCCTCCGTTGACTTGGTGGAACGAAATCCGAATTGTTGTGGACTAATAAGTTTTTCCTTTTCTAAGAAACTCATAAAACTCTTACTTACCACTCTTTCCAAAATCTTGGAGATCGATGACAACAAAGATATTGGCCGATAATTTGAAGGTTCTTCAGTGTCCCCTGCTTTATGTATTGGGCATACATCTGCATCTTTAAAGGTTTCGGGGAAAATACCAGATTTTAAACTAAGATTACATATGAATGCAATTGGTAAGGCCAACACATGCTTACCACATTTTAGCAAATAATTAGATACATTATCCGAACCTACAGCAGACCTAGTTTTTAGAGACCCTATTATTTTCTTTATGAGAGCTGAGTCAGCTGGAGCCAGAAACATAGACTTTGAGGGAGAGTTAGGTATTGTAACTGACTGTGCTAAAGCATGTTCAGATGTTTTTATTTTACTTAAAATGTCTGTAGCCAGGGACTTGCCGATTGATGTGAAGTATTGGTTGACATTGTTTAGAGCCTGTTTTGGGGTAGGAGCTGAATTGAACAGATCATTGTTTTTAGCGTTGGTAGATCTAAAGTTACAAACATCTTTGATTGAGTTCCAGAGATCTTTACTATTTCCTATGTTTGATTTAATTTTGTTACAATCGTATTCATTTTTAAGATTTTGTAAAATATTGTTGCAGTAGTTCCTATATTTTTTATATTTTTCTAACAATTCTAAATTATGTGGGTGCTTCTTTGAGTTAGTCTTAAGTTTGTCCCTCTTTTTCATACACTTTATTAAACCCGGAGTTATCCAGTCTCTTCGTATGTATTTAGAGTTACGAGCTATTTTTACTGTCTTGTGTTTATTGACTATGGCGTTTAAAATATCAACAAACTCAATGACAGCATTATTCACGTTGTCGTGGTTGTAAAAACTGGACCAGTCCACTTCTTCCAGGTCACCTACCACTCTTTCGTAGTCTATTTTAACTAATTTTCTAGGAGCGGTAGTGGATTTAGGCTTATCAGGAATTGAGATCAACACTGCATCGTGATCAGTAATATTGCTGGCACACACTACTATAGATGATCTTTTAGAGCTTTTAATCAATACGTGATCTAGACAGGCAGTCTCTCTAGTTGGAATTTGGTGGCCTGGACTATAGCCTTGATATGCTAACAGGTTGAGATATTCATCAGCTTTCTTTTGTTTCGTTGAATTTTGCTGCACCGGCATTATGTCAATATTCAAGTCTCCAATGATCAAGGACGTGTTTGTACCCTTCATTTTGTGAAGTATGTTTTCCAAGGAATTTAGAAAAATATTTATACTTTCAAAAGATGGGGATCTATAAATAGCTAGTATAGAGAGCTCATTCGAAACTTTGATAAAAAGACCAGTGGCTTCCAAAAGCGGAGGCTCCGTGATACTTACTGGAAGCCCAACCTTTGACATAACTACTACTCCGTCATTTTGGTTTAGGTTCTGCTTAGAGTATGAGCAACAGTATCCATCCAAGTGGATTCCAGTAAAAGATGAATCTAACCAACATTCTGTAAATATAATGATATCAGGTTGAAAACGTAGGCGTAAGAGAAAGACCACGAATTTGTCGAAATTTGCGCGTATGCTACGAATGTTTTGAGAGACTATAGTGAATTGGTCTCTACTTCGATCCAGCCCCAGATATGACTCACACGTTTCTGGTACTAACGAAAATTTACTATGAGCTGTATCAAAGTCATCTATAGCGTCTTGCATTTTAGAATTGTTGTCCATAATTAAATATTATAGTAAGGAGGTTGTAAGTGCGAGTGTTAAGACAAGTGGAAAAGCTCAAAATCAAATGTGTGTAAATTGCTAGTTGGATAGTAGTTCCGTTCACAATTATACAAAAATATAGAGATAAGAGATATACGTAAAAAGGTTGTGTGTCTGTCTTATTCAAAATCATATAACTCATACCTTTCCAATCAGAACATAACACAATTATAATTAGTGGTGCAAGGCACTTGAGTACTATATGCAAACATGTAAAAATAACTGTTTTCTTATTTCCACTAATATTAACTGAGGCACAAAAGACAGAGAAGTATACAGTTTGTTTACAGTTTATAGATAAGACTTTAACATTCAGTGTTATTGATTTAAGTGCTAGTTTGGTCAGATTATATGATGGCATAGTGTAATTCTTAGTTATAGCTTTAGATGTGTTTTTTTCAGAATAAAATTGGTGCCACGAAAAGATACTTTTATGACTACTCCATGTATATAAGTAACTGTGTACAATGAAAGAATACCCTGTAATCTGTCGTCGTCTGTAAGTCGTCGATCCAAGTGTAGACCCAGATATCTTACACTATCTTGATGTGGTAATATTACGTTTTCAAGGTGAACTGGGGGGCAGTTATCTCTCCGGAGTGTAAATGTAACTTGCACTGACTTTGTTGCACTAGCTTTGATTCGCCAATTTTGAAGCCAATGTGTGATAGCGTCAAGTCCGTGTTGGAGTCGCTCTGTGGCTATATCGGGATGCTTATTGCTTGCAAGTATTGCTGTGTCGTCGGCATATGTTGCAATCGTAACTCCATCTGTCTGTGGTAGATCTGTGGTATACATGATATAGAGTATAGGTCCTAAGACTGATCCCTGAGGAACGCCTGCTCTTATTTCATGAAACTTGGATGTTGCTTCAGATACCTTTACTTGAAAGATTCGATTTTTGAGGTACGATTTCAATAGAAGGTAATAACTATGTGGCAAGCTTGTCTTTATTTTGCAGAGGAGACCCTCATGCCAAACTCTGTCAAAAGCCTGTTGAATATCTAAGAAAGCAGACGAACAATATTCTTTTTCCTCTAATGTTTTTCTTATTTTATCAACTACTCTATGTACTTGTTCAATAGTAGAGTGTCGCTTTCTAAAGCCAAACTGGTGGTCAGGGATTTTATTGTGCATTTCCAATAGAGGCACAATTCGACATGATATCAATTTTTCACAAACTTTGGACAGAATAGGCAGAAGACTGATAGGTCTATATGAGGTAGACAAGTTTGCTGGTTTCCCTGCCTTGTGTACCATGAGGATTTGCGAGACCTTCCAGTGCTCTGGAAAGTATTGCACTCTCAGTATTCCATTATACAGCATTGTCAGGAAGATTATCACTTTTCTAGGAAGATGCTTCAATATCTCCTTTGTAATTAGGTCATATCCTGGAGCCTTTTTATTTTTCAGATTATTGATGGTCCTCCAAACCTCTTGTACTGTGACAGGCTTAGGTGGGAGAGCCATCTGTAATGGTTGGTTGATGGTAGCCTCTACTTCCTTTTCGAAATTTGTATTGTAGACAGGATTTGGCTTGAAGACATTCGCTAGATGTTCGGCGAACAAATCCGCTTTCTCCTGGTAAGTGCGGGCCCAACCATCAGTAGTTTTGAGAGGAGCTTTTCCCATTTGAGGTCTATCATATGTCTTGGTGAATTTCCACAATGAGTAGTCAGTGGCCGCACTGGGTGTAAGGGACTCCAATTGGGCCTCGATGGTGTTATTTTGCCATTGTTTTATCATACTCCTTAATTGTCTTGCCTGTTTGTTGAAGCTTGTTTTATCAGATCGGAGTCTACTGAGCTGCCACACGCGACGTAGTCTACGTTTTTCTAGGACTGCTTTCTTTATTTCTAGAGGATAATTTTGTATTTGGTCATTGTACTCTAAGAAAGGTGTACTTCTCCAGCAGGCCTCCTGGATGAGATTCGTAATATATTTAGTTGCATGTTCAATATCGTCCGGTGTCTTAAGGGCAAGTTCAAGCCTAATATTATCTGTCATGAATTCTGTAAATGAATTCCAGTCTGTTTTCTTGTTGTACAGTCTTTCTGGAGCTTCATGTTCTATAATCTGTGAGCTTGTAGTAAGTAATACTGGTGTGTGATCCGATGAGCTATCGTAACAGGATTCACACTTAACATAGTGAGTAGAGAAACCTTTCATGATGAAGAAGTCGAGTAAATCAGGGATTTTAGAGGAATCTGTCGGCCAGTAAGTAGGTTCACCAGTAGAAGCTGTAGTTAAGTTATTTGCAGATGTACTAAGCTTTAGACGTCTTCCTCTAGTCGTAGTAATTCTAGAGCCCCAGTGTGTATGTTTCGAGTTCCAATCTCCACCAGCTATAAATCGATTACCAAGTGTCTTGAAGAAATCCGTATAGATATCTTCAGTCATCTTATGCTTGGGAGGGCAATAGACAGAAGCAATATTGAAGCAGCCACTTTTGTCCTCTACAGCTATTGTGGTAGCTTGGATGTGGCTGGTTTTGTATTCAGGCATTAAATGGTGTTTTAGCGATTTCCTAACAATAATTGCAGTACCAGCATGTCCTGTCCCATCTGGGTGTAGGGTTATATAGCACTCATAATTTCTAAATTTAACATTAGAAGAAGAGGTACAATGTGCTTCAGTTATTAATAATACATCCAAGTTATGTTGAATCATTAGCATTTCCGCATCATTTTTGTTTGGGGTCAATCCATTTATGTTCCATGTTGCCACTCGCATTGCAATCATTTTGTCAATTTGTCGACAAGTCTAGTTATGAGTATCATCATTGTACTCATTTGTTGTAGTAATAGATCAAATTTTTCATTCTGTTTTATTATTATCTGTTCCAAGTTTAATGAAGTTTTGTGTGTAGTGAATGATTTTGTATTGTTCTCTACCATTTTATTGCGAGTGGCGTCGGAATACTTGGTCTTTTCGTTTGATGAATTTTTTATTGTATTGTATTGGTTAAAACTATGTAAGTTTTTTTTTGCAGTGAAAACAGACAGATTTTTCGAGGGCTGAGGTGAATTGAATTCCCATTTGCTGACGCATTTCTAGATGGCCAATGGCCATGGTTTTTTCCCGAGTTAACCCGAAGATTTTTTAACATTCCCGAGCGTGAAGCTAGAATTCAATTCACAGCCCACGAAAAAGCTTCGCCTTCCGGTTTGACCCGCGTAGTTTTAAAAGTGCGCTATTAAATTCTGAGTTATGAGTTTTTACTTCTATCGGCAGTTCCTATGACTGCCATTTTTTTTAAATAAAGGTTGACGAGACGAGCAGGACATGTGCCTGATGGTAAGTAACATGCCTGCCACATAACAGCACAGTGACACGCAGCTATTGGAACATGAAGAGCCCAAATCACTAACTAGCACTGCACTGCGCTCGTCACCCAGAGATCTAAGTTGTTATATTTCTAAGCCCTGTATTTTTTCTGGAAACATTGCCCTTCAAAACGGAACACAGTAATGTTTGCACATTACTGTTTGGCGGTAGAATAACTGGCAAAGGTGTGGTACTTCCCCTGGCGGACTCTGCTAAGAGCCCTACCACTACAATATATCGTTACTAGCAATAAGGTTGCCTTTTATGGCACTAGAATTAAGTCCTTGTTCGTATTGTTTCATGGTGTGTTATTTTTCTGGTGTGCATTATAAAATGCAAATCTGGTGTGTGTAAATAAGTGATTCTGGCTACTAAAAATAAAGTAAGTAAGTTAAAATGTTCATTTCAAAAAGTAGTTACTCATGTTAGACAGCCCTGTCGCAGTCTCGTCCAATATCTGGAAACATTAACATGCGGCCGCTGGGAGGCGCGAGATAGATATCCCTGTCTATAGCTTCATTGGCACAATCCTTCGGAATAGCTCACTTAAAAGTTGAGTCATTTAGACCAACTCTCTACCTACAGCCACCAATAATCATAACTTATAAGATTAATGGGCTTTCTTGGCTGTTTAAATTCTTGTAGCGAATGATGGAAGGACAATGTAAGTTTTATTTAGGTTAAAATGATTTATTATCAGTGCACATTAAGGTCCAAATTGTTCAATATCGTTTTGCACTAAGGTTAGAATTGAATTATTTACGATCATTATGCACAAAAGTTACGGTCTTTTCGAGAGAATGACAACGACCGATCCCGAGGCCCTGGTTCGAATCCCACACGAACAGTCGTTCGTGTGGGACAGTTCGATAAGACAGTCGTCTTATCGAAGTCACGTGTAAGTATAATGCCACCAACTTTAAATCGGTAAAGGCTTCACAAGCTTATCTACTATGTAAATTAATTATCACTAGGTAAATTTCACAAGCTTCGTATTTTTCCCGCGAGAAAGCATTTTTTCTTAAATCTTTTGAGGTCTGTCGTTATCCACCATCTTGCAATGGACCAGCGGCAGCGTGGTGGATTCTGGCCTCGACTCTCTCCTTGCGACAGAAAACCACGAGTCTCAGCAATGGGAATATTTACTGTACTGTTCGTTCTGCACAAAAATAAGGCTATAATCGATACTAAATAATTTATAAAAAATTTGCGCAAAAATACTAAATTACTATAAAGCGCTGCCAACGTTACTTTTCCGTATAAATAAAGGTTCACTTGACATGTCGATAGGCTCAGTAATGTATCAGTGTAAGTTCAGACAACGGAAATAAAATATTTCAAAATGTATCTTCTATAGGTACATAAATTAAATTGAGATGTCTGTTTGTAGTTCACAATTAACAGTTTTTCTCTAAATGCACAAGAAAGTACTCTTAGGTATAATATGCCTACTTAGAAACAATTTAAAAAAAAACCAGCTTTAAGTATTTTTTCTGTGTGTTTGTTTGTTCCACCTAATTTCTGAAACGGGTGCACCCACTATAATAATGGTACTTTCACTGGTAGATAGCTCGTAAATAGGAAATGGGTTCCGTGAAAACAAATTCAAATGATGTTGAACGGATTAAACATTGTAATAAATTAAGTTTATCCAAAAAAACAAAACCAGACATCAATTTAACAACAAAATTTCATATTTGTTGTGCAATCAACTAAAAACACTGTTCCAATAAATCAGTGTACTAGCTATTTTTGAAATATCAACAAATGTCTAATATTTTCTTACTTCAATGACGTATTCGTACTACATACGTCATCGAGGTAAGTGAATTTAATTTAATTTACATGGGACCACTACTAAGCACTATTATGCACCAAACAAAAAAAAACGGTTCACAATTACCGGAGGTATTGCGTCATACACATGCATAAAAAAAAGCCGTGTGGCACTCGGGGACTGCGGCGGTAAAACTATTACATACCAATAAAAAAAATTGGCAGTCATAGGAACTGCCGATAGAAGTGAAAACTTTTAACTCAGAATAATATAATTGATAGCTTACCTTGGAAACTACACGGGTGAAACCGGATGGCGTGGCATCGCCATCTTGGCATGGCCATCTAGAAATGCGTCAGCATTTCCCATTGGCTGACGTATTTCTAGATGGCCAATAGCCATGGTCCCGAGTTTACACGAAGCTTTCTTATCATACCCGAGCGTGACGAATGAATTCAATTCACAGCCCACGAAAAATCTATCTAGGCGCGCCTAAAGAAATTTTCACTTCAAAAATATGTACACTCAACTCTTTATTAAAGGTAGGTAAGGTAGCCAGGTAAGACAGACAGGTAAGTACATAAAAAATATAAAAGTTAAGTAAGACTAAACCAATAATAGTATTTTAATGGGCGGCGTTATCGCTCAAAGTCTTTCACGTAACCGTGATAATTCTTGACTGTTTCCACTTAAGAGCTGATGTAGGTACATAACAAACACAGTTATACAAGAACAAAATTAAAAACATTGATTTACCCCCGACTACCTCATCTGAACTAGGCAAAAGCTGCTCTTTGTCGATCAACTTGCACAGAGTCGAGTCGAGACGCGTTCAGAGTCACTAAAATCGTTTTTAATTTGAGCAATTTGATCTTCAGTTAATCGGCGACTCATTTTTCTACTTATACAATACTAATTCTGAAAAAAAAACAAATAAACACTTAACCAAATTGAAAAACTACGTTTAATCACGGGTGGGGTCCAAAGGTAAACCCACATAGCCAAAAATTTCACTTTTCTTAGCAGAAGCGCGACGAACGTCCTCCTGCAGAAAGACCTCGTGTCGCATCTCAATGCGCCTCAATTAGCCGAAAACGCGCGATCGTAACTTGTCAAATTCAAAAAATACCGTTAAATAACAGCGCTTGGGGTCTGCGTAGACCCCGCCCGTGGCGTTAAAGGTTAATTTGAAGTCGGTTTTTGTTTATCAGTGAAAATAAACAATACTGCATTCAAGTACAGGGCAGGGAAAGCCATGGGAATCGTCTAGTTTATAATAAATTAATTACACGACGTAAATACTCGACTCGGGGACCTTTCATTACACCGGCGACACAATAAATATGTCAACAGATGTCTTCTTTGTTCTTTTTATGAGCATACGGTTATTTATTATTTAAAAGCAAATATTTCGTTGTTTGGCCCAATTAAGAAATGTTTGTAACAAAGAATTAATTTTTAATTTGTAATGTCTTCCTACATATTTATTGCTTTTGATTTAAAAACGATTTCAGTATTTTTTGAGCTAAACGAAATTAATATCTCACTAACATTAGATGTTTGTGACTCAATCACGTCGCAAAGACTGAACGGATCGGGTTGAAATATAGAACAGTTAACCCTTCAACATCAACATCATCATCAGTAACAACAACAACATCAACAACAACAACATCAGTAACAGTCTAGAATAAATACATAGGCTCTTTTTAGATTTGTTGCGAGTGTACATTTTTATCGTTTTACGTCGTATAGTAATGTTAACCTTATAAGTACCGCCGAATCATTTATTTATTTCGTGGATGCTAGTAACGCTCCGGGGTTACACCACCATACTTCCCGATCTCGTTATTTTCACGGGATAAATAATAAACTATGTGTTATTCCAGATCATTATCTGTCTACGTACCAAATTTCATTCTGACCTGACTAGTTTTTGCGTAAAAGTGTAACAAGGATACATTCTTTCAAAATTTCGCGCTAAATAGGTTTTATGCCACAATAACAGATGTAGTGTGACGAAACGAACAGGATATGTGCCTGATGGTAAGCTACACGCTGCCAACAACAGCTTACTCAGCGTCACGCAGCTATTAGAACATGAAGAGTCCAAATCATTACTTGGCACTGCACTGCGCTCACCCAGAGAATATAATTAGTTAGGCGATTTAACTTTGTGCTCTGTAATTTATCTGCAAATATAATCCTAAAATATTGTGTGCCCGTGTTAAAAGCACTTGACTTGGAGTGACGATATACAAAAGACAGCAGGTAGTGGAAGGACTCAAAGCTGAGGATAGAACCAAGAGGCGAGCCATGGGAGAGGCCTACTATATCCAGAAGTATTCTAAAATAAGATAAGAGACTTCTCACATAGGAGTAAGTACTTTGTTTGATATGAACTGTATTTATGTGGTTAGTTCAAGCTTTTTTTTGTATGTTTCTATATCATAAGTCTACTTGATTAACTTGATATTTATTTAAATTTACAAGTGGAATTTCCTAATTAGTCTTTTTTCAAATCAAATCAAATCAAATCAAATCATTTATTTGCTAGAAACATGGTCGTAGCACATACATTTACTGCCGTGTACAGGTGTAATTCAAGTCTTGTATCACATGTTCTTGCCTATTTCGGCGTACAAATGTTATTATACAGGAAGATATCTTTAATACATTGGAAATGGATTGGAATACTGGAATGCATTGGCACTGGATTGATGCATTCCAGTGCCGGTTTCCATTATTCCAGCAAGCAATCCAGCGCTGGATTCGGTCGCTGGACTGGAATAATGTAAACGGGGTATTAGGCTCAAAACAGAGCCATTTATATATTATTTTTTTTGCTTTTATAGGTTTACACTTGACCGCCATCTCACCTGATGTTAAGCGACGATACGTTCTACGATAGAGCGTGTTTACCTAGAAGAAACCGATTCACTCTCGTTTTGAAGACACAAAGATTGTAACCATCGGCGAAAGCCCACTCAGGCTACGTATTTCACAGCCTAGACGTTCTTATCACAAATATAGTGTCAAATCCCTTCGTTCGTGTCTTTGGAACATCAGCCATGAAACGATGTCGCTGTTTCGAGCTACGAGCATTTCATATTTCATAGAACTGCGGTAGATTTACCAATAAGCTGCTATAAACCATGCGAGAGGCGAGAAACCGATAATCACTCTATTGTCTTCAAGCATCGAATGACGGCTCCGACAGAAACCTACGCAGCTCATGTATGAGCTATGTTATGTAGGTACTACTACACTTCATAGTACTAGATTACGTACGAAGTAGACTTCAAATCAATATTAGTACCTGGGTGACCGAGCTTTGCTCGGTTTAAACACTGAATATACTTAGATATGTACCTATAGATAAAGGGAATAGATAAAGTAATAGATTTTCTCATTAAAACTTAAATATAATATAAAAATGTATATAATATTAATATAACAAAAAGAATGAACTTGAAAAAAAAATCAAGCAGCCGTCTGGATTCGAACTCGGATCTACCGTTTCGTGACCGCCCGTCTTTTTTTTTTTTTTTTTTTTAGGACTGACTATATTGTAGCGGGCCACGAGACGCCTGTACTACTTAACTGACCCTATAGGGTTAGCGCCGGAGGCGCAGGACCCAAAGTGAAACCTAACCTGACAATACTTACGCTTAAAAGCATACCATCTGATACCTGTAAAAAAAAATCGAACGAACTAGCTGAGAGAAAAACTAACCTAACCTAACCTAACCTAAAGTGCTATCGATGAGACGCGTTACGACGAACAACAGACACGAGGGCTGCCTCAGACGGCACGACCTCGGCTCGCGCTGTACGCCGGGAAGGAGTTCAAGGTTCGGCACTTGGTGCCTATTTACAGAATTACTGCCTGCACCCACCGAGTCGTGACGGTATCAGAACCCGGTACTAGAACGCGAGTTACTATGTCGGCTGACTTATTTTTGGGAAAATGCAAAGAGAGACTTTGCCGGCTGGCTTAGTTTTGTATTGGACGACCTATGTCGGCTGACTGATTATTGGTTAACTATGTCATCTGACTTATTATTATGTGGAAACCCAATCAACTTTGTCATCTGACTTATTTTTAGATTACTCAGAGAGAGTGTCATCTGACTGATTATTAAGAGATACGTAATAGAGGCGGGTGAGGCTTTATGAAAGTTCTTATGTCAGCTGACTTATTATTGGCAAAGACTAAAATCCGCTGATGGACCATGGATAGGGGGACCCGGTAACCTCGCAGGTGACGTGAACGGGGAGCCATTGGTATCCGGCGCCTATACCACAAGAAGCTTCTCTTGACCGCTGTGAGCCGAGGGACCGGCCCGTGCCCGCCTCCGCCGCGGCGCGGCGGCGGCGGCGGCGGTAACGCGCCAGTAACCCGGGTTCTCACGGCGGTCACTATCGAGCGAGCCGTGCGCACGAAGGCGACCTAGCGGGGAAGGGAAGGGACGGACAGAGCTAGAGAGCGCATTTCCGCAAAGAATGCGCGATGAGCGTTTAATGCATGCAGTACATCAAACTGACGAATGGTTGACATGACGCGGTCGACCTCGTCAAAATCAACTGAGAGGGAAACGTTCATGAGGAAACGTAGGTCCTCAAGACCGGAAGAAGGCGCACTGGCGGGAGCCTGCGGCCTAGGGTCGCGACGAGCGGAGGGCTCGGTCGGCTTGGCCTGGGCTGCGACGGCGACAGGGGCCGGGGCAGGGGCAGGCTTGACAAGAAGAGGTGTGGGTGCGTTGAAGACGGGTGGTTGCGCGGGAACATAGTGTTCACGCACTCTTGACGGGGCAGGCGCGGAGCGCCGGTGAGCGGGACCTGAGTGGTCCGGTCGGGGTCTGGGGGCCTTGGGGCAACCGCGATAGTTCGCGGTATGACCTGAGGTTCCACAGAGGACACAGGAGGGCGGAGAGGGATCATCACGCTTGCGTTTGCACTCGGAAGTGCCGTGCGCACCGGCGCACTTAACGCAGGTGACCGCCCGTCTTCCCACCTGAGCTATTTATACTGACGCGCGTGGCGGCGTAATTTACCGTCGCTTTCTAATATCTAATGTAACAGTTTTTCATTGTCTAAAAACGCGCATAAAATACGTTTCGAAAAAATTTTACCTAGCTAGATCGACTTATCGTCCCCGAAACCCCCTGCATACATAATTTCATGAAAATCGTTCGAGCCGTTTCCGAGATTCAGATTCTATAAATATATACATATTTATAAATATACAAGAATTGCTCGTTTAAAGGTATAATAAGATAGTGCCGCAACGCTCAGAATCAGAATCAGAATATTTTTTGAAGTGAAAACTTCTTTTGGCGCGCCTAGACAGATTATTCGTGGGATGTGAATTAAATTCTAGCGTCACGCTCGGATATGATAAGAAATCTTCGGGTAAACTCGGGGCCATGGCTATTGGCCATTGAGAAATGGTTCAGCCAATGGGAAATGCAAAAAAAGCGTGGCCTAGTTTCATGGCATGACCATCTAAAAATGCGTGAGCCAAAGGGAAATGCTGACGCATTTATAGATGGCCGTGCCATGATGGCCACGCCCTCCGGTTTCACCCGCCTAGTTTCCAAAGTGAGCTATCACATTCTGAGTTATAAGTTTTCACTTCTATCGGGAGTTTCTATGACTGCCAATTTTTTTTGTTAAACTGTGTACAAACTAGTTGGTATATTACAATATTTCCAGTACTTACAACAGTCTGCCCTTTGCGAGCATACAATAACAATTATTAAAGTTAAATAACAGGTCTCAACGTACCAAAAGGCTCATAGGCAATGGCACCCTCGTGCGAAAAAGGCTTCAATGTCTCGAACATCGCCGAAATATAGCTAGCTTATCGGGCTTTTATCGGATACACTTCGGAGAGTGTGCCACTGATTTGCACGATCTAATACCATCTTGCCCTTTTTTTATCGGAATACTCGATTCGAATCGAAATGAATCGTTTCATGGTTGATGTTCCAAAGACACGAACGAAGAGATTTGACTCTGCTTTTGTGATAAGAAGGTCAAGCCTATGGAACGCCTGGGGAAGTACCACACCTTTGCCAGTTATACTACCACCAAGCAGTAATGTGCTAACATTACTGTGTTTCGGTTTGAAGGGCAATGTTTCCAGAGAAATTACAGGGCTAAGAGATATAACATCTTAGATCTCCGGGTGACGAGCGCATTGCAGTGCTAGGTCTTGATGTGGTCTCTTCATGTTCCAATAGCTGCGTGTCACTGTTCTGTTATGTGGCAGGCATGTTGCTTACGATCAGGCACATGTCCCGCTCGTCTCGTCACTCTTTATTAAAATAAAAGTAAAATCACCTACATATGTTAAGAAAACACATAAAAATTAGTAACAATTGGCGACCATATTGATAAAACCGTTTTTTTTCCTAGCAACCGTGGAATAGCTAAATCGTGAACAGTTGCGAGTAGATTTTAATATGGTTAATTTTCAAAAGTTTTTGCGATGGTGGCGGTGCCATACCTTTGTAGTGAAAGGACTCTTTGCAGAGTCCGCCTGAAGAAGTACTTACACCTTTGATATCTATTCTACTGCCAATCATTCATCTGAAAACATCACTGTGTTCCGGTTTGAACGGCAATGTTTCCAGTGAAATTACATTTTATAGAGATAAAACATCCTAGATCTCTGGGTGACGAGCGTAGTGCAGTGCTAGGTTATGTTTTAGACTCTTCATGTTCCAATAGCTGCGTGTCACTGTGCTGCTATGGGCATCCAAGCTGGTTACCATCAGGGTCATGTCCTGCTCGTCTCGTCACTCTATACTGTAAAACATTTTCTCGGCAATCTATTTACTCAATTTACCGAATTAATCAATCAGTAGCTGGTGGCCACATTGATTCGCCCCGTCATTTCTTATCTTTTCATTAGAAAAGATGATTTCAAATGTATGTTGGAAATAATGTGTTACAATAGTGCATTGTGTTTGAACTTCGTTATTGCTGTAGCAACATTTTTATCGTATCATCATGTAAGTTTTATTCACAAATATATTACCGCCAAGCAGTAATGTGCATACATTACTGTGTTTCAGTTTGAAGGGCAATGTTTCCAGAGAAATTACAGGGCTTAGAGATATAACAACTTTGATTTCTGGGTGACGAGCGCAGTGCGGTGCTAGTATAATGATTATATGATATATGCTATAATGATTTGGACTCTTCATGTTTCAATAGCTGCGTGTCACTGCGCTGTTATGTGGCAGGCATGTTGCTTACCATCAGGCGCATGTCCTGCTCGTCTCGTCACTCTTTATTTAAAAAAAAAAAAACTAGAACGGCACGAGTGAGCTCACTCTTCTCACCAATGACATGATTCCGTGCGCCCTGAAGTTTGTCTTTGTATTGAGATCGTTATACCGAACGTTGGCGGTAAAAGGTTGGTTTTTATTTAGTATAGAATAATGAAAGGAACAGGTAAATGTGCCAGGAAATATCAACAATAACACCCACCCACCAACAGCCCTTTACCACCCAGTGTCAACCAGCTATTATAGAAACAGTGTTATCCGAAGAAATCTAAATATAGCCCAGTCGAGTTAGCTCAAAAATAGGAGTAACTTGGAATTAATTACAGTCAGATTTTTTTTAGCTCGACTGGGCTATATTTAGATTTCTGCGGATAACACTATTTCTAGCCCCCCCCCCCCTATGAACCACCTAAAAATTGGCACAAAAAAAAATCCGACTATAATTAATTCTAGGGTAAAGTCTAACCCGACTGGACTAATAATTAATAAGGCACTATTGTTTAGAATTCTGTGGTGTTCTCTTAGCATTGCTCTGCACTCGTCAGTCGTCACCCAGAGATATGATTTATTTCCACTGTAATTTTTTTGGAAATAGTGATGTATTATAAATAATAGTGATGAATTCAAACTGGAATACTACACCAGGATCGATAATTTTTAAAACCAAAAAAAATAATAGTGGGATGAAACCCATTGGAAAAGGAGAGGAATATTATAAAAATGAAAGGAAAAATAATTTACGGGCGATCTGAGGTCGGGAAGAGGATGGGGGTGAGTTTTTAAGGGTAAAAAACGGGTTTCTCGATTTCCGGCAAAACTAAAAGTCCTGTCGAAAAATCGAAAAAAACTCGAATTAGTTTTTTTTTATAATTATAAAAAATGTTGAGCTATTTATTAAAATTAACACTTTAATTACTCGAAAAACGTTAGATTACATGTTATATTGATAAAAAAATTGCAAATAAAAATATACTACAATGATTAACTGTTTGTTGATCATTGTAGTACATATTAACTTATTTGTTTAATAAGTTATTAAAATTAATATTTCATAAGACATCTACAATATTTGGACAAAGTTATCGAATCTTCTTAAAATTATATGCGTAGATTTGATTGAAAATTAGATGCGTCTATTTATAACTATTTTAAGATAAATTATATACCTGAGTGACCTACGAAAAATAGTAGCCCAACAAAAGGTATTCCATGGAGAAGTGGGGAAGGGTCTAGGTGGGTCTGGGTCTTACTACATACATACCTACTATTTCGTAGCAGCTGTTACAACCGTTAGATGATGATGAGAATGATCTCATTGGTTAAAGATTTCATACGGGCTGAACGTGCAGGTAATTGGGAATTACATTTAAAATGCGTGGAAAGAATGCTTCCTTATTTTCATGCCAGTGGGCACTTTCTATACGCAAAATCTGCTCATCTTTACCTCCAAGATATGAGTATGATCATTGTTAATACGAATTTTGTTAAAACACCGCCAATATTTGTTTATTTATATCTTTGGGTTTTGTTTTCAGGTTGTCTCTGAAGATTACCGCAGGATCCCTGGATGTTATTCTAAGGTAATTAATAATCAATTTAGGTCACTATTGCTCGTCAATGAAGTAACTTCTATCTAAGGTTACCTAGAAGAAATAACTCTTGGCGATAAGGCCTCCAATAGCGATGACGACAACGTCAAATATATATCATTCCAATTCAGCAGTTAGATCATTGTGGAATAATATGGGACACGTATTTTTTTATCAAATAATCATAAATTGAAAAGAGAGAGATACATCATCATACTTCTGGAGTACGTGATTGTGACTTCACTCTACCGTAAAAATCGTACCATAACGTGACGTCACTTGAAAATTCTAAGCACTGTATCTTCGTCATTTTTTGTTTGAGAAACATGAAAAAAATAAGTTTCCAATAATTTTTAATAATGTAACTGACGGACTAATTTCTTTTTTTTTTGTCGTTTGCCTATTGCTACTTAATTTTAAACTTTTTCTGTATTTATTTCTATAGTGTAAGAGTTTATCTATCAATATTTTACACGAAAGAAAGAGAACAGGCAGATTTACTACCACCTAAGAGAAGATCAAATAGTCCTAGAATTAGCAAGAAAATGTTCTCTACTCTCCCCTATTTCCTTTTCTTCTCCAATCCAAGATTCATGTAATAAAAAGAAAACGATTGACAAAGGTCACGGACCCCGGAGTCTGTGGAGCTGTAAAATTTAAATAAAAAAACAAACAACTACCACCTAAGCCACCAGGTCAGCCTAATTGGACTGTTTATGTTTATGCAGATTACTAGCACTTAATTGGGATGATGACAGGGTGAAAATATACCATTTTAATTAGTTCGTCAGGTTGATTATGGAAAAATATAGAACACGTATTTTTTGTTTTATCAAATTTTCAAAAATTTACAAAGATAATACAGATTATCAAACTTCCAAAGTGGGGGGTTGTGACGTCACACTATAGTAAAAATCGTACCATATCGTGACGACCCTCGAACTTCTAAGCACTATATCTTCGTCGTTTTGTGAAACATAAGAAAAAATACGTACTTATACAATATTTTTAGGGTTCCGTAAAACGTAAAAACGGAACCCTTATAGATTCGTCATGTCTGTCTGTCTGTCTGTCCGTCCGTATGTCACAGCCACTTTTTGCCGAAACTATGAGAACTACACTGTTGAAACTTGGTAAGTAGATGTATTCTGTGAACCGCATTAAGATTTGAACAAAAAAAATTTAAAAAACAAAAATTTGGGTTGCCCCCCGTACTGAGAACTGAAATTCAAATATTTTTTTTCATCAAACCTGTGAAGATGTGAAGACCTATCGATAGACACCCCACACGTGTGTGTCTATCGATTGGTCTTCAAAAATGATGTTAAGGTTTCTAATATAATTTTTGTCTACACTGAATAATTTGCGCGAGAGACACTTCCAAAGTGGTAAAATGTGTGCCCCCCCCCCCCCCCTATAACTTTTAAAGTAAGAGAATGAAAAACTAAAAAAAGTATATGATGTACATTACTATGCAAACTACCAACGAAAATTGGTTTGAACTCGATCTGATGAGTAGTTTTTTTTTAGTACGTCATAAATACACTATTATTAAAACTTCGATCAAAGTTACAACGAACTACAACTATGTGTACTATGTATATTATGTTACTTGCTGCAACGGAACCCTTCATGGGCGAAGCCCAGCTCGCACTTGGCCACTTTATTTAATAACCAAACTGACGAACTAATTACTTTTTTTAGTCGTTTTGCCCATTATACGAGTACATTGTATTAGTTTGTTGATTCATAATTTGCACACAGAAATGGAAATAGAATTAATAATACTAGTTAATTGAGTGTTTGGTTATATTTTGCAGTCCGTTACATATTTCTTTGCGATTTTTTTTGCGCGTTCCGATATCTTTTTAAATTTTTCAGTGTGAACAACCAAATTGCAGAGTTGGGGTAAGTTTTACTGTTAAACGAGTAAAATTAAGTTATTTACACAAGATTACTGGTAATCAGCCTGAATCTATTTAAGAACATGTTCTGTAGGTATAAATCAATAAGCAATTCTTGTTTTACGATTTTTGTTAAAACTCAAAACATACATATTACATAATATTTATCCCAAAAAATATTTTTAGTTTTTGTTGTCTGCTCTAGCACTGTTTAGCTCTATACGCGTAGGCACTTCTTTTATCGAGCGTTAATGAGTGCGCGCTTTTGTTACGAAGAATTTGAAGTTTTTAGACAGGGCAACTACACTTTTCTAATTTGTAAGAGAAAATATATACGACTTTAAAAAAAAAACAATTTGACATAATTAATGTATTTAGCATATCAAGGAAGTAAGGAACAAGGAATTTAGAATTACAAATAACCCTATATTTAACAAGTATTTTTGCATTTTTAGACGTCTTATTTTAATGTTATAAAGCATAACCAGCCCACTAAATGTTCCCACTGCTGGGACTCGGGCCCTTCCCTCGCTAGGAGAGAATCAAGGCCATAATCCATAAGGTGATGACACAGTCATGACCTCGAAAGATTCTAGGTACATGTTAGTTTCCATCGCCGCGCCGTTTTTAAGTTAGTGGCATTACGCACGTGAATTCAAAAAGACAGTGGTGCGCGTGGGATTTGAACCCGGGGCTCCGGATCGGCAGTCACCGTTGTCCCGACTAGACCAGCAATAACTAAAAGCCGGGTCACACAGAGGCTCCCGCCGCGAGAAAGCGATAGCGATCCGGGACAGGATTTTTTGTAATGTTCGAATTTGTATGCAACCTGCACACAGCAAGCGGGCGCGATCCTATACGATACGATCTCCCGCGCGACAAGATCCGGATGACAAACCGATCGCGATCGCGATCCGATCTCATGAGTTGTAGGTATTTTTTTACAACGTAATCGTGCGATATAGTGCTTTTCATGGAGAGGTGTAGAAAACCAAAACAAAGGTGATGCCGTAACATAAAAATCGTAAATCTTGTGTAAATCGTGTGTTTTCGCCACCTTCCCGCCGCGGGCTGCCGCCCTGTGTGACGTGGTACGGACCGCTATCGCTTCGCACTGGATCGCTATCGTATCGCTTTCTCGCGGTTCTCGCCTCTGTGCGACCCGGCTTTTACTAGACCAGCGGTAGCTTACTAGACCAGCAGTAACTTACTAGACCGGCCATAACTTATTAGACCAGCCGTAACTTACTAGACTAGCCGTAACTTGTTCTTTTGATTTATTTCCAGTGTCTAACGGCTTCAGCTGAAGTAAAGGTAAACTCATACTTAATAACAATACAACTTTATTTGGCAAAGTCTTTGTCAGTTAACCATCGAGCTACGAATACGAATATTTGATATTTTTATTCATATGACGAGCGAAGCGAGACGGCGACCTCCGTAGTGGAGCAGATTCTAGCGGGAACCCACCCAGAGTCAAATCTCAATGATAGACCCTAATCAGATCGACATAAAACGTACCTTCAATGTAAATCTTAGATTTACCAACTGAATGGTGGTAAAAGTACGAATCGCAAACCTTTTTGGACATTTACCATTAAGAATTGGTAAATCTTAGGTATTTCTTTTTTTTTTTTTTTTTTTTTTTTTAACTTCTATAGGTTTACACTTGACCGCCATCTCGCCTGATGTTAAGCGACGATACGGTCTACGATGGAGCGTGTTTACCTAGATAAAACCGATTCACTCTCGATTTGAAGACACAAAGATTGTAACCATCGGGGAAAACCCACTCAGGCAACGTATTCCACAGCTTAGACGTTCTTATCACAAAAGTAGAGTCGAATCTCTTCGTTCGTGTCTTTGGAACATCAACCATGAAACGATGTCGCTTTTTCGAGCTACGAGCATTCCGATAGAAAAAAGGACAAGGTGGTATCAGATCATGCAAATCAGTCGCACACTCTCCGAAGTGTATCCGATAAAAAACCGATAGGCTAGCAATTTTTCGGCGATGTTCAAGACTTTGAAGTCTTTTTCGCACAAGAGTGTCGTTGCCTATGAGCCTTTTGGCACGTCTCTCGATCGATTCCAGAGCCTCCAGCTGATACTTAGCCGATCCATCCCAAAGGTGCGAACAGTACTCCATACAGGAGCGAATCTGTGCTTGATATAGTGTAAGCAACTGTTCAGACTTGAAGTACCTTCGCACCTTTGAGAGGACACCAAGTTTTTTGGCAGCAAGTTTAGCCTTGGACTCGATAAACGAGCCAAAGTTGAGCGTAGAGGTCAAAGTAACGCCCAAAAGTTCAAGACGGTCAGAGACCGGCACGGATACACCTCTAAAAGTTGGAGTCAGTTGGAAAGGACTCCTTTTAGCGGAGAACAGACACGCCTGCGTCTTACTCTCGTTGAACTTGACCAGATTGGCATCGCCCCATTTGGACACCGCATCAAGGGTCAAGCCCAAACGCTCGATCAGACTCTCTCTCAGTACCTGAGTTTGCTGCCCAGTGGCTCTCGCGCTAGATATGTAACTCTCTACAACGGTGCTATCATCTGCGTACCCATAGATACCGGGCTTCAACAGATCGTTGATATGTAGCAGGAAGAGCGTCGCAGAGAGTACCGACCCTTGTGGGACTCCGGCATTGATACCCATTTGATCCGACGAGCAGCCATCAATGACGACTCGTATGGATCGATCCCTCAAGAAGTCCGATATCCAAGCAATGAACCCAGAAGACAAACCATAACTAGAAAGCTTGCTTATAAGGCCATCATGCCAAACCCTGTCGAAAGCCTTTGAGATATCCAGGGAGACTGCAAGTGCTTCCCCGTGTTTCTCAATAGCTTCACTCCAGATGTGAGTGACGTACGCTAGAATATCCCCGGTGGACCGGTTTCGGCGAAACCCGTATTGCTGGTCACTGAGGAGGTCGTTCGATTCTAGGTACGTCAGGAGCCTGTGGTTTAAGACACGTTCCATAGTCTTGCAGAGTATGGACGTGACTGAGATGGGCCTGTAGTTGACAGGGTCAGCACGACTACCTTTTTTGGGCACAGGTTACACATTGGCAAGCTTCCAAGACTTCGGTACTAGCCCAGTTTGGAGAGAGAGTCTAAATAGGCGTGTCAATATCGGTGACAACTCAGGCGCACAAGCCTTCAATACTAGAGCAGGAATACCATCTGGGCCACTGGCTTTATTCACGTCCAGATTGCGTAGCACTTTGCGAACCTCCTTTTGGCGAATGCGTATCTCTGACATAAAAGTCGAACAGCCAGGTTGAGTAGGAGGTGTCGCGCTACCAGCATCTAGACGCGAAGATTCCGCAAACTGAGTTGCAAACAAGTTTGCTTTCTCCGTTGCAGTGTGAGCCAGTGTCCCATCAGGTTTCAGCATTGGAGGTAGTGAGGAGCGGCAGAAGTTCGATTCGACCGATTTAGCTAGGGACCAAAACGCTTTGCTGCCCGCTGGGTACGAAGCTAGTTTGTTCCCTATTCGACTAATGTGGTCAAACCGAGCCCTCTGAAGAACCTTTTTGCATGCCTTAGCAGCCTTGTTGAACGCCTTCTTCTTCTGGTGTATGTCCCTTGCCTTACGCTGTCGAGCATCAACCCAGGCTAGGTAGGCCTCATGTTTAAATGCTTCAGCACTTTTACATTGAGGACCAAACCAAGGGCGAGCTTTGCTGGATAATGAGATGTCGGAGTATGGAATGAAATATTCCATAGCCGTTCGTATTGCATTAGTCACAGCATCCGCGCAGACTGAGGGATCACCAGAAGCGAAGCACAATGACTGCCATGGGTAAGACGCAAAGAAAGAGCGCATCTCATCCCAATCTGCTGACTTGTATCGCCACAACCGCCGGTTGCCTCTAGGGCTGGGATCAGGCGGATGGTAGACAGATACAGATTTCACCAGACAGTGGTCGGAGCTGCCTAACGGCGACGATACCGCCACCGAATAACGGTCTGGATCAGTTGTCAGCAGAAGGTCTAAGCAATAAGGTGTATGCGACTCAACGTCGGGTACTCTTGTGGCCTCTTGGACCAGCTGGGTTAGGTCTAACGATAAAGCTAGCTTTCTCGTTTCCTGCCCAGCGTGATCAGTGTCCCGGTATGGGTACAGCCATTCCTTATGATGGCCGTTGAAATCCCCCAGTAACACTAATTGGGCCGAAGGGTACTTCTGTTGAGCCGCGTCCGCCGCCTCACTTAAATACTCCGTGAGCCTAGTCGTCTCCAGATCTCCGCTGTGCGACCGATACACACAGGCGTAGATAATTTTGTCTATGCCCGTGTCCATTAGTGCCCAAAGAACAGAAAATCTAGTGTCCTCAAGGTTACGGAGACGCCGACAGCAGATGTCGTCACGGGCGTACAGGCATACTCCAGCACGAGGCCGGAATTTGTGCTCCAGCGTATAGCCTGGATACGTTAGGTACGCCACGTCCGACGGACAACCTATCTGCGTCTCCGTAAGAAACAAGAGTGTCGGCTGCTCAGTCTCGAGGTGATGGTGGACTGCAGTGAGATTTGAGTGCAGACCTCGAATATTAGTGAGGTGCACTTTGACTGACAAGGCGTGCAGCCGCTCTTTAACCTTGTTTCTTTTTTTGACTTTGTTCATAGTTTTTTGGAGAGGAAATCGGTGGGAAAACGGCAGTAGAACGAGGCCACACACTACTGACCATTGGTCACAACACACAACACGAATACACCAGTGGGGAGCTAGCCTGGAGACTGCGGGGACGCCCGAGCCCCCCCGGGGATGTCTATCTGGCCTTGTCATCCGGTCGCCAACCGGCAGGATAGCGCATCCCGGGATTTTTCGCTAGATGGCGGGGCAGCCTTTCATGAGTGGCTAGCTCACTACTTGGGCCCCCAACTATCTGCGGTCGGTGCGGCAAACCGTGCCTCGGATCCCGCTACCCTCCATGACTAGCTTCCCGATGTACAGTATTGGTGTGTGACAGACCGGTCTTGCAGTTGTGCAGCAACTGTTCTGACCCGTTTTCCCTTAATGGTGTCACTAGACAACACGACGGAACACGGCTAGGCCGTTTGGCGTCGTGACTTAGTCTAGTGGGTGGTCACCAACCACGGCCGAAGCCTACCACCGGTAATTTGTCACCTGATTAGCACCACCCAGGGACCACGTGTGAGGTTTCAATATCTAGGTGCTTCCCCACGGACGAAGGTGACTCGGTCCCCAAAATAATCTCTCTAGTTCTCGATAATCTTAGGATTTACCGCAGTTTGATTTGATTATTCTTTGTTGATAAATTTGTGGGATTTTTTTATAACGTCCCTAAGCATAATGTACGAGTAATGTAATGTAAGCGTGGTCACGGTATAGCGGCGTGGTCAAGGGAACGGCGTTTTACCACGGCGGTTATAACGCTGCCGAAACGTCGAGATAATTAGTATCTAGTGGTAGGTCCACTAATGTTTCACAAACATATTTTGACAATACATCACTTTAAAACCAACTAATCGTATATTATTAATTGCAAAAACTTTACAATATATAAAGGTTTTATTTTACAAACAACGTTTCGCATGATATTTATTTCAAAAATATCTTAAATTAACAAAGGATTGATTTTACAAACCATCATTTTATAATAGCGACAAGACTAGGTGGAGTCGGGGTGCTCCGAGTCGGATTTAATTCCTAAGTAACCTAATCGTTCCGATGTGGTTACTTAGATATTCATGTAATTTAATAAATGTTTGTTTTATAAATTGATTTGTTTGCCAAACAACACATAAAATGAACATTTGTCAAGCGTTGGTTTTGTTTTTAAGCATTTGGTAGGTAACAAAAATATTAAAAGAATAATTTGTCAAATAATACGTCATAGAATGAATGTTTGTCAAAAATTACTTTGAGATAAATATAATGAATTTGTTATTTTTTTTTTGTATAATAATCATTTCACTACCCGTTAGTTTGTCTAACGTTGGTTATCATATTATGTCGATTTGTGAAAAAAAGTTTATTAAAAGAACGGATACCCTAGTGGTATTACTCTTGGCAGAGTCCGCCTGGGGAAGTACCACACCTTTGCCAGTTATTCTACCGCCAAGCAGTAAAGTGTCGCCCCGCTACTCACCAGCCAGGTTTACACTTTCTTGTTGGGGTATAATTAAATAGGAGAGTAATGTGACAAGTTTTCAGCTTCCCTCAAATACCTACCCAAAAATTTGCTGCCAATTCTCGGAATATACTGTGTTCCGGTTTGAAGGGCAATGTTTCCAGAGAAATTCCGCCTGGGGAAGTACCACACCTTTGTCAATTATTCTACCGCCAAGCAGTAATGTGCAAACATTACTGTGTTCCTGTTCGAAGGGCAATGTGTCCAGAGAAATTACTGGGCTTAGAGATATAATATCTTAGATCTCTGGGTGACGAGCGCAGTGCAGTGCTAGGTAATGATTAAGACTCTTCATGTTCCAATAGCTGTGTGTCGCTATGCTGTTATGTGGCAGGCATGTTGCTTACCATCAGGCAAATGTCCTGCTCGTCTCGTCACTCTTTAATAAAAAAATATATAAAAATATGATAATGTTGAGCTTCACTCAGTCTTGTATAGTGTTTACATTATGTGCTCAAATCACGAAAGTTTAAAAACAATATTATTGTAAAAATATTGTAGATACGTTGTTGTTTTTTTCAGTGTCCCACAGAGAATTGTACGTCATCAGTATGCTGCGTCGTAGTAAGTATTAGCCATAGAGTATACTTAAGGGAAAGTGCAACAAGCCTTATACCCCGTTTACATGATTCCAGTCCAGCGACCGAATCCAGCGCTGGATTGCTTACTGGAATAATGGAAACCGGCACTAGAATGCATCAATCCAGTGCCAATGCATTCCAGTGCCGGTTTACATTATTCCAGTAAGCAATCCAGCGCTGGATTCGGTCGCTGGACTGGAATAATGTAAACCGGCATTGGAATGCATTGGCACTGGATTGATGCATTCCGGTGCCGGTTTCCATTATTCCAGTAAGCAATCCAGCGCTGGATTCGGTCGCTGGACTGGAATAATGTAAACCGGCACTGGAATGCATTGGCACTGGATTGATGCATTCCAGTGCCGGTTTCCATTATTCCAGTAAGCAATACAGCGCTGGATTCGGTCGCTGGACTGGAATCATGTAAACGGGGTATTATGTAGAGAGCTCAAGTCTCCAAAAATGTGTAGTAGCAGGAATCTTTGCAGCGTGGGAAGTACAAAGTGGGAAGTGGGAAGTTTCTGTCAGTAACTCAACCACCGAGCGAAAACATCACTGTATTCAGATTTGAAGGGCAGTTTTCAGTAAAACTACAGGGTATTTGAAGGGCAGTTTTCAGTAAAATTACAGGGTATTTGAAGGGCAGTTTTCAGTAAAATTACAGGGTATTTGAAGGGCAGTTTTCAGTAAAATTACAGGGTATAGATATAAAACATCTTATTTCTTGGGGTGACAAGCGTAGTGCAGTGCTAGGTAGTGACTTAGACTTTTCATGTTCCAATAGCTTCGTGTCACTGTACTGTTATGAGTTATGAGTGGACATGTTGCTTACCATCAGGTAGATGTCCTGCTCGTCTCGTAAAAACGAATTGAAGGCTTTCTATGTCTATCTAGTATTGTCCGAGATTAACTAATTATATCATTGTTTATAAAATTGAAAATTGAACACATTTTAAAATTGCAAAATTTTTAAGATTGCATAAAATATGTAAATTTTTAAAAAATAATAGGTATATAATTAAAAAAAAAAACAAAATTAACGAAGAATACAAAATTAAGAATAAAGACCGTCACATACATCATACATCAACAGCCCACTAAACGTTCCCACTGCTGGGACTCGGGGCCTTCTCTCGCAAGGAGAGAGTTAAGGCCATAATCCACCACGCTGGCCCAGTGCGGGTTGGCACATACGTAACTTTAATACATTATGTATTCATATTTTCCAGACCTCACCAAACTATACCGTACCTATATACATATATGATAATAATTGTATGACAATGTGTGTTTCTTGTAGTTACGTGTGTAAACAATTTTCAACGCCAAAATAATATCTTATAGTTATATATTATAGTTATTATTCATTTTCAGACGCGTCCGGAAATGTCAGCTCGGGCAAATGTAAGTTTCCGTAACCGGTACAAAACATCGATCATCGGGGCGAAATGACTCCCCCAATTCAGATCACCTGGCATGGTAGAAAGTCCCACCAAAATAAGAGAGACGAACTTCTTAGCATTCCATGGATTCACCGTGCGGGTGCCGGGTCCATCGAGTGGCAGAGAGAGAAATCTCGAATAGACCCCAAGACTTGTGACTCGGGCGTAGGTTTACAAGGGACCCCTTATATTGACGTACGTCAACACTCACCTTCACTACTCGTATTTCTCTCCCTGCCCAGCCAAATCCGATATGATCCTACTAGTGCAGCTTTAGATACTCGCTCTAGTATAGAACTTACTGCACTTCTGGACAATCCAAGGTCTTTAAGCAGATTATAGAAAGATTTTGCTGGTATACCCTATTTTTTGAGAATCCTTACGTTTTAGTTTTAACGGGTTCACCGTTACTTCAGTAATAGTTTAATACTGTGCTAAATTATATTGATAAATTTGTATTACAGTGTAAAGGCTGCTTCTGTGAAACAGATGTAAGTTCTCTATCAACATTGAAATGAACTACTAATCTATTATTCAGAACAGCTGTAACTATTTTGTTCGTTACAAAGTTTATTCATCGCTATTTAGCGCTAAAATGCTGCCAACGTAGTTAGGGGCGGAATATGCATTTTTTTTAATGATTGTTGATAATGTTTTCGTTTTATTAATTGACTTTACAAATAAATCTAATTAATGACGTGAAAATGATATATGTTTTATAAATCATATTTAAAATATGGGCTAACTCTTCAATACTGTAAAAGCATTTTTGTAAAAGAAATTTCTGTGTACACTTTCATTTTTTTTTTTAGTTTTTTTTTTTTGCGATATATGTCCTAATACCTATTTAAAATGAACTATTACTTTTCCCAGTGCAAGGGCGTCGACTGTGGTGCAGACGTATGTGTTTACAAATACTAATCTTACACAATAATGAACAATCTGTAATACATTTTGGCTTTGTGATAAAACTTTAAATGATTTTTCATTCATTATTATTCTTTTCTCTACTGAATGTTGTGACTTTAATCGACGTATGCAAAACCGATTAAAAATGTTACTGTTTGTGGAGAGGAAATTAAACTACATCACTATTTAAATTGCCAATTATATTTATTGTTCTTGAACTGTAGAAGTGGCGCGGGGCGAGATACTTACTATACGTCATTTATATCATACCACACAATTCACGAAAATAGTTATTTGTTGTACAAGAGTGCAAAGTGTCTTTTTAACCGCGTGCTCAATTTTGATGACCGAGCAAGCGAAGGATTCTAAAGTTGAATCACGAGCGTAGCGAGGGATTCAAAAATTAGAATCCTGAGCGTAGCAAGGGAATCAAAAGGGCACAAGGTGAAAAATCTTTGCACTCGAGTGCAACACGTAATTTTTCATCCCTTACCTTAGCGAGGAAATTACTAAACGCTTTGCGCATTTTCAGTTTCAGTCAATTCTGTTGGCGTCAAATAAACTTCTTGGTCGCTAGAATCAATTATTATTATGGTATTTCGGTTTTTCACTTGTATTCAATTTTACTGTTGTTAACCTAAGTTTTAAACTTTAACTTTATTTAGCCATGGTTTAAACAATAACAATACGACGTGAAAATACGGAGAGTTGACCGATTGGGTAAGGAGTTTCATATGTGTACATGAAAAAGTGTCCGCCCAAATGCATTAAATTATAGTAGCGCTAAATTTGCATCATGGTACATTTTAAAGGAAATACATAAAGGTACTATTCAGAATTCATGAAAAAATAATTGACAGTGATAGCCACTGCCGATAGAAGTGGTAACTTATAACTCAACATAAATTTGATTGCTTACTTTGGAAACTACGCGTGTGAAACCGGAGGGCGTGGCTATGAGCATGGTCATCTAAAAATGCTCACACATTTTTAAATGGCCAATGGGAAAGGCTGGGGCATTTTTAGATGGCCAATGGCTATGGTCCCGAGTTTACCCGAAGATTCTTATCATTCCCGAGCGTGACGCTAGAATTCAATTGACAGCCCACGAAAAAACTGTTTTTGGCGCACCAAAAGAAGTTTTGACTTCAAAATATATTACCTACATGTTTTCTCAAAATAGTAATTATTTATTTGATGTTATATTTACTACATTATTTTGTACTGCACAAGTAGTTGAAATTATCTATTAGTTACTATTTTAGTAGTCAATAATATTTAATTATTTAACTCGGCAACTCAGCATACTTCAATTCGATTACAATTGATTAATTCATAACATTTTAAAATGTTCTGCCATTTGAAATAACATTCTTTATTCTTTACCTCTATCCTCCATACGTGAAAAGAAAATTGCGCGCAAAGCATTAAAAAAAAAGTATACCAAGGAGGTTCCGAGTATGAGTTTTTAACAAATTAAAAATAAATGTATGATGAATTCGGCACCAAGGAGGTAGAAATAAATAGGTTAAATTATGTTTTGAATTCAAAACCTCAGTACACACGATGTTCTAAATTCAAATTTACTTTACCCTCTAGAGGGTAAAAACGACTTTTGCGCCCTGATATCGAGGAGCAAAAGTACTCTTTCCGAGCTGGTGGGATGAAAAATATCTTTATTGCATGGACGTATAAAAAAAAGTCGGAAGTAGTCTCGCTAGAACAAAAACTGTGTAACTACAGTCGGCCACATTTGCACGTGTGCGTTGTCAGGTTGTCACTGATAGGCTGACACGCACACATATACACACATATATATAATAACTACACATTAATTTTGCAGTGTAAAGGCGAAGAATGTATTTCAACTGTGAGTATGAATAGTAAAAGTAGTAGTTGGACTCTTTGTTCACAACACACACCGGAACACACACCTAACCTTTTTATTTTTTATTTTTTTTAAATACATTTACGTATCCCGACCATGCAGGGACATGGTGAGGTATGTCGGGCTCGACACCAGACATGGTGCCCCTACCGACTAAAACCCCCACAGATTTCTTCTTCATGGCCAGGGGTCAGGGTCGCAGGGTCACTTATCGCACTCCCGTCAACGACCCTGACCCTTGCCAACGCCCTTGCGGACCCGCCTCACGGGGGGCGTCCCTGTACCCAGTACCCCCGCATTAGGCTCCAACGACGCGCCAGAAATCAGTGGCGCGTCACCTCCTCGAAGACCTATCCCTAGATGGGGTGCCGGACGGCCCTAAACGTCCGACACCCCAGGCCTTCCGGTGGAGACGGGTCGCGAGCCCAGAGGGTCGACTCTCTGGGCTCGCCCCCGTGTCCGCTTCCGCCTCAGTGGAGGAGCGCTATTGCTCGCTCCTCCAACTCACAGATCCTCTCACTGCCGAGAAACATTTCACCTCACCTCTCACGGCAATGATGATCGGCAGCAAGAGATCCGCCCTCAACACCGCGGCTAGGGATAGCCGCTTTAGCCGCTTAGCCGATAGCCGATAGCATTATTGGCCGCTTTGCAGCCCTTGTCCTTCCACTGAGCACTCTGCTAATCAGAGTCCTCGTGGAGGACCCTCATCTGGAAGACTTAGGAATTTTACTTGGCCGATACATCAGCCGAGTAACCTTCCCAAGTTTTCTAGTCCCTCTCCCCAACCTCTACACGCACTGCTCAATGTGGTGAGGAGCGCGTGTGGAAGTTCCCAGCTTCGGCCGGGATTTGCCATCACACAACAAGATGCCACCGAGGCAAGTTGTTGTGTGATGCCCAGGGTGCACCACGTGGAGGTTCCCGAGCCACGCACCCTAAACACACACCTAACCCAACACACCTTTTTATAAACCTGACTTTGTAACAGAGTCCACCAGGGGAAGTACCACACAGGCCATTATTGTACCGCTAAACAGTAATACTAGCTGGCCCGGTGAATTAGTTGGTTGTATTCTGCCCGCGAAGCCTTAGGTCACTAGTCGCTTTTTAAGAGCTAAACTCAGAATTAGCATAAAGTATAAACAGCTCACTAAGTGTTCCCACTGACTCGGGGCTTCTCTCGCAAGGTGAGAGTCAAGGTCATCACCAAAAAAACTGTACGGTACACACCGTCAGTTTCTGTCTCTCTTTTGATGAATTAAATGGACTGTAAATTTATTTTTACAAAAGAAAAAGAGGTGTGAAGTAATTATTCCATCAACAAAACGGCACGGAAGATAAGAGACAGATTTTACACCAACCTTTTAACTGCTCCCGCCTAGTGCGTTACAAATTAGTGACCTCAGGACATCGCCTGCCGAGTTTAATGACGAAGCGCCAGGGCTTCACGAGGTGCTCTTAAGAGGTGTAGCTGCTTCAGTCGACGACGTGTGAGATAATCCACTACGCTGGCCAAGTGCGGGTTGGTCGATGACACATGCCCTCGAAAGATTCTACATGTTGGTATCATCACGGTGTTTTCCTTTACCGCTTTAAGTTAGCGGCGGTTTAAGTTACCTTCAGAATGACTTTCATTTAAATAATTAATGTTAAATTTTTCAGTGCGATGGAAAAAAGTGCGTTGCTGAGGTATTCAAAATTATTTTTTTATTCATCATTATCATCATCAGCCGCAAGACGTCCACTGCTGAACATAGGCCTCCTCCCTAGATTTCCACAACGAACGGTCCCGCGCAACCTGCAACCAGCGGTTTCCAGCGACTTTTGTTAGGTCATCTGTCCATCTAGTGGGAGGCCGTCCAACACTGCGTCTTCCGGTTCGTGGTCGCCACTCGAGAACCTTTCTTCCCCATCGGTTGTCAGTTCTGCGAGCGATGTGGCCTGCCCATTGCCACTTCAGCTTGCTTACTCTTTGAGCTATGTCGGCCACTTTCGTTCTTTTGCGAATATCCTCATTACGGATTCTGTCGCGCAAAGAGACTCCGAGCATAGCTCTATTTTTTTATTGGTACATTATAAATCAATAATCTAAATATGTATAGTTATATATTTACTAGCAGTGCCCCGTGGCTTTGCCCTCACAGTTCCGTTCCTGTTACTTTCCCCAGATAAAAAGCCCATGTGCTCTTCCAGATTTTAACCTAAAGGTAGCGTTTCGCGCCGCGACCGCGACGCGAGACCGCGACCGGAGACCAAGACAGGCACTTGACACTATGGAATTGCATGGGTGCCAGTTCGCGCCGCGATCGCGACCGCGACCTGTCTCGGTCTCCTGTCGCGGTCGCGGCGCGAACTGGCGTCCATACAATTCCATAGTGTCAAGTGCCTGTCGCGGTCTCCGGTCTCGGTCTCGCGTCGCGGTCGCGGCGCGAACTTGTACCTTTACAGTGTTAAACTACCCGATTAATTTTTGACAAACAACTTAAACTTTGACTTTTACAGTATTATTAAGATTTGCCTTAGATAAAGAATTAGTAAGTAGATCAGGGTTTTCCGCACGGTTCCTTTATGTCAACCGTAAGCAGATGAGGTGTATGTTAGCTATGGAAACAAAGTGATGTGCCGCGACAGAAGTATGACACTTCCACAAGAGCGACAAGGCAAGAGCGATCAGACCCGTGCCTTCGGTGTAAAGCGTTTGTTCTAACTCTATACGTAGTATATGTAAACTCTTTGAGGATTACTGTTTGTATATTATGTGACCGTAAAATTTCAAACACTGTCAGTTAGCAATAATAAAAGACAAAGCCGGATTTGTATGAACTAGTGGCTCCTTTTTTTTGTTTTCGCTGTTACATCGACCTAACTTTTTTATTTTCGTTCTAAATGATGTAACCAACACAATTTACTATGACAACTATACCTCTAAACTCAGTCTAAGCGTAGTTAAAAGTGTTAAAAGTTTTAATCATACTTATTAATTTAATTCATATTTATACTATGGAGTGCAACAATACACACAATATTTTTATTGAAAACTATATCATGTCACTTCAAAATACAATGAATTCAGCAAAATACAATTCATCCAATTGATTAGATATAGTTTAATTAAAATTGTAATTTACACTTCTGTGCCAACGCTGTTACATAATAGACCTACATAGTTGTTACATCGAGTGACATAGTGTTAACTTCTAACACTTATAACTTCGCTTGGACTGAGTTGTAACAGCGAAAAAAAAGCGCCAAAATCAGGTACTTATTGGCTTTTGCGTGAGATTAAGAGTGCGCCTAAAGCCAGGAAAAAATCAGATTTCACCCTCGCGACGCGTTTCTTAATGTAATGTACATAAAGTCGCGAATAGCATGACAGGTTTGGAGGAAAAATCAATATTTAATCAGGAGTCCATTTTTGACCAAGTTTTATTTAATTACTCAATAACTAAACATAAATTAAAAAAAGTGTACGGTTACTTTACTAGAACGTACAAATAGGAATTTTATTACCAACAAATAATGTGGGGTCATCGCTGATAATTTCGAGTACTCGAATTAAAACGGGTTTTTTCGGTGTCATTTTTATTTTTTTATTGTAAAAAACTCTGATCTATTTTTAAAATTCTATTCGGTTATTGTGCTTTTTCTTGATTGTACCCACACGTCAATATTTTTTTTGTCATAGTTTTTAGTTTCTTAACTTCTGTGAGCGGCGTCGAAAATGTCCTTTTTTCGTTTTCTGGCTTTAGGCGCCCCCTTAAAATCTAACGGTAGTTTAGATTAGTTTATAATCTAACGCAGGCAAATAATAATCTGACCGTGTTTACAATTTGACGGTGACATGTGCACAAATTAATCTGTGCTGGCGGTTAAATACGAGTAAAATTAAATTTTGGTTCCGTTTCGTTTCTTACTAATATTTCAAATGATGACAATCTGTTTTTTTTTTGTTTTAGTGTATTGGCAACCATTGTAACTCAACAGTAAGTATTTTTATTAACTTATTTAACTTTAATGTATGTTTACATTGGGGCGTTTTTAAATAAGATAAAATATGAATAAGTCACTCAGATTACGTCGTGGAATATCTCCAGTGACACTGTGAATTACACATAAATGGCAACTTTCGCGAATATGGGTTGACTTGGCAAACAGTTCACTAGAAACAAACGTCATGTCACGTGATTTCTATATATTTAAGACTAGCTGAACGCGCGCGCGTTGCTACGCCATCTATCGAAAATTGGTCGTACCAATTCAAATTTTGAACAAATTCGGTTTAAACTTTAAACTTTAGGTTCTAATGACGCATCCTTTATATGACATAGGTATGCTGTCACGCAACGAAAGCTCTCAATAAGCAATATTTTTTCCCGTTTTTGTTACATTTTTCATTAATGCTCGGCTCCTGTTGATAGTAGCGTAATGTTAAATTAGCCTATAGCCTTCCTCGATAAATGGACTATCCTGCAAAGAAAGAATCTTTCAATTCGGACCAGTAGTTCCAGAGATCCTTGCGTTCAAACAAACAAACATACAAACAAACTCTTCAGCTTTATAATATTATATAGTATAGTATAGATTGGTTTAGAGCTGCCGCACAAAACCACGAATTCGCGTTGCATCGGAAATATCTTCGAATTCGCACGAATGCATCGCAAGAACGTCCGATGTGATTCGCATCGCGCATTCCTCCCGTCTTACGTCATACTGGTCATAACAGTGTCACCACCATTTAAGTCAGTTCTGAGACAGAAGAAGAGAAAGACGATGACAGATTTAATTAGGTATTATTTTAGACATTTAGTAATAAATTATTTTTTGTGATCAATTTGTGATTTTGTAACTTGATTTGATTATTTTGAATAGATGACATGACTTTGTAAAGTTTTCTATTTTTTGTATCTGTAAATAGTTAAAAGGTGATTTTAATATAAGGAGCGAGTTGTCAAGCTAATTTTGTGACTAGACCTATAAACTATGTCATCAATCATTTAAAAATTGGAAAAATATTTGTATGCCTACTATATCAGGCAAAACATGACAAGCTACTTTGAAATTTTGTGACCATAAATAAATTATCTTTTATCTTCAAATAAAGATATTATGCTCATTCTAAAATAATAAAAAAAAATACCTTCTTCTATTCTCAACCCATTTAAATTATTGGAATGTTAAACACAAATTTATACAAATATTTTTTTTTATTTAACTTAGCCACTTCACAGACACCGGGGTCCGTGATCTTTGTCATTTAAATTCTTTTTTTTTAAATACATAAATATCAAACGCCTCCAACAATAAAAAAATAAATCGCGTTCTAATCTGCAAGACCCAGAATTATTTAAAAAATCCTCTGTTCGGTTGAAACCGTGCAAGAAATTAGAACTAATTTACAACAATGCGTAAAATGTGTTTTGAACCGATTACCATTCAAGGTGACTTTTGGCTACGATCTGCGTCTATGGAGTATGGTATTCTTTTTTATGCGGCTTCAAAAAAGTAGCAGAATCTCAATTCTTATTTTTGCTAATATTTTATGTTTGGTTATAAATATGTTACGCAATTGTTCCACCAATTGTGAATTGATTTCCCTATTTTTCCTCAATTTTTTGTGTGGGTGTATGTTACGCAATTGCCTCCCCAATTTATTTTGATGATTATTTTTCGATAGATAATAATACTTTAGAGGTGGTCGCATTTAAATTTTATTTAAATCGGGACGACGCGACATATTCGTAGATATCACTAAAATTATGAAAATTTTAGAGTTTAATTTGAAATTGAAGCCAGTTTTATGGTTTTTTGGAGAAAATGAAATTAATTATTAATTTCGCATTGTCTATTTTCAGTGTTCCGGTGACGGATGTGCAGCTTGGGTAAGAAAATCTATTTGTGAATATAATATCATACTAATATTATAAATACGAAAATCCGGATGTTTGTTAATCAATGGCGTTGCAACAGTTGTTATGGATCGGGTTGTAATTTGGGACACAAAATATCTGCTGGAATAGCAAATTTGCTACTTTTTATCACGAGAAAGTAAACTGCACCCGTGATGCCGCAGGGTTTTTGAAGTGAAAACTTTTTTGGCGCGCCTAGACAGATTTTTGATGGGTTGTGAATTAAATTCTAACGTCACTCTCGGGTATGCTAAGAAATCTTCGGGTAAACTCGAGAGCTCGGGACCATGGCCATCTAGAAATGCGTCAGCAAATGGGAAATGCTGAAAGGGCGTGGCCTAGCCATCATGGCGTAGCCATCTAGAAATACGTAAGCCAATGGGAAATGCTGACGCCCTTCGGTTAGGCCCGTGTAGTTTCCAAAGTAAGCTATCAAATTCTGACTTATAAGTTTAGTTTTCAGTTCTGTCGGCAGTTCCTATGACTACCAATTTTTTTTATTAGGGTTCTGTACCCAAAGGGTAAAAACAGGACCCTAGTACTGAGACTTCGCTGATCGTCCGTCCGTCCGTCTGTCACCAGGCTGTATCTCAAGAGCGGTGATAGCTAGACAGTTGATATTCTCGCAGATGATGTATTTCTATTGCCGCTATAACAACAAATACTAACAATAAAACAAAATACATATTAAATGTATTATATACATATTTCATTTTAGTATATTTAAGTTCCCATACAAACAAACTTGTATTTTTTAGCGTTTCTTGCTCGATTCTAATAACGGTGACAGGTTAAACTCTTTAATGCCCGCCATACACGCTACGGTCTGCCGGAGAGGTCTAACTGTGCAGTTATGCCTGCGCAGTCAAACCGAACAGAATTGATTTTCGATCTTGCTCCGGTCGCCTGCGCAGGCTTCCCACACACACTCAGGTCTACCTGCGCAGGCATAACTGCACAGGTAGATCTCTCCGGCAGACCGTAGCGTGTATGGCGGGCCTTACTATTCACAGAATATTTAGTTTTATGTAGTCTACAATAAAATAGGGTTTCGCCGTTTATTTGCTAATGGTAAGAAACCATTCGTGCGCGAGTCCCACTCGCACTGGGCCGGTAATGTTAATATTATTTCTGTTTTTATTTCAGTGTTTGGGCAAAGACTGTGTAGCAGAGGTAAATTATTTGAGAGCAATATACTTATTCTATTTGCATATCAATCGTATACCTAAATGTCGTCACTTTCTTTTTGAAGTGACAACTTCTTTAGGCGCGCCTAGACAGATTTTTCGTGGGCTGTGAAATGAATTCTACCGTCACGCTCGGACATGATAAGAAATCTTCGGGTAAACTCGGTACCATAGCCATAGGCTATCTAAATGCGAAATCCAATCATCCAATGGGAAATGCTAAAAGGGCGTGGCTTGCCCATTATGGCATGGCCATCTAGAAATGCGTCAGCCAATGGGAAATGCTGGTGCATTTCAAGATGGTCATGCCATGATGATCAGGCCACACCCTTCGGTTACACCCGTGTAGTTTCCAAGGTAAGCTATCAAATTCTGAGTTAGAAGTTTTTACTTCTATCGGCAGTTCCTATGACTGCCAATTTTTCTAAAACTTTACTTGAGTGCTTAAGTAAACATCAGACGAGCGACGCATGCTCTGTAGCGTATCTCTTTTTTTTTATAGTATAGAGTGACGAGACGAGCAGGACATGTGCCTGATGGTAAGCAACACGCCTGCCACATAACACCACAGTGACACGCAGCAATGTCATAAATAAACACATTGTTTGCGCTTACATTGCAAACGCTGGCTGAACCCTATGAGCTAGATCAAAATAATGTACAGCAGTGTTGTACCCCTTTAAAAAGTTTACAAAAAGTCTGGAATAGTATATGTTAGGAATAGCTCACAAGCCTGCGAACCCCTGCAAAGGCGAGGCGGGTCGCTAATAGTTAAAAAAAAAACAATCTTGAGTGAATCAGTTTTTTCTGGGTAAACACGCTTTACCGAAGGCCGTATCTCCGCTCCTAGGCGAGATGGCAATCAAGTTTTAACCTATAAAAGGTAAAAAAATAGGTAGATAATAAAGTAGCAGTGAGTAAACCCACGGCGTATGGTTAGTAAACAAATACAAGCGTAATTTTCGTAATTTCCCCATGTTTTTAACTCATACCTCCATAAAGCCACAGTTGTCTACACAAATACGTACACCTCCCAACGGAGAGTTATTTCAGATACAATATGTGAGGTATTCACGACGGGGAAGGGTATTCAGTACAGGGGCTTTGGTGTTTTGAGACCAAAACAGCAGTAGTAGTTATAAACATAGGCGCGAAAAAAAATCATCTTTCACGCCAATCGAATCGAATGTTTAACTACTGCTGATGAAATCTCCATGTAGGTTGTAGACCAAGGAAGTCTACATGCAGCTTATACCCGTCATGACTTTTTTTTTATATAGGTACCAAAGAGTGACGAGACGAGCAGGACATGTGCCTGATGGTAAGCAACATGCCTGCCACATAACAGCACAGTGACACGCAGCTATTGGAACATGAAGAGTCCAAATCATTACCTAGCACTGCATTGCGCTCGTCACCCAGAGATCTAAGATATTATATCTCAAAGCCCTGTAATTTATCTGGAAACATTGCCCTTCAAATCGGAACACAGTAATGTTTGCACATTACTGCTTGGTGGTAGAAGTGGTAGGTGGTGGAAGGTGGTAGAATAACTGGCAAAGGTGTGGTACTTCCCCAGACGGACTCTGCTAAGAGTCCTACCTATACATAATACTACACTACACTGACGTTCTACTATCTACTAATATTATGAATGCGACGGATAGATGAGGATGTTTGGTGACACAAAAGCAAACGCATTTCATAGCCTAGACGTTCTTATCACAAAAGTGGAGTTAAAACTCTTCGTTCGAGCCTTTGGAATCTCAGCCATGAAACAATGTCACTTATTCGAGCTACGGGCAGTCCGAACCGATTAAAAACCAATACGTTAGCAATTTTACGGCGATGTTAAATAAAATGTATTACGTATTTAATTATTACGTTTACCCCTTTATTACCCTAAATGCGGCCCTGTTTTGCGGTGCTTTTAAAATCCGCCCCAGTTGCCGTCAATTCTAACAATGCGAAAACCTTACGTCGTCGTAATATTTTATGACGTACTGGCAACATTGTTGGTGTATAAATATCGTTTCCTTGTTTGTATGGGATGATTAGCAAGGGTACATCGATTTGATGAAATTGGGTCAGGCTTATTTGATCAATAAAAGCTTATAAAAACTTTAATAGGACCAATTTGGATACCTGGATGGACTGGCCTCGTGGGTTAGTTGGTAGTAGGTAGCTCTGCCTGCAAAGCCGAGGGTCGTGGGTTCGATTCCCACCCAGAGCAAATAATTGTGTGAGGAGTTCAATGTTTGCACTGTGTCTGGGTGTTTCGATGTATAATAAGTATGTATATAAAACTATATAAGTATTATATCAGCTATCTGGCCGCCATCACACAAGCTTTGCTTAGTTTGGGGTCGGATGGTGTTGTGTGTGAATTGTCCACCAATATCTATCTATTTCTATATCTATCTATCTATCTATCAATATCTATATCTACCTTGTTAATATTTAGTGAGACTAGCTGCACCCCCACGGTTTTTGCCGTGTAATTCCGAAACACTTTTCTTTTGGACTAAAAAGTAGTTTTATATGTATACACGGGTAGCTCATGTTTGATTTAGCCAGTCCAGTCGGATTCAAGTTTCAGTGGTAAACGAGATGAGATCACACGCGCGCACTCTCATTGAAAAATGATCGCCGGACGCGATCGAAACGTGAGCTACCCGTGTAATTTTTTTTTAACTTGAATAGGTTTACACTTGACCGCCATCTCGCTCCATATGACAGAAAGCCTCTAGTCTCAGCTGTGGAAACATAAAATAGGCTGAATATGCGTATTGCGAATATTGCAGTTTTAACGCTATTATTATCTTGCAATAAACAAAAGAAAATGCTTAAAGTACGTAAAGTTTTTAGAACAAAAATAGTCTATTCGTTTCACTGTTTAAAATGTGTAACAGCCACGTTAGTGTTCATAATAAAAAAGTTGATGTGTTATTTTGTACTATTGTTTATATATTTATGTACCAAATTTTATGCAGATTCCTTCAGTAGTTTTTTTCCGGAAAAAGTAACAAACATCGCACATAAACTTCCGCATTTTGAAATTAGTAGGAATCAACAAAGAAATAGAAATACATTTTATTGCAAGTAACTTCATAATTGATAGGTGTATCCAAGACGTTTTCAATTCCACCCAGGCCAAACATGTTTGTGATGAATAAAATCTGGGTATGCATACACCCTAACACGAAATATACAAAAAATATCATAGATTGTATTAGAATTCAGCTATGCTGCGTTAATTTTTCTTTAGAAGTGCAAAATGTATAGACTTAGTCGCTTAGCTCGGAGTGATGGACGAAGTATGTTGGACTTGACACCACAAGTGTTGTCTGTCCACTAAACTAAAATCTTCGGCGTTTTTTTTCACCTCCTCGGGAAGGCTTATCCCTAGGTGGGGTAGCAGATGGCCCAGGTCGTCTTGTGGAAACGGGATGCGATCCAGAGTATATGCTCATCTGTCTTCACTGTCACCTCGATGCCCTAGCGATTCGAGCGAGCGAGAGTCATTACCTCCTCGCAATTCTCTGCTTCACACGATCTCTCATTGTCCACCTTCTTGGCTAAAATGGTCAGCAGCGAGAAGTTTGCCCCCTAACAACCGCGGGTAGAGATACCCGTGGTTTCCACTGTCCCTCCGATAAGAACTTTGATTAGCAGAGTGCTCGCGGAGGTGAGGGATCTGGAAGACTTAGGAAGATTGCTTGGCTAATAAGAGTATCAGCTGAGTTTAACCTTCCCAAGTCTATCCCGCTCTGTCCCCTGAACTTCCAGATGCGTTACTTGACTCTCATCTGGAAGACTTAACAATTTTACTTGGCCGATTGCAGTATTGTCCACCTTCTTGGCTAAAATGGTCAGCAGCGAGAAGTTCGCCCCCTAACAACCGCGGGTAGAGATACCCGTGGTTTCCACTTGTCCCTCCAATAAGAACTTTGATTAGCAGAGTGCTCGCGGAGGTCCCTCATCTGGAAGGCTTAGGAAGATTGCTTGGCTGATAAGAGTATCAGCTGAGTTTAACCTTCCCAAGTCTATCCTGCTCTGTGCCCTGAACTTCCAAATGCATTACTTGACTCTCACCTGGAAGACCTAAGAATTTTACTTGGCCGATTGGAGTATCTTCTAGAACTTTCGAGATGCGTTACTCGAAAGGCGAAAAGCGCGAATACAAGTTCCCTTCTTGGCCTGGATGAGACACCACAAGTCAATGTAAGTTGTTGTGTGAACCCGGTGTGCTCCACGAGGGAGGACGTTCTTAAGCCTCGCACCCACAGAGCACTTCTATTTGAATATAATATTATGCCTCGTCTTCTTAGTCGGCGACCAAAATAAAATTCCAACTTTACTGTTTAAGGACAAATAATATCATATCATAAATTTAAATGTCTTAAAAACTGAACAAAATATTTATTATTTTGTTTGCAAATTAGGTATACGCGTGTAAAGTGCTCAGGACATTAAAGATCAAACGTATAATATAAGAAATTTCTATGTATAATAAGTATGTATTTACAATTATAAACGTACCTATTATATCAGCTATCTGGCCGCCATTGTACAAGCTTTTCTAAGTTTGGGGTCAGATGATGTAGTGTGTGAAAAAATTGACCACCAATATTTATTTTATTATTATTTTATCCAAGCTATCTCTGTGAGCTACCACAATTGACTGTTTCTTACTGGAAATTGTTGAATATTTGCTTGATAGTAATCAATTGCAAAAATTGTACCAGGTATTCTGGGCACTCTGAGTTTTCTCTTCAAAATAAAAATCAAAAAGATCGTGGAAAGACTATAAATTCGTTGAGCTCAGATATTACCTACCTAATTAATAAAATATCTGCCCACGCTCAAGAAAATATCATCATAAATAAGGATATACGTAGGCTTGTAGGCATGTCCTTTAGCCCAACATCCGCGTACGAGTTTAATACTACCTACTACAATTACAAAATATCACTAGTCCGTGAGCTACACCTTTCTAGGAACCAACAAAATGTCAGGCTAATAAAAAAAGATGGAAATAAAATTGCGACTCTTGAGTCTGGTTTACCCCAAATGTCAAATGGAAGTATTTATAACAATTAACTCAATGGAAGTATCTAAATATAACCAATTTGTAACAAACAGAGCAAAAGGATTTACTTTGAGTTTATTAAGTCACTTTTCGTGATATATTCTGAGAACGCCTACAAAGTATAATGTTAAATTCAAGGATATCTGATCTAAAATGGAATGAGTATTTATTGGTGTGGATGGCTCTGTGTGAGTATAAAATCCTACTAAACGTAAAAGTATGAAAGTACGAGTACGAATAGATGTTTGTTGCTCAATCACGTCGTAATGTTTGAACGGATCGGGTTGAATTGAAACACGGGTACTATAATCTAGTCTGATAGAAAACACGTGCTTTTTTTCAGTCAGTTTATTTACCTGTTAACATGTTGCGTGAAACGGCGTCGAAATATCGGGAGCTCGCTATACCATTTAACCAAGCTAAATATCCTATGCCACAGTTACTACCAGAGTGTCCTACCCATTATGACCTACGGTGCTGAAACGTGGACCCTGGACGTCTACTCTCTTTCTACGAAAACGTAATTTCGGAATAAACTCGCGACTTTCCAAGTGCGATTCTACTTCGACCCGTCGTTTTATCCCTTTAAACGTTCTAAGCCTGCCCTAATAAGAGTATGCTTAGAATATTTAAACGTCAAGAAAGTCGCGAGTTTTTTTTCGAAATTACGTTTTCGTAGAAATAGAGTAGACGTCCTGTACTGTGAAGCCTGACAGTGAAAATTGTCCATAAACGCAAAGTCACTCAGCGAGCTATGAAAAGGGCTATGCTTGGGTTTTCTCTAATTGCATCCGCGATGAATTCATTCGTCAGATAACTAAAGTCAGCGATATAGCTCAGCGTATTAGCAAACTGAAGTGGCAATGAGCCGGGCACATTTATCGCAGCCCAGATAACCGTTGGAGTCAAAGACCATATTATATTATAATCTATGGTTGGAGTAGACGGGTTCTGGAGGGGAGACCGCGAATCGGGAAACGTAGTGTAGGATGCCCTGAGACTATGTCAGCAGTTTGTGAGTTTGGTTCAGAACTGACGTTTGACTTATGTTTTAATTCTATTTGATTCTTTGTTACTGTTAAAAATCAAGAATGTATTTATTTAATATCACAGTCAATTGGTGAACAAAGCTATTTACACAGCACAAAAAAAAACAAATACAAATTACGTTAGGTCAAAGAGACCATTGCGCACTGACCCCTGCCCAGTAATTGTTTATAGCTTTAATCTAATAAATATGTTTCTAAAAATGTGGCTGATACTTAACGACGTTGAATCTAACTGAATAAAAAAAAAACAAAAGAATTATAATTTTTATTCGTCTCAGCCCTACACGCGTCACTGCGTTTTTCGAAAGTTCAAAAGTCGTTCTACTGGTAGTTCTTCTTTATACTGTGGCATGACTATACCTACATATCTAAGTACGATAAGTAGGTATGTATTTATAATTATACTATTAGTATTCGGATGTGGATGTGGATAGATGACCTCACAAAGGACAGATGACCTCACAAAGGTCACTGGAAACCGCTGGTGTCAGGTAGCGCCGGACCGTTCGTTGTAGAAATCTAGGGGAGAGGACTATGTTCAGCAGTGGACGTCTTGCGGCTGATGATAATGATGATGATACGGATGTGTGTTGCTCAATCACGTCGGAGCTGTATTAATCAGAATATCTCATGTTACTTCTTGGTTCTTAGTCAAATAGTGTCGTGTGAAAGATCCATCATCATTATTGACTGGTCTCGTGGCTAAGTTGGTAGGTCTGGCTTGAGAAGCCGAGGGTTGAAGATTCGATTCCCAACCAGTGCAAATATTTGTGGTGAATACAAATATTCGTTCTGTGTCTGGGTGTTTCTATGTATAATAATAAGTACCTATGTACATATATACTCGTACAACTATATAAGTATTATATCACATATATATGCCTCCCATAGTCCATAGTACGAACTTGGCATAGTTTGGGGTATGGTGCTGTGTATGAAATGTACACCAATTTATAAAAAAATATAAATTGAATTATTAAAAACTCTGGTATTTTGTGTGAAATGCCCACCAATTTATTACAAAAAAAACATTTTTGAATTACGAAACTCTTATTGGGTCAAAAAGAATTATAATAGTTTGTCTTCAGAATATTTATTATTTTGTTCTAGTGCACAGGACTTAAATGTACGATATCCAGAGTGACGAATATTGTACGAGATTTGGGTTATATAGATTTCAAAGATCACGATAAACTGCATAGACGGATGGAAAACGAGAAGAAGAGAAAAGGAGAGAGTCAGAAGAGCATAAAGAATGAACAGGGAAACTTGAACGGCAAAGAGCAAAAAGAAAAGGTTAGTTAGTTTTTATTTTTTAGAAAAGAGCAGGACATGTGCCTGATGGTAAGCAATATGCCTGCCCATAACAGTAACACGCAGCTATTGAAGCATGAAGAGTCCAAATCATTGCCTAGCACTGCACTGCGCTCATAACCCAGAGATTTAGTGCCAATTTTCACGGAGCGGATTCCAACCGCGCGCCACCGCGGCGGGCGGCGGTTTTGTTTCAATACTCACGAGACCGCAGGTTTTCGCGGTTTCTACTGCGGAAAGCTACTGCGCAAAAACCGCGCGCAGCCACGCGGGCGCGGCCGTAAACCGCGTCGTGAGTTTTGAATTCAATTTTACATACAAATCTGCCGCTTGGTTCGGTTGGCAACCGCTCCGTGAAAACCGGCTCATAAGATGTTTTATATCTAAGCCCTGTAATTTCACTGGAAACATTGCCCTTTAAGCCGGAACACAGTAATGTTTGCACATTGCTGCTTCGCGGTAGAATAACTGGCAAAGGTGTGGTACTTCCCCAGGCGAACTCTGCGAAGACCATTACAAAAGTTTGCAAATTCTTAATGTTTACCTCTGTCTATATATTTTATCCTTTCTTCTTCCTACTAATTCTTCTTCTATTTCCTAATATGGTGTTGCGTTGGAATGTGTTGAAATTCGTAACACTTCTATTTTTGAAGTGAAAACTTCTTTCTTCTAAATAAAATAGTCACAAACAAAGTGTATAATACAGTCCGCGAGGTATAAGCTGAGCTTTGCATTAGTGTGAGTGATCACATGCATACGCATCTATTACCAAAAGTACAGTCAGACAACAAACTCTTAAACAACAAGCTGACATTAACTATCCAGGATCAATATGGTCATTGCGAAAAGAAGTATCTCTTTTAGGATTCAAATGGTCAAGGACAGAGAATAACAGACAATTTTTAATGGAAAAGCATGAGATCCGTCACCTACGTATAACTTATTTACTTAAAATTTCCGAATACCGTATTCAGGGCAGGCCTATCGTTTATACCGATGAAACATATATTGACACCACTCCAGGCGCGGTCCCAGCCTCGAATTTTGGGGGGGGTCACCAGTACGCAGCCTCAGATTTTGGGGGGGGTCACGAGTAGAAATACAATAAATCGAGTAAAAAAGACTTTACAAGTAGCGCCCCACGTATGATTTTGGGGGGGGTCATGTCCCCCGTGACCCCCCCCCTGGAGCCGCGCATGCACCACTCACACTTCATCAAAATCATATTCAGATGGCAGCACTTCTGGTTTGAAGAAACACCTTATTAAGAGAACATGGTCACAGCGTCCTGCGTCTGACTGTACTTTTGGTGATCACTCACACTAATGCAAAGCTCAGCTTATACCTCGCGGACTGTACAGGGTTATTTGTAGTTTGCCTGCATGATTTTTAAGGGGATGTTAGGAACATTAAATACGACAACTTTTGTTGTACGGTTTTTAAATCATCGATTTTTTTCCCCACACAAAATTAAAAAAACCTATTTATCCGGCCTAATAGCATCAAACTCTTCGTAATAATTCTTAATAAGAGAGTATGTGCTCTTTAACGCGATTTATGTCGATCGATTAATGTTGTAACGAAGTGAATAAACATTAAACAGTAAACAGCCGCTAAACATTACAACAAATACTTTTTTTTTTTTTGGGTGTTTAAAATTGAGTTTTAACTAAAGATGAAGAACAAAAGATGTTGGTTTAAACATACAGAACAAGTCCAACGGACGCAGGCTGATTACCCAGTAACCCTGTATTATGGCAAAATCGCAATGTACTGTTTGTATGCCATAAAAAGTATTATTAGTAGTATTTGTAGTGGTAGGACTCTTAGCAGAGTCCGCCTGGGGAAGTACCACACCTTTGCCAATTATTCTACCGCCAAGCAGTAATGTGCAAACATTACTGTGTTCCGGTTTGAAGGGCAATGTTTCCAGAGAAATTACAGGGCTTTGAGATATAACAACTTAGATATCTGGGTGACGAGCGCAGTGCAGTGCTAGGTAATGATTTGGGCTCTCCATGTTCCAATAGCTGCGTGTCACTGTGCTGTTATGTGGCAGGCATGTTGCTTACCATCAGGCACATGTCCTGCTCGTCTCGTCACTCTTTATTTAAAAAAAAAAAAAAAAAAAAGAAAATTCGTGGTATTTCTTTACAGACATGGCAGATTCTTACTGCGAGTAAGTACTTTACGCTTAGTTCGACTTTTGCTTTGAGTCAACCAATACTTTTAAAAAGCCTCGCCATAAAAGCGACCCTCCATAACGATGCATCGGAGCAGAAAAGGTTCCACTATACTAATACATTTTGGAACAAATTTATATAATGGGAAGACACCAAACAAAAAAGGATATTGATGGATTTTCTTTCAAAATGTATATTTTGAAGGTTTCGTGGTAAAGCAGGAAGTCGAGAATTTGCTCGGAATTAGATTACCTAGATTTAACAGGAATTAATTATAATGTATTCTCGTGACCATGGGTTTTATAAGTGCGCCCATGTGTTTTTAAATATTATAGATGCCTTATGTAGATCAATGTTATTTAAGTTTTTGACGTGATAACGTCTTATAATTCGATGAAGCCGGCTGCACGCCCGCAAAACTGTAACGTTCCGCCGTTACCGTTAGTTCGTCGTCCGTGCCATGCGGACGAAGCTGAGCGCTGAGGGTGCCACCCGCCGAGTCGAGCGGTATCACTACTCGCGCTATCAGCGTACTGATTTCTTAAGACGTTGTCACGTTCAACTATCGTCAGTAAACCGACTTTACAGACAACCATATTTTTTTTTAAGAATTACGTCCAGTAATTTATCATACCGCTAAATATTACTGTGTTCCGGTTTGAAGGGTAAAGTTTCTAGAAAGCACGGGGTATGGAGCTAAATTTGATAAAAATCTTGTCTCTGGGTGAGAAGCGCTGTGCAGTGCTAGGTAATTAAGTGGACTTTTCGTGTTAATTGACATTGGGCTGTTATAGACAGACGCGTTGGTTACCATCAGGCACATGATCTGCTCGTGCCATCACTATATACCCTAAAAAAATTGGCAGTCATAGGAACTGCCGATAGAAATGAAAACTTATAACTCAGAATTTGATAGCTTACTTTGGAAACTAAGCGAATGAAACTGGGGGCATGGCCATGAGCATGGCCATCTAGAAATGCGTCAGCGTCAGACAGATAGCCAATGTTGACGCATTTCTAGATGGCCAATGGTCCCGAGTTTACCCAAAGATTTTTTTTATCATACCCGAATGTGACGCTAGAATTCAATTTACAGCCCACGAAAACTTTGTCGTAGCGCGCCAAAATATGTTTTCACTTCAAAAAAAAGTCGAGAAAGCACTTAGAAAGGTTAGAAAACAAGATAGCGTCCCCAAGGATCCCAGTTCTCATTAGGGATTAGAAATATTTTTATAAAATTTGTTATTATTTTTTCAGGAATTCGTTGATTTGACGGCGATGCGGACTCTTGGGGGAGTTGCAGTTAAATTGAATTTCACTTGGTTCTAAATTAAAGGTTTCTGTTAGTGAACGTATTTTTCTTTCATTTGAGTCTATTATTTAAGCGTGACCCTTATAATACCTACCTAGTCTGGATCATTTTTATGATATAAACTACCAGTACCCCGCGATCTTACCCACGTAGTTATTTTCCCGGGATAAAAAGTAGCTTATGTTTTCTTCCAGAATATGATTTAATTGTTTTCCTTTATTAACAAAACTAAAATACAATGGGAACATACACTACGCTACATACCTAACTAACTACTTACACTAAGCACACCTGAATTATCCATAGACCGATGAAGGTCTACAGATAATCAAGATGTTCAACCCCACTACTAATCGGAAGCGTACCCAGCATGCTGGCGGCATTACCACGCTGAATGGCAATGCTAATGCGTTGGGCCAAATAAACGGCAGAATTTTGGTCACGTGTCGCGTATACCAAGCGCTCGGAAAGGCTTTTGAAAATGAGGTTAGCTTTTGTTTAAAATTGTTTTCCAAATCTCAACCTGATCCGTTCAAATGTAACGACATTATTGGGCAACAATCATCCAAACTTTCCCATCCTATTCTATAAATCGGGAAATAAGCAGGTGGAACCGCGCGGCGCTGTTAGCATTAATATATGGCACACTTACTACTAAGCCACAAGGACAGTCAATTGGTTTAAAAAAAACGATTTAATTTTGAAAAGGCATTAAAAAGAGACGATAATAACCCAACCTTTCGAAACAAAGTAAAAAACGACATGAAAAATGTTCATCTAACAATTGCTTAACGTCAGTTTTCAGCTATCAAAAGTAAACGCAAAATCATTTTTAGCCCATTCAAGTATTTTACAAGAACGAGGTGTAGCAAGAAATTAATCCATCACTGAGATGACTTGGATTTTTGATAATCTATTTTTAGGGTTCCGTAAAACGTAAAAACGGAACCCTTATAGATTCGTCATGTCTGTCTGTCTGTCTGTCTGTCCGTCCGTATGTCACAGCCACTTTTTGCCGAAACTATGAGAACTACACTGTTGAAACTTGGTAAGTAGATGTATTCTGTGAACCGCATTAAGATTTTTACAAAAGTTTTTTAAAAAAACAAAAGTTAGGGGTGTCCCCCATACTGAGAACTGAAGCTCAAAAATTTTTTTTTCATCAAACCTACACGTGTGGGGTGTCTATCGATAGGTCTTAAAAAATGATGTTGAGGTTTCTAATATAATTTTTGTCTACCCTGAATAACTTGCGCGAGAGACGCTTCCAAAGTGGTAAAATGTGTGTCCCCGCCCCCTCTAACTTCTAAAGTAAGAGAATGAAAAATCTAAAAAAAATATATGATGTACATTACCATAAAAACTACCAACGAAAATTAGTTTGAACTCGATCTGATTAGTAGTTTTTTTTAAGTACGTCATAAATACACTATTATTAAAACTTCGATCAAAGTTACAACGAACTACAAGAACTATGTGTACTATGTATAGTATGTTACTTGCTGGAACGGAACCCTTCATGGGCGAGTCCAACTCGCACTTGGCTACTTTATTATTCTATACTGTTAAATAATATTTTTATATGTAGTGGTAGGACTCTTTGTAGTGTCGTCCTGGGGAAGTACCATACCTTTGTCAGTTATTCTAGCAGTAATGTAGATGCATTACAGTTTGGACAGCAATATTTCTTGAGAAGTTACAGAGCAAAGATCTTTTATCACATACTAGCTGATCCGTGCACGCGTTGCTACGCCATCTATCGAAAATTGATCGTACCAATTCACATTTTGAACAAATTCGGTTACCGTAGGTTCTAATGACGCAACCTTTAACAGATAGACACATGCTGTCACGCAACGAAAGCAATATTCTTCCCGTTTTTGTTACATCTTTCATTCATGCTCCGCTCCTGTTGATAGTAGCGTAATGTTAAATAGCCTACATATAGCCTTCCTCGATAAATGGACTATCTAACAGAGAAATACTATTTTAGTTTGGACCAGTAGTTCCCGAGATCCTTGCGTTCAAACAAACAAACAAATTTTTCAGCTTTATAATATTAGTATAGATAAAAATGTTATTTAAAAATTTGCTCGATATGGTAACCGAATCAAAAACGAAGGGTCTCAATTCGGTTGCATGTTTTTTTTTGTACGTATATTACGCGATAGCTCCAATAATTGTGAATCGATTTTGGTGATTATTTTTGAAGTGAAAACTTCTTTTGGCGCGCCTAGACAGATTTTTCGTGGGCTGTGAAATGAACTCTACCGTCACGCTCGGATATGATAAGAAATCTTCGGGTAAACTCGGGACCATAGCCATTGGGAAATGCTAACATGGTATTTGTATGGTACATCAATAATAGTTCATAGTTAGTCCCGTACCTATTTGACATTTTAAACATTTTAGAATGTAACATGAAACGAAACTTACAAAATTAAAAAGTAAAAAATTGTAATAAGTAGATTATTTGGCGCGTTTAATAACAATACATATATATATTGTGAGTAAAATTTCGAATGTCGAAAGAGGCTTAACTACGCACTACTATTTACTAAACTTCACTATACAATCTGGCGAAGAAAATTAATTATTTATTATAACAATTCTCGTCACCAGCGGTGCGCTGGTACTCTTGGATATCTATGAGATTTCGTGACGGCGGAGCGGGTGGAATTTAAAATATAGGAACAAAAACAATAAGAGGGTGGAAGACCCTGGGGTTTGGCCTTTTCTCCAGAAACACAAAAGAAAGGTCCTACCTTAAGAATCCAGCGTCCTCCGGGCGATTGAGCGGCAGTTCTTCTTCCTCAATTATATTTCCTTCAGCAGCTGCCTTTGAATTGTGTGTTGCGAAATAATCTTGTGGTGCGGTGCGGTACGAATCGGTAACTTTAACTGGTGCGAGGCGAACTTTATAAACAGCTGGAGTATAAGTTACTTTTAAGAATGCGCGAAAAGAAGTGACGTGCGCCCTCGGCGCGAAATCGGTTAAATACTGCTCCGCGGGACGAGTCACCCGAGAGTGGCGTGAATTGTCAGGCGAGGTACCCTCTAAGTGACTCAGAAAAAAAGAACCATCCCCCCGGCCTTCAGGAGTTGTAGGCTCCTGAACTAAAGGGAAATAGGAATAGGAGACAATACAAATAAGTATTAGATGCGGAAAATATACAAATACATATAGTGTGGATAGGATATAGGTTAAACGGATAAATTGTTTAACTTGCGGGTTGGGTGAATGATGCGGGTAAAATCCATGGTGCGGGTTGGATAAAAATGGTGCGGGTAAAAAACAAGGGTGCGGGTTGGAGCAAGGGTGCGGGTAATAATGCATCCAGTGACTAATCACGGATGTCTGGAATAAATAAATATTAAATACGCATGTAAAAGAGAATGAAAAAAAATAAGAGTGTGAATTAGATTTACACATGCTAAGTAGACATGCGTAAGAGAAAAACAAAAGGTGCGAATTATTGGGAGGGTAAAACACACAGTTTTACCACTGGTCGAATGTAAGTGCCATTTTTTGTGCGTATCTCCACAATACGAGCGATGCCGTCCGAAGAGGATTTAATATCTTCAATTATACCTAATGACCACTGTAGTGGCGGTGAATTTTCTGTTTTAAGTAAAACTACAGTGCCTTTAGTTACCGGGTTAGTTTTAGTATTCCACTTGACACGAGTTTGGAGCGTGTTGAGGTATTCCCGTCTCCAACGGTTCCAGTATCTCTGAACTATGCTGTCAACTAGACGTTTGTTGCGGATCAAGTCTACGGAATCTATGCGCGGATCGGAATGAAAAGAATCTAATGGACCTTGTGTTAGAAAGTGCGAAGGGGTTAAAGCTTCAGGTTCCGAGGGGTCAGAGCTTAACGTGGTTATAGGTCTTGAGTTAAGGATAGCCTCGACTTGCGTTATTACTGTTAGCATTTCTTCGTACGTGAGGAGAGCGTTTCCTATAGTACGGCGCAGGTGGACCTTTAGAACCCGGATCATACTTTCCCAAGGTCCGCCCATATGGCTAGCGGATGGTGGGTTTAGAACCCAATTTATACCTTGATAAAGGGTTTCTTGTGTAAAGGAATCACCGAATGTTTTGGATTTAAGAAATTTATTAAGTTCATTGAGTTTTGTTTTCGCGCCTATAAAATTTGTTCCGTTGTCGGAGTATAGCGAAAGGACTTTTCCTCGACGTGCTATGAATCTACGAAAGGCGCGAAGAAAGGAAGCTGTTGATAAGTCGACGGAAAGCTCTATGTGTACTGCGCGGGTTATCAAACAGGTAAATAACGAAAAATAACAACGCTCCCTTCGTGCACCACGATAGCGGCTAATGAGAATATCTTGTGGACCCGCATAATCTTCGCCCGTCCAAAGAAAGGGCTTTGATGCTTCGTTTACGCGCACAGCGGGAAGAGAAGCCATAAACGGCGTCTCTGTGCGTGGTTTAGCTTTGAAGCAGCTGTTACAAAAATGAAAGCGTTGTTTGACAGTAGGTACTGCGTCCGGATATAATCCAGAATTTCTGTCTCAGTAACGACAATAATAACTGTGGCCCTGCGTGTAGGTATTTGCGATGATAATAGTCGATGATAAGATTGACTATATGATCCTTTTTCGGGAGAAGAATTGGATGCTTACTATCGAATTCGAGAGATGAATTATGTAATCGTCCACCGACGCGGAGGATGTCATTTTTCAAAAACGGAGAAAGCGGGAGAAGTTTCTTAGAGGCTGGTTGACCTTTTGAAATAGTTTTCATGTCATTTTGAAAATATTGTCGTTGAAGGGCTTTTATAATCGCAGTCTCAGCAAAGTGTAAATGTGTAAGTTGCATTCTATCAGTGCGGGGAAGTTTCCTAATAAATATATATATATAAACGACGATGCGGAGAAGCTTAGACCAAGAAGAAACGCGCTTAGCTAGAGAACATAGAAAAGGTTCTGGATCATCGGTGACAAGAAAAATGTTTGCCTGCCTTTTAAGCTCTAACAGTTTTTCATCTTGTGCGGGATTAAAAATAAATCTATTAATCGGCCATGTGTGTACTTCATTTAAAGCCCACGGGGGGCCATGTAGCCACAATTTATGGTTTAAAAATTGCCCAGGTGTAAGGCCGCGACTTAAACAATCACTAGGATTCAGTGCGCTTTCACAGTGAAAAAAATGGTTTGCGTGAAGATTGTCCTGTATTTGAGAGATACGGTTGGCAACAAAAGTGTCGAATCGATGCGGAGACGAATGAACCCAATGAAGGGCTACTGTCGAATCAGTAAACGCGAAAATTTCATCTATTTGACAGCGGCAAGAAATAGTTTCTATCATAAATCGAAGCAATTTGGATAATAATAATAACGCGCACAGCTCTAAACGAGCTAAAGAGACAATTTTGAGCGGGGCGACCTTGCTCTTTGAGCCTATCAAATGGACCTGGTTATTACCCGAGGTATGTTGAGTGGCAAGGTACACGGAGGCACCCATCGCCTTTTCTGAAGCATCCGCGAACCCTAAGAGTATGACGCGAGAGTTAGGCCTAATACCTACAAAACGGGGTATTTTAAAATTATGTAACGTAGGGAGCTCCGTTAAGAAGCGTTTCCACGCTAAACAAATGTCCAGCGGTGGGTTAGAATCCCAGTCGACGCGTGCCGTCCAAACAGCTTTTATTAATAACTTTGCGTGTAATATAACAGGACCGCAAAACCCGTTAATGTCCCATAATTTCGCGACCGTCGAAAGCATAAGGCGTTTTGTGCATTTTGACTGCGGGTTAAATTTTACGGCAATAGAAAACTCGTCTTCGACTGGAGACCAAATTAGGCCTAAAAGCTTCATATTATCCTCTTTGTCGAATTCGATTTTCGAAGATAAACGATTTTCCAGTGGAATCGCTTTTAACACTTTAGGTGAGTTGCTCACAAATTTAACCAAGTCAAACCCACCACGCTTAAATAACTCGATCAAATCTTGTGCCAGCTGAGCACCTTCCTCAGCGGTAGCTACCGAAGCTCCCAAGTCGTCCATGTATAAATTATTAACAGCGGTTTCCGATGCGTTTGGAAGATCAGTTTCATCTTGAGCGAGTTGTTTGACTGTTTTCATAGCGAGGTACGGCGAGCATCGCAAGCCAAAGCAAACCCGATTAAAGTGATATAGTTTGGTGGTAGAATCGCCGTCAAATTTATATAGAATATTCAAAAAACGACGGTCTTCCTCGCGGATTCCTATTGCTAAAAACATTTGTCTGATGTCAGCGGTCAGTGCGATTGGAAACAATCTAAATTTTAAAATAATCGCGGTTAGATTAGCTTGTAAATTAGGGCCGGAATGTAGACAGTCATTGAGTGAAGCGTTCGTGTCAACACATTTTGCGCTCGCGTTCAATACAATACGTAGCGCTTTGCCCTCCCGGCAGACGCCATGGTGCGGAATAACGTAATAATTTTTATTATTTAGCGGTGGTGCAGGTGATAATATTCCCTCACTAATATAATTTTTCAAAACAGTGTCATATTCAATTTTTAAGGCGGTATTTGTTTGGAATTTTCGTTCAAGGGATGAAAAACAGCGAGAGGCTACGGTTAATGAATCACCCAACGTCACGGTTGATTTTATAAATGGTAAAGCCGTAACATACTGTCCAGTAACTTTATTGCGATGCGTGTTTGACGCGTAGAAGTTTTCACATTCTTGATCCCTTTCAGACAAATAAGTTTTAGTGGGTACCGATTCGAGATCCCAGAACTTGGAAACTAAACTTTCAATTGAATTACCCTCACTCGACGAGAAAAATGAGTGATTGTTTTCATTATTGTCTGATCCATTATGAGCCTGTAACGTAGCTATTGATCCTAATATTACGTATCCAAAAGCAGTTTCCAAAAGATCGGGACGCCCTGGTGGACCCAGCAATTTTCCGGGTCGTAATATCTGTAAAAAGGCTTCAGCCCCCAACAAAATATCGATCTCGGCGGGTTTATTAAAATGCGGGTCTGCCAGCTGGAGTTTACCTATATAAGACAGCGGTGAGATGTCAAATTCACAGCTGGGCAAACAACTTGAAATGGTTTTAAGAACGAGAGGTTTAATCCGCAAGTTAAAGTTTCTGTCATATTTAGATACCAACGTTACGTCTGTATAGCCTAATATAGACTGGTAGCTGCCACCAATTCCGTTTACGAAACGGTCAGTATCATCGTGAAAGATGTTAATACCTAATTTCCTGCAAGCGAAGCGGGAAATAAAATGATTTTGCGATCCATTGTCCACGAGGACACGAACTTGAATCACGGAACCGTCTCTTTTGCGAGCATCAGCAAGAACGGTACCCAACAAAACATTTTGAGTTTTTCGCAAAGATTTTGAATTTGCGTTCATACTACAAAATGAAGCGTCATTATTCGTCGGTTCATTCAAATATAAATTTGAAGTAGCGTTATTATTCTGAGCAGCCACTACTGGACTACGACTGTTATCACTCGACGGACCGGTTCTACTGTTATCAGCTTGAAAACAGAGTGAAGTGTGGTGCTTTTTTTTACAATTTGCACAAGTTCCCTTAGACCGGCATGCGTTTGAATTATGTTGCGAACTCAAACAGTTAATGCAAGCGCGTAATTGTTTTACATGTTCGTAACGTTCTCGAGCGGTTAAAGTCCTGTACTTTTTACGGGAATACAAGTGGTCGTGTTTGTCATTGCATAATGTACAAATGTTATCGCTTACTAAGAATGCGCGTGAATTATTTTTCGGAATGTAGTTTTCTGACAGCTTGGCTCTCACACAAGTACTTGAGTTTTCACTCGTCCTATTCAAAACCTTAATACGGTCGCGAACAAATTTAGTAATTTTATCAAACGCAGGTATTTCCGAATCGCGGTTATCCATTTCGAATAAACGTGCCGAATCTCTGTCCAGCCGTTGTAATAAAAGGTATGACATGACAAAATCGTACAAGTCGGGTATGTTTAAGTTAATTAATGCGAGATGCGAATTTGAAAATTGGTCGATTAAATATTCTAAGTTATTAGCGGTGGGGGAAACAATGGGCTTCAATGAGAAAATTTGGTTTAAATAAGTACTAGCGAGATTTCTCTTATCTTCGTATTTAGAAACGAGCGCGTTATATATTGTTTCATAGTTTTCTTCACAGGGTACGAATCCAATGTATACTTGTTTCGCTCGACCTTTCAATTTACTAGTGAGATAAAATATTTTTTCCGTTACGGAAAGCGATGAATTTAAATGTACAGCCCTTTGGAAAGTAGCATAAAATAAAGGCCAGTCGTTTGCATTTCCGTCAAATTCCGGTATTTCTATACGAGCTAGCTTAATATTTTGAAATGTTTTATCTGGTTTAACCGTTGGTGTGGGCGCTGTGGTTGTAATAAACTGAGAATGTTTACGTTTAACACGACAATAAAGATCTTCAAATGCGAGCCATTGATTGAAATCTGGAACTGAATCCTTATCAATTTTCAATAATAAAGATTCGATATCTTTCACGCAAATCTGAAAGTTACACCTGATTTCTTGTAAAGTCTCAACCGAGCACAGACATTCTTCCAATAATTCTGGGTCATTCAAATTAGCACGCGATTTATCGTATATTTGTTGAAGACGCTCGAAATATACTTGTCTTTGACATTCCAATAATTTTAATTTTTGATCATTAGACGACGTCATCGTGATCAAATCCAGACAATAGGTATGATCCAAACTCAAATGTTAAAGTGATCGTACAAAATAACAAAAATGCGAGGTAGGTAAATAAATAATTTCCAACGGCGAACGAGATAATATAATGCGTTGGTAATTATAAGTGATTTATGTAGGTAGTCATTAACAGAATTGAAAACGGTTTATAAAAATTGCGGTGTAAATGCGAAATTCGAGTTTATTAGGCGATGCGGTAACCAAAGGCAATGTTTGACTTTTGAATGTTAAATAATTTAAATAAGCAAATATTATTTATTTAGAGTGACGAGACGGGTAACGACAAATCTGTTCATAAAAGTCAAACGTCACGAAGTTGATTGAACATGAAGAGTCTAAATCACTGTTTGACACTGCACTGCTCGTCACTTTGAGATTTTAGGTGTTATATCTCTTAGCCCAGTCGTATATCTGGAAACTTTGCCCTTCAAACCGTAACACAGTAGGTAACTGCTTGACGGCAGAATTATAGGCAAAGCTGTGGTACTTCCCCAGGCGGGCTTGGCAAGAGCCCTACCACTACAAAACGAACTTGACTTCAAACGAGAGACACACAAAATAGGCGGTAGATAAATAAATAAATAGGAATGGGGTAAATAGCCACGAAATCTCAGGATAAACAAGGCATCCGAGTGACGAAGGACCATTAAATGGCGAAGAAAATTAATTATTTATTATAACAATTCTCGTCACCAGCGGTGCGCTGGTACTCTTGGATATCTATGAGATTTCGTGACGGCGGAGCGGGTGGAATTTAAATTATAGGAACAAAAACAATAAGAGGGTGGAAGACCCTGGGGTTTGGCCTTTTCTCCAGAAACACAAAAGAAAGGTCCTACCTTAAGAATCCAGCGTCCTCCGGGCGATTGAGCGGCAGTTCTTCTTCCTCAATTATATTTCCTTCAGCAGCTGCCTTTGAATTGTGTGTTGCGAAATAATCTTGTGGTGCGGTGCGGTACGAATCGGTAACTTTAACTGGTGCGAGGCGAACTTTATAAACAGCTGGAGTATAAGTTACTTTTAAGAATGCGCGAAAAGAAGTGACGTGCGCCCTCGGCGCGAAATCGGTTAAATACTGCTCCGCGGGACGAGTCACCCGAGAGTGGCGTGAATTGTCAGGCGAGGTACCCTCTAAGTGACTCAGAAAAAAAGAACCACAATCTTTTTTTTTTACGTGATAACGTCTTATAATTCGGTGAAGCCGGCTGCACGCCCGCAAAACATGACGTCATGTAACGTTACCGTTAGTTCGTCGTCAGTGCCATGCGGACGAAGCTGAGCGCTGAGGGCGCCACCCGCCGAGTCGAGCGGTATCACTACTCGCGCTATCAGCGTACTGATTTCTTAAGACGTTGTCACGTTTAACTATCGTCAGTAAACCGTCTTTACAGACAACCATTTTTTTATATAGAGTTACGAGACGAGCAGGACATGTGCCATATGGTAAGCAACATGCCTGCCCCATAGCAGCACAGTGACACGCAGCTATTGGAACATGAAGATTCGAAATCATTACCTAGCACTGCACTGCGCTCGTCACCCAGAGATCTAAGATGTTACATCTCTAAGCCCTGTAATTTCTCTGGAAACATTGCCCTTCAAACCGGAACACAGTAATGTTTGCTCATTACTGCTTGGCGGTAGAATAACTGGCAAAGGTGTGGTGCTTCCCCAGGCGGACTCTGCCAAGAGTCCTACCACTACTAAAATTAAACCACTACTAATAACCAAATAAGGAAGTATGTAACACCAGTGACGCCGCTGCCCGTCACTGGCCTGGTCAATTTAGGACTGGCTTTTAAATGGATATACCGCCATTGGTTCGGTCGTCAGAGCCTCGTTAGTTGGCAGCAGGGTGCACCACGTGCAGGGGAGGTTGACATTTGAGGAAACTAGATGATATACGCTTCCCCCTTACACCCCCCCTTATGAAAGACACAAATAAGAAACGGCCCCTAGTCCCCGGCGGCTCCGCTATTCCAGGCACTGGTGGCAGCCTTGGTTCCGACAGAGCATGGGGTGCAAAGAATCTCCGGCAGATGCCCCGCCACCAAACCCCACGACTCGACCTGGCAACTTATAATGCACGGACGCTGAGGGCTGACGAAAAGATTGTGGAGTTGGAAGAAGAAGTGGACAAGTTGCGATGGGATATTATAGGGTTATCCGAAGTCCGAAGACAGGGCGAGGGCAGGATAACCCTCGATTCCGGCAACTTGTTCTACTACCGGGAGGGAGATCAACAATCCCAAGGGGGTGTCGGGTTTATCGTCCGCAAGTCTCTTGTTAACAACGTGATAATGATCGAGAGTGTGTCGAACAGGGTTGTATACCTTGTACTTAAAATTACCAACCGATACTCATTGAAGGTAATACAGGTATACGCACCGACCTCGACACATCCCGACGAAGAGGTTGAGGCCATGTATGAGGACATCTCCAAAGCCATACATGTCTCGCCAACACATTTCACAGTTGTGATGGGAGACTTGAACGCGAAACTGGGGAAACGTAGCGGTGATGAGTTGAGAGTAGGGCAATTCGGATATGGGCAGCGGAACCCAAGAGGGCAACGTCTAGCTGATTTCTTAGAAAGGGAGAGCCTCTTTATGATGAACTCCTTTTTCAAGAAACAGCCACAACGAAAATAAACATGGATTAGCCCAGATGGTTCCACAAAAAATGAGATCGACTTCATTATGACGACTAAACGGCAAATATTCAGCGATGTCTCTGTGATCAGTAAGGTCAAAACCGGCAGCGATCACCGTATGGTAAGAGGCACGCTGAATCTAAACATTAAGTTCGAAAGGTCACGTCTAATGAAGTCCACGCTCCGACCAAATTCTGCTCAAATTGAGAATCGCGATAACTTTCAACTCGAACTTCAAAACCGCTTCGAGTCCCTAAATGAGTGCGTAACGGTGGATGAAATTAATGACAGGCTAGTGGAAACTGTTCACGCGGTTGGCAGACAATTCTACAAGAGCCGACGCCAAAATAGAACACAAAAACTCTCCGATCATACTCTGAATCTCATGGCGGTTAGGCGAGGTATGCGGTTGCAGTCTTCGGTAGACATGACGGTCTACAGACGGCTCAATAGACAGATTTCTACTTGTGTGTGACGCGACATACGCTGCTACAATACTATGAGTATTGAAGAAGCGATTAAGCGGAACAAAGGCTCGAAAGTGTTCGCAAGAAATCTGTCTCTTGGGCAAAGTCAATTGACCAAATTGAAAACCGATGATGGCAACGTCACCTCGTCGAAGCCCGAGATTTTAGAGGAGATCGAGAAGTTCTATGAACAGTTATACACCTCTGCGCAAGCACAACCTGTCGTTAATATGGCTAAAGACCCCAGAGCCAAGCTGACCCGACACTTTACCGAAGATATCCCGGAAGTCAGCCTGTACGAGATTAGGATGGCCCTCAAACAACTTAAAAACAACAAGGCACCTGGCGACGACGGAATTACGACTGAGCTTCTGAGAGCGGGTGGAAAACCGGTACTTAAAGTCCTCCAGAAGCTGTTCGACTCCGTCATACTTGACGGTAATACGCCAAAAGCGTGGAGCAGAAGTGTGGTGGTGCTCTTCTTCAAAAAAGGTGACAACACCTTGTTGAAGAATTACAGACCCATCTCACTTCTGAGCCACGTTTATAAGTTGTTTTCGAGGGTAATCACGAATCGTCTCGCACGCAGGTTTGACGACTTCCAGCCACCCGAACAAGCCGGTTTCCGAAAAGGCTATAGTACCATAGACCACATCCATACGCTTCGGCAGATTATACAGAAAACCGAGGAGTATAATCGGCCACTATGTATAGCGTATGTGGACTATGAGAAAGCCTTCGATTCCATCGAGACCTGGGCAGTGCTTCAGTCTTTCCAGCGATGCCGCATGGACTATCGCTATATCGAAGTGTTGAAGTGTATTTACAGCAAAGCCACAATGTCTGTTCGATTACAGGACCAGTGCACAAAACATATCCAGCTACAGAAAGGCGTGAGGCAGGGAGATGTTATATCTCCGAAACTGTTCACTGCCGCGCTGGAAGATGTTTTCAAGTTACTGGACTGGAACGGACATGGCATCAATATCAACGGCGAATGTATCACTCACCTTCGGTTTGCCGACGACATAGTCATTGTGGCGGAGTCGCTGGAGGACCTCGGTGCTATGCTCAGAGACCTCAGTAGAGTATCCCAACAGGTAGGTTTGAGGATGAATATGGACAAGACGAAGGTCATGTCAAATGTTCATGTCTCACCTGTACCGGTTATTGTTGGGAATACCACACTCGAAGTTGTTGACGAATACGTCTACCTGGGTCAAAAGATCCAATTAGGTAGATCCAACTTCGACAAAGAGGTCCAGCGAAGGATCCAACTCGGATGGGCAGCGTTCGGGAAACTACGGCACATCTTGGAGTCCAAAATACCCCAATGCATGAAGACGAAAGTCTTCAATCAGTGCGTGTTGCCAGTGATGACTTAAGGAACTGAGACGTGGTCCTTAACTGTGGGCCTCATAACAAAGCTCAAAGTCACACAGCGAGCTATGGAGAGAGCGATGCTCGGAGTCTCTTTGCGCGACAGAATCCGGAATGAGGATATTCGCAAAAGAACGAAAGTAGCCGACATAGCTCGAAGAGTAGCTAAGCTGAAGTGGCAATGGGCAGGCCACATCGCTCGCAGAACTGACAACCGATGGGGAAGAAAGGTTCTCGAGTGGCGACCACGAACCGGAAGACGCAGTGTTGGACGGCCTCCCACTAGATGGACAGATGACCTCACAAAGGTCGCTGGAAACCGCTGGTTGCAGGTTGCGCAGGACCGTTCGTTGTGGAAATCTAGGGGGGAGGCCTATGTCCAACAGTGGACGTCTTGCGGCTGATGAATGAATGAATGAATGAATAACCAAATTCAAAGCGTATAGGTATGTAGCATCTTTGCAAAGTGTTGTGGTACGTAAGTTAACTGCTACAAGTGTACAATTTCAGAGATAACGACATCGCCAGTAATCACATCCAATCATTGCGCATTCCGAGTCAGCGGACCGTGAAGTAATTATCATCTGCTTCTCCGATAACTAGACATGAGACCGGTTGTTGCTGTTCTCTTCTTAAACTATTGTGTAAGTTGTTAATAATTCCGTTGGGAAAAAAGATGTGGTGTAATTTTTTTTTTAATAAAGAGTGACGAGACGAGCAGGACCTGTGCCTGATGGTAAGCAACATGCCTGCCACATAACAGCACAGTGACACACAGATATAGTGCTCGTCACCCAGAGATCTAAGATGAAATATCTCTAAGCCCTATAATTTCTCTGGCAACATTGCACTTCAAACCGGAATACAGTAATGTTTACAAATTACTGCTTGGCGGTAGAATAACTGGCAAAGGTGTGATACTTCCCCAGGCGAACTCTGCCAAGATTCCGACCACTACTGTGGTGTCATGGCCTATGACACCACATCTTTTTTTTCCTGGATTAATTAATGGGACATCAGGAACGAAGTTCCTTCGGTTAATTTAGGAGGAACACAATTTAATTTATGGATGATCATCTGAAAAATAAAGTTGGCAAACTGGTCATGAGCCGTTTTAACGCGTCACTACTGTTATATAATATCTGATGTTACGTACAGTTTTAGTCTCATGTTTTTTTTAATTCGGTTGCGCAGCAAAATCCCTATTTCCTTCAAGTATGCCGAATGGTTCGTTTCAATTTGAAAAAAAAATGTTTGTCTGTAAAGTCGGTTTACTGACGATAGAACGTGACAACGTCTTAAGAAAATACTGATGGAATGGTAGCATTTTTCAAAAGAACATTTTAATTTCATTTGTTTAATAGATTTGTATGTAAAAAGTAATCAGTACAATTTAGTCATTTTCAATCAAAACAACGCAAAAAACAATGCAAAAAAGCTATTAGATGCCGGGGATCGAACCCGGGGCATTTCACATGCAAAGCGAACGCTCTACCACTGAGCCACATCCCCGCTTGAACTACTGGTCGAAATAATTAATACAACTGTAACAAACATGCGGCGAGGTAACGACCGACGGTAACGGTACATGACGTCATGTTTTGTGGGCGTGCAGCCGGCTTCATCGAATTATAAGACGTTATCACGTCAAAAAATACTCAACAAAGTTTGACTAAGACAGTTGAGGCTTAAATGGCGTCTTATTACAATGTCAATGTTTAGATGTTTGTTGCTCAATCACGTCGTAACGTCTGAACGGATCTGGTCGACATTTAGAATACAGTTAGATTATAATCTGAAAAAACACAGGTTACTATTTGTACCGGAAAAATAACGAGTGAAATCGCGGGAGGGTGCTAGTAGTTTAAAAAATACAAAAGCTGGAGTAATACTGTGATTAGATACTCTTTAATGGATTAAACCGCGGGGCATGGCTAGGGTTTGTTTAGCAGAATCAATTGATTTTTTTTGTTTATTTTATTCCAGATTTTAACTGAAAGTAACCTATACGAATCTTCAGGCGAACTGACTAAATTCATAGAAAATAAAGGTCAATCATTAGCAGAAGCGCAGACCCTTATGAAGTACGCATTGGAACGCCTGAACGTTGAGAAAGGACCGTTTACATGGGACTCACACGAAGTAAACGGAAGGATTATGAGAATTGCTCGAATTCTCAGTGACTCTTCGATATTTTGGAACAAAAATCGGAATCGAGCTCGTGGTGCTTATGGAGAAGAAAGTAATAGTGGAAAAGAAAGTGAAGAAACAGACGAAGATTCACTGAACGATGAATATCCAGATTTTGATGATTGACGGCGAAATTCACGAATTTCAATATTAGAATTATGTGTACAGATTTGTTTTTTGTCAAATATTTTGTTAAATTTAATGTACTTATATGTCACCATAAAATTGTAAAAACCGTCAGATTATAATTTGACATCGTCAGATTAAAAACTAATCTAATCTAACGTAAAATTATAATCTCACGTTAAATTATAATCTAACATTGTTGGCAATTTTAACATACAACATAGGCCTAGGTGATGCATCATTACAAAAAAAAGTATTTTAGGCTAGTTCTCATTTTTGTGATGCTCATCGTCACCTTCATGGAACATTTTAATGGTTTAAGCACATACCTATACATACTACTTTGAGAAAGAGATTACTCGTCGGATCCAACTTGGTTGGGCAGCGTTTGGGAAGTTACGTAATATCTTCTCATCCAAACTACCCCAGTGTCTCAAGACGAAAGTCTTTGACCAGTGCGTGTTGCCAGTGATGACATATGGGACAGAGAGATGGTCGGGTACTATGGGTCTCTTAAAAAAGCTCAAAGTTACCCAAATGGAAAGAGACATGCTAGGAGTTTCCCTGCGTGATAGAATCAGAAATGAGGAAATCCGCAGGAGAACCAAAGTAACCGGCATAGCTCACCGAGTTGCCAAACTTAAGAGGCAATGGGCGGGGCACATAGCTCGCAGAACTGACGGCCGTTGGGGCGGAAAGGTTCTTGAGTGGCGACCACGTACCGGAAAACGCAGCGTTGGCAGGCCTCCCACAAGATGGACCGACGATCTGGTGAAGGTCGCTGGGAATCGTTGGATGCGGGCGGCGCAAGACCGGTCTTTGTGGAGATCTTTGGGGAAGGCCTTCGTTCAGCAGTGGACGTCCTTCGGCTGATGTGTTGAAGGCGCATACCAACGTTTGTTTCTAACTTATACCGTTTACAAAATATAACTGTGTGACCATGAAATTTGAACAGCAATGAGAAATAGCCTTTAAAAAGATAAATCATAACTAGATTTTTTGTACTCGTATTTAGTTACGGGGCTAATATAGTCACTGTATGATAAACTCCCGTTTCATTAATAAACAATATTTTGTTAAATCCATTTAATTCGCCGTGGGTACTATTGTTAATATACATCAAACCAATGGTATAAATTTTGCTTTGGGGTAGAAAAATGTCACAGCACAGAAACATATACAACTACAATATATATGTACACCAGCAGTGCCCCGCGGTTTTACCCGCGTAGTTCCCGTTCCCGTCGTTCCCTTTATTTTCCCGAAATAAAAAGTAGCCTATGTGTTCTTCCAGACTATAATCTAAGTGTATTCCAAATTTCAGCCTGATCCGTTCATAGGTCACGGCGTGATTGAGCAACACACATCCAAATATCCATACTTTGACATTCATAATATTACACACATTCCAAAAGCTCTGTGTCACTGTGCTGTTATGTGGCAGGCATGTTGCTTACCATCAGGCACATTGTGCCCTGCTCGTCTCGTCACTCTACACTGTTAAATATACATACCTATATGATATTTTATTGCGAATTATCTCAAAGAAAACATAATATAATGGATGTTTTTGTTTGAATCACCATCGGCTCTGGTCAACAGGGCGTGACGTCAGGTGTCGAGATCTCAGTGACAAGGAGGAAATTAAATTGTTACGAAAGGATATTTACATTCAACGATTCTTTCAATAATTTTTTCTAGGGCAAAGAGTAAATTATCTTTTACAAGCAGTGCCCCGTTTGGATGTTTGTTGCTCAATCGACGACGACAGGATCAAAAATATTGAATTCTAATTAGTTCGTCAGGTTGATTATGGAAAAATATGGGACACGTATTTTTTGTTTTATCAAACTATCAAAAGTTGACAAAGATATAGATCATCAAACTTCTGGAGTAAGGGGTTGTGACATCACTCTATAGTAAAAATCGTACCATAACGTGACGTCTCTCGAAACTTCTAAGCACTGTATCTTCGTCATTTTTAGGGTTCCGTAAAACGTACGTATAACGTCTGTCTGTCCGTCCGTATGTCACAGCCACTTTTTGCCGAAACTATGAGAACTACACTATTGAAACTTGGTAAGTAGATGTAGATGAGATAGTAGATGTGAACCGCATAATGATTTTTACAAAAAAAAAAAAAATTAGGGTTGCCCCCCATACTTAGAACTGAAACTCAAAAAATTGTTTTCATCACACCTACACGTGTAGGATGTCTATCGATAGGTCTTTAAAAATGATGTTGAGGTTTCTAGTAAGTATAGTTTTTGTCTACACTGAATAATTTGCGCGAGATACACTTCCAAAGTGGTAAAATGTGTCCCCCCCCCCCTCTAACTTCTAAAATAAGAGAATGAAAAAACTAAAAAAAATGTGATGTACATTACCATGCAAACTACCAACGAAAATTGGTTTGAACTCGATCTGATGAGTAGTTTTTTTTAGTATGTCATAAATACATTATTATTAAAACTTCGATTAAAGTTACAACGAACTAAAAAACCTATGTGTACTATGTATATTATGTTACTTGCTGCAACGGAACTCTTCATGGGTGAGTCCAACTCGCACTTGGCCACTTTATTTTGTTTTTCAAACCTAAGAAAAATAAGTGTGCAATAATGTTTAAAAATCTAACTGACGGAATAATGAGTTTTTTTAAGTCGTCTCGCCTATTCACACACAACACTCTCTGACCCCAAACTAAGCAAAGTTTGTACTATGGCGTCCAGACAGCCGATTTAATACTTATATAGGTTTAAATACATACTTATTTTACATAGAAACACACACAGAACACACAATACACATATTTGAATACCTGCGTAGTTCCCGTTCCCGTCAGGCCCGTTTTTATTTTTTCGAGATAAAAAGTAGCATGAGTTCTTCCAGACTATAATCTATCTACATTTAATAGTGGTATGACTCTTGGCAGACTCCGCCTGGGGAAGGAATACTTTTGCCATTTATTCTACCGCCAAGCAGTAACGTGCAAACATTACTGTGTTCCGGTTTGAAGGGCAATGTTTCCAGAGAAATTACAGGGCTTAGAGATGTAACAGCTTAGATCTCTGGGTGATGAGCGCAGTGCAGTGTTAGGTCATGATTTGGACTCTTCACGTTCCAATAGCTGCGTGTCACTGTGCTGTTATGTGGCAGGCATGTTGCTTAACATCAGGCACATGTCCTGCTCATCTCGTCACTCTTTATTTAATTCCATATTTCAGACCGATTCGTTTAGTAGTTTTTACGTGAAAGAGTTACAAACATTCATCCATCCATGCAAATTTTCGCGTTTATAATATTAGTGGGATCTTTGAGTGAAGAGCGTAGTGTAGGGATTTACACTATTCAGGTTCAAATACTTTCGTAAGGCTACGCTGTTGTGAGGCGTTTTGCTTGCTAACAGGCCAACTTCTTGCTCATCACAATGATGCCGACATTTTGTAAGCTGTCCAACTGAGTGCAGGTGAAGGGGGGGGGGGACTGCAACCCTCAATTATTTCTCTTTATTGCATGATTTTTAAACGGCGGGCGTTGCGGAAAATGGGATTAAAAGAAATATTGAAACTATTAAAATTGTTTTTTTTTTTTTATTATTATTTTTGTCGGAAAAAATCATGATATTCCGACGATTTTCAGTATAAATTCGGTATTTTGTTTATGTACGTCATTAGTATCATACGGTTTCAGTACCATTTCTTAAAAAATCTTTGTCGTAGGACATAAAAACGCTCCTCACGGTTGGTCCAGTGATCGGCAATCAACGTTCTGCATAATGTTTGCCGCTCACTTGCAATCTGCAGCGTGTTTTGGCAATCTGCTACATAGAGCAAACAATCTGCTGTTACACCTAGGTTACCGTAGGTTAATTGATATTGGGTTGATACACCTACGTTTTTTGAAATGAAAACTTCTTTAGACGCTCCTAGACAGATTTTTCGTGGGCTGTAAGTTGAATTAATTCGTCACGCTCGGGTATGATAAGAAAGCTTCGGGTAAACTCGGGACCATGGCTATTGGCCATCTAGAAATACGTCAGCCAATGGAAAATGCTGAAAGGGCGAGGACAGGCCATCATGGCATGGCCATCTAGAAACGCATGAGCCAATGGGAAATGCTGACGCATTTCTAGATGGCCATGCCAAGATGGCGAGGCCACGCCCTCCGATTACACCCGTGTAGTTTCCAAGGTAAGCTATCAAATTCTGAGTTATAAGTTTTCACTTCTATCGGCAGTTCCTATGACTGCCATTTTTTTATAGTATGGAGTGACAAGACGAGCACGACATGTGCCTGATTGTAAACAACATGCCTGCCCATGTCCTCCTAACAGCACAGTCATCCGGAGACATATGGTGTTTCATCTCTTAGCTCAGTAATTTATCTGGAAACATTGCCCTTCAAACCGGAAAACAATAACGTTAGCCCACTACAGCGTAGCAGTGGAATAACTGGTAGTGGTACTTCCCCAGGCGGACTCTGTAAAGAGCCCTACCTCTACAAGTAAGTATGTATGTACAGCCATACTCTACATCTAAAAATTGCTATTTGGTGATTCAAAATTTGCAAATTTAAACCACACCATCAACAGCAAACTTTGATAAAATGTAACCAAAACATCAGCCAGTTAAAGTTTGTACACACAGACAATTTTGCGAAACATCAAACTATACGATGTATAAAGTTCTTACTTCATTTACATAAGCTTACCACCCAACTTTGCCTTATTATTAGCTTTCCAATAATCAGCCATTTGATTCTCTAAAAGCAAAACAAAACTCAGAACTGTATAATTACTCCTTTCAACTTTGGGTGTTCTTAACATCACAACTCATCTTGAGTGTGTTTAAAACGCGTGTTTGTTCTGTGTTTGGGTGTTTCTATGCATCTCATTTACGCATTTAAAATCTTTCTTAATAATCTTAATATATATAAATCTCCTGTCACGATGTTTGTCCGCGATAGATTCCTAAACTACTTAACCGATTTTAAATTAAATTGGCACACCGTGAGCAGTCTGGTCCAACTTGAGAGATAGGATAATTTTTATTTTGATTAATAGTCTTTAAATGACAAATTTCCGAGCGCAGCCGGAATGGGCCGCTAGTAATATATTATCTTAATATATATAAATCTCCTGTCACGATGTTTGTCCGCGATGGATTCCTAAACTACTTAACCGATTTTAAATTAAATTGGCACAACGTGAGCAGTCTGGTCCAACTTGAGAGATAGGATAGTTTTTTTTTTTCGATTAATAGCTTTGATAAAACTAAAGAGTTCAATGATTAATAGTCCTTATATGACGAAATCCGAGCGAAGCCGGAACGGGCCGCTAGTAAATTATAAATATTTAAAAAATCGGCTATTTGGGTTAACTACCACACTAATAGTAGAAAATGCAAACTTTGGATGTACATTACGACTCACGTCGTACACTTTGAACGGATCACATTGAAATATGGAACATAGTTAAGTATTACAATCTGGTAAAACATATAGACTACTTTTTATCTTGGGAATGTAATGGGGAACAGGAACTACTCAGGCAAAAACGTAGAGTGTTGCTAGCATAACTACAAATTTGAAACAATTGACCTGGGGAAGGACCACACCTTTGCCAAATATTCTACCGCCAAGCAGTAATGTGCAAACATTACTGTGTTCCGGTCTGAAGGGCAATGTTTCAAGAGAAATTACAGGGCTTAGAGATTTAACAACTTAGATCTCTGGGTGACGAGCGCAGTGCAGTGCTAGATAATGATTTGAATCTTCATGTTCCAATAGCTGCGTGTCACTGTGTTGTTATGTGGCAGGCATGTTCTTATCATCAGGCACATGACATGCTCGTCTCGTCACTCTATATTTAAAAAAAAAAAGGAACAACTTCAACTTTTTAATGCCTTACAGTAAAAAGTTTAAACACAGTACTGACTTCAGATTTTGGTAAGTACGGAATATAGGTCCAGTTAACTCCTAACGTCCGATAGTTTCAAAGAGATAAAGGGCTTACGTCCTTGCAACGATGTACTAACGTTCAACTTGCAACTGCGAGGCTCATGAGGCTCTCTGCTCAGATCCACACTAATGTCATTTTGCGCGAAAAACAATGCACTGGCACGAAGCTACGCTTGCCACTAGATATATAGAAACTCTTTATTCTGACACAAAAAAAAATAATTACAGATACACACTTATTAACTAGCGCCACAACTGGCGGACTTATTGCTGAGAGCAATCTCTTCCAGGCAACCAGCTTGTGTTTAATTACACCTATTTTATACAACATATTTAAACTATGTGTTTATACCCTGCTTTAAGGGTGTTGCAAACAGTAGTTTCGCTTAAATCTAGGTAATTGAACAAAATTACAGTTATAAAACCTTATTTTTTTCGAATTAGCAAAATTTTAACAGCTTTGTCTATTGCCATTACTGAATACACCAAGCTGAAAAACAACCGAAAATCTGATAAAAAATCACGGAAATTTATGGTCACTGCCACGCATGAGCTTTGTAGTATTCGTATCGTATCGTAGTATTTATATGTTATCCATGGTCAAGGTCACGAGTCACGACTACGCAACTGTTACTCCCTACTACTTGAGGGTAGGCCTCAAGTGATGAAGCCTCAAAATAAATAAATAATAAATAAATATTGGTGGACAATTCACACACAATACCATCTGACCCCAAACTAAGCAAAGCTTGTGTGATGGCGGCCAGATAGCTGATATAATACTTGTATAGTTTTAAATACATACTTATTATACATAGGAAAACCCAGACACAGTGCAAACATTTGAATTCATCACACAAATATTTGCACTGGGTGGGGATCGAACCCACGACCCTCGGCTTCGCAGGCAGAGCTACTACCCACTAAGCCACAAGGCCAGTAAATGATCACTGGCATTTTTTCTCTAGTTACATATCGATCGCTGTCAAGGTCAGAGTTGATGGTATCGTAGTGTATGCGGTAAAAATACTAGTAAAACGTTACAGGTGTAGTGAACTTTTTTTGGAAGTAAAATAAAACGCCGTGTTTCTCTTGGTGAATCGGACACTGCGCAAGTCTTAGAACGGAGTGAGGTGACAGAGGTTGAGAGGACGTGTGTGTCTTTCGATCATGGTGGTGAAAATTTTTTGAAACAAATACTAAATAACTGTAAGTACAAATAGTAGTTATCATTAAAGTAGAATCAAAAGTTTTTGCTTCACGTATTAATATAATATTACTAGCGGCCCGTTCCGGCGTCGCTCGGATCCTAGACACCTAGACACTGTCTGCAGCGCCATCTGCCGGTCTTATTTGTGAGTCTAAATCATCCTCGAATCCACTTCTACACACACAAAAAAATCATTCAAATCGGTCCCGCCGTTTAGGAGGAGTTCACTGTCAAATGATTATATTACTAAAATGACTATTAAAAAATAGGGGTTGGTGATAAAAGGGTAAAAATTTAGGGTTGTATGTATTTTTTAACGCCACATCATAAAAACAAAAAAAAATTTCTTTCATTTGATACCCATATTATGACATTAATGAAAAAAATAATTATGTAATTCGCCATTTTGTGATTTGAAATTTGTTATACTGTATAGTACTCTACTAGTCAAGCCCTTTCATTTGATACCCATATTGAGGTAGATTGTGATGAAATATTTGGTCTGTCATTTGGTGGAGGCGACCATCTTGAATCGATATTAACCAAAAATAGCTCAAAATATCAACACAAAAATGTATCTTCAAATAAAAAAAAAATCGGCAGTCATAGGAACTGGCGATAGAAGTGAAAAAGTGCTGTTGCCCTGGTACTGGTACCTAGGGGCAAACGCAACTCTTTTATATTTCTACTAGCTGACCCCGCAAACGTTGTTTTGCCTTAGTGAACAACCCTTGTCACTTAGGGGTATGAAAAATAGCTAGTAGCCGATTCTCATACCTACAGAATATGCATATAAAATTTGGTTAAAATCAGTAAAGCCGTTTCGGAGGAGTAAGGAAACAAACACTGTGACACGAGAATTTTATATATAAGATTGTCCTGGTATCTGGAGATAAACGCTGGGCTGTTGGAGGTAGGTAGGTAATCGAAACTCTTTACTGTTTCTGTTGCCCTGGTACCTACCTGGCCGTTTTTACCGAGTTTACCCGAAGATTTCATATCCGATCCAATCCATTATCATATCCAAGCGTGACGATTGATGAATCCATTTCACAGCCCATAAAAATTCTGTCTATAGCGCGCCTAAAGAAGTTTTCACTTCAAAAAACCGCACCGAAATCGGCCCATCCGTTTCAGCTCTACGGTGCCATAGACAGATATACACACAGACAGATACACATAGAGACAGACCTGTATGTGTGTCTGTCTAATAAACAGACAGACTTCGACGTCAAATTTATAACACCTCTTTTTTTGGTCGGGTGTTAAAAACCGCCGTAACTGTACCACAAAGTGGTCAAGTAGGAGTTAAAATATTGCTAAAAATTGCGAAGTACGAAAAAAATTATAAACTTTGAAAGACTTATTCTCAGAAACTGTTGGGTATACAGAGACAATTCTAGTACCATATTGTAGCAAATTTAGTCTACTTTATAGACGCCATAAGAAAGTTTTTACAAAAACTAGTCGTTTAGGGTTATAATCGCCAAAATTTGAAAAATAAACGATTTTTTCGCGGTTTTTTCGATTTTTGATAAAGTTGCGTTCGTCGCTCGAGGTCACAAACTTGGGACAATCATTAGGCCAACATCATAAACAAGTCTGCAAAAATCAGATCTACCGGATTTAACGCATCCTACTCCATACATTCAGGCGACAAAGTTACTGGACTATTATGACAACGGTGGTATTTACGGCAGTGATTGTAACGCTTATAAAACGTCCAAAGGCAATAGAAAAACCATAATTTAAATCGTGATTCAGTTCTGTGTAAAGTTTTCTATATGAGATCGAATTGCGAAAGTTTAAAAACTGTACATATGAATCAAACATAGTGAATGAATAAAACAGAATAAATGAGTATGTCTAAGTTGTCTATATTGATTTTGGCAACGGCGACTACAATTTATATTAAGAATTATGTCCAGTAATTTATCATACTTGGCAGTAATAACATGCAAACATTCCTGTGTTCCAGTTTGAAGGGTAAAATTTTTAGAGATAGCACGGGGTATGGAGATAAATCATCTTATATTTATCATGAAATTCAAAAAAATCTTGTATCTGGGTGACAAGCGCTGTGCAGTACTGGGTAATTAAGTGGACTCTTCGTGTTAATTGACACTGTGCTGTTATAGACAGACGCGTTGGTTACCATCAGGCACATATTCTGCTCGTCCCATCACTATATACGCTAAAAAAATTGGCAGTCATAGGAACTGCCGACAGAAATTAAAACTTATAACTCAGAATTTGATAGGTTACTTTGGAAACTAAGCGAATGAAACTGGGGGTATGGCCATGAGCATGGCCATCTAGAAATGCGTCAGCGTCAGACAGATAGCCAATGTTGACGCATTTCTAGATGGCCAATGGTCCCGAGTTTACCCAAAGATTTTTTTTATCATTCCCGAACGTGACGCTAGAATTCAATTTACAGCCCACGAAAAACTTTGTCTGTAGCGCGCCAAAATATTTTTTCACTTCAAAAAAAGTCGAGAAAGCACTCAGAAAGGTTAGAAAACAAGATGGCGTCCCCAAGGATCCCAGGTCTCATTAGGGATTAGAAATATTTTTATAAAATGTGTTATTATTTTTACAGGAATTCGTTGATTTGACGGCGATGCGGACTCTTGGGGGAGTAGCAGTTAAATTGAATTTCACTTGGTTCTAAATTAAAGGTTTCTGTTAGTGAACGTATTTTTCTTTCATTTGAGTCTATTATTTAAGCGTGACCCTTATAGTACTACCTACCTAGTCTGGATCATTTTTATGATATAAACTACCAGTACCCCGCGATCTTACCCACGTAGTTATTTTCCCGGGATAATAAGTAGCTTATGTTTTCTTCCAGATTATGATTTAATTGTTTTCCTTTATTAACAAAACTAAAATACAATGAGAACTACACTACGCTACATAGCTCACTAACTACTTACACTAAGCACACCTGAATTATCCATAGACCGATGAAGGTTTACAGATAATCAAGATGTTCAAGCCAACTACTAATCGGAAGCGTACCCAGCATGCTGGCGGCATTACCACGCTGAATGGTAATGCTTATGCGTTGGGCCAAATAAACGGCAGCATTTTGGTCACGCGTCGCGTCGACCAAGCGCTCGGAAAGGTTTTTGAAATTGAGGTGAGCTTTTGTTTAAAAATGTTTTCCAAATCTCAACCTGATCCGTTCAAATGTAACGACATTATTGGGCAACAAACATCCAAACTTTGCTATCCTATTCTATAAATCGGGAAATACCTACGCAGGTGGAACCACGCGGTGCTGTTAGCATTAATATATGGCACACTTACTACCAACTAAGCCACAAGGACAGTCAATTGGTTTAAAAAAAAAAATGGTTGTCTGTAAAGTCGGTTTACTGACGATAGTTGAACGTGACAACGTCTTAAGAAAATACTGATGGAATTTGTGGCGCCATCTAGGTAAAACATTCTGAAGCTTTTTGAAAAGCTGTTCAAAGCGCCATCTCTCGGTACATCATTGTACTAGCACAAGTTCTTAACTTCATATCGTCGCTTTTCTAAAACATGGACAGACTCCTTGAACGTAATACACATTTCACTCACTAGATGGTGCGAAAAGTAATACGGCGAGGTAACGGCGGTAACGTTACATGACGTCATGTTTTGCGGGCGTACAGCCGGCTTCATCGAATTATAAGACGTTATCACGTCAAAAAAACATTTTGAAAAGACATTAAAAAGAAACGATAATAACCCAACCTTTCGAAACAAAGTAAAAAACGACATGAAAAATGTTCATCTAACAATTGCTTAACGTCACTTTTCAGCTATCAAAAGTAAACGCAAAATCATTTTTAGCCCATTCAAGTATTTTACAAGAACGAGGTGTTTGTAGCACGAAATTAATCCATCACTAAGATGACTTGGATTTTTGATAATCTATTTTTATTCTATACTGTTAAGTAATATTTTTCTACGTTGTTGAGTTGAGTTGAGTTGTAGGACTCTTTGTAGTGTCCTCCTGGGGAAGTACCATACCTTTGTCAGTTATTCTAGCAGTAATGTAGAAGCATTACAGTTTGGAGAGCAATATTTCTTGAGAAGTTACAGAGTTAAGATTAAATCTTTTATCACATACTAGCTGATCCGTGCGCGCGTTGCTACGCCATCTATCGAAAATTGATCGTACCAATTCACATTTTGAACAAATTCGGTTACCTTAGGTTCTAATGACGCAACCTTTAAAAGATAGACACATGCTGTCACGCAACGAAAGCTCTTAAAAAGCAATATTCTTCCCGTTTTTGTTACATCTTTCATTCATGCTCCGTTCCTGTTGATAGTAGCGTATTGTTAAATAGCCTATAGCCTTCCTCGATAAATAGACTATCTAACAGAGAAATACTATTTTAGTTCGGACCAGTAGTTCCCGAGATCCTTGCGTTCAAATAAACAAACTCTTCAGCTTTATAATATTAGTATAGATAAAAATGGTATTTAAAAATTTGCTCGATGTTGTAACCGAATGAAAAACGGAGGCTCTCAATTCGGTTGCATGTTTCTAGGGTTCCGTAAAACGTAAAAACGGAACCCTTATAGATTCGTCATGTCTGTCTGTCTGTCTGTCCGTCCGTATGTCACAGCCACTTTTTGCCGAAACTATGAGAACTACACTGTTGAAACTTGGTAAGTAGATGTATTCTGTAAACCGCATTAAGATTTTTACAAAAGTTTTTTAAAAAAGCAAAAATTAGGGGTGCCCCCCATACTGAGAACTGAAACTCAAAAATGTTTTTTTCATCAAACCTACACGTGTGGGGTGTCTATCGATAGGTCTTAAAAAATGATGTTGAGGTTTTCAATATCATTTTTGTCTACACTGTATAATTTGCGCAAGAGACGTTTCCAAAGTGGTAAAATGTGTGTCCCTCCCCCCTCTAACTTCTAAAGTAAGAGAGTGAAAAATCTAAAAAAAATATATGATGTACATTACCATGAAAACTACCAACGAAAATTAGTTTGAACTCGATCTGATGAGTAGTTTTTTGTTAGTCCGTCATAAATACACTATTATTAAAACTTCGATCAAAGCTACAACGAACTACAAGAACTATGTGTACTATGTATATTATGTTACTTGCTGCAACGGAACCCTTCATGGGCGAGTCCAACTCGCACTTGGCCACTTTATTTTTTATACGTATATTACTAATTATTGGATAATTGTGAATCGATTTTGGTGATTATTTTTTAAGACGCTGTAGAACCCTAATCGAAATTGAGATATCGGCGCTTGAAGCGCCACAACAATACATGCGGTCAAGTTGGCACAATGATATCGGTATGACTGTGAAATAGATAGATGGCGCTATTATTAATAATTGAATTCAAATAATTCTCCTCTTTTATTCAAAGCGCCACTACAATACATGCGATCAAGTTGGAACTAGGATATCGGTATGACTCTATAACTACCACTGAAAAGTAGATATAGATTAGCAATAATTGAGTTCCAATAATTCCTTTCTTTCGTAACAATTAATTGTATATTTTCATTTTGTGTTTTTATCTCTTATTTTTTATTAATCGTAAGTAAATATAGATTATAATGATTTTTAAACACAAATAAATGTGCAAAAATATTATAAATGGACATCGTAACAAATAATGTAGGTTCATATTTTAAACTGCATATCTATAGGTATATAATTATTTATTTGTCTTTGATATAAAATCAAATTTATTAATTAATGTAAAGTACATAAAGTGATATTGTTACAGTTAAAAATAAATTTACTAAGTTTTGAGCAATAATTTCGATCCTAGGGTTGTCACACAAAATTTTAACGCACCCAGCAAGTTTTTTTATATTCTTATTGCCTGGCTGAATTGCAAAAAAATACACTTTACACACACTACTTATTATTACTCGTATTTATTACTTTACAAAAACACGTTGTTAGCTCTGTATAACTCAGTATCACTTCATATCTTTTAGTTACTTATACAATAGAACACTATTTAGTACAATTGCGCTTACCCGAAAAGAGCTAATTATACTCATCATTACGTATATGAATATGAACAGTAATAAGTTTGTATTAATTAGTTACTTACTTACTTAATTAGTTACTATGACTATGATTAATTAAAAAACAACATAAACTGACACTTACAGAATTACATGAGAGCATCATATTAGAGTAAACTAGCGGACCGCTCCGGCTCCACTTCGGATATTTTCATATAATAACTACTTTAGAAGTCCACCGCGGACAAACAATGTGACGCTTATTTTACATATATACAACCCCAGAACCACTACTACAACAACTACATACCATATTACATTTAAATAATGGTGGAGCGAAAAATCTTTTTACGTTTAACTGTGATGTAATGGTAAAAAATTGGAGCCTTTTGCTCCATTAAAGGCTTAAATTAAGTAATACAAATATAAATCAATTCGGTTTACAGTAACTGCCCCGCATCGGCACTGATTTTATAAAAATAGTAGGTTTTAGACCTCACATAGACGCCAACATATTATATCAGTACTATATTTTCATAAACAACTTTTTTTTTGACTGGCCTTGTGGCTTAGTTGTTAGTAGCTCTGCCTGCGAAGCCGAGGGTCGTGGGTTCGATTCCCACCCAGTGCAAATATTTGTGTGATGAATTCAAATGTTTGCACTGTGTCTCGGTGTTTCTATGTATAATAAGTATCTATTTAAAGCTATATAAGTATTATATCAGCTAACTGGCCGCCATCACACAAGCTTTGCTTAGTTTGGGGTCAGACGGTGTTGTGTGCATTGTCCATCAATATTTATTTATTTATTACAAATTGTTCTCTGGGATCCTATATTTTCGATGTATAATACATTAAGAATCCAAATAATCTGTTAGTAACTTTAATAAGGGGAGTGTGGGAGCGCGGGAAGAGACGCTAGCGGCACTTGTCACGACACTCGTCGTTCACAGTGCTCTGTTCTTTTCAGTTCATATTTTTAACACTATGTAAAGAACTCGAAGTGTGTTTAAATGTCCTTATTTGGGGGATGTTAGCGTGATAAAAGAGAAATCGTTAACTTGACTAAGATGTAATGAAGTATTACGAATTGACATGAACGAGACATCAACTAAAATTACAACTAGAAAACGCAAAAGAGACAATTTTTTCAGAGATAGCAGACATTGTAACATCTAGGGTTGGAAATATACGAATAGTAATAATAGAAATACGAATGGGGATCATTCATCAATGATCATGATCATCAAAGTCTGAAGGTGCCAAATCAGGGGAATAGGCGGAATGGGGCAGTATTACAAAGCCACACTCACGAATTTGAGCCAAAGATTCAATATTACTTATTACTGCCCCATTCCTATTCCCCTGATTTGGCACATCCGACTTTGATTTATTCCCAAACTGAAAAAAAACGCCTTGGAGATTAAAAAAATTCATCAAATGAGGAGGTTGAAGCAGCGGTGGGTGACTTTTTTTAAGGCTTTGAAGAAACTTTTTTTATGACATACAGGCGTTGGAAACCAGATGGAAGAAGATGCATTGAGTTAAGTAGAGATTACGTGAAAAATAAATTCCATCCATCAGCACTCACTTCAAGTCAATGAAATAGAATCAACTTCACGAGACTCCATGGTCCAGTACCAGTACCACAGAGGATACGTAGTTACTATTGTCGTTTGTAGTTTGTGTATATGTTACAGTCATAGTAATTAAATAGTTATTATACATAATGACTGGTCATTATTTATAAAAGCCAAATTCACTAGACAATGTAATTAATTAATCACTTTATCTGGACATTATTCATAATAGCGTGTCAAAGTTAGCTAAAGTAATAATACGGTCTAGCCGACTTGTTACCCCTGCTTTCCCCCTTCAATACTTAACAAATTACCCACCCAGAGACCAACTCAAACCGGTTAGGTTGAAATTAGTCACAAAACCGACACAGAGCACCCCGACTCCACCTAGTCTTGTGGCTACTACCCCTAGAGTGTTTATAAAAAATGCGGGAGCCAGAAGCTCAAGGGAGGTCCTGAATGTTTCGTTTCGCTACGGAGGTCGCCGGCTCGCTTCGCTCGCCACCTCCCCCCTTCGCTCAACTCGACTTCATGCGACGAAGCAACATTCAGGGGCGACCGCAAGAGCTTCTGGCGGGAGCCCACCCAGAGTCCAAGTTAGACCGGTTAGGTTAATTACTTTATAATAATGTTAATTGAGGCATGCTTAAGGCAAATTGAAATACAAATTTATTCATAAACGAATATCTACTTGTTTTATTACATTATCCAAGTCTTCGAAGATGTTATATAAAATAGCTAGTTAATGTGATTAATTTTGTGTCAATTATCACTTTATCTAAATTGAGTAGATATTATATATAGATAGATAGATTAACTCTTTATTGCACTTAATTTAAAAATAAAACAAATGTTACTTATAATAGAACCAAATAAAGTAGCAATTGGCGACCTTATCACTAAAAGCGATCTCTTCCAGGCAACCATAGGATGGAAAGAGAGATTTGAGAATAAGGAGGAGGGAAGTACAAAAGGATATAATGGCTAGACAGTATATATAACATCCAGATTTATTACTTTGGCTGTAACATATAGATAAACATAGTATTGTATAGTAATAGTGGTCCTACGCTGCGCTGGCTGCCACCGTATCCCGCACGCGGTCCAATGAAACTCAACATTTTACAAAAAGATAGATGGAAATGGGACGCGAACCAGGGTTCGCAGTTTCTATGGATATGGTCTGACCACTACGCCATATATTCTAATACGGTTAGTGCCGAAATAAAGAATTGATACCTACGTAAACTGACACTTACAGAAACATGTTATCAATTGCAGTATAAAATCAACCTAAATAGGTAATAATATGGATAAATAATAAAGTGGCCAAGTGCGAGTTGGACTCGCCCATGAAGGGTTCCGTTGCAGCAAGTAACATAATATACATAGTACACATAGTTCTTGTAGTTCGTTGTAACTTTGATCGATGTTTCAATAATAGTGTATTTATGACGTACTAAAAAAAAACTACTCATCAGATCGAGTTCAAACTAATTTTCGTTGGTAGTTTACATGGTAATGTACATCATATATTTTTTTTAGATTTTTCATTCTATACTTTAGAAGTTAGAGGGGGGGGGGACACATTTTACCACTTTGGAAGTGTCTCTTGCGCAAATTATTCAGTGTAGACGAAAATGATTTTAAAAACCTCAACATCATTTTGAAAGACCTATCGATAGACACCCCACACGTGTAGGTTTGATGAAAAAAAAATTGTTGAGTTTCAGTTCTCAGTATGGGGGGCAACCCTAATTTTTTTTTTTTTAATTTCTTTGTAAAAATCTTAATGCGGTTCACATAGTACATCTACTTACCAAGTTTCAACAGTGTAGTTCTCATAGTTTCGGCAAAAAGTGGCTGTGACATACGGACGGACAGACAGACAGACATGACGAATCTATAAGGGTTCTGTTTTTACGTTTTACGGAACCCTAAAAACAAATTAGTGGTCTCATCTCTCATTATTTATAAAATTAATTCCAGTTGATATAAAACCAAAAATACGAGTAAAGGAATTGAACTGTAATTTTAGTTCTTAGTTAATATTTCAAATATTACGGCAACAGTTTCAATAATACCTATGACCCACCAAGCAAAAAAAACATCAAAATCGATTCACAATTGGCGGAGCTATCGCGTATCTATAAAAAACATATAACCGAATCGAGAACCTCCTCCTTCTTTGAAGTAGTATCAATACATATTTTATCGTCTCAGTCAAACACAAAATTTATTAAAAACTGCAAAAATAAATCACCCTAACTGGGACACGAGTCTGTAGCTTTCTGTTTTTGAACCGAGTCGCTTAACGAATAGGCTAATAAGTGTTACATCTGCATGGCCAAATTAACAATCAGTAACTGTAGTTTGAAATTTTGTTTGATGTGTAATAGAGATATTAGAACTGTTTTATCGACAGTTCGTTTTCTATTCGTAATTTCCTAGTCGGGGACCGCATTCGAGCCGGCCGTACGTCTGTTGTCCTTGACGGCTCTGGACATACTAACCGTCCATAGCGAAAACATAAATAATTATTTTTTCAGATGAAAAGATATATGAAATATTTTTCTACCAACACATCAATTTAGATGAGGTGCATCACCTGTATTTATTTCATAATGATAAACTAGTGAATAACAGTGTAGTAGATGTGTGAGTTTTTTTTAGAGACTTTTTCGCGATTTTTTTCTATCGAGAATTTTTTTATCAATCGTGTTTTGTAGCCAAGCAGAACATCAGAAATATAGTCAAAAATGACTTATATTTTATTCAGTGCGATTTGTTTAACAGATTTCCCAGTCCAGGCATTCAAAGAAGTCGAATTAGCATCATTCCTCCTCTTAAGTGAAAACTTCTTTTGGCGCGCCTAGACAGATTTTTCGTGGGCTGTGAAATGGATTCTACCGTCAGACCGTCACGCTCGGGTATGATAAGAAATATTCGGGTAAACTCGGGACCATAGCCATTGGCTATCTAAATGCGTCATCCAATGGGAAATGCTAAAAGGGTGTGGCCTGCCCATCATGGCATGGCCATCTAGAAATGCGTCAGCCAATGGGAAATGCTGGTGCATTTCTAGATGGTCATGGCATGATGGGCAGGCCACACCCTCCGGTTACACACGTGTAGTTTCCAAAGTAAGCTATGAAATCCTGAGTTATAAGTTTTCACTTCTATCGGCAGTTCTTATGACTGCCATTTTTTTTGTATGTGTTATCACCTCTATTTTGTTTACCGTGTATTTCACTATAGTATTATATTTAATACTGGGATTTGAGTCTAAATATGTGTCATTTAGTGTAGAGGGCGCCGGTGGGATACCATTCACTTCTACCCGCAATCTCAAAAGAGTTTTAGAGGGGTTGGCGCTATAAGTAGATGGAGCTAAGCCGTTGAAGAGCATTCCTATTTGAAATTTTACATGAGAAGGATCGAACAGTTGTCAATATACATTCTTACATTTATTTAATTGGTTTACTTTTACTCAGTTGATAATATCAGAAGTGCTATGAACACCATGCCCGGAAATCACAACGGTGATGAGAAAAAAAACGGAAAAGCAAGCGTCGCCCGCAGTTACAGAAATGTTATTCTTTTATCAGTGGTTAAGTAGTGCGTAATGTACACGTGAGTAAGCTACAGTTTAATATTACGATTTACTTTGATTGAAATTATTTTTAACATTGCATTTCAAATAATTTTTTTCCGAATCACTCACAAGTAAGAACTGTTTATTATTATCTCATAAGGGGGTACTATCGTGTGAGAGTAAAATAATCTTCAATTCCGGGAACTGCAATTAGAACATTTCGTAGAATGAAACATCTTCGGTTTTTTTTAAGTTTGTGGATACTGTTTTACGAAACTTTATGAGAATAGCTTATTTTGTGGAAGAGTTGTTGCAAGGCACAGCAACCATAGATAAAAAGTGTAAATCAGTTGGATATTGGTTTAAATATCTTTCAGGGAAACTGTTTGAAAAAGGTCATGCATTTTAAAACATAATACAGTAATAGAAAGTGTTACATCTTTGATTTGAATTTGGTTACCGTAGTTGGCTTACAAAGTGGTTATATTCAGTGCAGTTATAAGATACCCTTATGGTTGAAATTAGAAAGATTTTAGTCAGATGATGCCGAGCTATGTACGTTACCAATGAATTGTTTTGGTATTGTTTAAAAAAATGAGACCCTTTAATTCGCTATAAATGTTACTTGGGAGCGTTTAAAAAAAAACTACATAGAAGACCATAAATATGTGAGAAAAATATGAAACCTTGAATAGGTACGATTAGTAGACTTGGAGATATATGTAATTGAAAGTCAATTATAAGACGTTATCACGTCAAAAAAACATTTTGAAAAGACATTAAAAAGAAACGATAATAACCCAACCTTTCGAAACAAAGTAAAAAACGACATGAAAAATGTTCATCTAACAATTGCTTAACGTCACTTTTCAGCTATCAAAAGTAAACGCAAAATCATTTTTAGCCCATTCAAGTATTTTACAAGAACGAGGTGTTTGTAGCACGAAATTAATCCATCACTAAGATGACTTGGATTTTTGATAATCTATTTTTATTCTATACTGTTAAGTAATATTTTTCTACGTTGTTGAGTTGAGTTGAGTTGTAGGACTCTTTGTAGTGTCCTCCTGGGGAAGTACCATACCTTTGTCAGTTATTCTAGCAGTAATGTAGAAGCATTACAGTTTGGAGAGCAATATTTCTTGAGAAGTTACAGAGTTAAGATTAAATCTTTTATCACATACTAGCTGATCCGTGCGCGCGTTGCTACGCCATCTATCGAAAATTGATCGTACCAATTCACATTTTGAACAAATTCGGTTACCTTAGGTTCTAATGACGCAACCTTTAAAAGATAGACACATGCTGTCACGCAACGAAAGCTCTTAAAAAGCAATATTCTTCCCGTTTTTGTTACATCTTTCATTCATGCTCCGTTCCTGTTGATAGTAGCGTATTGTTAAATAGCCTATAGCCTTCCTCGATAAATAGACTATCTAACAGAGAAATACTATTTTAGTTCGGACCAGTAGTTCCCGAGATCCTTGCGTTCAAATAAACAAACTCTTCAGCTTTATAATATTAGTATAGATAAAAATGGTATTTAAAAATTTGCTCGATGTTGTAACCGAATGAAAAACGGAGGCTCTCAATTCGGTTGCATGTTTCTAGGGTTCCGTAAAACGTAAAAACGGAACCCTTATAGATTCGTCATGTCTGTCTGTCTGTCTGTCCGTCCGTATGTCACAGCCACTTTTTGCCGAAACTATGAGAACTACACTGTTGAAACTTGGTAAGTAGATGTATTCTGTAAACCGCATTAAGATTTTTACAAAAGTTTTTTAAAAAAGCAAAAATTAGGGGTGCCCCCCATACTGAGAACTGAAACTCAAAAATGTTTTTTTCATCAAACCTACACGTGTGGGGTGTCTATCGATAGGTCTTAAAAAATGATGTTGAGGTTTTCAATATCATTTTTGTCTACACTGTATAATTTGCGCAAGAGACGTTTCCAAAGTGGTAAAATGTGTGTCCCCCCCCCCTCTAACTTCTAAAGTAAGAGAGTGAAAAATCTAAAAAAAATATATGATGTACATTACCATGAAAACTACCAACGAAAATTAGTTTGAACTCGATCTGATGAGTAGTTTTTTGTTAGTCCGTCATAAATACACTATTATTAAAACTTCGATCAAAGCTACAACGAACTACAAGAACTATGTGTACTATGTATATTATGTTACTTGCTGCAACGGAACCCTTCATGGGCGAGTCCAACTCGCACTTGGCCACTTTATTTTTTATACGTATATTACTAATTATTGGATAATTGTGAATCGATTTTGGTGATTATTTTTTAAGTGAAAACTTCTTTTGGCGCGCCTAGACAGATTTTTCGTGGGCTGTGAAATGGATTCTACCGTCAGACCGTCACGCTCGGGTATGATAAGAAATATTCGGGTAAACTCGGGACCATAGCCATTGGCTATCTAAATGCGTCATCCAATGGGAAATGCTAAAAGGGTGTGGCCTGCCCATCATGGCATGGCCATCTAGAAATGCGTCAGCCAATGGGAAATGCTGGTGCATTTCTAGATGGTCATGGCATGATGGGCAGGCCACACCCTCCGGTTACACACGTGTAGTTTCCAAAGTAAGCTATGAAATCCTGAGTTATAAGTTTTCACTTCTATCGGCAGTTCTTATGACTGCCATTTTTTTTGTATGTGTTATCACCTCTATTTTGTTTACCGTGTATTTCACTATAGTATTATATTTAATACTGGGATTTGAGTCTAAATATGTGTCATTTAGTGGAGAGGGCGCCGGTGGGATACCATTCACTTCTACCCGCAATCTCAAAAGAGTTTTAGAGGGGTTGGCGCTATAAGTAGATGGAGCTAAGCCGTTGAAGAGCATTCCTATTTGAAATTTTACATGAGAAGGATCGAACAGTTGTCAATATACATTCTTACATTTATTTAATTGGTTTACTTTTACTCAGTTGATAATATCAGAAGTGCTATGAACACCATGCCCGGAAATCACAACGGTGATGAGAAAAAAAACGGAAAAGCAAGCGTCGCCCGCAGTTACAGAAATGTTATTCTTTTATCAGTGGTTAAGTAGTGCGTAATGTACACGTGAGTAAGCTACAGTTTAATATTACGATTTACTTTGATTGAAATTATTTTTAACATTGCATTTCAAATAATTTTTTTCCGAATCACTCACAAGTAAGAACTGTTTATTATTATCTCATAAGGGGGTACTATCGTGTGAGAGTAAAATAATCTTCAATTCCGGGAACTGCAATTAGAACATTTCGTAGAATGAAACATCTTCGGTTTTTTTTAAGTTTGTGGATACTGTTTTACGAAACTTTATGAGAATAGCTTATTTTGTGGAAGAGTTGTTGCGAGGCACAGCAACCATAGATAAAAAGTGTAAATCAGTTGGATATTGGTTTAAATATCTTTCAGGGAAACTATTTGAAAAAGGTCATGCATTTTAAAACATAATACAGTAATAGAAAGTGTTACATCTTTGATTTGAATTTGGTTACCGTAGTTGGCTTACAAAGTGGTTATATTCAGTGCAGTTATAAGATACCCTTATGGTTGAAATTAGAAAGATTTTAGTCAGATGATGCCGAGCTATGTACGTTACCAATGAATTGTTTTGGTATTGTTTAAAAAAATGAGACCCTTTAATTCGCTATAAATATTACTTGGGAGCGTTTAAAAAAAAACTACATAGAAGACCATAAATATGTGAGAAAAATATGAAACCTTGAATAGGTACGATTAGTAGACTTGGAGATATATGTAATTGAAAGTCAATTATAAGACGTTATCACGTCAAAAAAACATTTTGAAAAGACATTAAAAAGAAACGATAATAACCCAACCTTTCGAAACAAAGTAAAAAACGACATGAAAAATGTTCATCTAACAATTGCTTAACGTCACTTTTCAGCTATCAAAAGTAAACGCAAAATCATTTTTAGCCCATTCAAGTATTTTACAAGAACGAGGTGTTTGTAGCACGAAATTAATCCATCACTAAGATGACTTGGATTTTTGATAATCTATTTTTATTCTATACTGTTAAGTAATATTTTTCTACGTTGTTGAGTTGAGTTGAGTTGTAGGACTCTTTGTAGTGTCCTCCTGGGGAAGTACCATACCTTTGTCAGTTATTCTAGCAGTAATGTAGAAGCATTACAGTTTGGAGAGCAATATTTCTTGAGAAGTTACAGAGTTAAGATTAAATCTTTTATCACATACTAGCTGATCCGTGCGCGCGTTGCTACGCCATCTATCGAAAATTGATCGTACCAATTCACATTTTGAACAAATTCGGTTACCTTAGGTTCTAATGACGCAACCTTTAAAAGATAGACACATGCTGTCACGCAACGAAAGCTCTTAAAAAGCAATATTCTTCCCGTTTTTGTTACATCTTTCATTCATGCTCCGTTCCTGTTGATAGTAGCGTATTGTTAAATAGCCTATAGCCTTCCTCGATAAATAGACTATCTAACAGAGAAATACTATTTTAGTTCGGACCAGTAGTTCCCGAGATCCTTGCGTTCAAATAAACAAACTCTTCAGCTTTATAATATTAGTATAGATAAAAATGGTATTTAAAAATTTGCTCGATGTTGTAACCGAATGAAAAACGGAGGCTCTCAATTCGGTTGCATGTTTCTAGGGTTCCGTAAAACGTAAAAACGGAACCCTTATAGATTCGTCATGTCTGTCTGTCTGTCTGTCCGTCCGTATGTCACAGCCACTTTTTGCCGAAACTATGAGAACTACACTGTTGAAACTTGGTAAGTAGATGTATTCTGTAAACCGCATTAAGATTTTTACAAAAGTTTTTTAAAAAAGCAAAAATTAGGGGTGCCCCCCATACTGAGAACTGAAACTCAAAAATGTTTTTTTCATCAAACCTACACGTGTGGGGTGTCTATCGATAGGTCTTAAAAAATGATGTTGAGGTTTTCAATATCATTTTTGTCTACACTGTATAATTTGCGCAAGAGACGTTTCCAAAGTGGTAAAATGTGTGTCCCCCCCCCTCTAACTTCTAAAGTAAGAGAGTGAAAAATCTAAAAAAAATATATGATGTACATTACCATGAAAACTACCAACGAAAATTAGTTTGAACTCGATCTGATGAGTAGTTTTTTGTTAGTCCGTCATAAATACACTATTATTAAAACTTCGATCAAAGCTAGAACGAACTACAAGAACTATGTGTACTATGTATATTATGTTACTTGCTGCAACGGAACCCTTCATGGGCGAGTCCAACTCGCACTTGGCCACTTTATTTTTTATACGTATATTACTAATTATTGGATAATTGTGAATCGATTTTGGTGATTATTTTTTAAGTGAAAACTTCTTTTGGCGCGCCTAGACAGATTTTTCGTGGGCTGTGAAATGGATTCTACCGTCAGACCGTCACGCTCGGGTATGATAAGAAATATTCGGGTAAACTCGGGACCATAGCCATTGGCTATCTAAATGCGTCATCCAATGGGAAATGCTAAAAGGGTGTGGCCTGCCCATCATGGCATGGCCATCTAGAAATGCGTCAGCCAATGGGAAATGCTGGTGCATTTCTAGATGGTCATGGCATGATGGGCAGGCCACACCCTCCGGTTACACACGTGTAGTTTCCAAAGTAAGCTATGAAATCCTGAGTTATAAGTTTTCACTTCTATCGGCAGTTCTTATGACTGCCATTTTTTTGTATGTGTTATCACCTCTATTTTGTTTACCGTGTATTTCACTATAGTATTATATTTAATACTGGGATTTGAGTCTAAATATGTGTCATTTAGTGTAGAGGGCGCCGGTGGGATACCATTCACTTCTACCCGCAATCTCAAAAGAGTTTTAGAGGGGTTGGCGCTATAAGTAGATGGAGCTAAGCCGTTGAAGAGCATTCCTATTTGAAATTTTACATGAGAAGGATCGAACAGTTGTCAATATACATTCTTACATTTATTTAATTGGTTTACTTTTACTCAGTTGATAATATCAGAAGTGCTATGAACACCATGCCCGGAAATCACAACGGTGATGAGAAAAAAAACGGAAAAGCAAGCGTCGCCCGCAGTTACAGAAATGTTATTCTTTTATCAGTGGTTAAGTAGTGCGTAATGTACACGTGAGTAAGCTACAGTTTAATATTACGATTTACTTTGATTGAAATTATTTTTAACATTGCATTTCAAATAATTTTTTTCCGAATCACTCACAAGTAAGAACTGTTTATTATTATCTCATAAGGGGGTACTATCGTGTGAGAGTAAAATAATCTTCAATTCCGGGAACTGCAATTAGAACATTTCGTAGAATGAAACATCTTCGGTTTTTTTTAAGTTTGTGGATACTGTTTTACGAAACTTTATGAGAATAGCTTATTTTGTGGAAGAGTTGTTGCGAGGCACAGCAACCATAGATAAAAAGTGTAAATCAGTTGGATATTGGTTTAAATATCTTTCAGGGAAACTATTTGAAAAAGGTCATGCATTTTAAAACATAATACAGTAATAGAAAGTGTTACATCTTTGATTTGAATTTGGTTACCGTAGTTGGCTTACAAAGTGGTTATATTCAGTGCAGTTATAAGATACCCTTATGGTTGAAATTAGAAAGATTTTAGTCAGATGATGCCGAGCTATGTACGTTACCAATGAATTGTTTTGGTATTGTTTAAAAAAATGAGACCCTTTAATTCGCTATAAATATTACTTGGGAGCGTTTAAAAAAAAACTACATAGAAGACCATAAATATGTGAGAAAAATATGAAACCTTGAATAGGTACGATTAGTAGACTTGGAGATATATGTAATTGAAAGTCAATTATAAGACGTTATCACGTCAAAAAAACATTTTGAAAAGACATTAAAAAGAAACGATAATAACCCAACCTTTCGAAACAAAGTAAAAAACGACATGAAAAATGTTCATCTAACAATTGCTTAACGTCACTTTTCAGCTATCAAAAGTAAACGCAAAATCATTTTTAGCCCATTCAAGTATTTTACAAGAACGAGGTGTTTGTAGCACGAAATTAATCCATCACTAAGATGACTTGGATTTTTGATAATCTATTTTTATTCTATACTGTTAAGTAATATTTTTCTACGTTGTTGAGTTGAGTTGAGTTGTAGGACTCTTTGTAGTGTCCTCCTGGGGAAGTACCATACCTTTGTCAGTTATTCTAGCAGTAATGTAGAAGCATTACAGTTTGGAGAGCAATATTTCTTGAGAAGTTACAGAGTTAAGATTAAATCTTTTATCACATACTAGCTGATCCGTGCGCGCGTTGCTACGCCATCTATCGAAAATTGATCGTACCAATTCACATTTTGAACAAATTCGGTTACCTTAGGTTCTAATGACGCAACCTTTAAAAGATAGACACATGCTGTCACGCAACGAAAGCTCTTAAAAAGCAATATTCTTCCCGTTTTTGTTACATCTTTCATTCATGCTCCGTTCCTGTTGATAGTAGCGTATTGTTAAATAGCCTATAGCCTTCCTCGATAAATAGACTATCTAACAGAGAAATACTATTTTAGTTCGGACCAGTAGTTCCCGAGATCCTTGCGTTCAAATAAACAAACTCTTCAGCTTTATAATATTAGTATAGATAAAAATGGTATTTAAAAATTTGCTCGATGTTGTAACCGAATGAAAAACGGAGGCTCTCAATTCGGTTGCATGTTTCTAGGGTTCCGTAAAACGTAAAAACGGAACCCTTATAGATTCGTCATGTCTGTCTGTCTGTCTGTCCGTCCGTATGTCACAGCCACTTTTTGCCGAAACTATGAGAACTACACTGTTGAAACTTGGTAAGTAGATGTATTCTGTAAACCGCATTAAGATTTTTACAAAAGTTTTTTAAAAAAGCAAAAATTAGGGGTGCCCCCCATACTGAGAACTGAAACTCAAAAATGTTTTTTTCATCAAACCTACACGTGTGGGGTGTCTATCGATAGGTCTTAAAAAATGATGTTGAGGTTTTCAATATCATTTTTGTCTACACTGTATAATTTGCGCAAGAGACGTTTCCAAAGTGGTAAAATGTGTGTCCCCCCCCCTCTAACTTCTAAAGTAAGAGAGTGAAAAATCTAAAAAAAATATATGATGTACATTACCATGAAAACTACCAACGAAAATTAGTTTGAACTCGATCTGATGAGTAGTTTTTTGTTAGTCCGTCATAAATACACTATTATTAAAACTTCGATCAAAGCTAGAACGAACTACAAGAACTATGTGTACTATGTATATTATGTTACTTGCTGCAACGGAACCCTTCATGGGCGAGTCCAACTCGCACTTGGCCACTTTATTTTTTATACGTATATTACTAATTATTGGATAATTGTGAATCGATTTTGGTGATTATTTTTTAAGTGAAAACTTCTTTTGGCGCGCCTAGATTACCGACCGAGAGCGAGTCAGACCGCACGTCTGTATTGAGTTAAAATTATTTCAAATTTGTTGGAATTTATTTCGAATATTTTAGATGCGAAAAGTTGAAGATACGTATTTGGATCTTGCAATTACAACAAGTGCCGCACAGCAAAAGATTTGCTGTAAAATCTGGATTTCAGTGACAAAAGAACTGTTAAGATTGAAGCATTCTTGGCGGAGTTACAGCCATAGAAACCACCGTTGACCATGGAGTGACCGATCGCCGGGAAGCGATTCCGTAAACTTTGTCGAAATACGCTGCCTCACCAAGATCTATAACCATATCTTTTTCAGGTGACTGTGGAAGCGCCCTTTTACGCTTTACAACAGGACACCTTTTCTGGATTTTTATCGTTAATAGGAGCGACGTAACACCCGGAAACACCCGGAAGTCCCGAAATCGACATCTTGATCCCGACCCCCTGGAGGAACACTGACCATCAGGCATTGAGCAAGACGTCGAGCCAAGCGAGTAGACGCCAAGATCATTGAAATCGTAGAAAAAACGGGTTAGTTTTAAGTAATTGTTGTTATTCAAATTTAAAGTGCGTTTTCAGGATTTTATATCTCAAGAACTAATCGTGTGACCTAGTCAACATTTTATTTTATAAAGTAGAAAAATTCAATACTTACGGATTGATATAAGTTTTACAATTATCATATAATAAAAATTAAAGTAATTGACAAAGGGATCCCATACAGGAATTACCAACGACTGCAAAATAAAATTGTAAGACGTTCGCCTCGCGCCGACCACTCGGCCGCTGCCCCTTCCCCGCGCTCGCGCCCCACGCTGCCGGCCGCTCGCCGCTCGCTGCATGCGCCCGACCTTCGCAAGGTCGGTGCATTGGCCGCCCGTCCCGGCCCCCGCACGCCCCACCATTTATTCACCTGCTAATATTCATTCATCTCAAGCGTCTTGGAGCGTCACTTATTTATATGTAGGTAGCGTTATTTATCATACTAGGAATCTCTATTGTTACCGAGTAATAAAAACTTTTACTCTCTGGATTCTTTAGACTCACATCCATACCCTTACGTACAATAACATAAATCTATCACTGGTTTTAGTTATTTATTATTACCTACCGTTTATCTACATAAATATATTTTTTTTTAAATAGGTATAAATACATTCACAACAACTCGCGAACGGAGATAATGAATTTTTTAGAAAATATAACTTTCCGTCGCAAATGCACAACTTCGGAATCTAATGACGAAACTGACCTTGAACAGCTATCTGAGACACTAGATAAATCTACTACAAGTTGCCCGGAGATATCTGACGAAAGCATAGATGAAAAAAACATGCTTGAAAAAATAGAAGCTCTGGAATTATCATTACAAAATGCTTACAAGGAGATCAATTCGCTCTCGGCGGAAAATACAAACTTAAAGCGATTAAATGCGGGTTTAGTGGAGGAAAATGGATTGTTGAAACAAATGGCATTAAGTCCCGCCAAAAAAATACAACAAACATCATATAAAAATTATAGCGTCAAAAATAATCCTTCAACTAATGCGAGACCTAAAATAAATAGCGACTGTTTAAAATCAGTCACACAGCAATCAAATATGAATATCGAAGCAAAGAAATCAGTTGAAAGTTGTCGCAATGAACAACATAAACTTTGTATATTGAGTTGTAATAAACATAACAACATAATTTCAATTGCTCGAGATACATGGGTGAATAGATATGATATATGTCACTATCTCCAACCGAATGGCAATATTACAGAACTTTTAAAAGGAATTAATGCTAAGTTATCCGCTTTTACTTTAAATGATTACTGTGTGATACTATTTGGTGAGGATGATTTTAATAAAACTAATAATTATTACAATTTGATAACAGCAATAAGAAATACATTATTGAATTTGCAACACACAAATATTATAATCTGCCTTCCAACATATAAATGCGGATATATGACAAAAAATTTATTGTACAATCAACGAGTTGAAACTTTCAACAATCTGCTATATCAGGACATTTTGAGGCATGAGTATGCCTATTTGTTTGACACAAATCAAAATCTGATATGTGATGGTACAATGTTTCACAAATATTCTGGTACAATTAATAACTACGCAATGAGTTTTATTTTCAGATCAATTAATGTTATTATAACAAACCTACACAACTCAAACAATAACTTGAACACATACACAATAAATAATACAGGTGAAGTTCAATCACCCTTTTTTCGTTGATAAGTACATCCATATTTTCCATCAAAATATAGCAGGTCTGGTTAGTAAGACTGATCAATTAGTGGTTGGTTTGGAAGAACTGGTAGAAAAACAAATTACGCCTGATATTATGTGCTTCACAGAACACAATATTAGAGATGGTTATGAACAATATTTAAACATACCGAACTATACCTTGGCCGCATCCTATTGTAGAAAAAATACATCAAAAGGTGGTGCATGTATTGTGGTTAGAAATGGTCATGAGTGGAGAGAACTACCAGATTACAAAAAGCTTGCGTTAGCTAGTTCTTTTGAATGTTGTGCGATTGAATTGGTTAAACACGGGGTTGTAATTATTTGTATGTATAGAGTACCTAACTGTAAAAATGTTGAAATATTTTTAAACAGGTTCGAGAAAATGTTATGCATGACATATAAAAATCGGAATCAAGTAGTTATAGCAGGCGATTTTAATATTAATGTATTAAAGGGCTCTAAGGTGAAGTCAGAATTTGAAAGTATTTTAAATAATTATGGCTACAGGCTTGCTCTAAAAGAAGTCACTAGATTTAGAAGTCAAACATGTATAGATAACATAGCTTATAATATTAATAAACCATGTAAAACGGAAGTGCACGAATTAAACTTATCTGATCACAGTGCTATAATCATGAAATTTCCTACCCATAGGAGATTTCTTCTTAAAGTTTGGCGTAAGAAAGAACGAGATTATTCGTGGGACAATATTGAGAAGTTTGGAATGTGTTTAGAAAAAATACGGTTTGATGACTTACATACCTTTCATGATGCTAATGCTGCGTTTGACTATTTTTTTTCAAATTTTAAACTGTATTATGATTTGTGTTTTCCTTTTAAGTTAGCTATTAAGAAGGTAGTACAAAATAATAAATGGGTATCACGGGGAATTAGAATATGCAGTAAAAATAAACGTAGACTTTTGTGGCAGTATCGATCGAATCCCACAATGACAAATAAAATAAAATTTCAAAATTATTCCAAATTATTTAAGAAGATTATAAACTTAACCAAACGTGCACAAAATGTGTATAAAATTAAAACTTCACAGAATACAACTAAAACTGCATGGGGAATTATTAAAAATACAAAAATGAACCTACCAAAAGAACCAATTACTAAAATAAGACATAATAATAAAGACATAACTGACCCCCTCAAGATTGCGAATGCATTTAATCACTATTTTATTGATAAAGTGAAGCCTATAAAAGGTTATGGCAAAAGTGTTACCTCCAGTATTAAAACCCGTTCAGAATCGATGTTCATGGCCCCGTGCGATGCACGGGATATTAGCAAAATCATCAAAAATCTTAAAAATAGCAATAGTGTAGGAATAGATGAAATATCAACAAAAATAATAAAAATTGTTAATGAACATATATGCACTCCTTTGAGCTACATTATAAATCTTTGCATAACAACGGGTACATTTCCAAAGATATTAAAAACAACCATTATCAAACCTCTGCACAAAAAAGACTCTAAAGAAAAAATGGAATGTTACAGACCCATCGCTTTGTTATCTGTATTCTCAAAAATTATAGAGAAGTACATTTATAAAAAAATAAATTGTTATTTCGAGAAAAACAACATATTTTGCACACAACAAAAAGGCTTTAGGAAAAACAAATCCATTAATCTGGCAATTTTTGATTTTCTGAGTACAGTCTTGAAATGTGTAGATAAAACCACACCGGTGTGTTCTATATTTTGTGACATGACACAGGCATTCGATTACGTCGATCATAAAATCTTACTGCAAAAATTAGAAGCTTACGGGATTCGAGGTAATGTCTTGGATTTCATAAAATCGTACCTGACTGGGAGAAAGCAAATAACCGAAATCAGTAAAATAAACTTTAATACAAAACGAGAAGAAATATTTAGGTCAGTCGAACGCAGCATTATTTATGGGGTACCACAGGGTAGCGTTTTGGGACCACTTTTGTTTTTAATTTATATAAATGACTTACCTAACGTGACTAATCAACCCATGACACTTTTTGCGGATGATAGTACTATAACAATAGAATGTAGAAATTCTAATACGTACGCAAATGACATTACTGAATCACTGATATCGTCCATATCGTGGTTGGATAACAATAATTTAAACATTAATTTGAACAAAACTAATATCATTCACTTCAAACAACGTGGACTAAACCAATCTAATGTTAAAGTAACGTATAATGATCAAATAATAAATGAAGTAGACTCAGCAAAATTTCTTGGTTTAATGATTGACAAACAATTGAATTGGAAAAAACAAATTGATAGTGTTTCGAATAGAGTCACTAGCTCGGCGTATGCATTACATAAACTATCTGCTGTGGTGAATACTGATGCGCTTCTTACTGCGTACTATGGGTTAGTTGAGTCTATTCTCAGATATGGAATCATATTTTGGGGTAACTCTACCGACAAAGAGGTTATTTTTAAAAGACAAAAGCGCTGTATCAGATCAATGTTTAAATTACAACAAATTGATAGCTGTGGACCTTATTTTACTAAATACAAAATTCTTACACTTCCGTCCTTGTATATTTTGGAAACAGCACTTTTTGTACGAGCAAACCCGGAATTATTCCCTTCAATATCATATTCAGTCCAAAGAAATCGTAGAGACCAGAATAGGCGTTGTAATCACTTGGCAAAGACTACTCTCATGGCTAAAAGTATAATATGTATGGGATCTCGGATTTACAATCATATTCCAAAAGATATTAGAGATCTGAGGACTTCCATGTTTAAGTCACAATTAAGGAAACTTCTAGTCAGAAAATGTTATTACAGAATTGAAATCTTTTTTAATGATAGATTTCATTAGGGATTATTTTAGATATTTGGTAATAAATATAGTTTATAATTTTGTTTCATTATTTTGATTTGATGACATGAATTTAATGAGTGTAATTATTGTACACAATTAGTAATAAATTTATTTTTGTAATTTTGTGATTTAATTTGATTATTTTGATTTGATGAATTTGTAAAGTTTTCAATTTTTTTTTTGTATTTGTATGGTTGAAGGGTGATTTGACTTGTAAGCTGTCATCAATTTTATATGAATTGAAAAAATATTTGTATGCCTAGCATATCAGGCAAAACATGACGACCAGCTACTTTAAAATTTTTGTGACCTATTTTATATATCATGCATTATGTGTATTTAAACTTACTCATGTTTTGAACAAATAAATTATCTTTTATCTTTTTTATCTTATCTTATCTAGACAGATTTTTCGTGGGCTGTGAAATGGATTCTACCGTCAGACCGTCACGCTCGGGTATGATAAGAAATATTCGGGTAAACTCGGGACCATAGCCATTGGCTATCTAAATGCGTCATCCAATGGGAAATGCTAAAAGGGTGTGGCCTGCCCATCATGGCATGGCCATCTAGAAATGCGTCAGCCAATGGGAAATGCTGGTGCATTTCTAGATGGTCATGGCATGATGGGCAGGCCACACCCTCCGGTTACACACGTGTAGTTTCCAAAGTAAGCTATGAAATCCTGAGTTATAAGTTTTCACTTCTATCGGCAGTTCTTATGACTGCCATTTTTTTGTATGTGTTATCACCTCTATTTTGTTTACCGTGTATTTCACTATAGTATTATATTTAATACTGGGATTTGAGTCTAAATATGTGTCATTTAGTGTAGAGGGCGCCGGTGGGATACCATTCACTTCTACCCGCAATCTCAAAAGAGTTTTAGAGGGGTTGGCGCTATAAGTAGATGGAGCTAAGCCGTTGAAGAGCATTCCTATTTGAAATTTTACATGAGAAGGATCGAACAGTTGTCAATATACATTCTTACATTTATTTAATTGGTTTACTTTTACTCAGTTGATAATATCAGAAGTGCTATGAACACCATGCCCGGAAATCACAACGGTGATGAGAAAAAAAACGGAAAAGCAAGCGTCGCCCGCAGTTACAGAAATGTTATTCTTTTATCAGTGGTTAAGTAGTGCGTAATGTACACGTGAGTAAGCTACAGTTTAATATTACGATTTACTTTGATTGAAATTATTTTTAACATTGCATTTCAAATAATTTTTTTCCGAATCACTCACAAGTAAGAACTGTTTATTATTATCTCATAAGGGGGTACTATCGTGTGAGAGTAAAATAATCTTCAATTCCGGGAACTGCAATTAGAACATTTCGTAGAATGAAACATCTTCGGTTTTTTTTTAAGTTTGTGGATACTGTTTTACGAAACTTTATGAGAATAGCTTATTTTGTGGAAGAGTTGTTGCAAGGCACAGCAACCATAGATAAAAAGTGTAAATCAGTTGGATATTGGTTTAAATATCTTTCAGGGAAACTGTTTGAAAAAGGTCATGCATTTTAAAACATAATACAGTAATAGAAAGTGTTACATCTTTGATTTGAATTTGGTTACCGTAGTTGGCTTACAAAGTGGTTATATTCAGTGCAGTTATAAGATACCCTTATGGTTGAAATTAGAAAGATTTTAGTCAGATGATGCCGAGCTATGTACGTTACCAATGAATTGTTTTGGTATTGTTTAAAAAAATGAGACCCTTTAATTCGCTATAAATATTACTTGGGAGCGTTTAAAAAAAAACTACATAGAAGACCATAAATATGTGAGAAAAATATGAAACCTTGAATAGGTACGATTAGTAGACTTGGAGATATATGTAATTGAAAGTCAAACCCAATCGAGCAGTGCAATGGCTCTAGGATGTTGTCAGGTATTATGATTGATTGCTGATGAGTTAACGTTTGAATAACGTAGTGAAGTGCAATGGCTTCGATCCATTGACAAAGTAAGCGTTAGTGTGAAACCTTATACCTTGGACATAAACTGACGTACCTTGTGTCGGCCTAAGAGTGTAACTGCTAGAGAAAGCATTAAGAGTGAACATAATGAACTTTGACTTTGACTATGACTTTAATGCCGCGTATCTAGAGTTACCAGGCGGCAGCTAGGGAAAGGTGTATGTTTGAGATTTATGGAGAATGTGGGTAATGTAGTGACGTACCTCGAGTTGCGACAATGAGACAGCGCAACTGCTTGGGAAAGCTATTCATTACTCATCTTAAGTGGATTTATGGAGAATGTGGTAATGTAATGACGTACCTTGAGTTGTGACAATGTGACAGCGCAACTGCTTGGGAAAGTTACTCATCTTAAGTGGATAATACTGGAAGAGTAAAATTCACTTTGATAAAATTGTGTATTTTGTTCACAGCAACTACACCAGACTGTGACACTGCCAAGGTTGGCAGCGTGCGCAGGAGGGCCGTGTTATCACCTCTATTTTGTTTACCGTGTATTTCACTATAGTATTATATTTAATACTGGGATTTGAGTCTAAATATGTGTCATTTAGTGTAGAGGGCGCCGGTGGGATACCATTCACTTCTACCCGCCATCTCAAAAGAGTTTTAGAGGGGTTGGCGCTATAAGTAGATGGAGCTAAGCCGTTGAAGAGCATTCCTATTTGAAATTTTACATGAGAAGGATCGAACAGTTGTCAATATACATTCTTACATTTATTTAATTGGTTTACTTTTACTCAGTTGATAATATATGGTACATCAATAGTTCATAGTTCTGCCGTCCGCAAGCTACAATGCCGTTAAGTACCAAAATGTAGTTTCGAGATATAGCGGGAAAACTGTTTCTAAATTTTAAAATTATGCCATTTGATAAATGGAATACATATTTCCATAATTTTGATACCTTTATATAGAGCTGAGAAAACACTTTGAAATTATAGTATTTTTAAGATATTAAAGTGTGCGAAATAAGAGTTATAAGCGTTTTTGCATTCTAGTCTTGTAATTTTGTCTTAAAATCTTTTCAAAATCACCACTAAAATGCCGTTATGTATAGTTTAACGGCATTTTAGCTTGTTTTTTTCTTTAATTTCATTGGATGGTACTTGACTATAGAATTTGAAATCATTCCAAAACTAAAATGCCGTTATATCATGAAACATCCTAGATTACAATGCGGTTAAAGTCATTTAACCGCATTTAAAACTAGCAAACTTCATATATTTGTTTTAATCGGTTATTTCAGAGCATTTTACAACACTAAAATGCGATTAAATGCAAAACCTTTACCTTTAACTGCAATTAAGCTAAGCATGACTCACAAGATATTTAAGAAAATACAATAAAAGTGATGATTTATGTGAAATAAGTGAACAAAAAATGACATTAAAAACTAGATATTTATTGGCATTAAAAAATAACAAACAGCATTTTTTGTTAATCTTTTTCGAATACAAGCCTAAGTATCTAAAAATAAAATTTCTCAAGAGTTAAAATTTAAAATAACAAGGCAAAATTACAAGGTAAAATTACAAAATTTTAAAATTAAAATACTACTTTTATTGCCCTTATTTACAACAGATTTTCAAGAATCTACAATAGATATCAATTGTTTTTGTTTTATTTTTGTCACAATCACTTAAACTTTTGGATAAATATTCCTACAAAATAATTAATAATACCTAAGACTCAAATATTTTTCTTGAGTCTAAATATTGCTTTACTAGCATTATCATTCTTTGTCGGCGGTCGACAAGTTCTTCCAAAACAATAGCTTATGTGTTGGCGCTATGTTGCTCTATGAATTGAACTAAATTAATCTTCCGCTTGGTATTTCTGCATTTTGCTTTTGACTTGAAACGAAGTTTTATAATTTCTGGTATTTTAAGTATTTGCCATTGAAGAAAGCAAAATAATATAAATAATCTTTCTGGCAATAATTTTTGTACCTACAAACTATTACAATAAAAAATAAAACTCAGAATCAGAGTAAATCAACATGTGCGACATATTTTTGAGATTAACTCAGGGGCTTAATTTGAATTCTTCTTTCTGAAGCGTAACTTGGTACAATAACGAAATTATTTGGTGCTATAAACATCATATTTACTTTTGAGTTGCTAACTCATACTGTCTCATCAAAATGGTCAAAATCATATAATCATATTTATTGCATTTCTAACTTTACTTTATGATCTTCTTGTTCGCAACTCATGAAACTGTGTTCAGATTTGAAATAATAAAGCGTAATTTGTTATATGTAGATGATTTTGCTTTAGTAAATAAATGCATTTAGTAAATAAATGACACTGAGAAGAAGTGAACATAATAGTCAATTTTATTTTGTGCACTGCAACTGCATTGCACTGTTGACAACCCATTTGTATACATCAGATCTTTCTCTTCGATTCATTCATAACTTTTATTTTCAAAACTGTCAACTGCTTTGTGGTCGTTGCATAAACATTAAAGTAGACAGGTTCTGATATTCACCAATTTCTATCATGTGTCTCCGCGTTTGACAGAGAGATGAGAATACTGACAGTTTTTTGAGGTTCATTAATTGAGCTTCTACGCTTTTCCAACCACCCTTCGGTTTGTTTTTCTGTATTCTGTATAACGGCATTGACAATGTTTTATACAACGTTAAATGGTACCGTTTTTAAGCTAGTTTTCTGTAGGTATTTATTAATGATGTTGTGGTTCTTAAAGTCAGACTTATGGTTACGTTTAGACTTATGCTTAATGGATTTCTTGAAAATAGTAACTAAAATTTTCACTTGAATCAGCTATCTTAAAATCTTTATAACGTGCAGGTCATCTGAATTGAAATCACACTGTAAACTTGTTTGTAAAGTTTAAAACTTCAACAGATACGGTATGGTGCTATCATCATCTGGCTGTAATGTTTTATGTTACCTCTTCAAACTGAATGTTTGTTTTGATGATTTTGTAGAGAATTACTTTACTTTCCTTGTAAGTCTATTAAAACTTGATAAAGTTTAATTAGATAGATTTGTGATTTCAATTAAATCTAAAGAAAGACGAGTACTGTAACATAATTTATACGTCCCAAAATGTATCAATGACACTGGAAGAGTCGGAACAAGATGTAACATAAGGATCATTTCCGTTTTTTTTCTATACAAGATCTAGTTTGACTCATCTAGATGTGTTTTAAGCCATCGTAACAAGTTGGAAAGCATCGAAAGCATCTGCAGTTGATTTCCTTCTCATACAATCGTACTGCATACGCAAGAACCTGTAACGGCATTTTAGTTAAGTAATGTGGCATAGCTGCGTTTTAGTCTAGTATTGTAAAAAATAAATAATGTATATCACATAGTTAAGGTAGCTTTGTGATATTTTCCGTTTTAAGTTTACAAAATTGGATACGTATTTACTAGTTTAAAAAGCCGTTAAGTATGTTTAACTGCATTTTTGTGTTGTATTCAAGCATAACGGCTTTATAGCGTTGGACAAATACAATATAAATTATAAATGAAGCTTTGTTTAAAAACATTTAAGTGCTTTAACGGCACTATAGCGTACAAAAGTCAGTTAACGGCAATTAAGTAATGGAAAATCAAAGAAAATTTCAGCCAAAGCTAACGTTATAATACCTTAGCGGCTTTTTAGGTAAGTATTGTTATTTAACTGCGTTTTAGCGTTGGAAACATACTAAATAAAATGACTTAACGGCATTTATAGTTTTGGTATCTTAAAAACTAACATACCTAGAGAAACACGGGTTACACAGATCGATAGATATTTTTTTTCTGATTGTAGTGCCATTTAAATGTCCAAATCGACCCGATGTTAGATAACGGCATTTAAGCTTGCGGACGGCAGAGTTAGTCCCGTATTTGACATTTTAAACATTTAAGAATGTAACATGTAACGAAACATACAAAATTAAAAAGTAAAAAAATGTAATAAGTAGATTATTTGGCGCATTTAATAACAATACATAATTATATTGTGAGTAAAATTTCGAATGTCGAAAGAGGGTTAACTACGCACTACTATTTACTAAACTACACTTTACTACATTTTTTTATATTTTTAAATAAAGAGTGACGAGACGAGCCGGACATGTGCCAGATGGTAAGCAACATGTTTGCCACATAACAGCACAGTGACACGCAGCTATTGGAACATGATGAGTCCAAATCATTACCTAGTACTGCACTGCGCTCGTCACCCATAGATCTAAGATGTTATATCTCTAAGCCCTGTAATTTCTCACAGTAATGTTTGCGCATTACCGATTGGCGGTAGAATAACTGGCAAAGGTGTGGTACTTCCCCAGGCGGACGCTGCCAAGAGTTCTACCACTACTAAAATTAAACCACTACTAATAAACAAATTCAAAGCATATATGTAGCACCTTTGCAAAGTGTTGTGGTACGCAAATTAACTGCTACAAGTGTAGAATTTCAGAGATAACAACTTCGGCGGTAATCACATCCAATCATTGCGCATTCCGAGTCAGCGGACCGTGAAGTAATTATCATCTGCTTCTCCGCTAACTAGACATGAGACCGGTTGTTGCTGTTCTCTTCTTAAACTATTGTGTAAGTTGTTAATAATTCCGTTGGAAAAAAAGATGTGGTGTAATTCTTTTTAATAAAGAGTGACGAGACGAGGAGGACATGTGCCTGATGGTAAGCAACATGTCTGCCACATGACAGCACAGTGACACACAGATATAGCGCTCGTCACCCAGATATCTAAGATGATATATCTCTAAGCCCTGTAATTTCTCTGGCAACATTGCCCTTCAAACCGGAATACAGTAATGTTTGCAAATTACTGCTTGGCGGTAGAATAACTGGCAAAGGTGTGATACTTCCCCAGGCGGACTCAGCCAAGATTCCGACCACTACGGTGGTGTGGCGTGGTGGTGGCCCATGACACCACTTCTTTTTTCCAGGATTAGGTCATGAGACGACCTAATTCCCATTTAGAAGAAGATGTAGAATGTCAGTAACGATGTTCCTTCGGTTAATTTAGGAGCAACACAATTTGATTTATGGTATGATCATCTGAAAAATAAAGTTGGCAACACTGGTCATGAGCCGTTTTAACGCGTCACTACTGTTATATATGTTACTTGGAAGTCTCATGTTTTTGAAGTGAAAACTTCTTTAGGCGCGCTATAGACAGAATTTTCGTGGGCTGTGAAATGGATTCATCAATCGTCACGCTTGGATATGATAATGGATCGGATCGGATATGAAATCTTCGGGTAAACTCGGTAAAAACGGCCAGGTAGGTACCAGGGCAACAGAAACAGTAAAGAGTTTCGATAACCTACCTCCAACAGCCCAGCGTTTATCTCCAGATACCAGGACAACAGAAATATAAAAGAGTTGCGTTTGCCCCTAGGTACCAGTACCAAGGCAACAGCAAGTTTTCACTTCTATCGACAGTTCCTATGACTGCCAATTTTTTTTTAATTCAGTTGCGCAGCAAAATCCCTATTTCCTTCAAGTATGCCGAAAGGAAATTCGTTTCAATTTGAAAAAAAAAAACTCAACAAAGTTTGACTAAGACAGTTGAGGCTTAAATGGCGTCTTATTACAATGTCAATGTTTGGATGTTTGTTGCTCAATCACGTCGTAACGTCTGAACGGATCTGGTCGACATTTAGAATACAGTTAGTTAGATTATAATCTGAAAAAACACAGGTTACTTTTTGTCCCGAAAAAATAACGGGAATAGGAACTATACGAGTGAAACCGTGGGAGGATGCTAGTAGTTTAAAAAATACGAAAGCTGGAATAATACTGTGATTAGATACTCTTTAATGGATTAGACCGCGGGGCATGGCTAGGGTTTGTTTAGCAGAATCAATTGATTTTTTTTGTTTATTTTATTCCAGATTTTAACTAAAAGTAACCTATACGAATCTTCAGGCGAACTGACTAAATACATAGAAAACAAAGGTCAATCATTAGCAGAAGCGCAGACCCTTATGAAGTACGCATTGGAACGCCTGAACGTTGAGAAAGGACCGTTTACATGGGACTCACACGAAGTAAACGGAAGGATTATGAGAATTGCTCGAATGCTCAGTGATTCATCGATATTTTGGAACAAAAATCGGAATCGAGCTCGTGGTGCTTATGGAGAAGAAAGTAATAGTGGAAAAGAAAGTGAAGAAACAGACGAAGATTCACTGAACGATGAATATCCAGATTTTGATTAGTGACGGCAAAATTCACGAATTTCAATCTTAGAATTATGTGTACAGATTTGTTTTTTGTCACAGATTTTGTTAAATTTAATGTACTTGTATATCACCGTAAAATTGTAAAAACCGTCAGATTATAATCTGACATCGTCAGATTAAAAACTAAACTAATCTAACGTTAAATTACAATCTCACGTTAAATTATAATCTAACATGGTTGGCAATTTTAACATACAACATAGGCCTAGGTGATGCATCATTATAAAAAAAAGTATTTTAGGCTAGTTCTCATTTTTGTGATGCTCATCGTCACCTTCATGGAACATTTTAATGGTTTAAGCGCATACCTAAACATACTACTTTGAGAAAGAGATCACTCGTCGGATCCAACTTGGTTGGGCAGCGTTTGGGAAGTTACGTAATATCTTCTCATCCAAACTACCCCAGTGTCTCAAGACGAAAGTCTTTGACCAGTGCGTGTAGCCAGTGATGACATATGGAACAGAGACATGGTTGCGTACTATGGGTCTCGTAAAAAAGCTCAAAGTTACCCAAATGGAAATAGCCATGCTAGGAGTTTCCCTACGTGATAGAATCAGAAATGAGGAAATCCGCAGGAGAATCAAAGTAACCGACATAGCTCACCGAGTTGCCAAACTTAAGTGGCAATGGGCGGGGCACATAGCTCGCAGAACTGACGGCCGTTGGGGCGGAAAGGTTGTTGAGTGGCGACCACGTACCGGAAAACGCGGCGTGGGCAGGCCTCCCACAAGATGGACCTACGATCTGGTGAAGGTCGCTGGGAATCGTTGGATGCGGACGGCGCAAGACCGGTCTTTGTGGAGATCTTTGGGGGAGGCAAGCAGTGGACGTCCTTTGGCTGATATGAAGATATGATGAAGGCGCATAGCAACGTTTATTTCTAACTTATACAGTTTACAAAATATAACTGTGTGACCATGAAATTTAAACAGCAATGAGAAATAGCCTTTAAAAACATAAATCATAACTATATTTTTTGTACTCGTATTTAGTTACGGGGCTGATATAGTCACTGTATGATAAGCCCCCGTTTCATTAATAAACAATATTTTGTTAAATCCATTTAATTCGCCGTGGGTACTATTGTTAAGACCGTAGTCTGTGAGCGTGGGAAAATAAAATTGCATAACTACATTGACAACATTACTCACACAGATATAGCACTATTCGTATTCTGATAGGCGCCCACAGACAGAGCCATAGTTTCTACGAAACGGGGATTCCGAAGCAGGTGCGAACTGCTACATATGCCATGTTAAGTTACTGTTACGTATTCAATATCATACACCATTTAGGAATATTAGACTTTAGTGTGCTCTGTTGTAAGTTGCATTTCGATTTGGAATGTGACAATAACAAACGGCTATAATCTCAATGTTCCAAACTGTCATTCAGCAAAACACATCCACATAATATCCAAACATTGACTTTCATAATAGCAAATAGGTACTAATAGGACATTTATCTCTACAGGGTTACTGTAACGAACGTGCAGGAAGGACAAAGTGCAGGGTTAGATAGAAAAAGTGTTTTACATAAGTGTTTTTTTAGGTTAAGCCATTAATTTCATATGAAGTAAAAAAAATCGCCGAAAAATTACTAGCTTACCGGTTTTTTATCGGATACACTTCGGAGAGCCGAGAGTTGTGGGTTCGATTCCCACCCAGTGCAAATATTTGTACTGTGTCTAGGTATTCATATCTATAATGAGTATGTATTTCCTACTATATAAGTATTATATCAGCTATCTGGTTGCCATATTACAAGGTTGCTTAATTTTGGATCAGATGGTGTTGAGTGCGAATTGTCCACCAATATATAAGTATTATTTATAATATTACCGTGAAATAGTTTTCCAAGCTTTGAGCAACACATTTGCTAACATTCAAACATTTACATACATTTGTAAAGACCAGCAGCTCCTCTCGGTTTTACGGTTTTAGGGTCTATATGGGGTGGCATAACATTTTTTGTCCTATTTTAGGTAGGCATAACGTTTTTAGGACTAATGATAATTTACCATAACAACTAAACGCATAACTGACTTCGCATAATGTTAACTAGCATAACCATATAACGATAACTTAGCATAATGTTTAACCGCATAGCCATATTATATAGCATACAGATAACTTAGTATAAAGTTTCGACGCATAACCATAAATAGCTTAATGTTTAAAGGCACACATTGAGAAAAGCATAACTATACTTAAACATAATGATCAACGGCATAAACTTTAAACGCCTAACTAAAAAACAAGTCAAATGCGGGTGGGTACTTTGACAACAATATTTATTACTCGTAATGTAGGTTACGTATACTACTAATTAAATGGAATATCATTGCCAATAGTATCTATCATTATCGCATTCGTGTTATCATACTGTTGCTGTGAAATTATTTAGTATATTTTGAGGATTAAGAATCGTTGGTCTGAGAATAACACCATAATTTTTTTATGGTAGGTACTATAAACGGTATTTATGCAGTAGTATAGCAATGTTTGTACTAATTTGTGTAGACAACATTTTTAGGACTTAAAAACCTACATACACCTAAGACAAATGGTGCACTTTTTGACTCCGGGTGGGCTCCCGCCAGAAGCTCTGCGGTCAGCCCTGAGTGTTGCTTCTCCATACTCGGCCTGCGCTCCACTAAGGAGGTCACCGCCTCGCTTCGCTCGCCTTCGCTACGCTTGGCCTCGCATGGATCGCTCCACTCAGGACCTCCCTTGAGCTTCTGGCTCCCGCATTTTTTAAATACACTCTAGGGGTAGTAGCGACAAGACTAGGTGAAGTCGGGGTGCTCCGAATCGGATCTGGGTCCTATGTAACTTGGTTATTTATTATGTAGCACAACAAATAATTAAAAAATGTCTAAATGCGTCTGAGCAACGGTCAAATCAAATGTAGTACAATAGATTTTTATGATTAAAACACATTACGCCACAAAACGACTGTGCAAAAGTTACATTATGACACTATATATTATGCTATATTCATTATGACAAAGCAAATTAGGTGAAAAATAATATGCGATTTAAAAGGCACCTTAAAAAAATGAGATCAAATAAAAAAATGCCTAAAAACTATTATGCGTCTCATCAATAGTCGAATTAAATGTAGTACAATAGATTGTTATGCTTAAAACACATAACGCAAAAGAACTATTATGCGAAAGTTGCATTATGACACTATACATTATGCTACATTCATTATGACAAAGTAAATTAGGAACAAAAAATTATGCGTTCTAATAGGCTCCCACGGTTTTACCTGCGTAATTCCTGTTCCCGTATTTTTCTGGGATAACTATATCCTATGAGTTCTTCCAGGCTATAATCTAACTGTGTTCTAAATTTCAGCCCGATCCGTTCTCACTTTACCATGTAATTGACCAACAGATATCCAAACATTGACATTAGGAAATTTACCTCTACAGGGTTACTGTGACAAACGTACAGGAAGGACAAATGCAGTGTTAGAAAAAATGTTTTACACAAGTATTAGTTCATTAATTTCATATGAAGTAAACCTGTTTTTATTCATTTCTTGGCTAGATATTTTCAAATTCGCCTGAGTAGGTAACTAAAATCAATATTCACAAAAATCGATCAATTGTTATTGGTTTAAAAAATTTAATCTGATGTTGTAAGATTATAACCCTATCATTGCTTTACGATTGTGAGTCATCTTCTTCTTTAAACTTTTTTAAAAATCATCATTCTGGTCATCTCATTTCAAATCATACATTGTCACGACATAGTATAAAACAAAGTTACTTCCCACTGTCTGTCTGTCCCTATGCTTGCTTAGATCTTTAAAACTACCAAACAGATTTTGATGCGGATTTTAATATATAGAGTTATTTAAGAGAATAATAAAAAACTCTTTATTAAAAGACCACACAAGGAAAAAAACTATCAATAACTTATAAAATAACGGATGACACTTTTAATGACCTAAATAAAAATAATTAAGCTTAGGAACCCGCTCCAAAGAGAAACAAGTAAAGCCGCAGTTGCTTTTTTGCTTCCTGTGATGATGATGAAGGCAAAATACCATTAAACTCTCCAACATTGGTGTTTTGTACAAAAAGACTCTGACGGAGCACTTCGTTTCGGACGTACTCCGTCAAAATATGTTAGACATCCTCTATCACATCTCACATCACATTCTGAACACTCCTTGGGCTAAACCAACTCCCGTAGTTCGGCATAATGTGACATTGTCATCTATCGGAACCAACAAGACTCTTTCATGAAGAAATTGCCATAGATATTTACAGAAATCTGATCCCACTTCCAAACCATCCAATACTTGCAAGAGACTTGTTATATTATTGACGTTGATGTAGGCGCTTTCTATGTCTAGTGTCTACAAAACAACCTGTAGTTGGATAACTTTCTGTGTGACCAATCTGAATATATGACCTAGCTAAATTATCAAGGCATGATCTAGACCGCCTAAAACCGACAGTTTCCTCTGAAAATCAGGTCTTTTTCTCAAGAAACCAATCAAGTCTACGAGTAAGTATAGCTTGTAAAATTTTAGTATGGACAGCTGACGTTGGCCGGTTTTCATTTCATGTTTTTGGTATAGGAACTATCTTAACTTTCTGCCATTGTTTGGAAACAAAATTAGTACTCCAAAATCGAATGTATAAAGAAACTAGATTACCTATATCTGGAAGGTTTTTAACCATAAAGTACGAAATATTGTCCATGCCGGGAGCTGTATCTGATCGTTTAATGCAGTTTGATAGTTCCTCTATCGAAATTTGATTGGATAAATTCTGATTACATTACATAAATTGGGCCATTTCTGGGGATGCAAAATCTGGTGTCAAACTATATAGGGGCTGTTCATTAATCACGTGATGTTTTTTTTTAAATTTTTAACCCCTCCCTCCTCCTTGTTGATACTTGGTGAGGTTTACAACTAAAACCAAAATCACGTGTATATTTAATTTCTACAAAGAATCCAATTTTTTAAATCTTTTTTTTAAATACCGGTATAAAGTAGAATCTAATCCTATTCTAGGCGCGCGAGGTCTTCGTTCGTTACCTTAACGGGGAGTCAAGGTTTACACTACACGTCGATTTTCGATTTAAAATCACGCGGTTGACGAAAAATAAATACACGTGATATCTTACTATCACGGAAATGTCTATTTTGTATATGTTTAACTCTTGCTGAATTACCGTCTTGTTAAATTGTGTTGTATTCAAAGTTTCGGAAATAAATTATTAATTTATTATTTATTTTAAGAATACACCACAGCCCCCGTATCCAAGTGACTTTGAAGCCATCTGTGCATCCTTACTTTTCTGCTGCCACAGCTATATTTTGATTTTGCATTAATTTGGATATTGTATATAAACATATTGTTATGTTTATGGGTGCCTCAAGAAGTGTTATTTCTTTCAGAATCCGTTGCAGTTTTTTTTAGTGTCGTGTTTCTATGTTTGTTCTTAGTTTTAGGGTATATGCCTTTATGATTAAACTAGCTGTTGCCCGCGGCTTAGTCCGCGAGAAATACAAATTAAATATTAAGGCAACTCGAACAGAATTTTCTCAATATTCCCAAATCCGTACTAAACGGTTTGAGTCCACTTTTCTCGTACGTACAGATTTAGAGTGGAATAAGTTGTCGGCCTCCTTGTTCTCTGAAAGATACAATTTAGAACTTTTCAAGGTTAGAGTGAATACGTTCTTACTAGGTCAACGTGCGTCATCTTCGACCACACCGTCGCTTACCATCAGGCGAGTTGGTGGTCAAAAGAGGACATATACGCGATAAAATAAACTCTCTGTCTTTATAGTAACCCTGTATACGTGTTTAAGAACAGTACCCACCTTTTGAAGAAGTCTAACCACCGATAGATGCAGCCGAACAAAACAACGTATAATTTTTATCACAAACGCGAAGCTTGTGATGAAAAAAAAAACATTATGAACGTTTGTTCATAACCACTTACTGTGCCCGCCCGTTTTGAGGGTTTCCTTTTTCTAATTATTTTCCTCAAGTAAGAGTAACCTGTCATGCCTTAGGAAATCTTTAGTATTGGTAGGACTCTTGGCAGAGTCCGCCTGGGGAAGTACCACACCTTTGCCAATAATTCTACCGCCAATCAGTAATATGCTAACATTACCGTGTTCCGCTTTGAAGGGCAATGTTTTCAGAGGAATTACAGGGCCGAGAGATATAATATCTTAGATCTCTGGGTGACGAGCGCAGTGCTAAGTGAGGATTTGGACTCTTCATGTTCCAATAGTTGCGTGTCACTGTGCTGTTATGTGACAGGCATGTTGCTTACCATCAGGCATATGTCCTGCTCGTAAAAAAAGAGATCAGCTACCTATGTGATAGTGCAAGTCATGTCATAATCGGTCCAACCTTTTCGGAGATTAGCCGGCACAAACAAAGAGATAGACAAAAAATAGTTTTTAGGTATAGGTACCGTAGGTATTTAGTTTCATTGGAGCTAAGTGAAAAACTGTTAATTTGATATTACAAACAGACGACCCAATTTTATTTATTTGTATAGGTATGTATAGATAATATTTTTATAATTTTATTACATTGCATTTAACAGATTATAGCAATCAATCAATACCTAGTATGTGAGAATTCTATATCGCACATCGGCAATCAGTTTCTACCTAGGTGTACGCGAAAAAAATATTGAAATGCACCTCTACATGTAGGTTTAAATACATACCTATATCAACTCTTTCGAAACATAGCAAACGTAAGTACAAAACGAGCGAGCAACCAAACAGTGGCTGTCATTATGTATTCTATGGCTGGCACAGATTATGATAATAGTTACTACTGTGAATAACGTGGCCGAGCAACTACAAAAACGCCTGTTGTTTGAGTGATAGCAAATACATCTGTGCAACATGTATTTGCTGTCACTCAAACAACAGGCGTATTCAGTAGGCTTTTTTTAAAAACTTTCAAAAACTATCCCTGGCTATCTGCTGATTAATAAGTAGATTGGCATACAAGATCTAACCCATATATGTATCTTCATAAAAGTTAGAATCTTTAAAAACACGGTTTTCATATAATTTTTTCACATCAAAATTACGGGTGAAAACAAATTTGGCCAAACCAATTTCATAGTTTCAAGAGACAAGAAGCATATGCAACGATTTTTAAAAGTTCAGTTTGAAATTCAGGATATGTGTAATAGTATGTATTAATTTCACACTTCCACATAATGTATTATGGCCATGAATTGGCTACAAAAACACATCGATTTCGTTAAAATCGCAGACGCGCCCCTTAATATACATCAAACCAATGGTATAAATTTTGCTTTGGGGTAGAAACATGTCACAGCAAAGAAACAGCTGCAATATGTACACTAGCAGTGCCCCGCGGGTTTACCCGCGTAGTTCCCATTCACGTCGTTCCCGTTATTTTCCCGAAATAAAAAGTCTGCCTATGTGTTCTTCCAGACTATAATCTAACTGTATTCCAAATTTCAGCCTGATCCGTTCATAGGTTACGGCGTGATTGAGCGTACAACATACATACAAATATCCATACTTTGACATTAATAATATTAGTGGCATGTTCCAAAAGCTCTGTGACACTGTGCTGTTATGTGGCAGGCATGTTGCTTACCATCAGGCACATTGTGCCCTGCTCGTCTCGTCACTCCACTATTAAATATAGGTACATACCTATATGATATTTTATTGCGAATTATCTCAAAGAAAACATAATGTAATGGATGTTTTTGTTTGAATCACCATCGGCTCTGGTCAACAGGGCGTGGCGTCAGGTGTCGAGATCTCAGTGACAAGGAGGAAATTAAATTGTTACGAAAGGATCTTTATTTTGTTTTATCAGACTATCAAAAGTTGACAAAGATATAGATCATCAAACTTCTGGAGTAAGGGGTTGTGACATCACTCTATAGTAAAAATCGTACCATAACGTGACGTCTCTCGAAACCTCTAAGCACGTGTATCTTCGTCATTTTTTTGTTTATCAAACCTAAGAAAAAAAAAATGGTTGTCTGTAAAGTCGGTTTACTGACGATAGTTGAATGTGACAACGTCTAGTATTTGTGTTAAGCGCCATCTAGGTAAAACATTCTGAAGATTTTTGAAAAGCTGTTCAAAGAGCCATCTCTGGGTACATCATTGTACTAGCACAAGTTCTTAACTTCATATCGCCGCTTTTCTAAAACACGGACATACTCCTTGAACGTAATACACATTTCACTCACTAGATGGTGCGAAAAGTAATAAGGCGAGGTAACGGCGGTAAATATTATCTAATCTATGGCGGTAACGTTACATGACGTCATGTTTTGCGGGCGTGCAGCCGGCTTCATCGAATTATAAGACGTTATCACGTCAATAAGTGTGCAATAATGTTTAAAAATCTAACTGACGGATTAATTAGTTTTTTTAAGTCGTCTCGCCTATTCATACACAACACCCTCTGACCCCAAACTAAGCAAAGTTTGTACTATGGCGTCCAGACAGCTGATTTAATACTTTTATAGTTTTAAATACATACTTATTTTACATAGAAACACACACAAAACACACAGTACACATACTTGAATACCTGCGTAGTTCCCGTTCCCGTCAGGCCCGTTTTTATTTTTTCGAGATAAAAAGTAGCATGAGTTCTTCCAGACTATAATCTATCTACATTTAGTAGTGGTAGGACTCTTGGCAGACTCCGCCTGGGGAAGGACTACACTTTTGCCAGTTATTCTACCGCCAAGCAGTAACGTGCAAACATTACTGTGTTCCGGTTTGAAGGGCAATGTTTCCAGAGAAATTACAGGGCTTAGAGATGTAACAGCTTAGATCTCTGGGTGATGAGCGCAATGCAGTGCTAGGTAATGATTTGGACTCTTCACGTTCCAATAGTTGCGTGTCACTGTGCTGTTATGTGGCAGGCATGTTGCTTAACATCAGGCACATGTCCTGCTCATCTCGTCACTCTTTATTTAATTCCATATTTCAGACCGATCCGTTCAGTAGTTTTTACGTGAAAGAGTTACAAACATTCATCCATCCATACAAACTTTCGCGTTTATAATATTAGTGGGATCTTTGAGTGACGAGCGTAGTGTAGGGATTTACACTATTCAGGTTCAAATACTTTCGTAACGCTACGCTGTTGTGAGGCGTTTTGCTTGCTAACAGGCCAACTGCTTGCTCATCACAATGATGCCGACATTTTGTAAGCTGTCCAACTGAGTGAAGGTGAAGGGGGGGGGGGACTACAACCCTCAATTATTTCTCTTTATTGCATGATTTTTAAACGGCGAGCGTTGCGGAAAATGGGATTAAAAGAAATATTGAAACTATTAAAATTGTTTTTTTTTTTTATTATTATTATTTTTGTCGGAAAAAATCATGATATTCCGACGATTTTCAGTATAAATTCGGTCATTTGTTTATGTACGTCATTGGTAACATACGGTTTCAGTACCATTTCTTAAAAAATCTTTGTCGTAGGACATAAAAACGCTCTTCACGGTTGGTCCAGTGATCGGCAATCAACGTTCTGCATAATGTTTGCCGCTCACTTGCAATCTGCAGCGTGTTTTGGCAATCTGCTACATAAAGCAAACAATCTGCTGTTACACTTAGGTTACCATAGGTTAATTGATATTGGGTTGATACACCTACGTTTTTTGAAGTGAAAACTTCTTTAGGCGCGCCTAGACAGATTTTTCGTGGGCTGTAAATTGAATTCATTCGTCACGCTCGGGTATGATAAGAAAGCTTCGGGTAAACTCGGGACCATGGCTATTGGCCATCTAGAAATACATCAGCCAATGGAAAATGCTGAAAGGGCGTGCACAGGCCATCATGGCATGGCCATCTAGAAACGCATCAGCCAATGGGAAATGCTGACGCATTTCTAGATGGCTATGCCAAGATGGCGAGGCCACGCCCTCCGGTTACACCCGTGTAGTTTCCAAGGTAAGCTATCAAATTCTGAGTTATAAGTTTTCACTTCTATCGGCAGTTCCTATGACTGCCATTTTTTTATAGTATGGAGTGACAAGACGAGCATGACATGTGCCTGATTGTAAACAACATGCCTGCCCATGAGCTCATTACAGCACAGTCACCCGGAGACATATGGTGTTTCATCTCTTAGCTCAGTAATTTATCTGGAAACATTGCCCTTCAAACCGGAAAACAATAACGTTAGCCCACTACAGCGTAGCAGTGTAATAACTGGTAGTGGTACTTCCCCAGGCGGACTCTGTAAAGAGCCCTACCTCGTCAAGTAGGTATGTATGTACAGACATACTCTACATCTAAAAATTGCTATTTGGTGATTCAAAATTTGCAAATTTGAACCACACCATCAACAGCAAACTTTGATAAAATGTAATCAAAACATCAGCCAGTTTAAGTTTGTACACACAGACAATTTTGCGAAACATCAAACTATACGATGTATAAAGTTCTTACTTCATTTACATAAGCTTACCACCCAACTTTGCTTTATTATTAGCTTTCCAATAATCAGTCGTTTGATTCTCTAAAAGCAAAACAAAACTCAGAACTGTATAATTACTCCTTTCAACTTTGGGTGTTCTTAACATCACAACTCATCTTGAGTGTGTTTAAAACGCGTGTTTGTTCTGTGTTTGGGTGTTTCTATGCATCTCATTTACGCATTTAAAATCTTAATATATAATATACTAGCGGCCCGCTCCGGCTTCGCTCGAATAATAACCTAGATATCAACTGCAGCGCCATCTGCCGGGCTGATTTGTGTATCTAAACCTTCCAGGGCCCTTCCCAAACGTATACAAAAAAAATCATTCAAATCGGTCCAGCCGTTTAGGAGGAGTTCAATGACAACGAAAAGTGGCTTTGATTTTTATATATATAGATAATAATGAGTTCTGCAAAGTCGTAGTAAATGATTTTGTTCTATCATCAATAGTTTTCGCAGCGCTCGCGACGTAAGGAATTTTTCAGGTCATTTTTTTACACCTTATGTTACATTATTGGAGTTTTAGTAAGGATCCCTAATTTTTTTTTAAATATAATATAGCCTATGTTACTCGGGAATAATGTAGCTTTCCAAAGGTGAAAGAATTTTTGAAATCGGTCCAGTAGTTTCGGAGCCTATTCATTACAAACAAACAAACAAATCTTTCCTCTTTATAATATTAGTATAGATAAATCTCCTGTCACGATGTTTGTCCGCGATGGATTTCTAAACTACTTAACCGATTTTAAATTAAATTGGCACAACGTGAGCAGTCTGGTCCAACTTGAGAGATAGGATATATATTTTTTTCGATTAATAGCTTTGATAATACTAAATAGTTCAATGATTAATAGTCCTTATATGACGAAATCCGAGCGAAGCCGGAACGGGCCGCTAGTAAATTATAAATATTAAAAAAATCGGCTATTTGGGTTAACTACCACACTAATAGTAGAAATGCAAACTTTGGATGTACATTACGACTCACGTCGCGTCGTACACTTTGAACGGATCACATTGAAATATGGAACAAAGTTAAGTATTACAATCTGGTAAAACATATAGACTACTTTTTATCTTGTGAGTGTAATGGAAACAGGAACTACTCAGGCAAAAACGTAGAGTGCTGCTAGCATAACTACAAATTTGAAACAATTGAACAACTTCAACTTTTTAAATGCCTTACAGTAAAAAGTTGAACTTACAGTACTGACTTCAGATTTTGGTAAGTACGGAATATAGGTCCAGTTAACTCCTAACGTCCGATAGTTTCAAAGAGATAAAGGGTTTACGTCCTTGCAACGATGTACTAACGTTCAACTTGCAACTGCGAGGCTCATGAGGCTCTCTGCTCAGATCAACACTGATGTTATTTTGCGGGAAAAACAATGCACTGGCACGAACCTATGCTTGCCACAAATTTATTGTTTAATTGCTCATATACAACATATTTTAAATATTTGTACATACCCTGGATTAAGGACAAACAGTAGTTTTGCTTAAATCTAGGTAATTGGACAAAATTACAGTTATACAACGTTATTTTTTTAGAACTAGCAAAATTTTAACAGTGTTGTCTATTGCAGTTACTGAATACAACAAGCTGAAAAACACCGAAAATCGAGGGTAGGCCTTAAGTTACTTGAAAAACATATTTTGTTTTTCAAATAATCACTGGCATTTTTTAGTTATATGTCGATCGCTGTCAAGGTCAGAGTTGATGGTATCTTAGTGTATGCGGTAAAAATACTAGTAAAACGTTACAGGTGTAGTGAACCTTTTTTTGGAAGTAAAATAAAACGCCGTGTTTCTCTTGGTGAATCGGACACTGTGCAAGTCTTAGAACGGAGTGAGGTGACAGAGGTTGAGAGGACGTGTGTGTCTGTCGATCATGGTGGTGAAAATTATTTGAAACAAATACTAAATAACTGTAAGTACAAATAGTAGTTATCATTAAAGTAGAGTCAAAAGTTTTTGCTTCACGTATTAATATTATATTACTAGCGGCCCGTTCCGGCTTCGCTCGGATCATAACCTAGACACTGTCTGCAGCGCCATCTCCCGGACTTAATTGTGAGTTTTAACCATCCTCGAATCCACTTCTACACACACAAAAAAATCATTCAAATCGGTCCCGCCGCTTAGGAAGAGTTCACTGTCAAATGATTATATTACTAAAATTACTATTCAAAAATAGGGGTTGGTGATAAAAGGGTAAAAATTTAGGTATGTATTTTTAATGCCACATTATAAAAAAATAAAAACAAAAAAATACCTCAAAAAAAAAATATGGGTGAACAACCCTTATCACTTATGGGTATGAAAAATAGCTAGTAGCCGATTCTCAGACCTACTGAATATGCATATAAAATTTGGTAAAAATCAGTAAAGCCGTTTCGGAGGAGTAAGGTAACAAACACTGTGACACGAGAATTTTATATATAAGAAAATGTGTAGGTAATAGAATGCATAAAATCTCAAAGATCAAATGAAAAGTCGAGTCTTTTATTTTTTTACAACTAGCCTTTATTTATCATCATCAACATTATTATCGTCATCATCGTCATTTCCACCGACTAGATGTTTATAGTCCGGCCCAAACTCAACTTCTTCGACATCGCTTAGATTTTTTCACCGTCTCCGTTCTCTGGGTCGTGGTTATTTTGTGTCTCTGGTTGATAGCTCTGCTCGGCATCTGGGTAGTGATCGTCGAACGTTCCTGCAGATCTGAATGCGCGATCGTTTTCCGTCATGTAGCATGAGAAACCTTGGCACTGGGAAGCAAAACAGTTTCAAAATCGAAATCTGTACTAGAACTGATACTGGCTGCAAACTTTGGGCTGGTGTTTGAAGAAAGCTGAAAACTTGTCACATAACTTTCCTATACTATATCCTGATACGGAGCTGCAGACCTGGCTGGTGAGTTATACAATGGTAAAATATAACATGTGCCTGATGGTAAGCAACGTGCCTAAAACAGCAGTGATATGCCGCTATTATAAAACGTCTAAAGGTACAAGTTGGCGCTGAGACCGCGACGCGAGACCGCGACAGGAGACCGCGACCGGAGACCGCGACAGGCACTTGACGCTATGGAATTGTATGGGCGCCAGTTTGCGCCGCGACCGCGACCGCGACCTGTCTCGGTCTCCTGTCGCGGTCTCGGCGCGAACTGACGCCCATACAATTCCATAGTGTTAAGTGCCTGTCGCGGTCTCCTGTCGCGGTCTCGCGTCGTGGTCTCAGCGCGAACTCATACCTTAAATCATTATCAAGAACTGCACTGCTCTCATCACCTAGAGATATAAGATGTTTTATCTGTAAGCCCTGTAATTTATCTGAGACATTGCTCTTCAAACTGAAACAGAGTATGTAATATGAAATCAAAATTTCCTAAACATCTAAAACTGAAACATAAAGCTGCGTCTACGCTAGGAGAGTCGAGCACGAGCAGAGCACGAGCCGAACACAATTCGTCTAGTAAGTGTGGGCCGCCTTACAAGCCTCGAACGAGCGCGCTGCGAGCATTTCGTTCGTGCTCGGCTGCGTTCCGCCTGTTATCGGTTTTTGACGAACACAAAGGGATTTGCTTCGCGCTCGCAGTGCACTCGAGGACGTTCGAGCACAGTAAATGTTGTAGGTTCGTTGTACGTCCACACTTGACGCCGAGAACGGCTCCGCTTGTGCTCTCCTCGTGCTTGGCTCTCCTAGCGTAGACGCAGCTTTAGAGTGCATCAGTAATTTGTTTCTTTTTATTTGAACATGCTAATCGTGGGAATTCCCTGATTACCTGCCTTGTTTTTAGAAAGTAGTATAAATATGTAGATATATGAATTTAAAATGTATGAAGTTTTTACTTTTGAGAAAATTTTGAATGAATATAACTAAGGTTTTACCAGTCCATTACAGCCTGTCCCCCGACACTGCAATTACAAATCATTAAAAAGAAAAATGGATAGATATAAAGTTCGATAATTAACGCTTAGGTCCATAGCAGACTATCTACTTTTAACATCGGCGATGGACGTTTTTAGGACTGCATCGATGCTGCATTGCTATTTCGCAACTGCCTGCGTTCTAACGCGGCATCGGAATCGTGCGTTTTAGCGTTTAGTTGCTGTGTCGCGCTTCCGAAAAGCGACTAAGCCGCCACGTTTGCTCTTTGATAAGTGTGCGGTGGAGAACGTTTGGTCACCGTTTTTTAGCTTCTCGACTATCGATCGTCCATCTTAAAAGTAGCTACAGATAGTTCAACTCATCTGTGCGCGCGGCGCTATGTGTGCGTGCGCTTGTAATTATACAACTTTCATTTGTGTGGCAGTGTCGCGGCAGTCGTCGTCCGAGCAAAACGTGACGAGCATACAAAGTAACTGTATATGTACAAGCTTACCCACACATAGGCCCGCGCGCACAGATGAGTTGAACTATCTGTAGTGTGCTGTGGCCCTTAAATGAAAGCTAACGCCAATCGTTGACCATAACCCCGACCATAACTCCGAGGAAAAAATGTTATAAGTCTCAAGTCTATTTAAATGTTATAAGAGCCTGCTCTAGACATGTCATAAATTTAGGTTCCAGCGTCTTCAAAATTCCTGTATACGATTTATTTTCAGAGACGATTCACACAGCGCGGCTGCCAACCGCGCCCGCGCGCGGGCGCGGCAGATTTCCATATAAAATTGAATTCAATTCACACGACGCGGTTTACGGCCGCGGCGGCTGCGGCAGCCGCGCGGCGGCCGCGTGGCTGCTCGCGATTCTTGCGCAGTAGCTTTCCGGAGCAGAAACCGCGAAAACCTGCGGTCTCGTGAGTATTGAAACAAAACCGTCGCGCGGCGCGGCGCCGTGCCTGCGCGCGGGAGCGGTTGGCAGCCGCGCCGTGTGAACTCTCTCTCAGTCTTCGAAAGTACGACCATCAAGTCTAATGCCTAACTCTTCTGCTTTCTGCTATGCTTTGATTTGTGACGTCATCTGCTAATTTGATAACGCCGATGGAAGCCGCCAAATACATTTGCTTTCCATATGCAGCGGAACTGAAAGCAGATGTAATTGTCTGCTTTCATCGGCGAAAGCCGAAAGCAGAAAGCAGGAGAGTAAGACCTGCATAATGCAGGTCTTACTCTCCTGCTTTCATTAACAATTCATCGGTCATTAACAATTTAGTAATTCACTACCTACAAATGAATCAAAACTTTTAGAAGTTGGGCTCGCTTTTATCTACTTTTTTCACCATGTGGTCCATGGCTCCCAAATTGTTGTCGACCCCTGCCTTAGAAGATTAACTATCTGGTAATGAAAGTTCCATCATAATCGGTGTAGCCGTTTCGGAGATTAAACAAAACAAAATACACACAGATAGCGACCAAAAAAATAGTTTTTTTTATAGATGTAACCTTATAATTTTTATACTTTCATTTGAACTTAGTTAAAAGCTGTTCATTTCACATTACTCACAGACACTCCAATTTAATTTATTTGTGTTGCCATAATCTACTACTTCATCCCATCTTCCCTCATCTTAGGTCCTTCATATTTTTATGTGATACTCGCTCTAGTAATCTTAGGTCTAATAATCTTCTTCTGTCTTCTTCTTGCTGTCGCCTTCACACCATATCCACATTTTGTTTCTAGCCTTACTCACATTTTGGTTATTAATGGTTGCCTGGCAGAAATTGCGCTGATTGATAAGACCACCATTTATGGCATATGGCACTAGGTATAAGTATTTTTTTCACTGAAGGTAAATGGTTTTAGATGGGCAAAATCAAGAATTTTTGTATGTCTGTCTTTGTTTAGAAGAGGGAAGTTTACCTGCATCTTCTTATACTGTTTTTGTTGCAAAAGGCTGCTGAATCCGGTTGTTACTTCAGACGCTATCAACCGAACATTCAACACAGGAGTAGAAGATTGCGGTTAAGCTTTTGCTTATTACTCATAAAAAAATTAAGAGTTAGTAAAGACGTAATAATTGAAGTTTGTGAAAAGAAAACAATAGCAATACAAAACAATAGGACGCTGTACGTCGACACACAGGCCCAAGCCTAGTTCGACGGTAGTTAACTTATTACTAATCAAATGCTAGCAACTTTTATTTGTAATAATTTTTTCTGTGTATTTTTTATGAATAAATGATTTATTTATATTTATTTATTTATTATTTATCTCAGACGGTGCTAAAAGCGTCCGCACTCCACAATTAAGCACACATTCACAGCGTGTTTATGAACATTGTCACCAAATAGTGTCGTATGTACTAAGTAAAGCTCTGGTTTCCTAGGATAGCGGTGCCGTCATTTAGCGGCCGTAATGCTCTGGGTTCCTAGGATAGCAATGCCGCTAAATAGCGGCCGTCATATAGCGGTTATGAACTATCAGAAGAGGAAAATAATCGTAGGATAGAAGATGTTTTATTAAATCGCGTGGTATAGAAGGCGCATTTAAAATTTAAGTTCGTCGTCACTGCTCCAGTTAGGGTTGGAACTCATTTTGTACGTCGTACGGACGTCAGTCCGGTCAAAAAAACTCAAAATCTACATCTATATGGCTTCGCCGCCATATACTATCATTAAAAAAAACGTTCACGAACTATCCAACATCGTCAAGATGGCGGTCATTCAAATAGCAGCACTGCTTTTTGACGTTAAGGTGTCAATCCCCGCCCTCTAGGAAACCACGCTATTTTGTTTACATAGATAACGTTCTAGTGACGTCATTCGCCGCTGTATTGCAGCCGTTTTATAACGGCACCGTTATCCTAGGAAACCAGAGCTTAAACATTTAAAGACGTGGGAAAAGTAGCATCAGTGAGGCCTTCTTTCGTCTCCAAAACCTATCCAATTAATACACCTTACTAAAAACATGTAAAATAAGAACTAGAAGGAAAAACTAGTAGTTATGGTTTGATGTTCTTTCAGGCTTAGGAAAGTGACGAGGGTGGTCAACGTTTTTTAGATATTCATTAACGTAATTTAAAATTAAACAGGTATTCTGATGGTAGTCTGATGACATCGCTTTTATAGAGGCCTGGCAAGGCCCAGTTAAATTCAAGGCCACGGGCGATTGCTCATTTAGCTATGCCGTTGTCGTTAAATTAAAGCTCGCATCTAGCATAGCTTTGTGAAATAAAAGTAGTAAAGTAAGTTGAGGTTAGTACAGCCTTGCGTCTTCTAGACTAACCCTATGTTTTTCAGTAAGTATAAACCACCTGGGGTAAACTACCTTATGTCGATTGAAATTATGAATAAAGTCTTTAAATGTTTTATTTTAAAATGAAGGAGAAAACCAAAAAAGACTGTCGCATCAAAAGTCACTCAACTTTGGCGTTTACTTTCGAAATGAGACAAAATCTTTGTAATCGTGCAGCTCTCCTTGCAAACCGAAATTATTTGCCAAAACACCTTGCTCAGCCGGTTTCTGTTCAAATATACTATCCCCAGGTATTTCAACGCCACCAGTGCCAGTGTTAAAACTACCTAAACCACCACCATATTGAACGTTGTCAAAGTCACCGTTTAAACCACCTGCTCCAAAACCACCATAGTCATCACCACCAGTTCCACCATCCTTTGGCATACCCGCACCAAATCCACCATATTCCCCAAAATCTTCTCCACCGCGATAGTCACCGTAATCTTTTCCCATCCTTCTCACATCTTCAAGTATTTTATTATCGTTTTCTTTTTTTGAAGCTATGAAAGTATTGACATTTGTTGGATTTTGTGTGGGAGTTTTCGTGTTTTCCGATTTATTTTTTAGTTGAATTGGCACTGCGATATTTTTGTTAAAAACATAATATGTTTCTTGATAGAGAATCTTTGGGTGTGTTATTGCGCTCTTGGCGGTGTTTTGGCTTTGGGTAGGATTTATTAAATCAGCTTCTTTTGCGGGTCCATGTTTTAAGAAATCGCTGGTTTGAGTTCCATTCAACCATTGAACCTAGAAAAAAAAGATGAGATATAAATTGTTTTTTTTTTATGAATTCGCCAGCTAGGAAACTACAAGTTGCGTTCAGAAGAAAATAAGTACTGTATTGTAGATGGCGGTAGGTACTTGGTTTTAAGTAAGTATTTTTTTTATTTGTCTATATTATTTCAGATATTTTAGATGATTTATCTGATCTATTTAATTGCTCTGTAATTTCTTTAGAAATATTGATCTTCAAACCGATGGGTATAGATATACATAGTAATAGTTATACAATACCTTTTGACGTCAGTATACAGGTATAATAATCCTTTTTTTTTTACGGGGAATCCTTTGCAGATACCCAGATGTATTGGTGTGCAGCCAAGTTATGTGAGATCTTACTCATTAAAACCCCTTTGGTGGTCTACATCTGTGCGTAGGAAGAGGACGCCGGGATCTCCGTTGGAACGCACCGGCATCCTTTTGACACTTTGCCTACGGCACCTTCCTCAGGTGATGGACTAAACGACATGGGCCGCACTTCTTTCCATTGATGGGTTCGTTGTTCTTAGGACGTTAGGCCCCCAAGCCTATACGTCTACGAGCTCATGGGTACCCTTTTAATCGCCTCTTACGATAGGCGGGGTATACCGAAGCCGAATTCGTGTAACGACCCGGCTCCAGGGTCAAGATATAATAATCCTAATAATATAATAAATGTGAAACTTTAGATGTTTGAAGGTTTGTAACTCCATCACGTCGGTACGCCTGAACGGATTGGATTAAAATCTAAAACAAAGTTAGGCTATAGTTTTGAATCACACATAGGCTACTTTATATAACGGGAAATTACGGTAATAGAAACACTTCATGTAACACCATATCCACATCATACATCACATCAACAGCCCACTAAACGTTCCCACTGCTGGGACTCGGGGCCTTCTCTCGCACGGAGAGAGTTAAGGCCATAATCCATCACGCCGGCCCAGTGCGGGTTAATACATGATTTCGAAAGATTCTAGGTGCATGTCGGTTTCCTCGCGATGTTTTCCTTCACCGTTTTAAGTTAGCGGCCATATCCACACACCACACCATATCCACTGCTAGTAAATAATCAGTAAAGGTTTGATACTTCTCCAGGCGGACTCTGCAATGACTCTTCGTAGGAACAGTCATTATAAAATTAATTAATGTTAAATGAAAATAGTTTTTCGCTTACCTGAACGTTACATAGTATTCCCTGGCACTGAAATAACGTTAACAAGTAGTTTTTTTTCTGATAATATATTCTATGAAAATATCAACGACGTATTAAAATAACTTTAATAATTTACGTCTGACAGACATTTTGCGATTTTACAGGACCATAAAGTGCATCAAACCCCAAGTCAAACAACAGCTGAATTGACAAATTTAAGGAAACCTTTGTTGAAGTGTATAACTTAGAAGCCTTCGTGAAAGTGTATAACTTAAAAACTTAGTATTAAACAACACTAATTACACAATACGTCACCCGTGCCTATAGCTCGAATTATACTGCTCTTTCATTTTATGTCGGTGTCTTTGGTAAAGTATGGATGGCTGGTCTAGTCGGAAGAACGGCGCCTGCCGATCCGGAGACCCCGGGTTCAATACCACGCGCACCACTGTCTTTTCGAAGTCATGTGATATCGCTAACTTAAAACAGTGAAGAAAACCGGCATGTACCTAGAATCTTTCGAAGTCAAGTGTCATCCACCAACCCGCACTAGACCGGCGTGGTGGATTATTGGCTTGACTCTCTCCTTGCAAGAGGCGGGCCCGAGTCCCAACAGTGGGGGAATTGTTTCGGAATTTAGTGGGCTGTTGTATGTTTTATGGTTCAGTGACGTGAACTCACAAGGTTTTACTCATCCAAAGAGCATCTAACGTGCACCTCTTGCTCCGCTGCCGCACCAACGCTACGTCGCAACATCTACATAAAATATTACATAGGAGACGCGAACCCGTTTAAGTCCGTTTTAAACGCGTTGAAAAAGTTTCCATTTCCAAAACTCGTATTAAATGATGGTGATCGTACTATACCGAAATGGCTTGACCTACTTTGTTGTTTCTTTTTGAATTCCAAATTTAATATTTTTGTATGAACAATGTAAGTACAAATAATTTTACCGTCATTAACTTTTTTACGTTAACTTGTTCATACTTGACCGCAGTCCAAGTCCCTAAAGGCCGATTTACATCAAACGAGCGAATGCTCATTCTATCCCCACTGTATCAAATTCATTTGGTGTAAGCAAACGTAGAACATTCTTTCGTTGTTTTGTTTGCGTTCGCAAAGATTCTATGGAATATTTAATATGGAAAACGCTAAGAACGATTTTTCGTTTACACTAAAAGATCGAGAAAGAATGCTCTTGTTCCAGCTCTAGCTCTATGTTCGTTCAGTATAAATCGGCCTTTACAGGTTTTCACTATACGTTGGATTATAATTTTATGGAGCTATGTAGCTAAAAAGTGAAACTTATAACATTTTTCAATTTTTCGACGGAAGTTAAACGTCAGGCTTCAATCTCGGAAGGTACTCACCCGGGCGTCACACGACATGCCGTTACACTGGAATTCAATAAAACTATTGAGCACACATAAGCTATGAGGGTCATAGCGCACTAACCACCTTACATCTCAACATCAACTCTTCCCGAGGTGCTTTATCGGTACCTTAATACTTATAATACGGTAATTTGATTTGGAAACATATATTCTTTTAGAATAAGTAGTATTTTGTTTGATAAATGTAGCATAAAGGCATAAATCTGAACGACAAATTTCTTCCATATCAATTCAGTTCTAACAACGTGTCTGGCATCATAAAAATCTTAACTTCCATTTTTATAGTGAAAATAGGATTTATTTCAAATTAGATAGTTGTTTTAGCTAAAATGTACCCATGTACATAATAATTTGGGTTAATAATTTCAGACTGACGTTCAGTTGTTCTTGTGATGTGTTTCAGTAACAATCACGCCAACGTCTTACATTTAACTTTACATTTTAGTAAAATAGTATTAATATTAAATTGTACCTCTATTGTTTTTAAGTTTATAAAGTAGAGTACTAAAGCGTATGAGGTTAAGACAGATACAATAAACTAATCAAGAAATGAGATAATAATTATAATATCTCTAGATTAGTCTATGTTTATCCAGGTAAGTTATAAGTCCAGATCATTGATAAATAATGACAATTATATAATTTTCAGATGTAATCGTTAGTCATCTCACGGTGTTGTTTGTTGAATCTAACTTATTAGTATCTTGGCCGTGAAATTGGCGTTGTTTACGTGACCAGAGTAGTGACGCCGTTTTGGTTAAATTCTGGTGCTTTTGATGATGATAGGGATGACGTAATGTAACATAACCTTAACCGTTTCAAGAGCCCAATTCTGAAGGCGGCAAACTAACGTAAAATTAAATCTCTAACTTATCTTAATACAATTTTTGTTTTTTTCCTACTTATGAATGTGGAGGGTGTGCGGCCCGCTTTTATCTACTATTTTCACCATGTGGCCCATGGCTCCCAAAACGTTGCCGACTCCTGGACGTCTACTCTGTTTCTACGAAAACGAAATTTCGAAAAAAACTCGCGACTTTCCTGCTCTCGTTCTACTTCGTTTCGTCCGATACCAGATTGTTTGACGTTTAAATGTTCTAAACATACTCTAATTAGAGTAGGCTTAGAACATTTAGCCGGACAAAACGATGGATCGAAGTAGAATCGGAGTTGGAAAATCGCGAGTTTATTTCGAAATTACGTTTTCGTTGAATTAGAGTAGACGTCCTGGTTTGAAGCATTACCAGGGCTGTACTTTACCACGCGACCAAGTACGAGTTAGCTTCTCAAAATATCAATCTTTCTTGGAACATTATTACATAATTACATATGTTCCAAGCTTTCACAATTAAACCAATAGTATTAACAAACTTAATTAAACATAAAAATATATAAAATGGTCAGAGCTGTAGTTCAAATTCGAACCAACGAACAACTTGTGAGACAAAACGATTTCATTATTTGGCCATCACGGCGTATTTTAATATAATAACAAGCTTTTTAATTAACTTTTTTCTTTCTTTATTTAGCATAATCTCTTAACTCCAATACTTTTTAACAAGTTTAAGAACATTTTTATGAGAAAAACAATTCATACACATACAATAATCATGAATTAAACGAAATGTGATCGAATTGATGTTCAATGTACCTACTTGTGACCTAGGAGTAACGCTTTCAGAATTGATACCACGGTCCACATACACAAAGAGCACACGCGAACGTGTGAAACAATGCAATGCATGCTTCAGGGAAAAATGTAAAGCACTTATCGGAACAAAGACGTTGCAGACGAGAAACATCCTTCAGATATACGGCGTGAAAAGTGGATCTTATTGTGAAAAGTTCCGAAACAGTTCATCCATGCGAAAGAAGAGGGTAGAACGTCCAATATCTATGTTGCATCGTTGTTGACTACAAGTATGATTTATAGGGCATATTATCTATATATCTGTAAATGGATTTTGTTGTGGAAGAAATGCATTTAGTTTTTTTTTTAATGAAGAGTGACGAGACGAGCAAGACATGCAACAAATGGTAAGCAACGTGCCTGCCACGTAACATCAGAGTGACACGCAGCAATTGGAACATGAAGAATCCAAATCATTACCTACCACCGAACTGCGCTCGTCACCCAGAGATCTAAAATGTTACATATCTAAGCCCAGTAATTTCTCTGGAAACATTCATTACCCTTCAAACCGGAACACAGTAATGTTTGCACATTTAATGGTACTTCCCTAGGCGGACTCTGCTAAAAGTCCTACCACTACAAAAGTTATGGACTTACTTATACAAAAATTATGCATGCAGGGACGCGGTAGAGCATGACAGCCTTGATAACCTTTAGAGTAGTGCCCCCCTCGACCTAAACCATAGGCTTCTGCAGCCTTGAAAAACTCTAACCCCTAGATTGCCACTAGGTATAGCCGCGGTTCCGGAATGGTTTTGGACTGTTACTCGGCGAAATACGTTTCAAATTCCAGTACCAAACCCGGTTTGGACTTCAAATCTCGTCCTTCTCCTGCCAGGATTAGCCATCAGACAAACAAGTACCACCGAGGTAAGTAGTTGTATAAACTCAAAGACATATGGTATTGACAATAACGCGTTTTCATAGTCCAAAGTCGAAATAGACTTTTTCAAAGATGGTACTCAATTTCGTGGTGCCAATGTGTCATTTTATTAGAATAATTTCACAAAATGATACAATGGCGCCTGGTGAAACTGAAAACCATCTTTGTTAAATCTATTTGTATCCTGAAACACCTCATTAAAATTTCGGTACCGCGAGTTAACGCCGCTGAATCTGCTAGTAACGCCATCTAGTTATGTTTTGACAAACTACTATTTTAACGTTTGCAAAATCGACCTAGTTACGTAATGATAAGGTTCAAATTTGAATACACCGCATAGCATAGACATTGCGGCCGAGGAGGATGCGGGAAGCGTGGTACAGTTTTCTGTATTATCTTTTTTTTTACTTTTATAGGTTTAGGTACACTTGACCGCCGTCTCGCCTGATGTTAAGCGACGAAGCGGTCTACGATGGAGCGTGTTTATCTAGAAGAAAAAAAAATGGTTGTCTGTAAAGTCGGTTTACTGACGATAGTTGAACGTGACAACGTCTTAAGAAAATACTGATGGAATGGTACTGACGACGTCATGCGGCGAGGTAACGGCGGTAACGGCACATGACGTCATGTTTTGCGGGCGTGCAGCCGGCTTCATCGAATTATAAGACGTTATCATGTCAAAAACCGATTCACTCTCGATTTGAAGTCGTGTCTTCAAATCGAGAGTGAATCGGCTTTTTTCTTGATTTCGAGATTGTAACCATCGAGGAAAACCCACTCAGGCAACGTGTTCCACAGCCTAGACGTTCATATCACAAAATTAGAGTCAAATCTCTCTTCGTTCGTGTCTGTGGAACATCAACCATGAAACGATGTCGCTTTTTCGAGCTACGAGCGTTCCGATAGACAAAAAACTGGGTGGTATCAGATCATCCAAAACAGAAGCACACTCTCCGAAGTATATCCTATGAAAACCCGATAGGCTACCAATTTTTCGGCGATGTTCAAGACTTTGAACCGATTCTAGATATTATTGGTTTCTTCCTAGATCAAAGACGATAAATTACTGTTAATTATTTTTTTATACTGTGATATTAGTGGTAAGTTACGGCTGGTCTAGTCGGGAGAATGGCGCCTGCCGATCCGGAGACCCCGGGTTCAAACCCCACACGCACCACTGTCTTTTCGAAATCATATGCGTAATGCCGCTAACTTAAAACGTTGAAAGAAAACATCGTGAGGAAACCGACATGTACCTAGAGTCTTTCGGAGTCATGTGTCATCCGCCAACCCGCACTGAGCCAGCGTGGTGGATTATGGCCTTAACACTCTCCTTGCGAAGGCCCCGAGTCTCAGCAGTGGGAACGTTTAGTGGGCTGTTGATGATGATTGATGATTAGTGGCTCGTCTACAGTATCACTCGCATTATGCATCTAGGCGCGGCTGTATGCTCCCAATTCTATTAAAGTCACAGCGAACCTCACACCCCAAGGCTTTGTTGTTTTTCCACTGAAAACACGACGCGACGTGCATGCGATTTGCAAAGAGAATACCGTGCTACGAATATTTCAAACATCCTTGGTAGAGTTCCACTGTTTTATCAAAATTGTGGTTTGCAATTTTTTTTTAAAATTTTGAGTGACGAGACGAGCAGGACATGTGTCTGATGGTAAGCAACATGCCTGCCACATAACAGCGCAGTGACGCAGCTATTGGAACATGAAGAGTCCAAATCATTACCTAGCACTGCACTGCGCTTGTCACCCAGAGATTTAAGATGTTATATCTCTAAACCCTGTAATTTATCTGGAAACATTGCCCTTCAAACCGGAACACAGTAATGTTTGCACTTTACTGCTTGGCGCTAGAATAACTGGCAAAGGTGTGGTACTTCCCCAGGCGGAGTCTGCTAAGAGTCCTACCACTACTTCCTACTTAACTAGAGCAGAAAGAACATTAGTTGCGCGTTAGCACTAGTATTACTTTTTAAAAATTTAAGAAGTATTAGGTACTTCTTGCCTGCATACACACACACTTTTTTTTAATTATTTACTTACTAGGCTACCTACACTTAATAGACGATTTTACCTTTGCACTGCATTTTTCGCCGAGACACTGAAAACATACACAAAATTAAGAGACTACTCGAAATAAAAACTTTTTCAAGAGATTCAATTATAAGCTAGGGGTATTTACACATTTTTATGTTTACATTTGCGTAAATGTATTTGCGATGTAACTCGTGATCAAAATGCTGGCCTCAATTTTCTTTCAACGTGGCAACGACGCCAGCGTTTTATACAGTACTAGCGGCCCGCTCCGGCTTCGCTCGAATAATAACCTAGATATCAACTGCAGCGCCATCTGTCGGGCTGATTTGTAAATCTAAACCTTCCAGGGCCCTACCCAAACGTATACAAAAAAAAAATCATTCAAATCGGTCCAGCCGTTTAGGAGGAGTTCAATAACAACGAAAAGTGGCATTGATTTTTATATATATAGATTATAATTCGTTCTAATAGGCTAAGCTCATACAAATACAAGTACAATAATCTTCATCGCTATTATTCCTGACTGACCTAGTGTGTGAGTAGTAACTTGTACTAATATTTATTCTGTGGTAGTAATCTAGTAATTTTGCCTGCGAAGCCGAGGGTCGTAGGTTCGATTCCCACCCAGTGCAAATATTTGTGTGTTGAATACAAATACTTTTACTGTGTTTGGGTGTTTATATTATGTATGATAAGTATGTAGTTAAGGAGTATATACACGTCTTACATCGTCCATCCATTGTCCACCAATATTTATTCATTTGCAGATAAGATAAGATGTTGCAAAACATTTTAAAAGCTACCCCGTACAAACTAGCCTCTTCGAGAGGGATGCAATATGTCTGGCAAACAATTTGTATCAATTTGGTGGCTGCCGTCAGAGACTGGGACAACAGCCCACTTCACCATACGTGGAGGGCGTATCACGCGCCTATTACTTAATTTGTGTCAACTTTTAACATTTATATAATTTGATTGACATTTGCATTTATTAATTTTAATTATTTTAGTTATATTTTTATTCATTTTAATTTTTCAATTCAATTTAAATTCAAATTTTCAATTTTTTCCTTAAATTTAATGTGTTTTAAGTTTATAATATGGATTTTTAATCTGGAATAAATTACTTTCATTTCATTTCAATTTTGGTCTGAATTTATATAATGTACAATGGTAAAAATAGTACCTTTAGTGTTTTAATTGTAGACCTATTTATTAACAAAATTAAATTATAATGAGTCCTACAATACACTGCATACCTAACTACATACACTAAGCACATCTAAACCTTACATTTGCAGTTCAATGAAGGTCTAAAGATAAGGTCCAGCCTCATAATAAACTTTAGTGCCATTTCTGAGTCACCTTTATTTTAAAGATTGTGTAAAAAGGATTACCATAGATTTACATCCCGGACCTGAACACTACAAACAAAAAAAATATATTTTAGACAACTTAAGTTAAAAGTCTTTAAAATGTTTGATTTTGTAACTTTAACTCACAGATGATACATATACTTTATCTAAGCTCTAACTGATGCTCAAAATACGTACGTCAGCTTGGCAAAAAGCACCGTAACACTGAAAAAAAATATTGACATGTAAAGCAAAAATATCTCCAATCTACTGGACCCATAGAATCGCTAGCGGCGAGGTATGCTGTGGTTCTATATTATTACTTATTTTGGTTTTTGACCATAAATAGTGATAGGTAAAAATGTCCAGCGTTCACCGCTTCCTGTGACTCGACTAGAATTAAAAGAGTAAGCTCACTCTTTCCAACAATTACATAATTCGGTGCGCCTAAAGTTTGGGAGGGCACATCCATGGCTTATATCGATGCCCCACCTCGGATCCGGGGGCTCGCTCTCTACGAGCGCCTTTTTTAAATTACTTTGATACTTTCCGGGATAAAAGGTATGCCTACGTATTATTTCAGACTAAAATTTAACTGTATTCCAAATTACAACCCCATTCGTTCAAGTTTCGACGTGATTGTGCAACAAACATCCAAGCTTTGACATTTATAATATTAGTAGGATACAAACTTACTCCAACAGAACATGTATCTCCTATGCACTGAAATATCAAAAATATATTATGTTTAGTCAAGTTAATCGACATATTTTTGAAGTGAAAACTTCTTTCGCGCCTAAACAGATTTATCGTGGGCTGTGAATTGAATTCATTCGTCACGCTCGGGTATGATAAGAAAACTTCGGGAAACTCGGGACCATGGCTATTGGCCATCTAGAAATACGTCAGCCAATGGGAAATACTGAAAGGGCGTGGACAGGTCATCATGGCATGGCCATCTAGAAACGCATCAGCCAATGGGAAATGCCAAGCCAAGATAGCGAGGCCACGCCCTCCGGTTACGCCCGTGTAGTTTCCAAGGTAAGCTATCAAATTCTGAGTTATAAGTTTTCACTTCTATCGGCAGTTCCTATGACTGCCAATTTTTTTTTCTCGTTCTAATAAACATATTTCGTTGATTTGAAACAAACATATACAGACTTAATTCGGCGGTAAGGATGATAGTATACCGTTACCAGACTGGTAAACTGTGTTAAAAACACAGTTTACCTAAAACGTAAAACGTAAAAACGGAACCATTATAGATTCGTCATGTCTGTTTGTCTGTCTGTCTGTCCGTCCGTATGTCACAGGCACTTTTTGCCGAAACTATGAGAACTACACTATTGAAACTTGGCAAGTAGATGTCTTGTATTCTGTGAACTGCATTAAGATTTTTACAAAAAAAAAATTAAAAAAGAAAAATTAGGGTTGCCCCCCATACTAAGAACTGAAACTCACAAATATTTTTTTTCATCAAACCTACACGTGTGGGATGTCTATCGATAGGTCTTCAAAAATGATGTTGCGGTTTCTAATATAGTTTTTTTCTACACTGAATAATTTGCGCGAGAGACACTTCCAAAGTGGTAAAATGTGTGTCCCTCTAACTTCTAAAGTAAGAGAATGAAAAAACTATAAAAAATATATGATGTACATTACCACAAAAACTACCAACGAAAATTGGTTTGAACTCGATCTGATGAGTAGTTTTTTTTAGTACGTCATAAATACACTATTATTAAAACTTCGATCAAAGTTACAACTAACTACAAGAACTATGTTTATTATGTTACTTGCTGCAACGGAACCCTTCATGGGCGAGTCCAACTCGCACTTGGCCACTGTATTTTTTTTAAACTATTTAGAGGTTTGCAGTGGACCGCCATCTCGCCTGATGTTAAGCGACGACGCGGTCTACGATGGAACGTGCTTACCTAGAAGATTTTATGGCAATGTTCAAGGCTTTAATATATTTTTCGAAAAAGCGTGTCGTTGCCTATGCATATTTAGATTTTTCTTACGTCTCTCGATGGATTCCAAAGCTGTGGTTCAAAAAAAATGTGGCAGTCATAGAAACTGCCGAAAGAAGTGAATACTTATAACTCAGAATTTGATAGCTTACCTTGGAAACTACACGGGTGTAACCGTAGGGCGTGGCCTGGGCATCACGGCATAGCCATCTAGAAATACGTCAGAATTTTCTATTGGCTGATGCATTTCTAGATGGCCAAGGCATGATGCCGAGGCCACGCCCTACGGTTACACCCACAGAAATCTAACTTATTATTTAGATTTCTGTGGTTACACCCGTGTAGTTTCCAAGGTAAGCTATCAAATTCTGAGTTATAAGTTTTCACTTCTATCGGCAGTTTCTATGACTGCCACATTTTTTTTGTACCACAGCTTTGGAATCCATCGAGAGACGTAAGAAAAATTTAAATATGCATAGGCAACGCCAAGCTTTTTCGAAAAAGATTTTAAAGCCTTGAACATTGCCATATTATCATCTTCTAGGTTAGGACATTCCATCGTAGCGTGACGCCAGAATCCAATTCACAGCCCACGAAATATCTGTCTAGGCGCGCCTAAAGAAGTTTTCACTTCAAAAAGCAAAATTTAAAATTCATATACAGTCCGCGAGGTATAAGCTGAGCTTTGCATTAGTGTGAGTGATCACATGCATACGCATCTATTACCAAAAGGACAGTCAGACAACAAACTCTTAAACAACAAGCTGACATTAACAGAACTATCCAGGATCAATATGGTCATTGCGAAAAGAAGTATCTCTTTTAGGATTCAAATGGTCAAGGACAGAGAATAACAGAAAAAAATTAATGGAAAAGCATGAGATCCGTCACCTACGTATAACTTATTTACTTAAAATTTCCGAATACCGTATTCAGGGCAGGCCTATCGTTTATACCAATATACAATTGATACTGCATAATAAACAACGATTTATTGAATATAAAATTGACACCTTATTAAGAGAACATGGTCACAGCGTCCTGCGTCTGACTGTACTTTTGGTGATCACTCACACTAATGCAAAGCTCAGCTTATACCTCGCGGACTGTACTTACTTGTGCTTTGCAGTTTTTAGTGTTGCACTGAAAGCAAAATACAATTACATTAGTTAGAAGTAGTAGTAGTGTATTGACCGAAATAAAGCTTTGACTTTGATCTAATAATAATGATTGTAATCTTTAACATAATATGAAGATCATCATCAAAACAATATAATAACTCTTTATTAAAAGCCACAAGATCAGAATACATATTATAAAAACATGTTTTTGACCAAGCACTTCAATTGGAGCCTTTTCGCTCAGCGCCATCAATACCTTTACGATCACTGGCTAAATTTATTTGACTAAATTCAAAAGCAAGTTTAGAAGCAAGCAATCCTCGCTTCTGAATTTAGTATGTTTAGCTTACTGAATGCAATTTCTCACTTTACTGGATTCAGTAGTTACTAAACTTAGCCAAGTATAATAAGCCTTTTTATAACCATTTTATCAGGTAGGTACCTACTCTTTTCTACTATCTTTATTTGTCGATAAATGCATAATTAAAATTATCTATACACATTGGAAAAAGAAAACAAAATTTCGGGTCTAGTCTAGACGCTATAAATACGATTTGAAATACATATTAATGATTTTGTTACACCAAAACAATAGATGTTTGTACGACAGGAATACAATTTAAAAGCTGATTGCTATGGTCAGCACAGTCGAATTACCCACACATAGGTTTTCACAAAATTTATTTGATTAAAACTGAAATTATTCATGTATTTATTTTTTTGAATAAAAAGTGACGAGACGAGCCGTACATGTGCCTGATGATAAGCAACACGCCTGCCACATAACAGCTCAGTGACACGCAGCTATTGGAACATGAAATCATTACCTAGCACTGCACTGCGCTCGTCACCCTGAGATCTAAGTTGTTATATCTCTAAGGCCTAATATTCTTAAACTACAATTATACTTATTACGATTAAGTAATACTATACCACATTTCTGTAGCGAATTGTGAATGTGGAGATCAGAAATTAAGATCTATACAAAGCAAACGAATCAAAAGTTGTTTTTGCGATGGCAGGAAGGTGGCAGGTATAAAGGTATAATACAAAGGTACTGGACCCGAGAAGCAAATGAAATGATTTTTTGAAGCGTACTAAATTATTACAAAAGGCGAGAAAATGTCATCGTTTCATGGTTGATGTTCCAAAGACTCGAACGTACCCTACCGTACATACCCTTACATGGACATAATGGCACGTGGCCAAAATGGGAACTAATGCCGTCGTCAAGCCAACTAGGGTTGCCGATGCCCACACCCTCCTGACAATGTCATATCTACAAGTGACATTATTTCATGGTACCTACGCCTATAGAGGTTTGACTCAACTTTTGTGATAAAAACATCTAGATTTTAGAATGCGTTGCCTGAATGGGTCTTTCCTGTTACAATCTTGGTGTTTTCAAATCCAGAGTGAATCAGTTTCTTCTAGGTAAACACGCTCCATCGTAGACCGCAGCGGCTCTTTACATCAGGCGAAATTACGGTCAAATGTACACCGTTATTACTTAGTAAAATACAATTATACGTTAATCTTCTTATATATAAAATTCTCGTGTCACAGTGTTTGTTTCCTTACTCCTCCGAAACGGCTTTACTGATTTTTACCAAATTTTATATGCATATTCAGTAGGTCTGAGAATCGGCTACTAGCTATTTTTCATACCCCTAAGTGTTAGGGGTTGTTCACCCCGAACATTTTTTTTAAAATTTTTGTTTATATATAAAATTCTCGTGTCACAGTGTTTCTTTCCTTACTCCTCCGAAACGGCTTTACTGATTTTTACCAAATTTTATATGCATATTCAGTAGGTCTGAGAATCGGCTACTAGCTATTTTTCATACCCCTAAGTATTAGGGGTTGTTCACCCCGAACATTTTTTTTAAAATTTTTGGTCAAATTTGTTTGTTTTTATTTTTTTATAATGTGGCGTTAAAAAATACATACAACCCTAAATTTTTACCTTTTTATCACCAACCCCTGTTTTTTTATAGCCATTTTAGTAATTTAATCATTTGACAGTGAACTCCTAAACGACGGGACCGATTTGAATGTTTTTTAAGCTTGCATAGCTTTTATCGCGGGCCTGGAGACCGATTGTTGCTAATGTTTGTAACGTTACATATTGACTACAATATGTAAACGTACATTCCTACTTTCATTCTAAAAACATCACTTTCATAGGAGAGATGTGTGTATTTACATACCAAAATTTTCATATCACTAATTTCCTTTAAATTGTGTCCATTCGATAGATAATAATTTTCTGGTTGTTGTGATATATTTCTTGTATCATATACCTTATTCTAAATCTATAATAATTACGTTTTTCCAAAAATTTAGTTTGTTTACATAATGTAAATACTTCAAAAAACTATTTGTCACTTAGCAATTTTTACTCTTTTTCATAAGGTTGTATAGTTTTTAGAATTAATCCTCTTTGAATTGTCAATATTAAAATAAAGTTTATTTTCTCCAGATTCAAATCATCAAAAGTTTACTTTATGAATCTCATCGGCTGAGAAGGTCAGTGAGAATCCGGCTTCCAACAGGGAAAGACTTAAGAACAATGAACTCCCAAGTGACCAACATCACCAGTAAACCTTGAAGGTTTATGGAACATTATCTGCTGTTGGCTGAAGCCATTCCTGACTGCCGGATGGGAACTCTACCGTGAACCTGCGAGCCATGCCCAGCTGTGGGATGCTGAACGCTGTACCTGCTCCAGGCTACTGAACCTGCGAGCCATGCCCAGCTGTGGGATGCTGAACGCTGTACCTGCTCCAGGCTGCTGAACCTGCGAGCCATTCCCTGATGGAAGTCCTCACTGAACGCTGTACCTGCTCCAGGCTGCTGAACCTGCAAGCCATTCCCTGATGGAAGTCCTCACTGAACGCTGTACCTGCTCCAGGCTGCTGAACCTGCAAGCCATTCCCTGATGGAAGTCCTCACTTAAGCCCCTTTTTTTATTATTTTTGTTCTTTTACATTCTCTTTATATCACTCTACTTTTTTCTACCTTCCCTTTTGTCTTTATTTCTTAAATATACTTGTAATCACGAACATCTTATTATTCCCCTTCATCCACCTCTCCTCTGTTGTTCATAGACGTGACATTTGGCGCCCAACCTTCCAAAACAACCCCCCCTCTCTTGCTTATTCTTTGATCCCTCAACCCTTGATTTCCTCAACCTTTACCCCCTTAACCTTTGATCCCTCAACCCCTGAATTTCTTCTAAATTCTAAAAACATACTTACACTAGTATATATACTTAATATTTTCTTTTCGGCACTCTTTGGATTAATAACTTCCCATCCTCTCCTCTCCTCTCCTCTCCTCATCTCATCCTCATGATCTCTCTTCATCATTAACCTACAGTATTTTATTTACTCTTTAGTATTTTTCTAATTTTCTTACTTTCTCAAGTTAATGAGCTCTAAACTCATTAACTCTTTAACCAATGAGTATCTAACTCTTGGATTTTGTATGAGCCCTAAACTCATACGCTTATCTTGAACCCTACCGTTCAAGGTATCTCTTGAGCCCTACCGCTCATGTTAGCTTTTGAGTCCTACCGCTCGTGCTATCTTTTGAGCCCTTATGCTCATCCTTAATTACTTTCTTCCCCTTATAAAGAGCGGATGATAACTCTATAAATAAGCCTAACTATCAAGCCCTATGTTCATCCCTTTTATCATTCTTATTTTCTTCTATCCATAGAGCGGGTGATAACTCTTTAAATAAGCCGACTATTAGAGCGGTTGATGACTCTTTAAAAAAGCCTGCCATCGCCGAGAGTGTATGCTTTGAGTGTTCGTCATTGAATGTGAACTTACACCCAAACAGAATGGAAGAGATGAATGAAAAAACTTGAAAGGTTACTTGAATGGAGTTATGTTTGTGTGAAGGTAATACCTCTCTTAAACCCTTTAGAATTTCTTACCAAATTTTACAGAAGCGTAAAATTTCCGCAGTCGTGGGGAATATGTAACGTTACATATTGACTACAATATGTAAACGTACATTCCTACTTTCATTCTAAAAACATCACTTTCATAGGAGAGATGTGTGTATTTACATACCAAAATTTTCATATCACTAATTTCCTTTAAATTGTGTCCATTCGATAGATAATAATTTTCTGGTTGTTGTGATATATTTCTTGTATCATATACCTTATTCTAAATCTATAATAATTACGTTTTTCCAAAAATTTAGTTTGTTTACATAATGTAAATACTTCAAAAAACTATTTGTCACTTAGCAATTTTTACTCTTTTTCATAAGGTTGTATAGTTTTTAGAATTAATCCTCTTTGAATTGTCAATATTAAAATAAAGTTTATTTTCTCCAGATTCAAATCATCAAAAGTTTACTTTATGAATCTCATCGGCTGAGAAGGTCAGTGAGAATCCGGCTTCCAACAGGGAAAGACTTAAGAACAATGAACTCCCAAGTGACCAACATCACCAGTAAACCTTGAAGGTTTATGGAACATTATCTGCTGTTGGCTGAAGCCATTCCTGACTGCCGGATGGGAACTCTACCGTGAACCTGCGAGCCATGCCCAGCTGTGGGATGCTGAACGCTGTACCTGCTCCAGGCTACTGAACCTGCGAGCCATGCCCAGCTGTGGGATGCTGAACGCTGTACCTGCTCCAGGCTGCTGAACCTGCGAGCCATTCCCTGATGGAAGTCCTCACTGAACGCTGTACCTGCTCCAGGCTGCTGAACCTGCAAGCCATTCCCTGATGGAAGTCCTCACTGAACGCTGTACCTGCTCCAGGCTGCTGAACCTGCAAGCCATTCCCTGATGGAAGTCCTCACTTAAGCCCCTTTTTTTATTATTTTTGTTCTTTTACATTCTCTTTATATCACTCTACTTTTTTCTACCTTCCCTTTTGTCTTTATTTCTTAAATATACTTGTAATCACGAACATCTTATTATTCCCCTTCATCCACCTCTCCTCTGTTGTTCATAGACGTGACATGTTGCATCTCTTTCTTATGTTCACAAAAAAAGAGGGAGGGAAGACTGTCACGCCGTCCTCCCCACTCGGTCATTCGACTTTCAATCTTATGGTTTTACATTTACAGACTAAATGCTCTTAGCAGTGTTGCCAACTTAACGGATTTCCCGTGATACGTAGTGGATTTGAGTACGTAGAGAACGGGAAAATAACTTTCTAACGGCTATTATCATAGCATATTTTGGAATAGGTTTATCAATGAAGCAATAATGTCAGCGTAAAAGCTCACTAGCTCACTATTTAATCAATTTTAGGGATTTTTTATTTAACTTAAGTTTAGGGATAAATATTTTGCATAGATGGAACACTGATTTCGCGACGTTTAAAATTTTTGGATGTACATGAATGTCAATGTCACTAAATATTAATAAACAAAAAACAAAGTGCCATAAAAGCAAAATAAGTGAAAAAGCTGAAAATCTTCATGTTCCAAGAAGCGTGCTATAATTGAGATGTTTTGGCTTAACAATATGGAATCCGGATTTACTAAAGGGAATAGGTAGTTCCAATTTACCAAAGAAGGCAAACTTTTTTGCAATCAAGAAACAAAGACTTTTGTAGTTCAGAATAATTCATGAACGTGAAAACATCTTTGTAAGTACAGTTTTACGTTTAATACTATTTACCTATGTATAATACATAAAGCAGCCTAGTACATAAATATGTAATAGATGATTTTCGGCTTAGAACTTCATCTTTAACACTGTTTCAAGGATGAACTGTTGTATGAAAATTCGTGATTTTCAAAGTTATCAAATTTTGTCTCTAGATACCTGATACGAAGCACTTAAATGTTTGTTTTATCAATTTTGTGATTTCTAACTGTATGGGGTGAAATTGGGGTTGAAATAGGGGATGAATGTCAATATGAAAATTCCCAACCGTTGAAGATAAAAACATGAAACTCTGTATAATATATAGACATTAGACACTTGATACAAAACAAATAAATGTTTGTTCTAGCAATTTTGTAATTTCGACCTGTATGGGGATGAAATTGGAGTTGAAATGGGCGACGATTGTATCTTACGCTTTCACATCTAAACAACAGAACCGATTTTGATGAAATTGTATTATTACCTTAATATTTATTTTGCACAGACGAAGTTGCGGGTAAAGCTAGTAGCAAGTATGTATTTAAAACTGTATAAGTATTATATATCAACTATCTGGCCGCCATAGTACAAGCTTTGCTTAGTTTGGGGTCAGATTTTCATGTGTGTGAATAGTCCACCAATATTTATTTAGTTAGTGTGATTAATTTTAAGAGAAGTATATGACAGTATGATGATGTAAGAGAGTTTGTTTGACTCATTTGATTTTGAGATTGTTTTGAATAATTGCTGTAAATAAGTGATATTTTGTACTTAATCTCTTTGTATAACTTTAACCTTAATGTAAATAAGTAGCATATTGTATTAAATCTTTTGTAGAAATTTTACCTTAATGAGTTTATATTATTTTGTACTCAACCTTTCCAGCATTATGACATAGAATAGATTGATTATGATAAAAACAAATGTGACTCAGACTCAACATTATCCCAAAAATACTGTAGAAATCAAATTTAAAAAAACATAATTGCATAAGTTGATAAAAAATGCATGCAATAGCTTTACCGCGGCAGTCCCCGAGTGCCACACGTCTTTTTTTGTGTGTGTATTCGAAGATGGTTTAAATTCACAAATAAGCCCGGCAGATGGCGCTGCAGACAGTGTCTAGGTTATGTCCGAGCGAAGCCGGAACGGGCCGCTAGTTACACTCTAAATTAACAAAACAAAAATACAATGAAAACTACACTACGGTACACACCTAACTAACCATTAGCAACAAACACATATGAAAAATCTGCATCACCCTGGACTGAATCACTGACATCATCACTGAAGGTCAACAGATAATCAAGATGTTCAAGCCCACTACAGAATCTAAACACTTAAGGACGTAACATACGCATAATAAACATTGGATATTACACTAGGTATATATATTACTAGCAGTGCCCCGCGGTGGTACCCGCAAAGTTCCCGTTCTCATTGTTTTTCCGGGATAAAAAGTAGCCGGGTAGCCTACGTGTTCTTCCAGATTATAATCTATCTGTGTTCCAAATTTCAGCCCGATCCGTTTATACGTTAGGACGTGATTGAGCAACAAACATCCAAACATCCATACATCGACATTTATAATATTAGTAGGATACATGCATTTTTATTCTAAGGTGGCCTGGAAGAGATCGCTTTCAGTGATAAGGCCGCCAAGTGTACCACTAGTTTTCTTTTTCTGTATATATGTAAGTGTTTTTTTTTCGTTTTTGGTATAATATACTTACTTATCTATTTTTTTTAATAAAGAGTGACGAGACGAGCATGACATTTGCCTGATGGTGAGCAACATGTCTGCCACATAACAGCACAGTGACACGCAGCTATAGCAGGAACATGAAGAGTCCAAATCATTACCTAGCACTGCACTGCGCTCGTCACCCAGAGATCTAAGATGTTATATCTCTAAGCCCTGTAATTTCACTGGAAACATTGTCCTTCAAACCGGAACACAGTAATGCACATTACTGCTTGGCGGTAGAATAACTGGCAAAGGTGTGGTACTTCCCAAGGCGGACTCTGCTATGAGTCCTACCACTACGAGCAATATCTATATACGCTTTAAAAATATACTTAAGTTAGTTAACTAACTTAACAACACTAACTAACAAGAGTATAACATTTCTAAAGCGTATAAATAAAGCTTTAAAAACTTAGTAAGCTTTAAAAACTCCACGGCCACAAGAAAAACTCAAGCCTTGGCGGCTTAGTAGCGAAAACCTTAATTAACGTTCATTAAAATAGTTTCACAGTAAAACAAAAACTTACTCTGGCCTTACAGCCTTCTTCCGCACACTGGAAATGTTAAAAGTAAATTTATTTAATACCATATTCATTACTTTATTAAGACTGCAACTCGCCATTTGCAAGTGAAAATAACGTTAGGTACAAAAGCTAGCTAAAAGTTAGGTCGACGCGACGCGCGACCTAAATGCTGGCGTTTATTTGGTCCACATAGGCGTTGCCACTCAGTGTGATAATGCCGCCAGCGTGCTGGGCACGCTTCGGACTGGTAGCTGGCTTTTTTTACCATCTTGATTTTACCCACGTGATTCCCGTTTGCTTATTATGTTGCAAATTTCCAGCATATTATGTTGCAAATTTCAATCCGATCCGTTCAAACGTTCCGACGCGACTGAGCAACAAGCATTCAAAAGTTTAAAGACTCCACAAAACAAAAATATATGTTTTTATTATATGAGTAGGATTGTGTAATCAAAAGTCTATCAACAACAATTGTCCACGTAGCTGCACGCTATCCGCACGATTTCGACAATTGTCGGATGCAAGACGAATGCTTGCATCTTGCGTACAAATAATGAAATCTGTGTCCACGAAGCGACAACGACACGACAGCCGCACGTCTTGCGTTCGTCATGCGGGAGGCGTGCGTGCTGCAAAAAGTCACTGCTCGACCGACTCGTCAAACGCAGGCAGTGTTGCCATTTTACGACTACATTTTACTAGTTGCTGTGACTTTGTGGCTAGATCTAGTGAGTTTTTTGTCATGTTTTAGGGTTGCGTACCCAAAACGGGACTTTTATAGATTCGTCATGTCTGTCTGTCCATCCGTATGTCACAGCCACATTTTTCCAAAACTATAAGAACCATACTGTTGAAACTTCGTAAGTGGATGTATTTTGTGAACCGCATTAAGATTTTCACACAAAAAAATGAAAAAAATAGAAGTGACCATTCTATTTTTTTTCAAGTGTGAGTCGGACTCGCCCATGAAGGCTTCCGTAGCAGCAAGTAACAGTATATAAAAGTTCTTGTACTTGTTACTTGTTACTTTAATCAGTGTTTTAATAATAGTGAATGTATGACGTAATTAAATAAAACTACTCACTAGATCTCATTCAAACCAATTTTCGTTGAAAATTTACATCATACATTTTCTATATTTTTACCATTCTCTTATTTTAGAAGTTTTTTAGTAAGTATTGTTTTGTGGCACACATTTTACCACTTTGGAAGAGTCTCTCCCGCAAACTAAACTATTAAGAAAAAAAAAGTTGGAAACCACAATATCATTTTTGAAGACCTATCCATAGATAATCCACACGTTATGTATGATTTTGGTGTATTTTTTTTTTTCAGTTTAAGTTCTAAGTACGGGGCACCCCCAAAATTTATTGGTTTTTCGTTTTTTTTTGTATGAAATTCTTAATGCGGTTCACAAATTACATCTACTTACCACGTTTCAATAGTATAGTTCTTATAGTTTCAGAGAAAACATACGGCTGTGACATACGGATGAACAGACAGACAGAAAGACAGACATGACGAATCTATAAGGGTTCCGTTTTTGCCATTTGGCTACGAAACCCTAAAAACAATCAATTTTGGGGGTGCCCCATACTAAGAACTGAAACTCAAAAATGTTTTTTTCATCAAAATCATCCGTACGGAGTATCTATTTTTTTTCTTCTCTTCTTTAAAAATGATATTGAGGTTTCTCATTTTTTTTTCTAAACTGAATAGTTAGCGCTAGAGACTCTTCCAAAGTGGTAATATGTGCGCTCTCCTTCCACTGTATCTTTAAAATGAGAGAATAACAAAACTAAAAAAAATATGATGTACGCAAATGATATATGCAAACTTTACCGAAAGTTGGTAGTATTGGATAGTAGTTTTATTGTAATCTACTTATTACACTGTTGTTAAAACGTCGATCAAAGTTCAAACTAAATACAAGAATTTTTATATTATGTTACTTGCTGCTATGGGGTTCCAGAGGGCGAGTGCAACGCGCACTTGGCCACTTTATTTGTAATTTAGTGACAAAAATCTGGTGATTATAGTAACTTTTTTATGACTAACGCATCAATTACGTATAATATCTTATTATAGCAGTAGAAGTAGAAACTTGCGGTTGTATTAATTTTTGTGGTTTTGGCTAAAAATTCAAGAGAAGAAGCGTAAGTTTTGTATGTTTCAGTGAGATATTACATAACTGATGTGTTTCTCATGAAAAAGTCACTAGAAATCACCAGATTTTTTTTGTCACAAAATCATAAAAAAAATATCACCAAAGACATCAAAAACACACTAAATCTAGCGACAAAGTCACTAAAATGGCAATACTGAACGTGGCTGACTATTTGCATCACTTGCATGCAGCAGCCACAGATTACAGAAATTATGTAATCTGTGGCAGCAGCGTTGACATAGCAAAGATGCAAAAATCGCCTGTCGTCATTTGTAGGATGCATGCATTCGTCAAAAGACGCGTGCGTGGACAGTCTGTAGGCCTAAAATCGTTTACTAGCTGCGCGTGCAATAATAAATTAAAACTACAATAATAAATTTACCTGTTCCGGTTCAGAATTATGTTTTAAATAAGGGTCTTTGATGTGCTCTCTTTCCAGCCAGTCTGCGGGTCGCATGTTTTTAATTTGTGTTTCATTGTAGTGTAACCTTCTTATTGCTTTGGCAGTTGACGGGGCCTTCGTAGATGTCGGTGGACCCTGTAAACACATTCACATGAGACACTTCAACCAGTTTTTAGGGTTCCGTAAAACGTAAAAACGGAACCCTTATAGATTCGTCATGTCCGTCCGTATGTCACAGCCACTTTTTGCCGAAACTATGAAAACTACACTGTTTAAACTTAGTAAGTAGATGTATTTTGTAAACCGCATTAAGATTTGTACAAAAAAAAATTAGGGTTGCCCCCTATACTGAGAACTGAAACTTAAAATTTTTTTTATCAAACCTACACGTGTGGGGTGTCTATCGATAGGTCTTCAAAAATTATGTTGACGTTTCCAATTTAGTTTTTGTCTACACTGAATAATTTGCGCTAGAAACACTTCCAAAGTGGTGAAATGTGTGTGTACCCCCCTCTAACTTCTAAAATAAGAGAATGAAAAAACTAAAAAATATATATGATGTACATTACCATGCAAACAACCAACGAAAATTGGTTTAAACTCGATGTGATGAGTAGTTTTTTTTTAGTACGTCATAAATACATTATTATTAAAACTTCGATCAAAGTTACAACGAACTACAAGACCTATATGTACTATGTATATTATGTTACTTGCTGCAACGGAACCCTTCATGGGCGAGTCCAACTCGCACTTGGCTACTTTATTATATATTAGAAATGATCACTCACAAAGAATAAAATTATCTAGTGTACCTGTGTACAATAAATTATACTGCAAGCGCTATCACTAATGTATAAAATTAGAAGTAATGTCCACCTGATGCGAGAGTCAATATAACCTGTTTCCTGTTTATAAGATTAATGTTATAACATTATAAATGGCTGTCAGAGGGCCAATGAGAATAAATCCAATAACTTCTCAAAATAGTTCTCAAATGGGTGATATTAGACAAACATACGTAAAAAATGTTACATATTTGACAAAAAAATTTAATGATACACTTACTCCTCCAACTTTTGCCGTGTCAATTATGGGAACATAAACGAAACCCTAGAAAGAAAAATACGTTTTTATTAATTACTTTATTCAATAAACAACAAATTGTTAATTACTTTTTACTATGAAAACTAACATCGTTGTAACATATTTTTAATTAATTAACAAGTAACTTACACGTGACGATCCAGCCTAACTTAAGTTTTGGCCACACTGGCACTTATCTAAACTCGCGCGCGCACTCGTCTTGTAATTAGCTCCCAGATCCGGAAGAAACTTAAGCTGGGCTAGACTGACCATATCACACATGAGTTACCCTTTAAATATAAATGTTTTGTAACTAGTTCAGAGATTTCTCACATTTATGTGGTATTGTCTGTTTGTTCCTGTGTCTGGATCCTAAAAAATAAAAATCATAAATTAATAGACAAAACTGTCTTCTAACTCACTAGAGCACTAGAGAACTAATCCGAGTTAAGGTCGTTCGATTAATATTGGTCAACATAAGCAAGTGCTTAGTCCTGTAAAATTCACGTCACGACTCCAGTACTCACCGTAACTTTGGCTAATCCATCTCTGATTTGAATCTGAAAAAAATATCGGCTACAGTTACATAATTGTTATATAATTTAATTTACATAATTAGTAACTTTAATTATACGTGTGTTGTGGTAGGCCTCTTTGCAAAGTCCGTTTTGGAAAATATATATTTGTATTAGTAGAAAACCTTTTTTAGACTCCGCCATTTTGTCAGTTATTCTACCGCCAAGCGGTAAATGCATGTATTAATGAGGGCATTACTTCCAGACAAATTTAGAAGACAAAGAAGTAATTTATCTAATTTCACCGGCTGATGAGTGCTCTGTTGGGCAGTGAAGAAGCTCCATGTTAAAATAACTGAATTAATTGAGAGGTTATCGGTAAGTGTGATACTTACCAACGTCATACCACATCTTGCTCAACTTATGTCTCATCTCTATATCTCACTCTATCTATTTAAGAAAATTGCAGTCATAGGAACTGCCGATAGAAGTTAGTGAAAACTTATAACTCAGAATTTGATAGCTCGCTTTGAAAACTATGCGGCTGAAACCGGAGGGCGTGTCCATGACCATGGCCATCTAGAAATGGTGACGCGTTTCTAGATAAGTAATGGAAAATGCTGATGCATTTCTAGATGGTTAATGGGAAATGCTGACGCATTTGTTGATGTCCAAAGGCCATGGTCCCGAGTTCATCCGAAAATGTCTTATCATTCTCGAGCGTGACGTCAGAATTCAGCCCACGAAAAATTTGTCTGTGGTGCGCCAAAAGAAACTCACTTCACTTCAAAAACGTAATAAAATACAAACAACTCGTTATAAAAACGTACCGAATTGAACTTCACCCAACGAATCGGAGAGTCGAAGTCATCCTGAAAATTAAGTAATTTTAGGCAGTTGTCTCACCGCCGACAAAAAAACGAGTAACGCCGAGAGAGCAACCAGCGGCCATTTATCTACAGTGCGGATCTGAAAGATGCGAGTGTTGCGAGTAATCGCTCGCCTCACTCGCACACTCGCTGATAGCCGAGCTACACAATTATCGGAACTACGCATTCGCTCCCCGCGGCTCGCCGACTCGTTGTTAATTCTAGCTCTACTCGTTACTCGTTCATAGTTGCCGGTGAGACAACTCTGCCTTAATGAATACCAAAAGAGTAACGATCACGCGCGTGCAATCTTTGAAATTTGAAACATGTATAGATTATACTAGTCGGATATAACAATTCTTTAGGCTAATTTTCGTCCCGGGAAATTAAGCTGTTAGTTTATAATATTAGTAGGATGAGATTAAGGTTTTATCCAGCTTTTAAAAGAGTAAGTACGTACTAAGTAAGTATGTACTTAGTTAAATGCAACCCTCAGAAGAGGTTACATATTTAAGCCCTTTGGGATTGCGACATTGGGTCCGTGGTTTCCGGGAGTTCACCTCATCTTCAAAAGCCTTTCCGAGCGCTTGGTTGACGCGACGCGTGACCTAAATGCTGGCGTTTATTTGGCCCAACGCATAAGCATTGCCATTCAGCGTGGTAAAGCCGCCAGCATGCTGGGTACCCTTCCGACTGGTACTGGGCTTGAACATCTTGATTATTTGTAGACCTTCATTGGTCTATGGATAATTCAGGTGTGCTTAGTGTAAATAGTTAGTTAGGTATGTAGCGTAGTGTAGTTCTCATTGTATTTTAGTTTTGTTAGTAAAGGCTCTGCCCACGTAAAAAAAAAAGGTATGTATTAAAGTATGTACATTGTTAAAGTTAGCCAAGTTGTCAACATTTATGTAATATTACTACGGTGACAGATATATTATTAACTTTGTTTCGGTTTGAAGAGCGCCGGGTCCAGAAAAAATAACTAAGAAATACATAATTTTTCGCCTCCGAGTGACGAGCACAGTGCAGTTCTAGGCAAAGATTTTGCCTCTCAAATTCAAAAAGCTCTTGGTACTGTGCTGTTATTAAGCCATCAGACGTATATCTCGCTCGTCCCGCTACTATTCAAGTTATGTGGTTTACAAGAATATTGCACTTAAAACCAAATATTTGGCCACAATTCAAATGTTGTATCTACCTTAGTGTTGAGGACCAAATTATTCAAATCTACTCAACTGACGCGTCTTGGGACTACCCGAGATTATATCGCTCAATGCCTTAACAAACTTAAATCACGGTTAATAACCAACTTTGATCGCTAACGATGATACAGATACCAAACAAGTATCGAGTATTTTAACTAGAACTTAACTAAGATATTCCCGTACTAGTTGTGTGATACTTGTTGTAGATATTTTATAAAACTAGCTTCGCCGCCTGGTGTAACCCACAGCTTACCTAAGATATAGAATATCGTTTTTATTTATTTGGTTGTTGCTCTACTTCGTTTCTAAAATTTAATCTACCTCAGTTATTCCGTATAACTGCTATCTGTCATTGAAAATTATCATGACGATGACAATGATGCCCATATTTCATTTTACAAAGGTATTTTGTGAAATGTTACTTTGTAATTATACGAGGCACTTCAATTTTATTTTTAAATATTATGTATACATAGTTGTAGAAAGCGATTTTAATCTAAATAATTAGTATAACAAACTAGGGAAAAAACTATTATTGTTGGTCTTACAAAAAATATTCCTAGAAATCGATAGGGCTTTGGATGGGAAAACGGCCGCCGGGTAGGACTAAAACTTAAGTCGGGCTGGGCTGACTATAGCACACGTGAGTTACCTGCCATTTAATTTAAAAAGTCCAAAAACCTTGTTAGTTTCATACTAAAATCGAGAACTAATGTCGACGAGTATTTGCTTTAAATTAATATAACACACTGTACTAATACTCATAGATACGAATATCGCAAACAAATACCAGGCACTTGTGAACTAACTATTCCATTACCAGTCTTATAACTTATCAAGAATAGAAAGGGATAAGGCCTCTTCCTGTTGTATTGTGAAATTGCGTATTCAGTTTAGACAACGGTCGAGAATTTTACAGAGAAACGTCTTAATTTATTTCAAATATTAATCAGTGTTTATCTATTCTATGTCAGTGTACATATATTGCTTTTGTTCAAATACGAAATATGTATCATTAATTTGATATTTATTTCTAATTTACCCTCGAAAACGTATCTAAAAATAAAATGGCCAAGTGCGAGTTGGACTCGCCCATGAAGGGTTCCGTTGCAGCAAGTAACATTATATACATAGTACACATAGTTTTTTTAGTTCGTTGTAACTTTGATCGAAGTTTTAATAATAATGTATTTATGACGTACCAAAAAAAACTTGAGAGGTGTCAAGGGACACCTGGATGGAACGAAGTTCTTGTCGATTTATTATTATAGTCGCATTTCAGTCGAATTTAGTCGCTACTGATTTTAGTGTAGGGTATTAGCATCAGTAAGAATCAGAGTAACTAGTCAGTCTGAATTTAGTACACTAGGTAGCTAGGTCTTTCGAACCAATTACACTATCAGTTCATTACACGCAACGTAACGTACTACGTCTGAACTACGTACGACGTAACGTGTAATCCCGGATGAATGGAACAGTTTCGCAGTTTTTATTTTGCAGTTCTGAATGATTACTTTACATACATTCTCAGGAAAACAAAGAACAAAATTATCGTACCGGTAGTGACCTCTCCAGATTTTCTATGACACTAGAGTAGGATACAATCCACAGCTGAATTTAATTTTGAGTTTTGCGCCACCTATTGGTGATTGAAGGAACTTCGATGTGCAAGTTGATTCGGGCAGTGGTCGTGTGGTACTTCAATTTAAAATTAAATTCAGCTACACGACTAAATTTTATAAGAAGCTATGACTACGTCGACTATTAGGAAACCGCCACACCGATTTCTATAAAATTTACATTAAATGCGTTGATAAAGAGGGATCCTTTATAAAAACTATTATTCTCAGGAAAAAAAGAACAAAAAGAGTGTTGAGAGAAAAACAAAAAAACAAAAAGAGTTTTGCGGGAACTATCGGGATTCGATCCGAGGTATCCCAACTTCACAGGCGACACCTTACCATTTGTGCCAATCGGTCATTGATCACAATGGTGAAATTTGTTATCGTATTCTAATTCTGTCACGTGACAGGGCACAAAACGTTACAACTTTTTTCCGTCTAGCTCCCTTTCATAACGCGCGATAAGGAACTTCGTTCCAAAAACTACTCATCAGATCGAGTTCAAACCAATTTTCGTTGGTAGTTTGCATGGTAAAATGCACATCATATATTTATTTTAGTTTTTTCATTCTCTTACTTTAGAAGTTAGAGGGGGATGGGACACACATTTTAGCACTTTGGAAGTGTCTCTCGCGCAAATTATTCAGTGTAGACAAAAACTATATTAGAAACCTCAACATCATTTTTGAAGACCTATCGATAGACATCCCACACGTGTAGGTTTGATGAAAAAAAAAAATTTGAGTTTCAGTTCTAAGTATGGGGCAACCCTTATTTTTCTTTTTTTTTTTTTTTTTTGTAAATACTTAATGCGGTTTACAGAATACATCTACTTACCAAGTTTCAATAGTGTAGTTCTCATAGTTTCGACAAAAAGTGGCTGTGACAAACGGACGGACAGACAGACAGACATGACGAATCTATAAGGGTTGTGTTTTTACGTTTTACGGAACCCTAAAAAATACGCCAATATCCGCCGTAAAAAGCCAATCCGTCAATATGTGAAACATATTTCAGAATTAGTGAAATAAAAAGGTGATAGAGACTTAGTAGCGAATAAGGTCCTCTGCCTAGAACATCGTCGAGAAGTGGCTAGTCTGACAGTGTTTTACAGTATGCATTTTGGAGAGTGTGCAGCGGATTTACACGACCTAATATTGCCTTCCCCTTTCTACTACAGGACAAGTCGTAAGTCGGCCCACTACCACCCATACACTGTGGATATTCCCAAAATCCGTACAAAACGGTTTGAATCCACTTTTCTCGTACGTTCAGCTTTAGAGTGGAATAAGTTGCATGCCTCCATGTTCCCTGAGAGATACAATCTAGAACTTTTCAAAGTCAGAGTGAATAGATACTTTCTAGGTCAACGTGCGTCATCTTCGACCACACCGTCGCTAACCATCAGGCGAGTTGGTGGTCAAACGCGGACCTATACGCGATAAAAAAGGCACCTTGTTATGTGAAAATTTCCGGCCTAGGAGGAAGCTTCTATTTCTAGCTCTTCGAGCCGTACGTCTGGAAGTTCCGAGTAGAAGAACTGGATGACTTAGGAAAGTTACTCGGCTGATACTCTCATCGGTCAAGTCTTCCAAATGAGTGTATTGGAGAGATGGGTCCTCCGTATTGGGTCACAGGGAGCAACGAAAGCAAAATTTTACAATGAAAACTTCAACACCTGTATTTTTGACTTTTTGGAACGAAGTTCCTTATCGCGCATTGCGAAAGCGGGCTAGACGGAAAAAAATATGACTAAAAGTTGTAACGACACTTTTTGCTATCACCAAAAGTTGTAACGGAGTTTTGATCACCTTCAGGTACCAGGTCAACAGAAACAGTAAAGAGTTTCGATTACCTACCTCCAACAGCCCAGCGTTTATCTCCAGATACCAGGACTACAGAAATGTGAAAGAGTTGCATTTGCCTCCAGGAATCAGTACCAGAGCAACAGAAAGAGTAAAGAGTGGCATTTACCTTTTCAGGTACAAGGACAACATACAATAATGAGTTTCGTTAATACCTCCACACCCACACACAGCGTTTATCTCCAAGTAGCGGGACAGCAGAAATATGAGAGCCAGGTACCAGGGCAACAGAAACAGTAAAGAGTTGCGTTTACCTCCGACATCATGCGCCATTTCAATAGGCACGATGCGCTACGGCCACCGCCGCGCCGATCAGTATAAAGTTATGTTTATCTCCAGTGTACCAAGCTACTAAGGAAACAGAATCAGTAAAGAGTTGCAATATTTTGTACAACTTTGTTCCATCTGGGTGTCCCTTGACACCTCTCGAGTTTTTTTGTAATGCCTAGAGCGATCTCTTTCAGACAAACGTAAATTATTGGGTAATAGTAGGTGTATGATAATTTAGCCAGAAATTACCGTCTCGGGGCCCATCAGCAAGACCTTAATACAAATTAAATGCCGTTATGTCGATCTTAACTTTTCACCCCCACAATGTCTATAACATTAACACTTACTTGTGCTTCCCGGCGTCGCTCAAGTCCGGTTTGATCGATGGGAAAACAGGGAACGGAAACACAAGGGAAAATAGGGAATCGCAAACCAGACTAGCTTCCGTAGATCTCTCGTCCGTCCAGACAACGATCCTGCGTTGGAGAAAGGTGGCCGATCCCGCAGCCCGCTTTCACTCTGTGGTCTTCCAGCACCAATCCAGAGTGTTCCAATAATTAATAGCCTCTTCCTGTAGCACTATTACGTTACGTCACCAGAAAAACACCAGAATCATATAAAAACGCGTCGTTTCGTTCCAGCGAAAAAACAAGACGTCACAAGTTGACAGCTGTAAACCATAGATCCGCTATGATCTTTAATGTTGCCCGATTATACGGAACAAAACCCCCGACCAATTGAACTCCTGTTCAATTTTAGAAAACCAGTATTTAGTAACTAGTATTTAGTTACTAGTATTTAGCAGTATCCAGACCTCAAATAAAAATGAAATTCCCAACTTTGACCCGAAAGTGGAAATCAAACCAAAAAAAAACCTTTACCAAAAATAGCAATAAAATTAAATAAAATTTTAACCATGAAAAATACGTATATCTAATAAAGAGGCAGGCGTGCCAGAGAGGACACCGCGCGCTGAAGTCTGGAACCAGAAACCAGAATCTCCGCCACGCGGGGTGTGCCATCAGTACCAGATATCAATTTTAAAATACGTCCCCTACGCCAGAGTAGGGGGGCCAAATTTGCCTCTTTTAATAATACTAAGTCCCCTTCCCGAGGGGCCTCCGTCCTATCTGTCCATTTTACCCGTTGTTGCAACAGATGCAAGTACTCGGCCGACCAGCGCCTCCAGAAGTCTTGACTTATTTGCTGCAATAACTGAAAACGGGACAGGCGTCCGGGCCGCTCATCCTTCCAGGGATACTCCGGCAACGCGGTTAAAGGCTGACCGATCAAGAAGTGACCCGGCGTCAAGACTTCTAGATCGTTAGGGTCAGGCGAGATTGGACAGAGAGGACGGAAATTAAGAACTGCCTCCACGCGGCATAGTACCGTGACTAACTCTTCCCAAGTTAACACGGTCTCCCCGATGACACGGCGGAGATGGGTTTTAGCAGACTTCACCGCAGCCTCAAAAATTCCTCCCCAGTGAGGACAGGCCGGCACACTAAATTGCCAGCTGATTCCCCGCTGGGCGAGAGCCAGACTTAAACTATTATTACCAGAATTTAAAAAATTATTAACTTCGCGTAAATAATTCGCCGCCCCTCGATAATTTGTGCCATTGTCCGAACGTATTAAAGAGGGTACTCCTCTTCGCGCTACAAAGCGATCCAGCGCCGCGACAAAGGCCTCCGTAGACAGCGCAGAGACCAGCTCCAGGTGGACTGCTTTGGTGGCCAAACACACAAAGACGCACAGGTAGGCTTTAACGACCTTGGCGTTACGCAACGTCGATGACTTGACCGAGAAGGGCCCAGCGAAGTCCGTTCCGACCCCGTCGAACGGCCTCGAGGGAGAAATCCTATCCGGAGGAAGATCTCCCATCATGGGCTGCATGGTAGAAGCCTTGAGCCTATAACAAGGGACACATCTAAACAGCACCTTTCGGACCGCCCTGCGAGCCGACAAGATCCAGAATTCACGCTGCAACACAGCGAGAAGCGCGCCACATCCAGCGTGCGCGTTACCGATATGCCGATCGGTGATCAGCAGGTCCACCAGAGGACCTCCTTTCGGTAGCAACAGGGGGTGCCTGCTGCCGTACGGCAGGTTGGCTTTCCGGAGCCGACCTCCTACGCGCAGAAGACCATCCTCATCTGTGAAAGGGTTCAACTTGGCGACCGCACCCTTCAAGCGAGCGCGTCCGCAGCGCAGCGCCTCAAGTTCCGTCGGAAACCTCTCACCCTGCACCAGCCGAATGAGGTGCAGCAAGGAACTCCGACGCTCCTCCACAGTGGCGATCTGGTCACTCCTCCTCTGACGAGGGTGACGACAGTTGTGGATGAAGCGTTTAATCCAGCTAGTTACCCCCAACAACTTATCCAGCTTGCTGTAACGGCCCGTCAACCAGTCAGGGTCTGGGGGCACTTCCGCCACAATCGCATGCACGCGGACTCCGGGCAGCTCCGCTCGCTCCGAGTCCGCGCCGAGAGCTGGCCAGGAAGCTTCTGGCTCCCGCAGCCAGTCCGGACCCCACCATAAGGGGTGATCAACTAGCTCCGGCGCGGAACAGCCGCGCGAAGCACAGTCAGCGGGGTTCAACTCACCCGGGACATGTCTCCAAACCATGTCCAGTCCAACGTTTTGGATTTGGGAAACCCGATTTCCCACAAAGGTCTCCAAGGTGTGAGGGGCTGCTCTCAACCAGGCAAGCACGACCTGACTGTCTGACCACGCATAGACATTCCGGATGTCTATCGAGGTGGACAGTTCCTGATACACGTGCTTAAGCAGCCGAGCAAGTATGGTGGCTCCGCTCAATTCCAGTTTCGGAATGGTGAGTCGTGTCCTGATAGGAGCTACCTTGCTCTTCCCCAATAAGAGCGTGACATTGACGTGGCCTCCAGCGTCAACTGTACGCAAGTACACAGATGCGGCATAACCCAGCTCGGACGCATCACAGAACCCGTGCAGGCTGATCCGGCTACAGCCTGGTGGCAGAATGCGCCGGGGCAACGCCACTCGATTGACCGTTTCGAGGTCAGATATTAAACGAAGCCAAGTGTTAATCGAGTCTCCAACCAGGGGGTCGTCCCATGAGACCTTCAGAGTCCAAAGTCGCTGTAACAGACACTTGGCTGCGAACAGAACCGGACTGATCCAACCGTTTGGATCAAACATCCTGGCGATGGTGGACAAAACCGTCCGTTTTGTCCACGCGCGTGTGGCTTCCAGTGCCACCCGAAAGGTGAAGATGTCAGCAACCGGTTGATACTGCATGCCCAGAACCGCAATCCCGTGCGGATCGTCACCTTCCTCGAAGAGCCCCGGATCCTGCTGGTGATCGTCCGGGATACCAGCCAGGACGTTAGGGTCGTTAGAGAGCCATTTTCGAAGCTCATAGCCTCCAGATGCGAGAAGCTCTGTAAGCTCATCCCGGAGCAACAGAGCTTCCTCCACCGTCTGCGCACCAGTGCAAACGTCGTCCACGTACAGGTCGCGTTCCAGAACTGCGGCTGCACGTGGGTACCGAGCCCGTTCTTGCTCCGCCAACTCCAGCAGTGAGCGGATCGCAATGAAGGGGCTTGATCTCAACCCATAGGTGTTGGTGTTCAACTCATACACCATCATAGGGTCCTGAGGACTTTCCCGCCAGAGGATCAACTGGAACCTCCTGTCCTCGGGGTGTATGACCGTTTGTCGGAACATCATACGGATGTCCGCTCCCAACACCACCTGATGCCTACGGAAATTCAGGATGATGTCTACAATATCCCGATGTAGCTTCGGTCCAGCGTGGAGGCACTGGTTCAGTGACACTCCTGTCGAAGTCGGAGCGGATCCATCGAACACCGTCCTGAGTTTGCCCGTCGACGCCTTCAAAACGGCGTGATGAGGCAAAAAGTAGTGGTCCATGGTCGACCAGTCGTCGCGAGCCGGAGACATGTGGCCCAGTGCCTCATACTCCCTCATGAACTCGATGTACTTTTCCCGAAGTACCGGATCTCGAGCCATGCGTCGCTCCATGGACCTGAGCCTTTTCTCGGCCAATGACCGAGACTGGCCCAGACGCGGGGGGTTATCCCGGAAGGGCAGCCTAGTCTCCAATCGCCCAGAGACCATTCTCCGAGTGTGAGCCTGATAAAAATTCTCACACTCCACGTGCTCGGGATCCAGCCGAGACACGGTAGGCGGCTCTTCGATCTCCCAGAACCTCTGCATGATCTGAGCGAGGGCCGTTCCCGTAAAGGAAGCCTGATTCGACTGCTGCCACTCATCCACCATTCCCAAAATGGCGTTCCCGTAGATGGTGGGCAGCGCCATAAGCGAAGACTGATCCAGCAGTCTAGGCTTGCCGTTCATGATGTAACCCAGTACATCAGAACCCAACAAAAGGTCTACCGGACCCGCCATCCCGAAGCGGGGATCCGCCAACCTGAGACCCTTAGTACAGGACAAAAGATCCGGATCTATGTCCGCCTGAGGAAGCCAACCGACAACCGAATCCATGACGGTAGCCCTGACCGCAATCCTTTCCGAATAGGAATGTACGGACGAGAAGGAGAGGCGGGTCTGTCCAGCCGACCGCACCTCTGTGTTCCCGACTCCCCGCAACGGAGTCGGTGACGGAAACCTAGCCAGGCCCAGGCGATGAGCAACCCGGGTTGTCAAAATGCACCCCTGGGACCCTGTGTCCAAGAGCGCTCGTATCCGGACGTAGTCGCCTCTTGGACCCCAAACCCTTAACCAGAGGGTGGGCAGCAGGACCACCGGTTGATCCTGTGCCAAGGGAACGGAGGCTAGTCATTCCCTCCGAGGCTCGTCCGAACCCGTCGGACTACAGGGCCCAGCCCAATATGGCTGCCGAGTGCAAAGGGCCATCGGAGGGGGGGCATATCCAGCTGCCCTGCCGTACCTAAAGTAGGGCGGGTGATAATCCAGCCTCGGGTGCTCATGGAGGGGAGGCGTGTACGCCCTCCATTCTATGGGTCGCGGATCCGGAGGCGGAGAAGGATAACGCTGGGGAGGTGGCCCCCGTGGTGACTCCTGTATCACCCTTCCACCTCTCCAGTTCGCCCGCGTCCGCGCGGTCTGTGAGGTCGGTGACCGAGCCGCGTGCAGGACGCCCCTTGTTGGGCTGCCCGGTGCTGCCGTGGGTTGGGGTGGAGGGGGTGTGCTCCACGCTGTAGCCACTTCATGGTTGTACAAGGCGTGGCTCTGCGTGGGAGCGCCCCCGCCCGTGGAGGGCCCCCTCCCTGAGGGCTGTCGACCAGCACCATCGCTCCTGACGCACAAGAGCTGATGGTGTGGTCCCCCACACCCAGGACACGGCCGTGCCGTGGGGCAGTCATTGTACAGATGACCCCCCAGGCACCCGTAGCACCGACGCAACCGCCGAACGATCCCTCGTCGTTCGGAGGTCGTCCGCGCAAGCAGGGCCGGACACTGCACCAGCGCGTGAAGCTGGCCACAGTTCGGGCACTCCTGCTCCGACGCACTCGTCACCGTCGCAGTCCGCTTCACCGCACCCTGCGTGCGGGGATTGGTAGGTCGCGGTCCTGTTCCGGCAGGGCCACGAGCTGACGCGGCGGGCTGTGCCTCCTGAGGCGCCGACTCTGCCATCCTCGCCTCCCACTCCAGGACCCGAAGCAGCTCCTCAAACGTGGGGAAGACCTTCGGGTCGCCGTGAAGGCCCCTTTCCCGCTCGAACCGGGCGCGCAACTCCAGCGGCACCTTGCCCAGCAGGATGTGGACCAGCAGGAACGACCAGTGTTCTACTGGCAGTCCCAAGCTGCGCAAGGCGTTGTACGCCACCTTCACGGGCGTGAGGATTAGCGGCCGCAACTGAGACCTCTCAGTCACCTTCGGCAGCCCCAGTATTTGGGACACGTGAGCGTCGGCGAGGAGCCGAGGGTTTTGAAACCTCGTTTCCAGCAACTCCATCGCCGTGCCGAAGTTGTCGTCGTCCAGCTCCAGATGCTGGACCAGGGAGAGTGCCTCACCCTCCAGTGACGTGCGGAGATAGGCCAGTTTCTCCGCCTTCGTCAGATCCGTGCGTGAATCCACGAGAGAGGCGAACATACTCCGGAAGCCGCTCCACTCTCGCAGGTTCCCTGTGAACCTGGGCAAGTCCAGGGTGGGAAGGCGTCCCACTACACCCGAACCCGCATTCCTGATGACGGGTCCCGAGTTCGCCCTTCCCTGACGAGACCTCTCCAGCTGGCGAACCCCTTCGGAGACCTCGTCGTAGACATCCAGGATGCGCCGCATGTCCGCCTCGATCCTCTCCATCTGCTCCTCAGGTGGAGACGGCCTTGCATCCCGCAGCGATCCTGCACTCCTCTCAGCGACCTCCAGGCGCCTGTCGAGCTGTTCTGCCCTATTTAACAGCGCCTCCTCCCGGTCTCTCCGGCCGACCAATCCTTGTAAGGATTCGAACCACCGGAGCTGGTTGGCCAAATCCGAAGCCATTTTTAAATTTAAATTTAAACTTTAAATTAACCTAAGTTCGGACAATGTCACAACAAATATCGAATACAACAATATATCCGCAACCCAAACAACCGGATACCACTTAATACTAATTTCCCGACAGTTTGGGGAGAAATTATACGCTGGTATTACAATATTTAATCTTGGCTGAATGACTCGGTAACCAAGTTCGTGAACTACCAACCTAGAAAATTGAAAATGAAAAAGTCCAGAAAAACCTAGTCCAGAGAACCTAGTCCAGAAAAATGAAAAGTACTAAATATATTATGGGGGTATATTCACGACAACTACGCTCTTTCTACCAAAAAATGTTGACATAAATATGACATCTATAAAAAAACAAACATTAATATATTACGACATTGTTACATGAACCCAGACAGCCATTTAATAGTAATTGTTAACTTCTAACATTGTTATTTATCTGAATAAACTGCCGCGGCAAACTTTGTCTAAAATTCCTATCTATTTCGTCGTCAGTCCAGATTTGCAGCGACCTGCGCTGTGTCAACGGCCGTTGATACCTGAGCAAGTTAAAAAAGACGCACTTTTACCATTAATTTACATTTTATAATACTTGTTACACATTATCTTATAAATTGAAAAGTTAAGATCGACATAACGGCATTTAATTTGTATTAAGGTCTTGCTGATGGGCCCCGAGACGGTAATTTCTGGCTAAATTATCATACATTTTTTGGTAGCAGAGCGTGGTTGAAATAGTTTAGTGGCACTAAACATAAGTTGCCAGTAGCAAACTTTTCTAAAAGAACTTATCTCACAAAAGGTGGGCTGATACGCTAGAGCTAGACCAAACTAACTTAAACAAGCTTGTACAGTCACTTGAGTCTGTGTCGTTGATTTATTGTTCTCTCGATAAATATACTTCGTGGTGTCTTCGTTTTAGGCGTACCAGTTTTAATGTACAAAATTATTTAGTAGCGAGACCTTCTGTCCATGTTTCTTATGGAATTGGCGAGACACAGGGCGAACAGAGCGCCGACCACCTCAACACAAGCGACCCCGATGGCGATGCCAGCGATGGGCTTGTTCCACTGCTCGTAGAGGTTGGCCATGGTGTCTGCGCAGCCGGGGTTCGCGTCCGCGTACGTGCACACGCCGGGAAGCACAATTCAGCTGCTGCGGCGGCAAGGACTCCGGCGAGTACGTGCCGGAGCTGGCTCTGCCCAAGTCCTGCTGCCGGCAGCCCGGCGTCATCGGCTCCTGGACCGGCGTGTGCACGTACGCGGACGCGAACCCCGGCTGCGCAGACACCATGGCCAACCTCTACGAGCAGTGGAACAAGCCCATCGCTGGCATCGCCATCGGGGTCGCTTGTGTTGAGGTGGTCGGCGCTCTGTTCGCCCTGTGTCTCGCCAATTCCATAAGAAACATGGACAGAAGGTCTCGCTACTAAATAATTTTGTACATTAAAACTGGTACGCCTAAAACGAAGACACCACGAAGTATATTTATCGAGAGAACAATAAATCAACGACACAGACTCAAGTGACTGTACAAGCTTGTTTAAGTTAGTTTGGTCTAGCTCTAGCGTATCAGCCCACCTTTTGTGAGATAAGTTCTTTTAGAAAAGTTTGCTACTGGCAACTTATGTTTAGTGCCACTAAACTATTTCAACCACGCTCTGCTACCAAAAAATGTATGATAATTTAGCCAGAAATTACCGTCTCGGGGCCCATCAGCAAGACCTTAATACAAATTAAATGCCGTTATGTCGATCTTAACTTTTCACCCCCACAATGTCTATAACATTAACACTTACTTGTGCTTCCCGGCGTCGCTCAAGTCCGGTTTGATCGATGGGAAAACAGGGAACGGAAACACAAGGGAAAATAGGGAATCGCAAACCAGACTAGCTTCCGTAGATCTCTCGTCCGTCCAGACAACGATCCTGCGTTGGAGAAAGGTGGCCGATCCCGCAGCCCGCTTTCACTCTGTGGTCTTCCAGCACCAATCCAGAGTGTTCCAATAATTAATAGCCTCTTCCTGTAGCACTATTACGTTACGTCACCAGAAAAACACCAGAATCATATAAAAACGCGTCGTTTCGTTCCAGCGAAAAAACAAGACGTCACAAGTTGACAGCTGTAAACCATAGATCCGCTATGATCTTTAATGTTGCCCGATTATACGGAACAGTAGGTACTTCACTAACGCACACAAATCGTACGAGTTATTTCCCTACTCAATGTCCTACTCTCTAATTTAGATAACAGGAGTATTTCAAGAGTTCCTTAACTTTTCAACAGCTTTAGAGATATTGACAGAAGTTGAAGGAACTCAAGATTTCAATCTCAACTAGGGAACGTTCAATCTATCTTGGAGGAAAGTTTCTAGCGTTGTCAAGTCCATTAAGGTAAGGGATTGGGACTACCATGTCAATCGACAAAATTTGTCTCATTCTATTGTTAAATATGATAATTCTTTAAATATTAAGATAGAATTTAGATTGAATAGAATGAAACAAATGATAAATACGTTAATCCATAATTTCATGGTTGAAAGTGCTGGCTTATCGATCAAACTTTTTTCAGTTACACCGAATTTTTAGAGAGTGATGGCAAAGTCCTATAAAAATGTATACAAACATTTGACATGGAACATATTATACTCGTTTAATGCTTGACAGTTTTCAGTACAATAATTATTATAATACAGTAAAGTAGTCATTTCAAACTTTGAAAATGTATACAATTTGTATGCTCTGTCTTTTGTTTTTATTTTTTTATTAATTGACGTGTAAATTGTACATTTATGAATAAAGTACTTTGACTTTGACTTTGATGTTCTAAAGACTCGAACTAAGAGGCTTGCCTCTAAAATGTTTATTAGGCTGTGGATGGATCTTTCTGGGTCTCGCAGGGTCTGGCATGGGTCTTCCCAATGGATACAATATTGGAGTATTTAAGTCGGGAGTGAATCGGTTTCTTCTAAGCTTTCTTCTAAGGCTAGTAGCTAGCTAATGTTGCACTTTTTTTTATCGGACTGCAAGTACCTCGAAAAAGCGACATCGTTTCATGGTAGATGTTCCGAAGACACGAACGAAGAGGTTTTACTCTCTCTACTCTACTTTTGTGATAATACCGTCTAGGCTCTGGAATGCGTTGCTTAAGTGGATTTTTCCCGTTGGTTACAATCTCGGTGTATTCAAATCTTGAGTGAATCGGTTTCTTGTATGTGAACACGCTCTATTGTAGACCGCATCATCACTTAACATCAGGCGAGGGGGTGGTCAATGTGTAGTGGAGTTTATCATGATCAGTGGCTATATCAATGAAGAAAATAGCGTATTCCAAAGCATATTTCGAAGATATCTATCATCTGCCATCCCATAGGTACTTCGTCAACATGGTGGATTTATGGCCTTGTCTCTCTGCTGGTGAGAGAAGGAGTAACCTATACTACTTGACAAGCGCTAGCGAGCCCTGTGCGCCAACGACATCTATAGTTGACTAAAAAACTATACCAAAATATTGTATTTTAGATATTACTAGCTGACCCCGCAAACGTTGTTTTGCCTTAGTGAACAACCCTTGTCACTTAGGGGTATGAAAAATAGCTAGTAGCCGATTCTCATACCTACAGAATATACATATAAAATTTGGTTAAAATCAGTAAAGCCGTTTCGGAGGAGTAAGGAAACAAACACTGTGACACGAGAATTTTATATATAAGATAGATATCAATTGGTGACAGCACTATATTTCTTAGGGTTCCGTACCCAAAGTGTAAAAACGGAACCCTATTACTGAGACTTGGCTGTCCATCCGTCCGTCCGTCCGCCCGTTTGTCACCAAGCTGTATCTCAAGAACGGTGATAGCTAGACAGTTGAAATTTTCACAGATGATGTATTTCTATTGCTGCTATAACAACAAGTACTAAAAATAAAATAAAAACATTATTTAAGGGGGGCTCCCATATAACAAACTTGATTTTTGCTCGATTAGTCCGTCTCAAACAAACTAGATGCCGCCACTAGTAAAAATAATACGCGATGTCGAACCAGAATCATGAAACAAAAATCAATACTTCAAAATGCGATGTATAAAAAATATCGAATAAAGGCAAAGAGGTTTTCGCCGTTTATTTGCTAGTGGTACGAACCCTTCGTACGGGAGTCCCACTCGCACTTGGCCGGTTTTATTTAATTTTGTACTTTGGCGTACGCTTGGCGTACAGGGCAAAGATATGCAATTTTGTCCTGGTGGTCAAAAGGTTAATGTTTCACCTACTGGTATTCATATTCCCTTTTATACTGTATGCTAAAATTACATCAATAATGTAATATTTGCAGCTGCAAAAAATAGGCAATTTCTGTTTCTTAAACACTTTACTTACGATTGTGGGTAGGTTGTAACTCGCCAAAGGATCTATCGTCGTTGGACGCGGGCGAGGAGTCTGCCGCTAAAAACACATAAATGTAAAATCAACAACAACGAACAAACATCAAACTTAAACAATTATGTAACATGCTGTGTGAGAATTCTCCCTTAATTAACATGCATTTATTTATAACTTGCAGCGCCCCGAAGTTTTTATCATTAAACTGAGTTGAAAATTTCAACCCGTCCTGACGACTGAATATAATATTCAGCTGTTTTAGAGGAACAAACATTAAAAAATATCCAAACTTTAGCATTTATAAATAATACTAGCGGCCCGTGCCGGCTTCGCTCGGATAATAACCTAGATACCAACTAAAGCGCCATCTACCGGGCTGATTTGTGAATCTAAACCATCCAGGGCCCTACCTAAACGTGTACAAAAAAAAATCATTCAAATCGGCCCAGCGGATTAGGAGGAGTTCATTAACAACGAAAAGTGGCATTGATTTTTATATATAGATAGGATAGTAGGATAAAGATTGAAACCATATAAAGCCCCTTGGGTACAGCATTGTCGAGTCCAAATTTCTTTACTCCAAGTGCACATCTGTGCAGATCTCGAAAAACAATGCGGTGTTGCTCTATATGAAGTGAAATCATCTTTTGGCGCACCTCTGACAGATTTTTCGTGGGCTGTGAATTGAGCTCAAGCGTCACGTTCGTAAATGCAAGAAAAGTTCGGGTAAACTCGCATGATCTAAATGGCTACGGTCATGGCCACGCCCTCCGGTTTCACCCGCATATAGTTTCCAAAGTGAGCTATCAAATTCTGAGTTATTCGTTTTCACTTCTATCGGCAGTCCCTATAACTGCCAATTTTTTTTTTCTGTGGTATTTGCTTTTACCCACTGTCCATGAAGGGACATGGCAGATATTTTTTTGTACATCACATCATTAAAAGTGGTGTTCGGATCGACTAAAACTTTGGTGTTATTTTAAGTGAGAGAGAGGAAAAAACGTATTTTACCGACGCCAATCATCATCATATTTTTCTACTTATTTCATTTTATATTATTCTACTGTTTTTACCAAAATGAACTTTAATGTTACCACTGGAAGAGGTTCTGGTGCACGATCCGCCATCCTCAAAGCTTCCTGAAATATTTTTCTAAATATAGTAAGTACAAGAATAGTATTTATCGCAGTTCGAAACAGACGTTTGTCATCTTATAAATCAATAATATGACTATTATTCTATATCTATCTCTATTTAATTAAATTTAATGCGTAAGTCACGTGTGACATGCTCGGTCCAATCCGACTCTTTTTTAATTACTTTTATTATTGAATTTCTTAAGATTTAAACAACCCATGAAGACTAAACTCACACGTAACTGGTAACTTTCTTTTTTTTTTGAAGTACCTACGTTAAAGCATTCGGAAGATGTTTATTGGCATACCTTTTCGTTTTCAGGAGGTCCTGGTGTCTGCAACAATATTAATAACGTGTTTCAGCTTAATATTTCCCTATTACCACAGTCTAATAAATCATGCAGTTCGATGATGACGTCTAGACAGGACAATCGTGCGGGGCGTGATGTGGAAACCGCGCTCCCAAACTGCGAACACGAAACTTGCGTTTGGGAGCATGGTTGTTTGAAGCATGTTTTATTTTATTTTGTTCATAAATGTTATTAATAATAAGGAACTGTTTGTTGTAATAAAAAGGGTTTCAATAATTTTGCTGGTAATACTAAATGAAATAACAAATTAAACACTAATCAGTAAACATTTATCATTTGTCACAGCCCTCGACATCTACCGCAAGATCAAAGCCGTCATTTTACTGCTAGTTTTTTCATACTGTCCTATTGCTTAAGTTAAAATTACGAATAATTTTAATTAAATTACTTTATAGGTGCCTATCTAAGTACTTAAATATAGATGTTTATTACTGTGTCACGCAAAGACCATTTAATGGATTTGCACAAAATTTTTATGTTTGTAGCTCAGCATAGGGCTGCTAGAATTTAGTGTAATAGTGTTGTGTAGAATGTATTACGCACTAGCACCGTCCCGCGTATTTTCCGTATCTGTGAATAAAATGTAGCCTATGTGTTACTCCAGACTATAATCTATCCGTGCTCCAAATTTCCAGCCAATCCGTTAGCGTTTAAACGTGATGGAACATCTAAACATAGATCCAAACATCTAATCATCCCAACATCCAAATAGATAATGTTTATATTGTACGGGGCTTTATATCTGTATAATTCATTGTTTAATTGCCTCGATGTTTCGCCAGTGTTACAACTGCCGTGGTCACGAAAAGACTGAAGAAATAGGGTACAATCCTCAAAAAAACTAAGTAGCCCGTTAGTTAGATTGCCAAAAAATATTGTACACGTATTTTTTCTTTTGTTTCACAAACAAAAAATGACGAAGACACAGCGCTTCGAAGTTTCGTGTGACGTCACTTGTGAGTACGATTTTTACTCACGAGTGACGTCGCGACCCCCCACTCTCGAAGTTTGATGGTCTATATCTTTGACGATTTTTAATATTATGAAAAAAAAAACAAAAAATACGTGTCCAATATTTTCCCATGATTTAGCTGACGGACTAATTAGGATGGTGTATTTTTGACCCAGTCCGGTACCCTGTTGCGGGTCGTCTCATTGCAAAATGTGGGGATCTCGATCTCCCTTATTTGGTCTTCAAAAAATCACAGGGTTACCAACACGGCACACAACACTAATCGTATCATTATGTAACTAAGCCCCGTACAATATAAACATTATTTGTTCAAATCGCGAAAATTTAAAAACAATATCCAAATCGATGTTTGTTGCTCTATAATATCATAGTAAAAAAAAAATTGGATATTATAATCCGAAATAGCCACACAAGCTACTTTTTTATCATGAGAAAAAAACGGAAACGGGTAAAATCGCGGGGCGCTGCTAGTGATTGCATAAAGAAGCCTTACGGTTAGTTTTGGTATCATATCTCCTGTGGTCGGTCTATCATCGAACGTTTTTTCGTTACTTCCGTGTGGACCCATTTCAAATGCAGGATTCTCATATGGGTCTCTTGTATCTGGAGGCATTCTGATCGATGTTCGGTCACGTATCACGTCATGTATCACATCTATTTCATTATCTTCATTCGGCCCGAACCCAGGCGGTGGACCATCGTCCATCGCTTCTTCGTTTCCATATACTTGTCCAAGACCGGGCCGAGCTACCGGTAAGTTCTGTAGAGGATTATTTTGGAAGTTGGCTCCATTTGTAGCACCCATGTATTGTTGTTGGTTGTATCCCATGGAACCGCCGTATTGTGATCCTCCGTTGTACCCCATTTGTGGATTGCTATACCCCATAGATGGGCTGTTTTGATAAGCTTGTGGGTTCATTTGGTAGCCCTGAGATGGACCGTTCTGCGTTGGGTTATTTTGGTAGCCCTGAGATGGACCGTTCTGCGTTGGGTTATTTTGGTAGCCCATTGCTGGACTATTTCTATACGACATCGGTCCGTTGGAGTAACTCATTTGTTGGCCATTTTGATTGTATTGAGAAGGTCCATTTGGATAACTCATCGATGGTCCGTTTCGGTAACTCATTGGTGGGCCTTGTTGGCTTTGAGAAGGGCCATTACGGTATAAGGGTGGTCTATTATTGTTACTCATTTGCGGACCATTTTGATAGCCCATTGGTGGTCCATTTCGAAAACTCTGAGGTGGTCTATTTTGAAAACCTTGTGATGGTGCATTTCGGAGACTCGGTGATGGTCCATTATTAAACCCTTGTTGTTGTCCATTTTGAAACCCTTGTCGTGGTCTATTCTGAAACCCTCGTGGTGGTCTATTTTGAAAACTTTGTTGTGGTCCATTTTGGAACCCTTGTTGTGGTCCATTTTGGAACCCTTGTGGTGGTCCATTTTGAAAGCCCTGTGAAAGTCCATTCTCGTAACCTATCCCAGGTAGCAATTCTTGTTCAGCATTAGGTGGTAGAGCTTTTTCACTATTGCGTTGCATCTAAAATAGATTTGGATTAAAATTACAGAATGAGCGCTCAGATTCAATAAAAGTAAATTACAAACCTTAAGAAAATACATATTAGTCAGTTAGTTAGTTTATAGTAGTGGTAGGACTCTTGGCAGAGTCCGCCTGGGGAACTGCCACACCTGTACCAGTTATTTTACCGCCAAGCAGTAATGTGCAAACATTATTGCGTTCCGGTTTGAAGGACAATGTTTCCAGAGAAATGACAGGGCTTAGAGAAATAATATATTTTTTCTGGGTAACGAGCGCAGTGCAGTGCTAGGTAATGATTTGGGCTCTTTGTGTTCCAATCAATAGCTGCGTGTCACTGTGCTGTTACGTGGCAGGTATGTTGCTTACCATCAGGCAAATGGCCTGCGCTCGTCTCATCAGTGCTGTACAATTTAAAAAAAAAACGTATACTTACAGAACAAGAAACAAGAAGGGCACAAAATTAGTCAAGATGCATTTGCTAGTAGAATACCGGCAGTTGATACGATGGCTCTTACAATACTTTGAACCTTTTTTAATTGATACAGAGATTTATTGTAGTTGATCTCAGGTAGCCTCTTCTGTCTACCAAATTTTGGGTTTTCGCAGAAGACACAAGCCCAAAGAAGCTACCTACGCCTGGTTTAGGCGGGAGAACGGCGACTGCCGATCCGGAGACCCCAGGTTCAAATACCACGCGCACCACTGTCTTTTCGAAGTCTGTGCGTAATGTTTGAAACGGTGAAGGAAAACTTCGTGAGGAAACGCCAGTTTCCTCACGAAGTGTACCTAGAATAATAAATAAATATATTGGTGGACAATTCACACACAACACCGTCTGACCCCAAACCAAGCAAAGCTTGTACCATGGCGGCCAGATAGCTGATATAATACTTATATAGTTCTAAATACATACTTATTATACATATAATTTTTCGAAGTCATGAGTCATCCACCAACCCGCACTGGGCCAGCGTGGTGGATCATGGCCTTAACTTTCTCATTGCGAGAGAAGGCCCCGATTCCCAGGAAACAAATTAGTGGGTTGTTTATGCAGAAGGCACAGAGCTCACTAGTTTCCACCGAGCATCGGACTGGCCTAGTCGAGGTGGTATTTGCCAGCCGAGCCCCAGCCTGCGCGGGCCCCCCAGGGGCCTGGTTTGCGGGACATGCAGTAACCATAGGATAAGGTCTTAGACCCCCTTGTCATTACCATGTAACCACCAGGGTTCTTTCAACCCAGTCCGACCCTGTTTGCACCCTGTTTGTATATTCACCAATATATGGTCAACAATTGTTTCTTTATTGAAGTGAAAACTTCGTTTGGTGCGGCACAGACAGAATTTCGTGGGCTTCGAAAATTGAATTCTAGCGTCACGCTCGGGAGTGATAAGAAATCGTCTTATCAACTCGGGCCCATGACTAATGGCCATCTAGAAATGCGTCAGCATTTCCCATTGGCTGACGCATTTCTAGGTGGCCATGCTCATGGCCGCGCCCTCTGGTTTCACCCGCGTAGTTTCCAAGGTAAGCTATCAAATTCTGAGTTATAAGTTTTCACTTCTATCGGCAGTTTCTATGACTGCCAATTTTTTTTATTCATATTTCTGTAACTTTTTCTACCTGTTAGCTGCCAAAAAGAGTTAATCTATCTATCTATAATTGACACCTGGAGGTCTACCGAAAAAAAATACGGTCTTAGATGTTGCTTTCCGCTTCAAATTATGGGATATCGATAGGAAACCCAAAACCCATTCGACTATAGAAAGGCTTGTCTTTTGAGCAGTCAAGGATCGAAGATAATTTTACTAAAGAAAGGATAAGAAAAGAGATAAAATATATAAAAATTTGCTCAGGCTACGTTACATTTGGCGGCCAATATTCTTGTTTTCTGAATACCGCTGCTTTATTTTCCATTGGTCGCTCAGTATAATGCTGAAATCAATAAAATAATTCATTTGACGTTTGCATTACCACGCTGCCTTATGTCTCGACACCAAACGGCTCAAATATTTGTCCACTTCCAAGATCTGCAAATTTGCGCCGTTTGAGTCGGAATACATTATTTCAACATATTACAAAGTCCAAAATAGCGACTATATCATGGATGACATTCATCAACATCATCAGCCGCAAGACGTCCACAGCTGCACATAGGCCTCTAGATTTCCACAACGAACGGTCCCGCGCAACCTGCAACCAGCGGTTTCCAGCGACCTTTGTGAGGTCATCTGTCCATCTAGTAGGAGCCGTCCAACACTGCGTGGTTCTCTTCCGGTTCGTGGTTGCCACTCGAGAACTTTTCGCATTAACATTAAAACACCATCAATATTCAGCTATCTGGCCGCCATCACACAAGTTTTGCTTAGTTTGGGGTCAGATGGTGTTGTGTGTGAATTGTCCACCAATATTTATTTATTATTATTTATTTATTTAGTAAACAGCTTTATAATATGAAAACTTACTGATTTAAACGCCTTATTCTTGTTTTCAGGTACAGACAAGAAACGCTATGTAGAAAAAAAATAGTTTAGAAGACGTTTTTTTTATAGTATAGAGTAACAAGACGAGCAGGACAGGTAACTGATAGTAAGCAAAATGCCCGCCTATAGCAACACAGGGACACGCAGCTATTAGGATACGAAGAGTCCAAATCATTACGCTCACAGCACCGCATTGCGCTTGTCACCCGTAGAAATACGTTGTTTCATATCTAAGCCCAATAATTTCTCTGGAAACATTGCCCTTCAAACTGGGGCAAATAATGCTTACACACTACAGCTCAATGGCAGTAAAGTTGACAAAAAGTGTAGGATTCCAAAATTTCAAAATCCACTGAGGCAACGCAGCCTAGAGCAGCGTTGCCAGATTTTTCTTTGACAATTCGGTATGTCAATTGCAAACATGCCTTTTGTATGAGGAAATTTCTAGCGCGTCTAGCGGCGTCGGATTTATTCATACAAATTATGTCATGTTTACGCGCTCACGGTAAAACGCGTTTTGCTATCGACAAAACTCGCATTCAGCATACGGGACTTTGACACTTTCTGAGTGGAAAAGGTGGGAGGGAAATTCTAGTCGCAAGCGGGACATAGTAAAAGAATAAAAGACACCTGGACTCCCACAACACAGGTCACCCTAGTGTGGGGTCCAGTGCACACTAACACTCTATTCATCCGTACCACCTATTGTTTTTGTATATTTTCATGTGTTTTATATTATGAATGTTTTATTTTGGCACAATAAACGTTTCCATTTCATTTCATTTCAAGTGATTTTTTTTTTATATTAAAGAGTGACGAGACGAGCGGGCCATGTGCCTGTTGGTTAGCAACATGCCTGCCACATAACAGCACAGTGACTTACAGCTATTGGAACATGAAGAGTCCAAATCATTAGCTAGCACTGCGCTGCGCTCGTCACCCAGAGATCTAAGGTGTTATATCTTTAAGCCCAGTAATTTCTCTGGAAAGATTGCCCTTCAAACCGGAACACAGTAAGTAATACATTATTGCTTGGCGGTAGAATAACTGGCAAATGTGTGGTACTTCCCCAAGCGGACTCTGCTATGAACCCTACCACTACAAAAAATAAATATTTATGTTTCAAATATTTATATTGGTATCTTTGTACCGGAGTATTAAATTACGATTCCATGATAGCAAAAATAGCAATTGAAAAAAATGTATTTTAATGAATAAAAATATAGTATTTTGACAAAACATATTTACCCTATAATTAGCATATTGGGAGGATGGAATCTTGGGATCCCTGGGAAAAACGGAAAGTGGGACAGAGCTCCGAATCCAACAAAGCGGGACAGAGCTTGTCTCGCGCGGGACACCGAATGTGTCACGTGAAAATCGGGACGTCCCGCTAATATCGGGACGTCTGGCAACACTGGCCTAGACGTTCTTATTACGACAGTAGAGTTAAACCTCTTTGTGATTTGAAACGTCAACAGCGAAATGTACAATTAGTGGATGGATTTTTGCTTCATGTAACACCAATCTACTTAATTTGTCTCACAAAGCTTTACGAGCTTTATTTGTCGAGCTTTATTTGTCGAGGGATGTAAAAATCACTCTGTTTAAAGCTTACTGTCAGTCATTTTACTAGAGCAGCCTTAGTACAGTCGAGGTAAACATAAAACTAGCCTGAAATAGAAAAAATTCCGGGGAGCGATTTTTTTTTATGAAACGTCGGATAGGGTTGTTGGAAGTATAAATTTCGATTTTCTAACTAATCCCGGTAGAGGGTTCGCCACCATCTTGTTTTTAAGTTTTTGTGAAATAACTCGTTCATTTTCAACTTCAGAGCAAAAATGATGGTCTTCAAAGTTGTTGGAAATTTAATTTCTCACAAGTTTGCTTCATATAGTTTTTACGCTAGGATCAATATTTGCAGTGTTATACTATCAAGTTTATCAAAAAAATCGTAATGGGTGCAATTTTATTTTCTTCAACTTTGGTTCTCGCACATTTTTTACTTATTTTATTTTTAGTATTTGTTGTTACAGCGGCAATAGAAATACATCATCTGTGAAAATTTCAACTGTCTAGCTATCACCGTTCTTGAGATACAGTCTGGTGACAGACGGACGGACGGACGGACGGATGGACAGCCAAGTCCCAGTAATAGGGTTCCGTTTTTACCCTTTGGGTACGGAATCCTAAAAAGTGCGAGAACCGAAGTTGAAGAAAATAAAATTCCACCCATTACGATTTTTTTGATAAACTTGATAGTATAACTCTGCAAATATTGATCCTAGCGTAAAAACTATATGAAGCAAACTTGTGAGAAATTAAATTTCCAACAACTTTGGTGACCATCATTTTTGCTCTAAAGTTGAAAATGAACGAGTTATTTCACAAAAACTTTAAAACACGATGGTGGCGAACCCTCTACCGGGATTAGTTAGAAAATCGAAATTTATACTTTTTTTTTTTTTTTTTTTTTTTAACTGTAATAGGTTCGCACTTGACCACCATCTCGCCTGATGTTAAGCGACGATGCGATCTACGATGGAACGTGCTTACCTAGAAGAAACCGATTCACTCTCGATTTGAAGACACCCAGATTGTAACCATCGGGAAAAACCCACTCAGGCAACGCATTCCACAACTTAGACGTTCTTATCACAAACGTGAAGTCAAATCTCTTTGTTCGTGTTTTTGGAACATCAACCATGAAACGATGTCGCTTTTTTGAGATACGAGAATTCCGATAGAAGAAAGGGCAAGGTGGTATTAAATCATGCAGATCAGTTGCACACTCTCCGAAGTGTATCCGATAAAAAACCGATAAGCTAGCAATCTTGCGGCGATGATCAAGACTTTGAAGTCTTTTACGCACAAGAGTGTCATTGCCTATGAGCCTTTTGGCACGTCTCTCAATCGATTCCAGAGTCTCCAGCTGATACTTAGCCGATCCATCCCAAAGGTGCGAACAGTACTCCATACAGGAGCGAGTCTGTGCTTTATACAACGTGAGCAACTGCTCAGAATTGAAGTATCTTCGCACCTTTGAGAGGACACCCAGTTTTTTGGCGGCTAGTTTAGCCTTAGACTCAATATACGTGCCAAAGTTGAGCGTCGATGACAAAGAAACGCCCAAAAGCTCGAGATGGTCAGTAACCGGCACGGATACGCCTCGAAAAGTAGGAGCCAGTGTGAATGGACTCCTTTTAGCGGAGAATAAACACGCCTGTGTTTTTCCTTCGTTAAACTTGGCCAAATTGGCATCGCCCCATGTAGAAACTGCCTCAAGGGCCAAGTTCAAACGCTCGATCATACCTTCTCTCAATAGCTGAGTTTGTTGTCCACTGGCTCTCGCGCTGGATATATAACTCTCTACGACGGTGCTATCATCTGCGTACCCAAAGATACCGGGCTTCAACAGATCATCGATATGTAGCAGGAAGAGCGTCGCAGAGAGTACCGACCCCTGAGGAACTCCGGCATTGATAGCCATTTGATCCGACGAGCAGCCATCAATGACGACTCGTATGGATCGATCCCTCAAGAAGTCCGATAACCACGCAATAAACCCAGGTGACAAACCATAGCCCGAAAGCTTGCTTATAAGGCCATCATGCCAAACCCTGTCGAAAGCCTTCGAGATATCCAGGGAGACTGCAAGTGCTTCCCCGTGTTTCTCGATAGCTTCACTCCAGATGTGGGTGACATACGCTAGAATGTCCCCGGTGGACCGGTTCCGGCGAAACCCATATTGCCGGTCACTGAGGAGGTCTTTCGATTCTAGGTATGCCAGGAGCCTGTGGTTTAAGACACGTTCCATAGTCTTACAGAGTATGGACGTGACTGAGATGGGCCTGTAGTTGACAGGGTCAGTACGACTGCCTTTTTTGGGCACAGGTTGCACGTTAGCAAGCTTCCACGACTTCGGCACTTGCCCAGTTTGGAGAGAAAGTCTAAACAGGCGTGTTAGTACTGGAGACAACTCAGGTGCACAAACCCTCAGTACTATGGCTGGAATTCCGTCCGGGCCACTGGCTTTATTCACATCCAGATTGCGTAGCACTTTACGAACCTCCTTCTGGCGAATATGTATTTCAGACATTACAGTCTGACTGCCAGGTGGAGTTGGGGGTATCGCACTACCAGCATCTAGACGTGAAGATTCCGCAAACTGAGACGCAAACAAGTTTGCCTTCTCTATAGCGGTGTGAGCCAGCGTCCCATCAGGTTTAAGCATTGGAGGTAGTGAGGGGCGGCAGAAGTTCGATTCGACTGACTTAGCTAGGGACCAAAACGCTTTGCTGCCCGTAGGGTATGAAGCTAGTTTGTTCCCTATTCGACTAATATGGTCAAATCGAGCCCTCTGTAGAACCTTTTTGCATGCCTTAGCAGCCTTGTTAAACGCTTTCTTCTTCTGGTGCGTGTCCTTTGCCTTACGTTGTCGAGCATCAACCCAAGCTAGGTAAGCCTCATGCTTAAATGCTTCAGCATTTTTACACTGAGGACCAAACCAAGGGCGAGCTTTGCTGGATAATGGAACGTCAGCGTATGGTATAAAATATTCCATAGCCGTTTGGATCACTTCAGTCACAGCATCCGCGCAAGTTGAAGGATCACCAGAAGAAAAGCACAATGGCTGCCATGGGTAAGACGCAAAAAAAGAACGCATCTCATCCCAATCTGCTAACTTGTATCGCCACAACCGCCGGTTGCCTCTAGGGCTTGGATCAGGCGGATGGTACATTGATACTGACTTCACCAGACAGTGGTCGGAGCTGCCTAACGGCGAAGATACCGCCACGGAATATCGGTCTGGATCAGTTGTCAGCAGAAGGTCTAAACAATAAGGAGTATGCGACTCAACGTCAGGTACCCGAGTGGCCCCTTGGACCAGCTGGGTCAGGTCTAACGATAAAGCTAGCTTTCTCGTTTCCTGCCCAGCGTGGTCAGTGTCCCGGTATGGGAACAGCCAATCCTTGTGATGACCGTTAAAATCCCCCAGCAACACTAGTTGGGCTGATGGATACTTTTGCTGAGCCGCGTCCGCCGCCTCACTCAAATATTCCATGAGCCTAGTTGTCTCCAGATCCCCACTGTGCGACCGATAGACACAGGCATACACAATTTTGTCTATGCCTGTGTCTATCAGCGCCCAAATTACAGAGAATCTGGTGTCCTCAAGGTTACGGAGACGCCGACAGCAGATATCGTCACGGGCGTACAGGCACACTCCAGCACGTGGCTTAAAGTTGTGCTCCAACGTGTAACCAGGGTAGTTTAGGTACGCCACGTCTGACGGACGTCCTATCTGCGTCTCCGTAAGAAACAACAGTGATGGCTGCTCAGTCTCCAGGTGGTGGTGTACTGCTGTGATATTTGAGTGCAGACCTCGGATATTCTCGAGGTGCACTTTAAGGATCAAGGAGTGCAGCCGCTTAATAACTTTGCTTCTATTTTTGACCTTGTTCATGATTGTTTGAGGGTGAATTACGGTGGGAAAACGGAAGTAGAACGAGGCTACACACTGCTGACCAACGGCCACAACACACAACACGAATACATCTATGGGAAACTAGTCTGGAGACTGCGGGGACGCCCGAGCCCCCCCGGGGATGTCTATCTGGCCTTGATATCCGGTCGCCAACCGGCAGGATAGCGCATCCCGGGATTTTTCGCTAGATGGCGGGGCAGCCTTTCATGAGGGGCTAGCTCACTACTTGGGCCCCCTACTGTCTGCGGTCGGTCGCGGCAACCGTGCCTCGGATCCCGCTACCCTCCACGACTAGCTTTCCGATGCAAAGTAATGTTGTGTGGCAATCCGGTCTTGCAGTTATGCAGCAACTGCTCTGACCCGTCTTCCCAAATGGCGTCATCAGACTACATGGCCGGAACACGGCTAGGCCGCTTGGCGGCATGACTTAAGTCTGATGGGTGGTCACCAGCCACGGCCGAGGCCTACCACCGGTATTTTTTGTCAGCTGTTTAGCACCACCCAGGGACCACGTGTGAGGTTTCTATTTACAGGTTCTTTCTCACGGACGAAGCTGACACAGTCCCCAAACTTCCAACAACCCTCCCCGACGTTTCATAAAAAAAAATCGCTCCCCGGAATTTTTTCTATTTCAATGTCTGCCCCGACCGTGCTACCTGTGGATAATACTCCGAGATCCCAGAGCTCCCAGACGTCACTATTTTCTGATGAATGAAATGTGGACGATTGAATAGAGTTAGTAAGTACCAAGAACACATGCTTACTCGCTAACTTGCTTAGACGGCCAATTTTGAGATGGGTAATGAAGGTACATTAAAACATGACTTACTTCACGTATTTTCTAATAAGTGATTTTCACGTATTTTGTAGGCAATATCCTTAACCCATATCTTCCCACTGCCCCATTTAAGGTGCACTTAAATGGGGCAAAGCAACAAAATAGTTGTCTGACAAACATATTTACAAATGGAGCATGAGAATTTAAGTGAAGTTAAATTATTATTTTGGAGTTGTTAAGCAAAACGGCCGACGGAAAGTGTCTGGGAGTATTGGGACCTTGTTTTTAAGGATATTGCCTACAACATACGTGAAATTCACTTTTTAGAAAATACGTGAAGTAATGTTTGTATGTACCTTCATTACCCCATATTTCAAAATTGGCCGTCTAAGCAAGTTAGCGAGTAAGCAGGTGTTCTTAGTACTTACTAACTCTACTCAATCGTCTACATTTAATTCATCAGAAAATAGGTGACATCTGGGAGCTCTGGGATTTTACTCTATAAAGCATACTCGTCGAACGGCCAGTACTCTATGTGTACAATATAATGACATTTAGGATGCTGATGCGGCTGCCTCGTTTTTGTAAATACGTGAAATTCACTTATTAGAAAATACGTGAAGTAATGTTTGTATGTACCTTCATTGCCCCATATTTCAAAATTGGCCGTCTAAGCAAGTTAGCGAGTAAGCAGGTGTTCTTAGTACTTACTAACTCTACTCAATTGTCTACATTTCATTCATCAGAAAATAGGTGACGTCTGGGAGCTCTGGGATTTTACTCTATAAAGCATACTCGTCGAACGGTCAGTACTCTACGTGTCCAATATAATGACATATTTAGGATGCAGATGCGGCTGCCTCGTTTTTGTAGCGCATCACAGATGTTCGCGGAGGCGCGTACTGACGACTTTCATGCAGTGATGCGTAAAAAAGTCGCATCTATACGGTGGCGGACTCGGGGCAATTGTAACAGTATCCTTCAAATGATTGTGTCGCGTGTGGACTGTCCCATCCGGTACAGATGGATGCGAGTGTTGATGGGCGAAAAACTGTAGGACTACCGTGTAGATGAACATGTCGGTCACCCGAGAACTTTAGCTGTTGTGTATTGTGTAATTTATTTATCTTATATATAAAATTCTCGTGTCACAGTGTTTGTTTCCTTACTCCTCCGAAACGGCTTTACTGATTTTTACCAAATTTTATTTGCATATTCAGTAGGTCTGAGAATCGGCTACTAGCTATTTTTCATACCCCTGAGTATTAGGGGTTGTTCCACCCAAACATTTTTTTTTTAATTTTTGGTATTTTTTTTTTGTTTTTTTTTTATAATGTGGCGTTAAAAAATACATACAACCCTAAATTTTTACTCTTATACCACCAACCCCTGTTTTTTTATAGCCATTTTAGTAATTTGATCATTTGGCAGTGAACTCCTAAACGACCGATTGAAGTCCTAAACGACCGATTTGAATGTTTTTTTTGTGTGTGTATTCGAAGATGGTTTAAATTCACAAATAAGCCCGGCAGATGGCGCTGCAGGCAGTGTCTAGGTTATGTCCGAGCGAAGCCGGAACGGGCCGCTAGTCTATATATATAAAAATCAATGCCACTTTTCGTTGTTAGTGAACTCCTCCTAAACGGCTGAACCGATTTAAATGATTTTTTCTGTATGCGTTTGGGTAGGGCCCTCGATGGTTTAGATTCACAAATCAGCCCGACAGATGGCGCTGCAGTTGGTATCTAGGTTATTATCCGAGCAAAGCCGGAACGGGCCGTACGTTTTTCTAATAAAAATTAGTAGTTATTAATATTGGACATTACTTTTATTTTTATTTTTTGTACCTATTGTAATTTAATTGATATGGAATAATGTAAATTCTGAAATAAATTATTGATTGATTGATTTACGCTTTACCTCTTCTTACTTCTTATTCTTTTATTTCTGGAGCGCTGGCGGCAAATTCTTTAACAGGTATTTGAGGTAAACTAAAAACTTGTCACATAGTTCTCCTATTCTAAAATAAATAAAACCGGCCAAGTGCGAGTGGGACTCCCGCACGAAGGGTTCCGTACCATTAGCAAGTAAACGACGAAAACCTCTTTGGCTCTATCCGAAATTCACATCGAAATTTCCGCAGACAGGCAACAAGTTTCTCTAAAATTTTGATTTTTCCTTCATGATTCTGGTGATGAATTCGATATCGTGTTTTATTTTTGGCGCAATCTAGTTTGCTTGAGACGGACTAATCGAGCCAGAAACGGTAAAAAATCTAGTTTGTAGTATGGAAGCCCTTCTTAAATATTATTTTTATTACATTTTTAGTATTTGTTGTTATAGCGGCAATAGAAATAAATAATCTGTGAAAAATTCAACTGTCTAGCTACAGCTTCTTGAGATACAGCCTGATGACAGACGGACGGACGGACAGACGGTCAGCCAAGTCTCAGTAATAGATCAGATAGAACAGATCATTTTGGTGGGACTTTCTACTTGTCAGGTGATTTATATTGAGGGATTCAGTTTGCCCTGCTACTCATCAGCCAAGTTTCCACCTCCGTGTTAGGGTATATTAGGAGAGCTTTGTGAAAAGTTTTCAGCTTGCCTTATTATACTTATGCCTACCCAAAATTTGCTGCCAGATCTCAATATATTTACAGAAGTCTACGCTATGATATAAATCTTAGTAATAGGTTAGCTTACCCCAAATTCTTTAAAGTCTTTTTTCAATTCTGTCTCATCTCTGTTCAGCAAAGTCTGAAAATCATTTTACGTAAAAAATTATAATCATTTATACTAGAGGTGTGGTCGGTATTTGATCGTATTTTTAGGGTCCCGTAAAACGTAAAAACGGAACCCTTGTAGATTCGTCATGTCTGTCTGTCTGTCTGTATGTCCGTCCGTATGTCACAGCCACTTTTTGCCGAACTATGAGAACTACACTATTGAAACTTGGTAAGTCGATGTATTCTGTGAACCGCATTTAGATTTGTACAAAAAAAATTAAAAAAAGAAAAATTAGGGTGCCCTCCATAATTAGAACTGAAACCCACATTTTTTTTCATCAAACCTACACGTGTGGGGTGTCTATCGATAGGTCTTCAAAAATGATGTTGAGGTTTCCAATATAATTTTGTCTACACTGAATAATTTGCGTGAGAGACACTTCTAAAGTGTGTCCCCCCCCCTCTAACTTCTAAAGTAAGAGAATGAAAAAACTAAAAAAAATATATGATGTCTATTACCATGCAAACTACCAACGAAAATTAGTTTAAACTCGATCTGATGAGTAGTTTTTTTTTTAGTACGTCATAAATACACTATTATTAAAACTTCGATCAAAGTTACAACGAACTACAAGAACTATGCGTACTATGTATATTATGTTACTTGCTGCAACGGAACCCTTCATGGGCGAGTCCAACTCGTACTTGGCCATTTTATTTACTGATTTAATGTGGTTTTATACATAAGTAAAAGAAATTGCATTCACCACTTCTTCTCTAAATACACTACTAACAGTGCCCCGCAGTTTTACCCGCATTGTTCCCGTTCCCTAAGCTTTCATAATATCTAATGTACTATTCTACTCGTAAAACTAACAGCGGCCCAAATTTCAACCCGATACGTTCAGCCGATCCGACGTGATTAAGCAACAAACATCAAAAAAGTTTCATTAGTAGGATAAGTATGGGAATTTTCAAATTCCTCCGTTCGCGCCATTTTAGTAAAACAGGACTGCAAAGTTTTTGTGTCACGTATCTATTAGTATCTACTTGATACTTTTTTTTTTTATCTACTTGATCGACAAACTCGTTTTTTTTTAATGAAAAGTTCTTTAGGCGCACCACAGGCACATTTTTCGTGGGCTGTTGAATTGAATTCTAGCACCGGAAGCTTTTAAAAATGCAAAAAATTAAAATACTTAAGAGTTATATCAATAGTTGATCTTACCATATCGTCTTCTTTCTTCTTTGGCTGTACAAAATAATAGTTATTACATTATCGATTCCTTAATCTAATCTAAGGGATGATAGGGGGGGGGCATTATATAAAAAAACTATATATATTGGTGGACATTAAACACACAAGACCATCGAACTAAGCAAAACTTATACTATGGAAGCCCAATCGCTAATATAATACCTAGGAATATAATGGTAAATATAAACTTATTATGCGTAGAAACACCCAAACAATTTAAATATTTGTATTCATCACACAGATTTTGCTCTGGGTGGGAATCAAACCCACGACCCTCAAGCTTTGCAGACAGACTTACTACCAACTAAGCCACGAGACCAGGCTATAGACTACAGGCCCGTGAACAAAATTTACGTAGTAAATGAACCACCAGGAGACCTATGTAGGATGATAGAAGGGTATAAAGTAATAAGATTTAGCACTATGCCGTCACTTGTAAGCTGTCCAACTGAGTACAGTCGAAGCGGGGGGGTTGCAACCCTCGATAATTTCTCCTTGTCGCATGATTTTTGTACGGGATTGCGAAATAATGGACTAGGAGGGGTATTAAAACTGTATGAAACCCATGCCGTACATAATCAAATGCCCAAATTTAATCTGTAAATCGTCGGAAGATCACGAATTTTTCCGACAAACTAATAATTAAAAACTTAAAATTTAAATAGTTTCAATACCTCTTCCAATCTAGTATTCTGCTACGCCGTACAAAAATCATGCGACAAGGAGAAATGATCTAGGGTTGCAACTCCGACTCTTCAACTGTACTCAGTTGGACAGCTTACAAGTGACAGAATGGTGCTTAATCTTATTACTTTGTACTCTTCTATAATTCTACATAGGTCTCCTAGTGGTTCATTTACTACGTAAATTTTGATCACGGGCCTGTAGTCTACTAGGGATATATCAGAAATATTGAAATATCGATTTACGTGAGAGGTCCCGTTATCTATAATCATCTGCCTGATGACGTAAGAAGCGTGGCGTCCGTCGGACTGTTTAAAAATCGTTTAAAAACTTATTTGATAGGAAACGCCTATTATTCGATGAAAGAGTTTTTTGGTGACAATTACTACAAAAAATTGTTCTAAACAATGATCAAATGTATAGTGTTGTTTAAGTACAAATTATGTTTTGTGATATATTTTTTATTATTAAGTACATACCTATTATTCAATAACTATTAGATTGTTTTTGTGAATTTAAAATTGTGACTTGTAAATTATGTTTACCAATAAATATGATCTGTATCTATGTATATTGTTTTTATTAAGAGTGACAAGATGAGCAGGAATTGTGCGCCTGATGGTAAGCAACAATCCAGCCCATTACAGTTAACTGGCACGTAGCTATATGAGCATGAAGTGTCTAAATCATCTAGCACTGCATTGCACTCGTCACCCGGAGATATGAGATTTTTTATCTCTCAGCTCTGTAATTTATATGCAAACATTGTCCTTGAAACCGGGACACAGTAATGTTTGCACACTACTAATTGGTGGTAGAATAACTGACAAGGTGTGGTACTTTCCCAAGCTGACTGTGCAAAGTATGCAAGCTCTTTGCAGAGTAAATTTGTAAAATATTGTTTTTTTTTAATTTGTAAAAAAAAGTAAAAAAAAAAAGCAAAAAAATTACTGCTATGTAACTGAAGAAAAAACGTCTGGAATACAACATAGCAACATAGAACATGGCAGCTCTGCATTCCGTTAAACTGAAAAGATCATTGTGTAATAAATATTCTTTTTCTGAAGTCATGTGAAAGCCGATTTACATCAGACGAGCGAATGCTCATTCTATCCCCACTGTATCAAATTCATTTGGTGTAAACAAACGTAGAGCATTATTTCCTTGTTTTGTTTGCGTTCGCAAAGATTCTATGGAATATATAATATGGAAAACGCTAAGAACGATCATTCGTTTAGGTACACTAAAAGATCGAGAAAGAATGCTCTTGTTCCAGCTCTAGCTCTATGTTCGTTTAGTTTAAATCGGCCTTGAGTCTAAACGAACTAAAAGTCCCAAACGAAGTCGCGAGTAGTTACTAGTAATTTTAATTTAAAAAAACTCAAAGTCTAAGTCACTGACTCGTGGTTGCCAAACCCTCATACTATGTTGCATCTACGAATTAATTCAAAAACACCGTATAACCAACATTGCGGCATCCCCACAATTTCTGCTAGGTAAGCGCACTTCAAAATAGACCGCGTCGTCGCTTAGCATCACACATATTTTCGATTAACGACGCTCTACGGCTTTATCTACGAAATTACCGTTCCTGTAAATTCCCTGTAATTTCCTATGTACTATTCTAGAACATAAAAGACTACAGGCCCGTGAACAAAAATTACTTAGTAAATGAACCACCAGGAGACCTATGCAGGATGATAGAAGGGTATAAGGTAATAACATTCAGCACTATGCCGTCACTTGTAAGCTGTCCAACTGAGTACAGTTGAAGAGGAGGGTTCCGATCCTCGATCATTTCTCCTTGTCGCATGATTTTTGCACGGCGTTGCGAAATAATGGATTAGAAGAGGTATCCTGGTGGTTCATTTGACCCGTAAAATTTGTTCACGGGCCTGTAGTCTATAAACTATGTAGGCTAAATTTCAGTTCAGCTATTGTTGAAATTGATTGCGCAAACATCAAAACATTTGTATTTAAAATAAACCTACAGCGTTCCGCCGTTTTACGCGCGAAGTTACCGTTCCTGTCATTATTTCTGGATAAAAAGTAGCGTAAGTGTTCTACCAGACTATAATCTAGGTATAAGTGTTCCAAATTTCAACCCAATCCATTTCATACGCTACGACGGACGTGGTTGAGCAAGAAATATACATCCAAATATCCAAACATTGACATTTGCCTTAATTTTTGTTAAGAATGTATGTAAAGTAAATGTATGAAAATAAATAATAATAGGATGTATGTAGGTATGATAAAAATTATGAATAGTGGAATATTGTGAGCCAAACGCCTCCTCATTTATTTATTTATAAAGAACTGCCGACATGTGCTAACAGCATAGCCAACACGCACAAACGGCCATAATACACATAAATTACAAAAAAATATTACTAAACACAACAATATAAACAATAAAAAAATATATATAACAGAGATGCAACACAAAAGTACATTAATAACATTAATTAGCGTAAGTAACGAAATTGATACATATATCTAATACACGCTTAAATTTGTCGAAAAATATTATATACAACGTGGTGGATTTACCCCCAACAATATTTTAACAGTCCATTCTAACACTGATGTACACTTCATCACCCAAGGTCGCTTTCCCCTCAGCACGGTAGATCACGAGATAATGCGAGTCAAAGTTTGACGCAAAATTTCCACCAAATCACCAGCTTCAACCCTAAAGCAAGTACAGCAGACAAACGACCTTGCCGCCGACGCCGCGACGTCGTACAAAAATCCGTGAGGAGATCTGGCCATTAGGGGCATGTCAAATGAAATAACAACCGAAAAATTATTTTTTTTATGGAAAAATTTTTTTGATCTTTCATGCCTAATTTTCACATACGTGATTCAAAACTTAATGTAGATGAACTACCATAAATATTGTTGCACCTTTCTGCAACACCTTGTACATATATACTTACTTACTTCTTGTATCTGATTTTAACAGGCACCACTTCCAGTTTACCATGCAAAAAACTCAGGGTATAGCTCTTAGATAAAGAATAAGTAAGTAGATCAGGTTTTTCCGCATGGCTCCTTTGTACCAATCCTAAGCAGATGAGGCGTATGTTAGCTATGGAAACAAAGTGATGTGCCGCGACAAAAGTATGGCACTTGCACAAGAGCGACAAGGCAAGAGCGATCAGACCCGTGCTTTCCATTTAAAAGCATTTGTTCTGACTCTATATGTAAACTCTTTAGTATAGCAACAAGAGACATTACCTTACCAGCTTCAAACTTCCGCCATTCGCGCCGTGAATGGGATAACTTACAGAGTAGGTTCAGAAATGTTTATAAATAAATAACAAAATTTACCAATTTTAACTGTGCTCTCAACCGTGTCTCTTCTTGGCTTAGGTCCTGTTGGTTTTTAAAACTTACTTAAAATAAAGTGGCCAAGTGCGAGTTGGACTCGCCCATGAAAGGTTCCGTTGCAGCAAGTAACATTATATACATAGTACACAAAGTTCTTGTAGTTCGTTGTAACTTTGATCGAAGTTTCAATAATAGTGTATTTATGACGTACTAAAAAAAAACTACTCATCAGATCGAGTTCAAACTAATTTTCGTTGGTAGTTTACATGGTAATGTACATCATATATTTTTTTTAGATTTTTCATTCTCTTACTTTAGAAGTTAGAGGGAGGGGGGGGACACATTTTACCACTTTGGTACAAGTGTCTCTCGCGCAAATTATTCATTGTAGACGAAAATAATTTTAGAAACCTCAACATCATTTTTGAAGACCTATCGATAGACACGTGTAGGTTTGATGAAAAATAAAATTTTGAGTTTCAGTTCTCAGTATGGAGGGCAACCCTAATTTTTCTTTTTTTTTAATATTTCTGTTGAAATCTTAATGCGGTTCACAGAATACATCTACTTACCAAGTTTCAACTGTGTAGTTCCCATAGTTTCGGCAAAAAGTGACTGTGACATACGGACGGACAGACAGACAGACGGAGAGACAGACAGACATGACGAATCTATAAGGGTTCCGTTTTTAGGTTTTACGGAACCCTAAAAATGAGGTAATTTCGACCGTAAATATCTTTTTTTTAATGCTTTGACGGATATCTTCGTTATGGCTGGTCTAGTAAAGTTACGGCTGGTCTAGTCGGGAGAACGGCGCCTGCCGATCCGGAGACCTCGGGTTCAAACCCCACACGCACCACTGTCGTTTCGAAGTCATGTGCGTAATGCCGCTAACTTAAAACGGTGAAGGAAAACATCGTGAGGAAACCGACATGTAACTAGAATTTTTCGAAGTCAAGTGTCATCCACCAACCCGCACTGGGCCAGCGTGGTGGATTATGGCCTTAACAGAGACTTCCGAACTTCCTTGCGAGAGGAGGCCCGGAGTCCCAGCAGTAGGAACGTTTAGTGGGCTGTTGATGATGATGTTGTTGATGATATCTTCGTAGTTTATGAACCAATTCTGATGTTTTTTTTTTTGTTCAATCTTATAGTGTTCAATAAAAACTTAAAAAAAATGTTTCGAATACCTAGAACTGAACTGATAGATGACAAATTATCCTCGCCTATCAATGTCGTACTTAATACCAGTACAAAAACTTTAATGCTGTTTGCAGATAAGATTAAATAATACAAAACATTTTAAAAGTTATCCCAATCAAACTGGTATCTTCGAGAGGCACTATTGCATTTGCCTGTTTGCCTGTCTGACAAAAAAACTTGATTTAGTAATTCATAGAATGAAAAAAAATTGCTGATTAAAGTCTTCTTCTTCTCTTCATCTTTGTCTTTTCATGTCTATTATTTTTTTCTTTTATAGCATGGAGTGACGAGACGAGCAGGTCATGTGCCTGATGGTAAGCAACATGCATGCCACATAACAGCACAGTAACACGCAGCTATTGAAAAATGATAGTCCAAATCATTACCTAGCACTGCACTGCGCTCGTCACCCAGAGATCTAAGATATTATGTCTCTAAGCCCTGTAGTTTCTCTGGAATCATTGCCCTTCAAACCGGAACACAGTAATGTTTGCACATTACTGCTTGGCGGCAGAATATTTGGCAAAGGTGTGGTACTTCCCCAGTCGGACTCTGCTAAGAGTTCTACCACTACTACAAATGTAATACAAATGTCTGGTTTAATTTGGAAAATGTCAGCTTACTAGCAACAAAGACGTAGCAGTATTTGTAACATTTCTGGCGCTACGCTTTCGGCCATCAGGGGCGGGCGCAAGCAGAAACACACTCATTACAACATAGCATGTTCCCACGATTAGTAACTCAGGAACCTTCTCTAGTATAAAATCAGAAGTGGTCAATAAATCAAACACCGTGGGCGTATTTCACTTTTATATTTTTAATCAGTTCCGCTACAATTTTACAACAATGGCCGCGTGTTTAATGAAATCAACTTAACATTTTTCAACCTCTTTTCTATGCCTTCCACAAATCTGCCCCCGACATGCCGGTGTTGCCAGTTTTTTATCAATTTTGTATTGCCAGTTTTTATCATTTTTATCCCAAATTGCCATTATATGGTTAATAACATTATTAGATAAAGAGCCACTGTCCAATACCAGCATGTGGATACATCTTATTTACCTAAATCTAACACTAGCAAGGAGAGGGTCAAGACCATAATCCACCACTCACTTAGGGTCTCAGCAGTTCTTGTTTTCCCAACTAGACCAGACATAACTAGTGCATACTCCTTACAGACCATAGCAATAACGCACTGTTTTAACTCTACACGGCTAACTCACACTTGATCTAGTCAGTCCAGTCCTTAAATTCCAGTTAATTAGAATGTGTTATGACCATGTTAGTTTTTGTACTTAAAATGCAGTGTTTGTTTGTTCTTTTTAACTCTTTTTTTTTAAAAACTCATTGCCAATATGCACACAGAGATGTTCACAAAACCGAAATGATTATTTCAAAATGGTAGTTTTTTAAAAGGTATGCGGAAGTTACGACGTCGACATTAGGTATAGGTCTCTATTTCTTTTCGCTAAACCATTTTTGATTCACCTCTGCAGAAACGCTGGTTGAAAATCATATACACTTACTTGATACATCTATAATAAAAGATAAAATGTGAACAAGATTTTAATTTCAATATTCTATGACCCAGTGGCGTATCTAGGTAACCAAGGGCCCTGGGGCAAATTAAAAAATAGGGCCCCACTGCTATGTAAACTGATTAGGTTTTATCAAATAAAAAATTAAATATACAAATACTTTAAAAATGCTAAGCTAATTAAGCTCTTTTTTGTGCACTGCAGGGGAGATAATAAAAATATTAAACAGTAACAACATAAATTACAATTAATACTTGGTGTACCTAAGTTTGGACTTGGTGTGATACTTGGTGTGAGTTTAAACGAAATAGAAAAGATTCAAGGATTTATTATATAAAGGTCGGGCCAACTACCTGACTAAATAAAAATTATATTATTTACATTTTTTTTTGTTTTCAATTGCTTTTAGCGATAAATGTCGGAGTCGAGTTTGGCCCATATTATTTCTATTTTTTTATTATTTTCAATTTGCTAAATTACCTTTTAGCTGCTACAGAAGTGACAGGAATTGTAAAGAATAATAACATTGCGCTATTTACGCGCATTGGTTTCAAAACAGCTTACTGACCCTAAATGCAACTAAATCTAAATACATTGCCTTCTCAATCACTAAACGGACCCAGCCCAGCACTGTCTGCAACCTAAAACTCCACTCATGTGACGTTTCGCATACTAGTCCAGTAACTTTGTCGCCTGAATGTATGGAGTAGGATGCGTTAAATCCGGTAGATCTGATTTTTTGCAGACTTGTTTATGATGTTGGCCTAATGATTGTCCCAAGTTTGTGACCTCGAGCGACGAACGCAACTTTGTCAAAAATCGAAAAAACCGCGTAAAAATCGTTTATTTTTCAAATTTTGGCGATTATAACCCTAAACGACTAGTTTTTGTAAAAACTTTTTATGGCGTTTATAAAGTAGACTAAATTTGCTACAATAATATGATACTAGAATTGTTTCTGTACACTCAATAGTTTCTGAGAATAAGTCTTTCAAAGTTTATATTTTTTTTCGTACTTCGCACTATTTAGCAATATTTTAACTCCTACTTGACCACTTTGTGGCACAGTTACGGCGGTTTTTAACCCTCGACCAAAAAAAGAGGTGTTATAAATTTGACGTCGAAGTCTGTCTGTCTATTAGACAGACACACATACAGGTCTGTCTCTATGTGTATCTGCCTGTGTGTGTATCTGTCTATGGCACCGTAGAGCTCAAACGGATAAGCCGATTTCGATGCGGTTTTTTTTATTTGAAGATACATTTTTGTGTTGATGTTTTGAGCTATTTTTGGTTAATATCGATTCAAGATGGCCGCCTCCACCAAATGGCAGACCAAATATTTCATCACAATCTACGTCAATATGGGTATCAAATGAAAGAGCTTGATTAGTAGAGTACTATACAGTATAACAAATTTAAAATCACAAAATGGCGAACTCCATATTTTTTTTTCACTAATGCCTTAATATGGGTATCAAATGAAAGGGCTTGACTAGTAGACTACTATGCACTATGACAAATTTCAAATCTATGATGGCCGCAGCCACAAAATGACGAAATACGTCTCTTTTTCACAACTACCTCGATATGGTATAAATATAAATTGTTCATAGTGTATAGTAGTCTACTAGTCAAGCTCTTTCATTTGACACCCATATTAAGGCATTAGTGAAAAAAAAAATATGGAGTTCGCAATTTTGTGATTTGAAATTTGTTATACTGTATAGTACTCTACTAGTCAAGTCCTTTCATTTGATACCCATATTGAGGTAGATTGTGATGAAATATTTGGTCTGCCATTTGGTGGAGGCGGCCATCTTGAATCGATATTAACCAAAAATAGCTCAAAACATCAACACAAAAATGTATCTTCAAATAAAAAAAACCGCATCGAAATCGGCCCATCCGTTTGAGCTTTACGGTGCCATAGACAGATACACACACAGGCAGATACACATAGAGACAGACCTGTATGTGTGTCTGTCTGATAGACAGACAGACTTCGACGTCAAATTTATAACACCTCTTTTTTTGATCGGGGGTTAAGAACCTCCGTAACTGTGCCACAAAGTGGTCAAGTAGGAGTTAAAATATTACAAAAAATTGCGAAGTACGAAAAAAAATATAAACTTTGAAAGACTTATTCTCAGAAACTATTGGGAGTACAGAGACAATTCTAGTATCATATTGTAGCAAATTTAATCTACTTTATAAACGCCATAAGAAAAATTTTACAAAAACTAGTCGTTTAGGGTTATAATCGCCAAAATTTGAAAAATAAACGATTTTTACGCGGTTTTTTCGATTTTTGACAAAGTTGCGTTCGTCGCTCGAGGTCACAAACTTGGGACAATCATTAGGCCAACATCATAAACAAGTCTGCAAAAAATCAGATCTACCGGATTTAACGCCTACGGTAATGTTTAAAGTTACTGTACTATACTCAATCATGCTCGTGTCCAGAGCTTGAACACGTAGCTACCATCAAATATCTGGGTGTAATCATATACCAACACTTAAAATGGGAGTCCCTAACGCTCGTAGATTATGCACTCGTGTGAGAAAAATGACTCATGTTTTAAAGTACTGCATAGTGTGTTGGGGGTCTACTACTAAGACTCTGTTTCTCAGATTGGAGCGTGCTCAACGATTCATATTAAAAATTGCACACAAAATACCAATGCGCTACCCAACGACTGAGCTATAAAATGAGGTAAAATATCTTACAGTAAGGTAACTTTATATTCAAGCCGTTACTTTGCGATTCCATAAGACAGCTCTGCTTACTCTCACTCCACATAACAGGCGCAATATTTGTTAACTCCCTCGCACTCGCAAATCATTCAACCAACGAGCATCCCAGTTTATGGCACCATTCCTGTATCAGAAGCTGGATAAGTCTATTGGTCTGCTCAACACATCCAAGTTCATTTTGTAAGCGCAAACTCGCATACTGGCTCGCCTCCATTGACTACGCACAGACAGAAGCATTGTGACCCTGAGGGGTCTGTTCCCTCGCCACCGCGTGGGCTCGGACCCCGAAATTAATAAAAACTCATCATCCTCCCTCCTCTCACAAACACACTCTCACCTAACAATACACGAACTCTCACGTAACGCACTCACTCACACCATCATATCTTATGCGTAGGTCCTGTTTTGGTATCGGTGGGTAAAGGCTCTTTCCAAAAGTATCCCTATCTTGTTTTATTTATTTTTTTGCTCAATTTTTATTACCTACTATTGTTAAAAATTTAATTTTTTTTCCTCCTTTTTGCTTTAAGTTTATTGCTGAACAGATGTAATTACCACCAAGGAAGGCACTGGATTCTCACGACACAGGATTTCACATAGAGTGATATCCAGGGTTCCTTACACAATATTACTATGTATTATTTATTACCTTATCATATTGTTTTTGTTCAAATAAAGTTATTATTATTTCATAAAAAAAAACATTAGGTCGCATTCTAGCACTCCATATTCGCTCATTATTTCCTTACATAATTGGTGAACAGTCCATGCTTGAGTTAGTTGACGTAAAACTAGGTGGTATATATCAATAAATTGAATTGAAAAACTAGGGCCTATTATATCTGAATGTTTTTTCTGGTAAGGATTCGAGGGCCCCCTGAGCTTGAGGGCCCCGGGGCACTGCCCCGCCTAGCCCCTTGGTAGCTACGCCACTGCTATGACCACAACTGTTTATGGGTACGTTGTGTATTTAAAAGTTAAATCATATATCTACAGTAGGAACTTACAAGTCTCTTTTGACCAACTAATATTAAAAAACACTAAAGTTTGTGACAATGTATGTTTGTCACTTTTTCACGCAACTGCCGAAGGGATTTTGATGAAATTTGGTATGTAGATAGATAGTGGTCTGGAATAACATTTAGACTATTTTTTTATGCCAGAAAAATGACGAGATCGATGACTACGCGAGCAAACCGCAGAGTGTTGTTAGATGACCATAAAACACGATAAATATGTGAACCAATGATATCCAAAAAATAAGAAAATAAATGAGAAAATCGCGACTTTCTTTTACAGATTTATTATAGATTTATTTTCCTAAACAGAAAACTAAGTTGAGTGCATCATTTCAATTATCAACTTACAAGTTTTTGTTCCTCCGCATCAAGTTTCTGTGCAAAATTGTATGTGCGTTAATCCAATAGAGAAGAGATTACAACAAAGCGATTTCAGAATGACTGAGAGATCGGTGAAAAAATCGTCATCATCGTCATCAGCCGCAAGACGTTCACTGCTAGACATAGGCCTCCCCCCTAGATTTCCACAACGAACGGTTCCGCGCAACCTTCTACCAGCGGTTTCCAGCGACCTTTGTGAGGTTATCTTTCTGTCCATCTAGTGGGAGACCGTCCAACACTACGTCTTCCGGTTCGTGGTCGCCACTCGAGAACCTTTCTTCCCCTTCGTTTGTCAGTTCTGCGAGCAATATGGCCTGCCTTTTGCTACTTCAGCTTGCTTATTCTTCGAGCTATGTCGGCTAATTTTGTTTTGCTTCGCCTTTTGTGAATATCCTCATTACGGATTCTGTCGCGCAAAGAGACTCCGAGCATAGCTCTCTCCATAGTTCGCTGTGCGACTTTGAGCTTTGTTATGAGGCGCACAGTTATGGACAAAATACCAATACAATAAACAATATAGGTGAAAAAATACCTATTGAAAATCATACTCATATTATAAACGCAAAAGATTGTAAATATGTATGGATGTTGAAAATCATACTCATATTACGAGATTGTAAATATGGATGGATGTTGGTTACTGTTTCACGTAAACTCTACTGAACGGATCGGGCTGAAACTTTAAACATAGATAGATTATAGTCTAGAAAAACACATAGACTACTTTTTAACCAAAAATAACGGGAACTACGCGGGTAAACCCGCGGGGCACTGTTTGTTATTAATATGAACATACGTCTTTCAGAAGACTCAAATAGAATGAAACATCCTTTGGTGAAATTGTTATCTATTTTGAAAGATTTTTGAAGTGAAAACTTCTTTTGGCGCGCCACAGACCGATTTTCGTGGGCTATGAATTTAATACTAGCGTCACGCTCGGGAATGCTAAGAAATCTTCGGGTAAACTCGGGACCATGGCCATGCTCACAGCCACGCTCTCCGGTTTCACCCGCGTGGTTTCCAAAGTAAGCTATCAAATTCTGAGTTTTCACATGTGCCTGATGGTAAGCAGCATGCGTGCCCATAACAGCAAAGACACACCTTTATTGGACCATGAAGAGTCTCAATCATTACTTAGTACTACAATGCACTCATTCCCCAAAACATTTTATCTCTTTGCCCTGTAATTTAACTGAAAACTTTGGCTTTCGAACCCGACCACAATAATGTTTTCAAGTTACTGTTTAGCTGTAGAATAACTCGCAAAAGTGTAATCCTACCGAGAAACTACCAAGTGAAGATCAAGCATTATTATAAGAGCTGTTGTTGATGATGATGAAATTGTCGTATCCTAAAAATGAAAATAAATAATAATCGGTACAAATCAGTAATAGACTACAGGCCCGTGAACAAAATTTACGGGTCAAATGAACCACCAGGAGACCTATGTAGGATGATAGAAGGGTATAAAGTAATAAGATTCAGCACTAAGCCGTCACTTGTAAGCTGTCCAATTGAAGGGGTTGCAATCCTCGATAATTTCTCCTTGTCGCATTATTTTTGTACGGCGTTGCGGAATAATAGATTAAAAGAGGTATTGAAACTATAAAAAAAATTAATTTTAACTTTTTAATTATTAGTTTACCGGAAAAATTTACAGCGTACGAGTAATTTACAGAGCAAATTTGGTCATTTGATTAAGTACGGCATTGGTTCCGTACAGTTTCAATACCTCTTCTAATCCATTATTTCGCAATGCCGTACAAAAATCATGCGACAAGGAGAAATGGTAGAGGGTTGCAACTCCCCTTCTTCAATCACACTCAGTTGGACAGCTTACAAGTGACGGCATAGTGCTGAATCTTAATACTTTACACCCTTCTATCATCCTACACAGGTCTCCTGGTGGTTCATTTGACCCGTAAATTTTGTTCACGGGCCTGTAGTCTATAATAGTAAAGTTAATTAAATAGTTACCAATTGACCTGAGGAATCCATATGCGACCTCCTCTGTAAACAGATTACTCTATTGATACAATTATATGATTTATTTTATAGTATGAAGTGACAAGACGTGCAGAACATGTACCTGATGGTAAACAACACGCCTGCCCATAATACACATAGTACAGTGTCACGAGGCTATTGGTACCAATCAAAAATCCAAATCCATACCTAGCATACATATTTTGAAGTGCTCTTTGCAGAGTCCGCCTGGGGAAGTACCACACCTTTGCCAGTTATTCTACCGCCAAGCAGTAATGTGCAAACATTAGTGTGTTCCGGTTTGAAAGGCAATGCTTCCAGTGAAATTACAGGGCATAGATATAAAACATCTAATATATCTGGGTGACGAGCGCAGTGCAGTGCTGCAGGTAATGATTTGAACTCTTTATGTTCCAATAGCTGCGTGCCACTGTGCTGTTATGTGGCAGGCATGTTGCTTTACCATCAGGCACATGTCCTGTTCGTCTCGTCAATCTACACTATAAAAAAAACACTGCTCTGCGCCCGTTACCCAGAGATGGGTCTAATTTCACAGCAATCAGGCATGTAAATGACACCTATAATCAAACTGTGACTTTTTCATTACTATTAGTCACAAGTGAGTTTTATAGTTATTTTATTGCTTTAGTTGCTCTGTTCTAAAAAGTTTTATACAAAAAAGCTCGTGTTTAATAAAACAAATGAATTAATGTAGATAGCAATTGCTTGCTCACTTCATACAACTTCGTCTTTAAATTGGTATTTTTAACTGGTACGGGTCACAAAATAAAACATTCACTCAAACAAAACTTTTGTTTTTTTTTGTAATAAAGAAAAAAAAATCCACATTTTGTAAGTGACTAAAACAATACCATCCACAGAAAGCAAACAAAGGAAAACTTATTTTTTAGTCTGTGGCTTAGTTGCGCGCGCATAAGCTGACAGCTGATTAATTTTTCCCGCTAAAACGAAAAAAAATTCAAAGTTCTTTTTCACTGTTGAAATGTTTTTGAAGTGAAAACTTCTTTAGGCGCGCTATAGACAGAATTTTCGTGGGCTGTAAAATGGAATCATCAATCGTCACGCTTGGATATGATCATAGATCGGATCGGATATGAAATCTTCGGGTAAACTCGGTAAAAACGGCCAGGTAGGTACCAGGGCAACAGAAACAGTAAAGAGTTTCGGTTACCTACCTCCAACAGCCCAGCGCTTATCTCCAGATACCAGGACAACAGAAATATAAAAGAGTTGCGTTTGCTCCTAGGTACCAGTACCAGGGCAACAGAAACAGTAAAGAGTTTCGATTACCTACCTCCAACAGCCCAGCGTTTATCTCCAGATACCAGGACAACAGAAATATGAAAGAGTTGCGTTTGCCCCTAGGTACCAGTACCAGGGCAACAGCAAGTTTTCACTTCTATCGGCAGTTCCTATGACTGCCAATTATTTTTGTGTTGTTATTTTATTCACAGGTGTGTCAAAAGATATTTTATATCTATACTGTAATTTCACTGGAAATATTGCGATGCATACCCAATCACAATGTTTTGGTGTTACTCCTTAGCGGGAGAATAAATGTAATAGATTATCTATTCTATCACAGAAACCACCATGTGAAGTTCGATCATTATTATTAAAGCCGTTGTTGGTGATGATGAAATTGTCGTAACCTAAAAATGAATTAATTAATAATAATTAATTTAATAGTTACCAATTGACGTAAAGAATCTCCATTCGACCGCCTCTGTAAATAGACACTATTAATACAATTCTACGATTGTTGGGCATAAAAAAACTTAAAAGGCTTACAGTATAGCCAAATACAAAGATTTTTACTGTTGTTTTCAGGTAAGATAATATGATTCAAAACATTTTAAAAGTGGCTTCATTTAAACTGGCATCTCCGAGACGCTTGCAATTTCTTGCAAAACAATTTGTTTAAGTCTTATGTGGGTGGTACTGAGAAAAAAAAATGGCAGTCATAGGAACTGCCGATAGAAATGAAAACTTATAACTCAGAATTTGATAGCTTACCTTGGAAACTACACGGGTGTAACCGGAAGGCGTGGCCTGGCCATCTTGGCATGGCCATCTAGAAATGCGTCAGCATTTCCCATTGGCTGATGCGTTTCTAGATGGCCATGCCATGATGGCCTGTCCACGCCCTTTCAGCATTTCCCATTGGCTGACGTATTTCTAGATGGCCAATAGCCATGGTCCCGAGTTTACGCGAAGCTATCTTATCGTCACGCTCGGGCGTGACGAATGAATTCAATTCACAGCCCAGGAAAAATCTGTCTAGGCGCGCCTAAAGAAGTTTTCACTTTCACACTACAAAAAACGTATGTTTCAGCAGAATGTTCTTCTGGAGTTTGATCAGCATGCAGTTGAGAGATGACTAAAACCTTATTAGACCGTCAGTTAAATTGCAAAAAAATATTAGTCTAAGATCCCGCTGTTTATTGGATGAAAATAATTTTATATTCAATTTAATATGTCAACAAATATCTTGTAAATGGGGTGTCTAAAAAAATTCAGTCCAGAATATAATTAATTCATATTTTTTTGTAAACATTTCACTTAAATTGATTGAATTTAAAAAAAAAACTGTAAGTATTACATAACGCATTATTTTATTATAACGAAACCTCATGTTCAAAGAATAAAAAGTTTCAAACTTTCATCCCTTATTTCACCCCTTTGGAGGTTGAATTTTGAAAAACACTGTAATACGTTACACATTATTTTGATCATGCTCACTTCATGCGAAATTTTATGCGAATATGTTTATGTTTAAGGAATAAAAAGTTTCATACAAACTTCCATCCCCAATTTCATACCCTTAAGGGTTGAATTTTGTAATGTACTTTTATAATACAACTTTGTAAAAATATTACCTGAGGTCCTGACCAATATGGCTCCATCTGTAATAAATAAATAGATAAACCAATTAAAAAGGATAAATATAGAATTAAAAATAAAGTTAAGAACTAATGCAACAACTGGCGGTTTTATCATTGAAAGCGATATCTACCGAGCAACGATAGGATAGATGGTGTGTGGAATAATACAACGAATGATTCTATCCAGTAGCCGGCGTTAGCGCTGAGACCGTGACGCGAGACCGCGACAGGAGACCGAGACCGGAGACCGCGACAGTCACTTGACATTATAGAATTGAATAGGCGCCGGTGTCTCGCGACACGTGTCTCGGTCCCCTGTGGCGGATTCGGCACGAACTGACGCCTATACAATTCTATAATGTCAAGAGCCTGTCTCGGTCTCAGTGCGAACCGCTACCTTTAGGATAGGGTAGGGCGCGGTGGGGCGACCGCTCAGGGTGCCGAATGTAAAGGGGTGCCACGCCGCAAGCGCCCCTATATATCCGATCTGTAACTAGGCGTCGCTCACTGAGCAATCAACTGATTATTTATAAAAGTTCAAAAATATCTAAGCCCACGACGCTAGTAATGCTACAACCGGCTCTGATTCTATCCGCTCACGGGATCATAGGACGTAAGTCCGATTCTCACTCAAATATATACAAATGTACATATACAGGGTTATTGGTAACCAGCCTGCATCCTTTTAAAGGGATGTTAAGTACCATAAATACGTCAACTTTTGTTCTACAGTTTACAAAAATTCGTAATTTTTTTTCACCATACAAAATTAATAAAAAAGTGTATTTGCACGGTCTAAAATCATTGAAGTATTCGTAACAAGAGCGCGCACGCTCTTTAACGCTCGATAAATGATGTGCCAAAGCAAGTAAGCACTAAACAACCGCTAAACAGTACTAGAGAGAACCACAAACACTTTTTTTTTTGTGGGCGATGTATTGAGTTTTAACAAAAAGATGTTTATTTAAACATGCAGAAAATGTCTTTAAACGGGTGCAGGCTGTCACCAGTAACCCTGTATCGATAGACGGATAGATAAAGTCTTTATTTCATTTAACTAAATAAACTTACAAAAAACTAATCTTAAAATATAGTAGCAAAAGGCGACCTTATCGCTAAAAGCCTTATCGCTCTTCCAGGCTATCGTGGGATGGAAAAAGAGTTACACCATAGAAAGATGGGTGTAATCAAATAAAGAGTTAATTGATATTTACAAAAAAAATAAGGTACCTACTAAGTTATGGCAATCTTCTAGCTCCGTCATCAGACTTTAGTTACCAACTAGCACCAAAGTAGGTACTTGTTTTTAAGCTATTGCATAGCTTTTTTTGAACTTATGTAGGTTTATAGTTGAGCGCCATCTCGCCTGATGTTAAGCAACGATGCGGTCTATGATGGAGCGTGTTTACCTAGAAGAAACCGATCCACTCTCGATTTGAAGACACAAAGATTGTAACCAACAGGGAAATCCCACTCTGGCAACGTATTCCACAGCCTAGACTTTCTTATCACAAAAATGGAGTCAAATCTCTTTGAAACATCAACCATGAAACGATGTCACTTTATGTCAAAACGGATCAAACGAGTCTAAGCTCTATGGGTTGATGTTATTTTACGGAGTTCCTATATCCACCTTCCATCATCAGATCTACTTCATTTTATACTCGTAATAATGTTGTATTGTCAGCCGATTTACACGTATCCAAAATTTCAGGTCGATTGAATGACTAAAAGTGAGTCAAATTTCAACATTTCAAGAAAATTTCCAAGATTTGATAGTAGACAGATGAAACTATTAAAATCTTATAAAAAAATACGAACCCCTGGAGACGGATCCTCGGCTGAATTAGCTATTTTCATAATTGTCTGAAAAAATACATATTTTTTAATAAACCAAGGTTGAATGAGTTTCAAGTTATATAATGTACTAACAGTACCGTTATGTTTCTGGGCTAAAAAGTAGTTACCTACATGCTCTTCCAGACTACAATGTATCTGTGTTCCAAATTTCACCTAGATCCGTTGAGTGACAAACATCCCAACACTGGCATTTAGGTATAATATTAGTAGAATTATGGATAATAAAGTTTTTTTTTCAAACATTTGCCCGCGTTACGCTACTTTATTAGCTGAGACGCTAATAGTTACTACACACACTGTTCATGGTACTTATGATCCAGATCTGTGCAGATACTTTTATTTACAGTATAAAGTGACAAGAGGAGCAGGACATGTGCCTGATGGCAAGCAACATGCCTGCCACATAACAGCATACTGACACGCAGCTATTGGAACATGAAGATTCCAAATCATTACCTAGCACTGTCCTGAGCTCGTCACCCAGAGATCTAAGATGTTATATCTCCAAGCCCTGTAATTTATCTGGAAAGATTGCCCTTTAAACTGGACTCAACTTATGAGTATGTGATTAATTCAATTTATTTACCCTTAAAGTAGTGGTGTACCGCGGAGGCATCTGTAAAAATGAAAAAAACATGATTTTTTGAGAAGATCCAAAAAACATCAAAAAATTATAATAATAAAAAATGAAATGAAGAAGTTGAAGTGTCATAGGACACCAGGTAAGAACAAAGTTCCTTCAGATGATAAAAGTTACATAATTTGCAAAAAAAATCGATTGTCTGTAAAGTTACTGACGATAGCTGAACGTGACAACTTCAACTCCAAGCCTTAAATGGAACGCCTCAGAGCGAGGTAACGCCGCATGACGTCATGTTTTTTCGTGCGTGCAGCCGGCTTAATCGAATTATAAGATGTTGTCACGTCAAAAAAGGCTTAATTCTATTAGGTACATATGGTACGATCATCTGAAAAATAGAGTTGGCAACACTGTTATATTTTAATTACTGTTGTTATATTTATATTTTTCTTACGGCTTAAGTCTCACATTTTTTCTCCACGCTTGCTGTAAGGAACTTCGTTCCAGTAAAAATAATACAAAATTACGTACTCCTTGACTCCGCAAATTATTGGTCCATTTCTAGAATATAGAAACAAATAAACGAAGAATTAATATGAGTGATAATTGTACTTACGAATATCGTTAACATTTTGTTTTTTTTTATTATTGACAATAAAAAAAAACCATACTAGGAAAACACAAGAAAAAAGTACAAGTGACAAGAAATCGCTAAAAATACGTCTCCCTAAATTCAATTAAGATAATAACAATATCTTTATTATCCTGCTAATCCAACACAAATACCTTCGTCATTTTGACAGATTTGATCAAAATCTGCCATTTTGATAATATTTGGCAGGTCGTTCCCACGATACATTATTATTTGATATCGACCAATTAAATAGAAACATAAGAAATAGATCTAATAATAGTTTTGATTCTTGAACTTGTTACTACTCTTTTTATAATAATAGAGGTAGGTGTGCATTAAAACCGATAAACATGTAGGTATATTTAAAAATATTTTTATTACATAATTATCTAATAATAATGTACTTAATAGGTTTCACCGCCATTTCGCCTGATATAATTATGTCCAACGTTTAATTGCATATCTAGTTCTAGTATTATGTTATGGCATGCGCTGGGATGTAACAATTATTTTGCTTTCGTTTGACGAGGATCATATAGTGAAAAATCTTGGAGTTGTTTTGGATCGTACTTTATCATGGGACTGCCATATCAAGTCAATCAGTGGTAAATTATTTGCGTCCGGCGGCTCTTTAAGGCGTCTCCGTAATTTTTTACCCACTGCCACTAAAATTGCTCTTGCTCAGTCCCTCCTTCTCCCTATCCTGGATTATGCTGACGCCTGTTACCTTGATCTTAGAGAAGACCAGCTTGACAAACTTGAGCGGCTCCAAAGTTATTGTATTAGATTCATATTTGGCTTACGCAAGTATGATCACGTTTCTCAATATCGCTCTCAGCTCAAGTGGTTACCCATTCGCCTTCGTCGGAATGCTCACATTCTGTCTTTACTGTTTAATATTTTGTTTAATCCTTCCACTCCCTGCTACCTCAAAGAACGCTTTACCTTTTTACATGATTACCATCAGCTTCCTTTAAGGTCAAAAAACAATCTCTCTCTTAAGACTCCCTCTGCTCGAACCGAAACTTTCTATGGCAGGTCGTTTACTTGCAGGGCGACTCAGTTGTGGAATGAGTTACCTGTGCACATCAGACTTTCCTCTTCACTAAACACTTTCAAAAAAGATGTGAAACAATTCTATTTGTCGAAATTGTAGACTTGTTGTTGGTTTTTTTTTATATGTTTGTATATAATATATATATGTATACATATATATGTATTATTTGTGTATATATATATTTTTATAATCGTATTTATTAGTCTATTATAATTCAACATTTAAGTACCTACTAGTATTAGGTTGTTCTATTTTTATAACAAATTTGTTTTTATTTCCGTTATTTATTTATATTACTATTTATGAGTACTTATGTTTTTTTTTTAGTACTTCTTATTTATGCACCCCATTTTCTGATTTGTCCACATGTTGTTTTCCATCCTAAGGTTGCCTGGAAGAGATCGCTTTCAGCGATAAGGCCGCCCACTGTCGCACTAATTTACTATGTTTTGTTTATGTTTGGTATGTATTTTTATTTTTGGTGTGTCAATAAAGAGTATCTATCTATCTATCTATATAGTTACTTTCAGAGTAATTTGAAGGCGTTTCGCAAAATAATTTTATTTTTTGTTAAATTTTGGAATCCAACTTTTCTGCCGAAGCCGATCGATCATACCGCGCCATTTACGATTGTTGCAGGCATGCGATAGGATGTAACAATTATTTTGCTTTTGACTATGCTGCTTACTATCAGGCGCATGTCCTGCTTGTCTCGTAACTTTATATTATAAAAAAGGTCAAGGTATTAGAAAATTTGATTCATCAAATTATCCTACGATGAATACCGAGTGTTAATATGTTGACTTACTTACAATCCAATCATGAGCATCATCTTCCCACTGTAACGAAAAAAAAGTGTGATCATTTATTTGTAGACTACTTCCTACCTGTGGCCTTCCCGTTAGCCCATGGCGTAATAACTAACTTTAATGGGATAAAAATAGCTTAGGTGTTAACCCATGTTACGTTACTTAATCTGCACGTACTGAGTATTTATGTATTACATTACATTCAAATCCGTTCCAGAAGGAATGAACAAATGAACATACAAATTCACAAACACATAAACTTCCAACTTTATAAGATTAGTGTGATCAACATCAAGAACTGCTCACTTAATGGTCCGACTGATTAATTATCCATTTCACTTGGTACATAAAAGTACTTAATATTTTTCTAGAGTTCCGTACCCATAGAGTAAAACGAGTCTCTATTACTAAGGTTTTACTGTCTATCCGTCTCTTTGTTTGTCATCTGGGTCTATCTCATGAAACGTGATAATTAGACATTTAAGTTTTCACAGATGATATATTTCTAATGCCGTTGTACCTATAAATACAAAAAATAAATAATCATTTAAATAAAGGGGCTGCCATACAACAAACGTGGATTTTTTGCTCCATACTGATAACCACAATAGGTAGACAATTTACACTCACACAATATGTAATTACATATTCAGTCTAAAAGTAAATTAGAATAAAACAAGCATTTAAAAGGGGCCCCAATACAACAGGCTTGATTTTTTGCCGTTTTTATAGTTATTGGTACGAAACCCTTTGTGCGCGAGTCCGAATCGCGCTTGGCTAGTTTTTTAATATTTATCATAAAAATCATAGAATCGGGATGTTTATGATTATAAGCTACAAGCCTGCCCGTTACAGTACAGTGGCATAAACGTTGTCAAAATTTTCGTTTTTTAATTTTAATAGGCTTACACTTGACCGCCACCTCAATAGTAGTGTTTTTAAATTAGTTCTGGGAAGTAAAAAGTTAAAAGTAAGTTTTTCTACCGCCAAGCAGTAATGTGTAAACATTACTGTGTTCCGGTTTGAAGGGCAATGTTTCCAGAGAAATTACAGGGCTTAGAGATATAACAACTTAGATCTCTGGGTGACGAGCGCAGAGCAGTGCTAGGTAATGATTTGGACTATCATGTTCCAATAGCTGCGTGTTACTGTGGTGTTATGTGGCAGGCATGTTACTTACCATCAGGCACATGACCTGCTCGTCTCGTCACTCTATGCTTTAAAAAAAGAAAAAAAAACAACTAGCTAAAGTGTAGTACCTACTTCCCCGTGTATACTCTATAAAGAGTTCTATCACTACAGAATTAAAATTATAAAGTTATATACAAACATTTTCCATGACTTTTCCTTGTACTTTACTCTGTAAAAAACCAACAAATTCACTTCAATTCACTTTATAAAATAGTGTGTAAGAAAGTGTCTGAGGGTGTGTATGTGTGTGTGTGTGTACTTATGTACCCACGTAGGTAAGAAGTTTGTATTTCCTTTCTTTTTATTTCTCGTGCTAAGAAGTGTAACTTTGTAGATAATACAACTCGCGGGGTGCAACTAAATAAAGTTAGGACAAACGCAAAACAACGAGAAATACTTACACCCGTATCTTGTAGCCTAGCCAGAAATTCAGGCCACTGTAATAAAAAAGTAAATTAAATTATCTCTTTCGTTCAGCGTTTATAAGTTTTTTTTAAAAGCTACCTTTTTTGTCGGCTCTGTCGCCTTCTTCCTCTTACCCGTCTTTATCCGTCTCCGGGCCCTTGTCTATGATACAACCGCACCACCGGTGCACCAGAGTGCAAGATTTGCCGTGACCACCTCGGGGACCAACTGGTAAGTGGGTGCCAGACACCCCGCCTCTGAACACCTTTGGTCGTCCGCGAGGGGTCAGGTATGTGGACTTCCCGCCGACCACATTTCGACTGCAGAAGATAGGAAGGCACACCGCAATACTGGCACTCTACCCATTCAACCCCACCGCTATCTAACGATGGCCACTTCGTCAAAGCTGCGGCAGCGAGCGACGCACCATAAAGGTGCAAGTTCGCACTGAGACTGTGACAGGAGACCGTGACAGGCACTTGACATTATAACTTTGTATATGCACCAGTTCGCGCCGCGACAGCAACACGTGTCTCGGTCTCCTGTTGTGGTCTCGGCGCGAACTGGTGCCCATACAATTCTATAATGTCAAGTGCCTGTCGCGGTCTCCGGTCTCGGTCTCGTGTCGCGGTCGCGGCGTAAACCTGCACCTTAATACATCGTACATAGAATAATAACGCCGTTATTAATATAAGAGACCGTACTTAATACACTGGCACACTGGCGGTGGCTGTATTGCTGTATTATGGTGCCGCGGACTCCACCCCACAGCCGCGATATAACAACGCGGTCCACCTCAGTTCCAGTTTACCTGTGCAAAAGGTGCATGCAACTGCAGCGAAATATCGGTGACTCTCTTCATTTAATAACTACGGTAAATATCGAGTAAATAATAATACTAATGAATGTCTATCTGTTTTTGAGACAGTTTTTTTTTACCTTCTTATTTTCAGTCAACATGGATTCCTGAAAAAAGAAAATTGTTTCAAGCAAAATAAAAGTAGGTTTTCAGTACTAAATTAAAATAGTCACCATCTATTTGTTTAATTCGATTAACGTAAAAACTAGCTGCGTCTCCCGGTTTTACCAACGTTGTTTTCGTAATGTACTACTATGTACTACTTTAGACACCTTTAGAATTGAAATGGCTTAATGCTAAATTCTTACTGTTTTGGTAAACGCAAAAATGTAAATAAACAATTTATTTTTTCCCTATTTTGTCTTACATCTTCATCTGAAAAAAAATTTTTTTTTTCATATTTAATATAAAAAAAAACGTTTTTGTTTCATATCCTTTATGAGCTCATATTTTAATATGAACTGCAACAAAACTTAGAAGGTACATAAAAAAACTATTTATATTTCAAAGAATCATACCAAGTTATCGAAATTTCCAGTATTCATCTAGCAATAGATAAAATTATATTATTAATGTCGTTAAATAAGCAGCTCTAAATTGGTTTTATTGTTTTACGCTTGTAAAATGTTTTATAACATATTTGCTCGTAAAGGGTCTCTTATTGGACCAATTTCTGTATCGTAATGTATCTTATTACGCACTAGTGCTGTAATGTGTAATGTAAAACGCACTGTTCCAAAATGCTCTGTCCACAGACTAGGTAGAGAGATATGCTCCGTCTAAAACGAACGGTACCTTTTTAAATCTTAGTAAAGAGTTTTTATGTCAGAAAAGTGTGGTCAACATTTTATGAATAAAATTAACTTTGAGAGGTAAAATATAATAGAGAATTATTAAATTCGTTAATTTAATTAATTTAGACCATAAATGACTTTAATTTTTCTGTAACAAAACACAAAAATATTAATTTACTTGATTATTAATGGCATACCGGCAGGTTCTGTGCCGTTGCTTAAAAAAAAAAGGCGCCGATGCGCGCGCATTGCTAATCTGTGATCCATAGTGATTACTTACTCTGTGCTGTGATCTGTGATCAAGTGAATATTATTCCACGCGTTTTTTTTCGCTGTATTGTTTTTATTTGAAAATGTCGTCAGAGTTTTGTTTATTTCCTCGCAAATATGTTATAAAACGTCGTATGACATACGTGCGCTTTGATAATTACAGCCTCTGCTAATTATAGCTCTCGCCTTCGGCTCGAGCTAGCAATAAAGCCTCGGCTGTAATTATCAACTTACCGCACTTATATCATAATGTACTATTATAGACCACTTTCAATTTATTGGCTTGTGGTATGGAGATTCGAAGGCAGGAAGATCAATGTGTACATGTAAAAGTGTGTAAAAATGTGTATCCTATGGTAATTTAACTGTAGTAATTGATGTTTTCTATTTTCAATTATGTGTTGTGCAATAATAACAGTAGCTTTACTTTTAAAAATTAATTTAACTTATAAAAATGCTGCACAATATTTTTTTGTATTTCGATTATTCATTTTCTTTTTATAAATAACTGTTAAATCTTGCTGTGTTCACACGCTTAGGGATATTTACCTGCACGGAACAATTAGGTTTTCTTTCTTTGTTTTATTTTGTAAATATCCTGTTTTTGTACCATAAATAAAAATAAAAAGTGGCAGTCCAAACCAGTTCAAACCCTTTAAATCAGGATGGCGCGACTTTAAGGTGATTAGCATCAGGATAAATTTTAAAGGAAATCAATGAACGTACTATTCACATTTGACAAAATAAAATCACTCTAGCGACACGTTTTCTCATAACAATTATTTAAGGTTAATAATATACTACATTATTTTGTACTACGCAAGTAGGTATTTGAAATTGTTTATTTGTAATCATTTTACAACAATGTTTTACATATATTTTAGCGCAGCATACTTCAATGAACTTGAACTGTAACTTTAAACATTTATTCGTATCATACAGCTAGTCACTTTTTGAAATGTTGTACCTTTTGAGATAATGCTCCTGTCTTCAAATCTCCATAGTTTGATGGCCATAGAGTTACATTTTTTTTTTCGAAAATAAAAAGTAAATTTGTTTATTTGTAATAAGTATATAATTCTGGAATAAATAACATATTATTATAAATGAAAAGGTATCAAGAGTAGAAGCAGACATTTTCATAATGACAAGATTATATGAGTAACGGGTGCAAAAATATATCAATGAATTAACGTAAATTAATATCTTATTACATTAAGAATTAAAATAAGAATTAAAAGGAATAATGATAAGCATTATTCTTATTAACCTTTTGACTGCCAGGACTAAATTGCATTTCCGTGCCCTGTACTCCAAGCGTAGGTACGTCATAGCACAATCACAGCACACATGGTTTTCAGCGACTAGTTTCGTACATTTACACGTTGTTTTGATGGGATTTCTATTTAAGGACAAATTAAAAAAAAGTACCAGTACTCATAAATTTTTAGTTAATATTTTGGTATAGTGCGTTTTTTTAATTTTAGTCAACTATAGACGTCGTTGGCGCTCAGTGCTCGCTAGCGCTTGTCAAGTATGGGCGACTATGGCGGTCAAAAGGTTAATAATTAGCTTATCATTATTTCTTTAGCAAAAAAGATATTAACGCCACCTGTAGCGCTATTGAGAACTATTTATAATAGTTGTTATTTCTTTTATCTAACTTTCATTATGAAAATTCAACAAGAAAAATATGTCACGTCCAGTTTATCCTCTCTTGTTATATGGATTCCATCGATACTCAACTGAAAGTAGCGCGAGACCGAGACCCAAACAGAATAAATAAATAACTTTAATTTGTATTTTAATTATATTTACCTCTTCATAATCATTATTTAGTACTCCGCCCTTGAACACAAAAAATAAAAAATAAAATACCTTCTTTGTCAATTGTATTTCATTAAAAAAATGGCATACATAGGAACTGCCGATAGAAGAGACAACTTATAACTCAGAATTTAATTGTTTACTTTGGAAACTACGCGGGTCAAATCGGAGGGCGTGGCCATGAGCATGGCCAAATCCATCTAGAAATGCGTCTGCATTTCTCGATGGATTTATCATTCCCGAAATTCCCAAAAATCTGTCTGCTGTGGCGGGCCAAAAGAAATGTTCACTTTAAAAAAAATCAAAGTGGCAAAGAAGGGATACGCCCTATTCATTACCAGGTAAGGTGATGAGGTGACTTCAAGAAGTTAATAGACCAGTCAAAGATAGATCTTAATTTCACCAAGTGGGGCGTCAATATTTCATTTTGTGTTTTTGACGTGATAACGTCTTATAATTCGATGAAACCAGCTGCACGCCCGCAAAACATGACGTCATGTGTCGTTACCGCCGTTACCTCAGTCAGTACCATTCCATCAGTATTTTTATTACTTTTCGCACCATCTAGTCAGTGAAATGTGTATTACGTTCAAGGAGTCTGTCCATGTTTTAGAAAAGCGACGATATGAAGTTAAGAAATTGTGCTAGTACAATGATGTACCCAGAGATGGCGCTTTGAACAGCTTTTCAAAAAGCTTCAGAATGTTTTACCTAGATGGCGCTTAACACAAATACTATGACCGCATTAAAAGGAAACGAAATTTCAACCGCGAAAATTTTCTTTTGAAAAATGCTACCATTCCATCAGTATTTTTTTAAGACGTTGTCACGTTCAACTATCGTCAGTAAACCGACTTTACAGACAACCATTTTTTTTTAACACAGTGGTTCCCAAATTCATCTGGGCTATGACCCACCTAATACAAGTTAACGAACCTCTAGACAATGTAATTGTTACCAATAGGAATAAAGGACTTTTTAAATAAAAAACATAGTTTTGGTAATAAATTAAATAATTATATAAATTTTTTCAAATAAATTAAATAACTGCGTCGAAAAAGTTATTAAAATTTCATTCAAAAGGATGAAATTGCTACCTACGTTTCGACATTATAGTTTCGACATCAACTTCAACACAAGTTACTTTTAGCCACAGTAAAAAAAGTGTTATCTATTTCTGCAGTAATTGGTTGTAATGTTCACCATATTAGACAGAGAATCGGGCCTCACATAGGTATGAAATATAAATAGTAGATATAAATAAAATAGGATATTTAAAGGACAATAATAATAATAAGGATATAAAGGATATATCAAGGAGAATAATAAAGGATAGTAAAAGGGAGGAGGGCTGTGTATCGTTCTACACTCTACAGGTAGGGCCCACTCAATATTTGCTAGCGACCCATAGTTTGGGAAACCCTGCTCTAAGGCCCTGACCACACATGCTACTTTTTGAAGCGGGATGCAGCGACTAGACGCCAAGCGCAGCTACTTTTTGAAGCGTGACGCAGCGTCAAAATGCCTGTCGCCGCTGCTAAAAGTAGTTAGTGTGGTTTGGCTGGAATTAAATACAACAGTAGCGCCACTTACGGAGAAATTGAGATATCTTTGATAGGTTTAGTTGTGTCTTGAAAATGCCTAGTTAAAATTTTGTTTGGAAGTTTTAGAGACCAGTTCAAAAATGTAAACATACAACTTATACAATACTACTAGCTTAATTTGCAAACATTTTTCCAATTTTCGACAGATACCGTACCGCGCAGGGTACAACTAGAAAATAAATAAATGATTTGGATATTGTACAAATAAAAATATCAAATTCAAAAAAAAAATTGGCAGTCATAGGAACTGCCGATAGAAGTGAAAACTTATAGCTCAGAATTTGATAGCTTACCTGGGAAACTACACGAGTGTAACCGGAGGGCGTGGCCTCGCCATCATGGCATGGCCATCTAGAAATGCGTCAGCATTTCCCATTGGCTCACGCATTTCTAGATGGCCATGCCATGATGGCGAGGCCACGCCCTTTCAGCATTTCCCATTGGCTGACGCATTTGTAGATACCCAATCGCCAAGGTCCCGAGTTTACCCGAAGATTTCTTATCATACTCGAGCGTGATGCCAGAATTCAATTTACACCCCACGAAAGATTTGTCTAGGCGCGCCTAAAGAAGTTTTCACTTCAAAAATCGTTATTGCTGTTTGCAGGTAAGATAAGATGACACAAAACATCTTAAGAGTTGTCCCAAACAAACTGGCCTCTTCTTCTAGAGGCATGTGTATTATGTTGTACCGATATTGAGCTGTTTCGGAGGAGTACACGATACAATTAACCTTAACCTCTTTATGAATTCGGGAAGAAGACCCAATTTAGACTCAATCAACAGGAATTTAGATTTAAACTAACAGGAACGTGGCGTTCCACCGGTGGCCCATGCCACCGGTGGAAGGGTAAAAGACTAGATTTAACTTACCGCGTTGTCGTATGCAGATGGCGGCAGAGGACTTTTGTGACCTCGAGCATCGTACTTTGGTATAAGAAGCTGAAACATAATGCATAAGCATAAGTATCCCACAGCTGGAACTCCGGGACTTCTCTCGCAAGGAGAGATTCAAGGCCAGAATCCACCAAGCTGGCCCAGTGCGGGTTGGTGGATGACACATGACCTCGGAAGATTCTAGGTACATGTTGGTTTTCTCACGATATTTTCCTTCACCGTTTTAAGGTAGCTACATGACGCACATGACTTCGAAAAGACAGTGGTGCGCGTGGGATTTGAATCTGGGGACTCCGGATCGGCAGTCGCCGTTCTCTCGACTAGACCAGCTATCCTACTAATACTCGTATTATAAATATCAATGTATGGATGTTTGGATGTTTGTTGCTCAATTACGTCCTACGTCCTTTTTATCCCGGAATAACAACGGGAACGGGAACTTCGCGGGTAACACCGCGGGGCGCTGCTAGTAACTTTATAATGAGAAATGTAACGGATTACTATCAAAACACCACAGAACTCTCGTAGTCCAAGCATCCGATTACGATAGACAAGCTCAACTTAGCCGTGGTCAACGACTCAGAGATATAGTACTTGTTGAGGTGTTATACCTGTTACATAAGAACCTCATTTGCTTGTAATGGTAGTGGTAGGCTAGTCAAATTCAAACATAGGATGAAATGTTATTTCATTTGATTTTTTCTTCTCTCCTGTCTTGTTGAAAAGTGCAAGATCAACATATTGTTTAACTCGGATTAAATATGTACCTAAATAGACCAACAGAAATCTATTATTATATCCTACATGGTAGCAGAGCACATATCCCACAGTACTGAGTGACCCTTGATGACTCCATCGCCACCGTTATATTGGCAGCGCTGAAATCTGCCGCCAATTATAGACTTAGCTCCCATTAATCGTAAATACGATGTATTAGGTACAGGCGCCGAGTACCAAACTACCAAAGGCAACCCCGTCAATCTCGCTGCGAGTTAGAAGACTTCCTGGATCTTGAAGGACTGTCAGTAGATTTGAGGGTTTTAGCTTTTCTTCAATAATAACTCAGCCGACACTACCATCCGTCCTTAAACAAAGCACCTGGCGACCTCTTAAAATCCACCAACAATAATAAGTCAGCCAATACCAATTTTACTTCCGAGAATCAGTCAGCAGACAACAGATATCCCCTTACCAATAATAATCAGCCATCCGACACAAAATTTGTCCTAATAGTGAGTCTGACATCAGTAAGAAACTTACGAGTAAAATCAGTCAGCCGATAAAAGGTAAAAAAACAATTAGGCAGCCGAAATGAAACTACAGATATGGTAATTATTAGCTGAATAAGTGAAAAATCAACAAATACATTTCCAGGTTACTCCCGTCTTCAAGTTAACTTCGTCGTTTTCTTTCTAAAATGTAAAAGTAAGTAAAACTAAGTATAGAGGGTAGATACGTGAATAGGTATTGAATTATTACAAGTGTGTTCTACACTTGTAAGTAAAGACAGTTAGCAAATTAGTATCTCTTTTAAGTTAGCCCAAAGTTTGGCAGGCAGTAGCTACCAGAAACCAAATTAATGCTATAGAGATAAAAATAATGTCAATAGTTGTGTGCAAAACTTTCCGTATAATCAATAATAATCATTATTAGACTACGGGCCCGTGAACAAAATTTACGTAGTAAATGAACCACCAGGAGACCTATGTAGGATGATAGAAGGGTATAAAGTAATAAGATTCAGCACTATGCCGTCACTTGTAAGCTTTCCAACTGAGTACAGTTGAAGAGGGGGGGGTTGCAACCCTCGATCATTTCTCCTTGTCACTTGATTTTTGTACGGCATTGCGAAATAATGGATTAGGAGAGGACGGTATTGAAACTATAAAAATTAAAAATTTTATACCCTTCTATCATCCTACATAGGTCTCCTGGTGGTTCATGTATTCCGTAAATTTTGTTCACGGGCCTGTAGTTTATATGTTTCTGTGATTTTTTGGAAGAAAAGAAAAAACATAATTTGTACTCACGGCTCCTGGGGGCGGCGAAGCTCTGTAAGACTCGCGTGGTCCCAACGGGTAAAACTGAAAAACAATCAAAATTATGACCATTTTTTGTTACGGGAAAAATGTATGCTTTCGCGTCACCGACATTCTAATGCGTCGTAAAGTCAGAGAGGCGGTGGAGCAGCGGAACGGGACACGCCTAAAACGTTTTATGGACGTTTTTTTATAGTATAGAGTGACAATACGAACAGGATATGTGCCTGATGGTAAGCAACATGTCTGCCCATAACAGCACATTGACACGCAGCTATTGGAACACGAAGAGTCCAATTACCTAGCGCCGCACTGCGCTCGTCACCCGGTGATATAAGGTAATTTATCTCTTAGCACAGTAATTTCTCTGGAAACATTGCCCTTCAAACCGGAACACAGCAATGCTTGCACACTACTGCTTGGCGGCAGGATAACTGGCAAAGGTGTGGTACTTCTCCAGGCGAACTCAGCAAAGAGTCCTACCACTACCTTATGTGTTATATAACCATTTACATAAAATAGTGTATTATCTGTCCACATCCCTTACCCTTGGGTCTCTGGGATCATAGAACTGTTCTGAATTTGCTCGAATTTTCTCAAAAGCTACTAAAAATACTACCACAGACAACATATCCTTTCAAAATTGAATCACCACTGATTTGAAATGCACGCGTGTGTCGAATCATGTAATAGACAATTATCATTCGTCCGTAACTTTCCAACAAGGTTATGGATTCCGCCATTCCAAACATTATAGATCAACAACGTTACGGCTAAGGCTAAGAACTCACGGAGCGATGTTAGGACTCGGGCCTTCTCTCGCAAGAAGAGAGTTAAGGCCATAAACCACCACGCTGGCCCAGTGCGGGTTGTTGGTTGACACATGACTTCGAAAGATTCTAGGTACATGTCGGTTTTCTCACAATCTTTTCCTTCACCGTTTTAAGTTAGCGCCATTACGCACATGACTTCGAAAAGACAGTGGTGCGCGTGGAGTTTGAACTCGAGGTCTCCGGATCGGCAGGCGCCGTTCTCCCGACTATACCTCATTCCAAATGTCTGTGAATAAAAGGTAAACAAACCAATGTCACTATCAATATGACAGACCATCATTTCTCAACCTTTGTTTTACAAGATAGTTTGTAGTACCTTTCATTGCTTGCCCTTTTAAATTTTCATCGCAAAACAAGGCTAAATATATATGTATGGATATCATAAACACCCAAATATATGTTCCCACTGCTGGGACTTAGAACAATCAACACATTGCCGCTGTAAAAAATCGTCAGACACAAGAATCTGCAATTGCTGAACATCTGATTGATGCTAAAACTGGTCATTGGATCGAGATCTACGACCCGAAGGTTCTATCTACCGAATGTCATTACTACGCAAGAATGGTTCGGGAAGAATTGGAAAATAAAAAACATAGGTATATATTTCAACTACGACGCGATGACCACGATGCCAATAACCGAAAACTACCCGGTTTACGGTTATCGGCGTCGCGGAATCCTCTAATAAATAAATGTGTGCATAGCGCACTGAGTTTGGAGAAACCTGATATGGTTAGTGTTGTTTGTAGTGTTGGTCACCCTGCAATTTTTGAAGCCCAAATGAGGGTAGATGGATATCTCCTCTCATTTCATAATGAGAGTATGGCGGGCATACATACATTTATTTCTCCCACGTAAAAAAAGGAAAGGCAAAGCATTTGAGTTCGGAGAAGAATGTAACACTAGAACCAGTGACTTAGAAAAGTAATTTAGATGTTTCCTTATATGAAAACGTTCATTTTATTTTTAACAATAATTAAATATCGTTCAAATTGTCCTCGTATTACCCAAAACTGACACTATGATGTAATATTCTGGAAACACATACAAAAGTTTCGATCAAAATAACACAAAATGTATGGCATTTTAGAGTGAAAATTATACAAGCTTTTGATAGTAAACAGCGTAATTTGGAACACGTATTTAGAGGTTTGCGATTTTCTCTCAACTCGTTACGACACAAGAAACGTTTTTCTCGGAGTTCTTTAGTCATACTCTTACTCTTTTATTGATAACGAGTAGTTACATGTCATAATATTCAAGATATTCAAATATTACCAATACATGTCAATAATAAAAAAAAAACAGACGTCAATTTAAGATCCCATTGCAATAAAAATCAAATAATACATTACATTAAAATCAAATTACATTACAATTAAAAATTCCAAATTAATGACAAAAATAAATAGAGTAAAATTAATCCATACTTGAATAAAATGGAAATGGGCATTTTTACACTATGGGCAGAAGAAAAATATGGCAGGTATGTTAGAAAAATTGGCGCGTCCTTAATAAGAATAATTTGATGAAAAGAAGTATAAATGTCTTGAATGCAACATTGAGAGTTTGAGAAACACAGATCAAATTGCTAGTACTTAAAATCATATTTCTATCATCCTACCATTACTTTCTATAACTTTTAAAATAAGATAGTATAGTATTATTTGATCAATACAAATCTAAGTATATGGAATTTAAGATCGCAATAAAGTCGAATCCTATTTGTGAAAAATATTTTAAGGCAATTTCATAAAAATACTAAGCTTAAACGATGTTTATGTTATGGTATCACCTTTTTTTTGGTTTGTTTTGGTTTTCTACACAGCTTGCTGGAACGCACTATAGACCAGCCATAACTTATTGGTAACTTAAAATGAATCTATCTCTATGTCATGTAAATCCTCTGGAGACATTGCTCTCAAACCGGAACACATTAGCACATTATGTGATGTTTGCACATTACCGCTTGACGACAGAATAACTGGAAAAGGTGTGGTACATTCCCAGGCGGACTGAAAAGATTCCTACCACTAAACTATTTCTAGATTACATATATTATGACGACCAATAGTTCTACCTTTCAAACAATGCTTATTATTTCTAAAGTGCTTTTTATTTTAAAATATTTCTCTAAACATAAAGATTTTCTGCATCGAGTAAAAAATGAAAACTCACAAGTCATGATATGAAACTGACAAATTCAATTTATATGCAGATGACTGCAGACAACTCAATTATTCACGCCGTCTGGACGTAAACTAGCCTATTACCCCGGCTTCATGCGAAAAATATGATCCGTTATTCTGATCTCACTGAAATTATCCTAATAATATTATGAATGTGAAAGTTTTGATGTTTGTAACTTAATCACGTCTGAACGACTGAACGGATTAGGTTGAAATTTTGAACACAGGTTTTAGAGTCTGGACTAGCAAATAGGATTATTTTTATCCAGAAAAATGTAGTGTTCCTTAGGGAATATATGTATTCTAATTTTAAGTCGATGCAAACAGATGCTAGTACCTAATATTATAAAGGTCGCAACCTCAAATTTACGGCTAAATTTAAATTTAAAGTTACGGCTGGTCTAGTCGGCAGAACGGCAGCTGCCGATCCGGAGACCCCGGGTTCAAACCCCACATGCACCACTGTCTTTTCGAAGTCATGTGCGTAATGCCGCTAACTTAAAACGGTGAAGGAAAACATCGTGAGGAAACCGACATATACCTAGAATCTTTCGAAGTCATGTGTCATCCGCCAACCCGCACTGGGCCAGCGTGGTGGATTATGGCCTTAACTCTCTCCTTGCGAGAGAAGGCCCCGAGTCCCAGCAGTGGGAACGTTTAGTGGGCTGTTGATGATGATGATGAACCTCAAATTTTGGAGGGAAGCCACTAATAATAAAACAAAATGTCGAGTATAAAAGACTTACTAGTAGCACCCCCCGATTTCACCCGCGTAGTTTCCATTCCAGTTGTTTTCCCGCGGTAAAAAATAGCCTACGTAACATTCGTTATTCTGTATTTTTTTTTGTTTCTGAAAAGAAAACTTCTTTTCCCGCACCACAGACAGATTTTTCGTGGGCTGTAAATTGAATTCAAGCGTCACGGTCGGGAATGATAAGAAATTTTCGGGTGATCTCGGGACCATGCCGTCCGGTTCCACCTACGTACGTTTAAAAGTAAGCTATCAAATTTTGAGGTATAAGTTTTCACTTCTTTCGGCAAGTCCTATGACTGCTCATTTTCTTTTAATTTAACTTATAAGATTTTGAGGGGGGGGTCATGTGCCCTGTGACCCCTTTCGGCTAATACATTAAATTTAATGGTCCCCGTTGAATACTGAATGAAATTACTCAATTGCAAGAATCGTATTTGGTACACCCCACTGACGGGCTTATTACGAGTAGTGGGTACCTATCAACAGCAAGTGAAAGGAATTATGGTAATTTTTATTTGGCCCTGGATATTAGTCCTTCAGCCGTATAAGGATGAAAAAAATTATTAAGTATGCTTTTTTAGGATAAAAGTTAAATGTGTGTTGCCAACACATTTGGGATGAAATTAACTTTAATCCTAAAAACCATGCAATTTTTCACAGCAAAAAAATTTGAGGATATCCTGGCAAAATAGGCAAAAGCGCTAGTCACAACTAGTGTAGCTAAGAAATTGTAATTTGAAATATACGACCGTTGGCAGAACTGAGTTGAACCGTGGGCACTACCCTTCTGAATAATATTTCACGTCGGATTATTGCCACAGGGACTATTTATCATAAAATAAAATAAACTTCAGTTTTTTTATTTTATTTAGAGCGTTTTGAAACTAAGACTCCTAGCAAACGTACGAAACGTACGTAACGGCGTATTAACACGCAGACGACGCGCAAATGACGCGCGTATACGCGCTTCAAATGAGTTTCCAACGCGCGTTCGTATCGCGGTCTACGCGCTTTTGATTCTATACAAACGCAAAAATGCCATGGCGCAGAATATGCACATTCTTGAAACGCCTGTTGTCTGTGCCTTTGCAATACGTCATGTCTCATGTGCTAGGGCCCTGAAACCTGAAAAAAATGTGTGAGTGTCTAAGACCACACGGCAGAATTGAAAACTAAAATATTTTTTTTACAATTTATTAATTTTATTAATTTTAACAATTAAAAGTAAAAACGATTTTATTTTAATTGAATATAGCATACACAGCGACACGACAGAGACAGATGCGGCTAAATGACTAGTATTCATGGCCAAGAATAAATTTAGCCTTCTTGCAGTCGGGTAGAAAAAGGCAGTAACAGCAGGTAGACATCAGCAGCTGACTATTTGTCTCGCTCTAGCACATTCGATGGTCCCTATGTAGTTCATCAGAACATTTCTTTTATTTACAAGCGTGACGCCGAGCTTCATTCACAGCCCGCAAAAAAATCTGTGTGTAGTGCGCTAAAAGGAGATTTCACTTCAAAAAAATTGCCAGTCATAGGAACTGCCGATAGAAGTGAAAACTTATAACTCAGAATTTGGAAGGCTCACGTTGGAAACTACGCGGGTGAAACCGGAGAGCGCGGCCATGACCATGGCCATCTAAAAACACTTATTGATGGAGTGTGTTCGGAACGATAGTTTCAGAAGACTATGTTTTGAAAGAGGTAGTATCAGAGATATTGGATACTGTAATGCGATACTAGCCAGTCCTGAATCCAATCACGCAATTATGTTGTATAAACTCATAAATTTAGGCCTAAGAAACAATTGTTAATAATTTAAGTTCATCTGTATTTGTTGGCTTACAGGGCGATATGGTCGCCCAACGACAAAGCCCTTTAAATAAATAAATAAAATATATCTAAAAACACTGATGCTTTTCTAGATAGCCAATGGGAAATGCTGACGCATTTCTAGATGGCCAATGGATATGGTCCCGAGTTCACCCGAAGATTTCTTTCATTCACGACCGTCACGCTGTCCTTCAATCTCAGCCCATAAAAAAATTGTGTGGTAGGTAAGCCAAAAGAAGTTTTAGTATTAAAATTAACGTGGTTGTTACACATATTGATTAGGTAAACGGGTAACTCACGTCGTCACGTCTCACGGGTAACTCACGGGGTAACTCACGAAGGAAACTCGAGTCGGATTGACCGACCTCATTACACGTGAGTTACCCGTTTACCTAACCAAAAGAAGTTTTCACTTCAAAAGTGCTTTCTCGGTTGCGTCTGTCTCACCGTATATGTTTTCGTTTTTCAGTTTTTGACTCAGACCTACTATTCTTAGGTTGTTGAAGTTTCGTCGACCTACCCATCTACCGCGTAGGTAATCAGCTTTGCTGTTGTTGTTGTTGCTGTTGCTGTCTCTATCGAGAAGGTAAGCGAAAAGAAAAGAAAATTGCATGTCTGTAAAGTCGGTTGGCTTACGGACGATAGTTTAAAGTGGAAACGTCATTACAAAACATTGATAGATGCGCAAGCGTACAATGAGCGTAACGGGACATAACGGGACACTTTTTCGTGCATGCAGTTGGCGTTCAGCGATTTATTAGACGTCACGTCAAAAAAGCAATAACAAAGCCAAGATAGTTCGTTATTAGGCAATAGATCCTCTGGAAGCATTTTTGAAGTGAAAACTTTTTTTGGTTCGCCACAGACTGATGTTTCGTGGGCTGTGAATTGAATTCTAGCGTCACGCTCGGGAATGGTAATAAAGATTCGGATAAACTCGGGACCATGGCCATTGGCTATCAAGAAATGCGTCAGCATTTCCCATTGGCCATCTAGAAATGAGTCAGCATTTGTAGATGGCCATATTAGCCATGCTCATGACCACGCCCTCCGGTTTCACCCGCGTAATTTCCAAAGTAAGCTATTAAATTATGAGTTGTAAGTTTTCACTTCTGTCGCCAGTTTCTATGACTGCCAATTTTTTTAGTGTGTGTGAGGGGTTTATCGCTAATCCGATAATTAATGGGTGTCATAGTATCTGCAACGTGCGCACCACAGATTTTTTTTTTCAAATACTTACCTAATGATAATTCGTAAGTCTATTTTGAACAAGGGTTTCGATGCCATTGAGTATTTTGGCAAGTCTATGAATCGATTCCAGAGCCTTTCAAGAAAAATCTACTGAAGTGATCTGTATTAAATTTGGGACTAGGTACCTACGTAACTAGATAAGTATGTGAAATAACACATAGTCTACTTTTTAAACTAAAATAATAGAATCTAGAACTACACGCATGAAACCGAAGGATACTTCTAGTATGTATTGCAACGTTTTCTAAGTTAGTTTGCAACATTCATAACGCTATGCTATCATCCCATCTAAACGAAAAAATGAAAAAACGAGCAGTGAACCTATTTTTCGTGTCGCGTTATAGAAAGAGTTTGTAAACAGGACCCAAGCAAGCAAATAGATTTCGATGACGATAAACGAACAACACTTCGGAGCGTCGTTCGGGGTAACTGCATTGTCTTTTTCTCTATTTCTTTTAGCGCGAAAATTGAATACAGCGATCGAGTCCGGACCTCGTTTGATAGATAAACTGACTAGATACTGGCCGGTCGCGGGAAAACTACGCGTTTGTTATCTGTGGTACAAAGGGAAAGGAAAATAATGGCGCCAAAATTTGCTACCTCTACATTTTATACATAGAGTATTTCTTTACTTATGCCGGTTACACACGTAACGATATATCGACAACGATTTATCTAACGAAAATTGCAACTGCCACCGATGAACGATAATCTGCAACGATTTGTCATAGGTACGATCGATAAATCGTAATCGTTTACGTAGTGATAGGACCCTCGGCAGAGTCCACCTGGGGAAGGACCACACCTTTGCCAGTTATTCTGCCATAATGTGCAAACATTACTGTGTTCCGGTTTAAAGGGCAATGTTACCAGATAAATTACCGGGCTTAGAGATTTAACAATTTAGATCACTGGGTGATGAGCGCAGTGCAGTGCTAGGTAATGATTTGGACTATTCATGTTCAAGCTGCGTGTCACTGTACTGTTATGTGACAGGCATGTTGCTTACGCTTACCATAAGGCCTATGTCCTGCTCGTTATCATCATAATCATAATCATATCGTTAATCATATCATTATCGTTACGTGTGTAGCTGGCATTAGCTGATTTTATACAAAGTTACTTTTTATGAACTACGGAGGGTAGAAGTAAGTACCTAGTGTGCCCGTTCAAACGAATCAAATTAGGGTGCACTCTCTAACACCGTTTAGCGGCTATTTAGTTTTTATCCACTTCAGCACATCATTTATCGAGTGTTAAAGACCGCGCGTGATCTTGTCACGAAGAGTTCGATACTTTTAGACCGTGCAAATACACATTTTTTGAAGTGAAAAGTTCTTTAGGCGCGCCTAGACAGATTTTTCGTGGGGTGTAAATTGGATTCTAGCGTCACGCTTGGGTATGATAAGAAATATTCGGGTAAACTCGGGACCATAGCCATTGGCTATCTAGAAATGCGTCGGCCAATGGGAAATGCCAAAAGGGCGTGGCCTGCCCATCATGGCATGGCCATCTAGAAATGCGTGAGCCAATGGGAAATGCTGACGCATTTCTAGATGGCCATGCCATGATGGCGAGGCCACGCCCTCCGGTTACACCCATGTAGTTTCCAAGGTAAGATAATATCAAATTCTGAGTTATAAGTTTTCACTTCTATCGGCAGTTCCTATGACTGCCAATTTAAAAAAAAACAGGTTTTAACAAATTGACATAGACAACCTAATATTTGCATGCCGTGTTGATTATGGAGTTCTCAATGTAAACATTTAAGATCTTATTGTAATTACCCATTTTCGCAAATAAAGAAAGGACAATGCCCACGTCGTATACATTGAATTTTTTTTTTTTTATTTGGTATTGATAATTTAGAAACTGTAAAATAAAAGTTGATGTACATATCTAATGTACTTAACATCCCCAAAAGGATGCAGGCTGATTACCAATAACCCTGTATAAATAACTCAATATCGCCCAACATGTCGCTTTGTTTTTTTGTCTTTTAATGCACATTACCGAAGACTTCCAAACTATATTCCCGATACTTACTCACCTACTCAGTCTCCCAACAATACTAACTCCTACATACCAAATTCACATTTTGGTCTGTAAACATGCTGCCAAACAGGAAACTCATCATAACTTGTAAATAACCTTCCGTTTTGTTTACTTATTTGCATGATATTCAATATGCATGCGGAAGTTTTACCGCCATCGCCTTGGTAATCACTTTGCGAATGTTTAATTGAAAACAATCAGGGAAAACGATGCTTGGTACTCGAAATATGGTTATTTAACGCAATGCTGCTGGGTCGTCTTAGAAAAAGTTAACTCTACCATGTGCTCGTCTTTCGGTGTAACTTGTTTTTTTTAAAAGGGCAGAGCCTTTATTAGCAAAATTAAAATACAATGAGAACTACACTACGCTACATACCTAACTAACTACTTACACTAAGCGCACCTGAATTATACACAGACCGATGAAGGTCTACAGATAATCAAGATGTTCAAGCCCACTACTAATCGGAAGCGTACCCAGCATGCTGGCGGCATTACCACGCTGAATGGCAATGCTTATGCGTTGGGCCAAATAAACGCCAGCATTTTGGTCACGCGTCGCGTCGACAGATTGATAACTTGAACACAGATTGCGTTAAGATCGCATTCGGCATTCTCTCTGAGAGAATGACTCTTGAGTCTCAAGAGTCAGTGGGAGCCAAAGTGACCTGTTTATTCAAGGAAAATGATTCTATGTTATCCGAAATATGCTTATTTAACGCAATGGTGCTAGGTCGTCTTCGAAAAAGCTAACTGTACTATGTGCTCGTCTTCCGCTGAAACTTGAAGCCAGAATACGTTAAGACTCATCAGACAGATCGCATTTAGTGTATTATCTTCTTGAGAGAAAGCCCCGAGTCCCAGCAGTAGGAGTTAAAGTGGGCTGCATATGCATGCTTATTCAAGGAAAATGATGATGTGGTACCTAAAATATTTCATGCTTTTATAATGCGATGGTGCTGGGTCACTGGGTCGTCTTCGATAAAGCTAACTCGGCTATGTGCTCGTCTTCACTGTCACTTATACCTGATTACCTCAATATTTGACGACCATGGACGCCGACTAAGGAACCCCATTACATCCCCTTGTCAGGAATTAAAGTTCATTGTAAAAAAAAATTGGTTGCCTGTAAAGTCGGTATACGGGCGACAGTTTTACGTGACAACGACTTTGAGTGGTTAGCTCGCCTAAGAGCGAGAGAGACAGACATAAAAAGTGAAAGGCACGCGTCCCTCTCACTCGCTCTCATTGTGAGCGCATAACGTGAGCGGAGCGTAACGCAGTTTCTTGAAGTGTCACCCGGCAAACCAATTTATAAGACGTTGTCACGTCAAAATACAGTCAGATTTAATTGAAAACTTCCTTAGCCGCGTTGAGTTGAGATTGGAAAATATTATAGCTTCGCGGCACCGACAAACCGACATGATAACATCGGGCAGCGACGGCGGTGCCGTCCGTGGCACAGATAAAACTATAAATCGTCACAAATCTACAAGTGAAAGTGTAAATTGCTAGAAATCACTGGGAAAATCATTGGACCAACCTGGCCATATCGTAACTTTGACATGCCTCTGGGATGTGTGTGTACGGGGCATCGTAACTCCAGAATGGATTTTTTGAAGTGAAAACTTCTTTAGGCACTCCTAGACAAATTTTTCGTGGGGTGTAAATTGAATTCTACCGTCACGCTCGGGTATGATAAGAAATCTTCGGGTAAACTCGGGACCTTAGCGATTGGGCATCTAGAAATGCGTCAGCCAATGGGATATGCTGAAAGGGCGTGGGCTCGCCATCATGGCATGGCCACCTAGAAATGCGTGAGCCAAAGGGAAATGCTGACTGATGAGTTTTCACTTCTATCGGCAGTTCCTATGACTGCCATATTTTTTTTGTCTGTAAGGTGAATTAAGCTGTGTTTCATCAAAATCAGTTCACCCGTTTCAGAGCTCTTGTGCGAAAAAGACTTCAAAGTCTTGAACATCGCCGTAAAATTGCTAGCCTTTCGTTTTTTCATCGGATACACTTCGGAGAGTGTGCGACTGATTTGCATGGTCTAATATCACCTTGTTTCAGCGAAACCTTGTTGCTCGAAAAAGCGACATCGTCTCATGGTTGATGTTTCAAAGACATGAACGAAGAGATTTGACTCTACTTTTGTAATAAGAACGTCTAGGCTGTGGAATACGTTGCCTGAGTGGGTTTTCCCCGATGGTTACAATCTTTGTGTTTTCATATCGAGAGTGAATCGGTTTTTTTTTCTAGGTAAACACGCTCCATCGTAGACCGCATCGTCGCTTAAAATCAGGCGAGATGGCGGTCAAGTGTAAACCTATAAAAGTTAAGGAGGTCTTTTGTTACCTGCAGTAGGAAACTTAGAAGCAGCATGGGTAGTTTCTTTGCTTGCATGTATTATGTTTATGTTTTACACATTTTTAATTTAATGTAAGTATGGGTAAGTAGGTACTTGTCGAAGGAGTTATTTGGTAAGCATTAGGCTTAAAATATAACCAACTTGCTTCTGAATTCAGTATATAAATATAAAGCCAAGTAAATGTAGCCAAGTGTAATAAGCCTTTAGCTCTCCAAGATATCCTCAGCTTTTAATAATTATCGAAAGCGCCATCTTACGTATTTTGTATAAACTACTTCAGTACAAGGTTGACGAAGGACCAAAAATGTTGGGTTACAACAATTGAACCGAAGGACCTTGTTAGGACAAACTAATTCACATAAAAACAGGCTAGATGGCGCTTACAACAAACATGAAGAGAAATTGCCAGACATGGAAAATTGCCCAACTTATTTCGAGTATTTGTCTTGTTCTGGATAAAAAGACTACCGTATTTTTTTTTCTTTAAACTCGCTGTATAATATTTTTATTTCTCATGTTCGTAATTTAAAGAAAAACAGTATGATAGTTGGCGTCTGATGGTCTCTACAGCCTATCGAAATAATAGTACAACTATGCTGATACTACTTGCATTATATTGTAAAGCTCATAGTGAGAAGAATAATGAGGAATTTTGAGGATGTAAATATTTTATGATACTGATCGATGATAGTTCTCCAATTTATTATTTGTCTGAATCCACCTGGGGAAGTACCACACCTTGGACTCTTAATGTTCCAATAGCAGCGTTTTACTGTACTGTTACGGGCATGCCGGCCGGCATCTTATACACATTCGACACATGTGCTGCTCATCTCGTCACTCTATACCAGAATAAAAAAATTAAACAGTATTATTTGGCGATATTAAGACATTTATATTGACGATATAGACTGGCCTCGTGGCTTAGTTGGTAGTAGCTCTGCCTGCGAAGCCGAGGGTTGTGGGTTCGATCCCCACCCAGTGCAAATATTCGTGTGATGAATTCAAATGTTTGCACTGTGTCTGGGTGTTTATATGTATAATAAGTATGTATGTAAAAAATATATAAGTATTATATCAGCTATCTGGTCGCCATCATACAAGCTTTGCTTAGTTTGGGGACAGATAGTGTTGTGTGTAAATTGTCCACCTATATTTATTTATATTATGTATTTGCATTCTAAAAACGCCTCGTTAGAAACAAGTTTCAAAAATTAATTCAACTTTCTTGCTCATTTAATCAGCGTCACTGAATTACAAAAATAGCCATTTACGTAGCCATAGACGTGACGTTATCTCAACATAATTAAGAAGAATCGTCTGCATCAGATTTAGTTCTGCAATTTCCTTCGAATGACTTTATTTTTTTCTTCATTCTCATCAAAATACGCTTAAGAGATTTATTTTGCTGACAGAACCGTCTATTTGCTTGTACTAAAGATTCTATTTTCTTTAAATGTTCCGCACAGGTTTCTTCTTTTTCTTTTAATTTTTTTCCTAACCGAGTAGATATTTTTTCTTCAAATCTTTCGTCTGGCGGTGTGATATCTGAGTTGCAGTTGTTTTCACTTAGCGGATCCTGTAAAATATTTATAAGTTGATATATTATAAGCTAGGTTTGAAACATGGTATGTGTAAGTTAAGTTTTGAAATACTTTTAGTGGTTACTTACAGTACATAATGTAACGTTTTGTTCTGAGCTCAATGGTTCGTCACTATCTAAATCATTGGCAGTAGTTAACGGGCCATCTAGTCTTGCTGTCTTTACTTTAGAAACAGTTGGTTTAGTGTCCCCATTCGTTATTGTCATCTGAAATAGACATGAGCTTTTAATTAGTCAAATCCCCAAGAGACCAAATTTGGGCAAAACCGGTTTTGGGACTTTAAAACCTTATTTTTTCATGATATACATACTCGATTATTAGTTTATTTTGATGCCTAAGAGATAGACGATAATATTAATTAGTACATTGTCGTTTACAGACACATAAAATTTAGATTCATTTTTTAGTAATGATTTTTTGTGTGACGTCACGACGCCGGCCGCGTCGCGAGTCGGGCTTAATAGGTTAAAAAAAATCGATATAATAGACCTACTACAAAAGAATGAAAAAAAAATTGGCAGACATAGGAACTGGCAACTGCCCATAGAAGTGAAAACTTATCAAACTCAGAATTTGATAGCTTACTTTGGAAACTACGCGGTTGATACCGGAGGGTGTGGCCATGAGCATGAGCATGATCATGGTCCCGAGATTTCTTATCAATCCCGAGCGTGGCGCTAGAATTCAATTTAGAGCCCACGAAAAATCTGTCTGTGGCACGCCAAAATAAGTTTCTGTAATATCTGTAAGTAACTCTGCCATTCATACGTTTATTTCGACAATCTTTCGAAAATTGTTTTGTATATTAACGAGATTACGTTTTAAGTTTGACATATTCTATTTTTTCTCAAACAAATGTAGTGGTATTTGAAAAACCTTAGCCGATTTCTTAAACAAGAAGTTTTTGTTTTCATATGAAAGGGAATAAAAGTACACTTTAAAAAGTAATGATGGTTTGGTCAGTAAATAAGTAACCTGTGAAATAATGTTTAAATTTGTTTGTCAACAAACAAAAAATGTTTAATATGTCAAATTATTTACTCAAAATTAATAATTTGACATATTTTCCGCCCATATGTCGCGCATAAATGTAATTCTGAAAACGTATTTTGGTTCCCAAAATTAAAATATACACATTAATATACTTGCGTTAGAGTGTATTTTCACAATTTTTTGACAAGGTACTGCTCCCATTCGCAAGAATCTGTTTCCAGATGATTTCGTCATAAAGTCTTCTTCGTTGAAATGTCTGGAACAAATTGTGCTTGTTCGCGTTGGGATCCACTCATCTCTTCCTGTTACTTTTATCCATTGAGCTCTTGATTTTCGATCTTTCGGGAAACTGAAACAAAATAATTAACTAAGTAAGCGGTCCATCCAAAAAGTTTACATATACTACGTAAATAGAGTTAGAACAAACTCTTTACGCCGAAAGTTTGAGTCTGAGTCTTGTCGCTCTTGTAGAAGTGTCATACTTTGTCGCGGCATATCAGCACATCACTATGTAGCCATAGCTAACATACATCTCATCTACTTACAATTTGTACAAAGGAACCGTGCGGAAAACCCTGATCTATTTACTTATTCTAAGGGTCCAACATAACCAATACTAATGCATTGTGCACCTGTATACCTGTGCATTGATTTTAACTAAATTTCAAGGTCTGACGATGGACCACATTAGCACACCCCGGACACTCGGCCTAAAATCTATACAGACGGTGCAGTTGCCATACCTACACTCACACAACTACGCATATGTCGTTCGAACACATTTACGCATGTGTGCGTGTCATCTAGGGTTACTAAATTATTTTAGTAAGTTAAGTACACTTACCCAAAGAGAAAACTTTATTCTGACAATATATTAATTAATCCATATTCATATTCATCCACATATTTCGCGTATTTCATTATAGACTAGTCACAGAACATTAGATTAGCTATAACTACGTTCATAAGATGCATTAAAAAGCGGTATCACAGTTTACTATATCAGAGTATTATACACTGCACAAACTACTTATTAATTATTAACACATCATGTCAGCGACCAGTAAAGAGAAAGCACATGATTTTTAACTCAAAACTCCAAATTAAATGTTGTAAACAAACATTGTGAATTGTTATCAACTATGGCCGATAATGTTGCTAGTTCCGGATTTAATTTATTACTAATGCTTAAAAGAATATTACTTTTGTATGTTGATAAATAGTGATTTATTTATTCGCATTATAGTAAGGATCGCATAAAACTTTAAATATTGTGAATTTGCGCCGAATAAACAAAAATCGGTTTCAATTTTAAATTAAATTCAGAAACTTACTTAACCAAATTTCAACGACGATCATAAAAAACTTGAACAAAAATAAACGAAAGTAATGTTTAGTTTTGTTTTCATATTTCAAAACTATGATCTACCAAAAAAAAAAAGAAACATCATAGAAGACATGGCCCAAATCGTACCCTGACCTCGGCACAAAATAATTGTATCTAATCTCAAAAAAATCTAATAAGTAATTGTTTGCAAATATATTTTAGGAAAAAAAAATTACACCACTCCCATAACCCAAATTAGTGGCTAACATGTTTTTTTATCAGTGTAGTTTTGTAGGCGTTTTTTTTAAAAGTTCACCAATACTGTTTACAATCCGATGTAATCATCATCATCATAACATCTTAGCATATACCTCTCTTCAAGTACGCCTCATATCCCAGGCCTATGCTAGTGCTGTGCTTGTGCTAGTACTTGTCCAGATTTGACCCGCGATGTAAGCATACTGATAATTGAATACAAAGTCCAAAGTACATTACCAAAAATAAGCGTATTATCATGAATTATTTTACTTACACTCGTTAAATTTGAATTCAATTCCAAGGCCACCCATCGCGAAAAGAACCTAAGCATATTCGTGCATTGTTTGATATATATCTTTATGACTCAGCCGGTATATATTATTTTTATATCATTAACACCAAATTATACAATATATTTTGTTCCATAAAACGAGCTTTTGACACGAACTTCTACAGGCAAAAAAACGCAGGTTAGCCACTCAAACGGATGATGATGATAGTTTAGAATATTATTACTAATAACTTAAAATCCGAGGTACATCAAAAAACCCAGGTGTGGCACCTGGGTTTTTTCAATGTGATTTGGGCTTATGTCATTTGTTTCACAATAAATGGAGCTATCACGTAACAAACATATAAACGAATTGAGATCCGTCTCCTTTTTTGAAGTTGGTTAAAAATGAAACTAAATCGTAGTAGTACCGGTAGTACTAGAACCGGTAAAGTTTATAAGTCAATGTCAAAGCCGTTAATTTCTGAATAAGTTTTAGTTTAAAAATATCGTTAATTTTTTTTTGGAACTATCCATTCCAATAGTCAATGTACTCGTATCCTCTTACTGCTTTTAATGAACGGTTGTTGCGAAATCTTAAATAAGCATACTACTAGATGAAATCCTATATTCATTGTTCACTACTAACCGACATAATATATACATTAGACATGGACGCACATAAAAGTACAGATAGTCTAATATAGAACCTCTTTCTTTTATTTGAGTCGGTTGAATGCTAAGAAATAATCACTTACCAATAAATCTGAATAGTAGCAATCTTAGTAAAAAAATCCACTAAATTGGCAACACTAGTGACTAGTGACTTCGTAAATTCATCACTCGTTACCATACGTTATTGGCGCCACTGACGTATTTCACAACGATTAACGAAAGCCGCAGTTTAAAAACAACGAGTTTAATAATTTCGTCACAGGACTTCAGTGTTGGCGCGTACTTCTAACCAGAATAGCTTAACACAGTTTATAAAAATGATTCAATCTTTGTAATAATTCTTATGAAATGAAAAATCTCTTATTCTTGTTTCGTATAATAGACGAAAAATTTGGTACCATTTTGTTAAATAATACAGCATCATGGTCGTATTCTCATAGAAAATTATCGTTCGATATAACCCTTCGTTGAGTGATTCTCGCGTCCTTGCGGGGTAGGAAGCTTGAAACTGGCGGGGGGTGGGGAGTGTCCGTTCTATCTGTATTATCTATTCTATGGTGATAGGCTAATGTCATAGAATAGATAATACAGATAGAACGGACACTCCCCACCCCCCGCCAGTTTCAAGCTTCCTACCCCGCAAGGACGCGAGAATCACTCAACGAAGGGTTATATCGAACGATAATTTTCTATGAGAATACGACCATGATGCTGTATTATTTAACAAAATGGTACCAAATTTTTCGTCTATTATACGAAACAAGAATAAGAGATTTTTCATTTCATAAGAATTATTACAAAGATTGAATCATTTTTATAAACTGTGTTAAGCTATTCTGGTTAGAAGTACGCGCCAACACTGAAGTCCTGTGACGAAATTATTAAACTCGTTGTTTTTAAACTGCGGCTTTCGTTAATCGTTGTGAAATACGTCAGTGGCGCCAATAACGTATGGTAACGAGTGATGAATTTACGAAGTCACTAGTCACTAGTGTTGCCAATTTAGTGGATTTTTTTACTAAGATTGCTACTATTCAGATTTATTGGTAAGTGATTATTTCTTAGCATTCAACCGACTCAAATAAAAGAAAGAGGTTCTATATTAGACTATCTGTACTTTTATGTGCGTCCATGTCTAATGTATATATTATGTCGGTTAGTAGTGAACAATGAATATAGGATTTCATCTAGTAGTATGCTTATTTAAGATTTCGCAACAACCGTTCATTAAAAGCAGTAAGAGGATACGAGTACATTGACTATTGGAATGGATAGTTCCAAAAAAAAATTAACGATATTTTTAAACTAAAACTTATTCAGAAATTAACGGCTTTGACATTGACTTATAAACTTTACCGGTTCTAGTACTACCGGTACTACTACGATTTAGTTTCATTTTTAACCAACTTCAAAAAAGGAGACGGATCTCAATTCGTTTATATGTTTGTTACGTGATAGCTCCATTTATTGTGAAACAAATGACATAAGCCCAAATCACATTGAAAAAACCCAGGTGCCACACCTGGGTTTTTTGATGTACCTCGGATTTTAAGTTATTAGTAATAATATTCTAAACTATCATCATCATCCGTTTGAGTGGCTAACCTGCGTTTTTTTGCCTGTAGAAGTTCGTGTCAAAAGCTCGTTTTATGGAACAAAATATATTGTATAATTTGGTGTTAATGATATAAAAATAATATATACCGGCTGAGTCATAAAGATATATATCAAACAATGCACGAATATGCTTAGGTTCTTTTCGCGATGGGTGGCCTTGGAATTGAATTCAAATTTAACGAGTGTAAGTAAAATAATTCATGATAATACGCTTATTTTTGGTAATGTACTTTGGACTTTGTATTCAATTATCAGTATGCTTACATCGCGGGTCAAATCTGGACAAGTACTAGCACAAGCACAGCACTAGCATAGGCCTGGGATATGAGGCGTACTTGAAGAGAGGTATATGCTAAGATGTTATGATGATGATGATTACATCGGATTGTAAACAGTATTGGTGAACTTTTAAAAAAAACGCCTACAAAACTACACTGATAAAAAAACATGTTAGCCACTAATTTGGGTTATGGGAGTGGTGTAATTTTTTTTTCCTAAAATATATTTGCAAACAATTACTTATTAGATTTTTTTGAGATTAGATACAATTATTTTGTGCCGAGGTCAGGGTACGATTTGGGCCATGTCTTCTATGATGTTTCTTTTTTTTTTTGGTAGATCATAGTTTTGAAATATGAAAACAAAACTAAACATTACTTTCGTTTATTTTTGTTCAAGTTTTTTATGATCGTCGTTGAAATTTGGTTAAGTAAGTTTCTGAATTTAATTTAAAATTGAAACCGATTTTTGTTTATTCGGCGCAAATTCACAATATTTAAAGTTTTATGCGATCCTTACTATAATGCGAATAAATAAATCACTATTTATCAACATACAAAAGTAATATTCTTTTAAGCATTAGTAATAAATTAAATCCGGAACTAGCAACATTATCGGCCATAGTTGATAACAATTCACAATGTTTGTTTACAACATTTAATTTGGAGTTTTGAGTTAAAAATCATGTGCTTTCTCTTTACTGGTCGCTGACATGATGTGTTAATAATTAATAAGTAGTTTGTGCAGTGTATAATACTCTGATATAGTAAACTGTGATACCGCTTTTTAATGCATCTTATGAACGTAGTTATAGCTAATCTAATGTTCTGTGACTAGTCTATAATGAAATACGCGAAATATGTGGATGAATATGAATATGGATTAATTAATATATTGTCAGAATAAAGTTTTCTCTTTGGGTAAGTGTACTTAACTTACTAAAATAATTTAGTAACCCTAGATGACACGCACACATGCGTAAATGTGTTCGAACGACATATGCGTAGTTGTGTGAGTGTAGGTATGGCAACTGCACCGTCTGTATAGATTTTAGGCCGAGTGTCCGGGGTGTGCTATCACACCTATTTATTTTATGGATTATACCACTGATATAGTTTATTTGATACAGCCCATTATATATCTATTTTGTGACTCTATTAAACTCTATTAAAAAACATATTTTTCTGTAAAGTCGGTTTACTGACGATATAACGTGACAACGTCTTAAGAAAATACTGATGGAATGGTAGCATTTTTCAAAAGAAAATTTTAATTGTTTTTGTTTAATAGATTTGTATGTAAAAAGTAATCAGTAGAATTTAGTCATTTTCAATCAAAACAATGCAAAAAACAATGCAAAAAAGCTTTTAGATGCCGGGGATCGAACCCGGGGCATTTCACATGCAAATCGAACGCTCTACCACTGAGCTACATCCCCGCTTCAACTACTGGTCGAAATAATTAATACAACTGTAACAAACATGCGGCGAGGTAACGAGCGACGGTAACGACCGACGGTAACACGGTAACGGTGCATGACGTCATGTTTTGTGGGCGTGCAGCCGGCTTCATCGAATTATAAGACGTTATCACGTCAAAAAATGTGTGAGTGTCTAAGACCACACTGAAATCCCGTTGTTTTGACGTGATAACGTCAAAACAACGGGATTTCAGGGGTGCCACTAATACAAAACAAACTAATAGTCAAACTTGTAAATTATTACGTAGATGAATTATTGGGAGGTATCCACATCCACAGTAATATAATAATTATTTACATACTTGTATACAGAACTGTTACGGTAACAGTACCGCTAGTTCAATTGATTTTTCTCATCTCAAAGTAATGCGTAATAGGTACGTCCAGAGAAATTTTCACACATCGTGACAAAAATCGTACCTGTTGATATCTAGGTAAGTATACAAAAAGCATTTCTTTACATTCCCAGATGTTTCTAGACTGCAAAAGAGCTGCAAAAAATTCTCAATTATCTACGCTTAATATATTATAACTAATTGATTTTATTGAATTTAATTGAGTGAGTGTTGACGTACGTCGATATAAGGGGCCCCTTTTAAACCTACGCCCGAGTCACAAGTCTTGGGGTCTATTCGAGATTTCTCTCTCTGCCACACGATGGACCCGGCACCCGCACGGTGAATCCATGGAATGCTAAGAAGTACGTCTATTAAAATAGCATAACTGTGACGCAAAAACTAATAAAATGGATCTGGGTGACACGTACTTATTATCCCGAGAAAATCAGGATAGGTAACAACGCAGGCGAAACCGCGGGGCACTACTAATATGACATGTTTTAACATCCGTCACTCATAACTAAAACTAAAACTAAAAATGGGCCATAGGCCCAATTTTAGCGCCCGCGCCGTGAAAACCGGCTCATATTCTGAAAATGCCACATTTAAGTATGGTACCGGGGAAAATGAACCAATACGAGCAACACTATCGATCCAAGCGAAGTTGCAAAGGTACCACGAAATGTGTTTAGTTTCTGGTATGCGCAATACATTGCGTGGTTTTACTGTGTAATTACAAATCAAAATCTTGTTAAGCCGGCAGTGTAATTGGCACTTTGCCTAATACTTGCATAATCTCAATCTTTCACCTGAATAGTGAGTTTTATCTATATTATGTCAAAATAACTTAAAATTACTTACCGATGGAAAGATATCCCGCCCTGAGCTACACTGGTTACCTGACTTCTCGCTCGACAAGTAATAATAGCACACGAAGGCATTGTTTATTTATGTTTAGCAGCCAAACGCAGCAACTCACTGTATGCTAGTTCGCAAGCGACTGAAGCGCCGGGATCATTATTTTGTGTGGAGTATGAGCAATCGCTCGAATTTAAATGCCAGCAGCTACATCAGTGTTTACCGATTAACCATTCCACAATGGTTTTGTTCTCATGGTATTTTTTTTTATTCTGACAGTAATAATACAAAAAATATTATAATTGCCTGAGTGGGTTTTCCCCGATGATTATCTTTGTCTCGTCAAACGAGAGTGAATCGATTTATTCTAGGTAAACCCGCTTTATCGTAGGCCGCATCATCACTTAACATCAGGCGCGATGGTGGTCTAGTGTGAACCAGTGAACCCATGGACGTATAAAAAAAGTCGGACGTAGTCTCGCTAAAACAAAACCTGTGTCACTAGAGTCGGCCACATTTACACAGTGCGTTGTCAGGTTGCCACTGACTGAGGCTGACACGCACACATTTACACAAGTTTGCGCGTGTACTGAACAACTGTAGTGTGTATGTTGCGTGTCAGCCTGATGCCTGTATGTGAGAGCGCACAGGCACACACGTGCATATTATGTGGCCGACTCTATAGACACGTCCGACTTTTTTTATACGTCCATGTGTGCCTATAAAAAGTTAAAAAAAAGGATAAAGGTTGTAGCTTTGTCTGTGTAGGTATTTATTCTCAAATCAATATATTTTATCTTTATGGATATAACAACGGATCGATGTAAAACTTCGCATTAAATTTAAATGAGGAAATTGTAGTCATGGGAATTGCTGATGAAAGCTAAAATAAGAAGTTTAGCCAGCACTTTGCACATTATGTTTGATAATTCTTAAAATTAAAAAAGTAATAGGTACCTACACAGCTAAAAGGGTTTGGGTAAAGTTGGCGTCGGTTTTTTTAACGGCCAAAGATCCGTTATCACTTTCTTGTAACAATAAAAAACCCTGATGCTGTTTGTGCTATCAGGTTTTTTTGCTCTAAGTCATATCGGAGCTGAGTTATGGCCTATCAAAGTTATTATTTTTTTTTGTACGGAGAAGTTTTTTTAGCAGCGAAAGTTCCGTTGTCACTTTTTTGAAACATTACCTACCTTACTCCAAGGGTATTTGTGAAATCAGATTTGCTGGAAGTAATATCGGAGCTGAGTTATGGGCGTTATGGCCTTTCAAAGTTTTTTTTTGGGTATTTATAGGGACTAGTGGCACCATTTCCGTAAGCGGCCAAAGATCTGTTGTCACTTTTTGAAACACTACCGTACCACAACGGTATTCGTGCAATCAGATTAGCTGTAAGTCATAGCGGAGCTGAGTTACGGCCTTTCAAAGTTTTTTTTGGGTTTTTCTTAATTAGACTAGTGGCACCATTTCCTATAGCGGCCAAACATCCGTTATCACATTTATGAAACAGTACCCTCCCTATCCTAAAGGTATTTGTGCAATCACATTTGCTGTAAGTCATATTGGAGCTCAGTTATGCCTTTTCAAAGTTTTTTTTTGGTTTTCTTTGTAACGACCAGTGGCGCCATTTCCAATAGCGGTCAAACATTCGTTATCTTTTTTATGAAACAGTACACTATCTTAAGAGTATTTACGCAATCAGATTTGCTGTAAGTCATATCGGAGCTGAGTTATGACCTTTCAAAGTTGTTTTTTTTGTTTTTTTGTATGGACTAGTGGTGCCATTTCCTATAGCGGCTAAACATCCGTTATCACTTTTGTGAAACAGTACCCTATCTTAAGGGTATTTGTGTAATCAGATTTGCTGTAAGTCATATCGGAGCTGAGTTATGGCCTTTCAAAGTGTTTTTTTTTTAGATTTTTCTTATATTTTATTGACTATACCTACAAGGTACTTGTGCAGTTAGATTTGCTATAAGTCATATCGGAGCTAAGTTATGGCCTTTCAAAGTTTTTTTTTGTAGGAGTTAAAATATTGCAAAATATTGAGTTCGGAAAAAATTATAAATTTGAAAGACTTAGGTATTCTCAAAAACTATTGGGTGTACAAAGACAATTCTAGTATCATATTGTAGCAAATTTAGTCTACTTTATAAGCGCCATGAGAAAGTTTTTTCAAAAACTAGTCGTTTAGGGTTATAATCGCCAAAATTTGAAAAATAAACAATTTTTTCGCGGTATTTTTGATTTTTGACAAAGTTGCGTTCGGCGCTCGAGGTCACAAACTTAGATTAATCATTAAGCTAACATCATAAACAAGACTGCAACAAGAACTACCGTATTTAACCCACACTACTCCATACTTTCAGGCGACAAAGTTACTGGACTAAGTAGTTTTAGTGTAGTTTTATTTCGTTATTAAAAAATATTAAATTATGGTGTGCATTGCGATACGCCAACGATGGCACGTACCACGTACGGTACGTTTTTGGGCGCGGAACACACGCTTCTTGTTGTTACCGAGAATGCACTGTGGCGAAGTAACACGCACGCGACACATCTGCAGACACCACTCGGGATACTCGTCTTAGCGCAAAGCACGCACTGCTGACTTTAGCACACATCTTGTCGATGTGGTGGTCCCACGTCATGCTGGGATTAATCTCGAATCCCAAAAATGTGGTATTCTGTACATGCTCAATCCTGACATCGTTTAGCGAAACTTTAAGCGGTTTTGTATGATGGCCCGACAGACAAAAGTGAACGAAGTGAGTCTTTTTTGAATTTAACATAAAGTAATTAGCTTTAAACCATGAATTTAAACCGTTAATTACAATATTTAATTTCTCTTCTAATTCCTCTATTAAAAAAGCTGTTACTACGGCAGCCACATCGTCTGCATACATGAAAATGCCTGCACCTTTTACGGCATCGGGGAGATCGTTTAGTAGGAGAGAGAACATTTTATTTGAAACCGACGAGCCCTGCGGTACTCCCATAGACGAAGGCACCGGATCTGATTTATTATCGCCATCGCCAGGATCCACTACCTGAGAGCGGCCTCGTAACATGTCAGTCAACACCTCGTTTAAATTTTCAAATATGTTTAGCAAATAAATTTTCATTAAAACAATGTAGGTAAGTACATACAATTTAGGAAAGTAAACCATTATTCGGGGATTGAGAAAAGAACAAATTGCAAATAATAATTACATTTAATCAACACAACATCGTTCATTACATTTAAATTGACAATCACATTGCTAATCTTACAGCAATCACAGTAGTTATATCACAACAGATAGGTAAATATAGTTTTATTATTATCTAACTAAATTTCTACAGTATTTTGTCTGAAATAGATTGGTATTGGCAATAAGGGTGCAGGATGTAGTGCTAGTTATTAGTCGCCTCAGCTTTTGAATTACAGTGTAAACTCCATGTAACACCACTCGATTAAACGAGAAACTCCTTGTAGCGTCAAATTTTTCAGCTTAGGTTGGTTTAGCTTTTATTCTATATAGTTATTCACTATATATAACGTTACAGCCATTCTGAATAACGATGAAAATGGCGAAAATAAACAACAAAAAGTATTTTTTAAGTTGCCAAGATTAGTAAAAACTGCGATGCTGTGCACGTTATTTTGTAACTTTATTATCCTAAGTAATAAAGTTAACTGTCGGCTTCTTCTCAGTTCTTTTTTCCATATAACGCCAATTCTCTTTAACGTCAAAATATGCAGTCCCTTAAGTGTAGATTTTATACTGTATTTTATTTAAAGCATATGACCGGTTAGGGATAAGTAATTAAGTATATAAAAAAAGTTAACAAACTTCCAATACTAAACAATTAAATAAACTTTTTTTGACGTGATAACGTCTTATAATTCGATGAAGCCGGCTGCACGCCCACAAAACATGACGTCATGTACCGTTACCGCGTTACCGTCGGTCGTTACCTCGCCGCATGTTTGTTACAGTTGTATTAATTATTTCGACCAGTAGTTCAAGCGGGGATGTAGCTCAGTGGTAGAGCGTTCGCTTTGCATGTGAAATGCCCCGGGTTCGATCCCCGGCATCTAAAAGCTTTTTTGCATTGTTTTAATTGAAAATGACTAAATTCTACTGATTACTTTTTACATACAAATCTATTAAACAAATGAAATTAAAATTTTCTTTTGAAAAATGCTACCATTCCATCAGTATTTTCTTAAGACGTTGTCACGTTCTATCGTCAGTAAACCGACTTTACAGACAAACATTTTTTTAATAAGAATCAGTCCAGCCATATCAAATAAATTTGGCTACAAATCCTTGACAAAGGAACTTTATATTATTAGCTTTAATAAAATGTTAAATGTCCATTATGGATGAGTGAAATTAACTCACTGTATCATACTGTCATACATAGTAATTATTATCGTACCCTTAGTTAGAGAATACAAACTATAATAAAAGTAGGTACATACGAAGTTACACAGCATAGTTGGATCCAATTCTTAGTACGAGTAAATGTCTTAAAATTAAAAATCTAAATAAAAAACACTATTCTCAATGTTGCATGAAAAATAAATTAATGATTTTGAATTTTAGAATGTATCTTCTGAATTGGACCTACACACAGTTTCATGAGGGCTTTTATAGTTTTATTATTCTTATCCTTCTTTTGCTTTTATTATCTTTATTATTCTTTTTTTCTTCTTAATTATGTTTCTTGCAAAAACATAAGTTTTTGCACACAAACCAAGTGAAAAATCAAAATCATTAAACAATGTTAATGCAATTTTGTAGGACTAATCTGAGCCTTACTCTTAGACTGTAAAAAGTACTAAAAGTGTACTTTATAATTTGATGATGGGTTATGGAATACTATTGAGGGGCAATTTTTCAAAACAATTTCTTTAATATAGTAAAACCCTCATCACTACACCACTATTGATTATGATGTCACAATACAGTATATAAAATAAATTCATAGAGACCAGTGGCTTGGTTTATTATCTTTAAAGAGGTCCAAAACAAAAACCAATAAAACATATTTCTCTTTTTGTTTTGTAGATATGATACAAAGTAATTTTAAAGTGATACATAATTAATTAGCTTGATAAAAAAGATTACAAACAAGATAGGTCATGTTGAATAACACTATCGACCTAGCTGTGCTTTAGGGTGTTAGCCATTATCCATGGACTTATAAAAATAGTTGGACATAGTCGGCCAGTGTGCTGTCACATACAGGTTGACACGCACATATCAGTCGGTCATTACACGAGCAAACTTGTGTGTGTGTCAGCCTGTCACATACAGGCAAACACACAGCGAAGTCGCACTGGCCGACTCTATACACAGTTTCCATTTTAGCGAGATTACGTCCAACTGTTTTATGCATCCATGCCATTATAGTGTTATTTTCGTTCTGAATCCCACCTATTTTAGTAAAATTAGATATTCATTCAAGTAGTATTGTAGATATCTAACTTGACTATCACAATTCATCTTACAAACCAAACGAGCAGGCCTCCTTAACCTACTGACCACCATACTAAAACCTCTTTGACAATTTCATTCTTTTTTTTTACATACCTACCTAGTTCTTTTTGTAAAAAAATTAAGAATACATGTTTTTGTGTCTTTTTGAATAAATTTCCGGATATTTAATGAAGGAATGTGCATGATGGTGTGATGGTAAGCAACACACCTGCGTGATTTTTTTTTAATATGAAGAGATATTAAGATGATTTATTTTCTATTTTTATAAAAATGAATGCTTGACTGTATGTGAGTCGTAAACTATGTAACATTTGATCATGTGATGATCTGTAGCAATGTTGTTGTTCATGAGCGAAAAGCAAAGAGGGCTTCTGAGTTGGTACAACCAATTTAGTCTTCAACAAAAAAATACAAGTGGTCAAACTTTCACATTTTATAATTTTAGTAGGATATGACAATGGTGGTTGATAGGTTAGGTTCAAATATTGACGCACAGAACCTGAACAATTCTCAGTTTTAACAATGATCTTGGGTTCTCTTACATAGTACACTGATGACGTGATAACTTAGCCACAGAGGTACAAACAAATCAAATATGACTTTTAGCTTGGTGCTATGTATTACCATTCTATATTATCTATTCTATGGTATTACACTAGAATGTATCACATAAGAAAAATTAAAATCAGTGCATGAAGGAAGGATATCCAAGGCTCAAAGTCAAAGTCAAAGTACTTTATTCATAAATGTACAATTTACACGTCAGAGACGAACTTCTTAGCATTCCATGGATTCACCGTGCGGGTGCCGGGTCCATCGTGTGGCAGAGAGAGAAATCTCGAATAGACCCCAAGACTTGTGACTCGGGCTGTAGGTTTAAAAGGGGCCCCTTATATTGACGTACGTCAACACTCACCTTCACTACTCGTATTTCTCTCCCTGCCCAGCCAAATCCGATATGATCCTACTAGTGCAGCTTTAGATACTCGTTCTAGTATAGAACTTACTGCACTTCTGGACAACCCAAGGTCTTTAAGCAGGTTATAGAGAGATTTTGCTGGTATACCTCTCGCTCCTACTTCTACAGCGTATAAATTAACTACATAGCCATTTTTTGTTAATTCATTTTGTAGGTCGTAATACTTATTTTGTTTCATCGCGTGGTCTTTAGGTATATTAGTTTCCCACGGTACGGTAAGTTCTACCAGGACTATGCGTTTCGTAGCCCTAGAAAAAAGGAAAATGTCCGGTCTGGATGACGAAACACCCACATCCTCTGGGATTTTGTAGTGCTTTTCATACGTGTCCATTAAAATAGTCCAATCAGGTGCTGAACCCAGGATGGAGTAAGGCTTGTTCTTGGAGTTTGAAGTTGAGCCCTCTTTTACAAAGTTAATTTGTCTTTTGTTTATCGTCAATCCCTTTTGGGCTCTAGCTACCGAAAGGCTTACGGCTTCACGTATGATTTCAAGTACTCTGTCATGGCGCTGTGAGTAATGACCCCTATTAAGGAGCACCTTGCATCCCACCAATATGTGCCTTGCTGTACATATCGCCTCACTACAAGTATAGCAACATTTTTCAGAGGCTTTTCCCCACCTTACCAAGTTACTCTGGTCAGGGAGGGTCATTTGGAAAGCGTTCAGATAAAATTTTAATAAGGCAGGAGACCAGTCATATAGCAAGGTGCGCCACTTTAGAGCTAATGGGATACAAAACTCACCTATGGTTAACCACTCACTTTGCAAATAAAAAATAAAAACAAACGAAAGAGCATACATATTGTATACATTTTCAAAGTTTGAAATGACTACTTTACTGTATTATAATAATTATTGTACAGAAAACTGTCAAGCATTATATGAGTATAATATGTTTTTATAACAATTGTACTGACCCATGTCAAATCAAACAGTATCTGTCAAAAAGTATGTTTTATGATTAAATGTTATAAAATTTATATTGTATTTATTAATAACAAAAGTATATTTCCTGTAGGACTGTATTATCTATTAGTGATCTGCCAGAATTATTTTGGTTTGTGTTACATTATTGGTGATTTACTAGTATATTTCCTGTAGGACTGTATTATCTATTAGTGATCTGCCAGAATTATTTTGGTTTGTGTTACATTATTGGTGATTTACTATTTACTAGACTCTAGACAGAATTATTTTGGTTTGTGTTACATTATTGGTGATTTACTAGATCTCTATACTGTATCTATTATCAAATATCTTAAATTTTATTTTGTAATTATGGTCTACTGGCAGTGCCCCGGGTGTTACCCATGTAGTTCCTATTCCCGTTATTTTTCGGGATAAAAAGCCTATGTGTTCTTCCAGACTATTATCTATCTGTACTCCAAATTTATTTTTTTTTAAATGTAGAGTGACAAGACGAGCATGTCATGTGCCTGATGGTAAGCAACATGCCTGCCACATAACAACACAGTGACACGCAGCTATTGGAACATGAAGATTCCAAATCATTACCTAGCACTCCACTGCGCTCGTCACCCAGAGATCTAAGTTGTTATATCTCTAAGCCCTGTAATTTCACTGGAAACATTGCCCTTCAGACCGGAACACAGTAATGTTTGCACATTACTGCTTGGCGGTAGAATATTTGACTAAGGTGTGGTCCTTCCCCAGGCGGACTCTGCCAAGAGTCCTACCACTACTAGATATTAAGATGTCATTGAGCAACATACGTCCAAATATCCATACAATGACATTTATAATATTAGTGGGATGTTGCCCCTAGATAATGAATTATTGTATTAATGATAATGTAGTACACTATAAGAGTTATTCAATTTTTAATTATGAATTTAGTAGTTGTGTATCAAATGAAAATGTAGCATTTGCAATGTTTGGGTTAAATTAAAAATCATCATAAGTAATTTGTGTACATTGAATACACAATTTTCAGTGTCTTTAGGACAGAATTTCCTTACTCAGAACTCAATATTTACATCCAACTTACATAATATACTAGACTTGCTGAACTATAATCTATCTGTGTTTAAAATGTATGTCAAATCTGTTCAGTTCCCACAATGTGATTGAGCAATGTAGCTATTATGTAGCTTTCAGCGATAAGGCCGCCTGTTGTGGCACTAGCTATTATTGTATTTCTTTGTCTGTATATCTGTTTTCTTTTGGTGTCTACAATAAAGAGTATCTATCTATCTATTATATCATAATAATATTAACAGGCATCACAACAAATAATAATACGGTCAGTCTCTAAATAAAACAGGATTTTTTAAAAGTTACTTCAGTGTATTATAGCAGTGAGGGATCCTTCTTTCATACACACACATCCAATGGCAATAATACACTATAACTAAAATTGATCTAAAACTGTTTCCTTTATTTACTGAAGATCCACCTGATCTTCACTAAATTGTGATGATATCCAAGTCAGTGCCCATTTCAAATTCGTCAGCATATATTTCAGAGCTTTAGTCCAATGCTCTTCCGAATTGAACTGAATTTTGATTGAATACGCATGAGGGGGCGAAGCAGTGTCCTCAATCTTCCCTTTGTCTATTCTGTACGGCAAACAAAACCCTGTATTACCTTTCTCAACCTGTTCTTTGAACTGTTGTAGACAATCTAAGAATGCAACCATTGCTGCATCGAATTTGGTATCCCAGAGAAAACGAAAACCGCCCGACCCATACAACGGCAGATTTTTCTGTTCTTCCAACACTTCTATGAATGAATGATTACCGTACGGAACCAACTTGTATCGTTGAAAACTGAAATTTATCTTTCTAGCAAGTGAATATAGTAAGAGCACCGTTTGGCCCCAGGCTGCGTTGATTTCGGACCAATCGACCGGAGCTGTTGGTAAACGACCTAATCTAAAATTGTTTATAATACCAAACTGCCCAGAATCAGATATATGGAAAGTCGCTTTGAAGACGTTTGTTTTCTTTAGCTTCTCCAACTGTGTCTGAGTGTATGCTAACTGACATTCGTAAAATTTCATTTGATCTTCGGTTACAATCAAATCTTTTCTATATCTTGTGTATTCCTTCCAATAAACATCCTGTTCTTTTTCGAGCCGTTCTTTTTCCTTTTCTTGAATCTCTATCTCATCATTCATTGCTTTCTCTTCTTTCTGTAAAGCTGACAGTTCTTTTAGCAACCTAGATTGTTCCTCTTTCCAGTCATCTAATTCTTTCTCTAGTCCTTCCAAGTTCAAATCATCTCTATCATCTTCCAACTTCTTTAAATAGTCGTTGTAGTCCTTCCATTCAGCCTCAGTCTGTTGCAGTTGATTGTCCATGAGCTCCAGTAGAGTATCTGTGCACTCATCACACAGAGGATGATCGACATCAGAGTTGTTTGAGAGGAAGTCGTACAATGTCGCTTTTACGTGTAGCTGATGGCCTAGGGATGTGGTTTCCCAACCGTCTGAGATCACCATGAAACCGTTTGTGCCATTTCCCGATTCTGTCATTCGAAATGGTGGGACGTAGTGTTCTAAACTGGAAGATTGCATGTCTAAGTCTACCTCATTGTTACGCCGGATTTGTAGTGTCAAGTCTGCAATGGTGTGATGTCCAAGGTTATTCAGGGAGTCGTCCAGCTTTAGAGGTTGCAGGCAGCGCTGGCACGAAAAGTTAACGAAAGATTTTGTGTCACTCATCTTGAATCCACCTCTCACTGTTGCATCACAATAGAAAAATATTCTTGTTTTTTGCAATGAATATACAATACGACAAGAGTTGCTATTAACATATACTTGTAGCAGTATTCTGTCGCGTATTTACTTAAATTACTATCACCAAAAAACACACTCGTGTCCCTTTTCCTTTGTTATCGTAGTTACAAAATCTGCAACAATGAATCAAAATACCACGACCATTTGCATTTTACGTCATTTTGACAATATTGTTATCTAACTTTGACAGATGATGGTTTCTATGTTACCTCAATCTAACGGGTATTATCGGACTCTCGAATTTGGTACGCGTAGCATCACGTACCGATCGGTGCGGAGCTTTGCTTCACACGATCGAACCTGACCACTAATATACCACTAATATTTACTTAAATAGGTAGGCTTTTAAAGAGGTTTGCATTGCAATTTTAATGCAATTTTAGCCGTTTCTACTGGTAAATATCATTTAACAAACTTAACAATCTTATAAAAAATAATGTTTGTCTGTACAGTAAAATGTCTTTATAAATATAATGTTTGTCTTTACAGTCGAGGTCGTTCTGCAAATATGCCATTAATACAGAAATACCGTGAATATAGAATGGGAATTTACCTAGGACATATATGTAGGGGATATGTTCCTAGGTGACAAAAGAAAATACAAATACACATAAACAACCTATTTCATTGAATTTTGTGACCATATTGATTAATTTACTAACGAATTTAAAGATGATAGTACAATAAAACACGCAAAGTGACTCTTAGAAAAAGATGGAACGCTTATATATATTTTATGGCAATAATAAAAAACATAAACGCTATGCATGAAGTTGCTTTACTTTTACTTTAACAATATGTTTGTTAACATTCTCAAAAAACCTTAAAGCGGCGAAGGCGCCTCACTTCAAATGAAAAGCTGAACCAATACAGCAGCGGTATCATTTAACAACATATTTTAGGCGATGTTGTGGTAAAGTCTATTCTGTCATCCGTAAGTTATAACATCTTTTAGTGACATTTTACCTAAATTGACTTTTAAATTTTAAATGCCATCACACTAAGAAAAAAATAACAATCGATACATTTAATCAGTATCTTCTTATTATCTGTAGTTTTTAATTTAGAAATATGAGAAACGTCGTCAAGTAACTACCCATGGACATGACTGCAACACATAAACGTCTTTAGGTAAATACCATTACTAAATGAATAACTCTGTAAAAATCTGTGGCTATAGTTATTATGAAGTACTCGATACTCTTCTCAGTACTGTATATTTCCATATTTTTTAATCTTTGCACAAGTTGATTCTCAAGTGGTAGCTTTTGTTTACCTACATACTGTTTTTCGATTATAGCTCGATACTTGGTTTTGGTAGTGAGAGACATATTAGCTTTTGGACGACAGTATTTTACTCTAATTATATAAATATTATATTAGCTATCTGGCTTCCATTGTACAAGGTTTGCTTAGATTAGGGCCAGATGGTGTTATGTGAGAAGAGTCCACCAATATTTATTACTCTTTTGACAAGAAATTTGACGACGATCTTAAAAAGGATACCGAACTTTTTTTAAATCACAAATGTACCTAAGGACCAAATCTGTCTACAGTGTGTGCCATCGGTGCAGTTTGTTATTCTGCGAATAGCGAAAACCCGAATGAAGGAAGCGCGAATAAGGAGCTTTAACTGCATGTCCTTTATAGAATTGTAAACTATGCATTTGATCATGTGATGATCTTAAGCCAAGTTGTTGTGCATGAGACAAAGAAGGTTTCTGAGTTGGTACGACTAATTTTTGACTGGTGGCGTAACAAGGTGGCATGCTAGTAGATTTAAATTAAGATTAAAATTATGTTAAGTGTCAGGTAAACATCATCTATGCAATTATTTTGGAATCCTATTTCGTCGCATTTAATAACGGATCATTGTGAACCTCATCTTTTTTGAAGACATTTCACTATAATAGATCTAATCTGACAAGAATAGTTCGCAATTTAGATAAATAATTTGGTGCCAAAATTACATTATGTAATTACCTGTTTAAAACAAATACTTACAATTATTAATGTACGTAGTCCATTATTTAGTAGCCATGCTAGGTTAGGGACCTGTGTTATTTCTGAAAAAATATTAATCATAGTTTTCGATTGTTTGTAATTGCCGTTCAAAAATAAAACAACTATTAATTTTAAATATTTTATATTTGAGACTAGAATATTAAAAACTGGTATGAGTAATGAACAGCACCAGGTACTTACACAATGCCAAAACAATTAAGTGTAATATTACAAACGTTCATTTTTTATAACAAACAAAAATTGCTACAGCCTGACTGGTGAGTGCGTAATGTTAATCGAAGACGTCGTTTTGGGTGATCATATTCAGCTTAAGCACTTAAGCAGCCCAATAAATGATACCATTGCTGGGGCTCAGAGCCTTCTCTCGTAAGGAAAGAGTCAAGGCCATAATCTACCAGTGCGGGTTGGTAGAAGACACATGATCTCGAAAGATTATAGGTTCGTGTTGGTTTCTTCGCGATGTTTTTCGTCACAAAGAGTTATCTTTGCGGCACAGATTTTTATATGCAGAGTAAAACTAACATTTTTATGTATTTTTTATTACTTAGGCTTACTTTTAAATAGATTTGGCGGTTTTTCATATGTGTGTTTTCATATCATATTCATAATGTTCATGTGCGTCGAACCTAAGGTTCAAGAAATAGAACGAGAATCGAATATAGAGTACTCTCCTTCGACGTCGAAGGTGACTCAACAGTCAGGATGTATAATATAGTTACATTTGCAAAATAACTAACTAACTTATTTTCTATTGCCTCTTGAATAATAATTTACAATTTTGATCTACGAGTAATTTTATGTTGTTTTCATACTCCCGTTCCAACTTTCTTCGGTTCAAATCTGTCAAATATGTTTTCACCCAAATAAAATAAAGCGTCTGACCTTCTAGAGAACTGTGCCTTTTAATCGGATTAAGATGTATTGATATTGTGCGAGTGGGAGCAAAGATTACATCGTATTTAAAAACACAACCAGTAAATTGGTCTTATCTCCATAATATTAGTATAGATGATTCCAAATATATAGAAGATATTTAACCCGAAAGAAGTTGGGGTGAGCTACTAGTTCAAAATAGGTGATTAAGAGAAAAAACGTAATAAACAACACAAGAATGATATGAAAAAATCCTTACAACGATTTTTCACTCTAAAAGTAGATAAGTGTACCTATATTTCGAATACAATGTAACTTCAAAAATCTGTACAACTTTAGTTGTCAATAATAATAATGTCTTTTTGTTTTTGCCGCTTTCCAAATAACAATAATCATTCATTTTTATAAATGATTTAGAGTGGATATGTGTCATTTGATTCCTAAAACTAAAATAAGATAACATAAACTAGTTTCTGAATGGTGGGTGTACCTGATTGGGACGTTATCCGAATGGAAACGTATCTACCTGTAAAAGATAGTTCTCAACTTCGCCAAAAGTAGCAATATTGTATCATTATGTTAGAGTAATTTCGCAAAGAGTTTCACATGTAATAAAATTGATTGAGAAATTTGTCAGGTATATTTACATTGTGAAAACTCATCAATAAATCGAATGTCAAAACGATACATAAAGTGACAAAAATATTTGTGCATTTTTTGTTCTTGATGTATAATTATATAATTTAGCAATCTCTATTGAATACTGTAAAACTTGATTTCTTTTTTTAATAAAAAGCTTTCCGTGAAACACCAAACAAAACAAAATAGCTTTTAGATTTACTGTAAGTACATAAAAAAGGGGGGTAGGTAGTTAACTAATTGCATACTACACTATTATCATGTCCGCTGAGAATATATTATATATCATTACATCATATTTAAGTTCAAATTCTTTTTACGGAACATGTACAAATATCAGTGCTATGCATGGCGACTTGTTTTTGATACATAATAGTAAAACTGTACAAAATAGTAGATTAAATACTAAGATGAAAATTCGATTGTAGGTATTATAAAACAGTCTGAAAGTGTTGCATTTTCGCGAAATTTCATCCATCTACATCCACAGTTGATCGAATCTGGTTCGTCACACTAAATCAGCGACAAATATCCAAATATGTCAAAATAACAAAATGCACCGTACCGCCGCGCCGTCCCGACGCTCAAATACGGTTCGTGATGAACCAAATTCGTGGTGTGCACGAACCATATTCGTCTGTGGATGCTTTAGAGTTCTAGACGGTTACGTTCCAGTTTACGGCTTATTGGCAATGATTGCTTTCGCAACCATTCATAGACGTCTATTCTTTTTATAGGCGTTTTCAAGATACAAAAAGACCTGTCAAAGGACAGTTCCCAATTTCACTATAGGTGGCGCCAATGTTTTATTTTGTCACACAAATTTTACATGTAATATTGACATTACTTTTAACGAAATATAAAACAAATATAATTATGTATTTACAATAATAAAGTTTAGTATTAACTATTATATCGGTTTTCGGGACTATTATAATATTTACCTACGTATTTCGAGGCTAGTTTTTGTTGTAGTATGAGCCCATCATTATTTATATTTAATTACCTTTGACAGATATATTTGTATTCTGGGTGCTGATTCACAACGCAGTCGGAACAATTCCCTTAGCCTTAGTCTCCATCATTCTAAACGGATACAAAGCCCAAGAGGTTTGATTCCATGTCGAGACCAAACAGATTGGGATTCAAACAGTAGGGTTATAGAGTTAGATCCCAGACCTCCCAGACGTAACCTATTTTCTGATGAATGAAATGTGGACGATTGAGTAGATTTAGTAAGTACTAAGAACACATGCTTACTCGCTAACTTGCTTAGACGGCCAATTTTGAGATATGGGGACAGGGCCGCCGCTAGCTGTTTTGCCGCCCGCGTGCAATACCGATCATGCCGCCCCATTTACTTTGAGTTTTGTCAATAACAAAAACAAAATTTGAATTTAGTTTGAATCAATATTAAACAAATATAGCTAATAAGCTGCAAGGAAACTGGCTTTCAAACGAAACAAAAACTGGGAGGAGACAGACAATGCACCGACCTCCTTGCCTGCCACGGCCTTGACAGGGTCGCCACCATGAGATGGCCAACGAGGTGGTGGAAGAAGACTGCTAGTAGTGCACCGCTGTTTCTATCCTCTACAATCGAAAAGTGTTCAAAAGGTTCCGGCAACAACAAAATGGGGAGCTCAGTAGCCGTGACTTGGTCATCCCCATTGAAACTAAGCGAAATCTCGAGGTGCCGCTCTTCTAGGCCTTGCCTCCGAGCCCAAGACGATGTGGCCAAGTATAATGTATGGTGTATACGCACCGGCGCAACTGAGGTGGGCATCGCGGCTGCAGAGTGGATGCCGCAGCAGGAGAGTATCGTTGGAATTACTATGCGAAGGTCTCCCTGGCTGCCGCGGCCTTTACGGGGGTGACAGCGTTAGTTGGCAAACGTTTTTATTAACTGGAACCATTAATACCTGTAGTAAATAATAGTAATTGATAGTAACTAACGCTTCGATTGTCACATTATGTAAAGAAACCGCGAAGATGGAAGACCGCTTCAGTTCTCAGTAGTCTCCGGCGCGTCGCTGTAGATGCGCGAGCAATGGACGTATGTTTCTTCTGCAGGTCGTCACTACAAGGTTTACGTAATCGACTGAGCGCCGGAAGTGAGAATCTTAGCAGCCGTAACACAAGTCTATCTAGGACTACTAACATACTAAATTAAGAATTTGTTTGAATTTAGTTAGTAAGAAGTTTGATGTTTTTAAGCAAGAGAATGAATTAATCAACAAATAAATAATATCTGCTCAAATAAACAATATAAAAAAAAACGCGGTGGGGCTGTAGGGGACCAAAGGTGTTCAGACACGGGGTCGCCTGGCACCCACTTACGGGTTGGTCCCCGAAGTGATCACGGCCTATCTTGGGTTCATGTGCGCCAGTGGAAAGGCAGTGTCCAAGGACCCGGGGCCGTCTCCACCCGGAGACTTCTATGGGCTCCGGGCAAGCCGCGGTTTCGCAGAAAAATGCGAAATCAATCTCGCGTTCCCGCCGTCAGCGGCAATGATGGAACCCCATGGAGGTTGTAGTCGGTAGGGACCCCATGTCCACCCATGGTGTCAAGTCCGACATAATCCGACCGTCTCCACTAGGGATCCGTAAACACATTTCCTCCACGTACAAAAAAGGGCAATATTGACAAAAAAACCTCAAACTTGTGGTTTTTGCTGTCGCCATTTTGACAAATTAGAGAGTTTCGTCACCAGGTGGCAGACAGTGGAACTTAATTACATGAAGATGACAAGATACTAGACCAGTAATTAAATGTCAAAGACTAATAACGGTGTTAGGGTAGGATGCGGTAGGACTGGGGTGCATGGCTTGGGAAATCCACGTGGTGCACCCTGGGCGTCACACAACAACTTGCCTCGGTGACATCTTGTTGTGTGATGGCAAATCTCGGCTAGCGCTGGGAACTTCCACACGCGCTCCTCATCCCCTTGAGCAGTGCGTGTAGAGGTTGGGGAGAGGGACTGAAAGACTTGTGTAGGTTACTCGGCTGATGTATCGGCCAAGTAAAATTCCTAAGTTGGAGGAACGAGCAATAACGCTCCTCCACTAAGGCGGAAGCGGACACGGGGGTGAGCCCAGAGAGTCGACCCTCTGGGCTCACACCCTGTCTCCACCGGAAGGCCTGGGGTTTAGGGCCGTCCGGCACCCTACCTAGGGATAGGCCTTCGAGGAGGTGTCGCGCCACTGATTTCTGGCACGTCGCTGGAGCCAAATGCGGGGGTACTGACGCCCCCCGCGAGGCGGGTCCGCAAGGGCAGTGGCAAGGGTCAGGGTCGTTGACGGGAGTGCGACAAGTGACCCCGCGACCCAGACCCCTGGCCACGCAGAAGAAATCTGTGGGGGTTTTAGTCGGTAGGGGCACCATGTCTGTCGTCGCCATGGTGTCGAGCCCGACATACCTCACCATGTCCCTGCATGGTGGGGATATGTAAATATATTTACCCCCCATAAAAAAAAGGATGCGGTAGGGCTGCCGCCCAGGACGCTGGACACAAAGGGGAGCCAGCGCTTACGGCGCAGCGCCCTTTCCTCTTATGCGTTCAGAAGGAAAGGGCGCCCGCTATCCTGAAATCCTGTTAGAAATTCGCCCACGGTGCTGGTAGTACTAAAACGGGCCTTCGTCAACAATTTAAGTTATTTGCCTAGCTGTTTGCCCAAATGGCCGATTTAGTGAACGGGCTAGGCCTTATGAACGGCTGTTTTGGTTTTGGAAAATGGAAATTTGGCTTTGCCAAAATTACTATTATTTGATCACTTTTTATGTTTAAATTAAACGCACAATAAAATAAAAAAAGATATGTTTATGTATGAAAAAAAAAAACGTGAGTTAGTGTTCGTTTTTTCTAAGGGAACTTTGATCCAAATATTATGCTTTTATGTCCTACTAATACGTCCACAGTAGTAATATGCCCGCAACACCTGTGTACGTGAACGAAATAGGGGGTTATAGAGTCAGTTAATACTATAGATAAATAGTTTAGCCGTTGCTGGAGTATTGCTATATTTTTTACATAGAATAGAGTGACGAGACAAGGCTATTATAGATATCTTTAATTGAAATATACTGATAATATATTTCGATAAATAAATGTATTAAATATTGAAAATTAAAATTTAAATAAATTTGTTGATAACTTTTAATTTTGAATTACGTGATTAATCGCTCGATTTGCCGCCCCCCTGAGCGTGCCGCCCGCGTGCTACGCACGCCTTGCACGCCCGCTTACGGCGGCCCTGATGGGGATTATGGGGTAATGAAGGTACAAACAAACATTACTTACTTCACGTATTTTCTAATGAGTGATTTTCACGTATGTTGTAGGCAATATCCTTAAAAACGAGGTCCCAATACTCCCAGACACTTTCCGCCAGCATTTTGCTTAACAACTCCAAAATAATAATTTAACTTCACTTAAATTATCATGCTCCTTTTGTAAATATGTTCGTCAGACAACTATTTTAAAGCTTTTTCCAATAAAACAGACCAATCTAAGGGGCCAATCATCCCCTAAACTCAATGTTAAGTCAATATTTCCTAATAAATGTCTCACTCAGTCTTCCGCTCTTACCCATAGGACATTTAAGTTAAGTTAAATTATTATTTTGGAGTTGTTAAGCAAAACGGCTGACGGAAAGTGTCTGGGAGTATTGGAACCTTGTTTTTAAAGATGTTGCCTACAACCTACAACATACGGGAAAATCACTTATTAGAAAATACGTGAAGTAAGTAATGTTTGTATGTAGGTACCTTCATTACCCCATATCTCAAAATTGGCCGTCTAAGCAAGTTAGCGAGTAAGCATGTGTTCTTAGTACATACTAACTCTACTCAATCGTCCACATTTCATTCATCAGAAAATAGGTGACGTCTGGGAGCTCTGGGATCTCGGACTATTAGTACCCCCTGATTCACAACGCCAAAACTGAAAACGCCTGCCAGACTGCCTAGCGATTCTGAACCCAGTCGAATTGATCCGTCACGGAATCTCATCTTTTGTTTTTGGTCTTACCTATTAGGAGACAACGATTGTCATTCAGAAATAAAGCCGTCTGAACGGCTTTATTTCGTTTGCGTTTAGAATCACTACCCTGATATCTAAATAGTAAAATGGGGCGTTTTCAAGATGCAAATTGACCTGTCAAAGACAGTTTCCAATTTCAGCATCGGTGGCCGCCAACGTTTTTTTTGTTAGATAAATTTCACTAAAACAAATAGTGGTGCCACACTTGGCAAAATTTATAACTATCTTTGACAAGTCAATTCGCATCTGGAGCATCTGGGTAGCGATTCTGAAACCATTCGGTTGCATCCGACACGGAATCTCATCTCTCGGTCTTTGTCATATCTCTTTAGCATGACAAAGACCGAGAGATGAGATTCCGTGTCGGTTGCAACCGAATGGTTTCAGAATCGCTACCCTGGAGAACGCATTACTAACCATCAAGTTAACCGTTCCGTTTAACATAAAACAGACTAATTAATTATATCCTAAACTGGCAACTATCAGCGCTGGTTATGGCGCGCCACCGTGTATGAAATGCGCGGGATCTTGTAGTTGATGATAGTACGCGTTTGGAAGCAAGGCCTGAGCAAGGCCTCCTTGAGGGCCCGCGTACTGCGCCGGGACCAGCATCTCACTGAAATTATAGAAAATACTCTTAGTCGGGGCTTTTTGAAGTGAACAAATTTTTTTACGCACCACACAGATTTTTCATAGGCTATAAATTTAGCTCAAGCGTCACGATCGTACATCTCAACCCAAAACTAATCAAAGCTTGTACTATGACGGCCAGATAGTTGATATAATACCCCGTTTACATTATTCCAGTCCAGCGAACGAATCCAGCGCTGGATTGCTTACTGGAATAATGTAAACCGGCACTGGAATGCATTGGAATACCCCGTTTACATTATTCCAGTCCAGCGAACGAATCCAGCGCTGGATTGCTTACTGGAATAATGTAAACGGGGTATTATACTTGTATAGTTCTAATTACATACTTATTATACACAGAAACACCCAGACACAGTACAAATATTTAAATTCATCACACAAATATTTGCACTGGTTGGGAATCGAACCCACGACCCTCGGCTTTGCAGGCAGTCACGCTAAGCCATGACGAGGTCAGCCAAAAGAAAATGAATGAAATCTTCGGGTAAACTCGGGACTATGGCCATCTAGAAATGCGTAAGCATTGTTAGATGGTTAGAAATCTAATCTAGATGGCCATACCTAGAAGACTTATTTAGACGACAATGCTTTGAAGATTTGCCAGACTAGCAGCACCCTCCGGTTTTATCCGCTTAGTTTCCAAAGTGAGCTATCAAATTCCGAGTTAGCTACAAGTTTTCACTTCTATCGGCAGTCCCTATGACTGCCAATATATTTTGTGGTAGGATCATTGGAGGACACGTAGTGCCCCCAAAGGAATTGTGAAAAATATCCCTGGAAACTAACTCATAATTAGAAAAAAAAATTGGCAGTCATAGGAACTGCCGATAGAAGTGAACACTTGCTGTTGCCCTGGTACTTGTACCTAGGGGCAAACACAACTCTTTTATATTTCTGTTGTCCTGGTATCTGGAGATTAACGCTGGACTGTTGGAGGTAGATAATCGAAACTCTTTACTGTTTCTGTTGCCCTGGTACCTACCTGGCCGTTTGTACCGAGTTTACCCGAAGATTTCTTATCATATCCGAGCGTGACGATTGATGAATCCATTTCACAGCCCACGAAAATTCTGTCTATAGCGCGCCTAAAGAAGTTTTCACTTCAAAAAACTGTTTTCACAACCCTTACGAATAATCAAGGACATAATAAACTTTATTTCGGATAACTATGATCCATACAAATATAAACAAAAGTCATATTAAGTTAAAAATTACAGTAAAAACTAAAACAGCATGACAAAAAACGACTGCTTTTACTAATGAGGTCTCTAACATCGATAACAATGGTTTATATCGATGGTCTCTGATGGTTCAAAAGTCGGTACTTATGTACGAGGTAAGTAGGAAGTAAGTAGGATATCAGTCTGTTAATTCATTATAACATATAATGAATTAACAGACTTTCTTAATTACTTTACATGGCGTAGGTATTGGTACACTTCTGCCTTATACCATTTCAAATTTTTCTCACCCTAAGGTTACCTGGAAGAGATCACTGTTAACGATAAGATTGCCCATCCGGGCACTAGCTTTAAGATGAAGATAAGATATTATTATTCACTCATTTATTGTGATATTACTCAGATATTATTTATTATTACAAAATATCCACAATTATCATTATACAGGGTTACTGGTAATCAGACTGCATCCGTTTAAGGGCATGTTCTGTATATTTAAACAAACAACTTTTATTCTACAACTTTGGTTTAAACTTAATAGATAACCCAAAAAAAAATTTATTTGTTGCCCTTTTTTGTACTGTTTAGCGACTTTTTAGTGTTTATTCACTTCGGTACATCATTTTTTGCGCGTTAAAGAGCGTACGCGCTCTCGTTACGAAGAGTTCGATACTTTTAGACCGTGCAAATGCACGTTTTATTTATTTTGTAAAAGAAAAAAATACTTTTTTTTTTAAACTGTAGAACAAAAGTTGACGTATTGAATGAACCTAACATCCCCATAAAAGGATGCAGGCTGATTACCAATAACCCTGTATACAATAATAAATGTTACATTTGTAACTCGTCAGATTAAATCGTTCAAATCGGAACAAAGTGATGTTTGCACATTGTTTGGCGGTAGACTAACTGGCAAAGATGTGATACTTCCCTAGGCGGACTCTGCGCAGACTCCTACCATAACGAAACATACTCACACCAGCGACCTATAGTCTCGTATCTTTTTTTTTTTTTTTTTTTTTTTTTTAACTTTTATAGGTTTACACTTGACCGCCATCTCACCTGATGTTAAGCGACGATGCGGTCTACGATGGAGCGTGTTTACCTAGAAGAAACCGATTCACTCTCGATTTGAAGACACCAAGGTTATAACTATCAGGGAAAACCCACTCTGGCAACTCATTCCACAGCCTAGACGTTCTTATCACAAAAGTAGAGTCAAACCTCTTCGTCCGTGTCTTTGGAACATCAACCATGAAACGGTGCCGCTTCTTCGAGTTACGAGAAGTCCGATAGAAAAAAGGGCAAGGTGGTATTAGATCATGCAGATCAGTCGCACACTCTCCGAAGTGTATCCGATAAAAAACTGACAAGCTTGCAATCTTGCGGCGATGTTCAAGACTTTGAAGTCTTTTTCGCACTAGAGTGTCTTTGCCTATGAGCCTTTTGGCACGCCTCTCGATCGATTCCAGAGCCTCAAGCTGATACTTAGCCGATCCATCCCAAAGATGCGAACAGTACTCCATACAAGACCGAATCTGTGCTTTGTATAAGAGAAGTAATTGTTCAGATTTGAAGTACTTTCGCACCTTTGAGAGGACACCTAGTTTTTTGCCAGCTAATTTTGCCTTAGACTCGATATACGTGCCAAAGTTGAGCGTAGAGGTCAAGGTAACGCCCAAAAGCTCAAGATGATCAGTAACCGGTACGGACACACCTCGAAAAGTAGGAGTATGTTGAAATGGACTCCTTTTTGCCGAGAACAGACACGCCTGCGTCTTTCCCTCGTTAAACTTGGCCAGATTGGTTTCGCCCCATTCAGAGACTTCCTCAAGGGCCAAGTTCAAACGTTCGATCATACTCTCTCTCAAAACCTTAGTTTGCTGTCCACTGGCTCTCGCGCTCGATATGTAACTCTCTACAACAGTGCTATCATCCGCGTACCCAAAGATACCGGGCTTCAACAGATCGTTTATATGTAGCAGAAAAAGCGACGCAGAGAGTACCGACCCTTGAGGGACTCCGGCATTGATTGCCATTTGATCCGACGAGCAGCCATCAATGACAACTCGTATGGATCGATCCCTCAAGAAGTCCGATATCCATGCAATAAACCCAGAAGACAAACCATAACTAGAAAGCTTGCTAATAAGGCCATCATGCCAAACCCTGTCGAAAGCCTTCGAGATATCAAGGGAGACTGCAAGTGCTTCCCCGTGTTTCTCGATAGCTTCACTCCAGATGTGAGTGACGTACGCTAGAATATCCCCGGTGGACCGATTTCGGCGGAACCCGTATTGCCGGTCACTGAGGAGGTCGTAAGATTCTAGGTACGTCAGGAGCCTGTGGTTTAAGACACGTTCCATAGTCTTGCAGAGTATGGACGTGACCGAGATGGGCCTGTAGTTGGCAGGGTCAGCACGACTACCTTTTTTGGGCACAGGTTGCACGTTAGCAAGCTTCCATGATTTTGGTACTTGCTCAGTACGGAGAGAGAGCCTAAACAGGCGGGTCAGTACAGGAGACAACTCAGGTGCACAAACCTTCAACACTAGGGCAGGAATTCCGTCCGGACCACTGGCTTTGTTCACATCCAGATTGCGTAGCACTTTACGAACCTCCTTTTGGCGAATATGTATTTCCGGCATCAAGGTCGGACTGCCAAGAGGAGTAGGAGGTGTCGCACTACCAGCATCCAGACGTGAAGATTCCGCAAACTGAGATGCAAACAAGTTTGCTTTCTCCATTGCGGTGTGAGCCAGCGCCCCATCAGGTTTTAGCATTGGAGGGAGTGAGGAGCGGCAGAAGTTCGATTCGACCGATTTAGCTAGGGACCAAAACGCTTTGCTGCCCGCAGGGTACGAAGCTAGTTTGTTCCCTATTCGACTAATGTGGTCAAAACGAGCCCTCTGAAAAACCCTCTTGCATGCCTTGGCAGCCCTGTTAAACGCCTTTTTCTTCCGGTGTGTGTCCCTTGCCTTACGCTGTCGAGCATCAACCCAGGCTAGGTAGGCCTCATGTTTAAATGCTTCAGCACTTTTACATTGAGGACCGAACCATGGGCGAGCTTTGCCGGACAATGGAACGTCAGAGTATGGAATGAAATATTCCATAGCCGTACGTATAGCAACTGTCACAGCATCCGCGCAGGCTGACGGATCACCAGAAGAGAAGCACAGTGACTGCCATGGGTAAGATGCAAAGAAAGAGCGCATCTCGTCCCAATCTGCTGACTTGTATCGCCACAGCCGCCGGCTGCCTCTGGGACTGAGATCAGGCGGATGGTAAACGGATACTGATTTCACCAGACAGTGGTCGGAGCTGCCTAACGGCGAAGATACCGCCACGGAGTATCGGTCTGGATCAGTTGTCAGCAGAAGGTCTAAGCAATAGGGAGTATGCGACTCAACGTCTGGTACCCTTGTGGCTTCTTGGACCAGCTGGGTTAGGTCTAACGACAAAGCAAGCTTTCTCATTTCCAACCCAGCGTGGTCAGTGTCCCGGTATGGGTACAGCCAATCCTTATGGTGGCCGTTGAAATCCCCCAGTAACACTAATTGGGCTGATGGGTACTTCTGCTGAGCCGCGTCCGCTGCCTCACTCAAATAATCAGTGAGCCGAGTTGTCTCCTGATCTCCACTGTGCGACCGATAGACACAGGCATAGACAATTTTGTCCGTGCCCGTGTCCAATAGCGCCCAAAGAACAGAGAATCTGGTGTCCTCAAGATTACGGAGACGCCGAAAGCAGATGTCGTCACGGGCGTACAGGCACACTCCAGCACGAGGCCTAAAGTTGTGCTCCAAAGTGTACCCTGGATACGTTAGGTACGCCTCATCCGACGGACATTTTATCTGCGTCTCCGTAAGAAACAAGAGAGACGGCTGCTCAGTCTCTAGATGGTGGTGGACTGCGGTGATATTGGAGTGCAGACCTCGGATATTCGTGAGGTGCACTTTGAGTGACGAGGAGTGCAGCCGCATTTTAACGTTGTTTCTATTATTCTTGTTCTTCATATTGTTTGGGAGTGAGTGTCGGTTGGGAAAACGGAAGTAGAACGAGGCCACACACTGCTGACCAACGGTCACAACACACAACACGAATACATCCGTGGGAAACTAGTCTGGAGACTGCGGGGACGCCCGAGCCCCCCCGGGGATGTCTATCTGGCCTTGTCATCCGGTCGCCAACCGGCAGGATAGCGCATCCCGAGATTTTTCGCAAGATGGCGGGGCAGCCTTTCATGAGTGGCTAGCTCACTACTTGGGCCCCCAACTATCTGCGGTCGGTGCGGCAAACCGTGCCTCGGATCCCGCTACCCTCCATGACTAGTGTCCCGATGTAAAGTTTTGGTGTGTGACTATCCGGTCTTGCAGTTATGCAGCAACTGTTCTGACCCGTTTTCCCTAATGGCGTTACTAGACTACATGCCGGAACACGGCTGGGCCGCTTGGCGGCACGACTCAGTCTGGCAGGTGGTCACCAGCCACGGCCGAAGCCTACCACCGGTATTTTGTCACCTGATTAGCACCACCCAGGGACCACGTGTGGGGGTTTCATTGTAGATCATAAAAAAAAAGTAGCCAAGTGCGAGTTGGACTCGCCCATGAAGGGTTCCGTTCCAGCAAGTAACATAATATACATAGTATACATAGTTCTTGTAGTTCGTTGTAACTTTGATCGAAGTTTTAATAATAGTGTATTTATGACGTACTAAAAAAAACTACCGTGAAACATGCCAACTTTGCCCACTTTTAAAAAGAAATATTGATTATTTATTGTTTTTTCTATGAGCGCTTGTGTATTTTTTTTTATTTGCTGCATCTCTGACATCATGTGCATGGATTGGCTTATTAAGATTTTTAAAAAGTTCACATTTTATGCAGCTTTTCATTGATTTTGATGGCGGGCAAAGTTATCTAGACTTTTAGCCAACATTGCCCATGTGGTTTTTTGGCTCAAATTTAGCCTTTATGCCAATGAGAAAGAAACTAGCTAAAGGATTAGAGTAATGACGACGTTACCTTTAAAAACCTTACCGATAACGTCCCAAGTTACCCTATTAAGTTAGTTGGCAAAATTACCCTGACATTTTTTCTATATTCCATACTAGACAAAAGTTGCGATGTCAAAATGTTAGGGCTGCCAAAAGCAAATATTTTAGTAGGTACAAAAAAACAAAATTACAATAAGTATTTATGTTTATATTTTTCTCAAAAATACAAACGTTCAGCCGTTTACTTATAACTCTAACTCTTATATATAAACTTATTATTATAAATACTAATATCAAAATCGAGATCAATCAACGTTCGAAATGAGGTAGATATTCGAAATATAAAAATAGTGTATATCGTACAAGCTTTGCTTAGTTTGGGGTCAGATGATGTTGTGTGTGAATTGTCCACCAATATTTATTTATTTATTTTAGTGATATAAAGTGATAACCAAGTTTTTCCTTTCAATCAGTGGAGAATAGAGGTAGGCACTTATACGATTATTTCAGTAGGCGTATTAGGAACTTAATTAAAAAAAGCTTAATAATTTGTATTTCAGCCTGAGTTAGCTTACTGAAATTATCGCAGAAGTAACTAGACACTTAAATGCACATAAAAAAATCTTTTATTATTTTTGCTTCATTATCCTTTGGAAAACAGTCTTAAAATTTTAAATCTAAAAATTCATCCGCTAAATTAGCATAAAAAATCACAAATATTCACAATAAACTTATGTGTAATTAATACATATAACTAAAAGTATTTTCTTATTTCAATTATTATTTGTAAAACAGACATAAAAATTAAATTAAAAAATCAACCCGTTACGTTAACCATAGAAAACACTTTTTTTTAACAATTTCACTCAAAGCTATTTCTTTCTCTTCTTCAGCGGTTAAAACGGTAGGATGACCAACACAGTTTTTATGAACCTTTTTAAATGTATTCGTTATCGTCCGTCTTGGGATACCAAATTGTCGTTCAGCATCTCTGGAAGTGATTTTTTTCGACTGCTTCACATGCTATTTCCAGCATTTCGACAGAATAATTTTTATACATTCTGGAACCTATTTGGCGTCTTAAAAGTATAATTTTTTGTTTTTACTAGTTCAATGGTTAATATAAGTTAATGTTACTGACGCAAAATAATCACAAAAATAAACATTATTTTTTATACACAACTATTATAAAGTGACAACCCTAGTGCTTTTTCGAACTTGGGCAAAGTTGTCATTCAAAGATCGGAACATTACTAGGTAACATTGCCCATTGTCATAACTTTTGTTTTAATTAACCTTTAACACTGAAACTATGATTTAAATACACTGCAATTCGTTTGCTACAACATACAATTATATAAACTTACCTTCGTATTCGCCATGAATAAGAATTCAGTTCAACCTTTTTTCAAAAATTTGCCCGCAAAAACACCCACCACACTCAACAAGCCGCAACAGGATACTAAACGGAGTTGGCTTGATGCACGATTCTCAGAGATGCCATACGTTAAACCTAATTTCTTCCAAAGTTATCAATATTACCATAATACATAATAATTTTTCTACACAAACGGTTTTCCATAATTAGTGTATTTTGGGCAAAGATACCTCTGTAGGCAAAGTTGGCATATTTCACGGTACTCATCAGATCGAGTTCAAACTAATTTTTGTTGGTAGTTTTCATGGTAATTTACATCATATATTTTTTTTAGTTTTTTCATTCTCTTACTTTAGAAGTTAGAGGGGGGGCTCACATATTTTACCACTTTGGAAGCGTCTCTCGCGCAAGTTATTCAGTGTAGACAAAAATTATATTAGAATCCTCAACATCATTTTTAAAGACCTATCGATAGACACCCAACACGTGTAGGTTTGATGAAAAAAAAAATTTTGAGCTTCAGTTCTCAGTATGGGGGGCACCCCTAATTTTTGTTTTTTTTTTTAATCTTTTGTAAAAATCTTAATGCGGTTCACAGAATACATCTACTTACCAAGTTTCAACAGTGTAGTTCTCATAGTTTCGGCAAAAAGTGGCTGTGACATACGGACGGACAGACAGACAGACAGACAGACAGACATGACGAATCTATAAGGGTTCCGTTTTTACGTTTTACGGAACCCTAAAAAACGATTTTGTGGAATTATTCCTTAACAACCAATTAACAACCGTTCATTTTTGAATGTTTTTTATTAAATTTTATTGTTTAATACTGATAGCTTTCATCATTCATTCATCATACCTTTCGTCAAATATGCTTTAAAGATTTCTGCAAACAGGGAGAAATAAAGGGCATTGTTTCCAGAAAAATTAAAGAGCTTTTAGAAGTGGAACGAGAGCAGTAGTGTCGAGTTTTTTTTTCGAAATTACGTTTTCGTAGAAATAGAGTATCTAGACGTCCTGGACGTCTACTCTGTTTCTACAAAAACGAAACTTCGAAAAAAAAGTCGCGACTTTCCTATTCTCGTTCTACTTCGTTTCGTCCGATACAACATTGTTTGACGTTTAAATGTTCTAAGCATACTCTAATAATTAGAGTAGGCTTAAAACATTTAAACGGACAAAACGACGGATCGAAGCCGAAGCAGAATCGGAGTTGGAAAATCGCGAGTTTATTTCGAAATTACGTTTTCGTTGAATTAGAGTAGAGGCCCTGTTCGTCTCGTCGCTCTATAGTCACAGATCAGAAAATAGTTACTTCGTAACTATAGTTGCTATAGTTACGAAGTATAGTTGCTATAGTCTCTATACTATAAATAATCTTAAGTTTAGATAGAACATAGTTCAGATTAAAACTACTATTTATTGCGAAAAGTTACGGGTATGAAACCTACACGGGTAAAACCGATGGCCGTTGCTAGTTACAGTATAAGAGGACATGGTATTTACGAAAACCAAACATAGGTATACAATAACAGCATAGGTGCCCGGTGTCAGATTACATTTTTTAATCGGCCGCTACATTTTACAATTTACTGTGGTCAGGTCAGAGGGTCCTTTGTTTAGACCACGTCCCGGGCGCGTTTGTTTTTGTGACCCAAGGTCTCGGGGGGTGTATTCTGTAATAACAAACTTCAACTACAAAAAAGGAAGCTTTTATCATAATATATCTTTAAAACGAGCAATTCTTGTGTATAATATGTACCTATATGTATAGATTCTGAATCTCGGAAACGGCTGGAACGATTTTCATGAAATTATGTATGCAGAGGGTTTCGGGGACGATAAATCGATTTAGCTACATTTTTTTTTTTAAACGTCGTTTATCGCTCCTTTTTAGACAATGAAACACTGTCACATTTAACATTAGAATGCGAAGCTAAATTTCGCCGCGTTGCGCGACAGTATAATAGCTCAGACGGTAGTCGGGCGGTTACGAATTAGTAGTTCCGGGTTCGAATCCAGACGGTTTTTCTTTTTTTCAAGTTCCCTATTTTTTTGGGAAAATCTATTATTTGGAGCCTTTTATCTGTAGGTATCTAAATATATTTAGTGGTTGAACTGAGCAAAGCTCGGTCATCCAGGTACTTCTTTTAATAAGAGAATAAAAAAGTTAATGACCATCTTGTCAGTGCAAATATTTGTGTGATGAATTCAAATCTTTGTAAGTACTGTGTCTGGGTGTTTCTATGTGTAATAAGTATGTATTTAAAACTATTTATGTATTATATCAGCCATTTGGTCGCCATATTACAAACTTTACTTAGTTTGGGGTCAGATGGTGTTGTGTGTGAATCGTCCACCAATCTTCCAGCCCCATCATCAGATTCAACCTTCGTAACCATTCAAAACTCGCCAAGACAAATCAAATGATATGTATATGTCTATTATGTCGTATTTACTGTATTCCAATGACCATCGAGCTTCATCATTAGACCCTGGTTACCATTGAAAGACAAACTACTCGTCTAGAAAATTCAAATGAACCAAAACAACAAAGTATTTTTATTAATCAAGTTTCATAGCGAAATTCCTTTGACCATTTTTCAGCTCTGTCATCAGATCTGCATCATCAACTTTTTAAAAACTTTTTAACCGTTTTAGTTAGGCAGTCGAAAGGCCGTTTGCGTTTTGATTTTAGTAGTTACGGAATAAACCTTCGGAGCTTTGTCACCGGATCGACGATAGGTTTAAACTTTAAACATTACAAGTGGTTTCGAACAGTTTCATTCTTTGAAGGAACCGACAGCAAGTTTATAAATATTAGTAATATATTAACTGATTTTGATAAGAGGTTATTTTTAAACTTTAATAGGTTTACACTTGACCGCAGTCTCGCCTGACGTTAAGTGGCGATGCGGTACACAGTGATGCGTGCTTATACAGAAGAAATCGATTCACTCCTGATTTTAAGAGACCAAGATTGTAAACACCGGGAACACCCCACTAAGGCATGTAGTGGTAGGACTCTTAGCAGAGTCCGCCTGGGGAAGTACCACACCTTTGCCAGTTATTCTACCGCCAAGCAGTAATGTGTAAGCGTTACTATGTTCCGGTTTGAAGGGCAATGTTTTCAGAGAAATTACTGGGCTTAGAGATTTATCTTATATATCTAGAGAAGAGATATATCTTATATCTCTGGGTGAGGAGCGCAGTGCAGTGCTAGGTGATGATTTGGACTCTTCATGTTCCAATAGCTGTATGTCATTGTGCTGTTATATAGCAGGCATGTTGCTTACCATCAGGCACATGTCCTGCTCGTCTCGTCACTCTTTAATATAAAGTGCTGTTTTTACCTACGCTCATAACTTTTGAACGACTGCATCAAATTGGATGATGCTTTGTTTTATGTATTCGTTATTGTCGGGACAATGTTTGTATGGCAGATTTTTTTTTACGAAAAATACGAGTAGGTAAGTATATGGTGGTACGAAGTTCGCCGGGTCAGCTAGTATCTCATAAAATATCTCTGACAGATAAAAGTTGCGAAAAATGTTGTTTTGGTATAAATGCATCGTCTATAGGTACGTCTATATTATGCAATACTAGCAGCGCCCCATGGTTTTACTCGCATAGTTCCCATTCCCATTATTTTCCCAAGATATATGTTCCGAATGTCAGCCCCATCCGTTCAGACGGTACGACGTGATTGAGCAACAAAAATCCAAATGTATGAGTTGTAACTTTTTTTTTTTAAATAAAGAGTGACGAGACGAGCAGGACATGTGCCTGATGGTAAGCAACATGCCTGCCACATAACAGCACAGTGACACGCAGCTATTGGAACATGAAGAGCCCAAATCATTACCTAGCACCGCACTGCGCTCGTCACCCGGAGATCTATGTTGTTATATCTCTAAGCCCTGTAATTTCTCTGGAAACATTGCCCTTCAAACCGGAACACAGTAATATTTGCACATTACTGCTTGGCGGTAGAATAATTGACAAAGGTGTGGTACTTCCCCAGGCGGACTCTGCTAAGAGTCCTACCACTACAAAACTAATTTAATACGTAACCCTGATTTAAAACCCAAGAGAATAAAGCCTACCCCAGGGGTTGACCGGCACGCATTTGGCCGTAATCAATCAATAGACAGACAAGACAACGACAATGTGGCCAACACATGGTCCGTAATCGCCGGCCCTATGGTCAGACATAATCAGATTAATTAGGCGTTGAAAGATTCTTTTGTTTGGGAGATTTTTGATAAAAACGAGGAACGTCCCGTGGTGTAACCCAGGGGCTTACTATCGCTAACTTTAACGGGATAAAAGTAAGTGTGTTTGGTCAATGATACTAAAAACTATATCTACTATGATATTTATAACAACATTGGCGTTTGGTAATACTAATCTATCTATTACTAGCGCCCCGTTCCGGCTTCGCTCGGACATAACCTAGACACTGTCTGCAGCGCCATCGGCCGGGCTTATTTGTGAATTTAAACCATCTTCAAATACAAACACAAAAAAAAACATTCAAATTGGTCCCGTCGTTTAGGAGTTCACTGTCAAATGATTAAATTACTAAAATGGCTATAGAAAACAGGGGTTGGTGATAAAAGGGTTAAAATTTAGGGTTGTATGTATTGTAGGGTTTAACGCCACATTATAAAAAAATAAAATCATTTTTTTTTACCAAAAATTTAAAAAAATGTTTGGTGTGAACAACCCCTAACACTTAGGGGTATGAAAAATAGCTAGTAGCCGATTCTCAGACCTACTGAATATGCATATAAAATTTGGTTAAAATCAGTACAGCCGTTTCGGAGGAGTAAGGAAACAAACACTGTGACACGAGAATTTTATATATAAGAAGATATATCTATATCTCTATATCTATCTATATCCATACTAATATTATAAATGCGAAAGTAACTCTGTCTGTCTGTCCATCTTTACCGCCTAAACCACTGAACGGATTTTGATGAAATTTGGTACATAGGTAGAATAGACACCGAGAAAGGACATAAGCTACTTTTTATCTCAAAAAAGGGTGGAAAGGGTTGCAATAGGGGATGAAAGTTTGTATGGAAATTCGTCATTGTTAAAAATAAAACCATGGAACTTTATATTGAAACGAAGCCAATAAATTTTTGTTCTAGAAATTTTATAATTTTGAACTGTACGGGGATAAAATAGGGGTTGAAAGGAGGGATGAAAGTCTCTTTGGCAGTTCGTTATTGTTGAAGATAAAACCATATAATTTTGTTTCTAGACCCTGGAAAGAGAGCCAATAAATGTTTGTTCTAGCAATTTTGTAATTTCAAACTGTACGGGGGTGAAATTGGGGTTGAAATGGGGCGTGAATGATTATATGGAAATTCGTCATTGTTGAAGATAAAACCATGAAACTTTGTGTATTGATACTTGACACGAAGCTAATAAATATTTGTTATAGCAATTTTGTAATTTTGACTGTAGGGGGATGAAATAGGGGTTGAAATGGGAGATGAAAGACAATTTAGAAATTTGTCATTGTTGAATCATTAAACCATGACACTTTGTATCAAGATTCTGGGCACGAAGCCAATTTATGTTTGTTCTAGCAATTTTGTAGTTTTTAACAGTATGGGGATGAAATGGGGGATGAAAGCCTATTTGAAAGTTTGTTATTGTTGAAGATCGAAATGTTATATCTAGACCCTTGAAACGGAACCGATAAATGTTTGATCTATAAAGTTTGTAATTTCAAACTGTCAGCTGGTGAAATTGGGGTTGAAATGGAGGGGTGAAAATATATATGGAAATTCGTGATTGTTGAAGATAAAATCATGAAACTTTGTGTCTAGATACTGGACACGAAGCCAATACATATTTTTTCTAGCAATTTTGAGTTGTACCGGGATGAGATAGGGGTTGAAATGGGAGATGAAAGACTATTTGGAAGTTCGTTATTGTTGAAGATAAAGCCATGAAAGTTTGCAACTATGTACTTAGGTACGTGATACAAGGCAAGTAAATGTTTATTCCAGGAATTATGTAATTTAGAACTGTACGGGGGCCAAATAGGGGATGTAAGTTTACATGTAAGTTTGCCATTGTTGAAAATAAAACCATCAAATTTTTAAACTAGACACTTGATATCTATATAAAAATGAATTGGTGTTCGTTAGTCACGCTAAAACTCGACAACTGGGCCGTTGTGGCTGATTTTGGTTTTTAAATGTTTGTCGTGGCGCAGGGAAGGTTTAAACAGTGAGAAAATATTGAAATGTTGCGAAGAAGATAGTAAAAACAACAACTTTATTTTCTCATTTAAACTGTTCTACATAATTTCCAGTCAAACATTTGGCGTTATCGATCAAAATTTTCAGCTAATTTAGCGAAACGAGAGTTTTAATCAAAGAGTCTAAAATAAATATAGTCCAGTGCAATTACGGTAATAAATAAACATAAAATTATGTAGTTTGGGGATTATGAAAGATCGATAGGGGGTTGTATTCTGAAGATATATTCCAATTTCAGGGATTCTGGCGAGGTCAGCTCAAGGTCATTTCGATGAAAACGCGTTTAATTCGATATCTCGAGAATGGTTATAGTGTTAGGCAAAAAATTGTAGAGGCCTTTCTCTTTTAAATTAAATTTACTAACTTTTTTATCGAAAACTTATTTTTTTTATCAATGTTTTTCAATTTATTGCTTCCGAAAGGCAAAAAATTTACGTGCGGATGTAGAAAGGCCGGCCTGTTTTGCTCAGTAATTTGCACTAATTGCCAAGACAACTATTGTTCTAATACCGCCAATATTATCAACGATGATATTTTTGACGCAATGGACGAGGACGTATGCCCCGATACCGTCAGGGCCTTTAATATTAATTAATCACTTCTATCAACCTCGGGTGCTTGGCCTCGCATGGCTTACTCCACTCAGGACCTCCCTTGAGCTTCTGACTCCCGCATTGTATACACTCTAGGGGTAGTAACGACAAGACTGGACAAGTGGAGTCGGGATGCTCCGAGGCGGATCTGGGTCCTATGTAACCTGGGTCTATGTTTAGTAGCACAACAACTAATTAAAAAATGCCTAAAGAATATTATGTGTCTTATCAATATGCCTAAAGACTATTATACGTCTCATCAATAGTCGAATTTAATGTAGTACAATAGATTGTTATGCACATTAACACATTATGGCTCATTAGGCCAAAAAAATATTATGCAAAAGTTGCATTGTGACACTATACATTATGATTGGCCTCGTGGTTTAGTTTGTAGTAACTCTGCCTACGAAGCAGAGGGTCGTGGGTTCGATTCCCACCCAGTGCAAATATTTGTGTGATGAATTCAAATGTTTGCACTGTGTCTGGGCGTTTCTATGTATAATAAGTATGTTTTTAAAACTATATATAAGTATTATATCAGCTATCTGGCCGCCATCGTACAAGCTTTGCTTAGTTTGGGGTCAGATGGTGTTGTGTGTGAATTGTCCACCAATATTTATTTATTTATTTACATTAATTATGACAAAGTAAATTAGGAACAAAAAATTATGCGTTTTAATAGGCACCCTGTACATATTGTAAATGCGAAAATTTGGAAGTTTGTCGCTCAATCACGTCGGAACGGATCAGACTGAAATTTGGAAGACAGACTGTAGTCTGGAATAACAAATCGTTTTTTTTTTCTATTGTCTAAATAACGGGAACTGCGTGGGTAAAACCGCGGGGAACTGCTAGTTTTGAATATCGACGCTTTAATGAAAAAAAATACCAAGCGACACTTTGACAATTTTACACTAGAGGATTTTAAAGTTTATGCGTATTTTGAGAACAAAAAAACATTAAAAAATAGCCCATTACTACTTGATTCTGTATGATTTTTGATGCTAAACCAAATTTGCACCTACTAAATAAAAGTCATTCATATCAATTTCATTCAAATTCAATCGGTAAAATTCTAGTCCCTTGGTTGGCGAAAACGACGAAAATATTTTTTATTGTCAGGTAACAAAGTGACATCAAAACTCGTCCTAGCGAGACGAAAGTAAGACCGATCAAAACGGATTTTTTACTGATTTCAATGATGTATATTTCTCAATATCGCCCAACAACGCGCCACTTTACGGGCGGTTAATCATTTCTACCTCTCAAGGGTCGATACATTATATTTTTAAGTACTCACGGTCTATTTGGTTGTTGCGGGGTGCGGTCTCTCTGTCTTCTGTTCTTGAACCAGTTGGAGACTTGCGTCAGAGTGAGACCGGTCTTCTTCGCCAGGGCTCGTTTCTCGTCTGGGTTTGGATATCTGTCCAGAAGTAAATAAAATAAAATATTGGTAAATAAGTATTTTATTTTTTGAGTGTAAGATGTAAGTAAGTGTAAGTATAAGATTTTTTGTAGGCTGTGATTTGAATTCTAGCGTGAATTGAACGCTCGGGTATGATAACAAATCTTCGGGTAAACTCGGGACCATAGCCATTGGCTATCTAGAAATGCGTCAGCCAATGGGAAATGCCAAAAGAGCGTGGCCTGCCCATCATGGCATGGTCATCTAGATATGCGTGAGCCAATGGGAAATACTGACGCATTTCTAGATGGCCATGCCGTGATGACGAGGCCACGCCCTCCGGTTACACCCGTATAGTTTCCAAGGTAAGCAATCAAATTCTGAGTTATAAGTTTTCACTTCTATTGGCAGTTCCTATGACTGCCAATTTTTTTATTCATAGAAACACTCAGACACAGTATCTTCGGCTTCGCAAGCAGACTTACTACCAACTAAGCCATGAGTCAAATAAAAAAGTATTTGTACTTATGCACGCACACAAGAAGTGAATGCTACTTCTCTTTATTCCTCGTGCTATGAAGTCGCTGCAATAGATAATTATTATCTAGTTAGATAATATTACCACCATCTATTATTATATACCATCTGCGAACCTTACAGCTGCGTCTGTGAGGCCAAAGTTGAAGGTAAAGGCTACCACGGCCTCAGTTGCACTCGATGCGTGGGTCGCGGACCGAGACATAATGCTATCAACGACATCCTGAGGCGGGCTCTTGTGTCGGCAGAGATACCCAGCATCTTGGAACCCGCTGGACTATCGCGCTCGGACGGCAAGTGACCTGATGGCCTTACTTTGATCCCATGGCAGAGAGGACGCTGTCTCGTGTGGAATGCAACGTGTGTAAGCACGTTTGCATCCTGCCATCTCGCCGCTACCAAGCAAAGTGCCGGCGCAGGAGCGGAGGCGGCTGCCAGAGCTAAGCAGGTGCTTATTTGTGTGATACGAGTATTTGAGGTCAAATACTCGTGTTAAGGGTCGGCATATGATTTCGTCCCGTTTGCCGTTGAGACTGCGGGGCCGTGGTGTGCAGAGGCTCGAAGGTTTGTGCTGGACCTTGGATGGCGTTTGCGTGACAGAGGGCGCGATTCCCGGGCAGGCTGGTATCTGGTTCAGCGGATTTCTATGGCGATTTAGCGGGGGAATGCGGCCAGTGTTATGGGGACCTTTGAGCGACACTCGGCGCGTGGGGGAGTTTTTATTTGACCAGTAACATAATTTATCTTGTTACCTGTTTTTTGTATTAATGTTTTTTTTGTGTCGACTTTGTATTATAACTAATAATTTGACTCTGTTTTCTGTGATACTTTCTGTGATTCTGTGGTACTTTTACTGAAATCTATTAAATACTATATTATAAATGATTGGATATTTGGAGGTTTGTTGCTCAATTACGTCAAAACTCCTGAACGGATTGAGTGGCAATTTAGAACACAGTTATATTATAGTTATAAAAAATGTTGGTGGACTGAATAAATAAATGGATAAATAGTTTAGACATTTAGGTTAGCACATATATTATATATCGCGCGAAAACATTAGTAAAATACCAAACGACTTTAAACCAGTCAAGGTAAAATAATAAAATTGTTGAATTATTGCAGTTTGATCTTATCTCACCGATTCCTGTAGTAGCAATCCTTCAGCGCGTTCCTGCTCTTCTCTTTGAAACAGTACACAGTTTCTTCTCCGTCCCAAATAGTTTTGGGAAGAGGATATTTTTTCCTAAGCCTGTATTTATCTACTGCTCCTGTAAACAATAACACATTGTATAGATATTTCCCCTTAACTTCACTATTAAAAATAAAGTGGTTTTATTGACTCTCAAACCCAAAGCCTCTCTATAAATAAATAATTAGGTGAACATTTCATAACAACATCTCATCATCAGCCTGTATTCGTCCACTGCTGGACATAGGCCTCTCCACTCAACCCGATTCTCGGCCTTTCGTCTCCAATCGTCACCAGCTGCCTTTCGTATATCGTCACTCCATCTAGTCTCAGGGAGGCGTTATATAATATACAAAATCATCTGACACCAAACTAACCAATCGCCTGACATTCCTTTTTTGAATGAATACTCTCGAAAGTTTTCATGAAATCTTGAAATAGTAGGTACATAATTATATACCACGGCGCATTATAACTTGTACATGGGTAACCGAGCTTTGCTCGGTTTAAACACTAAATATACTTAGATACTTACAGAAAAAAAATCCAAGTAATATATTTTCTCCAAAAAAAGAAGGAACTTGAAAAAAAAGAGAAGCCGTCTGGATTCGTACCCGGATCTATCAATTCTTACCCGCCCGTCTTCCCACCTGAGCTGTTATGTTGTCGCCGAACGCGGCGAAAAAAAAACGGCGAAATTTATACCTGAGCATTCTAATGTTAAGAGTGCGCCTAATGCCAGGGAAAATCAGTTTTCACCCGCGCGACGCGTTTCTTAATGCGATATACATAAAGTCGAGAATAGCATGACACAGTTTGGAGGAAAAATCAATATTAAATCAGGAGTCCATTTTTGACCAAGTTTTATTAAATTACTCAATAATTAAACATAAATTTAAAAAATGTTTGGTTACTTTACTAGAACGTACAATTAGGAATTTTAGTACCAAAAAAGTAATGTGGGGTCATCGCTGATAATTTCGAGTACTTGCTCGAATTAAAACGGGTTTTTTCGGTGTCATTTTTATTTTTTTATTGTAAAAACTCTGATTACTCTGATCTATTTTTAAAATTCTATTCGGTTATTGTGCTTCTTCTTGATTGTACCCACACGTCAATATATTTTTTGTCATAGTTTTTAGTGACAATTAAAAGTGACAGTTTTTCAACGTGTGAAAATGCGCAATAAATTACGTTAAAAAAACCTAGCTAGATCGATTTATCGTCCCGGAAACCCCGTCATACATAATTTTATGAAAATCGAACGATTTCAGCCGTCGAAGCTCATCTCGCCTGGTTTCATCTTAGCTTAGTATCTTACACGACGGAAAACCACTAGGTGGGTTTAAATAAAATGTCTTACCTAGGGCTCTTCCGCGCACTTTCTCCGCCTCTTTATAATGCGCCTTGAACCAGAGGTTCTGTAAGGCGGTGTGGTGCCGCGGAGGAAACGAATGGGCTTCCAAGATGGCGTACAGCTCTTGAAACACTCCTCTGTGGTACGCTACCAGCGCTCGGGCCCTAAAACAAGTATGACCAGTATTATACTGTTACTTATCTTAATTTTCTCCAAAATAACAAAAACTAGCTCCAATTTGGGGACAGTCAACAAGAGGGACAGCCGTAGGTACCATCCTTTTCTCGCAGCCATTCAGACCGTTTTCAACTCCCTATAACTTCGTTTATGATGGCATGTAAAATTAAATTCAGGCACTCGACTTTTCATTTGTATTTTTTATTAATCTAAAACGTCCACGAAGTAAACAAATTTTAGTTTTATTTCATTAATATTTTAAAACCCGCTTCAATGATTTCGAAAAATATTCATCTACCTATTATTATATTCATTTTTATTTTTTTTAATATACAGGCCTAAATTAAATTGAGGGATTTCAATCATCTCAAGCATTATCTACCAAACAATAAAGAATCATCAAAATATGTATTCATAATTGGCGGAGCTGTCGCGTAGCAAACTATTTAAACGTTAACTGTATTTCAAATTTCAACCCGGTCCGTTCAGAAATTCCGACGTGATTAAGCAACACACATCCAAACTTCAACATTTATAATTATTAGTATGAAGTAGCATAAAGAAACGGGACCAGCAGGAACTCAGGAAGAGTCCATATCATCCTAACACTGCACTGCGGTCGTCATTCAGAGATATAAGATGATTTATCGCCACGGTTGCCTGGAAGAGATCGCTTTTAGCGATAAGGTCGCCATTTGCTTCTCTATTTTTAAAATTATTTGTTTTGTAAGTTTGTTTTGTTAAGTGCCATAAAGAGTTTATCTATCTATCTATGATTTATCTGGAAACATTGTCCTTCAAACCGGAGCACAGTGATGGTTTCACATAACTTTTTGGCCGTAGAATAAATGCCAAGTGTGTGGTACTTCCCCAGGCGGACTCTGCAAAAAGACTTACCAGTATAAAAATAAATGGCAGTCATGGGAACTGCCGATAGAAGTGAAACCTTACAACTCAGAATTTGATAGCTTACTTTGGCAACTACACGGGTGTAACCGGAGGGCGTGGCCTGGGCATCATGGCATGGCCATCTAGAAATGCGTCATCATTTCCCATTGGCTCATGCATTTCTAGATGGCCATGCCATGATGCCCAGGCCACGCCCTTTCAGCATTTTCCATTGGTTGATGCATTTCTAGATGGCCAATGGCCATGGTCCCGAGTTTACCCGAAGATTTCTTATCATACCCGAGCGTGACGATAGAAAACAATTCACACCCAAGTTTTCACTTCAAAAAGTAACCTTTTTTGCTCAAAAGATTACTCAGATGTGCAATGTACTCACCTCAAGACAGTTTCATTTCCTCTCAGCAATTCAGTAGTTGGCAAACTCCATAAAAATGCCGCTAATTTGTCTATGTCACCCTTCTGCTGTAACGCCTCACAAACACATTGTATTTGCTCAGAATTAAAATTCAAATATCTCCTCACATTGTTTCCTTCATTTTCAGCAAAATAAGCCTGCGACACCCTTTCGTTGTTGCCTGTATTACCATTATTTTCAAACTGATTTATTTTAATTTCTGACAAGTTTGGATTATTTTCATTATTCTGGCAACTCTTCAAATCCTCGCTAAAAAAGTTTCGCATGCGGTCTTCTCCTTCGATTTGGGAGAAAAAGTTTTCATTCGTCGGCGGGAGTTTCAGTTCGAAGTTTAAATATTTCTTGTTTCTCTGTGGCGACAGATAGTTGTCAAAAGAGATCTTATTGCTCTCTTGGAGGTAAACCTCTTTGCTGTTTCTGTCTTCTCTTGTTTTTTGTTTGCAAGGAAAGTATTGTTTTTCTTCTGGGGTGTAGAAATTGTTTTGGGTATCGTATGGAAAGGGTGGTAGGGAGGTTTCTGATTCGCTAGTCATATCACTTGATGGACTCAGGCGATCTGAACATGTTTCCATATTGGTAGATTTCATTACAACTCGGTGAGCTTTGATTGAAGTTCTTCTTTTATCTAAAGAAAAAACATTTATGAAAAAATGTAGAAAAAAGTTATCTCATAACAATTAAACCCCTTCCAAGCCCCGTTAAAATTTGAACAATAGTTTTGTAAATTTTTGTAATTAACCCTTAATCAAACGCGAGCCGTTCATACTAATTATTAAAAAGAAGACGTAATTTCTGGATAATTTTAGGACCCTTTTTTTGGAAAAATTACAAAATATGGATTTGAAGGGGATGATTTTTGGGTGATACATACATAATATTAATTACCATTATACATGCAGCACTTCTAAAAAAATGACAGTGGTGGTACATAAATACATATTGCCGGTGTCCGTTACGGTCTCTCAATAAATTTAGAGTAATTGTTTCCCCTGACATCAGTTGTGAGATATGGTGAGTCTAGTATTGTGAAAATAAATGTTATCATAGTTAAAAAATCTAATACCTATAAATTTTACCTGCTATAATTTTTGTCATATAACCGTTCGTTTTAAATGGTGATGTTTAGTAAAGAGCCTAGGCTGCTGATTGAACGGTTGATTAATATCTGATTATTTGTATGTGTAGGTAAACTTACGAGACAGTCAAACTATAAAACTTAAAAATAATTATCACCAACATCGTAGACAACTGACAAAGATACAAAAAAAATTAAAATCATCGTAATATAAGTTCAATACATAGCCCATAATTTAAAAAAAAACATTCGTTTCCCGGAAAACGCCGAAAAAAATGTGTTTTATACTTTATTAATGTTTAAGAAGTATTTCTAACGCTTCTTTTGCGCTAGCCCAAAGTAAGTTAGGCAGTAGAGACCATTTGAGACCAAATGCAATAGATTTCTTTAAAAAAACGTGCAACTAACTTCCGTAATATGATGAATTGAGGCGTCGGTGTGCGGTGTGTGAATTTTTAAAATGCCCGTTGTCAGCTAATTTCATCGCGTCATTTTTTTGTTTAAAATTCACTACCATAATCTAATCCATAATTTATCTACATCAACCTACATATCCATATTTTTTTCTTCAAAAAAAAAGTAAAAGATAGTCCACTTATAAAAAAAAATTACTGTTGGTTGATCATCGGATAGTCAGTGTATCCGTTACAAGTAAATTAATAACAATTTAAAATTTCCTACCGATCGAAGTAAAAATACGAAAGGCTATGTTGACATAACACGCATTTGACACCGGATTCACAGTTGAAAACACGAATTGGTAGAATTAAACATTTTGATGACAGGTCACTTTGATTAGAATTTCCATTCTTGAGATATATATTTTTTTGTATTTACACAAAAGGTTTGATTTGACACGAACAGTAAGCTTTCTATACCTAACGAGATAAGCAAGACGCGTGCTTATTGGTAAACTTGCGTATCCTGTGAGTTTTTCCAACTTACGAACTTCGACCCGATTAATTTAAATCCCCCGATACGATTATGCAACATACATACATCCAAACTTCATCTACATAATAATATGTACTAGGTAATACGTGAAAGAAAACTTAGGTACCCCTTGTACTCCTTTTTTACGAAAATCGCACCGTCAAAGCAGTATGAAAGTTTGCTCACTGTTAGTTTATTTAGAGAAAAAGTGCAGAATGTTAATATCTTTTAAGAACTACACAAATTAATGCATTAAATCAATAAAAAAAATATTACGCACACACAATTTAAATTTGACACACACGCATAAACTCTTTTTTATTGTTGTAATAAAACTATTGTTTGTATAACACGTAAATAATTAATTTGTGTATCTATCTATATATATAAAAGCGAAAGGTCACTCATCACGGAATCTCAGAAACTACAAATGCTAGGAATCTGAAATTTTGCATGGAGGTCCCTTTTAGCACGTAGGCGCTCGCTAAGACGGGGTTTTGCGAAATTCAACCCCTAAGAGGGTGAAACAGGGGATGAACGGTTGTATGAAAATTCGTGATTTTCAAAGTTATAACATTTTGTATCTAGACACTTGACACGAAGAAATTAAATGTTTTTTCTATTAATTTTGTAATTTTGAACTGTACGGGGGTGAAATTGGGGTTGAAATGGGGGATTAATGTCAATATGGAAGTTCCCAACCGTTGAAGATAAAACCATGAAATTCTGTATAAAGACACTTGACACGTTTGTTCTATCAATTTCGTAATTTTGAACTGTACGGGGGTGAAATTGGGGGGGAAATGGGGGATGAATGTCTATATGAAAGTTCCCAACTGTTGAAGATAACACTGTGAAACTGTGTATAGACACTTGACACGAAGCCAACGAATGTTTGTCGTAGCAATTTTTTTATTTCGAACTGTACGGGGTTGAAATTTAGGTTGAAACGGGGGATGAATGTCAACACGGAAGCTTCCAATCGCTGAAGATAAACCATGAAACTCTGTATATAGGCACTTGACACGAAGCAAATAAATGTTTGTTCTAGCAATTTTATAATTTCGAACTGTGCACGGATGAAATTGAAGTTAAAATGGGGGATAAACGTCAATATGGAAGTTCCCAATCGATTAAGATAAAACTATGAAACTCTTTATATAGGCACTTGACACGAAGCCAATAAATGTTTGTTCTAGCAATTCTGTAATTTCGAATTGTATGGGTATGAAATTGGAGTTTAAAAACGACGACGACGGGGACGACGTCTCTTATGCTTTCACACCTACACAACTGAACCGATTTTGATATAATTGTATGAAATTGTTTTAGTATAAGCTGTTTTAGTAACCGTAAATATATCTGGGTATAAAATAGGTTCTGCCTGATTTACCTTAGTACTTATTTCACGCGGACAAAGTCGCGGGTACCAGCTAGTAGATTATAACTTCCTTCCCAAAATATCTAAGGTATAAAAACGGCAAGGTTATTGTCCTTATATTAAGATGTTTTGAAAATTGTATATATTGTATGATAATTTTGTAATCTCACATGCTTTTTAGGCTGACACTCTGCAGCACTACCATGTAGGTAGTAGATAATTTTGATCTAAGATAATTTAAGATCTTAACTATAGGTTATAACCTCTTTGGTTATAACCACATTTTTTTGGAAATAAAATTATTTGACTTTTTTGTCATTGAATTTTTTTATTGTTCACTGCTGTGGTCAAATTGAGTATAGATTAATTGCTTATGGTCGAATCTCACCATTTGGTGACAACTAGCCTATTATGTTAGTGTAGTAGTTTTTTTTTTATAAAAATTAAACTAAGCAAAGCTTGGCCAGATAACTGATATAATTACTTATATAGTGTTAAACAAATACTCATTAGACATAGAAACACCCGGACACACTACAAATATTTGAATTCTTCACACAAATATTTGCACTGGGTGGGAATCGAACCCATGACCCTCGGCTTTGCATGCAGAGTTACTACCAACTAAGCCACGAGGCCAGTCGTGATTTATACGTATAATCTTATTATTATAATATTACCTAATAGTATTCCAATGGTAGTTAGAAAAATACATATTTCAAAGATAATTAAAATCAGTTTACAGATTCTTGAAGAAATAAAAGCTAATCTACTGACAGATAGCTTTACACTGGGCCAAGCTTAGCAAGATGTAAGAGATAAGTTTTGTACCAAACCCAAAATTCATAGTTAAGTTTACCTGTGAGTGTAAAAAGCAAAGAACTATGGCCAGAATTTTGTAAAATTCCCACCTCTTAATTAAATAGAGTGAAAGGACGATCAAGAGTTGCGTCTGATGGTAAGCGACACGCCTCACAATGGCAAGAAAATATCTATATACTAATATTATAAAGATGAAGAAAGTTTTTGTTTGAACGCATTAATCTTAGGAACTATTGGACCGATTTCAAAAAGTCTTTCACCGTTTTTATGTACACTAGCTGAACCATGCGCGCGTTGCATGAACCATCTATGGAAAATTGGTCGTACCAATTAAAATTTTGTACAATTTTGGTTACCTTAGGTTCTAATAACACAACCTTTAAAAGATAGACATAGTCATGCTGTCACGCAACGAATGGTCTCAAAACGCAATATTTTCCCCGTTTTTGTTACATTTTCCATTCATGCTCCGCTCCTGTTTATAGTAGCGTAATGTTAAATAGCCTATAGCTATTCTCGATAAATTGACTATCTAACAGAGTAATAATCTATCAATTCGGACCAGTAGTTGCCGAGATCCTTGCGTTCAAACAAACAAACTCTTCAGCTTTATAATATTAGTATAGATACATACGTGACCCCTGAGTGATAGATAATAGGAAATTATATATTGTGTACTACAGGCGAAGCCGGGACGGACCGCTAGTTTAAACATAAAAGAGTCCAAACCACCCGGAGTTACTTTTATATCTCTAGTAATTTCTCATTACCCATTCAAACCGGAACACAGCAATGTTTGCACATTACTTATTTTTTTAATTAATTACTAAGGGATACATATATTTTGTGGTATATTATGTACTAGCAGTGTCCCGCGGTTTTACCCCCGTAGTTCCCGTTCCCGTTGTTTTATCGGGATAAAAAGTAGCCTATGTGTTTTTCCAGACTATCATAATTAATCTAACTGTAATCCGAATTACAAATTTCCAATTACGTTAGGACAATAACGTTAGGACGTGATTGAGCAACAAACATCCAAACATTGATATTTATAATATTAGTAGGATTAATCTATTAATATTGTCCTGTAACACGAAACTAAAATAAATCCATACAAGGAGTGGATAAATTGACAAGCCCCATTATTTCTATTTTCAGGGCTGCCATTTATAAGTAAAATTTTAGTTGGCGAATTCAATTTATTTTATGATAATAAATAATATTTGTAGTTTATTTGAATTTAAGTTTAAATTAAATACGTTTGCGTTATTTTTCAAATAACGTACTTAACCATTTTTATGGATTAGACCTTAACAAAACCAAATTATAAATAAAGTTTCTGCTTACCTAACTAGTTAATTATACTAAGCGTGTCGAAATTACCCCTAATTCAATAAAAGCTTAGGAATAATCAAGCTTGCTAATAGTCCGGAGCGTATGTATCACTCTGGTGGCATTACCACGCTGAATGGCAATGCTTAAACGTAAAGCCAAATAAAGGTTCATCTAAATTAGACATTGGTTCATTAATACACTTTTAATTAATTTAATGTGGTGTGACAATGTCAGGGAGGATAAATTAGACTATAAAATAAATAATTACTCTAGTGTTCATAACAAATATTTAGACATCAGATTTTTATGTGCCGATAAACATTTCAATTTGTTGTCAAATTTATATAGTGTCATCTAAAATACATCTACACTAATATTATAAGGCTGAAGGGTTTTTTTTGTCTGAACGCGCTAATCTCAGTAACTACTAGACCAATTAAAAAAAATATTTCACCTTATTACGTGACCCCCGAATACATAGGCTTTATATGTATCAGGAGCGAAGCCGGGTCGGACCACTAGTCTTATAACACAGCAAAAAAGTTCAGGTGATATTAATACAGAGGATCGCAATCGCCTTTCAGCGAGGTAATGCAGTCAGTAATTTAAAATTAGTTGTCGCAATAAAATTGCGGCAAGACGAACTTTAAGATTCACTTTTTTACTGTATTATTTCATTGATAGACTTTATATTTAGTGACATTATAAAAATTTATAAATAAATAAATATTCAACATAATTACATACCTACCGTTATAAAATCACTCACCCCGAAAAAAATCAATTAAATCACACACAACACAACTAAATATAAAAATGTTCGTACGTCTCAAATGTCTGTAAAAAAATGTCTATTCAATTTTACAGCACACCCTCACACCACGAAATACTTGGATCAAATAACAAAGAGGTTTCATTTCAATGCCAGACAGAGACAATGTCGGAAAGAGATAGACGACATAGGCGGAGCTTGGCGGGAAGCCGGGTGTTCCAAGTTTGAAAGATGTTTGTTTTATTTTTTATAAACTGACCTCTAAAAGGCGGGTCCCGTGATTTTATGTGTGGCACTAAAAGGACCAGTGGAAAGTAACGGGTTAAAACTAATAACGCCATTGTTATGAAAGATTTTTTAACGACAACATTTTTTTATAATTATCTTAAAAATCCTTTCCAACAATAAATAGTTATAACAATGTTCTTATAAAAAATATAGCATTCGTAGCGAACGCCATTTTTACGCTGAACGCTAAAATAAGAAAAAACATTTTAATAATTGTTAAAACCTGTAGCTATAGATACAAATTATAAGGTACCTATCCCATAAAATGAAAGATAAGTAGGTACCTTAGGGAGTAGCCTTCTTTACAAATTATACGCGGACATAATACCCCGTAATACATTATTCCAGTCCAGCGACCGAATCCAGCGCTGGATTGCTTACTGGAATAATGTAAACCGGCACTGGAATGCATTGGATTGATGCTTTCCAGTGCCGGTTTCCATTATTCCAGTAAGCAATCCAGCGCTGGATTCGGTCGCTGGACTGGAATAATGTATTACGGGGTATAAAGAATGACGAGACGAGCAGGACATGTGCCTGATGGTAAGCAACATACCTTCCATATAACAGCACAGTGACACGCAGCTATTGGAACACGAAGAGTCCAAATCATTACCTAGCACTGCACTGCGCTCGTCACCCAGAGATCTAAGTTGCAAGCAGATGCTAGTAATTAATCTTAATATAAAATATATAAATCTCCTGTCACGATGTTTGTCCGCGATGGATTCCTAAACTACTTAACCGATTTTAAATTAAATTGGCGCACCGTGAGCAGTCTGGTCCAACTTAAGAGATAGGATAGTTTCTTTTTCGATTAATAGTAATATGACGAAATCCGAGCGAAGCCGGAACTGGCCGCTAGTAGATAATAAGTATTACCTCTAAGTACAAAAATAACTTTCAAAAATGTACGTTGTGAAAAATTATGTTGTGGTAAATTTATACCAAAAAAAATGCCAGAAGAACAGCAATAACAGTTAAAATCAACCTTTCTCTAAAAGGATCGTTACAGAGGTTTAAATTTATTTAAAATTTTAAAAAATACTTGGAAATAAAGTTACTAGACCAGCTATCTAGTCCGGAGAACAGCAACTGCCGATCCGGAGTCCCTGGTTCGGATCCCACGCGCACCACTGTCTTTTCGAAGTCATGTGCGTAATGCCGCTAACTTTAAACGGTGCAGGAAATCGTGAGGAAAGCGAAATGTTATAAGAATCTTTCTTCTGGGAGGTCTCAGGAGGTCTTATGTCATCCACCAACCCGCACTGGGCCAGAGTGGTGGGCAATGACCTAGACTCTCTCCTTCTCTCTGAAGTCTCACCTGCGCTTCTCAGTATTTTTCAAGTACACATAAGTTGGTCATCATAACTGGCTTTGTCAGCGATGGCAAACATCGTGCGGAAACCCTCATGTACCTAGTAAGACAACTATCGGGAACATTCGTCAATCCGCAATTGTCTAGCGCAATATACCTCTATTTGGCTTCTAGGTAGGTACTCTTGCCTTAGGCCCCGAGTCCCAGCTGTGGAAGAATGTCTAGGCTGTGGAATACGTTGCCCGAGTGGGTTTTCCCCGATGGTTACAATCTTTGTGTCTTCAAACCGAGAGTGAATCGGTTAAAACACGCTTAATCGTAGATCGCAAGGCGAGATGACGGTCAAGTGTAAACCTAAAAAAGTGAAAAAAAAATAAAAAAAATGGTTGTCTGTAAAGTCGGGTTACTGACGATAGTTGAACGTGACAACGTCTTAAGAAAATACTGATGGAATTTGTGTTAAGCGCCATCTAGGTAAAACATTCTGAAGCTTTTTGAAAAGCTGTAAAGCGCCATCTCTGGGTACATCATTGTGCTAGTACAAATTCTTAACTTCATATCGTCGCTTTTCTAAAACATGGACAGACCCCTTGAACGTAATAAACATTTCACTCACTAGATGGTGCGAAAAGTAATAAGGTGAGGTAACACGGTAACGTTACATGACGTCATGTTTTGCGGGCGTGCAGCCGGCTTCATCGAATTATAAGACGTTATCACGTCAAAAAGCTGTGTGAACATTTAGCCGACTGTTTATTCTGATAGAAAAGTTGAGAAAAACAATATTTTCGCGTGTGAATCGTGAAGTACCATTTATTCCGTGTAACGCTCGAATAGTGTTTGGTTAACATTTCCCCGTAAGCCATAGGACACCGACAGTACGGTGTCTCTTTCAAGGTATTCGCCATTCACAACGATTCGCTGTACCCATCCAACATATACACGTGTTTTTTACAAAAATAATTATATAAGTAAAAACATATTTTACGACGGAGACTTAGACTATCTGGTTTCGCTAAAAAGAAAGTTAATGGTACAATTTAGGGAGCGATCATTAATTTAAAACAAGTAGGTACTTATACACGAAATATAAAAATTGGCAGCCATAGAAACTGCCGATAGAAGTGAAAACTTATAAATAACTAAAGAATTTGATAACTCACTTTGGAAACTACGCAGGTGAAACCGGAGGACGTAGTCATTTCTAGCCACTGGCCAATGGCCATGGTCCCGAGTTCACCCGAAAATTTCTTATCATTCCCGAGCGTGACGCTAGAATTCAATTCACAGCCCACGAAAAATCTGTCTGTCAAAAGAAGTTTTCACTTTAAAAACATATGTTACGACGAAGATAACTAAGAATATGGACTATCTGGCTTCGCTAATGAGACAGATAATGGTACAATAGGGTACAATCCTCAAAAAAACTAAGTACCCCCGTTAGTTAGAATGCCAAAAAATATTGTACACGTATTTTTTCTTTTGTTTCACAAACAAAAAATGACGAAGATACAGCGCTTCGAAGTTTCGTGTGACGTCACTTGTCTTGTGAGTACGATTTTTACTCACGAGTGACGTCGCGACCTGAGAGTGGGGTCTCTCGAAGTTTGATGGTCTATTTCTTATCTACGAAAGGTACCCTATTAGGGTACCGGACTGGGTCAAAAATACAGCATCCTAATTAGTCCGTCAGCTAGATCATGGAAAAATATTGGGCACGTACCTATTTTTTGTTTTTTCATATTATTAAAAATTGTCAAAGATATAGACCATCAAACTTCGAGATTGGGGGGTCGCGAAGTCACTCGTGAGTAAAAATTGGGTTCGATTCCTATCCTTTCACCACCTTTCATCCACCTTTGGAATGGTTCGGCTAAGTATCAGCTGGAAGCTCTGGAATCGATCGAGAGACGACCCAAAAGGCTCATAGACAACGACACTCTTGTGCGAAAAAGACTTCAAAGTCTTGAACATCGCCGTAAAATTGCTAGTCTATCGGTTTTTTATCGGATACACTTCGGAGAGTGTGCGATTGATTTAAGTACATAATCTAATACCACCTTGTCCTTTTTTCTCGTAGCTCGAAAAAGCGACATCGTTTCGTGGTTGATGTTCCAAAGACACGAACGAAGAGATTTGACTCTACTTTTGTGATAAAAACGTCTAGGCTGTGGAATACGTTGCCTGAATGGGTTTTCCCCGATGGTTACAATCTTTGTGTCTTCAAATCGAGAGCGAATCGGTTTTTTCTAGGTAAACACGCTCCATCGTAGACGGCATCGTCGCTTAGCATCAGGCGAGATGGCCGTCAAGTGTAAACCTATAAAAGTAAAAAAAAAGAAGCTAAACTGTTCTTAGCTATACATCAACAAGATTGGTTTAGCCGTTTCGAAGTTCAAAGCTCTCTTGTTAGCTGCAGTAGCAAACTAATAGGTAAGTATTTGAAATATGCGTATGAATTTTAGTATTAAAATTAACGTGGTTGTTACACATATTGATTAGGTAAACGGGTAACTCACGTGTAATGAGGTCGGTCAATCCGACTCGAGTTTCGGCCGCGTCCGGCGGCCTTTTTCAAGGAGAGTGTACGTGCCCGATGGCTTCCCGTTTGGCAATGAAACCACCACTGAAGGCAACAAACGGGAAGCCATCGGGCGCGTACACTCTCCTTGAAAAAGGCCGCCGGCGGCCGAAACTCTAGAGTGATTGACCGACCTCATTACTAGTGAGTTACCCGTTTACCCAATCAATATATGCGTATGAAATCAAAAATTTTAACGTAGGTATATCTATGCTTCTACTTTTTATGAAAGTTCTGAAATAATACATTCTGGTATTGCGTAAGTAGTCTAGTACTAAGGGATTGCCTATACCTAAATAACTTGTTTACATAACTCACATTTAAAGAAGTGTGAACGAACTACAATTATTTTGTATCTCCTGTGTCAGTACATATACCTAAGTAGGTGTGTTTTTGTTTTCGTGACCTATTTCAATTTATTTTCGCTATTTATTTATTTTATTTCGCTAGCCCGTCTCAAATTCAGCCGGTTCGAATTCAAACGCCAATATAAATGTTTTCAATAGGCTGTTTTTAGGGTACCGTACCCAAGTGGTAAAAACGGGACCCTCTACTGCGACTTCGCTGTCCGTCCGTCCGTCACCAGGCTGTATCTCAAGAACGGTGATAGCTAGAGAGTTGAAATTTTCACAGATAATGTATATCTGTTGCCGCTATAACAACAAATACTTACTTACTAAAAATAAAATAAATATTTAAGGGGGCTACAATACAACACACTTGATTTTTTTACCGTTTCTTGCTCGATACTAATAACGGTGACAGGTAGACGCTTTAACCATTCACACAATATTTAGTGTTATGTTCTCTTCAAATGTAATTAATTTAAATTAAATAAACTATAATAAATAATTAATGGGGCTCCCATCCAATTAAAGAGGGTTTCGCTGTTTATTTGCTAATAGTACAGAACCCTTCGTGCGCGAGTCCCACTCGTACTTGGCCGGTTTTTTTTTAATCATAATTTATTGAGACATATGTGATTCACCAACCCGCACTTGGACAAACAGTGGGTTTATGAACTCAACGAAGCCCCAAATCTCAGCTGTGTAAAAGCTGTGCGGATAAAACCACGGGCTGCTGCTGGTAATATCCTCAATGCAAGAAGTATCAACCTGAAGTTAAAATGTTTACTTAGGCTAAGAACTCATGGAGCGATTTAAACCCGCGACCGCCGCGGTTGCGGGCCCGCAGCTTCTGATATACTTATTGTAAAATAAATTGGCAGTCATAGGAACAGCCAACAGAAGTAAAAACTTATAATTTAGAATTTGATAGCTTACTTTGGAAAATACACGGTTGAAATCGGAGGACGTGGCCATGAGCATGGCCTACCAGAAATGCTGACTCATTTCTATATGGTCAACGGGAAATGCTGACGCATTTTTAGATGGCCAATGGTCATGGTCCCGAGCTTACTCGAAGATTTCTTATCATTCCCGCTAGAATTAAATTCACAGCCCACGAAAAATCTGTTCCTATATGGCGCGCCAAAAGAAGTTTTCACTTCAAAAAACAAACCACAACTTACGCGGTCGCAGACTCGGCGGCACCAGCGCGGCAGTTCCGGAACCGCGAAAATCAGCGGTCTCGTGAGTTTTGAAATAAAGCCATAGTTCCGCAACCGCGGCGGGCGCGGGTGAAAATCGCTCCATGCGTTCTTAGCCTTAAATGTTGACTAGCTAACTTCAGGGGTTATCGTCACAGTGAGTGCGCACATCGTAAAAATTTCCTCTCAACTTTCTTCCCTAATGCGCCAGAGGAAGTATGCCTTTAGAAATACAAATAGACATGAATACTTTACATAAACCCTAAAAACATTTTACTCCGTGATACTGTCAGCAAGTAAGCAAGACACCTGCCTATGCAGGTGTCTTGCTTACCATCAGGCATCGGTCCTAATCGCGCCATCACTCTACCTTACGAAAACACACCTTTTTGACCAATCATTTAAAAATATTGGCAGTCATAGGAACTGCCGATAGAAGTGAAAAGTTATAACACAGAATTTGATCGCTTACTTTAGAAACTACGCGGCTGAAACCGGAGGGCGTGGCCTGGTGCATGGCCGTGGTCCCGAGTCCCGAGTTTACACGAAGATTTCTCGTAGTTCCCGAGCGTGACGCTAGAATTCAATTCAAAGCCCCAAAAAATCTATATGTGGCGCGCCTCGTTGGGCGCGCCAAAAGAAGTTGTATTGCACGCAGCGTTGGCAGGCCCTCAAGATGGACCAACGATCTGGTGAAGGTCGCCGGAAATCGTTGGATGCGGGCGGCGTAAGACCGGTCTTTGTGGAGATCTTTGGGGGAGATTTTCTCCCCCTATTTTCCTCTTCTTCTCCTAATCCAAGAAATATGTGAAAAAAAGATAATTGTAATGACATAACTCTAGGAGATTATCTATTCTATGCCCGGAGTCTATGGAGTGGCTAAATTAATTTAAAAAGGCCTTCGTCTGGAAGTGAACATCCTTCAGTTGATATAAAGATGATGATGGTATGATGTAAAAAATAAACAATGAACGTAAATTGCGAAACTCCGATACCCACAATAATACGTACACTCAGCACATTTTGTGCGAAGTTGGTACAATTCCCACGGTGGAAGTAGGTACTCGCCAAACTACTTGATTACGTGTACTGAAATTTGATTCAAAGTGAATGACTTCCCTATGGAATCTTACTAATACTACTAATATTATAAATGGAAAAGTTTGTGAATGTGTATGAATAGGTATTTATTTCACAGGTAAAAACAAAATCTACTGAACCATTAACACATAGGCTTTTTTTAATTTTTATACGAGTAGGTATACTTGACCACCATTTCGTCTGATGCTAAGCGATGATGCGGTCTACGATGAAACGTGCCTACCTAGAGAAAACAACTCGCTCTCAATTTGAAGACACCTAGATTGTAACCCTCCCGAAAATCCCACTCAGGTAACGCATTCCACAGCCTAGACTTTCTCATCACAAGTTTGTTTCTTGTAACGCAAGGATCTCGGGAACTACCGGTACGAATTCAAAGTTTATTTCTCTGTTTTGGATGTTGGATAGTCAATGTATCGAGGAAGGTTACTTAACATTACGCTACTATCAACAGGAGCGGATCATGAATGAAAAATGTAACAAAAACGGGAACAAATATTGCTCTTTTAGAGCTTTCGTTGTGTGACAGCATGTGTCTATCTTTTAAAGGTTGCGTCATTAGAACCTAAGGTAACCGAATTTGTTCAAAATTTGAATTGGTACGACCAATTTTCGATAGAAGAGGTAGGAACGGGCGCACGGTTCAGCTAGTGTATAATATTACAATATTAGAATAAGTATGAACCTTTTTACGTATATTCTACGAACAATTCCGCGTGCGTAATGTATAAATCAAAGGCCCCAATTGAGTTGAAACTCTACTCTGATAGTAAGCAGTATAGCTTGTTTATATAACCTGACACCGGGCGGCGCCTTTGTCGCCAAACCTGTGAGCTCTGTGGGCGGTCTAGGGCCTAGTGTGGAAATCTACGGCGCCGATATGACGCCTAGATCTGTAAAATCAACTATTAATTAACCAGTAAAGGTATGTTGGTACTTCCCCCGACTTCGGCTACGTATACTACCAAGCCGACGCCACGGTCAATTTTTAATATTACCCATGGACGTATAAAAAATCGGACGTAGTATCGCTAAAACAAAAACTGTGTCGCTAGAGTCGGCCACATTTGCACGTGTGCGTTGTCAGGTTGTAACTAATAGGCTGACACGCATACATATACACACGTTGCGCGTGTAATAAGTCACTGATGTGAGCGTGTCAGCCTGTATGTGACAGCGTACATATATACAGCGTGCATATTATGTGGCCGACTCGATGGACACAGTTTTGGTTTTAGCGAGACTACGTCCGACTTTTTTTATACGTCCATGACCCTATGATTACCCTACCGAGGCGGACACCGCGGCCTTTTTAGTCCGTAAGATAGATTATTGAAAAAAATATTGATGGTATAAAAAAAAACACTTTTATACCATAGCAATGAATGGAACTGGAGTTTTTTGTCATAGCAAAATATTAAAAATCGACAAAGATATATGTAGATCATCAAACTTCCGGAGTTGGGTGATGTGGCGTCATTTCTACATAAAAATCGTATTCACGTGACGTCACTTGAAACTGTGCTTAGAGCACTGTATCTCCGTCATTTTTAGGGTTCCGTAAAACATAAAAACGGAACCCTTATAGATTCGTCATGTCTGTCTGTCTGTCTGTCTGTCTGTCCGTCCGTATGTCACAGCCACTTTTTGCCGAAACTATGAGAACTACACTGTTGAAACTTGGTAAGTAGATGTATTCTGTGAACCGCATAAAGATTTCAACAGAAAAAGTTTTAAAAAAAGAAAAATTAGGGTTGCCCTCCATACTGAGAACTGAAACTCAAAATTTTTTTTTTCATCAAACCTACACGTGTGGGGTGTCTATCGATAGGTCTTCAAAAATGACGTTGAGGTTTCTAAAATCATTTTCGTCTACACTGAATAATTTGCGCGAGAGACACTTCCAAAGTCGTAAATGTGTGTCCCCCCCCCTCTAACTTCTAAAGTAAGAGAATGAAAAACCTAAAAAAAATATATGATGTACATTACCATGTAATCTACCAACGAAAATTAGTTTGAACTCGATCTGATGAGTAGTTTTTTCTTGGTACGTCATAAATACACTATTATTGAAACTTCGATCAAAGTTACAACGAACTACAAGAACTATGTGTACTATGTATATAATGTTACTTGCTGCAACGGAACCCTTCATGGGCGAGTCCAACTCGCACTTGGCCACTTTATTGTTTGTGTACAAAACCAAAAATCCGTGCAGATTTTTTTAAATCTAACTGACGGACTCACTTTTTTTGTCAATTAATTTATGCCTATTATTACCAGACTAGACTATGGTCTATTATTTTTTATTTATTTAAAGGGAAGTAGTCAAGCCCCAGGAGGCCAAATTTGGTCAAAACCGGTTTTGGGACTTTAAAACCTTATTTTTTCAGGATAAACATACTCGATTATTAGTTAATTTTGATGCCTAAGAGATAGGCTATAATATTTATCAATACATTGTCGTTTACAGACACACAAAATTTGGTTTCATTTTTTAGTAATGATTTTTTGTGTGACGTCACGACACCGGCCGCGTCTCGAGCCGGGCTAGGTATAAAGTGGCCTCGAGAATCCTACATTCGTTGAAATTGGGAATTAGGACCTACCTCATCAAGTATGGGCCCATCTATATTCCAAATTTCAACTCGATCCGTTAAGCCCTACCGACGTGATTGAACTATAAAGATGCAAAAATGCATACATTGAAGCATACAATCTGTCACATTCATAATACTAGCAGCGCCCGCCGCTTTACATGCTTATTTTCTGTTTCCGTAACTTTCCCAGGACAAAAAGTAGCCTATCTATTATTGCAGAATTTAGTCAACGTATGTTCCAAACATTAATCCGATCCGTTCAGCCAATCTGACTTAATTGAGCAGCAGACATGCAACATCTAATCATCCATTATAATTTGATGTTTGCATTTATAGTATTACTAAGATTCAACCCGATTCGTTCCGACGTAATAAAGCAGTAAACAAACATACAAACTTTCCTATTTATATTAATAATAGTAGAATTTAATTAAATCCAAACAACTCTGCCTTATAATTCACTACAGATTCCCTAAATCATTGTAAACGCTCCCATTATAGGTAATACGAAACCCCTTATAAACCCCTAGCCACCCCCGACTGCCTAGCCAATCAGAGCGTAGTGCTATCACCCTCGCAGCTTTATCGACCAATCAGGGACGAGAGATGCTCAGGTGCAAAGAGGTTTTATGTTACAAGTTTGTAGCGGATGGTAATTTAAAACTTGATCTTACAAATGTCTCGACGTACTTTTGAAGACAGTAGGTCCTCATGCTTCCCTATGAGATAACTTCACTTAGCAACATTTTTGTCTCGTTCAGTTATTTTGTCATGCATGGACGTATAAAAAAGTTGGACGTAGTCTCACTAAAACATAACTGCGCCACTAGAGTCGGCCACATTTGCACGTGTGCGTTGTCAGGTTGTCACTGGTAGGCTGACACGCATACGTATACACAAGTAGCGCGTGTAATAACTCACTGATGTGTGCGTGTCGGCCTGTATGTGACAGCGCACACGTGCATATTATGTGGCCGACTCGAGGGACACAGTTTTTGTTTTGGCGAGACTACGTCCGACTTTATTTATAGGTCCATGTTGTAATGTCACAGATCTAACAACAAAATTAAACAAGAAAAGTGGGTACTTATCTACGCACGCAATTAATTAACATTTAAGTTAACATTGTAACTATATTTTTTTTAAATAAAGAGTGACGAGACGAGCACGACATGTGCCTGATGGTAAGCAACATGCCTGCCACATAACACCACAGTGACACACAGCTATTGGAACATGAAGAGTCCAAATCATTACCTAGCACTGTACTGTGCTCGTCACCCCGAGATCTAAGTTGTTATATCTCTAAGCCCTGTAATTTCTCTGGAAACATTCCCCTTCAAACTGGAACACAGTAATAAATAATAATACAGTAATGTTTTCACATTACTGCTTTACGGTAGAATAACTGGCAAAGGTGTGGTTCTTCCCCAGGCGGACTCTGCCGAGAGTCCTACCACTACTAAATGTAAATTAATGTCAGGTTAGTAATTCTTGCGTCGGAGATATGTAAAATGAAAAAGTAATTACTTATTATTACGCTCCAAAAGAAGTATAATTGTATAATAACATTAAAAACATAGGTACCTACGTCGTCATCCTGTTTTCTGAAGTCTGTTATGTGAAGTGAAGTTTTCACTACAAAAAGAGATTCATCTCTTTTTGAAATCTGGCGCACTCATCATCATCATCATCATCAGCCGTAAGACGTCCACTGCTGGACATAGGCCTCCCCCCTAGATTTCCACAACGAACGGTCCTGCGCAACCTGCAACCAGCGGTTTCCAGCGACCTTCGTGAGGTCATCTGTCCATCTAGTGGGAGGCCGTCCAACACTGCGTCTTCCGGTTCGTGGTCGCCACTCGAGAACCTTTCTTCCCCATCGGTTGTCAGTTCTGCGAGCGATGTGGCCTGCCCATTGCCACTTCAGCTTAGCTACTCTTCGAGCTACGTCGGCTACTTTAGTTCTTTTGTGAATATCCTCATTACGGATTCTGTCGCGCAAAGAGACTCCGAGCATAGCTCGCTCCATAGCTCGCTGTGTGACTTTGAGCTTTGTTGTGAGGCCCACAGTTAAGGACCACGTCTCAGTTCCATAAGTCATCACTGGCAAGACGCACTGATTGAAGACTTTCGTCTTCAAGCATTGGGGTATTTTGGACTCCAAGATGTGCCGTAGTTTCCCGAACGCTGCCCATCCGAGTTGGATTCTTCGCTGGACCTCTTTGTCGAAGTTGGATCTACCCAATTGGATCTTTTGACCCAGGTAGACGTATTCGTCAACAACTTCGAGTGTGGTATTCCCAACAATAACCGGTACAGGTGAGACATGAACATTTGACATGACCTTCGTCTTGTCCATATTCATCCTCAAACCTACCTGTTGGGATACTCTACTGAGGTCCCTGAGCATAGCACCGAGGTCCTCCATCGACTCCGCCACAATGACTATATCGTCGGCAAACCGAAGGTGAGTGATGCATTCGCCGTTGATATTGATGCCATGTCCGTTCCAGTCCAGTAGCTTGAAAACATCTTCCAGCGCGGCAGTGAACAGTTTCGGAGATATAACATCTCCCTGTCTCACGCCTTTCTGTAGCCGGATATGTTTTGTGCACTGGTCCTGTAATCGGACAGACATTGTGGCTTTGCTGTAAATGCACCTCAACACTTCGATATAGCGATAGTCCATGTGGCGTCGCTGGAGAGACTGAAGCACTGCCCAGGTCTCGATGGAATCGAAGGCTTTCTCATAGTCCACATACGCTATACATAGTGGCCGATTATACTCCTCGGTTTTCTGTATAATCTGCCGAAGCGTATGGATGTAGTCTATGGTACTATAGCCTTTTCGGAAACCGGCTTGTTCGGGTGGCTGGAAGTCGTCAAACCTGCGTGCGAGACGATTCGTGATTACCCTCGAAAACAACTTATAAACGTGGCTCAGAAGTGAGATGGGTCTGTAGTTCTTCAGCAAGGTGTTGTCACCTTTTTTGAAGAAGAGCACCACCACACTTCTGCTCCACGCTTCTGGCGTATTACCGTCAAGTATGACGGAGTCGAACAGCTTCTGGAGGACTTTAAGTACCGGTTTTCCACCCGCTCTCAGAAGCTCAGTCGTAATTCCGTCGTCGCCAGGTGCCTTGTTGTTCTTAAGTTGTTTGAGGGCCATCCTAATCTCATACAGGCTGACTTCCGGGATGTCTTCGGTAAAGTGTCGGGTCAGCTTGGCTCTTGGGTCTTTTGCCATGCTAACGACAGGTCGTGTTTGCGTAGAGGTGTATAACTGTTCATAGAACCTCTCAATCTCCTCCAAAATCTCGGCCCTCGACGAAACGACGTTACCACTGTCGGTCTTCAGTTTGGTCAATTGACTTTGCCCAAGAGACAGATTTCTTGCGAACACTTTCGAGCCTTTATTCCGCTTAATCGCTTCTTCAATACACGAAGTATTGAAGCAGCGTATGTCGCGTCGCACACAAGTAGAAATCTGTCTATTGAGCCGTATGTATACCGTCATGTCGACCGAAGACTGCAATCGCATATCTCGCCTAACCGCCATGAGATTCAGAGTATGATCGGAGAGCTTTTGGGTTATATTCTGGCATCGGCTCTTATAAAATTCCCTGCCAACTGCTTGAACAGTTTCCACCAGCCTGTCGTTTATTTCATCCGCCGTTACGCATTCATCTAAGGCTTCGAAGCGATTTTGAAGTTCGAGTTGAAAGTTGTCGGGATCTTCGATTTGAGCATAATTTGGTCGGAGCGTGGACTTCATTAGACGTGATCTTTCGAACTTAATGTTTAGATTCAGCGTGCCTCTTACAATACGGTGATCGCTGCCGGTTTTAACCCTACTGATCACGGAGACATCGCTGAATATTTGCCGTTTAGTCGTCATAATGAAGTCGATCTCATTTTTTGTGGAACCATCTGGGCTCATCCAGGTCCATTTTCGTTGTGGCTGTTTCTTGAAAAAGGAGTTCATCATAAAGAGGCTCTCCCTTTCCAAGAAATCAGCTAGACGTTGCCCTCTTGGGTTCCGCTGCCCATATCCGAATTGTCCCACTCTCAACTCATCACCGCTACGTTTGCCTAGTTTCGCGTTGAAGTCTCCCATCACAACTGTGAAATGTGTTGGCGAGACATGTATGGCTTTGGAGATGTCCTCATACATGGTCTCAACCTCTTCGTCGGGATGTGTCGAGGTCGGTGCGTATACCTGTATGACCTTCAATGAATACCGGTCGGTTATTTTAAGTACAAGGTATACAACCCTGCTCGACACACTCTCGATCATTAACACGTTGTTGACGAGAGACTTGCGGATGATAAACCCGACACCCCCTTGGGATTGTTGATCTCCCTCCCGGTAGTAGAACAAGTTGCCGGATTCGAGGGTCATTCTGTCCTCGCCCTGTCTACGGACTTCGGATAACCCTATGATATCCCAGCGCAACTTGTCCACTTCTTCTTCCAGCTCCACAATCTTTTCGTCAGCCCTCAGCGTCCGTGCGTTGTACGTTGCCAGGTCGAGTCGTTGGGTTTGGTGGCGGGGCGTCTGCCGGGGATTCTTAGCACCCCATGCTCCGCCGGAACCAAGGCTGCCACCAGCGCCTGGAATAACGGAGCCGCCGGGGACTAGGGGCCGTTTCTTTGCTGTGACCATCATATGGGGGGGTGTTTGCCATAGTCACCACGCTTGGCAGGCGGGTTGGTGACCGCGGAGCCAGTCCTTTGCACCGATGACGCCGCTGCCCGTCACCGGCCAGGTCAATTTAGGACTGGCTTTTAAATGGATATACCGCCATTGGTTCGGTCGTCAGAGCCTCGTTAGTCGGCAGCAGGGTGTACCGCGCGCAGGAGAGGTTGACATTTGGGGAAACTAGATGTTAAGCGCTTCCCCCTTACACCCCCGCTTCCCCCTTACACCCCTAAAATTGTTGTCTGTAAAGTCGGTTTACTGACGATAGTTGAACGTGACAACGTCTTAAGAAAATACTGACGGAATGGTAGCATTTTTCAAAAGAAAATTTTAATTTCATTTGTTTAATAGATTTGTATGTAAAAAGTAATCAGTAGAATTTAGTCATTTTCAATCAAAACAATGCAAAACAGCTTTTAGTTGCCGGGGATCGAACCCGGGGCATTTCACATGCAAAGCGAACGCTTTACCACTGAGCTACATCCCCGCTTGAACTACTGGTCGAAATAATTAATACAACAGTAACAAGGTAACGACCGACAGTAACGACCGACGGTAACGGTACATGACGTCATGTTCTGCGGGCGTGCAGCCGGCTTCATCGATTCATAAGACGTTATCACGTCAAAAAAAAAATTCGTGGACTGTGAATTTGAGCTGTATTATCTATTCTATGCGCAAACATCACGATTGTAAGTGAAAGAAATCTTCGGGTGAACTCGGGATGCTATACATGCTAACGCATGTCTAGATGGCTATGGTTAGAAGCATGGCCATATAGTCTAGTCTAAATGACCATACTAAAAAGACTTATTTAGACGAAAATGCTTTGAAGATTTACTACAAACTAGCAGCGTTATCCGCTTTCATCTGAGTAGTTTCCAAAGCGAGTAATCAAATTCTGTGTTTTAAGTTTTCACTTCTGTCGGCAGTCCCTTTTTTTTTTAGTCGACGACGAGCAGAACATGAGCCTTAATGGTAAGCAATACACTATAACAGCCGCGTTACGCAGCTATTGGAACATGAAGAGTCCTAATGATTATCAAACAAGCGTTCTATGACATTGAAAACGAGTTTATGAAATTAAAAGAAATTTTATGATAGCACATAGCTACACTTTTTATAATAATTTGGACATATTTCCTAATGTTATAATTTCACTATTTAATCCGTTTGACATCATGTAATTGTAGTTTAAGTTATTATCTACCTATGTTTGTTAATGTGTGAAATTATTTTTATTCTATTGACATGTACAGAAAGTATGAAATAAATGAATATGAATATTTATCGTCACTTGCACTTCGCCGTACTTTGACATTTAACTAGTAATATTGTAATTGTGGAAAATTTGTATGTCTGTTGCTTAATCATGTCGGAACATCTGAACTAATTGGGGTAACATTTGAAATATTTATTGAATAAAGAATATTATTTTTATTCTATATTCACTTCAAAATCATCACTCTCCTTATCAAGACCCGTCAGCGTGTGAAAATGTCGTTCGACAAACATTTTTGCGAGATTAATTTGAGTGAGGGTAATACTATATCAGATCTTTATTATCTGTCCTCCATGAAATCTGCAAAAAATGTCATTCACTAAATACTTTTACCTTATCCGTTCGAGATGTCCGATCAGTAGCTGGATTATCGAAATACTAGCGTTGCCCCTCGATTTTACATGCGTAGACCCCACTCCCGTGATTTTTATGTAATAAAAAATAAAATAAAATAAAAAAATAAATATTGGTGGACAATAATTCACACACAACACCATGTGACCCCAAACTAAGCAAAGCTTGTGTGATGGCAGCCAGATAGCTGTTATAATACTTATATAGTTTTAAATACATACTTATTATACATAGAAACACCCAGACACAGTGCAAACATTTGAATTCATCACACAAATATTTGCACTGGGTGGGGATCGAACCCACGACCCTCGGCTTCGTAGGCAGAGCTACTAACCACTTAGCCACAAGGCCAGTCTAAGAAAAAGAAGGTTATACGTTATTCCAGACTTTAATTTAGCTGTGTTAGAAATTTCAACGTGATCTGTTCAGCTGTTTCGATGTGACTGAGCAACGAACATACAAACTTTCGCATTTGTAATGTTAGTTGGATTTTTTTTTTAATTAAAGAGTGACGAGACGAGCCGGCCCTGTGCCTGATGATAAGCAACGTGCCTGCCACATAACAGCACAGTGACGCACAGCTATTGGAACATGAAGAGTCCAAATCCTAGCACTGCACTGCGCTCGTCACCCAGAGATCTAAGATGTTATACCTCTAAGTCTAGTAATTTCTCTGAAAGCATTGCCCTTCAAACCGGAACACAATAACGTTTACCCATTACTACTAGTCGGTAGAATAACTGGCAAAGGTGTGGTACTTCCAGGCGGACTCTGCCAAGAGTCCTACCACTAAAAAATTTAATCACTTTGTAATTACTAGCATTTGCCTTCGACTTTGTGATTAAATGTAGAATAAAATAACTTTAATTAAAAAACCCGACTGCAACAAACGAACACATAAAAAAAGATTATGTGTTACTATATTGTATCACATAATTTTTTTTTTCTATCTAAGAATACTTGGGTGATAGAGACGAATCTCAAAATTCATCCAGCCGTTTCGAAGATACGTGGGAATAAAGAAACTTACACACATACAAGATACCCGCTAAAAACATAACCCTTCTTTTAGTCGGTTAAAAAGGCTTTTCCATAAGTTTTTATCGGTATGCTCGTAGCTCGGAAAAGCGACAACGTTTCGTGGTTGATGTTCCAAAGACACGAACTAAGAGATTTGACTCTACTTTTGTGATAAGAACATCTAGCCTGTGGAATACGTTTCCTGAGTGCGTTTTTCCCGATGGTTACAATCTTTATGTCTTCAAATCGAGAGTGAATCGGTTTCTTCTAGGTAAACACGCTCCATCGTAGGCAGCATCATCGCTTAACATCAGGCGAAATAGCGGTCAAGTGTAAACCTATAAAAGTTTTAAAAAAAAGTTGCTCTACATTATTTGGAATAAAATGTGAGCCTAATACCCCGTTTACATGATTCCAGTCCAGCGACCGAATCCAGCACTGGATTGCTTACTGGAATAATGGAAACCGGCACTGGAATGCATCAATCCAGTGCCAATGCATTCCAGTGCCGGTTTACATTATTCCAGTAAGCAATCCAGCGCTGGATTCGACCGCTGGACTGGAATAATGTAAACGGGGTATAAGTGAGCTATTCCAGATTACAATCTAAGTTTCAAATTTCAGACTGACTCGTTAGGTTCTAACACGTCATGGATAAATCAATATTTGGGGTGCGTGGCTCGGGAACCTCCACGTGGTGGACACTGGACATCACACAACAACTTGCCCCGGTGGCATCTTGTTGTGTGATGGCTAATCCCGGCCGGGGCTGGGAACTTCTACACGCGCTCCTCAGCCCCTTGAACAGTGCGTGTAGAGATTGGGGAGGGGGCTGGAAGACTTGGGAACGTTACTCGGCTGACATATCGGCCAAGTAAAATTCCTAAGTCTTCTTAATCTACGAGCACTCTGGTTAGCAGAGTGCTCAGTGGAAGGACAAGGGCCGCCGTGCGGCCATAGAAGCGGAACCGCGGCTATCCCTAGCCGCGGTGGCGAGGGTGGACCTCTCGCTGTCGACCATCTTCGCCGTGGTGCTCGACAGTGAGAGGTCGTATGAGTTGGAGGAGCGAGAGTTGGAAGACTCTTGTAATATCTACTACTTATGAATGAGCTGGTTTAGATATGTGTTGCTCAGTCACATCGTAAGAACTAAATGGATCAGGCTACAATTTGAGATTCATTTTGATTATAATCTGGCATAAATACTACACAATTTTTACACTTCATAATTTTTTGCTTAATTTTGTTATTTTAATGGTACAATCATCTGAAAAATATAGTTGGTCACGGGCAGTTTTTACGCGACACTTCCGTTATACTCGTATATTGTTCTTATAATTCTTATCTCCCGTAAGCCTATCGTAAGGTACTTCCAAGGTTCCAATAGCTGACAAAATGATAAAACAGAATATGTTGCACAAGTAGCAATCTATGGTCTAATATTACAATTGTGGCTCCCCAGTTGATCTCAGCAGTCCCAGCGGGGGATGAAATGCGCAACTTACACAGTAGTTTGTAGTTTTTGTGAAATTGGACGAGATCTATTGAAGTTTCAATTGTGTGACAAAATGGCGGAGGTTGAATGGAATTATGTTGTAGCTCGGTTTTACGTTATGGATTTAGAATTTCCTATGAGTTTGTACTTACGCATGCATGCAAGAAGTTATACTTGTTTCTTATTTTAAGAGTGCGCCTAAAGCCAGGAAAAAATCAGATTTCACCCGCGCGACGCGTTTCTTAATATGATGTACATAAAGTCGAGAATAGCATGACACAGTTTGGAGGAAAAATCAATATTTAATCAGGAGTCCATTTTTGTTCAAGTTTTATTTAATTACTCAATAACTAAACATAAGTTTAAAGAAGTGTTCGGTTACTTTACTAGAACGTACAAATAGGAATTTTATTACAAAAAAATAATGTGGGGTCATCACTGATAATTTCGAGTACTCGAATTAAAACGGTTTTTTCGGTGTAATTTTTATTATTTTATTGTAAAAAACTCTGATCTATTTTTAAAATTCTATTCGGTTATTGTGCTTCTTCTTGATTGTACCCACACGTCAATATTTTTTTGTCATAGTTTTTAGTTTCTTAACTTCAGTGAGCGGCGTCGAAAATGTCCTTTTTTCGTTTTCTGGCTTTAGGCGCCCCCTCAAAGTTGGCTAGACCGTGAAAGTCCCTTGAGGCCAACTGGCTTAATATTATAGGTCCCTTTAAAAAACGTGCTTTTGGCTGTCGGAGTGCGTGCGCATCATTAAATTTTCCTATTATTATGTTTTCCAATTGCGCCAAAATGGCCCTCATAGGGACTACCAATAGATTTGAAAACCTTGTTCGAAATAGACTTCAAAGTCTTGAACATAGCCGTAACATTGCTAGCTTACATTTTGGAGAGTCTGCAACTGATCTGCGTGATCTAATACCTCCATGCTCTTTTTAGGGTTTCGTACCCAAAGGGTAAAAACGAGACCCTATTACTCTTAGCTGACCGTCTTGACGGCTGAGCTTGAGACTTAGCCGTCCGTCAGTCCGTCTGTCACCAGGCTGCATCTCAAGGACGGTGAACGGCTAGAAGCTAGACCATTGAAATGTTCACAGATGATGTATTTCTATTGCCGCTATAACAACAAATACTAAAAATAAACATACAACAAACTTGATTTCTTGCCGTTTCTAGCTCGATTAGTCCATCCCACGCTAACTAGATGAATACTAATGATGACGCTACTAGTAGAATAAAACGCGTTATTGACTTCGTTAGTATCATAAGATAAAATCAAAATTTTAGTGAAACTTTTTGGATGAAAGCCTGTCTGTGGAAACTGCGATAGTCTATGTTTACGGAATTCGGAATAAAGCCAAAGAACCTTTCGTGCGGGAGTCCCACTCGTACTTGGCTGGTTTTTATTTCCATTGAACTGCCTGTAGCTCGAAAAAAATCATGGATGATATTCCAGATACTCGAACGAAAAGGTTTGAATCTACTTTTGTGATAAGAACGTCTAGGGTCTTGACGTTCTTATCCACGCATTCTACAGCCTAGACTCTAGGCTGTGGAATGCCTTGCCTAAGTAGGGTTTTCCAGATGGTTACTGTCTTGATATCGTCAAATCGAGAATGAGTCGGTTTCTTCAAGGAAGATAAGCACGTTCGATTGTATAACGCATCGTCGCTTAACATCAGGCGAGATGACGATCAAGTGTAAGCCTATAAAAGTAAAAAAAAAAGAAAACCTAAGAGTTCTGTGAATTTTAGTAGATATTAAACAACACTAATGTTGCACTATACCGACAATACCTCATCATCATCATCATCAACAGCCCTCTTAACGTCCCCACTGCTGGGACTCGGGGCCTTCTCTCGCAAGGAGATAGTTAAGGCCATAATCCACCACGCTGGCCCAGTGCGGGCCTCACCTGTATACAATTGCAAATGCTATACAATACAATACACTGCAAATACGCATGACGTCACGCACAAGATTTTACTTACCCAAATAACATCTAACGCGAACATCCAGCTCCGCTGCTACTTCAACGCTACTCTACTACAATAGTACAATACCATGTCAGTGACGCGAACTCATAAGCTGTCTCAAAAAATGTTCAACACATTTAAAGAAGTTTTTACTTCCAAAAGATGTAAAAAAACAGCGATAGTAAAGCACATAATATATCTAGGTACTACATTATAATACATCTCAACACACAATACTGACTGGCCTCGTGGCTTAGTGGGTAGTAACTCTGCCTGCGAAGCCGAGGGTCGTGGGTTCGATCCCCACCCAGTGCAAATATTTGTGTGATGAATTCAAATGTTTGCACTGTGTCTGGGTGTTTCTATGTATAATAAGTATGTATTTAAAACTATATAAGTAATTATATCAGCTATCTGGCCGCCATCATACAAGCTGTAAATAGAAGTTCCCTGTCTGTAATGAAACACTGGATTGTGCTGGGTGGGAATCTCATTTATTGAATAAATTTTGTTGAATAACGTAAAAACTAGCAAACAAGTCGAATGCGTGTTTTAAGCACTAACAGCGCCATCTAGTATGAGGTTGACGAATTACATTTTCTGCATATAAACCTTGGCGATCTTAAAGTAAGCAAAATTGATCCAAACATATCGCCCGCCAAGGACATCTGTTCATGTCCTTAATAAATGTACACATAAACACTTGAAATGATAGCGCGTGAAAAAAAATATTGAAAAATGGTAATGCTAAACAACATAAAAAAAATGAATTATGGCTTAATAATGACTTAATAACTAATCCGTTACAGGTAAAATGCATAACTTTGACAATGGACGTTTGATTGTCGAGCCGTTGCACTTGAGAGTCACGACTCGAGTGAGTTTGTCGGATCCTGGGTGTTTTAAAACTACTCTACCCAAGAGCCACCGCGCAGGAGGCAAGCCATCCTCCTTGACCAAAACAATATCACCTATATTTGGTTCTGGCAGCTGCTTGGTCCATTTATGGCGTTGAAGAAGATGTGTTAAGTACTCCTCCGACCATCTCCGCCAAATTGTTGTACCATGCGCTGCGTATGTTGCCATCGCTTAAGGCAACTGATATGACTAACATCTTCATAATTACGATCAGGCACAATTATCAAGGGCTCTCCAATCAAGAAATTACCAGGGGTCAATGGAGTGGGTTCATCTGGATTTCCGGGCATCATTGCTAACTTGATGCGATAATCTTGCCATTCAGACATTAATTCTGGTGTGAGTGGTTCATCCCAATCAAATCCGGAAAGCCAAAGCTTTTGTATGAACATTTTTGACACCACAACACATGGTGCCGCCCATCCTAACGGATCGAAAAACCTAGATATATCTGGTATGACTCTTCTCTTTGTAATAGGAAACTGTTGTGGCGGTAGCTTAACTGAATATTGGAACTCGTCCCGTTCGCGATTCCAAAATATTCCTAAAATGTTCATAGCGTCATCTACCTTTATATCCTTGTTTCCTTTGTCCTCGATGTTTTCAGCTATATTTTGTCTACTTTCTTCATTTAACTCATTACAGCTACTTACCCACTTCTGCAGAGAAAATCCTCCCTTCATAAGTAAGTCTGACATTTCTGCATGTATTTTATTTCCTTCTTCGATTGACTGGCATCCTGTCATGAGATCATCAACGAAAAAATCATTTTTAACTCTTTCAGCTACATCCGGGCAGCGTGTACCCTCATCCACTGCCAGCTGTTGAAGAGTTCTTACTGCTAGGTAAGGAGCTGACGCTGTACCAAATGTAACTCTTACTAATTTGTATTCTTCCATTTCAGATCCTGGATCCTCTCGCCATATGACCCTCTGAAAATCAGCATCATCAGAAGTCACCTTCACCTGCCTATACATCTTAACGATGTCTGCACAGATGCTTATGGGGTGCATTCTCCACCTCATAATGATATGACGTAATGGACGTTGTAATGTAGGACCAACCAATAGATCATCGTTGAGTGAAGGTGAATTTAAGCTCTTCATTGAAGCATCAAATACAATTCGGACCTTGGTTGTTGCCTTATCATCGCGTACAACGGCGTGGTGGGGTAAGTATACTGCCCTAGATGTCTTCAGGTCTTCAGGTACGCGTTCTACATGACCAAGGTCGACGTATTCCCGAAAAACCTCCTTATATCGAATTGCTAATTCAGCATCCTTCTTGAATTTATTTTCAAGTAACAAGAATCTCTTAATTGCGAGCTCTTTAGTGTTCCCGTATTTACATTGAGGATCTTCGTCACGGAATGGCAGTTTGACAATATATCTGCCGTCAGCATCACGCCGTGTAGTTTGTGCGCATATTTGTTCACAGCGCTGTTCATCCTCTGTAAGCGTCTTGTTGTGATGTTCAGGAATGCTGCCTGTCTCAACCTCCCAAAATCTTTTTAGGAGTTCATTATCATCAGGTTGAATTTGTGAACTTATTGAAATATGACAAGAGACAGTGTCTTCATTTGAGATATTTTTAACCAAACCTGATAAAATCCAGCCGAGGGTTGTTTGTTGTGCAACAGGTAATCCTGGCAGACCTTGAATTAAGCCCTTCATTAACACCTTACTGTAAACTTCAGCACCAAGCAAAATATTAACCTTGTTTGGTGTGTGGTATTGTGGGTCAGCGAGGCTGACCGCTTCTAACTCAGGCCAGTTGAAAGGCTTCACCATCGCCGATGGTAAAAGTGATGTGATGTTTTTCAGTACATACGCATGTACTCGCATACTGATGTTGGGATCTAAGTGTGAGTGAATAGTCACTATGACTGTATAATCCGAAGCTAAGGAGCTTTTCTCACCACCTAGACCTGATATTACTGTCTTCACAGGTCTTTTCTTCAGACCAAGGAGTTGAACTGCAGCCTCTGTTATGAATGATGCTTGGGATCCTTGATCCAATAACGCACGCAGCAGTTGAATTGAGCCATGACCTGTATCTGCCTTGACAAGCGCCGTAGCTAACAGGACTTGGACTCCGCCTTCCGACTCCCTTGTAAAATGTGACGTGACATTTGACATTGATTGTTGACCCTCTGATAACGATACCTGATTATTAGACAATGTTGATTTAAAATCAACAGGTGATTTGACATTGTCTGACGCTACAAAAGCAGCCCTTGGGTGCAGCAATGAATGATGTCGCCCTTTGCAAATGTGACATGATGTGGTCTGGCGACAATGTTTGACGGAGTGGTTTGAACCTAAACAATTAAAGCACAGACCTCCATTTAAAACAAACTTTCTGCGCGAATCGTGACTCTCCCTTGCGAACTGCTTACAATAAGCAAGTTTGTGAGTGTCCTTACAAAATGGACACGGATTTATTACATTTTTATTGTCGTTCACAACATGGTGTACTTTATGCCGAGGAGTATTATTATTAAATAATCTTGGGTTGGCAGACCTTTCATTCAGAAACTCCAATGCTCTGAACCTTGCCTCTAAAAATTCCTCGAATTGTGCAAGGGTGGGTAGTTCATCGCTGGTACTTGTTTGCGTCTCCCATAGCTTACGCGATTCTTGATCTAATTTAGCGCTCACTATGTAGATCACGATGACATCCCACGAACTTATATCAATTCCAAGATTCTTCAGACCATTGACACACTCCATGGTGGTGTCCAGTAAAACTTTAACTGCATTGGAACTTTCTGATACATTAGGTTGATTAAGAAATCGTTTTAATAAAGAATTGGACAAAAACCTCTTGTTGTTGTACCTACTCATCAGCAATGACCAACATTCCATATAATTGGTTGACGTTACAGGCATTTGGCGGACTAATTGTTCGGCTTCGCCACTCAACAACCCTTTCAAATAATGCATGCGCTGTACGTCATCCAATGATAAGTTATTATGTATTAAAGATGTGAATAAATCCTTGAAGGTAGGCCATTCTGAGTACAACCCTGAGAATTTAGGAATTTGAATCCTCGGAAGTTTTACACTTTGACTTACACCTTGTGTTTTGCTTTCTGATTGATCTACTTTTTGCTCAACCTTGAATTTATCTAAATCATGATTTAAATCAGTTTTGTGATTAATATACAATTCCTCTGTGACTTCATAAACGTTGTCACTAAAGTACGCATCTCTTTCGTTTGTGGCAGATTCAACTATGGATGTGTGAGTTGACATAAATTCGTTCCAAATTTTGTCTAATTGATCCAATCTTGCCCGAATATATGCTGTACTGATGCGTTCTTTAGGCGACTTCTTGTAATTAATTATTGCTCTCTCAATGATATGTTTTTTGTTAAACTGTAATTTGTACATAGGCTCCATAGTGAAATAAACTTAAAACTTAACAGTCAATAGAACTTTATCGCAATAATAAACTACTTAATGGAAATATTCTAACTGTGGAACTGATTCGAATCTATTACAAGAAACTTAAAATTTTACAAGTCTATAGAACCTTATCGCAATAGTAAACTACTCATTAAAATTTTCTAAGTCTCGGACTGATACAAAATTATTACAAGTGTATAGAACCTTGTCGCAATAAAAAAATTTGAAATCGGGCATAGGTTCCCCGTGTACCAAATTCGCCTTATAATTCTAAGTCCTAAACTAGCATGCACAAAGTTAAAGTCCAAATATTATCGATATCGATTATCGATAAATCACAGAAATTTCACTTCACTATTGAATTTAATTTGAAAATAATAAATATTCACTTGAAATAATAAATGTACTCACGATTTAACGCAATACTTCACTGATTACTCGATGGTGGCGTCCTCTTGTAGCCATTTGTAGAATATTGATCTGCCTTCGAACAAATCCGTTTGTAGCTCCCTCCTGGTTTGCTTTTACTGCTCCGATGAACCAATTTACCGTTGAATTCTTCCGCCGCGCCGTTGAGAAATGATTCCGATTACCACCACCAGGTGGCGCCAGTGGCGGAATCACTCTTGTCCTGTGAATTTCCAATATTTTGTGCCTCCGGTGTAAGAGGCTGGAAATTCTTCCGGCGTGCGTCACTGCGCCTGCTGCTACTGTGTGCCGGTAAATTTCCGCAAAACAAACTCAGAACCCGGAACAACAAACTGTGCTGTATCCGGCTCGAATATGTAATTGGAAGTTCCCTGTCTGTATTGAAACACTGGATTGTGCTGGGTGGGAATCTCATTTATTGAATAAATTTTGTTGAATAACGTAAAAACTAGCAAACAAGTCGAATGCGTGTTTTAAGCACTAACAGCGCCATCTAGTATGAGGTTGACGAATTACATTTTCTGCATATAAACCTTGGCGATCTTAAAGTAAGCAAAATTGATCCAAACACAAGCTTTGCTTAGTTTGGGGTCAGATGGTGTTGTGTGTGAATTGTCCACCAATATTTATTATTATTATTATTATTTATTACTGTGTCTGGGTGTTTCGGTGTCTGTGTATGTATTTAAAGCGATTTAATTATGTATTATATCAGCTATTGGCCGTTATAGTACAAGCTTTGCTTAGTTCGGGGTCAGGTACTGTTGTGTGTGAATTATCCACCAATATTTAATTATTTATTAAGTTTGTAAATCAAACTCAATGTATCAAAAATGAGAGTTACAAAGCACTTCATCTCACAGAGGCAAGTGTTGCCATTGCGTGTCATTATAAATCCTGGCACAATAGAACTGTTCATTTGCCCCCTAAACTATTGTAGCCATTGTTGAGATACTCGTAACCGAGGATTAAGGATGTCACGCCTCGAGCCAAATCTGTCACGAAAAAAAAACTGCTGTGATTTCTGATTTGATTATTGATTATTTATATTTATAGTATTTTATCGAATTGAACTCATAAAGTGAAATCTTAGGTATGTGTTTCATAATTACTAACTCTAAGCACAATTGAATTAATTATTTATCTATAGCAATGAAGGTATCACGATAATTAAGCCCACTTCCAGTCGGAAGCGTGCAATGTGTTCTTATTTTAATTTAATTTTGTCGATACATGTTTAATGCCCGTTTATTATAAATTAAATTAAGTAAATATAGGTAAGTAATGCAAATAGTTCGGGTGGGTTATTCGGGGATTAGTTTTTACGGGAAATGATAGATTTTTTTAAGTCAGTCCAAGAGTTCCCGACTTTAGCGCGTTAAAACAAATAACCTCTTCAGGTTTATAATTTAAGTAGATGTCATAGAAATCAAATATTAGGAAACTATAACGTGCTTATCAGTATTAGATCATAACAATATCCAAACGTAAATAATTCTCCGATACGTGAAAAAAATCTACAATACGGATTATTCCGACCACTTGGAATCCCGACATTTATAATCCCTTTTACAACTCCTGAGGGATTATCGCACATTTGCGCTATCCGCACAAAAGGTGGCAAAAAATACGAGAAATAGTTATGCAGTGGGTGTGACGCGAAGTAAAGACTATTAAATTTGTGTAGTTTGCTTCTACGGACCTGGACGTCTACTCTAATTCAACGAAAACGTAATTTCGAAATAAACTCGCGACTTTCCTACTGCGATTCTACTTCGATCCGTCGTTTTGTCCGTTTAAATGTTCTACGCCTACTCTAATTAGAGTATGTTTAGAACATTTAAACGTCAAACCATGTTGTATCTGATGAAACGACGTAGAACGAGAGTAGGAAAAACGTGAGTTTTTTTCGAAATCCCGTTTTCGTAGATATAGAGTAGACGTCCAGCTATGACAAGAAAAAAATGCTGTTACCTAGATTTTTCGAAGTCCAAAGTTTTTGAAGTGAAAGTTCTTTAGTCGCATTTAGTTTTTGGGAAGGGAAAATCGTATGGTTTCGTGTCACCGACTGGGTAATCTAGGGCGGCGGCGGCGGTGCTTTTTACTAATAGACTACAGGCCCATGAACAAAATGTATGGGTCAAACGAACCACTAGGAGACCTATGTAGGATGATAGAAGGGTATAAAATAACAAGATCCAGTAGTACGGGGTCGTTTGTAAGCTGTCCAACCGAGTGCAGGTGAAGATAGGGGGCTGCAACTCTCGATCATTTCTTCTTGTCGAATGGTTTTTGTACGGCGTTGCGGAATAATGGATTGCTGTTGCATCCTTAATGTTTGGATGTTTACCTACATACAAAATATAATAATATGCTTATTGCTCAGTAAGAATCAGAATAATTTATTGTTGAACTGTGTACAAACTAGTTGGTAGGTTACAATATTTCCAGTACCTACTTACAACAGTCTGCCCTTTGCAAGCAAACAATAATAATTATTAAAGTTAAATAAATGTCTACTTAACAGTACAAGTTGTTAGAACTGATCAAACTCTGAATGATCTAAGTAATTTCATCATTCATATCATGTACTATGCATAGTGCATTTAATATTTATTTACAGTAAACTACATTTACACTTACTAATCGTTCAGATAGGTATTCTATTAGTTTAAAATACGCTTTGCAAATTAGCGATGTCTTTAGCCTAATATTAAAATGATTATCAACCATACCTAGTTTTAATATCGGTTGGTAACTTATTATAAATCTTTAAGGCCATGATCTATGGACTATTATGGTACATCATCATCAACATCATCAACAGCCCACTAAACGTTCCCACTGCTGGGACTCGGGGCCTTCTCTCGCAAGGAGAGAGTTAAGGCCATAATCCACCACGCTGGCCCAGTGCGGGTTGGCGGATGACACATGACTTCGAAAGATTCTAGGTACATGTCGGTTTCCTCACGATGTTTTCCTTCACCGTTTTAAGTTAGCGGCATTACGCACATGACTTCGAAAAGACAGTGGTGCGTGTGGGGTTTGAACCCGGGGTCTCCGGATCGGCAGCCGCCGATCTCCCGACTAGACCACCGTAACTTGGTACATACTGTTATTTATTTGTGGTAAATGAATAAAATGGTAAATAAATAACAGTGTGTACTATGGTACATACTGTTATTTATTTGTGGCATAAAGATGTTGTGCTTATGTTTTTTCCTGAGATTCTCTGATCGACTAGAATTAATTTCGAAAAAGTAGTTCCTGTTGCATTTGACAAAAAACAGTAACGTCGTAACGTAGGAACTGTCCGGGCTAAAATTCATAACACAGTTAGATGTTAGATTATTATCTGGAAAAAACAAATAGGCTACTTTTTATTGACTGGCCTCGTAGCTTAGTGGGTAGTAGCTCTGCCTGCGAAGCCGAGGGTCGTGGGTTCGATTCCCACCCAGTGCAAATATTTGTGTGATGAATTCAAATGTTTGCACTGTGTCTGGGTGTTTCTATGTATAATAAGTATGTATTTAAAACTATATAAGTATTATCTCAGCTATCTGGCCGCCATCATACAAGCTGTGCTTAGTTTGGGGTCAGATGGTGTTGTGTGTGAATTGTCCACCAATATATTATATTAATACTAGCGGCCCGTTCCAGCTTCGCTCGGACATAACCTAGACACTGTCTGCAGCGCCATCTGCCGGGCTTATTTGTGAATTTAAACCATCTTCGAATACACACACAAAAAAAAAAACATTCAAATTGGTCCCGTCCTCCCGTCGTTTAGAAGTTCACTGTCAAATGATTAAATTACTAAAATGTCTATAAAAAACAGGGGTTGGTGATAAAAGGGTTAAAATTTAGGGTTATATGTATTTTTTAACGCCACATTTAAAAAAAATAAAAACAAAAAAAAATACCAAAAATTTTAAAAAAATGTTTGGGGTGAACATGAACAACCCCTAACACTTAGGGGTATGAAAAATAGCTAGTAGCCGATTCTCAGACCTACTGAATATGCATATAAAATTTGGTAAAAATCGGTAGAGCCGTTTCGGAGGAGTAAGGAAACAAACACTGTGACACGAGAATTTTATATATAAGAAGATTATTCTAGGAAAATAAGAATAAGAATAATAATTACTAATAATAACTGGCATTACGCGTGTAAAACGGCTAGCCGCTGATAGTTTATAATATTTTAAGAATAGTATGATACAGGTACCAGGGTACCACGTTTATCTACATAAAACTCATTCGCCATACCGACGTAACACTACACCATGATAAGGTGGCTTCACATAGCGTCATCAATTTCATAACCCGTGAGAATTACTTCAATGATGTAACTCGAGCCTTATATCTTTAAAGAGTTCAGCTTAAATCGTTCTTATTACAAGGGGATAGAGTGCAATATAAGCAATTGAGTGGATAACTAATGTAGTAGACCGTTCGTAGGTATGGTATTTTTATTTTCTTTGCGGATGTTTGAAGTTCTTTAGCGTCCTTTTTTAACCTTCGACGCAAAAACGAGGTTGTGTTTGACGTCTCTCTCTCCTTCTGTGTTTATAAGTTTATATGTATCTGTTTGTGGTGTCGTATCTCCGTAAATGGGTGAATCAATCTTGATATTATGAATTTTTGTTTGAAAGGTTAAATAGTCGTGAATGTTCTTAACTATGTTTGATGAAAATTGAACCGGGATTCAAATTATATCAAATAATGGACGCTCCCTAACTACCAGTTTAAAAAGTTACAGCTGGTCTAATCAGGAGAACGGTAGCTGCCGATCCAGAGCACCTGGTTCGGATCCTACACGCACCTCTGTCTTTTCCAAGCCATGTGGGTAATGCTACTAAGCTTAAAAACGGTAAAGTAAAAAATATCGCGAGGAAACCTGTTTGCCAGAGAAAATGTATCTATTCAAAGACAAATGTAGTCTGCCAACTCACACCTTGGCCAGCGTAGTGGACTCTGGCCTTAACCTACTTAGTTAGGGAGAGACCCATGGCCCATTAGTGGTAAGTGGTAACTCTATGGGTTGATATGGTATATGGGAACTAACAGCGTCTCTTGTTACTGCTTATTCTGTGTAGAATTAAAAAACCCTATTCCATGCATAACATAAACAGCCCACTAAATGTTCCCACTGCTGTGACTCGGGGCCTTCTCTCGCAAGGAGAGAGTCAAGGCCATAATCCACCACGCTGGCCCAGTGCGGGTTGGTGGATGACACATGACTTCGAAAGGTTCTAGGTACATGTCGTTTTCCTCACGATGTCTTCCTTCACCGTTTAAAGTTAGCGGCATTACGCACATGATTTCGAAAAGACAGTGGTGCGTGGTTTTGAACCCGGGGTCTCCGGATCGGCAGGCGCCGTTCTCCCGACTAGACCAGCCGTAACTTCCATTACACTTCATAAATTAATTCTATATTAGCCTACATGCATTGGCAAGTGGCAGATTCTTCCTTCTAGGGCCGCAGAACATTTAGGGGAGGCCAAGCCATTCCTTAATTTTCTTTCTCTACCGGCGGCAACCCCAATCGTGGAAATATTTACAATGTAGGTATATATTGCTTGGGTCTAATGTGTCCGGCTGTCCGATAGCAAAAAGCAACGGCAGGTTTACCGCCTTCTAAACTTTTAATCTTTCTGCTATGCTTTGGTTTGTGATGTCATCGAATTTGATAACGCCTTCATCAAGCAGACAACTACATCTGCTTTCAGTTCCGCTGCATACGAAAAGTCGGGATGTGGTTTGTCTGCTTTAATCGGTCATATTGGTCGATGACGTTAAAAATGAAAGCATAGCAGAAAGCAGAAGAGTTAGGCGGTACCTGCCTGTGGAACTAGATTGTATAATTCCTGGGCACATTCTTATTGTTTCTTATTAAAATCAACTCAAAAACTTAAACAATCGAATCCTTTTTATACCTTCTAAAATATACGAAAACATAATATAACAAACAAGATAATTAAGCCCAATTTTCTGCCCAATTTCCGATTCGCTTCGCCCCAGTCGCGGAGCGTAGCAGCGAACATGGTGTAATCATTTACAATCTGCCGGATAATCCCTTGATGATTTGATTTCGGTCCATGGGGTGCCGATAGAAGGGTGACGACAGCAAGGTGAGCATATTGATTTACCGCGATATAGCAATATTTAAGTTAACACTGCATTCACTTAAATGTAAAAGCAAGGCTTTTATTGTACTTACACAAATAAATGAAATTGGAGATTCTGTACGCAATATCAAGACAATATCGAGAGTCAAGACCTTAATCTACCACGCTGGCCCAGTGTGGGGTGGTAGGTGACACATGACTTCGAGAGATTCTAGGTACATGTTCGGTTTCCTCACGATGTTTTCCTTTACGCACATGACTGCGAAGGGACAGTGGTGCGTGTGATTGTGAACCCGGGAACTCCGGATCGGCGGTCGCCGTTCTCCCGACTAGACCATTTGACTGCTTAATCTAGCTGTAAAAGTTTGCAAGGGTGACTATGACATAAATGATTGAGTGTGTGAATGTTTATTTTAGTGTATGTATGTAAAATGTTTGGCTGTATAATGTAAAATTTAATAATTAATAATGTAATTAATATTCAGTAATAATAATGTAAAATGTAATAATTAATAGGTGTAATTAATGACTGTTGAATATTTGTAATGTAATGTGACGTAATTATTTTTTTATCAGTGAATATGAGTCTTGTGTTACTTGAAATAAATGAATTTTAATTTTTAATTTAATTTAATTTAAATATCAATTTAACATCTTTTTAATGAAAGTATAAGGTAGACTGCTAAGAAAAAGGAAGACAGTAGACTGGGTACGGTTGATACATTACTTGACTAAAACAATGGTGACATGCCGAATTAAAGAACGTAGGTATTTCTCTCAGAGTCACAGGGTCACAGCAACGAATGACAATCTTGCATTGAAGTCTTAAAACACTTATTTAATTTTATCAAAGCAATCTTGTTTGAAAAAGATTTCAATGTCTAGAACATCGCCGCAAAATTGCTGCTTTATCCGTTTTTTTAATACATTTCGGAGAGTGTGCAACTAATCTGCACGATCTAATATCATCTTACCCTTTTTCCTGTTGAACTACTCTTTGTTGCTTGCAAAAATGTATCGTATCATGGTTGAAGTTCCAAAGACTCGAACGAGGAGGTTGGACTCTACTTTTGTGACAATGTCTAGGCTGTGGAATGCATTGCATGAGTCGAATTTTCGCAATAGTAACAATCTTGGTGTCTTCAAATCGAGAATGAATCTCTTTTTCTTCTGGGTAAGCCGCCTAAGACCGCATCGTCGCTTAACATCAGGCGAGATGGCGGTCACGTGCAAACTTATAATAGTAAAAAATACATTATTTATTGTACTTTACTACAGCATAAGTGGGATACTTATGCTGTAGTAAAGTACACGTGTTTGCACGTGACCGCCATCTCGCCTGATGTTAAGCGACGATGCGGTCTTAGGCGGCTTACCCAGAAGAAAAAGAGATTCATTCTCGATTTGAAGACACCAAGATTGTTACTATTGCGAAAATTCGACTCATGCAATGCATTCCACAGCCTAGACATTGTCACAAAAGTAGAGTCCAACCTCCTCGTTCGAGTCTTTGGAACTTCAAACTAAATGTTACCCGGGACTGCTGGGACGAGTCTTGTCGAGACAAGACAGAACCATTAAAAATGACCCCAGTCTTAAATTTACAGTAACCTGTTTAAGTTGTGCTTAAAATTAACATCACCATCATCATCTGCAGCCAGCATACGTCCACTGGCTATACACCATAGGCCTCCCTCATAGAATTCCACAATGACCGGTCTTGTGTTGGCTCCACAGAACTCTAAATAATAAGTACCTTATTATTTAGATTTCTGCGGTTGGCTCCATCCACCGACTTCCCGCGACCGAGACAATTTCATCGGTCCATCGTCTGGCGGGAAAATTAACAAACCCAGATCAACACACGTTCTTATGTATTAAGTTACGGCTGCTCTAGTCGTGACAACGGCGATTGCCAATCCGGAGCCCCCGAGTTGAAACCCCACGCGAACCACTTTTCGAAGTCATGTGCTAATGCCGCTAGCTTGAAACGGTGAAGGAAAACATCGTGAGGAAACCAACATATACTCGAAAGATTCTAGGTACCTATATGTACATCTACATGTAGGTACCCAGAATCTTTCGAGGTTATTTGTCATCGTAGTGGATGACACATGACCTTGACTCTCTTCTTAGTCTTCTTGACTTTCTTCTTGAGTCCTAGCAGTGGAAACATTAAGTGGGCTATGCTAGTAATGCTAGTATTAAAGTTTTTCGCTACTTCTACGTTATTACACTACGCTCGTTAAACTCAGCCCATCTGTGAAGCTCCCCGGAGAGCCAATTATATTTATTAGTGGCGTACTGTAGGGATGGGGTTACGTTGCAAATTGGCGGCGTTTGATTATGACCGTGGAAGAATATAAAAATAGTGTTGTGCTGTTGTGGCTAAATTTATGCGAAAATTACCACCAGTTGGGTTTAAAACTCCAGAGGGTTTGGTTTACAAAAATTTATAGATAGATAGATTAACTCTTTATTGCACTAAATTTAAAATAAAAGACATACAAACTTAAAGACTAAAATTAAAGTAGCAATGGGCGACCTTATCGCTAAAAGCGATCTCTTCCAGGCAACCGTAGGATGGAAAAACAGATACGAAAATAGGAAAACGGGAAGTACAAATAAAAAGAGGTGGATACTTCTATAACATTACTAAAAAAACTTTTTTTTAAAAATTCCAAAAATATCCACAAGTTTTCCGCCAATTCCCTGAACTTATTTTTTTTTGTTCAAAAATAAGTTAATTGTATGTTAAAAATAGATGTTTTTATAAACCAGCAGATCCGTGCTTTGCTCGCGTAGTATCCAATCCCATACTTCTTTCGAGATGAAAATTGCCTGTGTATAAATTGCCGTACCTAAGTATGTATTCCGAACTACATATCTTATATCTTTAAACTACCTACAACTAACAATTCTTGTATAAACATATATGGCATAAGTTACGGCTGGTCTAGTCGGGAAGACGGCAACTGTCGATCCGGAGCCCCGAGTTCAAAACCACGCGCACCACTGTATTGCATGCTGCTTACCATCAAGACAAGTCTTTGCTAGTCTCGTCACACTTTATTAAAAAAAAAAATGTCACATGTCTGCGACACATGTCACTAGATAGAGATTATGGTCTTAACGTCTTGCCTGCTTGCCTCTCTCCTTGCGAGAGAAGGCCCCGAGTACCTACAGCAGTGGGAACATTGAGTGGACTGCTTACGCTGCATGGCAATCAAAAAACTGGTACAAGTGTGGTACATCCCCAGGTGGATTCTGCAAAGAGTCCTACCTCTACGTAAATACATTATGTTACGTTTTTACAATGATAATATGTAACTACGTCCTAATTAGGGTTAATTTCCCTCACCCTCCGACGCACGTGACACCTACTGACAGATTTATTGCTACAAAAAACGACCACTCTCTTTTGAGGGCGGGATGCGAAGCGCTTTTTAACACTGGCGTAGTATGGACATTCCGTCGATTTAGAAGTCGGTTCAGTAAGAAAGCAAAAATTGGAAATGGCAGATTGTATAGTTATTATAGTTATAGGTAGTAATCGTTACAATAATTAACAAAAAAGTGAATACTCAACAACATTATTTTTTAAACAAAAACCGACTTTTCTATTTAAAATTAAACGTAGACACACGACCCAATTTCATGCGTTTTGTGAAATCGACTAAACACTCTGTTCTAATCAAACGGCAAAGTAGTACGAATACGTTGTCCAGGTAAGCAAAAGCAAAATTTTGTTTGTGTTGAGTTTTCAAAAACTGCTACATATCGATATCGATAAATTTTATAACAACTCTGAAGTATTATCTATCAAACAAAAGAATAATTAAAAAAATTGTTTCACAATTGGTGAAGCTATCGTGTACAAAACATACAAACTAATTGAAAACTTCCTCCTTTTCTGAAGTATGTGAAAGGTTATAGTTTATTGTTCTGTGAAAGATATTATCGGGTAGTTGTTAACACTATTAACAACTACTATTGTTAATAACTAAATTACAATGAACTACACTGTAGAACATATTTTTATTATCTTACTAACTACATACACTAAGCTCATCTGAATTATCCACGGACCAATGAAAATTTATGGATAATTCAGATATGGTACATTTATGTAGATTTTTTAAATAATATATTAAAGAGTGACGAGACGAGCAGGACATGTGCCTGATGGTAAGCAACATGCCTGCCACATAACAGCACAGTGACACACAGCTATTGGAACATGAAGAGACCAAATGACTGACTGCACTGCACTGCGCTCGTCACCCAGAGATCTAAGATATTATATTTGAGCCCTTTGGGGTTGAGACATTGGGTCCGTGGGGGCCGGGAGCTCACCTCATCTTCAAAAGCCTTTCCGAGCGCTTGGTCGACGCGACGTTTGACCAAAATGCTGGCGTTTATTTGGCCCAACGCATAAGCATTGCCATTCAGCGTGGCAATGCCGCCAGCATGCTGGGTACGCTTCCGATTGGTAGTGGGCTTGAACATCTTGATTATCTGTAGACCTTCATTGGTCTATGGATAATTCAGGTGTGCTTAGTGTAAGTAGTTGTTAGGTATGTAGCATAGTGTAGTTCTCATAGTATTATAGTTTTCTTAATAAAGGCTCTGCCCACAGTTTTTTAGATATTACATCTCTAAACCCAGTAATTTCTCTGCAAATATTGCTCTTCAAACCGGAACACAGTAACGCCTTACACTTTACTGCTTGGCGGTAGAATAACTGGCAAAGGCGTGGTACTTCCCCAGGCGGACTCTGCCAAGAATCTTACCACTACTAAAAGATAAGATATGACGTAAATAGTACATACACGTACACGTTTCGTTAACGATCTCCAAGACAAAGTAATAGTTCTTCGCATATAAGACAGGGGTCTTATCCATGTCGAGCTGTCGCCACCCTTCGCAACCAATTTAAAAAACTTCTTCATAAACTTTAATGAGGTGTCAGGTCTCCAAAGGACAACCAAAACAGACTACCTTTCATACATTTTGGGTGTAAAAATGCGAGAAAATATGCGCAAGAGAGTGTTTCAAATTTTTATTGCAATCTGTCATGTTTCTTCCCGTGACGATCATAGTTTTAACGGACTTCAAAATACGAGACGAGACTCTATACGGTTCTGTTTTTGTTTGGTAATATTTATGAAATGTTTTTGAATACTTACCACCAGTCTCGATAGCTTTTGAAAACAAAATAAGTACCTAATTGTTTGATAAACCCATTGTTAAAGGTTAAAGTATATGACAAAAATGAAAGGAAAAATAATTTACGGGCGATCTGAGGTCGGGAAGTGGAAGGGGGTCCGTTTTAAGGGTAAAAACGGTTTATCTCGTTTTCCGGCAAAACTACAAATCATATTATGGGAATTAATTTTACGACAAAGTTGTAGGTTATAAAAAAATCTACAACTTTTGGCTTAATACTTTTTTTCACACAGCCTCAAAATGTATGAGAAAAATTTAAATAACTCAGTTTTTGGTTTTTAATTTTTTTCTCAGTAAAAAACAAAAATTACTCACAAAATGTTGTAAATACTAGCCTTTTTATATCTCAAATACACTGTATTAATAAAGATTTTTTTCACCTTTAATTGACTTAATATCGAAAAAGTACCCCAATTTTCAATCAATAAACCTCACGTTACAATATCAGCTTTTTCAATAACGTTGGTAAGCTTTTTGTTCTTTAAAATCTCTTCGTTCTGATAATGTAAAAAAAAACATTTCCATAGTAAATGTTCCCAGAAAACGCAAAGAAAATAAGACCACACGAATTCGATTTCAGAACAACGATTATTGTCAAGATTACGAAACGATTACGAATTGTGATTGATCAGCAGATTCAGATTTTTATTCACAAAAAATTACAAATTTAAATTTCGGGGAAGCGGTTTACTGCTTATTTGTTTGCAAAGCAGGCGAAAACATGGCGGTAGTTTTGAAAAAAAAATCAACTAGGTAAGTATTGAAGAAGCCATTGAGTTAGATTAAAAGTTTACTAAGATTTTTTCATTAAATGGCTACCGTTCTACGCAGAACTACTATTATAGAAATGCAGATGAATGCTTAATAATCTCTCAAAGACAAGACAAGGCTTACGTAATATGAACTCTATCAGTTTTGTTACAAGGGTGGCTTTTAATTAAATCTGATTCGTGAAATACACGAAACATAAGCTTTGTAACAATAGCACAGGTGACACGGTCGACTCGAATCAGACGTACCGTGAAATGGAACGTCACTCAGACATAGAGAACATGACGCCATGAGCCACGACATGATGCTTATAGATTTGTCATAGGTGATTCAGGTTTCAAAAACAACAGACCAGTCTATTGGGATTACAGCATTCATAGTAGCTGTAGACTACAGGCCCGTGAACAAAAATCACGTAGTAAATGAACCACCAGGAGACCCATGTAGGATGATTGAAGGATATAAAGTATATACCCTTCACTATATATTTATATTTTTTATAGTTTCAATGCCTCTCCTAATCCATTATTTCGCAATGCCGTACAAAAATCATGCGACAAGGAGAAATGATCGAGGGTTGTAACCCCCCCTCTTCGACTGTAGGTATTCAGTTGGACAGCTTACAAGTGACGGCATAGTGCTGAATCTTATTACTTTATACCTTTCTATCATCCTACGTAGGTATGTTTCATTTACTACATACATTTTGTTCGTAAAAAAACGTAAATTAAAAATGATGTACCTATGCATCTCGGGCTCCAGTTTTAAATCACAATGGTCTGCGTTTGACTACCAACTGGCTAGATGGAAAAAACTTAAGACGAGCAGGACGCAGGACATTTGCCTGAAGATACGCTAGCCAGCCCATAACAGCACAGCTAAGTAGTGACACGCAACCATTGAAACATGAAGAGTTCAATAATTACCGATCACTGCACTGCGATCGTCACCCAGAGATTAGATGTTACATCGTAAGTTACATACGTTTATGTTTCTAGTGACAGGGCTATGCCCTATAATTTTACTAGAAACATTATCCTTCAAACCGGAATACAGTGATGTTTTCACGTTACCTACTTTTTAGCGGTAGAATAGCTGGCAAAGGTGTGGTGCTTCCCCAGGTGGACTCTGCCGAGTCCTTCCCAGGGCCGGATCTACCATATGACTTTTTGGGCTTCAGCCCAGGGCCCCGCGGATTCAAAGGGCCCCCAGCTAAGTCTAGTTAAAGTAAAAAATAGACGATTATACAAAAAACCCATAATTTTATTAAATTAAACAGATCGTAAAGTTTGCAGCTCTGCGAAATCTACGATTAATTAACTTAGTTGGTGAAGAATCCGAGAAAGTTGGAACAGAAATCTTAAACTTTTTTGGAGTAGTATGAATAACTATGATGACATAAAAAAAGTTTCAGTGTAAATGAAGAGGAAAAAGTTGCTTTCCAAAACGAGGGGAAAAAATAATTTAATGAACTGGCATTACTAGAAACTGCAATTTTGATTATTTTTTGGGAAGACATTTTTAACATTTTTAAAGTCAGTAACTATCGAAACGTTATGGCTAATGAATGAACGACGGACGAACCCTATGTTGTCTTCGTCAAAACAAGGAATGCTCAATAAGAAAATTACCAAGCTTGTGCGGCACGACCTCCTATCTGCTAATACGCTCTTGATTGAAAAATCAGTTGAGCAAAATCGGGGGTTAAAAGTAGGTATTTGTCAAGCCTCTTGGTAGGAGCCATCTGACGACGATAACTACATCGGTGGGGAATGTCATAGCTTTCAGGCCGGGATCCTCTCGGAAGTGTAAACTTTCTACAGCCAGTTGTACGCATCGCACGCTCCTCATCTCTCACTGGAAAATTCAGACAATAGGGCTACTCTTACTCGCCACTATACGGTAGACATGTATGACATAAACCTGGATGAAATCGTGCTAGTCCAAGCCGATCTCTTAAAAACCGGTGGAACACCGCTGATAAAAGAGTTCCAATCAGTGTTTAATGTTAATTTCATAAAAGCGTAGTCAGTTTTGTTTTTTTTTAAAAAAGAGTTGAAAAAACTATGTTGAAGAACTATCGGTCGATATATTTGCTAAATCATATCTGTAACCTGTTTTCAAGGGTTACCACGAATCGTCTGGTGCGAAGACTCGACCAGCTCTAACGAGTACGATCAGCCTCTATGTTGTTGGACTACGAGAAAGCGTTTGACTTGATCGAAATCTGGGTGTCAAGTCGACTAGCAATATTTCGAGATACTGAGATGTCTGTATGACACTGCAACGACGACAGTCCAAGTCAAAAAACAGCAGACGAAACATCCATCATCAAACATCCATCTTCGTCGAGGCGTGAGGCAAGGGGACGTGACTTCCGCGAAATTGATCAACTCTCGAAGATATGTTTAAGACACTGGATTGGGCTGGACGTGGCATAAATATAAATGCCGAGTGAATCTCTCGCCTACGATTATCTGATGGATGTCATAATGGCTCAATCATTGGAGGACTTCCGGTTGATACTGAACTGCTGATGCTGATGCTTCTTAACACATAGGTCTCCAGATGGGCTTGGATAAAACCAAGATCCATGGTTAACGAGCGCGTAACTCCAGGACAGGTTGCTTATAAATGGCGTCACTCTAGAAATTATTCAGAAGTATGTGTATTGGGCTGACGCTCGAACTAGGGAAGCACAATTTCGAAAGTGAGGCCTTGTGAAGGATTTAGCTGGGCTGGGCAGCATTTAGCAAACTATGTCGTGTCTTCTTGTCGTCTATTCCACAATGTCAAAAGACAAAAGTCTTCGATTAGTGTGTACTACCAGTCATGATCTACGGTGCCAAAATGTCGACACTGAAGTGGTCCACAAATCCAAAGTCCCGAGCTATGGAATGAGCTTTGCTTGGAGTTTCTCTGAGAGATCAAATTTTGGAACGAAGTCATCCGCCAGAGAACAGCAATGGAAAAAGTGCCAATGGACCGGCTATATCTGTCGCAGAACCTATAACCGTTGGATTGGTCGTGTTCTTGAGTGGAGACCGCCAATCGGCAAACTTAGTGTAGGACACCCTTAGACTAGATGGTGTGACGATATACGAAACACAGCAGGCAATGGATTGAGACGTAAAGCAGAGGATAGGCTGAGGGGCGAACCATGAGAGAAGCCTATGTCCAGCAGTGAACTATGATAGGCTGCTGATAATGTAAATCAAATATTGACGTATTTTTTTCTTATATTTTGAGTAATTAGGTAGGCCCCTAAGTAGTATTAGCCCAGGGCCCCCTAAACTCACGGTCCGCCGGCCCTGGTCCTTCCACTACAAATATACTTGTTACGGAGTAAGGAAGTCTTGAATTGGCAGGGGGTGAGGAGAGTCCATTCAATCTAATACTTTGATGTGACCAAAGATACAAATTGACCTGGCAGTAATTAAAAAAAAATTAGAAAAGCGCGCTCTATCGTCGTCTTACTACAACTACAAACAAATGAGGTATCTCATTTTGCGTGCTCCCGAAACACCACGCGAATTTACACAATAGTTATGGTTAATAGTGTAAGATGGCGATGTTGTATTGCTTTGTCAGTTAAAGGGATGTGACATTTTTGGTATCGATATACTTTTCAATCAAATAGTTGGTAGTAGCTCTGCCTGCGAAGCCGAGGGTCGTGGGTTCGATCCCCACCCAGTGCAAATATTTGTGTGATGAATTCAAATGTTTGCACTGTGTCTGGGTGTTTCTATGTATAATAAGTATGTATTTAAAACTAATATAAGTATTATATCAGCTATCTGGCCGCCATCATACAAGCTTTGCTTAGTTTGGGGTCAGATGGTGTTGTGTGTGAATTGTCCACCAATATTTATTTATTTATTTTATTTAAATTAAATCGACTAAATTTATTTTAAAATTAGAAAAGAAATGTTTTTTAACTTTCGCTAAACGTATTCAAGAGATGAGGTAATTGATAATTATTTGAATCGCGAATAGAAAATAAAAAATATAGTTGTGTACAAACCTTCTGTACGTGTGTTTTAATTAAACTCTTCTTGAGTGGTTATACCAATTTAGATATTTTTTTGTGAGTGTTAAGTAGATACGAGAATTGTTAAATTAAAAATATTTTGAATTAAAAAAAAAATATTCCAATGAAATCCAGACCTGTGTACAGGACAACATCTGGTAGTAAACAATTTAAAAGATAATCAATCATAGTTAATTAATCATAATTAAAAATTAAAATCAATCATAATTAATCACCATCAATGTCGATAATTATCGATTTAAATATTTAAAAAAATTGGCAGTCGTAAGAACTGCCGATAGAAGTGAAAACTTATAAATCAGTATTTGATAGCTTACTTTGGATACAACGCGGGTAAAACGGAAAGGCGTGGCCATGAGCATGGCCATCTAAAATTGCTGACGCATTTCTGGACGAATGGCCATAGTCCCGAGTTGATTCGAACATTTCTTATCATTCTTGAGCGTGACGCTAGAATTCAATTCACAGCCCACGAAAAATCTGTTTGTGGCGCGCCAAAAGAAGTTTTCACTTCAATAAAACAAATATATTAAAGTAGGTAATAAAGGCCATCTGAGGCCAACTTTCATTGGTTACTTTATTTAAAAACGTAACCATTCTTGCAGTCGGGTAAAAAAAAGGAAATAAAATGCACACAATAAGTTTCGACGTCATTTATTCATAAAGACAATTCAATAAATGAACGCACTAAATTACAATAATTTTGAGATATGTCACTTAGATATTAGTCCGTGTAAGTGCGATGTCATTAGTCAAATTATACAATGTTTGAGTCCATTTTTAATGTAAATAAAAATTATTAAATAATTTTTGTGTATTATTTTTGTAATTAAAGTTTAGGGTTTGTTGTAAAAATAATTCTCGAAATCGTATCTTCAGTGAAATAACCTTGGTAATTTGTTGCATTGTCGATTTTCAGTACATTTTAAGCTTTTGTGGGATGGTATCGTGTTATTCTCCCTATATTCACTTAAATTTTTTTTTTGTGAGATGAACATACTTAATTCTTTTGTTAATTCGTATTGTTTAATACGATATAAAAGTAAATTAAAACTTAGTTTGCATGTGTGGTTGTTTATTTTATAAGAATTTTCGACAATTATGACCCAATTTAATAAAATTATGCTCACCGAAGGTTGAAACATTTGTTGTATCATAACATTGAAATATTATATTCTAACGATTCAGCTGATAAGTAGTTAAACTTCAAACAGAAAAGTCCAAATTTAATCCATCCGTAATACGAATTTTTGAAAATTCGTAATCATTATTAAATATTTTGTAGCGTTACGGGAGTTATTTGTGGGTTAATTTATTATTAAAATCAATTAAATTAATATCAATAAGTAGTCTAAGCCATATTTATACTCACTTTGATATCAAATCAGTGATGAAAATGTAAGGTGTATGGAAATGTTTGAAATATAACAACTCACTTATTCTTCGTTTTTGTAAGTTAGTTGATGTATTTACTAATTAGGAACGCCTTGTTTCACATTATTTAAGCTATTTTTTTTTTCATTTTGCTTCATTATCAAATTTCACAATGACATCCACTTCACTTTACAATCATTATTAATAATTATGTATATAATAATAAGCTACAATACTTTACGCTATTGTTATAAGATCAATGTTACTGGAAGACAAATCGTATGGCATATAATAACTTTAGTACAACATTATTTTAAATACAAATGCACCGACATATACGTAACGCTACCAAACTATTGAGGAAACAGCTACGGGAATACAAAACATTAGGAAAATAGAATTACACTCTCGATCTACTAGAAAATGTATCAGAAAATCGAATTTTCGAAATAAAATCTTACTAAGTTCATAGAAAATTTGGAAAGAATAGAAGTGCTATTCAAATATTTATAATTGAAAAGTGGCTTACGTATAGTCAAGAAATATTTACATATCATTATAAAAGCCATGTTATAAATACGAATAAATATATCGAAAAGACACGAGTTTCTCATCGAACTCAAGAACCGAAGCTGTTGACAGCTTTAGATATAAATCTGCAAAATGAAAGCCAATTTTATATACAGCGAAGCAAGCATAGAAAAAAATCAAGGACTATAAACCTAACTTAAAACTACTTTTAATCCTAAATTATAATAAAAAACTTACAATCAAACGTTAATCACAAACGCGTGCGTCACACAACTTATACTATACGAAAACGATATGTTATTTGTATTTGATGAGTATTAGATACAATAATAATTATGTATAATAAACGATTGGGCAGTCTTTCGACTAATATACGTAAGCTTTACACATAGCGCCCCTTAATTAGCAAAACTTGGAAACTAGTGTCTTAATTTCAATCATATTTTACACAATATTATCTATACATTGCGCGTAACAACAAGCTTATATGTAAGTATCAAGGTAATAAAAAATAGCTTTATAAAAAATTCAAACAAGTCAAGTGTGACGTTACACTATTAATAGGAAGTTAAAGAAGAGGTAGGATTATTTTATTATTTGGGAAGTCATTGACATTTAATTTATTAAAATACTAGCGGCCCGTTCCGGCTTCGCTCGGACATAACCTAGACACTGTCTGTAGCGCCATCTGCCCATAAAAGGGTAAAAATTTAGGGTTGTATGTATTTTTTAACGCCACATTATAAAAAAAATAAAAACAAAAAAAAAATTACCAAGAATTAAAAAAAAAATGTTTGGGGTGAACAACCCCTAATACTTAGGGGTATGAAAAATAGCTAGTAGCCGATTCTCAGACCTACTGAATATGCATATAAAATTTGGTGAAAATCAGTACAGCCGTTTCGGAGGAGTAAGGAAACAAACACTGTGACACGAGAATTTTATATATAAGATTAACTTCATAAACATCTTCACTCATTTCTGATATAAAAAATACATACAATATTTCCACTGATACAATAATTAAAAGCAAACGTTAACTTTTCACAAATAATTATATTCAAGTAAACAATCATCTACATATACATTATAAATTAACGCTTAAAACTACTTAGCAAAAACACTAGTTATAACCAAGTTTCGCGCACATTACAACATCAAAATTTTAGCCATTTCTGTCTTTACGACGGCATTCAATAAAAACGTAGTTATTGCTTGTACACGTAATATCTTCTTTTATAATAATGTCCACTACATCGCAAAGAATTTCAAGTAAAATTATATATAAATCCCTTACACACAAACATCCAACATACCTGGCTGTTTATATATTACAAAAATACATTGTGCCAATCTGTTTTTTTTTTATTCACAAATTTGACAGGTCATAAATAGTCGACTTAATATTTTAACTAAAACAAACCTGTTGAACGTTCCTGAATAAGACGATAATAATATAGAAATTGTAGATTAACTTATGCGTTTATTATCATCTGATATGTACGATAGTGGTACTATTAATAAGTAATTAATTCTACACCACATTCACACCAAACCAACACAATAACACTCTAAGTAACAATAATATTTCGAATAAATGTAAGCCAATTTTCTTAACCGAAATTGGAGAGTTAATAATTATAATCCTATGGGTTAATTTGGGGTTAAATATATTTTATACATATTATTCAACATTCAACAACAATTAATTTTACTTCTCTGTATAGATAAAAGCTGATTTTCCATAAAAATACATATAATAACTCATGCAGCTATTTTTCGAAAGTTTTGCTGCTTTTACAATCAATAACTTTTTTCTTTCGTTAAAGATCAACACTTACGCATTTTCTAATTACTAATTTCACTTATCGATAACATGCAAACAACCCTAGCCTCTGCATGACACAACGCGATTTCCTGAAGGTACATTTTACATATTATATTAAACAAATAGACAAAAAATGTTTTTGATTTTCGGTAGATGGCACTATAAAAAACACAAAAATGTCAGTGTCAAATAAATAAATAAAAAAACATACAGAGTCAATTTCTGTTCGGAACTCACCTGAAAACAGTGATGCCTATGATTGCAATTTGTGAAACCAGTTTAGAAAAAAATATTTTGAACTTAAAATTATTTTAAACATTGCCTATATAAGAAATACATACTTAACAACAAAAAAATGTGTCAGATTAATAAAATAAATTTAATGTTCCTTCAGAATATGACGCGTTATCTTTTTCTTAACAGTTTTGTCACAATTCTGATTTGATATCAATAATTATTTTTTATCGTTTCATCTCATTTTCCTTGAGAGTAACATTTCTCTCAATTTTAGATGACATCATTCTATACTAACCTATTGTCGCCAAAAGACAAAAATAATAATAAAACGATGTATAAATTATAAAAAAGCTTACTATAGGCATCATGATGTCTAGATACGCGTAAATAATACATTTTTAATAAAACTATCAAGTTCAAAATAACTTTTAAAAAAAAAATAGTACCTACTCAAGTTTTTTTAAAAATCGAAATGCATAGTTCTTGAAGTTCATTCGGCATCATTTTTTTTATTTATATTTGTTTCACATTAACTACATTTATATCTACAAAGTTACCGAATTTTAATTTACTTAAGCGCATTTCATGGCCAATTCATTCATCTTTTTCGATGTACCGCCTCTTTTTAATCGAGGTCATGATGAATCAACCGCTTCATTGTTTTTTATTAATTCCTTTACAAAAAAACGTTTCAACAAAAAAAACTATTTTTCAAACGTTTCTTTTTACGCGCCTTCCATAATTATCCATGGAATATACATATAGATATCGTAAGATGATTTGTTAAACCGTATTTTCGCACAAAAACCTGGAAATCTAGAGCGCAGCGTCATACGGTGTCCATGCCTTGCGTATTAAATTTTATAACTTGCGGTAAAGTTTATTTAGTAATCAATTTTAAGATTGTTGATTAATGTTATTATTTATTTTACACATTATGATCGTGAAGAATCAAGTCCTCGATGATTATGAATATCGTTAGAGACTTGCCGGTCGGTTATTAAAATTATTTATTTCAATGTAAAGTTTTACCAGACTTGCTGTGTCAGTTTGACATTTAATTCGATTAATGATTTATAATCTGTGAGGGTACCAATTTCGTTCCCATTACTAATTTTTTTTCTGAACAACGTTTACGGGATAAGCTAAAGATACATAAGAATAAAAACGTTCCATTTCACCTCCACTCCATCGACTTGTATTGGACTTTCTTAACCATCAACTACAACCAGACCACGTATCATCTGCTACGTACAAAAATCAGTTTATACACTTTAGGTTAGTAAAATATAAAAACAAAATAAAACCGTTCCGATTCACGATCACTCCATCTTGCTATATTGGGCTTTCTTATCCTTCAAGTACAACCAGACCCCGTAGCCTCTCAGCTACGTACAAAGTCAGGTTAAAATGTAGATCAGTACATATTAAAATCAACCTAAAAAAATTCCGATCCACGTTCACTCTATCGTGTCATATTGAACTTTCTTAACCTTCAATACCGCCAGGACACGTAGCTTTACCTACATTTTACACACAACAACCAGGTTACAATTTAGGTCAGTAAGATAAATAGAATAATAAAAAAAAACGTTCCTAATTCACGTCTTCGTCGTTCGTGCCTTATTAGACTTTCTCGACTTCAAATACCACGTAGCCTCAGCCACATACAAACAATAGGGTTATTGATTCCAAACGTAATCAGAACGGCTCAAATTCGGAATGACAATCCCTGACTCTGTCATTCTAAACAGATAAGACAGAGACCGAGATATCAGATTTCGTATTAGATCAATCCGACTGGGTTGATAATCGCTACGCAGATTACAATTAAGGTCACAGTAAAAAATAAAAACCAAAATAAAAACGTTCCGATTTACGCTCACTCCATTGTGTCGTATTGCACTTTCTTAACCTTCAAGTATCGCCAGACCGCGTATCCGACGAGAGTGCCGGCAGTGGCTATAGCCAGGGCTGCCCCGACCGCGACCGGCGCCGCTTCGGATCGCGCTCGGCCTGATTCGGAACAGTGCCACGGAGGGCCGAACTCACCCGACCGTTTGAACATGAAGGGTTGTAGTCGCATCTGACGGAGGTAGAGTTTGGCTTTGTGCGCGTCTGGTGTGCTGAAAAAAGAAATTAAATTTATTTAGTGCAAAAAACATTGCTATGGAACGAGCTATGCTCGGAGATTCAATGAGTTATAATGGTCGTTGGTTGAATGGGGTGCGTGGCTCGGGAACCTCCACGTGGTGCACTCTGGGCATCACACAACAACTTGCCTCGGTGGCATCTTGTTGTGTGATGGTGACTTACCGCCTTGACAGTGCATGTAGAGGTTGGGGAGAAGGGCAAGGCAAGACTTGGGAAGTTTACTCGGCTGACATATCGGCCAAGTAAAATGACTAAGTCTTCCAGATGAGGGTCCTCCATGATATGCAGAGTGCTCAGTGTAAGAACAAGGGCCGCGATGTGGCCATGGAGGCGGAACTCCGGCCTTCTATCATTCTATCCCTTGCCGCGAAAGGTGGTAAAGATACTACCAATCATCTTCGCCAAGATGATGGACATTGAGAAGTCGTGTGAGTTAGAGGAGTGAGTAATAGCACTCCTATAACTCACACCACTGAGTCAAAAGCGGACACGGGGGCGAGCTTGGAGTCTCGACTCTGCATCCCGTCTCCACAGGATTCGAAATCACAAGATTTTAAGAATTCAAAATCGAAAGATTTATGACACAAAAGGCGTCTAACACGCACGCCACTCCAGTGCTTCGACACTACGCTGCTATACTGTATCTCCGTCACCGAAAAAATGCCCATTGGATTTATTTCAGTTTCGTCCAAAATTGTGTTTTTCGTTAAATTAAAGACTAGAGTCAGTGCTTACAGAGAATGACAGCAAGTGAAAGCCAAACAACCAGAAAGTGGTACCAAAAGCACCCGTCGATGACGTAAACTCATAAGATTTCCACCAAGAAACGTCTCTATTCCACCATGTGTTATGTCTACTCTACTATTTCGACGCTACACTGCTACACCACTCCACTGCTCCAACACTACGCTGCTCCAACACTACACTGTGCGCTGCTACACTGTTTCACCGTCACCAACTGCCTACCAATAACTAGTGTTTCCCCTAAATGCTCCTTCTTTTGTTTACCTGACATCATTTTCAGTGAGGTTGATGACAACCTCCGTGGGCCAGAAGAAACAGGCGCGGAGAGTCGATCTACATGTCGGAACACTCACTCACCTGTACTCAGCGGAGCTATAGAAGTGTTCACTTGTTTCGTTTACCTGACGTCATCTTCAGTGAGGTTAACGACAGTCTCCATGTGGCAGAAGAAACAGGCGCGGAGAGTCAGCCTATATGTCGGGACACTTTCTCCTGTGCTCAGCGCAGCTATAAAAGTGTTCACTTGTTTCATTTACCTGACGTCATCTTCAGTGAGGTTGACGACAGTCTCCGTGGGGCAGAAGAAAGACTTCCCCACCGGCGTGGGGAACAGCAGCACCCTGGCGTCGGTGCTCAGCGACACCCGCCGGCCCTGCTTGGCGGCGTGCTCCAGGATCCGGGCGCTCGAGTTGTACGAGAGCTTTAGGCTTTTGGCGTACCATCGCTCGCTGCCTGGGGGTCCGTGGAGCTTGGGGTCCAAGTAGAACCACGGTAAGTAAGTCACTATACTTTGGGACGAAACAGAACCATGGTAGAAAAGTCGCTAAACTTCTGATCAAAGAAGAACCTTGGTAGGGAAGTTGCTAAATCTAGGGTCGAAGCAGAAATAACTATGGTAGGAAAGTCGCCAAACTTAGGGTCGAAGCAGAAACGTGGTAGAAAAGTTGCTAAAACTTCGGATCGAAGCACAACCGTGGTAGGAAAGTTGCTAAAACTTCGGATCGAAGCATAGTAGAAAAAATGTCATGTTTCTTAGAATAAGAGTAGACCGCCTAGAGTCGGTGCTTAAAGATAACGAAAGTAAATGAAAGCCAAACAGCGTCAAAGTGGTACCCAACAACACTCGTCGGCGACGCGAACTCACATGATTTAAACCAAAAAGTGTCTTGCCACTCCACTGCTCCGATGCTACCCTACTACACTGCAACACCACTCCACTGCTTCAATACTACGCTGCCACACAGCTACACCGTCACCAACAACCTACCTATAAGTTGTTCCCTTGCCAAAAATGCTCCTTCTTTTGTTTACCTGACATCATCTTCAGTGAGGTTGCTAACAACCTCCGTGGACCAGAAGAAACAGGCGCGGAGAGTCGATCTACATGTCGGAACACTCTCTCACCTGTACTCAGCGCAGCTATAGAAGTGTTCACTTGTTTCGCGTACCTGACGTCATCTTCAGTGAGGTTAACGACAGTCTCCATGTGGCAGAAGAAACAGGCACGGAGAGTCAGCCTATTTGTCGGGACACTTTCTCCTGTGCTCAGCGCAGCTACAGAAGTGTTCACTTGTTTCGTTTACCTGACATCATCTTCAGTGAGGTTGACGACAGTCTCCGTGGGGCAGAAGAAGGACTTCCCCACGGGCGTGGGGAACAGCAGCACCCTGGCGTCGGTGCTCAGCGACACCCGCCGGCCCTGCTTGGCGGCGTGCTCCAGGATCCTGGCGCTCGAGTTGTACGAGAGCTTGAGGCTTTCGGCGTACATCGCTCGCCACCGGGGCTCCATGGAACTTTGGATCCAAGTAGAACAGTGGTAGGAAAGTCGCTAAACTTGGGACCGAAGCAGTACCTTGGTAAGAAAGTCGCTAAATTTCGGATCGAAACAAAACCGTGGTAGGAAAGTTGCTAAAACTTTGGTTTGAAGCAGAAATGTAGCAGGAAAGTCGTGAAACTTGGGTTCGAAGCCAAATCATGGCAGGACAGTTGCTAAAACTTTGGATCGAAGCAGAACCGTGGTAAGAAAGTTCCTGAATCATCGGATAGAAGCAAAACCGTGGTAGGAAAAATCCTAAAACTTCGGATCAAAGCAGAATCATGGTAGGAAAGGTGCTAAAACTTCGGGTCGAGACAGAACCGTGGTAGTAAAGTCGCAAAATTTCGTCCAAAATGTTGTTTTTCGTTGATTTAGAGTAGACTTTCTGGAATCGGTGCTAAAAGAGAATGAAAGCAAGTTTCGCTTGCTGTGCCTGTAACCTGGAATTTGAGTACCAAATAGCACTCGTCAATAACGCGAACTCGCAAGATTACCTTCCTCGCCACTCTACTATTCCGACGCTACACTGTTACACCACTCCACTGATCCAACACTAGGCTGCTACACTGTTTCGCCATCACCAACAACCCACCTATAAGTTGTTCTCCTGCTGAAAAATCCTCCTTCTTTTGTTTACCTGACGTCATATTCAGTGAGGTTGACGACAGTCTCCATGTGGCAGAAGAAACAGGCGCGGAAAGTCAGTCTATATGTCAGGATAGTCTCTCTCCTGTACTCAGCGCAGCTATAGAAGTGTTCACTTGTTTCGCGTACCTGACATCATCTTCAGTGAGGTTGACGACAGTCTCCGTGGGGCAGAAGAAGGACTTCCCCACCGGCGTGGGGAACAGCAGCACCCTGGCGTCGGTGCTCAGCGACACCCGCCGGCCCTGCTTGGCGGCGTGCTCCAGAATCCTGGCGCTCGAGTTGTACGAGAGCTTCAGGCTTTCGGCGTACCATCGCTCGCCGCCGGGGGTCTGGAACCACAATGAGGAATATCATTATGGAACTACAATGAAGATTTAAGACACGTGAACAAAATTTATGGGTTATAAATATGAAGCACCATGAGACCTATGTAGAATGACAGAAAGGTATAAAATAATAAGATTCAGCACTATGATGGCATTTGTAAGCTGTCTAACCTGAGGTCAAGTTGAAGAGGAGTTGAAACCCTCGATTATTTCCCATTGTCGCATGAGTTATGTACGGCGTTGCGGAATAATGGATTTATTGAAACTATAAAAATTGTAAATGTTAAGTCTTTAATCATTAGTTTTGTCGGAAAAATTCATGATTTTCCGACGATGTTCAGGGTAAATTTGGTAATTGGATTATGTACGGCATTGGTTCCATACAGTTGCAATACCTCTTCTAATTATTCCGCAAGGCCGTAGGTAAATCATGCGACAAGGAGAAAATATCGAGAGTTGCAACCCCTCCTCTTCCACTTGCACTCAGTTGGACAGCTTACAAATGCCGGGATAGTGATGAATCTTCTCATTTTATACCCTTCTATCATTCTACATAGGTCGCCTGGAGTTCATATGACCCATACATTTTGCTCACGGGCCTGTAGTATGTTTCATTATAAGACCACAAGGAGGAATTTCTGTATGGAACTATGGAACTACAACGAAGAATTTCATTACAAAACCACAAGGATGAATTTTATTATGGAACCAACAGAAGGAATTTAATTGTGGAACCACATACAGAAATTTCACTACGCAATCACAAGGAGGAAAGTCGTTACGGAACCACAAGAAGGAATTTCATTACGGAACCACAAGGAGGAATTTCATAACGAAATCATAAGGAGGAATTTCAGAACGGAACCACAAAGAGGAATTTCATAACGGAATCACAAGGAGGAGTTTCATGACGGAACCAACAGGAGGAATTTCATTGTGGAACCACATATAGGAATTTCATTACGTAATCACAAGGAGGAAAGTCATTACGGAACCACAAGGAGGAATTTCTTTATGGAACCACAAGGAGGAAGTTCATAACGGAATCATAAGGAGGAATTTCATAACGGTACCACAAGGAGGAATTTCATTATGGAACCACAAGGAGGAATTTCATAACGAAACCACAAGGAGGATTTTCATTACGGACAAATTTCACAAGGAGAAATTTCAGTATGGAACCACAAGGAGCAATTTCATTTAAAAAATCTGTGAACGTGAAAAACGTGTGACCTACGTACCAAAAAAAAATTAACAACAGAATTGAGAACTTCCTCTTTTTTAGAAGACTGTTAAAGATCAGTGAAGGCTTTATTACATTTGGTTAAATTGTGTCAACTGAATTCGGTGTAGTGTACTATTGTACTGTATTGTAGTGTACTACTCTATATTCTCTTATTATGGAAGAAATCGCTTTTAGCGATAAAGCCGCCCGTTGTATCACTAGTCTTACTGTTTTTCAAAATTTTATGTATCCTATATGGTGTGAACAATAAAGAATTTTCATTCATTTATTCATTCATTCATATTCAGTAAGCTATAAAGCATACTAAATTCAGAAGTGAGGATTACTTGCTTTGCTTTTAACTTCCTTCTGAATTCAGTCGACTAACTTTGCTTTTAAATTTGCTTCGGAATTCAGTAACAAAATTTAGCCAAGTGTTAGCCAAGTTTAGTTTAGCCAAGTGGGCTCAATTGTAAATGATGCAATTGACGTACCTTGGCAAAGTACCATTCTAAGACGAACTCCTTGAAGGTGAGCACGAGGGTCTCGGCGTCCCCTTCTTTACACACGCCCGTGACCTGAGCGTTGTTCGGGACGAAGGTGTTTGCGTCCTGTAATAACGAAAACGAATGTTCAAATTTCACACATAGCCATTGTGAAGTTTTCTACCTCTAGATACAAATAGACCACTCAAAGATAGCTTTCAATATCATGATAATAGACATGTGGACTAAAAAAATTCGTCCATTAGTACTAGAGTGGTAGTGTTTAGTAGGGGTAGGGCTCTTAGCAGAGTCCGCCTGGGGAAGTACCACCGTACCTTTGCCAGTTATTCTACCTCCAAGTAGTAATGTGCAAACATTACTGTGTTCCGGTTTGAAGGGCAATGTTGCCAGAGAAATTACAGGGCTTGGAGACATAACATCTTAGATCTTTGGGTGACGAATGCAGTGCAGTGCTAGGTAATGATTTGGACTCTTCATGTGCCAATAACTGCGTGTCACTGTGCTGTTATGTGGCAGGCATGTTGTTTACCATCAGGCACATGTGCTGCTCATCTCGTCACTCTTTATTAAAAAAAAATAATAAGAAAATTAATAAACATTGTAAGCGTATTTTTTATTTTGTTTCATAAACAAAAATGACGTCACGTCTACGTAAATACGATTTTTATGTAGACGTGACGTTACAACCCTCCACTCAGGAACTTTGGTGATCTACATCTTTGTCGATTGACGGACTAATTAGACTAGTATATTTTTGACCCAGCCTTCACCCCAATTATGTAACAAAATGAGAGTGACGGCGCTACCTACTTCACAATAAAGTTGATTCGGCTTGAGCTATTGAATCTGTCTGGTGCCGATCGGTAGCGCCAATTTGCTCTATCTCTATTCCCAACATTTTGACGTTCGGCCAACTATGGAATCAGCCGGTAGTCGGTAGGTCGTCAAAATTAGTCGGAATGGAGGTGGGTTGTCAAAATTAATCGTAATTTGGCGCTACCGATCGATAGCGGCCAGATTCCTTCCGTGGCTCAGGCCGAACTGACTGGATTGTAAATCGCTTCGCTGGACCGTTTTTTTTTTTTTTTTTTTTATTTAATTTAAACACTCCACAGACTCCGGGGTCCGTGACTTTTGTCATTACAATAATCTTTTTTTATTTACATAGTTCTTGGATTAGGAGAAGAAGAGGAAAATAAGGGGGGGAGTAGGGGGGTGGTGAACATCTTAAATGTAATTCTAAAGCTAGTCAGTCCGATTTCGTCTGTTGAGCCGATCACTACCGGTTGGGATTCCGATAGTAATCGACTCGACATCGTCTTTTGCCTAAGCCGCCTCCTCCTGGCCCAGAGCCTCCAGTACAGCCGCATTTCTGTCTATAATGGCCGCTGGACCGTTTTCCCCCATAAATGTAGATAAACTCACCGCTCGTTCGTTAAGCTTGGTCATGTATGAGATGTCGAGTAGAGCGTCCACGGTGAGCAGGATGCAGGTTTCTCCGGAGCCCCCGATCAGACGGTACGTCGCTGTCTCGAGGTTGCGTTCCGTGCCTGCTGGTTCCTGGAAACAACGAGAATGCCCATCATTACCCGTTTTTAACTCCCAATGCAGAAAGTACTGGGTGCTATCAGGCGCGGTCCCAGCCAACTCCCAAATCGATCCGTTCATCCTTCGAAACCGCAGAACTGGAGTAGGGAACTCCAGTTCTCCGGTTCGTTTCGTCCGATCGAACATTGTTTGACGTTGAAATGTTATCTAAGCCCACTGTCATTAGAGTAGGTTTACAACATTTAAACGGACGAAACGACGTATCGATGTAGAACCGGAGTAGGAAAGTCGCGAGTTTATTTCGAAATTACCGTTTTCGTAAAAAGAGACCTATACATATTATGTCCATACTACGCTCCCCTAATCGCAAGTGCGTTTGTACACTGTACAGCTCTAATGGCCGTCGGTCGGGTTTACTGCCCCAAAGGATAATCCGGAACCAGTACACAGGCTCGTCCCATTACTAATTCATATCGCCAACCTTCAAGGGCTTTAAGGGTCTTTAGGACGGCGTAATGGCCGCTTAGAATTAACCAAAGCGCCATTATAAGTTTTAAACCGCGATGTTTAACATTAACAGGAGTTTTGAGTTTTCAGCGGGTTTATCTCAATTTTTAATGGTTGAGTAATTTGATTTAGATAGATCAACGTATCAATGATTACTGCTTCGATTAGCAACAGCTACAACGGTTAACCTTGAACGTAAACAACTAGAACTCTAACTCTCTCCTTGCGAGAGAAGGCCCCGAGTCCCAGCAGTGGGAACGTTTAGTGGGCTGTTGATGATGATGAAACAACTAGCAGCGCTTTACAGTTTTACCCACGTGGTTCACAATACTGTAATTTACCCGCCATAAAAAGTAAGTATAAACTAACTGTTTCAAAATTTCGACACAATCCGTTCTGCCGTTCCGACTTCCGATAAACATCCAAACATTCGCATTTTATGGTATTAGTAGGATGCAAAGTAAGCTTATTAAGTTGTTCACTAAATGTTCCCACTGGTGTAACTCGGGCCCTTCTCTCCCAAGAACAGAGTCAAAGCTATAAGTAATCAACTGCCCAGGGCAGCTTTGCGGATGAAACATGACCTCACAAGATTTTAGGAGCGTGGCGGTTTCCTCACAACATTTTGCTTCACAGTTAAAAATAGTGGAGAAGGTAAGCTTTCATATCTGCACTTGGGAAATTCCTTAAAAATGCAGGCGAGATTTGAACCTCCAATCTGGCGATTGTGTATCGCACGATACAGCTTATAAGCCACTGTTTAAGCCAAAAGAAAAGAGAGTGCAACGTCGAAGCATGGTCTTCGGTGGTAGACAAATAAATCACAAGTTTGTGGCACGCTGCAGCCATTGCTTTCCTTGATCATTTTTAGGGACGATAACGACCCTACTGAATATTTCTCCAAGTGCTAATGTACAACTTTATCATCTCCACTAGCTCTACAAGGAAAAACGTCGTGACGAAGCCGATGTTCCAAGCTTCCAAGAAATAAATCTTTCGAAGACATTAGTCAGTCGTGAAACCGCTCTGGATTAGCGAGATGTATTATGGCCTTGACGCTATCAGTTCATCCTATCAATTCTAAAGTTTGGATGTTCCGATGTTTTTTTGCTCAGTCAGCCGTCGGATCGGGTTGAAATTTTGAACACAAATAGGTTATAGTCTAAAATAAATAACACATAAGCTACTTTATATCCCGGGAAACAACGGGGTCGGGATCTCCGCGAGCGAACCCGTGGGATGTTACTACTATAACATAAAATGGGCTGCTGATAATGTGCTTTTATGGGTTATTGGGGAATCGCCACAAAGTTAATTCGCCACAAAAAGAAGTGTGTGAATGGCTTGACATCTTATATATTAATCTCCGTCAAGCCAATACTCGAAAGTATTGGCTTGACTGTGAGCATGACAAGTTGCTATGACATTAATATTAATAAATAAATAAAATGAATGATAGTCTCGTAACGATAATGATGTCTTATTCTTACCGTAGAACCACCGGGCGCCACTGTTGTTTTGCTGTACTTTGTGACTCTCGGCCTTCGCGTCGACGCTTGACTCTCCAGCTGAAGGCTTTCCACTGAACATATCACCAACACTGTCAACAGCAACATCAAAATTCATCAATTTAAAGTTTTCCAACATCACTCACTACACTTATGTTCAGTGGTAAAACAATTAAAAAACAAGTAGCTAATATTGCCCCAAATTAGTACACAAATTTAAATGACAAGTATAAGCCAGTAAGTGCTCGTATTTATGACAAAAGGTTAAACGAAAGCTAAATAAAATAAGATGGGATCGTTCCTTCGTGGGTTTATAAAAGACTGGCACAGATGCATAAAATGGTTTGATGTTGATTTGTGTAGGGAAGCGCTATCAACGCAGTTTATCGATATTCTTTCCCTGTCCTATATCCCTCAAATGGCTCCTCTCCCTTGTAAATTCACCATTTGTAAATATTCTATGTAAATGTCCTAAGAAATGAGATAAAATCATAAAAACTTGCATGTTTTCGAAAATACCGAAAATATAGTGGATACGGGTATTTATACAGAACTAGCAGCCCGCTCCGGCTTCGCTCGAATAATAACCTAGATATCAACTGCAGCGGCATCGGCAGCGGCCGGGCTGATTTGTGAATCTAAACCTTCCAGGGCCCTACCCAAACGTATACAAAAAAAATCATTCAGATCGGTCCAGCCGTTTAGGAGGAGTTCAATAAAAGAAGTAAAATAACAACGAAAAGTGGCATTGATTTTTATTTATATAGATAATAATATGGTTACAGTAGATTTAATGGATTATTGCTATGTTATTATATTAGATCGAATCAAATGTAATATGTCATATGTTATATATATTAGATCGAATCAAACTAAAAAATAATTAGTAATTACTAAAATGGAAATTGTACTAAACTATACAAAAATGAAACTTTAAAATCAAACTAGCTAATAAAAGATAAAATCAAACCAACAAAAAAAATTATGATGTAAGTTTTTGAAGTGAACACTTCTTTTGGCGCGCCACAGACAGATTTTTCGTGGGTTGTGAATTGAATTCTAGCGTCACGCTCGGGAATGATAAGAAGTCTTCGGGTAAACTCGGGACAATCGCCACGCCCTTCGGTTTCACCCGCGTAGTTTCCAAAGTAAGCTATCAAATTCTGACTTATAAGTTTTCACTTCTATCGGCAGTTCCTATGACTGCCATTTTTTTTGGTACGTAAATTGTTTGTATTCCAATTTTGGTTTATATATAAAATTATTATGGCCAGATGTTGTTAGATGTCCTATTTCACTTATATTTTTTTTAATTTATTATTATTTTTACTGTGTTCCAGAGAAATTACAGGGCTTAGATATATAACATCTTAGATCTCTGGGTGACGAGCGCAGTGCCGTGCCCTGCGCACGGAAGAATTTCGTGATTTCACGAAAAAATTTGGAAGAGTCCAAACCTATAATGATTTGGACTCTTCATGTTCCAATAGCTGCGTGTCACTGTCCTGTCACGTGACAGGCATGTCGCTTACCATCAGGCACACGTCCTGCTCGTCCCATCAATCGTTATTTTTAAAAAAAGTAGAATCCCCAAATTTCGTTTCATCTGAAAAGTATGTTATTTACGGTCAAACAGCACAGCGTCGAAACATTTTAAGTAGCAATTCATCGACATCTATCGACACTCAATATTCGTGACCCCATCACTAGGTTCGTTAGACGCGGAAAAGTGTATTCCCCAGGAGCGCGTTGGAGCGCGCATAACCCATATTAACTAAATTGCATTACTATTTTGCTCATAGATGCTGCACAAATAACAAATTGGGATGATTATTGTCAGAATATAGCATTCCAATTAGTCCGTCAGGTAAATTATGGAAAAATATAGGACACGTATTTTTTGATTCGTCAAATTATTAAAAATCGACAAAGATATAGATCATCAATTTTTCCGGAATATGGGCTTGTGACGTCACGTTTGGTGATGACTTTCTACCTGTCAAGTGATCTAAATTGACGGATTCATTTAGTCCCGCTACTAGTTTAGTACCAGCCACGGCTGCACCACCGTGTCGGGATATAGGTAAGTACCTGGGTGACCGAGCTTTGCTCGGTTTAAATACTAAATATACTTATTAGATACCTACAGATAAAAGACTCCAAGAAATAGATTTTCCTAAAAAAAACGAATTGAAAAAGAAAAGAGAACCCGTCTGGATTCGAACCCGGAGCTACTAATTCGTGACCGCTATGAGCGCCCGACTTCCCGTCTGAGCTAATTATGCTGTCGCTTCACGCGGCGAAATTTACCTTCACATTCTAATGTCTAATGTGACAGTTTTTCATTGTCTAAAAACGCGCATAATATGCGTTTTTTTTAATTAAGACCTAGTTAGGTCGATTTATCGTCCCCGAAATCCCCTGCATACATAATTTCATGAAAATCCGTCGAGCCGTTTCCGAGATTCAGATTCTATATATATATACATATTTATATAGGTACAAGAATTGCTCGTTTAAAGGTATAAGATAGGTAGAGCTATGTGACTAATTTTCAGCTTGCCTCAAATACCTACCCAAAATTTGCTGCCAGCTGTCGGAATATCACCCCTGAAGTTATTGACTACGAGTTAGTCTAGTAGATGCTAGTAGGGAGAACGGCAACTGCCGACTCGGAGCCCCTGATTCGAATCCCACGCGCACCACTGTCTTTTTTTTTTTTTTTTTAAATATTTGTTGTCAATTCACACACAACACCAAGCAAAAACATTCTTTTCCAAGCCACGTGCGTAATGCCGGTAACTTAAAAATGGTGAAGTAAAACAAGAGAGAGAAGACCTCAAATCCCAGCAGTAGAAAAGCAAGCTTATGCTGATAGCTGATAGTACCCCTAAAAATGTGTTGAAATTCGAAATAGGAGGGGGTCTACTTTATTGTACTTATCGTTTTAAATATTTATTGCAGTGGTAGGGCTCTATGCAGAGTCCTCCTGGAGAAGTAGTACCTTTGCCAGTTATTTTGCCGCCAAGAAGTAGTGTGCAAACATGACTGTGTTCCGGTTTCCGGCAATGTTTCCAGAGAAATTAAGAGCAAAAAATACGTTAAATCTCCGGGTGACGAGCTCACTGCGGTGCTAGGTAATGATTTGGACTCTTCATGTTCCAAAAACAACGTGTCACTGTGCCGTTATGGACAGGCATGTTGCTTACCACCAGGCACATTACCTGCTCGTCTCGTCACTCTGTTCTAAAAAGTCAAGTCGCACTAAGCTCCACCATCCGACCCCAAACTAAGCAATGGGTAGTTTGGGGTCGGATGGTGTTATATGTGTGAATTGTCCACCAATATTTATTTATTATGTACGTATTTATTTCCTTTTTTTTTTTTTTTTTAAATATAGAGTGGCGAGACGAGCAGGTCATGTGCCTGATGGTAAGCAACATGCCTGCCACATAACAGCACAGTGACACGCAGTTATTGGAACATGAAGATTCCAAATCATTACCTAGCACTGCACTGCGCTCGTCACCCAGAGATCTAAGTTGTTATATCTCTAAGACCTGTAATTTCTTTTTCCTTTCTTAAGCCTAAGTTTTTACAATATTTATATAGAAAACAACATAAAAACATTATAAAAACCTAAACCTAGTTTGCCGCCAGCAGCGGGGCAGGGCCCAATATTTATTATTATTATTATTTCACTTGAGCAGCCGATAAACTTGCACATTTTTCGACGTCGGCTAAATTTAAGCCACAAGTACGTCTACATAACGTAGTCATCTACCTAAAATAAATTTATTTCATTCATGTTTCATGCAGCTAATTTTGGCTCGCCGCCATTTTTATCAATGACGTCACCGTGGGAGCATCCCCGGCTATGCGAAGGTTGAATCAAGTTGAGTAGGACGGTAAGCTGACCTATGGGCTATGTATAGCTTACAATCTATTCAATTCAATCCATTAATTTAGGAGAACACTCTGTAACATAATATCCTCAATTTTAATTTTCTTATGCTGCCTATACACACTGGGCCACTGGGCCAATGCAAGCCAACGCGAGTGTCGACAAAACGGCACGAGACAAAACGAAGCATCCACACACTGGCCCAGCCCAAGCCAACGCGAGTGCCGACAAAACGGCGCGAGACAAAACGAACCATCCACACACTGGCCCAGTGCAGACAAAAAAACGGCACGAGACAAAACGTAGCATCCACACACTGGCCCAGTGAAGACAAAAACGAGGTAGGCCAATAGGAGAGCAGGACGCTTTTCGCCGAGCGCCTTTGTTTTGTGCACAAAAACCGACACCGGTCACGAGAGACGAGTCGAGACAAAACAGCCCTATACCACAGTAAATACATAAATTCAATTCTTTACTGTGCCTATACACACTGGCCACTTGCCGTCACTCGGCCAGCGAGGCGAGCGACGCGAGTCATCACAAAACGACCCTCCACACACTGGCGTTGGCCTCCACTCGGCCAGTATGTATGGCATCATTAGAAAAAAACAATTTCGATTTACAAAATTAAAATCGGACACGTCTACATTCTTAATTTTTGTGAAATCTACGATTACGACGTCTAGATAAAGGTAAGCCAATTTTAGTATTTTTTTTATATTTCCAAAACCACCACGTCTATTCAGATAAATTTATAATTAACTTTGTAAAGGTACCTGGTTCGAAACCCAAGCGCACCACTGTATTTTCGTAGTCATGTGTGTAATGCAGCTAACTTAAAAACGGTGAAGGAAAACATCGTGAGGAAACTGACATGTACCATGTACTTATAATCACTTCATTAACTTACATACATACTTTGGCGATTTATCACTACATAGTATAAAACATCGTCACTTTCCGCTGTCTGTATGTCCCTATCTATGCTAAGATCTTTAAAACTACCAAACAAATGTTTATGCATTTTTTTAATAGATAGAGCGATCCAAGAGGAAGGTTTAGATTATGTATACTTTTATACATAATATAAGCCTGCCTCTTGCACTTCCTGAGTAAGAAATAGTAGAGAAACACTGATAATTTTAAATGTTTCTAATGTGATGTCATAAATAAACACATTTTATCATATGCGCTTGCATATTTTAACAATTAGCCTAACAAAGAACAAAGAATGAAACCCTACGAGATAGATCAAAATAATGTACTACAGTATTTTAACCCCTACAAAGATCTACAATAAAGTTTGTAATGGTATAGGTGTGTGTCCATCTCTTAGGGATAACTCACATGAACCATTTTTATTAAGTAGTAGGTAATCGTATATTTAGTAGGTATCAGCAATAATACACCCGTGCGAAACCGGGACGGGTCGTTAGTTATCAATACTATTATTCTAATTTTATTATGTTTACTATTCTCTAGTGATACATTACTAGAACTGTATTAATTGAATTCTGTAAGAAGCCTTGTTACAAGACTTCCAGCACTTCCAGTTAGAAAAGTAACAAAATGTTGCCAGCATAAAAATTAAATTACCCGTCCGGGAGTCGTAGCCGTGACGTTAGCTATGCTAAGGCGAGAGCACACTTAACAGTTTTTATCTGGAGAAAAACAACAAACTATAATTATAGACTACAGGCCCGTGAACAAAATGTACGGATCAAATGAACCACCAAGAGATCTATGTAGGATGATAGAAGGGTATAAAGTAATGAGTTTCAGGACTATGCCGTCACTTGTAAGCTGTCCCATGATTTTTGTTTTGTTTACATAGTAAGAGTAATTTCGTCATATCTCATCAATATCTTAAACATAAAAATGACATGCACACACTCTGAAACGTTTCCGAGAAAACGACCAAAAATTATCGACCAAAGCCAAAAAGTATATCCTACGATGAAATGTTAATTATAGAATATACTTTTTGGCTTAATAAATATTATATATTTTACGTCGGTGCCGCGAACTCATAGATTTTTCCTATTAAAGCAAAGAGGAAGACCGTCATTGCTATGGACATTGTCTACGCTCTGAAGTGTTAGGGCCGCACCCTCTACGGTTTCGGAAGCTAAGCTTTGCCGCCACCAGAGCTCCTTTAGATATTATCTGTTTAACCAAACCTAGACAATCTGTACAGCTACAGATATGCTGCTATTACGTATGTCGGTGACCTACGCTGATATAATAGCATGCAGGCGCGGATCCAGAGGAGGTCATGAGGGTCAAGATCAAAACCCCTCCCCCTGGGCTGGGACCAGTACCTAAGTGGACCCCTAATTAAAAAGCATGCATGTACTTATAGTACAGTTTTAGTTTTGTGACTTAACCACGACTATGTGACCCCCCCCCCCTCCCATAAGGCCAAAGCTGGATCCGCCCTTGAAAGCACGTCGCGCATCAAACTCATAAGATTGTCCCTTACTAAAAAGTGCGCAATGCGACTAAATAAGTCTTTATATAAAAAATAATGTTGTACTTAGTACCCACAAAGTTTCTCATGGACAGTGTGGCCTCGACCTAAGCCCTGTAATTTGAGCAGCTACACTCTCAAGTGCTAAGTTCTAATTAGCTTAATGAATTGCCCGTGCTTGGTAAAGTTAAATCACTTTGCTTCAACACGCAGCCGAGTTAAAGAAGTTGCCTTACAAGCGCGTACATCACTTAAGATGTCTTGTTATTTATGTTTTCTTATTTACTGGACTATTTTTTTGGTATGTGAATCAATGGAAGTTACTAGTTTGTGGAGCAAGTTTTCTACAATACCGACGAATTTCTCAGAACGAAAGTACAATTAAAGACTATTTTCTAAAAAAATATATTTGTCACAGAAAGATGTCCTATGAAATAAAAAAGGTACCTACTCCCGGAGTACCGACAAAAGTGAAAACACAATTTGTGTACATACTGGGTACCCGATATACAGAGCAGAGACAATTAAAAACAGGGAATGAAAAAAACACTTTGATACTCAAAAGATCCACGTCTACCTACACACTACGTAACTTTTCTAACTAAAATACTAATTCCCAGTCCGCATTATCAGGTAAAAGAGTATGGAATAAACCTAACCCACAGTTATTGGCACAGAAAAATAATAAAATCTATCGGATCAATTTATTTGAGTCACGTGCGAGCGAACTCGGGCCGCGGGTTTCATTATGGCACGGACCAGCGAAGCGAAGTTACTCCCTATACCGCGGGGAGATTGAAATTGCACAAACATTGCAACTGTTTTGTTCAGTCAGATCTGTTTAGGTTGGAATTTTTACAAAATGAAAAAACTTCAGCTATCTGTAGTTTGTTAAATAACGCTGCTTTTTATTTGTTTTCACATAGGTCTATCTATTTAGACATATTAATTTTTATTACTTACATAGTTTATAGACTCACAGTACAAAAAACAGACATAGGGACTAAAACTGGCCTAAATATGTTAAAATCTAATACTTACTTACATGTTTTGGAAGTTATTGAAACCAGTAATTTTTTTAGGAGCGTTCATGCACTAAAAAATTACTCACTGTAATCAATATTACAAAACTGTCGTGTACAGTTTTAAGGAAAACTTTTAGGAAGACCATTTCATTTCACCATAGACCATTGACTGGCCTCGTGGCTTAGTTGGTAGCATAGATGAAGAATTTTTTTTGCTACGCAAAAAGATCAACAAAGCGAGTGAGCGAGAAATCATTTTCAAGTGGAAATCGCTCGAGAGAAGAAGAGAAAGTGAATGAAGTAACGTCATTACAATATTTTAGTATACCCGAACGTAACAGTCTGATTTCGTCGCGGTGAAAATCGTGTATTTTTTAATTAATCCTTGGATTGCAGACGATTTTATTAAATTATTTATATTATGGCATGTTCTGTGCGTGAATGTGATGATACAAGACGATATTATAATCCGAATCATTACACTAGTCACCAACACATGTAAATATGATTTTTTATCAGGTCTCCGAGCAGCCTTTGTGTGTCTTTTACATTTGACGTCTTTGGTTGGTAGTAGCTCTGCCTGCGAAGCCGAGGGTCGTAGGTTCGATTCCCGCCCAGTGCAAATATTTGTGTGATGAATTCAAATGTTTGCACTGTGTCTGGGTGTTTCTATGTATAATAAGTATGTATTTAAAACTATATAAGTATTATATCCACTTATATCAGCTATCTGGCCGCCATTATACAATCTCTGCTTAGTTTGGGGTCAGATGGTGTTGTGTGTGAATTGTCCACCAATATTTTATTTATTTATAGAAACAAAGTCCAACAGCCGACTGGTAAGACTTGTTGCACACGTATTAATCCTCTCTCCCTTCCTTCCAGATAGTTCGATTTGCGTCCTTGGTGAGCCAGTCTGTATTGTGAGATATATTTAATGTATATGGTCTTTCATTCTGGGTCGACCAGGGGGTTGTAAAAATATTCGGCCCCTATTCGAGATGATTTTTTTCCAGAGGTTGTCCGGCATCCAGCATTTGGCAAACATAACGCGTCCAATCCCATTTTAACTGCCCCGCTTTCAGACTAGCAACGATAATTTTGGTTATGAAGTGTAAGTAGTACCTATTTTAAGGCATTTTTGCATACCCGATGGTAAGCAACGAGCCCGCCAATAATAACCTCAGCCAAATGGCTAAAAGCTCTAAGATAATAGCACAATGTCACGCAATTAAGAGTCCAAATCATTACCTAGCACTACGCTGCGCTCGTTATTCAGACATATAAGATAATTGAAGTGAAAACTTCTTTAGGCGGCGTCTAGACAGATTTTTCGTGGGCTGTGAAACGATTTCATTCGTCACGCTCGGGTATGATAAGAAAGCTTCGGGTAAACTCGGGACCATGGCTATTGGCCATCTAGAAATACGTCAGCCAATGGGAAAAGCTGACATTTCTAGATGGCCATGCCAAGATGGCGAGGTCACGCCCTTCGGTTACACCCGTGTAGTTTCCAAGGTAAGCTATCAAATTCTGAGTTTTAAGTTTTCACTTCTATCGGCAGTTCCTATGGCTGACCAGATGACCAGAGGGAGGATAATGTTATTTCTGAATATTAGTGTATGTGTAGCCATTAGTAGAACGCACAATACATTTACCAGTGTATATTCGATAAGCAAAACATACTTTAAAAAAAAAAAGAGTGACTGTGAGTGAGTAAAGTAAGACTAAGCCCTGTAATTTCTCTGGAAACATTGCCCTTCAAACCGAAACAATATATGTAATCAAATACATGCGTATTTCTATATTTATTCATCATTTTGACGGCGCCCATGTTCTGCCTATTAGTATGACAACAAAATGAAAATTCCCTTCAACAATTTTCGTCCAGAATTTGTAAGATTGTAAGTACAAAATTGCTACACACATAAAGCAGACAGGTAGACGTTAAAAGCCGTTATTATACCGACTACGAGATAAACTGAATAAGATATAAAATGTCCCGGGCCATAAATCATTCTGGCACATTCTCCTTTACAGCCTTTCGGGGTTTGAGGAATCTTTTACAGCCCTACAGGGACTAGACGATACACATACCTATTACCTTTTTGGGTGTGTGGTTGCTCCGCAAGTAAATATTTTAATACAGGGCTTATTTATTTACCGAATGTATTTTATTGTAACCGAAATAAAAAACGATAAGGATCTGAAATTTGGCGCGCCACAGACAGATTTTTCGTGTGCTGTGAATTAAATTATAAAAAGAAAGCTTAGAAAAGTTAATAACGGTCGGCCGCGTCGAAGGGAAGAGGGGTAGAGACAAAGCACCATCCCGGTGGATAGACACCATCAAAGCCTCAGCAAGGACAAACATCCAGACTTGCTTACGGGTGGCCCAAGACAGGAGTGCCTGGAGGAAAGTGGTCAAGGATGTCGATGATGGTCACGACCCTCAGTAATGAGGATACGATCAAGAAAAAGAAGAATTGAATTCTAGCATCACGCTCGGGAATGGTAAGAAATCTTCGGGTTAACTCGGGACTTGGGACCATGGCCATTGCCCATCTAGAAATTTGTCAGCACTTCCCATTGGCAATCCAGAAATACATCAGCATTTCCCATATGTAAGTTTTTACTTCTATCGGCAGTTCCTATGACTGCCAATTCTTTTTGTGTATGTATATAATATGTATGTTACGCGATAGCTCCGACAATTGTGAGTCAATTGTATGGTTATTTTTAACAGACTTCAAAAAAGGAAGAAAGTTCTCAATTCGGTCGTAGGTTGTTTGTTTGAACATAGTCATCTCGGGAACTATTGGACCAATTTTCAGAAATTCTTACACCCCAATGGTGTGTAAATATGTATTTCATTCCTGAGCCCTGAGATAGTCTATAGATACCTATATAATGTTGTGTATGTACCATATGTAATCATTAGATACATAGTGTTTTTAAAAAATGCATACCTTTTACGGCGCATTAAATAATACTAGTCTAGTACTAATAAATAATAATACTAAATAGAACGGATCGTGGAATTTCGAATACAGTGATATTATGCATGCACATGGGCTACTATTTATCCCGAAAAAATAACGCGAACTCGCCCCTAGTAATGAATATAAAGATGTAAGTATGTAATTAATGTATACAATGTAGGTACAAAACCTTTCAGGCCCTATTGTATTTTGAAGACTAAACAAATCAATGGCCCGTTGTTTTCAGCGGATGACTCAGCCGTCCGAAAGGTTAACGCAAATTCTAGATAATATAAGCGTGTAATGATTTCCGACGCGACATTTCATACTTATGGCACTGCTTACAATGCCCGCGCATTTTTTAACTATAGGTGTGCAAAATTCTATGCTAAACCGTCCGTGCAAATTTGGTAAAAAAGAATGCTTCCTTTATAAAGAATAAAAAGAAAATAGAACGTATTTCTATGTAAGTATTAGAATTATTTGTTATGTATTTCGCAGAAAACACATACCTACTTACGCATATTTTTTAACAAAAAGGGTTGTAGGTACATTATGTATACAACGAAACGTCAACGCAAAATGTACCTAATCTTTAACAAGTACATACTTACTACATTAATTCATACATAATATATAAAATTATTATTAAATATTTAAATATAAATAAGTTATTAGCAATGAAGCTTGAAAATAATAATGCAAAAAATATGTCTCAAATGTCAAAACATTTTAGGGCCTTTTATATTTTGAGGACTAAACAAATCAATAGCCCTTTGTTTTCAGCGGATGACTCAGCCGCCCGAAAGGTTAACGCGAATCCCAGAACAGGGAGCGTGTAGTGATTTACGACGCGACATTTCAGAGTTCTCTAATAACATTTGCGTTATGGGAACTTTATTGTGACCTTTCATTTACTTGAAACACAAGAATTTATTAAAATAATGGCAAAATTTTGTAGTGAAAGATTGTGTAGCACATTGAGCGATTTTCGCTAGGGAAAGCGCTGTTTTATAGGTTTGCGTCTCCTATATTCTAATGTAGCGGCGTAGCGTCAGAGCGCCGGTGTAGTAACGGAGCGGGACGCGCGCGTTAGAATCTTTTTGAATGGGAAATCTTGTGCGTTCGCGTCACTGACATACGTAATAGCAGTATATTTGTAACTATACATATATACAACATAGGTAAGTAGGTACTATGTAACAGTAATGGTGTTTAATACTTCTTAGTTATAAGTGTACACTTATGTCGGCAGTTTAACACGTCAAGCGGCAGGTAGCCCATATGGGCTCCGTGCCGGTATATGACTCATCATGTGAAAAAAATTGAATCTACCCTCAAGAATTTTGAGGTTAGTTTTGACAAAACAAATCATAAGTGAAGCTTTATCATCTATGCATTTTTGCGGCAGCAGTATAAAAAAAAAACAATTTTCATTTTCAAATATATGTTCCAATAGCTGCGTGTAAATGTGCTGCTATGGACAAGCATGTTGCTTACCTTCAGACACATGATCTGCTTGTGTCGTCACTCATAACAAACAAAAACGTATTTATTAAGACTACCAACATTTTTTAAAAACATCCCGTCGTTTTTGCGTCATAGATTTAAAAAGTAAACAAAATAACTACAGAAAACTTATTTTAACCCTAAGCAACAATTAATGCCTATCCATTTAACTCTTCTCCTCTCAGGTCGTTATAGTGCGGAGAAAAACAACTTGTTAGTTTTGTTGTCACGAGCAGAGGATGTGTCAAGTGCGGTACACTCATTGAGCTCCAGTTTTCTTCCCTAGTTTGACCTCTGACGTCAGATTCAGAAGTTCTACTAGGGATGATACGGAACTTTGATTCCGGTTACGAAAATGTCGAATATAATAATTTGTTAACAACGATTTAAACCATAGATGCCTTGAGCACCTTGAAATTGGTAATAAACTATGTTTGTGTATCTAGCGTAAGTGGTTTACACACCACACCACCACCAATAACGCGAATTCCATCCCTACTAATAATCCTGTAAAAATTCAAAACTTGTTTTAAGGAAATACAAGTACAAAGTATTCTACTACTCAAATCCTTTCATTTGATACTCACATTGCGGTTTGTAAAAAAACATTTTATCACAACATTATATTATTTAGAGGCGGCCATTTTGAAACCAAACATAGCTAAGAATCACCGCAAGGAAACTGGCTTTCAAATAACATAAACTGCATCGAAATCGGTCCATCTATTTGAGGGCTATGGTGCCATGGACACACACACACACAGACAGACATCGACGTCAAACTTTTAGTCGGGAGTCACTCGCGTTATTTTCCTGCGGTGAAAATTAACCTTTTATTCCAGATGATAGGTACTGTCTATGTCCGCATTTTAACCCGATCCGTTCAGACATTTTAACGTGATTAAGCAACAAACCAAACTTTCGAATTTTTAGTATTAATATGACATGACATTTTTATTTTGTGAAAGTTCCTTGTTATTTAAATTTGGAACACGTTAGATTTTAGTCTGAAAGAACACAAAAGTCTTTTTATCACGGTAAAATAAAGGGAAAGGGAATTGCGTGGATAAAACCGCGGGGGCTACTGTGGCAATAAGAATCACATATAGGACTGCTCTATTTTCGCACAAACTCTACAGCGTACGACCTCGACCTCACAATCCCCCTTAGTTTCAGTAGAGTAGGACCCCAAAATATCCCCTTAGTTTCGTCCGTGTATAACCCCACTATACTCCCCTTAGTTCGTCGCTGCTGCCGCCCCAGTACTGCAACAATAAGCTATTGAACGAGATGAGGTCTGCAAAGCTCCGGGCTTTATATTCATGGTTGGAAATTACGTCGGGGTATAATTATACATAGATTGGAACAATGCTGACGGTATCGCATCGTCTATTGTACTATGTAATATCATATGTAGTTCACAAACAGAAACCTCGTCATTTACCTACCTACATCACATACAGAAACAGTTTTTTTTAACTTCTTTTGATGTATTACAGAGAAATTTTTCGTGGGCTGTGAATTGAATTCTAGCGTAACGCTCGAGAATAATAAAAAAATTGGCAGTCATAGGAACTGCCGATAGAAGTGAAAATTTGTGACTCAAATGTTTTCACTTTTAATTGAATTGTTTAATTTATTCATTACCTTGTTAGAAGACAAATTATTTGTTAAACCATCGTAGGTCTATGTACATTCGCATAATTTCAACACCGCCAGCTAAATCGATGGTTGCGCCATCTAGTTTTATATCAACGTAATTATACAGAATATTGCAACTCTTTACTGTTTCTTTTGCCCTGGTACTGATACCTAGGGGCAAACGCAACTCTTTTATATTTCTGTTGTCCTGGTATCTGGAGATAAACGCTGGGCTGTTTGAGGTAGGTAATCGAAACTCTTTATTGTTTCTGTTTCTGTTACCCTGGTACCTACCTGGCCGTTTTTACCGAGTTTACCCGAAGATTTCATATCCGATCCGATCCGATCCGATCTATTAATTCTATTATCATAGGTATCCAAGTGTTACGATTGATGAATCCATTTTACAGCCCACGAAAATTCTGTCTATAGCGCGCCTAAAGAAGTTTTCACTTCAAAAATATTAGGGTGAACTTGGGACCACGGCCATTGGCTATCTAGAAATGCGATAGCATTTCTAGACGGCCGATGAGTTTCACCCGCGTAGTTTCCAAAGTGAGCTATCAAATTCTGAGTAAATAAGTTTTCAATTCTACCGGCAGTCCCTATGCCTGCCAATTTTTTTTATTGTAAAGAGTGACGAGACGATCATGGCATGTGCCTGATGGTAAGCAACACGCTCGTCTATAATAGTATAGTGTCATGCAGCTATTGGAACCTGGAGAGTCCAAATCATTACCTAGCACTGCACTGCGCTCGTCATCTAGAGATGTAAGATGCTTTATCTCTACGCCCTGTAATTTCTCTGGATACATTGCCCTTCGAACCGGAAAGTGTTTTAGTATGTTAGTTTTATAGCATGTGTCATAGTGATGTTTGCCCATTAGGTACTATCATTATATACAGAGACACACAGATTACAGAAACAAAACACAGAGACAGATCAATTACTAATTGGTGAATAAAAAAATTGGCAGTCATAGAAACTGCCGATAGAAGTGAAAACTTATAACTCAGAATTTGACAGCTTACCTTTTGGGATGATTTGAAAAAAATGTATCAACCAGAATCAGTCTTCTCCATGTAGGATTTTAAAAAAGTTGATACCCTTGGATATCAGCTATACCTAAGGAGCTCTACAACTTTCGGAATAATTAGTAGTATTTGTATTATTCCAGTCTATTAATAATAATAAATACCAACGTTCCAAATTTCAGATTCATCCGTTCAGTTCTCACAACGTTAATGAGCAACAAACATCTAAACATCCAAACCTACATATTTGCAATTAGAAACGCAAAATTTTATTGAGTAAGATTCTAAAAATAAAACATAATTGACAAAGCTATAATAAAATTACCGTAATGAATGACAGATGATTAATTAGATTTAGCCCATAACCGTTTTAAACTCCCAGAGGGATAGCACCCAAACCCGCGTGTAACAAAGACTTTTGCTCTACATTCAGACACAACTAGAGGTACCTACATACATAAAAATCTCGTGTTTTAGTGTTTGTATTTTCACTCCTCCAAAACGACTAGACCGTTTTGGTAAATTTGTTTGTGTGTTTGGTAAGAGAAGAAGGAGGTATGAGAATTAAGTATTTTGTACCCTCCTTCCCCCACTCTTTTTTATTATTTTAACCCCCGACTAAAAAGAAGGGTGTTATAAGTTTAGTTTGACGTCGATGTCGGTCTGTCAGTCTGTGTGTGTCTGTCTGTGGCACCGTAAAGCTCAAACGGATCGACCGATTTCAATGTGTTTTTTTATTTGAAAGCTAGTTTCCGTGAGGTGGTTCTTAGCTATATTTGGTTAATATTGATCAATATGGCGGCGTCCACAAAATGGCTGATAAAATATTTCTTTATAACTTTCCTCAATATAGGTATCAATTGAAAGGGAACTAGTAGAATACTAAACACTATGACAAATTTCAAATCTAAGATAGCCGCCACCATAATGGCGAATTACATTTTTTTTCACTACTCCCTCAGTATGAGTATCAAATAAATGGACCAGTAGTAGAATGTTGTACAAATTTCAAATCCAAGGTAGTCAGGGGTAGGTTTAAATAATAATAATTTAACAACGAACCACGTGAAATTTTGTACATGAAGTGTCAAGTGAAGTGTCAAGGTTTTGTTACGTTGGGGTTAGATAATAAGTTAGAATAACAAGTAAAACAACTCCAATATTAATGCAATACAATAATATAATCGGCTGGTATCGGTCATGTCAACTTTAAAAACAAAACCTCATCATCTGTACCTATTCCAGCTTTTCAGATTTTCCATTCCAAGGTTTTAAAGAACGCTTTTAACGATAGAGCTACTTTTTAAGTTTATGATTTTGTGTACTATTTTTAAGTGAGTTCAAAAAAGAAGGAAGTTCTCAGTTCGGTTGTCATCATATGTATTTTTATCGATACCTTCGCCAATCGTGGATCGATTTTCTGGCTCTTGTGTAGATCATAGTTTAGAGAGAAATTTAATTTATCTAGACGACATAAGCTGTGATAGCTCCAGATAGATGGTCGAGTATCTAAATTAAATTTTAAGTTGAAGGCGCTTTTTGTTTTTTCGCAGCAAATATATTATTAATCGGTGCGTTAAATAAGTAAGTACCTATTAATCTATCCATCCGTTTAGGTGCTACGATGGCACAAAGAAATACATAGACACATCTGAGTGAATTGTAACGTAGCAATCTAGGTACATGGTGGTTTTCATGAGTTCGTCTCGGTTCTAATCCCACTGCTGGCTCTCGAGTCTTTCTTTTGCAAGTAGACAGTCAAAACCACAATCCACCACGGTATATAATGTAAGGTTTTTTTTCATGATTGTACTTCTGCTATATTGAGAATCTGCTATTTCGAGAATCTGATATTTCGAGAATCTGATATTTTGAGAATCTGATATTATGCGAATGAGCCATATTGGCAGACTAGCAGTGCCCCGTGGTTTCACCCGCGTAGTTCCTGCTCCCGTTATTTTGTCGGATTAAAAAGTAGCCTACGTGTTATTCCAGACCGTTCTCTACCTAGGTATGTACCAAATTTCATCCAAATCACTTTAGTAGTTTTTACGTGAAAGAGTGACAAACTTCCATCCATCCAATACTTGCAAACTTTCACGTTTATAATATTAGTAGGATGACACAATATCCTCGAAGAAGAAGTAGTATTTCTTGGAATCGGACAGTTTTCCCACGATGTTATCATTCTCCGTTAAGAGTGCGCCCAATGCCAGGGAAAAATCAGTTTTCACCCGCGCGACGCGTTTCTTAATGCGATATACATAAAGTTGAGAATAGCATGACACAGTTTGGAGGAAAAATCAATATTAAATCAGGAGTCCATTTTTGACCAAGTTTTATTTAATTACTCAATAATTAAACATAAATTTAAAAAAGTGTTCGGTTACTTTACTAGAACGTACAATTAGGAATTTTATTACCAAAAAATAATGTGGGGTCATCGCTGATAATTTCGAGTACTCGAATGAAAACGGGTTTTTTCGGTGTCATTTTTTTTTTTTATTTGTCATAGTTTTTAGTTTCTTTACTTCAGTGAGCGGCGTCGAAAATGTCCTTTTTTCGTTTTCTGGCACTAGGCGCCATCTTAATCCCAGTGATGTAGCCAAACTCGTAGACCGAGCTTAGAACATCTGCATGGTCTAATACCATCTTGTCCTTTGTTCTATCGGACTAGTAGCTCAAAAACGTGACATCGTTTCGTGGTTGACGTTCCAAAGACTGCAACGAAGAGGTTGACCCTACTTTTGTGATAAGAACGTCTAGGTTGTGGAATGCGTTGTCGAAGTGGGTTTTCCCCAGTGTTTGCAATCTTGTAGTCTTCAAATCGAGAAAGAATCAGTTTCTACTAGGTAAGCACGGTCCATCGTAGACCGCATCGTCACTTACGTCATCAGGACGTCTACTCTCTTTCTACGAAAACGTAATTTCGAAAAAAAACTCGCCACTTTCCTGCTCTCGTTCTATTTCGTTTCGTCCGATAGAACATTGTTTGACGTTTAAATGTTAGCTTACTTTAATTAGAGTAGGCTTAGAAGATTTAAACGGACAAAACGACGGATCAAAGTAGAATCGGAGTAGGAAAGTCGCGAGTTTATTACAAATTACGTTTACGTAGAAAGAGAATAGACGTCCAGGCGAGATGGCGATAAAGTGTAAACCTATACCTAACATTTTAAAAAACGTATTACCTGTCTTTACGTCTAGGGTTAAAAATAAAAGGTCTCGTCAATATATTTGCAAGTCAAGAGTAAATAAAATGAAATTGTATTCTGTTTGATTGGGTACCTATAAAATGTTTTTGGGTCGATCATAAAATACGAATTATGGGCTGTGATTCGCAACAACTAACCACAAAAAAAGAGATAGCCAGTATAACATGACCCCAACTCTCTATGAGATTCAGCATAGTAATAGATCAAGTTATACCCTTGTTGTTTGCGTTTTGGTTTAGGACACAGGAAATTACGGCTCGGTTCGTTGGATCAGGCATAAAAATGATCATGAATTTTCCAACGAATCTTTTCCAAGTTTTACTTGCTTAGAATTTATTAATTATAGATTTATTTGGTACTTCATAAGTCTTTACTTCATCTTCGACATCAACGCCGCTTACTAATGGGTGAATTGGTGGTCAAACAGTGTTATTCGCATTAAAAATATATGAAGTTACTTTTAACGGACTTCATAAAAGGAGATTTTTAATTGGTCTGTAGGTACCTATAATTTTGTAAATTGCTTCAAAAGAGGAATCGGTTTTTGTATATATATATATTTTTTTATATAGCATAGAGTGACGAGACGAGCATGTCATGTGCCTGATGGTAAGCAACATGCCTGCCACATAACAGCACAGTAACACGCAGCTATTGGAACATGATAGTCCAAATCATTACCTAGAACTGCACTGCGCTCGTCACCCAGAGATCTAAGATATTATGTCTCTAAGCCCTGTAATTTCTCTGGAATCATTGCCCTTCAAACCGGAACACAGTAATGTTTGCACATTACTGCTTGGCGGTAGAATATTTGGCAAAGGTGGTACTTCCCCAGGCGGACTCTGCTAAGAGTCCTACCACTACAAAAGCAATATGTATATGTTAAGCAATAACTCCACCAATTGGGAATCGATTTTGATGATTAATTTTTTTAGGTAGACTTCACAGGTAGTCCCATATAAATTGTATTGAAATCGTTTCAGCTGTTTTTAAAAAATCAAGAAAAATCTGAAACTTTTGTTGGTGGTATTTTCGATTACCTCGAAGTCTCACTGGAATAGTGTGTTAAGTCGGTTTTACAAAAAATATCAAATTTTGTTGATTGTCTGAGTTTCATTTTAAATTGGAGTTTTGTTTTTGAAAGAAAAATCATGATTATAATACGTATTCTTTGTCTTATTAATAAGATAATGAATCACAGGTAGTTAGTTCAAAATAAATAATTATTTTATTTGCGTTTATCATAATCAGCCATTTTCATGTTTTCACAGTAGGGACTCTACGGGAGTTAGAGTACTTCTCTGAAAAGGAGATAGTCAAGGTATACTGGCCAAGTGCGGGTTGGAGGAAGAGGAATGACATCGAAAGACTGTTTTCTTGACACATGCCAGTTTCCAGACAATATTTTTCTGCTATGTTGAAGTCAATTCTGATGAAAATCTCGTACCTAGACCTGTAGGTACTTGGAGAGATACCTACTCAAAGTGCAGATGGGTATCGAATCTACTATACTTACATCACGATTACAAAATCGGGCACAACCGATTAATAATAAATTGGCTATAGTTTCCATACACGCAACGTTAAAATTTAATACTAATTACTGAATACAAGGTGTAAAATACAAGCAAAAGTAACGCAAACATCGTAATAACACAAATTTTAATTAAGTAAAAAGCTTCTACTGAATGTACAAATCCCTTGTCGGGTATTCGTAATCTACACGCACTCATGTTAATCTAGTTTTATGAAACGGCTATGTGACGATTAAATTAATTTCAATTGAATCGTAACACAAAAAAAATGGCTGTTTAAAAATTAAGTAGGCAAGTATTGTGATCGTTAGGAACCGTAAAGATTAAAAAAAACAACAAACGGACAGCAGTTCTAAATGCGCATTTCAAAAAACTATTGCATTTCAAAAAAAAAATAACAAAGAAACGTAGGAATTAAAACAATAACAATATAATTTATCAAAGGCACTCACATAAACACAGGACCTTTGCCACCATCGTCGAAGTAACGTCGAAAATCGCAGGAAAATTATTTTTAACGCTATGGAAAACCATTTTGTGATCTCCTTAGCTACCGTTTCCCCGACTAAATACACAAATCAACTTCCTATACCATTTACACGGAATAATAAAACAAAACTCTAGTTTTCATCTATCACCGACAGCTTTGGCATGTATTTTGTAACATCTGCTACTTGTAAAGTAAGCGTCGAAATGGAATTTTACTTTTTGTACTGAGCGACTTTGATCAAATGGCAGACATCTTGTGACGTTTTTTTTTTAGGGGGAAAAATCGATGGTTTTACGCATGCGCAGATTTTCTCCTTGGCCTATTTCGTGCGAGGTATCGCGACCGTCACGGAAAACATTTCTCTTTGTAATACAGAAATGGCGGTCATATTTTATGAATGGAAGTATTTTATTCATTCATCCGTTATTTTTAGAAGCGATATTAATCAATGAGTAGCGAAAGTTTTGTTTTTCTTCCATTATCATTCTCTGCTTAATATAATGATACGTTATTCATGAATCCATGAAAGCTTACTACAAAATAAAATTACAAATATAAAAGACATTTAAAGAACAATATATGTAGTAAAATACCAAAATAAAAATATTTTACCATAACAAATGAAAAATAGTTCAAACAACTAAATATTAGTTAGTTTGAAGGGGCCTTTTCCGCACTTAGCCTCTTTATTGAGCCATTGTGCTTGACTCTTACGTCTCTTACTAGGTACCCTTTTTCTACTTCAACCAACTGGCTATCCCAGAAAGCCAGTGTCCTTTTCAGGTTGTAAAAGGTTTCCGGGAGAGATGCTGTTGAATGGAGGAATTGATCTGCCACACTACTGCATTTCATTAGGCCTCAACCACGTACTGTGGCGTTTTTTCGTACTCCATTCATCCCCTGCATAGAGGGCTGTATGTCACACCTATGGTAAATTAGTGCTTATTTAATTAGGAGATATTTTATTCGAAAAAAACAAAAAAAATGTATTGTAAATGTATAAAAAAAATCTGTGACAAATCTTGGCAAGAAACTCTGCAAAATTTAGTAGACTGAATTTAGTCGCTATTGAATTCAGTGAAATGTAATAGCATTCAGTAAGCTGGCATACTATTAAATATAAAATACAGGGAGGATTGGTTGTTTTTAAACTTGCTTCGAAATTCAGTCAACTAAATTTAAAAACAAGTGTAATAAGCCTTTTTTTACAAGGAGAAAAAGTGCAGAATACTTACCTACTATTTTTTTTTTCAATTATGCACGAAAAAAAACGCAAACTACCACGTATTTGACACACACACGCATTAACTACTATTTTGCTTAAGGTGCGTCCCCCAGCAAAACGAGTTTTTTGTCCAGTTTTAAGAGCTATCTACTCATTAGCCAAAACAATTATCAACTGGTAAAAAATACATTAAATTTCTACAACTTCTTGGCTTCAAAATGGTAGTTTTTTTTTTTTTTGTTAATGAACTTATTGTTTAAATAATCGCCTCACAACCATTATTTTGATTTTGTACTTACACCCACGGATAGACAATTCCATTACGAACATTTTGGTAGTTTTATTTTTTTCAAAAGACCAAAATCTGATTTTATAAAGAGTTTATTCTAAAATTTGAGCGTAAAACAGCGACAAATCCTACTGTTTCTCTCTTGCTCTTTCTTGCGATGTGCGATAAGGAAAGAAATACTCAAGGTCATTTGCTCGGGGTACGCCCTTAAGTTAATAATAAAGTTTGTGGTAAAATCGAGAATAGATTATTATATAACCTTTGCTTTGAATACCCACTAATGTGCTAAGTGCTAAGATTATAAAGCTGAAGAGGTTGTTTGTTTGAACGCGCAAATCTCAGGAGCTGCTGGATCGATTTCAAAAATTATTTAGCCGGTGGATATGTACTTACCTGATTCTTGAGTGCTATGAGCTATAATATATATATTACTAGCGGCCCGTTCCGGCTCGCTCGGGTTTGCTCGGATCATAACCTAGACACTGTCTGCAGCGCCATCTGCCGGGCTTATTTGTGAATCTAAACCATCTTCGAATCCACTTGTACACACATAAAAATCATTCAAATCGGTCCCGCCGCGCGCTGTTTAGGAGGAGTTTGCTGTCAAGTGATTAAATTACTAAAATAGCTATTAAAAAATAGGGGCTGGTGATAAAAGGGTAAAAATTTAGGGTTGTGTGTATTTTTAGTGCCATATTATAAAAAATAAAAACAAAAAAAATTGTTCAAAGATTAAAAAAAAATTAGGGGTGAACAACCCTTATGGGTTATGCCCCTTAGGGGTATGAAAAACAGATAGTAGCCGATTTTCAGACCTACTGAATAATGAATATGCATATAAAATTTGGTAAAAATCAGTAAAGCCGTTTCGGAGGAGTAAGGTAACTAACACTGACACGAGAATTTTATATATAAGATGTACTACGGGCGAAGCCGGGGCGGAACGCTAGGTTTTTTATAAACATCGACCACTAGGCGTCAAATTCAATTCATTTGTATAATAAAATATGCAACCCTCGGAAGAGGTTACATATTTGAGCCCTTTGGGGTTGAGACATTGGGCCCGTACTATACTGTAACTTCGAGAACAGGCCATCTGGTGGGAACATAGATACAGTCAAATGAGCGCCCACATCAACGCAGACTTGAGCATGCACTCTCAAACCAGTTACGAAGTCTAGCAAGTGAAGGCACGTCGAGTATTGCTAGGACCAATATTGGGCTCCAAGCTCCTGCTATGATTCAAACTGGGCATATACTAGACCTACATTCGTACGTGTCTTACCTATAGTGCGGCGGAGTGATACCTACACTTCTTGCACGACCAGTTAAAAAATAGACTTCGAGGTAAGCATACCTAATATCACCCTGAGGATGATTCCAGGAGCCGGCCGGTACTTATGAAATGTTGTGATCGCCCAAGATAAACATCGAAACGGTGGTGTGGTTAGTCTGGGTCGTGGTGTGCCATTTCCCATTCATGCCATCATGGGGGCCGGGAGCTCACCTCATCTTCAAAAGCCTTTCCGAGCGCTTGGTCGACGCGACGCGACGCGTGACCAAAATGCTGGCGTTTATTTGGCCCAACGCATAAGCACTGCCATTCAGCGTAGTAATGCCGCCAGCATGCTGTGTACGCTTCCGATTGGTAGTGGGCTTGCAGTGGGCAGGTGTGTATTAAGTGTAAGTGTTAGTTAGGTATGTAGCGTAGTGTAGTAGTTCTCATTGTATTTTAGTTTTGTTAATAAAGGCTCTGCCCGTAAAAAAAATTGTATTTAATGTATGCTGCAATAAACTAAATCCCACCAAAAACATTCTGTAAAAAAACTAGCCAAGTCTCGATGAAGCTGCATATTTATCTCTAAAAAGTAATGCAATCTAGACAAAGCCGTGCCAAGTCTAAGGTTCCTTACTGCGATTTCTTTATTATTATAGTTAATGTTGTGTGAATTGGCCGTTGAAGGGTACACAAGGGTACAAAACCAGGTGCTCCATGACACCATTGCACCAATCTGTCGCCAGAATCGCTACCATTGACGCTGGAAAATGGCCACTTGGAAAACGTTGATTCAATAACCAGTCAATTGTTTTTGTTTTACTATTTACCTAAATTGGGTGTATCCTATATGGTGTGAATGCTGCAATAAACTAAATGTACTTAGTTATTTTAAAGTTATTTGAACAGTTCTTCTTTGAGTTATTTTACTACGATGTTGATACTTAAAATAAACGGACAGTACCTACCTACCTACCTATAATTAGAATCAGGAAAAGTTTTTGTGTAGGCTGGCGTGGGAAGTTCGCTTGAAAACTTGAAACCATTTTATGGACAATTAAATATAAATAGATTCCTCACATAAACAGCTCACTAAATGTTTTCACAGATGGAACTCAGGGCCTTCTCTCGCAAAAAGAAAGTCTAGTCCATAATTTTAAAATTTGACTGCCCTCGTGGCTTAGTTGGTAGTAACTCTGCCTGCGAAGCCGAGGGTCGTGGGTTCGATCCCCACCCAGTGCAAATATTTGTGTGATGAATTCAAATGTTTGCACTGTGTCTGGGTGTTTATATGTATAACTAGCTGAACGCGCGCGCGTTGCTACGCCATCTATCGAAAATTGATCGTACCAATTCAAATTTTGAACAAATTCGGTTACTTAAGGTTCTAATGACGCAACCTTTAACATATTATGACATATGCTGTCACGCAACGAAAGCTCTCAAAAAGAATATTTTTCCCCCGTTTTTGTTACATTTTTCATTCATTCTCAGCTCCTGTTTATAGTAGCGTAATGTTGAATAGCCTAAAGCCTTCCTCGATAAATGGACTATCCTACAAAGAAATAATCTTTCAATTCGGACCAGTAGTTTCAGAGATCCTTGCGTTCAAACAAACAAACAAACAAACTCTTCAGCTTTATAATATTAGTATAGATAAGTATGTATTTAAAACTATATAAGTATTATATCAGCTATCTGGCCGCCATCATACAAGCTTTGCTTAGTTTGGGGTCAGATGGTGTTGTGTGTGAATTGTCCACACATATAAAAAAAAAAAAAAAAAAAAACCTACTACGCTGGCCCAGTGCGGGTTGGTGGATGACACATGACTGAGATTTAGTCTTAAATCTATTTAGTCGGACCCGCTGTCTAGTCATATCGAGATTTAGTCCTAAAGCTTCTAACCCCTTCGAAAGATTCCAGGTATATGTCGGTTTCCTCACGATGTTTTTCCTTCGCCGTTTTAAGCTAGCGGCAACACATGACTGCAAAATAAAGTAGCCAAGTGCGAGTTGGACTCGCCCATGAAGGGTTCCGTTGCAGCAAGTAACATAATATACATAGTACACATAGTTCTTGTAGTTCGTTGTAACTTTGATCGAAGTTTTAATAATAGTGTATTTATGACGTACTAAAAAAAACTACTCATCAGATCGAGTTCAAACTAATTTTCGTTGGTAGTTTTCATGGTAATGTACATCATATATTTTTTTTAGTTTTTTCATTCTCTTACTTTAGAAGTTAGAGGGGGGGGACACACATTTTACCACTTTGGAAGCGTCTCTCGCGCAAGTTATTCAGTGTAGACAAAAATTATGTTAGAAACCTCAACATCATTTTTGAAGACCTATCGATAGACACCCCACACGTGTAGGTTTGATGAAAAAAAAATTTTGAGTTTCAGTTCTCAGTATGGGGGGCACCCCTAATTTTTGTTTTTAGGGTTCCGTAAAACGTAAAAACGGAACCCTTATAGATTCGTCATGTCTGTCTGTCTGTCTGTCTGTCCGTCCGTATGTCACAGCCACTTTTCGCCGAAACTATGAGGACTACACCGTTGAAACTTGGTATGTAGATGTATTCTGTGAACCGCATTAAGATTTTCACAAAAGTTTTTTAAAAAAACAAAAATTAGGGGTGCCCCCCATACTAAGAACTGAAACTCAAAAATTTTTTTTTCATCAAACCTACACGTGTGGGGTGTCTATCGATAGCTCTTTAAAAATGATGTTAAGGTTTCTAAAATAGTTTTTGTCTACACTGAACAATTTGCGCGAGAGACACTTCCAAAGTGGTAAAATGTGTGTCCCCCCCCCCCCCCTCTAACTTCTAAAGTAAGTGAATGAAAAATCTAAAAAAAATATATGATGTACATTACCATGTAAACTACTAACGAAAATTAGTTTGAACTCGATCTGATGAGTAGTTTTTTTTAATACGTCATAAATACACTATTATTAAAACTTCGATCAAAGTTACAATGAACTACAAGAACTATGTGTACTATGTATATTATGTTACTTGCTGCAACGGAACCCTTCATGGGCGAGTCGAACTCGCACTTGACCACTTTTGTAAAAATCTTAATGCGGTTCACAGAATACATCTACTTACCAAGTTTCAACAGTGTAGTTCTCATAGTTTTGGCAAAAAGTGGCTGTGACATACGGACGGACAGACAGACAGACAGACAGACAGACAGACATGACGAATCTATAAGGGTTCCGTGTTTACGTTTTACGGAACCCTAAAAACAGTGGTGCGCGTGTGGTTTTGAACCCGGGGTTTCCGGATCAGCAGTCGCCATAACGTAACTACCTAATTAGTCCAATCTAAGCAATACTTATATTATGGGAGTATGGGGATTTTTTGGAGCTGGGTAAATGTATGTACCTACCTACCTACATATCTACAGGTGTGGTCCCAGCCTTATATTTTTGATGGGGTCCCCAATAATCAAACAAAACATTGTAAATTGTAATGTGTTAATGTTATACTATAAGAGAGACGAGACGAACTTCTTAGCATTCCATGGATTCACCGTGCGGGTGCCGGGTCCATTGTGTGGCAGAGAGATAAATCTCGAATAGACCCCAAGACTTGTGACTCGGGCGTAGGTTTAAAAGGGGCCCCTTTTGGTGACGTACGTCAACACTCACCTTCACTATTCGTATTTCTCTCCCTGCCCAGCCAAATCCGATATGATCCTACTAGTGCAGCTTTAGATACTCGTTCTAGTATAGAACTTAATGCACTTCTGGACAAGCCAAAGTCTTTAAGCAGGTTATAGAGAGATTTTGCTGGTATACCTCTCGCTCCTACTTCTACAGCGTATGTAAATTAACTACATAGCCATTTTTTGTTAATTCGTTTTGAAGGTCGTAATACTTATTTTGTTTCATCGATGTAATTACTAGCAGAACCCCGCGGTTTCACCTGCGTCGTTCACGTTACTTTCTCAGGATTAAAAATAGACTACTTACGTGTCTGAGAAAGTGTCTCTTCTTTGCCAATTGTTCAACCGCCAAACAGAAATATGCAAACATCACTGTTTACCTACCGGTTTGAAGGGCAATGCTTTCAGATAAATTACAATTCATCGAGAGAAATCATCTTATTACTCTGGTATTTTGTATTATGATTTGAACTCTTCCTGTTCCAGTAGCTGCGTTAAACTGTACTTTATGGGCAGGCATGTTGCGTCCCATCATGCACCTGGACGTGTACTCTAATTCTACGAAAACGTAATTTCGAAAAAAACTCGCGACTTTCCTGCTCTCGTTCTACTTCGTTTCGTCCGATACTACATTGTTTCACGTTTAAATGTTCTAAGCGTACTCTAATTAGAGTAGGCTTAGAACATTTATACGGCTAAAACGACGGATCGAAGTAGAATCGGAGTTTGAAAGTCGCGAGTTTATTACGAAATTAAGTTTTCTTAGAAAGAGAGTAGACGTCCCGTTCTGCTCGTCCCGTGAGTCCCATTACTGTTCCTGTTACTGTATCTATATATATAAAAATCAATGCCACTTTTCGTTGTTAATAAAGTCCTCCTAAACGGCTGGGCCGATTTGAATGATTTTTTTTGTACACGTTTAAGTAGGGCTCTGGATGGTTTAGATTCACAAATCAGCCCGGCAGATGGCGCTTTAGTTGGTATCTAGGTTATTATCCGAGCGAAGCCGGCACGGGCCGCTAGTATATTATAAAAAAATTGGCAGTCATAGCATAGGAACTGCCGATAGAAGTGAAATTTACAATAACTCAGAATTTGATAGCTTACTTTGGAAACTACGCGGGTGAAACCGACGGGCGCTGCTAGTCTGGAATAAATCTTCAATACGTGTAGAAGTCTAGATCAGTCTTCTAAGCATAGCCATCTAGATTAGTATTATAAGCATGGCCACCTAGAAATGCGTTAGGTCTCGAGTTCACCCGAACATTTCCGAGCATGACGCTGAGCTTCATTCAGACCCCACGAAAAATCTGTGTGTGGTGCGTCAATAGAAGTTTTCACTTCAAAGACCAGGGGGTCTACCGCCTAACGAAAAAAGCTTTGACCCTTTGGCATTGCCGTCTCTTTCATTTCAAGCGAGAAGAAAAGAGACAGCAACGTCAAAGCGTCAAGAGTCAAAGCTTTTTTCGTTAGGCGGTAGAAGCGCCGGGGGTTTACCGCCGAACGAAAAATGTCATAGCTTTGATATTTCTCTCTCTTTTCTTTTCGCTTGAAATGATAGAGACAGCATTAGCAAAGCGATAGCCGATTTAGTTAGGCGGTAGAAGCGCTGAAATAGTAGGTATTTACATGACGTATGTATACTCGAAATATACGTGTACCTACTGTAGGAACGCACCGTCGTAGATCGCATCGCAGTCCAACGTAAAACTAGCAAGTACCTAATCAAGAAAAAATTGCAGTCGTAGGGACTGCCGATAAAAGTGAAAACCTCATTCTCAGAATTTGATTGCTCACTTTGTAAACTACGCGGGCGAAACCGGAGGGCGTGGCCATGACCATGGCCATTTAGGTCATCCGAGTTTACCCGGAGATTTCTTTAATTTACGAACGTGACGCTTGGACTCAAACGGAAAACCTGTATTTGGTGCGCCAAAAGTTTCACTTTAAAAATACAAATAGATTAAAAACAACGTAACAAAACGCCATACCTCACTTATGAAACCATTTCAAATTAGACAAAATACATTACAATCCAATGGTACTACTCATAAACTTATTTTATTTTTCATAGCCTTACACAGAAACAGTACTATTACAAAACCAACAGTATACAAAGATAGAAATATTTTTTATATTGCAAACAATGTGTAGAAAGGTACACGGCGTAGTAGAGTCAAACCTCTTCGTTCGAGTCTTTGGCACCTCAATCATGAAACAATATCGCTTTTTTGAGCTATGTGCGGTACGATAAAAAAGAGCAAGGTGGTATTAGAACATGCAGATCAATTGCACACCTCTCCGATGTGTATCGGATACCACAGAAATCTAAATAATATTATTTAGATTTCTGTGGACGAAACCTTTAAAATATAGACACATGCTGTCACGCAACGAAAGCTCTCAAAAAGCAATATATTTCCCGTTTTTGTTACATTTTTCATTCACGCTCCGCTCCTTCCTCGATAAATGGACTATCCAACAGAGAAAGTATAAAGAAGAGAAAGAACAGAGAAAGAAGACAGAAGGAGAAGAAATTACGTGTTTCGTAAAAAGAGAGTCCAGGAGACTCTAAGTTATGATTTTTCACTGAAGCCAAATCAATTTTTAGGGTTCCGTAAAACGTAAAAACGGAACCCTTATAGATTCGTCATGTCTGTCTGTCTGTCTGTCTGTCTGTCTGTCTGTCTGTCCGTCCGTATGTCACAGCCACTTTTTGCCGAAACTATGAGAACTACACTGTTGAAACTTGGTAAGTATATGTATTCTGTGAACCGCATTAAGATTTTAACAAAAAAAAATAAAAAAAAGAAAAATTAGGGTTGCCCCCCATACTGAGAACTGAAACTCAAAAATTTTTTTTTCATCATACCTACACGTGTGGGGTATCTATGGACAGGTCTTCAAAAATGATGTTGAGGTTGCTAAAATCATTTTCGTCTACACTGAATAATTTGCGCGAGACACATTTCCAAAAAGGTAAAATGTGTGTCCCCCCCCCTCTAACTTCTAAAGTAAGATAATGAAAAATCTAAAAAAAATATATGATGTACATTACCATGTAAACTACTAACGAAAATTAGTTTGAACTCGATCTGATAAGTAGTTTTTTTTAGTACGTCATAAATACACTATTATTGAAACTTCGATCAAAGCTACAACGAACTACAAGAACTATGTGTACTATGTATATTATGTTACTTGCTGCAACGGAACCCTTCATGGGCGAGTCCAACTCGCACTTGACCACTTTATATTAAAATAGAATCATGCTATGATCAAATTTAATTTTAGCATTCCACGTTCCATAGTACAAAAAAAAATTTAATGTCAATTCCATGATATTTAAATTTGCACATCGTTGAGCGTCATTGTTTTAATTGTTGTTGTTTTACACTTGACCGCCATCTCGCCTGATGATAAGCGACGATGCAGTCTACAATGGAGCGTCTAGACTCTAGAAGAACCCGATTCACTCTCAAAGTAACTTAAATAAATACCGATCACACCTATGAATTTGCTTACTATAGCCAGAATTGGGATGATACAATCTAATTAGTCCGTTACGTAGATTATGGAAAAATATGGGACACGTTTTTTGTTTGTTTTGAGCAAAAAATCCATGTTAACAAAAAAACGATTAAAAATCAACAAGGATATAGATCGTCAAACTTCCGGAGTGGGAGGCCTGTGACATCACGTCCACATAAAAATTGTATATAGACGTGACAGCACTCGAAACTTCTTAGCACTATATCTTTGTCATTTTTTGTACGTGGAACAAAAGAAAAATTACGTATACAATATTTTTTACTAATTTAACTGACTAATGCCCGAGCTACACGACGCTAGTTTTTGATGCTAGGATAGCAAGCGAGCCTCGTGTAGTTTTTTAGGGTTCCGTACCCAAAGGGTAAAAACGGAACCCTATTACTGAGACTTGGCGTCCGTCCGTCCGTCCGTCTGTCACCAGGCTGTATCTCAAGAACGGTGATACCTTGACAGTTGAAATTTTCATACATGATGTATTTCTATTGTTGCTATAACAACAAATACTAAAAATAAAATAAAAATAATATTTAAGGGGGCTCCCATTCAACAAACTTGATTTTTTACCGTTTCTTGCTCGATTACTTTATCCCAAGCGAACTAGATGGCGCCACTAGTAAAAGTAAAACGGGATATCGAATTCGTCGTCAGAATCATGAGGCAAAAATCAAAATTTTAATGAAACTTTTTGCCTGTCTGCGGAAATTACGATGTATACGGAATTCCGAATAAAGCCAAAGAGGTTTTCGCCGTTTATTTGCTAATGGTACGGAACCCTTCGTGCGGGAGTCCCACTCGCACTTGGCCGGTATTATTTGTGACATTTGCAATGCCCGTAAAGGGCGACTAAGTTGTAAGTGGCTATACCTATTATTATTGTAAGATCATAATGTACACTTAGTGGCAAATAAAGATTTGAATTTTGAATTTGAATTTGAATTGACCACAACGATATTTTATTTATTCGTCAATGACCGCCAATTGTTTTTTTAAGTGACTTATGGCAGGTGATGTGGCTTTTACTGTCGAAGGCCTAACGAATTTAAGGCTAATGCAGGGCCCTACTAACATAATCTTACCGTACTCCGAATACTACATCTCGTATGATGACTAACACAAGGGCACTTCAGACAGTACGACCTAATCATCATCATCATCAGCCGCGAGACGTCCAGATAGGCCTCCCACTTAGATTTCCACAACGAACGATCCTGCGCAACCTGCAACCAGCGGTTTCCAGCCACCTTTGTGAGGTCATCAGTCCAACTAGTGGGAGGCCGCCCAACACTGCGTCTTCCGGTTCGTGGTCGCCACTCGAGAACCTTTCTTCCCCATCGGTTGTCAGTTCTGCGAGCGATGTGGCCTGCCCATTGCCACTTCAGCTTACTTACTCTTTGAGCTATGTCGGCTACTTTCATACTTTTGCGAATATCATTTCAGATTTTATCGCACAAAGAGACTTCGAGCATAGCTCTCTCCATAGCTCATAGGAACGACCTAACAGGAACAACAAAACTACACAGTTCGCTAAGTGTACGGGGACCTTCGTTTACTACGCTGACGACACCGACGACGCCATCGGTCGGTTCGTGCGGCGAGCGTTGGCTGCATCACCGAAGACCATCCGAGAGTTCAACCTACAGATGGCCATCAGGGACAGAAATGCAGCCGTAGTGGAAGCTCTGGGCCGAGAGTAGGCGGCTTAGGCAAATAGCAAGGCAAAGACTCAATGTGGAGTCGATTACTAGCGGTAGAATCCCAACCGATAGTGATCGGCTCTACAGACGAGCTCTAGAATTAAGTTTGAAATGTGCCCAACTCCCCCCTATTTTACTTTTCTTCTCCTACTCCAAGAAATCTGTAAAAAAGAGATTGTATTGACAAAGATCACGGACCCCGGAGTCTGTGGAGTAGATATTTAAATAAAAGTGTACCGTTTGTGCACAACCCAAGATTCAATACGCGATAGTGGACAGCTAATTGGAATGGTAGCATGTCACGATACTCGTAATCGGGGTAGCGTAAAAACTTCGAATCCAGAACTAAAACATACTTTATAGTAGTGTTGCGTTGTCAACTGTTATTAGTTGGTCCCAAAATATTATGGCATTAAGCAGTATATTACAGTTTAACGTTTAACCGTTGAGTTACAGTACCTAATGGTCATAAAACTATTTCTAACAAATATACATTTTGTTTTTGGAACGAAGTTCCTTATCGCGCGTTATGAAAGGGAGCTAGACGGAAAAAAATCTCACGAAAAAGCTGTAACGTTTTGTGCATTGTGGCTTGTGGCGTGATAGAATTAGAATACCTACAATAACAAATTTCACCAATGTGAACAACGACCGGTTGGCGCAAATAGTAAGTAAGTGGTCACCTATGAAGCTAGGTACCCCCGGTTCGAATCCCGGTAGTTACCGCTATAGTCTTTTTGTTCTTTTTTTTTCTCTTCATATAATTTATCATCCCTACATTATCTTTATAAAATTAGTGTAAATCAGCTCTCTGGCCCAAATCGTACCTACAAGCTTTGCTAAGTTTGTGGCTAGATAGTAGCTAGATGTTTAAAAAAATAATTAATTGTTAATTAAAAATCATATTCTGGACTGATTTTTTTTAGCATTTGCAATATATTTGTTGAAAATACTTTTCATTCAATAACCAGCTCGGTTATGGTCGTGGTATAGTATAGCGGGATCTCCTACTAAGAAAGTCTAGACTCTAGAATTTAATTTAATGGAATGCGTTGGCAGAGTGGGGTTTCGCGATGGTTACATTCTCGGTGTCTTCAAATCGAGAGTATATCGGTTTCTTCTAGGTAAACACGCTCCATCGTAGACCACATCGTCGATAAACTTCAGGCGAGATGGTGGTCAAGTGTAAACCTATACAAGACAAGTTAAATAAAGTAGCCAAGTGCGAGTTGGACTCGCCCATGAAGGGTTCCGTTGCAGCAAGTAACATAATATACATAGTACACATAGTTATTGTAGTTCGTTGTAACTTTGATCGAAGTTTTAATAAAAGTGTATTTATGACGTACTAAAAAAAACTACTCATCAGATCGAGTTCAAACTAATTTTCGTTGGTAGTTTTCATGGTAATGTACATCATATATTTTTTTTAGTCTTTTCATTCTCTTACTTTAGAAGTTAGAGGGGGGGGGGACACACATTTTACCACTTTGGAAGCGTCTCTCGCGCAAATTATTCAGTGTAGCCAAAAATTATATTAGAAAACTCAACATCATTTTTGAAGACCTATCGATAGACATCCCACACGTATAGGTTTGATGAAAAAAAAATTTTTGAGATTCAGTTCTCAGTATGGGGGGCACCCCTAATTTTTGTTTTTTTTTTAAACTTTTGTAAAAATCTTAATGCGGTTCACAGAATACATCTACTTACCAAGTTTCAACAGTGTAGTTCTCATAGTTTCGGCAAAAAGTGGCTGTGACATACGGACGGACAGACAGACAGACAGACAGACAGACAGACATGACGAATCTATAAGGGTTCCGTTTTTACGTTTTACGGAACCCTAAAAATATGTTCTATATTTATCATTATTTAATTTATATAATTCTTCTGTTTCTGTGTTGACAGTGAACTCCTCCTAAACGGCTCGACCAATTTGAATGAATTTTTTTAATTCTAAAAAAACCTCGCGCTCCAATGATTTAAATTCACAAACCAGTCCGTCAGATGGCGCTGCAGTCGGTATCTAGGTTATTATCCGAACGAAGTCGGAAAGGGACGCTAGTTTATTATAAAATACCAAAAACAGGTTCAAGCTTGTAACTTAAAAAATGACGAAACTTCCATACAAACTTGCATCGCCTATTTCAACTCTCTGCAATTTTCTTTTTTGCTTTAAAATGTAGGCAGTATTCTTTCTTTATCTCTCATTTTAAAGGGCGGATCCAGCTTTGGCGCTAGGAAGAGGGGTTCGTAGTCGTACTCAAGTCAAAGGAACGTGCAAATGCAATGCATGCGTACGTTTTAATTAGTAGTCAACCTAGGTTCTGGATCCAGCACGCCCTGAATCCGCCCTTGTACCCTAATAAAACCTAATAATACCCTATTATTACATGTGATATACGGCATATTTACCGTGGTTAAATGGTAGCGCAATATAATAACCAATAATCCTATTTTATAGTCGACGATTGAGTAGCGTTAATATTTATGTACTAAGAACGCATGCATACCATTGGTGATGCAAACCCGCTACCTTACTCTTGCCTAGACGGCCAATTTTGGGATATCAGGTAATGAAAGTACATGCTAAAATTACTTATTTTTCACGTAAATTCTCCTAACTGATTTTCACGATTAATATTATAGGCAATATCCATAGAAATAAAACTCGCCAATACTACCTACCAGACACATTCCGTGTGCCGTTTACGTCAAAATAAAAAAAGTTGCTAAATGGATGTGTATCCAAGCATATACGTGCGTTTTTAAAAACGATTGCGTTTTATTTTTCCATTTCCATTCCGAACTTTCAATTTTAAATCGTACCATTAAAATATTATTCTTGTATTCATAGTACAAGAAGATTTGTTTTCAAAATGAAAAAACATAATTTTTATAAACTCATAGTATAAGTAAGCAAGGAACCAAGAAAAATACTGTACTCTAACAATACCTGTCAAGTGTCAAACTTGTCCAAGGAATCAAAACGCATTTCAATAACAATAAATGTTGGAGAACATGCTTGTGTTTGTTACGTGTTTTATATGATAAACAGCTTTAAAATCAATAATAACTAGCTTGGATATATGAGTATTGATTAAAATCTACTTTGAAACATGTCGTTAAATCCCTTAAATGGTAAGTTTCATGTAAAATTAGCACTTGATCTCCATAACCTCAAACATTTACTTTCGAACCCTAAAATTGAAAAAAAAACGTAAATTTTGCAAAATTTAGGTCTTATCTTATCATTCATACCTTGCCGTTTTGTTTTTATAACAAGCTTTTCATATTTCGTGTAGAGTTTTGTATTTAATTTTACAGTGTCATTTTCGTACATTGCCTACATATTTTACTACATTAATTTCGGTACGTTAGTAAATACTTATTGAAAATATAAATATATCGTATTATGACTATCATACTATTATGGGCAGAGGGTTTACCATCTATTATTCTTTCCTATCCTTACAGAATTAAAACGTCGTTTGGACGACGACACAACACCACTTCCTAAGAGGCTCTGCTTAGCGAAGAACATTGTCATCTCTCACCATTTCCCCACTGCACCGAAGGAACGTGTCATAGCAGAGTGGCTCGATGACCTCATGAACGAGAGCAAGCTCAGTGGGGCGGAGTTCCATAGAGTAGTAGAATGGTCTACTTTGGACGATTTGACTGGAGAATTGAAAACTAAACTTATACAGGTGATTATTTATTTATTTAATTTCACATAAATATAACAGAAAAATAAATATGCAAGCTAAACTTCTGAACCAATTTAAACAAAAAGAGCCGGTTGTATAATTTTTGTTTGTATGTGTGTTAAAGTGATAGTTTCGCCAATAATGAATTAATTATGATGATTGATTTATAAACTAATTTAGTTGCTGAAAAATTAACATGCATACTTACTTTGTCATTGGAACAGTGTGTTTAAATGGTTTCACTTTAAAGTTTCATTTTAAACTCTCGTAAACTTAGTGGCACTCTTGTTTTTAATTTTAAATTAAAAAAAAATTATACACATAAAGTAGAACTTGTTCAGAAACAGAAGAAAAATTCTAGATCAGTTACAAAGTACCAGAATTTTAGTTAAACACACAAATTCCTGTGAAATTCCAAATTGTCATATTCTCATGATATTCTTTCACATTACAGGTGGTGTCAAAATATGTGCAAAAGAACATCCTACAGAATGAAGACATAAAGGCCATTATCACGTTTTTGGAAAATCCTAAAATATCACTACAACTTTGTCAGCAAATCGACGAATGTCTAACCATCACAGTTACACTACTACAACTTCTAAAGAACGATGAAACTGAGAACCTTATTCTCGGCGAAAAGCTCTTGAATAATATCTTAAAGCATTTCAAAGAATCAAAGAAGAAATTAGACTTTATTGTAAAGTTTTTGAAAGGAGAAAATTTGGAAACTGTCTTCAGTTATTTAGATACTGAATGTCGAACAACAGTTTTAAATCTTTGTCAAACCATACTTTTCCCGCCATACAAGAAGACTTTCTTCATAAGTTATCTAAAAACATTAATTAGAAAAGATAATATTGAAGAGTTGATTTCAGAGAAAGGTGACAATGTACAATCTGTTTTGAAAATTATGAATACATTCTTCAATTTCCCAGAACACCGAACAGATACAGATCCTAAGTTTTTAAGAGATTTTATTGATGTGTTCACAAACTGTTTCCGAAAAGAAAATCAAGTTGTATTCGCATTCTACATTCTAGTTACTAATGTTTTACAAATGGAGCAAGAATACATAATCCCATCTACACCAATGAAGCCCATAACATTTACTGAAAATAGTGAAAAAATCAAAAGAAACCTATTCCTAAATATGCTTGAAATAATACTACAAAATGAAATAGATATTACCGTAAGGCTGACTGATACATTCGGTGAAAAAATATCAAAAGTTGAAACGAAAAAGAATTTCATGTCGTTTTTGCAAATCATTATGATGGGTCAAATTAAATTAGAAGGGAAATTAGACAAAACTACATTACAGATAATAAAAACAGCCTTAAAACTAGACCCAATATTGGTTGAACAGAAAATGGTAGAAATTCTGCCTGCTATTATGGCAAGTAAAAAGAGTGCCAACATTCAAGAATCATACAAAGACATGCTGAATTGCTTATTGGAGATTCTTTTTAAACTGAGTCGTGGCACTCAATTTTTGAGCCTAATTCTGCCATCAGTAAGATTGCATTTAGAAACTAGCAACACTGAACAGAAAAAAATTGCAGAGGAAATACAGAGTAATGAAGATAATGGTGTCGACTGTGAAAAGTTAAAGAATAAATTGATTACTGGAAAAGATGTTTTCCCCCTAGAGTGTGTGGAACTTTATGGGAAATTGACTACAGATTTAATGTTCAGACAGAATAAGGAGTTGTTAGAGATATTGCAGAGAGATTTGGAAGAGAACTGCTTAGTGATATTAGAAGAAGGATTACTTAGTAAGTAAATAATACATTTTTACAGATACCACACCTTTGTCAGTTTTGTTGACGTTTCCACGTTACAGCTCGGGGTTAGAAGGAGGTATACCTAGTAGGTAATGTTGTGGGTTCGATTCCCACCCAGGACAAATATTTGTGTGATGAGTTCAGAATAGATATATTTTAGGTTCTGTTAGTGGTTTCTACTTATCATAAGTACATATATGTATTTACACTTAACAATATACCTAGCTATAACATATAACATAAACTAGCGACCCGTTCCGGCTTCGCTCGGATTTCGTTATATAAGGACTATTAATCGAAAAAAAAACTATCCTATCTCTCAAGTTGGACCAGACTGCTCACAGTGTGCCAATTTAATTTAAAATCGGTTAAGTAGTTTAGGAATCCATCACGGACAAACATCGTGACAGGAGATTTATATAATTAAGATAACAATATAATATAATGGGTGTTCATAGTAATAAGCTTTGCTTACTTAGGGGCTAGATAGTGTTGTGTGAGACATTCAGAACCAATTTATTTTCATTATGAAATGATATGAAAGTCCAACAATATTTACCTATCTGAATATGTAGTACTTAAGTACCTAAAATTTTAAGCAATTGCATTCGGGGTTTTTTTAATTTTTAACCGTACCGTGGGAAACTAATATACCTAAAGACCACGCGATGAAACAAAATAAGTATTACAACCTACAAAATGAATTAACAAAAAATGGCTATGTAGTTAATTTATACGCTGTAGAAGTAGGAGCGAGAGGTATACCAGCAAAATCTCTCTATAACCTGCTTAAAGACTTTGGATTGTCCAGAAGTGCAGTAAGTTCTATACTAGAACGAGTATCTAAAGCTGCACTAGTAGGATCATATCGGATTTGGCTGGGCAGGGAGAGAAATACGAGTAGTGAAGGTGAGTGTTGACGTACGTCAATATAAGGGGCCCCTTTTAAACCTACGCCCGAGTCACAAGTCTTGGGGTCTATTCGAGATTTTTCTCTCTGCCACACGATGGACCCAGCACCCGCACGGTGAATCCATGGAATGCTAAGAAGTACGTCTCTTGACGCGATGGCGACGGCGCGTCATAAGTTAAAAGTGTCTGTTTGTTGTTTGCCAGTGCATCGTAGCTCCCAAACGGATGGACTGATTTTGATTGTTATTAGGGTTCCGTATCCTAAAAAAAACGGAACCCTATTACTGAGACTTGGCTGTCCGTCCATTCGTCCATCTGACACCAGGCTGTATCTCAAGAACGGTGCTAGACAGTAAAAAAATTCACAGATGATGTATTTCTATTGCCGCTATAACAACAAATACTAAAAATAATGTTTAAGGCCCCCCCTACAACAAACTTGATTTTTTACCGTTTCTTACTCGATTAGTCCATCCCAAGCAAATTAGATGGCACCACTAGTAAAAGTAAAACGCGAGTAAATATCGAATTCGTCGTCAGAATCATGAGACAAAAATCAAAATTTTAAAAAAGCTTTTTTTTGGAAAACCTATCTGCGGAAATTGCGATGTATACGAAATTCCGAATAAAGCCAAAGAGGTTTTGGCCGTTTATTTGCTAATGGTACGGAACCCTTCGTGCGGGAGTCCCACTCGCACTTGGCCGGTTTTATTTTTTTGTTAGAATGGTAAACGAGTCGCGAGTGTTCTTATACATAAAACATGGCTATGTTTGATAAAAATCAATTGAAGATGGCCGCCGCCACGTAATGGCGTATTGTTAATTATGTTTTCACAAGGGGGCATCATAAATTATTTCATGTTATTTTGACGATTTTTTACTCAATTTCTCCCCGTTTTCTCTCGGAATTAACAACTTATTAGAACACATTTTGAAAAAACAAGTATTCAAATCAAAAGTGATAATGTTTAGAAATGTACAGTCAGATAGTTTTATTTATGTCTTATGATTTTCTTTAGGGGTAGTGACCACATCTAACTCAAAGCGTTACAGAATTTTTCATTCTGACGTCCATTACGTATCGCGTGGTATAGCAATAGCGATTAGTTAGTTTTATCTTATTTTCTCATTTCATTTGTTCAATTTAATGTATACTCGTTTCAGAACCGTCAACAGTGACCTTGACTGAGGTGCTATCCTCTGTCCTGTCTTCGTTCCTCCGTCACTGCAAGATGTCTGACCATACGGTGCCACAGCACATCGCCGCAGACTTCTGGACGACTTACACACAATTCCAGGACTGTCTGACTAGACTTGGAGAGAGTGTATTGACAGTACACAATGTAAGTTTCTTTTTAAATATTGGTGGACAATTCACACACAACACCATCTGACCCCAAACAAAGCAAGGCTTGTACTATGGCCAGTGCACCCTCACTCGCTCAAGGTCGCGCGGTTTTAGCCTACCGCTAGACCGTTCCTTCCAGGAAACAAGTGACAGTCGGTTGTCGCACGCACGGCTGAGCGCTCGCGCAAAACGTTTCCCGCGCATATTGTTATTAGATATGTCGTAAACCCTCCGCGCTAGACAGGGACAGAGTTACGCGTTAGAAAGAGCGCAAATGTTTATTTGAAAATCGCGACAGGAATTGCGAGCTGAATTGAACTTTGTTGTGTCCCAGCAAGAGTCGCTATTTATATAATTGTTTTTGGTAAGTGTGGCTTCTGTACTAATATTTATTCTGTGCTATGGCGACCAGATGGCTGATAATATAATACTTGTATATCTGTGTGGTGAATTCAAATATTTGTACTGTGTCTGGATATTTCTATGTATTTACAACTATATTTAAGTATTATATTATATCTCACTTGGCCTTTCCTAGTATATGACATCGGTAAAACCCTCCTGGCAAAACTAGATGCTAATGTCATAAAGATATTGAAGTCATGGTTTGGATTGGCACATCCGGCTGATCCCTCTACTCTCTTTAGGGATCACAATAGTTTTGGGCTGAAACTAAAAAAACCATCCGAACTCTACAAACACCTAAGAGTTACAAAAACGCATGTTTTGGGAAAGTCGAAAGACGAATTAATTGCATCTCTCCCAAAAGACAAAAGTGCTTCGGACCTTGAATCTAGACTTCAATTCCACAAACAATTTATGGCAGGTGCGCAAGTAAATACAGCTGGGTTGGGTGCGAGTAAGAAAAGGGAAGACCGAGACATGGTAAAAACCTTTCTACAACAAGACGAAAATGATAGTTACAAAGTGCACGCTATGAATTTAGAAATGCAAAGTGAGTGGTTAACCATAGGTGAGTTTTGTATCCCATTAGCTCTGAAGTGGCGCACCTTGCTATATGACTGGTCTCCTGCCTTATTAAAATTTTATCTGAACGCTTTCCAAATGACCCTCCCTGACCAGAGTAACATGGTAAGGTGGGGAAAAGCCTCTGAAAAATGTTGCTATACTTGTGGTGAGGCGATATGTACAGCAAGGCACATATTGGTGGGATGCAAGGTGCTCCTTAATAGGGGTCATTACTCACAGCGCCATGACAGAGTACTTGAAATCATACGTGAAGCCGTAAGCCTTTCGGTAGCTAGAGCCCAAAAGGGATTGACGATAAACAAAAGACAAATTAACTTTGTAAAAGAGGGCTCAACTTCAAACTCCAAGAACAAGCCTTACTCAATCCTGGGTTCAGCTCCTGATTGGACTATTTTAATGGACACGTATGAAAAGCACTACAAAATCCCAGAGGATGTGGGTGTTTCGTCATCCAGACCGGACATTTTCCTTTTTTCTAGGGCTACGAAACGCATAGTCCTGGTAGAACTTACCGTACCGTGGGAAACTAATATACCTAAAGACCACGCGATGAAACTAAATAAGTATTACGACCTTCAAAATGAATTAACAAAAAATGGCTATGTAGTTAATTTATACGCTGTAGAAGTAGGAGCGAGAGGTATACCAGCAAAATCTCTCTATAACCTGCTTAAAGACCTTGGATTGTCCAGAAGTGCAGTAAGTTCTATACTAGAACGAGTATCTAAAGCTGCACTAGTAGGATCATATCGGATTTGGCTGGGCAGGGAGAGAAATACGAGTAGTGAAGGTGAGTGTTGACGTACGTCAATATAAGGGGCCCCTTTTAAACCTACTACCCGAGTCACAAGTCTTGGGGTCTATTCGATATTTCTCTCTCTGCCACACGATGGACCCGGCACCCGCACGGTGAATCCATGGAATGCTAAGAAGTACGTCTCTATCAGCTATCTGGCCGCCATAGTACAAGCTTTGCTTGGCTTGGGGTCAGATGGTGTTGTGTGAATGTCCACCAATATTGATTTATTTTTAAGTGATATCTATAATCATTTTTTTTTTTTTTTATAGCACAGAGTGACGAGACGAGCAGGTCATGTGCCTGATGGTAAGCAACATGCCTGCCACATAACAGCACAGTAACACGCAGCTATTGGAACATGATAGTCCAAATCATTACCTAGCACTGCACTGCGCTCGTCACCCAGAGATCTAAGATATTATGTCTCTAAGCCCTGTAATTTCTCTGGAATCATTGCCCTTCAAACCGGAACACAGTAATGTTTGCACATTACTGCTTGGCGGTAGAATATTTGGCAAAGGTGTGGTACTTCCCCAGGCGGACTCTGCTAAGAGTCCTACCACTACTAAATCATCTCATCATCAATCTCAATCAATCATCTGCCTGATGACGTAAGAAGCGCGGCGTCCGTCGGACTGTTTAAAAAACGTTTAAAGACTTATTTGATAGGACACGCCTATTATTCGTTGAAAGAGTTTTTTGGTGACAATTACTACAAAAAATTGTTCTAAACAACGGTCTAACGTATAGTGTTGTTATTTTTTTTTTGTAAAAATGTTTTGTGATATTTTTTTTATTATTAAGTACCTATTTAATAACTATTAGATTGTGTTTGTGAATTTAAAATTGTGACTTGTAAATTATGTTTACCAATAAATGATCTGTATCTGATAACTTCTCAGGGGGCATTCAAGTATTACGTAACGAAATTTTTAATGATTTTATACCCTCACTGTAAGCTTTTTTTATATACCCTCCCTTCATGTTCGAATTCTACGCGTACCGCTGTCTTTTCCAAGTTATATGCGTAATATCGCTAACTTTATGCGTCATCTATCAACCCGCACTAAGCCAGCGTAGTCGTTTATGGCCTTGACTCTCCTTACGAGAGAAAGCCATGCGTCCCAGCTGTGGAAACATTTAAGCCGGATATCCAACAACAAACAAACAAACTCAAATGGTTATTTTCTCATTACAGAATTCTCTCCTGAATTCCTTCCTCGAAATCTGCATTGCATACTCTCAGCTGAAGCTCCTCAACATAAAGTACAGCAACTGTAAGCTTGCCTTCAATGTAGACCCTTGCAACGAGGATGGTGTGTACGACTTGAATGTGTTGCTGCCTTGCTTGAGCAACGAACAGTGGAGAGATATAGCTGGAATGGCTCGGAATGAGACTGTTGTTTTACTGGTAAGTTACTTTGGCATTGATTTCTTGATAAAAACGTACATTTCTTTGTATTAAAACTGTAAATTTCTTTGTCACATCACACTAATATAATTAAAGTGAAAGTTTGTGAGTGTCTATGTTTTGTTACTTCTTCACGTCTAAACGGCTGAAGCGATTTTAGTAAAATTTGGTATGGTGTTAGCTGACACCTTGGATACTAGGCACATATAGGCTACTTTTTATCCCGATAAAATAACGGGAACGAGAACTACGCGGGTAAAACTGCGGGGTGCTGCTAGTACGGAATAGTTTGGAATTGTGTGCTGTAAATTTATTTGTCATTTCAGCATTTATGGAATAGATAGGGATTGTAGTGTGGATCAATTGCTTCCCTATATGGCTGAGGAGAGTGGTGGCACACATTATACATAGAAATTACAGCTTAGGTCCGTGGACGTATAAAAAAGTCGGACGTAGTCTCGCTAAAACAAAAACTGTGTCACTAGAGTCGGCCACATTTGCACGTGTGTGTTGTCACTGATAGGCTGACACGCACACATATACACAAGTTGCGCGTGTAATGACCCGCTGATGTGTGCGTGTCAGCCGGTATGTGACAGCGCACACGTGCATATTATGTGGCCAACTCGATGGACACAGTTTTTGTTTTAGCGAGACTAAGTCCGACTTTTTTTATACGTCCATGCTTAGGTGTAAGGTTTTCTTAAAAATGCTTATGGCTCATAATAATGTAAATTGTGACAAAGAGCATAGGCCCTAGTGTATGGTGGCTGAAGTGTAAAATAAAATGTATAACTTTTCTGATGCATAAACTACAGGCACTACATTATTATAAAAATTGAATTTGGTAGAAATAAAACATTATTTATTGATATTTCATGAAATATTTTTATTCAGACTCAGATATACCACGGTACCAGAATCACTGTTCTCTGCTGATGTTTCATCAATTATATTTCATATATACTAAAACAGTTATTTAAAATAGTGATTAAAGTTTCATTGTACTAAATGTAGATGTAATTGTACTAAATTGGCAAACCATTTTTTTCCAGGACAATCTACTTCTTATCAAGACTATGATTTTACAAGTATTGTCCATCGACACAGATGAGATTACCACTGCTTTGAGTAACACGAAATCACATCTGATCAAACAATTAAGTTCCAACCAGGTTGTATTGGAAAATGGACAATTCTCAAGGGGCTTGTCCTCAGATTTAGACAAAAATCAATGCAAGCAACTAGCTAAAGTACTCGTTAAAATGTACTTCAATGACCAAGGAGAAATCTTCAACGATATTGCCATAACAAACAATCGAACATTGTTAAATGCGTTACTATTGGAAGTTGTAAAAAATATCACCAAATGCTTGGAAAATTGTGATAGCCTCTCGAAAGCGCTAAACAAAGTCGATTTCGAAATATTCTCATTTGCAAAACAAACTGATATGCAAGCATACTTCAATAACATAAATTTAATAGATAATGATGAAGATAAAATTAAGAAATGCATCGAAATATTAAAACTTCTACGGATTCCGTATTTAGAAGAAAACTACCAATTGACCGCCATATTTGTTTTGCTGGCCGTAAAAAAGTGTAGCCAGACGAAAAAAATTAAAAGAAGCATAGATTATATTTTACAAAATATTTTCGAATTGAGTTTGTATGCACCGGATATGTATCAATTATTCCCATTAAACTTCATATTCTCTTTCGAGGACTTGACGATGATGAACCTACTGACTTTAAAAATCAAAACATCGAATCAAATGCTGGTAATAAAAAGCACAGTCGAAAAAGCTGTGAAACGAGTAAAAGTGGACAGTGATTTGGTCAAAAACATCGTAGAAATACTGCTATCTCAAAAGCTAAAAAAATCATCGATAGAAGTTTTCAGTGATCCAGCATTCCAAATCATTTGTATAGCTCTACCGCTGATTGTAAAACAGAGAAGAGCAATGACAGTTGGTGCCTTCAGATCCATTCTAGCTGATTTACAAGAAAAGTTACACCAAATATTGTTGGAGACATTCAAGAATATAAATTTCCGCGATAGTAGTAGCTTGTTTAACAAGACTGGCAACACTGAAGACAGTATGGTAGAATCCGAAAGTAATGTGGTAGCACTGAACGCTTTGCCTGCGTATGCGCTTACTTTATCCAAATATTGTGAAACAACTGATGTTCAAGAATTGCAAAAGTTGGATTGTTTGTGGTCCGGTTTGGAGTTCTTCATACAAAACGCTGTGAGTAAATTATATTTTAACTAATCATTTTATGGAGACATAATGACGTGACAATACTAAAAAAACTAGAGGAATTTTAATACGAAAACTTATGACTGTCAAGCCAAATTAGTTTTTCTGATGTCATATCTAAAGAATGTCCCCGTGAAATTAATGGTAATAACATCTAAAAAAATGTATTTTAATGTTTTTACAAAGCTCATATTGAAAAAGGATATGATAAGGATACGGTAAAATTGTAAAAACCGTCAGATTACAATCTAATGACGTTGATTACTAACTAATCTATCCTACCGTGAGATTATAATTTCACGCGTTAGATTAATAATCTTACGGTGACAGATACATATCTGTGAGTATGTAATGATTGGTTATAATAAAATTAAAGTTTATAAAAAAAAATGTTTTCCCCTTTCTATATTAAAAGAGAAATAATATCTACTTATTTATTTAGTTACACATTATATATATTAGACCTTATGGCTATAAAATTATAGCCGTAAGGTCTAATATAATGTCTAATAATAATCTCAGGGACAGAATCAAACCATACTTGATAACTTTTTGCCAGATTTTTAAATAATGCCCATTTTGATGGAATATTCACATATTTATAACGTTATTGTTAAAATCACTTAATAATATATTTTTTCTTTCAGATCCAATCATTGTCAAACCCTGACTCAAAACCCCATCACATTGAGTCATCCATTCAACTTCTCCACGTAACTCTGCGACACATAAAAAAACTCGAAACACACGCGATATTCAACGAAAAAGACAAACTGTTCATTCAAATTTGGAACGCGATTTGCCATAGACTACAGATTGTTTTTAAAAGTGAGGGTGGTTTGGCAAATTGTGTATATCTTGACGAGCTGAGTGTGACACTTAAGTTTGTGTGTGAATTGGTGTCTGTGGAAGGCTTTGAAGCTTTTATCGCTGATGTTGCGAAACTGATTATTTTAAAGGTAAGTTTTATGTCACTATTTTACGTATTTTTTTGATATAAAAGTCATACAGAGAAGAAAAATAAATCTTTGAGACTTTAAATAAATATAGTTTTTTTGGGAACAATAAAAAATAGTATTACAAGTAATAAGTATACTCAAATAAATAATTAATCAAATAGCCCCTAAAAATATATTTTGGCCTGCCTTTTATAGCTATACACACTAATCCTATTTAATATTATACAAGCGAAAGTAATGTTTGGATGTTCCTCATTCCATCTTACGATGCACCTGGAAGAAATTGCTTTCAGTGATATGGTCGCCAATTGCAAGTTTAATTATTGTTTTAAGTATTTTTTTGTTTATTTTAAATTAAGAGTGCAATAACTAGTTAATCTATCTCTTAATTAAATTGCTTACTTTCTCGTATGATTACTCCGTTATCCAGGAAAATAATTTCACATTAAACTTTCAGAAACCAATTGAAATTGTAAAAGACGACTCAAAGGCAGATCGCACCAACCATTTGGTAATAAAACACGTTTGGACGCAATGCCTCAAAGCAAACACGGTTGGGCCGAAATGTGCTGCCTTAACTAAATTAATCTACCAAAATAGTAGAAATCTGAAAACTTGGATACGGCACCACTATGACTCCGTGCACAGTGTTGCTAGTAAGAGGAAAAGGAAAGTTGAAGTGTACAGCGAAGAAAAAGAATTGAAAATAGTGAGGGTACACGATGATATATGTGATATTTTGAGGGTAGATTTGGAAATTCTTGCTGAAGCCATTTTTGCTGGAAAGAAGGTATGTATCCAAAATTGGTCCATAAGTAAATATATGATCAGATAGATAAACATTGTTTTAACCCCGCAATGCATAGATTAATAACACCTAGATTGATAATCTTGAAACAAACGCTTCATATTAAGTGAGGCAAAGTGCAGATTTATTTCGGCGTAAGCAGTTTATGTTACGTTAGTGGGGTCAAATGTCTTCGTTCAAGTCTGGGAACAGTCCGAAAGTATCCGATAAAAATGGTTGTCTGTAAAGTCGGTTTACTGACGATAGAACGTGACAACGTCTTAAGAAACCAGTACGCTGATAGCGCGAGTAGTGATACCGCTCGACTCGGCGGGTGGCGCCCTCAGCGCTCAGCTTCGTCCGCATGGCACGGAAGACGAACTAACGGTAACGGCGGAACGTTACAGTTTTGCGGGCGTGCAGCCGGCTTCATCGAATTATAAGACGTTATCACGTCAAAAACCCGATGAGCTAGCAACTTGATAAACTGATTCTACTTTACTTTTATTTATTTAAAATTACATTAATTTATTTCTTGTGTGTAACATATATTTATTTTTTTCTAGATAATATTAGACTACAAATTCTTGGATTGCATTTTCGAATTGCAACACTTGGTCCATCACATTCTGGGCTGTAACGCTGTCAGCTTAAGGTGCGAAGTCACCTGGCAGTCGTTCTTCAAGCTATTCAAGGGCAGTGTTGCCGTATTGAACAGCCTCCTCGTTTCTAGGGAAGAGATTTTAGAAGATAGGTAAGTTTTGTTAAGGGAAAACCTATATTTGCATCATCATCATCGACCACACTGTCGCTTACCATTAAACGAGTCTGGTCGACCGCAGACCTATGCTTGATAATAATTAAAAATTTTGTCAGACATATGGATTTTCGATAGGAGCGAAAATTCATAAATTATAATTTTAGTTCAGCACTAATGTTGTACAATGTGCCGTATTGCGAAAATACTCTTTCCCTGCTCGTATACATGTCGTAATTATTTTTAAACCGTAATTACCGTTGTTTTTTTTTTTAATAAAGAGTGACGAGACGAGCAGTACATGTGCCTGATGGTAAGCAACATGCCTGCCACATAACAGCACAGTGACACGCAGCTATTGGAACATGAAGAGCCAAAATCATGACCTAGCACCCCACTGTGCTCGTCACCCAGAGATCTAAGTTGTTATATCTCTAAGCCCTGTAATTTCTCTGGAAACATTGCCCTTCAAACCGGAACACAGTAATGTTTGCACATTACTGCTTGGCGGTAGAATAACTGACAAAGGTGTGGTCCTTCCCCAGGCGGACTCTGCTAAGAGTCCTACCACTATTAAAACGGACACGTGTGGGGTGTCTATCGATAGGTCTTCAAAAATGATGTTTCTAACATAATTTTTGTCTGCACTGAATAATTTGCGCGAGAGACACTTCCAAAGTGGTAAAATGTGTTATTTCAGATGGCCGTGCTACATGCAGTGCTACCGCGCCCTGGTGACGGCCCTGTGCGAGCACCCCGCCATCCGGGACTCCGCCGACCGCGGCGTGGAAGAGAAGATATCGGAGGCCGCGCATTCTATCGAGAAGTAATTATACTATTAATATTGTAAATGTGAAGTTTGGTTCTTTGTTGCTGAATCTCGTTATAACGACTACATGGGACGGGTTTACATTTGAAACACAATTTTAAATATTATATCCTAACCCTACTATCTAATATTATAAATGTCAATGTTTGGATGTTTGTTGCTCAATCACGTCACGACGACGGTTCTGGTTGAAATCTGGAACACAGCCAGATTATAGTCTGGAAGAACACATAGGCTTTTAAAACACTTTTTCCTGGGAAAATGACGGGAAATGGAACTAATCGGGTAAAACCGTAGGGGGCTGCTAGCATTATTGTAAACTAGTAGAATCCCGCTGTTTCGCCTGCTCAATTCCTGATTCTTTAACGATTATAAATGATGATCTACTTTCAAAACTAACTTGTAATTTAACTTTTTTAGGCACCAGCTTGGTCTAGGTATAAAACGATTCTAAGCATCTTTGAACAGTAATGTCCAAACATGCTTATGTTCTCGGTTTGAAGGATTATATTCCCATACATATTACAGTGCATATAGCTAAATCGTCTTATATCGCCGAGACACGAGAGCAGTGAAATGATTTAAACTTTACACTCTTCTTCACTGACCTGTTATAGGCGTTACACATGGCGTTTTCAGACGTCCGGACAAAGCCGGATATAGTTAGGATTTTTGATTGCGTCTCCGGATAAAGTAAACGGTGTCCAGTTTTGTTAGTCAATTTCCGGTGAAAACTGGGTGTTCTGTCCGGCTATTAGATTAGGCAATCTCTGTGCACGTATTGCGCAGTACAAAGCATTTTTTTATTTATTAATATTTTGAGATATTAATTTTATTTCTCAGATTAACGCAAGCCATATCGAAACGCAAGAAGCAAGTCTCCCGTATAGCTGCGTACACCGTCGCAGACATCTGTACCATTTTGGAGAAGAACGCGCCATCTAGGAAGATACGACAACATCTGGAAAATTCCATAGCGTCGCTCATGCAAGCTAGCGATTCCACCTATGCTATGGCGTTCTTGAAAAGAGCTCTTGCGGGCTCCGTAGGACAGATGACTATGACTAACTTGTATACTGCGTATAAAAGATACCACAAATATACTGGGAATGCGTAAACAAATATTTATGAGGTTGTTTTTGGCGCCTAAAAACTTGTTATGTATAAAAATAAAAGTTGTGAAACTCTTTGCTCATTGTTTGTTTTTTAATCTAGAATCTTTAGAAACTAGACAATATCATAGTTACCTACGTTTTCTAATAAAACCTAAAGAATATTCGGAAAATTCTATAGCCTAGCTCATGCAAGCAAAACCACTTATTATGCTCTGGGGTCCTTGAAGAGGGCTTTAGTGGGCTCCGTAAGACAGATGACTGTAACTAACTTGTATACGGCGTAAAAAAGAAACCACAAATATACTGGGAACGCGTAAATAAATATTTTTGAGGTTATGTTTTTGCCCCCTAAAAACTTGTTATGTAGGTAGGTATAGAAATAAAAGTTATGAAAACTCTTTGCTCATTGTTCGTTTTTTAATCTAGAATCATTAGAAACGAGAAAATATGTTAAAAGACGTTTTACACTGCAAACAAACGAAGATAACAATGTCTGGATAATTTTATAGCGTTGCTCATGCAAGCCAGTATTTACATTCTCTTTGATGCAAATGCGAATTTGAATGCGATTCCACCTATGCCACGGGGTTCTTCAAGAGCTCTAGGCTCTAGATAAGACATCTTGATATAAAGGTGACGAGCGCAGTGCAGTTCCAGGAAACGATTTGGACTCTTCATACCTATTCCAATAATAGCTGCGTGTTACAGTGCTGCTATGGGCAGGCTTGGTGCTTACCATCAGACGCATGCCCTGCTCGTCTCGTCACTATACTAGAAAAAAAGCCAATTTATGTGCCATATACATTTTATCGAAATCGGTGTGTTGGGTTTTGAAATATGAACAAAAAACTAAAATGTTATTTTATGTAAGTAGTAGTCCTATTTTAACGACGTAGATTCTTACGAAATTTGGTCGAATGTCTGAATTGAATTTTTAAATTGAAATCGGTTATTGTTATTTCGGAGAAAATAAATAATTATTCAATAGTTATTATTTATTGTACCTAAGTTTTCCGTGTTCCCCACTTTTTTTTAAATTCAAAAATCGTGAGAAACTATACCTACGCGCTAAAATATTTTTATGTAAGTAAGTATATTGGAGCTTATCTTAATATTATCATCATCATCATCTTATGTATAAAATTCTCGTGTCACAGTGTTTGTTTCCTTACTCCTCCGAAACGGCTTTACTGATTTTAACCAAAATTTATATGCATATTCAGTAGGTCTGAGAATCGGCTACTAGCTATTTTTCATACCTTTATTTATATGGCAAAACAACGTTTGCGGGGTCAGCTAGTAATATATATAAATCTCCTGTCACGATGTTTGTCCGCGATAGATTCCTAAACTACTTAACCGATTTTAAATTAAATTGGCTCACCGTGAGCAGTCTGGTCCAACTTAAGAGATAGGATAGTTTTTATTTCGATTAATAGTCTTTAAATGACAATATCCGAGCGCAGCCGGAATGGACCGCTAGTAAGTACATATAAATCTCCTATCACGATGTTTGTCCGCGATGGATTCCTAAACTACTTAACCGATTTTAAATTAAATTGGCTCACCGTGAGCAGTCTGGTCCAACTTGAGAGATAGGATAGTTTTTATTTCGATTAATAGTCTTTAAATGACAATATCCGAGTGCAGCCGGAATGGGCCGCTAATATTTTACTAAAACTGGTTAAAATACGTTGTTTATTTGTTTCCTTGTCCTTACGTGAGAATATTGAAAACAGACAAAAGTAATTCAAGCTCTACCTACGCTTAGAATTTACGTATTAAGATATCTTTCAAGGACATGCATCATCTACCTATCCGCATTTGGTCATCGTGTTGGATTTTCCTTGACTGTCTCCTTGGGAGAGAAGGCCCCAAGTTCCAACATGGCAACGCAACGTAGGTTTAAGAAAGGAGTGTAAGTATCGTTAAATTGGAGGTCTAACGTGAACCTATTTGCGATAAAAAAAAATAGCGACCCTATTGGCTTAAAACGGGGTTCTGCATAACCCTTAGTTACAAAAATGGAATGTGAGTGGCATCAACTGATAACAAGATAATCAGTCATACACACGCGACCGCAACAAATCGACAGATATGGCCATATAAGGACATACACCGGCCATTGTTATCACGACATGACATGAACCAACTTATTTGTAACTCAAATGCGGCGTCACTTTCGGTATTGCGCAATGCGAAAAGACACATGAAAAGTTAACCCTTAAATGCATAGCGTAGGTATCAAAAATGAAACAGTAACTTTAAGCCCTTGGCAAACCATTATTTCTATACTTTGCATTTAGCTGTATGGCAATTTGATGTCTTGGTTCATAATCCATTTGTAAAATAAAAAAAATAACAGCTAAAGGGTATCGCGCCCAGGGGGGCACAATAAGTGACGTCACGACTTGCGGAAATGAGATAGTCTAATTATCTATCACTTGTGAAAAAAAGAGAAAGAGGTACTGATTTTCCGTCCTTATCACCGTGGCCGGCTTTTTCTCTGGCTAAATTACAAATCTGACATGGCGTTGCCATACAAAAGTCTGTTCAAAGCTCAGACTCGGATTTTTTATGTTTTATTAAATATTGTGTGTATTTAAAGAAGACTTAAAGCTTGTTTGTGAAAGACTGTTAAGAGATTGGTGATATTTATGCCAAACAATGTGCGTTGTGTAGTGTTATAAGCTGCAATAGCCTCTGTGAAAGAAAAATCAGTGGAATCTCATTTTACACGTAAGTAGACAATATTTGTTATGACGACTTGATAGAAATTCATATTAATGCCTTCTAGATATCTACGTGAATTAAATTTATACAATAACGGCAGTATCTAATCCAAAATTTGCAAAATATGTAAAATGTAAACATAACCTAAATAACAAAACAAACAAAAAAGTGTGACCAGTTATTTCTTACAAAATTACCCATGAAATATACAAGTTGGTACATAATTGACAGTTTATTTACTGACCGTTTACTAATAATACGTACTAGATTTTGCCTGCGGATTCGCATTTGTTAGTTTTTTAAGTGAAAACTTTCTTTGGCGCACTACATACAGATTTCTCGTGAGCCGTGAATTGAACTCAAACATCACGCTTGGGAATGAAATAAATCTTCGGGTGAACTCGGAGCTATGGCCACAAATGCGTAAACATTTTTAGATGGTCATGGCGTGTTACCATGGTTACCATTATACATATCTAGTCTAGATGGTCATGACGCTTCTGTTTCTACTCTACCACTGCCATTCCAACTCTTGTTTTCTGGAGTAGGAATTGCATCAAACTCCCATTAACTTACACTATCTCATCTCGCTAACAAGATAACATCATGCTTTTAGTATAAACCCTACTCACTACACCTACTTCATACCCACTCACACAAGAGACCTATCTATTGTGTGAGTAGATATGAAGCTCTAAGCTTTCAAAATAAAAGATTATTCATACACATTTTCACCTCTGATTTAACCCTTTTGTTTGAACTTTTACAGAAATAATTATGCAACTTAAATGTATCACTAGATTTCTGGTAATAATTTGGGTTGTTTTATTTATTCAAATTAATTATTATTTCGCAGATGTGCCGTTCCGAAGAAGAGGATAAAATATTGTGTGAATAATAAAGCAATATTTTTCATGAAGTACAGATTGTCAAATAAATCAATCATTCTGAATTACCACAACATCTAAATAATAGTAGCCTGTCTACTACAACAAGGTCTACTAACATTGAAATGTTTTATACCTAAGTTCCGAGTTGCCCCGTGCGAATCCTGGGCGAGCTGCTACTATGATATAAATATGACAGGCAAACTATATTTTTATAACGTTGAATGTAAAGTACAATTTGAAATAAATGTTTTATTGCCCTGTTTTTGATTAGGTATTTATTTAAGTACCTCCTATTTTAGTTATATTATATTAAACCCCTTTTTAAAATGTAATTTTAGAATGCATAGAACACAGGCTGAATTCATCGAACTATCACAGCACTACCCTTACCTAGTGGAATATTTTCTTTATGGCAATACTTTTTGAGTATTGAATTGAAAATTGAATTGAAATTGAATTGTAATTGAGAGAACGAGAAGCACTATAGTAGTCACTTAGAGTATGGAATATAATATAGAGTTACAAAGTTCCTGACTACTATAGTGCTTCTCGTTCTCTCAATTACAATTCAATTTCAATTCAATTTTCAATTCAATACTCAAAAAGTATTGCCATAAAGAAAATATTCCACTAGGTAAGGGTAGTGCTGCGATAGTTCGATGAATTCAGCCTGTGTTCTATGCATTCTAAAATTACATTTTAAAAAGGGGTTTAATATAATATAACTAAAATAGGAGGTACTTAATTAAATAATCAAAAACAGGGCAATAAAACATTTATTTCAAATTGTACTTTACATTCAACGTTATAAAAATATAGTTTGCCTGTCATATTTATATCATAGTAGCAGCTCGCCCAGGCTTCGCACGGGGCAACTCGGAACTTAGGTATAAAACATTTAAATGTTAGTAGACCTTGTTGTAGTAGACAGGCTACTATTATTTAGATGTTGTGGTAATTCAGAATGATTGATTTATTTGATAATCTGTACTTCATGAAAAATATTGCTTTATTATTCACACAATATTTTATCCTCTTCTTCGGAACGGCACATCTGCGAAATAATAATTAATTTGAATAAATAAAACAACCCAAATTATTACATAGAAATCTAGTGATACATTTAAGTTGCATAATTATTTCTGTAAAAGTTCAAACAAAAGGGTTAAATCAGAGGTGAAAATGTGTATGAATAATCTTTTATTTTGAAAGCTTAGAGCTTCATATCTACTCACACAATAGATAGGTCTCTTGTGTGAGTGGGTATGAAGTAGGTGTAGTGAGTAGGGTTTATACTAAAAGCATGATGTTATCTTGTTAGCGAGATGAGATAGTGTAAGTTAATGGGAGTTTGATGCAATTCCTACTCCAGAAAACAAGAGTTGGAATGGCAGTGGTAGAGTAGAAACAGAAGCGTCATGACCATCTAGACTAGATATGTATAATGGTAACCATGGTAACACGCCATGACCATCTAAAAATGTTTACGCATTTGTGGCCATAGCTCCGAGTTCACCCGAAGATTTATTTCATTCCCAAGCGTGATGTTTGAGTTCAATTCACGGCTCACGAGAAATCTGTATGTAGTGCGCCAAAGAAAGTTTTCACTTAAAAAACTAACAAATGCGAATCCGCAGGCAAAATCTAGTACGTATTATTAGTAAACGGTCAGTAAATAAACTGTCAATTATGTACCAACTTGTATATTTCATGGGTAATTTTGTAAGAAATAACTGGTCACACTTTTTTGTTTGTTTTGTTATTTAGGTTATGTTTACATTTTACATATTTTGCAAATTTTGGATTAGATACTGCCGTTATTGTATAAATTTAATTCACGTAGATATCTAGAAGGCATTAATATGAATTTCTATCAAGTCGTCATAACAAATATTGTCTACTTACGTGTAAAATGAGATTCCACTGATTTTTCTTTCACAGAGGCTATTGCAGCTTATAACACTACACAACGCACATTGTTTGGCATAAATATCACCAATCTTTTAACAGTCTTTCACAAACAAGCTTTAAATCTTCTTTAAATACACACAATATTTAATAAAACATAAAAAATCCGAGTCTGAGCTTTGAACAGACTTTTGTATGGCAACGCCATGTCAGATTTGTAATTTAGCCAGAGAAAAAGCCGGCCACGGTGATAAGGACGGAAAATCAGTATCTCTTTCTCTTTTTTTCACAAGTGATAGATAATTAGACTATCTCATTTCCGCAAGTCGTGACGTCACTTATTGTGCCCCCCTGAGTAGTCAGGAACTTTGTAACTCTATATTGTATTCCATACTCTAAGATCGCGCCCCAAACAAATGTCATTTTCGAATATTGGAACGTAGTTGGCGCGAAATATGATTTCTTAAATTTTTTTATTTGAATTACATTACATTGAGTAGATTTTTCTTCAACCAAAAAAAGAAATTAGGTAGGTATATTGGTAACTTTACATATTTTTTTACTGTGCTTGTATTTTTGGTTATATATTTGAATTTTATATTGTCTTTTTCCCAAAAAATCTACCGTCTCAAAAATGATACAGTATGCAGTAACGGCATGATAATTGGTGTGCTATTGTATGCAATCGTTCAGGGGTGGTTGGATGTTCGGGTAAGGTTTTATTTGTTTTTTTCACAACGATGGCTTTGAAAATACGCTCGAATGACCAGATAAAAGATATTATTCGAAGATTAGAAGCCGGTGACATGCCAGTGACTGAGTCTGAAGGAGATGATTTGGACTTCTTTCCTTTGAGATAAAAGTTAGTACAGCTACTAGAAGATGATGATTATTATTGTATTATTACCGCTGTTCGCTCAAAAAAGAATAAACAAGTAAGCCACGTATGTTGATTGTTGAAGCAGATTCCATTGATATAATCGTCAAAAAAGAGACTTGGACGTGTGACTATTCCTTGCTCAAAGACTGATTGAGGAACATAATTAGCATTTGGATAAGGACGTCCAGATAAACAGTTTTTTAGGTCGAGACCGCAATCATAGCAAAATGGTATTTGCAAATTTAATACATACATACATATACATATAAACAATACAATACATTTTAGATATATTCCCATTGTAAATTTCTTCTTTATATAGAGGTAAATAAATAAATCACCCAAAAAAATCTTATGAAAGTGGCAGTGTCACGCTGACTTGGCTAAAGTTCTGTGTATGTATGTATAAAACACAAAAAGAACAAGAAGGGAAGACCTCGTAAAGCAGTATAGAAGTAGCATACCGTAAGTATAGAAAAAGCAAAGAAGTAACAGCGAAACATAAAATAATAATAGTATCGTGCTAGCAATGCCACTCTATTCGTCTTGACAAAGTTGGACATGAATAAATCGCAACTGATACAAGGTGTTGTTAGTATTCACATTGAAGAAGTTTAAAAAAAAAGGCACCTAATCCACCATTTTGTGGCGGCAGCCATCTTAAACAGATTTTTATCAAACAGCAAATAACAATCTTCCAACTATAATTCACCTTTCAATCCAGCTAAAAGTCCTACCACTACGAAACTAGGTGCCGAGAGTGTCCGACCGACCTAGACATCTGACGTCCTGTGCAGACGGGAGCCAGGGCACTAGAGCCTAGAGCTCGCATCCATGTCCGCTTCCGCCTCGTCGGCAGTAAAAAATAGGCAGTCATAGGAACTGCCGATAGAAGTGAAAACTTAGAAATTGATATCTTACTTTAGAAACTACACGGGTGTAACCGGAGGGCGTGGCCTGGGCATCATGGCATGGCCATCTAGAAACCCGTCAGCATTTCCCATTGGCTCACGCATTTCTAGATGGCCATAACATGTTGCCCAGACCACGCCCTTTCAGCATTTCCCATTGGCTGACGCATTTCTAGATGGCCAATGGCCATGGTCCCGAGTTTACCCGAAGATTTCTTATCATACCTGAGCGTGACGCTAGAATTCAATTCACACCCCACGAAAAATCTGTCTAGGCGCGCCAAAAGAAGTTTTCACTTCAAAAATGACGTGATGTCATTGAACCGACCATTTGAACCGAGCAATTTAAAATGAATTAGAACCTAGTTTCGTCTGAAGCACCATAATTATAAGGAAATAATGCCATTGGTCCGAACTCAAAAGTATTTTGGTACGACTACAAAAACTTATCATCATTATCATCGTCCTATTCTATTCCACTGATGAACACAGTCATACACAAACATAGCAGCATAATAATCAGCCCACTAAATGTTCCCACTGCTGGGACTCGGGACCTCTTGCAAGGAGAGTCAAGGCTTTAATCCACTTTTTTTTTAAATAAAGAGTGACGAGACGAGCTGGACATGTGCCTGATGGAAAGCAACATGCCCGCCACGTAACACCACAGTGACACGCAGCTATTGGAACATGAAGAGTCCAAACCATTACCTAGCACTGCACTGCGCTCGTCACCAGATCTAAGAGGTGATATCTCTAAGCCCTGTAATTTCACTGGAAACTTTGCCCTTCAAACCGGAACACAGTAATGTTTGCACATTACTGCTTGGCGGTAGAATAACTGGCAAAGGTGTGTTACTTCGGATTCTTGATTCGAACCAGGACATCTACTCTATTTCTACGAAAACGTAACTTCGAAAAAAAAAAACGCGACTTTCCTGCTCTTGCTCTACATCGTTTCGTCCGATACAATATTGGTTGACGTTAAAATGTTCTAAGCATGTTCTAATTAGAGTAGGCTTAGAACATTTAAACGGACAAAACGAGGGATCGAAGTAGAATCGGAGTTGGAAAGTCGCAAGTTTACTTCGAAATTACGTTTTCGTAGAAAGAGAGTAGACGTCCTGGTCACTTCTATCGCCAGTCCCTATCACTGCCATTTTTTTAGTATGAAACGTATACCTATTACCTATTACCTACCTAATACACAAACACCACTGGGGTCCGTGTTTTTATTGACAGACACACATCCTCAGCGATGATATTTTTGTAAAGGAACTTGTTTTTTTAATGGCGTAGAGTAAAAGGACGAATAGGACATGTGCCTGATGGTAAGCAACACGCCTGCCCATAACAGCACAGTGTAATACAGCTATTGGAGCATAAAAAGCTCTAATTATTACCTAGCACTGCATTTCTCTGGTAATATTGTCCTTCGAACCGAAACACAGTCATGTTTGCTCGCGCTATATTTGGCGAAAATGAGAAGATGGCATCCTTAGAAAACGATTTTAACATATTTCACTGATTTAAAAAAAAATATATTCCGTTTGAAGGTACCGTGTTCGGCTTATTCTAAATTGTAATAGCTCAGAAGGCTCAGAATAAGGAATAATAGCTTTTGTACGTAGTATTTACATTCTCTTTGTTTTGTACTCGAACAGGAATAGGTTCTACTCCAAGACAATCTCATTGTAAAATACATTTATGTAGAAAATATACGAAGACCCACTCCAACAACACATTCAACCTACAAATTTTTCGACTTTTAAAACAAGAATTAATATTAGAAAATAATTATATGGAACAATTTCACTGCACCTCTTGAATATTAACAAATTAGACGAATACCTACTCTTTCGTTTTACGAACTATTGTACACAGATCCTACGATCTTTGCACAGATCACTATACTCATAGATCGGAGTTCTACGATCTTTGACTATAATTACTATTGTATTTAATTTGGGCCTCAATTATGAAACTATTTACCAGATGTTGTCGGTCAAAAACCAGTCAAAAACAGCAAAGTTATAAGGACTTGCTTATTCAGACGTAACGTATCTTACGTATCGTAATAATGTAATCAATCAAACCTAAGTACAAACCACAGACCAGGTAGAGAGATGGTACAAACAAGACAGAATAAGTAAATCACAAAAATAAAATAAATAATAATCCGCAGAAAATTGGAATTCATTTGAACTTTGAAGAGAAAACCCGCCAAAATTCAAACCAGTGACATTTGCGCTGTTTCCGCCAGTCCCTATATGGGCATCGCTCAAATGCCAAATTCTCATTGGTAGAAACTTGCACGTCATCAGTGACTCACTTCTCTACGCAGAGTAAATAAAATTATTTTAATCATTGTTCGCTGAAGGACTGTTGTATTCTCGTATCTTATCTAGAGTAGAGATACTGAAGAACTGAAGTGGCTCATAGTTTATAAAAAACTTTTTGTACCTGGCGTTTATAAAAACTGCGTGATTCTGAACGAACCTGTCAGTGTAGATTTTGGAACGTTGTCAATACCCGTATATACCGGTCTCAAGAATAGATGTACAAAACATTTTAAATATCTGATAAGAAATAATATTTTTATTTAACAGTGACAATAAAGTTATCGCACTAGGGTTTTAAATATATACAATTATTTTCCAACAATAAGACAGTGGTAGTGTTCCGGCCTTCATTTTGACGCATGCGTTGATTGGCTGTCGCAAAAAAGCATAGCCAACATTCCGAACAGTGTCGTTCCGGTCGCCGTTGTCGTGGTGTCGGTGAAGTTAGTGGTGGAATTTTTACGTTTTTAACATCAAAAAATGGTAAGTGAAGAAAATAAATTGTAGTGATATATTACCGTGTTGTGATAATCTATAACGGGAGTGTAAATTTTTATGTAAAAATCTCGCAATTCCACGGAAAACTTATCTTCTGTGACCGGTGCCGCCATATTTCGCATTCGCACTGCTCATCGGCGAGTTCGCACGCCTTTTCGTTAAAATCGTTGTCACCGTTCAGTGATTTTATGCCACGTGTAGTGTTTTCGCCATGTCTCCGGAGACCGGTCTGACGGAGGGGCGTCCACCGGCGAACGTACCCCCTTCGCTGTCCGGTATTGGATTTCACATACGATCGAAAGGTTATTCTTGCAACGCCTTTTTTGACTATTTGTACGCGACGTTGCATGTTTCCGTGAACTTCGTGGGGTGGCTGCCAGCGGGGGAGTCGCTTATCAGCCGTATGGAGCTTTCGAGGGCATCGAACTCGATAGGGTATGCATCGTCGCGCAATCGCACTTCAGTTTGACCATATATGGAGTAGCGGTCGCGCGACGGCTGTCACACTCATTTTGTGTCTATTTCGGGGTAAATAGGCGTAGCAGCGTGCAGGAGTTAGTGGTAGTCGCTGCAGAGATCAACAAAAGCTAATGCCCTGTCACTGTCAAGGTCACCATTCAAAACTGCCTAAAATTCTAGCTGTTTTAAAGTTGACAAGAGTGAATGCATGCGAATGTGCACCTTATGACGATGCAGCAAGGCTTGTGTAGATGCTGAGTCATTGCCCCCAATAGATATGACTATCAAGTAAGAAAACTCGAAATTCTCCTTATTAGAATTATCATAAACAGTTCATTACTCACAGGGCACACCCAACAGATAACACTTTTGCTTCGAATTCTATATTTTACAAACTAAATGATTACTAATTTATGATAATACACAAAGTATATGATTGAAGAGAAACCACATCAAAAATAACAGTTGTCCTGCTTATAGGTATAAAAAAAATTGAACATGACCAAAAAAAATTGTACAAGTTTTGAGTATATGGCACTTATATTTTAGTATTTTTTTTGTAGTGGTACTAGTGCAATTGGACATGGTATATTAAATTTTACATATCCAATGAACGTGTACCAATTTGGTTAGTTATGTTTAAATCTTTTATCATGAAAACAGATACATACTTTCAAAATGAAAAATACAAACCAACATTTTTATTCGCCAGAAAACACTGTATCCATATCAATTTCTCCAAACCATTAAACACCCAAGTGCACTGCATAGTTTCAACAGAATTAGCTTTCAAGTCATTAGAAAGGAAACATGATTACTTTTCATAATATCATCTTCTTTGTACTGAGTTCAGAACCTTCATCTGAAAATTAAAATAAAATCCCCATTGTGTTCCCACAACTGGGACTCTCTCTCGCAAGGAGAGAATCAAGGCAATCATCCACCATCCTGGCCTAGTATAGATTAGTGGATAACACATGTACTGAAAAGATATCTTTTTGGGAACATATTGGCTCCATTACACGTTTTTCTTCAACACTAATGCCAGTTATGATTACTAACTTGTACATTTATCTACTAAGAAGAGTTATAGGACTCTTGGCAGAGTCCATCTGGGGAAGTAGTACACATATGCCAGTTATTCTACCGCCAAGAAGTAATGTTTTTTCGAAGGACAATGTTTCCTGAGAAATTACAGGGCTTAGAGACATAATATCTTAGATCTCTGGGGTGACGAGCGCAGTGCAGTGCTAGGTAATGATTTGGACTATCATGTTCCAATTGCTCTTTTATCTTAGATCTCTGGATGACAAGCGCAGTCCAGTGCTAAGTATTGATTTGGACTCTTTGTGTTCCAATAGCTGCGTGTCACTGTGCTATTATGTGGCAGGTATGTTGCTTACATTCAGGCACATGTCCTGCTCGTCTTGTCACTCTATACTATAAAGAAAAGAATACTTAGTGCTGGTGGGATTTGAACCTACAATCATACCGGCATGGAATTGGTCATTCTCCCCATTAAGCCATCACACCTAATTAAGTCTTGGTAATTGTCTGAAAATGTTTAAACTGTTAATATCCAGACATAGTTTCATCTCAAAACTCAATTTATAATAATAGTAATAAATACGTACAGGTCATCATGAACTTTATAACCTTTATTTTCCTGCCCAGAAAACTATAATTAAAATGGGTATCACATAACTACGGATTTCCTTTTATGTTCTACAGTTTGTGTAAAACTTGTATAGATAGCTACTTGACTCACATCCATGTGGGGTGAATCATTTCATGTAATTATACATTTAAATGGAACTTTCCCTGAGTATGTTTCAAGAAATTGGTCTTTGTTGAGGTTAAACAAAACCCTCTTGAAAAACAATTACCTAAGATATTAATATTATAGAGCTAGAGTTTCCTTATCTGAATGCGTTAATCTCAAGAAATAGGTACCAAACTGATTTTATTTCAGTTATGAAAATCGTGAAAATTATTGCATGGTTGGATAAGTATGTGATATAGGCTTTATATTGAAGGTGAGGCAGGGGCGGAACGCTTGTTAAAAAATTTAATCATTAAAGAGGTGCACCAATCAACAGACATAGTTCTTAGATTATGTGACGACAAATTTGAGGCATCTAGTTGTGGGTGAAAACATATAGCTGAGGATCGCACTGAATGAGTTATCTGTCAGTGGACTAAAGTAGACTGATAATGGATAAACATTATGCCTATTTTCCTTAGTGTTTATGACTTGGTACGATATTAGAGTAGACACATAATGATATGCCTGTTTTCCTTAGTGTGTGACTTGGTAAACTAATTACTGGTCTCTAAACACGCCAATGACAACTAAACATTGGAACATTTTGGTATACAGTTCCAATAAGAGTAAAAAATACTTGGTTTAGATGTTGTTTGCCTTTCAATTGAGTTAAAATGAGAGGAGGTGGACTATTGTTAGTCCAAATGGGTCTGTTGAGCATTGACAAATCAATAGTGTTGACTTTAAAATGAGATATTACCCACAATAAAAATAAAAATCACTTGTACATATATCTAAAGCTGAAGTGACAACTGTTGTATGAAAGGAGTAGTTTGTAGTAGGCATTAAGTAGGTACTACTGAAGATCTTCTAATGTACCTTTATTACCAGTAGAGCCAGTTTGACACTACCTCCCATAGGTCATATAAAAAATTCTTATGCATAAGTTGTGCTTACCATTATAGGTGAAGCTTTTTTAACTATAGGCTTACACTTAACCACAATCCAGCTGCTTGTTTGTAAATATTTTCATGATATCTTTTGTGTTCTTAATTTTCCTCCCTGAATGGCATAGAAGTGTTACATGATCTCCAAAACTACCCTCAAAATTTATTTATTTCATGGTTAACATATTCAAGCAAACATTCAGATGATCTGTTATAGGCAATGTTATTGTATGATCATAACCATCCCACTATTGTTCGCACTGCCTGAACTATCTCTCGCAAGGAGAAAATTCATTAGCCAAGCACATATTGGTGGATGAGACATGACTTCAAAATGTATGTTTCATGAAACATGCCAGTTTTTCCACAATCTTTACTTTACTATGAAAAGTACTAAAGTGTACGGCAGGATTTAAACCTGCAGCCTTCATCCTTGTCTTTCCTGCTTGTGAAATAACACATTCTCAAAACAATGCCACTGCAGCATTCATAGGCTGTTAACACTGATATACACTAATACTACATGGTTTGAAGGGCAATGTTTCCAGTGAAATTACAGGTTGTAGAGATAAAATATCTTCTATTTCTGGGTGCCGAGCACAGTACAGTACTAGTTAATAATTAGGACTCTTCATGTTCCAATAGCTGCATGTCACTCCCCTGCCTGCCCTATAGGAACACCTGAATAGCAGCCGAACTACGGCTCGCGCCATGACACCGCTAGTCCGAACCCAACGTCACCTCAATGCTCTTCTTTCCGCCAACACTGATCTCGACATTTTTTGTGACACTTGGAACACCCTACGAATGATTATATTTAGCTATTGTGAAAATCTTACCAACCAGTGGGATAAGAATGAGAGGACCGAAAGATCAACTGACGACTATAATTTATTATTTTGAATGTTTTTTGTTTTGTGTTGACGTGTTTCGTTATTCTTGACTTGTACCTAATGTAATGAAATAGTGTTATTGTATCATTTGTATCACTGTCCAAAATGTAATTTTAAAGTTAATTTATATTGTGTGAGATAATTGTAACTGGAATTCCGTTTCTATCTCAATAAATAAATAAATAAAATAGGGCAGACATGTTGCTTACCATCAGGCACTTGTCTGCATCTCATCACTATACTATAAAAAAAGGTATGGTAACATGGATAGTATAATCTTTAATGATGTTGATTTTTATCTGAAGCATCATCCACAGCCTTCTTTATTCCATGGCTTGGTATAGGCATCTCATTTATCATGCCATCTTCCCCGGTTCTGTGCCAATAGTCCCAGTTTAACCAGTCAACCATTTCAAAGTGTAGAGGTAGTTGCGATAAGGCCACCAGTTGTATCACTAGCATTACTGTTTTTCTTAAAATGTATGTATACTTTATGGTGTGAACAATAAAGAATTTTCATTCATTCAAAACGATTTTATCGTCGAGTAACAGTGTAAGGATTTTTGTAATCTGTTCAGTAGTTGTTGAGATTAGCGCATTCCAACAAACAAGCTCTTTAGCTTTATAATATTGGTATAGATAAATTCTATAACATATGTCTCACATCCATACAAAACAACTGCAAAGTTGACTAGGTATATGTAATCTGTAATGATTAACTCTGCAAGATTATTGCTCTATTTCTAGGAACTGCATTCATGTAGTGCAACATATGAAGCAATAAAGTTTTATAGCTAGCTAAGACTATGAATGATTCACAGTCATTGAATCTGACTATTGGAATTAGTTATACAGATAGAAAGTTGGAACATACAGAGAATTATTTCAGACAAAATATAGAACAAAAATAAATAATAATAAATAAATATTGGTGGACAATTCACTCACAACACCATCTGACCATTATTATTATACATAGAAACACCCAGACACAGTGCAAACATTTGAATTCATCACACAAATATTTGCACTGGGTGGGACCCATCGGAACCCACAACCCTCGGCTTTGCAGGCAGAGCTACTACCAACTAAGCCACGAGGCCATTATAATACCTAGTTTAGTTTCATGTTCAAAATACAGTGTGCCTAGAATCATTAATGGGTAGTTGTGTCCTTCACCGTCAGGTACTAGTTTTGTTTGTTTAATAACAATCTTTTGAAATAATACATCCACATGCTAGACTTTCAGACCCAAAAAAGTCTTTATTATCCAATCCTTTAAAATTATGAATGTAAAAATGTTTACTGATTGTAGTAAATGTTGTAAAAACTGAATCAATCAAATCAAAGTTTGGAAAATACAAGCATAGAACTGGAACAACACATAATGCTGAAATAAATAAATATTGGTGGACAATTCACACACAACACCATCTGACCCCAAACTAAGCAGAGCTTGTATGATGGCGGCCAGATAGCTGACATATTACTTATGAAATGCTCTTCTATTGAATACCTAGTCCTATTTTCAAATTCAAAAGAAGTTGGGTATTATTAGTTACCAAAATTTATTGTTAATCATCATCATCAACACCCACTAAACGTTCCCACTGCTGGGACTCGGGGCTTTCTCTCGCAAGGAGAGAGTTAAGGCCTTAATCCACCACGCTGGCCCAGTGCGGGTTGGCGGATGACACGTGACTTCGAAAGATTCTAGGTACATGTCCTACATGTACATGCGGCATTATACGCACATGACTTCGAAAAGGCAGTGGTGCGTGTGGGGTTTGAACCCGGGGTCTCCGGATCGGCAGCCGCCGTTCTCCCGACTAAACCAGCCGTAACTTTATTGTATTGTTAATAGTATTTATTTATTTATTCAATTACGAAATTTCTTATCGTAACAGTCGAAACTTAAAATTTATTAGCAGTGCCCCGCGGTTTAACGCGCGTAGTTTCCGTTCCCGTTACTGGAATACCACATAGGCTACTTTTTAATACGTAAAGTAATAAAAAGTAGCCTATGTGGTATTCCAGACTATAATCTGTTCCAAACTTCAACCCGATCCGTTTAAAGTTCCGTCGTGATTGAGCAACAAACATCTAAACAGTATCCTACTAACATACCGTACCGTGGGTACCGTAATACCTTGACAGCGCCGCCCTTGATCGTCTCGATGTTACTCATTGAAATGCACACCTGAGTCAGTCGGACACGTCACATTAGGATCTAGTCACACCGATGTAGAAGCTTTTTTTAAACTTTTATAGGTTTACACTTGACCGCCATCTCGCCTGATGTTAAGCGACGATGCGCTCTACGATGGAGCGTGTTTACCTAGAAGAAACCGATTCACTCTCGATTTGAAGACACAAAGGTTGTAACCAACAGGGAAAACCCACTCGGGCAACGTATTCCACAGCCTAGACGTTCTTATCACAAAAGTAGAGTCAAATCTCTTCGTTCGCGTCTTTGGAACATCAACCATGAAACGATGTCACTTTTTCGAGCCACGAGCATTCCGATAGAAAAAAGGCAAGGTGGTATTAGATCATGCAAATCAGTTGCACACTCCGAAGTGTATCCGATAAAAAACCGATAGGCCACCATTTGCAAAGCAAAGCTGCAACTGAACTGATTATAATGCAAGAGTAGGTTGAAATTGTTATAGTATACTCTCCCTATTTTCCTCTTCTCTCTCTATCAGCGCCCGCCGGTTTTACCCTCATAAGTCCCGTTGCCGTTATTTTAATAAATATTAGCCTGTGCTATTCTAGGCTATGTATTTTGTAGTGGTAGGACTCTTAGCAGAGTCCGCCTGGGGAAGTACCACACCTTTGTCAATTATTATACCGCCAAGCAGTAATGTGCAAACATTACTGTGTTCCGGTTTGAAGGGCCATGTTTCCAGAGAAATTACAGGGCTTAGAGATATAACAACTTAGATCTCTGGGTGACGGGCGTAGTGCGGTGCTAGGTAAATGATTTTGGCTCTTCATGTCCCAATAGCTGCGTGTCACTGTGCTGTTATGTGGCAGGCATGTTGCTTACCATCAGGCACACGTCCTGCTCGTCTTGTCACTCCTTATTTAAAAAAATGTAAACAATCTGTGTTCCAAATTTCAACCCTATCCGTTCAGAAGTTGCAAGAAATTAGCAAAAACCAATTTTTCTATAGTCAAAAATGGCGGCTGCAATTTCCTATTAGTCGTAACTTGACTGTACCAAACAAAAATACACCGTTTGACTCTCGTAAGCCTTATTTGGAAACTGATATGACAAACAATAACAAAACAACATACATTTTATTTACTTGAAGTCTTAAACACAACACTCCTTTTATGGGTACGCTGATAAAAAAATACGTCACCCGACGTATCGTGCTAGTTTGACCTGAACCTTAGCTAAGGTCGTTAAACCGGCCGTCTTCAAAGGATAACCGCGCAAAGGCTGAACTGGTGATTGTATTGCTAAATCAGAGGCAACGGTGACTCATAATGGCGTTGGTACGTTACTGAACTCGCCATTGTCATTATTGCATTGACATCGACGGTACTAGGGGCCTCGAGTTTGAAATCCGTGAAGATTCTTTATTAGTCCTGATGTAGAAAGATGCTTTTTTACTGTATAGAATGACGAGACGAGCAGGACATGTACCTGATTGTAAGCAACATGCCTGTCCATAACAGCACTGTGACATTCAGCACTGTGAACATGACGAGCCCAAACCTAGCACTCCACTGTGGTCGTGTCTCGTGACCCAGAATTTAAGATATTTTAACTCAATGCCCTTTAATTTCACTGGAAACATTATCCTTTAAAAAACCGGAACATCTGGAAATGAATGAAGCTTTTTATGTCTAGGCTGACGAACGCAATGCAGTGCTAGATTATGATTTGAATTCTTCATATTCCCATTATAGGTGCCTGATACTGCTGTTATCAGCCGTTTAACTAACCATCAGACACATGTCCTGTTCGTCTCATAATTGAAAAAAGAAATGCAATTATGGCAGCACTTCTTTCATTTTTATGTATATTTCAAAAGCCTTAAAACGATATCTTTGAATCTTTCCTTTTAATAATTCACTAGTTTTAGAAAGAGCACAATGCGCTAATCAAATTCAAATAGCAGATGAGTCAGTTTTCTTAGAAATAGATTATGTGCTGAACTTGTCATTGTCATCGATTGCATCGACTTTTCGGAATCGTCTTGATGAATTAGCATTTCCTGATCCTAGAAATACGAGTGCGTAATCCGGAAATCCGGCAAAGGATGAAAGTCATTGACGGATGAAAGTTGGTGACCTTACGCGACTCAAATGGCGCTGGGCAGGAATAGTAGCAAGACGTGGTGGCGATAGGCAAGCGCGGATTCAGCTTTAGCGCGAGGGGTTTCACATAGTCGTGGGTAAGTCTAAAAGACCGTGCGACAAGTGCGTTTTAATTAGTGGTCCACCTAGATCTTGAATTAGTTCTGGACCCAGCCCAGGGGTCATGACCCCCTGCCTAAATACGCCCTTGACGGCAAGTGGAACAGATCTCTGACCGAGTGCCTGCCGATCGCCGATAAACGTTCCGTTGGCAGACTACCAGCCAAAGGGGTCGACGACGGATCTGGTCCATCGCGAAGATTACGTGGATGAGATCAGCTCAGGACAGAGATCAATGGCATAGGAGAGAGTATGGACCTACACCCAGGAGTGGATCGGCAAACTGGCTGATTCTAGAGAATCCGAGATAATTCCATTGTCACTTTCTAAAGTAAGAAAAAATCCAACTTCCCCCTACTCATATCTGGATGTAATTCGTGGATAAATAATAACGCGATTGGTATAAAAAGGGGTGCCCCACACTGCGCTTGCCCTGGGGCGGTCTCAACTCGAGAACTCGTTCGATTGTTTACTCAATAAATAATAGTAAAAAAATTGTTCAAAATATTTTGTTAGATGTGATTATTTTGTATTTATCAATAAAGAAATTTGTACTCTCATGGTCAGTGTGGCCTTTCACTCTCTTGTGAGAGATATTGGTGTCTTGTGAGGTTTGGTTAGGTTAGTTGGAAAAACATAAATTTACCTGCTAATGCGGTTGTCTTATGGTCTGTGGTGTGGTTCAGCGATCGATCTCTAGTCATGGTTAGCTCAAGAATCTAGATATGCACATAGATCGAACCATGCACGTAAAAACCTCAAAAAGAACGTGCTCAGTCTACATTGTAACATTGCTAATTTTCTAATTCTCTCTGCTTATTTATCAGATATTGCCACATTTCTACGTAGGTACATGATATTCGTTATTTGTGAAAGTTATGAATACAACCAAAGAATAATCAAAGAATAAATTGAATCATATTCCTCCGTATGATACGTTGATACGATACTTCAACGAATTCTCGTCTTGTGACTAAAAATCGTTACCGGTATCCGGTTTCTGAGTCATAGCAAACTTGGTTTGAATAAATAATTCTATCAATAGGTATTATAGCTTCACAACAAACGGTTTCAATCTTTTTTTTACTTTTATAGGTTTACACTTGTCCGCTATCTAAGTTTGATCGCCCGCTCCTGCGATCCTACCACCATTCAGACGATGATTTTGCTTCTACATAAAATATTTCATTATTCGAGAGCGAACTCTCGAATAAAAGTAACCCATTTTAAAAACATGACAAAAATATAGAAAACATTAATGGTATGATCGCGATCTAAATTATTTATTATTATTAGTTCAAATCGCGAAATTTAAGTGATTAGCTACTTGTAATATAAAATGTAGTATCAAACTACGAGTAGAGATAGTAAAGAAGAATAATTTCACGTGAACGAAAACTCGGTAACAAAGATCCGTTACTTTGGAATGTTTTTTTTAATAAAAACAAAACCAGCTAGCTCTAGCCCTATCAAAACGAAGCAAAACAGATAGTGTAAAATATGTATGAATTTGTATTTCTTATTGTAGTATGTACTCTGAAATGTAAGCTGATTTTTTAATTTGAAACGTCCGACTTCATTATTATTCGGTACTTTCCTCGCACTTGCTTATCTTAAATAATTTTCGAATCAGTGCAATTTGAGCACATGTAGTTATTATATTTAACTGGTTTTTGTGTTACAAAACTTCTTTTCACCGCCCTCCTTTTATCCGTGAAATGTAATCATGCCATGGTTGGCAAAGGTTTGGGTCTTCGCTCTTTTCCTATTTTGGCTTTCAAATCTGTATCCAGCTTTTACCCGACCAATTTACATATTTAGGAAACTTTGGAGCCACACTCGTATTTTGTTAAAAATCTTCGACGCATTCTTAGTTGCGAAACTACACCATGTCTGTAAATACATTGGTCGGATCACGTCTAAATATTAGCCGAACGTCAAAACAGAAATAACCTTGCCTGTGTCGACGGTAAATTATTTCTGTGCTGTATTTTCGGTGGCATTACGTCACTGCTGCCGCGATAATGTAGGCATATCGCTTTTAAAATTCAGAAAATTGGATTACAGCTTTTACCCGACCAATTTACATATTTAGGAAACTTTGGAGCCACACTCGTATTTTGTTAAAAATCTTCGACGCATTCTTAGTTGCGAAACTACACCATGTCTGTAAATACATTGGTCGGATCACGTCTAAATATTAGCCGAACGTCAAAACAGAAATAACCTTGCCTGTGTCGACGGTAAATTATTTCTGTGCTGTATTTTCGGTGGCATTACGTCACTGCTGCCGCGATAATGTAGGCATATCGCTTTTAAAATTCAGAAAATTGGATTACATCGTATCTTAATACTCGAGAACACTATCTGATACGCTGATAACCGATTACAAGATCACAGGAAACTTAATGGAAATAATAACTGAAATGAATAGGAAAAAACAAGTACCTAATGTCTCGAACTTGAAGATTTACCGATTAGGTATTAACCTGCGGTTCTGACGAAACCCAGAAACTTGGGTACGAATTAATTATCTTAATCTTTGAGAGAGTTCAATTAGAAACTTGGTACATGTAAAAGACTTGCAGATAAAAGTTCAACCTATGTTTGTAAAGAATCTTAACTCCCTGGTAAAATGGTAATAGATTTTGTGGTCATTGAAATTGAAATTACACCAAAGCTTTGTTTGAACTGGACTTTATACAAAGGAAAAGTATACCGTGTGCCTGTGATTCATTTAGCTTATTGTTCCGTTTATGGCGAGGGAAGTAGTATGAATAATTATTATTGTCAGTTTTGCATTAAGGATATTTTTGGTAAATGAAAATAAAGAACATGCCAATGACAAAAACATATCTTAAGCTATTTTGTTAGGCGGTAGATTTATGGTAGCGCAAGTTGTGAATTCTCAACGCTTCTGATCAATATGGATGCTTGAGCCGTATGATTGGGCGACAGCAATAAGAAATCACACGTGTCATAAATGAATAAATTTCATAAGTGAGGTCCTTGATAAGTCGGCGACCCGTCAACCACCATATTACGATCACGCTAGTCTGACAATCGATAAGTGTGGCATTGCAGCTATGGTGCACCACCATACGATGCAGTATACATCGTGCAGTTGTCGTATGGAGAGCTGGACCTAAAGATCTAAATCTAAACGAAAAGAGCACCAAAAGAAATGTCATTTTAATCAATTATTTATTTTGTAATTTTTCTTCTGGTTTGAGGTTTTTAATAAAGAGTTTTCTGCTCGTTATGTCGAAGAGTTTTACCATTTATTTTACACAAGCTTTTGCCCAGTTTCATCATAAGCATCAATGACAAGAGGGAATAGAAAATTAAAATTCCAGATAAATTTTACATTTTAATAACACTTTTTCGTAAAATACAGTCTCATTTATAATTACATATTATGTAAACCTACACAGAGCTGGTAAATAGATCGATGACAGGCATTTTTAATTTCACAAACATAGTTCCAAAAATCAAAGACTACACCCATTGATAGTTCTGGTTTTATATGTTGATGGTTCAAATTTATCATTTTCAAGACAGAATTTGTATAATATGCTGACAGATATACAGGACTCTTCATCCTAATGCTTTTGTTATATAAACCAGATTAAATCACAATTATGGTCGGAATCTCTGAATACAAATAATATGATTTCTAATAGCATCACGTAGCAAAGTACTGAAAGATGTCATTTTCTCAGAATGATCCATTTGTCTGGCCCACCCACGCGAGTTTCTTTAGGAGTTACCTACTCTGTTTAGTAAAGCTAGATAAATCACCAAATGGAAAATGATAAATTGCTTATTCGGTTGCTGTTTGTTTTCAAATTCTTATAAGATTAAATTCTTGCAATGTACCCTGCTATTCCTAACAATTTATTTATGTCACTATCTACCCTCAAATTAGAAAGTAAACTGTTGGAAGTCGTTAGTAAATTAATACGAGTAGATCAACTTTATTCAATTTGCAGTCGATCTTTTGACATTTTATATAAATAAAATAGCAAACAATTTCGTGGACAGATTCACTTTTGAAAATTAAAATTATTAAAACATTTTTGTGTGTTGTATTGTCTCTGGGTTACCGTTTAGATTGGAATGCGTGACATTTCAAATATAAAGTTCTACTTAGCCGCTTTTACGTGTTCATCCCCACTAATACGATGCGATACCAGTTCCATTGTTAAATTAAATTCGTTGCTGGCTCGAATAAATCAATACCATCTGTTTAAAACCACGTGTGCCGAGTTCATGTACTGTCTATAAATAACACATCGTAGGGCCAATGTCTCGTCGAGGCTATTTCCGTAGGACCACGCGGGAGATACCAGGGGACGACACAGGAGAGCCGACGACAGATGCTCTAACATGTATCGCAGACGATGATGCTGCTGATTGATGAAGACAGGTGCCTTTGAAGGGATACATACGGGATACGGGCCTTGTCTTTTGTTACATCGGTACAAATACATTGCTGTCTCAGATAATCTTTTCCTAGCTAGTAAATGCGCTATAAATAAATAAAAAAACAGTACAAATCTACGCGCAGTAATTCTGAAAAGCAACTTTCAGATAGTCCATCTCAAAATGGTTGCACTAGATATGTTAGATGTAGCGACTATACCTTTATTTTGTCGTCTTTACACAATAATTGTCATTCGTAAAGCAATATTAACATGGAGTTCAAAACCAAATTAAGAGTAGTTCTGTGAGATAAGAATGCAAATAAAGAAATAAACTACAGTATATTTGGCGAAATTGTTGACGAGCATACATTGAAGAAGAAAAAGTGTTCCTGACTCATGCGAAGTAAATAAGGTGTCTTGATAAACTGATATACGAAAATTCAACATTTCTTTGTGTCCGATAAACACGTGCTTTTACAGATTAACTTGAATATTTGAAATTAGCTTAAAATGATATGAATGATCTTATATTTTAAATGTAATGTTTCACTTAGCATGAAATCATTGCAGACTAAAATTGTTATCAAATATGTATGTCTTTCGCTGACTAATCCTCCTGTCATGGATTCTGACTATACCTTAAAGATTACGATCATCGCTACGTGTTAAAAGTGGTTCATTCAACATTTAGGTTGATCGACGAAATCAGATGGGGCCAAGCCCAAGACATAACAACTAATTAGACCAGCTCGCAGTCTGCCAAGAGCCGATGGGGCATGTCTACACCGTTTATTATTCATTCACTACTGTTTCACCTGTTCAAACAGGCATAACAAAACGATGCGTCTCTAAAACAGTAGTTTTATTTTGAAGTATAGAAATGAGAGGATGTTTGTTGCTTGAGTGAATCGGAAACAAAATGTTAGTGTACAAGTATTACAGTTTTTGGTCCAATAAGATCCGTATCCGTGATTCTCGCAGCATCCATTCCACACAAATTACCTTTCTTTAGGTTGTATATCATTGCTTTTGCACTCGCAATCTAGTTCGAGAGCGGTCCCGTGATTCCGACCCCAAGCTATGGTGGAGAAACCAGTGGGAGTCGATACCAGTCGATAGAAGGGCAACATTTTCTAGTGGTGTCGACCCTACAACCCCGCAGTGTCCCTCCCTGCACGACCGACGATGTGTAAACGCATTTATAACATATTTGCTCGTAAAGGGTCTCTTATTGAACCAATTTCTGTATCGTAATGTATCTTATTACGCACTAGTGCTGTAATGTGTAATGTAAAACGCACGGTTTCAAAATGCTCCGTCCACAGACTAGGTAGAGAGATATGCTCCGTTTAAAACGAACGGTACCTTTTTAAATCTTAGTAAAGAGTTTTTATGTCAGAAAAGTGTGGTCAACATTTTGTGAATAAAATTAACTTTGAGAGGTAAAATATAATGAAGAATTATTAAATTCGTTAATTTAATTTATTTAGACCATAAATTACTTTAACTTTTCTGTAACAAAACACAAAAATATTAATTTACTTTATTATTAATGGCATACCGGCTGGTTCTGAGCCGTTGCTTAAAAAAAAAAGGCGCCGATGCGCGCGCATTGCTAATCTGTGATCCATAGTGATTATTTACTCTGTGCTGTGATCTGTGATCAAGTAAATATTATTCCGCGCGTTTTTTTTCGCTGTATTGTTTTTATTTGAAAATGTCGTCAGTATTGTTTATTTCCTCGCAAATATGTTATAAAACGTCGTATGACATACGTGCGCTTTGATAATTACAGCCTCTGCTAATTATAGCTCTCGCCTTCGGCTCGAGCTAGCAATAAAGCCTCAGCTGTAATTATCAACTTACCGCACTTATATCATAATGTACTATTACCCCACACAAAAAAGCCTTAGCATAAGTAGGTTCACGTTCACGAGTCATTATTTTCTTTTCAACCATACTACTAATTTTATTATGGTCATGCTCCTAAAAACTCTGAGCAGCCAGTCAATACTAGCTGCTAGCTAACTCCATGGTCTTAAAACGATAGAGATATAGCAGAGCTGAACTTGCGATCTGCAGGATCTTTTACGCTATTATCACCTGTCATTTGTAGACTGTAGAGGTTCCATAGAAATCGTTACGAAAAGATACTTCGGAGCCGTTCCTGTACTACTAAGTATTCTGCGGCTACTCTGACCTTTGATAAGGCGCGATAACACACATTCCAGATGAGTCACAATGATCTTGACGCAGACAGAACAAAAGCTACGCTGCCGTGATAAGACCCGACCTCTGGTTCGTTGAACGAAAGGTCACGACTTTATGGGATCTGTAACTTTTAAAGTCTAGACTCGTAAGTCTCCGGGGCGGTTACCGTGATCTCTTTTGCAACAATTATTCAATCCAACTCCCATTTGTCGTTGAACATTTCGTGCACAGCCACTGAAATCGTATGGACTTGGTAAAATACGTTAGTTTTCTCTTAATTTGTTCTAATAACAATTAGAGGGGTTGAAGTTATAAGGGTTACAGGTTTTACTTTTATCATTTTGTTGTTTAAAATTACACAGGAATGATTTTTCGGTTACAGACCGTCGAAGTATAACATAGATAAATTGTGTGGTTTGAATTTGCTAATTGGTGTGGAGGGTATACCTAATTTTCTTTGGTGGATTCTTTGATTCTTATTTGATTTATTTCGCACATATCATACTGAGAAAGAGTAATGAACGTTTTCAAATCATACTTAAAGAGGGCAGACAAGAAATATTATTTCAAAATACAAATAAAAAATAATCGGGACGGGAAGACATCAGCATGGTGATTGGTGATAAGCTGATTAAGCAGCACGCCTGCCCATACCATCATATTTTCACGCAGCTAATTGAACATGAAGAATCTAAATCACTACCTAGCACTGCATTGCGAGATCCAAGATGATTTATATCTTAGCCTTGCATAATGTTTCTCTGGAATAATTTTCTTTTATTACAAAGTCGCAAAATGTATCCACGCAAAGATACGTTCGCAACCGCATTAACGAAGCCGCTACTAAAATCAGGTGCATCTATAAACAAGAAAGGGAGTGTTATAAACTTGTTGGCACATTAACCAGCAATTTAATCAACCGCCAAGTCAAAACATACAAACTGTCTCTGCAATAAAGATGCAGCAGTAATTATGATCACTTGCGCAAGAACGCATCGACCTTGTCGCTTCTGAAATAACTCGAAACAAGGCGTCACCGGCTGCCGCCGTTGATCAACTCACATTGACCTGACTTTCGTACAACGAACAAGCTTTTCACGCAACGGCTGAACAAGAAAAGCGAATTGCTGATCTAGTAGCCAATGCCACAATAGTACGCTTTTTTTTCCACTTCACAAATTCCTATGATCAACTCCTATTTTAATTAATATTAGGAGGTTATGTTTCTGGAAATGAAGATTTTTGTCAATCCAGATTATTACTTACCGTTTTTCGTTCATCACATGAACTGTAAATTTTTAAGTCACTTTTATTAGGGACCCTGTAACGACAGGCTGAAATGTTACCGTGGACCAATTCCTGAAAAAAAAAAATACGCTTAAAAGTTATTTTACCTTATGTTACCACTATCAGAAGCATCCTCTCTTATTTGTCAAGGTACTTCTTTCTACCTTCATAAAAATACTAGAATTCCTAAAAGCTCGTTAAAACATGACGGAGTACATTCTTCCATAGCAAAAGTCGCTGTAGATCGCAGACTTTAAGCGTTTTTAAAGTGAACTATTTCCACATTGCAAAGTTGGCGTGTTGCCTGGCGAAAAATAGACCTAACAATAATATCACTGGTATAAATGGACCGGTGATATAATTCTGATAGTGGGAATGAGAACCACGTGTTTTGTTGCTGTGTAATGCGAAGATGGTGCCTACATAAGGGTTCTCATTTTTTTCTGCCCTCTGAAAACTAAATTCAAATTTAGAAACTGACATTGCGTATGTGTGGGAGATCACAGAAAATTTAAAGACATAATATGCCAATCGCAGGAATATTAGTATTGTAGAATATAGCCGGATTCCATATTCCATGCAACCCCTTTTGGAGCTTTGCGACTAAACTGAAGCAGCCATTTGTTATATCTTCCACCGAGACGTAACAGATATCTGCGTACCTAGCTAGTAGTGGTTGTGAACCTATGTATCTTGTCCAAAACGTTATTGTAAGCTCGTATCGTTTCACTGCTGGATATAGGAATCTTCCTTGAGCCCTTGTCGGGCCTCGTAATCTCATTCATGCGAACTCCGTGATGGGTCTGATGTAGACATACCATACGACCTTTGTCCCATAAATTACTAAAAATAATGAATTTTAAAACTTCTACTGCCCAGTACAATTTCCCATCAGCATTGAAATCACATGAAGGCACTGACCTTTCTAAAAAGAAAGGGTTTCTGGCATTCGAATAACTTTTTCGCCCCACTATTAATAATGCCTACGTCTTCGTCGAAATCCAAGACATTCCACGGTCGGTATGCAACGTCGGAATACCTAGCTCTCACTGAAAATACGTACAGGAATGTGGACAGAGCGGAATAGGAATATTTTGCAGCAGTGTGACTGACGGGGTTCCTGGGGCTATTAACAAAATTTGCTAAGATTTTCAGTAACTTAATCAAATCTATTTAAGCCGAAATAGGCAGTAGAGGCTATATTCTCTTCGCCGTTTTATAAAAAAAAGTCACTCTTAAGACTTTATTCTTTTCTGTGCGAAGAGAAAGGATTATGCACACTCCCCAAAACTTCAGTTGTTCAGTGGCGAAAATATTAAAGATCAAATAATCGTAAGATATCATCGTTTTTAGTTTGTTGGATATTATTACTGCTAACGATTGTCAAAAGTTCATAGTTTCGCGTCTTTCGAGTTTTGTGTTCAGAAATTAACTTGGACAAGTTTTCTTGAAAATGTAAACCTTTTCCGTGGAATTGCGCAGTTGTTCCTGCTTTTATGATTGATTGTATCCTGTTGTTTTCTTGTGTGTAATTATTTCAATATATTTAGTGTATAATTATCGTTCCGATTTTATTTTTCCTCGTATGACGTCAGATAAGCGCTGCGTCATGACGTATCGAAGGGTGATATCAGATTATGATGTATGATGGCTATAAAAAGAAACAGTGACGATTAGAATATGAAAAAATTGTGAATAACTTGAATTTGTGATCTGTCAATGGTGACCAATATAGGAAAGTCGTGAGATATGTTAGCTATGGTATAAATCATGTTTACCGAAACAAATGCATCATCATTGGCTCCGCCATCGCTTTACGTGGCGAGATCGCGGTCAAGCGTTTGTCTATTGACGAAAAACATTTGTAGTTTTAACCAGTAAAGCTTCCGTATCAACCCATAGAGTTCCTACTGCTGGGGCACAGATCTCTCCCTACACAAGTTGGGAGGTTTAGATTTAGACCATAGTCCAACATGCTGGTTGGCAGACATCACTAGTCTTTGAATAGATAAATCTCCGACAAGCATGTTTCCTCACGATGTATTTGCTTCACCATAAGGTTAACATGGACCCTGCAGTCCGTGACTTCTTCCAGAAGAAGTTTTCAACTGCACGGACTTCTTTCTTCTTTTAGCAGACTATAAAGAAGTTATCTAACAACTCGTTCGTTTTCTGTCCAGGCGTCAGGAGTAACAGTATCGGACGCTTGCAAAACGACGTACGAGGAAATCAAGAAGGACAAGAAGCACCGCTACGTCGTATTCTACATCCGCGATGAGAAACAGATCGATGTCGAGACTGTAGGCGAGCGCAACGCCGAGTACGAGGCCTTCCTAGAGGACCTACAGAAGGGAGGCACCGGCGAGTGCAGGTTGGTACACGGATCTTAACACGATAAGACAAAAAAAAGAAAATAATCTGCCGATGTGCCGATAGAATTGATAAGTTGAAACTCAAAATTCTATATCTCATTTTTGAAACTAACTAACGTGGGTAAAAACGGAGTCTGGAATAAATCTTCAAAGCATTGTCGTTTTAGACGATCTTCTAAGCATAAAAAAGCAAAAATTATTTAAGCTTCAAAGCTTAAATAAAGTTATCATTTCAAAATCGACAGTCACAATATTCCGAGAGAGCAAACTTCAGGTAAGTATTTGAGATAAGATGTTGTCATATAGCTCTGTAGACACGGAGGTGCAGACCTGGCTGGATGCGTAGCAGGGCGAAATTAATCTCTCATTTTAAATCGCCAAAATTTGCTACCAGCTCTCGGAATATAGAAACTGCCGTTCCGATGCCGGTAGAAGTGAAAACTTAAAACTTAGAATGTTAGTGTTAAACAGCATTATTGTTGCGTATTACGTCACCTTAAAGCAACAGATATACTGCTATTCCCGTAGTGGTAGGACTTGGTATTATGGTAGTGGTAGGACTCTTAGCAGTCCGCTAGGGGAAGTACCACACCTTTGTCAATTATTCTACCGCCAAGCAGTAATGTGCAAATATTACTGTGTTCCGGTTTGAAGGGCAATGTTTCCAGAGAAATTACAGGGCTTAGAGATATAACAACTTAGATCTCTGGGTGACGAGCGCAATGCGGTGTTAGCTAATGATTTTGGCTCTTCATGTTCCAATAGCTGCGTGTCACTGTGCTGTTATGTGGCAGGCATGTTGCTTACCATCAGGCACATGTCCTGCTCGTCTCGTCACTCTATATTTAAAAAAAATGTTACGAAAGTCGGTGACGAGAACTCACAAGATTTCACCCATCCAAAATGCCCAAACGCACAAGTCCTGCTTCGCTATATTATACGAGGGTCAAACTGAAAGTTCTTAGAACTGGCCACTTATAAACAATATAATAAAAAAATAATTCTATAATTTGAAAATAGAACTCTTTGCCAATATTACTGAGTATATACTTCATTCATTTGTCATTTGTTTTACGATTTGGCGGCAAATTGAAAATTGTCTGTGTCACGTCAACATGAATTTAACACGAAAAAAATTTTTTATTTCAGTATTTTTGTCATTTTATATAATTTTTTTGTCGATATATATTTTCATATATATTCATTATAATCACCTATATACAATTTGAAGGTCCTTAATAAATTCTACAAGAGTCTTATCACCTAGGTGGAATAACAGTTTCATTACAAACTAGAAATCATTGAGGCGAAGCTCAGTTCAAAATCCCCAGTTGTGTTTTGATAGTTTTCGAGATGTGCATCATTTGGTGGGCTGAGAACATCGTAAAAATTTTTAGGAAACATAACCCTAACTAGGACTTCCACCAAATATTCCAGTATCTGGTAAAGATATTTAGAATCCCAAGACACCAAAAATCTGGATTCATCCCGGTCGCCGTTGATGACGTTATAACCAGTTTTTTTTGTTTTATCGCGAAATCTAAAAAGGCAGGTTTAGGGTGAATCAAGCAGACGCAACTGTCATGGTAAAAACTCATATGTAGTCCCTTTTGTGTACTACTAACTACATATTTTCATTTAAAATATTCATCAGAAGCGAGCTTTTTAGACTATCTGAGCCCGTGTGTTTTCAGCTAGTAGCTACGAGGGTCAAACTGAAAGTTCTTAGAACTGGCCACTTATAAACAATATAATAAAAAAATAATTCTATAATTTGAAAATATAACTCTTTGCCAATATTACTGAGTATATACTTCATTCATTTGTCATTTGTTTTACGATTTGGCGGCAAATTGAAAATTGTCTGTGTCACGTCAACATGAATTTAACACGAGAAAATTTTCGTGCAATGATTTTTTATGACTTTCAATGTCATTTAAGTCAACAAGAAAGTTATGATAGACTACGATTGGCCTTTCACGATGAAGCCTCATCTCGTGCGACTGTTTACAACTGGTTTAATGAGTTTAAACGTGGTCGCACTAATCTCACTGATGATTTACGTGAGGGACGGCCTTCTACGGCGACGACTGAAGATAACATCTGTGTTGTGCGGCGTATGATAGAGACTGACAAAAGAGTGACCTATCAGCAGATTCGGACAAGCTTAGGCATCGGTATGAGTCAAGTGCACAAAATCCTACACGATCATTTAGCGGTCAGGAAGCTTTGCGCCCGGTGGATACCTCATAATTTGACTGAGGCTCAAAAACTCCATCGTGTGGATTGGTGCCGTAAAATGATTGAAAGATTTAACGGAGGTGACTCAAATGCTGTGTTCGACATACTAACAGGTGACGAAAGCTGGATTTACTGTTATGATCCTGAAACCAAAAGACAATCTGCTCAGTGGGTGTTTCCTTTCGAGGAGTTGCCAACTAAAGTGAAGAGAGATCGAAGTGCGGGGAAAAAAATGGTGGCTTCGTTCTTTGGAAGGATAGGTCATTTCGCAACAATTGTGTTAGAGGATCAAAAAACAGTTTCTGCAGAATGGTACACTACCAATTGTTTGCCACTTGTCTTGGAAAAAGTTCGAGAGAAACGACCTCGCAGTAGGATCCTCCTTCACCACGACAACGCCTCATCGCACACCGCCAAGCGAACGATCGACTATTTGGCGACATCAAACGTTGAATTACTGGGTCACCCGCCGTATAGCCCCGACCTCGCGCCTTGTGATTTTTATTTATTTTCAAAAATTAAAGAAAAACTTAAAGGAAAGCGGTTTATGAATGCTGAAGAAGCGGTGGCTGCGTATCGCGATGTCATTGAAGAGACCCCTAAGGACGAGTGGGCAAAGTGCTTTTCCCAGTGGTTCCATCGCATGCAGCGGTGTATTGACGTGAATGGACAATATTTTGAAAAGATATAATAAAACTAATAACTGGCTAATGTAATCAGTTTTTGATTTTCTAAGAACTTTCAGTTTGACCCTCGTATCTATATATATTTTAATGTTTGCATGTCGTACATCGTAAACTTTGCATTTGATCATGTGATGATCTTTAGCAAAGTTGTTGTGCATCAGCCAAAGAAAGTTTCCGAGCTTGTACAACCAATTTTCGACAGGTGGCGTAGCAACGCGCGCAGTGTACAAGCTAGTTTAGTTAGAATTATGAAAAGAATTTTGTAAATAACTTACTATAGAAACGTTCGACTACGGTCCATGGTTTGGGGATTAATTACTTTGAAAAATGTGTCAAAAATTAACGCCAAATGTTGACCGATACGATCTCCCGTTCCAGATACGGTCTGTTCGACTTCGAGTACACGCACCAGTGCCAAGGCACGTCGGAGGCGAGCAAGAAACAGAAGCTGTTCCTCATGTCGTGGTGCCCGGACACCGCCAAGGTCAAGAAGAAGATGTTGTACTCTAGGTACGTATTCTGTATTTTTAGTACTTGACTCGTCAGTTGCGACTCATTTTATGACAAATTCTATTAATTGATTTTTATTTTTTAACCAACTTCCAAAAAGAAGGAACTTTTCTTTCCTTTTATGTATGTGTTATGAATTTCTCGAGAACGCACGAACCAATTTCAAAATTTATTTTTGTGGTCGGATGAGTATGCTTCCCGAATGGTCCCATATACTAATAATGATTTGTTTTGTCAAAACTAACCTCAAAATTCTTGAGGGTAGATTCAATTTTTTTTTTGTTTTTTTTTCGCATTATGTGTCATATCCGGCGCTAATACTATATGGGCTCCCTGCCGCTTAACGGGATAATGATAGATTTGCCGATCCGGAGCCCCCTCTGGTTCAAATCCAACGCGCGCGCGCGCACTACTGTCTTTTCGAAGTCATGTGCGTAATGCCGCTAACTTATAAACGGGGAAACAAAAACATTGTGAGGAAACCGACATGTACCTAGAATCTTTCGAGGGCTTGTGTCATCCACGAACCCGCACTGGGCCAGCTTGGTGGATTATGGCCATGACTCTCTCCTTGCGAGAGAAGGCCCCAAGTCCCAGCAGTGGGAATATTTAGTGGGCTATTTATGTATTTTATGTACGTTGCCGTAAAATTTTAATCACCGTCAAGTTTACGCATGAGTTCATAATGAAGCCATGGTAGGTTAGTGTATAATTTTAATGGTTTTTACTGTTTTATGGTATGTAAATGTATATGTAAATCTAAAATTGCGTGTAATATACATCCACTTTTCCGATCGCAAAAACAAAGAAATTCATTCACAAAATCCAATCATCTGATTCAAATCGTTCGAATCATGCTTCCTCAAAAATAACAGTCACAAACAAGATGACGAGCAAAACAAAACACGACCATATAAGGCGATTTCGCGTTCTCTATCGGGGGACGCTACAACACGCTTGTTGACGCCGATAACACACTTATCGTCGAGTCGTTTATCTGAATCATAGGTTGTTGTAGGTTACGCAATGCTAAATACTTACTATATTTAAGTCCTTTGTTTGCACTGTGACGAGGAGGTATTGAGGGGTGTGGTGTAGAGGATATAAAAATTTCAAGGCAAAGAGACATAAAATATCATCTAATATTTCTGGGTGTCGATCGCAGCACAGTAATGATTTGGAGTCTTCATGTTCCAATTGCTGCATGATACTGTCCTGTTATGGGTAGCTGTGTTGCTTACCATCAGGCACATGTCCTGCTTATCTCGTCTCTATACTATAAAAGAAAACGGTTTTGGTATAAATATGTATAAAGTAAAGCTATGTTTTTCCTCACAAAATTGAAGTAATTTCTGACGACGCCAGGCCTTCATTGAAAAGCTTCTTACTAGGGCATGGTTTCCAGTTTGCACTAGCACTAGTAGCATGGACTAGTGTACATCAGTGCTCGCTATCTGACCCACAGAGTTCCCTTCATTTTCGTGTGATAAAAAGTAGCCTTTATAATCTGACAATTTAATTTTTTCAATCACGTCTGAACAGCTGAACGGATCGGGTTGAAATTGGAACACAGTTAATTATTACTTGGGATAGTCCAAAGATAATTTTGTATCATGTAAAAATTAAGGTAACTGCGCGGGTATAACCGCAGGGCGCCGCTAGTTAAAATAAATTCATTTTATTGACGAAGCCCAGGGTCTTGTTATTTTACGCTATGTCAAACTATAACTTCACCACAATGCAAGACAAGATTTATGCATTTGGCTCAACAATTGTGTTTATTACGTGTCCTGGAGATTTATTATCACATTTGTTTGAATAAATAACTCCACAAGGGCCTTTTCAATGTTAAAATGCACTCGCAAAACTAATGACATGAGCAACACATTTAGATATTAATATTACTTCTAATCTGAGGTAAGTCAACATAGGAAATGACCATGCAAGCAAAAGAAAAAACATTAATTATTCCATAAAGCTTCTAAGCAGAAGCAAGCAAGCAAGCTGCTAATGCATCCCAATTTGTGGTCTCACTTCTGGGCCTCATAGTGTTCTCTTACAAGGAGTTAGTCAAGGCCATTGATCCATCAAGTTGACCAAGAGTATGTGTTAACAGAAGACACATATCCTCGAAAAAAAATAATTCCTTGAAATTTGGTGGTTTTCTCGCGATTATTTAGGTACTTCGCAAAAGATGGCGCCGCGCCGGCCGGCAATTTTTCGATTGCCCATTTGCAAGCCCATTGGATATTCGTCAATTCGTATCTGCGACATTGAGCGATATGACATATCTGGAGGAATTAGAAGCAATATCGTCGAAATAATTGCCGCAATTTGTTGAATGAAATTGCTCCAGATCGGTCCATTCGTGTCGCCGAGCAATTATTGCCCTCGTGTAAGCGCACCTTTAGTTACATAGATGTGTTAATATATAGTCTTAACTGTTGTCTCTTTGTCGGCAGCTCCTTCGACGCTCTCAAGAAGTCGCTTGTCGGCGTACAGAAGTACATCCAGGCGACCGACCTGTCCGAAGCTTCCCAGGAGGCAGTGGAGGAGAAACTTCGCGCCACAGACCGCCAGTAACCAGCATTTACCCGCTACGGCCGCGGAGTGCCCCAGGGGGATCGCACTGGCCCCATCATAGTCAACACTCAGTATTCCGGAGCACGCCGCTAGCCTTACATACTTCAATCCTTGCTTTGCTGTCTCACATACGTCGAAACTGTACAGAATCGACCGACGGCCTCTAGCGATAAGGAATCTAATGTAATAATTTAAATTATACTAATTATTATTATTATATATTTTTTTTCCTATAACTAAAGAGTAAGTTAAGCTCAAAATACGGCGCGGTTTCTTTGTGCAGTAACGCCGGACGGCTTTTTATACTATACTACTTAGATTGTAATATAAAGTACGGTTTTATACGATGGCAGAGTTTTCGTTCGTACTGGCCGACGCGCGCAGATGCTACCGTTGGTTAAGTATTTTGTAACCAGTTTATTCAGGAATACACTCGATATAAGCGAATATTAGTTGTTTCATTCTATTTTCCTAGTACTATTAATGATGAGGACATTTATAATATAAGGATACTAATAAATTAATAATAATAGTTATTTGATACTAAAATGTGTGTGAAGGTTTTATCGTTTGCTTCAATGGTGAAGGGTAAATTGGCATTGGAAGAGGATTCCACAAAGGTCAGGGAGATTGAAGGAGTGGGTGGTTCATAAATGTTGGTGGGGAAAAGTTCAGTGCAGTGCCTATCTGCCTTCTTTTAAGTAAGAGTTCGTCATTACCATTGTCTTTGAAGACGAAAGAAAATACTGTGACGATACTGGCAAGTTCCAAGAATAACTTAGATGTATCAAATCAAGGGCACGAAGCAATGTAAATCGTTTCGCAATCCCTCTGCTTGTAAAACTTAGGCTGATTTTAGTTTCACGCTGAACGCACGCGCACCCTCGGCGCTGATGGCCGAGATATATGAACTTTGAGGAAGCGTTTTTGAATGACGCGTAGCTCTCAGCGTTCACGGTGGTCGGAGAACGACGCGCTGAGGAATCAGCGCCGACGCGACGGTGCGCGTGCGGTCGGCGTGAGACTAAAATCAGCCTTACATTTGATGGACCTGTAGTAATCTACACTAGTATAGGTGCCGGCAAACAAGTTTACCCAATGAAGTTGGATGCTCAGAAACGTTTTTAAGGTATCTTTGGCGGAAGTGTACATGCGAATTCCCCTTCCACGTCAATTTTCGGTCAACTTGTTTGCCGGCCACTATAGTTGGTGCTTGGTGGTACACGGTACCGTGTCCTAGGTACTGGAAGAATCGCAAAAGGAAAAGTCGGATGTAGTATCGCTAAAACAAAAACTGTGTTCATAGAGTCGGCCACATAATATGCACGTTCGCGCTGTCACATACTGGCGCGCACACATCACACATCAGTGGGTTATTACACGCATGTGTATATGTGTGCGTGTCAACCTTTCAGTGACAACGCACACGTGGAAATGTGGCCGACTCTAGTGACACAGTTTTTGTTTTAGCGAGACTACGTCCATGGTAAGAACTAGGGTAGGTACTGATTCTGAATGCAATTCGAAGAGTGGCAAGCCTTGTCTCTGTCATTCTTTAAATCCTCCCCCAATCCTCCCCGTTCCAAATCGTCAATATTTTTGAAATTAAACTTCTTTTTTTTAGTGGGCTGTGGATTGAATTCTAGCGTCACCCTCGGAAATGATAAGAAACCTTCGGGTAAACATGGCCGTCTATAAATGCGTTCAGCATTTCCCATTGGCTCTAGATGGCCATGTTCATGGTCTCGCCGTCCGGTTTCACCCGCGTAGTTTCCAAAGTAAGCTATCAAATGCCGAGTTATAAGTTTTCACTTCTATCGGCAGTTCCTGTGACTGCCAATTGTTTATCGGTTTTTATCTCTTAGGAAAACGTCGTTTTGGGTAAACCTATTTAAGCTACAATAATGAGGCGCTTGCAAGATGCCAATAAACCTTATTTTTATCCAGTTTGACTACTTATTTACATTCTTTGGTTTGACGATGGAGCCCCAATTTTCCATTTAGTAAAAGCCGGGTCACACAGAGGCGATCCGATAGCGATAGCGATCCGGATCGCCCTCCGAGTATGGGATCGCGCCCGCTTGCTGTGTGTCAGGTTGCATACAAATTCGAACATTACAAAAAATCCCGTCTCGGATCGCCTCTGTGTGACCCGGCTTTCCTAAGTGAATTTTCTCAAAATTAAACATTGGCGCCAGAACAAATTTGACAGATCTTTTGGGTCTTGAAAACACCGCATTAATAAAAGTGTTTATATACATACTTGTTCAAACATTTATTAAAATTCTCAATTCAACAGTTCTGCGCACTATTGGTTAACAATCACAATGGAAATGTATTATATTTCATTTATCATTTTGTTACCATAGTTTTTCAATATAAGGAAATTGATAGTAACTCGCTCGCGTTTCGCACCGAACATTGCTTTGTGTGTATTATCTATGACTTACAAATAATATACTATTATACAAATGCTTTTCTTATATCTAGTATTATTGTAAAACAAAAATGGAGATAAGTTAAAACAGTAAAGTTATATAAAACCAGCGCCATTTTTACGAAATCCGTAGATGACAGTCGCCAAAGGTATCCAATATTTATCTATTTATACGCAATTATTATTGAAAATCTAGGAATCCAAAACGTTACCCTATTGAAGTGAAAACTTCTTTTGGCGCGCCACAGATAGATTTTTCGTGAACTGTGAATTGAATTCTAGCGTCACGCTCTGGAATGATAAGAAATTCAGGTAAACTCGGGACCATGACCATGCTCATGGCCCACGCCCTCCGGTTTCACCCGCGTTGTTTCCAAAGTAAGCTATCAAATTCTGAGTTATAAGCACAGAACACTGGTTATAAGTTTTCACTTCTATCGGCAGTACTTAGTAGGTACCCATGACTGCCAATTTATTTTCGTTTCAATCAGGGCCGAGCCGACCCCCACCAGCGCCTGTGTGCCAAACCTTTATGGCGCCCCTTTTTAACCTCCAACGCAAACAGAGAAGTGTTAGAGGTTTGACGTCAATGTCTGTCTGCCTGTATGTCGTGTCGGTATGTGTGTGTTTGCTTGTGGCATCGTAGCTCTCAAATGGATAGGCCAATATCGAAGCAGTTTCATTTAAAATCCAGTTTCTTTGCGGGGTCACATCAACAGCCCACTAAACGTTCCCACTGCTGGGACTCGGGGCCTTCTCTCGCAAGGAGAGAGTTAAGGCCATAATCCACCACGCTGGCTAGTGCGGGTTGGAGGATGACACATGACTTCGAAAGATTCTAGGTACATGTCGGTTTCCTCACGATGTTTTCCTTCACCGTTTTAAGTTAGCGGCATTACGCACATGACTTCGAAAAGACAGTGGTGCGTGTGGGGTTTGAACCCGGGGTTTCCGGATCGGCAGCCGCCGTTCTCCCGACTAGACCACCGTAACTTAGTAGGGGTAGTTGGGTAGTTCTTAGCTATGTTTGGTTAATATCGATTCATGAAGGCCGCCTCCACAAAATGGCGAATAAAATATTCCTTCAAAACTTCCCTCAATATGGATATCAAACGAAAGGGCTTGACTAGTAGAATACTATACATCGTAATTAATGTAAAATTCTAAGATAGCCGCCACTACAAAATGGTGAAACAAACCTTTTATCTCACAACTCTATCAATATCAAAGGTATTAAACGAAAGGACTTGATTAGTACTATAAAACACTATAAAAAATTAAAATCCAAGGTAATCGGGGGTAAAGCAGAGAGCAGTGCTCCATGGGTTTACCCGCGCAGTCCCCACATCCCCGATATTTTCCCGTGTTAGCCTAAGTGTATGCTATTCCAGACTATATTATAACTGTGTTCTAAATTTCAACCCAATCCGTTCGGACGTTCTGACGTGATTGAGCAACAAACATCCCATTTATATTATAAACTAGCAGGTCCCCGCGATCTTACTCACGTAGTTCCTGTTCGCGTTATTTTGCCGGCCATTTAGTCTACGTGTTCTTCCAGACTATAATTTACCTGTACCTACTCCAAATTTCAGCCCGATTGAGCAACAAACATCTATTCATTGATATTTATGATATTAGTAGGATGTTAATACTTGAATGTTTGTTGCTCATAAGCGTCGGAACTACTGAATGGATCGATTTGAAATTTGAAACACAGATAGTTTTTTTTTTAAATAAAGAGTGGCGAGACGAGCAGGTCATGTGCCTGATGGTAAGCAACATGCCTGCCACATAATTGTTTATAGTCTGGAGTAGCATATAAGCTACTTACTAATAACTAAAAAAAAACATAGTTCATCTGGCAATAATAATAAATCAGCTATAACCCGCGAAGTTGTCCGCATAGAATCTGAGATATGTGTAGAAATTGACTGTTTTATTCAAATTTCAAATTTTAACAAACAACAGCTGCTCTAGACGGGAGAACGGCGACTTCCCGGGCCCATGGGTTCAAATACCACACGCACCACTGTATAAGACATGTGCGTAATGCCGCTAAATTAAAAAGCGTGTAGAAAAATATCGCAAGGAAACCAACATGTACCTAGAATCTTTCAAAGTCATGTGTCATCCACCAACCCGCACTGAACCATGGTGGTGGATTATGACTTTGACTCTCTCCTTGCGAGAGAAGGCCCCGAGTTCCAGTAGTGGGAACATTTAGCGGGCTGCTAACCCTGCTAAATTTAAACTTAATCCGTTGAACCGTTCCAGTATCATAAATAATATTGGTTTCTTAGGAAACTATATTTTTTTCCGTAATAATATTTTCCTATAGACCTATTCTATGTAATATTTCACACTGTAAAACACCTGTGTTTCAAATATTAAACCAATTCACGTGTAAGTAGTATAGAATAACATAATGCTTAACTACTTTTTATCACAAAAAAGTACAAAGTATAATTAACTACATAACATCGGAATGGCTTATCCACAGAGTTGGTGGAAATTTATAACACAGATACTTTTAGTCTGGAATTGCACATTAACTACTCTTCAACCCAAAAAAGTGCAAAATTCTTTAGGGAACAAATATTTACCGTAACATCGGAACTATTAAGCGGATTTAGAAGGAATTTGAAACACAAATATTTTTAAACGAACTTGCACCTTGCACACAATTTCGAATAATGATTGTTCCAGTATTTTGGCTCACTCGTTCATTAAAATCAGGGAACTCCTGTGACACCACTCAACTTACATCGCACATATTGTATCGAGTTGCGTTTATAATCTCAATTAAATAAACAATATCAAGGCGCGGTGGTTCTTTTGATTTTAAAAGCGAGACCGTAACGAATGTAAATCAAAACCCAAAACGTAAACATTGTCTTGGGAGACACTTACAATAAACTATAGCAACTTAGCAATTTATGAATTGTTATTTAACTACATAGGCAAATGTTGCGCCTATCCTACCTACTTAGTACTTACTAATCGACGATACTCAACTACAAAGAACATGGTGTCGCGTAAGTGTAAAAACAAATTCGGTGGCGGCGCTGGCGCCCCTATTGTCTTGGCGCCTGTGTGCGCCGCACACTTCGCACACAGGGACGGCTCGGCCCTGGTTTCAATCGTTATCCATTGTCTCGATGATGAAGGAACCAAACTTTTTGTTGTTGTATTTAGTATTTAGGTACCTACCATTATTAATTTAGGTAGGTACCTACTCTCCTAACTCTGGTTTAGAATGTACCCACAGTTAAAAAGTAATGTTTTTCAATGCCAGTGGCAAAATAGCATTATACATAGATGTATGGATATATCCAGGCGTTTTTTGTCAATTCGTTTTTGGGGGCACGCTATTTCTCAAAAGTTGTAAGTCTGTTTTAGTGTAGGTATGTACCTAGTATAATTTATGGAAGAAGGGTTTGCCACCGGTGCACTTTTGATTGCGCCTCTGCCTGCCCTCATAAAAAGGGACTGTACAAAGATTATTTTACCTCGGCCTGTATATGTATATTTAACATTGATTAATGTTTAAAAAAAATTGACACTATTTATCATGTGAAATGTTCGGAAAGTTTCAAAACTTAAAAATTGATGTAATATATTTTCTTGAATTTAAATTCCATGTGAACCATTAGTAGTTCAAATAGCAAAACAATTATTTACATTACTATGTACTTAATACTAATAAGATCACTATTTATTATTCATATTCAATATTCATACCACAAAAAAGGCGATCCAATAGAACCTTAGGTTACGAAAAGGCCGAATAAGAATATTGCCATAATGTCAATACTTAAAGAAAAATCTTTATACTTAGGTATGTCATGTGACGAAGCAAATCCAAAAAAGAATATTATTATCACATATTAATAAAATATAGTTTCCGACAAACATCCTGGAAGGTCGGCATAGTAGAACTAAACTCTTTTGTTGTATTGTTTCTATTGAAAATAGTACCTACACTACTATACTTCGAATATGAAGCTACTTGGTACTCTATGCATTGTAGGTACCTAGGTACTCCGATCGTCTTCCGGATAAGATGATTTATCTTTTTATGCAGTGATTTCTGTAGAACATTACTCTTCGAACCGGAACATAATAATGTTTGCAGATTACCTACTGCTTTTACTGCTTAGCGGTAGAACTAAAATGTTTTTTCGCATGTGTCTCTATTATTTGCATCCCGTTAAAGATAGAGTAATTCTCGTGGTATACTTAGTTAATGATTCTTATGCGGGAATAATTTTCAGCAAAAATAAATAATCATGAAAAGATGTGAGGATGCGGATAACACCGCAGTGTTTAGATACCTCAATTCGCGGTGTTATAGGTACAAATGACCATAAAAAAATATTCAAATCACCTACATTCCTTATAATTTAAAAATTTATGTAACTTTATTTAGAATTAAAATATTTGAACGAATGTTATTCTACAATTTAATATGTATATTATAATAATGAAACGTTTTCAGAATAACTGGTTTGAGTGGTCTCAAAATATCTATGATGGGCTCGGAAACATACCAGGGTAGCGATTCTGAAACCATTCGGTTGCATCCGACACGGAATCTCGTCTCTCGGTCTTTGTCATGCTAAACAGATAAGACAAAGACCGAGAGATGAGATTCCGTGTCGGATGCAACCGAATGGTTTCAGAATCGCTACCCAGAGGGAGAGACGAGAGATCGTGACTATGTCCTGTATAATATTTTTTTTATATTGAGAACTATCTTTGACAGGTGGACGCTTGAAAGGCAAAAAATACTAAACGATACGTTGGGCAATATTGAGTAATTTAAATAATAGAAATCAGCAAAAATTCCGCGTCGATTAGTCTTATTCTCGTCTCGATGATACACATAACAATAATCATACTCTAAACAGCGCTAGCGAGTTTTGATGTCGCTTACTAGCTTAGTAACCTGCCAAGAAACTTATTTTTGCAGATTTCGGCAACCAAGCAACTAGAATTTTACCGATTTAAAAATCACTTTCATTTGACAGCAATTCCATTAAAAACATAGAGAATCATAGTAAGTTATGACTAATAGGCAATTGTTATGATTATTTTTCTCAAAATGAAAACTTACAAACGCTCTAGTGTAAAGTTGTCAAAATGTCACTTGGTAATTTTTTCCTTTCAAGCGTCGAGATATATTAATATTTCTGAAAACGTCCCACGGGGTAGATTCTACAATACATGGAAGAGATATGTTGAAACACTAAGCTTAGGGTTAAAATTTGAATTTTAGATATTATTTTGATCATTCTAAAATTGTATATAGAAAAAAAAACAACATTATATAATGACTTATTAAATCTATCTTATTACAAACGCGAGCTTCACTTATGCTAATTATTTCTTACAAATACTACTATTCTTCGATTTTAAAATAGGATTTGGGTCCATGGTACTGATTCTAAATGCAATCAAATTCAAATTCGGAATAACAATTCTTGTCTCTGTCGTTTTAAACCAGGGGCTCTCAAACTTATTTTGTATGTTGCCCCCTTTGAGAATAAATTATTTTATACCGCCCCCATTTTTTCACATAGGTACTTCCATTATAACTTCAAATTAAATTGATTAACTAACTTAACTTGAGATCAGGGTAGCGATTCTAAATCCATTCGGTCGCATCCGACACGGAATCTCATCTCCCGGTCTTTGTCTTATCTGTTTAGCATGACAGAGACAGCGATTGTCATTCCGATTTTGAACCATTCGGATTGCATTTAGAATCGCTACCCTGGGCCCAGTATGTAGTACACAACGGACTCCAAGCCTCTAGACAACGCCTTCATTTTTTTCTGGGTCTCATATCCTTTAGGCCTACAGCGCTCTCAGGGGGGCGTTATCGCCCACTTTGGGAAAGGCTGAGACAAAGACTGAGAGATTTGAGTCCGAGATCAACCTGATTGCATTGTGATTCAGTGTACTGGTTTGTCCAATTACAGCTAAGTTGGGGTTTCCTAGTTCCGAGTAGGGTCGAACTAGACCGAAAGGGCCCGAGTGGCCCCTTAGCGATCACAATCCTGGGGCCCGAGACCTTATCCTACGGTTGCCGAATGCCCCGCAAGCCAGGCCCGTTGGGAGCCCGGCTGGTAAAACTCACCTTGACTATATGGCCAGTCCGACAGTGGTTGGGAGAAACTCCAATTTCGCAATCGGCCTGTATAATGCCACCTGCACCTTTGAGTATTTTTTCCTAACACATATGCAGAAGTTCATCATCACCACTGGCTTTTATAGTTCAATCACAGTGATGAAACCAAAGAAAACATCATTTGAGGATATGACATTCGAAACCATTTTTCCATAGAAGATATCTTTCAAGAACATGTTGTGTCGTACGTCGTACGCCAATCTGTACGTAGGCATCGTGATGGATTATGGTCTTGACTCTCTCTTTGTGAGAGAAGGTCCTGAATCTCAGCAGCAATAAAAAGTGTTATGGTACATGGTGAAGATAGACATGTGCCATCAGCCATGTAATTCATTCATGCTTTTGCCTCGGTTATTGCTCATATGATCTGGCCACAGGGTGCTCTTTAATGTGTTTTTCTAGACGCTTTCTCTTCTCGAAGACTTGTCTGCTACCGATTATCGGATTTTGTGGCTGTCTGAGCAGAAACTTTGAAAAACAATCGTCAAAATTGGTTGCGTCGTTTCAGAGAAGTAGGACCTCAAACATCGTGACATAGCTCCGATTGTCCTAGTAACTTTATGATGATCAAAAATAAGCATCGCGAGAGAGCCTGTTTCATCGGTTTCTTTTTCGGATAAATTTCGCAGAGTGTGCAGCTGCTTTCATCACTTTCGCATTTATTATATCCGTTTGCTTCTATCGTAGCTCCAAACACTCATCACTTTACCTATGGTTGATGTTTCAAAGACTCAAACTTAGAGATTTGACTCCATTTTGGTAAGAAAATCTTGACTTTGAAATACGTTGCCTGAATCGGTTTCCTGATGAATATAAATTAGCTATCTTCAAGTCCCGAGTGAATGGGTTCCTTCTATATTATCACGAACTGCATCGTCGCTTAACAACTATCGCAGTGGCAGTCAACTGCAAATCCTTAAAACATGCTACGTATATCTTAAGAACTATTATTATAAGTCGTAAACACTGTATCCCGGTGTCGTCGGTCGAGCCACACCAGAGCGAGGGTCGGCAGGGGCTCTAGTTAAATGCTGATGGTACTGATGGTGTCTGCGGGGGCAGGGGTCACATTGGGCTGCTGGATAGAAGGGTCCAACAGTGGAATACTGTCCGTCGTTCTGTTGACAAGATAAAACCCTTGTAACCGATCGAATCAAACCAAAAAAAAAATGTCTAAACCACTGTCTAATAAATCATATAGTGATTCGACAACGAAGTCTAGATAGGGCAATTTTATTGTTGGGACGTTGGGCGTGGGAAGCGTTCTCCCAAGCTAATACGAACATGAAAATGTTAGCAGTTTCGGAGTGTGGTCCGTGCAGACGTTTGACTGATATTTTGTATTGAAAACGCGCCAACAGCTTATCCATGGGATGTCTATATTAAAACCACATACAACTACATAATATCGAGGCAGAGAAAACAAAAATTCATCGTTTAAAGTTGATGGATGCTGTAACGCTACGGAAAACTGGTTTTATGGTCCTGTTTCACGGTCGTTCACTGGATTAGAGTCATAGAATAGATATGCTAGAGTTAATAATATTGTGATATTTACGGTACTTAAATAACGAGCCCCTGATAATTTCGTGCCGTGTATATCCCAAAGCTTCATGGTCAGAGGTAAACTGACGAATGATAAAACAGGAGTGATCGTGAGACGTAAACATGTGAACAATATAAAAACACACAACATTAGTGTGTCATTAGCACTTTTGCTTAAATCGTAAAATCGTTACTGACGGTCAATTACCAATTTGCGTCCCATAAGCTACTCGTTTTGACGGTTTATCTTTCGAATCGTGACATTGGCGGAGTTGTGAAACTATACCACAACAATAACAAAAACAACATTAAAAAGTTAAGTAGTTGATGTAATTCTAATTCAAGGTGGGGGACGATAGGCCAGAACTGACGTCGCTAGGAGTATAATGTGCGTATTACCTTGTTCTTGTGAGTGAAGGTTCAGAAATGACACTCTCGCAGCACGGCTGGGAGATACTCTTCAGTCGCACGATCGGCAGAGTCGTGCAGATCGTCGCTGTTAAGTAGATGTACTGGAATAAACGGAAATAGTTAAATACCTACGGCTGTTTACAGAAGACTATCCGAACTGTGGGATCTTTCTTAAATATTGAGTGACGGGACGAACAAAACATGCGCATAGTGGTAGGCAATATCAGCCCGTAACAGCCACAGTACCACCCAGCTCTTTGAAGATATATATTCCAAATCATTACGTAGCACGGTCGTATGTATACATTTGCTCTGTTATGTCTCTGCAGAAATTTCCCTTGAAACGCTTTGAAAATAATCATATTGTTTAATTCAGACGAGAGCCACTCGGCCAACATCCTCTTCACTCTTCAGTGAATCCTAATCCTACTAATGTTATAAATGTCAATGTTAGGATGTTTGTTGCTCAATCACGTCCTAACGTAAAACGGTTTGGAGTGAAATTTGGAACACAGATTATAGTCTGGAAGAACACATACGGCTACTTTTTATCCCGATAAAACAACGGGAACTACGCGGGTAAAACAGCGGGGCGATGCTCGTAATATTATAAATGTCAATGTTTGGATGTGTGTTGCTCAATCACGTCGTAACGTATGAACGGATCGGGCTGAAATTTGGAATATAATCAAATTTTGTATTGTATTGTATAGACTTTAGAACACATTTATCACGGCAAAGTAACGGGAACTATGCGGGTAACACCGCGGGTCGCTGCTAGTCTATTTATAAAGCAAGAACTAAGTCGGACTCACCATAGCGAGTACAAGTATGAGATACAGCGCCGGAGTGGACCAATGGGCCGCGTTTTCAATCGCCACTACTCCCATCACCCAGTTAACGGCGAAGAACGGTTCCAGAACCAGGCACAGGTTGAGGTAAGTCTTCAGCTCGTTACCTTAAATCATTGAATACGAAAGTTAATTTAATACAATGCTCACATATATACAATACAATGTTTACAGACGAGAGATTTACGATACAGACGAAATCTGAAACTAAATTACGTAAATAAAAACAAACCACAACAAAAATGAGGTTAAAAAAGGGACCTATAGGCCCTGATTTAAAAGAAAAAGACCACGTCACGGTTTTCAGTGCAGTTAGGAAACAGTTTAATAAAATAATACTATTGTATGAAACCGTGATTAGTCAATTAAAATGTGGAAGGTGTATTTTTAGATCTTGCTAAGACGTTTGATTCTGTCTCAATTTCTGTAGGTACATTTCAAAAAGTTTGAAGTAATGAGCGTAAGACGGGTAGGAGCAAGGACAAGATTGAGTACATTCAGGGCCTGATTAACCCTTAGGCTAATTAGGCTGCAGCCTAGGGCGCGAGGATCTGGAGGGGCGCGCTGAAATCATCTGGACTTGTCGAAGGGACAGTTCGGGTTTCAGAAAGCCCTCTCCACGACCGACGCCGTTCGTCCCAAGGTCCGAAGGAAGGTGTACTCCAGTGGCGGCGTATTATTTAAGGTGTCTCCTAACATAGTAAACGCGTTCTACATTCCAATCAACCACAACAGAAGTGATGGGGTACCCCAATATCTATGGCGCATCGTAAGAGACTACGTCTTTCACAGAGAGGTGGTGTCCCCAACAATAGAAAGGGAGGGAGCTTATCCTCATGTCAAGTGGGGTTCGACAGGAGTTTGCTCCTACGCTACCCCTGTGGCACTTCGGTTGTTCGGTTACAAATAAGCAGTGCTAACTTTTTTTTTTCTATCGCGTATAGATCCGCATTTGACCACCAACTCGCCTGATGGTAAACGACGGTGTGGTCGAAGATGACGGACGTTGACCTAGAAAGTACCTATTCACTCTGACCTTGAAAAGTTCTAGATTGTATCTCTCACGGAACAAGGATGCTGGCAACTTATACCACTCTAAAGCTGTACGTACGAGAAAAGTGGATTCAAGCCGTTTTGTACGGATTTTGGGAATATCCACAGTGTATGGGTGGTAGTGGGCCGACTTACGACATGCGAACTGCGTTGCATCGGTGTCGCTTATTATGCCAACGGCACGCTGGTTATTGTGAGAGGGGCGGAGGTTTAACGAGGTGGCGGTGCTGGCGACAGTGGTAGCCAGGATTAGGAGCATCGGCCTAGAGGTGGTTTTTCACAAGTTGGAGGCCATCTGTTTCCGTGGTTTCTGACAGCTTCACCTGCACCTGCAAGCTCTGCCTCTAATATTGTGGTGTGTGGCTGTGTGGCGTGTCTGTCGCTGGCAAGCTGACACTGTAACATTTCGGTATTTGACAGCAGATCAGCTGATTAGATGGAAGTTTGGGGCGTATTTGCGTCAACCTGAAGAGCGAACTGTCTCAGGACCGACGCTGAGTGGGTGCAGTGAGAGCGACATAGATACTATAGGGCGCGGGTGCATCAGACCTTACCTTATTTCTTTTAGCTTGAAATTATAGAGACAGCAATAGCAAAACCAAAGCCAATTTAGTTAAGCGGTAGAAAGGCTGGTGTGTCACCGGTGCAATTGCGCAGATCACACCGATCAACACGCATTGAAGATGTACCCGGGAGAAGTGGCGGACCTCTTACTGCCTACTACCTTAGCCAAGATGTTCAACAGTGAGAGGTCATGGGAGGCGGTGGTTTCCTTTTGAGAAATCATTATCTCGCAGAAGTCGCAGATGAAGATAGCTGAGGAGCAAGAAGGAGGTGGACTCTCGCTTTTCCGCGAAGGAGGAAGTGGTGACGAGAGCGAGCCACTCTGGCTCGTACCTACACCATCTCCACTTACAGAGCCTGAGATATTGGACGTTCAATGCCGTCCAGCACGCTATTTCAGAAGGTGAGGTGGTGGCCCTCCCGAACAGGTGACGCTAAAGTAGGTACTGCTGGTTTCCGTTGCATGGTTGGTGTACAAGGGATCTGTCCCCCGCGACAGGGTCAGTGATAGCTCTACGATAGAGTCAGCGATAAGGTTGCTGTCGAGTGTGAGAGCGCTCTTGCGAATCAGTCACCAAATCACTGCCGGAGAAATCCGGGGTATACTTTCGAATCCTTTGAGGGTACTGTAGGCTCTTGCGTGCCTTTTTAAAAAAGCCCTGGTATAAATCATGTTAAAATTTGTACACAAGGAAACAAAGTCAATACTAATACAAAAAAAATTCTAAAAGTAGGTACCTAAAAAGTACCTAGTAATTTTTACGCCGACCATAACATACCTGCCTTTCTAATGCTTAACTAAATCGGTTTTGCCCATTGCTATCTCTATAATATCAAACGAAAAGAAAAGAGATAGCAATTCCAAAGCTAAGACATTTAAGCTAAGCACTTTCCGTTTGGCGATAGACCCTCTGGTGGGGGGCGCGTCCTCATAATTAGCCTAGGGCGGTCAGAACTCTTAATCAGGCACTGAGTACATTGGTTGAGTTCAGAGTCTCCTGTTAACCTTGGTCTGTGATGTGCTACATGGCAGCATTTTCGGCCCTACTATGATTATGTGTTATATAAATGACTTTTGTGGCCTGAAATTATGTAACTTAGACTTAATTTCCTATTCTGATGACACGGCTTTGATTTTTGCCGGGAATACTATCGGAAAACAGTTGCCGATGCACAAAGTTAATACCCCGTTTACATGATTCCAGTCCAGCGACCGAATCCAGCGCTGGATTGCTTACTGGAATAATGGAAACCGGCACTGGAATGCATCAATCCAGTGCCAATGCATTCCAGTGCCGGTTTACATTATTCCAGTAAACAATCCAGCGCTGGATTCGGTCGCTGGACTGGAATCATGTAAACGGGGTATAAATGTAAAATGTGACCGTTGTAATACAATTAGCAATTAACTAAACAATCTCTTCTAGATCTCACGCCGTTCGTTCTCATGGTGTTCGTTCATACCTTTACATAAACTATGCTGCATTCCTATTATAGGTTAGATACCATAAATATGAGTGTGAAATGACAGTTTGTATAATTTAATCTAGACACTTAAGATTATTCCCTTACCTTCTGTGTTCCACGTCAGTTTCCATGACATGGTGTCCATGTAAAGAAGGTTCAGAAGGCCCTTGTCTTGCAGGGTCTTAGATTGGAGCGTTTGCTGCAAAACGAAGTTTTTCTTTTAGCTATCACATAGAATTAATTTAAGATGTAATATGTAATTTATGTGTGATAAATGTATACTTAAGTGATTTGTAATAAAATTGTTTTGTGCGACACTGTTATTAAAGAATGAGAAATCAATAATCCAGACTCAGATTTTTTTTGGGCACGTGGTCAAACTTCTCATTAAAAACTAAGCATCGGAAAAATGAGATGGCCTCTAATAAACTAATTTATCTTCTTTCCTATGCCAACTAATAGAAAGCGTCAAGTCAAGATCATCAATTATTTTTTACTTGTCCTTCTGTTTTATACATTGCCGACTAATTTATGGCATATGTAATAACCACAATTTTATTTTACCATCACATGCATGTACCTACTGTACATAAATATGACGCAATAAACATTTGAGTATTGACTATTTACTAACTCGGCCACGGAAGTTAGGTTAGGTTTTTCAATATTATTTTTATTTGAATACATGCCACATATTTAGATGCTAAAAATAACCACCATGCTGAGTTACATTTACAGTGGCTTACATAGAAGGAAACTAGTGGCTGAGATACAGACGCCCGTTGATTGTGGCCGACTTAGTAATTTAGATGATAACTTATATTTTCTTAGGCAAATAATGCGATTAATAACTTTAATTTAAAAAACCCGATTGCAAAAATCAACAGGTAAAAATACATTATAAACTATCTGAGGACACTTGGGCGATTGAGAAGAATCTAACGATATCTAAATTGTCAAATCCCATCCAGCCGTTTGGAAGATACGCGGGGAATAAAGAAATTTACAAACAGGATTCGCACGAAAAACATAGGTAACCCTTCATTCAGTCGGGTAAAAAGAAGCTTGTTTAATTAGCACCCTTAAAGAATTTCCAAATAAGTAAAGAATTGACATCAATGACGTCGAGCAAAACCAAAGAAGACAAGAATAATTTCGTATAGAAGCAACAAACCTCAGTCCCATTCTCAACGCTCCCCAAATTAGGATACTGGCACTCATCCTCGCTCAAGTAGTTCTCCTTGTCCAGGGTCTCCGAGCTGTCGGTGTTCTTCCGGCTGCTACCCGGGGTGTACATGTTGTCGAGAGTGTCGATGCTGCCGTTCTTGTCCTCTAGATGCTCTGTAACGTCTTTGGGCCAGTTCGCTATGTGGTGGTCTACTAGTTCCTGTCAATGCAATATCCCATCAGATACATGAATGTGAAATGAGAGCCAAATTTATTATTATGATTACTAACAGCACCCTGCGGTTTCACTCGTCATGGCACACGTCATGAGATAATTTATTTTCTACGAAAAAACAAAAAACGATTTCAATTTAAAATTTAATTTATAGTCGGGACATTTCATAATAATACATTATCAGATCAGAATACGTCGTAGAACTACATCATCTAGAATCTAGATAAATGAAATGAACATTTTTGTTGACATTTCCGAAAAATCGACAACACCACCAAAATTGACCACCTCTGAACACAGATCATGTACCCTGGGTGGGTTATTGTCTTTGCCTCTGAGCTATGTATGATCTACTAAACAAAAAAAATAACCATCAAATTCACAATTGGCGGAACTATCAACAAAAACAACATACAACCGAATTTGGGGAACTGCCTACTTTTTTGAAATCTGTTTAAAGTAACTGGGATGAAAAATACGCGGGTAAAACCGTGGGGCGCTGCTAGTAAAAACATAATGACAGACAAAAAAGAAGACGTTGGCATAATAAAATTGTGCTCACCAAACATATACCAAATACAAGCCAGAAATGAAAAGAAGATGAAGAATCAGACATGATATACCTACCTATTTGACACAACCGAATAAAAACCAAAGATGAAAAGAAGTAGAGGAAGAAGAAGACTTTAATAAGCTGAATAATATTTTATTTAATTCATTGTATATAATAATACTAAAACAAATCCTCTTGCCAGCCATATTGCATGCCTCTCAAAGAAGCCAGTTTGTATGGGTCAACTTTTAAAATGGTTTGAATCATGGGAACAACAATAAAGATTTTTGTATATAATATTCCTTACTTGTATCTTAGCGGTTAGTATCTCCGCCTGTTTCTTGTTGACGCTCTGCAGCCCGAGGATGATGATGGTGGTGTTGATGAGGATGAGGATCATGGCGGGCACCATGAACCCCATCACCATGCCCTTCTCGATCGACATCCAGCAGTAGTGCTTCGTCTCGTAGTGCTCCATCGATAGCGCGTAGTTGAACTGATGAAACAAGCAAAACGAGTTTTTTTAATAATCCAAATTTACAAATAAATAAAAAATGGGAGTCATATGAACTGCCGATAGAAGTGAAAACTTATACTTAACACAGAATTTGATAGCTTACTTTGGAAACTACGCGGGTGAAATTGGAGAGCGTGGGCACGAACATGGCCATCTGTTTATACATACACAATTCTGTAACATTTTCTTAACAACAGTTTTGCCATAATATCATTTACTACAAAAACGATGATTATCTCCCAGAGTCAGACTTCCTGATGCTGTGGTAATACTGCAGGAACTTGTCTCTATTGCTCCAGATGTGGTAACCCCAATGACACCAGGCCATGCCAAATACAGCACCACCCAAATGGGCTGCATGATCGAAGAATTTGCAACCGAAAAGACTGCTCGCAAAGAATGCCCACAAAGTCGATAGTCATGATCACTTTTATTGCCGTGCCAGCTGCGAAGGTGTACATAGAAATGCATTAGCATTTCTAGATGGCCATGAAATGCTTTATGTTTTATGATTCTTCTTTCTTCAATTAATTTCTTTAAATGCTCCTCCTGTAACCTTATTTTTACTTTAGAGTTTGTATTACTTTAGCGTTGGCGTCGTATTCCTTCGAGATACCGATCTAATTGGAAAAGCTATGAGTTAATTATTTAGTTTGGTTGTCTAGTAGGCTGCTGATGATGATGGAGAGTGTGGTTGATGATGACGACGACGCCGGGCGCGCCGTACGCGAACAGGTAGGTGTGTTTAAGTGTTTTATGTCGCCGTGTCTGTCTTTTCACAGTTATGTGCGTAATGACGCTAACTTAAAAACGGTAAAGGAAAACATCGTGAGGAAACTGACATGTATCTACAATCTTTAAAATTCATGTGTCATCCACCAACCCGCACTTGGCCAGAGTGGTGGAATATAGCCTTGACTCTCTCCTCGCGACTGCTCCTCAAAATAGACTGCTGCAGATTCCTGTAGTATTCCTTGGAGATATTGATCTATAGGATGAACTACTGATGATTCCTCGGCTGGCTATCTATATGATAGGATGATTATGAGTTAGCCGTTTAGACGTATCGTTACCATGACGACAACGCCAGGTGCTCCATACGCCAGTAGGTAGGTGTATTTGAGCGGCAGCATAGTATATCAGGCGCAGTACTCCGCGGCGGCCGCTGGTGTCAATCTATAAAGATGGGCTGCTGAAGATTCCTGTAGGATTCCTCAGAAAGTAGTATTCCTCGGAGGTATTGATATTTTGGATAGACTGTTGATAATTCCTCTACGATTCTTGAGAGATACTGATCTATACGATGGGCTGCTGATGATTCCTGTAGCATTCCTTGGAGATGTTGATTTATAGGATACTCTGCCGCTGGTTCCTGTAGGATTTCTTAGAGACATTGATCTATATGTAGGATAGGGTACTGATGATATCTGCATAATTCCTTGGAGATATTGATCTATAGGATAGGCTGCAGATCATTCCTGCAGGGTTCTTTGGCACTGTAAATCTAAAGGATATAGAATATACTATAGGAATCATCAGCTGCCCGATTATTATTATAGTATTGCTTGGATATCTGTAGGATATATAGTTACCATGACGACGACGCCGGGCGCTCCATACGCCAGCAGATAGGTATACTTGAGAGGCAGCATGGTGTCGCAGGCGCAGTACTCCGCGACGGCCGCCGCTAGTGCCACGATCCACATGGCGCACGAGATGTGGGTGTAGTGGAGGACTAGGGCGATGCGCTCGCACTGCGCGGGGCTTGATACACCCTGCGGAACACCAAACAAATCTGTTGCGACTTTCGATAAGTAACTTTGTAACAATGTTGTAAGAAGTTTGTTACAATATTGCAAGTTCGTGCCTAAATTTGTTAGAATATAGTTTTTTTTTAAATAAAAAGTGACAAGACGAGCAGGACATGTGCCTGATGGTAAGCAACATGCCTGCCACATAACAGCACAGTGACACGCAGCTATTGAACATGAAAAGTCTGCTGCACTGCACTGCGCTCGTCACCCAGAGATCTACGATGTTATGTCTCTAAGCCCTGTAATTTCTCTGGAAAAATTGCCCTTCAAATCGGAACACAGTAATGTTTGCATATGACAGTGTTACACAGTAAGTTTGTTACAATATTACAAGTTTGTAACTAAGTAAGTTTGTTTGTGTATTGTAAGTTTGTTACAATATTGCAAGTTCGTACCTAAGTTAGTTTGTATTGTTAGTTTGTATTGTTAGTTTGCTACAATATTGCAAGTTCGTACCTAAGTTAGTTTGTATTGTTAGTTTGTATTGTTAGTTTGCTACAATATTGCAAGTTCGTACCTAAGTTAGTTTGTATTGTTAGTTTGTATTGTTAGTTTGCTACAATATTGCAAGTTCGTACCTAAGTAGATTTGTTAGAGAATTGTAAGTTTGTTATAATATTGTAAGTTTGTTACGATATTGCAAGTTCGTACCTAAGTAGATTTGTTAGAGAATTGTAAGTTTGTTATAATATTGTAAGTTTGTTACGATATTGCAAGTTCGTACCTAAGTAAGTTTGTTAGGATATTGTAAGTTTGCTACAATATTGCAAGTTCGTACCTAAGTAAGTTTGTTAGGGTATTGTAAGTTTGCTACAATATTGCAAGTTTGTACCTAAGCAAGTTTGTTAGGATATTGTAAGTTCGTACCTAAGCAAGTTTGTTAGGATATTGTAAGTTTGCTACAATATTGCAAGTTCGTACCTAAGTAAGTTTGTTAGGGTATTGTAAGTTTGCTACAATATTGCAAGTTTATACCTGACTAAGTCTGTTAGAATATTGTAAGTTTGTTACAATATGCATGCTTGTATATTGTATACTTAGGGTCGATACGTGATTAATTCCGACATTTTTGGCTGTTGTTTCCACCGATTATAACTAGTGTTTCTATTTCAAAGAAATGCTAGGTTTAATTCTGATACACCTATTGATTCTGAATGTAGGTAATTTCAACAACTCAAAACGGGAATGTTGACTACAATTTAACCCTTATTTCTGTTATTCTAAACGGTTACAGCAAAAATCGTGAGATATTATTGTGTGTCGACATCAATCCGACTGTGTCCAGAATCGCTACTCTGAACCCTATTATTATACCCTAATATTGGTTGGATAATTTGCTCACCATGACCGCTTGTATGTAAATGAGGGTACAAGCGCCGAGGCAGCAGCAAAGGTTAACGTTGATGGGGTACAGCTTGCTGCTACGGCGGAACTCAGCCGCAGCACCACTCCACATCAACCAGGAGACCGCACCACCAGCCAGCACCACCGCCAGGCCACTTGTTATGAAAATCTGCAATCATGTGGTTATTTGTACCAGTTTTGTTTAGCGGTACCTATGGCAGTTGGCTTAAGACCGCTTCTACTAACTACTACCTTAAGTAGGACACCAAGCTTGACTCAGAAACCACATCAAGGATAAGCATACGAGTAGATACGTGAGCATCCGCGAACATGCCTGAATCGGGGCGTTTCCGACCATGGATATTAACATACTTCGTTAAAGCGCCCCACGTTGGGCGCCATATACTCGTATAAGGAACGAGAAAGTCCTAGGGAATAATACGGTTTATTCAGTCAATAGTCAAAGTTTTTATTGATAAGTATACATTTACAAGTCAGGCATTATAAATTGTATATCAATAACAATCATAGAGTCCTGAGATTAGTTACAAGATCGGAATAGAAACACGTGGGCTATGCGGGGGCGCGTGCAACCGTACACTAGCTCCGTAAGAATTCGACGACAGACTCGCACTTGTGTGGCGGAGCCGCTGGCGTTCCCACCCCCCGGCAACAGCGCATACGAGAGCGAGACGCCTAGCGCTTATGGCGTGTAGGTGTGAGCGAGATGGGTGCACTCGTAAGGAACTTAGTCTAGAAAACGTGCGGGAATACGGCCACGAGTGCCACGGTGTGGCAACGCCGCTGGACGGTTTACTATAATATTCATATTACGAAAAGCATCCTAAACGCGTTGTTACACGGAAATAGGGTATCGGACTGGGTCAAAATAAAACATTCTAATTAGTCCGTCAACTAGATCATAAAAAATATGGGACACGTATCTTTTGTTTTGTCAAATATTCAAATCGACAAAGATAATATTTAAATGGGGGTTTGTGACTTCACTTGTGGCTTAAAATCGTCCCATAAGTGGCGTCACGTGAAACTTCTAAACACTGTATCTTCGTCATTTTTTGTTTGTGATACAAAAGAAAAAAATATGTGTACAATGAATACTTTTGAGCACTTTAACTGACGGACTAATTCGTTTTTTTAAAGGATTGTACCCTATGTTGAACATTAGTCTTAGGTACAGTATCTTACCAGAATCAACCACTCGTTTCTGACGCCATGGCAGTTGTTGAACCCGTATAGATATGTGACGCTGTCTATGATATTATGTTCCTTCAAGTCGGCATCGGCGAGCGAATCGTCCGGTAGCTCGTCTATGTCGGACACCTTGTTGTCTGTTGCTTTGTTTACTGGAACAAAATAACCAACACAATCTAAAAAAGTTACGAGGCTAGTCTAGTATGTTACGGCTGGTCTAGAGGTCTAGTCGGGAGAATGGCCACTGCCGGTCCGAAGCTCCTGGCTCGAATTTTACGCGCGCCACCGTCTTTTCCATATATGTATAATAAGTATGTTTTCACAACCATATAATTATTATAAGTATTACAACACGCACAACGTTTGAAGTGGAAATGGGCAGGACATATCGCCCGTTCTTCTGAAGAAAGATGGTCTAAACGAGTAACAAAATGGACAGGTCCGGGAAGCAAAAGAAAAAAGGGCAGACCAAAAGCTCGCTGGATAGACGATTCAACAGGCAGGAAAAGACTGGATAAAGACGGCTAATGACAGGGAAAAATGGGAGCAACTGGAGGAGGCCTATACCCGTAAGGGGCCATGACATATCGACCCGAAATACCTACTTGCTTAACATAGTTTTTTGTATATTTGTTAATGTCATGGAAATAAAAAGGCTTTTTATTATTATACCAGCTATCTGGCCGCCATGGTACAAGCTTTGCTTAGTTTGGGGTCAGATGGTGATGTGTGTCAATTGTCCACCAATATTTATTTATTTGTTTTCGACGCCACAACCCGCACTGGACCAACAAGGTGTATTGTTAGCCCTGACTCTCTCCTTGCGCGAGAAGTCGTGACCAATTAGGAACATTTATTAGATTTTTATATACTTAAATAAATTGTACAGCAATGAAAATAAAAAAAAAATGCTAAAATCAGATACAGTGCATTATGGTTCAACTGACTCCATAAATACGAGTATGTACAAATATGGCACCAGAACCAGAGCCCGATGTGATCATGTTTTTGTATTTTTTTTTTATATCTGAGTCCAGTACTTAGAAAAAAGAAATTCCCGATATTTCAACATAATCATGGTAGTAGTCCGCAGTGTAAAGTAACGCAACCCAATATGTGAAAACGGCAACAAGTTGGGTGCCAGTTTAAGCGAACCTCATTTTTTTTAATTTCGAGTGACAGGGCGTGCATGGAAAAACGCGGTGCGCACCTAGTTTCACATATTTGTAATATTATATTTGCTATGACTGGCGATTTGTCGTCTAAATTATTAAATAAATGTATCTATGATAAATAAGCTACTGAAATAAACTTGTTAACGTTTTTAAATTTTACCGATTCAAAAAAAGGAGGAGGTTGTCAGGGTAGCGATTCTGAAACCATTCGGTTGCATCCGACACGGAATCTCATCTCTCGGTCTTTGTCATGCTAAACAGATAAGACAAAGACCGAGAGATGAGATTCCGTGTCGGATGCAACCGAATGGTTTCAGAATCGCTACCCAGTAAGGTTTTGTGTTGTTTTTTTTTTGTATGTATGTTACGCGATAGCGCAGTCAATTGTTATTCGATTTTGATAGTTAGTTCTCTTGGTAAGATTATATTTCAGAAGTGTACCCATGTAAATTTTATCGAAATCAGTGAGGTAGTTTTTGAATTATGAATAAACGACTAAAATTTGCTCTCGTGTATTTAGACAATATAGTGTTAAATCCGTATGAAATTTGGCCGAGCCTGAATTTAATTTTAAATTGTGAAGTCGGTTTTTGTTTTTTTGGCGAATATAGATTATTTACATTCATGATTTAGCCCATAGTTATATAGATACTCATCAAGATTTTCTTTGATTGTTTTGTCTAAATCGTAAGGAAGATTTTGATTTGGCGCCCAACATGTTATCACTACCACATAGTGGGCTAAATTTTTTTGTTAATAATACTATTTTGAAATGGACTTTACAGACCGTGATTTGAAATTTAAAACTTGCGTGTAACGTGCTAAACGTAATTTTAAATTGCGTTATAATTTATTTAATTGAAAGAAATTAATTCATTTTTAAATGAAATAAATGGATGGATTGACCGAACATATTACACGTGAGTTACCCGTTTTACCCAACAAATGTGTGTAACAACCACGTTAAGGGGGCGCCTAAAGCCAGAAAACGAAAAAAGGACATTTTCGACGCCGCTCACTGAAGTTAAGAAACTAAAAACTATGACAAAAAAAATATTGACGTGTGGGTACAATCAAGAAGAAGCACAATAACCGAATAGAATTTTAAAAATAGATCAGAGTTTTATACAATAAAAATGACACCGAAAAAACCCGTTTTAATTCGAGTACTCGAAATTATCAGCGATGACCCCACATTATTTTTTGGTAATAAAATTCCTATTTGTACATTCTAGTAAAGTAACCGAACACTTTTTTAAATTTATGTTTAGTTATCGAGTAATTAAATAAAACTTGGTCAAAAATGGACTCCTGATTAAATATTGATTTTTCCTCCAAACTGTGTCATGCTATTCTCGACTTTATGTACATCACATTAAGAAACGCGTCGCGCGGGTGAAATCTGATTTTTTCCTGGCTTTAGGCGCACTCTTAACTTGAATACTATAAATTGATAAGGTTACCCGTACAAAAATGCGTGGGAATAAATATACAGATCAACAAACACACAAACTGTTGCCGATATAATATTAATGAAGGTTTTGACTGACTGACACGTTTTCAAGATGGAAATAGATTTGTCAAAGTTAATTCCCAATTTCGCCAAGTATTTTTTTAATTGTTATAGGTTTGCACTTGACCGCCATCGCGCCTGATGTTAAGCGAGGATGAGGTGTACGATGGAGCGTGTTTACTTAGAAGGGACCGATTCACTCTCGATTTGAAGACACAAAGATTGTAACGTTGTAACCATAGGGGAAAACCCACTCAGTCAACGTATTCAGCAACTGATCAAGAGTTCTAACCGCCCTAGGCTAAAATTGTGAGGACGCGCCCACGACGGGTGTGTTAAAAATTGGTCAACTCAAACAGTTTCTTCACGATCAGTCAAGCTTTATCAGTTCACAACATGTAGTTTTAGTGTTTTGTCTTGGCCTAGTTAAAATATGTAGGATAGGTGCAAGGTGCAATGAAGCTAGATTAAATAGTGAATGTGAAGACTCGATTTCAGCGCCCCCCCCCCTGATCTTCGCACCCTAGGCTGCAGCCTAATTAGCCTAAGAGTTAATCAGGCCCTGAACTTATTCCACAGCCTAGACGTTCTTATCACAAAAGTAGAGTCAAATCTCTTCGTTCGTGTCTTTAGATCATCAACCAATGGCGCCAGTAGGTATTCCATATTGTGAAATATCTATGAAACATTGCCGACACCCATGCTGAAATTGAAAACTGTCTTGTCTATTTGCATCTTGAAACGCCTGATTTTCAGTACGACCAACTTTTCTTTAGAACGTGGCGATGGCACCACGATTGAAAATTGTTGCTATCTATTACAAAATTAGACAACTTTTGTGTTCTATAATACTCGTAATTCGTAACTCAGTAGTTTGGCTTTAACCGTTCTACAGATAAGTTTGAGGTACTGTACAATAACTTACCTTGATTACTTCTTGCAATCAACTCCGGATTGGGGTACAAAGGAGGATTATCATCATAAATCGAGGAGGTAAAGTTGGATACCACTCCGCCATACTCTGTGTCATAGGACGTAATATCATAGTCTCTCTCATCATTCCTCGGGTACAAAGTTTTGTGGTGTTTGATGAAAACTGGCTGGAAGGAACGGTACGACGACTTCTGATCGTTATAGATACCTTCGTTAACCGTCAGCTTCCTTGAACGATGCGTTTTGTTGGCTGGTGATCCTAAAATTATATATCTTTATCTTCCTAAAGTTTCTAAATAATATCAAACACAACTACAAAATAATGTGGTATTGCAAATTCAAATATTTACCTATAATACGTACAAATACATCTATGCATTTGTATTTTCCTATTAATATAAGTTTTGTTGTTTTGATAGAATATGAACGAAAAAAATATTACTTATTAAATATTTTGTGGCGTACTTACTTACTTTCCCTGAATTTCATACTAAGAGAGATGAACATCAGGAACTCAAAAGTGATAATAATTCCAAAAACAAATTATCATAGAGACATTACAAAAATCAGTAAGTAAGATGTATTGTGAATTCAGATGCTATTCATAGGTATACAATCCATTCTTAGTTATTAGATGGATAAATATCTCATTTAGCTGAAGTATTTAAACACAAGACTTTGTACATAGGTGTTGCGAATTATATGTAATAAGTAGTATTACACGAGTAACTACTAAACATAAAGCGTAATAAAATAAATGTGTATTCTGTGAAGAATCCAAAGAAATGAAACTTACCTTCGATACAGTAGAAAAATAAACATCCAAATATTATTGTCTTGGTAATAAATGTCATGATTTAGTATCAATTAATTTCTTCTATTAATATCCGCTCTTGGTCAGCAATTATTTGATTATCCTAATGAAACTAGCACGTAATGTTTATTTTATTGTAATTTGATCGATTTCCCCAACCCTAGAACCCTACCTATTTACATTTGCCGCGGAAAATCAATATTTTCAGCACAGTTCCGTTGTACGCAATATATTTCCATGCGTATCATTTCGGTGTGTAGTTTCATAAAATACAAGTAGATATTTTTAGTAGGTAGTTTAATTCCCATAAGGTGATTTATAGCAATTTTTGAAGAAAAGGTCTACTTACTATTTTTACTAGTGAAACAAAAATTTCGTCCAAATAAAAAACATTTATTCTAAAATAATACTGGATCCAGAACCGTCAAAATAATGTCAATGTTATTTTCATAATAATTGTGTTCCAATGGAAATTCCGTGTTTTCGTGAAACACTTTAGCATAGAAAAAGCAACACTGATAACGAGCTATCAGGGGAGCACAATAAGTGACGTCACAAATTGCGGGAACGAGACACTCTAATTACCTATTACTTGTGAAAGAGAGAGAAAGAGATACTGATTTTACGTCCTTGTCACCGTGGCCGGGTTTTTCTCTGGCTAAGCTTTCAAATCTGACACCGGGTTCCCCAACAAAAGTCTGTTCAAAGCTTGGATTCTGTTTTTTATTGATTAAATTCCTATATGTTTATTATAATAATATTTGAAACGTGTTTGAGAAAGACTTGTAAGTCATCTATGTTTTAGTATATGAACAATGTGTGTTTGCTGTGTTTTAAGCTAAAATATCCGCAGTGAAATGTGAAAGTGAAGAAAAATCAATGGAATCTCATTTTACTCGTAAGTAGACAATATTGTCAAATGCCCACTTGATAAAAATTGATAATGATGCATTCTAGATATCAACATGAGTTAAATTTATACCATAGCGGCTGCATATAGTCTAAAATTTGCAAAATATGTATAATGTAAACATAACCTATATAACAAAACAAACAAAAAAGTGTGACCAGTTATTTCTTACAAATTTACCCATGAAATATACAAGTCGGTACATAATTGACAGTTTATTTACTGGCCGTTTACTAATAATAGGTACTAGATTTTGCCTGCGGATTCGCATTCGTTAGTTTTTGAAGTGTAAACTTCCTTTGGCGCATTACATACATATTTTTCGTGAGCCGTGAATTGAGCTCAAACATCATGATTCGGAATGAAATAAATTTTCGGGGGAACTCGGAGCTATGGCCACAAATGGGTAAACATTTTTAGATAGTCATGGCGTGTTACCATGGTTACCATTACACATCTTTAGTCTAGATAGCCAATGGCCATGACGTGTGAGAAGGCTTATTTAGATGACAATGCTTTAAAGATTTATTCCAAACCAGAAACGCCCTCCGGTTTCACCTGCGTAGTTTCCAAAGTGTGCTGTCAAGTACTGAGTTATACATTTTCAGTTCTATCGTCAGTCTCTATGACTGCCAGTTTTTTTTCCGTTACCAATCCCTACGCTTCAATTTCTGTTTCTTCTCCATGTCTGTCAAAATCTCAATGTCAGTGGACATTGCAACTCTTGTTTTCTGGAGTGGGAATTGCATCAAACTCCAATTAACTTACACTATCCTATACAGATCCCGTCCCATTCTAATGAGAATGAATGATGCTTTTAGTGAAAAGTAGGTACATTGTGTGAGTAGATTATGAAGTACTAAGCTCTGAAAGTTACGGCTGGTCTAGTCGGGAGAACAGCGCCTGCCGATTCGGAGACCCCGGGTTCAAACCCCACACGCACCACTGTATTTTCAAAGTCATGTGCGTAATGACGCTAACCTAAAACGGTGAAGGAAAACATCGTGAGGAAACCGACATGTACCTAGAATCTTTCGAAGTCGTGTGTCATCCACCAACCCGCACTGGGCCATTGTGGTGGATTATGGCCTTAACTCTATCCTTGCGAGAGAAGGCCCCGAGTCCCAGCAGTGGGAACATTTAGTGGGCTGTTGATGATGAAGCTCTAAAAAAAGATTAATACAAATTTTCACCTCTGATTTAACCCTTTTGCAATTCCAATTATGCAACTTGAATGTATCACTACATTTCTAGTAATAATTTTGATTGTTTTATTCATCCAAATTAATTATCATTTTGCAGATGTGACACTCTGAAGAATAGGATAAAACATTGTGTGAATAATGCAATATTTTTCATGAAGTAATAAATAAATAAATAATAAATCAATTATCCTGAATTACCACAACATCTAATAGTAGTATGTAGTATCTCTACTAAAACAAGGGCTTCGAACATTGAAAAAGTTAAACGTTTGTTTTATACGTAAGTTCCGAGTTACCTGTGTGAAGTCTGGGCTAGCTGCTACTAAATGGTATACCTAAATTTGTTAATCAAACTATATTATTATAATATTGAATGTAAAGTACAATTTGAAATAAATGTTTTATTGTTCTGTTTTTTACTATTCTCCCTCCTATTTTATTTATATCCTCCTATTCAAAAAGAGGTTTCATGTAATATATTACATGAAACCTCTTTTTGAAATGTAATTTTAGATTGGATATAACACGAGCTGAATTCATTCAACTATCGTAGCACTACCCTTATCCAGTGGAATATTTTCTTTATGGCAATACTTTTTGAGTATTGAATTGAAAATTGAATTGAAATTGAAAGAACGAGAAGCACTATAGTAATCAGGAACTTTGTAATTCTATAGGTACTTCTTCTGAGCGAGCTATCGTATGGCCAGTAGGTATTAATGTTCGTCCTTTCTCTTTCTGGCACCTAGGATTTATGAAAATTCTGAAAAAATATTGCAATATCCGTCATCTGACTTTGACGTTTGTTTTTATTTTCCAACAAACACAAAAAAACGCAATAGTGCAATGTAACCAAAAATAGCTTCAAAAATGAGTTCTATATTAAAATTTCTCCGTGAAAATCACATATTGGCGCTCATAGAACAAGCTGTGGCCAAGAAAAAGTCTCGGTTGTGTTTAAATGCATTCGATATCACAGAAATACCCTCGTTACTGTACACCTGTATGGAAGTCGAGCATCTTTACTTGCATAGAAATAAGATTACTATAGTTCCTGTAGAGATGGCTCAATTAACGAATTTAACGACTCTTACTCTTGACTATAACAATATTATTTCGTTGCCAGCCGAAATAGGTAACTTGAAAAACTTGGTGAATTTGAATTTGAGTTACAACCCTCTCAAGGTTTTAATTCCGGAAATTGGACTATTGGAGAACCTTGAAGCGTTTTGGTGCAATAGAATCGGACTGCGAGAGATCCCTAAAGAGATCGGACAGTTGGGAAAGTTGGATACTTTCGGCGCGAGAGGAAATGAACTGACGACTATTCCTGATGAGATGACCAAACTGTCCAAGCTAAGGTATGTTGAACAATAATATCTGATGTAGTAATGCCACTTTTAATCATACCTTAACCCTCAGATAATGTTAATTATGGGTTGTTTTGCCACTTTTAATTGTCACATTTTGCTTGTAGCATCTCTTTCTCTTTTACATTTAAATATGTGATGGGTTCAGTCTTACTAAATGAAGCTCACTACATACTGAACCATTTCCATTTCTGATACTTCAATGGCAGACTTCCTACAAAAATTGTCAGTCATAGAAACTGCTGATAGAAGTGATAACTTATAACTCAGAATTTGAAAGCTCACTTTAATCTTTGACGCATGTTGCACGTATTTCTAGATGGCCATGCTGTGGGCAATGGCCATGGTCCTGAGTTTACTCTAAGATTTCCTATCATTCCCAAGAGTGACAATTCGAGTAGAATTCAATTCACAGCCAATGAAACATCTATCTGTGCAAGGCCCAAATAAAAGTTTTCACTTTAAAAAAAATTAAAGCATCAATAGAAAAAGCAAAAACTACTATAAATGAAATAAAAATTTCTTTATTTGCGCATATAAATAAATAAATATTGGTGGACAATTCACACACAACACCATCTGACCCCAAACTAAGCAAAGCTTGTGTGATGGCGGCCAGATAGCTGATATAATACTTATATAGTTTTAAATACATACTTATTATACATAGAAACACCCAGACACTAATACTATATGGGTGCTTAAGATGTTAAGATACAGAAAAAAGAGCTCCACATTCTGCCTTTCAGCATGCAAAACACTAAAAATACATAAATTGACACAAAAATACTTGAAAATTAGAAGAAAGACTCTTAGCAGAGTCCGCCTGCGCAAGTACAAGTACCTTTAAGTGCCAGTTATTCTACCGCCAAACAGTTATGTGCAAACATTACTATGTTCCGGTTTGAAGGGCAATGCTTCTAGAGAAATTACAGGGCTTAGAGATATAATATCTTAGATTTCTGGGTGACGAGTGCAGTGCAGTGCTGGGTAATTATTTGGACTCTTCATAGTCCAATAGCTGAGTGTTACTGCGCTGTTATGTGTCAGGCATGTTGCTTACCATCAGGATCAGGCACATGTCATGCACATGTCATGCACAGGTCCTGCTCGTCTTGTCACTCTATACTATAGAAAACAAAAATCTAATTAAGTGTTCCAAATTTCAACCCAATCCATTAGACATTCTAATGAGATTATGCAATAAACATCCACACATTATTATTAGTAGGTCTAAACACAATTTAATTAAAATTATATTTAATTTATTAATTTAATACTTTGTTTTCTTTTTTTAATTATAAGTTATTTAAAAATGTATATAGGATGCTCTAATATAAAATATAATATTCCAGATGGCTAACCCTAGAAAACAACCACATAGAAAAGATGCCAAAGACAATGTATGAGATGGAGGCGCTAGTGCACTGCAATCTACGGAACAACCACCTCATCGAGTTTCCCGCGTCGGCTCTTCTTTGCCCGGAGATGATGTTCCTTCAGCTCAATAACAACCATGTAGGTTACTAGAATTAGATTTTTAATGTGAAAACCACTTTTAGTTGGTTTTTTTTTTGGTGAGGTAAAATAAAATATAATAAAACATCATATATCTCTGGATGAAGAGGGAAATTGATTCATGTTCCAATAGCTGTTCCAATACTGTTCTGGGCAGGCATGCGATAACGCCCCCTTGTGAGTACTGTAGGTCTAAAGGCGGTAAGAGATCCAGAAAAAAAAAAGGGGCGTTGTGTAGAGGCTTGGGCTTGGTCTGTTGCGTACTACCTACTGGGCTCAGGTTTCAAGTTAACTCTTGCGAGTTACAGTAATAGTCTCGTTTAGAAGAATGTTTTATCTCCGCTAATATAGCAGTAAATTGTTTTTTTACGTATATGTAAAAAACGGGAGGGGGGGGGGGGTGCTAAAGAGTAATTTATTCTCAAAGTGGGCAGTAAACAAAATAAGTTTGGGAACCCCTGCTCTATACTATAAAACAAGAACAAAAATATTAGTTATTGTGTAGTAAGAATGAATAAGAATTGATTCTGACTATCTCGGATTTATAATTTGTAAAACATTATATTATTCTAACCCTTTCATTTGATACCCATATTATGATAGTAGTAGAAACAGAAATCTTAGATTTGATTGATATAGTATGCTACTAGTCAAGCCCTTTCATTTGATATCCATATGGAGGGAGGTTGTGAAAAAATATTTTGTCCACCCTTTTGTGGAGGCAGCCATTTTGAATATTATAACTTATATTATATTATAACTAAACATACGGTGTTACGGAAGTTACGGTGGTCTAGTCGAAAGAACGGCGGCTGCCGATCCGGGTTCAAACCCCACACGCATCACTGTCTTTTCGAAGTCATGTGCGTAATGCCGCTAACTTAAAACGGTGAAGGAAAACATCGTGAGGAAACCGACATGTACCTAGAATCTTTCGAAGTCATGTGTCATCCGCCAACCCGCACTGGGCCAGCGTGGTAGATTATGGCCTTAACTCTCTCCTTGCGAGAGAAGGCCCCGAGTCCCAGCAGTGGGAACGTTTACTGGGCTGATGATGTTGATGTTGAACTAAACATAGCTACGGCATAAAGTTATTGCTGGTCTAGTGGAGAGAACGGCGCCTGCCGATCCGGAAACCCCGGGTTCAAACGCCACACGCACCACTGTCTTTTTCATCTTGTCTAAGGCATGTGCGTAATGCCGCTAACTTAAAACGGTGAAGGAAAACATCGTGAGGAAACCGACATGTACCTAGAATCTTTCGAAGTCATGTTTGTGTCATCCACCAACCCGCACTGGGCCAGCATTGTAGATTATGGCCTTAACTCTCTCCTTGCGAGAGAAGGCCCCGAGTCCCAGCTGTGGGAACATTTAGTGGGCTGTTGATGATGATTATGATGAAACATAGCTAAAAAGCACCATACGAAAACTAACCTTCATATAAAAAAAACCGCATCGAAATTGGTCCATCCGTTTGAGCTCTACGATGCCATAGACAGACACACACAGAGACACATGTAGAACAGACATCGACGTCAAACTTGTAACGTATTATTTTTTTTATTTTTTGGTTGGGGATTGAAAAATCGCGGCCGTAACAGAACATACATCTTTTTCGCAACAGAACATAAATCTTAATGTATAGAAGTTTCACTTCAATAATTATGTTTTCTCTTCCAGATCTTAGTCCTCCCAGACGATGTGATCAGCATGCTGCCAAACTCCATAGAGATGGTGGACCTGAGAGACAATCCCATCTGTGACCAGCCACACCCCGTAAGTTACACCATATTAACTAAAGTCAGACTACTATTTTTTTCTATACCCAGCATGCTCATGAACTATCCCTAACAAACAGGATTGTCAGGGATTTTTACTTCAAAAATGGACGGTTCCTTTTTTCATGTATGTTACGCGATAGCGCTGCCAATTGTGAATCAATTTCGATGGCTATTTTTTTCTTTGGTAGATCAATTTTTTTAATAGTTTTAAATTAATGTGAGAATAAAAAAATGGCAGTCATAGGAACTGCCGATAGAAGTGAAAACTTTTAACTCAGAATTTGATAGCTTAAATTGGAAACTACGCGGGTGTAACCGGAGGGCGTGGCCTCGCCATCATGGCATGGCTGTCTAGAAATGCGTCAGCGTTTCCCATTGGCTGATGCATTTCTAGATGGCCAGCCATGATGCCAGACCACGCCCTTTCAGCATTACCCATTGGCTGACACATTTCTAGATTGTCAATGGCCATTGTCCCGAGTTTACCCGAAGATTTCTTATCATACCCGCGCGTGCCGCTAGAATTCAATTCACAGCCCACGAAAAATCTGTCTAGGCGCGCCAAAAGAAGTTTTCACTTCAAAAAAGTGTTCGTACTCCTCTCGGATTTTTTGTTATGTGATGCTGTTTGCTTTGCACATAGAATGAAATAGTTGTAACATTCGCAGGAGCACCCGTACATCCGCTACACGGAGCAGGCGCCGGAGCCGCCGGCGCGCGCGCTCGCCGCGTCCGCGCTCGCCATCAACGCGACCGCGCTGCGTCTGCCGGCCGCGCCCGCCGTGCGGCACCACCCCGTGCTGCTCGGTAACTAATGCTTTAAACCAGCTATAAACAAAATGTATGTGCTTAACTCGTGACCGACGTGATGACAGTGATGCAGCCAACGTTCGTGCGGCGAGCGTTGGCTGCATCACTGAAGACCATCCGAGACTCCGAGAGTTCAACCTACAGATGGCTATCAGGCACAGAAATGCGGCCGTAGTGGAGGCTCTAGGCCGGGAGGAGGCGGCTTAGGCAATTGACGATGTCAAGTCGATTACTAGCGAAACCCCGACCGGGGGGTCTACCGCCTAACGAAAACGCTTTGACGCTTTGACATTGCCGTCTCTTTCATTTCAAGCGAGAAGAAAAGAGACAGCAATGTCAAAGTGTTTTCGTTAGGCGGTAGACCCCCCGTAGTGATCGGCTCAACAGATGAGCACTAGAATTAGGTTTAAAATGTTCCCGACTAACCCCTATTTTTCTCTTCTAATCCAAGAAATTTGTAAAAATAATAAGAATTTAAATGACAAAGGTCACGGACCACGGAGTCCACGGACCACAGAGTGTACCAGAGTGACCATTTAAATAATAAGTTTTAAGACAAATTCTATTCATTTGTTTCACTAGTTAATAGTTCGTTTTTCTGCTGTCGCGAATATTTTTTTTGTTAATTAACCCTCACTTATTAGCTTTGTCATCACAATTTACCCTCAACATTTTTGAGGGTAGATTCAATTTTTTCACATGATGACTGATATCCGGCGTTGAACCCATATGGGTTCCGCGCCGCTTGACGGGTTTAAAACCAAAGGGCAGAAGTGAAAAGTAAAATCCCACTATCCTACTAAGATAATAAATGTCAATCTATGTTTATTACTTAATTAGGTCGTAACGTATGAACGGATTGGGCTGAAATTTGGAATACAAGTAGAATATAGTATAGAAGAACATAATATAGGAACACGGGGGAGATTTTTACCCCAGCAAAATAACGGGAACGGGAACTACGCACGTAACGCCGCGGGGAGCTGCTAGTAAGAAATAACTTATTCAAAGTAGTAATTTATTATTCAAAAGCTTACATTTCTATCTACTTACACCATGATGTCATAACTTAACAAAAACAAAATACAATTTCAGCTTCAAGGTGTTCACTGAAACCCACACTAGGTTATCCTGTGTCGTGGGTTTCAGGCTCTCTTCTAAACAGAGTAATTTTGATGTAGTTACAGCTACAATAGGGTACCGGACTGGGTCAAAAATACACCATTCTACTTAGTCCGTCAGCTAGATCATGGAAATATATTGGACACGTATTTTTTGTTTTTTCATAATATTAAAAATCGACAAAGATATAGAACATCAAACTTCGAGAGTGGGGGGTCGCGACGTCACTCATGAATAAAAATCGTACTCACAAGTGACGTCACACGAAACTTCGAAGCGCTGTATCTTCGTCATTTTTTGTTTGTAAAACAAAAGAAAAAATACGTGTACAATATTTTTTGGCAATCTAACTAACGGGCTACTTAGTTTTTTTGAGGATTGTACCCTATTACAAATGAAAATAGAGTTAAAGAAACATTGAAATCGAAAATAGGATCATATCTAGGGTAAAAACTATTCTAAAATTTTAATAATCTGTACTAATATCACAGTATAAAGGAATTCAACCAGTATTTCATCGCCTTTAATCTTGCTATAGCCTTATTATGTACTCGTAGCACGGGTGAAGCCGGGGACGGACCGCTAGTTTTAAATAATAGATAGATAGATAGATATGCTCTTTATTGACACACCAAAGAAAAAGAAATACAGAAAATAAAGAACAATACATTTTAAAGTAGTGCTATAATAGGTCCATGTTTGGCAATCAACACAAGTATTTAAAAGAAATAAATAGGTGTATGTTTAGCCACCAACATTTATATTTTTTTAATAATAGGTGTACGTTTATAGTCCACCAACATGTATTTTGTAACCTCCAAAACAAAAACGGGAGCTACGATACCGCAGACATACACAGACACGTCAAACTTGTTTGGGGGCGTCCATAAATTACGTGAGGTGTTTAAGGGGGGGAGGGGGTCGACTCAAATCTCATCTAATCTTACGTTGGAGAGAGGGGGGGTCTCGGCAAATATCACGCAATTTATTTTCCTTGAAACAAAAAAAAATACGATTTTGGTCCATTTAATCCAGATTGTACATGCTTAAGATTTAATCTTAAACGTAATCGTAATACGAACGCCCCTCGGGCTGAATCGACGCCGTCGGCGTCGCGACGTTACACAAAAAAAATCATTACCTACACAACAACGAAACCATATTTTATGTGTCTGTAAATGACAATGTACTAATTGATTTATCTCCTATAGGTATATATCAGGCATCAAAATAAACTAATTATTGAGTATTTTTATCTGTTTCATATGTTCAGACTTTGAAATCCATTTTGTGGGTCGAGAAACAAAAAAATAAATGAATACTCAAATAAAACACAAAGAATAAAACACTAACGTGTAAGCGACCCACATCTTGAAAAATCTCACGTGAGATTGGGGGTTGGGGGAGGGGGTTTAATAAAATCTCACGACATCTCACCAGAAGGGGAGGGAGGGACAGAAAATTTAAAAAAAGAGCTCACGTAATTTATGGACGCCCCCTTTTGATTGTTTGATGACAAATTGTTTTGATTTCAGACAACATGGTAGCAGAGATGGACATGGACAACTCGTCCGTCGAGTCGTCCGAGGACTGGGAGAACAGCGTCAACTCGTCCGATCTCGACGTGCAATATCAGAGCGACGACGAACGGATCGACAACGAGGTGAGTACAACATTTCAGCAATACAACATCTGTATATAACACAACGTTACGGCTGGTCTAGTCGGGAGAACGGTGCCTGCCGATTCGGAGACCGCAAACCGCACACGCACCACTGTATTTTCGAAGTCATGTGCGTAATGCCGCTAACTTAAAACGGTGAAGGAAAAAATCGTGAGGACGCCGACATGTACCTAGTATCTTTCGAAGTCATGTGTCATCGACCAACCCGCACTGGGCCAGCGTGGTGGATTATGGCCTTAACTCTCTCCTTGCGAGAGAAGGCCCCGAGTCCCAGCAGTGGGAACGTTTAGTGAGCTGTTGATGTTGATATAACACAACATATTAGTTACGGCTGGTCTAGTCGGGAGAACGGCGCCTGTCGATCCGGAGACCCCGGGTTCAAACCCCACACGCACCACTGTATTTTGGAAGTCATGTGCGTAATGCCGCTAACTTAAAACGGTGAAGGAAAAAATCGTGAGGACACCGACATGTACCTAGAATCTTTCGAAATTATGTATCATCCACCAACCCGCACTGGGTCAGCGTGGTGGATTATGGCCTTGGCTGGAGAAACCTGTGGAAGGTTTAGTTGGTAGGGGGTAGAGGTTTTAGTCACCACTAACAAACTGTCGAGCACGACATACTCTGACATGTCCTTGCGCGGTGGATGATGCATACATCCATTTCCCTCACGAAAATAACAATACATTAATTACGTGAGGAATGTGTACTTGTAATGTTGTTAATTAATTAAATCAAAACCATAGCCACAATATAGCTATTTATTTCTTAAGGTCCATGTTACTATTACTTTCATATCCGATGTACGGTTGCCTAGAAGAGATCGAACTCTAATTAATTATAATAGTTGCTCTAAGCGATAAGACCGTCAATTGAAAAGTCATATTTTGTATTAAATTAAGTTTATTATGTTTTCTTGTATTGTGACTTTTAACAATGAAGATGTTTCTTATCTTATTTTCCAGCAAAATTTATCCATTTTATCTATTGTTTTGTTTCAGGCCGTTGGAATGGTATTACCAGATTTATCTCGTTACGCGTCCACCGCAAGCTGAATTCGTTCTAGAACTAACGGAACCTTCTAGAACACCACGGGACCTTCTATGAAACATAGACTTATACACGTACTGTATGTACTTACTTAAAATATTTCGAATTCTTTTTGGGAATTGTTTACACAACTTGTTTTTGGAAATTGTTTTATAATAAGACTTTTCCCACTATCTACTTGGGGAAGTACCTATCACAACTTTGAATGTTGTTCTACCATCGAGCGGTATTGTGCAAACGTCTGTGTTCCAGTTTGAAGTGCAATGTTTGTAGAATAATTACAGGGTAAAGATATCAATCGTGTTATTTCTCCGAATATCAAGCGCAGTGCAGTGCTAGGCAGTGATTTGAGGGCATTTTCACAAAAATGTGTAGGTGGTTACCCATTTGGCACTTGACACTTTCCGGAACATTCCATTTTGTGGCCGGATTTTATATCAAACTAGCTAAACCGTCTGCGCGTTGCTACGTCATCTATCGAAAATTGGTCGTACCAATTCAAATTTTGAACAAATTCGGTTCCCTTACTTTCTAATGACGCAACCTTTAAAAGATAGACAAATGCTGTCACGCAACGAAAGCTCTCAAAAAGTAATACTTTTTGTCGTTTTTGTTACATTTTTCATTCATGCTTCGCTCCTGTTGATAGTAGCGTAATGTTAAATAGCCTATAGCCTTCCTCGATAAATGGACTATCCAACAGAGAAAGAATCTTTCAATTTGGACCAGTAGTTCCTGAGATCCTTGCGTTCAAACAAACAAACTCTTCAGCTTTATAATATTAGTATAGATTTGTTTTACAGTAGTAACATTTGTTGTCCAAACAAACATACAGACATATAGACACCAACTTTGGTACAATAAAATCCGGTCACATAATGGAATGTTCTGGAAAGTGCCAAGAGCCAAGAGGGGTATACATTCTTGTCAAAACGCCCTGTAACGTTAAATATATCAGCTATCTGTTTGTCATGGTACAAGTTTTACTTAGTTTCTGGCTAGATAGTGTTGTGAAAGACTGTCCAATGCCTCCTTACAGAGTGTTGAGAACCTTCTAAGATCTTTCTAGATCCTTCTAGAATATCAAGAACATGTGGAATAAACAAAAAGAGTCGTGTCCTACTCATCATTACGAACTCAGAAATCAAACAAGAACAAAAGTAAAAAAAAACTATTTGCCCCTATTTTTAAATTTTTAACAATCGTTGATTGGAAATTTGTCAGTGTATAATATTGTCCCTTGATTTGAGCTTTCAAACCTTCATTTGATACCCATATAGAAGAAGTTGTGAATAAATATGTAATCCGCCATTTTGTGGCGGCGGCCATTTTGAATTGACAGCTAAGAGTATTCACGGCTTATTCAACTTTCAAATAAATAAATAAATCGGTTCATTCATTTGGGGGCTACGACGCTAAATACACACAAATACAGACATGTCAAACTTATAACACCCCGTTGTGTTTGCATCGGGGATTAAAAAAGATCGACAAAATTACACCTGATGTGTTTCAAAACATTTTGTCGACACCAAAGTTATCTGTAGAAGTAAAACTTAACCTTTCCTAAACTTAAACCTTTGACTCTCAACTGCTCCATATTTAATTCTCAACTCAATTCACCTCTTCCTTACAGTAGTTTGAAATACATTATATTTTGGATACTTTTACTGTTTCACTCTTCTTGATAAAATCAGTCATTTCGTAAACTAAAACTCGGTAAAATGAAAAAACTTCTTCTATAGATTAATACCTGAACTATAAACTTTGTACTTCTTTTTGCGAAAATTGCGTAGACGAATGGGTATGAAATTTCGCACACTATTGCGTACGTTGTAAAATAATATATTGACGAATAATAAATTTAATTGTGAGACAGGTCTGAATTTAGGATACGAAAATTCAAGGGTTGGGGCAAAAATTAAGATTTATAAAATTAGTGTTTTTCTGAGTGTGGGTATTTAAAAAGTGTTTACTATACGATTAAATGTATTGCGAATGTTTTTGAACAATTTCTAAATGTCTAAAGATTAGTTTGGTAGAAGTTAAGTTAATTCTAAACTGTGGATGGATTACTCTACTCGAGTCTTTTCCCGATGATAATTATAATGAAATCAAATCTTACATTTTCGGAGAGCGTGCCACTTAAGCCACGTCATTGCTTAACATCAGACGTATCACGGTCAAATGCAACTTGTCCAAAAATGTAGAATATCGTTTTTTAAAATGACATTATTTTTAAATTTTATACAGTATTTGTTCATATTAGATCTCACATTTTTTTTGGTTGTTGTATTTTATTATATTTTAATGTTTTTGTAAATAAAATATTCGAATCTACATATAAACGTGCGAGCTTTTCAAATCCACGAAAATATTCAACTTAACGTAATTGTGTATATTATAATGTTTAATATGTAAAATATTATATGGATGTCTATATAAATGGAATTGGTCAAATATGTTTACAAGATTAAAAAAAACTGAAAGTATGACCAACCTAAATATAACGTTTTTAGACTCTCAAGTAAATTTTTGTATGGAACAATTTTTTTTTGCTATTTCAAGGTGGTTATGTAGTAAAATTTGATTCAATAATGATATGTATGGTTCCCAAAGCGTACAGTTACCTATAAAGATAATAAATAAAACTGCAGGGCTTAAGTTTTGCAATATTATTCCTAAATAAAAAGCTACCTTTTCGAGTTATTACATCCGAGGTTTAGGACCTAAATAAATCTTCGTTTTGATATTACTCTCTTCTTATTTTCGATTGAAATTACAGATAGGAATTGTACCGTAAAATACTGTACATAAAAACGCAATTATATGGTTGTTTAATTTTATTGATATAAAAAAAAATTGTGAGACAGGTCCGATCTAGAATAAAATTGGGGCAAAAATATTTTTATATTCCACTCTTTATTTGCGCTTGAAATTATAGAGAGAGTAATAGTGCCGTAAGTAACTATTTTAGTAAGACTGATAAATATCCGTTCTCTGTAACTGACAATAATACATATATTACCGGTTACAAAAATACATGTATTATGTACGTACTCATCAGATATAAACAGCAGTGTCTATATACTATAGTCTTTAAAAATTAAAAGGCCGGTTTTAAAATTTCACAAATACTCGAAATATTAATTATTAAACGTGTTTTTAATATTTTTAGAACTATGATCATGAAATGACCAAAAAAACAATATGTACTTTTATAACCTAAAATCTCCATCTTGTAAACATATTTGACACGCATATCGATGTTCGTAAAATCAATGGAAAATATAATAAATACTTTATTTTTTAACCATTCTATTATATTTTTTTGGTATAATCATATCAAAAATACGCCTAACTTTGTTATAGTTGTAAAAAGTATACTTAATTATTGTAACATTAGTAATAAGGTTGGTATTTGGTGTCAAATTATTTACGATAGCATAGAAAAAAAAATACACTTCACTTTACGAAGACACCTAATATTGTTTTGGTGATCGTCATATTTTTGTTATTAGTTTTATAATCGTTAAGTTTGCAACAAATTTAGATAAGTTTGTTGTTATTCTTATTTAATTCAACGGTTTACTTATTTTTTGCTGTGTTTAGAATATTCCCCTCTCGAGTCATTCAAGTAGGTACATTCGCCTACTATATTATTCAACTATACGTCCAAGACACGATAATTCATTTTTCCATTTTTTTTTATAAAACTGTTCAATAACTATGTAGTTATATAATAGACATTCATCACCCCGCCATTCAAAGCTTCCTCGCCCCTCCACCTATATTGAGCTCTCGACGTCTCGAGGCGGTGCGAGGCTCGACGTATTGTCTCACTATCACTGTTATTTCAAATCAAATTAAAATAAATCGATTTGACTTAGGTATTAGGTTTTTAATTTTGAGTTATTTTAAATGTTTTTATTTGGTATACAGGGTTACTGGCAATCAGCCTGCATCCGTTTAAGGGCATGTTCTGTATATTTAAACAAACAACTTTTGTTCTACAACTTTCGTTAAAACTCAATAGAAACCCCAAAAAAAATTAGTGTTTGTTGCCCTTTTTTGTACTGTTTAGTGACTTTTTAGTGTTTATTCACTTCGGCACATAATTTTTTGCACGTTAAAGAGCGTACGCACTCTTGTTACGAATTGTTACGGAGAGTTCGATGCTTTTAGACCGTGCAAATACATTTTTTATTTATTTTGTAAAATAAAAAAAAACATAAATTTTAAAAAACTGTAGAACAAAAGTTGACGTATTGAATGTACCTAACATCCCCTTAAAAGGATGCAGGCTGATTACCAATAACCCTGTATATTTCGCAATTGTATACTTCAGGGAAGCCATTGGCACCCGATGCACAGTCTATGACTAGTTCGGGAGCTGGTGGGTAATACGAATATCGAAATCGAAATAAATTTTATTTCATTTTATTTATTTTACTCATCTATTTCTCATTACCGTAAACACATAACGTGTGTATTAGACTATAGACCACCCGTTGATTGTCTAATTTTCGATTATCATATTATTTTTACTTAGTTCTGTACATATCATAATTATAATACACAAAATGTAGTATATTATCCGTAACACATGCCACTCTGGTGCTGTTATGTAGTTTTTTTTTAAAATAAAGTATTTACACGGGTTAAGCGACCTATACTTTTATGTAGAGATTTCTTGGTAGAGTCTTCTTTGACCGAGAAATTTAAAGGCACAATGGTATACGATACTTAGTCGAAACGTGCAAATAACTGTTTAATATTGACGTGATAACGGCTTATAAATCGATGAACGTTGCACGAAAAAGTGTCACGTTTCGCTTGAGCCGAGCGTAGGTACCTACTAGCGATAAAGAGCCACAATTAGCCTAATATTCTGAGAACTGGTCCCAATTTTTGGGTAGGTATTTAAGGCAACCTGAAGACCTGTCAGATATTTTTATATTATATCCCATCTATTATACCCCAACACGGAACTGCAGACCTGGGTGGTGAGTAGCGAGGCAAAATGAATCCTTCAATTTAGATCACCTGACAGGTAGAAAGCAGGGATGTTATGGAGCTCCGTAACCGTAACCGAAACTACCGGCGCTACTGCCGCCTAAATAAAACGGCTATCGCTTTGCTAAAGCTGTCTCTATCATTTCAAGCGAAAAGAAAAGAGAGAGACACATCAAAGATATGACATTTTTCGTTCGGCGGTAGACCCCCCGGATATCCGAAATATAAATATATCCGTAACCGTCTCCGTTTCAAAAGTTTCGGATAGAATCGTTTTTTAAGTGATAAGACAGCAAAATTTTGTTAATATCTTCATCATCTTTTTTTAATAGTCGCGCTCTGCTCGGTTTTGACTATTAGAAGTATATTCAATCTAATATCCTTAACCGAAACTAACGGATAATAATTACATATTGTTAGATTGTATAACAAAATGTATCTAGTAGACTAGTAGCGCCATCTGTTGTTATAATGAGTAACAAAATGTGAGCAGTAGCGCTATCTATGAACTCGTTTGTTTCTTCTTATTTATAAAATTCTCGTGTCACAGTGTTTGTTTCCTTACTCCTCCGAAACGGCTTTACTGATTTTAACCAAAATTTATATGCATATTCAGTAGGTCTGAGAATCGGCTACTAGCTATTTTTCATACCTTTATTTATATGGCAAAACAACGTTTGCGGGGTCAGCTAGTATTTCTATAAAAATAAAGTCTGTCGTTGTCCATCCGCACTGCCTTTCACTATACATAGGTATCCGTAACCGAAACCGATATAATTTTATTTCTATATCCATATCCGTATCCAGATCCGAAATATCATATCCATAACATCCCTAGTAGAAAGCCCCACCTAAATAATCTGTCTTTTTGAGTGAAAAAATAGAAATTTTAAATGATTTCGCCCCGCTACTCACCAGTCAAGCCTGCACCTCCGTGTTGGGCTATAAATAGGGGAGCTATGTGACAAGTACCTAAAATTTGGTACCAGCTCTTGGAATATAAGCTTGTGACGCTTCCTACTAATATTATACATGTCAATGTATGGATGTTTGGATGTTTGTTGCTCAATCACGTCCTAACATATGAACGGATCGGGCTGAAATTTAGAACACAGATAGATTATAGTCTAGCAGAACACATAGGCTACTTTTTATCCCGGAAAAACAACGGGAATAACGGGAACGGGAACTTCGCGGGTAACACCGCGGGGCGCTGCTAGTCTATATTATAATGACGTTATCAGGTAAAATTATCGTCCGAAACCAGACTTTATAGACAGCCATTTTTTTTTCTTCAGTTTATTGTCATAGTGTTATATCCGAATGCAGGGCCGGCCTTAGCCATCTAGGCGCCCCGGGCAAGCCATGCATCAAGCGCCCTAAAGAACAACACTACACTTTGGGGACGTGGTTTCCCAGCTTTCCCTAGGTTTCCCAGCGAGCGCCCTTTAAGATTTCCCAGCGCCCTTGTAGTATCCGGCGCCCCGGGCAACCGACCCCGTCGCCCCACTCTAAAGCCGGCACTGTCCGAATGATGAGCGTAGTGCAGTCCTGCGCTTCTACCGCCTAACGAAAAACGCTTTGATGCTTAGATATTGCTGTCTCTTTTCTTCTCGCTTGAAATGAAAGAGACGGCAATGCCAAAGCGTCAAAGCGTTTTTCGTTAGGCGGTAGACCCCCTGGGCGGCGATTTGAACTCTCGCGTACAAACAACTGTAGTGTAGTGTGTTAGCGCTGTACTGACTGTTATGGGCAGGCATTTGTCTGAAGCGGTCACAGCCTCAAACTGGCGGGCAGGGTCACCATTAATAATACAATAAATCGAGTGAAAACTTACTTGCTAGTAGCGCCCTGCGATTTTACCCGCGTAGCTACCGTTCTAGTTTTTCCCGCGGTAAAAAATAGCCCTATGTACCTACTATTCGATATTTTGTAAAAAAAAAACTATTCCCCCCGTTCGGACCGCGCTCGGCGCTTTGCTCATCTCGTTGATAAAGATCAATAAAACATAAAAACACGAAAAATCGAATTAAACGTTTTCGCTATTGAAAATATTACACAGGCCTTAATTGCCATCTAAATTATTATTTAATTACCTGAGTGTCCTAGTGAGTAACGTTGCCGTACGTCGAGGTAATACAGGGTTATTGGTAAACAGCCTGCTAGACTGCATGGTTTTAAAGCCATGTTAAATACCTTCAATACGTCAACTTTTGTTATATTTTTTTTTTAATTTATTCTTATTTTTCCCCATACAAAATAAAAAAACTGTATTTGCCGGTCTAACAACATCAAACTCGTCGTAACAAGAGTGTCCGCAGGCTTTAACGCTCGATAAATGAAGTGCTGACGCGACGCGAATGTAGCTAAACAGGACGTCTACTCTCTTTCTACGAAAACGTAATTTCGAAATAAACTCGCGACTTTCTAACTCCGATTTTTCTTCGATCCGTCGTTTTGTCCGTTTAAATATTCTAAGCATACTCTAATTAGAGTAGCCTTAGAACATTTAAACGTCAACCAATGTTGTATTAGACGAAACGAAGTAGAACGAGAGCAGAAAAGTCGCGAGTTTTTTTTCGAAATTACGTTTTCGTAGAAATAGAGTAGACGTCCTGTGCTAGAGACGACAAAAAAATGAAAAAAATGTTGGGAATTTTATTGAGTTTTCACAAAAGTTGTAGGACAAAAGTTGTTTGTTTAAATATACAGAAAATGCACTTAAATGGATACAAGCCGGCTACCAGTAACCCTGTATATAATTTTGTATATTCACGTGTAATATTTTCAATATGAGTTCAAGTTGCGAAAGTTTAAAATGAATATTAACTTTTCGCTGTTTTTAGGGTTACTCAGAAACGTAGGGGATATAAAACCGAAAGGAGCATGTTATGAACTGCAGTTCTGAAAAAAAATAGTTCTTCCAATTGTTATGGTATTATTGTATGAACTTTCTTTATCACGACTCAATAGTAATTTCTACTTAACGATGCTTATTACACGTCCCTTTCGACTTAGACCCTAACTGCTAAACCTATTTTTATTGTGAAAATAATTTACAAAAAAAAAGTACTTACCTATTACATGTATTAATAAATGAGGTGATTTCAGGATGCAAATAGACCTGTCAAATACAGTTCTCAATTTCGCCGAAGGTGGCGCCAATGTTTCATTTTAGTAGAGAAATGTCGCAAATTGAAACATTAGGGTCAGTTCACACTGAGACGCGACGCGGCGCGACGCTGCGCGCACATTTTTCATAGAGCGACTCAGAATATACTTTATTCACTACACGAAAAGATACACATTACATTGTGAGAATTCAGATTACGTTGCACCACGCAGAACTGCGCCTCGAGGTGCCTCGCGGCGTAGCGCGACGTATCGTGACGCAGCGGTGCATCGCCGGTACGCGCGGCGTGCAAGAGCGGTGCTGCGTCTCACGGTGCCGCGCGACGCCGCGAGGCGCAGCCTGAGGCCGCTGTGGCGACTTCTCTACTATTTCCGTTCAGACTTCGTTTAGAATAGATGCAGTTCGGTCGAGTGCTCGATTGAAAATATAATGATAGACTGGGATCTTGTTATAATCGGACTTCTTGCAGAAGAGGAAGAGGAAGAAGTTTACAAAAATAAAATTAAAAAGAAGACATCACACAGGAGTATTTGGGTGCATAATTTATGGAGAAATAGAAGAATTCATGGTGAATTTCATACGTTGTCTTTTGACCAGTTAGACGTGCGCTTGCCAGTGGTAGACTGCGGGAGGGCGCGGGCGGGGCCGCGCGGCGCCCGCGGCTAGTAGATACGTTCCGCTGCGCCTCGCGTTATCTCGCTGCGCAGCGAGGCGTCGTCCTGCTACGATTTTAAGATGCGCCTCGCGACGTTGCGATGCGTCTCGCGACGACGCGCGGCGTAGCGCGAAATCATTGGCCTCTTTGAGTATCGTCGCGTCGCGTCGCGTCTCGGTGTGAATTGACCCTTAGTGTCACAACTTCTTTGACAGATATATTTGCAGCTTGTCAAAATGTCTCTTTATTTAATATAGAAACGATTTTACGTACATATGTAAATATTTATGGCTATCAAGTTATAGTATACTGTAGTCTACCATTTTATGTTTGTTTATAATGTTATATGTAATAAAGGGTAAAAATAAGGAATAATGACGAATAAATCTTTACATCGTCCTTACTGGTTTTTTTAATTAATCCTTAATTGTTCTACTATTGGGCAACAGTGTCTCAAAATCAAGATCAAATATTGGTGTCACTTTTGGCGAAGTTGGGAACTATTTGACAGTTATATTTGGCCACGTCTACGGTGATATTGAATCAAGTTTTCTGTTTCCTCACTTTGCCAATCAAAGTTACAAAACAATGTTTTGTTTGACAAAACATACTTTCTAGCAGAAGGCATTACATATTTTTTTTTAAATAAAGTGTGACGAGACGAGCAGGACATGTGCCTGATGGTAAGCAACATGCCTGCCACATAACAGCACAGTGACACGCAGCTATTGGAACATGAAGAGTCCAAATCATTACCCAGCACTGCACTGCAGTCGTCACCCAGAGATCTAAATTGGCAGCAATTTGGATTCTTCATTATGAGTTACGGCGATTGCCCATCCAGAGCCAATGGTTCGAGTCACAAGCGCACCACTGTGTTTGTGTCTTTTCGAAGTCACGCGCGCAATGCCGCTTACTTAAAACGTCGAAAGAAAACATCGTGAGGAAACCGACATGGTCCTAGAATCTTTCGAGATCATGTGTCGTCATCAACTCGCACTGGGCCCGTGTGGTGGATTATGGCCTAGACTAGGCTATGTCCTTACGAAAGAAAGCCCTGAGTCCCAGCTGTGAAAACATTTAATGTGCTGCTATGCTACTTATGAATATACCAAGGGATATCGTTTCATGGTTTATGTCCCAAAGACACGGACGAAGAAGTTTGACTCTACGTTTGTGATAAGAACATCTAGGTTATAGAACGCGTTGCCTGAGTGGCTTTTCCCCGATTGTTACAATCTTAGTATGAAAACTAACGTGGTTATAACACATTTTAAATAAATACACTGGTAACTCACGTTTGATATAGTCAGTCCAGTCCTACTCAGTGTACTGGTAGGACTCTTGGCAGAGTCCGCCTGTGGAAGTACCACACCTTTGCCTGTTATTCTACCGCCAAGCAGTAATGTGCAAACATTACTGTATTCCGGTTTGAAGAGTAATGTCTCCAGAGAAATTACAGGGCTTGGAGATATACCTATAACAGAGAGACGAACTTAGCATTCCATGGATTCACCGTGCGGGTGCCGGGTCCATCGTGTGGCAGAGAGAGAAATCTCGAATAGACCCCAAGACTTGTGACTCGGGCGTAGGTTTAAAAGGGGCCCCTTTTGGTGACGTACGTCAACACTCACCTTCACTACTCGTATTTCTCTCCCTGCCCAGCCAAATCCGATATGATCCTACTAGTGCAGCTTTAGATACTCGTTCTAGTGTGGAACTTACTGCACTTCTGGACAAGCCAAGGTCTTTAAGCAGGTTATAGAGAGATTTTGCTGGTATACCTCTCGCTCCCACTTCTACAGCGTATAATATCACTGGATGAAGAGCGCAGGGATGTTGCTTACCATGAGGCACATGTCCTGCTCGTCTCGTCACTCTTTATTTTAAAAAAAGTTTCGATCGCGACCGACGATCTTTTTCAAGGAGAGTGCGCGCGCGTGTTCCCAGCTCGTTTAGCACTGAAGTCGTTGGTTACAATCTTGATGTCTTCAAATCGACAGTGAATCGGATTGTTCTAGGTAAGCACGCTCCATCGTAGACCGCATCGTCGCTTAATATACAGCTGTGTGGCACTGTGCTTTATGGGGAGGTAAGTTGCTTACTATCAGGCACACGCTTAGATAACCTGTTCCCTCATTCTAAAATAAAAATTAGTATAATGCTAGTTTTGTTACTACGAAAGCAAAAAAAAAATTATTCAAGTCATAAAATAGATAATGGTCAAGTGACAAATGTTCACATTACACATCAGATTTGAGTAGGTAGGTACATACAGGCGGTAACCCCAGCAGATATGTAGTGCGATTATATCCTTCATACATCTATTCTTTTTTGTATGGCCGTACGTCGTTTGCTAAAGCCCAAATGTTTGGTAGATAAGTAGTAATAGAGCAAGAGCCCACGAGGCCCAGAGCTTCGTTATTTTATAAAGGCTGAAAGTTCATCTGTGCATGTCCCCTATACAGGTAAGAACGACCAGGGACTATATAGTTTGGGTTGTGGTTACTTGGGCAGGTAACCGGTAGTAAAGGTTAATGAAATAGTACCTTACATTCGTTAACGTATAAAGCTCAATTTTTTTTATATTTTGTTAAAGATAACTTTAGAAATCTCGTCATCCATTGCCAGACACTTATGACAGTTGCTACCCCCTGCCAGACACCCCTAAACTTTAATAAATTATCATTATACTTTTGTTAAAGTATAAAAGCTAAATTTTATATATGTTACTTGGGGACCTATGAAAAGATGTTGCCTCAACAGCCGGACAGTTACCTGCCCAAGTAACCACAACCCAAACTATATAGTCCCTGGTCGTTCTTACCTGTATAGGGGACATGCACAGGTGAACTTTCAGCCTTTATAAAATAACGAAGGTCTGGCCTTCGTGGGCTCTTAGTCTATAAAGCCACTTGAAGCCAACTGTTAGTAAGAAAATCAGATTTAAGTTTATTTTGACATCAGGATAGTGTACATGTAAACTTCGTGACGCTAGCAAATGCATTGAAAACTAGAACTAATGTAAAAGGAAAAGAACAGATTACAACATCAATAGCTTTATTAAATCTAAATTTACACTGATTATAAATCTATCACATTTATTCACCAATTGTTATATCACACGGAACGTAAGTAGACACATAAGATGAGGCTTCAAGATGCAAATTGAAATGTCAAAAATAGTTCTCAATTTCGCCACAGGTGGCGCCAATGTGTCAATGCGTCACGACTGGCGCATTGATACATTGGAGGCTCAGTTGGTAGTAACTCTGGCTGCGAAGCTGAGGTGTCATGGGTTCGATTCGCATCCAGTGCAAATATTTGTGTGATGAATACAAATAGTTGTACTGTGTCTGGGTGTTTCTACGTATATTAAGTATGTATTTACAACTGTACAAGTATTATGTCAGCTAATTGGGTCCCATAGTGCAAGCTTTGCTTAGTTTGTGGTCAGATGGTGTTGTGTGTGAATTGTCCACTAATATTTATTTATTTTGTTAGAGAAACTTTCCAGAAACAATGGCGCCACACTTGGTAAAATTGTGAACTATCCTTGACAGGTCTATTTGCATATTGACAACAGCTCATTGTTTTGTTTGCTACAAACATTGACAAAAAATATCTTTCCTTTACCCGATTGCATAAAATCTTACAATTAACTTACACAATTACGCAACGCATGTGTACTACTTGAGAGGATCGAAATCATCACAATTAACATTTCTAATATTTACTATGATGGCTGGATTACAGAACTGTAAAAGTAGGTAACATATTTCATGTTTTGAACTAAAGTGGCACAACTAAACGCTTCACAATCTTCAATAACAAAGTCCGCCACCTTACATTTGTTTTCTTGTATTCGATTCAAATACCTGTTTATAGAAGTAAGAAATATTGTATAGTTAAGATCTATTTTTATTGAAATAAATTTATTTTATTTTATTTTAAATAGAATTCATCGCAACATCTGTTTATGATATGAAATCAGTAGGTAACAAAATGAGTAATCATGTAAATTCACGAGATTTGGATTATTTTTCACATATAGGTAAAATTTAAAAGTTTTGTACGAATAATAATATTGAGACAATACGCTTAAATTACAAAATAAGTATAAAAAAGAGCTAAAAATATACTTATCAAAATAAATTAAATAATAACTTTTTTTCTGTATTACAATAATCGAAAATATAATTACAAATAGTCCTAAAAAATTAAAACCTAATTTTGCTTATCTAGCCCGTAGTTACAACTTTTTTGTTCTGTGTAGGCCTCATTGGAATGTGACGTTTTAAAAACAACAGAAATTAGTGACAAATGAGTGAAATCAATCAATATATAAATTATATAAAATCATTGACATTATTTTTTATTTTTAACAAAATTAAACATTGGCGCCACCTATGGCGAAATTAAAAACTAAATTTTACAGGTAAATTTACACTGAAAAAACCTCACTAAAAAGTTGTATCATAGACACAATTTCGTTTTTACTATGGTCCTAATCAAGTGGAATTCAGAAAGGCACAGACACGATAAATTGATAATTCGATATTAAAATAGCTCTTTATCAGTCAAGCTTAGCATCATATGCTTAGATTACAATTTTATATGCATTGGTTAAAATCTTAAAAGTATACTTCAGTCTGTTAGGTCTTTTGCGATTCTTCTATCTGTCGGAATTCTTCTAGTAGAGTGTCGCCCTCGAAGAATGAAGAAGAATCTAGAACAAGAATAAATAATAATTTACTCGTCAGTAGTCGTATTTGGTAGAGGTCTCTACATAGAGTCGTATTTGGTGCTCTTTGTAATGTCCGCCTCGGGAAGTACCACACCTTTACCAGCTATAGAACACATAATTTTTTGTTCCTAATTTACTTTGTCTGCTTTGTCATAATGAATGTAGCATAAAGCATAGTGTCATAATGCAACTTTTGCATAATAATTTTTTGGCGTTATATGTTTTAAGCATAACAATCTATTGTACTACATTTAATTCGACTATTGATGAGACGCATAATAGTTTATAGGCATTTTTTTATTTGTTCTAATTTTTTTTAAGGTGCCGTTTAAATCGCATATTTTTTTTCCCCTAATTTACTTTGTCATAATGAATGTAGGATAGTATATAGTGTCATAATGTAACTTTTGCATAATCGTTTTTTAGCGTAATGTGTTTTAATCATAAAAATCTATTGTACTACATTCGATTCGACTGTTGCTCAGACGCATTTAGGCATTTTTTAATTATTTGTTGTGCTACGTAAAATATATAACCAGAAGCTCAAGGGAGGTCCTGAGTGGAGCGATCCATGCGAGGCCAAGCGTAGCGAAGGGGGGAGGTGGCGAGCGAAGCGAGACGGCGACCTCCGTAGTGGAGCGCAGGTCGAGTAATGAGGGAGTTTCCGACGAGACAAAAATAGTTCCAACGGACGCACTAGATGGCGATTGTTCGAGATGCAGATAGATCTGTCTCTACCATATACTCTCAACAGTGTAATCCCTTTAGAGACCCTACCCGTTTTCAGGGAAAAAGTATAGTGTAAAAAGTGTCTTTTTTAATTTTAAAATATTGGGAATAAAAATAGCTAATTAGGTTGATAATGTAATAAAAAACCGTTACTGATCACAGTCCCTTTTCAGTAAAAATCTTTAGAACTCCCGAGGCAATAGACACCAACTAAGCCAAAGTAGAAGGAAAATACAAAGATATAAATAGCAACACTGATACGACAATATTTTATCCACAGACTAAGTAGAGAGATACTCTCTCGGCTGAAGAATTAGTATCCATAGCCAAGAATAAATTTAAAAAATATATATTTTGTCTTTCATCAGGTTTACGAATTTGTTTTGAAATTTTGATGTTTTGATATAGTTTTCATTCGAATAAAATGCGTACATGGATAAAGTAGTTTATTATTTATTACTAGAAGTCGTGCTTTCGCAAATTGAATGAATTGAGTCCCATTATGCCTACCGCTTTTGACAACAAACCAAAAGACCTACAAGCGCCTCCTATTATCGTTTTAATAAACCATATCTTTTTGTCTCGTCGGAAAACGGCTCATTATAAGTAATTTCAAATTAAATCGATTCACAATTGACGGAGCTACCGCGTAACATACATAATAAAACAACACAACCGAATTAAGTATATCCTCTCCTTCTTTTTTACTGTCTGTCAAAAATAGCCGCGTCGATGACCCAAAGCACAGATAAATAATTCACAGGCCGCTGTCATAACACTATTATTAAGGAAGACTGTCCCTTTTGCATCAGTCTTTGGAACTAAAGCAAAACGTAGAGAACTCAAAATATTGTAACAGTTTTTACTTGGTAACGAAATAAATTATGTTTTTTATCATCACCAGCCTTTCTTAGTCCACTGCTGGACATATAGGCCTCTCCCACGGCCAATCAGCTGTCAGTACAAAAAGTACAAAACATAACAAACCTTCTCTCTCCAACTTTATTTTCCCCTTGACCTGCTTCTCGCCATCTTCGTCCTTGACATCTCCTTTGAATTTGTTCTGAAAAAGTTGTTGTATTGATGAAACTCATTTTTTATTTATTTTGTCATAGTCATAACTTTTTTTTGACAACAATAAAAGTTACAAATAATAATAATTAAGTCATAATACATAGGATTTACATCCAAGAACTGGATTAATCAAATAAAGACTACATTGTCAATGAAATAATGAAACAGAACAAATCATTTTAAATTCACAATCTTAATATATAAAAAAAAATTGCCAGTCATAGGAACTGCCGATGGACGTGAAAACTTATAACTCAGAATTTGATAGCTTACCTTGGAAACTACACGGGTGTAACCGGAGGGCGTGGCATGGCCATTTTTTTTTTTTTTTTTTTTTATCTTCTATAGGTTTACACTTGACCGCCATCTCGCCTGATGTTAAGCGACGATGCGGTCTACGATGGAACGTGTTTACCTAGAAATAACCGATTCACTCTCGATTTGAAGACACAAAGATTGTAACCATCAGGGAAAACCCACTCAGGCAACGTATTCCACAGCCTAGACGTTCTTGTCACAAAAGTAGAGTCAAATCTCTTCGTTCGTGTCTTTGGAACATCAACCATGAAACGATGTCGCTTTTTCGAGCTACGAGCATTCCGATAGAAAAAAGGACAAGGTGGTATCAGATCATGCAAATCAGTCGCACACTCTCCGAAGTGTATCCGATAAAAAACCGATAGGCTAGCAATTTTTCGGCGATGTTCAAGACTTTGAAGTCTTTTTCGCACAAGAGTGTCGTTGCCTATGAGCCTTTTGGCACGTCTCTCGATTGATTCCAGAGCCTCCAGCTGATACTTAGCCGATCCATCCCAAAGGTGCGAACAGTACTCCATACAGGAGCGAAATCCATCCATCTAGAAATGCATCAGCATTTCCCATTGGCTGATGCGTTTCTAGATGGCCATGCCATGATGGCCTGTCCACGCCCTTTCAGCATTTCCCATTGGCTGACGTATTTCTAGATGGACAATAGCCATGGTCCCAAGTTTATCCGAAGCTTTCTTATCATACCCGAGCGTGACGAATGAATTCAATTCACAGTCCACGAAAAATCTGTCTAGGCGCGCCTAAAGAAGTTTTCACTGCAAAATTCCAGTGTCATGATGTTTGTTCGTAGTAAACTCTTTACCAAATGAACCGATGTTCACAAAAGGTCTTTTATCTATACGAATATTATAAAGCTGTAGAGGTTTTTTGTTTGAACGCTCTAATCTCAGGAACTACTGGACCGATTTCAAAAATTCTTGCACCGTTGTTTATGTACGTGATCCCTGAGTGCTATACGCTATGTATGTACCACGGCCGAAGTCGGGACGGAATGCTAGTAGTAAATCGCACAAACCTTAACAAAGTCGGGCAGTCCGTCCTGAAGATGGTACCAGCTCAGTATAAATATTAGGGAGACGAAGAACAAATTCGTACTAATACCTGCAACAGGAAGGTTATTCTGTTAGTATGTTTCATAGCTGTTCCGCAATACAAATATACTAGGTTACTACACGTGACTTCGTCCGCGCAGAAATATAGAAAAACTGAGCTAAAGTTGAGTTCCAAATTTCAACCAGATCCGTTCACGCATTTTGACGTGATTGAGCAACAAGCATCTAAACTTTTTATAACCGACTTTCAAAAAGAGGAGGTTATCAATTCGTTTTTTTTTTAATAAAGAGTGACGAGACGAGCAGGACATGTGCCTGATGGTAAGCAACATGCCTGCCACATAACAGCACAGTGACACGCAGCTATTGGAACATGAAGAGTTCAAATCATTACCTAGCACTGCACTGCGCTCGTCACCCAGAGATCTAAGATATTTATATCTCTAAGCCCTGTAATTTCTCTGGAAACATTGCCCTTTAAACCGGAACACGGTTACAACGGTAATGTTTGCATATTACTGCTTGGCGGTAGAATCTTGTTCTGGCAAAGGTGTGGTACTTCTCCAGCCGGACTCTGCCAAGAGTCATACCACTACTACGATTATGGTGATGATCATAGATTTAGACTATGGATGTGCCTTCCCAAACTTCAAAGGCGCACAGAATTATGTCATCGTTGGGAAGAGTGAGCTCACTCTTTCCGTTCTAGTTGGTTGCAGGAAGCGGCGAACGCCGGACGTTTTTACCTATCACTATTCGTTGTCAACAAAATAAGTAAACCACGACACACCTCGCCGCTAGCGATTCAAGGGGTTAAGTAAATTGTTGAAAAAATAAGTTACGGTGGTCTAGTCGGGAGAACGGCGGCTGCCGATCCGGAGACCCCGGGTTCAAACCCCACACGCACCACTGTCTTTTCGAAGTCATGTGCGTAATGCCGCTAACTTAAAACGGTGAAGGAAAACATCGTGAGGAAACCGACATGTACCTAGAATCTTTCGAAGTCATGTGTCATCCGCCAACCCGCAGCGTGGTGGATTATGGCCTTAACTCTCTCCTTGCGAGAGAAGGCCCCGAGTCCCAGCAGTGGGAACGTTTAGTGGGCTGTTGATGATGAAATCACTCCACTACACACACAGACGCAATTTGTTACCAATTTCAGGATTCTCAGGGCATATCCTTACCTCTAAATCATTAGTGATGATGGTACACAAGACTCACCGATGACCGCGGACACGTTCGGCCAGTGGAACATGACGTACCGCAGCCCCGTGAAGTGCGCCTGGATGTGAAGCTCGCAGGAGTACACCTGCGCGAACCGGGACTGCACCTCCACGTACGCGTCCGTCACCGGCAGGTTCTGAGGGAAATGGTTCAGTTGCTAGGATAGACTGGCTCAAAAATACAATTCAATTCTGATAAGTCCATCAAGTGAAATGTACGGTGAGACATGGAGGAGAGTGAATTTGCTTTATTTAAAAAAAACCTAGGGAATTAAAATATACAAGTTGGCCACTTTTGTGGCAGTGTAAATTTAAAGTTACTAGCTATCTCAAGAGTTTGACATATAATGAGACAGAACTTTTCATAAGCCCACCTATGTAGCGGTAGGGGCCTGGATGATTTCAATTATCTGTAACTGATGACTTTACAGTTTCATTGTTTTGCATCTGGATCTAAATCATAATGACTGTCTGGAATTTGATCTGGTGGTACACTGTGAATAAATGTCCAGCAACCATTCTAATGGCAATGTTGCACATTACAGGTTATTGGTAGACAAGATTCGCTCCATTGTCGAACTGCTGAAAAATTATTAACCATAACATTATAAATAGCCTAGTACCAAATACCTACACACGCAAACACAATTACACACGCACGCACCTGCAAACACACCCTCACACAACCTCTCTCTCTCACACACACACACACACACGCACACACCCTATTAAGCATGTAAGCAATGAGGGAGTTTCCGACGAGACAAAATAGTTCCAACGGACGCACTAGATGGCGATTGTTCGAGATGCAGATAGATCTGTCTCTACCATATACTCTCAACAGTGTAATCCCTTTAGAGACCCTACCCGTTTTCAGGGAAAAAGTATAGTGTAAAAAGTGTATTTTTTAATTTTAAAATATTGGGAATAAAAATACCCTAATTAGGTTGATAATGTAATAAAAAACCGTTACTGATCACAATCCCTTTTCAGTAAAAATCTTTAGAACTCCCGAGGCAATAGACACCAACTAAGCCAAAGTAGAAGGAAAATTCAAAGATATAAATAGCAACACTGATACGACAATATTTTATCCACAGACTAAGTAGAGAGATACTCTCTCGGCTTAAGGATTAGTATCCATAGCCAAGAATAAATTTAAAAAATATATATTTTGTCTTTCATCAGGTTTACGAATTTGTTTTGAAATTTTGATGTTTTGATATAGTTTTCATTCGAATAAAATGCGTACATGGATAAAGTAGTTTATTATTTATTACTAGAAGTCGTGCTTTCATAAATTGAATGAATTGAGTCCCATTATGCCTACCGCTTTTGACAACAAACCAAAAGACCTACAAGCGCCTCCTATTATCGTTTTATTAAACCATATCTTTTTGTCTCGTCGGAAAACGGCTCATTATTAGCAATGTTAAAATTATGTTTTTATTTTATTGTACGTATTGTTAGTCAATCAAGGCGGAATACACTAGATTATGCAACACAGGCATTAGCCTAGTGCAATTTCTAGGGTACAACGTAATTATAGTTTTAAGATCCACAAAGTGTTCAATTTAAACTTGTAATTTACTTTCTATGAAATAAATTTATTATTATTATTATGTACGTATTTATTTCCTTTCTTAAGCCTAAGTTTTTACAATATCTTATATATAAAATTCTCGTGTCACAGTGTTTGTTTCCTTACTCCTCCGAAACGGCTTTATTGATTTTAACCAAATTTTATATGCATATTCTGTAGGTATGAGAATCGGCTACTAGCTATTTTTCATACCCCTAAGTGACAAGGGTTGTTCACTAAGGCAAAACAACGTTTGCGGGGTCAGCTAGTTTATATATAAAACAACATAAAAACATTATAAAAACCTAAACCTAGTTTGCCGCCAGCAGCGGGGCAGGGCCCAAGCTACCGGTGGTTAGGGCTGCAGACTGAGGAACCTCCTGACGATGCGTGCTGTGTCGAGGATGACCGCTTTCTGCATCTGACCCTTGATCCAACCGTCTAGCGAAAGTCTCTTGAGATGTTGGTCGAGACTTTTCGCTACAAGGCCGTTTGCTGACACGACTATTGGGACTATGATCGTCGAATCAACATCCCACATGGCGGTAACCTCGTGAGCCAAGTCAAGGTACTTGCTAAGCTTGTCCTTCTCGGCTTTCACGAGGTTCTCGTCATGTGGAACGGTGATATCGATGATCATAGCCCGGCGTTGAAACCGGTCTACCAGCACGATATCAGGCTTATTGGCGACAATAGTCCTGTCCGTGATGATAGAGCGGTCCCAGTAGAGCAACGCACGACCATTTTCGAGAACTGGCAGAGGTGCGTACTTATAGTACGGCACCTCGGACTCGACAAGGCAGTACCGAAGAGCAAGTTGCTGGTGGATGATCCTGGCTACTAGGTTATGTCTGTGCAAGTACTCGCCGTTAGCAAGATGCGAACAACCGGAAATAACATGACGAAGCGATTCGCCTGGACGGCGGCATGCCCGACAAATGTCGACCGTACCGTCCTTCATTATTATTATTATTATTACTTTTGTTGTGTCTTAGAGGTAAAAAGAGCCAATTGGTGGTTACGTAACGTTTAGGAAGAGTAAGGGGAAGGGTGCAAAAAATGTTACGGCGCGTTACAATTATAAAATCCTTAAAAGTTGCGTTACGTAATTCTTGAACGCGTGGGCGTCCTTTTTTTAAACTGGATAGACGATGTGCAAGTTTATGAAAAAAAATTCAAATGCTACAAGGTGTAAGTGCAAAATGCTACAAAAGTACAAGCTACAGATACGTCAGAAACACGTGAGGTCAGGACACGGATACCTACGCCCGAAAGTAGTGAGGTGTTGGTGTAATTTCCACGTTACCTGATCATCTTCGAAGTCGCTGAAGAGTTCCACTTGAAGCTGTTGCTTCTCTTCCTCGAACCCAGCCAGTAGCAGCGGAGACAACACCAGTGTGCGGAATAGCGTGTGGACCAGAGACCTTTACAAACAACACATGGAGGTTGTGCTTAACGGTGTCCGGATAGAGCAGGTACAGAACACAACATTCCTAGGGTTCGAGATTGACCGCTGCATGACATGGGAACACCACATCGACAAGATGTGTGCTAAAGTAGGCAGTGCGTGCTTTGCACTAAGACGGGTATCTCGAGTGGTGAGTACGGATGTGTCTCGTGCGTGTTACTTTGCCATGGTGCATTCCCGGTTACAGTACGGCGCCGAACTATACGCGCGCGCTGCCGACTGGGAGCGTGCGTTCCGCGCCCAAAAACGTGTCGTACGTGCCATCGTGGGTGTCTCGCGATGCACATCCGTCAGACCTTTTTTCAAAGAGCTTGGCATACTTACGTTACCTGCTATGTTGATCTACCAAGTGGCTGTATATGTCAGAAATAATTTGGACTCATACAACACGCGAGGAGAGAGACATTCATGCAATATACGCAACGCCGACAAGCTGGATGCTATACCACACTCTCTCACGAAGTCACGGAAGCTGACTCACAATATGGGACCGGAAGTAATTACAACACTCTTCCTAATATCATTAAATCAGCCCCAAGTCTCGGTAGTTTCAGAAACAGACTAAAATGCTGGCTTATCGATCAAACATTTTATAGTTACAGCGAGTTTTTAGAGAGTGATGGTAAGGTTATGATCAAATGGTTAAAAAAAATATAGGTTGTTCATTACAATAACTGTAACAAATAAATATATTTATATAGTTTGACACTTATCTGTACGGTAATTGTTATCGTACAGTGAAATGTTAATTTTAAACTTTGAAAATGTATACTATTTGTATGCTATTTCCTTTGTTTTTTTATTTCATTAATATTTGACGTGTAAATTGTACATTTATGAATAAAGAACTTTGACTTTGAGGAAAAAATTGGCAGTCATAAGAACTGCCGATAGAAGTGAGAACAAACGCAGAATTTGATAGCTTACTTTGGAAACTACGCGGGTGAAACCGGAGGGCGTGGCCAAGAGTATGGTCATCTAGATCCTATTTAGAGCCAATGGGAAATGCTGTACGCACTTCTTGATGGCCAATGAGAAATGCCGACGCATTTCTAGATGGCCCATAACCATGGTCTCGAGTTTACCCGAAGAATTCATATCATTCCCGAGCGTGACGCTAGAATTCAATTCACAGCCCACGAAAAATCTGTTTGTGGTGCGTCAAAAGAAGTTTTCACTTCAATAAATTTATCCATGTACTGACAGAGACCCCAATTTCAGAACTTAGAGCCCTAGCATACGGCGTATTTTAAACGCGCAGACGACGGGCGTTTAAGTGGCTCGCGTATTCTGCGCCGTAAATGCCGATTTTTGCGTTTGTATAGATTCAAAAGCGCGTAAAACGCGATACAAAAGCGCGTAAAACGCGATACAAACGCGCGTGAAGTGCGTTCGAAAGTCATTTGAAGCACGTACAAAGGGGCAGCGGAGGGCGTCATTGCACAATTGACGAAGAGTATTTGATCAAAACGCTGAAGCTACGAGCAACTACAGCGTGTCTGTAACGTTGTGTGCGCGATACGCGCAGTAGACGCGCGGTTTACGATCGCTCCATGTGCTTAGGTTACAAGGTTGCGTTCCAATCTCGTTTAAAGCGCGTACCTATATGCTCGTCGCGTTTAAAATACGCCGTGTGCTAGAAGCCTTAATTGTAATCTGCAAACTCTTCTACCTATAAATTGTGAACATTACATAGGACTCAATCACGATCTAAATTATTATTTAACTAGTTGTGCCCGCGGTTTCACGCATTTTAAGAGTTTATGTTTATTTCTTAGAAACCTGTATATTTTCCCCAAGTAATTCCTTAGATTCTAATGCCATTAGAACATCAAATATCTATTAGTGATAGCCTCGTCATAATCGGTTCAACCGTTTCAGATATTAGCCGAAACAAACAGACAGACCAAAATTGTAAAAATGCTATTTTATACATATGTTAGTTTGGTATATGTGGGCTGGTTAGGTATGCTGCTTCGATAGTTAGACTCTGATTTTTTTTTATCGCGCATAGGTCCGCTTTCGACCACCAACTCGCCTGACGGCAAAGGACGGTGCGGTCGAATATGACGCACGTTGACCTTGAACTTGAAAAGTTCTAGATTGTATCCCTCAGGAAACAATGAGGCCGGCAACTTATTCCAATGTAAAGCAGTACAAGTGGACTCAAACCGTTTCGTATGATTTCTGGGAATATTCACAATACATTTCTTACCTATGCCTCAGCATGGCTGATCTGCAAGACGCCGACACTAACACGCCGCGTTTGGCGCGCATTTGTGCACACACCATAAACATTCCTGGAATAAAAAAAATGTTTGCGCTTAAAACCGCACAGCAGAACCGGAAACTTTATTGTCCATCGTAATCCTGCTAATATTATAAATGTCAAAGTTTGGATGTTTGTCGCTCAATCACGTCGGAAACGGCTGAACGGATAGGAGCGGAAATGCGCACTCCGACGCCACGGCGACACATTAGCATACGCGACCCCATAAGATTTTTACCTTACCAAAAAGTTTAAATGGTTTAAAGAGGTTTTCATTGTGAAAAAAGAGTTCTGCAAAAACCAAATATTTTTTTTGAAATTGTTTTTTTTATATATTCGTAGTATAGAGTGACGAGATGAACAGGACAAGTGCCTGATGGTAAGCAACATGCCTGCCAAATAACAGCAACATGCAGCAGTTGGAACTTGAAGAGTCCAAATCATTACCTAGTACTGCACTGCGCTCATCACCTAGAGATCTAAGATATTATATCTCTAAGCCCTGTAATTTCTCTGGAAACATTGCCCATCAAACCAAACTTAACAAATGTTAGCACATTACTGTTAGGCGGTAGAATAACTGGCAAAGGTGTGGTACTTCCCCAGGAGGACTCTGCCAAGAGTCCTACCACTATTATAATTGATTCAGGTCAATTCTTATAAAAATTCGGTCAAATGCAGTTGACACCGCGGGGCGTAGCAAGTAGGATAATTCCCACTGCTGGGACTCGGGGCCTTCTCTAGCAAGGAAATAGTCCAGCCCATAATCCAAGAAGTATACATAATCAAGAGTTACAAACCTAAGTCCTTATTGATCTGTGACTCGGGCATGTCCAGCGTCAGTTTGATCCTGTATGGCTGAGCTGACATCAGCATGTGGCTCCTCTTCGTCAGCTGGACGTGAGCCGATGGGAACGAACATATGCCCATTTGTTCCTCGCATGACCTGGAGTCAAACATATATATAGATAGATATAAATACATTATTGTCCACAATACAAAAATAAATAAACAAAACAACAAAAACCAAACAATAGAAATAAGTAAATAAATAACACATCTTCAAATTAGTGAAAAAAATGGCAACCTTATCAATAAAAGTAATATCTTCCATGCCACCGGAGGATAGAGAAATATTAAATAGAAAAGATGGGGTTAATCCTATTTGTTACTAAAACAGGTTCTATTCTCAGACTCAGACTGTTCTCTGTGCCTTCTGCACTAACCAGAAGTTCAGTAGAGAGAGAGTAGACCATCTGAAGGAAACTGCCATATGTTCCTTTATAAAAAATCTGACCAATCCATTCATAGGTTACAACGTCGTTGAGCAACAAACATCCAAACATTGACATTCATAAATACTTTTATTTCACAAAATATGTTAGTAAGAAATTTATTTGCCTTAAAATTTTGGAGTTGACTTATTAAAAATATGGTATGTTGTTACAAGCAAAAGTTGAAGCAATCTTTAACAATTTAAAATAAATTAAATAATTATACTAACAACTTACTTGAATTGCAAATGCACTGGACGTACATGAGTAACATTGGGCATGTAAGTGTAGTAAAATATCACATACATAAATATTGAAATCCACGAAATAGCGGTTAAAAATACGGTTACAATCCCAGCCCTGTACAATATGTCCCTCGCACTGCTTAATCCAGCGTCCGTCTTCTTTTTATACCCGTCATATTGTCTTAAAATGAATACTTGCACAGGTTTTATCACATATTCTCGGTAAAATCGAAAAGGGCTAACATAGCTTAGCAGAGACATGTTGTCGATAGAGTAAGAGCACTTATCTACACAGTCAAGAAAGCGGATTTAATAGCCTTTATTGTGGGTAGATAATGCATTTTGTAATACCGATAAATACAGTGATAAGCGAAGCACAAGTCAAAGGCTATTTATTGGTGTATTATCTTTTACTTTTGTCGAGATAATATTTTTTTGAGACACAGAACTCTGACTGATATCATGCACTCTTATTGTGCATAATTAGTTATGGAATTCATGACCTTATTTCTGAAAAATAAATGTTTTTCCTTGTTTTGTTCTGGACATTGGAGAAATAAACAAACAAGAACAAGGGTAGATCGCAGATATTTGACATTGACATAAAGCTAAAATGAGAAGAGCATTCACAACAAAATTAAGCAAAAAATATTTTTATTGTCCGTTTTATCACTGAGATCACAGATTGAGATAGTCTTCTACGTTTAGTGTAGAGCAGATATTTTAAATGTCTTGTTTCAGGCTTTCAGACGATCGGTCTACTTCAAGTAATATTGAGATAGATACTAGATACTGGGTAGCGATTCTGAAACCATTCGGTTGCATCCGACACGGAATCTCATCTCTCGGTCTTTGTCATGCTAAACAGATAAGACAAAGACCGAGAGATGCGATTCCGTGTCGGATGCAACCGAATGGTTTCAGAATCACTACCCTGAATAAAAACTAATTTTCAACCATTTGTCTCACTGTTGTCACTGTAAAAAAATCTAAACAAACCAGAATGTCTATGACAGATGTCAATTATGTCAAATGGGTACTGCCACTGCTTTTTGCGAAAATGTTTTGTTGATATTAGGTTTTAGTTAGAAACAATTTATAAATGAATTCTGACTTGATCGTAATCCAAAAATGATACTCACACGTCGAAATTCTCTAGCTCTATATGTACGACTGTACCGGAGGCTTATATATAGCACCACACAGCCTGTTTTGAAACCAGACTTGAGTGCAAACGCTTACAAACCCGAAATCGTTGAAAAGTTCAAGTATCAGAGGTGGGAAGATGAGGGGCGCTTCAAGGCTTCTACGTCGTCTTCCAGACCTACGTTTAGCATGGTGCTTCCACCTCCAAATGTTACCGGGAAACTACATTTAGGTTGGTTATCTCACCCACTACTCATCATATTTTTTTTGGAAATAACACTAATAAGCTAATAATTAACTCTTATCTAACGCTATAAAATCGAAATTGGTTAGAATTATGTTGTGTGAATAGGTATAAATTGTATCCTCATTCATTTTTATTTTTTTAAGGAAATGATATGATTATTGCGCTTTTTACATGTTTTTGTTCTTTTCCTTAGGCATAAAGATCTGGTAAATAAAGTATAGGGTTAAAAGTGGTCTAATAAACTATTTTGCCAACAAAAGCATGATGTGAAATCTAAATTATAACAATATAAAATAAATAATGTTTTTCTGTTATTAACATTATCACATAAAATATATATGTAAGGTCCCTACAGGTTTCCTTGGATTTGTCCTAGTTTAAAGGGAGCCCGGGCCAGGGCTGGTTGCCTCAAAGTCTCAATGTAAGACGAGGTAAGATAAGGTATTGACATGTCCAGGTTTTGGACTCTAAAATCAGGAAAATCCAGGGTTTCACAAGACTTGTCCTCTTTCGCAAACTATAGAGATGGGAACCCTAATTAAATAAGAAAAGCAAGTACTTAAATGAGAGATGGGGCAAATCAGTTTTTGTACTTTATTTATGCTGTTTTTTTTTATAGTATAGAGTGAAGAGACAAGCAGGACATGCACCTGATGGTAAGCAACATGCCTGCCTCATAACACCACAGTGACACGCAGCTATTGGAACATGAAGATCCCAAATCATTACCTAGCACTGTATTCATCACCCAGAGGTATAAGATGCTTTATCTCTGTGCTGTGTAATTTCACTGGAAACATTGCCCTTCAAACCGGAACACAGTAATGTGTGCACATTATTACTGCTTGGGGATAGAATAACTGGCAAAGCTGGTACCTTCCCAGATGGACACTGCCTGTAATAAGAACCCTACTCTACAAATTTTGCTGTTTTACCAGAATAGTGAAATTACTTTCCGATTGTTTTAGGGCATGCATTAGCGTGTACAGTTCAGGATGTGATAGTGAGAAGAAAGAGATCCATGGGGTACAATGTCCTCTGGCTGCCTGGGACAGACCATGCTGGTATAGCCACACAGGTACTGTGCTCCCAACCATACCCAGCTTTGTTTTTTTTTTAGAATTAGCATTAAGAATGAATGCAATGAAGTTATGGCTGGCCTAGCAAGTTATGGCTGGTCTGGTAAGTTACGGCTGGTCTGGTAAGTTATGGCTGGTCTAGTAAGTTATGGCTGGTCTGGTAAGTTATGGCTGGTCTAGCAAGTTATGGCTGGTCTAGCAAGTTATGGCTGGTCTAGTAAGTTATAGCTGGTCTGGTAAGTTATGTCTGGTCTAGCAAGTTATGGCTGGTCTAGTAAGTTATGGCTGGTCTAGTAAGTTATGGCTGGTCTAGTAAGTTATGGCTGGTCTAGTAAGTTATGGCTGGTCTAGCAAGTTATGGCTGGTCTAGCAAGTTATGACTGGTCTAGTAAGTTATGGCTGGTCTAGTAAGTTATGGCTGGTCTAGCAAGTTATGGCTGGTCTAGTAAGTTATGGCTGGTCTAGTAAGTTATGGCTGGTCTAGTAAGTTATGGCTGGTCTAGCAAGTTATGACTGGTCTAGTAAGTTATGGCTGGTCTAGCAAGCTATGGCTGGTCTAGCAAGCTATGGCTGGTCTAGCAAGTTATGGCTAGTCGAGTAAGTTATGACTGGTCTAGTAAGTTATGGCTGGTCTAGTAAGTTATGGCTGGTCTAGCAAGTTATGGCTGGTCTAGCAAGTTATGGCTAGTCGAGTAAGTTATGACTGGTCTAGTAAGTTATGGCTGGTCTAGTAAGTTATGGCTGGTCTAGTAAGTTATGGCTGGTCTAGCAAGTTATGGCTGGTCTAGCAAGTTATGACTGGTCTAGTAAGTTATGGCGAATCTAGCAAGTTATGGCTGGTCTAGCAAGTTATGGCTAGTCGAGTAAGTTATGGCTGGTCTAGCAATTTATGGTTGGTCTAGTTCAGGGTCATGTGTCATCACCCAGCTGAGCTGGGCCAGCGTGGCGGATTATGGCCTTGACTCTCTCCTTGAAAGAGAAGGCCCCGAGTCCCAGCATTGGGAACATTTAGTGGGCCGTTTATGCTTTGCTGCCCTGCAATAAAATATCCTTTTTCGCGAGTTTGTATGTATGTATGGATATTTGGATCTGGAACTTTAATCCATAGATTTAACTAACAGCGCTCCGTGTTTTACACGCGTAGTTTCTGTTCCCGACTTCTCCCGCGAAAAAAATTTGCCTAATGCTTTTTACGGACTACAATTATTTGACTGTGCCAAATTTAAACCCGTTTCCAATTTAGCCGTTCCGACGTGATGGAGCAACAAACATCCAAACTTTGATACAAATTCGAAAGTGTTGATTTTTTTATTCAATAACAAGACGAGAATGACATGTGCCTGATGGCAAGCAATATGTCTGCCACATAACAGCACAGTAACACGCAGCTATTGGAACACGAAGAGTCCAAATATTTACCTAGCACTGTACTGTGCTCGTCACCCAGAGATATTAAAATGTTTTATCTCTATGCCCTGTAATTTCACTGGATACATTGCCCTTCAAACCAGAACATAGTAATGTTTTCACAGTATTGTTTGGCGGTAGGATAACTGGCAAAGGTGTGGTACTGTCCTAGACGAACTCTGCTAAGGATTCTACCGCTACTAAAAGAGATGTTTGTTCCTCAATCACGTCGCAAAGGCTTTTTATCCCAGGAAAATAACGGTAATGAGAATTACGCGTAAACGTGGGGCTTTGCTAGTTAAATAACAATATAGTCCAATCTAATATAATACGTCCTATCTAATGTTTTCAATACGAGCTCAAGTGGCGAATGTTTAAAAACTGGATTTTAAAGATATCCCGTTCCTATTCCAGGGTGTCGTCGAAAAGTACCTGAGAACGAAGAAAAATCAGACGCGACAAGAATTGGGCCGAGAGAGGTTTATTAACGAGGTCCTGAAGTGGCGGGAGAAGCATGGCAACACCATTTGCGGTCAACTCCGAACCCTGGGCTGTTCTCTCGACTGGTCCCGAGAAACATTCACTATGAATCCTCAACACTCCGAAGCTGTCAATATAGCATTCATAAAACTATTCGAAAAAGGTCTCATTTACCGTAAAAAGGCTTTAGTTAATTGGTGCAACGCCTTACAGTCTACTGTCTCAGATATTGAAGTCGAAAACTTGAATATAACCGGACCCACGGATATGAAAATACCGGGATATGTGAAACCGGTGAAGTTCGGTCTGCTGTATACGTTTGCTTATCCTATTGTTGGGGAGAAAGGGGAGATAGTAGTGTCTACGACCATGCCAGAAACTATGTTGGGAGATACGGCTATTGCTGTTCATCCACAAGATCAAAGGTACTATTTTTTTATCATACTAATATTGTTAATGTAAAAGGTTGGACGCTTGTTGCGCAATTACGTCGGAACACATGAACAAATCGGGTCGAAATTTGGATAGGTGCCATGCACACATATAGGCTACTTTTTATCCCGGGAATATAACGGGAACGAGAACTGCGAGGGCAAAAGCGTGGGGTGCTGCTAGTCCTCTCTATAAATATCGACATGTTTCTTCTGAACAATTATAGCCTAGCTGTCGTTCTACTACAAACTTGTAACATTGATAATAAAATAACAAGTATACATTTTAATTTGTTAAAGAACCCTCAATGCTATTGTTTCAAATTGTAGTTTTTTTTAATGTATTTATTTTCTTTGAAGATTATCTGCATGCAAAATTTACTTCAAACTTTTTTCAAAGGTCTCTTCCCTGTGATCGTCTCTTTGAGACTGAATAGCGAAATAAACAATAAATATCTATCTATAATTTCAGGTACACTCATCTCATCGGTAAACACGCAATGCATCCTTTTCGTCAAACTGCCATCCCCATCATAGCAGATAATTTCGTTGACATGAAATTCGGCACAGGCGCCGTCAAAATCACACCCGCGCACAGCAAAATCGATGAAAGAATCGCTAAAATACACAACTTACCGTCGCACGAAATTTTAAACGAAGAGGGCGTTATCCTAAACAGTGGATCCTTCGATTATCTCAAAAGATATGACTGCAGAAACATTCTACTCGATAAATTAGAAGAGGCAGGTTTGCTGAGAAAAATAGAGCCACATCAAATGACCCTACCCATCTGCAGTCGATCGGGAGACGTCATAGATCATATCCTAAAGGAACAGTGGTTTATGAGATGCAGTGCATTGAACGAAAAAGCCGCAAAGTCTGCATTGACGGGGCAATTGAAGATCGAACCGGAAAAGTTCAATCATTACTGGCTGAAATGGACGGAGGATAACAGAGATTGGTGTATTTCGAGGCAGCTTTGGTGGGGTCATCAAGTTCCTGCCTACAAATGCACAGTCGAGAATGATATAACTTGGGTTGCGGCTAATGACATCGAATCTGCGAAAGCACAAGCGGCCCAGGTACTCAGAGTTACGCCTGAAGAAATCACGGCCGTCAGAGATTCTGACGTTTTGGACACTTGGTTCTCGTCAGGAATATATCCATTTGCTGCACTTGGCTGGCCAGACACGAAATCAGACGACGAAACCCGCAATAAAGACTTCAATACGTTTTATCCTCTCAGTTTGCTGGCGACCGGACATGATATCTTGGGCTTTTGGGTCCACAGAATGGTGATTCTCAGCCTCGAATTAACCGGCAAATTGCCTTTCGATAGCGTGCTCCTTCACGGCATCATTTGCGATAACAAGGGAATGAAAATGTCGAAAAGCAAAGGAAACGTAATAGACCCTATAGATGTAATCGATGGTATATCAATGGATGGATTGAAAAAGAAAGCCGAGCAGATGAAGGAAAGCGGCGTTTTGAGTAAAGACGAGATGCAGAGAGCTTTGGCGTATCACAAATCGAATTTCTCAAACACGAATGGTATTCCCCAGTGTGGAGTGGATGCTCTACGATTCACGCTCCTATCTCAAGACATCAAATCGCATTTTGTAAATTTTGACGTGGCGATGTGCAACGCCAATAAGCTGTTTTGCAACAAAATTTGGCAAAGCATTAAGTACACGCAAATTCAGTATTCAAACTTAAATATAATCAAAAACAAAGTTACAGAAGACAATCTAACTATCTTTGATAGATGGATCCTGAGTAGACTAGCGGGTATGGTGGACAAAGTGAATACAGCAATGGACAGTTACAACTTTCACACCGCCACCAAAGCATTAAGAACATTCATTTACAACGATTTCTGTGATACGTACTTGGAAGCTACGAAAACTGGATTTGAAGATAGTAATAACTTAATTGGCTATGCTCACGCGCACACGTTATCAGCCGTATTAAATACGTCTCTACGATGTCTGGCACCAATCATGATATTTCTAACTGACGAATTAATTCCTAAAATACCCGCATTTGAGACCAACATTATCATCAACTTCGACGATACCCCTCACAACTATTACTTTCCGCAAAACAAAGATCTTGAAATATGGAAGAACTCAGAGATAGAAACACGCATTGATAAAATATTGAACAGTATCCAAGTAGTCCGAGCTATAAGGGGTATGTACAGCATCTCCAACCAACTGCGGCCATCCATCGTGATCAAAAGTAAAGATGAGTCGCTATTAAACGATATGGCAGACAATAAGACAGTATTCATGCATTTTACAAGATCGAAATGTCTTAAAAGAGAACTAAATCCAGACAAAAAGTATGCCCCTGGATTCTTAGATAAAAACACAAAACTATACCTGGAAGTAGAAGGACCGAATGCAGATAACGTTATTCTATGCGCTAGAGACAAAATGGAACGAAAAATACGAAAATTAGAAGACACAGTAGCAAAAATGGAGGCAAAAATATTAAGCAAAAACTACATAAACTCCTCTACAGAGTGGATTCAAACCCAAGACAGGGAGAAATGTATAGTTAAAAAGAAGGAGTTACAACAACTACAAAGACTGATCTCAGGAAAAGAATTAAATTAAAATGCGTTATTTATAAATCAATAGTTTATTATTTAAAAAATCAATAAAACATTTTAAAAATTTACAACAAACAATAGATTTTTTATTTGTTTCAACTTTAATTGACTAATAACAATGGCCCCGAGCAAAGCCATAATAGACGCCAAACAAAAGTTTTTGCCTTAGTGTCAAACCATCTATGTATTGCTGAGGGCCCCGATTTGCCCCTCGATGTTGCAAACAAATCTGGCTGGCGACTAATGTCTACAAATTTCGTGATATATTTGGTCCTTACATATGAAATTGTTGTTTTGTCGTACTGGCCTACTTTGATCTCAAATATCTCCTCTTTGGTTAGGAATTCCAATTTCAAATTTGTACAGCTATTTACTCATGCTTTTGTGGTTTTTTCTTTCGGTCACTCAGTTTATAAAATGGAAAACTTGAAATATTGCGTTATTTACGAGTACGAGTTCCATCGTGGCAGCAGTGCTGCAGAAACGGCTCGAAAGACTAACGAAGTTTGTGGCGGCGGCGGAATCAAAAAAATTGCTAAAGTAAAAAAACTTAGGTACTAATAAAACAAAAGAAGAAAAATCCAATTCATTACGGCTTTCAAAACACAAAAGCATGAGTAAATAGCTGTATACATTTGAAATAGGAATTTCTAGCCAATGAAGAGATATTTGAGATGAGAGTGGCCAGTACGACAAAACACCACTTTCATATGTAAAGACCTAATATTTATTTAATTTCCATTAAATCACGATTCGGTATGTAAAGAAAAACATAATAAAGGTTTGCTTATGGAAAAATCATGGACTTGTCCATAAACTTTATATTATCAATCGCTTCGAGTCTACAACTCAAGTAAACAAATATTATGGCCGATTGAGAAATAAATATATAAATAAAGAAAAAGAGATCAGGGATTCAGGGAGATTAGTAGATCTAATAGCTCTTCAACGCCTTTTACAGAGTTCTTAACATACCGAAGTGATAAAAAAGGTGACTTTATTATTACAATTTGATAGTACATATACAGCTTTTTAAATAAATACACGGGTAACTCACGTTTGATATAGTCATGTGTTCGCTGCTCGTTTAGCGCGCCCTCTCCTTGAAAAAGATCGCCGGACGCGATCGAAACTTAAGTCGGACTGGGCTGACTATATCCAACGTGAGTTACCCGTGTATTCATTTAAAAAAATTGTCGTGTTCTTTGTATTCTGAAAACGTCTGATTCTTCTGACAGATTCATTATTACGGCCGTTTTTAAACGAACTTTGGCGCAACGGGCTGCGCCATAAATGATGTTACGACAGAAAATTCCGAGGATCAACTTTAATAGGATTCAATAATTCTAGAACTGAGACGAATTAAACTTATTCTAACTTTGATTCCGTGCCGCTGTTTTTTTTTTATGAGCCCAAATCTCTAACAGCGAAACATTTTATTGCACATTATTAGATATACATTTACAAGAAAAACATACCAGTAAAATAATTATATAGAAACAATTTCAATAAATATTTCAAACAAATTGATAAAAATTGCAGTGTGTTTGTAAGAATATAACGCATGAAATTTAAATTAATACTACTCTCGATATCTAAACAATTAGTAGTCCTATAATAAATAATAATCGATTTAATAATTTTTTTGCGTCATTTCTCCCTACACAAAACTAGTTAACTAACAGCAGCGCGTCAAAAACGACGAAAAATCATAAGCACCGCCATGCAATTATTTAAATGATTAATAATCCTTAAACATTTGCAAGGTAAGGTCTATTTTCGTCAGACGCCCCTGAAGCTGTCATAAATATCATAAACAATTTTAAAAGATCAACTCAACCAGACGAAAATAGACCTTACCTGTGCGGAAACAAGAACTTTTCAGTGAAAATATATTTTTTCATTCCAATATTTTTCAAATTCACATTTTTGCGTGGAATTAAGTATAATTATAGTCTTAAAAAAATACCTGTTTTGACATTAAGAGAAAGGCACTAAAGTGTAACTTGGAACGAAACTGAAGGAAACAATAAAATTATAATTATTAATTAATAATTGTGTATGTAATTATACATACAACAATACAAATAACTACATTATGGTACAAGTGTGTTATGTTGGTGATGACCGCGGAGGCGCCATTGAGCTCTCGGCTCTCTTAAGACCCGAGCCGTCAGGTGAGGTGCCCGAGGACGGTAATCATCAATACACACGTGTATTATACAACGTTTTCAACACACTTGTGAGGAAAATAACGATAAAAACATTTTGTTCTATGGAACACGTTTTTTTTGTGTCGAATGTTTTTTTAAGAACTCAACCAATAAAATAAAAACTTTATAACTCACTTGTGAATAATAGTAATAAAAAGTCACAGTTGATTTTGATTATGTACAGCTATCTATGTGCCTAAGTCCAGTGCCATTAGAACCATTTCATGAGCAAGTGTGTTGAAAACTGTTTCTAATAGAAATACATATCTTTTTTGGTGCGTTACATTCTAGTCTTTCTCAAATGTCTAAACTTACTTATTTTTTGAAGAGTATAATCATAGGTCCATTATTATGGATTCCACTCTCACGATACATAGTGCGTACGAAGCCGCAGGCATCAGCCAGTAAGTTATTAACCTGCTGTTCATAGCCTGCTGTCTCACTTGCACGTTATTATTTTAGAGATAGATTTCTTGTATGTATCTCTTTGAACACTGTCGCGCGAACCAACGAGTGGTGTCCCATGCATCTGTTGTACAAAAGGCGAGAAGCTAAACCTCTATAATTTATAATTTGATCAACCTAGTGGATCATATCCTTGTCTCGTTGTCTCCATGTGAGATAAAGCATCTAATCCCAGAAGGGTGACCAAAAAGTGGGCTGTATGTAATGTATAAGCATAAGACTTATACCAGTGCATCCGCACTCGCTCAAGGTCGCGCGGTTTTAGCCTACAGCTAGACCGTGCCTCCCAGGGGACAAGTGCCAGTCGGTTGTCGGACGCACGGCTGAGCGCTCGCGCAACATGTTATTAGATATGTCGACAACCCTCCGCGCTAAACAGGGACAGAGTTACGCGTTAGAAAGAGCGCAAATGTTTATTTGAAAATCGCGACAGATATTGCGAGCTGAATTGAACTTTGTTGTGTCCCAGCAAAGAGTCGCTATTTATATAATTGCTTTCGGTAAGTGAGGCTTCTGTACTAATATTTATTCTGTGCTTATACATTCATATTCAAAATATCTATCAATACTCTACAGATACTTTCAATATGAAACTATAAGCAAGGAAGTGAAGGTTGGTAGATGAGACATGTCTTTCCTCGAATATGTCTTCACGATGTTTTACTTCATCGTTACAGCCCGCGGTGATGTCAACCTATAGTTTTATATTTTCAGTGACTTTGTGCGATCTTGCAAAGCTGCACTTGAGAACATATTCAAAGATGCAGGCGGGGCTAACTTAAAACGGTGAAGGAAAATATCGTGAGGAAACCGACATGTACCTAGAATCTTTCGAAGTCATGTGTCATCCACCAACCCGCACCGGGCCAGCGTGGTGGATTATGTCCTTGACTCTCTCCTCGCGAGAGAAGGGCCCGAGTCCCAGCAGTGGGAACATTTAGTGGGTTGTTGTATAGTTTTGCAGGCGGAATGAGAACCTAAGACTTCACGTTTGTTAGATCGGTCATCCTCGTCACTATACCAACACTGTCTGCTTCAATATTATGATCTTAATTATAAGAGTCAGCTAAATTTACTCTAAGTAGAGTACTCGTTTAGACATGATAACCAATGAGACAACAGACTATGCCCCCACACGAACATGCCATAACATAAAGATACTAATCCAGATAAAATAACCTTTTACAAGAGGAACATACAAATAACTAACCAACGCACACACATACACGAAACAATCCAATATTCATACATTTTGCTTAATTTATTAATATAACTATATATTACTTAACATTTTACATGCAGCAAATTTCATTTTGCTATTGAGAAAAGCTACTGAAATGCAGCTGTGCATATTCAAAATAGCCTCTGCTAACATTTATTTTTGGAAGAAGATATTTACACAATAAAGTTTTATCAGGGCTATGCAGTAACAATACCCTAAGCTGAAAAGGAGGCGTTGCTCTCATTATAATTAATTTTTTTTGACTAATAATACATATTGGTGAATATCTTTACAAACAACATTATCTAACCCCACAGTCTATTAAATCGTACAGTCGTTCGACGAAGCATTCTTGACGGGGCAATCGTGCGGGGTGAGACGCGGGAAGCGCGCTCCTGCATTGCCTACATTACAATGTTAGTATTGCAGGAGCGCGGCTCAGGGCTGACGTCTTTCGTATGTTTTAATTTTATTTTGGAGCCACGTTTTTAAAATCGCGACTACCCTACCCGTGTCTAGACAATTATCGGCGTTTCGCGCAAGATCAAAGGCGATGAACTGCTGGTAGTATTTCTTTATACTGTGCCCAAACTAAGCAAACTTTTACCATGGAAGCCCGACAGCTACATCTAAGTAATTGCAAATACATGCTTAGAGGGGCTCTCCATAAATTACATCAATCGAATTTCATGATTTTTATACCCCTCCTCTGTCCTTGTCACAGTTGGTCACATGTTTGAGACCTCCTAGTGTGACGTCACATATGTTGCAATTTTTTTTTTATTTTGTGTTGTGATACTTAGATATGAAATACATTATTAAAAAAGTGACGTTACAAAATTTGCGACCCGTCCCCGCCCCCTGTCACATAATGTCACACTTCATTGACCCCCTCCCTCCCCCTTGACGTGTGACGTAATTTATGGATGACCCCTTATGACACAGAACTAAAGACACAGAAAACCATTCATATTCACCACACAAATGTTTATTCAGGGTGGGAGCAGAACCCACGACAAACGGTAAGCTGTCGCGAGCATGTATTATTCATGAAAAAGCCTATCTAATATAAATAATATTTTAGTCGGGCTTGATCAACCATGTGGGAACATGAGTGGCCAAATCACACATGAGTTAAGCTCTTCGCTCACTTATACGACTCCGCTACAATCCGACAAATAAAATACACTCAAATATGGACTTTATGCTATCATAGTTAAGATATAGATTACATTGGCAACACAAATTAGCTGACGCTCGCTGACAGCCGTTTGCTAATTTATGTTGCCAATGTAATCTATATCTTAACGGGCATGACATAAGCCCAATATTTGAGTGTTTATTATTTTACCTATTTTTTAACAAAAACAATTTGGCGACTGATCTTTTCTTTGCAAGTACTGACTTGTAATATTCGTAATCGTGCAATCAACTTGAAAGTTGCAGAACTTCAGTCATCATAATCAGTTCAACGGATCCATTTCAGCTTAGTCTTAGCAAACCCATTGTATGCAACCATGCATGCTGTATAAAAATATACACCACATAATTCGATTCAGTAGCGATATAATTTATAATATAAATGTGAAGTTTTGGGTGTCTGATACTCAATGAAGTCGGAACAGCTGAACGGATCTAGTTGAAATTTGAAACACGGAGTCTGAAATACGCGAAATACCTAGCACACGAACTACGAGTACCTACTTTTTATCTCCTAAAATACTTTAATACAAAACCAATACACGATATTGGATTTGCTTGACTTGTTAATAAGCCGTTATTGATTGATATACTGATATTTTCATACTCATCCGTGTTATTAATTTAAAAGGCATAGTATCTTTTAGTTTAGTGCAAAAAATACAGGATGTCGACTGCTAGTGATTTGAATTATTTTTGGTCAGAATACTGTGCCATTTTTTCAAGCGTTTCGATTATTTTCAGTCATTGATTTTGTTTTTTTATTCAGCTAACATTGGAACTTAGTCTAACATTTTTGAGCCAAAGACCGAAGTGAGGTTAAAAATATTGAGAACTAATGAATCGCCCTGACGAAAGCCAAAGACGTTGTATTTTGTTAAGTTTGATCCGCATCATTCGTCTTTTCTTGACTTCGTTTTCGTATTTTGATAAAATAATTTATATCGCTATTGATTCACAAACGTCAAACAAAAAAACGTCATTTATCAACTCCCTTATGTTACCAAATAAATGGAATCCAACAAAACAAAATTTCTACAAACTATAATAAACTTATGAGCTATGATTTCAGCTTCTTTGGGGATTTCTTTTTTGGAGGCTTTGGATGTATGACCACCTTCCGTTTCTTTGGGTGCACACAGACGATCTCGGCCAGCCGAGAGGATTGTTCTGGAAACATTTTAATAGTCCGGATTCAAGGACAAATTTAATTTACAGACATTATATCGGAATAAAATAGGTAAAATAGGTAAATAGGTGAGTGTTGACGTACGTCAATATAAGGGGCCTCTTTTAAACCTACAGCCCGAGTCACAAGTCTTGGGGTCTATTCGAGATTTCTCTCTCTGCCACACGATGGACCCGGCACCCGCACGGTGAATCCATGGAATGCTAAGAAGTTCGTCTCTTGCTTACTTTAAATGATATTTCTAGCGACTGTGTTTTAAGTTTTTTATAACAGTAATTAATAAAAAAAATGGCAGTCATAGGTACTGCCGATAGACGTGAAAACTTATAACTTAGAATTTGATAGCTCACTTTGGAAACTAAGCGGGTGAAACCGGAGGGCGTGGCCATGGCCACGGCCAATGGTAAATGCTGACGCATTTCTAGATGGCCAATGGGATATGCTGACGTATTTCTAGATGGCCAATGGCCATGGTCCCGAGTTCACCCGAAAATTTCTTATCATATCTGATAAACGCATATTTTGACAAATTACATTCGTAACAGCGACATTTTTGTTTTGTGTCGCTAGCTAAATTATCATTTCTCTATTTAATTCCATGTATCAATATATTTAAACACGCCAAAGTCATGGATGGCATTACGGCTGGTCTAGTCGGGAGAACGGCGATTGCCGATCCGGAGACCCCGGGTTCAAAACCACACGCACCACTGTCTTTTCGAAGTCATGTGCGTAATGCCGTTAACTTTAAACGGTGAAGGAAAACATCGTGAGGAAACCGACATGTACATAGAATATTTCGAAGTCATGTGACATCCACCAACCCGCACTGGGCCAGCGTGGTGGATTATTGCTTGATCATCTCCTTGCCAGAGAAGCCCCCGAGTCCCAGCAGTGGGAACATTTAGTGGGCTGTATATGCTTTTATGCAAAGTCATGGAACAATCATGTTCACGTCAAATTTATGTATATAGTAAATGCAATAAGCTAATAGTGGTTGTGATGGTGCACTAAAAACCTACTACTTAACTTTTTTTTAAGTACATAAGGCAAGTTATTCTGCCACCAAGCAGTCATGTGTTTCCAGTTTTTTTTTTTTTTTATAGCATAGAGTGACGAGACGAGCAGGTCATGTGCCTGATGGTAAGCAACATGCCTGCCACATGACAGCACAGTAACACGCAGCTATTGAAACATGATAGTCCAAATCATTACCTAGCACTGCACTGCGCTCGTCACCCAGAGATCTAAGATATTATGTCTCTAAGCCCTGTAATTTCTCTGGAATCATTGCCCTTCAAACCGGAACACAGTAATGTTTGCACATTATAGAATAGTAGAATATTTGGCAAAGGTGTGGTACTTCCCCAGGCGGACGCTGCTAAGAGTCCTACCACTACTAAATTCTAGATTATAGGGCACAAAAGAAATATCATCTTAAATCTCTGCGTGACGACCGCAGTGCTGTGGTAGATAGTGATTTAGACTCTTCATGTTCCAATAGCTGCGTGACACTGCTGTTATGGTGTTGGTTACCATCAGGCCTATGTCCTGCTCATCCCGTCACTCCATAAAAAAGTAGCCTCTAATAATATTGTACAATGTATTGTAGGTATTGTAAACCTTACCATGTCACTTTTTGCTGTGTAGTCTTTTTTTTTAGTTTGTCATTAAAGAGTATCTATCTATCTAATTGAAATCTATATGTGTCATCATCATCATCAACAGCCCACTAAACGTTCCCACTGCTGGGACTCGGGGCCTTCTCTCGCAAGGAGAGAGTTAAGGCCATAATCCACCACGCTGGCCCAGTGCGGGTTGGCGGATGACATATGACTTCGAAAGATTCTAGGTACATGTCGGTTTCCTCACGATGTTTTCCTTCACCGTTTTAAGTTAGCGGCATTACGCACATGACTTCGAAAAGACAGTGGTGCGTGTGGGGTTTGAACCCGGGGTCTCCGGATCGGCATGTATCTATCGGCGGCGGCGGATCTATATGTGTATGTATTAATAAATAATAATAGTTTGTTATTATAATTTTCTCTGTTTGTACCGGATAACCTCTGAAATGGCTGGGCTGATTTTAATTGGGCATTCACTGCCAGATAGCTGATGTAATCAGAGGTAACTTAGGCTACTTTTATTGTATAAAACAAATAAAGTGACCAAGTGCGAGTTGGACTCGCCCATGAAGGGTTCCGTTGCAGCAAGTAACATTATATACATAGTACACATAGTTCTTGTAGTTCGTTGTAACTTTGATCGAAGTTTCAATAATAGTGTATTTATGACGTACTAAAAAAAACTACTCATCAGATCGAGTTCAAACTAATTTTCGTTAGTAGTTTACATGGTAATGTACATCATATATTTTTTTTAGATTTTTCATTCTCTTACTTTAGAAGTTAGAGGGGGGGGGACACACATTTTACCACTTTGGAAGTGTCTCTCGCGCAAATTATTCAGTGTAGACGAAAATTATTTTAGAAACCTCAACATCATTTTTGAAGACCTATCGATAGACACCCCACACACGTAGGTTTAATGAAAAAAAAAAATTTGAGTTTCAGTTCTCAGAGGGCAACCCTAATTTTTCTTTTTTTTTAATTTTTCTGTTGAAATCTTAGTGCGGTTCACAGAATACATCTACTTACCAAGTTTCAACTGTGTAGTTTTCATAGTTTCGGCAAAAAGTAGCTGTGACATACGGACGGACAGACAGACAGACAGACAGACAGACAGACAGACAGACAGACAGACAGACATGACGAATCTATAAGGGTTCCGTTTTTAAGTTTTACGGAACCCTAAAAAAGCGTTCCATGATGGCGAAATTAAATAAATATTGGTGAAAAATTCACACACTCCATCTAACCCCAAACTAAGCAAAGCTTGTACTATGTATAGTTTAAACAATGGGTTAAACTTTGTAAACCAAATTGTATTGTGTCGAATTTTCAGTTTAGTGAAAAAATATGGCAGTACGAAGTTCGTTTGTCTGTTTGTAGTTAGTTTAACAGAATCATAAACTATGCATGTGATCATGAGATGATCTTTAGCAAAGTTGTTGTCGATGAGCCAAAGAAGGTTTCTGAGTTGGTACGATTAATTTCTGACAGGTGGCGTAGCAACGCGCGCAGGGTACGTCTAGTAAATAAATAAACAAGAGCAAAATACATTACTACAGTTACATTTACTGTTTACCTGCTTGCATGCTAAAAGCGGGACCTGGAGAACTGTTATATATTTTATGTACCACTTTTGTAACCCAGGACCTCAAGCTCAATAAATTGATTTTGATTTTGAAAATTAAAAATATTGATTTAACCCCGACTATCTCGGATTTGTTATTTGTCAAACACTCTATATACTAGTCAAGTAATTTCATTTGACACCCATATTGAGGGAGTAGTGAAAAAAGAAATGTAATCTGCCATTTCGTGGTGGTGGCCATCTTGGATTTGAAATTTGTCATAGTGTATGGTATTCTACTTGTCAAGCCCTTTCATTTTTACCCATATTGAGGGAAGTTGTGAAAAAATATTTTGTCCGCCATCTTGAATCAATATTAGCTAAACCACACCCCGGACACTCGGCCTAAAATCTATACAGACGGTGCAGTTGACATACCTACACTCACACAACTACGCATATGTCGTTCGAACACATTTACTCATGTGTGCGTGTCATCTAGGGTTACTAAATAATATTATGGAATAGCTGTGACCCGTGAGTTCACCTGCCTGTGTTAAGTGTCCTATAATCTTACCTAGTTAGTGTTCGATCTTTAATGTAGGTAAATATAACTTTCATCAACAATCAGTTTGCTTATGCTGAAACCAGTCGGTTGCACCCGAACCGACTCATCCGATAGCGGTCCCGCTACCGAATGGTTCGGAATCTGCGATTCACAACGCCAATCGGATTGGCGTAGGAATGTCTTTTGGCCAGACCAAAGACAAGCTATCCCACCTAGTTTTCGAATACAGATACAAATTTGGTAGAAAAGTTAACTCATGGTAGGAATATACAAATCGTCAAATAACTGTATTTCAGGTTTATTTTGTGGTTTTGAATGACTTTTTTACATAGAATTTGTATAATAAACGAGTAAATCGAACAATAACCTCTGGAAATTTGCATCTGCAACACAATGAATCATAGTTTACATTTTTCGTTTACCTTCAATTTGTCAATCTGTTGATGTTGTCAAAGTCAACGGAACTATTGTTTGTTTTGTTTGGAAATAACCAAATAACAACAAAAAGTAATAGCTTCATAATGTTTGTCCATTACAGTTATATAATACAACATATCTAAAAGTAACCACTAACAAAAGTATCTACACTCCACCGATCATCTGAATCAATAATCCTACATCTTCATTGCACATATGCCAGAAGTCTGTCATCAAACTGAAGACTATCTGAAGTGGATCGGTCATCTGAACCAAGACTCCTACCTACCTGTCATAGTACCTATAACTTTGGGGATTTTGTCCCACATATCTAGCTATATCTAAGTAAGTTTAATGTTTGTTAAATCACATGCCGTACACCGGCAAAGTGCTACTTTTATATACACCTACGGGGTCTGCGTTGTCATTATAGGGATTGGGGACCAATAAGTTCTGGCAGAAGTACATTTAAGTAACCTTTCCTTCATCTATGGATAGAACTAAAGTCAAACAGATAGGTACGAAAATACTGTTTGTTATACAAGGACCAGAGGGGTTCGTGGGTCACCCCTTTTGGGCTGGCACTAAGTAATATTATAGACGCACGCACTTATCACACGGTCTTCTTACTTAGTTAGCTCCGACTATGTTTGTGACCACCACTGACCACTGGGGCCAAAGTTGTTTCCGCTCTTGCTGTTATATCGTTGTTTGACGTGATGTCTCGTATCTCCAATGTTTCTTTGTGGTTTCTTGGCTTTTTGCTCAAACAACAAACATGTTTCATATTTTCATCTCAAAAAATAAACAATATCAACAAATCAAATGTGGCAATAATCTATTTTTAGCAATTCTTTTGAGAACAAACTGCCAACTTTGAAAATTTCATAACCCAAAATTCCAAAAACTAAACACATATTACACACTAAAGTTAATAAAAACTCGTTTACTGTCCATAATCTTACAGAAATATTGAGAAAAACAGAGAAAAATCAAGTAAATACAATAATCTGAAAATCGTATTTAGCTATCCACGACAAAAAAGCTGTCCGAATCCCATCCGATTAGAAAACAGCTGGTAGTCGGTTGCAAACGTCAAAAGTAATCGGAATTGGTGTTGAGAATCGCAAATTGCCCGAACCAGTCGGTAGAGGTCAGTTTCCGTGGATCAGCCCGACCCGAATGGTTTCAGAATCGCTACGCAGAATAGCTTAACACAGTTTATAAAAATGATTCAATCTTTGTAGAAATTCTTATGAAATCAAATATCTCTTATTCTTGTTTCGTATAATAGACGAAAAATTTGGTACCATTTTGTGAAATAATACAGCATCATGGTCGTATTCTCATAGAAAATTATCGTCCGATTTAACCCTTCGTTGAATCCGCCTCGCGTCCGCGAGGGGGAGGCAGCTTGAAATTGGCGGGGGGTGGGGAGTGTCCGTTCTATCTGTATTATCTATTCTATGGCTAAACATAGCTAAGAGCGTCCGCACGGAAACTAACCTTCAAATAAAAAACCCGTATCGAAATCGGTCCATCCGTTTGAGCTCTACGGTGTCACAGACAGACACACACACAGACAGACACACACACACACACAAACAGACAGACATCGACGTAAAAATTATAACATCCCTTTTTAGTTCGGGGGAAATAGAAAATAGAGCAACAGTTTAGAAACTTACTTATTGGTTTAATTTCTGGCACAGACGTAACCAGCTTTTTGGCTTCGTCTTCATGCCACTTCACATGTTTGACGAGACAGAACAAAAACTTGAACCTGCAACATAAAAAAACGCATTAAAAATAGTACGAGAATTAGAAGGCCGAACTCATGGACGTATAAAAAAAGTCGGACGTAGTCTCGGTAAAACAAAAACTGTGTCCATTGAGTCGGCCACATAACATGCACGTGTGCGCTGTCACATACAGGCGGACACGCACACATCAGTGAGTCATTACACGCGCTACTTGTGTATTTGTGTGCGTGTCAGCCTATCAGTGACAACCTGACAACGCACACGTGCAAATGTGGCCGACTCTAGTGACACAGTTTTTGTTTAGCGAGACTCCGTCCGACTTTTTTATACGTCCATGGCCGAACTAATATTATAAATGTCAATGTTTGAATGTTTAGATATTTGGAGATGTTTGTTGCTTAAATCACGTCGTAACGTATGAACGGATAGGACTAAAATTTGAAAAACAATTAGATTATAGTCTGGAAGAACGCATAGCCTACTTTTTATCCCGGTAATATAACGGGAACGGGAACTGCGCGGGTAAAACGGCGGGGCGCAGCTAGTATTTAATTATTACGTTACCTTTTTTTTTTTTATATAGCATAGAGTGACGAGACGAGCAGGTCATGTGCCTGATGGTAAGCAACATGCCTGCCACATAACAGCACAGTAACACGCAGCTATTGAAACATGATAGTCCAAATCCTTACCTAGCACTGCACTGCGCTCGTCACCCAGAGATCTAAAATATTATGTCTCTAAGCCCTGTAATTTCTCTGGAATCATTGCCCTTCAAACCGGAACACAGTAATGTTTGCACACTACTGCTTGGCGGTAGAATATTTGGCAAAGGTGTGGTACTACCACTACTATTTACTAATTATTATTTACCGTATTTAACTTTTATAGGTTTACACTTGACCGCCATCTCGTTACGTTATTTATTAGAGTAGGCTTAGAACATTTAAACGTACGAAACGACGGATCGAAGTAGATCCGGAGTTCCGGAGTAGAAAAGTCGCGAGTTTAATTCGAAATTACGTTTTTCGTAGAAATAGAGTAGACGTCCTGATGACGACCTGACGTTAAGCGACGATGCGGTCTACGATGGAGCGTGCTTACCTAGAAGAAACCGATTCACTCTTAACTAGAAGACACTAAGATTGTAACCATCGGAACAAACCGACTCAGACAACGCTTACACGCCGTAATGCCAAAATCTAACATCGTCGGATCGGTTCATTAATGAATTCATTCGGCACTCTCGTTTCATTTGGGGTTCAGACGATTCATTTCGAGTGAAAGATGCCGAATGAAAGACGAAAATGAAAGAAAAGTGAACCGTCTGATATCACCTTAAGACACGCGACGAAAAACCTCATCATTCGAATCTTTGGGACATTAAACCATGAACGAACCACATCGCATGCTTCATCGTAGACCGTACATCAAGTGAGATGTCAACACGGTAGTAGGTACTACTGGCGATAGAAGTGAAAACTTGTAACTCAGAATTTGATAGCTTATTTTGGAAACTACGCGGGTGAAACCGGAGGGCGTGGCGTCGTGAGTTTATCCGAAGATTTCTTATCATTCCCGAGCGTGACGCTAGAATTCAATTTACAGCCCACGAAAAACGAAATCTGTCTGTGGTGCTGGTGCGCCAAAAGAAGTTTTCACTTCAAAAAGGAATGTCTGACTTGTAATCTTAGATAGATTTTTCCGAGGCAGCGGAGACAAATGCGGGGTCCATGTCCACCGCGAGGCGGACCCGCAACGGTGTTTCTATGTATAATAAGTATGTATTTAAAACTATATAAGTATTATATCAGCTATCTCGCCGCCATAGTACAAGCTTTGCTTAGTTTGGGGTCAGATAGTGTTGTGTGTGAATTGTCCACCAATATTTATTTATTTATTTATTTAAGGGTGGTGTCAGGGTCGTGGTTGTGTTTGAGAGCGGTCCTGCGACTCTCAACTCGGGACATGCTCGAGAAACCTATGGGGGTTTAGTCGATATGGGTATCACTTTTACTCATATCGAGCCCAACATACCTGTCGTGTCCCTGCACAGACGCGGTGTGTAAATGCTGTTTCCCCACAAAAAAATAAAAAGGTATGTCTGTGACAGAAGCCAAAAAAATAAACATTGAACCTTAATCATATAAATCTCAAGAGCATCAGAAATTAGTACATATATGAATGAGATTTACCGCTGTGGGCACTTTGCACAAGCATACATCATCTGTTCAGGTACAGGGCTATCATCGTCTTGTGAGCTTAAGTGCAGAACTTCATCCCATTTCTCAGGCTTTTTTATCACTCCACCTGGCAGGATCTCTAGGGTTGGCCAACTGGACGGAGGCTTCTTTTCTTCATCCTAAAAATCATTAACAAAATGATATAGTGTTCAAAAATAAAAGGCCAGTGTTGACCACATCAAGTGGCTGCCTGGCTCTTCATACTAAAGTAGTTTGTAAATATATGAAAATAGCATCTACAGTCAAATGAAACGTTTGGTGAGGTCCCCAGGGGGTCTACCGCCTAACGAAAAACGCTTTGACGCTTTGGTATTGCCGTCTCTTTCATTTCAAGCGAGAAGAAAAGAGACAGCAACGTCAAAGCGTTTTTCGTTAGGCGGTAGACCCCCAGGTGCCGCTTGGGATTCATCACACTGGCTTAGCTTACGGAGCGATTTTCACTCGCGGCCGCCGCGGTTGCGGAAGTACGGTTTTATTTCAAAACTCACGAGATCGCTGAACTTCGCGGTTTCGCAACGGGTGAGATTATGGCGCGGGTGGCGGGTGACGGACGGTTGACGATTTCTTCCAACCAACGCCAATTGACTGCAGAGCGCGCGGGCGCCACCCGCCGAATCTGCGTGCGACCGCGCGGCAGCCGCACGTACTACGGGCGTAAAACGCGTCGTGAGTTGTGCTTTAAATTTTTACATAATATACAGGTTGACTGTTTGAACACTTTAGATATTCAAGGATATGATTAATCATAGTAACATGAAGGGCTTAATAATATCATCATCATCAGCCGTAAGACGTCCACTGCTGAACAAAGGCCTCCCCCCTAGATTTCCACAACGAACGGTCCCGCGCAACCTGCAACCAGCGGTTTCCAGCGACCTTTGTGAGGTCATCTGTCTATCTACTGGGAGGCCGTCCAACACTGCATCTTCCGGTTCGTGGTCGCCACTCGAGAACCTTTCTACTCCATCGGTTGTCAGTTCTTCGAGCGATGTGGCCTGCCCATTGTCACTTCAGCTTGCTAACCCTTTGAGCTATGTCGGCCACTTTCGTTCTTTTGCGAATATCTTCATTACGGATTCTGTCGCGCAAAGAGACTCCGAGCATAGCTCTCTCCATAGCTCGCTGTGTGACTTTGAGCTTTGTTATGAGGCCCACAGTTAAGGACCACGTCTCAGTTCCATGAGCCATCACTGGCAACACGCACTGGTTAAAAACTTTTGTCTTTAGGCATTGGGGTATTTTGGACTCAAAGATGTGTCGAAGTTTCCCGAACGCTGCCTATCCGAGTTGGATCTCTTCCTATCCTATCCTTATGCCTCACTACATTGTAAGAGAGACGGTTACGGGGAGACTTGATCGAAACATTTAAAATAATGAATGGATTTTATAACCTCCCCCACATAAGGAACCTGTACAGTTTGAAGGAGCATAAGAGAGACAGTTGATGTCATAAGTCACAGTTGTCCCATGCACCATCACTGACAAACACTGCTCATCACATCCTCAGCAACAGAGTGGTTTACAACTGGAATAGGTTGCCTGAGGATGTTATTTCGGCAAAATCATTGAACTCATTCAAGAACAATTGTTTTTGTAGTGGTAGGACTCTTAGCAGAGTCCGCCTGGGGAAGTACCACACCTTTGTCAATTATTCTACCGCCAAGCAGTAATGTGCAAACATTACTGTGTTCCGGTTTGAAGGGCAATATTTCCAGATAAATTACAGGGCTTAGAGATATAACAACTTAGATCTCTGGGTGACGAGCGCAGTGAGGTGCTAGGTAATGATTTTGGCTTTTCATGTTCCAATAGCTGCGTGTCACTGTACTATTATGTGGCAGGCATGTTGCTTACCATCATGCACATGCCCTGCTCGTCTCGTCACTCTTTATTAAAAAAAATATTTAAAAAATAGAACAAACTTGAGGAATGGATAGCAAAAGACAATATCATTTTAACAGACAATTACCTATAATTTTGTTACATATTTCAACACTGAGATATAGGCATATCAGCTAATGCTGCTCGCCTATTATTAAATAAATAAATAAATAAAGTTATGGTACCTCATTAACAGGTAATCCCTGATATCTAGTGATAGGTTCAAGTACTGCTTCAACTTCCGCCTCATCTATCAACTCCGGGACTATCATTTCTGGTTCACTATCATCCTCTACAGCGCCTTCGCTCCGTATTGACACCATACTCCCAATGTCCTCTCCATCGGCAGTAATAATACACAAGTTATCATACACAACTTCTTCAATAAGACTTGTGTCCAGCACAATCGGTTCGTTAATGAGGCTGTTTGATAGCATTTCGTAATTTTCGTATGGCCTGGAAGGCTGGACATCTTCCATTCGAACCAAGGGTACATTCTCCATGTCCTCATTTTCAAGAGCGCTTGTCGACATGTTTTCAGAACATCGGGTGTGTCTAAGGTGAGTAGGAAGAAGCTTACAGAAGAAAAAATCATGCAAGGTTTTAAATAAAATTAAGAGTTTAACGCTCAATTGGATATTAATTTCCCTTTGTTTACTGAAAAATATTTGGAAAAAACACAAATGATGAAATGACAAATGACGTCAATACAATAAAAGTGTCAACGTCACGATTGACGTTGGCATAAGTGAAAACAAAATTAAAAAGTTTTTTGTTTTGCGTAATTTTGTTTGCTCAGTTTTTACTTTACCCGTTGTGATTTTTGCCATGCATTCTGCTATGCAATGGTTCGAAGCTCGAAGGCGTCATCCGTTTACTATAGGTAAATATATTATTATAATAGTCATTAGTACAGTTATCTTAAAAAAGGGGTCAACCTCGGAATGGGACGGAATAAGCTCAATTTCTAAATTGATCTTTATTTTAGGATCTAATAGGATTATAGCAAGCCTTCGTCACTCGCTCAGTGGCCCGAGTTATATACCTACTCGTTTCGTGCTACCCGGGAGCGACAAGATCACTTGGCTGCCACATATTCATGTAGGTACCTACAACTACTTACTAAATGAGACTAATTTATTCTACACTTAGACTTACTACATACTACCTACATTTTATAACTAAAATATACCTACTTCAGTATCAATTTACTATAATAATACGTGACTTAAAAAAAGATACATAATTTTTAACCGACTTTAAAGAAGGGTTGATTTGTTTTTTATCTTACGCGATAGCTCCGCTAAAATTGTGAATCGATTTTGATGGTTGTTTTTGTTCGGTACACCCATGGACGTATAAAAAGTCGGACGTAGTCTCACTAAAACCAAAACTGTGTCACTATACGTGAGCCTTATACCCCGTTTACATGATTCCAGTCCAGCGACCGAATCCAGCGCTGGATTGGTTGGCACTGGAATGCACTGGCACTGGATTAATGCATTCCAGTGCCGGTCTCCATCATTCCAGTAAGCAATCCAGCGCTGGATTCGGTCGCTGGACTGGAATCATGTAAACGGGGTATTAAGCATGATTCCCGAGACAGACGTGACAGTGTAACACAGATTAAGTAATAATATGTGTAAGTATGACGTGAAATTGTCAGTATCACGTAAAGGCGTATAAAAATATAATGGCTCGCGACCAAAATGGGAACTAAGGTCGCTCGAATTTCCCAAAATTTTCAAAATTTTGGGAGTAATTCATTCATTCAAGCGTGTCGTTATGCTACAGGTATATGATATGTACCATATCCAGTAAGTGTACCCAACGTTTGAACGTAGCTCTGAAACATTTTTTAAACCAAATAATTCTTAAACGCTTATTTCAAATGTTCAATTTTGAATTTCGAGGAAAAACACCGGCGAATACATCGTCATGTTTGTGACGTCACTAGTGGTTTAAACAATAATAGTCAAGTTTTACATTAAATAAAACTTGTATTATTGAGCAGAGACGATGCACAGCATCTATAGTGAGATTGCGCTGTTCTTCTTTCTGGCAACACACAGGAAATACGTCACACTTCTGGTAATTTTAGTCTATGAAAATGGCATGATGCTACCTGATTTCCGGTTCTGGTCACCCGAGCTCGAGCTAAGGCGATGTACCCTCATAGAAGTATCTCACTCAACAGGAGGCCTGAAAGGGATGCTGTGCATCGTCTCTGCTCAATAATACAAGTTTTATTTAATGTAAAACTTGACTATTATATCGGCATGTGACGATGCACAGCATCTATAGTGAGAGATGTGTTTATTAGCTCCTGGTGACCACGACGACGCTATGTGTAGAAAAGAGTAAAAAATAAGTTAGGTTAGGTTATAATTCATTTTACAAACAGAATAAAATGTAAACTTTGCATTATAACTATTAATAATTGAAAATCATGTATATATTAGAAACCAGGAATTTCTCGAATCAAATGATTCGGTATTCACTCAGATGAAATAGTTAGGAGGCGCTACCGTTGAACTAAAACTTCCACGAGAAGCCTTCATATTGGCATCTGAATAAATTATCATTACCCAGTTACCGGCAAATTGACACGAAAAGGGAATGATTACCATCAGCTGTGTGTCTATCTTTCTCAATTCAAATTTTCTTATTCCAAAATAGGAAAGATGTCTTTGACAGAATTGGGATGTTCCAAAAGTTTCCCAACCTGATTGAATATACATATATCGGTATCAGTCTTTGAACCAAAAAACTGGCCATGATGTTACGGCCTTACCCATCCCCATCCCAACACACAAGTCTTGGGGTCTATTCGAGATTTCTCTCTCTGCCACACGATGGACCCGGCACCCGCACGGTGAATCCATGGAATGCTAAGAAGTTCGTCTCGTCTCTCTGTTTTGAAGATATTCTAAAAAGTTACTAAGGTCATGCATTAAACAAATAGAGTCACATACGTGTGTATGACCCGGTGCCCGATGCTGAAAAATTATACAACTATGCATGCGATACTTTAAACAGAGTAATGATACACGATAGATCATTGTATCACTATGTGAACATGTCATTTGGGTTCCAACTTAAGTTGTGTCAAGCTATCTAGGCTAGCTAAGAGTTTTTCCTTCTATCTATTAAGAAAATAAATTTCAAAACTTTTCCTCATAAAACATGTTTGTTTAACAAATGAGCACCCAGATCAGTGTTGTGACTGGCTAAGCAATTGTACCTTCCCAACGAGTTTAGATCCGCGAGTTTATAATTATAGTTGAAATTAATAGCTGCTCACTACTCTATGCAAAGGTCATAAGCTGGTACATAAGTTTTAGGAGTTGAATCTCGCCATCTCGCTCTTAAGTAGGTTTCATTCTACGTTGGACCTAGACTCTAGTCTAAAGTTAGTTCATCGCCAACATTCTGTAATTCTATAAGTATATGTGGAAGAGTCCACTTCTACAATCCACATCTCATCATCAACATCATCAACAGCCCACTAAACGTTCCCACTGCTGGGACTCGGGGCCTTCTCTCGCAAGGAGAGAGTTAAGGCCATAATCCACCACGCTAGCCCAGTGCGGGTTGGCGGATGATCCACGTCTAGTAGGACTTAAAATAGGCGGGGCAGACCAATAATAAGGGTTCGGCCAGATTGTGAGAGCTCGGCGACGGTGTGTGCTGGCACGGTCCGAGGACATGACCCCCCCTGAAAACGTTTAACTTAACTGGAACGGCAAACTTACGGGCAAAATCGTGTTGCGCCACCAATAAAATCTTTTGTACTTCACATCTTGTCCCATTATTGGTGCCCCTGAATTATAAGGCTGCACCTGCGCTTGGCGCGTATTTTTCGCAGACTTCAAGTGATGTTCTCTGACGTGGAGAGTCCGATACGGTGGAAGAAATACACGCGCATTATGAAACACTGCTGTTTTGTCCGAGTGATTTTTGGTGACATAATCTCTCACAATTTTGGTTGATGTACATTGAACTTCAGAGACGCTGAAACTAGAGCTGGCCATAGTAATTGCCATTCTGATATATATATTTCCCTCGGGACAACCCGTCGGCAACTAAGTTTAGTCTGCCTGGTAGGTTACTCTCCAGGTGGCTAAGAGAGTTACACTCAATCTCTCTAGAAGGTGCATCAGTTGGTAGGTTAGGTCTTGTAGAGCAACGGGCTTCCTCCCATCCCTACGCCGCAATCGTTTGCTTCTCTGTCTATAGAATTACATGACATTCTTACCTTACCTTACATTCAATTTGTGTATGAAGTGCGATATTATGCAATACCAATGGAGTTGAGACTGGTCTCACCTGCCGTATATCAGAGAGCTTTTAACCGTTGTCTGCTGCATCGGCGGCCAAGATTGATACAAAATCTGTTCTAAGCGATTGTTCGGCTACATTAATTCACCATTATAGATCCGTTCTTACTGCTGGTGGAATCTGCATCTGCTGCAGGGCAGATTTGTGCTTGGGATCTAAGCGCCTCCTCCCCAGTTGTTGCATGTGACGACAGTGCAGCCGGGGTGTTTCGAAAGTTGTGAAGTTTCAAAAGCTCTGCAGAATCTGGCTTTCTTTCAGAGACGATTTGTCCCTTTGCAGCACATAATTTCACCTTTGTACGATAGTCCGTACAGGGACCGGTTTGGTATTTTGACACGTGTCCTAAACCAGATCGAGGTATTCGGATTTCAGGAATCGAGATGGTCGCAGGACCGATTTCTCATAGTTTATAGACCCACTACACACACAGTACCCACATACCTCTGTTCCGAAGAAACGGCGCCGTCCGATTTGAGAGAGCGGCGAAGTGCTTTTGGCGCATATGACAGTCCGAATGGAAAGCTGGTCATTTGCAGAACCTCGTGCTTGTGTATCAGCCGAAGAAACTTCCGGTGGGCCTCTGCCATGAGTGATCCAGTGGCATAATTAGTTGAACAAGCACAGGCTTGGAGATAATAGCATTTAACGCTTGCTGAGGGGCCTACGGAGCCCGGAGCCACTGCCTCTGATAAGATCGAGAGGACAGCCTCCTTGAAAATTGTGTGTGGGGTTATACAAGCACAGGCTTGGAGGTAAATGGTAGACGCCTGCAGTAGGGCCTACGGAGCCCGAGGCGTCTGCCACTGTCTCCGATACGCTCAGAGACAGCCTCCTTCAAAATTCCGTGTGAGGATATGCTATTCATTTGCGGTCATGCCCTTTCTTTCCTGACGGATTCTCCGTCCTTTGCAGCGTTCTTGACAGGGAAGTTATAAGTCGCGCTCAACGGTTTTGGGGCGCGCTGTGTCAGGGTTTTGAAGTGAAGAACTGTTTTTGCCAAGAAAAGCAGTAAATTTAAGTCTTGAGCCTTGACCGGAACTTCTTAGGTCCTTGTTTTCGGCTAAACCACAGCCAAATCCGCCCGCCAATACTACCTACGTTTTTCAAGTAAGTCTGTCATTGACAAGATGCTTGTACTCGGGGGAATTTTACGCAGATTTTCTCAAAGGGTTTTGGTGGTAATTTCTATCATGATATTTATAAGCATATCATTTTCAGCAACAGTTTTCCGCAAATAGTCTGCACGACTTCCTCACAAATTTTGAAATACTTTGATGTGAAGCTTAACAGTTGTGAACACAGTCTAAATACACATACATTGTGCGACACTGTTGTAAAATATTGTAAAAATTCTAAAATGAAAGGATGCTGAGATTTTATGCAAACCTTCCTGAAGAGTTTTGATGGTGATTTCCATCAGGATTCACTCTTGACGAATTTCATTGCAATCGGCTCGTTTTCCGCAAACGACATGTACAACTTCCTCGCTAGTTTTGTGAAACTTTGAAGTAAGGATTAATCGGTAAACAGTGTTGAAAATATTATTAAGTGTTAGAGAGGCATTATACATTCTTACTAACGCCTTTTTCTTAGAATCTAGGCAATCTCTAGCCTTTAAAAGTTGACAAAGTCGGTCGTTAAATTCGATGTTGATAAAACTGGGGGTAGCAAAAGTTTTTGAAAAACGACTTTGGTCATAGGTGTACCCGACATCTTTCTCGGATTATTCTCTCAAATTATTTCAGATTTTGTAGCCGGTTCAGTCCAGTAAAACCTACATCGAGTTTCGAAAGAATGTCTCTATTGTTGTCTGGTCTGTTCCATAGCACAAACGATCTCGGACTTTGTGGTAGAAAAAGTTACTGTTCAGAAAAGATAGCAGGCACCATCCGTTCACTAATCCACAAAAACTCCGGAATCGCTCGTACTTCATCAAGAAATTTACAAAAACCGCTGTGCATCTCACTTACCTGCTTCTCTTCTTTACCTCTGCTCTTTCATAGTAGTTTGATGAAGCCAGCCGCTTGTGACCACGCGGCGGTGGTTCATCGATAAACCCTGCAGTTTACTCCGGCCACGACTTGTCCTCGGACGAAGCCTGCCGTTAGGGAGTGTGTGACACTCGCTCATCCTCGAGAACCCACTTCCAAGGCGGGCGAGGACAATCTATTTCTTACCGGTACCACTAGGTACCCGTTTCAATCACTATAATTGAAATCACTAATTGCACTTAACGCTTGATCAGTTATTTTCACTGTAGTATAGCACTCGCGCGACACACTAGACAAATAAATGACCATAATCAGATTAAACTATTCGAATTACCGAAATTTTCTCAGAATCGGTGAGAGTTTCGGCTTGAGTTGTTGCTTCAACGAAAGAATACGACGCTATGAGGGTACATCGCCTTAGCTCGAGCTCGGGTGACCAGAACCGGAAATCAGGTAGCATCATGCCATTTTCATAGACTAAAATTACCAGAAGTGTGACGTATTTCCTGTGTGTTGCCAGAAAGAAGAACAGCGCAATCTCACTATAGATGCTGTGCATCGTCACATGCCGATATAATACGCTACTCAAAGGGAATAAATATATTTTTGCAAATTAATAATGAGTTAGTTACAGTTCATATCATTGGTTTTGTGATGGACTGTAAGAATACAAGTGTTAAAACCCCGCGAACATTATGGCTTCAATTGGCAACTAGTTCAAAAATGAGAATTTCATGGTTGAAATACTTACTCAAAAAGAGATCATAAATTATTGTCTACTATGTTAGCCTGAATAGTATTTCTGTAAAGATAATATGAACGAATTGAGAACGAATTTGAATAAACTAATGCAAATATAAAACACACAAAGTTATCTTACCAAAAGTCGGAACATCTAATATGTAGCAGCAATTAATACAAGCTTTGCTTAGTTTGGGGTCAGATGGTGTTGTGTGTGATGTCCACCAATATTTATTTTATTTATTTATTTTAATTAACAATACACCTACTTTATGCATTGAGTATTTAGGTTACTTTACTTAAACGTCCTGTTTACATTCTCAAAAACATCTGCCACGTGAAGGTGCCAAAAAGAAAAGGAAAAACTGTACCAATGAAGCGGCGATATCACCTAACAACTTATTTAGATACGCGTAATTGTAACAAGGTCAATGTCACTTTTTATTAGTCCATTTTTAGGGTTCCGTAAAACGTAAAAACGGAACCCTTATAGATTCGTCATGTCTGTCTGTCTGTCTGTCCGTCCGTATGTCACAGCCACTTTTTGCCGAAACTATGAGGACTATACTGTTGAAACTTGATAAGTAGATGTATTCTGTGAACCACATTAAGATTTGAACAAAAAAAACAAAAAAAAGATAAATTATGGTGATAAAAGGGGGCCCCATACTGAGAACTAAAACTCAAAAATTTTTTTTTCATCAAACGTGTGGGGTGTCTATCGGTAGGTCTTCAAAAATGATGTTGAGGTTTCTAAAATCATTTTCGTCTACACTGAATAATTTGCGCGAGAGACACTTCCAAAGTGGTAAAATGTGTCCCCCCCCCTCTAACTTCTAAAGTAAGAGAATGAAAAATCTAAAAAATATTTATATGATGTACATTACCATGTAAACTACCAACGAAAATTAGTTTGAACTCGATCTGATGAGTAGTTTTTTTTTTAGTACGTCATAAATACACTATTATTGAAACTTCGATCAAAGTTACAACGAACTATAAGAACTATGTGTACTATGTATATTATGTTACATGCTGCAACGGAACCCTTCATGGGCGAGTCCAACTCGCACTTGGCCACATTATTCAAATATACTGACACGCTAATAAAGAAATTTGTAGCCGCGAATCCAGGAATTGGATAGCAAAATCCACGAATAGTGAAAACTTCAATGAAGGAAGCTCCAATAAGAAGCTTTTACTGTAGGACTGAAGGTAAACGAACCCAGAACAGGAAACATTATTGGGTAAATAGGTGTGTAACCTAATTCCTAAAATTTCATTGATATATTTTTTTATTTTTCAATAGACAAATTAATGTAATAAATTATTGTGTTATCACCTGTATTTTGTTTGTAGTATATTTCACTATAGTAATATGTTTAATACTGGGATCTGAGTCTAAATATGTGTCATATAAAAGAACAAGTATTCGATTATTTAAAGAAATGGGTGTGACTGACAAAATTTAGTGTAGATGGCGCCGGTGCAATACCATTCACTTCTACCCGCCATCTCAAAAGAGTTTTAGAGGGGCTGGCGCTATAAGTAGACGGAGCTAAGCCGTTGAAGGGCATTCTTTTCTGAAATTTTATATGAGAAAGATCTAACAGTTGTCGATATAAAGTGTTACATTTATTTAATTGGTTAAGTTTTACTCAATTGATAACAATTGTTACCGAATCTGGGTTCCCCCATACCTGAAGTCAGCACGGCCCTATAAAAACGGTCGCGCACTGGGCCTCGCCCTCATTCTTTGCGTGGCGTTCGGACGTGGTGGTACTGTTGAAACTCTAAAGTGTTGTAGGTTTTCTCATAAGTTTAACATAAGATTGAAGTTGTTCTTGATAATTTAATTGTATTAGAATTGTGCTCTGTTTCGAAATATATTTCGGGTTAATTTGTGTGATTACTGTTTTTTTTTTAAGTTAACTCACCTCTGATCCATAAGATCAGAAGTGGGATTGACCACGTGTTTTAAAATGACGGGACGTCGATCTAGAGACAAAAGTCGCGGGTACTCCCGCCGACACCGTCATGACTATATTACACTGGAGAACCGACTAACACGTACACGCTCAACATCAGCTCTGTAAATAAAAATCAATACAAGCGGATTTTTTGGAGCTACGAGCAGCCCAGTGATATCAGTGAACCAGCTACAGTTCAGCGAGCCCGGAGCCGTGTTGACAGCCCCCAGGACGTCAGGGATAAAGAGGAATCACCAAAAATACCGGACTAACAGCCGAAAATAAAGGTTAGTTTAGTTTCAACATCACAAGATCGCAAAGTTGTATTTGGACAAAAGTCACGTCCGTCCTCTTCGGTATAGAAAACCTCCGCCGACACGTTCTTATCGCTGCACGACCGACCGGCGCCAGCGACTCGACGCACGTCATCAGCGACACCTCCCCCCGCCAAGTAAAACATCATTGGGAGAACATCATCATCATCGCCAACCCCGGCGGAAGAACTGACTGCTGGTGACTGGACACCTACTGGACAGCCCGAACACCATCTAAAACGAGCGTGTACGCAAGAACACTGACAAACTTTAACTTGGAGAAGAAGAAGAAGACGAAGAAGAAAGGGATCATACGCGAGTAGTATAAGTTGTTATAATAGTAGTATAATTTAAATTTATCCAATTCCGTTAAATGAAATTCTGTCATACAAAATGTCCGACATAAACAAGAAAGCCGCCCCCTCCACCTCTGCCTCCTCCGCCTCTGCCCCCGTCATTGCACCAAAACGACCAAGGGTCCTTTCAGTAAGATCTGTAGCGTCAAACCTACATAAGCGAATTTAAAAAAAAAATGTTAAAGCCGGCGGGTCAGAAGTGGTGCAACCGACGCGGCAACACGGGGAGAGCCCCAGCGAGCCCATAGAGATTCCCGAAGTAGATTCTAGCCGTGTTCCGTCTCTCGGCAATGTGCCGTCGCCGCCACAGTCACAAACAGCTAGTGAGATCTCGGCCCCGGTGACCTCGGTCCCCGAGACGACCTCAGGACAAGTGGCGGCGGTGGACAGAATCGAGAACTGGGAGCAGTGCGGGATATCACCGCCTAAAGAGCTGAGGACCGATGACGAGACGGACAGCGTATCCGAGTTGTCGTTCCCGACCTCCGCCCGCAGCACAAGGGTCAGCATGCTGATCGGAGATTGCTCAAAGCGGACGGGGGTCGAGATGGACAGCGCCACAAAAGTGGCAAACGATGCGCTGCTCCGGGGCAAGGACGCTCTCGAGTCGTCTCATAACGTGAGGCGCGATATAAGGCAAACGGCGATCGAAAGCCTACAAGCGCTTTACGAGATCGTCCTTTCCCTTTCGGAGTCCAGACATCGTCACATCGCCTCGCTCGAGAAAGAAAGGGCTCGGCACGCCATGGAGCTGCTCTCCGTAGAAAGGGCTCACACAAAAGCAACACCAAAAATGTATCTTGACCTTACAAAGGAGGTAGCTCTGGCCAGAGAACAACTAGCGGAACTACAAAAAGAGACTAAAGCCGTCAGAGACTGGCAGAGCTTCGAGTCGAGAGAGCCCCACCAGCACATAAAAGCAACAGTGGAAGCGGTGAGGGACATTGGCGGTTACCTTAAGTCTTTACCGAGTGAAAATACCACGGTCAACCTAACGCCGCTGCGGAACGATTTTCTCGGGATAAAACCTGGGATTGAAATTCTTCAGAGGCAGGTCGACGAATTCCGGAGACACTCCAATACAACAAGCGAAAAAACCGTCGAAGTCCTTCACCTAAACACAGACATGCTGGAAAAGCTCGCCTCGACTCCTCCACCTCCTAGTCCCCCAAACTATTCGGATAGTCTCGCCAAAATAGAAAAACTACTCACTGAAAAAATAATGTCGAAGGAAACGCTACCCCCATCTTCCGCCCCAATTAAAATAAACATCGACGAGCACGTGCTGCCCATCACAGAACGGCTAGAAGCTGTGTCGTCAGAACTCCGGACGATGCGGCAGGAAAAATTAATTCTTCCCCCACCAGCCCTAAGCATCGAGGCTGAAATGTGCCAAGCGGAGACGGGCAAGCCACCTAAGCCCAACTACGCAAAAATAGCGGCTAAGCCAATCGTGCCAAAACCGAACCACACTCTCATCGTAACAACGGCGAATTCCACATCTCCCACGACTACCGAAAATCTAATAGAGAGGATAGCGGTAGCACTGGACACGAAGAAGACTGGGGCAAGGGTTGACCGAGTGCGCAAAGGTCGAAACAGGAAAGTCATCCTGAGTTGCAGCACAGAGGAAGACCTTGGTCTGGTTAGAAATCGCGTGCAGCAGGACAAATCTCTAAAGGTGGAGACCGCGAAAGCGGGTAATCCACTAATCATAATCCGAGACGTCCTGTCTTACCACAAAGACAACGAGATCGTGGAAAACCTTTTGGCGCAGAATAAACATCTACTACAGGGGGTTGATTTGCAAGAGAGCACGATTAGAGTGCGGTACAGGAAGAAAGCACGTAACCAGCATGAGTGCCATCCGGTGATCGAGGTCTCACCTCGCATTCACAGAGCGTTTTTGGACGCCGAAAAGGTCTACATTGGGCTCCAGAGGAGACCAGGGGCAGACCACTCGCCTTTGGTGCAGTGCACCAAGTGCTTAGGTTTCGGTCACACAAAAGCGATCTGCCGGGAAAGGGATGAATCCTGCAGTCATTGCGGAAAAGCCCACTCCTGGACCCAATGCAAGGCAAGAAAGGAAGACCTGCCACCCAAATGCAAAAACTGCGTAATTGCTCATCCAAACAGCCCCAACAGGGAACTCGCTCACAACGCCTTTAGTAGCGAGTGCCCTGAAAGAGTAAAATGGGATGGGATAGCGCGGTCCTGAATATCTTATTGCTAAGGGCACTCATGAGGAACGTGGCTCAGTCTCCCGAAGAGTAGGCGAACCAGGTTTGCGTTTCATCCAAGCAAATCTGCAGCGCTCCCAGAATGCAACGACAGAACTTCTGAAGGTCGCGAAAGAAAGGGGAGTTTCAGTTGCCCTTGTTCAAGAACCATATGTGGGAAACAAAGGCATGATGAAACAATATCCTGGAACTCGCATTATTCAGTGCAGTTTAAATAGGCAAAAACCAGTTAAGGCAGCCATAATAATCTTCGGCGACATGTTGGAGGTAATCCATGACCCCCAAATTGTTACCGAAACGGAAGCAGCTGTCCTATTGGTCGGTACAGGCCTAAAACTGGGAGTGATTTCTGTCTACTTAGAAGGAGACCAAAAAGTCGACCCCTACCTCAGCAGGATCAAAGTATTCAGCGAAAAACTAGCTACAAAAGACCTTATTGTTGCTGGTGACGTGAATGCATGGTCCCACTGGTGGGGAAGCACATCTCAAAATGAGAGAGGAGAAACTGTAAGCTCTTTCTTCAATGAAATGGACTTGTACATTCTCAACTCCGGCGATACACCAACCTTCGAGATCGTCAGGGAAGGCAAACTCTGCACAAGCGTAGTAGATGTAACAACGTGCAGCGAGTCTCTTCTGGGAAAAATCGAGGGATGGGAGGTTGACAAAAGTATTACAACATCGGACCACAACGCAATCACCTTCACTTTGCGTCTAGTTAAGGCTCTCGAACAACAGAAGCCAATAACAACACGCAAATATAACACCAAGAAGGCAAAGTGGCCAAACTTTATGTCACAGCTAAAATCTTCCCTTAAAGAAAGAAACATCTCGCCGGAGTCAGTCGAGAAATGTGAAAGTCCACTAGAACTTGAGTCGATGATTACGAGCTACACAACTAGTATACATAAAGCTTGCGAATACACCATTCCACTGGTAAGCTCGCCGAAAGGTAATCCAACACCCCCAATTAGGGTGTCCCTTAAAATTCAATGTCAATATATTTTTACGCATACCTTCTAAAAACTTTTATATGGACCTAATATAGTACAGAAATAAATATTAGCCCGATTTATAAACGATAACCCGTGCCGACTTGAGTTTTTAACTTGTCCATACAATTGCGCGGGTGCAGCGCTGCGACCTGTTACTGCGAGTTTCAATTGTCATTTCATACGTGATTTCTAACATTATAAGTGCGTTGTTGTTTATTGTGTGAAGATGTCTGTGGAATTACGAAGTGATAAACAAAATATTTACCTTATCGGACTGCCAAGCCACCAGATAAATGGTGCAAAATTACCATCTAATCGACAAGTTTTCACCGTTTTATGTTACAATATACGTGAGGTCAAGCTGACTGTTAGTGAAAGTGCGAATCTTGTTATAAGAGAGTGCATTATATTTTGGGAAAAGCCAGAATTCCTACAAAGGCATTTCCTAACTGCGTGAAGAAACTTGTTGATTTATATCATGTTTGGAGGGAGCTGCAAAAAAACTGTAAGAAAACTCAGGAGACGTTCAAGAACCGTGAACATAATTTTGTAAAAGACCTTGATAACTTGTTTGATATTGCACATGCTGATGGCTTCGACAGAATGAAGATAGAGGAAGACAAAGATTTTTTAAGGAAACAGAGAGAGCCAGGTCGAACGGGATGCTTAGGTGGAACTGACAAAACATTGGCGGAGAAAGAAGAACGAGTTAGGCAAAAACGATTGGAAGAAAAGGAAAGAAAGGTAAAACAAAGAGAGCTATTGGCTATTGCATGTACTTCTTCGGTAGATAGCTTGGAATGTCTGGAGGATTCGAATGAGGAACAGATTTCGAATTCTGTACTTAGTATTCAGATTCCTTGCCCTGAAAAAAGTTCTAAAAGAGGCACGAAAAATTTTATGACTCCTAAACTGGTAGCAGCTTTAGATCGATGCCAATTACGCATAAGAGACTCAGTTTACATTCTCCATGCGGTTGTAGAAGCGCTTGGTCGGAACACCTATGATTTTCCTATTAACAAATCTTCGATTCAGCGAAATCGTACTCAGGCGAGAAAATCCAGGGCAGAAGCAATAAAAAATGAGTTCCAGAATAATTTGCCTGACGTAGTCACAGTCCATTGGGATGGAAAACTATTACCTGGATTGGATGTATGAAGTTTAAAAGAAGAACGCTTGCCAAGTCTTGCTTCATTTGACGATAGAGAACAACTTCTTGCAGTGCCAAAATTAGAGAGTTCTTCGGGAAAACATCAAGCTAAAGCCATTTCAACTGCACTCTTTGACTGGAACCTACATGATAAAGTACAGATAATGTGCTGCGATACAACAGCTTAAAATACTGGCCATTTCAGTGGAGCTTGTGCTATTTTGGAGCAGACTTTAGAAAGGGAAAATTACTGCTTTTTGCTTGTCGTCATCATTTTTATATGTTGGTCTTCGAAGCTGTTTTTGAAACCAAGGTAAAGCAAATTACAAGTAGCCCAGGTATTCCAATTTTCAAAAAGTTAAGAGTATACTAAACCTTGGCTCGAAAGTACAGTGTCAATTAAAGCACCTAACCAAGACTTATGCTTTTTGAAAGCTCTAAAAGAATATGAAAAAGTAGACGCGACAAGTTCCAAGGCATCCACAAGCAAGTTTGTTCATCATTTATGGTATTTGTGTGAAGAAGCAGTCATGTTATTACTCTTTGATGAAGAAGTTGATTTCAAAACCAAGACAAAAACGATTAATAATTTAAACAGATATGAAAGCCCAGATTCCGCCAAACGCTATATCCCATCGCAGGAAGAAAATACGCAAAATTTCTTTAGTAAGCTTAATATTTTCTTGTTTCTTTTTTCAAAGTTTCGTGGCGTAGTTTTTGCTTTTTAGACTGTTTTTTCTTTCTTTCAGATATTATGATGATGGATGATTTTGTGACTCAAAGAAGCAAACACTTTCTATCTCGACTGCAGATCGACGACAGTTTTCTTCGGGAGGATGTATCTTCTTGGGGTGACAATACTACTTTTTTGGAAGCTAGAAGACGAATAAGTTGTTTGAAAGGTCGTAAATGACACTGCTGAAAGAGCTGTTAAATGAATGCAAGATTTTAATGGACTTATCACGGCTGAAGAAGAACAAAAACAGTTTTTGTTGCGTTGTGTTCAGGAACATAGAAATCTGTATCCAGACTGTAAAAAAACTACACCAAAGAGAAGTCACCCTAATTAATTATTATTATAAATTGTATTTAAATAAAAGTTTGTGTTGACCTTATTTTGTTATTACTCATATTTACTTTATTTGTTGCATTTTAATTATTTTGGATCAAACCAAGATGTCAGGCCAAAACACCATTTTCTAATAAACTTTAGAGCTCGGTCGGCACGGGTTGCAATCATGCTACAAATACGAAATTTCGTATTTAAGTATATTTTAGCATTCATAAAAAAAATAGAGGGTATGCGTTTCGAAATTCAAAAAAAAAAATTTTTTTTGCCATATAAGAGACACCCTAACCCCCATGGTATACTAAAACGCTCGAAAATCTGAAGAAAGAAGTTCTCAGAAGAAAGAGAAGGATTAGGAATGCCGCCCCTGACAGAGTTGAACTTGTAGTCGAACAGTACCAAATTGCTCGGCAAGACTACAAGGAAAAAGTCAAACAAGCTCAGACGGAAAGCTGGAAGGAGTTCTGCACGAATCAGGAGAAAGAAAGTATGTGGGACAAGATCTACAGAGTGATGAGAAAAACTTCGACAAGACAGGAAGAAATTCTTCTAAGAGATACCGAAGGTAACACTCTATCCCCGCAACTATCAGCAGAACTACTTGCCAAAACTTTCTATCCCGACGACTCTGAGAGCACCGACCAACCGTGTCATACAGAGCTACGGGAGCAAACGATGGAAACGCCTATGGACTTACCGGAAAATGACCCACCATTCACATCAGCGGAACTGGAATCAGTATTGAGAAATCTGAATCCGAAAAAAGCCCCCGGTACAGACGGGCTAACCGCTGATATTTGCGCAGCAGCCATACGTTGCGAATGGGAGGTTTTCTTGGCGATAGCAAACAAATGCTTGTCGCTGAAACACTTCCCCAAGCAATGGAAAGAGGCGCACGTGGTCATATTACGCAAACCCGGTAAGACAGATTACACACAACCAAAATCGTACCGCCCCATAGGTCTTCTGTCCGTTCCCGGAAAAATCGTCGAAAAGCTTCTGGCAAACCGACTCCAATGGTATCTCCTCCCAACCATCAGCAGGAAACAGTACGGTTTTATGCCCCAAAGAGGCACCGAGGACGCCCTCTATGACCTGGTAGAGCACATCAAGAAAGGAGTAGAAAGTAAAGACACCGTACTCCTAATCTCCCTGGATATAGAGGGTGCTTTCGACAATGCATGGTGGCCCGCCCTCAAAAATCAATTAGCGAAGAAGAGGTGCCCAACAAACCTCTACGACATGGTAAACTCTTACCTCAGCGACCGTAAAATCAAGGTCAATTATGCAAGAGCAGTCTATGAGAAGGAAACAACCAAGGGATGCGTCCAAGGATCCATCTGTGGACCAACCTTTTGGAATGTGATCCTAGACTCGTTACTGCGAATGCTGGAAGCCGAGGGAGTATACTGTCAAGCATTCGCGGACGACGTCGTTCTCGTATTTACAGGCAGCCCGACCATTATCGAACAACAAGCGGGCAGGGCGCTGAGCATGACAGTGGAATGGGGTAAAATCAACAAACTCAACTTTGCAGCGCATAAAACCAACGCAATGCTTTTCACAAAAAAGTTGAAGTATGAACCTCCAAACATAGTCATGTCTGGCGTCCAGCTCGAGCTAGTCGAGGAAGTCAAACTGCTGGGCCTACTGATCGACCGACGGCTCAACTTTAAAGCACATGTGACCGCCCAATGTAAAAAAGTGGCGAACATTTATAGACAGCTAGCATGTGCAGCGAAGGTGACCTGGGGATTAAATGGCGAAATAACGAGAACTATCTACGTCGCGGTGGTGGAACCTATCATCATGTATGCCTCAAGTGTATGGGCGCAAGCGGCAGACCTCGAGGAAAACAAGTCTCACTTGAACGCGATCCAAAGAGGTTTTGCCCAGAAAATCTGTAAGTCGTACCGTACTGTTTCTTTGAAATCAGCACTTGCGCTTTCCGGTCTGCTCCCCCTAGATCTGAGGATACAGGAAGCAGCGAATTTGTACAGAGTAAAAAAAAACCTCTCCCAAGACTACCTCCCACCAGAAGTGGAACTCGAACGGAACGTGAACTGCCTGGACCAACCCCATCCGTCCACGCAGGTATCCGTAAAGTACGAGCTCCTAGAAGACACCTCCAATCTTCCAGAAGGGCCTCAAATCTATACTGATGGCAGTAAGATTAAAGGTAAAGTTGGAGCGGCTCTAACATGGTGGGAGAATGGCAGAGAGGTGAAGAACTCGACATTCAAGCTCCACTTCGAATGCACAGTCTTTCAATCGGAACTTTATGCTCTTTACCGGGCAACTCAAATGGCGTTAGAGAGTAAAGACCCAGAAGTCAATGTCCTGAGTGACTCCCGATCTTCACTCGAACTGCTATGTAACCCAAAAACGAGTCACCCCGTGGTAAAGTGCATAAAGGAAAACATTGGAAGGATAAATGCTGAGGGGAAATCTCTTCGTCTTTTTTCTGGGTGAGAGCGCATGTTGGCACCGTCGGCAACGAAAGAGCCGACGAACTGGCCAAATCGGCTGCGCTCACCTTGTCGCCCAGTGACTATGAGGGGATCCCCTTGTCCTACGTCAAACGGAAAATCCGCGAAAAATCGGTCAAGAAATGGCAGGATCGATATGAGACCTCGGACACCGGAAAAGTCACCCAGATGTTCCTCCCCGATATATAGCAAACGCATATCGGGTGATGAGGACCACGAAACTGACTCCCTTCCAGGTACAAGCGTTGACGGGACACGGAGGAATAGCAGAATACCTGTACAAATTTAAGCTCAAGAGCAGTCCTGCATGCGAGTGTGACCCCGACCAACCCGAAACGGTCTGGCACGTGCTTGTCGATTGTCCCCGATTCATGGCCGCAAGACATGAGCTCGAATCTATGATCGACAGAAGGCTGGTTGTCTCGGATCTCCACAACATCTTAGCCGATCCAGATGACAGAACACGGCTCCTGTCCTTCATGGAGAGCTCATTCCGCATAGCGGCCAAGAGAAACTCTACTAATTCAAATACGCGCCCCCTTTCGCCACCACACCCTACCCCGCTGTCCGTGGACGCCACGTGGAATGCGGTTCCCGCCCAACATAACTCCTCGAAGAGCATCTCCGTCAAACAACTACTGGAGAACGCAGACCGAGGAGAGGCAGGGATCCGTATCCGCGGAGTGGCTCTCTTCATGGACAGCAACAAAGAAAGATTCGGAGTAAGCTTTTGCTTCGCCTGGGAACGGGAACGAGCCCGTTTGTCGCCTGGATTGTCTTGCCTGCTTAATGGGAGTACCGCAAAAGTAACAATGAAGCGGAAAACCTACGACGCTATGTGACGCTACTACGCCGGTGTGTGAGGTAGATGGCCACCGATTTCGGTTGGTGCGAACGAAAAACAAAACGATTGCACTAATAGAGTACTCGGAAGGCCGGACGCCTTTCACACAGGCAAGTGCGCTGCTCGCACATCTGAGCAGAAACGCGGGTGAAACACCCCGGGTGATAAGCGTGGATGCGATGGCAATCGAATATTCAAGAGCGAGAGTCGCAGACCGGCTGGGTTGCATTGAAGCCTCTAAACATCATGAGGTTGTCGTTTACGAAGATAGGGGAGAAAATCTGAGCTTTCTCAGAGCCCCTTCGCACGACCAAACAAATGCAACTGACAGCTGGGGACATCCAGTTCCTAGTTCGACTGTCCAAACCGGCTCCGAAAGAGCACAGCAGAGGGCAGCCGCGGAAAAGGCCGCAGCCAATCAAAGCGGCAGCCGAGGAACGAACGCGGCTTTCGTGATTGCCTTCAACGCAGCGGCAAGGAGCATACTCCGAATCTCATCCCATTCACCACACCCCTTAACGACAAAGACCCCCAAAGCAGCTTCACAGCAACAAATAAGCCGAACGAGAGCCGATATGGGTCAGGTTGAACCGCCCCGCTATGTCACGGCTTCGGAGCCGCGGAGCCATGCACGTAACGCCTTCATCGAATTCATAGCCACACTGAGAGCGACAAGACAAGTCAACCTTAAGACCTGCGAAAACATCATGCAGTCCTATAGGCTAGAAAGTCAAAGCCTCTTAAAGGCGAAACTCGAGGAGGCCGAAGCAGCTATTTACAATAATGTCACTTCCCGGGTCATCAAGGGAACCATGACAGGACAGTATATGGCAGCTTACAGTGCAGAAAATGGCTTCGTGACACTGAACGAGATAGAGACAGAGCGCGCGGGAGTGCCTGTTTATGCGACACCACAAAACGACCCAATTGTAGTTACTGCCCGATGCACCAAGATTATGCTGGACGATAAGATCCTAGAGATGGCCAAGACCATCGAAAGGAACTCAAACGCCAATGCTGGTTGGGAAAACTGGGAGGTACCGAGAATACAGTGGGTCAACGGAGTTCCAGGATGTGGAAAGACAACATGGGTGATTAGACACTTTGATGTGGACAAGGACGCCATCATTACCACAACAACTGAGGCAGCAAAAGATCTAAGAGAAAAGCTATCGCACCGTATCGGAAACCTGGTTAAAACCAGAGTGCGAACCATGGCTTCTGCTCTGGTAAATGGTTTCGGAAGAGAAAGTTTCAGTCGCCTCATGGTAGACGAAGCTCTCATGAACCATTTTGGAGCCATTGTGATGGCTTCAAGGCTGTCTGGTGCTGGTAAAATTGTCCTCATCGGAGACGTCAATCAGTTGCCTTACATCGACAGGGAAAATCTCTTCGAAATGAGGTATCACCGCCCGAACCTGGTATCCTCAGCCAGGAGTTGCTTTGCACACATCGAAACCCAATGGACGTCGCATATGCGCTGAGGGAAATGTACTCCGGTATGTACTCCTCAGCGCCCCGTATAAAGTCCCTAGAGCAGAGAAGATATAAGGGAGCGCAAATACCCAACACCCTACCAAACACCCTCTTTTTAGTTCACACTCAAGAGGAGAAAGAGACCCTGACAAACCAAGGTTATGGGTCAGGCACCGGGTCACGCATCCTTACCATCCATGAAGCTCAAGGACTAACATACGAGTCGGTAATCGCAATCAAAACCAAGGCAAACATGAAGCTGCACGAGAGCGTGCCCCATGCGGTTGTTGCAATCTCACGGCACACGGGGACCTTCATTTACTACGCTGACGACACCGACGACGCCATCGGTCGGTTCGTGCGGCGAGCGTTGGCTGCATCACCGAAGACCATCCGAGAGTTCAACCTACAGATGGCCATCAGGGACAGAAATGCAGCCGTAGTGGAGGCTCTGGGCCGGGAGGAGGCGGCTTAGGCAAATGGCAAGGCAAAGACATTGATGTGGAGTCAATTACTAGTGGAGATGGGCCGAGTACTCGGTTAAAGTGTCACTCGGCGCATCTCTAATTACTAGCGGTAGGATCCCAACCGATAGTGATCGGCTCTACAGACGAGCTCTAGAATTAAGTTTGAAATGTGCCCAACTCCCCCTTTTTTCCTTTTCTTCTCCTACTCCAAGAAATCTGTAAAAAAATTGTATTGACAAAGATCACGGACCCCGGAGTCTGTGGAGGCACGTCATGACCGCTCGAATTCTCGATCTAGGAGTCGGTTGCGCGAATCATCATCGCCGACTAGGCGTCGCGATCGTTCTGTGAGTAGACGGTGCAGGACACCTGTACGACATGATGACCCCAGACGTGATTCTGACAACCGTACGTTAGACCATATACTCGCGAGATTAACGGCCATAGAAGGTACCTTGCCGGGATCGTCCAGTGTCCAGTAACAATACACCGGCGCACTCATCTACCAAACGCCACGCACAGGAATCTTTGCCCCCAGCTGGACCAGTTATCGTAGAGGTGGGTAACGCAAATGCAACTCAGACAACCAAGACTGCGTTATCCATTTCGGCGACTGAGGGTAGCAATACTGGTCAACAAGAAGACGCGGCAGACAGGATTATTTGGAGCATTACGGGCATTATCTCAAGTAAGGTCTCAAAATTATTTTGTTTCTCCTTTTGATCCGAGTGTACATGACTTTGACATGTGGAGTGCGGAAATTGATCGTGCTAAAGAAGTAAATAACTGGAGCGATGGGGAATGCCTCGGGCGAATAGGGGGTAGTTTACGTGGGGATGCCAAATTGTGGCTTAATGAGTGGCTAACAAATGATCGCTCATGGAGCAATTTTAAAGTTGAGTTTAGATCGTTATGCCCACGTAACATTGATGTTGCTACTGTATTGTATGACGTAATGAATGTGAATTCTGACAAATTCGTGACATACGCGGAATATGCACGTAAGTCGCTTTTGCGCTTAAATATCGTCACGGGATTGTCGGAAGAGTTAAAAGTCGCCATTATAGCACGTGGCATAACCGATCCCCATGTTAAAGCTGCAACGATTAACTCCGAGTCATCGTCAAAACAATTAGTCGATTTTTTATCTGCGTTTGTTAAACCTGTAACTAATGCCAGCTCCAACAATGCTGTTCGCTTCTCTAAAAATGTAGGCACCCATCAGTTACAAAGACGCGGTTTTAATAGAAACAATAGTCATTCGGGTTTTAAATGCCGTATCTGTAGTCTGTAGCAGCAACGGGCACTCTGCGAAACAATGTACCCGCACAAGTTTTGATAAAACACAGACTAACTCAGATACGTCTAAACCGGTGTCGCCCGCTGCGAGTGATAATAAAATCATGAAACAATGCACTTTTTGCAAGCGTTCGGGGCACACAGTAGACATCTGTTTCCAAAAGCAGCGGTCGGACGCTTTCAATAAACGCAATGTTAGCGAAGTAAATTTTTGCTTAGACTCGAACCCGAACGTGCAAATGTGATGCCGGCTGTAGTTCAGAAAGTACCCGTTGACATTTTGATAGATAGTGGCTCTGATATATCCCTAATTTCGGAATCGGCTCTGAAACATTTTGATTTTAATAGAAAACCGTGTTTTCGGGAAATGCGAGGTATAGGTAGTCAAGAAATTCAATCTACCTCCTTTGTTACAACTATAGTCGAGCTGCCTGAAGTTTCATTGGCAGTAGACTTATATGTGGTTCCGAGTGAGTGCATCAGTGCCGCTATCTTAATTGATACAGATGTTTTGAACCGCAAAGGGCTCACTTATATTAGGACGAACGGCGAACAGAGGTTAACTAGATCAGATATGCCACAAGTGGAACACGTATCCACCGTGGATGTTCACGACATTAAAACACCCTTGTTAGGCGAAAAGAAAAAGCTACTGCTAGAACTCATATCCAAATTTTCGGATTCCTTCATTAGTGGAACGGCAATAACCACGGTAAATACGGGTTACATGGAGATTAAGTTAAAATCGGATGTTCCTATAAGGGCCTATTCAGTGTGACGCGGATGACCTACGCGGACGTCCGCGACGGACGGTAAAATGTATGAAACTTTACAGCGCGTTCAGAGCGACGCGGAGCTGTCCGCGTCGCGGAGAGCTATCCGAGCGCGGTCGAAATCGCTCCGCGCCGCTCCTCCGCACCGCGGATGTCCGCGGGCGGACGGTGCTTGGTTCTAATGTAGTTGTTCAGTGCAGCACTGTCAGTGCTCGGCGGACAGTCGCGCGGAGCGGACGTAACATACTGTCGTTGTCATGGCGGCTGCGTCTAATGTGCGCATGCGCGATCCGCTGCGCACTGAACGACAAATTCATCCGCGACGGACGCAAAACCTAGTCCGCGTGCGGACGGTCCGCGTCGCACTGAATAGGGCCTAAATCAGCGACCATGTAGGCTATCGATAGACGAAAAAAATAGAGTGCGTGGTATTATTAATGATTTGCTAGCAAAAGGTATCATACGCGAATCCCAATCCGAATACGCGAGTCCTATTATTCTCGTTAAGAAGAAGGACTGTAGTGACAGGATGTGTGTCGATTACCGCGCGCTTAATTCTATAACCGTTAAAGAGAGATTTCCTTTACCGCGGATAGACGACCACATTGACACACTCGGTAAATACGCATTCTTCACCAGTCTCGATATGGCTACGGGCTTCCATCAATTGCCTTTGAAAAATGATGATTCCATCAGTAAAACGGCGTTTGTCACACCCGACGGGCATTTTGAGTACCTCAAAATGCCTTACGGGCTTGCCAATGCCCCTATTGTTTACCAGAGAGTTATATCAAAGACGCTAAAACCTCTCATCGACGCCGGGAAGGTTATGACGTACATTGACGACGTCCTGATTCCGTCCAATACTATCACCGAAGGGCTTGATACCTTGCGTGAAGTTCTGCAGGTGCTAGCTCCTGCTGGGTTTTCAGTTAATCTAAAAAAGTGCACCTTTCTAGCCACAGAAGTCGAGTACCTAGGAAGACTAATTGGACAGGGTCAGGTGCGACCGAGCCCAGGTAAAGTTGAAGCTCTTACAAAAACCCTAAAACCAACGAACGTCAGAGAAGTTCGTCAGTTTTTAGGATTAGCAGGATATTTTCGGCGGTATATTGCTGGGTACTCCTCCAAAACTGCATGCATCGCTAAACTTCTCAGAAAAGGTATGCCGTTTGAGTGGGGTGCTGAGCAGGATGCCTCACGTGAGTACATTTTACAGTGCTTAACCACGGAACCAGTTTTGGTGATTTTTGACCCAGAGTTACCTACAGAGCTGCACACCGACGCCAGTGCTGTGGGTCTCGGTGCGATTTTACTCCAGGAGCATGCTGGTAAGAGAAAGAGGATTGTTGCATACTTTAGTAAATCTACTCAGGGCGCAGAGTCGAGGTATCACAGTTACGAGTAGAGTAGTAGTAGAGACTTTGACGGTAGTTCGAGCATTACAACATTTTAGACATTATTTAATTGGCATTAACTTCAAGATAATTACTTATTGTAACTCACTAAAACTTACGGAAAGAAAAAAGGACTTGGTGCCTCGAGTAGCGCGTTGGTGGGTTTACCTACAAGATTTTCAGTTCAAAATTGAGTATCGAAAAGGCGTTCTTATGCAACACGCAGACTTCTTGAGCCGCCATCCTCCTGTAGTGGTGTCGCATATTCGCAATCCTAATAACTGGGCAAAAGTCGCCCAAACAGCCGATGAAGAGACTGGATCTAATGAGTAAGTTAAGGGACGGTTTACTTGACCCTTGTAGATACGAAATCAAAAATGACTTGTTGTACTATAAATATTCCTCTACTGGTGTTGACTCACGCCTATTATGTTTTGTACCCAAAGGACATAGACTCAGCTTGTTAAGATTATTTCATGATGAGCATAGTCATATAGGCGTTGATAAGACTACCGATCTAATCTTGCGTAATTTCTGGTTTCCGGGTTTACGCCATTTCGTCGGGAAATATATTAGACATTGTCTTAATTGTTTGTCACATAAAAAAGTACCTTCAGGGCCTCCACTGCCGATTGAATCCTGGACTAAACCTGAAAACCCATTCTTAGTTATTCATACTGATGTGCTTGGACCTTTGCCTGAATCTAATAGCTACAAATACATACAAATTATTGTAGATGCATTTTCCAAGTATTGTTTACTATATCCACTGTATAGACAGGATTCTGACGAGTTGAAACGTGTATTCACAAATACCGTGTCACTTTTCGGTACGCCAGATACTATTGTTTGTGATCGCAGTAGAATGTTTGAAAGTGGAGTATTTAAAAACTATGTAAATGAACTAGGCTCCTCGATACATTTCATAACTCCGGGAATCCATCGGGAGAACGGTCAGGCTGAACGCTACTGCAGAACCGTCCTTAATTTGCTACGCGTCGAAGTCGGCAGCAAGGGCTCCCAATGGGCTGATGTACTGTGGAAAGTCCAGCTCACTCTAAACATCACAAGACAGGCGACCACGCAGACCTCGCCACTTCAGCTTCTTGTGGGTATAGAGGCAGCCACTCCAGTTATCAGAGCTCTGGTGCGCGACGTTGCACTAGATGACGCTAACCTTAACCGTGAAACTTTATTAACCCTCAACCGCCAGAAAGCGTCAGAATTACTTTCGGTCAACCAACGGCGGCAAGACGAGCGGGTCAACGAACGTCGGCGGCTGCCTGCACCGTTTGCCGTGGGCGACTTCGTGTCCGTCAACAAGACGGCGCAGTCGACGGGCAAACTCGACTCAGGGATGCGCGGCCCTTACAAGGTCCTGCGCACGCTTCCACACCACCGCTACGAGCTGGAACTTCTCGCCGGGTCTTAGGCAAAAAGACCCAGGCGGCGGCCCAACATATGGTGCTATGGCGCGTCGAGTGGACCCCGGACACGTGCAGCGCTTTCTTTGAGACTGGTACGTAAAGGTTTGAGGTGGGCACTTTTGTGCTTTACTTCCCGTTTCAAAGGTTTGAGGTGGGCACTTTTGTGCTTTACTTCCCGTTTCAAAGGTTTGAGGTGGGCACTATGTGCTTTACTTCCCGTTTCAAAGGTTTGAGGTGGGCACTATGTGCTTTACTTCCCGTTTCAAAGGTTTGAGGTGGGCACTATGTGCTTTACTTCCCGTTTCAAAGGTTTGAGGTGGGCACTATGTGCTTTACTTCCCGTTTCAAAGGTTTGAGGTGGGCACTATGTGCTTTACTTCCCTTTTCAAAGGTCTGAGGTGGGCCCCCTGGGCTTTACTTCCCTTTGTTAGAGCAGTATGGTTAGAGGTGGATTCGGCCGAATTTTACTTCCCTACTGTGTAGTTGTGTTATGTCGGTGAATTTCATTTTCTGTGTCGTTGAGTATTAACGATAATAACGTACTACTATGTTAGCCGTTTCATATACGAGTTAACATAACCTGGGTGTTGTTCGTATGCCTTAGATTGCGCAGTTTAAGTCATTTGTACAATACCCGCTTTTCTTTTCACTTTTAAATTTTAGAACATTGTGCTTTAAGACCATTTCTATATTGCAGAGGGTGAACTCATGGTTGCAAACGACGTGGCTGGGAGGCATATGCCTCTGTTGGAAGATGAAGCGGTCGAGGACGACCCGCCGTCAGGAACGGCCGTGTTACCGACTCTGGGTTCCCCCATACCTGAAGTCAGCACGGCCCTATAAAAACGGTCGCGCACTGGGCCTCGCCCTCATTCTTTGCGTGGCGTTCGGACGTGGTGGTACTGTTGAAACTCTAAAGGGTTGTAGGTTTTCTCATAAGTTTAACATAAGATTGAAGTTGTTCTTGATAATTTAATTGTATTAGAATTGTGCTCTGTTTCGAAATATATTTCGGGTTAATTTGTGTGATTACTGTTTTTTTTTTTAAGTTAACTCACCTCTGATCCATAAGATTATATTAATATACAGTCGTATAATCTTTTTAAAACTTTTTATCAATAAGTCCTATTAAAAACAGATGTTATCTTTTACGTATTAATTTAATTTTATCATAGAACATAAGTCTTTGAATTTAGAAAATATGGCGGAAATAAGTTTGTCGGGTCAGCTAGCTATTTTATATTTAAGCCGTCTTCCATAATGAAACTTTATTCTCTATTGCTGTTACAGAATATCGAAAATTGTGTAATAATAATAACTGAAAAAATTAAAAATACAAAAATAAAACAATAACCAAGTTTTTCGTTTACATTTATTTATGTATTTATAAAGAACTGCCGACATGTGCTAACAGCGTAGCCAACACGCACAAACGGCCATAATACACATGAATTACAAAAAAAATGTTTGTCTGTAAAGTCGGTTTACTGACGATAGAACGTGACAACGTCTTAAGAAAATACTGATGGAATGGTAGCAGTTTTCAAAAGAAAATTTTAATTTCATTTGTTTAATAGATTTGTATGTAAAAAGTAATCAGTAGAATATAGTCATTTTCAATCAAAACAATGCAAAAAAGCTTTTAGATGCCGGGGATCGAACCCGGGGCATTTCACATGCAAAGCGAACGCTCTACCACTGAGCTACATCCCCGCTTGAACTACTGGTCGAAATAATTAATACAACTGTAACAAACATGCGGCGAGGTAACGACCGACGGTAACGGTACATGACGTCATGTTTTGTGGGCGTGCAGCCGGCTTCATCGAATTATAAGACGTTATCACGTCAAAAATATTGTTAAACACATAACAAGATGTACATTAAAAAATATACATGAGCCACTGACGTCGTAAAGCGTTTTAAACTTTCGAAGAATATATTAAAAACATGAATTTTGAAACTGAGATTTTAAAGATATTTTGCTTTTTTATAAATGAAATTGTTTTGTGTAAATCTTTCAAAGATACGTCATTTTAGATTTTTATTAGCATTGTGTGTTAAATCCTATTAATGTAAAAATAAATATTTTTGCGATGTTGGTTTATTTAAATTCCTCCAAAATTAAGGAGATTTTGTATCTGGGTAGCATTTTTACAATGTCATCCAACTTCCATTAGATTCATGTACGCCTGTAACTAGAGATGTGACTTTATGCAGCCCCGGATCTTCAATATTAGGCAGGCAAAAATTTAAAAATGCCCCGCAAACTTAGATTATATATTTCATTTTTACTTCTAGCATAATCTACATAATAAATATATATAAAAGCGAAAGGTCACTCATCAAGGAGTCTCAGAAACTACAAACGCTAGGAATCTGAAATTTTGCATGAAGGTGTTTTTGACGTGACAACGTCTTATAATTCGATGAAGCCGGCTGCACGCCCGTAAAACATGACGTCATGTGCCGTTAACGCCGTTACCTCGCCGCATGACGTCATGCGTCGTTACCTCGCTCTAAGTCGTAGTTGAAGTTGTCACGTTCAACTATCGTCAGTAAACCGACTTTACAGACAACCATTTTTTAGAACGTAGGCGCTCGCTAAGACGGGGTTTTACGAAATTCAACCCCTAAGAGGTTGAAACAAGGGATGAACGGTTGTATGAAAATTCTAAAAATTTCTAATGTTCTCAAATTTTGTATGTAAACAATTGAATCGAAGCAATTAAATGTTTGTTCTATCAATTTTGTAATTTCGAACTGAACGGAGTGAAATTGGGATTGAAATGGGGATGAATGTTAATATGGAAGTTCCCAAACGTTGCAAATAAAACCATGAAACTCTGTATATAGACACTAGGCTAAAGACATGGCTTATTTCTAAAGCGTATTATAATTTACGATAAAATCTGAACGACTAGCAAGTACAGGTGTACTTTACTGTAAATAATTATTAAATGCACTATGCATATAAAATAAAAATCAATCCTCTCAATCAGAACCTATGGATGTCAAATGAAGTAGTTAAACTTCAACAGGAAGTTCACGATTTATATCAAATAAAACGTCAATTTCCTGAGTTATCAGAAACCATTATAACTAAAAAGAAAAATGTAGAGATGAAAAAAAATTGAAAAAGAAGGAGTACTTTCATAATAGAATAACTAATTCCAAGAACCCTAAGAAAGAAATCCGGAGTGTCATTAAAGAGGAGTGCAATAAAAACGTAAAGAAGTGGGACTGGCATCTCGTAGATAACTCGACTAAAGATGCTATATCAGAAGATGAAATTGCAACATATATTAACAAGCATTTTGTGACAACCGCAAACCACTTAGGTATTACCAACCCTCCAGACATTACAAATGCAGTCTTATTTTTAAAAAATAGAGTTTCAGATCTCAACGAGTTCGAATTCGATACAATTAATGCGGCACAATTAATAAATATAGCTAGAACCAAAATTAATAATACAGACACAAGAGATATATACGATACATCTGGTGTATTTTTATTTCGGGTGTTGACTTATCTTTCTGAGCATTTCTGTTTCTTAATCAACAATATTCTACAGTCTGAACTTATCCAGATTATCTAAAAAAGTCCAGAATAACACCATTATACAGAGGAAAAGGAGAAACAACGAGTGTCACAAATTATAGACCCATTACTATTATAGTACCCACGATCTCAAAACTAGTCGAAGCGATAATGTCTCAAAACATCATGACATATTTCGATAGACACTCTGTACTCGCAGATTCTCAACACGCGTACAGAAGTGGCCGGTCAACAATCACAGCAGTTCATAACCTTGTTAATAACGTTGTGGACAGTTTAAATAGTAAAATGAAAGTAGCCATAATATTATTAGACTTATCTAAGGCTTTCGATTCCGTGGATCATGAGCTTTTGCTGGAGAAGCTCATGATCTACGGAATCAGAAACAAAAAATTGGCTCTGATAAAGTCTTTATTAGAAAAAAGGGAGAGCGTAGTAGACATTAAAATAAATAACAAGCGTCATGTTTCCAAACCAGAAATTATCAATATAGAAATTCCTCAAGGATCGTCATTGGGAAATATTCTTTTTTCATTTTTTGTTAATGATTTGTCCATGCTAGAGTTGGGCGGAGAGATTTTACAATACGCTGATGACACTACACTTATACTATCAAGTGACTCTTATGAAAACTTAGTATTGAAGTTGCGGAAAGCTCTAACGAATTTAAATCAATGGTTTAATATGAATGGGCTACAATTGAATAGTGATAAAACCAATATCATGTTCATAATCCTAAAGTCATCGAACTCCATCAACCGACCCATAGAATTAAGCGACGGAACTGAAATGTTGAGCACAACTAATGTAAAACTATTGGGCTTCCATCTAGATCATGCACTAAACTGGAAATGCCATATTGATGAAACTTGTAAAAAAATGGCAAAAGGTACCTATATATGCCCTAAAACAATTGAAACATGTAACATCTCCACAGAGCCTAAAAGAGATTTACTTCTCATATGTGCATTCAATTATGTCCTATGGAATAATCTTCTGGGGCTCCTCAACTGAATATCAAAGAGTATTAAAAATGCAAAAGCGGGTAATACGTGTACTAGTAAACGCTAAGTTTAGAGAAAGTTGTAGGGAACACCATAAGGACTTAAATATAATGACGTCGGTTGCTCTTTACATATTCGAAACACTAAAATACACAAGAAACAACATAGGCCGATACAAAATCGAAAAAATTAAGGAACGGCGAACGGGTCTGATAAAAACAAACATACAGCTAACGCATTCCAAACTATCAATGGCAAAAAGGCTTCCAACTAACATGGGTAGAGTTCTTTACAATAAGTTGCCAGAACATTATAAGACTCTACCGAGTGAGACAATGTTTTTAAATAAAGTGAGACAACTTCTTTTGAAGCGCACCTTGTACACCGTCAATGAGTATTTAACTTATGACTATGACTCTAGCAACTGACATTAAGCATAATCAATCTGTAATACGCTTCCCTGCTACCCCAGAACCAGAAACATATTATATTTAAGAATTAATACTAAAATTTCGATCCTTTGCGGATGTTACAAACCGTAAGGCTAATTTTGAATGTAGTTTTAGAACTTTAGCCATTTGACCTCATATTGTGAACATAACACAGAACTTGATTATGATCTAAAGTATTATTTATTTTAAATGTATTGAGAATTATGTACTACTATTATGTAAGACTCTGAATTTATCATTTGTGATCAGTTTATTAGCCCCTATACAGCAAATTTAATAACGGTAATTTAACTATTGTATTGAAATTGACGAGACATATTATGATCTACATTAAGTTTTGGTTGTAAATATTTTTGCAGCTAGGGTTAGTGTATGTGTTAATGTGTCAATAAATGATTATCTATCTATCTATCATAGTACATAATATGGATGGTGAAATTATTTAGATCATTCAGCAGTTTGATCAGTTTTAACGACTTGTAATCTTAAGTGATACTTTATTTATGACAATGCGGTCTGTCTACAATGGCAATCCAATCGCATTTTAAATCCCCTGATTTAAAAGGCTTATCTCATCTCCAATCTGTTTTATGACATACAAACATATAATTTTTTTACTAAATTTGCTGCGCCCTAAAATCTGCCGCCCTAGTCTTCAGCCTATTTCGACAATTCATCTAAGCAGTATATCCCATCACTAAATACATGTTTTACGTTACTTTAAATGCATAACATGTATCTTATTTTTATTTCAATTTAATTTTATTTGTAGACTAGAATAACCTAGTTGGGTCTCATTTAATTTACTGGTGCAGTTATTAATGATTAAACATATTAGAAATGTGGAGCATATGTACTACTAAGTAATACTATTTATTAGCAAATCGCAGCAACTTTCATGATACGTTTCGTGTTACGAAACTAGCTGTAACTTTTATACGGGTCATACTACAGCGCTCAGAGATAGTACGTATTAAGAACACATGCTTACTCGCTAACTTGCTTAGACGGCCAATTTTGAGATATGGGGCTATGAAGGTACATACAAACATTACTTTCTTCACCTATTTTCTAATAAGTGATTTTCACGTATGTTGTAAGCAATATCGCCCGAACCTGGTAACAAACATCAGCCAGGAGTTGCTCTGCACACATCGGAACCCAGTGGACGTCGCATATGCGCCGAGGGAAATATACTCCGGTATGTACTCCTCGGCGCCTCGTATAAAGTCCCTAGAGCAGAGAAGGTATAAGGGAGCGCAAATACCCAACACCCAACCAAACACCCTCTTTTTAGTTCACACTCAAGAGGAGAAGGAGACCCTGACAAACCAGGGTTATGGTTCAGGCACCGGGTCACGCATCCTTACCATCCATGAAGCTCAAGGACTAACATACGTGTCGGTAATCGCAATAAAAACTAAGGCAAACATGAAGCTGCACGAGAGCGTGCCCCACGCGGTCGTCGCAATCTCACGGCTCACGGGGACCTTCACATACTACGCTGACGACACCGACGACGCCATCGGTCGGTTCGTGCGGCGAGCGTTGTCTGCAACACCGAAGACCATCCAAGAGTTCAATATGCAGATGGCCATCAAGGATCAAGGATAGAAATGCAGTCGTGGTGGAGGCGCTGAGCCGGGAGGAGGCGACTCAGAAAATAAATTAGTCCTAGAATTAGCAAGAAAATGTTCCCTTCTCTCCCCTATTTCCTTTTCTTCTCCAATCCAAGATTCATGTATAAAAAAAGAAAACAAATGACAAAGGTCACGGACCCCGGAGTCTGTGGAGCTGTAAAAATCAAATAAAAAAAAAATTGGCAGTCATAGGAACTGCCGATAGAAGTGAAAACTTATAACTCAGAATTTGATAGCTTACCTTGGAAACTACACGGGTGTAACCGTAGGGCGTAGCCTCGCCATCATGCCATGGCAATCTAGAAATGCGTCAGCATTTCCCATTGGCTCACGCATTTCTAGATGGCCATGGCATGATGGCGAGGCCACGCCCTTTCAGCATTTCCCATTGGCTGACGCATTTCTAGATGCCCAATCGCAAAGGTCCCGAGTTTAAAAAAAAAAAAAAAAATTTTGGTGGACAATTCACACACAACACCATCTGGCCCCAAACTAAGCAAAGCTTGTATGATGGTGGTCAGACAGCTGATATAATACTTATATAGTTTTAAATACATACTTATTATACATAGAAACACCCAGACACAGTGCAAACATTTGAATTCATCACACAAATATTTGCACTGGGTGGGGATCGAACCCATGACCCTCGGCTTCGCAGGCAGAGCTACTACCAACTAAGCCACAAGGGCAGTTTACCCGAAGATTTCTTATAATACCCGAGCGTGACGCTAGAATCCAATTTACACCCCACGAAAAAATCTGTCTAGGCGCGGCTAAAGAAGTTTTCACCTCAAAAAAAAAACAATAAAGAAAATTACAATAATTATAGTTTTTTTTATCATCTTGTCATATTTCGTACAACCCAGCACGTTTGGTCAGTGACGTACACACTACACAGACAAGTCACGCGGTGCGCACGGCATGCACAACTCTGCTTGCGTGTGCAAATGTGTATTTTTGCTTGCAAGTAACAGACTAACAGTAGGTAAGTAGTAAACGACAGTTTAGGTGATTATCGTGTCGATATTTGCACTTTTGTATGGCATTGGTGCATCTGTTACGCAGTAACTATTTTCTGATCTGTGATTCTAGGTTCTAATAATGTTGATACTTAACAATGTTCATCCTATTTTTGACGTGATAACGTCTTATAATTCGATGAAGCCGGCTGCACGCCCGCAAAACATGACGTCATGTGCCGTTACCTCGCCTTATTACTTTTCGCACCGTCTAGTGAGTGAAATGTGGAAAAATGTATTACGTTCAAGGAGTCTGTCCATGTTTTAGAAAAGCGACGATATGAAGTTAAGAACTTGTGCTAGTACAATGATGTACCCAGAGATGGCGCTTTGAACAGCTTTTCAAAAACCTTCAGAATTTTTTACCTAGATGGCGCTTAACACAAATACTATGACCGCATTAAAAGGAAAAAGACGTTGTCACGTTCAACTATCGTCAGTAAACCGACTTTACAGACAACCATTTTTTTGTTAAATTGGCAGTCATAGGTGCTGGCAATGGAGGTGAAAAGTTATAACACGAAATTTGATGGCTCACTATGAAAATTACGCGGGTGAAACCAAAGGGCGCGCTGCTAGTTTGGAATAAATCTTCAAAGCATGGTCGTCTAGATACCTAAGTCTTCTAAACATAGCCATCAAAATTAGTATTTTAAGCATGGCCATCTAGAAATGCGTTAGGTCTCCAGAGTAGCGATTCTGAAACCATTCGGTTGCATCCGACACGGAATCTCATCTCTCGGTCTTTGTCTTATCTGTTTAGAATGACAAAGACCGAGAGATGAGATTCCGTGTCGGATGCAACCGAATGGTTTCAGAATCGCTACCCAGTTCACCCGAACATTTCTTTCATTTCATTTCGAGCGTGACGATGAACTTCATTCACAGAAGAAGTTTTCACTTCAAAAAACATTAATAAGCATTTTTTATTTACGACAACCCTACACGTTTAGACCGTCTGTAAATTGAATTTTAGCATCACGCTCGGGAATGATAAGAAACCTTCGGGTAACCTCGGGACAGTGAACTATAAAATGCTGAGTTATATATTTTCACTTTCATCGGTAGTTCCCAGCTTCCCAGCGAGCAACGCGCAAGGGACTAGGCATACACAGCGTTTCCCCACTGTCAAAGTACAAGTTCGCGTGGACCATAGAGTTTGATAGTATACTGTGGCGTGAAATACACTGAGGGGGGGGCTAGATTTGAATGGTGCTTTATTTTTTATGTGTTAGTGATTTGGCTGTGTGAGTATGATCGACAATGGATCCGTACAGGTATGTTTTGTATGCAATAGTGCGTCTTTGCGCTAGGTAGTGTCCAACTTTCCCCTCCCGCAAGAAATGACAGTAAGATTTGAACAATATTAATTAGCTAAGGCTCCCATTCCGTGCTTGCGCGGAAGATCGAGTTGCTCGATGGTAGTTCCTATAACTGCCAATTTTTTTTCTTTGTATATTATGTATTACATTTATTTATTTATTACTTATATATTGTATAATACCGGTCATACCCTCCGCACCTGCACCCCACAGCCAAGATGCCCACCCTTCTTGCCCTTTTATCTATCGAACTTCTCGTAACTTGAAAAAGCGACACCGTTTCATAGTTAACGTTCCAAAGACACGAACGAGGAGGGTTGACTCCAATTGTGCAATTAGAACTGTGAAAATTAGATGTGGAATGCGATGCCCGAGTAGGTTTGGCCGATTTCGATTTTAGTGTATTCAGGTCGAGAGTGAATTGGTTTCTTCTAGGTAAGCACGCTCCATCGTAGACTAACTGGGTCGTTTTAGTAGTGGTAGGATTATTTGCAGAGTCCGCCTGGAGAAGTAGCTACAAAACCAATGCCAGTTATTCTACAGCTGAACAGTAATGTGCAAACATCACTCTATGAAGTTATGTTATACTTACCTACAGATAATAAGGAAAATATGTACTCACTTAACTATAATCCACAGACCAGGTAGAGAGCTATAATCTAATTAACTATTACCTACTTAATTATAAGGTACCTACCTACCTGCAACCTACAACTATTATACAACATGTATTTTGTTGCACGTCCGTTAGGACAAACTGTTGATCCCAAAGTTTAAAACACCATCAAAGTAGGTACGTACACGATTTTAGGCACGGTTATACCATTTATTTCTATTGAAGTGAAAACTTCTTTAGGCGCGCCTAGACAGATTTTTCGTGGGCTGTGAATTGAATTCATTCGTCACGCTCGGCTATGATAAGAAAGCTTCGGGTAAACTCGGATCGAACCATCTAGAAATACGTCAGCCAATGGGAAATGCTGAAAGGGCGTTGACAGGCCATCATGGCATAGCCATCTAGAAACGCATCAGCCAATGGGAAATGCTAACGCATTTCTAGATGGCCTTGCCAAGATGGCGAGGCCAAGCCCTCCTGTTACACCCGTGTAGTTGCCAAGGTAAGCTATCAAATTCTGAGTTATAAGTTTTCACTTCTATCGGCAGTTCCTATGACTGCCAATTTTTTTCACTGTGTTCCAGTTTGAAGGACAATATTTTCACGTTATATTCCTAAGCGTAGAGATCCATTATCTTATATCTTTGGGTGACGCAGTGCAGCGCTAAGGATTGATTTGGACTCTTCATGTTCCAATAGCTGTGTGACACTGCTGTTATAGGCAGACGTGCTGCTTGCCGTCACACATCTCCTGCTCATCCCGTCACTATAAAAAAAAGCAGTCACAGGAACTGCCGATGGAAGTGAAACTTACTTTGGAAACTACGCGGGTGAAACCGGAGGGCGTGGCTAGGTTAGGTTTTAGATGACCATTGGCCATGACCAATCCAGAAATGCTGACGCATTTATTTCTAGATGGCCATACTCATGGTCCCGAGTTTACCCGAATATTTATTATCATTCCCGAACGTGACGCTAGAATTAAATTCACATCCCATGAAAAATCTGTCTGTGGCGCACCAAAAAGGAGTTTTCACTTCAAAAATCGAAGCGAAGACGCAGTTAGCCACAAGAATAAATAAAACTGAAACATAAATAAAACTCAAGGACTAATTTATTATACCGTCTATTGAAAACAACCGATAGGCGCGGTAAAACCCGAGCTGGGTAAAACCAGGGAAGATTATCTGGGTTTTACCGTTGCATCATCTATGTTACATACTGTTTACATGCGTACCTAAATCGGCAATAATATTATTGTGCTACACATTCGTGCGAAAATTATGAAAACATGAAACGAGGTTGCGCAAAAAAGCTGTACGAAAGCGAAAGAGACGCGTAGTAGTTATCATCCTATTAATATTATAAACTAGCAGTGCTCTGCGGTTTCCCGTAATTTTATAGGGATAAAAAGTAGCCTATGGGTTATTCTAGACTATAATCTATCTGTGTTCCAAATTTCAGCCCGATCCGTTACGAAGTGATTGAGAAACAAACATCCAAATATTGACATTAAATTTAAAATATTACTAGCAGCGCCCTGCGATTAACCGCGTAGTTCTCGTTGGCTTGTTACCGTTATTTTACCGGGATAAAAAGTAGTATAAATATGTGTTCTTCCAGCCCATAATTTACCTGTGTTCCAAATTTCAGCTCGATCCGGTTATACATTACTTATTTATTTATTTTTTCATATTACGACGTGATTGAACAACAAACATCCCTACATTGACATTTATAATATTAGTAGGATTCGAAAGTTTGTTGCTCAATAACGTCAATGTAGAAAGTACCTTTTTACATAAAAACACATGGGTACGTATATGCTGATTGTAATTCTTCCACATTCATTGATTCTATCACCGCCGCATTTCTGTTTTTGATGGTAATCTACGCAGCCTGGTCTACTCCCCAAATCGAAGATTTTGTGGTCAACACAAAAGTTGAAAGAAGGCTATAATCTGCATTGCAATAGATATTTTTATGGTGTAGACTGTAAAGCTTCAGGGCGAGCAGGACGTTGAAGCTTGAGATGTGCCTAATGGTAAGCAACACGCCAGTCCGTAACAGAACTTTGTCACGCAGCCATTGGAATGGAATACGAAGAGTCAAAAATACCTAGTACTGCACTCGTCACGCAGAAATATAAGATACTGTTATAAAAAAAACTGACAACATGCGCAATAACTAGCAAAGAAAGGAGAATAAATAACAACTATGGGATTCATGTAAGAGATTATAATTCCATAGGAAAACAGGTTAACAATTATCAACAGCCGACGCGAAACTTTTTGAGCCGTCAGAAAGTCCGAGAGAAAACCGCGCATAATTGTTTTTTTTTTCAAGTAGAGACAGGATGAGTAAGTCTTGGGCTGCCCATAAAAGCACAGCGTCACTATACAACATGACGATCATTGAGAGTTCGAAAGGTCACAGGATATAATTAAATATTAATTGAATTGTAAAATTATTGTAATTTTAAATTTATAATTATTAATAATGTATATGTACTTATACAATTTCTCACACACACTACCGTGTGTTAGTGACAACATTAAATTGACTTGTAACTTTGTGTTATCAATAAATGATTTGTATTTGTATTTGGATACATGATCCCGTTCCCCCAAATCCTAAACGTCAAATTGACAAAACTTCGAAGAAATTTACAAAGTAAAACCAACTGTTCCCCCTAGCCGTGATGGATTGGTTTGTTAACATGAAGGGTGCTTTTTATGTTCCGTTTGTTGTAGGTATAACATGTGCAAAAAATAGGTGTAGTAATTTAATCGACATGTATTTATTTGAGGCTGCGACCGCGCCTGATCATCTATTCTATGCCTGAACACAGCACAGCTGAAAAGCGTAAACAAGATGGGAGCTCAAAAAGTTTTGCGTGAGATAACACATTAGATCAGACTAAGCTTATTCAGTAGTTGACGCACCATCATTGTAATTCCACTCTTGGATGGGGAAGTACATCTGCATCAACGTCTCATAAATATCCACATCTTTCTCCAAAAACGTGCAGAAGATAACTCTCTTCATTTCGTCGTCTTCTTCCAAAGCTTTTCTAGCAGCTCTGAGGGCAATGTGAGCGGCCAAACGGTTGGGAAAGCCGTAGATACCAGTCGAAATGCAGGGGAATGCGATCGTCTTTAGTTTGTTTTCCTTTTGCAGAGCAAAGCAGTTCTCGTAGCAAGCTTTGAGTTTGGCTTCAGAACCGTCCTGCGGTCCTACTGTGTGGATTACGTCTGAAAGCGGAAGTTTTATAAATAATCTATGAATTAAGGCTTATTTATATAATAAGCCGTGGTGGCCTTATATGTATAACGTGCGATTTAGGATCATAAGCTCGTAGGCTCCAATCCCACCTACAAAAACGAGTATTTTTCAAAGTCCAGTTTGTCATCACACACTGGTTTTAATGGTAAAGAACCGGGTGTGTTCCAAGACATATTTCGAGAACGTGTAGGTATTATCCGCTAAACCGGACTTGGCTAACGTGGTGTAAGTATAGTTGGGTTAGTAACTTAGGATAGCAGAAATCGTGGATTATGGCCTTGACACAGATGGCCAGTCCCAGCAAGGGGAACATTCATTAGACTGCCTATGTTTTATACGTTAAACTACAACACAAAGAGGCTTACATTGAGCTGGCAGGTTATATCCGCCAGTTATTCTCGCTTCTCCTGTAGGGCAGCCTCCAAGGGTATTGCATTCCTCCTGAAATTTTTAATGTCAATTCTAGATGTCTAAATAGATAGTTTGAGCTGAGGCATCTAGAAGAGATATTCGAAGTAGAATTGCTAAATTGTTTGTGGATGTTTCGCTTGCCTGTAAAAATGAGCCGGCAGCATTGTGTATGGCTCCGTCTACCCCACCACCTGCTTTCAGTCTTGAATTAGCCGCATTCACGATTGCATCAATCTGAAACAATCAATCGTTATTTGTGACCTGATTTCTGCTGTAATTGAGCTGCGAACATTAAATAATATAATAGTATATATTGCGAGTCTAATTCTAATTCAGGGTGGGGGTGAATGGCCTGCACTGACGTCCCGCTAGGGGTGTATTGTGCACTTCCCCCCTGCCAGCCTACCCAAACCAACCGAGCTCCTTAAAATAGCGGAGGACAGCCTTGGGTCGCTGGCATATCAGTTCCAGTCCCGTTTCGTCAGATGTAATGCGTTCACGTAATTGATTTGGAGTTTCTTCAAGTAGTCCTGATCTTGATCTAATACTTTCTGTGGCTTCACAGCGCAAGAGCACATGTTCCACAGTTTCATTCTCCTGCAAACAGCCCCTGCATAGGGGGCTGTCTGTAGATCCTATTTTGTGGAGATGATAGTTCAACTCACAGTGGCCTGTGATTAAACCTATCATCAGACGAAGATCAGATCTTGTCAGATCTAGCAGTTTATTTGTTGTTTTTCTTTCTATGAGCGGGGACACAGTTCTTGTGTTCTTGTATTGCGAGTCTGTAAAATGAGGCTATTTGCAAAAGGACGAAAGTAAAGTAAACAAGCTGAAGTGGCAATGGGCAGGCCACATCGCTCGCAGAGCTGACAACAGATGGGGAAGAAAGGTTCTCGAGTGGCGACCACGAACCGGAAGACTCAGTGTTGGACGGCCTTCCACTTTAATTCATTTAATTTGAAGCTGTAGTGGTTGTTAAGTATGTGAAAAAAGGGGGCGCTAAAGAATAATTTATTCTCGAAGTGGGCAGCAGACAAAATAAGTTTGAGAACCCCTGCACTACACGGACAGAAGACATCACAAAGGTCGCTGAAAACCGCTGGTTACACAGGAACGTTCGTTGTGGAAATCTATAGGCGAGGCTTATGTAGGTTCAACAGTGAACGTCTTGACATCATCATCAGCCGATGATGATGTCAAAGCTTTAATTTTTTATATTTTATACTATAAAATAATAAATTAACCCTAGAATGGGCGCGCTATGAGCATTTTGCCGCCCTCATCAAAAACACGTAAATAATTTTGAAAAGAAATACACATCAAATTTGCGCGTTTTAGCTGCTGCCCCTCCCATACCTTCGTTAGCAACCCGTGCCAAAAGGCTATGCGTTACCCACGCGCGGGATACCGTCGCAGGAGGATGTTTTTACAATCGGTCGTCGTCAAGCGGCAATTCGCTCAGTGCGCGCCCACCGGCGTAGTTAAAAATGGTCTTTTTTTTTGTAAAACTGAAACTTAGCTTATATGTTTGTATAAACTAACAAAAACGGGTTTACAATATCAGTATTTAAGAAATGTCATGTGATTTTGATAAATATAAGTTTAGATATATAGAACAGTTAATGCTACTCTTACAGTATTAGAAAGGTAGCGGTGGCTTTGGTCTACCCATGTATGAACTTGAAGTGATCTAGACATTTAATATTCCTCTTAGTAACACCAAACTACTTGTTTAGTACTTATTAAGAAAGCTATGTTAGGTATATGTATAAACAATTTTCTAAAAAAAAAACAACTGACTTCAAAAAGACAAATAGGCAATCAAAAGCGACAAATAAACTGATATAATTATTATACGGGCTACTCACTCATCTATTTGAATTTGGTCAGGTTATCCGAAATTATTTATACATAATATACATTATTCCTCACACAGAGTTCGATTACTACTTTTATTTTTTATCTTTGATTTATTAGTTATTTGTACTTTAGTTAAAACTTAGGGAATAAACTAAATAAAAGTTGTATTCCTACTTTAAAAATCTTTACTGAAATGGAGCGGCATAATGCTACCCATTTATGCCTACTGACGTTTCTCGAAGAGATAAACCCACTCTTGGGTTAAAATATTTTGGAAAGTGATGTTTTGTAACACTTGCTTACTTGTTATTTAAATGTAACAATAGTAAAGGTTTTCATTATCAAGGTTGTGAGATATTTTTAAATGAACTAAAAGTAAAGATAAACAAGTCACACACCTACTGATAATGGTGCTTGTTGCCTAAAGTTAATAAATTGAACTGATTAAAAACTGGACAACAATGATCTCTGCTGTTGTACAGTTGAAATTGAGATTTTACATTTTTTAGTCCAACAAGCATCAACAATTTAACTACGAAACTTTGTGGGCACACATAGTGCATGATTTTGCCACCTATTTGTTGTTGAAAGAGTTCAATGATTTTGCTGAAATAACAACCTCAGGCAACCTGTTCCAGTTGTAAACCTCTCTGTTGATGAGGATGTGATGTGGAGTGTTTGTCAGTCAGCAATATTTACTTATTTAATTCTTGAATACTAAATAATATAAAATTTGATTATAGCCTCAGGGCTGATTGCAAATGGATAAAATAATTAAAAAATAAAAAAAGTTGAATAATGGCTATTAATGTGGTTTAGCTTCACAACTCTGCCAATACATCCCGCTTATTTTTATTTTGTATATTCCACCATTATATTAGGTTTTTTTTTTAAATAAAGAGTGACGAGACGATCAGGACATGTGCCTGATGGAAAACAACATGCCTGCCACATAACAGCACAGTGACACGCAGTTATTGGAGCATGAAGAGTCCAAATCATTACCTAGCACTGCACTGCGCTCGTCACCCAGAGATCTAAGATGTTATATCTGTAAGCCCTGTAATTTCTCTGGAAACATTGCCTTTCAAATCGATAAATAGGTATGTGAAATGTACAAAAAATCTTATTGCTGCATATGCATTTTTACCAGCTATCTTTTGTATAAGCAGGAACAAAGTCAAAGTTCTTTATTCATAAATGTACAATTTACACGTCAAATATTAATGAAATAAAAAAACAAAGGAAATTGCATACAAATAGTATACATTTTCAAAGGAACATAGTTGACTCACATAGACATATTTGTGATTTACCAAAATTTTCCTTGTAGAAAGGTTTGAGTTCTAGCTAGCACCATGAATCACTAACAAGTCAAATTTGGATGTCCGACAGTATGTCACCTTGATTTTTTAGCTGCGATTTAATCAACCATTCATTAACAGAAAACAATAACATTGGTTCCTGTATCTGTCTGTAGTTAGAACTAATCATTTGTTTTTCAGAAAACGGGAAAACACTTATAATGCACTGAACGAAATTCACCACCCAGAATATCTACACAAACCTCCTAATTTGACGGTATACCTTTCTACGTGACATTGGCAGAATTGTGAGGCTAAACCACAATAGAAGCCATAAACCAAGAGTTGAATAACATTGGTGTTTGATACAAAGCTAAGGTAATAAGTTAACTTCATAGTTTTTTAGGTACATAAATGCAAAAGGGTGGTCACATATAAACCTATAATGTTTAAAAAAGATATACAGATAGAAAGCTTACAGCATAAGAGCACGGCTATTCAGCATCCAAAATATACAATGTTATATGTATGTATGTACTATGCAAATATAATGTGTATCCAGAATCTTATTAGTAACTAGCTGTTACCCGCGACTTCGTCCGCGCAAAATAAATACCAAGGTAACTCAGGAAGTACCTATTTTCATACCCAGATACATTTACGGTTACTAAAAACAGCTTGCAATAAAACAATTTCATACAATTTCATCAAAATCGGTTCAGTTGCATAGGTGTGAAAGCGTAAGAGACATTCGTCCCCCATTCCCACTCCAATTTCATCCCCATACAGTTCGAAATTACAAAATTGCTAGAACAAACATTCAACTTATTGCCTTCGTGCCAAGTGCCTATAGGTATAAAGAGTTTCATAGCTTTATCTTCATCGATTGGGAACTTCCATATTGACATTTATCCCCCATTTCAACTCTAATTTCATCCCCGTACAGTTCGAAATTACAAATTTTTTTGACTGGCCTTGTGGCTTAGTGGGTAGTAGCTCTGCCTGCGAAGCCGAGGGTCGTGGGTTCGATCCCCACCCAGTGCAAATATTTGTGTGATGAATTCAAATGTTTGCACTGTGTCTGGGTGTTTCTATGTATAATAAGTATGTATTTAAAAATATATAAGTATTATATCAGCTATCTGGCCGCCATCACACAAGCTTTGCTTAGTTTGGGGTCAGATGGTGTTGTGTGAATTGTCCACCAATATTTATTATTTATTATTATTATTATTAATTGTTAAAACAAACATGTATTTGCTTCGTGTCAAGTGCCTATATACAGAGTTTCATGGTTTTATCTTCAACGATTGGAAGCTTCCATGTATACTTTCATCCCCCATTTCAATCCCAATTTCATCCCTATACAGTTCGAAATTACAAAATTGCTAGAACAAATATTCGTTTGCTTCGTGTCAAGTGTCTATATTCAGAGTTTCATGGTTTTATCTTCAACGGTTGGGATTTTCCATGTTGACATTCATCCCCCATTTCAACCTCAATTTCACCCCCGTACAGATCGAAATTACAAAATTGCTAGAACAAACATTCGTTTGCTTCGTGTCAAGTGTCTATATTGAGAGTTTCATGGTTTTATCTTCAACGGTTGGGATCTTCCATGTTGATATTCATCCCCCATTTCAACCCCAATTTCACCCCCGTACAGTTTGAAATTACAAAATTGATAGAACCTACATTCGTTTACTTCGTGTCAAGTTAGTGTACTAAATTCAGAGTTTCATGGTTTTATGTTCAACGGTTGGGAACTTTCATATTGACATTCATCCCCCATTTCCACCCCAATTTCACCCCCGTACAGTATGAAATTACGAAATTGATAGAACGAACGTTCGTTTGCTTCGTGTCAAGTGTCTATATGCAGGGTTTCATGGTTTTATCTTCAACGGTTGGGAACTTCCATATTGACATTCATCCCCCATATCAACCCCAATTTCACCCCCGTACACTTCGAAATTACAAAATTGATAGAACAAACATTTAATTGCTTCGTCTCAAGTGTCTAGATACAAAATTTGATGACAAAAATCACGAATTTTCATACAACCGTTCATCCCTTGTTTCACCCTCTTGGGGGTTGAATTTCGCAAAACCCCGTCTTAGCGAGCGCCTACGTGCTAAAAGGGACCTCCACGCAAAATTTCAGATTCCTAGCACTTGTAGTTTCTGAGATTCCTTGATGAGTGACCTTTCGCTTTTATATATATAGATGTAGACTGTGTCAATTGAAAACTTACTCAATATCTATAATTTAAAAAAAAACTAAACAAAAAACACATAAAAGTTGGATAATGTTTTACAAAATATTTGAATTTATGCTCATGTACCATATTATTACCATGTTCTTTATCTTGATCAATGTATCTTCTTTTTTACAAACATACTCTTTGATCTTGATGTATGCATAGATTTAGACTATGCATGTTCAACTTCCCAAACTTCAAGGTGCACGGAATTATGTCATTGTTGAAAGAGTGAGCTCACTCTTTCCATTCTAGTCGGTTGCAGGAAGCAGTGAATGCCGGACATTTTTACCTAGATTGTACACTATTCATTGTCAACAGCCAAAATAAGTAGGTAGAACCACAGCATACCTCACCACTAGCGATTCTAGGGGTCAAGTAGATTGGTGGTGTGTAAATCACATAACTACAACAAACAGAGACAGTTTATTACCAATTTCAATATGCTCAGGGCACGTCCATTGGTTTATATTGATGCCATAGGTATACCATGTTCTTCATCTTGATCAATGTATGTAAGTACTTATTTCTTACAAACATACTGTTTGATCTCGATGTATGTACAAAAAAGATAAACTCGTAAAGTTAAAGTGAAAACTCTACAAGATTCTAACGAAAAAAAGTTTGTAAAAGTTACCTCCAATTTCGTAATGTCTCCTCTGAACAAAGAAACTTTATCTCTAAGTTCTATGTTCCTATTCTGATCAAATCTACACTTCTTGAATTCTGTCAGATCATCCAAAGTGTGCTTCTTCGATTCAATATTCTTATTTTTAACTACATACACGTTCCAAGGGTCGACTTGGTCCAAATTAATGTAGTCTTTCGCTTTATACAGCTTTCTTTTCTCTTCTAACGGCAGCTTCAGGACTTGATCCTTCTCGTCCAACCATTTGCAAGACGTCGTCATTTTTTCACTCGAAAAGAATCTCTTCAATACTTTGCGAAACCACGACATGAAAACAAATCAAGAAATGAAAAACTGACAGCTATGAACGAAATAACCGGTGATCTCGGCAAAGTGCCGGTGACCGAATGCCAAAAAAATAAATAAAAATAAAACTTTATTTGACAATGACTACTGGAAATATCTGTCACTTTTAAAGATAGAAACGAGAAAAATACCAGTAAATCGTTTTAAAATCGACTTAACAACTACTACCAAGCCATTTAAACACAGATATATTACTCGACACAGTAAAATTTTTAGAGAAAACTCATAATTACCAACGGTGTTGCTCATAAAAGTATGATTAATCCTATTACTACAAACTTACGAACTAAAATCTAAACGAATAGAATTAATTTAGTCGATAGTTATTGCGTCATTAGTATCGACGTCACAAGGTTTCATAAAAAGAGAAGTAATTGCCATAATACAAATATTTTTCTGCTTAAGCAATCTTTTTTTCAAACAATGTAACAAACTTTGGTTCAAATGGTCAGTAGAATTAAGTCTTTATATACTTAACACGATTTTTTAAAACTAATTATATTGAAAAAATAACATAATTATTTTTATTATTTAATAATTAATTATTATACACTCATTTATTTCCTTTCTTAATATCTAAGTTTTTTACAATACATATGAAAATAAATATAAACATTATAAAAAACTTAAAAACTAGAGTGCCGCCAGCAGCGGGGCAGGGCCCAAGCTACCGGTGGTTAGGGCTGCAGAGTAAGGAACCTCCTGACGATGCGCGCTGTGTCGAGGATGACCGCCTTCTGTATCTGACCCTTAATCCAACCATCTAGCGAAAGTCTCTTAAGGTGTTGGTCGAGACTTTTCGCTACAAGGCCGTTTGCCGACACAACTATTGGGACTATGATCGTCGAATCAACATCCCACATGGTGGTAACCTCATGAGCCAAGTCAAGGTACTTGCTAAGCTTGTCCTTCTCAGCTTTCACGAGGTTCTCGTCATGTGGTACGGTGATATCGACGATCACAGCCCGGCGCTGATTATTATTATAGATCTTCACATAATAAGAAAATGTTTATTTTTTGGTATTCGATAAAAATGAAGCCGGAAAATATTATCTCCTAACTCCTTACATAATTATGAATTGATGTTTTGTCGTACTGGCTGCTTTGATGGCAAATATTTCCTCTTTAGTTAGGGATTCCAATTTCACATTTATACTAGGAAAACTTGAAGCATCCTGTTTTTACTAGTACAAGTTTCGAGTTTCATCGTAGGCAGAAAGAGAGTATGTATATACATTTTAGAATTATGCACGTTTGTTCAAAATAACAAACAAATTTATTTCAACGACAAATCGACTCGTTCAGATAATCTACGCACAAAACACAAATATAATTTATGTGTACATCAAATTAACAACACAGTATACGAAAAAAGTGCATTCGCAAATGCCATTAAGATCTTCAATCACTTACCACTAAACCTGAAAACCATAACGGGTAATGCATTTAAAAACAGTCTTAAAAAATGGTTGATCTCTGAAGCATATTATGATCTCAAAGAATATTTTAATAACGCAAACATAGTATAAATAGTAAAAATTATGACTAATTTTGAAAAATTAGAATTGTAAATATATTTTTAATGTTGTATGTTGTTGGTATGTTGTTTTTATGCTGTTTTTTAATGTTGTAAAGAGTAATGAACAAGTTTAGTTTTATTTTAATAGTCACGACCAAATATTCTATTTAAATTTGTGTCGTAATGTTAATTAAGAGTTTAAAATGTTAGATTAAGTAATTATTGTATTTTCTCAACGGTCCAAAATATTGTATGTTCGTAATGGACAAAACTGTTGGAACTTATAAAAATTGTAACATCATATACCTACTCTGTACACAGTTTACACAATAAAGCATATTCTATTCTATTCTATTCTAAGGGCGAAAAATAAATATTCTGACTGACTTGGCAATCGCACTAAATAATCTAATTTATTTATGTATCACCCGTGAGATAGTTCTCCCGTTTGTTGTTTTTGAGAAGGCCGAGTATATATTTATATATCAAAAAAGTTTAAGATTTTTAAAATTACCGACTAACTAACCGACTTGATATTACATGGATCTCACAACTTTTTACTGCAGAACAACTGAGTTACGAGACTTGTTTTTGAAGTGAAAACTTCTTTAGGCGCGCCTAGACAGATTTTTCGTGGGGTGTAAATTGAATTCTAGCATCACAATGCTAGAATTCAATTTACACCCCATACTCGAGTATGATAAGAAATCTTCGGGTAAACTCGGGACCTTGGCGATTGGGCATCTAGAAATGCGTCAGCCAATAGGAAAACTGAAAGGGCGTGGCGTCGACATCAAGGTATGGCCATCTAGAAATGCGTGAGCCAATGGGAAATGCTGACGCATTTCTAGATCGCCATACCATGATGGCGAGGCCACGCCCTCCGGTTACACCCGTGTAGTTTCCAAGGCTTACCTTGGAAAATCCTAATCAAATTACATAAATAAATTACCTATCAAATTCTGAGTTATAAGTTTTCACTTCTATCGGCAATTCCTATGACTACCAATTTTTTATTACAAGTATCGTTGTTCATCATGGAATATATTTATATTATAATGTTGTTTAAAATTTCGCGATTTGATATATTGAAAACATCATATATATCTTAATCAAACAATGAGTTAGTTGTAATTAAATTTGCATTATTAGATTAATTTAAATCGTGATTAACCCTCGTATAACATAAACATTGTGTGAAACATTTATGTTAGAAGTTAGAACGACACATTGTGCTATTGCTGTATTAGCAGTAGAGAGTAGACTGTAGATGTAGACTACTTTACGGAAAAGCTGGCAACATAGAACCACCTAAAATTTGCCGAACGAAAATTCTCCACGTCGTGAGCGGCGGTTTTATCGTGAATTGGTTGATTTTAATCTAGAATCCATGTAAATTCTGGGTTGTGTGCCAAAATAAAAACACTTTAGTGCGTGGTCACTGCAGTATTTACTGTATTGGTGTAATATAACGGCCAGGTAAGCGGTATACCGCGGACGCTCAAAGTTAAAAATTCATTGAAAACCGGTGTTTCATTTTATTTATTGTTTTTCTTTGCAGTATGAAGACCATAGGCCTTCTTCTGGTCGCCGCACTAGCAGTCTCCTTTAGCGATGCAGTGGATAGAAATAATTTCAAGACATGCGACCAGGCAGGATTCTGTAAAAGGCTTCGAAGTTTTAAGCCTGAAAAGTCACAGTACACTCTAAATTTGGATTCTGTCCTTGTCCACGGCAATGTTCTGTCTGCGGAGGTTCTCACCGTGGACACTTCTACTGAAAAGAAGACCGTTTTGGTGAGTATTTTTTTTTATAGTATTTTGGCAGGTAGGCATGTAAATTTTATGTCTCAGGTTTGGGCATGAGCCAAAATATTTCTAATAATTATAAAGTGCACTGTTTCATTTCAAGATCATGTATTTAATTATTAGATCACTATACAATTCACAAAACATGATTTCTATTATAAGTATGTGAGTAATGTGTTGAATACAACAATGAAGCTATAAAGTATAATGGGCCTATTTTTCATACAAAAATATATTTAAAGGAAAAAAATCTGATCAGTAAAAATGAAGAAAGCAAATTTTTCTTAATTTTATGTTTCTATACTGCTCTTTAATAACATCACAGACGTGACAGATATGCCAATACTTTTCTTAGTCTCTGAAAAATGGTTTTGCATTGAACGAGAAATTTGGAGAATTTAACATAAGAATCTAATGTTACTGCACTGCTATCATTAATTTTTGGATATTAACAATGGTTACATGTCCGACTGAGACCCCAATACTACCATTGAGTTTAGTGCACTAAGTTACAACATAACCTCACTAAATATTCCATACATATAGTTTTCAAGATACAAAAAGGCCATTTTGATAGTAAAAATCGAAGAGTATAAGAGAGACGTACTTATTAGCATTCCATGGATTCACCGTGCGGGTGCCGGGTCCATCGTGTGGCAGAGAGAGAAATCTCGAATAGACCCCAAGACTTGTGACTCGGGTGTAGGTTTAAAAGGGGTTTATATTGACGTACGTCAACACTCACCTTCACTACTCGTATTTCTCTCCCTGCCCAGCCAAATCCGATATGATCCTACTAGTGCAGCTTTAGATACTCATTCTAGTATAGAACTTACTGCACTTCTGGACAATCCAAGGTCTTTAAGCAGGTTATAGAGAGATTTTGCTGGTATACCTCTCGCTCCTACTTCTACAGCGTATAAATTAGCTACATAGCCATTTTTTGTTAATTCCCATAGATAGCCATAGATTAAAGAAAGACTCCAGAATGTACCTTGAAATGATACTGAAACTAACAATCCTGGTCATATTAAAAACACGAAAGTTAGTAAGAATGTATAGATGTATGTTTGTTATGCTTTCACTCAAAAATTACTGTAGGGATTTGTATGAAATTTGGTACATAGATAGATAATAGGCTGGAATAACATATAGGCTATTTTTTATCCCAGGAAAATAATGGGATTGGGAACTATGCGGGTGAACCATTAGCTAGTAAAATAATAATTAATTACATATTATGTGTTTTTACTAGAATATGTTGAGAGTATTTCTCTAATTTCTAAACAGCCTTTTACTGTTTGAGATAATAATGCTAGTATTGTATTTTATAGAACTGAATCTAAATCAATATAACTGGACGTCTATTCTATTCTAAAAAAAAACTTTTTTTTTACTTTTCCTACTCTTGTTCTACTTCGTTTCGTCCGATACAACATTGTTTAATGTTTAAAGGCTTAGAACATTTACACAGATTAAAACAATGGATTGAAGTAAAATCGGAGTTGGAAAGTTGCGAGTTGATTTCGAAACTGTTTTCGTAGATAGAGAGTAGACGTCCTATTTTTTATACTATGATAAAACTACTCTACTCTGATAAAAAACCAATGACATAACTTACACACTTAGAACAAAGACATGCTTGCTTAGACAAAGGATTCATTTCAACTTTTTTCTAATGCCTTCCATATTTGGTAATGTTATTATTTTTGTCAGTGTCTCAATGTATTAACAGGGTAAGCTAGTATTAAGGGGGCGCCTAAAGCCAGAAAACGAAAAAAAGGACATTTTCGACGCCGCTCACTGAAGTTAAGAAACTAAAAACTATGACAAAAAAAATATTGACGTGTGGGTACAATCAAGAGGAAGCACAATAACCGAATAGAATTTTAAAAATAGATCAGAGTTTTTTACAATAAAAAAATAAAAATGACACCGAAAAAACCCGTTTTAATTCGAGTACTCGAAATTATCAGCGATGACCCCACATTATTTTTTGGTAATAAAATTCCTATTTGTACGTTCTAGTAAAGTAACCGAACACTTTTTTAAATTTATGTTTAGTTATTGAGTAATTAAATAAAACTTGGTCAAAAATGGACTCCTGATTAAATATTGATTTTGCCTCCAAACTGTGTCATGCTATTCTCGACTTTATGTACATCACATTAAGAAACGCGTCGCGCGGGTGAAATCTGATTTTTTCCTGGCTTTAGGCGCACTCTTAAAGACATATAACTTTTAATTCAAACTGAACATTTACCCCCATTTTGATTTGTTTTAGATTTGTGAAAAAAGTGTACTGAAATTTTAAATTCTCTATCTGATGACTCATTAACCCCATACTCTCATATGGGAGAAAGTGGGACTAGTCTGTGTGTTTTGTATTTTTTTTTCCTTTTGTTGCATTCACTCAATTCAAAGTAAAAGAAATTATTCCATTCACATGTCAAAATCAGTAAAAAAAACCATGGTTTTCTATTTTTTTTCTAAAAATACCATGATGTTGCCATCTTACTTTTGATAAATTAACATACTATATTTCACACCATTTAATTAAGAATACACGATAAGAAAGCAATAAAAAGTGTAACAATTGGCAGCCTTGTAGGTGTAATAGAAAACATTCACCATCATACTAATATTGTAGATGTTATAGTTTGTAAGGATGCATTGTTTTATGCAGTAGCTACTGTGAATGGTTTGGAATGCATCTATACATACAATTAAATAAAATTGTGTTGTCTGCATTTAATATCAAATTAACAGCATTTAAGTTCAAATAAAAGTATGTACAATACTTACATCTAAATAACTGTTTTTAAATCTTTTGTATGTTTGTTTGTTCCGCCTAATCTCCACAATGGCTGGACTGCTTATGACGGGATTTTCACTACTTTTAAGACATAATGTAGCTACTTTTACTTGAGAAAAATAATTGGAGTTCCGTGAAAAACTGAAAACCCTTAAAACGAGAATGAAGCCACAGGCACAGCTAGTCTTAAATAATAACATGGCTACAAAAAATATTCAACCTGCTTTTCATTTATCTAATTAATGATATGACAACTTTAACTTTTTCCTATGGCTTCCAATTGGTTATAACGGTTTAGGACTATTTCCAGAGTCTGCCAGGAGAAGCAACATACTTTTGCCAGTAATTCTGCCGCTTAGCAGTGAACTGCAAACATAACTGTGTTCCAGTTCCAGAATAGTTCCAGAATTATCCAAAAGTTAATTCCAGAATTAGATCTCTAATGAACGTTTTTTTATTTCTTTCCCTAGTGGCACTACACATTGAAGCTGTCAGCCATCGTGGATGGAACATTCAGAGTGGAACTGGACGAGTCGGAGCCTTTGTACCCTCGGTACAGGACACAGCTCGCCTTAGACGGAGAACCGAAGGCTGATGGGTATGTTTTATTACATCAAATTATTGTATTAATTAATACGCGTGTTTATTTATATTACTCACACCACTGCCTATCATCAACAGCCCACTAAACGTTCCCACCGCTGGGACTCGGGGCCTTCTCTCGCAAGGAGAGAGTTAAGGCCATAATCCACCACGCTGGCCCAGTGCGGGTTGGCGGATGACACATGACTTCGAAAGATTCTAGGTACATGTCGGTTTCATCACGATGTTTTCCTTCACCGTTTTTAAGTTAGCGGCATTACGCACATGACTTCGAAAAGACAGTGGTGCGTGTGGGGGGTTTGAACCCGGGGTCTCCGGATCGGCAGCCGCCAACACCACCACTGCCCAAAATCTTACAAATCTAGTTTCCTTATGAATCTAAGGTTATCTAGAACAGATCGCTTTTAGCGATAAGATCGCCTTTTGTGCCTATTATGTTGTTATTTTATGTGTAACTTATTGTCAACTTTGTTTGTGGGGCTAATAAATTGTTTTGTATTGTATTGTACAGTGCGCTAAACTTATCTGTAGAATGTAACAATGGAGCCATGATCGAAAAGTGTATTCACCTATTATAAAATTGGGTTGATCACTGGGTCAAAAATATCCTCCTATACCATTCTAATTAGTTTTTGACGTGATAACGTCTTATAATTCGATGAAGCCGGCTGCACGCCCGCAAAACATGACGTCATGTAACGTTACCGCCATAGATTAGATAATATTTACCGCCGTTACCTCGCCTTATTACTTTTCGCACCATCTAGTGAGTGAAATGTGTATTACGTTCAAGGAGTCTGTCCATGTTTTAGAAAAGCGACGATATGAAGTTAAGAACTTTGCTAGTACAATGATGTACCCAGAGATGGCGCTTTGAACAGCTTTTCAAAAAGCTTCAGAATGTTTTACCTAGATAGCGCTTAACACAAATAATAGACGTTGTCACGTTCAACTATCGTCAGTAAACCGACTTTACAGACAACCATTTTTTTAGACTAGATTTTTATAGTGAAAACGTCTTTTGGCCGCCACAGATTGATTTTTCGTGGGCTGTGAATTGAATTCTAGCGTCACGCTCGGAAATGATAAGAAATCTTCGGGTAAACTCGGGACCATGGCCATGCTCATGGCCACGCCCTCCGGTTTCAGCTGCGTAGTTTTCAAAGTAAGCTATCAAATTCTGAGTTATAAGTTTTCATTTCTATCGGCGGTTCCTATGACTACCAATGTTTTTTTTTTGTAATTACTATTAAGCAAGTTCTATGTCTGTTCTGTGCATAAGTAGTTCCGCTTTTGGACGTTCTTTAGATAAGTTGGTAACACTACAAGTTGTTGGTAACAACTTGTTTGCAAATTACATGTCTGGTATGACTATATTAAAGTAAATGTTCTTGACGTGATAACGTCTTATAATTCGGTGAAGCCGGCTGCACGCCCGCAAAACATGACGTCATGTAACGTTACCGTTACCGTTAGTTCGTCGTCCGTGCCATGCGGACGAAGCTGAGCGCTGAGGGTGCCACCCGCCGAGTCGAGCGGTATCACTACTCGCGCTATCAGCGTACTGATTTCTTAAGACGTTGTCACGTTTAACTATCGTCAGTAAACCGACTTTACAGACAACCATTTTTTTCTTCTAGCCTCAAACTGATCTCCAACGAGAAGGGCAAGTTGACCGTTGCCAACAGTCAAGGCAACAAGGTGGTCATCACCGCGGAGCCCCTCAAGTTGGAGTTCCTCGACAAAGCTGGCGAGGTGGCAGTGATCCTGAACGACAACGCTCAGCTGCTCGTGGAACCGCTAAGGGTGAGACGGGAGGCCACTGAGGATGAAGACGGGAATATGGTTAATGTTGTTGTGAGTGTCTGCTTTTGTGTGTCTCTTTGTCGTTTTGTCTACCGTGTTTTTTTTTGCAAAATTTTAACAGGCTATGTCAATAACATTGTAAAGGTACAAGTTCGCGCTGAGACCGCGACCGGAGACCGCGACAGGCACTTGACACTATGGAATTGTATGGACGCCAGTTCGCGCCGAGACCGAGACAGGTCGCGGTCGCGGCGCGAATTGGCTACGAGCCCAGTCAGATTAATGGTGTGTGTGGTGGCGGTGTCGCAAAACAAAACACTGTAGTGCGTTTTTGGTCCCAACGTTTTCGTTATGGAAATTTCGACCTGCAGTTCGATTTAACCTGAAATTAGTTCCAAGTTTACTAAAATGTTGACTAGCTACCTTCAAGGCGTCGATTTTTCGTGGCTGTGTGCGCGCGCAATTTAAAAATTTACATATTTTTTTCCCTAACGCGCCAAAGACGTATAATTACAATAATAAAATAAATAAATAGTAAACTAATATAGAAAACATTGTAAACAATATTGTTTAGACAACCAGAACATGTGCAGTTAGAATAACGTAAACAGTATCAGTCACGTAGGAGATAACGCACAAGATCAATGCCATGGACTAATTGGAAATAGTCACAACTAAGCAACTAAGTAATGACAAAATATTAGATTACTTCCTGCTGTTATAAGGAAGCAATAGGCTACAATCCTACAAAAACTGATAAAGTCCGTCAGCTAGATTGTAAAAAAATGTCGCACACGTATTTTTTCTTTTGTTTCACAAACAAAAAATGACGAAGATACAGTGCTTGGAAGTTTTGCGTGACGTCACTCGTGGCTACGTTTTTTACCTACAAGTGACGTCACGACTCCCCACTCTGGAAGTTGGATGATCTTTGTCTTTGTCGGTTTTTAATAATTTGATAAATAAAAAAATACGTGTCCCATATTTTTCCATGATCTAGCTGACGGACTAATTAGAATAGTTTATTTTTGACCCAGTCCGATACCCTATTGGGGTGATGACTGGATCCTTTTTTTTTTAATAAAGAGTGACGAGACGAGCAGGACATGTGCCTGATGGTAAGCAACATGCCTGCCACATAACAGCACAGTGACACGCTATTGGAACATGAAGAATCCAAATCATTACCTAGCGCTGCACTACACTGCGCTCGCCGCCCAGAGATCTAAGCTGTTATATCTCTAAGCCCCGTAATTTCTCTGGAAACAGTAGCCTTTCAAACCGGAACACAGTAATGTTTGCACAGTACTGCTGGTGGTAGAATAACTGGTAAGGGTGTGGTCCTTCCCTAGGCGGACTCTGCCAAGATAGAGTCCTACCACTACGCGCTAGATCAAAATAATGTAAACCAGTATTGTATCCCTTCAAAAGGTCTACAAAAAACGCTGGAATAATATATGTCTATCTCATAGGAATAACCCACAATCATTTCATTTTGATTGGTATATTAAGTATCAGCATTGCACCCGGGGCGGGTCGCTAGTTCGGAATATTTCGGAAACCACCTTGCCCATTATGTGGTTATATCATGGCTGAAGTTCCAGACATAGACTTTATAATTTTTATAGTTTCAATACCACTCCTAATCCATTATTTCGCAATGCCGTACAAAAATCATGCTACAAGGAGAAATTATCGAGGGTTGCAACCCCCCCTCTTCAACTGTACTCAGTTGGACAGCTTACAAGTGTAGGCATAGTGCTGAATCTTATTACTGTATACCCTGCTATCATCCTACATAGGTCTCCTGGTGGTTCATTTACTACGTACATTTTGTTCACGGGCCAGTAGTCTATAAAGTCTAGGCTGTAGAATACGTTGCCTGAGTGGGGTTTTCCGTTGGTTACAATCTTGATGTCTTCAAGTCGGAGAGTAAATCGGTTTCTTTTATAGTGCAGTAACTTTGTCGCCTGAAAGTATGTATTTGAAATTTGTCATACTATATACTCTACTAGTCAAGCCCTTCATTTGATACCCATATTGAGGTAGATTGTGATGAAATATTTGGTCTGCCATTTAGTGGAGGCGGCCGTCTAGAATCGATATTAACCAAAAATAGCTCAAAACATCAACACAAAAATTTATCTTCAAATAAAAAAAAAACGCATCGAAATCGGCCCATCCGTTTCAGCTCTACGGTGCCATAGACAGATACACACACAGCCAGATACACATAGAGACAGACCTGTATGTGTGTCTGTCTTATAGACAGACAGACTTCGACGCCAAATTTATAACACCTCTTTTCTGGTCGGGGGTTAAAAACCGCAGTAACTGTGCCATAAAGTGGTAAAGTAGGAGTTAAAATATTGCTAAAAATTGCGAAGTACGAAAAAAATTATAAACTTTGAAAGACTTATTCTCAGAAACTATTGGATGTACAAAGACAATTCTAGTATCATATTGTAGAAAATTTAGTCTACTTTATAAGTAGTACAGAGACAATTCTAGTATCATATTGTAGCAAATTTAGTCTACTTTATAAACGCCATAGGAAAGTTTTTACAAAAACTAGTCGTTTAGGGTTATTATCGCCAAAATTTGAAAAATAAACGATTTTTTCGCGCTTTTTTCGATTTTTGACAAAGTTGCGTTCGTCGCTCGAGGTCACAAACTTGGGACAATCATTAGGCCACCATCATAAACAAGTCTGCAAAAAATCAGATCTACCGGATTTAACGCATACGGTAATGTATAAAGTTACTGCACTATTAGGTAATCACGCTCCATCGTAGACCGCATCGTCGCTTAAATCAGGCGAGATTGCGGTCAAGTGTAAACCTATCATATCACCGTAAACTCAATAATTAGTTATAAATACTTATTTATTATTACCAATATTCAATAGGTGACATGTTAGTGCACATGATAAACAAACACGAGTACTATCAGTCACGTACGAGATAAATCTCAAGATCAATGACTTGGCCGAGTAACATTGAGCTAATATAGCGAGGGAACGCTTCTTATTCATCGCAACTGTAAGCATTATTGCTGGGCGGTAAGGTTTAATGTTGCAGTGCACGAAATATTGAATGATAATAATGGTATAACAATCATCTTTCTTTTAATTTTTTTCCAAATAAAAAACAAACATCGACTTTAATTTAAAATTAAACTCACGACAATCGATTAACTCTTTCAGCCACAGTTTTTATTTATGTACTATATAAGTAAAACAAACGTGTATTTGGTTTTATTACTGTTTAATTATAAAGAAAAAAAATATTTTACCGAAATCCTACATAAGGCTTTCGAGGAATAAGGTGGTTAGTATACTAACCACCATGACGGTAGGTATAAACAATAATCAAAACAAAGTATACAAACATTCGTAACTTAATTATAAATTATATTTTTTTATGATGATCTAAAAGCATGTTTTGTCTTGCGGATACATAGAGGGACTTTACAAGTACTTCATCACCATACAGTTCGTGCTGGATCTTTTTTAGTGCTCCATTTGGCGCATCTTCGTGAAGTAATTCGCACTGGCTGATGCATATTGCTTTGCATTCGCAATTCTATAGGAACTGTTTGCTTGTGGGGTTTTATCAAGACTAGCAATGGTGAAGACGATGCAGAGCTGGAATGTTTAGAACTGATATTGCGTTTTTTTGCTTGAGCTGACGCTAAGGTTCCTTGATACTTACTTCTGCGAAATTCTTTTGTGTCTAATTTAGCCCACTTGGGATGCCGTTCTTTCCGGAGTTCTGGAAATAATAAATAGGAGTGTATGACAGCGCAGTCCAACAAATGAAAAAAATGCGATGCCACCATTTCTGCGATTTTCTTGTGGTATACCTCCACCTCCTGTGTACTCACTCAGTTCTTCCATTCTGAAGTGTTTCTTCCACTTTGGTTCCATCAGAACTGTTTGGTTTGATGATGCTGAAGCGCTCGTAGTAGGTATGTGATTATCTGAAGTGCTGGCAAAGTCTGACAAAGGTACGTCGTCATCGGAGTCAATTTCCTCTTCAAACCGTGGCTGCTGTGGGGGTGAATCGCCAATCTCAGTTTCCGGTCCATCATTATATTCTTCATCTGGTTCCACTACTCCACTGCACACAATATCACTACCTGAAGGAATATTTCTATAAGAAAGTCTTGAATTTCGCTTTCATTCAGCACACGTAGTATTCTGTAAATAGGTACACGAAATAAATAAAACAAAACCTACATTAGTCACGGTGGTTAGAGAACTAACCACCTTATTATTAACGTTATTTATAAAAATATAAAAACTGAAATCTATATTTTGTATCAAAAATCAACTAATCCCATACTTAGTAATAGAATAATACAGAAATTATAATATAATAAATATTCTTACCTTTGTTATTGAATTTTGAAATTCTACGTTGTGAAATTCGCACTAACGACTTTTTCAAATATTTGTATAAAAATAACCGACGCGCATTTGCATCAAAATATGTCAACACACAGTCAACAACAACTTGAAAAACATCATAGTTTAGCACATTGTCGATAGCTAGCGTGAAAATAAATTTTAAACAGCTAAAAATAGGTGGTTTCAAAACTAACCACCCAACCTGAAAGAGTTAAATTAAATACATTTTGTGAAACCTACTATAGCGCTTGTTAGCAAATTTTTAATTTTTGTTGATTTTACGAAAACTGATTTCAATAAAATTACGGCATACGGCAGCATTTCTAAAGTATGATCTACCCTACCGAACGAAAAGATAATTATCAAAATTCACTATTGGCGAAGCTATCGCATAACATGTCTACTTAAAAGTCCCCGGAAAAGAAAATAGATTAAATAAATAGAATCGAGATAATTTAAATAAACGAAAGAGTATATTTTGTGTGTGTGTCAAGGGCACACTACCACGTGCCACGTGTAGTGTTTTTTTGAAGTAAAACTGCTTTAGGCGCGCCACAGACAGATTTTTCGTGGGCTGTGAATTGAATTCTAGCGTCACGCTCGGGTATGATAAGAAATCTTCGGGTAAACTCGGGACCATCAGCATTTCTATGCTATCATGGCTACGCCCTTCGGTTTCACCCGCGTAGTTTCCAAAGTGAGCTATTAAATTCTGAGTTATAAGTTTTCACTTCGGCATTCTTCACTTCACATCGGCAGTTCCTATGATTGCCTTTGTGTTAATTAAAGTATTACGAGTAGTTTATGAATAATGTAAAAAAATATCAACATTGTGATCTCCTCTGTATTACCTATATACTATCTATTATAGTGAGATAAATTACACACTCTCGCTTCGCGCAATTTTCGTAAAAAGGAGTACGAAGTTTTTTTTCAGTCTACTAATATTTGAAATATTAATGTAAGTTTGTTTGTTCCGCTTTCACGCGAAAACTACTAAACCGGTCATCATGAAACTTTGTACACATATTTTTGTAGGTATTAGAAGTAACATAGGCGAAACACAAGAATATTATTGGAAGGAATTGCGTGGGTGAAACCATTATTTTACCGGGATAAAAAGTACACTATGTGTTTTCAGACTATAATCTACCTGTATTCCAATTTCATCCCGATCCCTTCATACGTTACGTCGTGATTGAGCAACAAACATCCATACATTGACATCCTACTATAATATTATAAATGTCAATGTTTGGATGTTTGTTGCTCAATCACGTCCTAACGTATGAACGGATTGAGCTGTAATTTGGAACACAGTTAGATTATAGTCTGGAAGAACACATAGGCTTATCCCGATAAAACAACGGGAACTAAGCGGGTAAAACCGCGGGGAGCTGCTAGTATATGATATTAGTAGGATAAATTGCCGTGCGAAGCCGGTTCGGGCTACTAGTTTGATACATAGTTACATAGAGGAAGTATATCTAACGTTCTAAACACAATAATTAATTAGGGTACGTACTAATAATAATTGAATCGATACAGCAATCTTGACTAATGCTCCACGCGAGGTCAGCAACTAACCAGGTCAACCTTGTATCGTTAATGTTGTACATTATCGCTTCGATGCGTAATTATGTCATGTGTATCTATATGTGTTATTTATTACAACGATGACGTAGTTAGTTGTATTTACTAGTGGTCGCCAAGTAGGAGAAATTTCAACATTACACACACTACCATATATTTGACAATCGCATAAATACTCTTGTTTATTGTAAACTAGCGACCCGGCGGTCTACCGCCTAACTATTTGCTTTGGCATTGCTATTGCTGTCTCTGTCATTCAGCTGCCTATACACACTGGGCCAGTGGAGGCCAACGCTAGTGTCGACAAAACGGCACGAGACAAAACGTAGCATTCACACACTGGCCCAGCGCAGGGCAACGCGACCGCCGACAAAACGGCACGAGACAAAACGTAGCATCCACACACTGGCCCAGTGCAGACAAAAACGAGTTAGGCTAATAGGAGAACAGGACGCTACTCGCCGAGCGCCTTTGTTTTGTGCACAAAAACCGACACTGGTCACGAGAGACGAGTCGAGACAAAACAGCCCTATACACACTGGCCACTTGCCGTCACTCGGCCAGCGAGGCGAGCGACGCGAGTCATCACAAAACGACCCTCCACACACTGGCGTTCGCCTGCATTGGCCCAGTGTGTATAGGCAGCTTTATAGAAAAGAAAAGAGAGCAATATCAAAGCTAAGACAGTTGAGTTAGGCGGAAGACTCCGGGGTGCGTGGCTCGGGAACCTCCACGTGGTGCACCCTGGGCATCACACAACAACTTGCCTCGGTGGCATCTTGTTGTGTGATGGCAAATCCCGGCCGAAGCTGGGAACTTCCACACGCGCTCCTCACCCCCTTGAGCAGCGCGTGTAGAGGTTGGGGAGAGGGACTGGAAGACTTGGGAAGATTACTCGACTGATGTATCGGCCAAGTAAAATTCCTAAGTCTTCCAGATGAGGGTTCTCCACGAGCACTCTGATTAGCAGAGTGCTCAGTGGAAGGACAAGGGCTGCGAAGCGGCCATTAAGGCGGAACCGCGGCTATCCCTAGCCGCGGTGTTGAGGGTGGATCTCTTGCTGCCGATCATCATTGCCGTGAGAGGTGAGATGAAATGTTTCTCGGCAGTGAGAGGATCTGTGAGTTGGAGGAACGAGCAATAGCGCTCCTCCACTGAGGCGGAAGCGGACACGGGGGCGAGCCTAGAGAGTCGACCCTCTGGGCTCGCGACCCGTCTCCATCGGAAGGCCTGGGGTGTCGGACGTTTAGGGCCGTCCGGCACCCCACCTAGGGATAGGCCTTCGAGGAGGTGACGCGCCGCTGATTTCTGGCGCGTCGCTGGAGCCAAGTGCGGGGGTACTGACGCCCTCCGCGAGGCGGGTCCGCAAGGGCGTTGGCAAGGGTCAGGGTCGTTGACGGGAGTGCGACAAGTGACCCCGCGACCTAGACCCCTGGCCATGCAGAAGAAATCTGTGGGGGTTTTAGTCGGTAGGGGCACCATGTCTGGTGTCGAGTCCGACATACCTCACCATGTCCCTGCATGGTGGGGATACGTAAATGTATTTCCCCCACATAAAAAAAAAAAAAAAAAAAAAAAAAAGGCGGAAGACTCCGCTCCGGCTTCGCACGGGTGCAATGCTGATACTAAATATACTAATAAAAATGGTTATTGTGGGTTAATCATAAGAGATAGACATATACTATTGTAGACTTTTTTTGTAAACCTTTTAAAGGGGTACAATACTGCTGTAAATTATTTTGATATAGCTCATAGGGTTCAGCCAGCGTTAGCAGTGTAAGTGCAAAAAGTTGTGTCAATACATTACCTTTAAAAAATTCCGTGTTTATCTGCTATTTTATGCACGTACTATATTACTATATTACTCCATTATGTAATGTAAACCTTCGTCTTGAATCACTCTTATCGATTAAGAAAACCCGCATCAAAATCTGTTTGGTGGTTGTAAAGATCTACGCATAAATTAATAGCGTCTCAATCATCGAAGAGCCCTTAGATAGTATGCGATGTTTTTTTTCCTGTTGATTTTTAGCAATCGGGTTAAAAAACCCGACTGCCAAAAAAGGGGGTATTGTTGAGACGTACTTCTTAGCATTCCATGGATTCACCGTGCGGGTGCCGGGTCCATCGTGTGACAGAGAGAGAAATCTCGAGTACACCCCAAGACTTGTGACTCGGGCGTAGGTTTAAAAGGGGCCCCTTATATTGACGTACGTCAACACTCACCTTCACTACTCGTATTTCTCTCCCTGCCCAGCCAAATCCGATATGATCCTACTAGTGCAGCTTTAGATACTCGTTCTATACCTCATTCCAGATCTCTGTGAATAAAAGGTAAACAAATCGATGTCACTCAAAATATGACAGACCAGCATTTCTCAACCATTGTTTTACAAGATAGTTTGTAGTACCTTTCATTGCTTGCCCTTTTAAGAGTGCGCCTAAAGCCAGGAAAAAATCAGATTTCACCCGCGCGACGCGTTTCTTAATGTGATGTACATAAAGTCGAGAATAGCATGACACAGTTTGAAGGAAAAATCAATATTTAATCAGGAGTCCATTTTTGACCAAGTTTTATTTAATTACTCAATAACTAAACATAAATTTAAAAAAGTGTTCGGTTACTTTACTAGAACGTACAAATAGGAATTTTATTACCAAAAAATAATATGGGGTCATCGCTGATAATTTCGAGTACTCGAATTAAAACGGGTTTTTTCGGTGTCATTTTTATTTTTTTATTGTAAAAAACTCTGATCTATTTTTAAAATTCTATTCGGTTATTGTGCTTCTTCTTGATTGTACCCACACGTCAATATTTTTTTTGTCATAGTTTTTAGTTTCTTAACTTCAGTGAGCGGCGTCGAAAATGTCCTTTTTTCGTTTTCTGGCTTTAGGCGCCCCCTTAAATTTTCGCCGCATAAAAAGGCTAAATATATATGTATGCATATCATAAACACCCAAATAAATGTTCCCACTGCTGCTGGGACTTGGAACAATCAACACATTGCCGCTGTAAAAAATCGTCAGGCACAAGAATCTGCAATTGCTGAACATTTGATTGATGCTAAAACTGGTCATTGGATCGAGATCCACGACCCGAAGGTTCTATCTACCGAATGTCATTACTACGCAAGAATGGTTCGGGAAGCATTGGAAAATAAAAAACATAGGTATATATTTCAACTACGACGCGATGACCACGATGTCAATAACCGAAAACTAACCAGTTTACGGTTATCGGCGTCGCGAAATCCTCTAATAAATAAATGTGTGCATAGCGCACTTAGTTTGGAGAAACCTGGTGATATGGTTAGTCTTGTGTGTAGTGTTAGTCACCGTGCAATTTTTGAAGCCCAAATGAGGGTAGATGGAGATTTCCTCTCATTTCATAATGAGAATATGGCGGGCATACGTACATTTATTTCCCCCACGTAAAAAAAGGAAAGGCAAAGCATTTGAGTTCGGAGAAGAATGTAACACTAGAAGAAAAGTAATTTAGATGTTTCCTTATGTGAAAACGTTCCTTTTATTTTTAACAATAATTAAATAAGACTGGCCTCGTGGCTTAGTTGGTAGTAGCTCTACCTGCGAAGCCGAGGGTCGTGGGTTCGATTCCCACCCAGTGCAAATATTTGTGTGATGAATTCAAATGTTTGCACTGTGTCTGGGTGTTTCTATGTATAATAAAAATGTATTTCAAACTATGTAAGTATTATATCAGCTATCTGGCCGCCATCACACAAGCTTTGCTTAGTTTGGGGTCAGATGGTATTGTGTGTAAATTGTCCACCAGTATTTATTTATAAAAAAAATATCTCGTTCGAATTGTCCTCGTACTACCCAAAACTGATCATTACACTATGACGTAATATTCTGTAAACACATACAAAAGTTTCGATCAAAATAACACAAAATGTATGTCATTTTAGAGTGAAAACTATACATGCTTTTGATAGTAAACAGCGTAATGTGGAACACGTATTTAGAGGTTTGCGATTTTCTCTCAACTCGTTACGACACAAGAAACCTTTTTCTCGGAGTTCTTTAGTCATACTCTTACTCTTTTATTGATAACGAGTAGTTGCATGTCATATTCAAGGTATTCAAATATTACCAATACAAGTCAATAATTTAAAAAAAAGTAGACGTCAATTTAAAATCCCATTATAATAAAAATCAAATAATACATTATATTAAAATCAAATTACATTATAATTAAAAATTCTAAATTAATGACAAAAATAAATAGAGTAAAATTAATCCATACTGGAATATAATGGAAATGGGCATTTTCACAATATGGGCTTGATGGGCAATATGGGTATGTTAGAAAAATAGGCGCGTACTTAATAAGAATAATTTGATGAAAAGAAGTATAAATGTCTTGAATGCAACATTGAGAGTTTGAGAAACACAGATCAAATTGCTAGTACTTAAAATCATATTTCTATCATCCTACCATTACTTTATATAACTTTTAAAATAAGATAGTATAGAATTATTTGATCAATACAAATCTAAGTATATGGTATTTAAGATCGCAATAAAGTCGAATTCTATTTGTGAAAAATATTTTAAGGCTATTTCATAAAAATACTAAGATTAAACGATGTTTATGTTATGGTATCACCTTTGTTTTGGTTTGTTTTGGTTTTCTACACAGCTTATTGGAATGCACTATAGTATAGAACTTACTGCACTTCTGGACAATCCAAGGTCTTTAAGCAGGTTATAGAGAGATTTTGCTGGTATACCTTAAATTAAAGTTATTATCCCGAGTAAATAACGGGAACTGGAACGGCGCGGGTAAAATGGCGGGGCGCTACTAGTACTGTACTATATTAAATGTTCCGTTTGTCGACAGGAGGAGGAAGGTACGTGGAGTGAGAACTTCAAATCGCACCACGACAGCAAGCCGAGAGGAAACGAAGCCATCTCGCTCGACATTGCGTTCCCCGATGCCGACCAGGTTTACGGTAATATACTTTTATAACATATTTGCTCGTAAAGGGTCTCTTATTGGACCAATTTCTGTATCGTAATGTATCTTATTACGTACTTGTGCTGTAATGTGTAATGTAAAACGCACGGTTTCAAAATGCTCCGTCCACAGACTAGGTAGAGAGATATGCTCCGTCTAAAACGAACGGTACCCTTTTAAATCTTAGTAAAGAGTTTTTATGTCAGAAAAGTGTGGTCAAAATTGTATGAATAAAATTAACTTTGAGAGGTAAAATGTAATAAAGAATTATTTAATTCGTTAATTTAATTAATTTTGACTACAAATTACTTTATTTTTTCTGTAACAAAACACAAAAATATTAATTTACTTTATTACTAATAGCATACCGGCTGGTTCTGAGCCGTTGCTTAAAAAAAAAGGCGCCGATGCGCGCGCATTGCTAATCTGTGATCCATAGTGATTACTTACTCTGTGCTGTGATCTGTGATCAAGTAAATATTATTCCGCGCCTTTTTTTCACTGTATTGTTTTTATTTGAAAATGTCGTCAGAGTTTTGTTTATTTCCTCGCAAATATGTTATAAAACGTCGTATGACATACGTGCGCTTTGATAATTACAGTCTCTGCTAAATTATAGCAATAAAGCCTCGGCTGTAATTATCAACTTACCGCACTTATATCATAATGTACTATTACTTACTATTTTCTACATTTTACTACCTACCTTTACTTGCGAATGGTAAGTGGAACAGTGATGTTTGCACATTACTATTAGTAGTGGTAGGACTCTTTGCTGAGTCCGTCTGGGGAAGAACCACACCTTTGCCAATTATTCTACCGCCGAACAGTAATGTGAAAACATTACTGTATTCCGGTTTGAAGGGCAATGTTTCCAGTGAAATTACAGGGCATAGAGACAAACATCTTGTACGTATGGGTGACGAGCGCAGTGCAGTGCTAGGTAATGATTTGGACTCTTCATGTTCCGATAGCTGCTTGTCACTGTTCTGTTATGTGGCAGGCATGTTGCTTATCGTCAGGCGCATGTCCTGCTCGTCTCGTCACTCTATGTATACCAACTATATAAAAACTATTACTGCTTGACGATAGAACAAATGGCAAAGATGTGGTACTTCCCTAGACGGACTCTGCAAAGAGTGCTACCACCACAAAGCTGGTCAATGATAATCTTCCTAATATTATCCTACCATAACTCGAAAAAATACTTACATTTTTCGAGTAATGGTAGGTCATAGTTCCGCGGTAATTTTTGTAATATGAACAAAAACGAACATTTGCTTTCATATATTTAGACGAAGTGACGTAGTGATAGATTATTTTGAAATAAATTGAAGTCTGTTTTTGTTTTTTCCGATCATATAAATTATTGTAATATTGTACACAGGTATCCCTGAGCATACGGACCGTTACTACCTGCGCACCACCACCGGTGGGGAGCCCTACCGTCTCTACAACCTCGATGTGTTCGAGTACGAGCTCGACTCGCGCATGGCCATCTACGGAGCGATACCTGTCATGTACTCACACGGGTAAGATACTGAGACACCTCTACATATTTCGCCTCACCTCGTCGTCCTCGATCTCAGCAAAGCTTTTGATCTCAAGCATGAAAGCAATTCATAAGGATTTCATAGTATGATAGGAGAACTAACATCATGATTGATTTTAATGCTGTTGAAAGGTTAAGGGGGTGCCTAAAGCCAGAAAACGAAAAAAAGGACATTTTCGACGACGCTCACTGAAGTTAAGAAACTAAAAACTATGACAAAAAAAATATTGACGTGTGGGTACAATCAAGAAGAAGCACAATAACCGAATAGAATTTTAAAAATGGATCAGAGTTTTAAAAAATTAAAATGACACCGAAAAACCCCGTTTTAATTTGAGTACTCGAAATTATCAGCGATGACCCCACATTATTTTTTGGTAATAAAATTCCTATTTGTACGTTCTAGTAAAGTAACCGAACACTTTTTTAAATTTATGTTTAGTTATTGAGTAATTAAATAAAACTTGGTCAAAAATGGACTCCTGATTAAATATTGATTTTTCCTCCAAACTGTGTCATGCTATTCTCGACTTTATGTACATCACATTAAGAAACGCGTCGCGCGGGTGAAATCTGATTTTTTCCTGGCTTTAGGCGCACTCTTAAATGCTTGAGGTGTTCCTCAGGGAATTATAATAGGTTCTTTACTATTTTGATTGTGTGTTATTGATCTTCCTAACTCTCTAAAACGGAACTCCATTCTATTTGTAGACGATACAATCATAGTAATAAATAATGAAACGGGAATTTAGAAAATGAAACAAAAAATATCTTTTTGAGCTTATTAATGGTTTAATTCAAAATTTAACAAAGTAAAAGATTTAAAAACGTCAGATATGCAAATGATATTATTGAGCAAGTTGATATAACCAGGGCTTTAATGTGCCAGTGGCACACCAAGTTCTCTAATAAATGATCGACTTTTACGAATTAGCGTGCCCACAAAAAGATTTTTCAAAAACAAGGCCTGGATGTAACTAAGTTCTTGGGTATTCAAATGAATGCAAATTTGACTAATAATGATCATAAAAGTAGGTGGAATCTGCTCAATACTAAATGGTTGCGATTTCACAACGCCACAGACACACACACACATACACCCTCGAAACGCACACAAAGATTTTTCTCTACCAAAAAGTGTTTAACGCGGCTAAATAAATGTTCACTTCAAAAAAGGATTGAAACCATTTGTCTCTGTTTTTATTTTCCAGAATTTGATAAATAAGAGATCCTAACATACTGTTACAGACCAAAACGCAGCGCTGGTGTATTCTGGCACAACTCGGCCGAGACGTGGGTGGACGTCATCAACTACGCCGACGGGACCGTGGTGTCATCTCTCGTCAACCTGGTCACCGGGGGACAGAAGCGACGCGTCGATGCTAGGTGAGGATATTATTATATTTATTCTACTATAGTGGAAACTCGACAAGGGTAAATAAAACCGAAAACTGGACCGCGCACCCGAAATACTAACATTGTAATGTTGGCAATGGTGGGAGCGCGCTTCCCGCGTCTCACCACACACGCGCCGCACGATTGCCCCGTCTAGACGGTTAATAGACTGATTATATGAACCAATAGGGACTGATATAGAGACTGAGGCGAGTCGACGCTAGGTGAGGATATAAGGATATACTCTACTATAGTGGAACCTCGACACCGGTAGATAAAACCGAAAACCGAAGCGCGCTCCCGAAATACTAACATTGTAATGTAATTGTGGCGGGAGCGCGCTTCCCGCGTCTAACCCCGCACGCCCCGCACGTTTGCCCCGTCTAGACGGCTTCGTTGAACGACTGTAGAGAGACGTACTTCTTAGCATTCCATGGATTCACCGTGCGGGTGCCGGGTCCATCGTGTGGCAGAGAGAGAAATCTCGAATAGACCCCAAGACTTGTGACTCGGGCTGTAGGTTTAAAAGGGGCCCCTTACATTGACGTACGTCAACACTCACCTTCACTACTCGTATTTCTCTCCCTGCCCAGCCAAATCCGATATGATCCTACTAGTGCAGCTTTAGATACTCGTTCTAGTATAGAACTTACTGCACTTCTGGACAATCCAAGGTCTTTAAGCAGGTTATAGAGAGATTTTGCTGGTATACCTCTCGCTCCTACTTCTACAGCGTATAAATTAACTACATAGCCATTTTTTGTTAATTCATTTTGTAGGTCGTAATACTTATTTTGTTTCATCACGTGGTCTTTAGGTATATTAGTTTCCCACGGTACGGTAAGTTCTACCAGGACTATGCGTTTCGTAGCCCTAGAAAAAAGGAAAATGTCCGGTCTGGATGACGAAACACCCACATCCTCTGGGATTTTGTAGTGCTTTTCATACGTGTCCATTAAAATTGTCCAATCAGGTGCTGAACCCAGGATTGAGTAAGGCTTGTTCTTGCAGTTTGAAGTTGAGCCCTCTTTTACAAAGTTAATTTGTCTTTTGTTCATCGTCAATCCCTTTTGGGCTCTAGCTACCGAAAGGCTTACGGCTTCACGTATGATTTCAAGTACTCTGTCATGGCGCTGTGAGTAATGACCCCTATTAAGGAGCACCTTGCATCCCACCAATATGTGCCTTGCTGTACATATCGCCTCACCACAAGTATAGCAACATTTTTCAGAGGCTTTTCCCCACCTTACCAAGTTACTTTGGTCAGGGAGGGTCATTTGGAAAGCGTTCAGATAAAATTTTAATAAGGCAGGAGACCAGTCATATAGCAAGGTGCGCCACTTTAGAGCTAATGGGATACAAAACTCACCTATGGTTAACCACTCACTTTGCATTTCTAAATTCATAGCGTGCACTTTGTAACTATCATTTTCGTCTTGTTGTAGAAAGGTTTTTACCATGTCTCGGTCTTCCCTTTTCTTTCTCGCACCCAACCCAGCTGTATTTACTTGCGCACCTGCCATAAATTGTTTGTGGAATTGAAGTCTAGATTCAAGGTCCGAAGCGCTTTTGTCTTTTGGGAGAGATGCGATTAATTCGTCTTTCGACTTTCCCAAAACATGCGTTTTTGTAACTCTTAGGTGTTTGTAGAGTTCGGATGGTTTTTTTAGTTTCAGGCCAAAACTATTGTGATCCCTAAATAGAGTAGAGGGATCAGCCGGATGTGCCAATCCAAACCATGACTTCAATATCTTTATGACATTAGCATCTAATTTTGCGAGGAGGGTTTTACCGATGTCATATACTAGGAAAGGCCAAGTGAGACGTGATGTGAGATAGTTGTCATATATCCATGCTTTTTTGATATTGCTGATAGGCTGTTGGTCTACCTTACTGAGGTCATTCATGAAATTTCCAACAACTACCTCTAATGATGGTGTACGTCCTTTGTAGTCTATCTTTCTACCAAGAAATTTGAAAGGCACTGCCTCTGCTATTGTGGCAACTCTTTGGCCACTTATGGAGAGTCCCGGATCGTAAGAAGTATATTTGGTATCTCGTCTACCCAGACATAAACAATGACATTTACTTGGTTTTGCCCTCATTCCCTCCGTCCATGTACAGAACTCATCAACATCATTCAACAATTGTTGACACTGTTTGGGATTTCGTGTAAGTATTGTAAGGTCGTCCGCAAAGGCTAAAATTGACTCAGTGTACTTATTGTTGATTTTAAACCGGTAGCCCCATTTCTTCTCACGGGATATTAATTTATCTACTAGAATATTTATAACTATATTAAATACTATTGGTGATAAGCAGCACCCTTGGAATAGTCCCACATTATATTTAAGTGGTTTTGAGTATTCTTTGTTTACTGCTATAACAAATTTTAAGTGATTATAATATGAATTAATTATGTCAATAATTACAGCAGGAAAGTTATACCATTTTAGGGCAAATAACATAAGTTCATGCTGCACGGAACCAAATGCGTTCTCTAGGTCTATCCAGCAGACTGTTATTTGTCTCTCATGTGTTCTGGCATCTTTCAAACTTTCCGCTAGTAATGTATTGTGTTCCAGGCATCCAGAAATACCAGGCAAGAAGCCTTTCTGGTGGTTGGGCCTGAAATACCTATTGCTAGCCATAAATGTGGTCATTTTTGTTTGCAATATACTGAAAAAAATTTTAGAAATTGTATTGGTTAGGGCTATCGGTCTGGTGTCTTTTGGATGAGTTACTTCTTTCATTTTAGGAATCAGGACAAAAATTGCTCTTCCAAATGATTTTGGGATTTGCTTTCCTGACCAGATCTTACTGAATATATTTAAGATATGTTTACGAACTGATGGACACTTTTTATACACTATGTAAGGAATGCCATCAGGGCCTGGAGCTGATTTAGTAGTTTTCTTCTTAATTTGATAGTTTACTTCCTCTTCACTAGGTGGAGTGCTTTGAAAGTTTGTTAGAGGATCATTAGGTCTTTGGATGTTTGGTACTACGTACGAGCTCCCGCGTTTAGGCACTTCGTATGTGCTTTTAAAGTGATCGTAAATTTGCTCATTAGTCAAGATAAGCTTTCCATTTTGTTCTCTGAAAATATTTTTCGAGTATTGAAAAGGGTTTTTATCAAAGTCTACTTCGTGTTTAGCTCTGTAAAGATTATCACGATTTTTACTGATTTGTAGCGATATTCCTTGTATTAACTTAAGGATTGATCTTAGAGCCCTGGACAGTTGGTGACTTAGATGGTTGTCGCCCATGGTTTTAGCTACACGAAGACGTTTTATTAGTTCTCTTTTCTTCCTCCGCAATTTCATTTTGAACGTATTTTCCTTGTTATTTCGAGCATAATAAGTTGATGGTGGATAGTGCTCAGAGAAGTATGTATAGATGGTGTCCTGAAAAGTTTCTACTTGGCTGTTTGGGTCTTGTTTTGTACCAGGATGTTCTAACAAAATAGCCAAGTTTTCGTCATGAACTTTCCAGGTGGATTTTTTTAGGCTGGGTATGCCAAGACGTGTCCTGATGACAATGGACTCCTGGTAGTTTTCACTCGATGGTTCACCTTGGGATATATGAGGGTCAACTCTATCCATAGTGTTTGTCAAAGGACTGACCGACGGCTGTCGTGCTTCAACACCATCATGTGTCTTTAAGTGCTTTAGGTACCAGGCTCGTCTCTTGTAAATTTTCCCGCACGTAGGGCATCTCAATTCCGTATTCGCGCCAGGGTCGTCGTTATTATCAACCGGTGGACAGATCTTCCGCCCCCCCTCTCGGACTGTCCCAGGGGTATTTTTCTTTTTTGGACTTTTAGCGGATTCTTTTCCCGGGCTTGGCTTGCTAGGCCTTCACCCTCGACTGTCTTTCCAGTAGTCAGATGTCTTTCCATCCGTCAGATGTCTTTTCCACCAGCCATCTGTCTTTCCAGCGTCATCCCGTCTCTCCGGGCTGTCATTTTTGTTTGAGACGTACTTCTTAGCATTCCATGGATTCACCGTGCGGGTGCCGGGTCCATCGTGTGGCAGAGAGAGAAATCTCGAATAGACCCCAAGACTTGTGACTCGGGCTGTAGGTTTAAAAGGGGCCCCTTACATTGACGTACGTCAACACTCACCTTCACTACTCGTATTTCTCTCCCTGCCCAGCCAAATCCGATATGATCCTACTAGTGCAGCTTTAGATACTCGTTCTAGTATAGAACTTACTGCACTTCTGGACAATCCAAGGTCTTTAAGCAGGTTATAGAGAGATTTTGCTGGTATACCTCTCGCTCCTACTTCTACAGCGTATAAATTATAGCCATTTTTTGTTAATTCATTTTGTAGGTCGTAATACTTATTTTGTTTCATCACGTGGTCTTTAGGTATATTAGTTTCCCACGGTACGGTAAGTTCTACCAGGACTATGCGTTTAATAGACTGTGATTATACGAACCAATAGGGACTGATAGCGACTGAAGCGCGTCGACGGTAGGTGAAGCTATACACCAGGTAAGATTTACACTTGTACGCCATCTCGCCTGATGTTAAGCGATGATGCGGTCTACGGTGGAGGGTGTTTACCTAGAAAAAAAAACCGTTTCTCGATTTGAAGACACCAAGAGTATCCTGACTGGAGCGAGTGGGATAGGAGTCCATTGTTATTAAATGTTATTAAAACACGTTTGGTTATTCGTAATGAACTGACTTTATTTCTGAAAGATCAATTGACATGCCAATGTCTACTACAAACTTATACTAGTGCACCCTCACTCGCTCAAGGTCGCGCGGTTTTAGCCTACCGCTAGACCGTTCCTTCCAGGAAACAAGTGACAGTCGGTTGTCGGACGCACGGCTGAGCGCTCGCACAAAACGTTTCCCGCGCATATTGTTATTATATATGTCGTAAACCCTTCGCGCTAGACAGGGACAGAGTTACGCGTTAGAAAGAGCGCAAATGTTTATTTGAAAATTGCGAGCTGAATTGAACTTTGTTGTGTCCCAGCAAGAGTCGCTATTTATATAATTGTTTTTGGTAAGTGTGGCTTCTGTGCTTATACAATAGATGGCGTTAGTAGTCACAAAACGCAGAGACAATATATTTTGATACATTAGGTATTTATACTAACAAATGTTAAGATATTAGATGTAATAGGTTAAAACAATGTTGTTCGCAGGTTCATGAGCGAGTCCGGCATCATCGACACGTTCGTGTTCCTCGGCGATAAGCCCGCCGATGTGTTCCGTCAGTTCACCAACCTCGTGGGCTCCGCGCCTCTGCCGCCGGTACGATTATCTTTTTTTACTATATCTTTTTTTTTTACTAAACATTTTTTTTATCTATATCTAAAATTATTTATTTAATCATAATATTAGAATGTTGTGTGTTATAATGTTAGAAAGTTGAGAATTCGATTTTTTTGTGACCTAAAAAGCTCTTGTAGACTATTATTACCTTCACACCATAAATGACTAGGACCATCTATCTAAGATCTAAGTAACATTTTTCTCAACAACAACAAAACATTGATTTACCTCTGACTACCTCGAATTTAAAATTTGTATTCTACTAGTCGGGCCAAAGAGTTTACTCATACTACGTATAGTGTTAGAACAAACGCTTTACACCAAAAGCACGAGTCTGATCGCTCTTGTGGAAGTGTCATACTTTTGTCGCGGCACATCAGTATGTTGCCTTAGCTAACATACACCTCATCTGCTTACCATTGGTACAAAGGAACCGTGCGGGAAAAGCTGAGCTATTTACTTATTACTCATCTAAGAGTCGAGCCCTTTCGTTATCAAACGAAAGGGCTCGACTCGACTCCCATTTTGAGGGAGGTTGTGAAAAAAATATGTTTTCAGCCGTTTTGTGGAGGTGGCCATATTGAATTGATATTAACCAAAAATAGCTAAGAACCACACCGCAAGGAAACTAGCTTTCAAATAAAAAAAACGCGTCGAAACCGGACATCAAACTTATAACACCGCTCTTTTTAGTCAGGGATTAAAGGTAGTAATAGTAATGTGTTTATTTTCCAGAAATTCTCTCTCGCGTACCACCAGTCTCGTTGGAACTATGTGGACGAAGCGGATGTGAGGTCCGTCGACGATGGATTCGACCAACACGACCTGCCCGCTGACGTCATCTGGCTAGATATCGAATACACCGACCGCAAGAAGTGAGTATACATACACCTTATTGCTGACGGCATAGAGTTTATATTCGATCAGGCTTGCTGAAATTTCAATTGCTTTTGACATTTCAAAACAGTGTTGTGTTCTCAAGAGTTACCCCAAACTATAATGCCATAATTCAGTAGTGCTTCAGTTTATTGACGGCTCATGAAAAAATTTGCTGCTTTAGAAGCGGACCTTCATTGTATAGAATTTATGTTTTTCTACAAACTCCCAATTTAACTGAACACCAATAATTTAGTGTCTACTCAATTAATTTTTTTACATAAGGTTTTAGGAGAGTAAAGTTAGTCACAGAGCGTCGTAGCCTAATCGCATGCAAAATGCCTTCTCTCTCTAACATGAAAGTGAAAATGGTTTCTGTTTATCGTAGTTTAAATTACATTTGTTCAGACAGATGTTTTTCCTATCACCATAAACATATTTCGCTCTTACCGCCACTCTATTCTACCAAAAAATGTGTGAAATTGATTTTTTTTTGCTCTAAACCTGATAAAATATCTTTTTAAAATAAAATAACTTCGAAATGTATGTACGCTCATAAGTTTTGAATGACTGCACCAAATTGGATGATTCTTTGTTTTATGTATTCGTCATTGTCGGGACAATATTTATATGGCAGAAACCTAAAAAAAACATTGACGAAAAAAAAAAATTTGGTACGAAGTTTGCCAGGTCAGCTAGTTTTGTTACTAAATACGTCAATTCTTGCTCAGGTACTTCACCTGGGACCCAGAGAAGTTCTCCCACCCGACCGAGATGGTCGCCAACCTGACGGCCAAGGGTCGCAAGCTCGTCGTCATCATCGACCCGCACATCAAGCGCGAGGCCGGCTACTTCGTGCACGAAGACTGCTTGGAACACGGGTATTACGTGAAGGATCGCGACGGGAAGGTCTATGAAGGTATGTTAGTAATTCTCCTTAGCCAACCATTTGTATTCTTATTCCAATAAAGATAAAAAATATATATTTATTAAATTAATAGTCTTTGTTGTGCACTACAGTTTGAGTTCTGCAATATTTTTGTCGGTCCCAAGTTGCCTTTCGTTGAAGAAATCGTTTTCAGCGATAAGGCCAGTTACTTCACGAGTAGTACTGTTTTCCTAAATTGTATGTATGATTTAACGGTGTGAACAGTAAAGAATTTTCATTCGTTTATTTGTTACTAGCAGCGCCCCGCGGTGTTACCCGCGAAGTCCCCATTCCCGTTGTTCCCGTTGTTTTTTCGGGATAAAAAGTAGCCTATGTGTTCTTCCACACTATAGTCTATCTGTGTTCCAAATTTCAGCCCGATCCGTTCATACGTTAGGACGTGATTGAGCAACAAACATCCAAATATCCAAACATCCATACATTGACATTTATAATTAGTAGGATATAAGTTATGTTGATCTAGTCGAGAGAAGAGAGTGTGTTTCTCGTCTTGACTGAGAACATAAAACCAGCAATACTGAAAAAAAATATCTGTACTAATACTAATAAATAAAGCTGAAGAGGTTTTTTGTTTGAACGCGATAATCACAGGAACTACTTGACCGATTTCAAAAAATCTTTCACCGTTAGATATGTACGTGATCCCTGAGTGCTATAGACTATATATTATGTACCACGAGCGAAGCCGAGACGGACTGCTAGCTATTTATTAGCTATTTAGTAGCATATTTATTAGTTTTTTGTGACATTTTTATGGTGATATCTTTTGGGCATGTAGAATGATATTTTAAGTTTTTGTTTCTTATATTATAGAGTGACGAGACGAGCAGCACATGTGCCTGATGGTAACCAGCATTCCTGCCACATAACAGCACAGAGACTCAGTTATTGGAACATGAAGAGCATTCCAAATCATTACCTAGCACTGCACTGCGCTCGTCACCCCGAAATCTAAAATATTATGTCTCTAAGACCTGTAATTTATCTGGAAACATTGCCCTTCAAACCGGAACACAGTAATGTTTGCACATTACTGCTTGGCGGTAGAATAACTGGCAAAGGTGTGGTACTTCCCCAGGCGGACTAAGAGGCTAAGAGTCCTACCACAACTAACATGATGATGTTTTGTGACATTTTTATGGTGATATTTTTTGAACGTGTAGAATTATATTTTATGAATTATGGTTACCACTAACACCATTTTCTCTTCCCAGGTTGGTGCTGGCCCGGTGCCTCCTCGTACCCGGACTTCCTGGACCCTGCCGTCTCCAAGTACTACTCGGAGCGCTACCTGTTCGAGAACTTCCCCGGCACCTCGAAGGACGTGCAATTCTGGAACGACATGAACGAGCCTAGTGTGAGTTACATTACATTCAACATAGAAAACTACGACTTTATTTAACGTTAACATTGAGTAGGAAAAAAAAAATGTTTACACTTGACCCCCATCTCGCCTGATGTTATGCGACGATGCGGTCTACGATGTAGCGTGCTTACTAATTTAACTAGACATTACATTGAAACAAAATATAAGTATGTATATAGTATGCATATCCAAAAAAACATTTTTTTTCTTTTTACTCTATTAGGTTTACACTTGACCACCAATCTCGCCTAATTTTAAGCGACGATGCGGTCTACGATGGTGCTTATTTAACTAGACATTACATTGACCAAAAAAAAAAATCTCCTAATATCCTACTAATATTATAAATGTAAATGTATGGATGTTTGGATATTTGGATGTTTGTTGCTCAATCACGTCCTAACGTATGAACGGATCGGGCTGAAATTTGGAACACAGATAGATTATAGTCTGGAAAAACACATAGGCTACTTTTTATTCCGGAAAACAACGGGAACGAGAACTTCGTGGGTAACATTATGATATAAGTGCGCTAAATTGATAATTACAGCCTCTGCTAATTATAGCAATATCACCTCGGCTGTAATTATCAACTTAGCGCACTTATATCATAATGTACTATTATAACACCTTTGCTTGTAAAGAGTCTCCTATTGCACCAATTTCTGTATCGTAATGTATCTCATTTCGTACTTGTGCGGTAATGTATCTCATTTCGTACTTGTGCGGTAATGTATAATGTAAAACGCACGGTTTATCAATATGCTCAGTCTAAAATGAACGGTACCTTTTTAGAACTTAGTAAAGAGTTTTTATGTCAGAAAAGTGGTCAACATTTTATGACTAAAACTTTGAGAGATAAAATAAAATAAATAATTATTTAATTTGTTAATTTAATTAATTTTGACCATAAATTACAACAATTTAACTGTAACAAAACACAAAAATATTAATTTACTTTATTTATATGAGCATGGCCATCTGGATGCCAATGGGAAAGGTTCACGCATTTCTAGATGGCCAATGGCCATGATCTTGAGTTTACCCAAAGTTATCTTATCATTTCCGACCGTGACGCTAGAATTCAATTCACAGCCCACGAAAAATCTGTTGTGGTGCGTAAATTGAAGTTTTCACTTCATAAAATAAAACACCGTCTATTCGTCACTGTCGCGACGTATGCAAAGTCAAAGTCAAAGTACTTTATTCATAAATGTACAATTTACACGTCAATAAATAAAAAATTAAAACAAAAGAAAGAGCATACAAATTGTATACATTTTCAAAGTTTGAAATGACTACTTTACTGTATTATAATAATTATTGTACAGAAAACTGTCAAGCATTATGTGAGTATAATATGTTTTTATAACAATTGTACTGACCCATGTCAAATTTTTGTATACATTTTTATAGGACTTTGCCATCACTCTCTAAAAATTCGGTGTAACTATAAAAAGTTTGATCGATAAGCCAGCACTTTAATTTGTTTTTGAAGCTGCCGAAACTTGGGGCAGATATAACTATTTTGGGAAGAGTGTTATAAACTTCAGGTCCCATAATGTGAGTTAGCTTCCGTGACCTTGTGAGAGAGTGTGATATGACATCCAGCTTGTCTGCGTTACGTATGTTTCGAGAATGTCTCTCTCCTCGCGTATTGTATGATTCTAGATTATTTCTGACATACACAGCCACCTGGTAGATCAATATAGCAGGTAACGTAAGTATACCAAGCTCTTTGAAATATGGTCTGACGGATGTGCATTGCGATACGCCAACGATGGCACGTACGGCACGTTTTTGGGCGCGGAACGCACGCTCCCAGTCGGCAGCGCGCGCGTATAGCTCGGCGCCATATTGTAACCGAGAATGCACTGTGGCGAAGTAACACGCACGTGACACTTCCGCAGACACCACTCGGGATACTCGTCTTAGCGCAAAGCACGCACTGCTGACTTTAGCACACATCTTGTCGATGTGGTGTTCCCACGTCATGCTGCGATCAATCTCGAATCCCAAAAATGTGGTGGTCTGTACTTGTTCAATCCTTACACCGTTTAGTGAAACTTAAAGCGATTTTGTATGATGGCCCGACAGACAAAAGTGAACGAAATGAGTCTTTTTTGAATTTAACATAAAACCATTAGCTCTAAACCATGAATTTAAGCCGTTAATTACAATATTTAATTTCTCTTCTAAATCCTCAATTGAAAGAGCTGTTACTACGGCAGCCACATCATCTGCATACATGAATATGCCTGCACCCTTTACGGCATCAGGGAGATCGTTTAGTAGGAGAGAGAACATTATATTTGAAATTGACGAACCCTGCGGTACTCCCATAGACGAAGGCAGCGGATCTGATTTATTATCGCTATCGCCAGCATCCACTACCTGAGAGCGGCCTCGTAACATGTCAGTCAACACCTCGTATGATTTCCCAGCTATGCCATAGTGTTTCAGCTTTAAAGCTAAGGTCTCGTGGTCTGCGACATCGAAGGCCTTCGATAAGTCACAGCACAAGACAGCTACTTGCTCTTTACGTTCACGGGCAGCCAACACACTACGTATCACTTCACGCGTTAGAGAAATCGTAGACCTCCCTTCGCGGTATGCGTATTGTTGTTCACACAGCGCCTCAGTTTCCGATAGGTAGGCCACTAATCGTGAACTCAAGCCGTTTTCGAACACTTTGGCTATTGCTGGTATAATCGATACTGGTCTATATCCATCAATATCGTCCTTTTTGCCCTTGCCTTTAAATATCGGGGACACTTTTGATATTTTCAGCGACGACGGGTACGAGCCTTCTCTAAGACACTTATTAAACAGTGTTGCGAGAACCGGAGCTAGAGGCAAAATTGCTAGTTTAATTAGCTCCATCGACACACCGTATATGTCTTTCGACTTTTTTGGGGGTATTTTGGAGGATACTATGCGGAATACCTCATCAGCCGAGAAACTTGTTAGTCTGAGGGAACGGTCAGATGCTTGACGTGCTGATACTAAAATTTTACATACAGTAGCAGTATCAGCTTTAGGTGCTCCACAGGCAGCAGCTGCATTTAAAAACCGAACGTTCATAGCATTTACTGCATCTTTAGGCGAACTAAACTTACTGCCGTTACAATCTTTAACGATCTCGGAGCAGTTCAACCTAGGGGTATTGTTTTTCCCCCTCTCCGTGTTCACGATTCCCCACATAGCTTTTGATGGATTCGTACTTCCGTGTATTATACTACTATAATGATTTGTCTTAGACATATTCAAAGTCGAAATGTATTTCCTGTTGAGATCGTCAAATATAGCTATTAAGTTCTCTTCCTCAGGAAATTGGTCAACTAATTTCGAAATATCAAACAACAATGATTTTAGATTGAGTATGTCAGGCGTAACCCACGACGCGTCACGTTTGTTATTTGGAGTTCGTTTTATAGGGAAACAAGTATCGTACTTATTTGCTAAAATATTGATCAGTGCCACCGCAAATGTTTGAGCGGTTTTGTTTCTCTCGCTTACCTCGCACCAATCTATACTATCAATAGACATAACGAAATCTGCCCGGTTATTCTGCGAGAAATCACGCGTGCGGCGAGTGAGATGTGCTGGCGTTGAATGTGCAAATTTCACTACTCCACGTACAGCTAAGTGATCCGACAGAAGCGTATTTATTGAGTTTGCGGAAGTAAGTTGTCGCGCTACATTTGTAAAAATAAGGTCAATCGCTGTTTGTGAGTTTTCTGTTATACGAGTAGGGAAGTCCACAATCGAACTCACATCATGGGAGTGGAGTAAGTCGGACAGATTTCTAAAGTCAGCGCTAGTATTGTCTAAAATATTTATGTTTATGTCACCGAGAATCATGAATGTTTTATCGGTTTCACTGAGCTTATCGAGCAAACGTTCCAGGCCACTTAAGAAACCTCTAACATGAGCTAGGCCTGTGCGATAAATGCAAATGATAGTAATGTTAAAGTCCATAACGTCAATCGCGGAAATTTCGCAAAATCTTTCTTCTGACAATGCTGATAACTCAACGTTTTCGACACACTTTAGTGCTTCATTTACAAAGATGCAAGATCCACCATGGATAACATTATTTCTACAAAAACTAGACACTAACTTGTAGCCTTTTAAGTGTATACATTGTAAATTCGGGGCTGTAAGCCAGTGTTCTGTTAATGCAAGAACATCGCACTTAAGATCAGATTCTAAGAGAACTTCTAATCGTTGAGTCTTATCGTTTAACGAGTTAATGTTTTGGTGGCATATTGTCAACTGTCTCGGTGGTAAGCACTGCGCGTTCATGCTAAACACTGAGTTTTGTACTACGGCCGCCAGCTCTCGTCGCAGGGGAGCCGCCGGCGGAGTGGCGGGGGCGGTGTTGCGTCCGCCGCCCCGCGCCCGAGGCCGCGGTAGTTTTGGTGTTGTTTGCGTCATCTGCGGCGTCTGAGGACGGGCGCACCGCCCGCCGGTCGCCGCGTCGAAACCAAGGACTAATTTCAACTCTACTTGGCCAATTATCAGCTTTCATGAAGAAGTCATATTTGCTTGTTGGTACGGTCACGGCAAACCGAGTGCATGCCGAGATGCGTAGGTATAGCTCGCGTTTCGTCCGTTTATATAAAGACTGAATATAGACTACTGGCTCGTGAACAAAATTTACGGGTCAAATGAACCACCAGGAGACCTATGTAGGATGATAGAAGGGTGTAAAATATTAAGATTCAGCACTATGCCGTCACTTATAAGCTGTCCAACTGAGTGTGATTGAATTGAATTGAACTGAGTGTGGTTGCAATCCTCTACCATTTCTCCTTGTCGCATGATTTTTGTACGGCATTGCGAAATAATGGATTAGAAGAGGTATTGAAACTATATAGAACCAATCCCGTAGGTACTTAATCAAATGACCAAATTTGCTCTGTAAATTACTCGTACTCTGTAAATTTTTCCGGCAAACTAATAATTAAAAAGTTAAAATTTATAATTTGTATAGCTTCAATACCTCTTTTAACCCCCCCCCCCCTCTCTTCAATTCAAACGGCATAGTGCTGAATCTTATTACTTTATACCATCATTCTATCATCCTACATAGGTCTCCTGGCGGTTCATTTGACCCGTCAATTTTGTTCACGGGCCTGTAGTCTAATACTGATAGATAATAATATTACCATGACCCAGGTCTCGGGAAATGATCGAATATCACAGATCTAATGCACACCTCTAATAGTGGTGTATCCATTTATTCCATGTTCATTTGTGTAGTAGTGAGGCGAAACTATTACACTAATGAGTTTAAGTTTAATGATATTATCAGTTTCAAGACTCCAACACGTTAACGTGTGAAGTTCTCGTATAAAAATTTTAATGTTAAATGTATGTGTGTAATTTACGTAAGTAATTCAGTCAATTTTAAAGAGAAACATACCAAACACTGTGCGGTCAGAATGTTCCCACATAAACCCCGAGTGAAACGCCACCGCAAGCCAACTCGCTACTAGCGCCATCTATTTACACCATCTGCACTAATATAAGGGTAACTAGTGTAAGGGATTGAGAGGGGTCTTCACGCAACTAGCCTGTTTTCGAAATAGTTCTCAATTGTGCTGGTAGGTGGCGTTGATATTTTTATAGAGACACTAGCGGCCCGTTCCGGCTTCGCTCGGACATAACCTAGACACTGTCTGCAGCGCCATCTGCCGGGCTTATTTGTGAATTTAAACCATCTTCGAATACACACACAAAAAAAAAACGTTCAAATTGGACCCGTCGTTTAGGAGTTCACTGTCAAATGATTAAATTACTAAAATGGCTATAAAAAAACAGAGGTTGGTGATAAAAGGGTAAAAATTTAGGGTTGTATGTATTTTTAACGCCACATTATAAAAAAATGTTACCAAAAATAAAATAAAAAATGTTTGAGGTGAACAACCCCTAACACTTAAAATAAAATAAATAAATAAAGCTTTATTAATTCCACACAACATTACAATAAATTGATTTTAATATTTTACTCATTTTTGGTTAAAGTTAATTGATTTTTTTTTTAAAGTTTTATGGACCCCCTTCGGGTAAAAGCCTCCTCCAAAGGTTTCCACGTTTCTCTATCGGTAGCTAGCTCCATCCACCTCCGGCCCGCCGTCGCAGCCAGCTCGTCCGCCCATCGGGCGCGCTGCCGACCTCTCGCTCTGGTGCCTCGTGGTCCGCTCCATTTTACAGCCCTTACGGTCCATCTGTCATTGTTTCTGTCAACATGGCCCGCCCATTTCCATTTTCTAATAAGTGAGAAATCTAGGGCATCGATTACTTTGGTTTTTTCGCGAATGACACTGTTTTTCACTTTATCTCTAAACTTTATGCCAAGTAGACTTCTTTCCATTTTCTCTGGGTTATCTCTATTTTTCTTCTAGTTTTATAGTCAAACGTCCATGTTTGACAGCCGTACGTTAGACATGGCAGTATTTCAGAGTCCATTACAATTTTCTTCAACGCTACTGGTAGTTGTGACTTTAGTTTATTTCTTTTCGGGTCCAGTATTTTTTCCAAGTTATAGCTATCCTTCTTTCTACTTCTTCGGTATTTCTGTCCTTGCTAAATGAAAGCTGTTTTCCTAGGTATATGTACTTATCGATGTATTCGAGTGGTGTATCATTAACAAGTATGGGCGTCTTCTGGTGCTTGGACATTATTTTTGTTTTTTCTAGGTTCATTTCTAAACCCACTTCCAAGCTTACAGAGAGTAGTTCGTTTACCATTTCGTTTAGTTGTTGTGGGTTTTCCGAAAATAAAATTATATCATCTGCGAACCTTAGATGGCTTAAATAAACTCCATTTATATTGATGCCTTGTTTTGACTATGGTAGCTTTTCCATTATATGTTGTAGTACAGCAATAAATATCTTCGGTGAAATTCCGTCTCCTTGTCTCACGCCTAACACTTAGGGGTATGAAAAATAGCTAGTAGCCGATTCTCAGACCTACTGAATATGCATATAAAATTTGGTAAAAATCAGTAAAGCCGTTTCGGAGGAGTAAGGAAACAAACACTGTGACAATGTGACATTTAAACAATTTTATATAATAAGATTTTGATAGCAATTATTAAATTGAGCATAATAAGTACATCAATTATTATATTTATTCTATCTTCTACTTAAATAATAAAAACCGGTCAAGTACGAGTCGGACTAGCGCGCGAAGGGTTCCGTATCATCCTATCCTGCTAATATTATAAATGTCAAATTTGGATTCGTTTGTTGGTCGTATGATGTACGGACCGGGCTGAAATGTGGAACACCGAACACATAATAGGCTATTTTTCCGCGAAAATAACAGGAACGGGAACTACGCTGGTAAAACCGCGTGGCACTGCTAGATTTCTGTATGAAGAAAAAAACGAGTAAGTGAAAGTCTGACCGCCATCTCGCCTGATGTTAAGCGGCGATGCGGTCTACGATGGAGCGTGCTTACCTAAAAAACCGATTCACTCTCGATTTGAAGACACGAAGATAGGAAACATCGGGAAAACCCACTCAGGCAACGCATTCCACAACCCAGACGTTCTCATCACAAACGTGGAATCAAACCGCTTCGTTTGTGTCTTTGGAATATCAACCATGAAACGGTGAGCTACGAGCAGTCTGACAAGAACTAAATTCAAATTTTTATTTATCCCGACATGTATTTGTAATCTGTACAACATTCTACTAGTCGAGGCCTTTCATTTGATACGCATATCGAGGGAGTAGTGAAAAAAGAAATGTATTTCGCAATGTTGTGGTGGTGGCCATCTTGTATTTGAAATTTGTCATAGTGTATAGTATTCTGCTAGTCAAGCCCTTTCAGTTTATACCGATATTGAGGTGGGTTGTGAAGAAATATTTTGTCAGCCATTTTGTGGAGGCGGCCATCTGAAATCGATATTAACCAAACATAGCTAAGAACCACCGCACGGAAATTATCCTTAAAATAATCCGCATCGAAATCGGTCCATTCGTTTCAACTCTACGGTGCCACAAACAGAAAGACATCGACGTCAAACTTATAACACCTTTTTGGAAAAATTAAACTAATTTACTGAGAAGTCTTTTCGAATTCACCCCAATATTTATTTTTCTGCATTCTTGAAATTACATGTATTTTACAAAGAGTCCAGTAATAATTGTTTAATTGTTTCTTCCCCAGGTATTCAACGGACCAGAGATCACGATGCCAAAGGACTGTCGCCACTACAAGCCTCCCCAAGATGGATTGGAAGGACTTGCTACTTTCTGGGAACATAGGTACGATTTTAATCATTATTTCTCACAGATATAAACCGCTAGATGCGCCGTCTCAAACTTCAGGACTACGGAATTGTGTCATCGTTGGGAAGAGTGAGCGCACTCTTTCCGTTCTAGTCGGTTGTAGCAAGCGGTGAAAGCGGAACGTTTTTACCTATCACTGTTCGTTTTCAACAACCAATAGAAATAGAACCACAGCTTATCACGCCACTAGCGATTCTAAGGGGGTCAAGTAGATTGGTTGACTGTAAACCACTTACGCTACATATAGAGACGCAATTTATTACCAATTTCAAGGTGCTCAGGGCGCACATCCATTAGTTTATTTCGATGTTGTCGTACAGTATCAGCAGCCCATAAAATGTTCCCACTGTTGGAACTCTCGAGGAACCACTCGAGGCCTTCTCTCGCAAGGAGAGAATCAAGGCCATAATCCACAACGCTGGCCCAGTGCGAGCTCGTCGATGACGCACGACCTCGAAAGATTCTTGGACCATGCTGTTTTCCTTGCAATGTTATCAGTGGTGCGCGTGGGATTTGAACCAGGGTCTCCGGATCGGCAGTCCCCGTTATCCTTACTAGACCATCCCGATTTCATCGAAGCTTATTTTAGGTAGGTTTTTGGTATAAAAAGTTGGGCTCTTCGCTCATACTCCGCTACCACCTGACAAATAAACTACAGTGCGACTTTTAAGAGTAGAAAATAAACGAGGGCGCCACCATCGCTCATGTGGCAACACAGTCAGTCAGACACAATCAATCTTGATACTTGTATATTTCTATTTTTTTGCCAACATGGATTTGCGAAAAAACGGAATCATTAAATAAACATATTGAAACTCTGAAATCTCAAATTGTAGACCTACAAGATGAGAATATTACACTTAAAACTGCTTCCAGCACAAGTTCTACTTTTTTGCCAGTTCCAAAAAGTAAAAACAGTATGTTCCATGAAACACAAAAATCACACCAAATTAGAGGTAACAAATGTGTTTTTGAAACTCAAAAGAATATACCGGATAAGAACATGCAAGATATAGAAACGATATCAATAGAAAGCCAAATAATTAATGAAAGGTGTTCGAGCATTACAGGAAATGTTAACAACATTACCGCAAACAAGAAAACCGACAGGCAGATCCTAATCCTATGTGATATTTATGGAAAATCTTTAGCAGAAAACTTTGTGAATAGTACCTCAACTAAGTATGATGTAACATCCAACTGCAAACCAAATGCCACTCTCGTAGAGATAGTAAGAGATGTTAAAATTCACACAAAAAGACTAAAAGAAAACGATGGGATAGTTTTGATTGTTTCAAGAGCTACCAATTATAAATTAACATATATCAAACACTTGATTGATTTGTGTGAATGCAAAAGGTTGAAACTTCAAATTACAACATTGCCCTACAGATATTTAAATGTTTATGACAATGTAATGAATGAAAAGAAATTTAAAATTAACGAATACTTGTATAGACTAGCTTTAGAGTCTAGATGCCTATCAATAATTGACATTAATTTATTTAACAAAAATGTTTTCAAATTTCAGAATGTGCTGTCGAAACTTTTTGTTAAATTTATTTGTAATGAAATAATTAAGAATATTGTAAGCAAGACAGGCATTAACAAAAATTTAATTTATTTGACTGGATATGACAATACTGGAAATAACTGTACAATTTTGACTTCACAGACTAGCTGTGATTCGCCTTTTTTAGACCAAGAAGTCATAACTATTTCTACGACCTAGACAAAATTAATTTTGTGATATTTCATCAAAATATCAGATCTCTAAACTCCGATAAGTCTTTAATTATACAAGGGCTCACAGTAGCTCATAAGCCTGACGTTCTAGCTCTATGTGAAACATGGCTAAATCGAACAAATGTTGATAGTGTAGTTATTCACGGATATGTTCATGCAAACTATTTTATTAGAACAAACCGTTTGCACGGTGGTGTGTCATTATTTGTGAGGGATACATTGAAATGTAGGCCATTCAAGATGATTGACCAATTATCAATAGAGTTCCACTGTGAGCTTACAGCTATAGAGATTAATCTTAAAGCAAATAAGTTTATAATTATATGTATGTATAGAACAGGAAACGGTGACTTAAAAACGTTTTATAGAGTAATGAAAAAATTATTCACTCTGCTGAGCAGCTTCTCAGATAGAAATGTTATTTTAGCTGGAGACTGGAATATCGACTTTTTGGCAAACTCTACCAATAAAACTAAACTGAATGACATAATGCATTCATGTGGTTATCGAAATGTGGTTAACTTTCCTACCAGATATGAAGATAACTCAAGTACGTCAGTGGATTGCATTGTTTCAAATCTGCCAAGCTCAATCATATCTATATCACCTTTAGCAACTGGAGTTTCTGACCACGACGCCCAGCTTGTAAACATTATTTCGCAAGAAAACAATGAGCCAGAACGTATGACATTCGAGCGGCGCATAATTAGTGATGCAAAGCTAGTAGATTTTTGCGATGCTATGCTGGCATACGATTGGGACGAGATCTTCAAAACTTATGATTGCGAGACCTTTGACAATTTTGTAAATAAATTCCTTTGGAATTATAATTTATTTTTTCCACTAACAACAATAACAACCAAATCTAAACAAAGCTGTCCATGGATAACTAATGAAGTCATACAATTACAACAAGAAATACATGATTTGCATCAGTTGCAACGTCAATATCCTGAACTTTCTAGATCAATAATAAATAAAAAGAAAAAATATAGAGATGCACAAATTAAAGAAAATAATAAAGGTTACATTCAGATTATGATTTCAAATGCTAAAAATCCTAAAAAAGAGGTATGGAACGTAATTAAAAAAGAAACCAATAAAAATGTAAAGAAATGGAATTGGTTTCTTGTAGATGGCGCGAATAATATTTTAATACCCGAAAATGAAATTGCTGAATATATTAATAAAAGTCTCATTTCAACATCAAATATTTTGAGCACTAACAATCCTCCGGATATAGAAAAAGCAATATTATTTCTTAAAAATAAAGTCCATGGCCAACACAATTTTCAATTTGACATTGTAACTTCCACGCAAGTTTTGAATTTGGCAAAAAATAAAATCAAAAATTCAGACACAAAAGACATCTACGACATTTCAGGTACTTTTTTGTTTAGTGTTTTAGTGAATCTTAATGATCACTTCACTTATTTAATAAATAATATTCTCCAGTCCAGTTTCTATCCTGATTTTCTAAAAAAATCAAGATTAACACCGCTATATAAAGGAAAAGGTGAAAAGTCGTCCGTTAACAACTATAGACCTATTACTATTGTACCGACCATTTCAAAACTAATTGAATCACTAATGGCACAAAATATTATGGCTTATTTCAGCCGGCATACGGTAATCTCTGAAACACAACATGCGTATCGAATTGGACGCTCTACGATTTCCGCTGTCCATAATCTCTTCGAAAATGTTGTGGAGGGTCTGGAGAGTAAATTAAAAGTAGCCGCAATTTGCTTAGATTTGTCTAAAGCGTTTGACTCTATAAACCACGAGCTTTTACTGAAAAAGCTCTCCATTTATGGATTTAAGGACGAAAGCTTAGCTCTGATAAAATCTTTCTTACTTGACAGGGAACAAATTGTAGAGATTAAAATTGATGACAAACGACAAAGATCTGATCCACAGTGTATCAACATAGGCGTTCCTCAAGGATCGGCGCTCGGGAATATCCTGTTTTTGTTTTTTGTCAATGATGTATCGATGCTAGAAATAGACGGAAAAATAATTCAATATGCAGATGACACCACAATAATTTTAAAAGCCACATCTATCGAAGAGTTAATCGCAAAAATTAGAGAAACTCTTGCCAAACTCAACTATTGGTTCGGAATGAATGGATTACTTTTGAACGCAGAAAAAACAAACGTAATATTTTTTAATCTAAAAGCCCGAAATCAAAAATTGATAACTGTAAATTTGTTGAATGAAACAAAGATCGTGAGCACAAATAAAGTAAAATTGTTAGGTTTTGTACTCGACCCCGCACTAAACTGGAAACATCATATCGATGAAACTTGTGCGAAAATGGCCAAAGCGACATATGCACTAAAACAGCTACAGAAAATCACATCTTCGGAAAGTTTAAAAGAGATATATTACGCATATGTTCACTCAACTATGGCTTATGGTATAGTTTTTTGGGGCTGTTCTGGTGACTCTCAGCGTTTTTTAAAAATGCAGAAACGGGCTATACGCGTACTAGTGAACGCGAAATTTAAAGAAAGTTGCAGAGAACACTATAAGGAGCAGAAAATTATGACATCAGTAGCACTCTACATATTTGAAGCTCTCAAATACACTTGGGACAATATGAAAAAATATTCGTTAGATGAAATAAAAGATCGTAGATCAGGACGCACGCGAATAATTTTGCAGCCAATACGGTACAGACTTGCAATGGCAAAAAAGCTCCCTATTAACGTTGGTAGAGTTCTGTATAATAATTTGCCGGAAAATATTAAAACCAGTTCTACCAAATCAATATTTGAAAGAAAAGTTAAACAACTTCTGATTGAGAGGACGTTGTACAGCTTAAGTGAATATTTAAATTATAGTTACGAGTAGTTTTCATGTTGTTGTGATGTTCGCGTTTAATTGATTGAAAATAGTTAAGCCGTAAAACTGTACATACTCATACTTATATTTATCACAATAATTCAGATCAGATGTTTAATTTGCACGGATATTAATTAGCTATAGTAATGCCCCTTTACAGCAATTTATTTTTTGTAGTAGAATTTAAATTTGAATTCCCAATGTTCCAAATATTATTATTATAAATGACGAGATATATTAATACTATGTTAAGCAATTGGTAATTTAATGTAATTTATTGCTAATTCTAATGTATGTTTTTTAATATATCAATAAATACTATCTTATCTTATCTTATCATACTATGATGAATTATTTATTTGTTAAAAAGGAAAACCGTTAGATATTTACTGCTCCGTTTTAGTAGGTCAGATATGACATTGTAGATGGTCATGCAAATTGTGATCATATTTTCTGATAGATCTCAGTCTTCCCTCTACAATATGATCTCACCTAACGTTTCTCGTCCCACTAACTTCTCAAATCGAATCCCCTTGTTTTTTCCCATCAGTATATGTCATTAGTAAATATATTTTAAAAAAATAACATTAAACTATGATAGATTATCTTTAATTTAAATTTATGTGTGTTTTTACTGTAAAGAAAACAATATAAAATATAAACAAAAGTAATTTTATTTTTCCACGTAATCACCACTTAAATCAATGCACTTCTTCCATTTGGTTTAATGTAATACTTTTGCTGGACAACCTTATCTATGTTTAGCAGGTGTTGAGAATTTGTCGCCTTTAGCAATGTCTTGCTCCTCTATCCGACGGACTGTACTCTCAGAAACGCCTAAAACAATAAGAAAAGAACATTGTACTAAAATGTACAAATATCGTCATCTCGCAGTCATTATCCAACATATTTCACTGATATGTATACAGTATTGTTATTATTACAAACTGTTTTATTGAAATGTATACATGTTTCTTCTATTATATTACAGTTTTTTTTTTATAATTTTTATTACCTACTTACATAATTTATTCATTATCAACTTTAATTTAAAAAACCCGACTGAAGAAATCAACAGATAAAAAACATTATGTAATACAATTTACTATCTAAGGACACTTAAGTAATTAAGACGAATCTAACGATATCTTAATTGTCAAAATCCACCCAGCCGTTTGGAAGATACGTGGGAATTAATTTACAAACATACAAGATACACGCAAAAAACATAACCCTTCTTTCAATTGGGTAAAAAATCTTTCACAATAATATGCAATATAGGTATGTTATGTGTGTACACACGTTGGTAAATGTATTATTTTCTATACAAATTTTGCATGTTTCTTGCTTCCAAAAATGGAAGTATTGAAATGAAATGCGTAATGAAAAGAAAAATGCTCAAAATGCAACAGTCGCTCTATAAATTGATGGACTTTGTTTATCATAGTTATATATATGAGTATAACCTAAAAAAATAAGTCAGAGTATAATATTTTGTTGTTTATCGTAAGAATATCTATTATATGCATACATTAGTGGTTCATGTCCGTGTTTTGTACAATTTTCTATAGTCACTTACCAGTAAAATCAGCTGTACGTTTGTAAACGTCGTCTTGTCCTGTTAAAAGATTTTCGGCTTGATATTCGACCATTCACCGCATAAACACTTTGTAAATTATTTCACGGGCATCGCCACGAATGACTTTGTTCATGATGACACTATTCTGCTTAGTTTTTGCCGTTCACGACTCGTAAATAACACACGATCGTTTACAATTATTGACAATTCAGGTACTTTTTTTTTGTGTTGCCAGCAAAATTGCATTTTTAGTTCCTGATTAATTAATTTCTACTCTAAAATGTCGCACTGTACAGCTTTACACTCAAATATGGGCATTATGCCATGCCTGTTAAGGTATAGATAACATTGGCAACACAAATCAGCAGACCGCTCCCTGAAAGCCGTTTGCTAATTTATGTTGCCAATGCAATCTATATCTTTATGGGTATGGCATAAAGTCCATATTTGACTATTTGAGTGTATTTAATTTATCGAAGCGGAGTCGTATATGTGGGCGCAGACCTTAAGAGTGACATTTTCGTCTGTTATGTGTGTGTGTGTTGGGAGATAAGACGATGAAACATGTTTTCACCGATCTGAAGTAGTACGCACTATCACATGTTGTCATTGGCAATTTTATGATGATCATCAGAATGTAGTTCTTTTGATTAATATCTGCCATGCACTATTTTATTTGCACATAATTTTGAAATATTCAATTTCAATTTGTATTTATTTTTGTTTTTTATTCACATAGTTATATCTGTTCAATGCTTATAACTTATTGTCATACATATACTGCTTTTAAATTATTGTCTGTTCACTTTCGTAAATTATCTATTTACTAATAAATTATTCGCCTCCCGAGCGACGCGCGGGCGCCGCGACGTTCAGTCTAAAATATCGGCCACATTTGGCCGTTTAGGATAGCATGCATGGGTTCAAATATTGGTAACTTTTTTTTTCATGTAGATACAAGTTGGAAGATTGCATCCGAAACACAGTTCTAACTAGCTCGGGGCCAGTGGACTCCTGTTTTGTGTATAGACTCATTATTTTTAAGTTCTAAATAAATAAATTTGAGTTGTTATTTCTTTGTTTATTTCCTTCCAGGCACGTGCACAACGAGTATGGTATCTTCAACCTGCGCTCGTCTCACACGGGGATCCTGGCGCGCACCAACGGCCGCTACCGACCCTTCATTCTCACGCGGTCGACCTTCGCTGGCACTCAGAGGTAGGTATTCCACTCCTAGTTTGCTTTACAAACTCTTTAAGGGCTCCCGGACAAAACCACGAATTGCAAATATCTGCGAATTCGGACGAATGCATCGCAAGAACTTCCGATTTGATTCGCATCCTGCGATGTTACGTCATCTTGGTGACACCATTTTAGTCAGCTCTGAGACAGAAGAAGAGAAAGACGCTCTTCAAATGAAGATAAATGCTCTATCCTTAGAGTATACATAAGTACTATAGAGCGCGCACAACGAAGTGGGAACAGTAGGCACAGGTGAGAACAAAACGACGTTCCCGCCGCGAGCGCCTGTAGTCGTACTTGATTACTAGGAAAGAGCGTTTGTCGAGAGATTTTTATCAAATATTATTATTAAAATGGTGAAATGTGCAGTTCGACCTTGTAAAAACGATACTAGAAAACACACAAAATCGAAATCCAGTGTCACATTTCATCGGTAAGTCGATTATTATACTTATTTTTATGAAAACTAATTAGGAATCTCGGGGGTGAAGGAGACGTGGGAGGCGGGCGGGCACGCGCAGGATCGACAGCGTACCGCCATAGAACCGCGCTCCCGTCGCGTGATTTAGAGATGGGACACGTAACCAATTCTGTGGTTGATATAATGTTGGCTAGAAGATGTTGCTTAGAGCGGTGATTCAAAAATATATTGAAATACGCGTTAAATATTTAGTTCGAAAGTCAAATGTCACAAAAACTAGAAGACAGCTTTTTAACAAGCTTACGCTTTTTAGCGGTCAGTAAAAATGACAATTAATATAACATATTATTATAATTTGATTTATTATTAAAACGTCATTGTTTATTTTTAAAAATAGGTGATTGGGTTAAATTGTAATACCATTATTTACGCTATTTTTCGGTAACAATTGCCAAATATATGTAGGCATTATAATCCAATTAATGGTTTGTCAGTTTATATCCTAAGCTCCTTATATTTTAAGCAAAAATAAAATAATTTAAAAAGTACCAGCTTTTTAATGACATACAGATCCCATTATAGGTACACATTTTATGTAAAATATCGTAAGTTGCATGTAGAAAAACTGAAACCTGCACAGGTACTAACTCTATAAAACTAAAATACCTACCTATTTATTTTTAGATGTTATCGCACGAAATAATTATATTTGTAGTTGTTAGTACCGCGCTGAACCTGCATCTATTGACAACAAAATGAGTTTGCGTTGCCCGCGTGCCCATCCCTAGTAATCGCCAATATACATACAGTACCCGGCGATAAATATTGCACATCGACACCTGGAAAGAGACAATCGGCCAACTTCGGATTCGTAGAGCGTCATCTCTGTCGCACGAAATACAAATAGTCCGGCATCTATTAGGAGCTGTTAAAACAATTTTAATTTGTTTCTTTTAATTATTATTTTTATTCTTTGTATAAAATACAATTTTTTCTATAAGTGATGGCTTTAGGTTCGGGTTAAATAAAATAAAAAAGTTCACATTATGTTTACGTATTTAATTACTTTGGAAAATGACAGCTGTAGTATACATAATAAACACCATTGTACCTATTGTTAAAGTGAGACATTGTTATAAAAATAATAATAATTATAATTCTCAATTACTTCCATTTCACTATTTGTTCTCTCAAAGAGGTCAATATCACTGTCACTATCAGCCGTATTTATCACTAGTCTATGAGTGTAATTGTCTAAACCGTGTTGAATGCTTCTATATTCATTCTCACATTGATCGTGTGATCGCAAACCTTTTTCCACTCTTCAGTCCCGATCATGTTTACTTTTTCAGTCAATAACGTTTTTACTGTAGTTAAATTCATACCCACATTTCTAGAGGCTCCATAGCCTTTTAGTTGAGATCATATATTTTCAATTGGATTCAAATCCGGATGAAACACAGTATGCCCATGTTCGGCAAGTACTTTGTTCACGGAAAACTCTGTATACCTCTCCTTGTGCTGACATAGGTATAATAGCGTAAATCTGGGTTTTTGTTAATTTTGGATCAACTGGAATTTCGTGTCTGTTTAACCAGTTGATCATTTCCTGTTTAATGGTGTTTGAGTTGGGGGGATCTTTCAACATATTTATTGTGATAGGGTGCGTTGTCGATAACTATAACGGAATCACTGGATATATTTGGGATTAATTGATTAACCAGCCATTTCTCGTAGTTATCGTTATTCGTTATTTCATTGTGGTAGTCACCTGTAGTATCCGTGGATTTATACGTTAAAAAGGCACCGGTTACAAAGCCTTTTTTATTTCCCGCATGAAGTACTATCAAACGTTGACCTTTTGAAATTGGCTTTTATACTCCTTTTTTCTTATCATCACTCCAAGATTTCCCTTTAGTGTGGGATGTGTATGTATGTAAGACTCATCCATGTAGACGATATTTTTTCCTGTTTCGCGAAATTTGTGTATTTTATCGATTTATATTCCATTCGTTTGAGACTTACATCGTGCTTTTCCTTTAAAACTTTTCGATTATCTTCCATTTTAGTTAAACGAAATTCCATCTCGTGAAGTATTTTTCTCAACGTCTTTTCAGACCCATTGTAATTAATAGCTTCAGACAATTTAGCTTTTAATGATTTTATTGTTGGCAGTTCATTAAATCGTAAGTGAAAATCATACACAATTCTTCGAACAACATCATAATCAAAATCGTCCATATCCAAACGAAATTGCTTTTTTGGTCTCCCTTTTTTTGGAGTGCTAAACTTAATTTCAGTAGAATGTGTTTCAGTACTGACTTCGTTTAATATATTGTTCAAAGTTCTTCTTGAAATTCCAGTGGGATTTGCAACTTGCGCTTGAACCTTCTTAAAATAACAACTTACATTTTCATCTTCATTTTTTTTAAATCTGTCAGCTTCGGTTACAAAACATTTATAAACATTGTATATAATTTGGCGTGACTGACCTCGTAAAGGTTTCCCTTTTTTTCCTAAAGATGCCACAGTACAACTTTAAATTATTTAAATTTGGGGGTGTTAACAACTCTAATTATATATTTTGAACTGGACGCGACTGCACTCTATCGCACTTAAACAACGACTGACAAAACGTCACATAGGTAGTGTGCGACAGAGACAATGCTCTACGAAGCCGAAATCAGCCGACTGTCTCCCTCCAAAGGCCGATGTGCAATACTTATCGCCGGGTACTGTATCTATGTAGTATGTAGCTATACATCATCTGCCTACATCGCGCACTGGGCGTCTAGTGCGGCGCTAGCGCTCTATACTTTAGTTATTTATACTCGAAGGCTCTATCTAAAATAATAATAAAAATACCTCTTCTTTTCTTAACCCATAATACTTGCAAGTAAAATAGTTCCTATCAGTATTCATAATCGTAATAAATGGATGAACCCAAAATCTTCTTTTTCTTTCATATCTATTTAACAATAACAGCAGTGTAACAATATTTTTGCGATTCATGTTATGCTTCCTAAAAACACGTCCAACACGGCTGACTACCGTTGAAGGTATGGTTACCCTAACCAACGGTTTACCGCACTAAATCGCATCGCAGCAATTCGCATCGCAAGTTCCTGTGATGCGGGCGTCGCATCGCATCGCGGTTTCATGCCATTTTGTTTTATTTTATTAATCGAAATAAAAGCATCATCATCTACAAGAACATATTTATCTCTCAAGTTGGATCGAAATGCACATGCTGTGCAAATTTGATTAAATTCAGCTAAGCCGTTTAGGAGTCCATCGTGTAAAAACATCGTGATGCGTAATGCTATTAATATTATAAGTGTCAATGTTTGTATATTTGTTGGTCAAAAAAGTCCATTGGAATACAGTTATATTATAGTCGGTAAGAATACTTAGGCTATTTTTTTATCCCGAAAAAATAATCGGGAACGGGAACTACGCAGGTAAAACCGCGGGGAACTGCTAGTTGCTTATAAGTTATAAGGCACATGTCTTGTTCGTCTCGTCACTATACTAAAATATTATATTATTATAATCTGTATTATATTTAACTATCTGGCCGCCATAGTACAAGCTCAGCTGGTCTACTACGAAAACAAACTCCGAATGATCGGATCCGACCGACAGCTGAATCGGATTGTAGCCTACCACGAAATACATTCGGATCGATACATCTCGGTCGGAAGTTATAGACTTATGTCAGATGAGGGTCGGGTCGTACGAAACGGCCGATTCGATCAACCGACCGATTGTCTTTCGTGGTAGGAAACGTCCATAAGTTCGGCCGATATATCGTTTATCGGACTTCGTAGTAGACCTGCTGCTTAGTTTGGGATCAGACGGTGTTGTGTGTGAATAGGGTATCGGACTGGGTCAAAAATAAACCATTCAAATTAGTCCGTCAGATAGATCATGGACTTGAATATGGGACACGTATTTTTTGTTTATATTTATTTTTTGTGTTTATAGATCATCAAAATTCGAGAGTGACGTCACTCGTGGGTAAAAATCGTACCCACAAGTGACGTCACGCGAAACTTCTAAGCGTCTGTATCTTCGTCATTTTTTGTTTGTGAAACAAAAGAAAAAATACGTGCACAATATTTTTAGCTATCTTGCTGACGGACTTATATTTTTTTTGTAAGGATTGTGTCCATTTTGTCCACCAATGTTTATTATACTAATCATATTTCAGATACGCGGCCGTATGGACCGGCGACAATATGGCGGAATGGGGCCACCTCGCGGCCACCGTGCCGATGTGTCTCTCTCTCTCCACCGCGGGCGTCTCCCACTGCGGCGCAGACGTCGGGGGCTTCTTCAAGTACCCGGAGGCCGAGCTCATGACTCGCTGGTACCAGGTCAGTGGAGTGCGGAGAACCAGTGTAGACGGAGCTATCAACATTACTGTTATACCCGGAGGCCGAGCCCATGACTCGCTGGTACCAGGTCAGTGAACTACGTAGAACCAGTGTAGAAGGAGCTATCAACATTACTGTTATACCCGGAGGCTGAGCTCATGACTCGCTGGTACCAGGTCAGTGGAGTGCAGAGAACCAGTGTAGGTGGAGCTATCAACATTACTGTTATACCCGGAGGCCGAGCCCATGACTCGCTGGTAACAGGTCAGTGGAGTGCGAAGAACCAGTGTAGACGGAGCCATCAACATTACTGCAATACCCGGAGGCCGAGCTCATGACTCGCTGGTACCAGGTCAGTGGAGTGCGGAGAACCAGTGTAGACGGAGCTATCAACATTACTGTTATACCCGGAGGCCGAGCTCATGACTCGCTGGTACCAGGTCAGTGAACTACGTAGAACCAGTGTAGAAGGAGCTATCAACATTACTGTTATACCCGGAGGCTGAGCTCATGACTCGCTGGTACCAGGTCAGTGGAGTGCAGAGAACCAGTGTAGGTGGAGCTATCAACATTACTGTTATACCCGGAGGCCGAGCCCATGACTCGCTGGTACCAGGTCAGTGGAGTGCGGAGAACCAGTATAGACGGAGCTATCAACATTACTGTTATACCCGGAGGCTGAGCTCAAGCCTCGCTGGTAGCAGGTCAGTGGAGTGTGGAGAACCAGTATAGACGGAGCTATCAACATTACTGTTATACCCGGAGGCCGAGCCCATGACTCGATGGTACCAGGTCAGTGGAGTGCGGAGAACCAGTATAGACGGAGCTATCAACATTACTGTTATACCCGGAGGCCGAGCCCATGACTCGCTGGTACCAGGTCAGTGGAGTGCGGAGAACCAGTATAGACGGAGCTATCAACATTACTGTTATACCCGGAGGCCGAGCCCATGACTCGCTGGTACCAGGTCAGTGGAGTGCGGAGAACCAGTATAGACGGAGCTATCAACATTACTGTTATACCCGGAGGCCGAGCCCATGACTCGCTGGTACCAGGTCAGTGGAGTGCGGAGAACCAGTGTAGAAGGAGCTATCAACATTACTGTTATACCCGGAGGCTGAGCTCAAGCCTCGCTGGTACCAGGTCAGTGGAGTGTGGAGAACCAGTGTAGATAGAACCATCAACATTACTGTTATACCCGGAGGACGCTCATGTCATGACTCCCTATTTTAGACACATTTTACCACTTTGAAATTGTCTCTCGCCCAAACTATTCAGTGTAGACAAAAATGATATTAGAAACCTCAACATCATATTTAAAGACCTTACACACGTATAGATTTGTAGAAAAAAAATTTTGAGTTTCACTTCTAAGTATGGGGCCTAATTTTTTTTTGTTTTGTAAAAATCTTAATGCGTTTCACAGAATAGATCTACTTACCAAGTTTCAATAGTGTAGTTCTCATAGTTTCGGCAAAAAGTGGCTGTGACATACGGATGGACAGACAACAACATCAACAGCCCACTAAATGTTCCCAGTGCTGGGACTCGGGGCCTTCTCTCGCAAGGAGAGAGTTAAGGCCATAATCCACCACGCTGGCCCAGTGCGGGTTGGTGGATGACACATGACTTCGAAAGATTCTAGGTACATGTCGGTTTCCTCACGATGTTTTCCTTCACCGTTTTAAGTTAGCGGCATTACGCACATGACTTCGAAAAGACAGTGGTGCGTGTGGGGTTTGAACCCGGGGTCTCCGGATCGGCAGTCGCCGTTCTCCCGACTAGACCAGCCGTAACTTGATGGACAGACAGACATGACGAATCTATGAGGGTTCTGTTTTTACGTTTCACGGAACCCTAAAAACTCTTAATTCACAAAACAACAGAAACACGAGTATTACACTAAAACATATTTCCATATATAACTATCTCCATAATTAAAGTAATTTATACCTAACAGTCCAGTGAATAAAGTCCAATTTCGTCGCAACAGGCTGGTGCGTTCCAAGCGTTCTTCCGCGCTCACTCGCACATCGAGACCAAACGCCGCGAGCCCTGGCTCTACGAACCTCAGACCACGGCTCTGCTCAGAGACGCGCTCAGGCGGAGATACGCGCTTATGGACTTCTGGTAAGCTACACTATAAATACATCTATACTCGTATATATACGAATCAATGCCACTTTTCGTTGTTATTGAACTCCTCCTAAACGGCTGGACCAATTCGAATGATTTTTTTTGTATACATTTGGGTAGGGCCCTGGAAGGTTTAGATTTACAAATCAGCCCGGCAGATGGCGCTGCAGTCGATATCTAGGTTATTATTCGAGCGTAGCTGGAGCGGGCCGCTAGTAGTACATACAATAAACACATACCTACAAAAACTCATTATTATCATATTCAAGCCACAACACAAAAAAAAACTAAGAATAACCTTAACAATTTAATAATTTTATAAGCAATCATCATCATCAGCCGCAAGACGTCCACTGTTGGACATAGGCCTCCCCCTTAGATTTCCACAACGAACGGTCCTGCGCAACCTGCAACCAGCGGTTTCCAGCGACCTTTGTGAGGTCATCTGTCCATCTACTGGGAGGCCGTCCAACACTGCGTCTTCCGGTTCGTGGTCGCCACTCGAGAACCTTTCTTCCCCATCGGTTGTCAGTTCTGCGGTTGAGTTATAAGCAGTAGTTCCTGAAATTAGCACGTTCAAACGAAAAACCTCTACAGTTTTATGATATTAGTATAAATTTGTCTCTCCCACAGGTACACATTGTTCTACGAACACTCCATCGACGGTCTACCGGTGATGCGGCCGCTCTTCCAAGAGTATCCCAAAGAAGAGGAGACTTATGCTATCGACGATCAATACCTGCTTGGTAAGTTCAACCTACTAATGCCAAACTCAAAGTTCTTTATTCATTTGTGTTCAATTCACACGTTATTGTTAAAGAACACAAAACGCATTACCACTCCTTTGCGTCGCGCAGTCGGGTAAAAAATAGCATACATCATAGTTTAAAATGAATATTTCACTGTATGTACGACAATTTATTATTGGATGGACAAGTGTTGTTGTAAATTAGCAGCGTCCCGCAGTATTACCCGACTAGTTCCCCTTACTTTCCCTGATACTCGTTTGTAAATTTGTGCTATTCCAGCTTATATACTAACTGTACTCCCTATTCGAATCCGTTAACATTGTGACTTAGTTTGCCCCATTTTGTGCGCCAATTTTTTGTTCGCCAAATTTCTATGTTATAAAAAACTAGCAACGTAGTTTTACTTGCGTAGTTTACTTGTAATTCGTCGCCCCGCCCCGCTGTCGCTTACCCATCGCTAGTTTCGTGTTCTTAGCCTAAGAGCTCTGCCTCACTAGGCCGCCATGGCGACGTCGCCGGCTACGTATCCAAGCAGTTAATATTGAAATGTATGTTACCTAACTCACTTGGCGACGCGACGGTTTGGCAACGTCGCCAATTTGGAAGCGTTGCCACAAACGACAGTTCCCTACGTGGCTTCTGGCTACTCTGGCGGCCTGGCGACGTTGCCACTATAATCTACACGTGTAAACTGCACCTCCCTCACTCAGCCGCCATTTTAGACGCTCGCTCAAATGTTTATTTGTATTTGATATTGAAAAAAATGAGTGAGAGGGATGCACCCATAGTTTCCTTTTTTTCTTCTTTTCTTTTTCCATTTTTCTGCGACGTACATAACTAAGAAGTGCAATTTCTTCTACGTTCATTCCTGAGGACGCTAAACGAATGACTGTCGAGACGCCATGCCCACTCGACATGGCGACCCTCGGTTGCCAGAAGAAGCCAGACTTGCGCCGCCGGCGACGTCGCCAAGGCAGCCTAGTGAGGCAGAGCTCTAAGATTAGCAGTTGTAAAGAAGCGTGATTTTATTGTGATGTAATCTCCCAGGTGACAAGCTGCTAGTCCGTCCGGTGGTGGAACCGGGCGTGTCCTCTGTGAGAGTGTACTTGCCGGGCGGAAGCGCCGCGCGCTGGTATGACGTGGACTCGTACCGAGCGCTCCCTGCGAACGGATACTTCAACCAGGACGTCACCATATCCAAGGTCAGCCTTACAATAAAATTGGCAGTCATAGGAACTGCAGATTGAAGTGAAAACTTATAACTCTGAATTTGATAGCTTACTTTGAAAACTACGCGGGCGAAACCGGAGGGCGTGGCCATGAGCATGGCCATCTAGAAAAAAAGCTGACGTATTTCTAGATAGCCAATGGCCATGGTCCCGAGTTTACCCGGAGATTTCTTATCATGCCCGAGCGTGACGCTAGAAATTCACTTCACAGTCCACGAAAAATCGTGTCTTGTGTCGCGCCAAAAGAGGTTTTCACTTGAAAATGTCTCGTTCCACCCCTGGTTTGTTTGTTTCTGTGTTGATGTGGAGTGGTTGTCGCAGATTCCGGTGTACCAGCGCGGCGGCACCATCGTCCCGCGCAAGGAGCGCATCCGTCGCTCGTCCGCGCTGATGGCCGACGACCCTTACACGCTCGTCGTGGCACTCGATGAAAACGTACGTATTATACTTATTTTACTAACCGAGTTCTACTAGTTACCAAAAAAAAATCGATTGTCTGTAAAGTTACTGACGATAGTTGAACGTGACAACTTCAACTCCAAGCCTTAAATGGAACGCCTCAGAGCGAGGTAACGCCGCATGACGTCATGTTTTTTCGTGCGTGCAGCCGGCTTCATCGAATTAAAAGACGTTGTAACGTCAAAAGATAAGATTACTCTTTGTTGGAATCCACAATACGCGAGATCCATCTCTATTGACATTTTAAAAAGTTTTTTAACCTCAATTTGATTTGTATGTGGCTCAATGATAAAAAGCTATGGGAAATGCTGTATTTGATTTTGTATTAATGTTACAAAATATGTATTTCTTTCTTGTTGTGTGTGAATTTACCACCAATATTTATTTATTCTCTATTACCTATACTTACCTATAATTTATTCAAAATCAAATGTTATAATTCCATATGCCAGAGATCTTGGCAAAATAGAATGATCGCTTAATTAATTTTATGAACATCTTAATTTCGTATTGTTATTTTGTATGGAATAAAATTTCAATTTCATTTCACAGTACGAGAGAACAAAATGTACTTAACCTTAAAAAATACATTTAATTGTTAAAAGCGATATTTTATAAATGTCTTTTCCAGACAACCGTGCGCCGATTAGACAAGACAGACAATAACGTTTTGTTTTATTTGTTTTATCAACCGAGTTAAATTTATTTTGTTACCCGATTGCCAATTAATTTTCGAGACGAGGATGAGGTTTTCAATTTGATCGATATTTTTTTTTATGTAAGTACACCGATCACTCTAAGATTTATGATCCGAACTACGTGATCATTCTTCGATGCGGAATGATTGCCATTTGGTCCCAAAAAAAAAAACAATTCATTTTATGATTTTTTTTTTACGAGCATGTATGTTTATCTGGACGATGTAATTATAGTTTGTGTACGGCTTTAGTTATAGTTATCTAGCGGCCCACTCCGGCTTCGCTCGAATAATAACATAGATATCAACTGCAGCGCCATCTGCCGGGCTGATTTGTGAATGTAAACCTTCCAGGGCCCTACCCAAACGTATACAAAAAAAAATCATTCAAATCGGTCCAGCCGTTTAGGAGGAGTTCAATAACAACGAAAAGTGGCATTGATTTTTATAAATATAGATTAATTTAATTTAAAAATTATAGTATTTTTTATAGTTATTAGTATTTTTTATAGTCAGACTATATGCAAATTTCAACACGATCCGTTCAGATGTTCCGGCATGATTTAGCAATGAACATCCAAACTTTCGCGTTTATAATTATTTTTGTAAGATTACTCGTATATCAGCTTTCTGGCTCTCATAGTACAAACTTTGCTTAGTTTGGGGCTAGATGGTTTTCATTTGATTTGTTTCTCCACAGAACAAGGCTGAAGGCACGGTATACATCGACGACGGCGAGACATACGACTACAAGAGCAACAAGTACATATACGCCAAGATGACGTACGAACCCGGACTACTCACTTACAAGTACGTATCCAACACGCCAATCACATGTTTTCAAATGAGGAAAACATGTTCAACAAGAACAAATCTTATTTATGTATTTACTATTTCTTAAAATTTTAAAAATGATTTACCTCCTACTACCATAGATTTGAAATTTGTACAGAATTCTACTAGTCCTTTCGTTTGATACCCATATTGAGGGAGTAGTGGAAAAAAAAATAATTCGCCATTTTGTGGTATCTTCGGCCATCTTGGATTTAAAATTTGTCATAGTGTATAAAATCTACTGGTTAAACCTTTTCATTTGATACCCTTATTGAGGGAGGTTGTGAAATACTGTATCCGCCATTTTGTGGAGGTGGCTATCTTGAATCGATATTAACGAAACAGATAAGAACCACCGCAAGGAAACTTAGAATCTTTCGAGGTCATGTGACATCCACCAACGCGCACTTAGCCAGCGTGGTGGATTGGCTTTGACTCTCTCCTTGAGGGAAATCCCCGAGTCCCAGCAGTGGAAACATTTAGTGGGCTACTTATGTTGTTATTAGTTATATCTTGTGTCAAGAATAGGGTACAATCCTCAAAAAAACTAATTAGTCCGTCAGTTAGATTGCTAAAAAATATTGTACACGTATTTTTTCTTTTGTTTCACAAACAAAAAAAAAAGGTGTGTGCTTAAGACCACACGGCAGAAGTGAAAACTTCATTAGCTGATTTTTGTATTAGGTAGGTATGTCGTATTATAATAAAATATTATGGATCGTATTAGTTGAATAAACGAGTAAAACAAGCCAGAAATTAAAGTAAATATTTATTGAAATTTTATTTATATACAAAGTAGCTGTTACCCTCGACTTAGTCCGCGCGAAATAAATACTAAGGTTACTCAGGCAGTACTTATTTGTATACCCAGATTGTATACACATTTATGGTCAGTAAAAAAAGTGTCCATGTTCAAAAAGTTGTTGGCCGGGGCCGGCTTTTTAAAAGTTACTCCAACTTTGTATGCATTCACACGGTGCACCCCTATGATGCCCCTAACATTGTCCGCAAAAAGGTTGGTGAGTGTTATAGGATTTTTGTTACCGACTTTCTCCTGTTCCGTCGATTCCACATACACTACACTGGAGACTCTACTACGATTTTCTGGGAATAGTCTCTTTCTCTTATAAAGGGGTTTTCTAAATAGTTTGTAAGAAACATTTTCACTTGGATTTGGCTTCAATAGTTTTCTTTTTCTGGTCTGTTCGACGGGGTCACCCCCGTCGCTAGCGACGCTCATATTTATTTATACTATTGACTATACAGGGTGACTGGTGCAGGACCGGCCATAGCAAAATCACGCATGGAGGAGGTTATACGCTACCTATTAAAGCTTACTTTCCCTAACTAAAGTTTTATAGTTTAGGAGATAGGTTAATTTTTAAACCTTTTTAAAATTTTCCTGAAATTTGACCTTAAAGCTGCTATAACTTTTTTTATTTAAAGTTCTAGTGAATTATTCTTTTTTTTTGTTAGCACAGACAAATGTTTGATCAAACCTATGTCGGAACTCCGCTTAAACAAGGACAAAAAAAAAAGATATTAAGCTTGAAAAAGGAAAAATTACCGAAAATAAAAACATTAAGATCATTTTATTTTTTAATAATCAAAAAACCACTAACTTTCAATAATTTATAAACTCTAAATAAACTTCTCTAGTTCATCACCTATCCAGCGGTACCAAATTTATAACAAAAAATGTACAAACTACATGTACATATCTAAAACCTCATCGTACAAACACACGTACTACAAAATGTGGATATTTAGCTAGTAATTGATAGGATTTTCAGATATCTAAAGCTAATTTAATCAATAATAGTAAACAAAATTTGGTCAGTGTTGGTATTAGTAATTAAATAAAACAAGTGCTTAATGGTACATTATTTATTTTGACGAATACAATGATACGAGTAAGAAAAAATTGTGAATAGGAAAAGATATCGGGCATTGAAAGGACATTATTATTTTAGGTTCTGCTCGAATTGCTGTCCGCAATTTCTAATACATGCCCGATATCTCTTCCTAATTTCTATCGTAGTTAAATTTAATCTAATCTCTTCTTTCATAATCACGAAAGCATCATTAATTTTTTGTATCAACTCCTCTTTTGTGTTAATTTGTCCTTTATTGTAGACCAGCTCTTTGGCTCGACCCCAAACGTAGAAATCCAGATGTGTTAAATCTGGGGATCGGGCCGGCCATTCAGTTGGTCCACCTCTCCCTATCCATGACTCAGGAAATGTGTTGTTGAGTAGTTCTCGGACTTCCAGCTTGAACCCGGGCACCCATCGTGTTGAAACACAATGGGCATTTCGTCGTTTAAAACTTCCGACAGCAGATCAGGCAAGACGTCCATAAAAAATTCTAGATAATTTTCCCCATTTAAGATGTCAGGTAGGAAATGGGGCCCAATGATAGTCCGACCAATCACACCGGCCCATACATTCACAGAAAAATTCCGCTGGAATGATGTTACCCTCTTATTGTGTGGGTTATTAGGGGACCAATGGTGTAAATTGTGGAAGTTGTGAATTCCTTCTCGGTTGAAATTTGACTCATCGGTCCACAATATGCGTTTGAGGAATGTTGGGTCGTCGACATCTCTGTGCAGAATCAAGCGACAAAAATTCGTCCTCCTTGCATAGTCACCAGTTTCAAGCCCTGTCAACAAGCCAAAACCAACTCTTAATGGTTATTAAATTTGATTCGTGAATGTACTTTTGACATAGTTGTAGCAACTAAAAAACAAAGATTGTTAAATACATTGTAACATCTAAGCTAATTAATCTAAATAAATTAATTAAAAATTACCTTGAACTGGTGTGTAATGATATGAGTGTTGATTGTCACGATGCATTACTGTCCAAACCTTCCATTGGCTGACGCCCAAAGCTTCAGCTACCACTCTGGTACTAGTAGTGGGGTCCTCCTCAAATGCTGCCAAAATCTGCTCGTCAATTTCGACAGGTAATTGACGTGCACTGTTTCGGGGTTCTCTGGCGTTTAAGTTACCCGTTTCCCTTAACCGACGATATGTTGTAGAAAATGTGTTTCGGTCAGGTAAACTTCTATTTGGAAATCGCTCCTGGTAAATACGCCGCGCTTCACAGGCATTACAGTCAGCAGCGCCGTACGCCAACAGCATATCGGCGTATTCTTCGTTTGTGTATTCAGGCATTTGAATACGAAAATAAACAATGACGAACTTAACGAAAACAGTCAATAACAAAACAATCAACAAGATAACAGTTCACTAATAACAAGGAATGGTGAAACAGAACAGAGCACGGTCGGTAGTACGTAGGAGCGGTAAGACACGACTGAACATGATATTCAATGCAGTGAATTCTCTCCAAAATCAGATTGGCGTGGCCCTTCCTTTTTCGTAAGAAAGAGACAAAACATGACATCGCATTCCTAAGCTCTGACGTCATGCTAAGGGACCGTTGCCGCTGTTTGTTTAACAATAGTAACAATAAACCTTTACCTGAGTAGACTGGCATTTACAATAGAAATCACGATGTTTTATAATTTAATAACTATTTGGATACAAATTTGGTACCGTTGGATAGGTGATGAACTAGAGAAGTTATTTATAGTAAAATAAATTATTGAAACTTAGTGGTTTTTTAATTATTAAAAAATAAAATGATCTTAATGTTTTTATTTTCGGTAATTTTTCCTTTTTCAAGCGTAATATCTTTTTTTTTATCCTTGTTTAAGCGGAGTTCCGACGTAGGTTTGATCAAACATTTATCTGTGCTAACAAAAAAAAAAGAATAATTCACTAGAACTTTAAATAAAAAAAGTTATAGCAGCTTTAAGGTCAAATTTCGGGAAAATTTTAAAAAGGTTTAAAAATTAACCTATCTCCTAAACTATAAAACTTTAGTTAGGGAAAGTAAGCTTTAATAGGTAGCATATAACCTCCTCCATGCGTGATTTTGCTATGGCCGGTCCTGCACCAGTCACCCTGTATGTATACAAAACTAAATATTTACACGAAAGAAACGAAATATTTACACAGCAAAACTAATTAATTTGATTGTGAAAATTTTAAAGCACCCGTCGTGTTTTCCCGCCCAAAGAAAAGTCTTTTGGAGTTGGTAGCCGTCAGTGTTGCCACTATGATTTTGAGCTTGTCGCCAAATAGTTATGAAACAAAGTCGCCGGTTTTGATTGAATTATTAAGGGAATAACAGTCTGGAAGAATACATAAGCTTTTTCCTTCTCCAACCTTCTACACTAAACTAGTATATTCCCCTTTGTCGGTAACACGTCGTCTAAATCCGCTAAAAAGGTTTTAAAAATTCGCCAGTTTCAGCGACAAAGTCGCTAAAGTGTCAACACTGGTAACCGGTAGCGAGCAGCGAGAGAGAGAGAGAGAGAGAGAGAGTATCTATTGTCCCATGTCCTCCTCTAACAATTATCTTTCTCGGTCTGGCACGTTTGTTGACCACATTATCTTTCTCGCTCTAGCATCCCGAGCTTACCCGAAATTTCTTATCATATCCGAGCGTGATGATCACGTGATCATCAATCCATTTCACAGCCCACGAAAATTCTGTCCATAGCGCGCCTAAAGAAGTTTTCACTTCAAAAATGACGAAGATACAGCGCTTAGAAGTTACGCGTGACGTCACTCGTGCCTACGATTTTTACTCACGAGTGATGTCGCGACCGTCGTGACTCTCGAAGTTTGATGTTCTATATCTTTGTCGATTTTTAATATTTTGGAAAAACAAAAAATACGTGTCCCATATTTTTCCATGATCTAGCTGACAGACTAATTAGAATAGTGTATTTTTGACCCAGTCCGGTACCCTATTACTATAAAAAAACATGTTTTTTTCAATAGATTTGTGAACGAGAACGCTTCATTCCCCACCCGATCGTGGGTGGAGCGTATCGTGATCGCGGGCATCAAGACCCCGCCGAAGACCGCCAAGCTCATCCAGGGCGAGACGCAGGCCGCGTTGCAGATGACGTTGCACAAGGGCAACGACGTGCTCGTGGTGAGAAAGCCCGGGGCCAACATGGCCCAGCCTTGGAGCGTCAGCTTTACTTTCTAGAGGGCAGTGTTTTACATGTTCCAATCAAACAACAAACAATATTTGGTCAATGAATTGTGCACCAATACAGTAAAACCTCGATTGTGCGAACCAATTGGAACTTAGACTAGCCTTTTCATCGCCTAACTTTAAGCGGCTTTGAATTTGCTTTTGTGTCTATAATTTTAAGAGAAAAGAGAGTGCAATATCAAAGCTATTGGTTGGATGATCGAAACGTTTTGAACGAAATTATAAACATCTTTTTACATTAAAACAAAAAAGAATTACATGCGTAATAACGTTGAAATATTTATGTATTTTCGATGACAAAAGTCTATGAATACTTTTTGTTATATTTTTTTTTATAAATCTTACATTTTTGCAGGCAAAATTTTAATCTTCCGTACAAATGTTTGGATGATTGAGCGCTGAGATAAACTAAGCCTTCATTCAATTTTATTTATATCATTTTGGAGGGTTTAAGATAGTTGAGGTTCTACTGTAACATATAATTCCTAAACATTCTCAGTTTTAGAACATTTTAACTTTATATTTGGGGTTATTTAGATTGTCATTGAGAAATATTTTACATGGTAAATTCTACACTGAGTATTCCAAATTGAATTCTATGATTGGAACATCTAAATCTATTTTAGGACGTTTTAGGATATTTTAGGTATTTAATTAGGAATGTCAGGTGTGATCGGGCGATGCTATGCGGGTTTAAAATACTAAACTGTACTAAAAAAAAAAGGTAAATCTGACAATTTCATGTTGTTTTGAAAAGTATCTTTATTAAATAAAGTTGATAGTGCTGTATCGTGTCTAGTTAAAATAAATATGGCTTGTTGGGCCTGTATTCGCTGTGACCAATAACTTAAACACTTCGCTTTAAACCTCACTGCTTTTCTAAGCAAGTTTAGGTCAAGTCAAAACAATAGTTTTCATTTATTGGTCATAATGAATCGCGGCTGTTTGGTTTCGACACTATACAATTTATACACAATTTAACTTTGCTATTTTTTTTAATCAACAGTCCATTCATTCTTTCTTAGCATAAAAGTTAACGTTACCACATGTCTAATATGAATAAGATTATATGTACTCACAGTCTAAACAAAAATACACAGACATTTCCAAAAAAATTACTAACCATTTTTATGTCTATTTCGATAAAATTATCTTTAAAGACGTAAATAATACATGCAGAATGTTGTATTGTGATCTGTACTATAACATTATTGTGTTTAAGTTTTATGCTACCTAAGACTAGACTAGACTTGGCACAATAACAACATAAATGAGATAATTATTTCAAAACATTGTGCTGTCTCGCTCGCACAACTAAGGGGGCGTTCAAATAATACGTGTTACGCAATTTTCGAACATTTTGACCTAACATGAATTAATGAGATGGCTAAAATTTCAAAGCTTCAAACACAAATAAAATATTCAAATATGTTAAATCGTGTATAGAACATTAGGAATGATATAAAATAATTGGGTAACATGACTGGGAAAGTCACAAAGGAAGTATTTGAAAAGCTGTTGTGATAACGTGTCGAACCAAACTCGACCTTAGCTCCTTACAATAAGGATGGCATTTTTTACATCTTAGCGGAATTTTTAAGTCAATATATAAGATTTTGTAAGGATACTATCACGAGAAAAGCCTATATACTCAACAAAAAGTGCGCCGATTTTGTTTGTTTATCAATCAATATGTTGTGAAGTAATTATGGACCTACTTGAAACAACTTTTCATCATTTGAGATATACATTATTGCAGATTGTTGTTAATACGCTATTTATTATCATTTATATTTAGTCGTGCAATATGAGCAAAATCGGAGCGAATCTGTTTTTTTTTCGGATAATCCATTTCATAAATTCTAATATTGAGAAACAATGAATTACACTGCCAATATATTTATATATACTTATTATATCTATTTTTCTGTTCGTGATAGTATCGTCAATGTTTAAATAAAACTCCTAGTGATAGTTAAGCAGGTTTAAAGATGGGATTGAAAATGGCGCTGCATTTGTCTAACACTCACAGTCGTCCAGTCAAAATCTTGTCGTTTTCAGATTGACAGACTCGTATCAAATGCTAGTCACTGGCCAAATTACGGTGATATATCGATCACCATAAAGGCCAAGTTTTTTTTTAAGTTCTCATGGCATTGACAAGCACTTTTCAATAGATTTTGACAGTGAATTAATTGTGTGATAGAGATGGGTAGTTGCGTCGTCTTAAATTCCATTGTTTTTTGCGCAGTTTATGTTTTGTCTAACAATAGTTTTGTTGTGTGACAAATTGGGGTGTATCTCTCCTATATATATAAAATTAGATGTGTACGTATATACGTAACATACAAATACCACGTGTATTTATTGCATTTTTTTTTGTTTACGCAAAAATTGACAATTGATGTAATGTAAGGTGATTTTTTTAAGGTTATCACAAGTTATGATCAAAATAGGAAACTAGTTTAGCGTGATATGACTTACAATAATCGTGTATGAGCCCCTGTTACCTATCTCTTTCTAAATAATAAAGAAGAAAAGAGATAGCAAGCGTTATTTATACGAACGAACAGGCAAATATGTTAACTCGGCATGTGTAAAGAGCATGTTTGTCTCTCTCTAACTTGATAATTACCCTTACAATTTGAATATATCCGTCTCACTCCAACTTCACAAATACAATGTACACAATCAGCAGGCAAGTATGTTAACTCACCACATGTAGAGAGTGTATATTTAATTATCTATATCTTACTGATTTTATAAGTACCCTTTAAAAATTCATATCTCCGTCTCTTTCCGACTAAACAAAGAGACAGCTCTTAATAGGGGTACCAACTATTCAGTACACATGTACTAAACAATCAGAACAATTTTTACAAAAGTACCAACCCTTAAAATTGTAAAAACATCTATTATTTCATACATTTTGTCGTTTCCAAAGCTCAATTTTGTTTCGAGCGGTCGCTTTTTGCGATCAGGGTTGGGCGCCATAAAAATTGTAAAAAGTAGAACGCGGCCCTTTCGACTATGTAGGTACATGCATGTGTTACATGTTACAAAATGTTTTATCATAGTATGCTTGCTGCTGTTATGAAGTATACATTTTTGTTTGATTAGTTGAAATTTGATGGTGTAACGCGAGCCTTTACAAGTACATTAAAAAAAGGTCAAGTAAAGGACAGACAGGTAGATGTAACATGGTTGTATACGTTTTGTGATCATGGTATGTTTAAACAAGACAATTATATCAAGAGAAAAAAAGAGTATATTGAAATAATTCTTCAGTTTACTGATTTGATTTGAGAGTAGCTATTTACAAATTTGTAGTTCCTTACTTACTCACCGCTTTTATTGTAAGTTGTATTTATTCGTTTCATATCAATATTGTAAACTCATAGTGAGGGAGGGTGTGTATTGGAGAAATGTTTGTCATTTATGTGATATAGTAAATGCAATTTTTAATTTATTTCTGTGTTTTTATTAACCCTCAACGCAAAATGACACAAGTTTGACGAGCATGTATGAACGGATTAACCGATTTTGATTTGTTTGTTTTTTTTTGTTTGAGAAAAAAAATAGTTGACAGTCTTTTATCAAAATTGGTTCAGCCGTTTCAAACTTGTCAGCAATGTTAGTCTACAGCTTTGCTGGCATATTTCCTACTTCCCACTAGACCAGTGGTAATGATCTACTCGGTACATCTGCACTTTGAAAAATACTCTATAAAGGATAAAGTACTCTATAAGACCCCCGGCAGGGGGTCTACCGCCTAACGAAAAACGCTTTGACATTGCCGTCTCTTTCATTTCAAGCGAGAACAAAAAAAACCGCAACGTCAAAGCGTTTTTCGTTAGGCGGTAGACCCCCAGGTCCGCTTTGAGACCGCGACAGACACTTGCCCACTAAATGTTCCCACTGCTGGGACTCGGGGCTTCTCTCGCAAGGAGAGAGTCAAGGGCATAATCCACCACGCTGGCCCAGGGCGGGTTGGTGAATGACACACGACTTCGAAAGATTCTAAGTACATGTCGGTTTCCCCACGATGTGTTCCTTCACCGTTTTTAAGTTAGCTGCAATACGCAATGCCTTAGAAAAGACAGTGGCAGGCGCCGTTCTCCCGACTAGACCACCCGTAACTTGAATTGACGCCTATACAATTCTATAATGCCAACTGCCTATCGCGGTCTCCATCTCGTGTCGCGGTCGCGGCGCGAACCGCTACATACCATAAACTCATACCAGCGCAGAGTCGAAGCGTCAAATTCTTCACAAGTTTCATAAATGCGCGGGTATAGCGAGATATCGCGCGCATTCGCACGCTTTTACATTTTACACCAGTTTCCGATGGCGACTGACAAGTGAAGACGCGTTGGTTCGCGTAGCAGGCACTAATAGCAGGATACGCGCAAACGCAAGCGCACCAATCAGCGTCGATTGCGCACCGACGCGCGTCTTTTATCTTTGTATTATGTGGTGGATATAAGGGTGAATTTGCTATGTTAAGTTTCAGATTAACGTTTCGAGAGTCGAAGATGCTCTTCGACTCTGCGCTAGTATGAATTGACCGTAAGCGCAGGCGATATTCAAACCTACGTCCACAGGTTTGGGATATCCGATGTTCAGCCCAACGATCTCAATACAAAGATGTGCCCTCCCAAACTTCAGGGCGCACGGAATCATGTTGGTGTTGGGAAGAGTGAGTTCACTCTTTCCGTTCTAGTCGGTTGCAGAAAGCGATGGACGCCGGACGTTTTTAATTCGTTGTTAACAACTAAAATAAGTAGAACCACAGCATATCTCGTCGCTAGCGATTCTAGGGATGAAGTAGATCGGTTGTTTGTAAATCACTTACGATACACACAGACGTAGTTTATTACCACTTTCAAACTGTCCAGGGCACATCTATTCGTTTATATCGATGATTCAGCCATTAGGCCAGAACGGCAACATCTCCAATCTTACTATTAGTTATTTTAGAAAACAAAAAAAAACTACAACATTACGAAGACATTTTTTTAATCAAATAATATTTGATATTTTCTAGGTTCACTTTACGACTATTCACTTAAGAGTACATATTAGCTAGACTAGTACCAAAACAGGTATCAACGAATCAACCATTGAGCCAATCATATGTATATTATAACAAAAACTTAAATAACAATGTTAAAGGTGAGTATAGCCGTCACTTGGCTTGAGACACTATTTGCGTAACACCATTCGCTCTATTAAAAAACGTCGAAAATTATTTAAATGACGCTTTGAAATTCAGAAAAAGAACATCTCTGAAGATTTCCGTGTATCTAATAGAATGTAAGTGATTTTAAAATGTAAATAGACCTGTCAATACAGATTAATAACGCCTAGATCGATAATGTAAAAACAAACGATTCATCTTAAGTGAGGCAAAAGTAAGTAAGTGAGCCGGCACTGGGACTCAGTTTGATTTGCCTCACTCTTGCGCGGACTCTGTTTCTAGGCGTTATTATTCTATACTTGCCAAAGATAGTTCGTAGCTCCAATGTTTCATTTAGTAAAATGTCTGTATTAAAATGAAACATTGGCGCCACCTATGGCGAAATTGTGAACTATCTTTGACAGGTCTATTTGCAACTTGAAACTCCTTATTTTGATAGTAGGTGTGCGTATTTTCAATTTGCAGTTTGTATTCTCTCTCTTTCAATTAGAATGTAGAAGAGGGAGACAGACAATAGTTTTTAAAACTACAAAATATGTTAGATTAGGAAACATAAATGAAGTACTTAATTTCTTATGTTGAGTTGCCATTAGCAAACTGTTCCCCTGATGGTAAGCGGTAGCCGTCACTTATGAACACTTTCAGAGATGCTAATGACGTTTTGCCCACCCGGAGACCGGAGAGGTGTTTATAGACACCAACTTTATAACGTATTCTTGTGTAATTAATTAACAATTTATAACATTTATTCACAACACTGTTACATAGCTTTAGAACAAAACGATTAAAAAATATATTTATATTTGGATGACCATCCGTAAAGTACGTCAGACATTACTTAGGGGTTGTGCTTTGATAAATGACCAGGGGTTAGGAAGGGTCCTAAATTTCGCGACGTCACATTAGAAAATCTTATACATATAAGCTTCTCTAAGATAAAAATGGCAATTTAATTTATGGCAAATTAAAACATTCACTTTATGAAATCGCCGACAATATGCTTTCAGATTTAAAATTGCGATATGTGATGTCACACTATGACAGGTCAGTCTCCCAAATCTGACAAGGATAGGCAAAGGGAAAAAATCATTCAAGTAATGTGACGTATTTATGAATGAATCACATAGTATTCACTTCTATTGACAGTCTCAGTCTATGACTGCCAATTTTTTTATATTCTTTCATAAAATGTGACCAACAAATTGTGTGCCAAAAAAGAAAAAATAAATATACGCAGACGCTATCGTAATGGTCTATAAAGACTCCGCGTTAATTTTTTTGGAATGAGGCGTTTGCAAATTGCAAATGGATCTGTCAAAGATAGTTCTCAACTTCACCACAGGTGGCGCCAATGTTTCATTTTCTTAGATAAATTTACTAAATGAAACATACCACGACTCCGAATGAAATATGCAAACAACTGACGAAATGGGAGTGAAACTAGTATGCCAGCGACCCAACAATGCCGTGCTCCGTTAGTTTAAGGAGCTCGGATGGTTTGAACAGGCTGGCAAGGAGGAAGTCCACAATACTACACCACTAGCGGGACGTCTGAGGGATCGTATTCGGAACGAAGTGATCCGTCAGAGAACCAAGGTAACCGACATAGCTCAACGCATTAGCAAACTGAAGTGGCCGATAACCGTTGGAGTAGACGTGTTCTTGAGTGGAGACCACGAATCGGTAAACGTAGTCTAGGACACCCTGAGACTAGAGGGAGTGACGATATACGGAAGACAGCAGGGAGTGGATGGAGACGTATATCCGAGGATAGGGCTGAGTGGCGAGCCATGGGAGAGGCCTATGTCCAGCAGTGGACTAAGATAGGCTGATGATGATGAGCGGGACGTCAGTGCAGGCCAATCATCCCTATCCTGAATTAGAATTGGCGCCACACTTGGCCCAAATTGAGAACTACGTATGTTTGACAGTTATATTTGTACGAATATACGCCTTATTGTGGTGCCACAAACATAAATAATAATTTAATTCAAAAATATTTCAACCAACTTCAAAAAAAAAGGAGGAGACCCTCAATTTAATTATTTATTTTTTGACGTGTTACCTCAGATTTTTTTTCAGGGGAATCAACTATGATGAATATTTTTTTGGAAACCAGAATCATGTTGCTTTTCACTTAAATTTAATCAAAATCTGACCAGTCAGTTTGCCTTTATTTTAGCAACATCTATTTACAGTTTTTTTTTCAATGGTTATTTTTGATAATCTTATATCTCAATCAATTATCAGGTATAAAAAAATATATTTGGGCTAAAACTTTATTTAAATTAGTTTAGTGGTTGAATTTTTTAATGGAAGTTGGTTGTACTGTTTTACAAAAAAAAAAATATTAATCTATATATCATATTATAAAGCTATCATCAAACAACGCGCCCGCGCGTCTTATTCATAATTTACTTAAAAAACTAAACCAAAAATTAAGTAAATACCGTGTGTAAATACTTGTCTGATGAGAAATGTCAGACAAATAATTAGCATTAAGAAGTTGTGGATGAATTGTGAACTTATAATCAGGAGTTTTCAACATACAAATAGATCTGTCAAAGATTCCGATTCAATGTCGACATTTTTTATTTTTTTACAATAGGGTACAATCCTAAAAAAAACTAAGTAGCCCGTTAGTTAGATTGCCAAAAAATATTGTACACGTATTTTTTCTTTTGTTTCACAAATAAAAAATGACGAAGATACAGCGCCTCGAAGTTTCGTGTGACGTCACTTGTGAGTACGATTTTTACTCACAATTGACGTCACGACCCCCCACTCTCAAAGTTTGATGGTCTACATCTTTGACGATTTTTAATATTATGAAAAAACAAAAAAAATACGTATCCAATAATTTTCCATGATCTAGCTGACGGACTAATTAGGTTGGTGTATTTTTGACCCAGTTCGGTACCCTATTGAAATGAATGACGAGACGGACATGTGCCTGATAGTAAGCAACACGCCTGTCCAAAACAGCAGTGTCACGCAGCTATTGGAACATGAAGCCAAGTCATAACTCTCTGGAAACATTGCCCTTCAAACCGGAACATAGTATTATTTGCAAATTAGTGCTTGGCAGTAGAATAACTGGCAAAGGCGCGGAACTTCCTCGGGCGGACTCTGCGAAGAATCCTTCCACTACAGATTTTTTTTCATTTTGTGACGTTCTTTTACAAAGAAACATCGGCGCCAGCAATGGCGAAATGGATAACTATTATCTTTGAGAGATCTATTTGCATCTATACAGCGCCTCACTAGATTAAAAAAAAAACATTTTTTTGTGACTGGATCAAAATAAAGCGCGTTTCATACAGCTTTTTTGGGGACTGTGTCAGCTTCGTCCGTGAGAAAGCACCTGTAAATAGAAACCTCACACGTGGTCCCTGGGTGGTGCTAAACAGCTGACAAAAATACCGGTGGTAGGCCTCGGCCGTGGCTGGTGACCACCCATCAGACTTAAGTCATGCTGCCAAGCGGCCTAGCCGTGTTCCGGCCATGTTGTCTGATGACGCCATTTGGGAGGACGGGTCAGAACAGTTGCTGCATAACTGCAAGACCGGATGCCACACAACAATACTTTGCATCGGAAAGCTAGTCGTGGAGGGTAGCGGGATCCGAGGCACGGTTACCGCGACCGACCGCAGACAGTAGGGGGCCCAAGTAGTGAGCTAGCCCCTCATGAAAGGCTGCCCCGCCATCTAGCGAAAAATCCCGGGATGCGCTATCCTGCCGGTTGGCGACCGGATATCAAGGCCAGATAGACATCCCCGGGGGGGCTCGGGCGTCCCCGCAGTCTCCAGACTAGTTTCCCATAGATGTATTCGTGTTGTGTGTTGTGGCCGTTGGTCAGCGGTATGTAGCCTCGTTCTACTTCCGTGTTCCCACCGTAATTCACCCTCAAACAACTATGAAAAAAGTAAAAAACAGAAATAGAGTTCATATGCGGCTGCACTCCTTGATTCTTAAAGTGCACCTCGAGAACATCCGAGGCCTGCACTCAAATATCACAGCAGTCCACCACCATCTGGAGACTGAGCAGCCATCACTGTTTTTTCTTACGGAGACGCAGATAGGGCGTCCTTCGGACGTGGCGTACCTAACATATCCTGGTTACACGCTGGAGCACAACTTTAAGCCACGTGCTGGAGTGTGCCTGTACGCCCGTGATGATATCTGCTGTCGGCGTCTCCGTAACCTTGAGGACACCAGATTCTCTGTTCTTTGGGCGTTGATAGACACAGGCTTAGAAAAAATTGTGTATGCCTGTGTCTATCGGTCGCACAGTGGGGATCTGGAGACAACTAGGCTCATGGAATATTTGAGTGAGGCGGCGGATGCGGCTCAGCAAAAGTACCCATCAGCCCAACTAGTGTTGCTGGGGGATTTTAACGGCCATCACAAAGATTGGCTGTTCCCATACCGGGACACTGACCACGCTGGGCAGGAAACGAGAAAGCTAGCTTTATCGTTAGACCTGACCCAGTTGGTTCAAGGGGCCACTCGGGTACCTGACGTTGAGTCGCATACTCCTTATTGTTTAGACCTTCTGCTAACAACTGATCCAGACCGATATTCCGTGGCGGTATCTTCGCCGTTAGGCAGCTCCGACCACTGTCTGGTGAAGTCAGTATCAATGTACCATCCGCCCGATCCAAGCCCTAGAGGCAACCGGCGGTTGTGGCGATACAAGTTAGCAGATTGGGATGAGATGCGTTCTTTTTTTGCGTCTTACCCATGGCAGTCATTGTGCTTTTCTTCTGGTGATCCTTCAACTTGCGTGGATGCTGTGACTGAAGTGATCCAAACGGCTATGGAATATTTTATACCATACTCTGACGTCCCAGTATCCAGCAAAGCTCGCCCTTGGTTTGGTCCTCAGTGTAAAAATGCTGAAGCATTTAAGCATGAGGCTTACCTAGCTTGGGTTGATGCTCGACAACGTAAAGCAAAGGACACACACCAGAAGAAGAAAGCGTTTAACAAGGCTGCTAAGGCATGCAAAAAGGTTCTACAGAGGGCTCGATTTGACCATATTAGTCGAATAGGGAACAAACTAGCTTCATACCCTACGGGCAGCAAAGCGTTTTGGTCCCTAGCTAAATCAGTCGAATCGAACTTCTGCCGCCCCTCACTACCTCCAATGCTTAAACCTGATGGGACGCTGGCTCACACCGCTATAGAGAAGGCAAACTTGTTTGCGTCTCAGTTTGCGGAATCTTCACATCTAGATGCTGGTAGTGCGATACCCCCAACTCCACCTGGCAGTCCGACTGTAATGTCTGAAATACATATTCGCCAGAAGGAGGTTCGTAAAGTGCTACGCAATCTGGATGTGAATAAAGCCAGTGGCCCGGACGGAATTCCAGCCATAGTACTGAGGGTTTGTGCACCCGAGTTGTCTCCAGTACTAACACGCCTGTTTAGACTTTCTCTCCAAACTGGGCAAGTGCCGAAGTCGTGGAAGCTTGCTAACGTGCAACCTGTGCCCAAAAAAGGCAGTCGTACTGACCCTGTCAACTACAGGCCCATCTCAGTCACGTCCATACTCTGTAAGACTATGGAACGTGTCTTAAACCACAGGCTCCTGGCATACCTAGAATCGAACGACCTCCTCAGTGACCGGCAATACGGGTTTCGCCGGAACCGGTCCACCGGGGACATTCTAGCGTATGTCACCCACATCTGGAGTGAAGCTATCGAGAAACACGGGGAAGCACTTGCAGTCTCCCTGGACATCTCGAAGGCTTTCGACAGGGTTTGGCATGATGGCCTTATAAGCAAGCTTTCGGGCTATGGTTTGTCACCTGGGTTTATTGCGTGGATATCGGACTTCTTGAGGGATCGATCCATACGAGTCGTCATTGATGGCTGCTCGTCGGATCAAATGGCTATCAATGCCGGAGTTCCTCAGGGGTCGGTACTCTCTGCGACTCTCTTCCTGCTACATATCAATGATCTGTTGAAGCCCGGTATCGTTGGGTACGCAGATGATAGCACCGTCGTAGAGAGTTATATATCCAGCGCAAGAGCCAGTGGACAACAAACTCAGCTCCTGAGAGAAGGTATGGTCGAGCGTTTGAACTTGGCCCTTGAGGCAGTCTCTACATGGGGCGATGCCAATTTGGCCAAGTTTAACGAAGGAAAAACACAGGCATGTTTATTCTCAGCTAAAAGGAGTCCATTCGAACTGGCTCCTACTTTTCGAGGCGTGTCCGTGCCGGTTACTGACCATCTCGAGCTTTTGGGCGTTTCTTTGTCATCGACGCTCAACTTTGGCACGTATATTGAGTCTAAGGCTAAATTAGCCGCCAAAAAACTGGGTGTCCTCTCAAAGGTGCGAAGATACTTCAACTCTGAGCAGTTGCTCACGTTGTACAAAGCACAGATTCGATCCTGTATGGAGTACTGTTCGCACCTTTGGGATGGATCGGCCAAGTATCAGCTGGAGACTCTGGAATCTATTGAGAGACGTGCCAAAAGGCTCATAGGCAATGACACTCTTGTGCGTAAAAGACTTCAAAGTCTTGATCATCGCCGCAAGATTGCTAGCTTATCGGTTTTTTATCGGATACACTTCGGAGAGTGTGCAACTGATCTGCATGATCTAATACCACCTTGCCCTTTCTTCTATCGGAATTCTCGTATCTCAAAAAAGCGACATCGTTTCATGGTTGATGTTCCAAAAACACGAACGAAGAGATTTGACTCCACGTTTGTGATAAGAACGTCAAGGTTGTGGAATGCGTTGCCGGAGTGGGTTTTCCCCGATGGTTACAATCTGGGTGTCTTCAAATCGAGAGTGAATCGGTTTCTTCTAGGTAAGCACGTTCCATCGTAGATCGCATCGTCGCTTAACATCAGGCGAGATGGTGGTCAAGTGCGAACCTATCACAGTTAAAAAAAAAAAAAAAAAAAAAAAAAAGCTGCAGCTTGCACAATGACGACTATTTCAAAATAAAGAATATTAGTACAGTCGAGGTAGACATAAAACTAGCCTGAAATAGAAAAAAATCCGGGAGCGATTTTTTTTTATGAAACGTCGGGGAGGGTTGTTGGAAGTATAAATCTCGATTTTCTAACTTATCCCGGTAGAGGGTTCGCCACCATCTTGTTTTAAAGTTTTTGTGAAATAACTCGTTCATTTTCAACTTTAGAGCAAAAATGATAGTCACCAAAGTTGTTGGAAATTTAATTTCTCACAAGTTTGCTTCATATAGGTTTTACGCTAGGATCAATATTTGCAGAGTTATACTATCAAGTTTATCAAAAAAATCGTAATGGGTGGAATTTTATTTTCTTCAACTTTGGTTGAAAATGAACGAGTTATTTCACAAAAACTTTAAAACAAGATGGCGGCGAACCCTCTACCGGGATTAGTTAGAAAATCGAGATTTATACTTCCAACAACCCTCCCCGACGTTTCATAAAAAAAAATCGCTCCCCGGAATTTTTTCTATTTCAATGTCTGCCTCGACCGTGCTATATATATAACATTCTTGTTGTTTGATAGAAAGTGCTATATGAAAATAAAAACAAATGTCACGTAATTTACAAAACTTTCAATCTATGTTTCCAAAGAAGGCAAGTTCAGAATACCAAAAATCTCAATTGTTTTGATTGCACGTCAAATCAGTACCAGCTATTGTGCAATTATTGAACAAAAATTACTCATTTTTATTTAAAAAAAAACTTCCTCAATTATGAGATACAAAAAAAATATTTACACATATTGTGTCCATAAAAAAAGTGTCTATGGCCAATTACAGTCAATTTATATAGATTTAAATATTCCAGATTTAGGCACATAATTTAAACAGGGTTATATTTTATAACCTCTACCGAGGTGAAAGGATAGTGCTATCTGCATAGTTATGTTTTCTATTTTCAATATTATTCACAAAAATGAATATAGCTCGATCCTTTTGGCTTAGTACAGTATATAACCCTATAAACATAATTAACAAAAATTTAGGCAAGATATGGCTCATTTAAAAAATATCCTACTGGGCTTATCATCGTTGGGGAACTCTATGAACGGATGAGTCTGCTTATGTTCTAACATTTCACTTTCACTGGAAAACTTCTCCCCACAGATATCACAAGCCACTTCTTCCCCCTTCTCTTTTTTAACTTTCTTTTTCTTCTTCACACCCCATTCTTTTTTCCTCAACGTATCTTTTATCTTCTCTTGCTTGGACGTTGATTCTTCCTCTTCTATAAGCGGTTTACCTGTTAGTAGATACTCCTTCATATTTGCGTGTTTGATCGACATTTTATGCTGTTTGAGACGGTTTTCTGAACTACACGTGTATTCGCATATGAAACAGACGTATTTCATATCGCCCGTGTGAACTTCTGCGTGCTTTTTCCGCTTCTGTGGAGTTGCGAAGCGGAAATCGCAGTATTTGCAGGGGTACTTTCTGTCCATTGAGTGTAACCGCATGTGAGACGTTAGCGTGGTCATATCTGGGCATACTTTGCGACATTCCAAGCATAAGACACCTACTTCTTCTGGCTCCGGTTCCTCTGTGCTTTCTGTTCGGTGATGCATCCGCATATGTGAGTTTAACCCGCACTTGCTTATGAATACTCTTTGACAATCCCCGCACTGAAAGTGTTGCTCATTCTTCATGTCAGGCGTATGCTCTTCGACTTGATGTAAGGCCAGTTTGTCGGCTTTATGGAACTGTTTCCCGCAATTTTCGCATTTCCACGCTTTGACTAGTTTCGAAAACGCTTCAAGAACCTCCAAAACGGATTGGTCTCCGATATCAGGATGGGTTTTTTTAATGTGAATAGCTAAATCGTATATTCTCGGGAACATTTCTTTACAATGTCGACATTTGTACGGTTCCGTGTGGTCTTCCATGACGTGGGACTTCAAATCGGCGAGTTTGGAGCAGGATTTGTCGCACAGCAAACATTGTTGGTCCTGGTTTCCTTCTGCAATCAATTTGTACTCCGTGAGTTGGACCTTCTGATGTACCCGTAAATGTTTGAAGAGGGCTTTCTGTGTGTGATAGTCGGTGGGGCAGAATTTGCAAGGGAACTTCTTCCGGTGTTGCCTTTGTCGGTGGAATATCAACAGTTCATTCGATTTGAATTTCTTGTCACAAGATGCGCAGGCATAGGAACTAGAGTCAGCGCATTCAGAATGCGATCTGAGGCAGGTCTCCATACGACTCCGTCTTTGGAAAGTATTCCCACAAGTGCATTTGTACCCCTCTTTTTCTTCTTTCTTTACACGTTTCTCATCTTTAATTCTCATTTCTTCTTTTATTTTCTTCTTCTCCATCTTTGTCTTTAAACCCTTGAGGACTCCGTTTTCTCGTTTCTCTATTGAATCGTGTACTTTTAAATGCCTGGTGAAAGCGCTTTTCTGGTGGAAGATTTTGGGACATTTCGGACAAGTTATTTCAACCGTTGCTGTCGTTTTTTTCTTTTTCAATAATCCATAAGCTTCTTGCTCTAACGTTAAAATGTTTCCAGTTATCGAGTTTAGTTGGAAAGGTTCGCAGTCCATCTCGCAAGGTTCATTACTAGTCGGTAGGATTTCTTCTGGGTTTCCTATTTTGTAAGTTTGGGTTTCATTGGTCATGGGATGTATTTCCATTATTAGAGTTTTGGTGGTCTGTGATTGAATGACGCCATGCTGTGTGCTGGTGATTGTAGAAGTTGTGTTTATAAACTTGTTGGAGATTAGATGAGTTTCAGTCACTGTCAGCTCCGATTCATTCTTGATTATTCTTGGGAAGTCTTTTGGAGTAATCTGTAATTAAAAAAGATTATTAATATTAAAAGAGGTATAAACTTTACTTCAAACATCGGGCGGAGTTTGCGCGCAAAACTGCAAAGCGCGTTAAGCTGTCTTTACGGCAGAGAAGCATAGTTCAAATTGTTGATTCTACTTCGTAAGTGCTTCTTACATGCGTAAGTGTACAATCTTAATACCCCCTGATTGTACATGTATGATTCCAATCAACAAATTCTAACCAACATTGGTAATAGGTAATAGTGAAACAGTGAGAGCTCTCCTAGTTTTGAAGACAGTAGCATTTTTAAATTGTTTACTGGTTAACACTCGACCGCCATCTCGCCTGTTGTTAAGCGACGATACGGTCTACGAGCGTTCCTATCTAAAAGAAACCGATTCACACTCGATTTGAAGAAACCAAGACTGTTAACCCTCAGGAAAACACACTAAGCCAACGCAATCCAAGACTAGAGAAGTCTAGACATTCTGTTAACAAAAGTTAGAGTCAAATCTTTTTTTAGAAAAAAGGGCAAGGTATACCACCTTGCCCTTATAATATAAACCAATATCGCGGCGTGCAGTAGGAATGCTCTCTCTATTACCAATAGTCAGAGTATGAGAGCATTCATTGTTTTAGAGATAGTAGCATTTTCCATATTCAATTTTATTTATTTCCCGCCAGTGTTTCTAGCGGACGCCTCTGAGCTTTGCTCGATCCAATTGACCTCTGCTCCATAACGGAGGCTCCCTTTGCTAATTAGCTCCCCCATCCCTCAGGGGGCCGAGTACCGGACAGCACCACACCAGCACAGGATCTCTCTTGAATTTCTGGTCCTTACGAGATCGAAGATTTGCGGCTTAAGACTGTGCGGAATCGGGGTACTCTGCGTCGACTTCTTGACGAATTTCGACGTAGCTTACTTTTATTTTAACCCGTATAACACCAAGTGCCGCCCGCGTTTACTTTGCACCATATTTTCACACTCAAACATGTGTTAAGTCAAATGAAATCTATCTATTTTACGGGTAATTCTAGATAGGCTTAAGATCCATCATCTCAGTAAATGTTAAGCGACGTTGCGGTCTAGGATAGAGCCCCGCCCTCTATACATATTTACATACAAACTAGCAGTACTCCGCGGTTTTACCCGTCGTAGATGAACCCGTAGTTCCGGGTCGCCCGCGTGCAATACCGACTATGCCGCTCCTAAGCTCTGAGTTTTTACGAAATTAAAAAATGGTTGTCTGTAAAGTCGGGTTACTGACGTTAGTTGAACGTGACAACTTCAACTACGCCTTAGAGCGAGGTAACGCCGGCGGCGAGGTAACGGCGGTAACGTTACATGACGTCATGTTTTGCGGGCGTGCAGCCGGCTTCATCGAATTATAAGACGTTGTCACGTCAAAATTTTGTTTTACACCCAACTACCTTGGCTTTTAAATTTGTACAGTATTCTACTAGTCAAGCAGTTTAATTTGATACGCATAGTAAGGTGGTGAATAAAAATGTAATTCGCCATTTTGCGGAAGCGGTCATCTTGTATTTAGGTATGACTGGCCTCGTGGCTTAGTTGGTAGTAGCTCTGCCTGCGAAGCCGAGGGTCGTGGGTTCGATTCCCACCCAGTGCAAATATTTTTGTGTGATGAATTCAAATGTTTGCACTGTGTATGGGTGTTTCTATGTATAATAAGTATATATTTAAAATTATGTAAGTATTATATCAGCTATCTGGCCGCCATAGTACAAGCTTTGCTTAGTTTGGGGTCAGATGGTGTTGTGCGTGAATTGCCCACCAATATTTATTTATATTAACCTAATATAGCTAGGAACCACCGCAAGGTTTGGTTAGTACCGCTTGTCTAGGCCGTGCCTCCAAGCCGACGACGATGGGGCTATGTTAGTTGTATGGTGTATGTGCACCGGCGCAACTGAGGTGGGCCGCAATGTAGTAGGCATCGTGGTTGTGGGGTGGATGCCGCAGCAAGAGAGCACCGTTGATCGGTGCGTCACTCCGTCGCTCTTCCTGCCCGCAGCGACCTTGACGGAGGCGACAGCGTTAGATGGCAAACGCGGTGGGGCTACAGGGGACCAAAGGTGTCCAGAAGCGGGGGAGTCTGGCACCCACTTACTGTTTGATCCCTGAGATGGTCACGGCGTATCCTGGGTTCATGTGCGTCAGTGACAAGGTTGTACCCCATAGGAAAGCCCGGAGACGGGCAAGCCGCGGTTTCCCTGAAGAATGCGAGAGCAGTTCCGTGGTCCTGCCGTCAGTGGCAAAGATGGAACCCCGTGGAGGTTATAGTCGGTAGAGACACCATGTCCACTTGTCCACCCAAGGTGTCGTCTGTCATAATCCGACCGTCTCCACCAGGCGGAAGCATATATCTAAATTCATTTCCTCCAATATAATAGAAAAAGAGGGTAATATTGAGAAAAAAAACATAATATTATGTTGTTTACCGCCGCCATTTTGACAGATTTAGGGAGTTTTCGCACTAGGTGGCAGACAGTAGTACTAAATGAAGGCTAGGTAAGTAATTACATGACAAAGCCGCCGTTGCAGTTAGCAACGGCGGCGGCGTTAGGGTAGGGCGCGGTAGAACGGCCGCCGAGGGCGCCGGACACAAAGGGGCGTCTCGCGGGCCCCTTCCTTCTTCATAAGAAAAGGGTTATAAATCTCGCTCAGGGCGCTTGTAGTACTAAAACTGGCCTTGTCAAAGGTATTTGCTTAAACAACTATATGACGAACTAAAGGTAAGGAGAGAGATAATGTATGTATAATAAGTTAATAAGTAAGAGTATAATCAACAAGTTCTTATTTGTACTTCCTTATTTACCTATTATCAAATTATTCTTTCCATCCTATGGCTGCCTCTTAAGAGTGACTCTTCCGTCATTCTTAATGATAAGGTGCCTAAATGATTAAATTGAAAATTTATTTGTTAGAAATGTTTATTGTTTTATTTTAAAATCAAGAGCCACAAAGAGTTGTAATCTATCTATTTAGGAGAGTGATAACTTCCTCCAGGTAGAATGGGATCATAACTTAGTCTAATTTGTATCAACACTAATAAATGAGCATCTAGAGAACTGTACTGACCAAAGGGCTTAAGATTTTACAGATATAGTGCAGTGGTTTTGATACTGACTGACACATAGACAAAATTAATAATTCTCTGTAGTAGCATATTTTTTACAATCACACTTTTTATCTAAAACAGTTTGAGTTATCACTCTAATATTATAAATGCAAGATTTTGTATTAATGTTTGTTTGTTGTTTTTGGTATGCCATCTCCTGTTCTTGCACGGCTGCCTGGTAGAGATAGCTCTAAGCGATAAGGCCGCCAATTAAATTGCTAAGATATTATTATTTCTGTTTTGTATTATTTGTTGTATTTCTTATGTTTTATGGCTTTTAATAAAGAGTTATTGTATTGTATTGTTATTCGTTCAAGCAAAAGCTGATGAATGGGTGTGATGAAATTTACATTTACATAGACAGAAAATATCCAAACACATAGGTTACTTTTTGTTCCTGTAAAATCAAGAATCATGAATTTATTCAAGTGAATCTGTATATGATTTTAGTTTCTAGTATTGATATAGCTAACAATAACATGCCCTTACCTCATAAGCATTTTCTGACTTGATATGAACATCGTCACTCAAACACGCTTCAACTTGACTCAGTGCTGTGGCGTCGCTACTGTCCATACTGTCTTCATAATTGGTGTAGTCATACGGAACGGGTATACTCTGACTTTGCATCATTTGTGGCATTTCCACCTTTATCTCCGGGTAATTAGGACTCGTAGGCAGAATGCTTTCTGTTTCAGCCTCATGTTTTATGTTTTCAATTTCAACACTGTTCTGTGATTCGTGTGGTTGTACACTTACAATAAGCTCATTCTTTATATTATGTAAGTCTGCCTCTTCATATTGATGTTCTGTATCTTCTGTCTCATAAGGTTCAATTCTCTCTGTACTTTCTAGGGTTTCTTCTGCTTCTGTTTTGAAGTCTAAGTTTTCTTCCATGTGCGGTGTGAATTCTTCTTTTATCGTGATGTCTTGTGTTATGCCTCCGATTGTTTCTTCGATAGTGATATTTGATGCGTCCATTTTTAATTAATTCTGAAATTATTATAAGATAGGGTTCATTAACATGTATGTCAAAATTATATTAAATACATAAATATAAAACCAAGATCATACAAGCAATACCTTTTTAAAAACATGATCATAATAATAACAAGATCTTTTTAATTTGTTGTTCAACATACTTCAAATATCACACACATTATTCTACAAGAATCAAGTTAAGGAATTTAAAATTAAAATATTGGCTCTACCATTCCAGTGCATGTTAGCCAAAAAAAATATTATTGTTTTTAACATATTATTTTTATGTTATCAGAACTGTTGTCTTATGACCATAAACCATTAACTGGGGTAACTTAGCTCCTATTTCTAATAAGAAACAGTCTGATAGAATGCAAACTTACAGGATGTATGGACACTTTTGTAGAATTGATATTGTATGATTCTACCTCATATAGATATCATTTCTTAGAACCGCCAGTTTCGCGTACAGAAGACTGCAATACTATTGTTCAATCTACATTACGCCATGGAAGTTATGATATATGAGCCTGATGCAAGTAGCAAACCACAATCATGTATATTTCAGGTAATAATATCGTAATTAGCATCTAATTACATCCAATTGATCCTTGCGGTTAGCACTTTCAACCCAAGTTTATTGAATTAATGAGACGTTTACATGCTATTTTTAAACTGAGTCGACATCATTACATCATATTACGTGAAACATAGAATTCGATAAACATTAGAATAGAATAAATGAATAATTTCCATAAACTCGGAAAAATAAAAGATTAAAATCCAAGACGTTTTTTTGACTGGATTTGTTTGTTCATTTTGACAAATACATATAAGTTTGTTGACTTTGACAATGACATTCTAACGCAAAAAAAAAGGATCCCTATTCATGGCGGAGCTTGAAAGAGGACGTGAATCGTGAATTCATTATATTTATATAAGAGAAAGACTCAAATACTTCGCTCAGGGTAGCTATTCTAAATGCAATCCGAATGGTTCGAAATCGGAATGACAATCCCTGTCTCTGTCACGCTAAACAGCTAAGACAAAGACCGAGAGATGAGGTTCCGTGTCGGATGCAACCGAATGGATTTAGAATCGTTACCCAAATCGATATTTTATCACAAATGATAAAGACGAATGGAGGTAGCGGACAAATTATACCGCCGAACCCATCACAGGGATCTCGGTAGGCAAATGATGATTAATGAAGTGCGATGGGTTTACTATTATTTCTACGGAGATATTATTAGCATAACCTGTGTGTAAGGATATGGACGAGCAAGTACCCTTTCATGTTGCGTACCTACCTTATCACAGAGCGGCCCGAGATTTATACAACTACTGTGTTGCACAAATGCACAATTTTAATTATTTTCCATTAACCTACACATTGCAGGCTTTCCGGGCGCCGATCTATGAAACGGCTGGACCAATTTCAACGAGACTTTCTTAAGCTGTAAGATGTGACTACTACTGCTACTTTTATTTTGGAGTTATAAAACTATATTCAATAATTTAGGTAAGCCGCGAGGCGCAGCTGGTAGGTATGTACCTACACAATGTAGTTGCTTGTACTTTTACGGACTGTCAATGTGTCAATGCCAACGTCAATTATCCTGGGAAAAAGAAAATGGCGTCGCAGTGTAAAACTAAAAATATAAAATTCATGATCGTGCCTCAAAATTTCTCCAAGAAAAATTGAACGCAACTTATCCAGGTACAAATTCAAAACAAATCAAAATATCTTCAAGAATATTATTTTTTGAACTCGGATCTGTGTGATATTGAAAATGAAAATGGATTTCTTGTTTTATTATTTCTGCAGAACCGGTTGCCTGATGCTTGATGAAAATGGCTGAACTCCTGATTCTGAAGAATCTCGTAAAACACATTGCAAACGATCGTGTCGGTGAATTATGTCTATTATGTTTAACCGCACTTGAAAAATCTTATTCCGAAAACATATTTTCTTTGATATGTAGAGAAGAGTCGGATTATTGTGTCGCTGATGCTTTGGAGGCTGTATGCCAATTTAAGGTGAGCTCCTATAAAATTAGTTCACAGCCTAATAATCTGCTTATACAAATAAGAATTGTCGAAGGGTACTTACATTGTTACTTACCAAAATAGTTCAAGAAACATTCCCGAGTCTTGTTACATCAGTTATTGGAATTTGTATCACAATTTTGTGCTCACTTTCCAACCACTAGTATTTTAAGAGGAAGATAGCGATGACTCAGTTAAAATTATTCCTTAAAATAAATAATTTTATTTTATTGTATTTTTTTCCAGTTTGAAAAGTCTGAGAATTACAATGTCTGTATAGATTGTTTCAAGAGCGCCACAGAAGCTTACAAGTTTCAACTGCAAGCTAAGCGAAGTATGGAACTTATCACATATTACACAAATGAACTCTTTGACAATGTGAAAAATGTTGAAATTACGAGCGATGACATGGAAAAATTGCTATTTGTACCGTTACCAGAATATACTCCTAAGACGAAGATATTTGAGTTTAGTTTAGATGGAATTGGTATATCTGACAATGTTTTGAAAGATAGTGATAGCAAATTAAAACATAAAAGCGATCTAGACAGCATAAAAATGGAATGTACTGCAGATAATAATTTAGAACACAACACCAGTGAAACTGACATGAATGATCTAGATTATAGCAGTATGGCTGATAATATAGAAGAAGAACAAAAAAACTTATTACCTACTAACTTTGACATGGATCATATCAGTAGACTAGTTGCTATCAATAACAATGACACAGAAAATGATGGTAAAATAGCTGAAAACATTATTTTATTAGTTGAAAAAGAAGATGAAGACGAAAATGCAAATTGTGCTGTTTCCATGCAATCTTCAGAAGATGATATGGTAGTGATAGTCAATGAGAAGAAGGCTAGGAAGCAAAGAGATCCCATGGAGTATATGACATGTAATCATTGTCCTATAAAGTATAGATTTGTGGCCAAATTAAAACAACATATGAAGACAGTGCACAATGTTGATTTATATTACTGCAAGGTTGGTATTTAGAGCTTAACTTCTTAACTTCATTTTTATTAGATGAGAGGTGATTTTGGTAATGTTTTCCACATAGCCACATAGTCAGTAGTCACTGTTTTCCTTTTGGCTTTCACAACAGAAAGTATAATATGTTTATTTTGGCTTAATACAGACTAGCAGCCGCGGTTTTAACACGCAGTTCCCATTCACGTTATTTTTCCATAGTAAAAAGTAGCTTATGTGCTATTGCAGACTGTAATCTAACTATGTTCTGAATTTCAACCCAATCCAATTAAATGTACTGTCATGATTGAGCAACAAACAAGCAAACTTTCACATTTAAAATACATATTTGAAGGACATTCTCCTGTCAGGATACAAAATTGAGACCTAAAAAATTATCATAAATAATATACATAAAAAATAAACATAAAGACATAATATACATAAAGACATAAAAAATAAATAATATAAATTAAAAAATAATTATGTTCCAGATTTGTAAGAAAATGACAGAAGACAAAGAAGAATATGAAGAACATTTAAAGACTCACACAGACAAGTATCAATGTTCAATATGTAACACTGTGTATAAGAAAGCAGAGACCCTGGCTACTCACATGCTGTCTCATGAGAAGAGTGAATCCATGGAACAGGTATGATCATTAGTATGAAAATGAAATAAAAGAAACTTGGATGTAGGAACTGTTGATTGAATTTTTCAAGGTCAGAGTGAATAGGTACTTTCTAGGTCAACGTGCGTCATCTTCGACCACACTGTCGCTTACCATCAGGCGAGATGGTGGTTAAACGCGATTTAAAAAAAGTGAAATCTCTTCTACTTAGCATAAATAGCCCACTAAATGTTCCCACTGCTGGGACTCGGGGACTTTTCTCGCTAGGAGAGAGTCAATGCCATAATCCACCACACTGGCCCAGTATGGGTTGGTGCATGACACATGACTTCGATAGATTCTAGGTACGCGGGTGATACCGGAGGGCGTCTGGAATAAATCTTCAAAGCCTATCATCTAAGAAGTCTTCCAAGCATGGCCATCTAAATTAGTCTTCGAACCATGGTCACGCTAATGCATGTCTAGATGGCCATAGTCCCGGGTTCACCTGAAGATATATTTCACTTGCTTCCGTGACGCTAGAGCTCAATTCACAACCCACGAAAAATCTGTGTGTAGTGCGCCAATTGAAGTATTCATTTCAATGAACAGTTTGTTTTGTATGTTGACTCAGATGGAGAACGGCAACATTTGCGAGCAGTGCGGCGCTCTCTTCGATAGCGAAGAGAGTCTGGAGAAACATGTGACAGAGAGACACACGCAGCGCTACACCTGCTACTACTGCGGCCGCATGTACCGCGGCGAGCTCAGCTTCGAGGGACACGTGCGCAAGCACGAGGAGTACTGGGCGAAGAGACAAGGGTGACACGACACTATATCTATATATATCGTATATCATTCATCACTGCTTTATTGAACAAGCGCGGGTAGTTGTACTTTTATTTTTGCGAAAACGGGTTGTTACGAATTTAGTTACTTATTTGCGAAAACGTGGGTAGTTGCACTTTTTTTTTTACGAAAAACGGGTAGTCACAAATTTAGTTACTTTATTAGTGTTAACATGTTAACAAAATTTCCGTTTACATTCCAGATCGAAAACCAGCCAGCCGAGTGAGAAGGCTGCCGAGAAGCAGGGGAGTAAGCGAGACAAAGGCAAGCGCTCCGTCTGCCAGACTTGTGGGAGGGATTTCGTGGACGAGAGGTCCCTGTTGTGGCACCAGAGGCTCCACGACAACGACCGGCCTTTCGTTTGCGATGTACGTAACTAACATTATATACTAACGTTTGAATGGTGTGGGTAGTTAAGAATTTTCGTTAATTAATTAATGCAAAAATTTATTGAATTAATATACAATTTTTTGTTAAATAAAGAGAGACGCGCAGAACATGTGCCTGATGGTAAGCAACATGCCTGCCACATAACAACTCTGTGACACGCAGCTATTGGAACATGAAGAGTCCAAATCATTACCTAGCACTGCACTGCACTCGTCACCCAGATATCTAAGATGTTATATCTCTAAGCTCTATAATTTCTCTGGAAACTTTGCCCTTCAAACCGGAACACAGTAATGTTTGCACATTACTGCTTGGCGGTAGAATAACTGGCAAACGTGTGGTACTTCCCCAGGTGGACTCTGCCAAGAGTCCTACCAAAAGTTATAAGTGAAGTTTTAGAAAGTGATGGCAAAGTTCCTATAAAAATTAAAGATTTTTTTTGACATGGGTCAGTACCTACAATGAGACGAACTTCTTAGCATTCCATGGATTCACCGTGCAGGTGCCGGGTCCATCGTGTAGCAGACAGAGAAATCTCGAGTAGACCCCAAGACTTGTGACTCGGGCGTAGGTTTAAAAGGGGCCCCTTTCTGACGTACATCAACACTCACCTTCACTACTCGTATTTCTCTCCCTGCCCAGCCAAATCCGATATGAACCTACTAGTGCAGCTTTAGATACTCGTTCTAGTATAGATCTCACTGCACTTCTGGACAAGCCAAGGTCTTTCTGCAGGTTATAGAGAGATTTTGCTGGTATACCTTTCGCTCCTACTTCTACAGCGTATAAATTAACTACATAGCCGTTTCATATCAACATTTGAACTATACCAACATTTGAATGGTGTAAAAAAATAATTGTTTTCATTAATTAATTAGTGCAAAAATTTATTGAATTAATTTATTAATTAAATAGAAGCGCTCCGTTTCCGTTACTTTGCCGATATAAAAAAAAAATTGGCAGTCATAGGAACTGCCAATAGAAGTGAAAACTTGCTATTGCCCTGCTACTGGTACCTAGGGGCAAACGCAACTCTTTTATATTTCTGTTGTCCTGGTATCTGGAGATAAACGCTGGACTGTTGGAGGTAGGTAATCGAAACTCTTTACTGTTTCTGTTGCCCTGGTACCTACCTGGCCGTTTTTACCGAGTTTACCCGAAGATTTCATATCCGATCCGATCCATTATCATATCCAAGCGTGACGATTGATGAATCCATTTCACAGCCCACGAAAATTCTGTCTATACCGCGCCTAAAGAAGTTTTCACTTCAAAAAGTAGTCTTTGTTCTTCCAGGCTATAAACTACCTCTATTGCAAATTTCAGCCCGATCCGTTCATACTTTACGACGTGAAAAACAAACATTCATACATTGATATGTATATATATAATTTTAGTAGGATTGAATTAATTTATAAATTATTTGAATTAATTAAACTAATGTTTTAACTAATTGAAATGAAATGAAATTTATTTTGTCCAAGAACACAATTACTTACTTGAAAAACAGGTTAATATCTTCTTAATCATAAACACAAAGATATTTAGACAAATATACACTGGTACTCACACTAGGGCAACCTGTGTCGTGGGTACCAGGCATAACAAAATCACAACATTTTTTTATTTTTTTAAAATTAATGTATTAATTTAATTTATTTAGTTTAATTTAGTTTTTTGGCGGGTAGGATGCCAAACGGCAAACATTCATCCTCCGCACAATATTTTTGTTTTTGTTTACTTTTGCGAACTTTTTATAAAATAACTAGTGACAATTTCGAAGAAACTGTACATAGTTCGCCAGAACACATATTGGCCACAATATTTTTGGAGGAAGTGCGAAGAAGTGAAAAATTGTTTTCACCACTACTCACCCGTTCACCAAGACAAGCTTTTGGATATTGTGCTTCTAATACTGAATCTTTTGTGACGTTGTTTGTACCCAGCAGTGTCGTGAACCTCACAGTGCCTAATTTATTGGAAATTCATAGCGACAAGGAAAATATATAGATTTTCTATTGTTATCCCGATGCAAATTGACTTGAGACGCCATCTCTGATTTATGTGGTGCACTACGTCCATTGCACTAACGCATCGATTCTGTACGAGGCTACGAGGTTAGAGGCACGTTGTTTTCGAATAACATCGAGAGAGGGAGCGGGCTGTTCGGGCGGTGACGCATTACGAAGATTTTACCTAGCTTTGGAATACAAGAACTCAGTGTAAAACTTTTTTTTTTTTTTTTAGAGGTTTTGTTATACTAGTATTTAATATACCTAATTAATAATTATTCAATGGTAAATTGTTGAATCGGATTGATATGTATTTCGTAGTAAGTGGTTAACTTGTGATACTTTCGTACTGTTTCTAAAGATCGGCATAGTACCTACCTACTTCAAAAGATTAGCATTGGAAATAGCTTACATAATTTCCTAACAACAGTGTGACCTATAAAATAAAAACTTGTGATTGATACCTAAACTTAGATATTATATATATTATATCTTGTGTTGATTGTTTACTTTGATTGCACATTAAGATATACTATAGATGTACAAAGAAGTTTGTTTATTAAAATTGAATTAACAGGAACGGTAGATTTGATCTTGACTTTGTGATTATAAGGCCTAAGGTACTGAAATATTACATTTTTGTAAATGATTTATGACATTTGTGTTTATAAGATTTTGCTATTATTACTGTTGTTCTATTTGATTTAATTTATTGTTGAGTGGATTTTGTTAAGTGAATTTTGTTTTGTAATTTTTGTTTTGACATTTGTGTTTATAAGATCTTGCTATTATTACTGTTGTTCTATTTGATTTAATTTATTGTTAAGTAAATTTCATAGGTAATATTATTTACCTACGTTTTCCCATGAGTGTAATGTCTTGAGTATTTTTATTTTACTGTATAATATTAATTGTGTTTCCATAATTAAAATGAGTTCTTCCTCGCTTACATCTTGCCCTTATTGCACGGGGTCTACACGTTTATTTAGTAGTCATGGACTGAAGGTCCACATAGGGCGCATGCACAAGGAGATTCATTCGCTTGCCCGTCCGCTGGCCGTGTCTCCTGACGTTCGTCAACAGACTCACGCACCACCGCCACCGGCGCCAGGTCCATGCCCGACTTGTCCCTTGAGTAGGTTATCTACTTTAAAGGCAAAGATTTCAGTGTTGCGGCATGTGCCCAAGGGGGCCAGAAACCAGGCGGCGGGCAAACTATGCGAAATAATCGACAAGTGTGTAGATAGTAATAGCGTGGATGATTGGTACCTGCTTCTGTCCTTTGCTTTTAGTGCCTTGAAGGTTCCCTCAAAGCAGTCACCTGGTAACTTTACTACTAAGGTGAAAGCGAACATCGAGTCCTCAATTTCTTTTCTGCTTGAGGACAACTTGAGTGGTTCTAGGATAGATTCAGGAGCACGCTGTTTTAAAAAAGCCGTAGAGTCTAAGGTTTTTGACGGGGATCTAAGAGGAGCTGTCCGTATGCTGGTTTCCGATGACACTTTTGCGCATTACAGCCCCGATACTCTGGCAACCTTGGAGCAGAAACACCCGGGTCCATCACGGTCACTCAACTTGCCGCCAGCGCCGGATTTGTCTTTTGTTCCGGTTACGGTGACAGTGGATGCTGTGGCGTCGGCTCTGACTTCCTTCTATAGTGGATCAGCGGCGGGGTTGGATGGATTACGTCCAGGACATCTAAAGGAGTTGACCTCTAGTGCAGCGGGGGATAATGGTCAACGATTGTTGGGGCACTTGGTTAAGCTGTCAAATTTTTTGCTTAGTGGTCAGGTAAATCCAGAGGTGTGTCCGTATTTATACGGAGCATCTCTTTGTGCTCTGGCTAAAAGAGACGGCGGTATAAGGCCTATAGCAATTGGTAGTGTTTTTAGGCGTCTGGTGGCCAAACTGGCATGTCGTGCTGTGAAGGACGAGATGTCGGCGTACCTGCGGCCGCACCAGTTGGGGTTTGGGACGCGGTTGGGGTGCGAGGCTGCCATTCACGCCACGCGTGCTTTTGTGATGAATCCAGGGAATTCGAATAGCGTTGTGCTTAAGCTGGACATCCGCAATGCATTCAATACCCTGGAACGAGACGTTCTTTTGAGCGAGGCCAGGGACAGGATCCCTTCTCTGTATCCTTACCTTCACCAGGTATACGGCGGCAAATCGAATCTCTTCTTTCAGGACCACCTTATTCTTTCGCAAGTGGGAGCGCAACAGGGAGATCCGCTTGGGCCACTCGTTTTTAGTTTGGCCATTCACAAGGCCATATCAGAGCTTAAATCGTCTCTCAACATATGGTACCTGGACGATGGTACTATGGGAGGGTTACCAAATACTGTGTTACAAGATTTAGAGACGTTGATCCCACGCCTTAATCAATTGGGTCTGGAAGTAAACTCTTCTAAATGCGAGTTTTTTCCCTGTAGCGCTGCTGCTCGTGCAGATTTCGGTCGCTTTAGTGCTTTACTGCCTGGCCTGAGGGAACTTTCAGTTGCCAACTTCAATCTTTTGGGGTCTCCGGTTTTCGTCGATGCAGTATCAGAGACTATAACGTCTCGTAAAAACCTTCTCCTCGGCATTCAGGATCGACTTAAAGCCATTTCAGGGCATGTAGCTTTGACGTTGCTACGAATGTGTTTTGCGCTGCCGAAGATGACCTACTTGCTGCGAACTGCTCCTACCTGGTTGTGCCCGGAGGATCTCTCCTCCTTTGACAGCTCCTTAAAATCTATTGCGGAGTCGGTCACCAACGTATCTTTTGATGGGATGCAGTGGAGACAGGCATCTTTGCCGATTCGGCACGGGGGTCTGGGATTGCGATGTACGCGGGATGTTGCTGTGCCGGCTTTCTTGGCGTCGGCGCATGGGGTTGCGGACCTTGTTGCTATCATTTTAAATTTAAATGGTGATGAGGCACGTATTCCACATGTGTCGGAGGCTGAGTCAGTCTGGTCGGCCTGTAACCCAGGTGTGCAAAGACCCATGATCCCTCATATCCAGCGTGCTTGGGATGACGTCAGCGCTAAGCGCATTCAAGATGAGATGATAGGCAGTGCGGCGGGGGTGGAGTTGGCTAGGCTGAGAGCGGTGTCGCGATCGGAATCCGGGGCGTGGTTGCAGGCTCTTCCTTCACCTCACCTAGGTACATTGCTAGATGATGACTCTCTGCGTGTTGCGGTGGCTTTTCGCCTGGGTTGCAAGGTGTGCGAGCCGCATAGATGCACCTGCGGTTCCATGGTGGAGGCCAATGGCTATCACGCATTGAGTTGTCGTCGGTGCTTGGGAAGGTTTCCTCGCCATCACGCCCTCAACGATATAATACGTAGAGCATTTGTTTCGGCCAATGTCCCGTGTGTGTTGGAGCCTCCGGGCCTTTGTAGGTCGGATGGTAAGAGGCCAGACGGCCTGACCTTGGTTCCCTGGAAGAAAGGAAAGTGCTTGGTGTGGGACGCAACTTGCGTTAGTACTGTTGCGGCTAGTCATCTTGCCCGCTCAACCCGCACGCCAGCAGCTGCAGCTGAAGATGCCGCTAGTAAGAAGCGGCAAAAGTACGCTTCTATGGAACCTCTTTATGAGTTTGTCCCCTTCGCAGTGGAGACCCTGGGCAGTTGGGGCATTGAAGCGAGGGAGCTAGTTAAGGAATTAGGACATCGAATGAGGGAAAATGGCGGTGACTCCCGCTCTGGCTTGTACCTGGCACAAAGATTGTCAATCGCTATTCAGCGTGGTAATGCTGCCAGCGTAATGGGCACTTTTGTGCCGGGTACTGTTAGGAGTGGGTTTTTATTTGATTAATTTGTTGTGGACTATATTTTATTGTATTATTGACTTGTAATAAAATATTTAACTTATATCATTTAATTTATTCATTGATTGAACGAATGTATTAATTAACTAGCGGCCCGCTCCGGCTTCGCTCGAATAATAACCTAGATATCAACTGCAGCGCCATCTGCCGTAGCCTATGTTACTCGGGAATAATGTAGCTTTCCAAAGGTGAAAGAATTTTTGAAATCGGTCCAGTAGTTTCGGAGCCTATTCATTACAAGCAAAGAAACAAATATTTCCTCTTTATAATATTAGTATAGATAAATAAATTAAGAATAATTAATTCATCCATTAGTGTACTTTTCATTAATTTATTTCTTCACTACCAGCGTCGCGCGGTTTTACCTTCGCAGTTGCCGTTCCTGTCATTTTCCTGCAATAAAAATTCTGCAAAGCCCATGTGTTATTCCAGACTAATATGTGTTACAAGTTGCAGCTGAATCCATTCAGACATTCCGAGGCGATCGAGCAAGAAACATCCATACTGGCCTCTTGGCTTAGTGGGTAGTAGCTCTGCCTGCGAAGCCGAGGGTCGTGGGTTCGATTCCCACCCAGTGCAAATATTTGTGTGATGAATTCAAATGTTTGCACTGTGTCTGGGTGTTTCTATGTATAATAAGTATGTATTTAAAAAACTATTTATGTATTATATCAGCTATCTGGCCGCCATCATACAAGCTTTGGGGTCATCATACAAGGTTTGGGGTCAGATGGTGTTGTGTGTGAATTGTCCACTAATATTTATTTATTTATACTTTTGCATTAGTTGTTTCACATGCGGTCATCGCAATCTCGGTTAAGTTACGGCTGGTCTGGCTGGAGAACGGCGACTGCCGATCCGGAGACCCCGGGTTCAAAACCACACGCACCGCTGTCTTTTCGAAGTCATGTGCGCAATGCCGCTAACTTTAAACGGTGAAGGAAAACATGTACCTAGAATCTTTTGAGGTCATGTGTCATCCACCAACCCGCACTGGGCCAGCGTGGTGGATTATGGCCTTGACTCTCTCCTTGCCAAATAAGGCCCCGAGTCCCAGCTGTGGGAACATTTAGTGGGCTGTTTATGCATCGCAATTTCACGGCACACAGGGAATTTCACATTCTACGCTGACGACACCGACGACGCCATCGGTTGGTTCGTGCGGCGAGCGGTTGGCTGCGTCAGACCATCCCAGCGTTGAAAGAACAGATTGGTCATCAGGTACAAAAAACCGGTCGTGGTGGAGGCGTTTTAGAAAATGGAAAAATGGGACTAAACAACACTAGAATTCGTTTGAAAATATTCCTCCCCTTATTTTTCTTTCCTTCCCGCAATCTTTTGTTTTATCTGTGCTATAAGACGTCTTTTCGTACCAAATTTCAAAATTTTGAGTTCACAGGAAGTGCCCGGTAGATTTTGATTCCCTTGCGAGTGTCGAAAATTTGCAGCATAAACGGCTGATCTTTTGATTGTGTTGGCTTAGAAGTTTGGTGTTTTCACAGCTCCAGGGAACAGTAGACCTGAGTATATGATATACTTACATTTCAGCTTGATACCTCCACCACAGAATAAATATTAGTACAGAAGCTTCACTTACCGAAAACAATTATATAAATAGCGACTCTTGCTGGGACACAACAAAGTTAAATTCAGCTCGCATTAGCGCTCAATTCCTGTCGCGATTTTCAACTCACCATCTACGCTCTCTTCTAAGAAGTTTTCACTTAAAAAATGGTCTAGACTGATTGACGGACGGACAACAACGTGATCCTATAACGGTTCCGCTTTTTCTTTCGAAGTACGGAACCCTAAAAGGAACTCAAACGTTAGTTATAGATAGTGCAATCCACGAAGACGCGCCCACCAATTTTCGTTTCCACCAATCGCCTTTGCTCCGAGCGTCAGTCGCGAACCATTCACCAGTCATTGTAGTGTGCGTGTGCATTCATACCTAGGTAATTAGTGTGTACCGATAACACTCAACATTGACGGAAGCTTGCACACATATACTATAAACGGTTAGAAGGAATAGTGGGGCGCGTCTTCGTGGATTGCACTATCTGTAGTTAGTTTGGCGGGGCTTTTCCGCACCTAGCCTCTATTGCCAATTCTGCGTGACTCATACTTCCCTTTCCTACTCCAACCAGCCCAGGCCGTCCCAGAAGGCATGCATCTTGTTAAAGTTGCGACAGGCATCCGGAACAGACGACGGAAATCGGAGGAATTCTGCCAAAGGTTAAGAACGTAAGTCTGTGGAGTTGCTAAAATAAGTGTGTTTGTGTTTCCAGGTGTGCGGTCGCGGGTTCGTGAGCCGGAACCGACGCAACCAGCACGCTCTGTGTGCTCACACCGCGCCGCAGCGCCGCTGCCCGCTCTGTCCCGCGCTCTTCCACCTGCGCTCCATGGTGAACACTCACGTCAAGAAGGTAACACCGACCCCGCCACTGAACACTAACTACGAACACTAACAACCAGCACGCTCTGTGTGCTCACACCGCGCCGCAGCGCCGCTGCCCGCTCTGCCCCGCGCTCTTCCACCTGCGCTCCATGGTGAACACTCACGTCAAGAAGGTAACACCGACCCCGCCACTGAACACTAACTACGAACACTAACAACCAGCACGCTCTGTGTGCTCACACCGCGCCGCAGCGCCGCTGCCCGCTCTGCCCCGCGCTCTTCCACCTGCGCTCCATGGTGAACACTCACGTCAAGAAGGTAACACCGACCCCGCCACTGAACACTAACAACGAACACTAACAACCAGCACGCTCTGTGTGCTCACACCGCGCCGCAGCGCCGCTGCCCGCTCTGCCCCGCGCTCTTCCACCTGCGCTCCATGGTGAACACTCACGTCAAGAAGGTAACACCGACCCCGCCACTGAACACTAACAACCAGCACGCTCTGTGTGCTCACACCGCGCCGCAGCGCCGCTGCCCGCTCTGCCCCGCGCTCTTCCACCTGCGCTCCATGGTGAACACTCACGTCAAGAAGGTAACACCGACCCCGCCACTGAACACTAACAACGAACACTAACAACCAGCACGCTCTGTGTGCTCACACCGCGCCGCAGCGCCGCTGCCCGCTCTGCCCCGCGCTCTTCCACCTGCGCTCCATGGTGAACACTCACGTCAAGAAGGTAACACCGACCCCGCCACTGAACACTAACAACCAGCACGCTCTGTGTGCTCACACCGCGCCGCAGCGCCGCTGCCCGCTCTGCCCCGCGCTCTTCCACCTGCGCTCCATGGTGAACACTCACGTCAAGAAGGTAACACCGGCCCCGCCACTGAACACTAACAACGAACACTAACAACCAGCACGCTCTGTGTGCTCACACCGCGCCGCAGCGCCGCTGCCCGCTCTGCCCCGCGCTCTTCCACCTGCGCTCCATGGTGAACACTCACGTCAAGAAGGTAACACCGACCCCGCCACTGAACACTAACAACGAACACTAACAACCAGCACGCTCTGTGTGCTCACACCGCGCCGCAGCGCCGCTGCCCGCTCTGCCCCGCGCTCTTCCACCTGCGCTCCATGGTGAACACTCACGTCAAGAAGGTAACACCGACCCCACCACTGGACACTAACAACGAACACTAACAACCAGCACGCTCTGTGTGCTCACACCGCGCCGCAGCGCCGCTGCCCGCTCTGCCTCGCGCTCTTCCACCTGCGCTCCATGGTGAACACTCACGTCAAGAAGGTAACACCGGCCCCGCCACTGGACACTAACAACGAACACTAACAACCAGCACGCTCTGTGTGCTCACACCGCGCCGCAGCGCCGCTGCCCGCTCTGCCCCGCGCTCTTCCACCTGCGCTCCATGGTGAACACTCACGTCAAGAAGGTAACACCGGCCCCGCCACTGAACACTAACAACGAACACTAACAACCAGCACGCTCTGTGTGCTCACACCGCGCCGCAGCGCCGCTGCCCGCTCTGCCCCGCGCTCTTCCACCTGCGCTCCATGGTGAACACTCACGTCAAGAAGGTAACACCGGCCCCGCCACTGAACACTAACAACGAACACTAACAACCAGCACGCTCTGTGTGCTCACACCGCGCCGCAGCGCCGCTGCCCGCTCTGCCTCGCGCTCTTCCACCTGCGCTCCATGGTGAACACTCACGTCAAGAAGGTAACACCGACCCCGCCACTGGACACTAACAACGAACACCAAACACTAACCAACACTCATCAGTTTCTTTTAGGTAATCTCACTCCATCGTAGACCGTTACAAAGTCGTCATCATCGTGAACCTATTACCGTTATTACCGTTTGTGGGATTTCAGCGTTTACCGACTCATCAGTTTGTTGTATGTTTATAAGTTTGTCTACCCTGTTTTTATTTAAGTCGGTAAGTGTATTAGTTTAGTTGTTTTATGAACAAATAAACGTTTTTATTATTGACGTGATAACGTCTTATAATTCGGTGAAGCCGGCTGCACGCCCGCAAAACATGACGTCATGTAACGTTACCGCCGTTACCTCGCCTTATTACTTTTCGCACCATCTAGTGAGTGAAATGTGTATTACGTTCAAGGAGTCTGTCCATGTTTTAGAAAAGCGACGATATGAAGTTAAGAACTTGTGCTAGTACAATGATGTACCCAGAGATGGCGCTTTGAACAGCTTTTCAAAAAGCTTCAGAATGTGTTACCTAGATGGCGCTTAACACAAATACTAGACGTTGTCACGTTAACTATCGTCAGTAAACCGAATTTACAGACAACCATTTTTTATTATTAATGGTCCAGCAACCATACTAAAATAAATAAAAATTGGCAATCATAGGGACTGCCGATAGAAGTGATAACTTAGAACTCAACATTTTATAGCTCACTTTGGAAACTACGAGGGTGAATAAGGAGGGCGTGACTATAAGCATGGCCATTTCGAAATCCTGACACATTTCTACATGGCCAATGGCCATAGTCCCGAGTTTACCCGAATATTTCTTATCATTCCCGAGCGTTTTTTTAAAGTTTTTACTTCAAAAAGTTAAAGGTCAAAAGATTTACAGAATTTGTGTGGTCGGGAGTTTCTATTCATCAGTTATATTATGCTAGCATAAGGAAAATAATAATTATAAACTTACCAGACCAGCCGTAACTTACTAGACCAGCCATAACTCACTAAACCAGCCATAACTTACCAGACCAGCCGTAACTTACTAGACCAGCCATAGCTCACTAAACCAGACATAACTTACCAGACCAGCCGTAACTTACCAGACCAGCCATAACTCACTAAACCAGCCATAACTTACCAGACCAGCCGTAACTTACTAGACCAGCCATAGCTCACTAAACCAGGCATAACTTACCAGACCAGCCATAACTTACTAGACCAGCTATAACTCACTAAACCAGCCATAACTTACCAGACCAGCCGTAACTTACTAGACCAGCCATAACTCACTAAACCAGCCATAACTTACCAGACCAGCCGTAACTTACTAGACCAGCCATAGCTCACTAAACCAGCCATAACTTACCAGACCAGCCGTAACTTACCAGACCAGCCATAACTCACTAAACCAACCATAACTTACCAGACCAGCCGTAACTTACCAGACCAGCCGTAACTTACCAGACCAGCCGTAACTCACTATACCAGCCATAACTCACGAAACCAGCCATAACTTACCGCGGCAGCCGAGGCACCAACACGACCTTCGTGACTGCCTTCAATGCAGCAGCAAGGAGCATACTCCGAATCTCATCCCACTCATCACCCCCCTTGACGTCAAGAACCCCCAACGTAGCTTCACAGCAACAAACGAGCCGAACGAGAGCCGACATGGGACAGGTTGAACCGCCCCGCTATGTCATGGCTTCGGAGCCGCGGAGTCACGCACGTAACGCCTTCATCGAATTCCTAGCCACACTGAGAGCGACAAGACAAGTCAACCTCAAGACCTGCGAAACCATCATGCAGTCTTATAGGCTAGGAAGTGAAAGCCTCTTAAAGGCGAAACTCGAGGAGGCCGAAGCAGCCATTTACAATAATGTCACTTCCCGGGTCATCAAGGGAACCATGACAGGAAAATATATGGCAGCTTACAGTGTAGAAAATGGCTTCGTGACACTGAACGAGAAAGAGACAGAGCGCGCGGGAATGCCAGTTTATGCGACACCACCAAACGACCCAATCGTAGTTACCGCCCGATGCACCAAGATTATGCTGGACGATAGGATCCTTGAGATGGCCAAAACCATCGAAGGAAACTCAAACGTCAAAGCGGGTTGGGAAACCTGGGAGGTACCGCGAATACAGTGGGTCAACGGAGTTCCAGGATGTGGAAAGACAACATGGGTAATTAGACACTTTGATGTGGACAAGGACGCCATCATCACTACAACAACTGAGGCAGCAAAAGATCTAAGAGAAAAGCTATCGCACCGTATCGGAAACCTGGTCAAAACCAGAGTGCGAACCATGGCTTCTGCTCTGGTAAATGGTTTCGGAAGAGAAAGCTTCAGTCGCCTCATGGTGGACGAAGCTCTCATGAACCATTTTGGAGCCATTGTGATGGCTTCAAGGCTGTCTGATGTTGGTGAAATTGTCCTCATCGGAGACGTCAATCAGTTGCCTTATATCGACAGGGAAAATCTCTTCGAAATGAGGTATCACCGCCCAAACCTGGTAACAAAGATCAGCCAGGAGTTGCTCTGCACACATCGCAATCCGATGGATGTCGCATATGCGCTGAGGGAAATATACTCAGGTATGTACTCCTCAGCATCCCGTATAAAGTCCCTAGAGCAGAAAAGGTACAAGGGAGCGCAAATACCCAACACCCTACCAAACACCCTCTTCTTAGTTCACACTCAAGAGGAGAAAGAGACCCTGACAAACCAGGGTTATGGGTCAGGCACAGGGTCACGTATCCTCACCATCCATGAAGCTCAGGGACTGACATATGAGTCGGTAATCGCAATAAAAACAAAGGCAAACATGAAGCTGCACGAGAGCGTGCCCCATGCGGTTGTTGCAATCTCACGGCACACGGGGACCTTCACGTACTACGCTGACGACACCGACGACGCCATCGGTCGGTTCGTGCGGCGAGCGTTGGCTGCATCACCGAAGACCATCCGAGAGTTCAACCTACAGATGGCCATCAGGGACAGAAATGCAGCCGTAGTGGAGGCTCTCGGCCGGGAGGAGGCGGCTTAGGCAAATGGCAATAAGGCAAAGAATCGAGGTCGAGTCGATTACTAGCGGAATCCCAACCGGTAGTGATCGGCTCAACAGACGAACACTAACTAGTATTAGGTTTAAAATGTTCCCAACTCCCCCCTTATTTTCCTCTTCTTCTGATTATCCAAGAAACATGTAAAAATAAATAAGATTTTAAATGACAAAAGTCACGGACCCCGGAGTCTGTGGAGTAGCAATTTTAAATAAAAAAAAAAAAAAGCCATAACTTACCAGACCAGCCGTAACTCACTATACCAGCCATAACTCACTAAACCAGGCATAACTTCCCAGACCAGCCGTAACTTACCAGACCAGCCATAACTCACTAAACCAGCCATAACTTACCAGACCAGCCGTAACTTACCAGACCAGCCGTAACTTACCAGACCAGCCGTAACTCACTATACCAGCCATAACTCACGAAACCAGCCATAACTTACCAGACCAGCCGTAACTCACTATACCAGCCATAACTCACTAAACCAGCCGTAACTCACTATACCAGCCGTAACTCACTATACCAGCCATAACTCACTATACCAGCCATAACTCACTAAACCAGCCATAACTCACTAAACCAGCCATAACTTACCAGACCAGCCGTAACTTACTAGACCAGCCATAACTCACTAAACCAGCCATAACTTACCAGACCAGCCATAGCTCACTATACCAGCCATAACTCAATAAACCAGCTATAAGTTACCAGACCAGCCGTAACTCACTAAACCAGCCATAACTTACCAGACCAGCCATAACTCACTAAACCAGGCATAACTTCCCAGACCAGCCGTAACTTACCAGACCAGCCATAACTCACTAAACCAGCCATAACTTACCAGACCAGCCGTAACTTACCAGACCAGCCGTAACTTACCAGACCAGCCGTAACTCACTATACCAGCCATAACTCACGAAACCAGCCATAACTTACCAGACCAGCCGTAACTCACTATACCAGCCATAACTCACTAAACCAGCCATAACATACCAAACCAGCCGTAACTCACTATACCAGCCATAACTCACTAAACCAGCCATAACTTACCAGACCAGCCGTAACTCACTATACCAGCCATAACTCACTAAACCAGCCATAACTTACCAGACCAGCCGTAACTGCGCGGTTGCTCATCCCAACAGCCCCAACAGAGAACTCGCTCACAACGCCTTTAGTAGCGAGTGCCCTGAAAGGGTAAAATGGGATGGCATAGCGCGGTCCCGAATAACTTATTGCTAAGGGCACTCATGCGGAACGTGGCTCAGTCTCCCAAAGAGTAGGCGAACCAGGTTTGCGTTTCATCCAAGCAAACCTGCAGCGCTCCCAGAATGCAACGACAGAACTCCTGAAGGTTGCGAGAGAAAGGGGGGTTTCAGTTGCCCTTGTTCAAGAACCCTATGTGGGTAATAAAGGCGCGATGAAACAATATCCTGGAACTCGCATTATTCAGTGCAGTTTAAATAGGCAAAAACCAGTTAAGGCAGCCATAATAGTCTTCGGCGACAGGTTAGAGGTAATCCATGACCCTCAAATTGTTACCGAAACGGAAGCGGCTGTCCTATTGGTCGGCACAGGTCTGAAACTGGGAGTGATTTCTGTCTACTTAGAAGGAGACCAAAAAGTCGACCCCTACCTCAGCAGGATCAAAGTATTCAGCGAAAAACTAGCTACAAAGGATCTTATTGTTGCCGGTGACGTGAATGCATGGTCCCACTGGTGGGGAAGCACATCTCAAAATGAGAGAGGAGAAGCCGTAAACTCTTTCTTCAACGAAATGGACTTGAATATTCTCAACTCCGGCGATACACCGACCTTCGAGATCGTCAGGGAAGGCAAACTCTGCACAAGCGTAGTTGATGTAACAACGTGCAGTGTGTCTCTCCTGGGAAAAATCGAGGGATGGGAGGTTGACAAAAGTATTACAACATCGGACCACAACGCAATTACCTTCACTTTGCGACTAGTTAAAGCTCTCGAACAACAGAGGCCAATAACAACACGCAAATACAACACCAAGAAGGCAAAGTGGTCAAACTTTATGTCACAGCTAAAATCTTCCCTTAAAGAAAGAAACATCTCGCCGGAGTCAGTGGAGAAATGTGAAAGTTCACTAGAACTCGAGTCGATGATTACGAGCTACACAGCAAGTATACATGAAGCCTGCGAACACACCATTCCATTGGCAAGCTCGCCGAAGGGAAATCCAACCCCCCCATGGTATACTAAAACGCTCGAAAATCTGAAGAAAGAAGTTCTCAGAAGAAAGAGACGGATCAGGAATGCCGCCCCTGACAGAGTTGAACTTGTAGTCGAACAGTATCAAAACGCTCGACAAGACTACAAGGTTAAAGTCAAACAAGCCCAGACGGAAAGCTGGAAGGAGTTTTGCACTAATCAGGAGAAAGAAAGTATGTGGGACAAGATCTACAGAGTGATGAGAAACACTTCGACAAGACAGGAAGAAATACTCCTAAGAGACACCGAAGGGAACACTCTATCCCCACAGCTATCTGCAGAACTACTTGCCAAAACTTTCTATCCCGACGACTCTGAGAGCACAGACCACCCGTGTCATACAGAGCTACGGGAGCGGACCACAGAAACGCCTAAGGACTTACCGGAAAATGATCCACCATACACATCAGCGGAACTGGAATCAGTATTGAGAACTCTGAATCCAAAAAAAGCTCCCGGTACGGACGGGATAACCGCTGATATATGCGCCGCAGCTATACGTTGCGAATGGAAGGTTTTTTTGGCGATAGCAAACAAATGCCTGTCGTTGAAACACTTTCCCAAGCAATGGAAAGAGGCGCACGTGGTCATATTACGCAAACCTGGTAAGACAGATTACACACACCCAAAATCTTACCGTCCCATAGGTCTTCTGTCCGTTCCCGGAAAAATCGTCGAAAAGCTTCTGGTAAACCGACTCCAATGGCATCTCCTCCCAACCATCAGTAGGAAACAGTACGGCTTCATGCCCCAAAGAGGCACCGAGGACGCCCTCTATGACCTGGTAGAGCACATCAAAAAAGGAGTTGACAGTAAAGACACCGTACTCCTAATCTCCCTGGATATAGAGGGTGCATTCGACAATGCATGGTGGCCCGCCCTCAAAAATCAATTAGCGAAGAAGAGGTGCCCAACAAACCTCTACGACATCGTAAACTCTTACCTCAGCGACCGTAAAATCAAGGTCAACTATGCAAGAGCAGTCTATGAGAAGGAAACAACTAAAGGATGCGTCCAAGGTTCCATCTGTGGACCGACCTTTTGGAATGTGATTCTAGACTCATTACTACGAATGCTGGAAGCCGAGGGAGTATACTGTCAAGCATTCGCGGACGACGTCGTTCTCGTGTTTACAGGCAGCCCGAACATCATCGAACAGCAAGCGAGCAGGGCGTTGAGCATGACAGTGGAATGGGGTAAAATTAACAAACTCAACTTTGCAGCGCATAAAACCAACGCAATGCTTTTCACAAAAAAGTTGAAGTACGAACCTCCAAACATAGTCATGTCCGGCGTCCGGCTCGATCTGGTCGAGGAAGTCAAACTGCTAGGCCTACTAATCGACCGACGGCTCAACTTTAAAGCACATGTGACCGCCCAATGTAAAAAAGTGGCGAACATTTATAGACAGCTAGCATGTGCAGCGAAGGTGACCTGGGGATTAAATGGCGAAATCACGAGAACGATCTACGTCGCTGTGGCGGAACCCATCATCATGTATGCCTCAAGTGTATGGGCGCAAGCGGCAGACCTTGAGGAAAACAAGTCTCACTTGAACGCGATCCAAAGAGGTTTTGCCCAGAAAATCTGTAAGTCATACCGTACCGTTTCCCTAAAATCAGCACTTGCCCTTTCCGGTTTGCTCCCCCTGGATCTGAGGATACAGGAAGCAGCAAATTTGTACAGAGTAAAAAAGAACCTCTCCCAAGACTACCTCCCACCAGAAATGGAACTCGAACGAAACGTTAACTACTTGGACCAAGCCCATCCGTCCACGCTGGTATCCGTAGAGTACGAGCTCCTAGAAGACACCTCCAATCTTCCAGAAGGACCTCAAATTTATACTGATGGCAGTAAGATTGAGGGTAAAGTTGGAGCTGCTCTAACATGGTGGGAGAACGGCAAAGAGGTCAAGAGCTCGACCTTCAAGCTCCACTCCGAATGCACAGTCTTTCAATCGGAACTCTATGCTCTTTGCCGGGCAACTCAAATGGTGTTAATGAGCGAAGACCCAGAAGTCAATGTCCTGAGTGACTCCAGATCTTCACTCGAACTGCTAAGTAACCCAAATACGAGTCACCCCCTGGCAAAGTGTATAAAGGAAAACATTGGACAGATAAATGCTGAAGGCAGATCTCTTCGTCTTTTCTGGGTAAGAGCGCATGTGGGCACCGTCGGCAATGAAAGAGCTGACGAACTAGCCAAATCAGCAGCTCTCACGGAATCACCCAGAGACTACGAGGGGATCCCTTTGTCCTACGTCAAACGCAAAATCCGCGAAGAATCGGTCAAGAAATGGCAAGATCGATATGAGACCTCGGACACCGGAAAAGTCACCCAGACGTTCCTCCCCGATATAGCAAACGCATATCGAATGATGAGAACCATAAAATTGACTCCCTTCCAGGTACAAGCGTTGACGGGACACGGAGGAATAGCAGAATACCTGTACAGATTTAAGCTTAAGAGCAGTCCTGCATGCGAGTGTGACCCCGACCAACCCGAAACGATCTGGCACGTGCTAATCGATTGTCCCCGATTCATGGTCGCAAGACATGAACTCGAATCTATGATCGACAGAAAGCTGGTTGTCTCGGATCTCCATAACATCTTAGCAGATCCAGATAACAGAACACGGCTCCTGTCCTTCATGGAGAGCTCATTCCGCATAGCGGCCAAAAGAAACTCCACAATCTCAAATACACGCCCCCCCTCGCCACCACACCCTGACCCGCTGTCCGTGGACGCCACGTGGAATGAGGTTCCCGCCCAACATAACTCCTCGAAAAGTATCTCTTTCCAACAACTACTGGAGAACGCAGACCGAGGAGAGGCAGGGATCCGTATCCGCGGAGTGGCTCTCTTCATGGACAGCAACAAAGAAAGATTCGGAATAAGCTTTTGCTTCGCCTGGGAACGGAAACGAGCCCGTTTGTCACCTGGATTGTCTTGCCTGCTCAATGGGAGTACCGCAAAAGTTACAATGAAGCGGAAAACTTACGACGCCATGCCAGTGTGTGAGGTAGACGGCCACCGATTTCGGTTGGTGCGATCGAAAAACAAAACGATTGCACTAATAGAGTACTCGGAAGGCCGGACCCCTTTCACACAGGCAAGTGCGCTGCTCGCACATCTGAGCAGAAATGCAGGTGAAACACCCCGGGTGATAAGCGTGGATGCGATGGCAATCGAATACTCAAGAGCGCGAGTCGCAGACCGGCTGGGTTGCATTGAGGCCTCTAAACATCATGAGGTAGTCGTATATGAAGATAGGGGAGAAAATCTGAGCTTTCTCAGAGTCCCTTCGCACGACCAAACAAATGCAACTGACAGCTGGGGACATCCGGTTCCTAGTTCGACCATCCAAACCGGCTCCGAAAGAGCACAGCAGAGGGCAGCCACGGAAAAAGCCGCAGCCAATCAAAACGGTTGCCAAGGCACCAACACGACCTTCGTGACTGCCTTCAACGCAGCAGCAAGGAGCATACTCCGAATCACATCCCACTCATCACCCCCCTTGACGTCAAGGACCCCCAACGCAGCTTCACAACAACAACTGAGCCGAACGAGAGCCGACATGGGACAGGTTGAACCGCCCCGCTATGTCCTGGCTTCGGAGCCGCGAAGTCATGCACGTAACGCCTTCATCGAATTCATAGCCACACTGAGAGCGACAAGACAAGTTAACCTCAAGACCTGCGAAAACATCATGCAGTCCTATAGGCTAGGAAGTGAAAGCCTCTTAAAGGCGAAACTCGAGGAGGCTGAAGCAGCCATTTACAATAATGTCACTTCCCGGGTCATCAAGGGAACTATGACAGGACAGTATATGGCAGCTTACAGTGCAGAAAATGGCTTCGTGGCACTGAACGAGAAAGAGACAGAGCGCGCGGGAATGCCGGTTTATGCGACACCACCAAACGACCCAATCGTAGTTACTGCCCGATGCACCAAGATTATGCTGGACGATAAGATCCTTGAGATGGCCAAGACTATCGAAAGGAACTCAAACGTCAAAGCGGGTTGGGAAAAATGGGAGGTACCGCGAATACAGTGGGTCAACGGAGTTCCAGGATGTGGAAAGACAACATGGGTGATTAGACACTTCGATGTGGACAAGGACGCCATTATCACTACAACAACTGAGGCAGCAAAAGATCTAAGAGAAAAGCTATCGCACCGTATCGGAAACCTGGTCAAAACCAGAGTGCGAACCATGGCTTCTGCTCTGGTAAATGGTTTCGGAAGAGAGAGTTTCAGTCGCCTCATGGTGGACGAAGCTCTCATGAACCATTTTGGTGCCATTGTGATGGCTTCAAGGCTGTCTAGTGTTGGTGAAATTGTCCTCATCGGAGATGTCAATCAGTTGCCTTATATCGACAGGGAAAATCTCTTCGAAATGAGGTATCACCGCCCAAACCTGGTAACAAAGATCAGCCAGGAGTTGCTCTGCACACATCGTAATCCGATGGATGTTGCATATGCGCTGAGGGAAATATACTCAGGTATGTACTCCTCAGCACCCCGTATAAAGTCCCTAGAGCAGAAAAGGTACAAGGGAGCGATAATACCCAACACCCTACCAAACACCCTCTTCTTAGTTCACACTCAAGAGGAGAAGGAGACCCTGACAAACCAGGGTTATGGGTCAGGCACAGGGTCACGTATCCTCACCATCCATGAAGCTCAGGGACTGACATATGAGTCGGTAATCGCAATAAAAACCAAGGCAAACATGAAGCTGCACGAGAGCGTGCCCCATGCGGTTGTTGCAATCTCACGGCACACGGGGACCTTCACGTACTACGCTGACGACACCGACGACGCCATCGGTCGGTTCGTGCGGCGAGCGTTGGCTGCATCACCGAAGACCATCCGCGAGTTCAACCTACAGATGGCCATCAGGGACAGAAATTCAGCCGTAGTGGAGGCTCTCGGCCGGGAGGAGGCGGCTTAGGCAAATGGCAATAAGGCAATGAATCGATGTTGAGTCGATTACTAGCGGAATCCCAACCGGTAGTGATCGGCTCAACAGACGAGCACTAACTAGTATTAGGTTTAAAATGTTCCCAACTCCCCCCTTATTTTCCTCTTCTTCTAATTATCCAAGAAATATGTAAAATTAATAAGATTTGAAATAACAAAAGTCACGGACCCCGGAGTCTGTGGAGTAGCAAATTTTGAATAAAAAAAAAAAAAAAAAAAAAAAAAAAAAAGACCAGCCGTAACTCACTAAACCAGCCATAACTTACCAGACCAGCCGTAAGTTACTATACCAGCCATAACTCACTAAACCAGCCATAACTCACTAAACCAGCCATAACTTACCAGACCAGCCATAACTTACCAGACCAGCCATAACTCACTAAACCAACCATAACTTACCAGACCAGCCATAGCTCACTATACCAGCCATAACTCAATAAACCAGCTATAACTTACCAGACCAGCCGTAACTCACTAAACCAGCCATAACTTACCATACCAGCCGTAACTCACTATACCAGCCATAACTCACCAGACCAGCCGTAACTCACTATACCAGCTATAACTTACCAGACCAGCCGTAACTCACTAGACCAGCCATAACTCACTAAACCAGCCATAACTTACCAGACCAGCCGTAACTCACTATACCAGCCATAACTCACTAAACCAGCCATAACTTACCAGACCAGCCATAACTCACTAAACCAGCCATAACTTACCAGACCAGCCGTAAGTTACTATACCAGCCATAACTCACTAAACCAGCCATAACTTACCAGACCAGCCGTAACTCACTAGACCAGCCATAACTCACTAAACCAGCCATAACTTACCAGACCAGCCGTAACTCACTAAACTAGCCATAACTTATTAGACCTGCCATAACTTGCTAGACCAGCCATGACTTACTAAACCAGCCGTACCTTACCATACCAGCTGTACCTTATCAGACCAGTCGTAACGTCAAGTACCCACGTTAACGGTGTTTTTGTTTCACCTACAGCTCGATAATGTCCCGTTCCGTCCCGTTCCAGGTGCACCTGAAGGCGCACAAGCGCCGCAACCGCACGTCGAAGCACCAGCACGTGTCGTGGCGCACTCAGACCGTGCCCATACAGGAGCTCAGCATCGACGTGCAACACGACGTGCTCGAGATAAAAGCATCACGAAGCGACGTATGTTGTACTCAATAATATACTTACTAATTATAGGCTTAAATCAAATCAAATCATGTTTATTGTGACAAAAATGCTTAATCTAATAATTAAAACTACATTTTACATTTAATTTACAAATGTTTGTCACAATCCGGCCCCAGCTCAGCATAATGCCGATAGTATACAACCGGCGCTGATCTTCCGCTGGTACCGGCGAATGACGACACGCACTATGCGGGACGTAGACACACGTAAATACATAATATACCAACACTAAATTACCTAGATCCCATTACATAATACAAAAATATATAACTAGAAAATACACTTATGCACGAAGAGTCTAATTTAACTAACCTTACACGCCATAATCTAAAATATACACAAATTAAGTATGACAAGCTGATGAAAATTATGAACGAATAATTACAGATAAAAGTTAATATATGATTTTAAAATTCGCACGAATAGTTCCTAAATTGCACTTGTATCATTTCTTAGTTCCTCTTCTGCGTTCTGATGACTTAAGATAAATTCTTTGAGGTGCAACCTAAAACAAATAATCGTTACAAATAATCGTAAATCATATAATCGTTCGATGAAGACGACTAGGTAAGTGCGCTCCCGAATTGCGAACGCGGAAATGTTAGCAGTTCGGGAGCATGGTTTACTCAACCCATACGGGAGCTCAGCATCGACGTGCTCGAGATAAAGGCAGCACAAGGGGACGTATGCTATACTCAATAATATACTTTACTAGCGGCCCATTCCAGCTTCGCTCGGATAATAACCTGGATACCAACTGCAGCGCCGTCTGCCGGGTTGATTTGTGAATCTAAACCATCCAAGGCACTACCCAAACGTATGCAAAAAAATTCATTCAAATCGGTCAAGCCATTTAGGAGGAGTTCACTTACAATGAAAAGTGGCATTGATTTTTATACTTTATAATCACAGGGTTAAGTCATATAATCGTTCGACGAAAACGACGCGGGAAGCGAGCTCCCGAACAGCGAACACGGAAATGTTAGCAGTTGGGGAGCGTGGTTTACTCAACCCATACAGGAGCTCAGCAACGACGTGCTCGAGATAAAGGTAGCACGAGGCGACGGACGCTATACTCAATAATATACTTTACTAGCTGTTACCCGCGACTTCGTCCGCGTATCATTTTAGATTTGGTCATTATACAAATTTACTATTTTTTTCAAAATGGTAAAAATTGATTATTTGCAAACGCCGCATTACGAAGTACAGATACAGAACATGTTTTTCTAGCAAACGCTTACTAATTTGAGAATAACTATTAGTCCAGTCATTTAAGCTTAAATTAGGTAAGAATCTCGGAATTCGAGATACCCAGCTGTAAGTCTGTAAATACTTGTATATTGACACCCTAAAAGTTGTCTCAAAACCTACATATATGGTAGGGTGTGAGCAACTATTAAATTTCAAGGTCATAAAAATCGGTTTTTGCGCTTTCTTTGGAAATATCTCATTTCCTATGGGTTTTTTTGCTATTTGTATTTATTATCAATATTGTAGAATACAAAATTCTCTACAAATGTTGTTTGAAATTTTTTTTTATACGGTGAACCGTTTTCGAGATTGAGGGCGGAGAGCGCCCAGTCACCGCATCACTTCAGGTCAACCGGTGCCTCCGGTCGATAACGAGAGATATAATGATATAAGTACAGTTTTCTCAATTTCTTCCATGATTTCGGGGTCAAAGGTTCCATATTCGTTAATGGCCCTCTGATATGGTAGACCTTTGAGACAAGCTTGCCCATTACATTGGCCACAAGCTAAAGAGCATTGCCAGCCCGCATCCGCATCGCGAACCATATAACCACTCTTGCAATTGCAGAAAATTTGGATGAACTAGCTGCACTAGGAGCATTGGAGGAAGAAAATTGTTCGGCCCAGAGATTATTAGAGAGTGGAACTCAAACCTTATTAGCAGAGTCTATCATGCTCCAAAATCTGTGAAAAGTCTCGATCATCTTCGTTATATGCATTACTTCAAGTCTATAAAACTTAATAAACCTGTGCAGCTGTCAAATATTCCACCAACAGTGCAGCTGCTCATCAACATTTCAAACGTGTATATTATCAAGTGCGTACTGTGACCGCGAGCTCTCCACCCTCTATCTCGAAAACGGCTCACCGTATAAAAAAGTTTATAAAGCAAAATATGTAGGGAATTTTGTATTCTACAATATTGATCATACATACAAATAACAAAACACCCATAGGAAATGAAATATTTACAACAAAAGCGCAAAAAACCGATTTCGGTGAACTTTGATTGAAATTTAATAGTTGCTCACACCCTACCATATGTAGGTTTTGAGACAACTTTTAGGGTGTCAATATACAAGTATTTACAGACTTACAGCTGGGTATCTCGAATTCCGAGGTGAACTTACTAAAATGACTGGACTATTTGCCTACAGCACGTAACTTAAACTTAATTTAACCAAATACAATGAGAAAAAAAAACAATGTGTTCTTTTAGACTTGTACTATATACATGTTAAAATTTTTAGCCATATTTGTGTAGCCGTTCCGACGTTACAGTAAATACTTATTCCCTAAGAATCTCTGCATTAGTTTCGGGATAAAATGAAGCCTATGCGTTTTTCTAGACTGTAATCTAAACATGTTCCAAATTTCTACCAAATCTGTTTAGCCCTTCCGACGTTACAGTTAAAACTTATTCCCTAAGGATCTGTGCATTTTTAGGGTTCCGTAAAACGTAAAAACGGAACCCTTATAGATTCGTCATGTCTGTCTGTCTGTCTGTCTGTCCGTCCGTATGTCACAGCCACTTCTTGCCGAAACTATGAGAACTACACTGTTGAAACTTGGTAAGTAGATGTATTCTGTGAACCGCATTAAGATTTTAACAAAAAAAATTAAAAAAAAGAAAAATTAGGGTTGCCCCCCATACTGAGAACTGAAACTCAACCATTTTTTTTTTCATCAAACCTACACGTGTGGGGTGTCTATCGATAGGTCTTTAAAAATGATGTTGAGGTTTCTAAAGTCATTTTCGTCTACACTGAATAATTTGCGCAAGAGACACTTCCAAAGTGGTAAAATGTGTGTCCCCTCCCCCCCCCTCTAACTTCTAAAGTAAGAGAATGAAAAATCTAAAAAAAATATATGATGTACATTACCATGTAAACTACCAACGAAAATTAATTTGAACTCGATCTGATGAGTAGTTTTTTTTTGTACGTCATAAATACACTATTATTGAAACTTCGACCAAAGTTACAACGAACTACAAGAACTATGTGTACTATGTATATTATGTTACTTGCTGCAACGGAACCCTTCATGGGCGAGTCCAACTCGCACTTGGCCACTTTATTTCGAGATACAATTTAGCCTATGTGTTCTTCTAGACTGTAGTCTATACATGTTCCAAATTTCAAGCTGATCCGTTCAGGCGTTACGACGTGATTGAGCAACAGACATACAAACATCCATATATTGACATTTATAATATTAGTAGGATAATCACAGCCTTAGATCATATAATCGTTCGACGAAAACGACGCGGAAAGCGAGCTCCTGAACTGCGAACACGAAAATCAGTTCGGCAGTGTGGTTTACTCAACCCATACAGGAGCTCAGCATCGACGTGCTCGAGATAAAAGCATCACGAAGCGACTCCGCACTCCCAATCTGCGAACACGGAATTGTTACCAGTTCGGGAGCTGAACTACGCTAACTACGCTAGGGCTGATAGTTGACGCATGTTTTGGTTTTCTTTTTTATACATAAGCAGTTTTTAGGTTCAAAGGTATCGTCCTACTATCGTCGCTAGCGAGAGTATTTTGAGATGTTGGTCGAGACTTTTTGCATAAGGCTGTTTGCCGACACGACTATTGGGACTATGATCGTGGAATCAACATCCCACATGGCGGTAACCTCATGAGCCAAGTCAAGCTACTTGCTAAGCCTGTCCTTCTCGGCTTTCACGAGTTTCTCGTCATGTGGTATGGTATGTATATAAACGATCACAGACCGGCGCTGAGACCGGTCTACCAGCACGATATCAGGCTTATTGGCGACAATAGTCCTGTCAGTGATGACAGAGCGGTCCCAATAGAGCGTAGTATTATTATTACAACTGAGAAAACTATAATATTAACTTATTTTTCGCTTTTTGAGTGCCTATTTGTGGTTTTGAAGTCGGTTTAATTATTGAAGTGAAAACTTCTTTAGGCGCGCTATAGACAGAATTTTCGTGGGCTGTGAAATGGATTCATCAATCGTCACGCTTGGATATGATAATGGATCAGATCGGATATGAAATCTTCGGGTAAACTCGGTAAAAACGGCCAGGTACCAGGGCAACAGAAACAGTAAAGAGTTTCGATTACCTACCTCCAACACCCCAGCGTTTATCTCCAGATACCAGGACAACAGAAACTTAAAAGAGTTGCGTTTACCCCTAGGTACCAGTACCAGGGCAACAGCAAGTTTTCACTTCTATCGGCAGTTCCTATGACTGCCAATTTTTTTTGCATAAAAAGAGTTTATTTATAGAATAGTGTGACGGGACGACGAGCACCTGACGTGACTTCAGGTCACGTTCGCTAGAGGTCGCTTCACATTCCCATGCCTTTGACGTCAACACCATACGTTCGTTCCACTAGCCACCGCTAGATGGCTGCACAAGTCGAGCGAAAGCTTTTCTGAATCGCGGTAGAGAAGTTTTCCACGAAATCAGGGGCCAATTCAAGAGCGGTAGTGAATTCATACTTACCTGGCGTAGGGGACACCGTGATCACGAAGGCGGTTCCCCCAGAGCGAGGCCCTTCCATTGCACTGCGGTTGGGTTGACCTCTGCGATTATCCCTAATGTGGATAACTCGGACGCGTAATTTTTGGTAGTGGGGACTGCGTACGCGCCGTCCCCTTAAATTAGAATGTCTAGCCCGCAATGTATCGTTTTCCTTGAGAGTGATACATTGTGTAACATTTTGAATCATTACTGCTCTACGGACTTACTCGTGCGGCGTGCGGCTTTGAGATCTACGGAGTATGGAAGTTCCGTACTCAGCCTGAGGGTTGCAAAGCTTATTAGCTTAGGTGATGAGAAGAAAAAGTGCTATTTGCTATAGAGCTAAGTACTACAAATATGTAAAAAAAAATCTGCCTGTCGAAAACGTTGCATTCAAAAAGTTTACATAGGTATACTACGTACCACTCCACTCTGAAAGTTTTTCGAAAAAAAGTTTTTTACGTATAAGACACTGGCCACTTGTAATTATTTTGAAAACTTCGATTATTTAAAAGTAAAAACATCTGTTCGATTTTCAAATATCCCTCCGCATTTTTTGAGTGCCTATTCAAATTTTCTTGTCTCAAATGAATTCTCTCTGCCTATTCAAATGAATGAATCTGCGTCGAGATATCGAGAACATTTTCGTGCTTTAATTTTTTCCGATTTCAAATGTGACTTAAAACCTGATGAGTCATTTGAACGACTTCGAATAGGGTACAATCCTCAAAAAAACTAAATAGCCCGTTAGTTAGATTGCCAAATAATATTGTACACGTATTTTAACTTTTGTTTCACAAACAAAATATTACGAAGATACAGCGCTTCGAAGTTTCGTGTGACGTCACTTGTGAGTACGATTTTTACTCACGACTGACGTCGCGACCCCCCACTCTCGTAGACCATCAAGTCTATATCTTTGACGATTTTATATTATGAAAAAACAAAAAATACGTGTCCAATATTTTTCCATGATCAAGCTGACGGACTAATTAGGATGGTGTATTTTCGACCCAGTCCGGTACTATATTGCTTTTATGGATGAAAGACCTTCAAAAGCAACCATCTACCTCTGGTATAGCGAGTTCAGACGCGGTCGTGTTACTTTGAGGGATGAACAAAGGAGTGGTCGCCCTACGACGGCTGTCACCGAAGAAAGTGAGCTGGGAGTAAAAAAAATAATTTAAGAAAACAGACGCATTACGTACGAAGAGATTGTGACGGTACCAGGTGGTCACGTGACAGTGGTGGAGAGACACAGGGCACAAGAACGGAGTAATTTTCATCATATTCACGTTCCTTTAAGGAAAATTAACAATAAATAATTACTCACTTTTTTGATTAGATAAATATATTTATAATAATTGTACTGTGATATTTAAATTGTTTGTTTTCCTCAGAGTTAGAACAATATTAACATGAAGACTTGTCCGGGGTTAGAGGATGACTAAGTCTCCGTAGACATTGGAGCGATCCAGAAGCAGGGATGGATTTCCGCCTGACTCAGGATGAAGAGCGGTGTGAGACTGTCTGGGTAACGTCGGGACTGTCTGAACAGTCATTCTGTGGACACAAAAGGTATAAACTTTAGTGATTTTAAAATAACTGTTCTGGAAATCTATTGATACTTGTTTAAAAGAAGTTTGTTCATGCAGAAACTGAATGAATATTCAGTGAAATTCATTGTAAATTGTTGTAGTAGCTTGGATTGAATTTATTGTATAAAGATTGTAATGTACAGGCAATGCATCTTATTTGAATCCATATATTATTATCAAGGAATGATCTATGTATTAAGTTCTGTAAACCAACTATTGTATTGTGTATTAACAATAGTTGTTATTGTATTATGCGTTGAAGAGTAACATTGTAAAGGATCTGTTGTTATGTAGTTAGTTGTTAGGGAGGATTTATGGAGTCAAAGGCAGACTATACAATGATTGTTTAGATTCATGATTACAAATGATTGGAATGGGTATTTTGCTGAAACTAATTGAGAACTTTGAGCTATATAACGGAGGAATTATCCTGATGAGTACCTGCTTTGTATCAGAAGATATCGTCGTTGTTTTTCGAATTGATCTGCGGCGTATTTACGTTTCACAAAACACCAGGAAGTTTGCGAGATGTCCTTGGCGAATTTGATGAGCACTGAATGCAATACTGTACATAGTTTAGAATGCAGCAATTTATGCACTATTCACAAATTGGAGATCTCACTTATTCGGATTGATTCCTGTAATAAAGAAAAAACCCGTCGAAATTTTATTTTGGGTTTGTTTACATAATAGCGCGAACCTAGATGACAGAGCGGAACGAGAATTGCCAAGCTTAAAAATGTATGATGAAATAAAAAATTAGAAAATATAAGATTGGAAAAACTAATGAATTAATTAGTGGAATTTTGAATAAAATTCATTATTTTATTGGATAAATCTTTCTGGATATCTGGATATTGATCTTTGCTCAGATATATGGCTAAGACGGGCGTAAGAATTCACGAAGCACGGTAGAACGGGAATGCCGACCTCTTTACTGTATTGCTCTATGATGGTATGGCTGAAAGAAAAAGACGGATTTTGTTTTTCTGGCGGATGACATGGAATTTTACGAGAGATTCTAGAAGGAAAAAGTCCGTCGGGGGATTCTAGAAAAAGATGCCGTGGAGAGAAGAAGAAAAAATTTGGATTTTTGAGAAAAAGTTGATTTAGTTCCATGAAAATTAAATTTCAAGGATAAGTTTGATTAAAAAGTATTACCTGATATGGAAAAACTATATGACAACTATAACATACAAGATGTATTTGTATAACTTGAAAATCGATCTTCGGTGAGTTGAAAATTTACTTCACTTCTGTAATCTGTGATGTACTTACTCATAGTCTGCATTGGTTTATGTATTTTACCTGGACTAACTTGATAATATTTTATGCTGAAAAATCTATAATTATATTTCACTGATCCTTGTACAATGGAGAACTCTATAGGTAATATAACAGTATAACGCTGGCTGTCGTCATAACTCTAGTTCATGTTTCCACATTTGCCTGATGGAGAGTGGTTTAAAATGACATAGCGACATATACTTTATATAAGAGCATAACGTTAAATTAATTGATGTTAGAACTATGTTGAAGGAATTTCACTATCGCCTGATGTATAGCGCATACTTCCACATAGTGGTATAGACACGGCTAGTATAGTAATACTATTTGATGTTTGAGTTTATAAGTGTAACGTTGTAAGAAACTCGCTACAAAAGTGTGTAGTATGTCTTATTTTCTTATATGTGATTTTCATTGTGTGTAAAATTTGTTTACTGCGCTGCATGATTTTGTTATAATCGCTTGAGATTTTACTACTTAGAATGTAATACATTTTTGCTCTGTATATCTGACGAGAAGATATATTAACTTAGGAAACTGTTTTAAAATATCATGTAGGTATAACATGATATCCAATGATGTTAAACGTTGATGAAGATTATTATTTTGCTTGACTGGTTTCTATTGATAAATATGTTGATCAATATTAAATTTGAATTCCACCGATTATCTGATGGAACGTAAATTGCTACAAGTATAGTTTAGCTAACGTCACGAGATCGTTTATACTAATTGTGTACATTTGAGCTGGAAGATAAAGTTGTTCCATAGTCAGCTTAATACCAATTCTTAAAATATTAAAAGATTATTTTAAAATTTTGTTCGATAGTCTCGCTGATTTGAGATTCTCCATGTATCTTGAAAAGTTTAACAATACCTACTTATCACTTTATGCAGAAGTCTGCTAATTTTCGGACATTCTTTTAATAGTCATTCACGTGAATGCATTCGGATATCTAGCTGAAATGGGATTGAAGATGTTTTAAGTTATGTCCTTAAATTATCTGATTAGATCGGTTGCATCTTGGTTAGACCTTCCTAACGGAAATGGGGAACGTCTGCCAACTCTACATTGATATATAACAGCTCAGTAGAAGCTAAAACCTTCAAGAATGCATGGGAAGCTTAACTTTGAGGCTTATCTAACAAATTGATTTGTATAATTCGTACAAACAAAAAGCCCGTGCTCCAATACGCGTTTGATGGCGCCAGTTTTATTGCCCTTCTTTCTGGTTGTCTAGCTTAGAAGGGTGGTCGAGTCATTGAAATCCGGAAGTTGGTATCCTCGTGGAGCGCTTCTGTAGGGACAAAATATATAAAAATACAATAAATAACCTTTGAAATAACAAAAAACATAAAAAAATAAAATAAAAATAAAAAACTTTGAAACTCTACAAATTTATGTCCAATAATAATACATAACAAAATTATTAAACTTTAAATAAATAAACGTTCAAAACAAATCTTAACAACTCTTTTCTTTACTACTATTAAGAACAAACACAAGTAGATAGACAATGTTCTAATTAACAGCACATTTACATTCAAAACTAAGCTTGTAATACTCTATATGTAGAAAGGAAAATTAATTTTGATTCATAAAATCCCATGCTGTTAATTATAACTATTATTCTGATCCTATAGAACTTATAATTAAAGCTAGTGTTCATACAAGTCACTTTCTCAAAAGCACACTTGATTATTTATCTTACCTCAATATTACATTTTTATAGAAAATAACTTTATCTAAGTCTGGTGCTTTTTTCTCTACGCTGGTATTATTAGTTTTCCATGTTTTAGTCAGAGAAAGTAACTCAAATGAATACATGTTTTAATTTAACGCCACCTATTTTATTACTTGAGAACTAATATGATTTTACTGTAGGATATTCATAATATATTTATCTTGGTTAGAAGACTTGATAATGAGAGAGCTGATTTGGGTTATAAATTGATAGTAATTGTCTCTAAATAAACTGGTGAGAGATAACTACAATTAACTTACAACTTTAAAATATTCTAAGAGATAAGTTCTAATACCTGCCTGATGTTTTGTTGTAGAACTTTATTTGGGAGACTTCAGTAAAGTAGAATATAAGTTCAATTTTATTAAAGATTTTGCTTCTGTTAGGCGTAGCAGTTGTTAGGATTAAAATTCGTACTTACTTAGGTTGACAGAAATTCCTTGCTTGGGTTATCTCGAATCACAATGTAGTCCTATATTACTACTAGACGATCACATGGCCAATTCAAATATCTACTACAGGGTAAATTATTTCTACAACACAATTCAAATTCCTACTAGGTGATTCTAATTCTACAACAGGGTAAGTAACTTTTATATCATAATTGATTTCTACAATTTTAACTTCTTTAAATCTTAGTTTATTACTCCGGACCAACATACATACATTCATACAACATAATATACTTAGTCGGTTAGATATCTTGTTACTTCTTATTTACTTTTATATTGTAAAGCCTTCAGTTTATATTTTGTGTTTTTGTACGGCCCTCAGCTAGTACAATTTGCTATAGTCGGTTTAACTTTTTTTTACACATTTATTTTTCTTAGTAGGTAACATTAGGTTCAATACTCATACACACTCAAGAATCATTACACACTGGTTTATTTACAATTTAGTTGCCATATGACCAGGATACGAAATACCTCATAACTTCACTTACTTAGTAGGTTTTCCAAAATCATTCTCAAGTAATTTGTAAAACCAAACAAACTCATACATATTTCTTTAGTAATATTAGTTTCAATAACACATTTTGCTCTCAGACAAGAATCATTCACACAAAGTCCTCAACAGGACAATTTGTTGTACGTGAAAATGGATGCGTGGAATTTCTGTCAATTTAAATTTAATAGGTCTAACATTATATTATCTTATAGTAGAATTACTCTAGTTACTTATATAAGGTTCTACAACTTTAAAACATGGGGGGTTGAAAAATATATCTAAATAACAACACAACCACCATAAACATATTTATTTTAAAGTTATTTGTAAATTTTTTATATTATTATAGTATCTAAAACTATAAAATTTTAAAACGCGAGGGGTTGTATACTGCTACAACACATGGATTCAAAAATTAATAAATATAAAACAATAGCTAATTTCCTGACAACTATCTTAAATCTCAGTAAATTTACTAACAAACTATAGTTTTAAACATTGTATAAATACATCAGATAGGACACTTTGTAATAGAATCTTAATATCTAATTTTGTAAACTAGTTTGACAATCATTTCATATTCTTTAATATTTCTAAATCTACACTTAGAATAATACAATATTTAATACACCAACACATATATATAATATGTACTTTTACTTGATACATTTCTTTAAATATACTATCTGTTATTATTATTTACATAAATATAATCACATGTTACATATGAATTATTTTCTTTAACAGCTAGTTGAATTTACATAATACATACCTATCAGAACTAATAAAATTTGATTCTAGATTTTATAGTAAGTAAAGAGACACACAAGTTCAGAACACATGGTGGATAGTAAAAGCAGGAGTCAAATTCATTACATAGATACAATAATAATGAGCTTGACAACTGCAGGATTAGAATCATAAATATTTGCAATTAATCTGGTGACATTGCCCTTCAAATAGGAACATTAACCTACACTCTTTGGATAGCATTCAGAATTTATTACATTGCTATCTAAGCTGTCTTGTTTGTCACAATATTATGAATTCATTGTTAATAATCAGTTTGCTCTATTTTAACAGTCGGATAAATTACACATAAATGAAAATTATGCACATAATTACACATAAAATTAATAATAGATTCAAAGAAACTACAAAGACTTTAAACATAATAATAAGATACTAGAAATTTTCTAATACCAAATAAACTGAGTTTAAAATGGTTAGATTTATTTGAGACTTGATTCATAACAACTAAGCAACATTCTGTCAATAAAATAATTTTTTAATTACCTCCATGCATTGATTACTAAGTAACTAAAGATTTCAGTTGTATAGAAAAATCTTTACTTGTAATCCAAGAAATTAGGTTTACTTAATTATAATTTTTTTTTTCTTGTTGCTTTGCGGGTTTGACCTTCTAATTCTTGAAGATGTTCTTGGTTCTTGGGTTTTTCTTTGTCAGGTCTTTGAACTGAAAATCAATAATAACATAATATTAGTACATTGATTTACAATTAGAGTAATATTTCTACTTAACTAGAATAATAATAAAGTAATGTGAGGAGTTTTAAATAGAAATGAACTTGTAAGAACTCCATAACATTATCAATTAAATAAAGCCTTGAAAAACTCAAACAGTGTAAATTCAATACAGAATATATATAATTTAATCTGAAATAACGATAGAAAATTATAATTTCAATTATTATTTGTTTAAAATTTATTGATATGAGATTATCTTAGCTATGCTTTGTTATGGGATTTCGTTTAAAATCAATTAGGTGAAATAAGTTGGTTTTTCCAACTAGAAAATTTTGATTAAATCAATGTTTTAAAATCAATACTTTAGAACATTTTCTTGTAAACTGGATAAATATTTTTAAATTATAGGCCTTGATTACATTTCTTAAGAATGCAAGTGCATTTTGAAAGTCTTGAATAACCTGTACTAAATAAACATGTACTAATCTTTATATGCAATATTCAAGATCAGAGTGAAGCAGGAACGGATCACTAATCTTATATAAACAAACTACAATTACAATCTTTGTGAGAGTTGAAGCCTACACTTATTTATATATTATGTAATTGTGAACATACACTTATATTTGAACTAGGAATCTGACATATATTTACATTACATTAATACACATTAGCACTACATACCTACATGTTTAACTCACATATATTCAGAATAAAAATCGGTCAGTATTTATTAGTAGCACACTACGTTAACAAATTATACTTACTTGGAAATGTTTTGCAACGAGGAAGCAGGGAAACGTTAGTACACTCAGGAATCACGTTCAAATTTAACGGTGATAGAATTTTTAAATAGCTTCCGTGGACCAAAAGTTTGTCGCGTTCATTCAACTATTTGGCAAGTCAGCATATTAGTAAAGATATCCATTTGTTTCCTGGATTCACAAAGTCCTGAAAATAAACGTAAATGATGTTTATATGCGAAAAAATACACCACACTATGTAAACAAACGTCACTGTATTCACATATCACAATATTGCCTATATCTTCACTCAATCACGTTTGTAAGAAAGAATTACCTTTTAATAATTAGTTATTTTACAAGAATGTATGTTATTATTTGTAACAATTAAGTTTCCTTTCAAAATTCAAATTAAGTAATTCAAATTTCAAATTAGATTTTTAATTTTTATCTACTCGATTTTTTTTTGCGCGGTAAAATTGACTTTGACAGTTCGATCAAAACCTAAATGACATTAGCAAAACGATATTCGGTATATTTTTTTTTAAATACTCAACAGATATAGACGTTCGAGAATTGTTTTAATTTCAACAAATAAATGCAAATCTATTTATTAAAAAAATACTTTGATAATTAATATTCGAGAAAAAGTAATAGATGGATAGTTTATTATCATCGGAAAAATCGATTTGGATGTAATACAATTTATGGTGACATTAGGCTGCTGAGAGCACCATCTTGCGGCGAGTAGAAGTTAAAGACTCGTTCAAAGCGAATTCGTTCATCGGAGTTCGAGGGTTGCCAACTTGGGAAAAATAAAATAATCTAATCAAAGTAAAATAAATAAACGTGTTTAATAATTATTAATTTAAAATGGTATTCATTGAGTTCTATGGATCAAAATAATAGAATGGTGTGTGTTATGATAGTCTGTTGTATTATTATTTTAACTTTTATTTCTTCTTTTCAGCTTCTAATATGTTGTTGTTTCACAGGTGTTTTAATATCAATTCTTAAGGTTTCAGATATTCTAAATAAAACTTATAATGGTTAAAGGAATAACTACATGAGAAAGCTCGGTAAGAGGGACTACATATGGATGGAGTTACCTAATACGAACAGGAGAACATATGTGTTGAAAACAGGAACTAATTTATTTCATATTTACATAACTTTACTAACCTTGGTTTAACTTTGAACTTTTATATTTGTTTAATATTTTTATATTAGCAATCACTTTTATCTTGAAGTTTTTTTTTGATAAACCGGTTGTTGGTTTTTCTTAAAGGATGTGAATAAGTAACAAATAAGGGAGGGATATATATCTTAAACTGGTTATTTGTAAAATTTTAAAATAATTTTAACGTAACATTCTTAGGTTATTTACTGGTACCCGTTACAGGAAACAAAGGGTAACTTTCTATATTTAATGGGTTTAAACATTTAATGGATTGGTTAAATTGAGTGTTTCAGTATGCTAGTTAACAGAATTTTGTGGGGCGCGGAACTTCAACGGTCTCATATTTCTGAGATAGTGTTGACATTTTGGTTCAGCGTGTTTCAATGATTGTGAAGGGCTTGACAGAAGAGATGAGTGGATTAGGGATGACTATGACTATAAACTACTTTGACTAATAGAGATATAGGAGGGGATTAAATTGTTAACACTGTTGATTTATGAGACAGTTTGTCAAAAGTTGAGGAGCGGCAACCACACTTTTCAAATCGTTTTCAGGGAAGGAGACCTTGGTGTTAGGTAGAGAGACCTAAATTGGTAAAATTCACTGCAAATTGCGGTTTCCCTGAATTCGGTACTCTACACGCGGCTAATATCTTTACCCACACTTACATGTTCCAACTATAGGACCATTTGATTGAGGTCTACGGCTCATGATGGGGTATTTGTTATATCGTGTCTTACTATTTGTATGCATGAGTCATTTCTGCAATTCGCGGAAGGGGACAGCAACACGTAGTTAAAACAGGGGTTTTAATTATTTGAGGCTGTTTTATGTCATTAGGGCAGAGTGGAACTCACAACTCCGCTTATCCAGTGATGAGCAGAGATGCGACTGGATAGTAATATATCATATAGCTATTTACTAACAAATCTTGAGTCTGAGATGTCATGAAAATTGTTCATGGGTGGTCTAAAAATACATTCATATTGATGTAGGGATACATTTTCACTATTTACACATAGTTCTGTTGCTGTTACTTGAATTTTGACAAATCTATTCGTTTTATTAGATTTTGTTCTTGTGCTTTGTTTTTATTAAGTTATTTTTCTTGGGAAAAAATTACTCCGTTTGAATTTTAAAGTCTACGTAATTTTTTAGGGGTTGAACTGTGACGGTACCAGGTGGTCACGTGACAGTGGTGGAGAGACACAGGGCACAAGAACGGAGTAATTTTCATCATATTCACGTTCCTTTAAGGAAAATTAACAATAAATAATTACTCACTTTTTTGATTAGATAAATATATTTATAATAATTGTACTGTGATATTTAAATTGTTTGTTTTCCTCAGAGTTAGAACAATATTAACATGAAGACTTGTCCGGGGTTAGAGGATGACTAAGTCTCCGTAGACATTGGAGCGATCCAGAAGCAGGGATGGATTTCCGCCTGACTCAGGATGAAGAGCGGTGTGAGACTGTCTGGGTAACGTCGGGACTGTCTGAACAGTCATTCTGTGGACACAAAAGGTATAAACTTTAGTGATTTTAAAATAACTGTTCTGGAAATCTATTGATACTTGTTTAAAAGAAGTTTGTTCATGCAGAAACTGAATGAATATTCAGTGAAATTCATTGTAAATTGTTGTAGTAGCTTGGATTGAATTTATTGTATAAAGATTGTAATGTACAGGCAATGCATCTTATTTGAATCCATATATTATTATCAAGGAATGATCTATGTATTAAGTTCTGTAAACCAACTATTGTATTGTGTATTAACAATAGTTGTTATTGTATTATGCGTTGAAGAGTAACATTGTAAAGGATCTGTTGTTATGTAGTTAGTTGTTAGGGAGGATTTATGGAGTCAAAGGCAGACTATACAATGATTGTTTAGATTCATGATTACAAATGATTGGAATGGGTATTTTGCTGAAACTAATTGAGAACTTTGAGCTATATAACGGAGGAATTATCCTGATGAGTACCTGCTTTGTATCAGAAGATATCGTCGTTGTTTTTCGAATTGATCTGCGGCGTATTTACGTTTCACAAAACACCAGGAAGTTTGCGAGATGTCCTTGGCGAATTTGATGAGCACTGAATGCAATACTGTACATAGTTTAGAATGCAGCAATTTATGCACTATTCACAAATTGGAGATCTCACTTATTCGGATTGATTCCTGTAATAAAGAAAAAACCCGTCGAAATTTTATTTTGGGTTTGTTTACATAATAGCGCGAACCTAGATGACAGAGCGGAACGAGAATTGCCAAGCTTAAAAATGTATGATGAAATAAAAAATTAGAAAATATAAGATTGGAAAAACTAATGAATTAATTAGTGGAATTTTGAATAAAATTCATTATTTTATTGGATAAATCTTTCTGGATATCTGGATATTGATCTTTGCTCAGATATATGGCTAAGACGGGCGTAAGAATTCACGAAGCACGGTAGAACGGGAATGCCGACCTCTTTACTGTATTGCTCTATGATGGTATGGCTGAAAGAAAAAGACGGATTTTGTTTTTCTGGCGGATGACATGGAATTTTACGAGAGATTCTAGAAGGAAAAAGTCCGTCGGGGGATTCTAGAAAAAGATGCCGTGGAGAGAAGAAGAAAAAATTTGGATTTTTGAGAAAAAGTTGATTTAGTTCCATGAAAATTAAATTTCAAGGATAAGTTTGATTAAAAAGTATTACCTGATATGGAAAAACTATATGACAACTATAACATACAAGATGTATTTGTATAACTTGAAAATCGATCTTCGGTGAGTTGAAAATTTACTTCACTTCTGTAATCTGTGATGTACTTACTCATAGTCTGCATTGGTTTATGTATTTTACCTGGACTAACTTGATAATATTTTATGCTGAAAAATCTATAATTATATTTCACTGATCCTTGTACAATGGAGAACTCTATAGGTAATATAACAGTATAACGCTGGCTGTCGTCATAACTCTAGTTCATGTTTCCACATTTGCCTGATGGAGAGTGGTTTAAAATGACATAGCGACATATACTTTATATAAGAGCATAACGTTAAATTAATTGATGTTAGAACTATGTTGAAGGAATTTCACTATCGCCTGATGTATAGCGCATACTTCCACATAGTGGTATAGACACGGCTAGTATAGTAATACTATTTGATGTTTGAGTTTATAAGTGTAACGTTGTAAGAAACTCGCTACAAAAGTGTGTAGTATGTCTTATTTTCTTATATGTGATTTTCATTGTGTGTAAAATTTGTTTACTGCGCTGCATGATTTTGTTATAATCGCTTGAGATTTTACTACTTAGAATGTAATACATTTTTGCTCTGTATATCTGACGAGAAGATATATTAACTTAGGAAACTGTTTTAAAATATCATGTAGGTATAACATGATATCCAATGATGTTAAACGTTGATGAAGATTATTATTTTGCTTGACTGGTTTCTATTGATAAATATGTTGATCAATATTAAATTTGAATTCCACCGATTATCTGATGGAACGTAAATTGCTACAAGTATAGTTTAGCTAACGTCACGAGATCGTTTATACTAATTGTGTACATTTGAGCTGGAAGATAAAGTTGTTCCATAGTCAGCTTAATACCAATTCTTAAAATATTAAAAGATTATTTTAAAATTTTGTTCGATAGTCTCGCTGATTTGAGATTCTCCATGTATCTTGAAAAGTTTAACAATACTTATCACTTTATGCAGAAGTCTGCTAATTTTCGGACATTCTTTTAATAGTCATTCACGTGAATGCATTCGGATATCTAGCTGAAATGGGATTGAAGATGTTTTAAGTTATGTCCTTAAATTATCTGATTAGATCGGTTGCATCTTGGTTAGACCTTCCTAACGGAAATGGGGAACGTCTGCCAACTCTACATTGATATATAACAGCTCAGTAGAAGCTAAAACCTTCAAGAATGCATGGGAAGCTTAACTTTGAGGCTTATCTAACAAATTGATTTGTATAATTCGTACAAACAAAAAGCCCGTGCTCCAATACGCGTTTGATGGCGCCAGTTTTATTGCCCTTCTTTCTGGTTGTCTAGCTTAGAAGGGTGGTCGAGTCATTGAAATCCGGAAGTTGGTATCCTCGTGGAGCGCTTCTGTAGGGACAAAATATATAAAAATACAATAAATAACCTTTGAAATAACAAAAAACATAAAAAAATAAAATAAAAATAAAAAACTTTGAAACTCTACAAATTTATGTCCAATAATAATACATAACAAAATTATTAAACTTTAAATAAATAAACGTTCAAAACAAATCTTAACAACTCTTTTCTTTACTACTATTAAGAACAAACACAAGTAGATAGACAATGTTCTAATTAACAGCACATTTACATTCAAAACTAAGCTTGTAATACTCTATATGTAGAAAGGAAAATTAATTTTGATTCATAAAATCCCATGCTGTTAATTATAACTATTATTCTGATCCTATAGAACTTATAATTAAAGCTAGTGTTCATACAAGTCACTTTCTCAAAAGCACACTTGATTATTTATCTTACCTCAATATTACATTTTTATAGAAAATAACTTTATCTAAGTCTGGTGCTTTTTTCTCTACGCTGGTATTATTAGTTTTCCATGTTTTAGTCAGAGAAAGTAACTCAAATGAATACATGTTTTAATTTAACGCCACCTATTTTATTACTTGAGAACTAATATGATTTTACTGTAGGATATTCATAATATATTTATCTTGGTTAGAAGACTTGATAATGAGAGAGCTGATTTGGGTTATAAATTGATAGTAATTGTCTCTAAATAAACTGGTGAGAGATAACTACAATTAACTTACAACTTTAAAATATTCTAAGAGATAAGTTCTAATACCTGCCTGATGTTTTGTTGTAGAACTTTATTTGGGAGACTTCAGTAAAGTAGAATATAAGTTCAATTTTATTAAAGATTTTGCTTCTGTTAGGCGTAGCAGTTGTTAGGATTAAAATTCGTACTTACTTAGGTTGACAGAAATTCCTTGCTTGGGTTATCTCGAATCACAATGTAGTCCTATATTACTACTAGACGATCACATGGCCAATTCAAATATCTACTACAGGGTAAATTATTTCTACAACACAATTCAAATTCCTACTAGGTGATTCTAATTCTACAACAGGGTAAGTAACTTTTATATCATAATTGATTTCTACAATTTTAACTTCTTTAAATCTTAGTTTATTACTCCGGACCAACATACATATATTATTCATACAATCATCATCATCATTAGATTTCTTGTTACATATTTTGTTACTTTTTATTTACTTTAATTTCTTTCTATAAGCCTTCAGCTTATATTTTGTGTTTTTTGTACGGCCTTCAGCTAGTACAATTTGATGAGGTGACCAGGATGAAAAACTATATGTATAAATCCTGAGTTCACTCTCCCAGAAAAGTTTTATAATTCTTAAGGACACTCTCCAGTCTATGAGAATCACATCATAACACTTCACTTCATTCGAGTCATTTGTAAAATCAAACTTACACATTTTGTTTCTTCAGTTAATATTAGGTTCAATAACACAATACTCATACACACTCAAGAATCATATACTCCGGATCATTTCATCTTGGTGCCGTAAAACCAGGATGATTAGCAAGTTTCTTTTAAGACACATTACACATAGTACACATTAGGTAGACTAGTTTCTCATATATATTTTATATGTGAGACCGGTCTTTTACAATATTGGTCTCGTTCAACCAGGATTAAAAGCACATTACATTTTATACACACTAGGTTCACTTTATTTAGGCAAAAGTTTTTTATAGGTAGGCTGATCTTTTACAAGATTCAGCATACTCTGAAGTTTTCACAACATTTTGCACAACCTCACCGAAGCTCAGAAGCAGGCCCGTGTGGATTGGTGCCGTGTTATGATACAAAAAAAATTGACAGTCATAGGAACTGCCGATAGAAGTGAAAACTTATAAGTCAGAATTTGATAGCTTACCAACGAAGTATTACAAATAGAAGCGTTATAGTCTAACAATCATGCAATAAATCACAGCAGAACTTGCACACATACTCATGTACCTACACACATACACACTTCCATATGTATTAATAAATATCACGCGGAAGAAAGAGACAACATAACCAGAATATCGGTTGTTGGAAAGGAAAAGATAGGTTTATCGGGTACCTACAGACTATAGACAATAGAGTAAGGTAAGGTAAAAGTGAATATCTACCGATTGCTAATTTCAGGAATTGGTTTTTAATGTGTGAATTTGAAATGTTGATATTTTATCTTGTTGGTAAAAATAGGATTATGATAAATTTTGGATACCTATGTATTGAAATAAAATTGCTATTTTGATATTTATAGATCATATTTGATATTTGCCCTATTCTATTAATATTATAAATGTATGGATGTTCGTTGCTCGATCAAGTCGTAACGTATGAACAGATCGGACTAAAATTTGTAACATAGATAGTTTAGTCTGGAAGAAAACAGGCTACTTTTTATCCCGGGGAATACCGGGAACGGAAACTACGCGGGTAAACGCGCGGGGCGGTGCTAGTCTGAAATATTGTACATAACTAATTTATAAGTGTTATCAATTTCTTTAGTTTTACTTTCAATCTTTTGATCTCTAAAAATATTAAAATAACTTTGTGTAGACACAAAAGAAGAAAGGGTTCTATCAGGTACAGTAAGTTATAGGTATTTTATGAAAAAAGTACTTTGATTAGAAAAAAATATTTTATGAAATGTTAATAAATTTAAACAATGTTGAACAAAAAAAAATGTGTTCTACTATGCCCAACTTCCTCTAGCAAACACACACATCTCCGCCATGACATTAATCGGATCTCTCTTACACTCTCGTTCTAATCTGGCTATATCCATCTCGCTCTATCCATTCGTAGAAATAAACAACCAAACTTAAAAACAAATAATTTAAAGAAATAATTGTAGTGTTACTAACGCATGAAATGAAACATTTTTCTCTTTAACCTATTAAGCCCGACTCGCGACGCGGCCGGCGTCGTGACGTCACACAAAAAATCATAACTAAAAAATGAAACCAAATTTTGTGTGTATGTAAACGACAATGTACTGATAAATATTATCACCTATCTCTTAGGCATCAAAATAAACTAATAATCGAGTATGTTTATCATGAAAAAATAAGGTTTTAATCACTTGAGCCCCAAGAGGCCAAATTTGGGCAAAACCGGTTTTGAGACTTTAACAGTTGCAGTATTGTTTTTACAGTATCTAAAAACACAGAATGGCATTTTTACTTCTGTTTACAAAACAATATTAACCAAAAATACCTAAAAGCGATACGACTGCTCTCGACACTTGAGAGTGCATGACTGAGCGGGCATTAAGGCAATTACTTCGTTTTCGTCTTGCCAAAGTTTAGCTCGGGTAACTCGTCTATTATTTATAGGTCATTGTAGCTTACCTTGGAAACTACACGGGTGTAACCGGAGGGCGTGGCCTAGCCATCTAGAAATGCGTCAGCATTTCCCATTGGCTCACGCATTTCTAGATGGTCATGCCATGATGGCGAGGCCACGCCCTTTCAGCATTCCTCATTGGCTGACGCATTCTTAGATGCCCAATCGCCAAGGTCCCGAGTTTACCCGAAGATTTCTTATCATACCCGAGCGTGACGGTAGAATCCAATTTACACCCCACGAAAAATTTGTCTAGGCGCGCCTAAAGAAGTTTTCACTTTAAAAATTGATGCAGGCTCGTCACGGCGCGTTTACGACATTGTGACAGGTGACGAATCCTGTCCAGAAACAAAGCGTCAGTCGACAGTTTGGCTGTTTCAAAATTAACCAACACCTACGAAAGTGAAGCGATCGAGAAGCGCAGGGAAAATGTTGATCGCTAGTTTATTCACATGCGACCGAACACCGGGCTCCGCAGGGTCCTTCTTCACCACTACAACTGCGATCAAAACGAGGGACTTCCTGGACTCCACACTTTCTTTCTTACAACACTTGTTTCCGAATACAGAATGCATCCTAATTAATTCCATTAGACACCATCAAGTGAAGTGATCACCTACGCAAACTACTTATTTCGATTCCTAAGTCGATCTTATCTGTACATAATATATCAATGAGGTTTTCATAATCGATTTATATAGAACATCATTTCCTCAGTTTATATAGAACATCATTGGTACATTATATAACGTTTACTTATCAAAACAAACGTAGATATTCTCTATGGCTGGGGAATCCCTAAATGATGCTGATCTGAAACTTAACTACGGTTGTTGTATATGGTAAAAATATGAATGAATTAATCAACAATGTTGGTTTATGTATGAAACATCTTCAGACCTGGTTTTCTAACAATGGCTTAAATTTAAATACAGATAAAACAAATGTAATTATTTTCAACTCAGTGTCTCCCAAACAGCCAGTGTTTATTATTCCATCACTTCATGACACAGAAAATTTAAAAAGTACTAATTTGGTGAAATTACTGGGTTTTGAAATAGACTCGGCCCTCACTTGGAAAACGCACATAGATGTAACTTGTAACAAGATGTCCCGAGGAATTTACGCACTACTACAATTGCGACCAATGGCAACGAAATGCTATCTTAAGGAAGTCTATTTTGCATATGTTCACTCAGTTATGTCATATGGCATTATGCTATGGGGTAATTCTACTGATAATGAACGCATATTAAAAATGCAGAAGCGAGCAGTAAGAATTCTTGTCAATGCCAAGTATAGAGAGTCGTGCAGAGAACTTTTTAAGAGTCTCGGAATCCTTACATCTGTTGCTGTGTATATTTTTGAGATAATCAAATACGTGCGCAGAAATATTCACATCTACCAGACTCGTGGAAATTATACAAAATCAAATTTTAGAAACAAGGATAATTTGGTGGGTGTGAAACATAGGCTGCACAATTCAACTAAAAATCCATCAGTGATAGGCCAGCAATTGTATAATAAATTGCCAAACTCTGTTAAGGAATGTACGTCATACGACGTGTTTTGTTCTAATGTTAAAGACTTATTACTGTCGAAAACATTATATAAAGTGAGAGACTATTTGAACAGTAATTATAATGATTATAAAATACCTTCGTCCTAATCTTGCCCAATTTAAATAATGTTATTTTTTGATAAATACAGTGACATGTACTGAAACTGATTCAGATAATAATAAGCATAATAGTATTTTGTAATATGTAGTAAGTGACAAAGCATATTTTATGTGGATAGGTATATAAATATAATTAATATTTTTTTATAAAAAGCCTCTATACAGCTTTTAATTTCAATTAAATAATTGTTAATTTATTTTGATAATAGTGCAAATCTGAATGATAAATTGTAAAGATATAATAGAAAATGTATTTTAAACGGACGAGTTACAAATGTAACATTTATTATTGTATATAATGATAATTGTGTATATTTTGTAATAATAAATAATATCTTATCTTATCTTAAAGTCGTGCAAAGTAAAGTGATTCCGTGATTTCGGTTTATGATTATTATTAATTCAGGTATTTATTCCTGATCATGGAGATGCCGTGATTACGAAGTTGGTTCCCCCAGAGTAATGATGGGTTCATACCGATATTCACCAATATTACCAAATATAAATATGTTAGTCTCACAATATATATAAATAATCTAATATATTAGTATAAATATTAAACTAAAATATTACTAATCTAATATATTAGTATAATATTCTAAGGTCTAAGAAACTCATCAACATCTCTACGTTCATCGCGTATTTAATCAAATTCACATTTGAACATACATTTATGATTAGGAGAATACATTGATCATAGGTTGCCAGTCTATAAGTGGCCGCAAGTAATTTTAATTAAATTAGTGTTAACAAATTTTCGAAATACAATTTCGTTCACTTGTTTTTTAAATAAAATATCATCCATATCATAGCAATGTATGTAAATGATTCGAAAATCGATGGGTGCCGTTGCACACTCGGCCGCAACTACTTCGTAGCCAGGTGTAAACAGCTAATATTTTGGTGTATTTATACGTTCATAACGTACATTTATGATTTATTTATCAATTTAAAGCTATTTTTTTTCTGTTTAATATGATATACGGTTGCTTAATTAAATCTGGCCGCAAATAAGGGTTGTTGGCTGTTAAAAATGCCTAATCTTAAAGATAGAGTGAAAGAGAGCTAGCGCGTAATATCACTAATCAGACCAGGATAGCGATCGCCAGCTGTAGGATGCTTTGAGCATGCGTCGAATACTAGTGTCCTCAACCACCGGTTCAAATTGTAGTAGGGAGGAACTACTTTAATACTTCAACAGAAATGTTTAGGCTTTGTTCGGACTATTACTTAGTAGATTGTCAATGTGAAATTGTGCTAACTGAATAAATGAAGCACAAGCTCATAATGAAGCGAAAAATCTACGACGCTATGCCTGTGTGCGAGGTAGACGGCCACCGATTTCGGTTTGTGCGATCGAAAAACAAAACGATTGCACTAATAGAGTACTTGGAAGGTCGGACGCCTTTCACACAACTGCCTTGCGCTGCTCGCACATCTGACCAGAAATTCGGGTCAGACGCCTGGGGTGATAATCGTAGATGCGATGGCAATCGAAAATTCAAGAGCGAGAGTAGCAGACCGGCTGGTTTGCGTTGAGGCCTCTAATCATCATGAGGTTATCGTATACGAAGATAGGGAAGAAAATCTGAACTTTCTCAGAGCCCTTTCGCACGACCAAACAAATGCAACTGATAGCTGGGGACATCCTGTTCCTAGTTTGACAATAAAACCGGCTCCGAAACAGCACAGCAAAGGGTAACCGCGGCTGCAGCCAAGTACTCCAAACCTCATCCCATTCATTACCTTCTTAGACGACAAATAACCCCAAAGTAGCTTCACAGCAACAAATGAGCCGAACGAGAGCCAACATGGGACAGGTTGAACACGTTGAACGAGGATGAAAATTTCATATAAACGCTTTGGCTTTAAGCCAACGACTTACAAAACGCGAGTGAAGCCGCGAGCAAAAGCTAGTGGTATGTATAACTTAATTTGGGCAAAATGGTTTCTACGACTTGTCTACCCAAAGGTATCGATATGTAACGTTTTGTATTACGAACTCCAAAACAACGTAGTTTTTATGTTAGAATAAAAGTGTCGCAGCTATTGAGAACACTAGCATTCGACGCATGCGCAAAGCATCGGACAGCTGGCAATCGCTATCCTCGTCTGACTAGTGATGTTACGGGCTAGCTCTCTTTCACTCCATTTTTAAGATATGGCATTTTTTACAGCCAGCAACCCTTATTTGCGGCCAGATTTAATTAAGCAACCGTATATCATGTTAAACAGAAAAAAAATTGCTTTAATTTGATATATAAATCATAAATGTACGTTATGAACGTATAAATACTCCAAAATATTAGCTGTTTACACCTGGCTGCGAAGTAGTTGCGGCCGAGTGTGCAACGGCACCCATCGATTTTCGAATTATTTACATACATTGCTATGATGTGGATGATATTTTATTTAAAAAACAAGTGAACGAAATTGTATTTCGAAAATTAGTTAACACTAATTTAATTAAAATTACTTGCGGCCACTTATAGACTGGCAACCTATGATCAATGTATTCTCCTAATCATAAATGTATGTTCAAATGTGAATTTGATTAAATACACGATGAACGTAAAGATGTTGCGTGATCGGATCTCGTACTTTTAAAGCCGGGTCACACACAGCGATCCGACAGCGATAGCGATCCGGTAGCGATAGCGATACGAAGCGATAGCGGTACGTACCACGTCACACAGAGCGACCTTCCCGCCGCCCGCGGCGGGAAGGTCGCCGAAGGTAGCGATAACTTAGCCGGTGTGACACCAAAAGCGATATTCACGTTATTTATCATGTCCGACAGCGACGAAGAAGAAATTCTTCTTTTATTAGCAATGTACCAAGAGAAAAAACGCAAACAACGCAAACCCAAAAGGATTTGGGTTCACGACATAAATATGAAACGAGATATGTTTGGAGAGTTTCGTGTAAAGAGCTGCGTTCATACGAGGACCGATTTTTTACGTATTTTCACATGAGTCAAACCACTTTTGATGAATTGCATGACCTTGTAAGACCTTATATATTAAAGCTCGACACCAATTGGAGACGTGCCATTGGCACCAAAGAACGTCTATGTATTTGCGTTCCAACAAACAAACTCTTCAGCTTTATAATATAAATTTCGTTCGAATTGTCCTCGCACTACACGAAACTGTTCATAACGCTATGAAGTAATATTCTGGAAAAAGTATAAAAATAATATTATTTCTATCAACCCACCAACTAGTATTATTTATTAGATATTAATTATTTGATCAGTACAAAACCGTAAATCCAAATATTGCTCGGATCATATATTTGTGAAAGTTTCATAAAAATAGATCAAGTTTTATGTTACGACATCACCTTTGTTTCGGTTTTCTACACATCTCCGTGAAACGCACTATATCGCACGAGTACGTTGTAAAAAAATACAACTCGTGATATCGTATCGCTATCGCTACGGTATCGCTACGCTATCGCTTTCCCTGTGTGACAGCTTGTACCGACTGCCGTAGAACACAGCGCCCGCGCCCGCCGCCCGTCTCGCGCTGCTGCGCGATATTATCGCAAAGCGATCTCCTGTTTGTCGTCCGAATCTTGTCGCGCGGGAGAGCGTATCGTATCGTATCGCTATCGCTAGCTGTGTGACAGGTTGCATACAAATTCGAACATTACAAAAAATATCGTCCCGCGTCGCTATCGCTTTGTCGCGGCGGGAGGCGTCAGTGTGACCCGGCTTTTAGATTAGTAATATTTTTTGACTGCCAGTGCATTAATACGAAAGTGAGGAATAGGTATCTATCGTATATATGACTAATAGATTATGCCCGAATTTATTACTTGCTAAATAGACTAGCTAATATTGTTGGCGATGACAATGAATTCATCATTTTTATCTACTTTTGTATATATTTTTCATATTATAATCAATCCGGAGCAGTGGGTCTGTACTTAACTATCACAATTGTATAGTTTAATAGTAAAATGACAAGAACAGATTGAAACCAATTACTATTTGTTAATGTATAAAACATTTTTTTTTCAGACAGTTCAATTTACAAATATCACCTTTTGAGTATCGGCCAATAAGCAGCTAAGGCATCCCAAAACACGTTATTCCATACCACAGATTAAGTATCAATATGGTACCTAATCTTTGATCCACATGGATCAAGTATCGAGGAATGAAACCAAACGAATGAGTGATATTATACAACCAGTTGAGAATAGTCGCATCTGAGATTATTTGAATATGAAATATTAGCATTTCCGAATATGATTATATCGGATTACTAATATATGAATCCGTTAGATATTACCAATCTCTTAACTAATATCAATATATTCGTTCCAAGACTACCCCAGAGCGAGCGAGGCCCTTCCATTGCACTGCGGTTGGGTTGACCTCTGCGATTATCCCTAATGTGGATAACTCGGACGCGTAATTTTTGGTAGTGGGGACTGCGTACGCGCCGTCCCCTTATATAGAATACTAGCAGCGCCCCGCGGTGTTACCCGCGAAGTTCCCGTTCCCCTTGTTCCCGTTGTTTTTCCGGGATAAAAAGTAGCCTATGTGTTCTTACAGACATAATAATCTATCTGTGTTCCAAATTTCAGCCCGATCCGTTCATACGTTAGGACGTGATTGAGCAACAAACATCCATGCATTCACATTTATAATATTAGTAGGAAGTAGGATTCTTCTAGTATTTATTAATTCTGCGAATTAAGGGGGCGCCTAAAGCCAGAAAACGAAAAAAAGGACATTTTCGACGCCGCTCACTGAAGTTAAGAAACTAAAAACTATGACAAAAAAAATATTGACGTGTGGGTAAAATCAAGAAGAAGCACAATAACCGAATAGAATTTTAAAAATAGATCAGAGTTTTTTACAATAAAAAAATAAAAATGACACCGAAAAAACCCGTTTTAATTCGAGTACTCGAAATTATCAGCGATGATCCCACATAGTAATAAAATTCCTATTTGTACGTTCTAGTAAAGTAACCGAACACTTTTTTAAATTTATGTTTAGTTATTGAGTAATTAAATAAAACTTGGTAAAAAATGGACTCCTGATTAAATATTGATTTTTCCTCCAAACTGTGTCACGCTATTCTCGACTTTATGTACATCACATTAAGAAACGCGTCGCGCGGGTGAAATCTGATTTTTTCCTGGATTTAGGCGCACTCTTTATAGAAGAATATACATAAAGAAAGAAGTGATCCTAGGATCCAGTGGCTTTGTGAATTGAGATCTACTGGGTTGGAATGTTACCGTTCTCAGTCTGAGGGTTAGTAGTTACGTAGTAATTTACATTCTGTTTGGGTTGCAAAGCGGTGATGAGAAGAATGTATAGGTCCTGCTACGCCACATTAGCATGTAGGTGACGCTGAGACGTACAATTATCAACTACGAAGAAGTAACCAACGCAGCTGAATAAGATTTTACTTTTAAAAAATGTGACAGCATCTTTTCTCGTTGTTTCAGGCGGAACCTGGCAGCTACGCTTCCTCGACTTCTCTTTTCACATGAGATCTCTAACGAAATTAAACAGTGGCGCCACCTATTCAAATATATATTGGGGGCATTCAAGTATATCGTAACACAATTAGAATGAAGACTCGATCAAAAATATACCATTCTAAAAATTAGTCCGTCAGCTAGATTTTTGGAAAATATGGGACACATTTTTTTTTGTTTCGTCAAATTATTAAAAACCGACATAAATATATTACTTATGTATAAATGTACTTATCATCAATCCAGAGTTGGGGGGTTGTGACGTCACGTCTTCAAGAAAATCGTATAAAAACGTGACGTCACTCGAAACATCTAAGTAGGTACTTACTGTATTTTTGTCATCTTTTGTTTGTGAAACAAAAGAAATAAAATAATACAAATTACAATATTTTTTCATAATTTTATACCCCGTTTACATTATTCCAGTCCAGCGACCGAATCCAGCGCTGGATTGGTTACTGGAATAATGTAAACCGGCACTGGAATGCACTGGCACTGGATTGATGCATTCCAGTGCCGGTCTCCATTATTCCAGTAAGCAATCCAGCGCTGGATTCGGTCGCTGGACTGGAATCATGTAAACGGGGTATAAGTGAACTGAAATTGATGTCAGCTATACTAAACTATACACATACTAAATAATAAAAATGACAGGCTATTTACAATTCCAACTTACGAAATAGGTGATCGTAACTTTTACTTTGTACAAATTGTGTAGAAATAAATGTTTAATTTATTTTATTTATGAATGTAAAGTGTAGAATTTGCTTTTGTTTTTAACTTATAAATATGCGTGATGTTTATACTCGTAATAATAGGTAAACATAGTTCCTCTATTTAACGTGTGCCTTGTATATTGTAAGTAGAAAATTAAAATAAATATCAATACAGAAAACAATGATTGCATTCTGTTTTCCTTTACTTAAGTGTTTTATTTTAGATTACCTGAATAGCAACTATCCCTAATCTCCTCGAGGTGACCTCATTATCATCATTAGACTGGAGAATATCAACAAGAATACATATTTCTAGGAAATTCATGTACCTACGTATAACCACAGTAAATACGTATAACCTCCTTTACCTATGCTTGTTGCCCCGAAGAGATTGCTCTTCGCCATGAGGCCGACATTTTTAACGATAGTTCACAAGTGTTTTTTTGAAGAGAGAAGTAATTTCTTTTGGCGCACTACCTACACACACGTACCTAAAGATTTTTGGTGTTTTTTTTTATAAATAAGCAACATGCCTGCCACATAACAACACTGACACGCAGCTATTGGAACATGAAGAGTGCAAATCTTTACCTAGCACTGCACTGCGCTCGTCACCCAGAGATCAAAGATGTTATCTAAGCTAAGCCCTGTAATTTTTCTGGAAACATTGCCCTTCAAACCGGAACACAGTAGTGTTTGCATATTACTGCTTGGCGGTAGAATAACTGGCAAAGGTGTGGTACTTCCCCAGGCGGACTCTGCGAAGAGACCTACCACTACTAAGTTGAGCTCAAGCGACACTTTCGTAAATGAAAGAAATATTCTGGTAAACTCGAATGATCTAGATTTCTAGATCTAGTCATACCTTCCGGTTTCATCCGCGTAGTTTCCAAAGTACCTAAGCTATCAAATTCTGAGTTATTCGTTTTCACTTCTATCGGCAGTTCCTATGACTGTCCATTTTTAAAAAATACTAGCTTCCCGTTCCGGCTTTGCTCGGATAATAACCTAGATATCAACTCCAGCGCCATCTGCTGGGCTGATTTGTGAATCTAAACCATCGAGGGCCCTACCCAAACGCATACAGAAAAATTCATTGAAATCGGTTCAGCCGTTTAGGAGGAGTTCACTAACAACGAAAAGTGGCATTGATTTTTATACGAGGGTCAAACTGAAAGTTCTTAGAACTGGCCACTTATAAACAATATAATAAAAAAATAATTCTATAATTTGAAAATAGAACTCTTTGCCAATATTACTGAGTATATACTTCATTCATTTGTCATTTGTTTTACGATTTGGCGGCAAATTGAAAATTGTCTGTGTCACGTCAACATGAATTTAACACGAGAAAATTTTCGTGCAATGATTTTTTATGACTTTCGATGTCATTTAAGTCAACAAGAAAGTTATGATAGACTACGATTGGCCTTTCACGATGAAGCCCCATCTCGTGCGACTGTTTACAACTGGTTTAATGAGTTTAAACGTGGTCGCACTAATCTCACTGATGATTTACGTGAGGGACGGCCTTCTACGGCGACGACTGAAGATAACATCTGTGTTGTGCGGCGTATGATAGAGACTGACAAAAGAGTGACCTATCAGCAGATTCGGACAAGCTTAGGCATCGGTATGAGTCAAGTGCACAAAATCCTACACGAACATTTAGCGGTCAGGAAGCTCTGCGCCCGGTGGATACCTCATAATTTGACTGAGGCTCAAAAACTCCATCGTGTGGATTGGTGCCGTAAAATGATTGAAAGATTTAACGGAGGTGACTCAAATGCTGTGTTCGACATACTAACAGGTGACGAAAGCTGGATTTACTGTTATGATCCTGAAACCAAAAGACAATCTGCTCAGTGGGTGTTTCCTTTCGAGGAGTTGCCAACTAAAGTGAAGAGAGATCGAAGTGCGGGGAAAAAAATGGTGGCCTCGTTCTTTGGAAGGATAGGTCATTTCGCAACAATTGTGTTAGAGGATCAAAAAACAGTTTCTGCAGAATGGTACACTACCAATTGTTTGCCACTTGTCTTGGAAAAAGTTCGAGAGAAACGACCTCGCAGTAGGATCCTCCTTCACCACGACAACGCCTCATCGCACACCGCCAAGCGAACGATCGACTATTTGGCGACATCAAACGTTGAATTACTGGGTCACCCGCCGTATAGCCCCGACCTCGCGCCTTGTGATTTTTATTTATTTTCAAAAATTAAAGAAAAACTTAAAGGAAAGCGGTTTATGAATGCTGAAGAAGCGGTGGCTGCGTATCGCGATGCCATTGAAGAGACCCCTAAGGACGAGTGGGCAAAGTGCTTTTCCCAGTGGTTCCATCGCATGCAGCGGTGTATTGACGTGAATGGACAATATTTTGAAAAGATATAATAAAACTAATAACTGGCTAATGTAATCAGTTTTTGATTTTCTAAGAACTTTCAGTTTGACCCTCGTATATACAAGGTGTTGCAGAAAGGTGCAACAATATTCATTGTAGTTCATCTACATAACGTTTTGAATCATGTATGTGAAAATTAGACATGAAAGCTCAAATTTTTTTTTACCATAAAAAAAATATTTGTTTTGTTTGTTATTTAATTTGACAAACCCCTAATGGCCTGATCTCGACACGGATTTTTGTACGACGTCGTGGCGTCGGCGGTAAGGTCGTTTGCCAGCTGTACATGCGTTAAGGTTGAAGCTGGTGATTTGGTGGGAATTTTACGTCAAACTTTGACTCGAATTATCTCGTGATCTACTGTGCTGAGGGGAAAGAGACCTTCGGTGACGAAGTCTACATCAGTGTTAGAATGGACTGTCAAAATATTGTTGGGGGTAAATCCACCACGTTGTATAGATTTAGGCTAATTTGTATCACCAAAAAGAGTTTTCTATCTATCTATGACTAGCGCTCCGCGCCGGCTTGGCGCGTGGTAAATACATATAGCGCCATAGCTTATAGCACTCGGGGATCACGTATAGATCAATCATTACCAATGGTGAAATATTTTTTGAAATCAGTCCAGTAGTTCCTGAGGCTAGCGAGTTCAAACAAAACAACTCTTCAGTTTTATAATATTAGTACTTTAACTCGACACACACCTGAAACAATAGGGTACAATCCTCAAAAAAAATTAGCCAAGTGCGAGTTGGACTCGCCCATGAAAGGTTCCGTTGCACCAAGTAACATAATACACATAGTTCTTGTAGTTCGTTGTAACTTTGATCGAAGTTTTAATAATAGTGTATTTATGACGTATTAAAAAAAACTACTCATCAGATCGAGTTCAAACTAATTTTCGTTGGTAGTTTACATGGTAATGTACATCATATATTTCTTTTAGTTTTTTCATTCTCTTATTTTAGAAGTTAGAGGGGGGGGGACACATTTTACCACTTTGGAAGTGTCTCTCTCGCAAATTATTCAGTGTAGACAAAAATGATATTAGAAACCTCAACATCATTTTTGAAGACCTATCGATAAACACCCCACAAGTGTATGTTTGATGAAAAAAAAAAATGTTGAGTTTCAGTTCTAAGTATGGGGGGCAACCCTATTTTTTTTTATTTTTGTCAAAATCTTAATGCGATTCACAGAATACATCTGCTCACCAAGTTTCAACAGTGTAGTTCTCATAGTTTTGGCAAAAAGTGGCTGTGACATACGGACGGACAGACAGACAGACATGACGAATCTATAAGGGTTCCGTTTTTACGTTTTACGGAACCCTAAAAACTAAGTAGTATTTTTTCTTTTGTTTCACAAACAAACAATGACGACGATACAGAGTTTCGTGTGACGACACTACTTGTGAGCACAATTTTTACTCACGAGTGACGTTGCGACTTGCGACCCCCACTCTCGAAGTTTGATGGTCTATTATCTTTGACGATCTTTAATATTTTGAAAAAATACGTGTCCAACATTTTTCCATGATGTAGCTGACGGACTATTTAGGATGGTGTATTTTTGACCCAGTCCGGTAGCCTATTTTAAATATGTACTTACCATATTCACTTACCTACCAAAGGAGTGCTGCATTTCGTATGGCGAAATGCAGCACAGTTTCGTGCTTGCGCAATGGCACCTCAGTAGTCAACTAATTTACTTATACCCTGATTCCAAAGTTAGTCGCATTGATCTCGTATCGAAAGTTATATTAGTTATTAGTTATAGCCTTGTTCAATCACTGCACTGCTGCAACTTTGTGTAACATATAAAGTCGATGGAACGATGATATAATAATAATAATAAACTTTATTTCGGATACCTATGATCCATAAAAAAATAAACAAAAGTTACATTAAATTTAAAATTACAGTTAAGATACAAACAGTATGGCACAAAATACAGATCTAAAATTAAACACGATGAATTTATGCTACCAATGACAGAAAAAGAATAATGGTAGGGACTTATTGTTATTTTAGATATAATCGGGGATTACTCTGAGGTATAATGGTCTTTACCCAATGTTTCAGAATAGGACAGTTGAATTTATCACGAATAACTGACAGAATATTGTTGGAACTGCCTCTCACTCTATATAGCAAAGACGTTATTCTCTTCCGAATGATAGCTGGAAATCCATCTATTCGCGCTTCTGCAAACATTCCAGATGCACTGCAAAATCTCGGCAGTCTCAACAATATTCGAAAGATGTTGTTATACTGGACCCGTATAGCGTTTAAGGATTTTTGCTTGTATGAAACCCATAGGCTGCTCGTGTATGCGGATTGACAAAATGCTTTAAATAACGTTATTTTAATAGGAATAGAACATCGAGCAAACCTACGAGCTATCATGTTGCCCCTTACAGCCAACGCTCTACGTTCCCGCTCTATATCGCTGTCATCTCTAAGGTCTTGTGTTACAATGTGCCCGAGATATTTAAATTTATTTACAGTCTTCAGAGGAATTCCGTGCATGAAGACCGGTGGTAAATATTGTGGTTCCTTATTTCCAGCTGTAAAAACTAATATTTCGCTTTTACTGGAGTTGTATTGAAGGCCATGCTCAACAGCATATAACTCACATGTCTTCACCAGCTTTCTTAGCCCGCTAATTGATGGACTCAGAAGCACCATGTCATCAGCATAACTCAAATTATTTACCTTTAAGCCGTCGATGGAGCATCCTGCATGCATACTACTGAGTTCAACAATCAGCCGGTTCATGTATAAATTAAATAATTTTGGAGAAGTGATCCCTCCTTGCCTCACTCCACATTCGAGTTTGTATGCTTCCGACTCTTCAGTGGACCATTTTACCATGTTCAGTTGATTAGCATACCAGAATTTAAAAATATCAAGCAATTCACGAGGTAAAACACCTTCCAGTTTCCTCCACAAGAGTTCATAGGATACACGGTCAAAAGCTTTAGAAAGATCTAAAAAACAGGCATACACGGGAGTTTTTCTGTCGGTATAGTACCGGACAGTATGCTTTAAGCTTAAAATAGCACTCTCAGTTGACAAACCCGCTCGAAATCCGAATTGAGCGTCATGTAGCTGTAACGTGCGATCAAGATGAGCGTCGATTAAACTGTCCAATACTTTAGCGGTTATTGTTGCTAATGATACTGGTCTATAGTTGTTCCTATCCGATATATCTCCCGTCTTATTCTTAAGTATAGGTACAACCAATGTCCTCATCAACTCTTGCGGAAGATATGAATGTCCAATACAAAATGTATAAAACATAGCTAGAACTCTAGGTAAGTGTTTCCCTGCATGCAAAAAATGTTCAATGCTAAGTCCGTCATGTCCAGGCGATTTTCCTCTCTTCATATTATTTAAAGTGTTTATTACATCTCTAGAGGTAAACTGCACCAGTTTCCACTCAAGATCTGATTCCGCTTTGAACAGATTTCCTGTACAATCTTTTTCGGCTCTCGCATGGGACACAGGTAATGCTGATACTTTAAAATGGTTCATAAACAATTGTGCGATATTTTTGTCTCCAGAAATACCGTCCACACTCTCTGACATACTTGGTTTAGTATTCAGACTTGCTGTATATTTCCAGAAATTTTTGAAATCATTATTTTTATGAAGAGAAGCTAATTTGTCCATTTGATTTTGTTCTTTATTTTTTTTACACCATTGAAGTTTACCTTTAAAGATTTTCCGATCTGTGGTCATTTTATCAAAAACGCTCCCACTAGTTGGTTTTCCATTTTCTATCCAAGTCTGAAAACTAATCCTAGCCTGCTCATGTGCATCTTTAACATTTTCATTCCAGCCCGGGACATTATGCTTTTGCTTATTAATTCTACGGTTTTTACTTAATTTAGCTGCGCTACTTAATATATCTACAATTTTAAAATACATTTCATCTATTATAAGTTTGTGTTCTGATAAATTACATCGTTGTTCACAACAAGTACGGAATTGTATTGGGAAATCTACTTCTTTTAGCTTTTCGTTGCAATATTTAAAATATGTATTGGTTTGGTCCAGATTTCTGTTTCCCCAATGTACTCTATTGATTATTGTTGCATTGGTAACTATCTTTGATTTAATTAAATTCAAGTTACTTGTTATTTCTAATGGAAAATGGTCTGAGGTATTCACATCATATATAATTTTTATGTTAGTAATTGTATTCATAGCTGAATCAGTAACAACACAGTGGTCAAGCCATCGCTTACATCCGTGTGCATCACTAATGTATGAAAAGGTATTCGCTTCTAAAGCTACTAAATCTGCAGCTACCCACTTATTTTCAAAACAGAATTCATTTAGTTCTTTAGAGAATAGTTCACCCGGGTGTGCATTGTAGTCACCTAGCATATACACAGTTTCTGTATATGTGTTTTCAATTATTGTCCTCATATCACATAAACAATTTGTAAACTCGGTAAGATTTTCAAAAGAATCTATAGGCATATATACACAGCATACTATGAAAGAACGATCGTTTTCATTTACTCTAATTGCTACCACTCGATTATTATCACACTTTATTATAGACACGTTACGGAATACACTTTTTCGCCACAAAATAGCTACACCACCGTAAGGTCTTCCTCGAATAACTCCAGCACTAGTATCCACCATTGAAGCTCCACAGTATGCAAAATCTTGATCAATTCCACCAAGTAACGGTATGTCGTGTGGCATCAACCACGTTTCTTGTAATGCTAATACATCAGCAGATTTGCACAGTTTTTGCACGTACTCCATAGAATTCTTCAAAGATTTACAATTAAAACTAATAAATTTGCAGGATATGTTGGTGTGTGCTACATTATCCATAATTAATTTATATAAGATCCATTATAAATTAATTACCTATGGGTAATTTGCCACTCCTGGCTGGTAGTGCAGAAATATTCCCTACGGCACTACAGATAGTGTCTTGGTGCGTAGTAGTGTCGATGGGAACGAATATGTAAGATCCTTCCGAAATTAACCACGACATTTCTATCTAGGAGTGCAAAAGGCAAAGATTATGTTGTCTTTGGCAAAAGGGATAGAAATTTCCCCATGACACTACCAGTAGTGTGGTGGGTCAGAAGTCAGAAGGATTTATTTATTCGCGTATATGAGTTTACCAAAATATTAACAATTCAGAGTGTAGGTATTTAGTAAATACACCGTAGACTCAAGGTTAACGTAGGTTTATACCATAGCGAAGGTTGTTGCAGATAGTACTTAACTGAACAATTTACTTATAAAACTAAATTCACATAGGTTTTTTGCCATCAAAAGAAATCCAGTCACCCGGTAATGTCACCAGCTTCCTGTTGCTTCCGTTGATAGCGTCTTTCACTTCTAAATCGATAAGGATTTCGGTGATTAGGGTTGATTTTTTTCAGATATTTGTAAATAAAACAACAATGGGTGGTTTTAATTAATTATTTATTTCAGTATTGTGAGATGTCTTTCAAAGTCAGGTTGCAGATCCTGTGTCTAGATGCCGTTCGCTGCTCCGTGTCGCTGGATAATACAGAATTAATACTGTAGGTACTCATACTTAGAGTATATACAACGTGTGGCGGAAAGGTCCAACAATATTTTAACAGGTAATTCCAACACTGATGTGGACTTCATCTCCGAAGGTCTCTTTCCCCTCAGCATGTTAGATCACGAGATAATACGAGTCAAAGTTTGATGTAAAATATAACAGCAACAACCCTAATGCACGTACAACAAACGTCAACAGCTGACACGTTTGTCAGCTGTTGACTGCTGTTGACCTTTCCTGTCAAAGACTAAATTTTGTGCAGAAAAGGTATTTTTTTGCCTACTTCGAAACTGTGAATGGAATAAACAGAAGTTAAATTATTAATTAATTAATTAATACTTAATAGGTAATGGCTAGAACTGTTTGACAGTTGAGAGTCCATTCAGGCGGTCTACAACTACAATACCTCGTCATCAAATCATCAACAGCCCACTAAATGTTCCCACTCCCAGCAGTGGCCTTCTCTCGCAAGGAGAGAGTTCAGGCCATAATCCACCACGCTGGCCCAGTGCGGGTTGGTGGATGACACATGACTTCGAAATATTCTAGGTACATGTCGATTTCCTCACGATGTTTTCCTTCACCGTTTTAAGTTAGTGGCATTACGCACATGACTTCGAAAAGACAGTGGTGCGTGTGGGGTTTGAACCCGAGATCTCCAGATCGGCAGTCGCCGTTCTCCCGACTAGACCAGCTGTAACTTTCCCGACTAGACCAGCCGTAACTTTCCCGACTAGACCAGCCGTAACTTTCCCGACTAGACCAGCCGTAACTTTTTCATTTTTTTCATTTCATTTCACACGAATTTCCATAACAGAAGTTCCATGCAACCTCGACTACTTATATCTTATACCTACGTCTCTCGTCGCTCATCACTATACCGAGCAATTTTATGAATGAACAAGAACAAAATATTAAAAAATGATTTACCCCGACTACCTCGTACCGGATTTGTAAACTGTTGTTTTTTTTTTAATAAAGAGTGACGAGACGAGCAAGACGTTTGCCTGATGGTAAGCAACATGCCTGCCACATAACAACACAGTGACACGCAGCTGTTGGAACATAGAGTCCAAATCATTACCTAGCACTGCACTGCGCTCGTCACCCAGATATCTCAGAAGTTATATCTCTAAGCCCAGTAATTTCACTGGAAACATTGCCCTTCAAACCGGAACACAGTAATGTTTGCACATTACTGCTTGGCGTTAGAATAACAGGGAAATGTGTGGTACTTCCCCAGGCGGACTCTGCTAAAAGTCCTACCACTACTAGATTATTACTAGTCCTAGATTGTGATAGTAAGATTACATTCAACAAGATGTAAGAAGTCAACTATCAGTACTTTGATACATTTCGTAGAATTTCGAACTAATGTTCACTTCTTAATTTACTTTTAATCTTTGCGAAGTTGCGAAAAGTCCCCGACGCGACGGCAGAATCAGATTGTCGGTAAGTCGGCATTGTCAATAGGTTTGACCGTATGCCGCCGGCCAATAGGAGAACGCGCCGGTCGAAGCGCAGGGGAATTTTCGGCCTTTCGGCATAGCGCACCGCTCGGACTTAGAAATCGCCAAGAATGATTTTTTTAAAGTTGGGGGTTCCGTCATATTTGTTTTTAAGTTTGGTTTTACCTTGACAAAGAAAACATACGTAAGGCTTACATATGTTTTCTCATGAGCACCGGAAATCGTTAGTTCGGTTCTCGGCTTGGTCGATATTTGAATAATAAATGGGTAAAAACGATTGTTTTCTATGGGTCTAAGATTTAGTTTTCCTTGTGAGTTCACAAGAACAACTAAACAGCTTCCCCAACACAGAACGACCTAGTGAAGAGCTACGATTGTGAGGAGTTCTTACATGGCTTTTACAAAGATAGATAAAGGAAATAGCACATAGGATAGGTACGTAACTACCTAGGATAGGTATCATCACACATCGGTACATGTAGTACCTAATAATAGTAGTAGTAGTAGTAGGACACTTTGCATAGTCCGTCTGGGGAAGTACCACAACTTTGCCAGTTATTTTACCGCCATGTAGTATTGTGCAAGCATAACTGTGTCCCGGTTTGAAGGGCAATGTTTCCAGTGCAATTGCAGAGCATAGAGATATAAGATCTCATATCTATGCGGTACGAGCGTGGTGCAGTGCTGGGTAATAATTTGGACTCGTGTTCCAATAGCTGCGTGCGTGTTGTTAAGAACAGGCATAGATCCATCAGGCTTACCATCAGGCACATGTCCTTCTCGTCTCGTCACTCTTCATTGTAAAAAAAGTTCGTCGCTTTTAAAGTGCGGAACCCTAACCGTTCAATTTGAATTTTTTAGAAATATTTATGATTTTAATTTTTGAGTTCAGTCGCTCTCTACCGTCATAGCTGATGTGTGTTGTTTGTTTTATCGCGAAATTGATACCTACGGTGCGCTGAATGTGCGCTATGCCGTAAGCACCTTGGATTGCAGTGTGAAATGGATAAATATGTTTGTGTTTTTGTGCGGTGAAATTTTAGTGTTAGGTACTTACAGTGCGACTATGGTTAAATAACAATGTGATTATTAAAAGGTAAGCTCATTTAGCCAAAAATAAGTAGCTAGTGTAGGTATCTTCCCAACTCATTACAGAGTTTAAATAATCAAATTAATTATTTTAACTTTTTATTTGACTGTGACTCAAACATGTACCTACCTACCTACTTACATAGTTGTATTTAATTTGACATTCTTTTGTTCCTGACTAATATTGTTTGAAGACTTCTTACTTACATTTGACAACATTTTGTCGACTGAATTTAGAAGCAAGTTAGACAAGCAATCCTCGCTTCCGAATTTAGTATGCTACTCGTAGACTCGTAGCTTATTGAATGCTAATAAAAAGCATCTCTTTTTATTATAAACTGGCTTAATCGAATATTACAGTGCAATAGCTTCCACACCTAATCTTTCTATTCCTGTTCGATTTCTATGCTAGATATTTAGGTAGGTTTTTCAAACGACACATAAGTAGTAGGTAGCTATTGAGCCTGCGTCGGCGCGGCGGCGTACGGCGGCGTTTCTATGATCTATGGCGGCGCGGCGTCGCGGTCGCGCGGCGTGCGGCGGCGCGGCGCAGTCACTGACCGCTGCAACGCCGCTGGCTAGGGTTGCCAAATAAAAGTAATAAACAACGAATTATTAACTTTGTATGGAAAAAAAAATTTGTGCTTTCGTGTCTAATATTCACATATGTGATTCGATACTTAGTATAGATGAAGTACCATAAATATTGTTGGACCTTTCCGCCACACGTTGTATAACTACTATAGAGCGCGCACAACGAAGTGGGAACGGGAACAGTAGGCACGAGTGAGAACAAAACGACGTTACCGCCGCGAGCGCCTGACGCCGTGACGCCTGACGCGCCCTGTACTGTACGCCTGTAGTCGTACTTGATTACTAGGAAAGTGCGTTTGTCGAGGGATTTTTATCAAATATTATTATTAAAATCTTTGATGAAACTAAGTAAACGAAGATAAGGTACGCTCTAATATAAAGACAGCATAAAATGCCGAAAATATCACACAAGTAAACGCAATGTGCGCACAGCTTCACTTGCATCGTGAGAGACGTTTGAATGAATGACAAAGACATCATGACAAGTAGGCAGTAGGTGCAAATGAGATAGCTATACATCACATTTGTTTAGATATTTTTTTCGACAAGAATAGAAAGACATACAAATGCACTGGCGTGAAAGAGACAAAATAGCCGCAACTAACATATCGCCGGTCGTGTTGCACTCTTACGCTGTATGTATATCTGTCTCTTTTTAGAAATGGCCAATTGTAAAATTGTTTACAACAGAAAAATAATTTTAGATGTAATAATCATTGAACTGTTATGGAAATAATTAAAGATTTTGTGTACTTACACATGAAAAGTGATACCATGGAACTTGTTCTTGGTCTTTGAACTGTTTGTGCACCTTGCAAAAGCAGAATAAGACATTATTACGGCTCATATCGAATTTTTTTTTAATTGTTAGCGAACGTCCACTTAACTTGTGGCTCCTGTTGCGACTGAGACTCAATCAGGAGACGTCACCTGATTTTGCATTGGGATCGTAGCAGAGCGCGTGCCGCTTCTGAGTGTTTTAAGACTTCAATGATTAAAATGGTGAAATGTGCAGTTCGACCTTGTAAAAACGATACTAGAAAACACACAAAATCGAAATCCAGTATCACATTTCATCGGTAAGTCGATTATTATACTTATTTTTATGAAAACTAATTAGGAATCGCGGGGGTGAAGGAGACGTGGGAGGCGGGCGGGCACGCGCAGGATCGACAGCGCACCGCGCCACAGATCAGAAAATAGTTACTTCGTACCGCGCTCCCACCGCTTGATTTAGAGATGGGACGTAACCAAATCTGTGGTTGATATAATGTTGGCTAGAAAAAATACATATTATAACAGATTTTTGTAACTTTAATGCTCAAAATGTTTTAATAATTTTTATAAATAATTTTATAGTGTTTCTTACGATTTAAGGTCAACCGAGGCAAGTGTGACATGAATTGATTAGGTTAAAAGTTTGTAGTTAAATATTTCTACATTGGAATGGTTTAAAACACACAAAAAAGTGTGTATGCATTAATACACACTTTGTGTGTGTATGCATAAATTATTGTTTTTTTGTACGTTTGATCAAGTATTTACAAATCTCCTATTATTATTTTTGTACTTTTTGCAAGTTAAACGAATCAAGGTTATAGACTGTCACAGTTCCCCCACCAATGGGGTAAGTGTAAGTGTAACAATAAGTAATTTATTTTTTGTTTTCTATAAGTATGGTCTGTGGTTTCTGTTTTATTCGATGAGCTGTTAATACTATCAACGGATTTTGTGATCTATTGTCATGTAGCTAACGTTATTTTTTGCATAGCAAAAGATTTACATCCGCATGGGGCAAGTGCAACAGATTTTGAACTTGTTATTCAAAATGGCGTGTCTCAAGAAAACAGTTGAGGTTATGTTACCTGTCGTTGCAACAAACAATAGCATAAACATTTCTCTAGTATTTCATAGATGGCACTTAAATGTAAAATGTGTTAAAGCCGCGTAATTTAAAATTGTTACACTAACCCCATTGTCACACTTGCCTCGGTTGACCTTACTTTAAATTTTTTTTAATGCGAAAGGATTATAGCGTAAACTGAAAGTTCACAATATTATGTAATGTTGCGATATCACGTCTTAACAGTTAAACTGATTTTGAGTATAATTTTTTTTTTTTAAATGATAGTGTGGGATAATTTTTTTAAGGAAAATACAGGGTCCTACAAATTTAGTATAAAATATTTTGGACAAACCTACTCAAAATACAGAACATTTTTTCTAAAAAGGGTTGAAATATTAAAAAAAAAATCGATTGTTTTCTTATTTTTCAGATTTCCAAAAGACCGAAATTTGATGAAAAAGTGGATAATCGCCTTAAAACCATCCAATTTTGAGCCAAACATTTGGAATAAAGTTTGTTCAAAACACTTTCTTGATTCCAATTTCTATGAAACAAAAAAAGGACTGCGCAAATTAATAAGTACAGCTGTCCCATCGCTGTTTCTTGGTCCATCGACACCGTCTGATCATAATTCAGCGGCAGCAGTGTTATTTAATTCAGGCACAGAAACTGTACCTTTCACACATGTACCTTCTACTTCAAACGATATGCATATCGATTTAGAAGCGCCTCCAGATGTGTGCCCACTTCTCCCAAATCTAGGCGATACACCAAGAGAAAGGAAATTGAAAAAAGAAATTATTCGATTGAAAGACGTAGCTAAACGTCGCCGATTACGATGTAATACCCTCTACGCAACATGTCGGCGTTTGAAAAAGAAAGTGGAAAATTTGTCACAAGTACTCAAACGAGTAACGAGTTGAAAGATATACCTACAAATATTAGTGTTTCCAAATGACAATCAACAGGTTGTACATTCAAGGAACAAAATTGGATTTCTTGGACTTTGTATATGCATTGAGAGCATGAACGCATTGAACAACAGGCTGGTAAAGCAAGAAAAAAATAATGAATTTCTTGGCTATGTATAAAATAAGCCAAGATCATCTGGAGATCCTTTTTTCAGTGATTTGATCCCACGGTGGCTTTAATAACAATCCGTCGGCCTCTCAGTTCAGAGTTATCTACAAGAAGCTTTTGGTACATATGGAACTTAAAGAACACTTTACAGGAAACTGTGCGTCTCTGGAACAAATAACTCTACTTACCTGTTCCTCATCCGATGATCACATTAACCTAACGACTAAAGGGCACAGGTCAGATTCACAAGAGGAAAATGCTATGGTTGACGAAAATCATACGCTGTGTTGACTGATATGTTACGCGACCGATCTCAAGTAGTAGATTCTGGTGATGCCGATTATAAATCAGACCCATTGTCTTCGTCTATGGGAGTACCGCAGGGTTCGTCAGTTTCAAACATCATGTTTTCATTACTATTGAACGATCTCCCTGACGCTATAAAGGGTGCAGACATATTTATGTATGCAGATGATGTTGCTGCTATAGTAACCGCCCCTTCAATAGAGGCATTAGAAGATAAATTAAATGCTGTAATCAACGGTTTAAATACATGGTTTCGTGCCAACGGTTTTATGGTAAATTCAAAAAAGACCCATTTTATTCACTTTTGTCTGTCGGGCCACTATACAAAATCGCTAAAAGTTGTGCTTAACGGTGTCCAGATAGAGCAGGTACAGAACACAACATTCCTAGGGTTCGAAATTGACCGCTGCATGACATGGGAACACCACATCGACAAGTGTGCTAAAGTAGGCAGTGCTTGCTTTGCACTAAGACGGGTATCTCGAGTGGTGAGTACGGATGTGTCTCGTGCGTGTTACTTTGCCACGTTGCATTCCCGGTTACAGTACGGCGCCGAACTATACGCGCGCGCTGCCGTCTGGGAGCGTGCGTTCCGCGCCCAAAAACGTGCCGTACGTGCCATTGTGGGTGTCTCGCGATGCACATCCGTCAGACCTTTTTTCAAAGAGCTTGGCATACTTACGTTACCTGCTATGTTGATCTATCAAGTGGCTGTATATGTCAGAAATAATTTGGACTCATACAACACGCGAGGAGAGAGACATTCATGCAATATACGCAACGCCGACAAGCTGGATGCTATACCACACTCTCTCACGAAGTCACGGAAGCTGACTCACAATATGGGACCGAAAGTATACAACACTCTTCCTAATATCATTAAATCAGCCCCAAGTCTCGGTAGTTTCAGAAACAGATTAAAATGCTGGCTTGTCGATCAAACATTTTATAGTTACAGCGAGTTTTTAGAGAGTGATGGTAAGGTTATGATCAAATGGTAAAAAAAAAATAGATTGTTCATTACAATAACTTTAACAAATAAATATATTTATATAGTTTGACACTTATCTGTACAGTGTTACCGTACAGTGAAATGTTAATTTTAAACTTTGAAAATGTATACTATTTGTATGCTATTTCCTTTGTTTTTTTATTTCATTAATATTTGACGTGTAAATTGTACATTTATGAATAAAGAACTTTGACTTTGACAATTTATGAGTAATTTTGAGGAAGATCTGAATTTACCCACAGCGCTTGATCATTCTTTTCTTTCACAACACGTCATCTCCTATATTGCTGGATATGTAACAAGGTATTTGCTATCTAAAATAGAGTGCACCGATTGTTTATCAGTTTTAGTAGCAAACGCACCTTCCGATTATAACTCGTTCATATTATTCAAAGATAGAGGGGGACTTACATATCCATCAGAAGACGTGATTTATTTATGTAACGTCGATGAAAAAACAGTAAAAAATAACATAGAATCCCAAAACGCAGCAGATCGTGATCCTCGAAGCATGGTTACTAAAACGCTGAAGTTATTAATTGGAACAGATATATTTAAGGTTCTTCACGCTCATTTATTTGAACAAGAACCATGTAGCAATCATTTACTGCATTTGCTTAGAGCGGTGATTCAAAAATATATTGAAATACGCGTTAAATATTTAGTTTGAAAGTCAAATGTCACAAAAACTAGAAGACAGCTTTTTAACAGTAAAAAAGTGGTCAGTAAAAATGACAATTAATATTCAATTAACATAACATATTATTATAATTAGATTTATTATTAAAAATCATTGTTTATTTTTAAAAATAGATGATTGGGTTAAATTGTAATACCATTATTTACGCTATTTTTCGGTAATAATTGCCAAATATACCTATGTAGGCATTATAATCTAATTGTCACTTTGTCAGTTTATATCCTAAGCTCCTTTTATTTTAAGCAAAAATAAAATAATTTAAAAAGTATCAGCTTTTTAATGACATACAGATCCAATCATACACATTTTATAAAAAATATCGTAAGTTGCACGTGGAAAAACTTAAACCTGCACAGGTACTAACTCTATATAACTGAAATACCTACCTATTTATTTTTTAGATGTTATCGCACGAAATAATTATATTTGTAGTTGTTAGTACCGCGCTGAACCTGCATCTATTGACAACAAAATGAGTTTGCGTTGCCCGCGTGCCAGTGGCGTAGCTAGGTAACCAAGGGCCCTGGGGCAAATTATAAAATAGGGCCCCACTGCTATGTAAACTGATTAAGTTTTATCAAATAAAAATGTGAAATATACATATACTTTAAAAATACTAAGTTACTTAAGCTCTTTTTTGTACACTGCGAGGCAGGTAATAAAAATATTAAACAGTAACAACATGAATTACAATGAATACTTGGTGTAGGTTTGGCTAATAAACGAAATAGAGAAGATTCAAGGATTTATTATATAAAGGTCGGGCCTACCAATAAACTTAGGGTGCCCACACAAAACCGTGATGCGATGCGATACGACGCTGCATCGCAGGAAGTTGCGATGCGAATTGCTGGGGTGCGATTTTGTGTGGCTAACTGTTAGTTAGGGTAACCATACCTTCAACGGTCGTCAGCCGTGTTGGACGTGTTTTTCGGAAGCGTAACATGGATCACAAAAAGATTGCTGTACTGCTGTAGTTGTTAAATAGATAGGAAAGAAAAAGAAGATTTTGGGTTCATTCATTTATTACGGTTATGAATGCTGATGGGAACTATTTTACTCGCAAGTATTATGGGTTGAGAATACAAGAAGATATTTTTTGTTGATTATTTTAGAATGAGCATAAATATATTTATTTGAAGAGCGCCTTTCGCTTCTTCTGTCTCAGAACAGAACTGACTAAAATTATGTCACCATGTATACCTAGCGTAATATCGCAAGAATGCACGATGCGAATCAAATCGTAAGTTCTTGCGATGCATTCGTGCGAATTCGCAGATATTTACGATGCGATGTGAATTCGTGTTTTTGTGCGGGAGCCCTAAATAACAATTATATTAACTTTTTTTTTCTAGCTTTAGTTTTCGCAAAATTATCAATGACTTCGATTACTCCAGGCTTGATGCGGTTTTGTTTTCAATTGCTATTAGCGATAGGTAAATGTCGGAGTCGAGTTTGGCCCATATTGTTTCTTAAATATTTATAATTCGCTAAAATACTTTTTAGCTGCTGCAGAAGTGACAGGAATTGTAGAGAATAATAACATACATAATTCGTAAACATGCTTGAGTTAGTTGAGGTAAAACTAGGTGGTAAATATAATTAATTTAAGTGAAAAACTAGGGACTATTATATCTGAAAATTTTCTTTGGAATTCGTCACACTTTTGTAATAAAGTTGCTTCCGCAACATATAATAAAAATGTTGGTGTTAGAAAATCGAATACGAGATCGAGTATGACAGACTGCACTCATACTAATAAAACGTGTATCATTTTAATTTTATCTATTTGAATTTTTCTCTCTTTGTCTATAAACTCATTAACTCACGTTGAGATGTACCTTTCCCTTTATTTCCTTATCTTTCCCATCCTATCCGTTCCTATTTACGTAAATTTGGAAAGCTTCACGTAAATATTTACGTCCTTTCAAATTTTCCCGCTTCACGGCATTTGATTTATTTCCAAATTAATTTTGAACCGTTCTCGAAAAAAAAATCTTAAGTCGAATTCACAATAAAACGCACATCGATGAATAATAAAACGCACATATCACTATCCGTCAAATTGACAACACTGCCAACCTACAGAAAGAATTTAAGGGATTTCCCTAGGCATACTTTTGAATTTGTGAATTTCTCTTAACTGAGTTATCATGATTAAAGTGGGGTTACAACCTGTCGTATGAAAATAAAAATGTAAATACCTATGTCATATTTATTTTGAAAATGGGAGAAATTTCCAAAAGTTCAGTAGGATTTCTAGCAAGGATTCGAGGGCCCCCTGAGCTTGAGGGCCCCGGGGCACTGCCCCGCCTAGCCCCTTGGTAGCTACGCCACTGCCGCGTGCCCATCCCTAGTAATCGCCAATGTACATATCTATGTAGTATGTAGCTATACATCATCTGCCTACTTCGCGCACTGGGCGTCTAGTGCGGCGCTAGCGCTCTATACTTTAGTTATTTATTCTCTAAGTAAGGTGCGTTGGGGTAAGACCGGACGGATTTACGACTAGTTAGCCTAGTCTTGCGATTTATTTATTTTCTGGACATCAATTCATGTCAGATCGTCAAAATATAGCTACAAGTCTCAATGGATAAACATAGTATAATAGGCGTGAATTTTGTCTGTTCTGTAGACTTAATAGTTTTTGTTGTACCTATACGTTTTCAAAAACAAACTTTATTTTTTATGATTCAGTTATGATATTGACCAACATGGGGTAAGTTCGGACTGCAATCAATAGTGACTTCTATTGCTTAGATCGTAGGTGTCATAAAAGGACTCCATCCGGACTTTCCTTTTCTAAAATAAATAATTTGTGGAATTTACGAATTCTTAGCAGACAAAACATTCTACGCAATTTTTTATTTTTACTGATTTAGACAGATCCGATGTTACCCCAGATACAAAAAAGATATGATTTTGTGGTTCTCAAACTTTGTAAAGCTAAAGGGAAAAGATGCTTTTAACAATTTGGTTGGGTATGTTTTTTTAAATGTGGTATGTATGTACAGTTATTTTTCATTATTTCATGTTACTTTTCATACTGGTTCAGTTTGTGTATGATTAACCTTATTTTAGGATTAATTTATGATCATAACAAAATCAACACCTACTAATAATAATACTGCAATGGATTGATCTCTGGACATTGAAGATAATTAGAAAAATTGTTTTCTGGGACATTTCCATATCAATAATTAATTATAAATTCATTTTTTTTTCAAGTGTGTTTGTCTATAAATATGGTGAGCACGTATAGTATACAGTCATTACAAAGTGTGTGTAGCTGATCAGATAAAAAACCCTAGAAAACTAGGAACATTGTTTTGCTTAAAGTTTATACATACATAGTATAATTATTTAATGTATGTATGTATACATACACAATATATGAAATATAACAATATAATGCATAGTATATTAAATTTAAATCTGACTAATATTATAAGCGGGAAAGTGTAAGCGTATGGATGTATGTTTGTTACTTTTTTGAGCTAAGCCTACTGAAGGGATTTCTATTACAATGCGGGTTTCTTATTTTTTATTGACAAATTGTGTCGCTGATGAAAATATATAAACCAATCGGGCCTGGTCTGCCATTTTTGAAGGGTGTTTTATAATTTTTTTACTTAACACATATTTCTCAAAAAATTTATATTTTTGGTAAGAAAAAAATATTTAAAACCTTATTTTATGATACTTTTTCAATTTAAAATTATTATTTTTTACTTAAGAGCATGCCAAAATGACATACTTACTAAAGTAGTCTAGGATAGGACTTACAAGTTTATATTAAAAAAAGACTAGGTTTATCGTTAATTGATAGAAGTTGATTTATATCCTAAAGGAAACTTGTTTTATTATGACGATTATTAATATACCCAAGGGTATGTTAATTTTTTGGTAAAGTGAAAAAATATTAGGGTTTCAATTTATAGGTCCAAAAAGACTCGCAATTCCAGTTACGTTGGTCAAACTAACGATTCCGGTTAAGGGTTAAGGATAGCACGTGCAATGCAATCGACATTCATAGGAAATACTCAAAACCCTTGCGCTTATTCCAGGAAGTAGCGCCACGCCGGGCGAGACTCGACAATGAATCTATTGTCTATTCTATAGCGCAAGCGCAAGCCCATGCATGCCGTTACCAATTTAACAGCCAAGTCGTACTTTGAAAGTATTTTTTAGAATTTTGAACCATATTTCATTAGCGACATGACATAAAATTAAAAAAATATTACAAATACTTTCAAAGTATTTTTAGACTCGCAAACAATTGTGCCACTTATAACTATGTAGTTATGGTTGGGTTTCTCATACATTAATTTATTTTTGCTTCATTTTAACCACGTATCCGACTACGGCTCGTCGGGTTCGTACTTTAGAGAATACTCGCAACTTGCAAGTATTTTTTTTTCATACCAGGGCGCCCTACTTCGAATTAAAAACCTGGTTTTGAAACCTGGTAGCGTAAATACGTCTCACCTCATTATTTATACAAAATGTTTGTATAGTTGTTTTACAATTTGTGGCGTTAGAGCTCCGTTTATCGGTATAATTTGTTTTTCAGAATTAGGTAACATGATGTTGCTGGGAACGACTTGGGATTGTGTTGTTGTGGCCAAGCGTGTTGTCTATCATCAGACGCATGTCTGACTCGTCCCGTTACTCCATATTAAATGTAAAAAAAAATACGATTATTTACTTTGCGTTGTGAAATGAAATTTATTTGGTTCATAAACACAATTAGGTACTTTAAAAAAAACAGGTTATTATCTACATAATGTTCACAAAGGAATTTAGACAAATGTTCACCGGTACCCGCACTAAGGCAACTTGTATTGTATTTGTATTTTAATTGTTTGTACCTAATAAGTACATACCAAATAAATTTGTACATACCAAATTATAAATAAACAAAAAAGAAGTATTTCAGGTATCTGAGTCAATTTCCCATAACTTTTTTGCAATGCTATGAAACCTGATGTGTCTGTACGATGGTTCACCGATGAATGAAGCGCCACGACACTTGATATTTCCATACATGAGTGACGCCACTTACATAAAAATTACGTAAATTCATTACTTGGAGCGTCAAGTCTTGTTTATAATTAATAATTTAAATACACTATGTCATAAACAATTGTTACTCTAACCGACTATCGTCTTCATTTGTGAAGTCAGCAAAAGTAAATGAATCGACATTTCGAAAACAAAAAATGATGTCGTTTAATTTAAATATTTATGTGGGTTTTTTAGACGTGTTTATTTTAACCGACACCACTGCTTTTTCCAGTGTTTGTCAAAACAATTGAAATCCATAACATCCTATAACAAGCAAATAGGAAAAACACCTCAACTCCATCATATAGTTGAAATGTGAGCAAGGAAAAAAGAGTGTAGCGACTGGACACACACGCAAAGGGGGCGCCTAAAGCCAGAAAACGAAAAAAGGACATTTTCGACGCCGCTCACTGAAGTTAAGAAACTAAAAACTATGACAAAAAAAATATTGACGTGTGGGTACAATCAAGAAGAAGCACAATAACCGAATAGAATTTTTAAAATAGATCAGAGTTTTTTACAATAAAAAAATAAAAATGACACCGAAAAACCCCGTTTTAATTCGAGTACTCGAAATTATCAGCGATGACCCCACATTATTTTTTGATAATAAAATTCCTATTTGTACGTTCTAGTAAAGTAACCGAACACTTTTTTAAATTTAAGTTTAGTTATTGAGTAATTAAATAAAACTTGGTCAAAAGTGGACTCCTGATTAAATATTGATTTTTCCTCCAAACTGTGTCATGCTATTCTCGACTTTATGTACATCACATTAAGAAACGCGTCGCGCGGGTGAAATCTGATTTTTTCCTGGCTTTAGGCGCACTATTAAGTGTATTCACTGGTATTTTCTGTTGCTGATTTCAAATATGTACTTATATAACTCATTTTCGACCAACGTGTCGCTTCAAGTGTTTCTCCTTTCCACCGTCGATATATATATAGGTTGTTCAGTTACTGTCTGTTCGCCTTCGCTATGGTATCAACCTTCGTCTACGGTGTTATTTGGGTACTAAATATAGGTACCTACTCTGAATCACACTAATATTGCGAATTTACGGAATTTGTGAAGAATTTGACGCTTCTATCCGCTTCGATTTTGCGCTAGTATGTATTGACCCTAAGATAAATTTAAATAAAGTAAAATAAAACGCAAACATTATTTTCTGTATTGATATTTATTTAATTTTCTACTTACAATATACAAGGCACAAATTAAATAGAGGGACTATGTTTACCTGTTATTATAAACATCACGCATATACAGGGTTACTGGTTATCAGCTGGCATCCGTCAGGGCATGTTCTGTATTTACACAAACAACTTTTGTAAAAACTAAATAACATATCCCAAAAAAAAACACTATTTCTTGTTATCGATTATTATGTTATGGTTATTCGATAATAGATTATCGAAAAATTTGATTGGTATATTTTTGACCAAATCATCATTCTAATTGTGTTACGAAATACTTTAACACCCCCAATATAAATATTGGTGGACAATTCACACACAACACTATCTGATCCCATACTAAGCAAAGCTTGTGTGATGGCGGGCAGATCGCTATAATTAATATAACTGTACAATTATATTCAATAATTATATAACCAATATAATTATACCATAATTATTATTAATAATAATTAATATATACGAATAGATGACGCCACTGTTTCATTTTGTTAGAGAGGTCGAGGAAGTGTAGCTGCCAGGTTTCGACTGAAACAACGAGAAAAGATCCTGTCACATTTCTTTAAAGTAAAAACTTGTTCAGCTGCTTTGGGTACTTTTTCGTAGGTGGTAATTTTATCTCCCGGCTTCACCGACATGCTAATGTAGTGTAGCGCCGGAGTAGCGGACCTATACATATTTTCTTCTTCTCAGCACCTAAGCTTTGCAAACCTCAGACTGAGAACGGCAACATCGCAAATCCAGTAGATATCTAAGCCAGGATTCTGGATCACTAGAATAAAGAATAAGTCCCCATATCGTAGCGATGATATAATTATTGAAGATTTGTTCACACGCAGGGTAAACAGATCTATAAAGAATTTACTATATAAGGAGACGGCGCGTACGCAGTCCCCACTACCAAAAATTACGCGTCCGAGTTATCCACATTAGGGATAATCGCAGAGGTCAACCCAACCGCAGTGCAATGGGAGGGCCTCGCTCTGGGGGAACCGCCTTCGTGATCACGGTGTCCCCTACGCCAGGTAAGTATGAATTCACTACCGCTCTTGAATTGGCCTCTGATTTCGTGGAAAACTTCTCCACCGTGATTCAGAAAAGCTTTCGCTCGACTTGAGCAGCCATCTAGCGGTGGCTAGTGAAACTAAAGTATGGTGTTGAGGTCATGGGCATGGGAATGTGAAGCGACCTCTGAACGTGACCTGAAGTCACGTCCAGGGCCTGATTAACCCTTAGGTTAATTAGGCTGCAGTATAGGGCGCGGGTATAAATAATTTCTTCGCATGCACTATTAATCTAGCGTCATTGCATCTACTCTACACATTTCAACTAGACCGAGACAAAACTGTAAATGCGTTGTGAAATTAAAAAGCTTCTTCGATTTTGAATTTCGAGTTTTCAGAGTTTTCAGATGGCCACGCTCATGGCGAATGGCCGTAACAGCTAACTAAATGTGAATAAAGCTAGTGGCCCCAGTGGCCATTTTTTTAGTATTTGTCCCCTGTACTGATGCGCTTGTTTAGACTCTTTCCCCAAACTGAGCAAGAACCAAAGTTGTGAAAGCTTGCTAACGTGCAACCAGTGCTCAAAAAAGATAGTCGTGCTGACCCTGCCAATAACCATCAAAACAGACTAGAACCATCTCAGTCACGTTCATACCCCACAACACTATGGAACATATCTAAACCACCGGCTCCTGACTCCTGACGTACCGAGACTAACTACCGCCCTCCTCAGTGATTTTCATGCTTCATACGGGTTTCACCAAAATTGGTCTACCAGGGAGCGTACGTCATTCATATCTGAAGTGAGGTTATCGAGAAACGCAAGGAAGCCCTGGATAACTATCTGTTTATCTATATAAAAGAAGTGACAAACAAAACATCAACGAAAGTCAATAAAAAATTTCAAAGTAAAGAAAAAGACACAGTTTTACAGGATCCTTCAGTCATATCTAATACATTCAATACATATTACACGTCCATTGGCAAATCTAATACATCAAGTACTTCAGCAAGAACTCATTACACGAGAGAACCAATTGCTAACTCTATGTATCTATTCCCGACCACAACCCAGGGATACATTTTACGAATAACGTGAAGGGCGCGGCTAGAGGGTGGGGTGAGATGCGCTGCGTGAATACTATTATACGCAGGGCGCGTGGCGCTTATAGGGTTTTTTTTGGAAAGGATGAAATTGTTTTTTTTTTTTAATATTTAATTCTAGTTGTTTAATGACATCGAAAATTGTATGCACGTGAACATGTCTTTGATTTGATGTACAGACGTAGTATCAGATAAACATTTAAAAAGTAGTGATATATCATCTGCAAACAGTATGCATGGAACATTTAACATTTTCGGTAGATCGTTAATATAAATAAGGATTAAAATACACCCGTGTGTTTTAATCCAGTGTTCTAACACTACCTTGTGGTATTGACCAGTTTAAAGTTATTAGATCAGATATAGTACTTTGTTGTGTGGCACTATTTTGATGAAAGTGATTGATGTGATGACCAACTGTTTTATATCTGTAAGGTAAGATTTTATCCAGTTTAGGGGTTTACCTCGTATTCCAATATCATGGAGTTATGATTATAGTGTTCTATGTGATACCCTATCGTAAGCTTAATTTCCTTTATGTATTGCAAGAGTATTTGTAGAGTTTTTTCGGAAGGCATGTTGATTTTCGTTTAGTAATTTATACTTTTCTATAAAATTGTAAATACGATTTGATTTCGAAATTTTTTGAAATCGCAGGTAATAATGCTGTAGGTCTATAACTATTTGTGTCATCAGGCTTTCCAGTTGTTTTTAGGATTAGTCTTATTCTGGCAATTTTTAGCTTTTCTGGAAAAATGTCTTCCTCTATTGATTGGTTGAGTAGTTTAGTTATCAGTTGCTTTAATTCTAAGTTGCATATTTTATCCGTGTGGGAGGTAGCTCATCAACTCCAGTACTATGTTTGGTCGTTTTTAATGATGCTAAATACCTCTTTTTCTGTGGTCGGGAATAGATACATAGAGTTAGCAGTTGGTTCTTTCGTGTAATGAGGTTTTGCGGCAGTACTTGATGTATTAGGTTTGCCAATGGACCTGAAATATGTATTGAATGTATTAGATATGACAGAAGGATCTTGTAAAACTGTGTCTTTGTCTTTACTTTGAATTTTTTTATTGACGTTCGTTGATGTTTTGTTTCACAATTCTTTTATATAGATAAACAGATTGATATCCAGGGCTTCCTTGCGTTTCTCGATAACCTCACTTCAGATATGAATGACGTACGGTACGGACGTACGGTACGGACGTACGGTACGGACGTACGGACGTATGGTAGACCGGTTTTGGTGAAACCCGTATGAAGTATGAAAATCACTGAGGAGGGCTGTAGTTAGTCTCGGTACGTCAGGAGACAGGAGCCGGTGGTTTAGATATGTTCCATAGTGTTGTGGGGCAAGGACGTGACTGAGATGGTTCTAGTCTGTTTTGATGGTTTCAAAATTCAAAATCGAAGAACCTTTTTAATTTCACAACGCATTTACAGTTTTGTCTCGGTCTAGTTGAAATGTGTAGAGTAGATGCAATGACGCTAGATTAATAGTGCATGCGAAGAAATTATTTATACCCGCGCCCTATACTGCAGCCTAATTAACCTAAGGGTTAATCAGGCCCTGGACGTGACTTCAGATCACGTTCAGAGGTCGCTTCACATTCCCACGCCCATGACCTCAACACCATACTTTAGTTTCACTAGCCACCGCTAGATGGCTGCTCAAGTCGAGAGAAAGCTTTTCTGAATCGCGGTGGAGAAGTTTTCCACGAAATCAGGGGCCAATTCAAGAGCGGTAGTGAATTCATACTTACCTGGCGTAGGGGACACCGTGATCACGAAGGCGGTTCCCCCAGAGCGAGGCTCTTCCATTGCACTGCGGTTGGGTTGACCTCTGCGATTATCCCTAATGTGGATAACTCGGACGCGTAATTTTTGGTAGTGGGGACTGCGTACGCGCTGTCCCCTTATATAGTAAATTCATTAATTCTTTAAAGATTTGTTTATCCTGCGAGTGAACAAATCTTTAATATTTATTTAAACACTACGAAATGGGGACTTATTCTAGTGATCCAGAATCCTGCCTTAGATGTCTACTGGGTTTGGGGTGTTGCTGTTCTGAGTCTGAGGTTCGCAAAGCTTAGGTGCTGAGAGTGAGAAGAAAAAATGTATAGGTCCGCTACTCCGGCGCTACTCTACATTAGCATGTCGGTGACGCCGGGAGATAAAATTACCACCTACGAAAAAGTACCCAAAGCAGCTGAACAAGTTTTTACTTTAAAGAAATGTGACAGCATCTTTTCTCGTTGTTTCAGGCGAAACCTGGCAGCTACGCTTCCTCGACCTCTCTAACAAAATGAAACAGTGGCCTCATCTATTTCAGTATATATTAATAATAATTATAGTATAATTATATTGGTTACATAATTATTAAATATAATTATACAGTTATATAACACGAGTAAACAAAATAAAAGCAAAGCCGCTTCACGGGCAGTTTTATAAAGCAGTTTTGGAGAAGGAAAACATTGATACAATACAGTCGTTCCGATGGATTAAAAAGCAACCTGTTTCTCCAGCATTGGAGTCAGCCATATTTGCAATACAAGATCAAGCAGTAATCACCAAACAAATCGAACGGGACATCTTAAAAAAAACCAGTTGATGGTAAGTGTCGGCTATGTTTAGCAAAGGATGAGACCGTACAACATGTTGTCTCAGGATGTGAAAAACTGGCCGGTACTTACTACACCAAACGCCACAATAACGTAGTACAGTACGTTTTCTGGACCTTGGCTAAAAAGCATACATTTCCGGTAGCCAAGTTGTGGTGGCAAGAACATCTGACGCAACCACAGGTCAAAGAAAACGACAGCGCAAAACTAATGTGGGAAATACCGGTTCAAACAGACGTTACTATAGTGCACAATAGACCAGATATTATATACATTAACAAAAAAGAAAATAAAACATATTTAATAGATATCACTGTACCGTCGGATTATAACATAGGAGCTAAAGAAATAGAAAAGTTAAGCAAATACCATCCTCTTAAACGCGAAATAACCCGATTATGGAAAACACCCGCAGAAGTTATACCCATAGTAGTAGGAGCCACTGGTGTTATAGCTAAATCACTACACAGATACTGTACAAAACTAGATTCACACATTAACACACACATCATTCAAAAACAAGCAGCCATTCACACAACGACAATAATCAGCAAAGTTCTGGGGGACACATTCTTTGTGCAAAGGGGAACTGAGCCACCTTTTCCCTGAGGGTCTCAGGGCGGGAGCTCAGTAAACCGAGCCTAGCTCGAGTAGGGGAACAGCTTATCAAACTATAATACAGTTATATTAATTATAGCTATCTGGCCGCCATCACACAAGCTTTGCTTAGTTTGGGATCAGATGGTGTTGTGTGTGAATTTTCCACCAAAATTTATTTTTATATTGGGGGTGATAAAGTATTTTGTAACACAATTAGAATGATGATTTGGTCAAAAATATACCAATCAAATTTTTCGATAATCTATTATCAAATAACCGTAACATAATAATCGATAACAAGAAATAGTGTTTTTTTGGGATATGTTGTTTAGTTTTTACAAAAGTTGTTTGTGTAAATACAGAACATGCCCTGACGGATGCAAGCTGATAACCAGTAACCCTGTATATGCGTGATATTTATAATAACAGGTAAACATACATAGTCCCGCTATTTAATGTGTGCCTTGTATATTGTAAGTAGAAAATTAAATAAATATCAACACAGAAAATAATGTTTGCGTTTTGTTTTCCTTTATTTAAATTTATCTTAGAGTCAATTCATACTAGCGCAGAATCGAAGCGCATAGAAGCGTCAAATTCTTCACAAATTCCGTAAATTCGCGGGGTATTCGAGAGAATTCGCAACATTAGTGTGATTCAGAGTAGGTACCTATATTTAGTACCTACCTAAATAACACCGTAGACTAAGGTTGATACCACAGCGAAGGCGAACAGACAGTAACTGAACAATTCTCTTATAAAACTAAATTAGCATGTTTTTTGCCTAACCTATCAAAAGAAATCTCCAGTCAGGGCGGTAACATCGCCAGCTTTCTGATGATTCCGCTGATGACGTGTTTTATCTCTGAATCGATTAACGGGTAATTAGGATTAGGATTAATTAGGATTAATTTTTTTCAGATATGTATATGTATCAGGGATGTTACGGAGCTTCGACTCCGACTCCGTTATGTCGGAAGTTCCGATTAGTTTTACACCTCCGGTTCCAATTCCGGTTCCGAAACTTTTGAATCGGAGGTTAATCGGATGTCGAAGCATAACTTAGCGGCGGCGCCCTGCGCCGACACTAACGAACAGGACGTCTACTCTAATTCAACGAAAACGTAATTTCGAAATAAACTCGCTATTTTCCAACTCCAATTCTACTTCGATCCGTCGTTTTGTTCGTTTAAATCTTCTAAGCCTACTCTAATTAGAGTATGCTTAGAACATTTAAACGTCAAACATTGTTGTATCGGACGAATCGAAGTAGAACGAGAGTAGGAAAGTCGCGAGTTTTTTTTTCGAAATTACGTTTTCGTTGAATCAGAGTAGACGTCCAGTTTCGCAGGAACATGTCGCGCAGGGAATCTCCCGCGGACTAGTGTAATGAAAAGTATACTAAATGAGCACAACATAGAAAAACGCAAAATTTCAGCACCTTATATTAAATTTCCGCCAATGTTATCGTGTCCACCAGGCTCGGTAGCGAGCGAATACCTTTTTGGTGGCGTCGATTTAATCTACAAGGGCCTAGTGCCAGAAAACCAAAAAAAGGACATTTTCGACGCCGCTCACTGATGTTAAGAAACTAAAAACTATAACAAAAAAAATATTGACGTGTGTACAATCAAGAAAAAGCACACTAACCGAATAGAATTCAGATTTTTTTACTGAAAAAAAATATAATGGCACCTGAAAAAAATATTTTAATTCATGTACTCGAAATTATCAGCGATGACCCCACATTAGTTTTTGATAATAAAATTTCTAATTTTACGTTCTAAGTAAACGAACCACAGAATAAATATTAGACCGAACACTTTTTAAATTTTTGTTTAATTATTGAGTAATTAAATAAAACTTGGTCAAAAATTGACTCCTGATTTATTGGTTTCCCCTCCAAACTGTGTCATGCTATTCTCGACTTTATGTACATCATATTAAGAAGGGCCTCGCGCGGGTGAAATCAGATTTTTTCCTGGCATTAGGCGCACTCTTAAGAAATATCTTAGACTGAGACAGCTTCAAAGCTTATGTTCATAAAGTACATATACACACTTTTGGTGTCAATGTATTTAATTTAATTTGTTTGAAAGCTTTTGTTCATTTAACATACTTTATATGGCACTTTGGGATTCAATTAATTGAATTTTTTGTTTATTTTTGAATATTCCATTTTTTTTTTCATTTTTTGTGATTTTTCATGAAACAAAACAATGAAAAGTTTGAATGAATATTTTATTTGTCCTAAAATAAAAATCTCTCTCCTACCACTACTTCTGACCCTACCTCCGACCTAAATCCTACCACGGTTCCCGGGGAACCGTGGTAGGATTTAGGATACCATTGACACGTACGGGCCACCAGTATCGGTTCCCGCCACTTTAAAATCCGGTTTTTAAAATTGATTTATCGGAGTCGGAGTCGGAACCGGAGTCGGAGGTAGGGTCAGAAGTAGTGGTAGGAGAGAGATTTTTATTTTAGGACAAATAAAATATTCATTCAAACTTTTCATTGTTTTGTTTCATGAAAAATCACAAAAAATGAAAAAAAAATGGAATATTCAAAAATAAACAAAAAATTCAATTAATTTAATCCCAAAGTGCCATATAAAGTATGTTAAATGAACCACGGTTCCCGGGGAACCGTGGTAGGATTTAGGATACCATTGACACGTACGGGCCACCAGTATGGCCCACGACACTCCAACCAAGTATCCTAGGGTATTAGAATAGATCCCGCCACCTGCAAAGAAAGCAAAAATTAGGGCTCGCATACTTATATTGGAGACTTACCGTGTCCACGCACGTACTACGTAGTTACGCCACAGTTTCAAATCCCACGCGCACCACTGTCTTTTCGAAGTCATGTGTGTAATGCCGCTAACTTAAAACGGTGAAGGAATACATCGTGAGGAAACCGACATGTACCTACCTAGAATATTTTGAAGTACTTAGTGTGTCATCCACCAAACCGCACTGGACAAACGTGGTGGTTTATGGCCTTAACTCTCTCCTTGCGAGAGAAGGCCCCAAGTCCCAGCAGTGGGAACATTTAGTGGGCTGCTTATGAACGTTCAGGACAAAGTTGCAAGTGATACTCACGCTTAGCCCAGAATATGATGGCCCGAAGAGTGAGTCTAAAGTTGTCAATTTAAGGCACAAGACTAAGTGCCTATCTTTTCTGTCTGTCGGCAACTGTAGGGTATGTAGGGAACGCACGGTTTTCTCGTCATTATTCTTGAGAACTACACTGTCTCGCAGGTCTAACGATTCTGTAAATAGAACATTGAGTGTAAAATATAGATTTGTAAAATACGTATTTATGTTTATTAAACCAATATACCTATATTTTGTATGAATGTATGTTTTCGATAAAATTTATAAGGGACTATCAAACCATTTTATTTATTCAATGATTATACATTTAGCCAACCAAGGAGGCGCGGACAGCGAGCTACCGAACTTCGCTTCCAACAGCGAGCAACACGGAAGGGAGTAGCCTTAGCTAAAAAATATTGTTCAAAACTTTCTGTCATTTCTTGCGGGAGGGGAAGTTGCACATTAGCGCAAAACCTCACTATTACATACAAAACATACCTGTACCGATCCATTGCCGATCATACTCACACAACCAAATCACTAACACATAAAAAATAAAGCACCATTCACAAATCTAGCCCCGCCCTCACGCCACAGTATATTATCAAACTCCATGGTCCACGCGGACTTGTACTTTGACAGAGGGGAAACGCTGTGTATGCCTACTCCCTTCCGTGTTGCTCGCTGGCTTCCAAGCACTCTGGCCGGACAGACATTCTTTACGTCATAATTTGACTCGATCGTGAGTAGATTGGATTTGATGTCGGATTTCCTAATTAATTTGTGAAAATGTATTTTTGGACTTAAATATGTTTGAGTTTGATTATTATACATTATGAAAATAATTTACATCTACCCACATTTTACTAATAAAATATACTTACTCCAATTACAATGGATCACAGTTTAGAAAATCTACCTGAAGTACAAAAAAAAATATCCATTCAGTTTTAGGGTTCCGTTAAATGTAAAAACGGAACCCTTATAGATTCGTCTTGTCTGTCTGTCTGTCCGTCCGTATGTCACAGCCACTTTTTGCCGAAACTATGAGCAGTACACTGTTGAAACTTGGTAAGCAGATGTATTCAAGAAGCAGATAATTTATTCGACAAGAATAGAAAGACATACGAATGCACTGGCGTGAAAGAGACAAAATAGCCGGAACTAACATATCGCCGGTCGTGTTGCACTCTTACGCTGCATGTATATCTGTCTCTTTTTAGAAATGGCAACTTGTAAAACTCAACTTCTGACTCCTGTTGCGACTGAGACTCATCAGGAGACGTCACCTGATTTTCCATTGCCATCGTAAAAGGGCGCGTGCCGCTTCTTAGTGTTTTAAGAGTTCAATGCAAAAAATAGGATTATATTGGTGGGACTTTCTACCTGTCCTATTCTAAATTGAGGGATTTTGCCCCGCAAATCACCAGCCAGGGTAGGGATTCTAAATCCATTCGGTTGCATCCGACACGGAATCTCATCTCATGGTCATTGTCTTATCTGTTTAGGTGTTTAGCATGACAGAGATTGGGTTTGGAACAGGATTACATTTGGAATCGCTACCCAGGTCTGCCCCTCCGTATTCCGTTCTGCGTCAGCCAATGGGAAATGCTGAAAGGACGTGGCCTAACCATCTAGAAATGCGTGAGCCAATGGGAAATGCTGACGCATTTCTAGATGGCCATGCCATCATGGTCAGGCCACGCCTTCCGGTACACCCGTGTAGTTTCCAAAGTAAGCTATCAAATTCTGAGTTATAAGTTTTCACTTATATCGGCAGTTCCTATGACTGGCAATTCTTTTCTTTTTGCCAATTTCTATCGGGTTTCTCGTAGCTCGAAGAAGCGGTAGGTGCCGTTTCATGGTTGGTATTCCAAAGACACGGACGAAGAGCTTTGACTCTACTAGGTAATAGAAACGTCTAGGCTGTGGAATGAGTTGGCTGGGTGGGTTTTTCCCGATAGTTATATTCTTGGTGTCTTCAAATCGAGAGTAAATCGGTGTCTTCTATGTAAACACGCTCCATCGTAAACCGCATCGTCGCTTAACATCAGAGAGGCGGTCAAATGCATAGGTTTGCATTTGACCGTGAAAAAATTTTTGATTGTAAAAATTCTTCTAGAAAAAAAATTGTTTCCTCTGAATTCCGAATTATTGAGATTCCTGGTTGACGATGATACGTTGATAAGAAAAAGAAATCGCACTGTTACTCGTTGCGAATGTTTTTCTCAATCAGTCGCTGTGTGACAATATTATACCCAGTGTGAATCGTTGCGATTAAACCTGGGGCATTAACAGATTATAACAAATTTATTTTTGGGTATTTATAGGTATAGGTACGTAGTAGGTAGAGCTGGTCTAGTCGGGATTACGGCGATTGCCGATCCGGAGACCCGGATTCATATCCCACTGTTATTTTAAAATCATGTGCCTAATACCGCTACCATGAAGTAACTATTTTCTGATCTGTGCCGCTACCTTAAAAACGGTGAAGGAAAACATCGTGAGGAAACAATCAGACATGTTCCTAGAATCTTTCGAGGGCATGCGTCATCCACCAACCAGCACGGAGTCAGCGTGGATGATTATGGCCTTGATGACTCTTTGAGAGAGATTTGAAGAGTCACGATCACGACTCTCGGTTAATACGGCGACCACTTAGTATCTAGTAGTAGTAGAAGTCTTGGCTTGTTCCTCTAATAAACAAAATCACCACAGGTTTTTTTTATAGAAGTGTCGAGTAGATCAGGGTAGCGATTCTGAAACCATTCGGTTGCATCCGACACGGAATCTCATCTCTCGGTCTTTGTCTTATCTGTTTAGCATGACAAAGACCGAGAGATGAGATTCCGTGTCGGATGCAACCGAATGGTTTCAGAATCGCTACCCAGGATATGTGCCTGATGGTAGGCAACATCGCCCATAACAGTAGTGTCACGCACCTATTGGCGCATAATCTAGAGGTAAAGCATTAATTACCTAGCACTGCACTGTGCTCGTCGCTCAGAGATTTAAGTTGTTTTATCTAAGCGCTGTAATTTCTCTGGATACATTGCCCTTGAAAGCGAAACAGTGATGTTTGCACATAGTAATGTGCTAGGCGGCAAAATAACAACTGGCGAGCACGCAGGTTTGACGACTTCCAGCCACCCGAACAAGCCGGTTTCCGAAAAGGCTATAGTACCATAGACCACATCCATACGCTTCGGCAGATTATACAGAAAACCGAGGAGTATAATCGGCCACTATGTATAGTATGTGGACTATGAGAAAGCCTTTGATTCCATCGAGACCTGGGCAGTGCTTCAGTCTCTCCAGCGATGCCGCATCGACTATGGCTATATCGAAGTATATCTACAGCAAAGCCACAATGTCAGTCCGATTACAGGACCAGTGCACAAAACATATCCAGCTACAGAAAGGCGTGAGACATGGAGATGTTATATCTCCAAAACTGTTCACTGCCGCGCTGAAAGATGTTTTCAAGCTACTGGACTGGAACGGATACGGCATCAATATCAACGGCGAATGCATCACTTCGGTTTGCTGACGACATAGTCATTGTGGCGGAGTCGCTGGAGGACCTCGGTGCTATGCTCAGGGACCTCATTAGACTATCCCAACAGGTAGGGTTGAGGATGAATATGGACAAGACGAAGGTCATGTCAAATGTTCATGTCTCACCTGTACCGGTTAATGTTGGGAATACCACACTCGAAGTTGTTGAATACGTCTACCTGGGTCAAAAGATCAAATTAGGTAGATCCTCCAACTTCGACAAAGAGGTCCAGCGAAGGACCAAACTCGGATGGGCAGCGTTCGGGATGGAAATCGAGGAGGGAGGCCTATGTTCAGCAGTGGACGTCTTGCGGCTGATGATGATGATGAAGTACTTCCCCAGGCGGACTCTGCAAAGTCCTATCACTACTAGGTGCTTTACGTAAACCTGGTAAAAGATTGTCATTCAGGGTGGTAACGTCGCCGGCATTCTGGTGACTCCGCTGGTGGCTTGTACTTACTTAAATACATTTTGGTGGACATTTCTCACACATAATAGGTTAGGTTATAGTCTAGCCCCAAACTAAGCAATAGATAATATATGCTTCCAGTTAAGCCACTATGACATACATTTACATTGTCATCTGCAAATCGATTAACCAGTGATTATGACATATTCTATTGAAATGTTACAATTTAAGGACCAAATATTGCATTTTTTAGAGGACGCAATTTTATCTTTGGGACATGTGTCCCAAAGTGTCCAAAAAGTTATAGGGAGTAAACTCGTAGAAAATTACATCTGCTACAAATTATATCGTTGTAATTTTTTTTGTAGGTTTGATAGTTAGAAAGATATATCGAAGAAGGCTTTTTCCAAGATGGCGGCCGGGGGACAATGGCGGCAAACTTGTTCCAAAAATAAAATTGCGTTCTCTAAGAAATGCAAAGCTCATGTCTATCAATGGACTAAATAGATTTTTCAGGTATCTATACTAAGAAGAAAACAAAACAACAATGCGTGTTTAAATTTTTTATTTCAGTATTTTTGTCATTTTATATAATTTTTTTGTCGATATATATTTTCATATATATTCATTATAATCACCTATACCTATACAATTTGAAGGTCCTTAATAAATTCTACAAGAGTCTTATCACCTAGGTGGAATAACAGTTTCATTACAAACTAGAAATCATTGAGGCGAAGCTCAGTTCAAAATCCCCAGTTGTGTTTTGATAGTTTTCGAGATGTGCATCATTTGGTGGGCTGAGAGCATCGTAAAAAATTTTAGGAAACATAACCCTAACTAGGACTTCCACCAAATATTCCAGTATCTGGTAAAGATTTTTAGAATCCCAAGACACCAAAAATCTGGATTCATCCCGGTCGCCTTTGATGACGTTATAAACAGTTTTTTTTCGGTTTTATCGCGAGTTCTAAAAAGGCAGGTTTAGGGTGAATAAAGCAGACGCAACTGTCATGGTAAAAACTCATATGTAGTCCCATTTGTGTACTACTAACTACATATTTTCATTTAAAATATTCATCAGAAGCGAGCTTTTTAGACCATCTGAGCCCGGGTGTTTTCAGCTACTAGCTATTTAAAAAAATATCCAGACAGGTGGAGGTCCTACCTTTAACCTAGTAATTTTAGTTTTATAGTACTTCAAATCTATTCTAGTAATGAGGCATTTTCAATAAGTATGCATATAAGCCTGTCAAAATAAGGTCCTTCAATTCGCGGTAGCACCAATGTTTCATTTTGTAAAATGTTTTTGACAAATTGAAACATTGGCATCACCTACGTTGATATGGAGAACTAATTTTGACAAGTCTATTTGTATCTCAAAAACGTCATCTCGAAAACTATCAAAACCCACGCCAAGGGCCAAGCTTATCGCATGTGTGGGCAAATTAAACAACAATAACGCTAAATTACCCTGAATGTGGTTTAAGAAGCAAATGTAATTGCAAATTTTTAATAAGAATATCTTGCAATTATTTTCTTGATGGATAGCAAAATGAGGATATTGAGAACAGAATAATTAATGTATTATCCCGTATTCCCCACTTATGTTCATAAGTGCAGTAGACGTTGTTGCAGTATTTGCAAAAGAACGATTTAGACAAGAATAATAGCCGTCATCTGAAGCACTAATCGGCGATAGTTACTATCCTGTTTAAACTAGACTTGTACGAAAGATTTATTTACCTACAGTTCGAACAGAGATTTGGCAAAATGGCTAAAACTTATAATGAAAAAATTTCTTCTACTTTGTACAATTCGACCGTTTGCAAGACCACAGACACAGCAAGTCCACAAGTTGAAGATGTTTTCAGACGAGACAAAAAAAAGGCGTTTTGAAGTTGCAAATATATCAGACAAACGATAATTTTCAATATCGCCATAGGTGGCGCATCAATCAATCAGAAATCTAGTAAAATATCCTAACAAAATGAAACATTGGCGCTGCCTAAGGAGAAATTGAGAATTACATTCGATCATGAACCAGATACATTTGCATCCTAAAATCTTATTGATTAAACAATAAATGTGGTAGATCACCTGCCAATTAACATAACGTTTTGAAGTAATTCTTGTGTATTGTTTTATATTGTATTTAAAATGATTATTTTTGACTTTACCAAACAATTATTTAATTTTGTTGATATTGGATGAATTGATGTATTATATGTATTGATTAATATTTTTTACTGCCATTTATTATTCACTGTGGAATCGATGATTGCTTGTTGTATGAATAAATGAATATGAAACTTATAAATAAGTTTTTACTTCATATGCAGACGCGCTATTTTTGAGTGGGGAAAAAATAATTTAACTCGCGACACAGTAACCGTTACCGACACTATCACTCTTTTAATTCGAGAAAGGCTAGATAAAAGGCAGATTAGGTCTCCATCTCTTTGTTTTTTGGGTAGACGGTGTTTTCAGTGAGTCAAAAACTGTAATAATATACAGGGTTATTGGTAATCAGCCTGCATCCTTTTAAGGGGATGTTAGGTACATTCAATTTTTTTTCTTTTAGAAAAAAAATTTAAAAAATATTTGCACGGTCTAAAATCATCGAACTCTTCGTAACAAGAGCGCGTACGCTATTTAACGCGCAAAAAAATATGTACCGAAGTGAATAAACACTAAAAAGTCGCTAAACAGTACAAAAAAGGGCAACAAAAACTAAATTTTTTGAACAAAAAAAAAACAAATTAATAAATTATATGTTGTTATTTTATATCTGTCAACTTTGTTAGTGGTGCCAATAAAGTGTGTTGTATCGTATATCTTGCAAACATCGACCGGTGGTTACCTACGGCTCGTTAAACTGCAAGCGCTGCGGAATCCTTACGAAGCCCTAACATCACAAGTAACCACAAATTCATCATTTTTTTAGCTCAAATCTGATTTTACACAGACAACCTTTAGCACTAGAAGTCTTTACAAATCCTTCTGATTTTATTAAATTTTTAATAATTTAAAATCAGATCAGGCTTCCAATGATTTAGAAAAAAATGTTTTGTTTGTTAGTGAGCATCTCATGTCTACAACTGTCTTTGTCTAAATCAGACTTTAAAACACCAGTGACTAGATGTTAGATATCTATACATTAATTAATTTAGATAGTACCTAATCATTTCTTAATGCATATTCTCTTCCCGTTATCTTAATGACACAATGGGTATAGGAATTAGTAACTTTTAATTTGGTTGTTTGGCATTAAAAATAGAATTGTTGGTCAAAGACTTGTATGTACTTATTAATTATTATCGAAAAGTATTTCCAGTTGTCCTAACAATAGCAATAAATGTGATTTATATTTTTAAGATTACCCTTGACTCCAGGTGGTCTAACCTCTAAGGAAAATGGTCTTACCTTTGATATTGATCTTTTCTTTTCACTTTAAATTATAGAGAGCAAAGCCAAAGTCAATTTAGTTAGGGGTTGAAGGCTGGAGAGAGTTTACCACCTGACTAAAACTGTCTTAGCTTTCATATTGCTCTCTTTTCTTTCCGCTGTAAATTATAGAGACAGCAATTAGCAAGGCCAAATCCGATTTAGTTAGGCGATAGAAGGACAGGTCTTGAATTTTCTAGAACTTTATATACCGCATCAGAGAAACGTAAGGAATCCGCGTCGAGCGCAGTTGTAAGGCCGTGTTTAGACTTACGTGAGGCCGCGTCGTCCGAGGACCTGCAAAAGAACCGCTGCTTACATCTAACGGACCTTCGTATAAATCGCTACGAACGCTCGCTTACCGCCATGACTGACACGCAAAGACCACTTCTATTTCAATGTAGTTAAAGATAATTTTGTCTGTTGTGTATGGTGGCGATGGTGTCTTTACCGACTCCCTGACTTATTGCTGTCTCTTTTATTTCGACTCCAGAGGCGGTAAGACAGAGAGAGCACAATAGCTATGACGTTATCAATTTTATTGTATTAGGCGCAGGACTTTATTAGCTGTTTTACAATAAGAAAAAGTTTGGAAATTTCCGTTATTTATCTGTGGTAAGTATAATGTAAGTACTGTGATCTTATCTACTTTAATTTTGGTAAACAACTTTTTGGTTTCGTAAAACCGTTCCACAAGGCTGTAAAACAACTACAGTGCTTGAAGCATGAAAAAAATATTTATATATCACTACATTCGTAATTCCTGCAGTGGAATTTTTGTTGTGGCTATGCCAGTTATGACTGTAAGCGAACAATTTTTTTTTTTACTTTTTTTTGTAATTATTAAATATTGAAATGCCTCAACTATACACTAATAATAATTAACTTACTCAGCCAAGTCGAAATACAGTTGCCTCGGCGCCACATCAAATCTAAAGAGATAAACAATTTAAATAAAAAAATATAGTTTTATATAAAAACCCCTAGATTCAATTTGAGTGAACAATGGAATTATATTGACTGTTTGAGACTGTTTACTTCTGAGTGTCTGCAAATATGGGAACAAGTATTTAACTCTACATTTTTATTCTGTTTTAATATGACATTGTTATAGTTAGCTATTACTTCTGTCTAACCATCTAATAAAACATTTTTAAAACAACAAGTAAATGCAAAATCCATCAAAAAATGTCTCAATCAGGTGTTTTTCAGGATGTTCTTAGTGCCAAAAATATTTTATAATATGGCTTAATTTCGTCAAATGTTTCACCTAGTGCCAGATGGAGAACAAGTCTATTTGCACCTTCAAAATGCTTCACAGATAGCTTTAAAATAATTTACTTGAAGTATTTTGTTAACTAATTATGTCAAAGTCAATAAATGAACATAATTTTCACACATCTGTACCACATTTGTATCATTTTGTAAACGCTTGTTTATAAATACTCAAGGCTTTTATATGCCGATGGTGATTAACTAATCTCCAAAAATGTTTTAGATAAGTAAGTCTTTTCCCTGATAATATTTCCATTTTTTAAGCTATATATAAGATTTTGTGTACCGGTTACTAAAAGGTAAAGGAAGTTTTGTACTAAAGTTAGACCAAAGTAGGCTTGATATTAAAAATTGTATTTATACCTATGCCTGGTTCTTACCACCACACAAGATTACCTAATCGATTTAAATCAAGTGTACTTCACAATCATAATGTTAGAAATACCAAGATAAGTAATCAGTCTCAAACAAATCACACTTACCACAGAACCCTAAGCGCCGGCCAACCGGACTAACACCGAATACACATTGAAAATACAGAACAGTTGCACCAAAACTAAACATTTGTGTCCGTATCACACATCACTTACAACTAGAGTCCACATGAAGGTGCACACATTTATACACTTCTACAAATAATTATCAATTCTTCATCACCCGTGAACATGGTGCATGATCTGCATCAAAATATCAAGCGGTCGTTCCGCAAACTAACCACAGTTATTTCGTAGTTATAATAATATAGTGAAAAATTACGATAGCTTAGAACAATGTTATCAATTGTCTACGTAAATTTGAGGTCTAAGTTTTATCATAATTGGTTCAAACTCCTTACTTTGATAGTGTGTGTATAACACAGTGTGATAAAAGTGCAGGTTTTTCAAAGAACTCATTAAAACTCTAGTGAGTCGAAAAACTCAATACCATTTTCATGGTGGATATTTTTGTTGTTTTGAGTCCTTTTTAGTATTAATTCGTATTATGGAATCTCTTTGTGAATTAAGACTTTAGTTAGTTCACTCTCTGATCTATAATCTTTGTGTCTTATTATTTTGTTAATATGGATTAACAAATTTTGTTATTATGTTGACGATGACGATTTATTAACATCATCATGTTTTTGGTATAACTCTTAGATCAGCAGAGCTGTGCTCTTTGTATATTGGAGAAGGATTCCATATAAACTTGTTCTTGTACTATTGTCTTGGACAATTCTCTAAACTACGACGTCATCAATTATGCATGTCTTGGGTAAGACTTCACTTTCACACTTGTTCATAAGGCAGTGTAAATCCAACACAGATAATTCCAAGTCTCATATCAAGTCAGATCCAAGTTAATATGAAACATAACTTCGTATACAACTTCTCTGATCTTCTCTGTCGTTATGCCATTAATGTGCTACAAAAGTCAGTGCACAACTAATTCCTCTCATATTAAATAAGAACTGAATTTATAATGTATTAGGATGCAATCTCTGCATTACTGACAAAACCCACAAAATTGAGACGAGACAATCCAAGTCTCAAAATGATCCAAGATCCGATTCCATAGGTCCAGCTCTTTATCCAAAACAAAATTCATCTTCAAACAGAGGCAAAGCGGCACTATCCTCAGTTTAGGTAGAAAATCACTTCGACGTATCAGTACAGCTGACACGTACATGAATCACCGTTGAGTGACACAAATCAGAATCACTTTGCGAGTGACACACACCAATACCAGTATCGAGTGTCAACTCACAGTCACTTTTACAGTCAAAAGAATTCATATCACTATAGACTGATAACAATCACTATAGACTGAAAACAATCACTATCGAGTGAAGAGTGTCCCATATCACAATCACTTTAGCACAAAAAGGTGTAATGTCTACACACGCCTGAGTTTGTTCATTTTTGGAGCGCTCCCGAATATGAACCGGTTGCGCCATTCTTCGTAATGCTACGTGCAAGCGATGGTACTCGACGTGGACGCGTTGTCGGCCTTCTCCGCGGCGGGCTTCTCCGCCAGAGGCGCGGCGTGCGGCGCCCCGTTCTGGATCGACACTTCGTACACGTTTGACGAGTTGGAGTCTTCGTTGTAGGACAGGCAGGCTACGTCGTCCGTCTGAAACGAAATAACATTTACTAACATACGTATATCGCAGCTATTGGAACATGACGAGTCCTTGCACTGCGCCTGTAATGAATAAGTCCTGTAATTTCTCATCTTCTTCTTCTCTAAACCGGAACACTGAAATGTTTGCACGTTACTGAGTTTAAAGTTTTTCACTTGTATCTGCAGATCCTACGACTGCCAATTCTTTTTTGTAATTTTTTTTTGACGTGACAATAACAAATAGTTCGATGAACGCCGGCTGCTTGCACGAAAAAATATTCCGTTACGCTCATTGTACGTTTGCGCCGCATCTATGTGTTTTGTTATGACGTTGTGACGTTAAACTATCGTCCGTAAACAAACCTACTTTACAGACAACCAAATTTTTTTCTTTTTTTTTTTATAAATTTACGCTTGACCGCCAGTACAGTACTGTAGTCCCAACACACTCGCGCTGCTCTCGGACAGGCGTTTGTTCTTCTCGACCGCCGGCTGCGCGGGCGCATCTACCTCGCGTTTGTTCTCCGACGTGGTCCGCTCGCGCTTAACGAGAGACGGGGACAGCTATTGACAGGGATATCTGCACCTGCAGTTCCTACAACTGCTAATTTTTTTTTTTTTTAATTTTTCTTTTTGTTTTTTTTTTTTTTGTTTTTAGTTTGCGCTTACGCTTGACCGATTTTTCACTTGTATCTGCAATTCCTACAATTGCCAAATAATTTTTTTTGAATGTTTTTTTAAATTTTTTTTTAGTTTAATCTTACTCTTGACCGAAATCTTTGCACGATACCGAGTTATAAGTTTTTCACTTGTATCTGCAGTTTCTACAACTGCCAATTTTTTTATTATTTTTGACTGTTTTTTTAATTATTATTTTTATTGTTTACGCTTGACCACCGGCAGTACTGTAGTTTCGCAACACTCACGCTGCTCTCGGACAGGCGTTTGTTCTTCTTGACCGCCGGCTGCGCGGGCGCATCTGTCTTGCGTTTGTTCACCGACGTGGTCCGTTCGCGCTTCACCAGAGACGGGGACAGGTATTGGTGCAGTTGTTTGCGTCGCACGTGCCGGGCCTGAGGGTGGAAAGAGATGGCATTAGATATTTCATTTCATTTCATTATAGATATTTGAAATAATATGTTACCTACGGTGAATTAATTGAAGTTAAGAATATGTTACCCACAGTGAATTAATGAAGTTAAACATATGTTACCTATCCACAGTGAATTAATGATGAGAAGAAGAATATGTTACCCACAGTCCACAGTGAAGTAATGAAGTTACAAATATGTTACCCACAGAGAATTAATGAAGTTAAGAATATGTTACCCACAGTGAATTAATGAAGTTAAGAATATATTACCCACAGTGAAATAACGAATGTGCAGTAAGTTAACGAAATGAATGAAATAGCGAAGATTGGAAAACAGACAGATGTCTTCGTGTAAATTTAAAAATAATAGCTCTCTGTTGATGAGTACGAATATGATGACCATAGAAGACTCTCGTTTTAAAATCATGCTTAAATTACAGAAAAAAATACATAGTTTACGTTGTTAACTTACGAAGAGTCAGATTGGGAGAATAAAACAATTCCACAAACCTCAATAGTCATCGCCTCACGCAGCATGTTCGTGTTCTTGGCCTGATAGTGAACTGCTTCCGTGAAAGACGAGATATCGTACGTCAGATCTACGTTCACAATGTTCTTCTCGAAGACCAGGCCGATGAACCACATCGAACAGTGGTTGGGAACTATCGCACCCTGTGGACAGAATGTTCACTATTTAAAATCATATTTTTATATAAAACCAATGTGAGGTGACGACTGGGTCAAAATACCATTCGAGTTATTCGTTCATTAGATCGATATTATGAAAAATATGGGATACTTATTTTTTGTTTTATCAAATTATAAAAAAATTCCAAAGATATAAATTATCTAACTTTTTTTTTTATAGCATAGAGTGACGAGACTAGCAGGTCATGTGCCTGATGGTAAGCAACATGCCTGCCACATAACAGCACAGTAACACGCAGCTATTGGAACATGAAGAGTCCAAATCATTACCTAGCACTGCACTGCGCTCGTCACCCAGAGATCTAAGATGTTATATCTCTAAGCCCTGTAATTTCTCTGGAAACATTGCCCTTCAAACCGGAACACAGTAATGTTTGCACATTACTGCTTGGCGGTAGAATAATTGGCAAAGGTGTGGTACTTCCCCAGGCGGACTCTGCCAAGAGTCCTACCACTACAAACTATAGACTATACCAGCCGTAACCCAACGAATTTTAAATAAAATATCTTTTACATTTTCATGGCCAGGTATTTCACGGGTAGGTAATAATAGTAATTCGAACAGAACACAGACTCACGTTTTCGTTCTGCTTGGCCTCTGTCGCCGGCTCGGGCGGCACTGCGGCACCTGGAAGTAAAGCAGTCTATTCAGCATGTTGAGGGCCCCGCCACGCGTCCGGAATCCAAACACGTTTCACGAATACAGTACTCCAATGTAATATACAACGGTTTTTCTAAATCTTATTGAACGCGTTTTTAACAGCGTGTGAAATGCCCACCTATATTTGTTTATTTATTTATATATGACTGTAATTAATACAGTATATTCAAGCAAAGAAATTGTAACGTAACAGTTATTTAAATTGAACACGTTAATTTAATGTTTCTAGTAAACTATTGGGTGACAGGCGCACAGTATTAGCTTATGCGCCTATATTTATCAGTGTTGAAATAAAACAAATTATGTTATTTAAAAATTACCGCCCAATTTTTGTTGAACAAATATCATCGAGTTTACTTTATCGTCACCGAAAGCTTTCAATGAGCTATATGTATACTGTGTATAATATATTGTCTTTTTGGGCGAACAGCGGAATGAAATGACCACAATCTATAACGAATTTATCAATTATATAATTATTATTGTTAGTTTTTGGTATAATTAAATAATTTGAGGTGGGTGTTAAATAGTACAATTTATCGACAAGTTTACTATTTATTATTCTGAAATGAATTTTCAACTCAATTTAACTCCCATAGACCCTTTTTGAACTGCGTAAAACGTGTTCACGACTTCGAACGTATGACAGGACCCTGGTAATATCTACTACAATCTCGAAGTGATCAGTAAAGAAAAGTATTTAAGGCATAAATAAAAGAATGAAATATTAATTTCATACATTATTTTTACTATGTAAGAAAATAAGACCACAGAAGCGAGTAAAAATAATGTGGTGCCATGGGACATGGGAACGAAGTTCCTTTGAATAATATAGAAGATAGAAGCGACACAATTTGCAAAAACCATTGCTCAATTTTATTATCTATGGTACGATCATCTGAAAAATAAAGTTGGCAACACTGGTTACGGGCAGTGTTTACGCCTCACTTCCGTTACATACTTGTCTTACGATTTTAGTCTCACATTTTTTTTAATTCAGTTGCGCAGCTAAATCCCTGTCTTTTTTTAATAAAGAGTGACGAGACGAGCAGGATATGTGCCTGATGCTAAGCAACATGCCTGCCACATAACAGCACAGTGACGCGCAGCTATTGGAACATGAAGAGTCCAAATCATTACCTAGCACTGCACTGCCGCTCGTCACCCAGAGATCTAAGATGTTATATCTCTACGCCCTGTAATTTCTCTGGAAACATTGCCCTTCAAACTAGAACACAGTAATGTTTTACATTACTGCTTGCCGGTAGAATAATTGGCAAAGGTGTTACTTCCCCAGGCGGACTCTCCTAGGAGTCCTACCATTACAATCCTATTTCCTCCAAGCTTGGCGTAAGAAACTTCGTTCCAACAACATGAAATGAACTACATTTCTACAATAATTAGAATCGTCTAAAGCCCGTCAGAAAAACAACAAGTCTAGTGAAACTAAACCATCCTGAATCCATATCTTGTAGTACGGAAATAACTAAATGATGTCTTACTTCCAAAGTCAAAGTCAATGTGGTTAATGTTTATAACAAAACGAAAACTGTTTCACTCAGTATTTAGTAGAAGTATTTCTGACTAGCTCACAAACTAAAAGTGCAACATTTGAAACATGTTACGTACCCATGATCGATGAGTATTTTGATATCTCTAACCGCCGTATCACACAAGAACGCAGTAAATTAAAAAAACTCCCGACTCAATTATTTCAAATTTGCAAGCAAATACCCATTATGCTTTCTACCGCAGCTAAGAGGTGATAACTTGGAACGGCTAAACCGATTTCGATGAAACATAGCTAAGAATATTCAATATAAATTATTAACCTTTCAACCAAAAAAATAACAACCAAAATCAGTTTGGTAGCTAAGACGTCACAGACAGACACACACAACCACACACAGACTGATACATCATACTTACAAAACGCCATCGTTTTTGCGTTGCGAGGTTAAAAATAAAACTAAACTTATAACTAAACCAGAATAGAGCTACTATTCTGTCCGTCTATGTTCGTTTAACATCACACTATTCGAATATTTCAAACGGAATTGACCTTACTCAAACGTGAGACAATTATTTGGCTTGGGTGAGCTTTGAGTAAATTATATTGACTTTTAAGATGGTTGAAACAAAAGTATTCAGTATTAGGAATAAATATTTAACATAATATATATTACACTAGCAGCGCCGCGCGGTGTTTCCCGCGTAGTTCCCGTTCCCGTTGTTTTTTTCTGGATAAAAAGTAGCCTATGTGTTCTTCCAGACTATAATATATCTGTGTTCTAAATTTCAGCCCGATCCGTTCATACGTTAGGACGTGATTGAGCAACAAACATCCAAACATCCATACATTGACATTTATAATATTAGTAGGATTTGATCAATTAATTACAGTATTCATGTTTAGTTTGTAATAAATAAATACAGGCAAAACGAAAAATACAAAAAAAAAACATAAAAGTTGTAATTTTATTAATTTGTCTGTATCACAAAGAGTTTCTATCTATCTATCTATAAAAAAATTGGTCCAGCCGTTTTTTACTTATAGAAGGCGTAACTAACACATCTTAATTTTATATATACTAGTAGCCCGTTCCAGCTTCGCTCAGGTTACGTCATATAATAAAATAACAATTTGCAATAAAAAAAAACTACCCTTTCTCTCAAGTTGTACCAAATTACACATAATACCCCGTTTACATGATTCCAGTCCAGCGACCGAATCCAGCGCTGGATTGCTTACTGGAATAATGGAGACCGGCACTGGAATGCACTGGCACTGGATTGATGCATTCCAGTGCCGGTCTCCATTATTCCAGTAAGCAATCCAGCGCTGGATTCGGTCGCTGGACTGGAATCATGTAAACGGGGTTCAAACGCCAACTCTCGTGAATATTGATTGACTAAGTAGTAAAGAGTTCACTGGGACCAAACATCAGTCTATTAAATCATACAGTCGTTCAACGAACCCGTCTAGACGGGGCAAAAGTGTGGGGCGTGCGGGGTGAGACACGGGAAGCGCGCTCCTGCGTTGCCTACATTACAATGTTAGTATTGCAGGAGCGCGGCTCAGAGCTGACTTCTATCGTATGTTTTAATTTTATTTTGGTGCCACGTTTTTAAAATTGCGACAACCCTACCCGTGTCTAGACATTATCGGAGTTTCTCCCCAGATCAAAGTCGATGAACTACTCGTAGTATTTCTTTATACTGTGAGTAAGCCACTGGATTTTTGTAAATTAAGATGTACCTAATATTTTCGAGTGCAGATTAAAATGTATCACTCACCGGGTGGCAACGCCAGTGGCTGACCGTTGTTCGTGTGCAGCGGTACACTGTTGTAGCACTCGGGATTCACGTGTGCTATGGTTATGTTCTGATTCCGCTCCAAGTTTGCTATTGAAAAAAAAAATACATGTCAATAAAATGTAATTTTATCCGTAAAACACTAAGCGACACCCGGGCGCCACGTCGACTTTACACCTTATTTTCAGATGTTTAAGGTGTAAAGTCAAACGGAACGCGGCGACCGTGCATCCTTTGCGCCCAGGCACCGCTTTGTGTTTAACGGGTTAGAACAGAAGTTTGTAGTCTTATCTGTCTGTTAGCATATCTCCGTGATCATCCAGTGAAACAGCTCGTCGATTTTAGTGCGAAAATGAACGTGGTTAGTACACATTTTTAATTAAATCAAAAGAAAAAAACAATAGAGAAAAAAAACAAATGAATTACGGTTTAAAAAACACGAGTACAGATAGTGCAATCCACGAAGACGCGCCCCACTATTTCTCCTAACCGTTTATAGTATACTAGCTGACCCCGCAAACGTTGTTTTGCCTTAGTGAACAACCCTTGTCACTTAGGGGTATGAAAAATAGCTAGTAGCCGATTCTCATACCTACAGAATATGCGTATAAAATTTGGTTAAAATCAGTAAAGCCGTTTCGGAGGAGTAAGGAAACAAACACTGTGACACGAGAATTTTATATATAAGATGTGTGCAAGCTTCCGTCAATGTTTGAGTGTTATCGGTACACACTAATTACCTATGAATGCACACGCACACTACAATGACTGGTGAATGGTTCGCGAGTGACGCTCGGAGCAAACGCGATTGGTGGAAACGAAAATTGGTGGGGCGCGTCTTCGTGGATTGCACTATCTATAAATAGCTGTATAAATTTGAATTTGGAATACCTAACCAAAGAGGAGATATTTAAAATCAAAATAGCTAGTATGACAAAACACCAATTTCATATAATATGTAAGGATAGGTCCTTACATATGAAATTGGTGTTTTGTCATATAATGATACAATAGAGCATTTATTTGGAAAATTTAGCATTAAATGATATCAAAAATGTACGAAGCCATAGATGTTGCATGTATAGAAAAAAATATATTCCCTACGGGAGTAGGGGGGACACCCTACTTTCCTAATCCAAATCACATGTAAAAAAAATGCAGTAATAGGAACTAGAAATGCCGATAGCAGTGAAAACTTATAACTCAGAATTTGATAGCTCACTTTGGAAACTACGCGGCTGAAACCTGAGGGGGTGGCTATAAGCATGGCCATGTATAAATGCTGACACATTTCTAGATGGCCATGGTCCCGAGTTTACCCGAAGATTTCTTATCATTCCCGAGCCTGACGCTAGAATTCAATTTCCAGCCCACGGAAAATCTGTCTGTGGCGCGCCAAAAAAAGTTTTCACTTCAAAAATACACCCGAATTGATAACCTCCTCCTTTTTGGAAGTCGGTTAACCCGTCAGTTGAGACTCATTTTAAGACAAATTCTATTTAATTGATTTCACTAGTTCAGTTTTTTTTGTACTGCTACCGCAAAAATGTTTAGATGATAAAGCTTCACTTATGTTTTCTCAAATCGAACCTAAAAATTCTTGAGGGTAGATTCATTTTTCTTTTTTTTGTTCACATGATGAGTCATATCCGGCGCTGAGCCCATATGGGCTCCCCTGCCGCTTGACGGGATAAAAACGCATGTAAAGACTTACTGGTGAGATGACGGATCCGGCTCTCGATGAGGCCGCACCATTGAAGTTGTTCGTCCGCCGTGGCCGAAGACGCTAGCAGCACTATGAAATGCTTGTAACGCGAGAAGAAGTTCGGGGCTTCGAATAAACGATCCCACGGGCACTTGCCCAGCATTATCTCGTCCGTTATTGCCAGACCTGGGGATGAAAAATTTGAAAATTTTGAAAAAAAAATTAAATTTAGGAAAAAACTGAGAGCTTGAATTTTTTTTAGGATATATCGATAGAAACTCTTTATCATCCACAATACCAAACATAAGAGAGACGTACTTCTTAGCATTCCATGGATTCACCGTGCGGGTGCCGGGTCCATCGTGTGGCAGAGAGAGAAATCTCGAATAGACCCCAAGACTTGTGACTCGGGCGTAGGTTTAAAAGGGGCCCCTTATATTGACGTACGTCAACACTCACCGTCACTACTCGTATTTCTCTCCCTGCCCAGCCAAATCCGATATGATCCTACTAGTGCAGCTTTAGATACTCGTTCTAGTATAGAACTTACTGCACTTCTGGACAATCCAAGGTCTTTAAGCAGGTTATAGAGAGATTTTGCTGGTATACCTCTCGCTCCTACTTCTATAGCGTATAAATTAACTACATAGCCATTTTTTTTTTTTTACTATAACATAATTTATTTTTTCTCCGAAAATAAATAGAAACCGACTTCTTAAAATTAAATTTCATCAAATTCAAAAGGAAGCAACCACTATGTCATCAAGGTATAAAAAAGAAATTTTAGTTGTTTTTTTTGTTCATATTTCAAAAAGCACTGCACCGATTTCGATAAAAAATATTTATGGGACCACACCCTTAGATAAAGAACCGCGCGGAAAAACCTAATCTATTTACTTATTCTTTATCTATGCTTCATAATTTTTTGTTTGCGAAACAAAAGAAAAATATGCGTACAATACTTTTTAATAGTCTGAATAAAGGACTAATTGCATTAGACTTTAGCAATATAACATACCCAGTCTGAATTCCTCCATGATGACGGTTCTTGTTGACAGCGACACGTTGAACGTGGAGTTTTGCTGAGGGTACGCTGGTGTGATGATCGGCATGAGGTGGAACCGGTCTGATACATTCACCTGTAAGAGTTAATTTTAATATTAAATACACGTCACCACGTGTATTTAATATCATGGGACACCAGGGAAGAATGAAATTCCTTCAGAGAAGCAACACAATTAGCAAAAAAATATAGCTTAATTTTATTATTTATGGTATGTACGATCAACTGAAAAATAAAGTTACTGTTCACGGCCCCAGAAATAATAATATAACTTACTCGAGGATCCCAAACCGGAAATTTCAAGTTGACGGAATCGGGCTGCTTCAACAACACAGGCTGGGGCCACTTCCATTGACTGAACACGAGAAAGAACTTGTGGACCAATGTCGCTGGCAGCGCATTGGGATACAACTGGCAAGTACGGGCCACCAGCATGGCCCACGACACTCCACCCAGGTAGCCCAACGTATTGGAGTATATCCCGTGACCTGGAAATAAATAAAATAATAGGGCTTGGATATATTTTTATTGTGGTAGTACTTCGCAGAGTCCACCTGGGGAAGTACCACACCTTTGCCAGCTATTCTACCGTGAAGCAGGAATTTGCAACCATCACTGTGGGGCAGTTTGAAGGGAAATGTATCCAGTGAAAATACAGGGCATAGAGATAAAACATCTTATATACAGAGTGATGTGCACAGTGCAGTGCTAGGTAATGATTTGGACTCTTCATGTTCCAACAACTGCGTGACACTGTGCTGTTATGAGCAGGTGTATTGCTTATCATCAGGCAAATATGATCTAATACCACCTTGCCCTTTTTTCTATCGGAATGCTCGTAGCTCGAAAAAGCTACATCGTTTCATGGTTGATGTTCCCAAGACACGAACGAAGAGATTTGACTCTACTTTTGTGATAAGAACATTAAGCTGTGGAATGCGTCGCCTGAGTGGGTTCCATCTTTGTGTCTTCAAATCGAGAGTGAATCGGTTTTTTCAAGGTAAACACGTAGACCGCATCGTCGCTTAACATCAGGCGAGATGGCGGTCAAATAAAATTTTATAATAAAGTAGCCAAGTGCGAGTTGGACTCGCCCATGAAGGGTTCCGTTGCAGCAAGTAACATAATATACATAGTACACATAGTTCTTGTAGTTCGTTGTAACTTTGATCGAAGTTTCAATAATAGTGTATATATGACGTACTAAAAAAAAATTACTCATCAGATCGAGTTCAAACTAATTTTCGTTGGTAGTTTACATGGTAATGTACATCATATATTTTTTTTAGATTTTTCATTCTCTTACTTTAGAAGTTAGAGGAGGGGGGGGCACACATTTTACCACTTTGGAAGTGTCTCTCGCGCAAATTATTCAGTGTAGACGAAAATAATTTTAGAAACCTCAACATCATTTTTGAAGACCTATCGATAGACATCGCACACGTGTAGGTTTGATGAAAAAAAAATTTTTGAGCTTCAGTTCTCAGTATGGGGGACACCCCTAATTTTTGTTTTTTTTTAAAAACTTGTGTAAAAATCTTAATGCGGTTAACAGAATACAAATACAAATACAAATACAAATACAAATCATTTATTGATAACACAAAGTTACAAGTCAATTTAATGTTGTCACTAACACACGGTAGTGTGTGTGAGAGATTGTATACTTATACATTTATTAATAATTATAAATAAAAAATTATAATAATTATAAAATTCAATTAATACAGGTAAAATTAAAAACATATTTTGGTATTATTTATTAACAGTCTGGCAGCTTCATTAAATCGTCAAGGGCATAAAAAAGGTGCCCATGCAACCAATCTTTTAACTTTCGTTTAAATCCCGCGGCGGAAGGTGCGTCCCGTACAACCGTCGGCAGGCGGTTGTATATCGCGGGCCCTCCAACATAGACCGACCTCTCAGACTTACTCAACCTGTGGGGGGGAGTGACTAGTTGGTGTCGTTTTTTGTTACTCCTTAAATCAACGTTAGGGTTAATACCCCTCCGCTGGAACGACTCTATGTTTTTCTGCACGAACATACAAGTTTGAAAGATGTGTTCACAGGGAAGCGGCAAAATACGGAGTTCTTTGAAGAACTCAACACATGAAGTGTCGCTAGTGGCGCCAACCATTGCTCGTATTGCTCTCTTTTGCATTACAAACACTCTTTTGTAGTCCGCAGCGCGGCCCCACAGCTCCAGCCCGTACGTGATGTTGGAGTGGACGGTCGCGAAGTAGCAGGAGCGCACGACGTCGCGGGTGGCGGTGGCCGCGAGCCGCCGGAGCGCGAAGCACGAGCGGCTCAGCTTCCCGCACAGCTCGTCGATGTGCTTCTCCCACGTCAACGCGCCGTCGATGTGGAAGCCTAGGAGTTTCGTGCTCCGGACTTGTTGGAGCGCGGTATTGCCTATAGCTACCGAGAAATGGTTGGCTGTTTTACCATTCAAGTTAAATGTTAGGAAGCATGTTTTTCCTAAGTTAAGGGCCATACCGTTCATGCTGAACCATCGGTTAAGGTCATTAGCTACTTGATTTAGTACTTCCTCCAATTCCAGAATTGTCGGTGCAGAGATCACCGCAGCGACATCGTCCGCGTACATATATACCTCAGCATTTTTAATTGCGCAAGGAAGGTCGTTTAGGAGGATACTAAACAGCGTGTTCGATAGACAGGAGCCCTGCGGGACGCCCAGGGTACTCGTTAACTCAGCGGAGACGGCACGACCCCGGTCCCCCACCACGACCTGCGTCCTCTGCGACATGAATGAGGATATCAGAGCCTGGGCCGGGCCGCGGATCCCGTAGTGCTCCAGTTTGTTAGCAATGAGCGAGTGGTCGGCGGTGTCTCGGCGCGCGAGAGATCACAGCAGAGCAGGGCTACGTGCCGGCCCTCCTCGCGCGCGCACAGCACGCGCCGGACCACCTCGCGCACCAGGTCGGTGGTGGCGCGCCCGCCGCGGTACGCGTACTGTCTCTCCGATAGAAAGTTACGATCCGCTACGAAATTTAGTAACCTTCGGTTTAGGCCAACTTCGAGTACCTTACTCACGGCGGGAACCATTGATATCGGGCGATACGATTCGAGGTCGGATTTTTTACCCTTTCCCTTGTAGACGGGGCAAATTTTGACTTTTTTGAGCGCTGCGGGGTACACACCCTCACGAATACTCATGTTAAATAAGCTGCTGATTACAGGTGCTAGCGATATCATTGCGGTTCTGAGCACCTGCGCCGATACGTCATATATATCAGTGCTCCTCTTCGCCGCGATACGCTTGGTAGTTATTGTGCATATTTCGTCGGGTGTGAAAGCCTCCAGTCGGAGGGACATCTCGCACGGTGGTGTCTCGCTCTCGAGCGCAGCCCGCGCCCGCGAGCAGTCCGCCGCGGGGGCTCCACACCCGCTGGCGGCCGAAATGAATACTCGATTAAGCGCCTCCACTGCTTCACTTTTGGTAACGAACGCCTGACCGTTTTCGTCGCGCAACACGTCTGTGAAGTCGATTCTCTCGCAAGTATTACGACCCAACTCCGAATTAATAACTCGCCACATGCATCGGGGGTTCGCTTCGATAATTCTGGAATAGTATGTCACGCGCTTCTCTTTTAATAAAGATCGGTATCTGCTCGAGAGCAGTTCGCATTTACTGCGTAGCTCGTCGTCGTTTGGAAATAAGCTATTTAATCGCAGTGTTTCATTCACTATATATTTGAGGCTGTGGATTTCTGAGTCAACCCAATGTCGACTTTGAATGGCTGGTTGCATCTTTAACGGGAAGCAGGCGTTATGTTTGTCCATCAGAATATTGATTATGCACTTTGCCAATGAATTGCAATCACCGTTATATTTATGAACAATTGAGGTCCAAATGACCGAGTCAAGACAGGCCCTGAAATTAGCTACATTAGCCGCCGAGTAGCGGCGGACGGCGCGGTGCGCCGGCGCTGTCGCCTGGCACTGCGAAATGACGAGGCGCTGGGCCGAGTGGTCGCTGAGCCTCGTGTCTACCGCGGTCACGCTGGTGACGCGGTCCGAAGGAAAGTTTATATAGACATGATCTAGGAGCGTACTACTTCCCCCTTCCACTCTCGTAGCGACTGACATGGTTTGTATGAAATTGTAGCTCGCTATGATGTCAAGTAGGCGCTTTTTGGCGCTGGATTTCCCTAATAGGTCGATATTTACGTCTCCCATAATGACACAATGCATTCCTTCATCCGTCACCTTACAGAGAAGATTCTCAAAAAGTTTGAGGTAGTCTGAGTGGTCGGTCAAGTTGGAGTGGTAAATACCCACTACGAGTAAATTGATGTCCAACAGTTGGACGGCGCACACATCGAAAATTTGCTCACTGGATAGATCGCAATAATCCTGCCTATTAACCGCCCTCATTTCCGAGCGCGCGTAAACACAACTCCCGCCGTGCGATATTTGTTCTCTACAGCTGAACGAGATAAGATTGTAGTTACATAGTGTAACGGATATTAATTGATATTTTCGGAGCCAGTGTTCCGAAAGTATAATAATGTCGCAGGTCAATTCCTTAGTCAACAGCGCTTCTAATTCTTTCGTCTTATTGGTAATACATCGAATATTTTGATGACAAATCGTTAATGTCGGGTTACGGTTACGGTTAGGCAGGGAGGGGCTCGCCCGCGGCGGCGGCGGCGCGGGCGCGGGCCGGGCCGCGCCGGGGCCGCCGGCCGCCGCCCGCTCGAAACCACTCACTGACCTCCGTATTAGCCGGCCAATTCTCCGCGGACATGAAAAACTCAAAACAATGTTCCGGCACCAATAAGGCGAAAGATGAGTAGTGGTTGTGAGCTAGCTTTAATTTTTCTACGTGATAGTTATCGCACTGCTTCTTCTTTGTCATGTATCGTTGAATAGTATCCGCGGTCGTGTCCGGTGCGAAGAAACAGGCGTGTATTTTTCTTGCACGTCCCACGGTTTTCAAATCGTCGTCAATCGTACCACTTCCTCTAACCACTGTACGTTTCCTCGGGCCGTGACTTCTCTTCGGTCGCAGATACGAGACCTTTTCCCACCCGTCCTTGTCGGGGTTCCCAGTGGATGCCGCAGTGTCGTCACCTCCGACTCGGCGGGGGGTCCGGCTAGTGCTAGGGAGGGCATCACTCGAGGCGTCCGACCGCGGCGCAGGCGGCCGGGGACTGGCGCGCGCCGGGCCGGGCGCAGGCGCGGGCGCGGGCGCGGGTGCGGCGGCGAGGGACGGCGGAGGCGCCGGCCGGAGCGTGACGCGCTCGCCGGCCGGCGCGCCGGGCCGCGGGCCGGGCCCGGGCGCGGGCGCCGGCGGGGGCGCGCGGCGTGCGGCGGCCGTTGCCGTGCCGGTCAGTTTTGTAGCGGGGTCTACCCCCTTGTCAAATTTTAATTGATTAGCGTCAATTTTTTCTTCAATTTTATCTACCTTTTCACGTAGTATCTTGATTTCCTCGAGAACTCTGTTCATTTTCAGTTCCATTGGAGCAACGAACTTAGCCAGGAGCTTCTCCAAAGATTCCAGGGTTGATTTGGACATTTTCGATTTTCAATTTAGATGCGCTTACTGTTACGACCGCTCTGCGCGAGGGTGGACGGCGCAATGAATATATGAATGAATACATCTACTTACCAAGTTTCAACAGTGTAGTTCTCATAGTTTCGGCAAAAAGTGGCTGTGACATACGGACGGACAGACAGACAGACAGACAGACAGACAGACATGACGAATCTATAAGGGTTCCGTTTTTACGTTTTACGGAACCCTAAAAAGTTAAAAAAAAATGTCATCCCGTCACTATAGGTAGGTACACTGTAATTAAAAAAATATTAAAGACGTTAGCATATTCTGATGTACTGCAGTACAAAGTGACAAGTAAATACTCACGCTTAGCCCACAGTTTAATCGCCCGAAGAGTAAGTCTAAAATTGTCTATGTTGGGCACGAGACGCAAGATTTCATCCGTCACCCGGCAACCGTTGAGGGACCGCACGCTCTTCTCGTCTAAGTTTTTGAGGAGCATATCGTCTCGAAGGTCGAAAGAATCTATAAAAAAAATAACATACACAATAATCGTAAAAGATATCCTACTAATATTATCAATGTCAAAATTTGAATGTTTGTTGCTCAATCACGTCGGGCTGCCTAAACGGACCGGGTTGAAATTTGGAGAGCAAACTATAGTCTGGAATAACATATAGGCTACTTTTATACCGGGTAAATAACGAAAACGTGAACTACGCGGGCAAAACCGCGAAGCGCTGCTAGTACAAAACATTGTAAAAAATAATTAGCTACTTGTTAATAATACGTACAATTTAATTATTTTTTTTAATTGTAACTATGTTGTACTTGCAACTTTAAAAAAAAACTAGGTACTACAAAATTGTCATACAAAAATGTTTTTTTAAATATTATCGAAATAAGATTAAAAAAGACAGCTAATGAAAATAAATTTAACTTAAATTGATATTGATGTTTAGCATTGAGTGTTGCTTTTACTTACCAGGTATTTCCTTGAGGGCCAGTCGAGCAAACAAGAGATCGATTTCTATTCCGTCAAAGTTCATTTTTATTACTGGCACGAATGCGTTCTCTACTGCCCGTAGGTCTTTGACCTGCAACAATTACATAAATACATACATATGTATTGCTTTATTCACAACATTGAAAGATGATCAGTAAATATGATATCACATTTCATTATCACATTACCCCATAGGCTTTTTGAAGTGATCAATTCTTATGGGAGGGTAAATCGTTACGTAACGCGTTACGACGCCATACTGTCTAGCTTCCCTTTCTCTCACGCATACGACAGCGGTAGGCAGACTCCTCCCCTCTCATTCTAACCCACAGCGCGTATTTCGGACGGACGCCCCAGTCATATACGTGTCGAAACCTTCTTATTAAATTTAAGTAACACCTTAAGCTTGCGAGTCAATTTGAGTGCTTCTAACTTGCTTCTGAATTCAGTCGACTAACCTTTCCTCTAAATTCAGTTACTAAATTTATCCAAGTGTAATAAGTCTAGTTATGACTTCTGTCAGGCGTCCGGTAACGTACACATTTTTTTAATATTCGGTACTTTACCTGTGGTTGATGTTTCAGTAGTTCATAGAATGACTGGAAGTAGTCGCTACGATCGATATGCCGGGGTGCGACGCATAAAGCGTCTATGTCGGCGCCTCGGTGGTGTACCTGGGACGACATACACTCTCAATAAATACAAATCTTTATTACCAGGAAATATCAATCGGAACCAGATTACAAAAATACTTAATTTTATTTACAGAAGAAAATACACATAGTCCTAGACTTGGTCTTTGCCCCCACACTAGGATCGGTGGCCTGGAAGCCAGAGAACTAAAGTAGAAACACCTAAAAAGTAGTAGGGGTACCTAAAAATGCTGTTGGTCTAATAAGAAAGAATATGTAAAAGATAATGCCTATCACTAGTAAAGAAGATGGAGGAAGGACGGTTGGCAGAACAATTTCAGCCATTTGATGTTAGAATTGACAATGAGAAGATCTTCAGTGTTACAGGTCGTAATGAATTGAAGACATATGAAGGCCATTAAAAAGGCAGTAGTTTGTTATGTATTATGTGTTTTAATAGTAAAAGAAGAGTAAAGAACACAAATAAAAGGAAATGCATAAAGCCTACTCCAATCACGTGCGGGTAAAGGTAAAACAGGCAAGACATTTCAGTCGATTTTAAGTCAAAACTTGCCCAAAATCAATAGCAAAAATGGAGACATGGAGCTGAATCATACTTTTAATGTATTTATTCATTGATCTTCTCCTAATCCAATATTTGTTTAAAAAAATCACCCATATGACTAGCTAATTTTTAAACAATTAAAAATTGATTCTTTTGACACCTGCAAAGACCTTAATTTGACATTGTTCCTTAATTTAACAGCAAAAGGTAACTTACCCCAAGGCGATACGACCCGAAGGTGTAAATGTTGCCCCCCACGGTTTCAGCCACGTTTAGGGGCATATTTTTCCTCATAGACTCGTCCCGTATCCATTGGCGCACGATGCGGTGCAAGGCACCCAGCACTTCCATGCGGTGGTGCATTTCCTGGTCCGATTCAAAGACTCCAAACGGCTCTAATGCATCTTTCAGTTCATTGGTTTTCTCAATGTCAATGGGTTTTGGACCTTTGAAAAAACAGAGAATATGGTAAGTGTCTATTTAATTTGGTTTGTGATCGAAATCTATTGTATTTATAGATGTCATTGGATGAAATGATAGATAAATGGGAGGATTCATAAGCAGCCCAGTAAACAATCCTACTGGACTCTTCTGTCCTTCTCGGGCCTTCTCTCGCAAGGAGGCCATAAACCAACACGGTGGCCCAGTGCAGGTTGGTGGATGACGCATGCAGGTTGGTGGATGACGCATGACCTCGAAAAATGCTGGAACCATGCCGGTTTCCTCACGATGCTTTCCTTCACCGCTTTCTAAGCCAGCGGCATTACGCACATGACTTCGGAAAGACATTAGTGCGCGTGGGATTCGAAACAGTTGCTTCGAATCGCCAGTCACTGTTCTCTCGGCTAAAAACCAACTGAAAGTGGGATTAAACTACGTAAAGATACATACCTGCTAAGGATATAGCAGAGGTCATGCCCAAAGTCTTTAAGTTTTGCTGGTTCTGATGCTCATTGCTCTTGTGCTGATGAGGCAGCATATTTGTGTGAGAATATTGCGCTGCGGGCCACATCTTGAGTTCTGATGGATGCTACTTCTCCAACGATCTCTTATCACTATGGGCGCCTCAAACGACGCGTTTAACTCATCGGGTTGATGTCTCTCCCGGCGCAACTGTTGGGTCTCCTGATGATTCTGCCAAAAAAATAAGATTTGTTTGTCAATTTTGCTCAAATACACAGGTGATATTCTAATGCTAATGGTAGGGGAGCCCACGATGCTAAATGGGGATTTACTCGAGCGTCGTAGAGACCTATTGGGATGCAAAGCTTAGATGATTAGAAGAAAAAAATATTAAATGATATATACCTTTACATCGGTGGGGGAAGCGGATAGATTTTTAAATATGTAAAAAAAAATGTTGTATGGACATCCTCGAACGCGTCAGATATTGATAGCATTAATGCCTTACGTATTTTTAATAATGTACGTATGTTAATCTGACCGTTTGCATGATACGGGTGGTTGTATTTAAGGGTTGAAAACGAAAAAAAAAAAAAATATCGAGGGCGTCAGATTTTCTAAGGGAGTGTTGAGTGCACCAAAAAAAAGCTCTCATTCACTAATCTGACGATTTCGATGGGACGCAAACTCGCGGCCATTTTCATAATGTGCAAAAAATTCGCCATTTTGAAATACTCAAGCGCGTCAGATTAAGATATATATGGTTCATCTTTATGTTCTAAACGTACTGTCTCATAATCTGACGATTATAGAGGCATTCGCCTGATCTGACAAAAAATAAATCTTATTTTTTTTTAGATTTATCAAAATTTCTCAGAATCTCTCCGTCCGAATCGATTTAAATAAACAGGGAATCTAAGTTTGGCGAAGCCCTTTCGAATGGCACCAACCGCGATGAAATCTGTTCAACCGTTCAAAAGTTATAAGCGATTCACATACTTACACACACATACATAAAGACAGTGACTACCTCGCGGGGTCAGGAGTCAGGGAAGCTTCCTATGACCTTAAAACGTCAAGATCTGATGAAAACTCGATTTTCGCAAAACGGGGTAAAACCAATAACTTCCCGAATTGTTTAAAAATTTTAATTTTTCTTAGCGGCAAGTCAAAAATTTTCTTTTTTCTTTTTTTAAATCATTGAACTAAGTAATCTAAACTTCTAAACTAAACTTCTAAGTAATTGAAAAGCTCAGGAAATAGCATGCAAATAAATAAGTGTATGCTTTTTTAGTAGAATACGTGTATTTATACAAAAATTACTTTTAATTTATTTTATAATTTTTTTTAACGTTTTTCTTATTTCGGCTAGCGGAAATCGTCAGATTATATATTTTTCATTATTCTTGAATTATTTCCTTCAAAATAAAAAAAAAATTTGCTACGCTCGAGAATGTCGAGATAACGTTTTTTTTTTTACAACTTTGTTGCCCTCCCCTTTTTTTACGTCACTCTCAAATTGTCAGATTAGTGGAATATACACTTTTTAGGATGTAATTAACTCACCCTACCTTAATCTGACGCACTCGAGAATTTCTGATGGTCAATTTTTTTTACTAATCTGATCCTGTATCCTTCACGGGCGGCCTTATATATGGGCCTCATGTTTTGTGGAGGTACTTAACCGGGTACAAGGTATCCCCCTGTATATTAATCTGCCGCGGTTTAGTAAATTCCGAAATCCCCGATTGGGCTCCCCTACTATAATGTTAAAAAATATTTATTTAGAACATTAGTTTTATATTTTTTTTCGAAGAATTTAATTAATCTTAGTACACATAAATTACGCAAAACGTTCTTTGTCGGGGATGAACTTCTAAACTACTTAACAGATTTTAATCAAATTTGCACACCGTGTGCAATTTGATCCAACTTTTTTTTTTAATTAAGAGTTACCAGACGAGCAGGACATGATGATAAGCAACATGCCTGCCACATAACAGCACAGTGACACGCAGCTATTGGAACATGAAGAGCCCAAATCATTACCTAGCACCGTACTGCGCACGTCACCCAGAGATCTAAGTTGTTATATCTCTAAGCCCTGTAATTTCTCTGGAAACATTGCACTTCAAACCGGAACACAGTAATGTTTGCACATTACTGCTTGGCGGTAGAATAACTGGCAAACTTTACCTTAAACATGTAAAATAAAAGTCTTGCTCTAGGTAGGATAGATTTGTGCCACACAACTTCTACTCTAGGCTGGAATTTAGTAGACAGTCGAGAACACCTGAGCCGGAGACCAAACATTGTAAAAAATAAAAAGTGCTTGCAGAATGGTGAAAATTACTTTACAACCTATTTATTCTCAGATCTACCAAATACACAAAAATTGGCAGACCCATTTCGGAGGCATACAGCCTAAAAATTATAACATGACATTTTTATACATATCTACAAATTGAGAAATTGAGAAATTTTATTGATATTTCAATCAAGAAATATCTAATTAAAAAGAAGTAATAAAAGATGCATAATAACTTAAAAAGTTAAAAAATGTGAATGCTGGCATCCTCATCACCAAATGAATGTGATATATTTTAGACATCTTAGTATGAAAAAAAAATATAGCTCCCAAGGGAACATGACCATTTGAACATGTTAGTAATTTGGGGTGTGCGGTTAAGAAATTATGTTTCACATGATATGTTTCGATTTTATTATTATTATTAAGGATAATTAAGAATTGTTTGTAGTAGTCTAGTAGTAAATATGTTTCTAATGATATAGCTGATACTACTTAACGATATTGATAATAAATGAATTAAACATTAACACATTTAGTGCCGACGACTCGCCTGGCGAGTCGACTTAAATTTCGTTCATGTGCCGGCGACTCGCCTGGCGAGTCAATGTTTTTCGCCAATATTTCCGAAAAGCGTCCATATTTTCTACTGAAAATCAAAATGTATACTTAATAAAAGCTAATACAAACATTTACACTGTGGCTCGTTTGTATGACTAGTTTTATAATTTAAGAAAAAAAACGCATTCGACAATGCCTAGAACTCGCTAGGCGAGTTCACTGACGCTGGTCCTCAACCTTTTCTTTCAAAACTCAAAAAAATCAAATAGAAGTTGTAGGAAACGTAATGATTCTGTAACGTTTTTTCGTAATTTTTCTCAAATCACGAAAAAACTTTCTTATACTACAACAAAACTACTCTACGCGCATGTATTCGTCTATTAATTTTAAAGTCGGTTATTACTTTGTGAAACCATAAAAAGAAAACGTAAACTGTCGTCCATCAAGTTTAAAATTATAAAATAAAATAAGTTGGTTGGTATTTTTGTAATCTAGAGGGCCTTATGGGTTTTATTCATGATTTTTAAAAAATTCAAAATACCGAAAAACCGTTACTTGCAATTTCAATCCTGGTTTTTAGAATTCGGTCATACGCTGTCGGTAACGAGGAGCGAGATAAGGATGCAGGTCGTGATCTAAAAAAAAATAACTACGCAGAGTTTATTACTTTGTAAATAGGCGCACCCTTTGTTGCGGTTATCGACCAATTTATTTATTTTTTGGCATGATTTATCATGTGAACTATTAGTTATTCTACCGCCAAGCAGTAATGTGCAAACATTATTGTATTCCGGTTTGAAGGGCAATGTTTCCAGATAAATAACTGGGCTTAGAGATATAACATCTTAGATCTCTGGGTGACGAGCGCAGTGCAGTGCTAGGTAATGATTTGGTCTCTTCATGTTCCAATAGCTGCGTGTCACTGTGCTGTTATGTGGCAGGCATGTTGCTTACCATCAGGCACATGTCCTGCTCGTCTCGCCACTCATTATTTAAAAAAAAATTAAAAAATACTAAACTACATATAAAAATACAAAATTTAACCTCAAAAATAGAATTATACCCAAAGATTTACAATCCCTGCATAAATTACGTAAAATACTTACATCTTTTTTTATTTGATGGGTTTTCAGCCATTTTTATACGTGGAAATACACTAAACACTTGCCAAACTATTTTTGATACCAATATAAACGTTGTAGAGACTTCGACGGCCACAATATTAACAAATCATTAAGTTTACCTATATATTATGCCAGTGAACTCGCCTAGCGAGTCCATTTAAATTAGAATGCAGTGCCAGCGACTCACCTGGTGAGTCCATAATAATATTGGTGGCACCCCAGAAGAAATTAAAAAATCATAGTGGCAGTGAATGAGTTAATAAGCATTCTTTATTTGCTGCAACTCTACAAGCATTATCAGCATTTTCTGTAAGTTCGATGGCGTCGTCCTACTGATACTTTTTTACACTGTTTCAATACAGCCAATAACATGACAAATTGCTTCTTAATTTATATAGCTCATTATTATACAGTGTAAACTCTTTATAACGTTATCCTTTATAACGATAAACTCCCTATAACGTTGGAGTGAGCCCAAGTTGGTTGGTTTGCGTTAAAACTCACATATTGAAACACTCTTTATAGCGATACGCCATTCTCTATTACGAAGAAATGTATTCATATTTTTAGACAGTAAATATTTATTATCGGTATTATTGTTTTTGTTATGTTATCAGGTAACAAAAGACTTTGAAGCTCCGAAACATCCGAGGTCGGTCTAACTTTTGTTATCCTTAATTGCCTTGTACACGTGCAGTATGACGCATTGTTTTCTGGGAAGTGATGGTCTTCGACCAAGCATACTGGGTACCTATCGTATTATCAGTCGTAAACCTACTTTGAAACTGTTAACATGGCCAGTAAACGGAAAGTGATTAGTGTTGACGAAAAAGTTTGTCTGATACGTGCAATTGAAAAGGGAGAAAAGAAAAGAATACATAAAATAATACAAAACAAGTACTGGCATAGCAAAAAACGTCAGACAAAATTATCAGACTATATGTGTAAACAATAATTTATATGTATAAGCATTTATTATCTAAGAAATACGTACAATTAAAAATTCTTGTTAATTTGGGTTTTTTTTGTTCACTCCATATAACGATAACTCTCTATAACGACAAAAAATGCTCGGTCCCTTGAGTTTCGTTATAAAGAGTTTACACTGTACATACGTACTACAAACTTACAGTGAATTTAGAGAGTGATGGCAAAATTCCTATAAAAATGTAAAAAATTTACATGGGTCATTGTAATAACAACATATTCCGTGAAACCGGCCTACTTTGCCATTGGCGGCCAACTTTGCTCGAACCCCAAATTGCGCCAGGGTTGTCAATTTCTCTACATATTTACACACTAACAGAAATTTATTGTACTAAAAAGTTTAAAATTACCCAAATAATCTGTGTAAATAATATAATTTGCTTAAATAAAACAGCCCGGTCTAAGTTAACATGCTGAGTCTTGGGTCTTCACTAACAACCACGACGGGAAGTCCAATCCCCAATCCAGCATGCTAGCCAAGTGAAATATCCCTATGCATGACTTTTTAGTTACAAACTGTCTGCTGCTCCATTTTTCTACAATAATAGGAGGTACTTTAAAACCTCAAATGTACTCATTTATCTCTTCATCTTGCATTGTACCATAGATTGATCTCAGGATTTACATCTCCAATTACAATCAAATTATCTAGTAAATAAAAGTTTGTAAGATCTCTTGTATCAAGGAAAATAAACAAGATTAAAAATCTTATGCAAATGGGTGAAGTTTGAAAAAAAAACAGCAACAAATTCATTCATGCATTATTTATCACTGTCTCTTGGCTTTTCTATTATCTATAATTTTACAAATAGATTGATGTAGTAAGCATGAGTAAGTCATTTTAGAAACAAACAAATAACAATATACTTTGTTTTTAGACACATTTCTGTTATCACAACAGTTAACTGTTGAATCATTAAAGCGAATAGCTATTCGTGTGGTAATTATACGGGTGTTCCACTTTTCTAAAAATCGGAAGCTTTCTAGATTTTACGATGGGTACAATGTTTTGGAAAAGTATCCGACATATTGTAGTTCATTCGCCCCAATTCTGATGACCGTTGTTATAAAAATAACACATCACAAACATAATACGATGGGAACGGGACTAGTCGGGAAATGAGAGAAAATAACATGTCTTTTTTTGCTCAATAGATTTCGTGATCTTTCTTTTGTTGTTCGACGTAGCTCAGTAAGGTCATGTCTTATGTAAATACGTATAGTAATGACGAGTGAACCTTGAACGGTTATCAGATATCAATAACTATATTATGCACTAAACCTAAGAACAGACATTCAATGAAAACTTGAGAATACCTAAACTACAACGCAAAGAAATTCCTCACGTTGTGGCGATGAGCTTTCAGAAAACGATGTATGTTTCTTTCGTGATTAGAACACAAAAGTTTGACTTACCTTAAAAGATAAGCAGTGAATGGCGATCTTCAATAACAAACACTAGTGACCAAATTAAACTGTATTAACTAAAAACAAATATTAAAATCCAAACAAGCACCCAACAGTCGCCAACAACAAGGTAGCCATTTTGATAAAGATGGCGGAGGATAATGTTGCCAACTGCTATAAAAACTGAAGAAAAAAAAAGATGCAATCATTGCCAGATAAAGAAAAGAAAAAAGGATTTGATGGAAAAATTAAAATTATTATTTTTCGATTGCAATATTCTAACAGGGGTAGCGATTCTGAAACCATTCGGTTGCATCCGACACGGAATCTCATCTCTCGGTCTCTGTCATGCTAAACAGATAAGACAAAGACCGAGAGATGAGATTCCGTGTCGGATGCAACCGAATGGTTTCAGAATCGCTACCAGGGTAGCGATTCTGAATGTCTTATCTTGTCTTATCTGTTTAGCATGACAAAGACCGAGAGATGAGATTCCGTGTCGGATGCAACCGAATGGTTTCAGAATCGCTACCAAGATCTCTTCCTTAATCCACAAATTTTATTTAACTGAAATTTATTGCAAAATATATAGTTGTACCAACAAACATTTTTAATCACAAATCTGTACGTGTCATCACCTCTTCTCAAAGATTAGTTGGTCTGAGCCTCTTCCCGACTTGGGCTCACATTATTTTTAGGCTGAGGTTATAGTATATATATATTTTTCAACTTTTATAGGTTTACATCCCATCTCACCATCTCACCTGATGTTAAGCGACGATGCGGTCTACGATGGAGCGTGTTTACCTAGAAGAAACCGATTCACTCTCGATTTGAAGACACCAAGGTTATAACTATCAGGGAAAACCCACTCTGGCAACTCATTCCACAGCCTAGACGTTCTTATCACAAAAGTAGAGTCAAACCTCTTCGTCCGTGTCTTTGGAACATCAACCATGAAACGGTGCCGCTTCTTCGAGTTACGAGAAGTCCGATAGAAAAAAGGGCAAGGTGGTATTAGATCATGCAGATCAGTCGCACACTCTCCGAAGTGTATCCAATAAAAAACCGACAAGCTTGCAATCTTGCGGCGATGTTCAAGACTTTGAAGTCTTTTTCGCACTAGTGTCTTTGCCTATGAGCCTTTTGGCACGCCTCTCGATCGATTCCAGAGCCTCAAGCTGATACTTAGCCGATCCATCCCAAAGATGCCATACAAGACCGAATCTGTGCTTTGTATAAAAGAAGTAATTGTTCAGATTTGAAGTACTTTCGCACCTTTGAGAAAACACCTAGTTTTTTGGCAGCTAATTTAGCCTTGGACTCGATATACGAGGGTCAAACTGAAAGTTCTTAGAACTGGCCACTTATAAACAATATAATAAAAAAAAAATCTATAATTTGATGAATTTGTAAAAGCTTATTCAAATGAACCTACTCTTGATCCTGGTATGACAGTTTCATCTATTCCACGTGTAAATGATAGTTTGTGTGACATAACCTTTTCTGAATCAGATGTAATAAAAACTCTTAAAAATTTTAACACTCAGTCATCTCCAGGTCCAGATCAGCTTCCAGTCTGCGTTTTAAAAAATTGTGCTCACACACTTGCCCCTGCTCTCTCGGTTCTGATGAATGCGTCCTTTGAAGCTGGACAACTACCACAAGATTGGAAGCACTCTGTAGTCACTCCCATATTTAAGAAGGGGGACAAAATGCATCCAGAGAATTATAGACCTATAAGCCTTACTAGTGTTGTAGTTAAGATAATGGAAAAAATTGTAAATAGGCAGCTGACACTGTTCCTTAATAGACATTGTATCATATCTACAAAACAGCACGGTTTTGTTGAGAAAAGATCCACTATCACCAACTTGCTAGAGTGTGTCCATACTTGGAGTAAAGAAGTGGATGGACGAAATCCAGTGGACATTATTTACTTAGATTTTCAGCGAGCTTTTTATAGAGTCCCTCATCAGCGTCTCCTGATGAAATTAGACCATTATGGTATACGTGGGAGGCTGCTCAAATGGATAGAGCATTACTTGACTGGCAGAACTTTTCAAGTTCGAGTCGGAAATTCCCTGTCACAGCAGAGGAACGTGTTCAGTGGTGTGCCTCAAGGATCGGTGACTGCTCCTCAACTCTTTGGGATCTACATAACTGATTTAATTGAAACAGTTGAAAGTCAATCTGCCTTCTTCGCTGATGATAGTAAATTTTTTGCAAACCCATTGGTTAGTTCTGGACGGCTCCAAAAAGATCTAGATCAAGTGCAAGTATGGACCATGGATTGGGTTGTCAGTTTGAATGTTGGAAAGTGTGGGGTCTTACATCTCGGCAAGAATAACCCACTAATAACCTATTATCTCAATGGTGTTGCTTTATCCTCAGTGAATCAGCAAAAAGACCTTGGTGTTATAATTACATCAAATTTAAAATGGGAAGAACATATTTCTGCTATAGTTAAGAAAGCAAACTCTTTTCTTTATGTCATTCGTGGATCCTTTCAATCTATAACTGTAGAGATGTTTCTTAAAATATATAAAACTTATGTGAGGCCGCTACTAGAATATGGTTATCAAGTCTGGAGCCCCTACTTCAAAAAAGATATTGATTTGCTTGAAAGTGTGCAAAGAAAAGCGACAAAATGGCCATATGCCCTTCGACGTAAATCCTACACGGACAGATTAAAAGCCCTACACCTCACTACATTGGAAGAGAGACGGTTACGAGGAGACTTGATCGAAACATTTAAAATACTGAATGGATTTTATAACCTCCCTCAGATAAAGAACCTGTACAGATTAAAGGAGCATAAGAGAGACAGTCGGCGTCATAAGTCCCAGTTGTCCCACGCACCATCACTGACAAACACTGCACATCACATCCTCAGCAACAGAGTGGTTTACAACTGGAACAGGTTGCCTGAGGATGTTATTTCAGCAAAGTCATTAAACTCTTTCAAGAACAGATTGGACAAATGGATAGTTAAAGACAAAATCATTTTAACAGACAATTACCTATAATTTGTTATTTCAACACTGAGATATAGGCATATCAGCTAATGCTGCTCGCCTATTATTCAATAAATAAATTAATAAATAATTTGAAAATAGAACTCTTTGCCAATATTACTGAGTATATACTTCATTCATTTGTCATTTGTTTTACGATTTGGCGGCAAATTGAAAATTGTCTGTGTCACGTCAACATGAATTTAACACGAGAAAATTTTCGTGCAATGATTTTTTATGACTTTCGATGTCATTTAAGTCAACAAGAAAGTTATGATAGACTACGATTGGCCTTTCACGATGAAGCCCCATCTCGTGCGACTGTTTACAACTGGTTTAATGAGTTTAAACGTGGTCGCACTAACCTCACTGATGATTTACGTGAGGGACGGCCTTCTACGGCGACGACTGAAGATAATATCTGTGTTGTGCGGCGTATGATAGAGACTGACAAAAGAGTGACCTATCAGCAGATTCGGACAAGCTTAGGCATCGGTATGAGTCAAGTGCACAAAATCCTACACGAACATTTAGCGGTCAGGAAGCTTTGCGCCCGGTGGATACCTCATAATTTGACTGAAGCTCAAAAACTCCATCGTGTGGATTGGTGCCGTAAAATGATTGAAAGATTTAACGGAGGTGACTCAAATGCTGTGTTCGACATACTAACAGGTGACGAAAGCTGGATTTACTGTTATGATCCTGAAACCAAAAGACAATCTGCTCAGTGGGTGTTTCCTTTCGAGGAGTTGCCAACTAAAGTGAAGAGAGATCGAAGTGCGGGGAAAAAAATGGTGGCCTCGTTCTTTGGAAGGATAGGTCATTTCGCAACAATTGTGTTAGAGGATCAAAAAACAGTTTCTGCAGAATGGTACACTACCAATTGTTTGCCACTTGTCTTGGAAAAAAAGTTCGAGAGAAACGACCTCGCAGTAGGATCCTCCTTCACCACGACAACGCCTCATCGCACACCGCCAAGCGAACGATCGACTATTTGGCGACATCAAACGTTGAATTACTGGGTCACCCGCCGTATAGCCCCGACCTCGCGCCTTGTGATTTTTATTTATTTTCAAACATTAAATAAAAACTTAAAGGAAAGCGGTTTATGAATGCTGAAGAAGCGGTGGCTGCGTATCGCGATGCCATTGAAGAGACCCCTAAGGACGAGTGGGCAAAGTGCTTTTCCCAGTGGTTCCATCGCATGCAGCGGTGTATTGACGTGAATGGACAATATTTTGAAAAGATATAATAAAACTAATAACTGGCTAATATAATCAGTTTTTGATTTTCTAAGAACTTTCAGTTTGACCCTCGTACGTGCCAAAGTTGAGCGTAGAGGTCAAGGTAACGCCCAAAAGCTCAAGATGATCAGTAACCGGTACAGATACACCTCGAAAAGTAGGAGTATGTTGAAATGGACTCCTTTTTGCCGAGAACAGACACGCCTGCGTCTTTTCCTGCGTATTTATGTGAAGGTACTGCGTTTACGCTTACTCTTCCAACCGTTACATTCACGAGCGGCGAAAAACCGACACAAAACGGAAAGGTACCTGAGGTACATGAGGCGAGGCAAGAGCGCAAGCGTATCTACAATCACATTCTCAGCCTCGCGTTCGCGTTCCCTCGTGTCGCCTCGTGGGTCGTGGAGAGTGTGGATGGGGCATAAAGTTCTATCGAAGAAATTTAGGTCGATTTTCTAATGTTTTAACAAATTACATTCATAAAATTGATATGTATTGTATCGAATAGTGAGCAGACACTACCAAAACCAAAAATCCACTACCTCCATCTAGATAGTTTCTAATTTTCTTCTTCTGAGAAAGGCTCATTTCAATAATTAAATTCATTGTGATAATGTCCATCTAAAACAATACGAAGAATTTTGTCTAAAATCAATGCATGCTGGAAATTTTATTTGATACTTTGAGATCAATCACCTAACGGGTAAAAAATATTGTTAAAACTTCCCAAAGCAACCGATAGATGCCGCTATCGCAATATGATAAAAGAGCAAAAACGAAACGAAAAGATGCGTTCAAAAGCACGTTAAAAATTTACGCGCATGCTCTTTCAGCAGTTTTTGTGACGTATCACAACTTCGTTGACTCGTTTCTCATATCACTGTCTCGTTTTATATCCTGGGAAAAGAAAGGGAATGATAGAGAGCCGGTTGATGTTTTCGTGTCAGCCTTGTGCCCATTTACGAGGAGTAGGTAAAATAAAATCCGCCATCTTGAGAGTGAATTCAAGAATGCGAGGACTTTTAGCGGAATAAAGTGAATATTTGTGATTTTTAATATTAAATGGACTACGTTTTGGGTACAGTACGCCATTGTACCGCTTGCCCGAACCCGTGGCATTGTCGTAACCAGTTTGCGCGCCGTTATTCACCTGAAACTGCAAATTCCTTCATAGTGTTTATGTGACAGTCCGGAGAAGACACCGTAAGCTTTCTAATAGTTTTTTGCGTGTCTATTTCCGTTTTCAATCTCGAAGATTGTTAGCATATACGTGAAAGTGAATTAGGTACGCGTTACGTATAGTTATCATCGTTTTAGGACTCTGCGATGTTATTTTCTGGTGTAAAATGCGGTTAGATGGGCGTTGTTGTTTCGCGTGCGGTGGTTCCGTGGAGTCCTGGTGAGCACCGGGGCCGGTCGGGCGGTCTGAGCGCGCGAGGGAGGCCGCCGCAGAGGATGCGAACGGAGCGGGCCGGCTAGGGAGGTGTTACAAGTGTTTGAACTAGTGATTTGGTGAATAATGTCGACGACTATGAGGCCGACCCTTCAGACTGTCCCGGAGTCTTTGCCGGCTGACCATGTGACGTCACCGGCTCCGGCGCCCACGGCTACTACGACAGCCTCCGCCCCTTCGCAGCCAAGGCATCCCAGACCCATCTTCAAGGTAAGTCCACTTTTGCTCTATGATTCCCTGGTCATCTTTCTGGAATGGATGGTGGTTTCCAACAGTTGGTCACAATATCAAGAAATAGATAATGTAAACAGTGTTCAAATATTGACAATCAAACATTCAAATCAGAATTTTAATACCTACTTAGTATATTCCTAGAACCCGTTTCATAAATTCTTTAGTCTAAAAAATAGTAAAACAATTTTACTTAAAATATCCCAGTATACATTCAAAACCCTCTAAAACAAAAACAAACTTATTCAGCCTTATCACATGTTATTACAAATCAGATATGCAGAGATTTAAGTTATGAAACACCATATCAGATCTGCAGATTAAATTTTTTCCGAGTTGTTGTGAATTGTGCTAATAAGCAACCTAGATTTGTTAGAAAGTGTGACCAGCGTACCATATCCGAATCTAAAATTAATCTAGTTAATATTTCAACAAGCTCATATCCGTGACTTGGTCTCATATCAAAAGAAACCTATCAGCCAACCCCACTTGTTGCAAATCTCAGATTTCTATGATTATTTAGTCAGTAGTAAATAGTGTGAATAAAATTCAGCTTGGTGAATAGAGAATCCTTGAGTACATGATATAAGTGTGAATCTCAAAGTCCTGGCTATACTTTATACATGTACTCAAAATGTAGAGAATCAACAACATAGGTCTAGTAATTTCTAGTTGTAGAACCCAAAATAACAAAGTGATAGGAAAATTAATTAGAATTCGACAAAAAAGACTGCTTGTTGTTTTAACTTATTTACTCATCATTTTACAAAAAAAATTGACCATTTTAATAGAGGGGATTTGAAACATTATTTAAAATACTACACCCAGTAAGGTTACTTAGGTTTTATGAATATTATACTTCACTTTACATAATATGTAAATAATGTTTTTTATTTATTAGTCATCCACTCATGGATTTGTAATTGCAATGACTAAAACTAAACTAAACTAAAACAACTGGGCCTGAATAAAAAATAGAGAATTGATTCCATTAAAATAGCGAAACCTCCAACATCCCTGAGCACATAATATTATAGAGAAGCAAGGGGCAAATATAGGATACACAGTTTAAATTATAGTCTAGGAGGTTTTTAATGCATTCGTTTTTTTCCTTGTTAATGCTCCACTTATTAGCCTTCATCATGGTAATAGATCAATGTTTTACAATGGCATAAAAAACCTCTGAAACCCCTAGGAAATAGGTAAGGAACAAACCTTCCTCTCCTCCATGGAACAAATAGGTGAGTAGGTATTGTCGGTAGCAGAAGCCTATTTAAAAAGTATTTGGTTTGGTCAAGGGTGTCTTACAGATTTCCCCCCATCTTTCTATGATGAGAGGGTGTGTTTTTAAGTACATATGGGCAAGTTTTTGAAATTTTAACCAAGTCGATTGAATTTTTTAATGTGTGTTTTCCGTCGCTACCTTATTGTTATATTTCCACAATTTCTGTAATGGCCTTTCTTAAATCTAAAAATAGTTGTAGTGTATTGTTTTATATATCAACAACATATAGAAATATTATTACAGTAATCCTTTCTAATGAGAGACTTATATTTAGTTCCATATCAAAAGGAAGTGCATGTACAGTCAGTGTTGCAAATGAGTCAATTGCAAATCCAACTTCGGAACCATTGTTCGAGTTTATATAAGAGCATTCATACATGTATGATACTGACACCATGATCCAACTATTTTTCTGTATAGTTTAATCATGCAAGTGGTCATTGTGATTGTCATAAATAATATTGTTTTACATAACTCTTTGAAAGTCCTTTCGTAACTCTGAGTTATGATATGGAACAGCCTGGTAGCAGTAAAATCTGCATTTCTACAACCAGGGAAACCTATAAATGAATAACAAATCTTTTTTGCAAGTTTGGAACAGCTTAGATTTCCTCTACGCTTTTATTCCATTTTGCATAATGTAAAGTGACTAAGTGTATGATGAAGCATGTATACTCGACAGAAAACAATTCATTGTCGATTTGAAGACCACCAAGTTTTTATCTATTGGGAAAAACCCACTCAGGCGAAGCATTTCACTGTCTAGCTGTTTGTAAAACAATAGTAGCATACTAATTTATTAATAGTGAGTATTACTAATACTTGGTAAAGCAAGGTCAAATAAAACTCAGGAAAAAGAATAACCTCAAAGCAGTGGTTGTTTTGTTAATAATAACATATAAAATACTCACCAGTTATTTAGTTACGTTGTCATAGTTTAAAAATATTACACATTCAAGGCACTCCTCTATAAAAAGAGTGATGACTAAACAGAATATTTACATATTTTACAGTATGGAATTGCATTCTTTTTTTGTGATGAAAGTCATCATTCACTATGTAAACTTTAAACAATAGTATTTTAAAATTGATGTTAAGCAGAATGAGGCCGTAACTATTAACTGTTTTGACATGTCTTACTGTTTTTTCTCAGTATTTCTTTATTTAGTTAAGGTTTGGTGCATATCAAAGTATATTTGAAACATGTTTATTAATTACTTTATTCTTTGATTTTTAATTATAAATATTGTGGTTTGTTACTTTCTGTTTAATGTCAATCAAATTTACTTATCATTAAAATTTCTAGGTAAATTTATTAGTTCTAAAGTTAATTTAAAAATCAAATTCCTGCTAGAGTGTTTCAGCTAGCTTCTGGCCTTTCAGATTTTAATTTTAAACACATAGTCCATACTATAATACATATGTTATAGTAAGGCCAAACAAGTAAGTATAAAAAAATACTGTGTTGTTGCATCAATTTCTATTCAGTTTTTTTACCATGTATTGATATGTCCTTATTTTAAAACCACCACTCATAATGACCAGGGAATCCTTATTAGATTGATGTATGTTTTCAGCTTATTGCCAATGTGTTGTATTTTTGGGACATAATGGATCCCAATTTGTTTGCAATTTTGTTCATGTCATTGTTTACTATTTGTGTTGTGTTTTGTAATAAGCCATCAAAAATAAATAAAACTAAGAACACCTGTTTTATGGTGGACGTAAATATGAACACTTATAGTATTGTAAGGAAATTAAACTAACTGACTTTTAGAAGTCTTCTCTTGATTCGTTGTGTATCGTATATGTACATGTCTTTCAAAACCTTTAAAAATAATATATTGAAATTTATCAAACAAAATATAAAAATAAATACCTATTACTCATTTTGTTATATGTTATAGATTATAATTAATTTTAAAACATGAACTTTTTATCAGTATTTATTTGAATCATCAAAATTACAAATGATTCAACATCGAAAATAAAGTAAGGATTGGTTTGTCAAATAATTACCACAATGTCATAGATGCATGTACTTTTAATGGTTTACGTACATTATCATCTAAACACACAAAAAAAAGTAAAATGCTGTTTTTTTTCTTTTGGAATACATCTTATATTTTGATGTTAACAGTGGATTCAGTGCAATTTTAGAATTTTTTTTTTTAACTTTTGCCATCTAAACTATTGCCACAAACTAATGAAATACTTTATTTACCTATATTAAAGAAATGAAAGTAAAACTATACAATGTTCAAAACCTCTTTGCCTCAATGCACTAGGGAACTCAGCTCCGCAAGTTTAGGACTTCTTAACTTTTAAGCTAAAATTTATCAATTGAATAGTGTTCAGATTTGAAATCGAGTATTTAAATACTATAATGCAATGCACAGACAATGAGCTGGTTTAGAATATCAGATGAATGATGCTAACATAGTATTGCATCACATACATAAATAAGTATATGGTGTTAGTATTTAATTTTGTTAGATATTTTTTCATGCATCTGACATAAATATTTTACATTTATTATTTACATTTATAAAATAATTTAAAATAATAGTTCTTCTCTTATTATCAAAATAATGACATGGCAATACAGGTCACAGTGTTAGAGGAAGTTCGAAGAATTTTATTTATGGATGATCTGTCTGAATAGAGACACCAAAAAATAAAAATCAATCAAATCTTTATTCAGTCCACATATTATTTATTCTTACGCTTTTAAACGTCAACAGAGTAGTACAAATTAATTTGATAAGACTAATTTCAATACAATAAATACTTTGATTATGAAATGATGACAGAAGCTAATGGAGATAACTTAAAAACATCTTCTATTGACCTTCATATGAGACGAACTTCTTAGCATTCCATGGATTCACCGTGCGGGTGCCGGGTCCATTGTGTGGCAGAGAGAGAAATCTCGAATAGACCCCAAGACTTGTGACTCGGGCGTAGGTTTAAAAGGGGCCCCTTATATTGACGTACGTCAACACTCACTTTCACTACTCGTATTTCTCTCCCTGCCCAGCCAAATCCGATATGATCCTACTAGTGCAGCTTTAGATACTCGTTCTAGTATAGAACTTACTGCACTTCTGGACAATCCATGGTCTTTAAGCAGGTTATAGAGAGATTTTGCTGGTATACCTCTCGCTCCTACTTCTACAGCGTATAAATTAACTACATAGCCTTTTTTTTTTTAAATAATGATCTATGGCCAAATTTTATCACTACGTACTAGAGACGATAACCTGGATACATATTCAATACATTATCTAACATTCTTTACATAGGTAGGGTTTCTGTGCAAAATATTGTTACACCGACTCACAAAATGGGTGCCAATCCATGCATAAAGCATTAGGTGGACCTTCCATGCCAACAGTTTCCTTTTCGTCCACTTTTTATGACGTTTTTCCACTTGTTTATACCGGTTTTCCTGTTTATTCTTCCTATTATACCCAGTAGGATCAGTACAGATATTTTCATTGCAAAAATAGATATTCTATCCTACAAAATCTAAACTTTTGAATGTAATTTTTGCGGGGTGGGTCGTTACGTTATCTACGTCATCATAGGGAGCTCTATCCTAATCCTAAAAAGGCATAATCCTCTTTATTTCGCAATAATAATATAATTTGTCCTCTTTCGATAATAATAATCTGCAAAATTTACGAAAGTTTTCTGCGAAAAATATTTATGAAATGAATATAATATTTTTTCAATTAAGTATTGTGCTAAACTTTATGAAAGTACTTTCACAAAAAATCCATATTTTTTTAAGTATTTTGCCTACCGATATTTTTTGACGGGATATCGCCTAATAAATCGACGAACGCCGGCTGCACACACGAAAAATGTCACGTTTCGCCTGAGCCGAGCGTGCAAGCGGGTGCGCGGACCTAGCGATAGAGAGGCAAGTTCCGCTATGGCAGTGGGCATCAGATGGCGTCTTGTGTATGTAACTGTGTTACATAGTGTAGTTTCTTATGAGTGATGAAATTTCATTTTGTTAAATTGTAACAAGTTTCCCTAGATATTTTCCAAATTGTCTCTGTACCATACAAGCAAACTAAAATTTCTTACTTTACTATCAAAATTCGTACTAAAAGTTTTTCGTACACACATTTGTGTAATATTTTCATTTATTATTTAAGTGGGTTATACATATTACCATAATTGCATTATCTTGTTTAGAACGTGATGTCAGCAGCGCTATGAGGTCGTTAGTTTTATACTCATATACCTAGTTTCGCAATCTGTATACATATTAATGACATGAGTTTTGCAAATTATAAATACAGGTAATTTCAATCTACTTTCAAGTGTAGCTCAATTCGGTTATTGCGGTATTGGTTTCAATGGACAATTCACACACAACACCATCTGACCCCAAACTAAGCAAAGCTTGTATGATGGCGGCCAGATAGCTGATATTAATTTACTTATTTGTCGTGTCACGTTAATACATTTTTATCCATCAATTTTTTATTTATTTTATTAAGATACCTATGGAATTTGGCTTCAGATGGCTACCAAATTTCAGGCCAGCGCTGAAGAGGCAAAACCCTGCTAATCTAATCATACTTACCTTACGCCGATACGTAACTTGCTTTCATGTATTATATTTAGACGATATATAGTGATAGTAGATTCTTATGAAATTTTGTCGAGTGTCAGTTGTGAGTGCAAAATGACGGACCGAGTTCCCGATATTTCGATGTACTTTCATTCACCATGTTCTCGGTTGAACACTTGAACTTCACCCCTCAATTCACGTCACAGGTTGAAAATAGAAAAGGTAACAATAGATTAGCTCCGTACGTTCCAATCCAACTCTGATTAACTATCCCGAATTAAATCTACGGCTCCCTAATCCCCTCGGAAAGTGAACGAATTTAAAGACCCCCGTTCCGTGTTACGTATTCGTTATACGTATTTACGCTGAATTTTATTGGCACGGTCATCGGGCGGCCGTCAATACCCGCCGTACTGTCGGATTGAAAAAAATAATCGATATATACAGTATACGCTGAATAGGTCATGTTTGAGCTGAGTATTCACGGGGCGACAACTGTTGCTGTCAATAATTCCCCGATGGATACAATCCTGCTGTCTTCAAGTTTTAGAGTGAAACGAAATACGTAAGCGAAGACAGTAGGAGGACCAATAGGACTCGAATGTGGCTCCTTTGCCCGCATCGTCAAGACGATAAGATACACCGGATAAGATGGTCAACTGCAGACCTAAAATTCTTTAATAAACTTCCAAAGACTTTGGTTTCATTGACGTATAACATACTTTGCATAAGATAGATACCTACATAAAATAAAAGTAATTTGAAACAAATTATTAATACTATGTAGAATTTTTTTTCACCGCCATATCGCTTGATGCTTAGTATTGCGGTCTGCGATGGAGCAGAATCAATTGTTTCGTTTTAAACTTGAAGACACTCACATCATTGAATACTTAGGCAACTTATTTAACAGTTAATTATTTTCTTATATTTACACAACTAATATACTCGTAGAAACATCGAGAAAAATACGTGCGTTACAAGTTACAATCTGCCGTCTTGTCTGCCGAGGTGACTGGCAGCTCCAGTCGATTTCTGTATCTTTTAACACACATCTTGACATGACAGATGGGCGATATGGCATCTCGTAACGTTAGACTATATGAGATTTGCTTCCGTTTTCTAGAGCAACACTATCCGTCCATTGTATACAATTGAACGGTACGAAATGTCGCATCAGGAAAAAATGCGAACTAAGTGTAGTGTAGTGTAAACATTATTATAAACAGCAAGTTAAGTTCTACCAAACGTCAAAAAACTGTCTACACGGCATGATTTATCGAAGTCACGTTACTCGAGATGTTGGCGGACCGTGTGGTACCTACACGCTTTTATTATTCGCCTGTCATCACGCATATCCAGAGACTAGTCCGCTCATGAATGTGCGGCTTTATCATAATGTTTACGTAACGAATTACGTACGCTCGGTGGTTACGCGTTTTGGTTCGTCGGGACGTAAGGGTTTGTGCGTGAATTATTGGGTAAAAATGTGGGTTTATTAAAAAAGATAAGTATACGTACACTCGTTTATTTCCTTTAGTATTATATCTTTGATGTTTTTTTGGATGCTTTCGGCGGCCTTGAGTTAATTGATGGCGGTTTTTGAACGAGGAGTTAAGAGAATGCTGCTTAAGTACCTTGATAAATTGATACACAAATTCGTTTTTTTATTAAGTTACATATTAGAGTTAGTTAAGTGTTCTAGACTTCTAGAGTGGTGTGAAAAGACAAACGAAGCGTAACGAAGAGGCCCTGAAGCTCGACTGACGATATACAGGGCAGGCAGTAGCTGACGAAGAAAAGCCGAGGATAGGTCTGAGTGCTGTGTGGCGTATCATGGGAGACGCTTATTATATTCAGTAGTGGACTAGGGTAGGCTGATGATGATAGAATTACATAGAACTTACGATAGACTGTCTTTTCGACCATTTTCTTACTGGAATCAAAATGAAATGGAGATAATATAATTGTATCTACATACATATAAAATGTTTTGACAGAATTGGTGGCCCAATAACAGGAAGAAGGAGCGTCGGTCGCCCGCCCACGAGATGGGTCGACGACATTCGGAAGTTCGCGGGTCACACCTGGATGACATTCGCGCAGGATCGAGGTCTAGATGACAACAATGCCCAACTAAAATAGTATTGGTTTTGATACTGCTCTCTTTATTTTCGGTTTAAATTGTCACCTAAGGAAAAGTCCAAAATATGTAATCGAAATTGTGTTTTTAGGCCCAAGGAACATCATTTTTATCGACACATGCAAATGTAAAACTTTGTGAGTGCCTTCAACATACTTTTTCGTGCGAAAATTTTCGGATCTGCTGCGTTTTCGAATGACGTTATATCGAAATTTTCGGAGTGGACCTTCCATACGCAGATCATACCATGATTTTTGTCGCACAAATTGACCACATTTTTTAAATAAATTTGTTATTTACACGACTGTGGGTGGGACTGTTGTTACGTTGTTGCTGGACACTGGCACTGCTGTTACGGACAGGCGTGTCGTTTACCATCAGGCATATGTCTTGCTTGCCGTTCACTATGTTTATTTGAAAAAAAAAAACAGCATAATCATAAACATTTTAAATACACATCAAATTATGAGACAATCCACTTCATTGCAAATAAACCGGATTGTCTGATTTTTTCTCAGAAAATTAATCATTATTACAAATATACTATGATATGTCGTCAGATCTTTTAAACGTTTTTTTCTGTGTCAATTTCACACATAATTTATAAAACACCCATTTATTTACACCAGGGATCGTAAGCCTCCTACATTAGCCTTTCTTTGAATTTCTAAACACCTCTTACCTTTTCCCTCGTTTATAAGATACTAGACTTACATATTATGCTCACCTTAAATATTCATAAAATTCTTCTTATGAAATAAATTTAGGGAGAACCTTTTGAATATTAGAGCATGATTAATGGGAAGGTGGGGCACGTTCAATCAACCGGTTTGCTACATTTTGGATGAAATATAGCAAATACACGGTAAAGCGTAATTCTGGATGACTCCATGTTTGTTACTCAATCACGTTGTAAGAACTGATTGAAACAACCTGAAATTCGGAATTCTGAAAAAATGTATACGTCAAAAATCTTAGCCCTTAAACCTACGCCCGAGTCACTAGTCTCGGGGTCTACTCGGGATTTCTCTCTCTGCCACACGATGGACCCGGCACCCGCACGGTGAATCCATGGAATGCTAAGAAGTTCGTCTCTGTTTATTAGTAATAAATATTGTTGAACCTTGCAATTATAGTGTGGAATGCCACATGCTTTTAATCCCGATAAAAAGTTCCATAGGTTCTCACAGCAAACAATTTCGATCTGACAGTACTTTTCTTTCACGTTGAAGAGTGATGGATAAACTCTTTATTCCACTTAAATTAAACAAAAGCATGATCTAGAAGTACAGTAATAATTAGCGAAGTTATCGCTAAAAGCGATCTCGTCCAGGCAACAGTTATATATAGAGGAATAAGGGGAATCTTCGTAAGATATTCAGGTGATACTGATAGTAAGAGTAGGTACGGGTGAGTCAGAGATAAAGTACTGTATTAAACACACTAAATTAAAATATTTTAAAAGTTGAAACAATTGATTAAAATTTGTGCGTTATGTTAGTAACTTTGTAGCCAATACAAATTTACCATGTTCTGTAATTTGCCTCTACTGTTACGAAAGACAGACATCTCTGTGGGAGCGCACGACACTAAGACGTTATACCAAGCGTTAAAACTAAAATGATTTTATTAGCGTTTAAGAACAAAAGCGTCTCCGTGTAGATGCACATCCCAATCTTCTCAATGCCATGTTATGTCACACGCCGTCGAGAAGCGCGCGGCCAAAATAAGATCGCTACGGGAAAATAACGCGCTTCTGTTGCACAGAATAGAAAGTCGGCAGATGCACGAGACTACAAAAATACAAAATCGCGACCATAGCTGAAATTTAATAGTTGGTTTAAAAATAATACTAAAACTGTACAAAAATTGTCTCTGGGTTTTCTATATTATACCATAAATTAACTTTATCACATTTAATACTTTATCAAAAATATTAAAATCTCGTCTAAACGATGTTTGTGGTTCGGCCTTCGAAACGGCTCGCTCGATTTTAACGAAGTTTTTTTTTTGTTTTGACAGATATGTATAAAAATAATGAAAACAGTCGTCCATGAGCCCCTAGTACGTATGAGCCCCTGTTCTCTTACCTACCAAATACTTAAGTTGTTTCCAGTACATCGCAAACACCGTAGCATACAATTTTAATGCACATATTATAAGATGCCATGCACATATATTATAAGCCACACACACACACACCTTACATTTTAAGAAACCTTAGATGACCCACTAATTGGAAATTTTATCATAGTCATTATATAAGCCTATAATAAACTACTGATATAAGCCTATAATAAACTACTGTTGGATGGTGGTCCCCCATACACACCCAGCCCGATACCACCCCGCTTTGCGTTTCCTACTACCACCAGCTATCTAGCGTAAATGGTCACTACATTTAGGTTCAGGGCGTCCTACACTACGTTTACCGATTCGTAGATGGAAAATTTTAAAATAATTATTCCGTTATTATGGGTTTGTTGTCACCTGTATCGTTTGTAGTATATTTCGCTTACTGTATTATATTGAATCCTGGCATTTGAGTCTAAATATGTGTTATATAAAAGAATAAGTATATGATTTTTTAAAGAATGGATGTGACTAGTAAAATTTAGTAAATTAAGAAGGCGCCAGTGTGGAACCATCTACTTCTACCCGCCATCTCAAAAATAGTTTTGGAGGGGTTGGGGCTATAAGTAGATGGAGCTAAGCCGGTGACTGGGATTCCTATTTGAAATGTGATATGAGAAAGATCTCACCGTTGTTAATCCAAATTCTTATATTAATTTAATTGGTTTACTTTTACTCTCAATTGATTGTTACAACCTGTTGGTTGTATAGGTAATTCTTTACTAGGATATGTTGGAGTTATCCATCTGGCGTTCCCTAGTCGATACAAACCAAAAATATTTATAATAGTCTGCCGTCGTTTGACTCTCAACTCTTAACACCATTAATTTAATTTGACCGGGGTCGTTGAACCTTAAACTAAGAGAGCTCATGTTTTAACTACTACTATCAAAACCCTTCTGGACTTTTTCAGAACTGTGCATTGACGGAGTGTTAATGAAATTAATTTTATTTGTGTTGTTATAAAATACTAGTATTGTAAAGGGAAGAAATTGTGTATCTCTGTTACGGCTGAATCGATTTCAATGAAATTGAAATTATAAATGTATTTATGCTTTTTATCCCATTAAAGTTAGTGATTGTTAAGCCGAGGGATAGTCCGCAGACCGGAGCTAGTATGTAGATAAATTATTATTTGTAATTTGAATGTCCATTATGCTCTGTATGCAAAAAATTCGATACATTTATAAAATTTTATGAGAATTTTTGGTAGTCGACTGCGAAAAAGCCAGATAAGTTGAAAAATAGTTGTCATGGGCAGATCGCTTTAAATTCAACAAGTCAAACACTTGTTGAAGTAGTTAAATAGTTACTGAAATCCATCCTGACATAGCTATCGAATATCATGAATCATCTTATTATAGAAGCCGACTCTTGTATTTTCATTCTATTTCCAAAAAAAAAGAAGAATACTAAAGATGTACGATCAAAACATTAAGCTTATAGTTCGTTAGTTATAAAAAATATTCTGCAAATATCAAGCGTTCAGTAATTTGGCAGCATGTCAATTTGCTAGCAAAGACAAGACACCACGGGGCCTTAATTTTGAAAACCACTCGCTCTACACGCTTGACGCACAACATGATCTACCGCCCAACTAAAATGGCTATAGATTTTTTTGTAGTGGTGGGGAAGTACCACACCTTTGTCAATTATTCTACCGCCAGTACACAGTAATGTGCAAACATTACTGTGTTCCGGTTTGAAGGGCAATGTTTCCAGATAAATTACAGGGCTTAGAGATATAACAACTTAGATCTCTGGGTGACGAGCGCAGTGCGGTGCTAGGTAATGATTTTGGCTCTTCATGTTCCAATAGCTGCGTGTCACTGTGCTGTTATGTGGCAGGCATGTTGCTTACCATCAGGCAAATGTCCTGCTCGTCTCGTCACTATTAATTTAAAAAAAAAAATAAGATTCGTACTGCTATTTAATTTGTAGCGAAAATAAAGAGAAATCAATACCGAAGCTATATCTATTTTAGGCGGAAGCGGGAGGGAGGGTCTCACCGCTTATATGTCTGTGTTATTGCTTCCTTTCCCTCTGTCTCCTGTCTGTAGTTTCGAGCTAAATTATACCTACATAGCAATTTCATAAGGAGTTTCTTTAGACTGTGTAGGTTTAGATGAGTGATGATCGATTCGAAAAACTAAAATCTAGATTGGTTACCTTGCTACTCTACGCGTTCGTGTTTATATCCACGCCCTTTGGTTTCTGAAATACCATGCGTATAATGCGTCTATTAATTTCGGAAGAATTTGTTGTCTTATAAAATTATTTTATTATTATAATCTACTTTAATTTTAACGATTCTTATAAAAATCATTTTCAATCTGAATTAAATAAAATTCATATTGGTCACACGCGAGTGATTTTCAAAATGGAGACACCGTGTGACGTACTCACCGCCCCTCATTCACAAGCTAATCGCGTCTTATTCCAAGGAACGCGCAGTCCCATCATTCACCATAAATGCCAAGGACGTAGAACGAAACTAGCGAGCGATACCCGTCTTTATGTCACGATTGTTATGGGTCGAAGTGGCTTGAACTAGCCAACAACTCTTCCATGTTTGGTAAATTCACGGAATATAGTGAACACTGAATCGGGTATTATAAGACGACAATGCAAATAGTGATACTTAATTTTGACTTCAACGAAAGTGGAAGAAGGTTCTCTTTAGTTTACAAATTTTAATCAATTCAATTAATTTATTTCGAATAATTGGATATTCGTGTCGCTTGGTAAAATCATATTATTATGCCATTCTCAAAGATAGTTTTAAAACTATGATAGGTTTACACTTGACCCCCATGTCGCCTGATGTTAAGCTACGATACGCTCTACAATGGAGCTTGTCTACCTAGAAGATACCTATTCACTCTAGATTTGAAAACATCAAGATTGTAAGTAATGCAGCTGTATAGGGGCTTTGACAGTAAAGTTTCCATTCGAGATACCTATAGCCGTAGCAGATGCTCTCGGTAATAGCTTCTAGCCCTTTATAAGACGAAATGCAATTTGTCGTAGGTAAGGGAAAGAATATTAAAAACTTTTCTCATTTTGAACTGGTACATTTATCGTAGATGTCTGTCGTATCCGTTTATAGATTTACTGGTAATACTTTTTATTTGTAGAACATTATGTGGACGAGAACTACTCTGGTAAAACCACAAATTAATAGGTAATTAATTTAAAAACAACAAGTAATCCAGTTATAAGTATTATTGTCGCAATCGAAACTGTTGTTGATAAGACGAATACAAGACATATACTTATCTTATAATGTTCCGCAAAATGTCGTAAGATTGTATTAAAATAAACTCGAAGTTATTCTACAATACCGGATACCGATAACGAAGTATCGATCGAATATCACAAATACCGAGTCGAATTCCTAAACGATAGATTGAATAGAAGTATTGATAGCTTTGAGATGAATTTCGGTACGAAGATAGATTATAGTAGTATAGTCTCTGGATCAAAATTAACTAAAAAAAAAAAACTACCTATTATACATAATTAGTCTGCAGTAACACATAGACATAGTAACACACACTTGTTATCCCGGAAAAAATATGGATAGGAAAACTACAATACAATACAAAAACACTTTATTGGCACCACAAACAAAGTTGACAACAAGTAACACAAATAACAAAAAATACTCGGGTAGAATCGTGGGACGTAGATAATAATAATTTAAAAAGGAGAGGTCCGCGAGGTATAAGCTGAGCTTTGCATTAGTGTGAGTGATCACCAAAAGTACAGTCAGACGCAGGACGCTGTGACCATGTTCTCTTAATAAGGTGTTTCTTCAAACCAGAAGTGCTGCCATCTGAATATGATTTTGATGAAGTGTGAGTGGTGTCAATATATGTTTCATCGGTATAAACGATAGGCCTGCCCTGAATACGGTATTCGGAAATTTTAAGTAAATAAGTTATACGTAGGTGACGGATCTCATGCTTTTCCATTAAAAATTTTCTGTTATTCTCTGTCCTTGACCATTTGAATCCTAAAAGAGATACTTCTTTTCGCAATGACCATATTGATCCTGGATAGTTAATGTCAGCTTGTTGTTTAAGAGTTTGTTGTCTGACTGTACTTTTGGTAATAGATGAGTATGCATGTGATCACTCACACTAATGCAAAGCTCAGCTTATACCTCGCGGACTGTACCTAGTAGCTGTTGGAAGTATTAACTGTCGCAAGCGAAACTGCTGTTAGATCAATAGTTATATTATAATGTATGTTCCACAAAGTGTCTAAGATCGTAGTAAAGATAAACTCGAAGTATTTCTACAATACCGGATACCGTAGTATCGATCGAATACCACAAATACCGAGTTTGAATTCCTAAACGGTATCGGGCGGGATCGCAACGAGCCTCGGTTTAATTTGCACCAGCCCACAATTTTGTGACGAAAAAACAATTTAAGTAATATTACTACGGTATGTAAGACTCATTGTTCGTATTGTTTAATTATATATGTATGTAACTAGCGACCCACCCCAGCTTCGCACGGGTGCAATGCTGATACTTAATTTAATAATAAGATTAGTTATTGTGGGTGATCCCTAAGAGATAGACTTTAATCGTGGACTTTTTTGTAGACCTTTCCAAGGAGTACAATAATGCAGTACATTATTTTGATCTATCTCGTAGGGTTCAGCCACCGTTTGCAATTTAAGCGCAAAAAATGTGTTTATTTATGACATCACATTAAAAATTATCAGTGTTTCTCTGCTGTGTTATGCACATATTAATACATATAAACCTGCCTCTTGAATTGCTCGATCTATTAAAAACCTCCGCATCAAAATCTGTTTCGTAGTTTTAAAGATCTAAGCATACATAGGGACATACAGACGCGGGAAGTGACTTTGTTTTAATACCATGTAGTGATAAAGATTGTTTGTCTGTATGTCCTTTGTAGAATCGTAAACTATGCATTTGATCATGTGATTGGTCTTTAACAAAGTTGTTGTTGCATGAGCTAAAGAAAGTTTCTGAACTGGTATGACCAATTTTCGACAGACGTAGTAATGGGACCAGGATACAGCTGGTATGTTATATTTTTTGGTGTGCATAATAAAGTGTTTCTGTTTGTCTGAAGGACTCGAAGGAGGAGGTTTAACTATCTCCCGAAGAAGAAGGTTCCGAGTCTCGGCAGTGGGAACATTCAGTAGGCTGTTTATGCTATGCTTATGCTTAATCGTTCTAAAAGGCTTATTGCACTAGGCTAAATTTAGTTGAGACTAAATTCAGAAGCAAATTTAGAAGTAGGGTTAGTCGACTGAATTCAGAAGTAAGTATAAGAAGCAAGCAATTCTTGCTTCTGAATTTAGTATGCTCTAGTTTACTCAATGCTGTTACACTTGAATAAATTCAGTAGCGACTAGATTTAGCCAAGTGTAACCTATAAGATAACTTTAAAATAAATATCGTAGTAGCAACTAATATCCACAAGCAAAATTGCAACTTAGTACTAAGTAAAGGGACTCGTAAACTGTAGTTGAAATTAGGTCTTACAAAGTTTCTTAACATATTCTAGTCTAAGCTAAATTGTAGACGATCAACTCTTTGAAATGAATAGAATTGTGGAACTTACATTTTGCTTGGAAGATTTTCAGTCGAGTTCAGAAAATGCGTAAGTGATGCCACTACATGGTATGTGATTAGCAAACAAGTTGGTCGGTTTGCAATCTGGGTACGACTTTGGTAGAATTTAATGTTATTAAGATTTCGAGTCACATGAATATTATAAGAAAATCCGATCACCTCAGCATGTTTGTTCATTTTACTCGCATCTCTATATTATGTAGAGCTATTAACTAACCCGAAAACGGTGTTCAGTTAAATACCATATTAGTTGAAGGCAAATGTAATATTCGCAAGGTAGTATTATCTGGGTAAATATCAATACTTAAAGGCTTATTCGGAACACTTGGCTACATTTTTTGACTGAATTTAGAAGCACATTTTGAGTAAGGCAAGATCTGAATTAAGATACTAGTTGAAAGCAAGCAATCGTCGCTTCTGAATTTAGTATGCTGGCATACTAAATGCTATTACACTTCACTGAATTCCGTAGCGACTAAATTTAACCAAGTGTAATTAGACTTATTTCTATACTATGTGAGTACTTACTGTTCCCTGGGTAAATATTATATAGCGAGGACTGGTACATTGAGCCACCACAAAAGCTGCCATTACCCTTGACTTGACGGTAACAATTATCCCTATCATAATCTTATATCTTTATTATTATGTTTTCAGGGATATACAGAAAGGGAATGTACTTATTTTTATCATATTAACAACATAAGGACATCCATGTACAAATAAGCTACTTAATTTTACTATGCCATGAAAACCACCACAAAAAGCGGAAAAAATTTACAGAATCATTAAAAAAAACATTTGTCAAAATGAGTGACAATGTCAAAGAAATAAATAATAATCCTCAACATATACTACACAATCAGTTGATTATAATGAAGAGTGTAACACGTATCGGATTCATGTACCCTGAATGCCTAACCCTGTCTGATAAAACAAGTTACCCAACCATTTAAGCCGTATAGGTTTATCGTTTGTCACATATCGTTTAACTAACTAAGTAGACCTTACGACGCCATAATTATCTTCTTAGTACTTGAACCTAATGGGTAACCTAGCTCCGTGCATAACATTATGTTGGAGTGAATTTACAATGTCATTTGATACTGCACTATGCGTAACTGTACGATAACGTTAGGCATACAATGTCTATTGTGGCAAAGCATAATGATAAGTTCATGCACAAACTGAGTCGAAATGTATTAAGTGGATTATACATTCACTTGAATTGCTCTAATATAACATTGAAAAACAAAGGTGCGTTAGGATCTCCTTGTTGTATGCATCATCGGGATTTTTATTCTTTTTAATATTAACAAAAAGTGAAAAACCCGTTTTGAACCGCGTGAAAACACGAATAAAACGACGTTTTCTAAAAAATAAACCTGGCAAGATCGATTTATCGCCCCAGCTCGTTTGATGGTATTTAGATATTAAGTAGAGAAACTATTGGTAATTTTGCAAACATATTTATATTTTTGTAATGAACAAACTTAAAAACTTGTTTCTCAGTTTAAAAAAAATATTTCACCGTTAAAATTGTACATTGGATCGAAAGGTTGGTTTCTATGTACCGTATATTCTGGTTTTTTTTTGCTATCACCACAACCAGCTCGCTACCAGGCCAATCATCAAAATGAAATAAATAAATATCTGCTAAAATTATGTAATGTGTATACCTTTATTTGTCGCGTTAATGTTCAATCGAAATAGGTACGGCAGTAAACATTTAACTGACTTAACGGTAATGGTGCAAAAACCTTTCCGACAACGTATTTATTTCTTTTACGGCCGGCCTCGTAATACCTTGGCCTCTATCGTAACTTACGAAAAAGATGTGATTTAAGATTTCGTAGCTATGTATGTAGGTTTAAAATGACGGCTTCATATACGGTATGATTCATACTAGGTATTTTTAGTGCCTTGTGGTAGGACTCTTTCCAAAGTCCACCTGGGTAATTGCCACATCAAGACGTTTCCAGAGAAATTACAGGAATAAGAGATAAATCATCCGATACCTTTGGGTGCAAAGCGCAGATTTTAACTCTTCAAGTTCAACAAAAAAATTCAGTTTTTGTATTTCATCAACATACATATTTATTTGATTTATTCATTTTTGTTGTAAAATTACAGAAAGTAACACTTATTTGCCATAAAAACAAGTTAAATAATAATAAAACGGTTACTAGATTTCAATTCCTAAAATCCTAAAAAAAACTAAAATGATTTATTTCTACGGCCTGGAAAAAAATGCCATCTTTAAAAATCTTCTCAATCTCGCTAACAACATCAGCAATACGTGCTTCTACTTCGATTCAAGACCTTTTTAGTGCCGGACGAAAAAGTATCGTTATCACAGAATACAACTCGGCGACACGACGTACCGTGCCGCATTAACAAAAATATAGTTTCTCTATATACTGAAAGAAATTGCAGGATATTTTATCGCGATATGGTCGCATGTGCCAACCGACAAATTTTTCTATAAACCTACACGACAGAGCCACTAACGTAATTTTAAATCGTCTTGTTGATTGAATTTTAATTTGTTTTTTATGCCAACTGTACCAAGTGTCTGTGCTCTACTGGGTCCAGTTTGCGTTACGTATATGGTGCTGGGAAAGTTGACAGGTCCTCAGCATTATGGACTGTGACATTGCTCTATAAAAATGCATTTACGACTTTCTAAAGGCATTGATTGTGTTACAATCGGCTTTTGAATTGCCCTTTAAATGAATTTATTTTGAAGAAAAATGTAATAATTCAGTAATCTTTCTTTTCGTTTCGTGACTAGTAACAGTAGCCGTGACCGTTAAAGTGGTAATGACAAGCTAGTACATCTGCTGCACTAGGAAACAATACGTAACGATGTCTGACTAACGAGTGTTTTTTTTTAAATCAAAATATACGTCATTGAAACCAATTAAGAATACCTCGTAATGTAAGTATGTTTTCTCTGCTGGCTTTGTTTTGTTTTAACCTGCATGTTGTATATAATCTTATATATTTTTCTTTTGTTTCTTTAAAATTTTATTAATTTCAATGTTTGTTTCATTGTTTTTCGTTTAACTGTACAGCGCACAACGCAATATCTACATGTAAGTTTGCACCCGAGCCCCAAGATACAAGTCTTACAGTTTGGGGCTCACTGTCAATTAATGTAAGGTAGGTATGTAAATCGTAATTTAAATTGTAAAACGTTTTTCTTGTACTGTATATTCTGTTTGGAAATAAACTATTATATTCTAATTGACATTGATAGAACCTTAGATTTGGACAAAACAAGCTCGGCTCGTTCCTGGAGTAAAGGTTGGCCATTGCTATTCAACGTGGGGGAACGCAGCATGCGTCGTGGGCTCATTTGCGACGGGAGCAGTTCGGGTGGCTTATTCGAAGATTAGTTTTTAAGGGCGAAATTGATTGAAAAATTGACATTGAAATGTGAATAAATCGTTGCATTTAAATATGTTCAAATTATGTTAAGTTGGGCGGCCATCTTTTATTACATTTTTAGGGTTCCGTAAAACGTAAAAACGGAACCCTTATAGATTCGTCATGTCTGTCTGTCTGTCTGTCTGTCTGTCCGTCCGTATGTCACAGCCACTTTTTGCCGAAACTATAAGAACTACACTATTGAAACTTAGTAAGTAGATGTATTCTATGAACCGCATTAAGATTTTTACAAAAGTTTAAAAAAAAAAAAAATTAGGGGTGCCCCCCATACTGAGAACTGAAGCTCAAAATTTTTTTTTTCATCAAACCTACACGTGTGTTGTGTCTATCGATAGGTCTTAAAAAATGATGTTGAGGTTTTTAACATAATTTTTGTCTACACTGAATAACTTGCGCGAGAGACGCTTCCAAAGTGGTAAAATGTGTGTCCCCCCCCCTCTAACTTCTAAAGTAAGAGAATGAAAAAACTAAAAAAAATATATGATGTACATTACTATAAAAACTACCAACGAAAATTAGTTTGAACTCGATCTGATGAGTAATTTTTTTTTAGTACGTCATAAATACACTATTATTAAAACTTCGATCAAAGTTACAACGAACTACAAGAACTATGTGTACTATGTATATTATGTTACTTGCTGCAACGGAACCCTTCATGGGCGAGTCCAACTCGCACTTGGCTACTTTATTGAATAAATTTTTCGTTTCATTTGAAAACAGCTCATTCAGGAGCCCGACTGAGCGGCGCAAACTTGCAAACGAGATTTACATTGAATAAAGTTATGCAGATTTTTAAATCTACCCTCCGGAGATAAATCGGCGAAGCTTACCGGTCTCGGGTTAAATTCATTTCAAATTCGAATGTGGGGTAAATAAAGCCACTGCCTCATATTTTCAACGATGCGACGTTTTATATTTGAGTGGTTTACTGACATTTTCAAATTCAGTAAAAAGAGGGTATTTTAAATTATTAATAGCCTTACCGTCATCTCGTCTGATGTAACGCGATTCGGGGGTCTACCGCCCATCTGAAACGGTCTTAACTTAGATATTGCTCTTGTGATATTTTCTCTTTGTTTAAATTATAGAGACAGAAACAGCAAAGCCACGGTAGATTTAGTTAGGCGATAAAAGAGCTATGATGGCACGATTTTAACCTAGAAAAAATAGCTTTTCCAGTGCAATCACAGGACTGAGTGACGAGCGCAGTGTAGTGGTGCTAGTCAATGATATCGACTCTTTGTGTTCTAATGAATGTGTACCACTGTGTTGTTATGGCCAGACGTGTGCTTACCATCAGGCACTGCCTTGCTCGTCTCGTTGTCAATAACGCCGGATTATTAATCTAACGCATGAGATTATAATTTCGCGGTAGGTTAGGTTTCATTAGTTTGTAATCTTACATTATAATCTGACGATTTGTACGATTTTACGGTGACGACATACACAAAGAGAACCGAAACGAAACTGTTGCTTTTTTAAAAATCAAAAAAAAAAAAAAAAGTCAAATAATTTTCAAATAAAAATTTGAAAATCAGCCCGACCAAATAATAGTACTGGCAATCGCATATTTTATCCTGCTCACTTTCCAAGTTAAAACTTATTTCTCGATAAACTCATTATCATATTCTTAAGTTTAAATTATTTTAAATAACGGTTCAGTCATCGCCCAGCTTATAAGGGAAAACGTGCACGTAATTGTATAGCATCGAGTACACTGCTATACATAGAAATGTCGGAATATTGCTACCGCCGTATCTGTCGTTGAATTACAATCAGTCATCAGATCGCCGGACGCTTTGTGTACGCAGAAAAAAACGTGTACGTCTAAACAGAAAATGATACGCTATTTTTAGCGCCCTTCTGAACAATTTGTGACATAGGAATACTCTGGATTCGATTTATTTAAATACGTATTTATCGATTAGTACCGACTTAACTTGAACCTAAATGAATATGAACTTATTATTAATACTAACATTTAATATGTCGGCGAAATAATATTTTATAGTAAACTAGCAGCGCCCCGCGGTGTTACCCGCGAAGTTCCTGTTCTCGTTGTTTTCCGGGAAAAAATAGCCGATGTGTTCGTCCAGACTATAATCTAGCTGTGTTCCAAATTTCAGCCCGATCCGTTCATATGTTAGGACGTGATTGAGCGACAAACATCAATACATTGACATTTATAATATTAGTAGGATTAGAGATTATTCAAACGGTAGGTATAATATAAAATACGTTTTTATCATACGAACTCTGTACAATGTGTGGAAATAATATTTTTTCCCGTAACTAAAGTTGATTAAAAGAAATATTTTTCCCCTTAGTTAAAGATTCATAAATCAATATTGTTTGGACATTCCCCACACAACACTAACTAGTCCTAGCTTGAGCCAAGCTTGTATTATTAGTTTATTAGACTATAATATATTATATAAACTATATAAGTATTATATCAGCTATCTGGCCGCCATCATACAAGCTTTGCTTAGTTTGGGGTCAGATGGTGTTGTGTGTGAATTGTCCACCAATATTTATTTATCTATACTAATATTATAAAGAGGAAAGATTTGTTTGTTTGTTTGTTTGTAATGAATAGGCTCCGAAACTACTGGACCGATTTCAAAAATTCTTTCACCTTTGGAAAGCTACATTATTCCCGAGTAACATAGGCTACGGCAGATGGCGCTGCAGTTGATATCTAGGTTATTATTCGAGCGAAGCCGGAGCGGGCCGCTAGTTTATTTATAAAAAAGTTGATTTTTACAGTATTCTTTCAGATTTAATAGTTGTACCATTACGGATCCAGGAGTTGTTAATAGTCGATTTTTGATTGGTCGTGTTGCTCGATTTCATTGGCGGTGCTAGGGTGTCTATCTTGTAAAGATCGTGTGTGTGTGAGATGTTTTCTGTTCTTGTCCAAAGTTTGGTAGACAGGAGACGCCATTTTTTAAAATAAATAAGTTATTTGCCAAAACACAACGTATAAATAAAGTATATCACAAAATTAAACCTGTGGTAGCTGTGCAATTTGTCTAATGGGTTCTAATTTTCTTAATAGACTCTGCTTGTATTTTGGGCACCAGCTCACAATAATTAGAATTGCACTAAATTTGGGATTGCGGAGTTAGCGCTCACAGTCTACAGTGGATAGTAATGACCAGCAGGTCTACTACGAAGTCCGATAAACAATATATCGGCCGAACTTATGGACATTTCTTACCACTAAACACAATCAAAAGTCGGTTGATCGGATCGGGCGTTTCGTTCATTCCGAATTCCGACCGACATAGATTTGACAGGTTTTGTGTCGTAAACCTTACTCCGAAATCATTTAATTACCTTACGGATTATTAGGACAGCTGTCGATCGGATCCGATTATTCGGAGGTTGTTTTCGTAGTAGACCTGCTGGTCCATTGTCATAGGTTCCGTTTTTTGGCCATAAGATTGCCATAGGATGATTTAGCCATAAGAGAAGTGTTAGAAATTCTAACACTTAGAATACGTATCGAGTATCTGTCGCCACAGTCCATAGAAATCTAAGCTTTTCGTATCATATAAACACGGCTGTAAATAATTTTCACTCGTATTACTAATAATACGGTCAGATTAAACTGGTTTAGTGTGTTATACTCAATGCGTACGCACAGTTCAATTGAAGCTAAATGGCCCTTTCCGTGTTTGTGGATTACGTCATAGTTTATTACGCAAACTGCACAAAACACTACCGGTAGTTTAATATTTCAATTTTCAATTTATTTCTTCGAACCATTATTTTACAAAGGAAACTTGGTAATGACAATTACAAAAAAAAACAGTTTAAATACATAAACAACAGTGACAATATTTAACGGTAAGCGCCTGTAAAGAGGCCTTGTCCAACGGATTCAGCTATAAATACATACATACATTTATGTCGCAGGGAAATTAGGATATCAAGGATTACACGAAATCCCCAGTTATATCACGGTAGATGTCGAATATTCTTGTTTATTACGTCTTCTTGCTGAATATATTTAGTAATATTATGTTAAGTAAAATCTGACAAAATAGACTTAATTTCACGAATTTTATAATTGCAAACGGAAAATGTTTACCTACCAAATAAAATGTTTATACATACCTAGTTGGTAAACATTTTCCGTAAGAAGACTTTTAATTAATTATTGTGTCCCAAATTTCAACACGATCCGTTCCAACGTGATTGAGTAACAAACGTACAAACATTGTCATTTGTAATATTAGTAGAATATGTTAATATAATATATGGAAAGGAAATATGAAATGGTAGAAGAACTTCGTTCCAAAGTAAAACATCCTATTTCCTACTAATAGTTTAAGAGCGCCACGGGTTACACCACGGGGCATAGCTAGTATTTTGTAAATCATTTATATAATAACTAGCGGCCCATTCCGGCTGCGCTCGGATATTGTCATTTAAAGACTATATTCATCGAAATAAAAACTATCCTATCTCTCAAGTTGGACCAGACTGCTCGCGGTGTGCCAATTTAATTTAAAATCGGTTAAGTAGTTTAGGAATCCATCGCGGACAAACATCGTGACAGGAGATTTTTATATATTAAGATTGTCGATTTAACTTTATAACTGACTAAGATATAACAAACCGTTACCAACTCTTCCGTCCTCAGTGACAGGAGAGTACCGCAAAAAGCGTTTCTCCATGCAGATATGATGTCACCAGCTCGCTGTTTCGATCCAGTTCATTACCTGATGTGACACGATCGAATAATAATAAAAAACTCAACAACAATTGGCAATTTATATAAAGTACTGTCCGCATGTTTCTCAGTCACGTGGAGACAATACGCTTGGTATACTTTTTCAACCGACTCAAACCATTAATTGACTGAGAAGGTTAGTGATTAGTCTATTTTAGTTACGAATATTCATTATCTCATACAATATTATAAATGCGAAAGTTTGGATGTTTGTTGCTCAATCACGTCGGAACGTCAAAATGGTTGAAAATTTGAAACAGTTCTAGATTATAGTCTGGTAGATTACATATAGGCTACTTTTTACGAGTGGGAACGGGAGTTGTGGCTAAAACAGCGAGGCGCTGCGCTGCTAGTATAAAAAATATATGTCACCGTATAACCGTGAGTACCGTCAGATTACAATTTAACGATGTTAGATTATAAACTAACCTAACATACCGTAGCACTGTAATCTGACGGTGCTTACAATTTCACGATAACATACGTTGAAAGGATTTTCAAGCGTTTAAATAACGTTTTTGCAATGAACTTCTAAAGCTAACGGATGTTTTAGTACTAGGAAAACATCAGTAATCCATTACACGAAAGTAATTCATCGTAATCATCACTCACGATCAACAAAACGACAATCTATTCACGCGACGTTTTAATACCCTCGTCTCTCCCCGGGAATATTTTCTTTGCGCTGCGTAAAAAGATTTCGTCACAAAATCCGCGGGACACTTTATTTCCCCTTTGACATTCACCCCCCGAAGACGCGGTCTTTGTAAAATTATGGAGAAATTGTTGCCAAATGGAGCGTAGGAATGTGGAATCGAATAACTGGAAACGTTGAAAGAGATTTCGGTACATTATAGGTCTTTTTGTGACTGTGCAGAAAACGGTTTTTTTTTTTTTGAAGTGAAAACTTATTTAGGCGCTCCTAGACAGATATTTCGTGGGCTGTGAATTGGATTCTAGCGTCACGCTCGGGTATGATAAGAAATCTTCGGGTAAACTCGGGACCACGGCTATTGGCCATTTAGAAATGCTGAAAGGGCGTGGCCTCGGCATCATGCCATGACCATCTAGAAATGCATCAGCCAATAGGAAATGCTGACGCATTTCTAGATGGCCATGCCATGAGCCCAGGCCACGCCCTCTGGTTACACACGTGTAGTTTCCAAAGTGAGCTATCAAATTCTGAGTTCTAAGTTTTCACTTCTATCGGCAGTTCCTATGACTGCCATTTTTTTTTGTTTTCATTTCGCTCTGCTAATACCTGGCTTTTTATTAACAAATACAAAATATAAAAATAGTAGTTACGATAGGAATATATAAGAAAGATTCTAATTTACCTTATTTAAACGAATATCGCTTATATGCAGTAATAGATCTCCCCAAGCAGAATCCAGCAACGTGTAGGTATGTGCCAGCCATCTCTCGCTGCGATCTAGCTTTTTTTTTTTTTTTTTTTTTTTTTTTTTTTTTAACTGTGATAGGTTCGCACTTGACCACCATCTCGCCTGATGTTAAGCGACGATGCGATCTACGATGGAACGTGCTTACCTAGAAGAAACCGATTCACTCTCGATTTGAAGACACCCAGATTGTAACCATCGGGGAAAACCCACTCCGGCAACGCATTCCACAACCTTGACGTTCTTATCACAAACGTGGAGTCAAATCTCTTCGTTCGTGTTTTTGGAACATCAACCATGAAACGATGTCGCTTTTTTGAGATACGAGAATTCCGATAGAAGAAAGGGCAAGGTGGTATTAGATCATGCAGATCAGTTGCACACTCTCCGAAGTGTATCCGATAAAAAACCGATAAGCTAGCAATCTTGCGGCGATGATCAAGACTTTGAAGTCTTTTACGCACAAGAGTGTCATTGCCTATGAGCCTTTTGGCACGTCTCTCAATAGATTCCAGAGTCTCCAGCTGATACTTGGCCGATCCATCCCAAAGGTGCGAACAGTACTCCATACAGGATCGAATCTGTGCTTTGTACAACGTGAGCAACTGCTCAGAGTTGAAGTATCTTCGCACCTTTGAGAGGACACCCAGTTTTTTGGCGGCTAATTTAGCCTTAGACTCAATATACGTGCCAAAGTTGAGCGTCGATGACAAAGAAACGCCCAAAAGCTCGAGATGGTCAGTAACCGGCACGGACACGCCTCGAAAAGTAGGAGCCAGTTCGAATGGACTCCTTTTAGCTGAGAATAAACATGCCTGTGTTTTTCCTTCGTTAAACTTGGCCAAATTGGCATCGCCCCATGTAGAGACTGCCTCAAGGGCCAAGTTCAAACGCTCGACCATACCTTCTCTCAGGAGCTGAGTTTGTTGTCCACTGGCTCTTGCGCTGGATATATAACTCTCTACGACGGTGCTATCATCTGCGTACCCAACGATACCGGGCTTCAACAGATCATTGATATGTAGCAGGAAGAGAGTCGCAGAGAGTACCGACCCCTGAGGAACTCCGGCATTGATAGCCATTTGATCCGACGAGCAGCCATCAATGACGACTCGTATGGATCGATCCCTCAAGAAGTCCGATATCCACGCAATAAACCCAGGTGACAAACCATAGCCCGAAAGCTTGCTTATAAGGCCATCATGCCAAACCCTGTCGAAAGCCTTCGAGATGTCCAGGGAGACTGCAAGTGCTTCCCCGTGTTTCTCGATAGCTTCACTCCAGATGTGGGTGACATACGCTAGAATGTCCCCGGTGGACCGGTTCCGGCGAAACCCGTATTGCCGGTCACTGAGGAGGTCGTTCGATTCTAGGTATGCCAGGAGCCTGTGGTTTAAGACACGTTCCATAGTCTTACAGAGTATGGACGTGACTGAGATGGGCCTGTAGTTGACAGGGTCAGTACGACTGCCTTTTTTGGGCACAGGTTGCACGTTAGCAAGCTTCCACGACTTCGGCACTTGCCCAGTTTGGAGAGAAAGTCTAAACAGGCGTGTTAGTACTGGAGACAACTCGGGTGCACAAACCCTCAGTACTATGGCTGGAATTCCGTCCGGGCCACTGGCTTTATTCACATCCAGATTGCGTAGCACTTTACGAACCTCCTTCTGGCGAATATGTATTTCAGACATTACAGTCGGACTGCCAGGTGGAGTTGGGGGTATCGCACTACCAGCATCTAGATGTGAAGATTCCGCAAACTGAGACGCAAACAAGTTTGCCTTCTCTATAGCGGTGTGAGCCAGCGTCCCATCAGGTTTAAGCATTGGAGGTAGTGAGGGGCGGCAGAAGTTCGATTCGACTGATTTAGCTAGGGACCAAAACGCTTTGCTGCCCGTAGGGTATGAAGCTAGTTTGTTCCCTATTCGACTAATATGGTCAAATCGAGCCCTCTGTAGAACCTTTTTGCATGCCTTAGCAGCCTTGTTAAACGCTTTCTTCTTCTGGTGTGTGTCCTTTGCTTTACGTTGTCGAGCATCAACCCAAGCTAGGTAAGCCTCATGCTTAAATGCTTCAGCATTTTTACACTGAGGACCAAACCAAGGGCGAGCTTTGCTGGATACTGGGACGTCAGAGTATGGTATAAAATATTCCATAGCCGTTTGGATCACTTCAGTCACAGCATCCACGCAAGTTGAAGGATCACCAGAAGAAAAGCACAATGACTGCCATGGGTAAGACGCAAAAAAAGAACGCATCTCATCCCAATCTGCTAACTTGTATCGCCACAACCGCCGGTTGCCTCTAGGGCTTGGATCGGGCGGATGGTACATTGATACTGACTTCACCAGACAGTGGTCGGAGCTGCCTAACGGCGAAGATACCGCCACGGAATATCGGTCTGGATCAGTTGTTAGCAGAAGGTCTAAACAATAAGGAGTATGCGACTCAACGTCAGGTACCCGAGTGGCCCCTTGAACCAACTGGGTCAGGTCTAACGATAAAGCTAGCTTTCTCGTTTCCTGCCCAGCGTGGTCAGTGTCCCGGTATGGGAACAGCCAATCTTTGTGATGGCCGTTAAAATCCCCCAGCAACACTAGTTGGGCTGATGGGTACTTTTGCTGAGCCGCATCCGCCGCCTCACTCAAATATTCCATGAGCCTAGTTGTCTCCAGATCCCCACTGTGCGACCGATAGACACAGGCATACACAATTTTTTCTAAGCCTGTGTCTATCAACGCCCAAAGAACAGAGAATCTGGTGTCCTCAAGGTTACGGAGACGCCGACAGCAGATATCATCACGGGCGTACAGGCACACTCCAGCACGTGGCTTAAAGTTGTGCTCCAGCGTGTAACCAGGATATGTTAGGTACGCCACGTCCGAAGGACGCCCTATCTGCGTCTCCGTAAGAAAAAACAGTGATGGCTGCTCAGTCTCCAGATGGTGGTGGACTGCTGTGATATTTGAGTGCAGGCCTCGGATGTTCTCGAGGTGCACTTTAAGAATCAAGGAGTGCAGCCGCATATGAACTCTATTTCTGTTTTTTACTTTTTTCATAGTTGTTTGAGGGTGAATTACGGTGGGAACACGGAAGTAGAACGAGGCTACATACCGCTGACCAACGGCCACAACACACAACACGAATACATCTATGGGAAACTAGTCTGGAGACTGCGGGGACGCCCGAGCCCCCCCGGGGATGTCTATCTGGCCTTGATATCCGGTCGCCAACCGGCAGGATAGCGCATCCCGGGATTTTTCGCTAGATGGCGGGGCAGCCTTTCATGAGGGGCTAGCTCACTACTTGGGCCCCCTACTGTCTGCGGTCGGTCGCGGTAACCGTGCCTCGGATCCCGCTACCCTCCACGACTAGCTTTCCGATGCAAAGTATTGTTGTGTGGCATCCGGTCTTGCAGTTATGCAGCAACTGTTCTGACCCGTCCTCCCAAATGGCGTCATCAGACAACATGGCCGGAACACGGCTAGGCCGCTTGGCGGCATGACTTAAGTCTGATGGGTGGTCACCAGCCACGGCCGAGGCCTACCACCGGTATTTTTGTCAGCTGTTTAGCACCACCCAGGGACCACGTGTGAGGTTTCTATTTACAGGTGCTTTCTCACGGACGAAGCTGACACAGTCCCCGAAAGCTTTGACGGTGAAAGAAAATATCGTGAGAAAACCGGTGTATTCCTTTGGAAAAATACTCGTAAACTGATCTACTTATGGTTGTAAAACGTAATCTATAGCAAATACCCATGTCGAATTTATATGATAAAAAAGCGAACTTGAACCCTTGACATAGAATTGGATAACTTCAAACTGGCCCAGCGTCCGGTGAGTCATAATATCACAGATTAAACGGCAGCTACTACGCCCGTACCAGTTCCTTGCGAATTGATTATGCTGTGTACTGTGTAGATAACAGTACTGAGGCTTCGATCAGACCGGGCCTTCTACCGCCTAACTAAATCGGCTATCGCTTTGCTAATACTGTCTCTATCATTTCAAGCGAAAAGAAAAGAGAGAGAAACATCAAAGCGATGACATTTTTCGTTCGGCGGTAGACCCCCGGGCCTTCTACCGCTCAACTAAACAGCTTTGACTTTGCTATATTGCTGTCTTTATCTATTCAAGCGGAAAGAAAAGAGATAGCAATATATCAAAGCTAAGACCAACTGCTCTGCGACGCGGAAGCTTAGCGTATGAGATCACCTACGTAAAAACCCTGCGAACACTGTTTTGACGTAATTTGAGGAGTATTTGAGTGAGTTCCCGATATTTCGACGCAGTTTCATGCACCATGTTCAATTATAAATAAAATTTTAAAAATGCAAACGTTGTTGTGTTCCGGTTTGAAAAGATTTTTTCCAAATACACATCAATGTTTGTGGACCTAAGGTATTATACATAAAGTTCCATAAAAGCCGGGTCACACAGAGGCGATCCGATAGCGATAGCGATCCGATAGCGAGACGGGATTTTTTGTAATGTTCGATTTTGTATGCAACCTGACACACAGCAAGCGGGCGCGATCCCATACTCGGTATCGGATCGCTATCGCTACCGGATCGCCTCTGTGTGACCCGGCCTTCAATGTCTTCTTTTCTAGAGTTTCTAGTTATGATGTACGTTCTCGCTCCACAGTCTACGATCGGTTTGACCGAGACTTTAATCGGGACCAGACACCGGTCCCATTAGTGGACGCGCCTTGTGAGAGGACGGTGGACACTTGTCGACCGCACCCTGTCTGAGGTGATTTGAAACTTTTCTATTGCAATATTAGGTACTAACACTTCTACAATATTCAGTCCATTGAAACCTGTTTAAAAATGTATTCCTTAGAACAGAACGAAAATATTATATATTCCTTAGAATCGAAAGGTTCAAAACGGCTCTATCTTATTGTAGAGATCGTACTACACGGGTGTAACCGGAGGGCGTGAAAATCTATAAATGCGTCAGTCAGCATTTCCCATTGGCTCACGCATTTCTAGATGGCCATGCTATGATGGCCAGAGCACGCCCTTTCAGCATTTCCCATTGGCTCACGCATTTCTTGATGGCCATGCTATGATGGCCAGAGCACGCCCTTTCAGCATTTCCCATTGGCTGACGCATTTCTAGGTGGCCAATGACCATGATCCCGAGTTTACCCGAAGATTTCTTATCATACCGGAGCGTGACGCTAAAATTCAATTCACACCCCACGAAAAATCTGTCTAGGCGCGCCAAAGAAGTTTTCACTTCAAAAAGATATATTTTTGTTTCCCCAAATCTGACTCATTCAACAGTTCTTTAATATTATAATAAACCAAGTCTGTTTGCGTATGGCGTTACTATCGTATTATAGTATTACTATCTGACCCGGTATAGTTCTGGTTTATAAGATCGTAGTTAAAGTGTTTCGTCAAATGAGACACAGTGACCGTTGTGAGTCATCGGTCAAGTTCGCGTACGTGTCTGTAAATGGTACGCGTACTTCGATCAATTATACATTGTGTTCCAGCTCGAATGTTTCAAAACTGGTTTGTGATACTCGTAATGGTTGGTTGATTAAGAATTTTGGGGACATTTCTGGAAGATAAATATTTCTACATTTTAATGTTTATGTAATGGAATCATTATTATCATACTAGTAGCATACAGCGGTATTACTCGTGCGGTTTCCGATCCCCTTATTTTTTTCAGGATATAAAATAGCCTTTATGATATTCCAGACTATTAACCATATCTTATCTTAATAGATATATAAATCTCATGTCACGATGTTTGTCTGCGATGGATTCCTAAACTACTTAACCGATTTTAAATTAAATTGGCACACCGTGAGCAGTTTGGTCCAACTTGAGAGATAGGATAGTTTTTATTTCGACTAATAGTCTTTAAATGACAATATCCGACAATATTGTCATAACAATACGAGCGCAGCAGGAATGGGCCGCTAGTATATATATATATATATATATTTACGACATTATGTATGTAGTAAATTTCATCTAGATTCAGTAGTTTTTGCATAAAGGAGTAACAAACATCCATGTATAATACTACATACTTTATTTTTATTATTACTTGCTAGCGGCGATCCGCGATATAACACACGACTTTACAACCACTACTTTAACTGGGTGATCTACTTATTTAATATTCAAATCCGCAATCAGAGATTCGTGAAAAAAAAACACAATTAAATCACACAGGCGTTTGCCTTTATAATATTCGTGTGATTGAAACTCGCGACTTTTATTCAGACTGCGCTCTATAAAATAGTTTTTTTTTTACTTGTGCCTACCACCTACATGCCTACCACATAACAACACAGTGACACGCAGCTAATGGAACATGAAGAGTCCAAATCATTACCTAGCACTGCACAGCGCTCGTCACCCAGATATCTAAGATGTTATATCTCTAAGCCCTGTAATTTATCTGGAAAACATTGCCCTCCAAACCGGAATTATGTTGGAAACACACTTAAAAACACACAAACTTTCGTATTTATAATATCAGTATGATTCGAGGTCGCAATTTTATCGAAACTCTCATTTTATAGGTCAGAAATTGTGCATAGCGTGCGCAAAACTCAGGTGTTGCGTTACGTAAAACTCGCGTCGCGCAGGATTCCGCAATGTTTGTCGTGTCATGCACTAGAAACTCATTGAGATAAAGAGAATTGTGAAGTACCTACTACTGGTAATTAAAACGTATTCATTTGCGAGACTTAAATGTAGAGTACGAGTCTACGAGTAGATTTAGTAGTAGTGGTAGGACTCTTGGCAGAGTCCGCCTGGGGAAGTACCACACCTTTGCCAGTTACTCTACCGCCAAGCAGTAATGTCCTAATGTGTGCACATTTCTGTGTTCCGGTTTGAAGGGCAATGTTTCCAGTGAAATTACAAGGCTTGGAGACATAATATCTTAGATCTCTGGGTGACTAGCGCAGTGCAGTGCTAGGTAATGATTTGGACTAACATGTTCCAATAGCTGCGTGTCACTGTGGTGTTATGTGGCAGGCATGTTGCTTACCATCAGGCACATGTCCTGCTCGTCTCGTCACTCTATGCTATTAAAAAAACATTTAGTGCATATTATAGTAAGCTTACGGTGGCTTAGTATTGGCCCTGCGACTTATGCACTAGTCCAAAGTTCGGTAGGCAGACCCAAGTCAGGCCAACTGCCATAGGTCCTTTTTAGGGTTCCGTAAAACGTAAAAACGGAACCCTTATAGATTCGTCATGTCTTTCTGTCTGTCTGTCTGTCTGTCTGTCTGTCTGTCTGTCTGTCCGTCCGTATGTCACAGCCACTTTTTGCCGAAACTATGAGAACTACACTGTTGAAACTTGGTAAGTAAATGTATTCTGTGAACCGCATTAAGATTTTTACAAAAGTTTAAAAAAAAAACAAAAATTAGGGGGAACTCATACTGAGAATTGAAGCTCAAAAATTTTTTTTTCATCAAACCTACACGTGTGGGGTGTCTATCGATAGGTCTTAAAAAATTATGTTGAGGTTTCTAATATAATTTTTGTCTACACTGAATAACTTGCGCGAGAGACGCTTCCAAAGTGGTAAAATGTGTGTCCCCCCCCCTCTAACTTCTAAAGTAAGAGAATGAAAAAACTAAAAAAAATATATGATGTACATTACCATGAAAACTACCAACGAAAATTAGTTTGAACTCGATCTGATGAGTAGTTTTTTTTTAGTACGTCATAAATACACTATTATTAAAACTTCGATCAAAGTTACAACGAACTACAAGAACTATGTGTACTATGTATATTATGTTACTTGCTGGAACGGAACCCTTCATGGGCGAGTCCAACTCGCACTTGGCTACTTTATTTATTAAAGGTGGCCTAGTATAGAGTCATAACAAAAGTATAAATGAATATTAATTAAAAAAATATTTTTGAAAACAAGCTTTTATTTAAATGCTTTAAAACGAAGGAAATAAATTTTGAACGCCATCAAACCCATAATTTTACTAAATTATACAATACAATTTATATTGATAGAAATAAAAATAAATAAATAAATATAAATATTGGTGGACAATTCACACACAACACCAACTGACCCCAAACTAAGCAAAGCTTGTATGATGGCGGCCAGATACCTGATATAATACTTAATTATATAGTTTTAAATACATACTTATTATACATAGAAACACCCAGACACAGTGCAAACATTTGAATTCAACACACAAATATTTACACTGGGTGGGAATCGAACCCACGACCCTCGGCTTCGCAGGCAGAGCTACTACCAACTAAGCCACGAGGCCAGTCAAAAGCTTGTCGCGAGAACACAAACCGTTTTTTTTTTTTTCAAAAGTACAAACTAACATTAATTCTAAGCAAATGATAAGAATGACTTGAACCATGGACTTGATTCTCTCTCATAGTGTTAGAAGGTTTGTATACCCAGCAGTGAGAAGAATCATAGTGAGCCATGTCGGGTCAGTCCGTGCGAAACTACCATCAGTTATCAGTTGTCAAGGTCAAGCGCTAGTGCATGCGTCTCCGACAATTAAAAACATTATGGTTTGTGTGGTCCTTTACTGTACATACTCCAAGGGCTTACAGTTTTATTTGGCGAACTTCAGTACATACTGCTTACGACGAAATCAATCTGCTTTTTGCCTCACTTAAAGTGAAGATCTATGAATGAGTGTCGAGACTATTGCTACTAAATTTATCAGGAAGCTTGGCCAACGTCAGGCGTTTCTTAATCATAAGCTTTTTACATCTTTATAATACACTAGGTGATCCGTGGGCGCGTTGCTACGCCATCTAACGAAAATTGGTCGTACCAATTAAAATCTAGAACAAATTTGGTTACCTTAGATTCTAATGACGCAACCTTAAGATAGACACATGCTGTCACGCAACGAAAGCTCTCAAAAAGCAATATTTTTTTCCCGTTTTTGTTACATTTTTCATTCATGCTCCGCTCCTGTTGATAGTAGCGTAATGTTAAATAGCCTATAGCCTTCCTCGATAAATGGACTATCCAACAGAGAAAGAATCTTTAAATTCGGACTAGTAGTTCCCGAGATCCTTGCGTTCAAACAAACAAACAAACTCTTTAGCTTTATAATATTAGTATAGTTAGGTTTTACGAACATGCCGTTAATGGACACCTTACAAATACAAAAAATCTTTACAAACAATTTGTAATAACAACAATTTTATAATCGGCCGATCTCCAGCAAAGGAGAGGGTCAACGTTTTCATAATCAGGTTTTATTTAATTAAAACTTCCAAGTAATTTAACGAAATTCCACTTTTGTTCCGAGAAAATGACACGACATACTCCAAACGGCAATAAAATTGTTCTTTGCGTAATCTTTTCGCTACGTAGAAAGGAACATTTTCAATTTAACAGTGCAATGTACAATTTACATTATATCGTCGTATTTGATGTATCAGTCAACATCCTGTCTAGTTCTTTATTATATTATCTATTTTCCATCTAGATATTATATCTCTAAGCCCTGTAATTTCTCTGGAAACATTGCCCTTCAAATCGAAACACAGCAATGTTTGAACATTACTGCTTGGCGGTAGAATAACTGGCAAAGGTGTGGTACTTCCCCAGGCGGACTCTGCCAAGACTCCTACCACTACTAAACTCTACTACTACGACTCTATATATGTCACCGTAAAGAATTTTTGTCTGTATAATACCTTACCTGGTGAAAATTAGAGAACATTTATCAGGCATCTGAAATACAGCTTCAAGCTAGTTCGGGTGCCTTTGGAAACAATAGCATACTGCAAATTTTAGGTTAATTAAAAAGGGAAAAAAAATTATCATTTTATAAATTTTGTAATGTAACTAAACTGCTATTGCTGTATGTGTTTCGCTTATTTTTCATCTAATTTTTTATTTCATAAGTAGCATTGTAAATTAACATATATGTATGATAATGATAATTTGTTTAAGTATTGATGTACATTATCTGATTATGAAATAAATAAAATTACTATTACTATTTATTTATTTAAGACCTATGTGTACACTTTACCTAATTTTACAGATCAATAAAGAATTGAATTAAATTGTTATAACGTGTCAGATGACAAACTAACATAACCTACACATTTAATGTCTTACTTGATGTATCAGTCAACAACCTGTCTATTTCTCTAAATCTATTTTCCATCAAACAGATAAATCGAGAAATATAATCAAATTCACTTCTCCATGTAGCCAAAAGTATGGGAACAATAAAAACGTCCCCTACCGTAAATCGGCCGACAAATCCCACATGACAAATGAACGATCATATTTTGATCCCAACCTTTATCCAATGCCAGTTTATACGGGAAACACCGGAATGTCAGTAATATATGTCACGCAATGCAAACTACACGCCTGCTATGAGGGTCTGAAGTCTATCTATACTTTTATACTAATATTGGCTGAACCTTGCGCGCGTTTCTACGCCATCTATCGAAAATTGGTCGTATCAATTCAACATTTGTACAAATTCGGTTACCTTAGGTTCTAATGACGCAACCACAGATTACAGAAATAAAACGCAGATGGAGCGCGCAGAACAGAGATACTGAAGCAGACAAAGCAAATACATAACGCGGAGCAAATACAAACTCCAGTCATTATGAAACGGACTTCCGTGTTGTACGGGAGTCCCGTGTGATTTTAAATTTCGTTTTAAAATATGCCGTCTAGTGTCTTCAAACATTGCAAACAATGTTCCCAAAAACATAATAAGGAAAGAGGAATATAATTTCATAGAAAAAATTGAATATTTTTACAGCTATTTATATAATTTAGTCGATTTCATTTTGGTGATGAATGGAACACAACACCTCAACGAAAATAGGTTGGTGTGGCGATAAGAAATTGAAATTATTTTCCCTGAAGTTAAGGTAAAATATAAATTATAATATTTTTAAAAGATACTCGTAGACCAAATTATTAATGGACATTATATGACGCCGTTACAATTTCCACGCCGTTGCTAGTGTTAGTACAAACACTAATAGTGTTGATGAAAACTATAGTTATGAAGCGAGTTTTTAATACTTATATGTACTGTAGAGTTTAATAGGGTAGGCGAGTTCTTTTGAAAGCTCTAATCGTTTTAGTTAACCTCATGTTATCCGGTCGAGTCAGCCGTGACATTGTTGAAGTTTTATACGGCGCTAATTTGTGCGTATAGGTATACTAACCCAAAAAATATGTTGTGATCAGGCCAATCGTTTTTGTCACCACAAATACTGGCCTTGCTGCCAAGGCTGCTTGTAGGTAAAACGTTGCTCTTTTGAGCTCCATGTCCCAACCAACTCGGCTTTGGTTCGTACATGTGGGTTGTCTATGGATAGGTCTTCAAAAATGATGATGTTATTTCTGATATCATGTTTTTCTATACTGAATAATTTGCGCAAGAGATGCTTCCAAACTGGTAAAATGTGTGTAACCCTGTAACTTCTAAAGTAAGAAAATGATAAATCTAAAAAAAATATTATGTGAATAACTATGAAAACTTCCACCGAAAATTTGTTTGAACTGGTCTGGATCTGGTATAGTTTTTTTTTGGGACGTCATAAATACACTATTGTTAAAACTTTGATCAAAGTTACAACGAACTACAAGAACTATATGTATTATGTTACTTGCTGCAACGGAACCCTTCATGGGCAAGTCCGACTCGCACTTGGCTACTTTATTTTTGTTTGATGTTTGGACCTACAGGTAGTCCATATGCATTTTTTTCCAAATTAGTTTGGTGGTAAAGATTATTGTTTTAGTTATTGTTTAACCTATCTAAGCGAGGAAATTTTACTTATTTTATTATTTGCGATTCAAGTTGATTTCGAATTGCATGCAAAGTCAAAATTCTTAACTTCATAGAATGGAAATAGTAGTAACAAGAAACCCTTGCATTATATACAATCGGCGTAATGTTATGTAATGTTAATGTTAAAATAGTAATTGTTGTGTTTATTATACTTGAAGATTTCCGAAGCTAAGACAACAATAGTGGGACTTTTTTTCTTAAGGCTGACAACATTACACAAGTAATTTGACAATGTTGATATGACAATTTGACGTCAACAAAAGTAAATAAGGGCCTCACAGTGTTGTTCACGAAGGTTCCATCTGTGTTTTATTTCTGTAATCTGTGGACGCAACCTTTAAAAGATAGACACATGCTGTCACGCAACGAAAGCTCTCAAATATTTATTCCTGTTTTTGTTACATTTTTCATTTATGCTCCGCCTCTGTTTATAGTAGCGTTATGTCAAATAGCCTATAGCTATAGCCTTCCTCGACAAATGAGAACTATCCACCGGAGAAATAATCTTTCAATTCGGACCAGTAGTTCCCGAGATCCTTGCGTTCAAACAAACAAACTTTGATTTGTTTTGTTTTAACGCCCTAATACATAATACATACTATATAATACATCAATACAGTCTATAACACTCGGCGATCACGTACATATCCAATGGTGAAAGAATTTTTGAAATCGGTTCTATAGTTCCTGAGATTAACGCGTTCTAACAAAAAACCTCTTCAGCTGTATGTATATTACTAAAGTATAGATTAACGTATGTTTGTACAAAACTAGACAAAATACTTTTCCAGAATTATCGAGCTTAATCTTCTCAGCATTAGTAAAATATTTGAATGTCGATCCTGAGATAACATCTAGATGTCTATTTATAAAAATGAAAAAAATAATTTCGAATGTTCTGCCAATAACAAATCATTACGACGGTTGCTAAGAGAGCATTCTAGAAGGCAAACTGGTTATGTGATATTATGCATCGTTATTTGGATATTATTATTGTATTTCTGTCAATTCGCTTTCAAAATCATACCTACGTGTCTTTAACAATTAAAAATGCTATTTAAAACTTGTCTGGTTTTGGTCACATTGGTCTAGGTACATTTGTACACTTGGTAGATTTTTTAAAATAAGATTTACCCCTGTTAGTGCATGTTGCATTCGCAAAGACTATGCAGAGTTTGCAGTTGCAAGAAGAAATGTGTAAACATAACTGTGTTCCGGTTTGAAGGGCAATGTTTCCAGAGAAAAGGTCACGAACATCGCCGTATAATTGCTAGCTTATCGGGTTTTTAACGGATACATTTCGGTGTGTGTGCGCAACTGATTAGAAAGATCCAATACCACCATCTTGCCCTTTTTTCTATCGAACTGCTCATAGCTCGAAAAAACGACATTGTCTCATGGTTGATGTTCCAAAAACCGTAACGAAGAGTTTTGACTTCACTTTTGTGATAATAACGTATAGGCTGTAGAATGCGTTGCCTGAGTGGGTTTTTCTCTTTGGTTACAATCTCGGTGTCTTCAAATCGAGAGCGAATTGATTTTTTCAAGATAATCAGGTTCTATCGTGCACCGCATCGTCTCTGCATCAGAGCGAGATGGCGGTCAAGTGTAAGCCCATAATAGTTAGTTTAACTTAGACAGGAAGTAAAGTGTACCTAAATAACGTTCGAACGGCAGGGCTTGGTTAATCTAGTTTTACAAGATATCGAGACGAGACTGCTTCCCACGTGGAATATCGGTTAGTCACCTTATGGCATTGAAATTAAGATGGCCATCGAGCTTATTTAAGGATATGCATGTTCAGTTTTAAGTTGCTTTTTAAAAATTATCTCTCCAGTTTTTTTTGCTGTCATCTTGTAATCTTTTGATTTTTGTATGTGGTAATAAGCCTGATTTTCTTTCCACAAAGTCTCAACTGTGAACTCCCAATGTAATTAATTTATCATTGTTATTTTAGAATATAGATATTCATTCATCATCAACAAAACATCAGTGCAGCCACACCTCCGAATGAAATAATGTTTACTCCGATTAGTTGAGATAGGTACCGAAATACTCTCTCGGTACTCGACCACTGCACTTTAGGACATAGGGAGCTCAATATTTCGTATACTCCGACCACGAATCCTATCGTCAAACTATAAGGCTTAGAAATGCGGTGCCCCGAAAAGCAGTACGTCAATTGAATCGAAATATTAATACGAATAAATACTCATGATATGGTCACACACTTTCAAATGAAATGGCTATCTCGATAAGTCCGAACTTGCTAAAATCGTAGATATAGGTTCCGAAATACTGGCGGCTCGTCATCGCAGATCATGACATTAGGAGCTCAATGTTTCTTGTACCGCGACCGTCTTATCGGCAAGGTATACGGATCGTAGAGTGCGCGGTGACACGAAATGCTGCACGAATTGTTAATCAGAGCTCATGGTATGGACACACCTTCATATGAAATGGCTGTCTCGATAAGTCAAAGTTGCCAAAATCGTAGAGTTAGCTACCGAAATACTGGCGGCTCGTCATCGCAGATCATGACATTGGGAGCTCACGAGACCGCCTCGGAGCCGCGTGCTGGCACCGTGCCCGGTGGCGCGGTCGCCGTAAACAGAGTTTTATAGGTGGCGTGCTTGGAGACAGTCGCTGAGATTCGCGAACACCAGTTTACTAATATAATGCGAACGGTAGGTAGATTTGAGTACGAAGAAGCGGTTAGAGTCTGGCGAAACTAATTTTAGTTGGTGAAGCGGTTGCAAAACCATTGGCCTACCTTATATTAGAAGTGGATACAGAAAAGATTTTTTGAGGTTTGAGGTGTAATAAACCCTACCCAATTTAGAACAAAATGATGTCCTCCAAGCCTAAGACAACACAGAAGAAAATTCTTGGAAACACTAAAGGCATACGATTGAATGGTCGTTCACCAATCAGTCTGTTTAAGTGAAAGACTCTTCGTCCTCTACAAATTCTACGAGGTTGCGGGAACCGCGCTGAACCTAGACCGGTGGAGACTGTTCATTACCCCATTCCACCGCTCCATATGTTACCCCGATCTTCAGACGAGTAACCGACTATAGAAAGAGGTAAATTTGATTTGCGTAGTAAGGGAACTCGGTTATTCAACCTTCTTTTGATACAGTTTTGAAGTTCGTATTCTTAAATTTTGCATCTTATAACATGGTTGTATAATTTTTACCAGAAGCACCTACCGAACGACCCAGGTGTTCACGGTGCTTTATGACGACACTGTGGAAAGGTTAACAGGTACCCTTTTTGAAACCGTCCTTGTTGAGTTTCGTTGGAAAACTTTCGCCGGAAAGTTCCCGACTTACAATACGCCGTTACATTAACCGCTCTTTTCGGGGCTCCTCTCGCCTTTCGTCTGGCACGTAGGGTACTTATAAAACGGGAAATAATGAGAACGGGAGCTCAGCGGGGGTCTACCGCCTAACGAAAACGCTTTGACATTGCCGTCTCTTTCATTTCAAGCGAGAAGAAAAGAGACAGCAATGTCAAAGCGTTTTCGTTAGGCGGTAGACCCCCGGGTGTAACCGCGCTGCAAGTAGCTTATATTTTGTGATTATTTTGCAAGGTAACTGACGTTATAGTTCAGGCATGCGATACATAAAATTTTACGCGTGTATTAAACTTTCGCATTTATAATATTAGTAAGATTTCAAGGTCCAGTAATGGTGGGCCCGATCATTTGTAAGCTTGGATACTGTCTTGCATGAGAGATGGTGACACACTGGATCCAATCCGGGCGTAAAGAGTAAATACGGTTGTTATGTTAGTATTACGGCGGCTAGAGAGTTTACGATTGAGACCTATGTATCTGTGTTGGGATTATGAGATACAAAACGAGGAGTCTGTGACATTTTCAATTGAAGATTAACCAACAGGAGGAAGATACTGTAGTGGCAGGGCTCTCCGTAGAGTCCGTCTGGGGAAGTACCACACCTTTGCCAGTTATTCTTCCGCCAAACAGTAATGTGCAAACATTACCTTGTTCCGGTTTGAAGGGCAATGTTTCCAGTGAAATTACAGGGCCTAGAGATAAACATCTTATATCTCTGTGTGACGAGTGCAGTACAGTGCTAGGTAATTGGTTTGGACTCATCGTGTTCCAATAGCTGCGTGTCACTATGCTGTTATGTGGCAGGCATGTGTCTTACCATCAGGCACATGTCCTGTTCGTCTCGTCACTCTATACTGTACAAAAAAACTTAAACAATTAGAATGTGACGAATTTGAACATGTCATTATGTGGTTTCCGGTTAAAGTTTGTGGTTTTTGTTGTGGTAGGAACTCTTTGCAAAGTTCCCCTGGGGAACCACAACACATTTGGACTCGGACTCTTAAATTTAAACATGAATGGCACATTGTTGCTTACCATCAGGCGCATGTCCTGCTTTGTACCAAGTAAAAACAACGGGACCCATAAACGTTTATAAACGACACGAGTCCGTCTGGGGACGTACCACGCTTTTGCCAGTTCTTCTGCCGCCAAGCAGTCGTGTGCAAACATTACTGTGTTCCAGTTTGAAGGGAAATGTTTCCAGAGAAATTACTTGGCTAAGATATAGAACACCTTATATCTCCGAGTGACGAGCGCAGTGCGGTGCTAGGTAATGATTTGGCATCTTCATGTTCTAATAACTATGTGTCACTGTACTGTTATGAGCAGGCATGTGGCTTACCACCAGGCACATGGCCCGCTCGTCTCGTCACTGTTTAAGTCCGGTAGTGCAATTCCTGCAATTGAAGGAGCGCAACAAAGTTGGTAACGGTCGTAATGTTCATATTTAAACGTTTTACTGCTTCCTCGTACTCAACTAATCCTTTATGCGGAGCACGTGTTTCTTCGCGTGCGGGTCTGATGCGGTTGTTGTAATATGAGCTTTATTGCATATCTTTGAAAACTTCGTTTGGCGCCCCACAGACAGAGTTTTCGTGGGCTGTGAATTGAATTCTAGCGTCACGTTCGGGAATGATCAGAAATCTTCGGGTAAACTCGGGATCATGGCCATGGGCCATCTAGAAATGCGTCAGTATTTCATGGCAGTTCCTATGACTGCCAATTGTTTTTTTATTTAACTTTTATACGTTTACACTTGACCGCCATCTCGCCTGAGTTGACTATGCGGTCTACGATGGAGCGTGCTTACCTAGAAAAAAAACTGTTTTTTTTTTTACATTTACTTAATCAGCCATCTTGACATCAATGGTAGAGATACACTCTTAATTACAATATCAAGACAAAAACTTAAAGGAAAACCTGAAAATCTTGTAGCAAATGGTGATCTTCTCGCTAAAAACCATTCTTCCAGGCATAGAAAATGAGGTATACCTACTGTAGAAAAACGGCAGTGACGAGGTTCAATAGTTTTATGTTTATGACTTCGACAAAATAATATTATGTTGCTTCATCATTTCGTTATATTCCTAGTAACCGTTCTAGACTTCAATACTACAACTACGCAACTACAAGTTATTTAATATACTGGACGTGTTAGTAAGTTTTACTCCAAAACTTGTCCGCAACCAACCAACCTTTCAGACGTCCAACTTTGTCCGAAATTATGCCAAAAGCGGGTCCAGTTTACTTAGGACCGATTACTTATGTCCTGGCTTAGGCGAAATCACGCTCGTGTCTAGGTGGAAATCGTCAGACATCCGCGAAACAGTTACACTCATACTACACTTTAGTGTTTACACGGCTAAATTTAGTGCCTGAATTCAGAAGCAAAATTTAGTAGCAATGTTAGTAGACTGATTTTAGAAACAAGTTTAGAAGCAAGCAATCCTTGCTTCTGAATTTAGTATGCTTAGCTTACTGACTGATATTATTACATTTCGCTCAAATCGGTAGAGACAAAGTGTAGCTGATTGTAATAAGGTCTTTAGGCAGTGGCCAAAAATTTGGTCCTGCCATTGAAACATCTATCTATTTAAAACGGCAATGGCTTGGTGCTCTCTTAAATTTTTGGGAGAACATATGAAACAGCAATATCACGTACTATAATATGAATATGATTCGAACCCTCAACTTCAGGCTTCGCGGGCAGACTATCAAGTCACGAGGTCAGTCAATGCTGGTATGTTTGTTATGATAGATCTTTATTTACCAAAAACTGCTAAATTACTAATACAATTTAAACAGTCTACATATGAGGAATTCAACCGTAACATAATTTTTTAAAATAAATCAAGCCACGGATCTGAATGTGCCTTAAACTGTAAAGTACTGTTTAAAACACTGTTTTATCGTCCCAAAACCATGCTTCAGATATCCAATACAAACCTCTCTGAAGAGGTAAGCTTAGTAGATCCCGACGTGTAGACAATTGTCAAACAAGTATCAATGTCTCCTCTGTAAATAGGCTGGGTATATCGTATCTATTAGTCTAAAACTTGTGCATAACCACAAGCTGGAGCTGGAGCTGAATTGGAATTCAGCGTCCTATCCCATCGCCTAGTTAAGACCCAGCTAAACAAATTCTGCGAACCAGCTACGTTTGTTTAGGATCGAATCCTTTAATATGCATCCCATATTGCTCTAACAGCTTGGGCGATTACGTTCGCGAATATATGTATTACGCGTGTTTGGGTTGTGTTTAAAATCTAACGGCTCGGTGTTTAGAGTGATCCTACGGGAATCGCTTTTGCGAGTGTTTTTTCGAGGTTGTAATGTTCATTTAACGGAAATGGTAATTGAAATCACCAAGTTGGACATATGCTAACAAACATACCAATTTTTTGCGTCTGAGTAAATAATACGAGTACGATTATTTAAGTAAGTAATTAATCCGGATTTTTGTTCTGTTTCTATGTACAATTAGTATTTACTATTTATATCCTGCTAATATTATTAAAATGTTAATGTTTCGATGTTTGTTGATAAATCACTTTGGAACGGCTTAACGGATTGGGTTGAAGGAACACACTTAGATTATTGTCTGCAATAATAGGCTACTTTTTATCACGGTAAACCGTAGGCGATGTCGATCATTTATAAATTAAGTCTGCGTCGCGTCGTCCATATCTTCGAGTATCAATAGTTAAGACGGTGGTCGAACGTAGACTTGTTAACGTTACAAAAAATTATCAACTACTATTTACTCTTGTCTGAGAGGTCAGCTCGATGACAGAGTAGCGAACCGCGAGGTCGCTGTATTGGCTATTACTGTTTGCGTGGACCTTGTATAACGCCAAGCGATATGCGCCCACAACAATGAAGCGAATAGAAAATGCGTCAGAGAAACTTCTCTCTACTGTAACAACGCTACCTGAATAGCAGAATGTTTTTTCTGTTATGTAAATCTTGTTAGAAATATTACAAAAGACTTAAGACGCAATCTAAAGGTTTTAATTACCTCTCGATTGTATTGGTCGCGTAATAGTCTCAGTTGGCGGTATTGAAGAGAAAGCTTAGGAACGGAAAAATAAGCGACTCCTAATAAAATTTAATATGCTATCAAATCAAAAAAAAATGTTTGAAAATTATATTGCTTAAATTATATATTTGTACAACACGTTATTATTTTTTTAATTTAATGTGAATAAAACGCAAAAATCAGTTATTGGATTTCATGTTGGTGGGCTTACAATCATTTGTATCATACTTTAGTTTAAAATTCCTATGTATACGCAATTAGGTTGAGTATCTAATGCAAGGGCTTCATAATTGCATCAAACACTTGCTTTTGATATTCCATAGGTAAAGGATGTCAGCTTTGGTAAGTCGATGCTTCGAAACCTGAAGGGCATTCTTTGATTATTATAATTGGTAAAAAATAAACGTAGCTTAAAACTTACAATTTCACAAATTGTATTACAATTTTCAGAATTAGTTTGGTTACTATCGGTTGCCTTAAGAGATCGCATTTAACGATATGGTCGTACAATTGCTTCATTAATTTTAGGAAACATCTCATTGTTTATTTTTGTGTTGTGGACTATAATATGTTTATCTCTATCTATCTATACAGGGTTATTCGTAATCAACCTGCATCCTTTTTAAGGTGATGTTAAGTTACATTAAATAGGTCAAGTTTTGTTCTACAGTTTAAAAAAAAATCGTATTTTTTTCCCCATGCAATATTAAAAAAAGTGTATTTGTCCGGTCTAAAAGAACACTGGATCGAAGAACTTAAACTGATGCAGGCTGATTACCAGTAACCCTGTATACATATATATCACATCCAAAGTGTTGTATAAATAGGATGTTGCGCTTTCGTGAGTTGTACTCCTGTCGATGGTATACTCCGTGTCCAAATGTGACAATAGTCAGGTTAGTCACCTGGGGAGGAGCGCGCGTCCTTAACTTCCGCGGTGACGTCACCCCTCGCACTCACTCGCGTGTAATCTGTGACGCGGCGCGTGCGCACCCAACGATGAATTTCTTTGACATTCAATTGAAATGTGGCCGATTGTTGGTCACCGCCTATCGCTCTGGTTGAATTGAACTTGATGACAAGTCAATGATTTACAGAATTATTTAACTACAATAGTTACGATTCTGATGGCGGAGATAAAGGCTTTATGGCGAAAACTTCTAAGAGTGTCTGTAGGTTACTGTTCAGTGCCGGGCTTAGATTTAATTGATTTAATTGTATTAAAATTGATGAGCTTTGTTGTAAGTACTAAAAACCCACTAAAATCTAGTAGTCTTTCTAGTTTTTTTTAATCACATTGTATAGGAAAATCGATTTGTGATAGATTTTATTTCATAATATATTGACATATAATAATCGTTTTGTGGATACAATTAGTTTCTTTCTTAATATGTTGTCATATATATTATGTCAAAATATTATGAAACAAAATGTATCACAAAACGATTTTCCTATACAATGTGATAATATTATTCACTAGTAACGTCCCACTATTCAATTTTCTCCCGCAATAAAAAGGAGCCACGTATACGCTATTCCAGACTATTTAATCTGTGTTCTAAATATCAAACAGATCCATTTATAGCCATTCCGACGTGATTGAGCAACAAAATGCCCAAACTTTCACATTTATAATAATAAGTTATAGTTTATTTTTAGTTTATAATTTTGCAAAAAAACATTTTACATTATTTATAAAGTACATACTACAAGTTCAATCCTATGGTAATAACAATTAAGATTGCACTGTATTCGAAATGTAGAGTTATTAGTACGATGTATAACAATAATATAATATGTAGTAGAATATACTTATATGTATAGTTATATCTTAATAAAGGTCATTTAGAAATAGTAACTGATCAGGTTTTTGTATTTTTATATTAAACACAAAACAAGATTTAATCTAAACGGGAACTATGCTAATACCTAATATCGAGTGTGTTTACGTCTACTCCATACCCAGCTAGGCAAGGGAAAACGCCCAGAAAATATTTATATTATCGATTTATCGATAGTCTGTATGTTGGTTGGGTTAAGTGGCGGTGAACCATCATGATAATTGAATAATATATGAAATAAATAAGTACTATTAATATTTTTGTGTAAGTGAAAAATATTAATTTGATAAAACTGCACGACAAAACAAGGGCGTAAACCCTGGTGCACAACATATTCTAACGAACATTAAAAAAAAAACCAGAACTTCGATTGTCATATTAATTTATTTATGTGTAGTTATCAAACCCTGCCTGCTCATTGTAAACAATGAGTTTCAAGCTTCTGGATCTGGACTAAAACATGACGTTTTTTCTTTTTGTTAAGTGTTCGCCTGTTAAGCGACGATGCGGTCTACGATAGAACGTCTTTACCTAGAAATAACCGATTCACTCTCGATTTGAAGACACAAAGATTGTAACCATCGGGGAAAACCCACTCAGGCAACGTATTCCACAGCCTAGACGTTCTTATCACAAAAGTAGAGTCAAATCTCTTCGTTCGTGTCTTTGGAACATCAACCATGAAATGATGTCGCTTTTTCGAGCTACGAGCATTCCGATAGAAAAAAGGACAAGGTGGTATCAGATCATGCAAATCAGTCGCACACTCTCCGAAGTGTATCCGATAAAAAACCTTTCTTGAAATTTCCATACAAACTTTCATCCCGTTGTTCGAATCGATGTTATTTTTCAAGCTAAGAGCAGTCCAATAAAAAAGGCAAGGTGGTATTAAATCATGCGGATCAGCTGTACACTTTTGAAAATGTATCCTATAATCCTATAAGTCGTAACCTACCTACTTTGCGACTGTATTCAAAACTTTAAAGCCTTTTACTCATTGTTTAGTATTATTTATAATATGACCTGAACCCCAGTTAATGTTTACCATATTATAAACCTCAAATTGTCCCGACCTTTCGTGTTATCTGAAGACGAAACTCATTGTTCCTTTGTCATTTAATAACCAAAACGTATTCAAAATTCGAAGTAATATTTCTCCCACGAAAGTTATTCCGCAGACAAATTGAAAAGTTTTTTCATTACGAAGCATCGATGTTTTCGCATCCCTAGTGAACTCGTTACAAAAGCAATCGGCCAGAAATAACAAAGAATGGTGGCTTGATTGAAGCACTGTCTCTCGTGTTTCATATTTAGCACTGTTCTCTATTTTTAGACGAATCGCGGGATCTATAAGCTGGCGTGTTTTTATTCTGTAATTGACGGGTGTTGCGTTTGTAGAAGTTACGGAACCACGGCCACCGTCCGGAGCCCCCCCTGGTTAGAGTCCCACGCGCACTGTCTTTTCGAAGTTCCAAGTCGTATGCGTAATGCCGCTAACTTAAAACGATGAAGGAAAACATCGTGAGCAAACTGGCATGTTTCAAAAATCGTTTTTTTTAATGCAATGCGTTGGCTGAGTGGGCATTCCCTGTTGAATACGATCTAAGAGTGTCTTCAAATCTTAGAGTGAATCAGTTGTTTCTAGGTAAATACACTCGTAGACCACAACGTCGCTTAGCATCAGAAGAGTCCAGTGCAAAACTATTATAAAAAAAATATGTTTTTTTTTTCTAATTAGTTTATCTACATCAGATAAAACGATCTCATTCTTTGTTGTTGACCTTTTTCTAAATACGTTCATATAAATGCTGTTTTAATTTCTTTAGCTGTTTCGATTACCTATTCATGTCTTGATTCTTGAACTGCCTGCTATTATTAGGACAGGAATAGTGGAATTTCGCGCGGGCATGTTTTCCTCTATGATGGACGCCTGTTGTGTTCGTGGACTACGAGTGTTTGTGAATGGAGGTAGTGGTTATAAATAGATTGATAGGCGATTATAGATTAACTGGTTTCTGGCAGCTAAAGGGGAAAAATGAATATCCTATTGTCCAACTAATATTATAAATGTCAATGGTTAGATGTTTGTTGCTTAATCACACCGTAACGTATAAACGGATCTAGTTGAAATTTGGAAGAACACATGCTTCTTTTCATCCCGGGGAAATAAGATGAACGTGGGTAAAACCGCGGGGTTTATTGTAAAAAAAAAACAGCTTTAGTACCTAATAATTAGTAAAAGGATGTGCGAAAAATGTACAGATAAATTTTCCATATTCCTTACATCAAACACGAAGACGATCTGTAGTTGCGACAAAGCTGTGGCTTACCGCCCAATTCAATCTCCTTTGTTATTAGGTTATTACTATCATCGTCTCTTTCATTTCAACTCGAAATTAAAGGGAGAGCGATAGCGATGACATAACCAATCTTCTGTACCAGTACGGGCGTTGGCTTTAATTCCATGTTTGGTTAATGAATCTCGGGCGTTACCGCTAGCCGGCCGGACCGCGGGGGGTTAGTTAACCGACCGTTGAAGCGGTCCCCAGCCCTTGTAACATCCCTTGATCCTGCTCGAATTAGGTTTACGAGATTGCTCCGATTAGGTAGACCAGTGAATTTAGCAGGACTTTAACCCTCGTGACATGGGTCTGGTGTATCTAGAATTTTAGAGAATAACGCAAAAACGGCTAATTTGATATACTTTCATTCATAATTCCTATAAAAATGGCTTCAAGACACAGTTTTGACATATTAGCCTAGTTTTATACAACTGAGTAAGCCAGAATGTCCGATTTCACAATCGAATCCCGCATCTCTCGAGTATTTTCCCAAGTCTGTCATCATCACTAGCTTAAATGGTGATGAAAAATGTCGGTAGGAAATCAGCGTGTTCCAAGAATGTCTTTCGATGACATGCGTCATCTGCCAAAGTGCATTTGCACAGACTGGTGGAGTACTTGGCTCTCTCTTCGTGAGATAAGCACAGATTACAGAAATAAAACCAGATGGAGCACGCAGAACAGAGCTACTGAAGCAGACAAAGGAAATACAAACGCCGAAGCAAATACAAACTCCAGTCAGTATGAAACGGACTTCCGTGTTGTACGGGCGTCTCGTGTGATTTTAAGTTTTGTTTTAAAATATGCCGTCTTGTGTCTTCAAACATTGCAAACAATGTTGCCAAAAACAAAAAAAGGAAAGAGGAATATAATTTCATAGGAAAAATTAAATATTTTTACTGTTATTTATATAATTTAGGCGATTTCATTTTGGTGATGAATGGAACACAACACCTCAACGAAAATAGGTAAGTGTGGCGATACTAAATGGAAATTATTTTCCCTGAATTTAGGGTAAAATATAGATTATATATTTTTTAGATACTCGTACACCAAATTATTGATGGGCATTGTATTATTCAATTTAATTTAATTTCAAATTTAATTTTGGTAAATGTTAAATTTGTAAAATGAGTAATTTATGACATAAAAATGTACAAAAAACAAAATCATTAATACATCATAAAATTTGTTTGTGTATTTATTTATTTCGTTAGTTGCACCACTGCCCAAAATATTACAAATTTTGTTTCCTCATGAATCAAAAGGTTATATGGAAGAGATCGCTTTTAGCGACAAGATCGCCTTTTGTGCCCATTTTGTTTTGTTATTATATGTGTTACTTCTTGTCAACTTTGTTTATGGTGCCAATAAAGTGTTTTGTATTATATTGTAATGTCATTCGATAGGTATATTATCTAAGTGAAACGGTGGCTATATAATTGGTTATAAAATGATGGTTTATAAAATAAAACATTTGTTGAAGGAAGATATTTTTGAAGTTAATATTATGCATAACGTTGTTTGTAAAATGAAATATTTTTAAATTGTAAAGTTTTTTAATATTATACGGTTAATTGATTTTAAAGTCTTGTTTTGTCAAAAAAAAAGGTGAGTAATAAGTGAACTGTTAAAATGATTATTGTGTTAGTTTTTTTTGTTTGTTGTTTGGACCTATAACATATAGGTAGCCTATATGCATTTTATCAAAAATAGCTTGGTGGTAAAGATGGTTGTTTTAATTTTTGTTTAACCTATCTATGCGAGTAAATTACACTAATTTTATTATTTGCGATTCAAGTTCATTTCTAGTTGCATGCAAAATCAAAATTCTTTTCTTCATATAATGGAAATAGTAGTAACAAGAAATCCTTGCATAATCGGTGTAATAATTTTAATATTTTAAAATATCAATTGATGTGTTTATTATACGTGAAGATTTCCCAAGCTAAGACAACAATAGTGGGACTTTTTTCTTAAGACTGACAACATTATACAAGTAATTTGGAACGTTGATTTGACAATGTTACGTCAACATGACTAATTACGGGCCTCACAGTGTTGTTCACGAAGGTTCCATCTGTGTTTATTTCTGTAATCTGTGGAGATAAGGGTCAAAGTCCTAACAGTGGAAATATAAAGTTGGTTAAATGGGAATGATTTACAAACCCAGGGATTTGATCATCGTGGACTGCTTTCGGCCTTGGAATCAAAATGTATATTTGCTAAAGTGCAATATGTATAGACAAGACGACACTTGCGTAAGGTTTTTTGTATTAAAATAGAACTGTACGTATTAAAAACACAATATCTTTTGCTGTTCTTCTTCGTATTCTTCTTGGTGTTGAAGTCTTGCTGCCATGTCGGTCATGGGTGGTCATGGGTCTTGCACCTTGTTTTCTGCCACAGTCCTAGGGGTCTCCCGCCAAACGAAAACTGCCTTAGCTTTGATGGTTCTCTCTCTCATTTCTTTTCAAATTATAGAAATGGCATTAGCAAAACCAAAGCCGATTTAGTTGGGCGGTAGAAGGCCTGTTCCAATTGTTTCTAGAATCGACCCACCCTTCTACCGCCTAACTAAATCGCCTATGGCTCTGCTATTGCTGTCTCTATCATTTAAAACGAAACGGAAAGAAAGATCAAATCACCGCTAAGGCCGTTTTCCTTAGCCGTTAGACCTCCGGATGTATCTCCAGCGCCTAGTTATCTCGTTTAAGCACGAATTGCATCAAAGCGTCTCAAGTACACGCTTCCCGTGAAGGAACACATTCCGCATACCTATTGTTATACACAAACACCGATTCGCCGACCGTTGTTCCGAGAGATGAAAGAATCGTAACACGCAGCCAACATTCCTGCACGAAAGACAGCAGTCGAATTACCCACTTCATTACCATTCGGTGGAAGGGTCGCGCGATTCGCCCCACTTGCCAAAGGTCAAGGCTGGAGTTTAGGAAACCCTTCAATTGCGCCTTTGGAAACATGTGGAGTGTTCCTCATATCTGCTGATTGATATTTTTCGAGTCGATTCAAGTTTAATAAGTAGTGTACACCGAATCTATAGACTGTGGTTCACGAAGACAACTTTAAATCAATCTTGCATAGATTACTGTTCTTTACTTCCGGGAAGATCGTGGCCTATTGCAAGAATACGCCACTTGCGCAAGGTGGTGAAATTAAGGGATATTTTAGTGAAGTTGTTTTTTGTAGTCTTATGCAGAGCTCGCTGGAGTATCTAAACTCTTAAACATATTTGCCGATTATTCTACAGCCAAGCAGCAAGCTGTAAACTTTACTATTTATCCAGTTTGAAGACCAATACTTGTAGTGGTAGGACTCTTAGCAGAGTCCGCCTGGGGAAGTACCACACCTTTGCCAGTTATTCTACCGCCAAGCAGTAATGTGCAAACTTTACTGTGTTCCGATTTGAAGGGCAATGTTTCCAGAGAATTTACAGGGCTTAGAGATATAACAACTTAGATCTCTGGGTGACGAGCGCAGTGCAGTGCTAGGTAATGATTTGGACTCTTCGTGTTCCAATAGCTGCGTGTTACTGCGCTGTTATGTGGCAGGCATGTTGCTTACCATCAGGCACATGTACTGCTCGTCTTGTCACTGTTTATTAAAAAAAACCTGTGAGCGAAACTGTATTTTTTTATAAAGGGACAGTTTACCTCGGATGGAAGCTATCCGAGGTAACTGGTAAAGGTACTGCCTTCAGTGCCAACTAAACTTTAGGCTAACGGAGACCGCGTAGGGCCTACCAACCCAAACTTACTAACTATACTTCTGTAGGTACATACGTTGAGCATACCTGTAGCCATGCTTACCATCAGGCACATGTCCTGCTCGTCTCGTCACTCTTTATTTAAAAAAAAAAAAAAAAAAAACTATAATGCTACTAGATTATCCATCTGATATCTCCGTGTGATGACAGCAGAGCAGTACTTTCTTAACTGAAATAGCTCGACAATCAGCCATAATTTGCGGTTATCGTTAATTTAACCTCATTATCCGAATTAAAGGTAATTATCATTAAACAATTTGCTGTGATGATGCTCGCTATAGTTGCGGTCACGTAAATCACGATGTGAACAAGCTTCCATTCAACTACAATACGACGTACGTACAATCTAGACGCAGTATCTCAACTTTATCTATTTGATCTATAATAATTTATTACAATAGTCACTAAACTGTGATAGTGTTATGACAAACAAAATGAGTTAGTCGGTTCTAGCCACTAATGTTTCATTTAGTTTGTGTCTCTTACCACTGGCTTACTTCGGATCAAAACTACATACTAAGGACGTGATCAAATTATATGTAACAAGTTACTACATACTACCATAAATATTACTCGCGAACGATACATATTTAACTACTTGACACCTGAAATAGCCATAGACTGATGAATATCTAGATAGAATCAAGACGATCAAGTACACCACCGCTCGAAATCGTGTCCAGCATGCCGACGGCAATGACACTGAATAGCAATGCTTATGAGTTGTGCCAAATAAACGCTTGAACGTCCATCAAGCGCTCGAAAGCGATTAGAAATATCACCAATGGTAGAAACGGTTTGGAATCCTATTAATATTATAAATGTCTATGTATGGTTGTTTGTTACTCAGACATGTCGTGACGTTTGAACGGATCGGGCTGAAATTTGGAATACAGGTAGATCAATTGTAGTCTGGAATAACACATAATTATGCTTCTTTTAATCCGGGCAAAGTAACGGAAACTACGCGGGTATCTTCGTGGACAATGGGATAAAGTCACAATTTAGCTATTAATTTCAATTTGTAACGTGACCTAACATGGATTAGAGTAGAATCTGCAGAGTTGTCATACTGTCGATAGGTCGTGAGGTGTCCGATGCAGCCGTTTTATCGCCTAGTGCGATCGCGTGCGCCTGTTTAGCATTCGTATGTATGAAATTCGATAGCGTTCGTCACCCGCTGAACCGTTGTGCGTCGGCAACTAGCACCGATTGTTGGTCGCCACGTCATTACCAGCCTATTAGCTGCCCACTGTTGTGACTGATAAAACCAGCCTAGCTCAGTCTGACCAATTTTTTTACCGATTTATTAGAGATTTTCAACTCTGAAGTTTTTTTTGTATGTGTATTACGTGATAGCTCCGTCAATTGTGAATCGATTTTGATGGTTCTTTTTTTATTTGGTAGATCATAAGTGAGAGGTGGTCCCATGTAGATCTTATGGAAAATCGGTGCGGTGGTTTTTGAAATATCAACAAAAAAACTAAATTTTGCTTAACTTGTAACTGGATGATGTTTTCATTCAATTTTACATTGAAGTCTGCTTTCGTTTTCTCTATGAAAATTATTTTCAGTTACTTCACTCCTATACCTTAATTATTGTTTCACAGCATACGGTCTGCGTATGTGCGTAAGTGATACTTAGTTAATTTCTCAAGGTTAGCCCCCCTTTAGGGCCCCCCTACGTTTTTGGTAGCCTAAAACTTGAACTGCAAGCTCAATGGCCCCTGCCTGCCTTTCTGAGATGCCAGGTCGTTCCTTGGTCTTACCTGCCGGCGGCGGCCCAAACTGGGATCGAACTCGTTGAGTACGCTAAGATTTATAATATGATTTATTGGTGCACAATTCACACACTACACCATCTGACCCCAAACTAAGCAAAGCTTGTAATATGGCGGCCAAATAGCTGATATAATACTTATATAGTTGCAAATACATTCTCATTATACATAGAAACATCCAGACACAGTGCAAACATTTGAATTCATCACACAAATTATTGGCACTGGGTGGGAATCGAACCCACGACCCTCGGCATCGCAGGCAGAGTTACTACCCACTAAACCACGAGGCCGGTCAAGATTAGATTATATTAGTAGAGTTCTGTGCCTTATGAGCTAGTCCTAATGCCCGAGCTACACTAGGTTCGCTTTTCAAGCTAGGATAGCAAGCTATTGTTAGCAAGCTTAGCAAGCTATTACTTCTAGCTTCGTGTAGACAACGCTACGCAACGCTAGTTTTGTCTACACGAACACGAACGAAAAACTAGTCTCGTGTAGCTCGAGCGTAAGTTCGGTAGGCAGTACCGGGGGCATAGCGTAAAGTAATACATACAATAGGGTACAATCCTCAAAAAAACTAAGTAGCCCGTTAGTTAGATTGCCAAAAAATAGTGTACACGTATTTTTTCTTTTGTTTCACAAACAAAAAACGACGAAGATAGAGAGAGCGCTTCGAAGTTTCGTGTGACGCCACTTGTGAGTACGATTTTTACTCACGAGTGACGTCGCGATCCCCCACTCTCGAAGTTTGATGGTCTATATCTTTGACGATTTTTAATTTTATGAAAAAACAAAAAATACGTGTCCAATATTTTTCCATGATCTAGCTGACGGACTAATTAGGATGGTGTATTTTTGACCCAGTCCGGTACCCACCCTATTGGTAATTGTCAATACACAGAGCTAAACATGAAATCCATTCATCGATCTATGATAAAATATCCGTGTTGTTTCACACTTCAATACACCTTTTATCCGTACTTTGTTATTAAAGGAAATTCCTAAAAATTCTCTTTTATCCTCGGTAATAGCCTTGACCCGATATTCTAATTCTAATATTCACGCTTCACTGAACCTCAAGTGGAGTTTCAGTGGTCCTCGAGGGTCCGGGTCGAAGTTGTATCATTAGGTGCAACTTTGTACCAGGTCAGAGCGCAACGAAGGGAATTTTAAATTCTCCATACCTTGAAAGTCATCGTTTGCTTACTCTTATCTTAGTCAAACAGGTATTTTTTCCATTTTTATGTTTAAAAATTTGCCACTCCCCAGATTCCGGAATCCGTGACCTTTGTAATTTGTGTATTTTTAACATAATATATCTTGGATTAGAAAAAGAAAATAAATATACAAATATGGAAAGATAAACGCTTTATTATGGCACTTAATTAAAAAACAAATACTTATATATACAAAAACTTAAAAAAAATAATGTAGTAGCAATTGGCGACCTTAAAATAGGGGAACCCTGTTGCCCCCACATTTTCAACCTAATACGAGTAGTTACTAGTGCTAGGCAGATTTTGTCTGTTGAGCCTATCACTACTGATTGGGATCCCGCTAGTTCTCGACTCGACATCGTCATTTGCCTAAGCCGCCTCCTCCCGGCCAAGAGCCTGAAATAGCACTGAGGGTACTTTTCATTGCAGAATATATCTATATGCATACTTAATCGGAAAATCGTCGTAAAAACGGCAGGGCGCTGTTACAATACTTAGCCTATTACAGACAAAATAAAATTTACCAAGTTAAATAATGTTACCGTGCGTACTAACTAGTAAAGCTTAGTTCAGGAATTAATGTAGATGATAGTCTATTAATTGCGCTTGGGTATATTGTAGTCGTGGCGTGTGTCATTATCTATTCTGACGTGGAGTAATTGCGATAGCGGCGGTATTTATATGTCTCGCCATTGTTCGGTGGTTTAGGCTGATCGACCACTTGGGGCGTGCGAGGAAGCTTCAGCTAGTTTTTGATGTGAAAACTTCTTTGGCCGCGTAGAGCTGTTTTTGGTAGGAGATAATCTTATCTTTCGCGTTACCAACATGCGTAATAGCTATACGTATATGAAAATTTTTGATTTGACTCTACTTTTGTGATAAGAACGTCTAGACTGTGGAACATTGTTACACCATCGGGGAAAACCCACTCAGGCATCTTTGTGTCTTCAAATCGAGAGTGAATCGGGTTTTTTAGGTAAACACGCTCTATAGACGTAGACCTCGCTTAACATCAGGCGAGATGGCGGTCAAGTGTAAACCTATAAAAAAAATACATACAACTTTACAGTACATCTGTATCTAACTACATATTCAGCTACACAGGTGACGTTTTATGAAAGTTCTTAGTTGTTTTCGATTCTATCGACAGTCCCTATGACTGGCATTTTTTTTAAGTCAGGCATTGTATTGCCATTCCACTCTAGGACCTGCGACTAGGGTCTCTCTTACAAGGAGAAGGTCATAACACACTACGCTGTTGTGTATGTTTGTTCCCATGTATCTCTGTAATGGCTGAAATTAATAATGTACAAATTAACTGCATTAAAGGCTAATTTCTATCCCGGGTTGTCAAGCCGTGGTCTGCCTGCGGCGCGGCAAGGTAATGATTTGGACTCTTCGTGTTCCAATAGCTGCGTGTCACTGTGCTGTTATGTGGCAGGCATGTTGCTTACCATCAGGCACATGTCCTGCACGTCTCGTCACTCTATAATATATTTAAAAAAAAAGTTTTAATAAACCTTATTCGAACGAGGTCGCGAGCGAATACTAGTAAGACATAAAAATAAATAAGAATACATTAGTAATAAACATAAACAGCGTAACGTTGTACTGTCTGTTCGAGGAAAATGAAAACGTATGTATTGATGTTTTAAAATTTACTTGGCCGCAACTCAACCAGGAAATATAATTACATTGACAATTGATGCCAGGGCTAAAGGATTATACCGTGTTCATAGATATCAATAACAATAATTATTAATACTAGTGCACCATGAATAATGTTAATAATAATGTTGTGTTCGTATACATTAAAGGGCAAGATGAATGCATAGCCACATGAAAATTTCCTCTTTCTGGGATGGCAGGTCGTCCCTACTGGCGGCGGCAGTCCATTTTTTTTGTATCCGAGAAATACTCGTGACATCAAATCGTTTTATAATTTTGGGTGACGAGCGCAGTGCAGTGTGATGTAAAGATTTGAGACTCTTCTTGTTCTAATAGCTGTACGACTCTGTGCTGTTATAGGTAGGCGTGTTGCTTAATACCATCAGGCATGTCTACTGGTCGTCTCGTCTACTCGTCCCTATCTTACTATAATAAAATCAACGATGTAAATAAAAAGATGTGCCCTGACCACCTTAAAATTGTTAACAAACTGCGTTTGTGTGTAGCGTGGGTGGTTTACAACTACCAATCTACTTGACCCCTAGAATCGCTAGCGGCGAGGTATGTTGCGGTTCTACTTATTTTGGTAATTAACAACGATTAGCGATAGGTCCGGTGTTCACCGCTTCCTGCAAACCACTAAAACGGAAAGAGTGCGCTCACTCTTCCCAACGATAACATAATTCCGTGCGGCTGATGTTTGGGAGGGCACATCCATTGATTTATATCGATGAATAAAATATATGTAATGGACAAAGGACATTGTCCTCATGACTGAGCTATCACCGTCTCAACTTCTCCATAGTATAGTAAATGATAGGAAATCGACCTCGCATCCTCGGTAAACCAGCAGTAGTTCCTAGAAACGCTCCAAGCTATTAATATTGTAACAAATCGCGTAGGACGGAACCGGTTCTGATTTAGCGAAACTCTATTTTAGTCTCTAAACACGTCTAAATATAACTCTATTTACAACTAAGTTTTGAACGTGAACATTACCTACAAGTATACAATTTAATAATTTAAGGAATCACCAAAGGTAATTATGTCATAGTTACTCTCGCATTACATCAAATTAAAAATAAATACATAGCTTCATTCGTTTAGGACTTTAGGAGATACGACAAAATAAATTTTACCATACATATTACTTGCACACCGCTTCGTTCCCGTAAAATGTAGAAAAGGGTTTATTTTATATGCAATTGCAGTTAGTATCAGAGTTCAAAATAAATCTACTATTTTAGTTAAACATTTCAGCCTGGTCCGTCTAGTGCTTACAAGCAACAAAATCCCAACTCGGCTACAAAATGTTTTCTTTACTTTTTTATCACGGAGTCTTATAATTCTCACGACCGAAGCGTCCGAACCTCCGAACCCAAGCGGCGAATAGCGAAACTACGTAACTAAACCTTTTACAGCGCGATGTCGCTTCGCAGTACCGCTACCGCATCACAGATGGCGTTACCTGTCTTTTATTCAGACAATATTGATTCCTCCCAAGTCCTCGTGTTCGTACGGCCGTTCAAATAAATTATTGATTGTTTTGCGATATTCATGTTTGCTGGGATGCCTTATCTTGTATGTTTACAAACGTTATCGGTAAGGTGTGTTTTCTATGTATATTTGTGTCTTGTGTTCTCTTAATATACATACGCTCAATGATACAATCGTTACCTACGATTTTCCTCCACAGTTAAATTGCTTTTGCTGCTTAAAAATAGCTTTACTAGCGGCTTGTTCAGGATTCGCTCAAATATTGTCATTTAGATACCTAATAAGCTCTTGACGTTGGATCTTATTACAGAGAAATGTAAACTTTCCTAAATATCGGTTCACTGAGAACAAACTGGATCTTCGTACCTATGATTATCAATAATGTGTGGTTTGTGTTTTTGCATAAGTGTACTCCTGGGCACATTCAAAGGTCAGCTATATTTATATCGCGCGATTTCCCGCCAATTGAATGATTGCGAGGGAACTGACGACGTTGACGTCGCGTTGTGTCAAGGTATAATCACACAATGATACCACAAAACATTCACACGTAACATGTACTTAACTAAAAGAATATTTCCTCTAGTGACGAAAATTTCAGACGAAATCATCTTTCGAGCAGCCATGTTGTGAGATGATGGGAAGGATGGATAATACTTATTTGAATATAATTAATATTTGTTGTGTACATATGTTTGTATATCACGTAACAAAACAACATGAAATGTCGGTATACCAAACTGTGATGGAAAGTAGCGAACGATTCTGTGGTCTCTGACACAACAACACGATTTTGTAATTACATAGTTTCACAGACGAATAAAAGTATCATCATTGAAGCTCGTTCAGACTCTACAGCTCAGAAAGTTTATTCCGTAGTATTCATTTCCATACTTTACAAGGAGAAATTTTTCTAACCTATGTAGAAAGTACCATAGAAACGATGATAATAAAATTTGACGGGGTTGTAATTCAATACTTCCTCAGTATTTAATTACGGGCGCGGGAAAAAAAGAGCAGAAATCAATAGAGATTTAGTTTGGTAGTAGATCCATAAGCTGAGGTCTAACTTTATAACAGACTAGCGGTCCGTCCCGGCTTCGCCCGTGGTACATAATAGTACCTGTAGCTCTCAGGGATCACGTAGGTATCCAACGGTGAAAGAATTTTTGAAATCGGTCGAGTAGTTCCTGAGATGAGTGTGTCCAAACAAAAAAACCTCTTCAGCTACTATAATATTAGTATAGATTGTTCAACAGTATCGCGTAAATTATCAGAGATTTTTAATTATTAGTCAAATAACAAGATGCTAATCTTCGACAGATGGCTTTATACTTGAACATTTCTATATTATCTATAATGAAAACATTGGAATAATTTAAATTGGAATTGCTATCTTCAATGGAGCTTGCGAAAATTTAAAATGATATCTTTACACACGACTGATTTCATTGTTCGGACGTGACAATTGTCAGATTCAAGAATCGTTTCAATACAATTATACCAAATACGGTTTTATTTATTTATCTAAAATTCATTCGATTTAATCGACTCGGCTTGGTTTTAGTCGACACAATTCAGTGTAATCGACTTCGTATCGTACCTGCTAAAGATATTATATTTATGTATATATTTGGAGAATTGTTTACCTCCTTTGGTCTTCCTCTACTATTATTATTAAGATCTTTTCTGCTACAGATCAGTCCTCAAAGCACAATCAACTTTGCAGATGTCTAGGTAGTGGTGGTCGCTCTGGTTTCTCAATTTAACTTACGAAACTTGGAAACTAGGCATCCAAATTTTGGTAAGCCAATGCATTTCCTAAATAGGAAAACCATTTACGTGACTTAACTCCTTGTAGAATTTATGTATTCGATTCGGACTTACTGCTGTGATAAAATTGTCCACAACTAGCTACAGTATCTTCGTTCCACGTAGTATTAAGATAGTTTTAACTTTAGGAATCGTATGTAATTCTAAGTATGCAGTTTTTTTCCCGTATCACACCCACATAAAACGTTATATTGTTTTTCGATTTCGATATTGAGAAATATCGCATCATAACTTCGATAAGATAGAAAATAATGCAAAGTCACTAGTTATATCTCAAATAGATTAATATTATTGACCTTTCGAATATGACTCGGGAGATGTAGAGTGCTTTTCACGAAGGAAGTCCTTCGGCGAAACAGAGGAACTAAATTTGATTTGAAGAGTCCTGTTGCGGTTAAAGCGATAACAGCGTCGAGTCTTGGGGACTCTTGACGAAAAGAACTATGGATCTGAGACGTCCTTGTCACCCCCTTAGTGGTGGGGTGAGATATTCCATTAACGTTAATAGGATTTTTATGATCATCGACAGGTTGGAGAATTTTATTAGAAATGTTAATGCGTTTTTTGAGTGCTCAAACGCGGTCGGGAGGCTTTTGTTACAAAGTTACGCAGTTGTCCTCGGATGGTCGCTGTTATTGGGCTTTGGGCAGATGACGCAGGACCGTACTAACCGAAACTTGCTTACTACTAGCGGCCAGTTCCGGCTTCTCTCGGATATTGTCATAACAAATACCATTCATTAAAAAAAAACTATCGTATCTCTCAAGTTGGGCCAAATCACACGAGAATGTCGGTTGACTTACATTTTTATTTATTAAGATTAATACAGTACCTATACTTAACTACATTACATACAAAAGCATGACCGTCCCGTACTCCCTTCTATAAGTGTTTATGGTCTACAATGTCTACATTATGTCACATCAAATCTCATGTACATAATCGTGTTTCGTTTTTCTGCTCTAAGCATACGAAATACGAAAGCCTTAACAGTTAACAGTAAAAAATTAAAGAAATGAAGCTGTTACTGATAGATCACGCTAAGTTAATTAAAAAAAAGTTTGAAGTACCTATCTTAAATCTTGGAATAAAAAAAAAAACTGGGTTTTCCGAAATTGAATATTCCGCATCAATAGGAAAATTCCCAGTCAGCTGTCGTCGTTACCACTCACATATCAAGTGCAAATACCAACCTCTAGAATTGACTTACGTAGATACGAAGATAGTATTCGAGATAAACACGCATTATATATTTTGTGATAATATGACAGTACTAGTAGCGCCCTACGGGTTTACCCGCGTTGTTCTCGTTGCCGTAGGTGATCTTCACGACGCGACGCTAGAAAATATACACCTAAACTTTTAACCCGGGGGTCTACCGCCTAACGAAAAACGCTTTGACGCTTTGATGCTTTGGCATTTCCGTCTCTTTCATTTCAAGCGAGAAGAAAAGAGACAGCAACGTCAAAGCGTTTTTCATTAGGCGGTAGAGGCCCCGATCTGTTTAGCCGGTACGTCGAGAATGAGCAACAAACATCTTACCCAAAAAAACAGCTTAGTTCTTTAGAGAATAAATATTGACAAATATAATTCAAAGATATTTTAGAAAGATACTTTACAACCTAAGGGCTAGCTTTAGCTTCCTGTACTTACCTACTTATAGTCGGTTCGCTTTTGAATGCCATACACGATTCACGTCTATCAGGGTTCGAAATTTTAACGTCGTAGTGTACAATGTACAATAATGTGGTAGGACTCTAAGCAGAGTCCACCTGGGGAAGTACCACACCTTTGCCAGTTATTCTACCGGCAAGCAGTAAAGTGCAAACATTACTGTGTTCCGGTTTGAAGGGCAATGTGTCCAGAGAAATTACAGGGCTTAGAGATATAACATCTTAGATCTCTGGGTGACGAGCGCAGTGCAGTGCTAGGTAATGATTTGAACTCTTCATGTTCCAATAGCTGAGTGTCACTGTGCTGTTATCTGGCAGGCATGTTGCTTACCATCAGGCACATGTCCTGCTCGTCTCGTCACTCTTTATTAAAAAAAAACAAATAACGTAAATATTAAATTTGCAATTTTATCGGTTAACGTTTTGCTAATATTGTTATTCATCTTCTATGATTGCATCCAATCATCGTCTTTGAGTTTACCTTTCTAATACTATTTGACAAAAACTAAAACACGCTCTAAAAGCACTCCAGACCAATCACCAAATATCTAACTTAACCAAAGAAATTCGATTAAGTTCCGAATACCCGAATACAAAAGTGACTCGATGTGACTGGTGCCTAGTTATTTCGCACAGTCAACGACCAGCCGAAACAGGGACCGTAGCCACCGCCGTATCAGCCGTATCAATTATACGGGGCCTCCGGGTTACGGGGGCCCCCGACGTGCGTAAGCAAAATGAATAAAAACTTACCAATTTTTTATTGTTTTTCTAAATTAAAACTTGTAAAAAAATACCTAATAACTTCGATGGGACCAGTTAGACTTGTCACTGTTGTCCACAGAGGGAGAAATTTTAGAAAAAGTTATGTCATCATCAGCTTTATTTACTAAAGCAGTTAATTAATTATGATGCAAACATTTTTTTATTGTTTTGTGAGAAATCTTAAGCCCCAAGGGCCCCCAAACGAATTTTTATACGAGGCCCAGCCATAGCACGCTACGTCACTGCAGCCAAAAGGTCGCCGACGGACATCGAACCCGCTCACTGCAATTTGGGGGGTGCGATAATTGAACGCCGCCGGCCGAGAGATGTGTGAAACATTTTCAGGTCGGGTTGATTGGATCTGCTGGGATTTGGTGTGTTCCCTTTGTTTTTTAATTTACATTCGCGGATTTCTGTTACGGTGAAATTTATTACCGGTGTTTCTACAGACAAATTACGAAACAATTGAAAAATCCTTCCTGCTAATATTATAAATGTCAAAGTTTGGATGTTTGCTGCTCAATCACGTTGTAACGTATGAACGGATCGGGCTAAAATTTAGAACGCAGTTAGATTATAGTCTGGAATAACACGTAGACTTGTTTTTATTCCTAGAAAATTACAGGAACAGGAACTATGCGGGAAAAGTCGCGGAGTGCTGCTAGTAATTATTTATTTACTACCAGTAAGTACCCTGTACTTTTTCAGTGATGGGAATTCCAGTCCATAAACTATGTTCCAAATTTCAACCAACTGGTCTGCCGCCTAAGTAAATCTGCTTTGGCTTTGCTATGACTGTCTTTATAATTCCATGTGTAAAGAAAAGAGAGACCAAAGTCAAAGCTGAGACAGATTTTTTTTTAACCTTTGTAGGTTTACACTTGACCGCCATCTCGCCTGATGTTAAGCGACGATACGATCTACGATGGATCGTGTTAACCTAGAAGAAAACGATTCACTCTCGATTTAAAAACACAAAGATTGTAACAACCATCGGGGAAAACCCACTCAGGCAACGCATTCCACAGTCTAGACGTTCTTATCACAAAAGTAGAGTCAAACCTCTTCGTTCTTGTCTTTGGAACATCAACCATGAAACGATGTCGCTTTATCGAGCTACGAGCACTCCTAATAGAAAAACGTAGTTTTAGTTAGGCGGTAGACTTCCAATCAATTCAGTCGTTGCGACGTGATTGAGCAACATAGATTCAAACTTTCGCATTTATAATATTAGTAGGATAAGTTTGTTGTTACACCAGCGGAAGAATTGTCGTAACGATATGCAGGTGTTAGCACCGATTCGGCGTGGTGGCATATTTACAAAACACTTCCGAAATGTTTTCGTGTTTTCATCGAACGCCGTTCAGAATTAACTAACGTGGTACAACGTTGTGTGGTGCTGTTGATCAGACGGAGATACTAAACGTGTCATATCGTCGTATCTATACTAGCTATAACAAAGAGTTTACATATTATTATACTACGTATAGAGTTAGAACAAACGCTTTACACCGAAAGCAAGGGTCTGATCGCACCTGTCTTGTCGCTCTTGTGGAAGCGTCATACTTGTGTCGCGGCACATCACTATGTCGCCCTAGCTAACATACACCTCATCTGCTTACGATTGGTACAAAGGAACCGTGCGGAACGACCTGATCTATTTACTTATTCTGTATCTAAGATCTATACTATCATTATAAAACCGATTGGACCGATTTCAAAAATTCTTTGAGCTTTGGATATGTACATGATCCCTGAGTGCTATAGGCTAAATAAAGCACGGATGAAGCCGAAGCGGACCGCTAGTTTTGTATATTTACTCAAGGCTAAAGCGAGCCAAAAACGTATTCTTTTAGGTTAGCCAAACGGGACATTAATTCTTATTGGTGTCGTCAAAAGTGACAAGACGACAGAAATACGCCTCAGATCTTTGAACCAGGTGAAAAGGCCTTTGCAAAAATAGAAATGTATGTATGTGTATGGTATTTTGAACGTCAATTTTCTTGACATCAAATTGAAGAAAGAAAATAGAATTGTGGTGCCCTCGTTCGAGCAAATCTGTTATTGTAAACACGCGGTTTCTCCGTCGAAGAGTGTTTGTGTTTTATCGATGTAAACAATAACAAACGTCGAAGATCTATGAGTCTATTACGTTGAAAGCTGCAATATAGATAACCGAAACGTATTACTGGTACTTTTCACCATTTTTTTGCGATTTTCTGCGAAAGGAAGAGTATTGTATTTACTTCCTCGTACTATGTTTCTGTATTTTTTATTTGCGTAGCGATTCTGAATCCAGTCGGATTGATCCGACACAGAATCTCATCTCTCATCCTTTATCTTATCTGTTAGGAATGACAGAGACAAGATTTATCATTCCGAATTTGAGCCGTTCGGATTACATTTAGAATTACTACCCTGTTTGTCAATTGTTTAGAGATGGCAACCCTACCCACACTGACAGCTGCCAAGTAAGAACTACAAGACGGGTGAAAATCCAGGATTTTAGAGTCCAGAAGAACTCTAACATATGAACAGTTTTTCAGATTTTAGTGGCCGGTCCAAGATTTAAATTTTTTTCAATTACAAATGAAACCCCGTCCGGACGTTTCCCCAGACGCTCTCTATACTAGAACAGGTCTTGGAACACCAGGAAGGATGGCAAAGTAAGGGGAAACCCTAAGTAAGGGGGAAAGTTTTCTCAAACATCTACGTTAAGTTTCCCTGTAATAGTTTATCTTATGTACATATTTATATACACGATAGAAGTTGCTTTTACAGTGCGATTGGATTCACTCGTTTAGTCGCTAGATGTAAAAGATTTGATGTTTTGTTAGTCTAGATGTTTTGCAGACTCGTACTTTCAGTCTGAATATGTATTTGAAATATATTTTTTTCGTGAATAAACCTTACTAATAAATATTAATATTACTTATTTCACTTGACGTAGCAATAAATACTAAGTCAAGTGAAATAAGTGACTTGCCCTTAATAGAGGTAGAGTCAATAAGAAAAGTGCTGATGGACACCTAATAAATATTATATTAACTATGTAGCAATTTAAGTTAGATATGAATTACTCATTAGCCTAGACTTAATAAATTAGGCTAGATTTTAATAAGTATTAGGATCCAAGATAACTTTGTGAATAATTTTAGAAAAAAAAAAGATAAATTTATGTTTTTTACTTGTGTAAAAGATTACGTGACCAGGCGTCAAATCCTGGCAGGCGTAGCAAGGTCGTGTGGGAAGTCTTTGTGCTATTTTTAGAGCGCCTATAGACCCTATATGCTGGTTGAGCCTTTGAAAATTAATGAAGTCCGTAACTGCGTAGTATTATAACAGGAATGTGATTCCATTTAGCACATGTGTTGGGGATTTTTGACTCGAATGAATTAAAATTAGCATATCTTTAAAAATGTTTAAAAAAAACGCAAGCTATGGATATTATAGATTTTTTCAATGAGCCTCGAGTGCTGAACGTTTTGTAATCTTGCTATAAAGCTCTAAACTACATATGTATAAAACGCCATGCAATTGTATGGACTTAAAGAGGTCTTTTTTGACAATACCTTTCTAATAAGAGATCCTTGCTATTTCGCTTTGAACTGCATTCATCCATAGAGTTAACGTCTGCGTTACACGCGCTTCGCGCTGTCTGTACGGGTAGTGATTCTCATTGACCAGTAAACAAAACCAAAAATACTGGTTCAACTATTTCCGGAATATAATAACTGTACAATAATTTCCGGAAAGGCCAGACTGATTTTGTTTTACTTTCACTGCCGGATAGCTGATGTAATAAGAAATAACTTGGCTAAAAAATAATTTTAGAAAAAAGCATGTAATCATCATCTTTGAAATCCGGTGAAACCGTGGGCACAGCTAGTCTGATATAAACTACTGGCAGCGCCCCGCGGTTCTGCCCGCGTGGTTCCCATTCCCGTTGTTTTCCCGGGATAAAAGAAGCATATAATACTTATGTTCTTCCAGACTATAATCGTGTTCCAAATTTCAACACGATCCGTTCATACATTACGACGTGATTGAACAACAAACATACAAACATTGACATTTATAATATTAGTAGGATATATAGGAACCAGTAGTACCTACTACGGCAGCACTGCTGCGTGCAGCGGAGTTCGAAATCATACCTTAACATTCTCGTTGCACCAGTATCCTTTGCACCTAATTGTTCGCACCTTAGGAATACATAGTATTTCTAGTATGTCTATTACTAAGGTGTGAATATGATCTGGATACGTATGCGACATTCCAGCAACGATCCCCAAGTAGAGGCCGCCTAGGCCGCGCACCGGACACCTCCGATTATCCACTGGAGACGACACGGGCCAGCCTCGTGACTGGGTGCTTCTGTCCAGGATGTACCCTGCTACTTCTTGACACTCGACGTTCTAGAATATTCGGACATAACGCTTGTTTTTAACAGACTCCAAAAAAGGAAAAGGTTGATCCGATTGTATATTTTTGAAGTAAAAATTTGTTATGGCGCCCCACACACAGAGTTTTTCGTAGGGTGTGAATGAAGCATCGTCACGTTCGTAAGAGCATTCGTTCGGGTGAACTCGGGTTCGCCGAGTGTGCCCGAGCGAGAAAGATGGTCAGCTGCTGCTGTCTGTCAGCGTTCACTGTGGTGTTTTTATTTTTATTTATTAAAGTTACTTTAATTATTTAAAATTATTTACCGACCGCAATTTAATTTAATTTAATGTTTTTTCTCGGAGAAAATTAAATTAATGTATCCACTAGTTTTCAACTCATATCGGATATAAGCAGTAATGTCTATTTAATATCTTAGATCTCTGGGTGACGAGCGCGGTGCAGTGCTAGGTAATGATTTGGACTATATATAGCACAAGGACTTGCGAATCATGTATACGCTCGCCATGTTTACAATATACAACCGCTCCTATCAGGGAGAGAGCTGGGTTCGCCTTTGACAAATACATCAATTTGTACCATATGTATGTCGGTCGTGACTGTTGAATGAGTTAACTTCCATGACAGTAGTTAATAGCGGTCTTAATGTTTTAACACCTCCCAGTTATCCGTAGAATGGTTTATTTGAGTTCTATTAATCGCGAAAGTTTACAAGTTACGTTTGAAAGACAAGCTTACGCTTCAACTGTGTGTTGTAAAGTAAATAAACCTCTGGTAAATCATCATCATCATCAGCCGGTGTTCGTCCACTGCTCGACATAGGCCTCTCCTATAATACGCCACTCAGCCCGCCCGATCCTCGGTATTACGTTTCCAACCGCCGCTGCTAAATACACACCTAACTACTGGTAGGTTTTTTTAAAAATTAAAAGTAACAACACGAGCAGGACATGCACCTGATGGTAAGCAACATGCCTGCCACATAACAACACAACGACATGCAGCTATTTGAGCATGAACAATCCAAATCATTACCTAGCACTGCACTGCGCTCGCCACCCAGAGATCTAAGTTGTTATATCTCTAAGCCCTGTAATTTCTCTGGAAACATCGCCCTTCAAACCGGAACACAGTAATGTTTGCACATTACTGCTTGGCGGTAGAATAACTGGCAAAGGGTGTGGTCCTTCCCCAGGCGGATTTTGCCAAGAGTCCTAACCACTACTCTTACTTACTGGTACTTTATTACTGGTAGGTAAAATCTAGAAGTTCAAGGGATTCCGGTTGATTCTCATCTACCTGAAAATGTTTTACCGTCAGCAATCTCGAGTTACAGATAAAATATTCCACACTTAAACCTTTTCAAACTGGACTCTTGCATACGTAATGGACGCCAATGAAGCGAACCAGAAATAGCCGGTAAACGAAGGAAATATAAAGAATACCTGACTCGTATACAACTCGTGGTCATGACACCATCTGAACGCTTTGTCCGAATTAGGTCATCTGCCAGTCTAGCAGACCATGTGTGTTTCGCAAAGAGATAGTTTTTTTAATATACATACACAGGTTTAACACGGACAAGCTGACATGAAAATCTAGGTGCATCATCTACGGGCACATGGTCGGTCGCTTACCATCAGGCGTTGTGGTGGTCAAACTATACCATAGTAAAATAACACTGCGCGAAAAACACAAAGAAATAATTAAATAGGCAAACTAGAAAAATTATAGAGGAAGCAATCAAAAATGAGCATTACTGCATCCTTAGACGTTATTGCCTCTAAAGTTAAAAACTCAGTAAATATGACAAGTCCGTTAGGCAGTCGAGCCCATCTAAGGCCATTGGTCCCTTACTAAAAAATATGTACTGCATAATTATGAAATAAAATAACATAATTGTAAGGTAAAATTACATAATTATAAAATAAAATTATAACCATTTTCCGTTTGCAAATAATTACATAATTCAATATTGCCATTCTCTCTATTTAGCTCCGTGTACCAATTCAGCTCATTTTCGTACCGCTTCTGTACTTTATGCAACACTTCCCAAATTAGGCTCGTTACCGCAAATTGCAATATTACGGCCGCGCTGAGTCCACTAGCGTACTACATAGTTTGGCGGGCGGTGGCTACTAAACAACGATGAAATAATGGCAACACTGTCCAGTACTATTTGTTGGTTTACTATAGTGTGTAGATACATGTTGTATACGTAAACGGTTGATCAAAACATTCGGGCGTGGCTCTCTACGGCGAAGGTTTGAGCCCAGGGCTGTCTCGCGTGCCCTTCTGCATATTTTATTACTAGTGTCATTAATATTGACAATGTTAATATGTTTAGTAGCCCTGAAAACAAATGAAAACTGTAGCGATATTATCGGCGATCAAATAGTAACAAAAAGAGCACAAAATCAGTTGATTTATTCGATGCTAGATAATGATACAGATACGCAAGTAGACGCGTAAAACTTCTAAAACTCCTGTTTTTACGTTGCAGGTTAAAACGGGCTAAAAAGTCCCTACGGCCAACCTGAACGTTTTCGGTGGTATTCTTAAATGACTTGAACATCCGCTTATTTATTATTGTGAAAGGTTTATTCTACGTTTCAGTTTACAGTACGATTTACTACTAATTTTGTAGTTATGAGTCGATGTTGAAAGGTCTTGGACGAGACTATCTTACGATGGTTATGTCTTGGTGTTGCCTATTAGATGTTATGAGTTAACTCTCTTTACGGGTTATACAAGCCATCTTACTTGTCTGACTCAATACCGTAAAAATATAACATAGACGCCTATTAACGATAGACTTTGTTAAAACAATAATTTATAGGCGTAAATCACAGTAAGATCTATTTGTCATTTTATGTTTTTTTTTTCTTGCACTATTAAAGTGCAATATCTCGTACCGTCAACCCTGCAACCGCGCGGTGTGAATTAAACTACGAATCCTCGGCAGTCGCGGTCCGCCCAGCCGGAGCGCTACACGCCGCGATCCGAAACGTTCATTCGTTCGAAGTTCGAACCAAATCGTTCACTCGCGTTCCAAATTCGAAATTCTGTGATTGTGACAGTTTGAGTGATAGTTTGTTTTTTTTTGTCGACTAGTCGTCGTCACGTATCTCTGTCGATCTTTGTGAAAAGATCTTCCGAAGGTACGGTGTTCTGATGTTGCACGCGTAGCGAAACCAGTGCGGTATGTTTTGTTATGATCGGGACCGGTTCCGCTGGTCTAGTTATTTACAATTGTAACTATTTATAATGTACTTGGTTACACGGATAGGGTGCACTGCACAAAGCTTGTTGTTAACGATTTTAATGAATATTTACCTCTACATAATAACAACAATGCAACATCGGCAATGTTGGCAACATAATAATGTTGTCGACTACGATACGGAAAAAATACATGTATGCTTGACATAATGTTAACTGTCAGCTGTCAATGTCAGCTGATTTATCCGTGGTTAAAGGCATACAAGTTCTTCAATGCTTCTAATTATAAAATTAAATTTACTGATACCTTTTGGTAAAATAGTGTTTCATTTGTGAGTAACCTACGGACTTGTAGGTCCTGTTTGTAGGTGTTGAGTTTTTATCACGCTAATAGAATGACGGTTGGATCATGAATTATTGATGCGAGCGGTGATTTAATTCGCAGTCTATCGTTTTATGTAATTGCGTTATTATCGGAATGCCGGAAAACACCCTGTCGATGTGGATTTTCTCGTAACGAAGCCTTTGGGGAAATCTAAATCCGTTAGAGTCGATTGATTTTCGATAAAACTTTAAAAATGTAAAGGGCCACCAACTACATGTTGATTTACCTAGATAATATTATACAGGGTTATGCAAACTACCTGTAGTATGCAGAAACGGGCATGATAATAGTAAATTCTTGGATATCCCTCGACATAAAACTAATAATCAGCCCCAAACTTGCATTATAGGAACCCAGAGAGGTGACATAGCAGTAATATACTTGTAAATACATAACATATAGAAACACTCAGGCATAGAGCAACTATTTGTATTCAACACACAAATTTTTGTACTGGGTTGGAATCGAACCCACGACCCACGTACGGCTTCGCGTGCAGTCTTACCACCAACTGTGGTGTTCAGATGTGTTATTCCAGCCTATATTCAATCTGCATCCCAAATTTTAAACCGATCTGTTCAGGCGTTCTTACGTGTTGGAGCAACAATCATCCAAACGTCTATGTACATCCATTTGTTAGGGTTGGATTAAATGCAATAGAGAGTATCTATCTGAAAGATCGTCACTTGAGGACGGCTTTACCTATTTGGTTATTTTTTTTGTTGTGTTCGCAATCAGTCGAACAATAAGACCAATCGGAAGCCACAATTGAGAAATAAAAAAACTGAATATTGCTACAAACTGTACAATGAATCTATTAGAAAACCCGTATCATCATTGGTTCGCCTGATCGTATCAACATGAGTTAGCATCTATACTAATATTATAAAGCTGAAGAGTTTGTTTGTTTGAACGCTAGGATCTCGGAAACTACTGGACCGATAGGAAAGATTCTTTTTTTGTTGGATACTCCATTTATCGAGGAAGGCTATAGGGTATATAACATTACGCTACTATCAATAGGTACGGAGTATGAGTGAAGAATGTAAAGAAAACGGGGAAAAATATTTCTCTTCGAGAGCTTTAGTTCCGTGAATTTAAATTCTCTTTGGTCGTTGAAGTCTGTGACGGCGCGTGTCTACATTTGAAGTTTGTGTCATTTGAAGTAATCAAATTTGTTCTACAACAATGCATTGTTGCTTATTTACGTATTTTTAGGGTTCCGTAAAACGTAATAAAGTGGCCAGCAATGGATATTTTAGTATGGATTTTCCTCAAATAGACGCGGGTGAAACCGCGGGGCACAGCTAGTATCCAATAACGTAACATTCACTAAGTACGTTCTTAAGTATACACGTTGGTAGGAAGTTTAGGTAAGTAGGCTACTTTTTATCGTGAGAAAATAACAGGAGCATTGCTATTCTTACATATATACAATATGTCACCGTAAAACTGCAATCAATATCAGCTTACAATTTAGCGAATGATCTTATAAACCCAGGGTAGGTAAAGTTAGTTTACAATAATCTACCGTTGTTAGATTATAATCTAACGGTTTTTACAATTTCACCGTAACCATCACCGATAAGTACTAGAATTACGTTTAAAATGTTCACCAACCCCCTACTCCCCCCCCCTTTATGTTCCTCTTCTTCTCCTAATATCCAAGATCTATGTAAATAAAAAAAAGATTATTGTAATAACAAAGGTCACGGACCCCGGAGTCTGTGGAGTGTTTAAATAAAATAAAAAAAACCATCACCGATAGACCGAAGATATTGTCTCGGTCGCGGGAAGTAGGTGGATGGAGGCGGCACAAGACCGGTCATTGTGGAAATCTATTGGGGAGGTCTATGTCCAGCAGTGGGCGTCTGCAGGCTGCCTATAATGATGATGATAAATTTATAAACCTTATGTGCGTGAATTAAAATAACTAAAAAAAGCAAATTTTTGATAATCTACACCAGATTGACTGGTGCTTGATGTTTTTAGATGCTTTTGTCTTTCTTGAGTATAGGACAAAGTCGGGTCTACTAGTTAATTATAAAATGTTTCGAAATACAATACAGAACCAAAAACTCCTTATAAATGTTGTAATGATATAATAAAGTTTCTACAGCAGCGAAGCGCAGTTTACTGGCCAGAGAAATAAAACTCATATATATATATAGACACGACGTTTCTTCCCGCGGGCGGATGAAAAATGTACGTCGAACTTAGTCCAGAAAGCTCCGTATATATCTAGGGAGTGGGAAAAGTTTCCAACTTTGTGCTTTAGGGACTTGTAAAGAGTCGAGACGCGATACAATTTAATTTTTTCTGATTAAATCGTTGCTAAGGGGGAGATGTTGCGGTATATTTTAAAAGTGTTAAGAATAAGAGACGGTTTTTGTGATAGAACAATATTTTTAGTTCCTCATGATTTTCGCTATTTGCGTTAGATTTATCTCACAAACTTCGACAATGTCAAAGCCGATTTGTTTGTCTTAACGTCGTAACGTCTGAACGAATCTGGTTGAAATTGGGAATAAAGTTAGATTATAGTCTGGAAGTACACATATGCTACTTTTTATCACGGGGAAATTACGAGAACGGGAGATAAACGCGGGTAAAATGTCGCTGCTTGTGGCACATAAAGGCAAAGGCCTTGATCAGTCAATCATTTATTGCATAATAATACAAAGTTGACAAAATAGCTGAGCATTTACCCTGTTAGGGCATAGCAATATTATAATTGTACAGTTACAATCTTAGCATAGGTAGATACTCGTAAAAATTACGTAATATGTATGTACAGATTCTAAACTAAATTATTTTTAGTACTAATGCTAATACAAGTACTACGCTTCTGTTCAAACTCCCTTATTACCCATGTCCCGTAGTTTAGCTTTTAAGTGAAACTACGAGTTTTAACTTATTTGGTAGCACTTCGATTTGTTCCCCACTAACACGGCCTAAGTGACAGTTCTATTTGCTAGTTGAATGTATTCCTGAAACTTTAACTTCGAACGTTATCCATACATTATGAAATTCGATGTGAGAATTTACACCGCAGTTTCTAATTATTTAGTTCGTAATTGAAACTTAAGTTTGAGCCGAACTTGAAACTATAGACTGTCGAGTTGATGAAATAACTCGTCTCTAAGTGTACCCGGTGCAAAGGTACTCTTCACTGGTGGTTTTGCCCCGCCGAATGGCTGTGGCCAACCTTTGTACAAAATATAAAACGGAGTCACCGTCATTGTACCTATAATTCGATCGATAGCCCAATTCTTTCACTAAATTCTACACCTCTCTGTCTCACTGTCTATTATCCCCACCGTGAAAGGAACGAACCATGTAGTCTAAAGAAACTTCAAATACTTGGTAGGTTTTGGTATGTTTTTTCACCGTCTCGCTCCCAAACTTAAATTTTGTTAAGCCTTTTTGTATTTTTATATAAACAAAGTGATTTACGTAAAGTGTCGCGTCTCTTTGACATTTCAATCGAATGATTTTCATATGGCAGAAAATATTTGCCGGATAGTTCGTAAATATTACAGTATTTGTGATTATCAAAACAGTAATATGATTTAAGAAAGGGATTTTGCTTAAGGCTAAATAAACGTCATAAGGAAAATCAGAATACATGTTTGTGTCGTAGAATATGAAACCATAAGTAAATCGGACGGAATAATGGATATTAAAATTGGTTTTTCCGTTTTCATCTTACTGCGGTATGTGAACCCCTCAGTATATTAAATATCCGTAACTATTTTGTCATCATCTTACATTATCCTCCAACCCCGATCCTCTCGCAATAAAAACGTTAAATATTGCAAACTCTATTTTGTTACTCAGTTGTTACAAATATAGATAAAACAGTATGCATTATTGTATTCGATGATAAACTTGTTTCAGTCATCGATTGGCGTAGAAAAGTGGCAAAATTAAAGAAAACCCTACCCTAGTATTTATCCAACACAGACATAGAAAAGACTGGATAACTATGATGGTAGTTATTGTAAAAAACATAGATATAAACTATAAACCGTTGTTATGTCGATGGTAAAAAATATAAAACTATCAATAGTGGTGGAACCCTTTTCCAAACATTTATAAATAACGCCTAGAACTTTTGAGAATAACTAATAACTCTAAAATTTCTAAAATAGTTGTCGTTTAAAAGCTCAAACTTAGGTTTCTTTTCATTCATTCACCTTGGCACTGTACGAGTACTGTCAATGCCATTCAATACCACAAAACATTTTAAAACCTACCTATCAATGGCAAAGGCATACTTAGAAGCTAACTCAAACAATGGGCCTAATACCGTAGCTTCCATTCGCGTGATGACTGACAAATATAAACTGACTGAAAAGTCATTGTCCATTTAACGCTTCTAGCACCTGACTAGCATCGTGCGCAACTACCTCTATAAAGCGGATAGGTGTTCAATTTCTTTACAGAAACGAGGCGCCCATTCTAACAATAAGACAACGAGATTTATTAAAAAATACAGCCTATGATTTTCTGGAGACCATTCAAGTGGTAAAAGGTTCACTGATTTTGATATACGAGTAGAGATGTAGTACTTATCTCACATGTAAAACGTATCAAAATTGACAAAATTGGCGTTCTCTCTTTAGTTTATAATATTTTAATACTTTGGTTGTTTAATCAATAATATCTGGCAATATTATATTTAAATACTACTTTTGATAACGGTTGATTAGTATAAATTATATAAAAATAGCATATTACAATATTATCAATTTAATTACTAATATGAACATGAAACTTTTACCCATACTTTAAAATCGTGTTCCAAGTATTTAAGTTATTTGCTTATTGCATGGCGATGCTGGTGTGATATTGCCGAGTTAAATGGATGATGACCTTACGTCGTCGGACATGCAACCGGCATACAAATATGAATGGCCATACCATACTGGTTGCCCTAAATGGTCACCGGCCATTTAAGCGATAGTGGAACTGTTGGTAGGTGGCAAAGATTTGTTTATGTTTAGAATTATTTATTCAAATTCAGACAAACAGACTGAAATACTTTAATTTGCACACCAGACATGCACTACAAACTGTTTGAACGATATTGTCGCATTTTTCAATATTACATTAATAAATATTGCATCAACATGTGCTTCTAAAATTTGGTGCTGAACTGGTGTTGCGTTAGAAAAAAATATTATGACCTTCGACTTCAATCAACTTGAGGTTTGTTTTAATTTCATCTAAGCTCTCGCAAGATAAATTCTACAGAATATAAAATTGTACCCACGGAGCGTCTATAAAAACCCAAAACGTGTGTATATTTTCCCTGCTCCCACATTTTGGACCCCGATCCTCGTTTCGTGGTCAGAGATGTGGTCTCGTGAAATTTTAATTCGACAGCTACCGTTTCTAAATTTCCGTACGAATGGTCTGTCACGCTCGCCCTATATCTGTCTATTTGTAACTTTAAAATACGTTTTTGGGTTCTAAAATACGCTTTATTACGAATGGTATAGTAGAATTTTGTTGGTAGATTTTTGTTTTATTTATTTTTAGTTGTTTTCCAGGTAAACGTTCTGTTTTTAGAATGATCATCAGTTTTTTTAATGCAGTGTTGAATGCAATTTTGTTTGGTTACTAACTTCGCTATTCAATCTGGTGTCGATTACTGTTACTTTAACTTTTACAGAATCAATCCGCTGGGCTTTAGATTTGATTGTTGATGAGGGAATTTTTTCTCTCTCTCATGTAAGTTCAGAGGCTTATTGTGTGTGTGTGTAATGTGTTCCAAGGTTGTGTCTACGGAATTATGTGGGGAGATACAAAATCCTGTACCGCAAAACAAGTCAAAGATTCTTGTAAATTTACCAAACTTGTAAGAGTCTCAGGAGACAGCCCTCTGAGCTATACATAGATAAAAAGTTTATATCTTAGCTTAGAAGCTAACATTAATCCATCTCTTGGTTGGTAGTTACTAGAGCTAGCCATCGCAATTCAGCGGTACAAATATGCCATTGTAAATGTTGTAATGGACACCTTTGTACCGGGTACATAGAGGCGAGTTAATGTGACTGTACCTTATTACTTTTAATGTGATTTTTAAAAGTAACGAAACAAAATGTTGTAGTTTGAATTAAATTTGCCTGAACTAGGCGTCGAAAACACAGGTTTATGGTTATCTACATATATGGATGATTTACCAATGTAATTTCACTTTTATTAACGTTACTTTACTATTATTATTTTGACTGCCTATATATAATGTTCCAGTGTAGAGTAAAGACGTCTGAATATTGTTTTAAAGTGTAAATTCATTCGTCCACATTGGCATACGAGTATGATATAGTATTAGCTGAATACCGCAGTACGGCTTTTTAAATCCCCTAAACTTCTCATGCGCCAATTATATCGAATTCCTTTGACGTTGCTTCATCACCACAAATTGTGGTAACCGGAAGGAGGCTCGAACCTTTTTATTAGGCTGTACATTTTAATTAGCATCAGAGGTGTCGGCTTCCGAAATGGGTTTCGGGATGCTGACAGTTTGGGGTCGGGAGCTCCTTTCGTCTGACACACTGACGTTATAATACCTCAATGACGGAGCCACGGGTTTCTACTTGCATAGTAAACGATGCTGATAACTATTTAATTTCCTCGTTTGGCCAACTTTGTTGGTATTCCTGTTGTGGTTTCGAAATTGAATACGCGAAGGGTTGTATAGGCTCGACATGACATAAAGGTAGTATCAAGGGATATTGAAATTATGTGTGTTCTATCATGTTATCTATGTATTAGAAGCTGGGTTTGAACAATAATATTGAGATTAACGTTCTTCCTTTTAGTTTGTTTGTGAAACTAAATTCTGTGGACGTGCTGTTTATCTTCAATAATACGCGATATTAAATTACAGTATACATTTTAAAACTATTTAGGTAGAGTAGTATAAATATATACACATTTTTTCAAATATATACGTTTTAAGTACAAGTGTTTAAATTAGTATCTGCCCGTGACTGCTTCTGCATTATAATTTAGGAAGTGACTATTCCCCTATGTTTAGTTTTGTATAAATAAAAAAATTGTGCTACTCAAATTTCTTTCGGGTTTAGTTCTGTTGTATATTCTTATATAATTTGATAATGTATATTTTATAATCCTTTTTTTTCAATATTAAAATGCCGAAGAGTTTATTTGTCTGAACACTGTCTGTGTCGGGAACTAATTAACTGATTTCTAATTTCTTTCACCGTTGGATTTTTATTTTGGAGTTGGATCCCTGAGTGCTATAAGGCTATATTATATGTACCACGGGAGGACTCCCTAGTGCTTTATATGAAAAAAAAATCCTGTTCCTGCGATCAGATGGTAAATAACAGGCAAGACATTAACAACAACCGTGCCATATAAACCTAATCGCACCAGTCGGTTAAAAACATGTGCATTTACATCAAACGCGCTCACAATCAGTATGGAATTAGCGGAGTATCTTGAGGTTTCCTGCCATCTCTCATCTGTAATCGCCGACAGTATGACACATTTCCTTGTAGTTGCAGTTTGCGCGACATTATCGCGAGTGCCGCGTACTTCCGAGGTTTATAAATACAGACTCCGACTTTGTTGCTGCGAAGGGAATATCAAAGTTTGTATGTACATACACGTATTTAATATTATAAATGCGGAAGTTACTGTCTGTCTGTCTGTTACGCTCTCTTGCCTAGATTACTGAACCGATTTAATTGAAATTTGGTTCAGAGATAGTTTATGTAACCTGAGAAAAGGACAAATGCAACTTTTTAACGTCATATTTGAATCTAGAAACTTGAGACATATTTCTTTGGGTTCTGATTACATATAAATAAACATGCAGCGCCCCGTTCTCGCAGCGCAGTTCTCGTTATTTTCCTACGGTAAAAAGTAGCATAGTATCAAAAGTAGTAATAGGTGTCACAGGTGCCATAGTTTGGTGGTTAACGTAACACGACACCATATATTTACTATTTTTCAACGAATAAATGATTTGATTTTACCTATTAGCTTATTACTTAGGATCTGGGTATTGTACGCTACTAGTAATATCATCATCATCATCAGCCTGTATTCGTCAACTGCTGGACATAGGCCTCTCCTATGATACGCCACTATTAATATAACTAACTAGGCCTAAATGTTACTAAATGGGTCAATGACTTGACCGCCATCTCGCCTGATGTTAAGCGACGATGCGGTCTACGATGGAGCGTGCTTACCTAGAAAAAAAAACCGATTCACTCTCGATTTGAAGACACAAAGATCGCTAAGGATTCGCAAACGCCTAGTACCATTGCTCCGTCTATAGAGAATACGGCAACTACTATTAGGCTGTAACAGTAATAATAACCGATTCCATTGATATTAATGTTATTATTTGTAAACATACTCGAGGAAGTTTCCATGTTGACAACTAACCTGCGTTGGTGTGCGTGTGGATAATAAATGTATTCTACATTCGTGTGGGTTGCTGTGTAATTGAGATTAGGTATTGCTTTGATTGAATTAATTAACTGCGTGGTACCTCAGTTCTATCGATTTAAATACAATGATCGATTCTTTTTGTTTTATCTGCGATCTGGATGAATTGTTTTATAAATAAATAAATATTGGTGGACAATTCATACACAACACCATCTGACCCCAAACTAAGCAAAGCTTGTATGGTGGCGGCCAGATAGTTGATATAATCTTAATATATAAAAATCTCCTGTCACGATGTTTGTCCGCGATGGATTCCTAAACTACTTAACCGATTTTAAATTAAATTGGCACACCGTGAGCAGTCTGGTCCAACTTGAGAGATAGGATAGTTTTTATTTCGATTAATAGTCTTTAAATGACAATATCCGAGCGCAGCCGGAATGGGCCGCTAGTACTTATATAGTTTTTACATACAATGTTTGTGTCCTAGAGTGGAATCCGCGAATATGCAACGCTACGTTTGCCTATTCGCGGTCTCCACTCTGGATGCCCTGAAACTCGATGGAGTGACGATATAGGTAAGGCAGCAGTCAGTGGCTGGAGAAGAAATGCCGAGGAGAGGGCGTATCAATGGAGAGGCCTATCATCAGCAATGGACTAATATAGGCTGATGGTGATGATACAATGTTTCGGCTTCTCTGTAAAACAAACCAGCCAAGTATTCTATCGTTAACCTGTATTGTCCAAGCGTGACTGTATTGCGAATCGGAAGAGATTTTTTAAAATGTAATAGTGAACGTGTAGTGTACCTGAGTCAAAGTCAAAGTACTTTATTCATAAATGTATAATGTAGTCGTCGCTCTGCAGGGGAGTTTTTAACATTGTATCAGATTTGTACTATTTATCTTCATGATACATACTACGTGTTTTGACACTGTTTTGTTAACGATATTACCATTTATTTTAGTATTTACCATTTTACGTATCACGTACTCGTCTCGTCATTCCCACTTGTATTAAAGAAAACATACTAAATGGCATCACTCACGTGAAAACGTTCAAAACCCGCATTATTAAAACATGGCGGATATATATCCAAAACAGTAGAGTCGTGAATTCTCCTCACGTATATACTACGAAACATAAGGAGCCTACGTAACGTACGCGTATACGTTACGTTACCCTATAAACTTTATGTTTACGTCTTGGAAATTTTCATGCAAGACAAGTTATTTACGCGATGGGAGTTTCGACCTATATTTGAACCCTGGTAGATAAAAAATTTGAACTCGCTACTGTGCTCTACCTTAGAACCTAAGCAATTCAAAAGTCCTACTTATTTGAAACGATAATATTCCTTTTAAGTGATACATGCAATAGAGAAAAACAGTAAGTCTGGTGAAATGATTGGCGGACTTATGGAATTAGGTAAGCCATCTTTTCCAGGCAACATTGGGATGAACAAACAATCTTAGAAAAAGTCGACAAATACTAACCTTAGTTGTCCAACTTCTGGGCAAAGGTCTCCTCCATTGCCCTCCACCCAATCCGGTCCTGAGCTTCCATAACTTAATCTTTTAAAACGCTCCGATCTCGTCTTTCCATCGCGTTGGAGGACGACCCTGGGGCGACTAGACGATGGAGTCCACTCTTTAAAAATCTTGGCCCACCGATAGGATAGGACTTTTAAAATTGTATGGGTCTTGAACTTTTTTTTTTTATAGCATAGAGTGACGAGACGAGCAGGTCATGTGCCTGATGGTAAGCAACATGCCTGCCACATAACAGCACAGTAACTCGCAGCTATTGGAACATGATAGTCCAAATCATTACCTAGCACTGCACTGCGCTCGTCACCCAGAGATCTAAGATATTATGTCTCTAAGCCCTGTAATTTCTCTGGAATCGTTGCCCTTCAAACCGGAACACAGTAATGTTTGCACATTACTGCTTGGCGGTAGAATATTTGGCAAAGGTGTGGTACTTCCCCAGGCGGACTCTGCTAAGAGTCCTACCACTACTAAAAACTCTCAGATAAGTTTGTCAGTTTTCCGCGAACACAAGTTAATCATTCCCCCACTTCATACCTCTGTGCTCAGCCGTCGTACAATATGCACCACACGAACTTTGTAAATGGCTCAAACTTGACACTCCGATAGAGCGGCGTTCGAATACGGAAGAGGCTTTTAGGATTTGGGAAACTTCGCCGTTCGCAGATCGTGGCCTCTACGACGAGATGTTGTCGCTATCACCAGCATCATGATCAGCCCACATTCGTCCACTGCTGGTCGTAGACCTCCTCATAGATTTCCACAACGAACAGTCCTGCGCAACCTTCAACGGTTTCCAGCGACCTTTGTGAGGTCATCTGTTCACCTAGTGGGAAGCCGACGAAAACTGCGTCTTCCAGTTCGTGATCACCACTCGAGAACAGGACGTCTACTATCTTTCTACGAAAAACGTAATTTCGCTAAATAAATAAACTCGCGACTTTCCTACTCCCGTTCTACTTTATTTCGTCCTATCGAACATTGTTTGACGTTTAAATGTTCTAAGTCCCACTCTAATTAGAGTAGGCTTAGAACATTTAAACGGACGAAATGACGTATCGAAATAGAACCGGAGTAAGAAAGTTACGAGTTTATTTCGAAGTTACGTTTTTCGTATAAAGAGAGTAGACGTCCAGTTCTCCCCAACCGTTGTCGGTTCTGCGAGCGTTGATAATGATGATGATATCTGTAGTATAGAAGAGAACAATAACCAAGTCTGACTCGTGTTAGAAGTCGCCGTTTATGACAAATAACGGTCTAATAAATCCTGTTTTACGAGTAACGCAACGTTTTCCGTATCGCCTTACGGAATTATTCACGAATGCCTTTTGTCTTTCGAATTTTACAACGGAATGTTAACTTTTTGCTTCTGAGTTTTACATTTCAGTTATATTTAGTTCTTTGTTTGAGTGTTTGTTTACAAATGAGTTATTTTCGTCATGAAGATATTTATTCCCATTTTGACGTATATTATAGTTACAGTACTAGTAGCGCCCCACGGTACCACCCGCGTAGTACACGTTACCGTTTTCTCGTGATGAAAAGAAACCTATGTGTTTAGCCAGGCTATCTATTTATATCTACTATTTATAATATTTAGTTATCTATCTGTTTTCTAAGTTTTAACTCGATCTGTTCAGGCGTTCCGACGCTATTTAACGACAATCATTTATACTTTCGCATTTATAATGTTAGTAGGATTGCTAACTTTCTTCAAGTTAACTTTAACTTTATTCAAACTAAAAAACTGTATGTTTAGTTGCTGTAGGTACATCCCTAACAATTGTTACAAGCAAATAATCTCGCTTGTCTCAGACACCAACAAAAACCGGGTGACGTTTGCGGAGTTGTTACTTTTTCCCCGCTTGCGTCACTCCTTTAAAACGACAGCCAAATTAATCAAAGCAAAAACTGACCACCGCGTGATGTAATCTGTTCTCTTATAACGTTTATACTATGTTAAGGATATGTTTTGAGAAAGTATTGATAAAAATATTCCCTATAATAATCATCTACAGCCTTCTCTATCGCACAGCTGTAGATAGGCCTCTATTTTACTTTGATATCTGCCTCGGTCCGGAAAGTACAATAAAAATCGTATTTTACCGCCAAAATGTGAATGCTCAAAATATTTACAGGGCAACGGAAACACTATTCAAAGTTTTCTGCATCAAAATCTAATTTTTGGTCAAACATTTTAACGAGATAAAAAGCGTTTTCGTAATGTAGTAACTACTTATTTAATTTCATATAAATCCGTCCTGCTGTTACAAAGATACGCGAGAGCTAATACACCTACAGACACTCAAACTTTCGCCATTTGAATATTAATGTGATTTATATATACACCAAACCACACAACTGTGTACAAAAACCGACTTAATCGAGCTCGTTTTCTCATCATGAGGCCGAGGCCAACAAAACCGCAGGACGGGAAAAGGGCTGGATTTTCCTCAATCTACCCGCTGCTGTCAGATTGGCAGCTGTTTCAACATTCCGGGAGAAAATTAATTAGGACGTCTGATGAAATAAATAAATTAAAACAAATTGGGTGTACATTTCTCATACGACACAATTCCGTCCCAACCAAGCAAACCTTGTATGGGAGACAGATAATAAATAAATAAATGTTGGTGGACAATTCACACACAACACCATCTGACCCCAAACTAAGTAAAGCTTGTACTATGGAAGCCAGATAGCTGATATAATAGTTGTATAGTTGTAAATACATATATACTTATTATACATATATAAACACCCAGACTCGGTACAAATATTTGTATTCATCACACAAATATTTGCACTGGGTAGGAATCGAACCCTTGGCTTCACAGGCAGACTAACTATCAACTAAGCCACGAAAACAGCCGCAATAAAGCAATCTTGTATTTTATTTTTCGTATTTATTACGTATTTTTCATTGAGCAAAAACCGGCCTTTTATTTTTTGAGGATCATATATTGACAATTGAACTTTATGCTCAATGAAATATACCTAAGTACATAGTTTTCGTTTAAATCCTATTCTGTTACGTAAAGTACTAGAAAGTTTTTTGTGTGTAGTTCGTTAGTTTGAAGTATAGCGTGGGCGTATTTGCTTGTATTGAATTGTCATTATCCTATCGAGCATAATGATATGATTGCCTTGGGATGTTTTAAAGTGTTTGTCTGATGACATAACAAATCAACTGATTAAGAGATTTGGGTTTCTTCCGGGCTTCTTCAAGATTATAATGAATAGGTTTCTTATAGATAAGCTCGCTTCTACCGCAACGTCGCTAATCAACTTTGGGGAGTTGGTCGTCAAGTGCAAACCTATTACTTACATATGAATAAAAAGGTTAGCGTGTAATGTAGCTGAGTTGGTTGTTGGTAAACCACCTATCTGCTCTCGGAACTGGAGGCCGTGGGTTTGATTCCCACCCAGGACATATATTTGTGTGACGAATACAAATATTTGTTTTTCTTTCTGGGTGATTGTTTCAGAAGTACGTATTTAAAGCTGTCACACAGAGGCAATCCGATAGCGATAGCGATCCAATAGCGAGACGGGATTTTTTGTAATGTTCGAATTTGTATGCAACCTGACACACAGCAAGCGGGCGCGATCCCATACTCGGTATCGGATCGCTATCGCTACCGGATCGCCTCTGTGTGACCCGGCCTTAACCCTTATTCAAGCATTATGTCTACCTAGCTATCTGGTTCCCATAATACTAGATTTGCTCAGTTTGGGGCTAGTTAGTGTTATATGAGGAATATCTAATAAAAAATGCGAGAGTTGGCCCACGTTCCTGATGTAAGAGTCAAAGATGGAAACCTCGTGCAAGTTTTAAACGGTAGGAGCATAACGTATATTAAAATAACAACGGACATATGCGTTCTCAGTATCGAGTCCAACATAACCCGACCGTCTCCCCCCTGTCAGAAAGATGGATGTGTGCTGTGTAAGTGTATTTCCTCCACATAAAAAAGGAATATTCAAAAATCTAGAAGAGCTCTTTCGTAATCCGTTTTGATAAATAGCTTTTAACAACAAATAATTAGGGGCATCGGAAAACGATTCGTTCCAAAGGCCCTTGTAAATTTGTTGTCCGGCACAAAACTGCTGTTCTCAACTGCCGTTTAACTCTGAAAATTAATTTTGAACGACTTTGAATGGTTAATTTATTGCCTCACTTTTACATCCATTTCGGGCTGCGCCCCCGTCTCCCGAGTGTTGGCAAGTTTTGCCAGCGAATTTGGTCGCGAACTTCTCTCAAGTTATTGATCTTACGGTCCTTCTGTGGAAAAGGACAGACTGACTGTCTAAAAAATACTGCTTTAAAAAGAGTATTAGTAAAGTAGAAAAGGCCGTAAATTATATAAGTCCCTTAATTTTGTTTGTTTTGGATTGCGCACCACATACAGATTTTCCGTGGACTGTGAATTGAGTTCAAGCGTCACGTTCGTAACTGAAAGGAATCTTAGGGTAAACTCGGATGATCTATATGGCCATGACGATGGCCACACCCTCCGGTTTCACCCGCGTAGTTTCCAAAGTGAGCTATTAAATTCTGAGTTATTAGTTTTCACTTATATCGGCAGTCCCTATGACTGTCAATTTTATTTTAACTAGTCTCTTTTAAGGCAAAGGCTCTTCTTACAAACGAAAATGATGCTGTTGCCGTAATGTTTTTTGATGTTAAAGAACATTGTGTTTTCTATACATATTTTCTGAGTTGTGATGGTTTTTGTTAATGACGTAGGAAACAGGCAGCTTTAGTTACGACGAAAGTAATTAAGTAAGTAATTGTATAGTTTCTTGCGTCCCTATCGGTTTACTATGTACATATTCTTTTTGCGTCTCTCAAAGAAATCTCTTAGAAATATTAATCTCCTAATTCAGATCCGTCTGTGTTGAGCCAGGACTCGTGTCACGACGGTTCTATCTTTTTATAGCGTCTGCGCCACTCTCAGGTCACGTGACAAAAATATTAAAATTCCTATTTTAATACAACTACTTTCAAGGATTGTAGGTATATGCGATAGTGGCGTCGCATGCTTTTGTCCTTCCACAGTCTATTAAATCATACAGTCGTTCGACGAAGCCGTCTAGACGGGGCAATCTTACGGGGTGAGACGAGGGAAGCGCGCTCCTGCATTGGCTACATTACATTGTTAGTATCGCAGGAGCGCGGCTCAGGGCTGACGTCTTCCGTATGTTTTATTTTTATTTTTAATGCAACGTTTTTAAAATTGCGACAGTCCTACCCGTGTCTAGACATATCGGAGTTTCTCACAAGATCAAAGACGATGAACTACTGGTATTACTTTATACTGTGGTCCTACAACAGACGATTCGTTCTTTTCGTCTGGCTCATTCAAGTTTATCGTATGCAGACCGACCATTCAGCGCGTCTGGTCTAGAGTCTGGACGTGGGACGAGTATTCAAATGGAAATTCTAAGCAAAGATTACTGAGCAAATTTTAAAATTCTTTTGAGTATTTTTGTTATCAATTACTTAGCATGTTAGGATCATTTTAAAATCGTGTTATGCTGTTTGATACATTTACCGATTTTAAACTGTGTAGTGTATACTGTAGGTAATATGAACATCATGCATTTATTCAGAACAACATAAAGTGATCGATACGTATTTGCACAATGCCTTCTAGCCCCAAACTAAACAACGCTTGTATTATGGAAGGTAGCTGAGATAATAAATATAGTCGTAGTATTTATTCATAACCATTTATGTTACATGGCAAACTTAAAAAACAATATGAACAGTGAATTATAAATACATATTTTACATGGAAACACCAAGACACAAAATAAATATCTGTACTATCTTATGTATAGTGTTTTTAATAAAATATCGATCAATATTTAAGGTATGAAAACTAACGTGGTTATTACACATTTTAAAACAAATACACGGGTAACTCACGTATAAAATAGTCAGAACAGTCCGACTCGAGTTTCGATCGCGTCCGGCGATCTTCTTCAAGGCGAGTGCGCGCGCATGTTCGCAGCTCGATTAGCACTGCGGGCAGCCGAACGGCGCGCACGCAAGCTTAACGGTTTTTGTTTTAAAATATTTAAGGTGTTTATTTTCACACGTGAAAATGACGGTAAAATACGATTTCGTCGCAATCGATGAGTTCTCAGCAGAAAAAAGTATATAAAAACTCGAAATAAATATAGCGCACTCGTATATTTATGATCGGTTTATTTTTAATCCCATCAAACGTATTCCAAGTTTAGGGCGGTTTCACACTAGCGGAGTAGTATACGTGAGTGTATAAGCACAACTGCACAAGGGAAGCTATCGATAAATATTAGTGGCGCAAACAGCAGTTTTTATCTACGGGACACAAGAAAGTGCAGGCAATTTGAAAAGTTTCAAGTATGCTTTATGTATGGGTTTAGGTACGCTGTACGTATGTAGGTAAGTATAGTTAGTGAGTTTAAGTTCGTATGCCAAATACTTTCAGGTATGTTTCGAGTATGCTTTTAGGTATACTATACGTATTTGCGCGGGTGTAGTTGGTAAATGTAGGTTCAAGTATACTTCGAGTATGCTTCATAAATGCTTTTAAATATGCTAAACGTATGTGCATGAGTAGTTAGTAAGAATAGATTGAAGGAAGATGTTAAAAGAGGCCATCTGAGGCTAACTCCCTTAAGTTTCTTAAATAAATACAAATGCAAATGTTATAGCATGCAGTAAAACAGCAACTAGCAGTTTCTATTTATGTTTGAAAGCTTTAAATAAACGCATTAACACTTCGGCTAATGTGTAATTTGTATTTTTCTTACTAGGTACGATTGCGCCTTTGAAAACATCGCGAAGGTGGTGATTGATTGCGAGCGCTCTATATTATATCGGTCATTACACCTGTGCGAGTGAGAATGTTTATATCGAAAATAGATGAAACATGTGGCTTGTCGTTTGTTGAATCACTTTTTATGTACATTTTAATTGCAACTATATAATTAATTAAGTGGCGAATTAAATGTTTATTGAGAATACTTTAAGAACTGATAAAATATAAATTTGTACACAGTTTCAGGTATGCTTTATGTATGTGGTAAGTATAGTTTGTAATATAGGGGAGTCTCTGTATTTTGCGCCAGCTCAAAAGTTCGAAAGTTCGGTAGTCACTACAGGCCATCTGAGGTTAAATGCCATAGGTCCGTTTGTAACAAAGCAATTAAATCTTTCAAGGATAAGTATCATCCACCAATCTGGGCATGCCTAGCCTGGTGAGTCCTAGGCCTTGACTTTCTCCTTATGAGAGCCCCAAATCCTAGCAGTGGGAATGTTTTGTTTAGTTTACCTATGCTTATTCTGCACTTCCTTACAGCACTACGAGTATATCCGTACGATATTTTACACTTTCGCTGGGCAAAGTTTAATTCCATTATCTTGTTATCCAACTAAAATCTGATGGATATTCAAAAGTTTATCTTTACCTTTGTTTATATAGGACGAAACTCACGCTTACTAGTACTATTAAAATACCGTATATCACGTGCACACGCCACGTGTACTGAATCTCATCAAATCGTCCATTTCACGTGCCCAGAGATAAAATGTCAGAAACATTCATACGTACAATACCGGTTCCGAGAACGTATGAAGCGTGTTATTCAATAAAACTTCTAAATTGGACGGGGGTAAAAGAAAAACATAAATTGTCCCTGTCTGTAGCTGGTTCCCTGTAGAAACCTTTATCAATAGAATTAAATTACAATGAAAACTATACAACATCCTTAACTGCGTACACTAAATATATTAGAATTATCCATAGACCGATGTAGGTCTACCTATTCTAGATATTCAAGTTGTTCAAACTTACTGCCAGTATCCAGTATTTGGAAGCATCAAAGCTTTTATGATGTGAGACTGATCAGTGCTAACAATTAATAAATAATCCTCATCTTTTTCACACACAGCTCCAAACTAAGCGAAGCTTGTACTATGGAAGGTAGATATCATCGTTACCATTAATAGTGTATTTATATTAACGCAGTGCCATTATCCTTCTATCTCCTATGTTCTAGAAGTGTATCTTTAACTTCTAATATCAGCCCTCTAGATCCTTTGCGCCTTTGCCTCAATCTACAGGAAACTAAACCTAATTTTGTGAGTTAGACAAATATCAGAAAGGTAATTTCGTTTGTACCAGTTACCAATGCAAGCGAGAAAACATGAAAAAAATTGTAAAAGCCCAGGTTTTATCGTCGGTCGAACCTGCTACATTGTAAATTCTGCGGGTCTTATGGAATACAACATTAACATACTCGTACGGTACTTGGAACAGGTTCTGTGGAACAAGGATTTCGGGGGAAGTTATGCAATGGAATTTTAATTTGCGATACGGTAACTTTTGTTGGTCCCTTAATGGTTTCTGCAGCATCGTCTTAGTCACTGGAATAATTTTTAATTTCTTTTGGCACCGTATAGATTTTTAGACTTAATGATACGCGACTCAGCCCAATTCTTGGCTTATTGTCTCCTTATACTCTTTGATATGGCCTCTTCAGCTTTTGACAAAAGTTTGCCTTTTTATTCGAGCAAAGGGGCATGAGTCCATTGATGTCCCGTTTAGGGTGTTTTGTGCATTATCCCCCACTTACGCTCATCCAAGCTGCTTCAGGTCCTTGAAACACCCGAGTTAAAGTTGCTGGCATAAATGCTTCAGTGATTAAAATTATGATGTCAAAGATTTATCGACATAGAAAGGCATGCCTCGTTTTACTGCTGCTTATATCTTCAGAAGTTGCAGTAATGATGAACATTTTGCGCAGTTTTTATATTGTACTGTTATAACGTTTTCTTCTTTGTAAGTGCACTCTGTGTCGAGGATACCATGGTGAGGATTTATTAAGCATCTTTGTAGTCCAATATGTATATGAAAAAAAAAAACCATTGTGACCTTGTACTATGTCATGTATGCTTAAATTATCCTTGTTCATTCTTTATTTTGGTCTTAATGTATTGTAAAACCGGTATACGATATTTCTCACGTTTAATTCGCTTCACAGCGTCTAGCGTTTTATGTAGGTAATGGACTGACTGGTCGCAAGGTCGTGTCCTAGACACGTACCATGAGATGTTGCGATCAACTCTCGTTTCTATCTCATTGTAAAACTGCAATTGTATACCGTATTCTCTTGCTATAAAGTTGGCGATCGTGACACATGCAATTTTGTATCTGGATTGAGCTTGATCGCAGTAAGACGGGCTAGACTCTAGTACGGGCAATAGCTTTACGTTTTTTAGTGTTATGCACATTGTTACTTATTTATGTTAATGCTAGCTGTTGATATTTTCTACCTACTTAGATTTTAATCGTCGACAGTTATATTTCTCACTTGTTTTAAGTGGTTTTATCTGACTAGGTATAACAAACTTGAGACGATATGCGGCACTCCTTGAATAAGTTGTTATAAGAGGAATGATTAGCATAACACGTGACCAATTAAAATTATGCGCGTAAATAATATTCTAAATTCTATACTACCTTCATAGGTTATGTAGGTAGTATAGAATTTAGAAAAGGGCTATTCCTTAAGGAACTCTTCTCTTTTTACTGGTGTTAATAGTAGCCAGTGTTATTTATTGTAGACTATAATATTTTGAGTTAAAAAAAAACAGCTGTAATATAGACATACACTTGACCACCAGCATCGATTGATTTTAAGCGATGATGCGGTCTGCGGTAGACCCTGCTTACCTAGAGGAAACCGATTCACTCTTCATTTGAAGACGCCAAGATTGTTACCATCGGGAAAACCCTACTCAGGCAGCGCAGTCCACAGCCTAGAAGCTCATACCACAAAGGAGTCCAGCTACCTCTACCTCTTCGTTCTAGTTTTTGGGACGGCAACCATGATCCCTTCAGTTCCCACGACGCGATTGAGTAACAAACATCTAAATTCTCTCATAATATTTATAGGATTACTAGCCACGCCCAGCGGTGTTACCCGCAAAGTTCCAGTTCCCGTTGTTTTTCCGGGAAAAAAAGTAGCTTACGTGTTCTTCCAGACTATAATCTATCTGTGTTCCAAATTTCAGCCCGATCCGTTCATACGTTAGGACGTGATTGAGCAACAAACATCCAAATATCCAAACATTGACATTTATAATATTAGTAGGATTAACATGAAGGCGAGTTTAACGAAGCGCTAAATCAAATATGTCAGCCGGTAAGCTCATGAAACCCGAAATGAGAAACGACGCGACAATACAAAACAATAACTCGAAAATAAAAGCCACTCGGTAATTTACTGACATATTCGCAAAATGTCCACCTTTGTCAACCTGTCCCCCTGAGGCGGCTGTAGAGAAATATCTCTTACGTAATGTACTGGCGGCAGGCCCCGACTTCGTTCGTGTTCAACATAACTCATCTATTTTTTGCTGAATCTTAATCTATACTAATATTATAAAAATACTAAATAAATAAATATTGGTGGACAATTCACACACACCACCATCCACCATCTGACCCCAAACTAAGCTAAGCTTGTACTATGGCGGCCAGATAGCTGATATAATACTTATATAGTTTTAAATACATACTTATTATACATAAAGTTGAAGAGGTTATTTGTTTTTTTTTTTTCATTTATTTAAATACAAAAATAAATATTTAAAATGACAACAAAGGTTTTTTTTAAATCTAATCGAATTATCCTAGACAATAATTCTCGCTACAACAATAATTGTTCTACCCTCAAATATAACTATTAATAGCTATCTTCAACAAAGTCAAAACTGTTTATAAGAACGCTTGAAATAATTTTGCGCGTAGTAGTGACGGTCACTCAAAATCTTCGCTGTAGGCATATGCAAATTTGTGAACGCGCTAATCTCAGGAACTACCGGACCGATTTCTAAAATTCTTTCACCGCTGAATCCCTGACGTTTACTTGTTGACCCCTGAGTGCTATAGGCTATATATTATGTACCACAAGCGAAGCCTGGGCGACCGCTAGTATAGGTGTAAAAATGAAATATTCCCAGTGTAAAAAAATTGTTCCCAGTTGAGCCTGAAGAGTTCCTTCACCTAGTCAACTGATATTCACAAATGTTTACATTAATACGTAACTTGGCCCTACTTGAGAGATATCATAGTTTTAATTTCAATTAATCGTATATAAATGACAATATACGAGCGAAGCCGGAATAAGCTCAGTATTACTGTAATATTCATGTCGATTTTTATCGGTAACATTTCGGAGTGTGTGCAACTGATCTGCATAATCTAAGACCATCTTGACCTTTTTGCTATCGGACTTCTCGTAGCTCGAGAAAGCGACATCGTTTCATGGTTGACGTTAAGAAAATGTCTTCTGATTATTTAGAAGTGTGGGTGGTAATTATAGCCCTGGCTAGTTGGATAGAATTGCCAAAGCTCTGCACCTTCTATGTAATTATCATTCGTCTCTGTCTACATAATTGATTCGGTGTCTTTGAAGTTTTCTATTAACTTTGAAATCTGTCGTTTGAAGCAAGATTTCGGGTGCCGAAAGAAGGGGAGTGTTTGTACCTAGAGTTTGCACCATAACTCTAATCTTGTGATGTACGTATGGAACTAAGTATCTATAAACACATCTATAACAAACATTGTTTCCTCAAATTATTAAAAAATTATCATCAAATAACAGGAATGCGGGGTTGTGACGTCACGTCTTTGTAAAAATCGTACCATAAATTGGCGTCACTCGAAGCTTCTAACGGAATTGAGTAAAGGCTTTTAAATGTGAATTCGCAAAATACTCTATAAAATTGTCAAATTCTGAGAATTTGTTAGTAAAATGGGCTACTCATTTTATGTTATTTATATTTAAATTTCACTAAGAAAAACTTTTCAAGTTGTTTAGAAATACGATTAATCTCTGTGATTTAAGAGTTGAGAGGAAAAACGGTTCGTGGAACCCCGTAATTGTTCATTACCACTGATTACAGCCATGGCGTGCTTTGCCTAAATACCGACGTTGATGCCGGCCGCCATACTAGCTGCGGCTTGCTGGTTCTCTCGCCATTTTGTTATTCTATCCTCCTAGTTAAATTCTACCACCGCTTATGAACGATTGCGATAGCCAGGTGAGATTACTTTCAAGTGTAATGGTATTATTGTTAAAAAAATGTGGTTCAAAATTCTTTTGAAATGCCTTTTGTCTATTTTTTTATCAATAATAAATTACTTGTATGTAACGTAATGTACGTTCACCATGATTTTGTTAAGTGTCTTGATATTTACATATTACCTTTGTTGGAATTGGACATCGGTTGGTTATATGGATCTTTGCGACCTATCAAGTATAGAACAGCTATCACAAGTCCTGGTACATGGAGTGATAGCGCTTAGTATGGATTCTGGGAATGTCCATCTTGTACCGGTGGCTTTTCGAAATCGTTTGTCATATTCAAATGCCGCTTAAACAAGATTAGAGTCTAGAGACTTATTGATTGTTAATTAAATCTGTCTTACAATGCCACACTTTACAAAAATACTAGTTGATCTATATCACAAACGTTTATCTGCTTGGTCTTTAATATGATCTTGATGTGTATTTTATAGGATTTGTAGGTATCAAAAAGGATAATTTTAACGTTATAGAGAGATCTAGAACGACACACATATCGTAACATCAAAATATTTTGCGCATTAATCGTTAAAAGGCTACAGACTGTAGGACAGAACCACTTAGAATTTATTGATACCACACGCATGACTGGCCGAGCCACACAGTACAGAGTACAGGCACAACGTTTGCGTAACCCGAATGTGCCTGACGATGTGTTGTAAGGTGAGGCCTTTTTGCTATATTCGACACGCTTGCAAGATACCTCCTACGTTCCAGCCTTTGATCCCCTATCTTGACATTCTGTTACCCTGGGTACTCTCGAGTGATTGAGAAAACTCTTTGTAAATCTCTCTCTGTGACCGTTTGCGCGAATTCCGGTTGATTTTTCGTGTTCAAATACTTTTCGCTCACGAAATTGGATAGATTTATTGTTGCAGACTGATTTCGTACCTTATAAGTTCACCGCATGCACGACCTATGCTATCGCTACTCGCAAAAATGCACGAGTTTCAACTGACTTTTCGAAAACAGTTGAAACAGTTTCGCAAGCCAGCCCACGTAAGCTGACATTGAAATTTCACGAATGCTTTGATGCCCGCTTTTGATGGAAATTTTATTGCATTTTAAAACATTTTTAATACCTTTAAACGTGGCGTTTTCGCTCGGTCTGCTTCGTGAATTTGATTTAGATTTGTACGTATATTTGATGTGGTCTTATATTGCACGCATTTCGGCTGCTACGATTAAAGTCTACAGTGCTCGATATTAAATTGTAATATGAACATGTTTGACGATAATATGATCTTTAAGTCTGGTATTCATTACATTGACAAGGTAAGGTCGTTAACTTGTTTTCGAAGTCGATGCTGTCTTAAAATTAATCTAACAGTAATCGGTCTACGATCGTCTATTTCGGGTAATTATAGAGCTGTAGCTCTGTCAAATACCATTTGATGACAAATTATTTGATTACCATTAATAACTCGATTGTCTATCGTTAATTATAGATTGTACGCAATCTAATATTAAATTTAGTGAATTGACAATAGCACTATGACTGACTACGAAACAGTTAAATCGATACTAATATTATAAAACTGAAGAAGGTTTTTGTTTGTACGTGCTAATCTTAGAAACTACTGGACTGATTTCCAAAAATTATTTAATGCTTTCACCGTTGAATAAGTAAATGTCACCTAATTTACTCTAAAGACCACATTTTATTTAAATTAGTTATTACTCCAATTACTCCATCTACAGTTACCTCTCAATAAAAATCAAATAAGTCAATCTCCGCACCGGCCTCATTCAACATTATACGCGGACGAAGTCGCGGGTAACAGCTAGTTATTCAAATAGTATAAATTATACTCTGGCAGCTGTGCATGGATTGCGTTCTATTAATCTAAATATCATAATTACAAAGCAATCGAACAGTGAACGTTGTCTGTCATTACTGAGTCCTACATTACGTGGCTTTGTACTCGTATCTTGTACTTACTTAATATTATACGTTTATTGTATGTTGGCATAATTTGTAGAAGTTAGCCTGGCTGCTTTGTGTTCTTTTCCAATTGGATATTATACTACAATTTTTGCAGAATTAGTACGTTCATTATTGAAATACTGAAAACACTTTTTTTTTCATATATTTATCAAAAGGAGAATATATCTATATTATACCTAATTTATACCAATCAAAACGTGGCTTGCATTTGCACATTCATACATTTTAAATTGTTTTTTCGATTAAAACATTAATTCCCTCGTCTTATCTAATAAAATATCATCCACTTCACAGAAATATCTGTAAAGACTTTATAAATTGATTGATGATATTTTTTTTTTACAAAAAAAGAAATTCACTAATAGATAGATAGAAACACTTTATTGTTCACAATACAAAAAGAAAAAATAAATAAACAAAAAGATCAATTCTTAAATCTAGTGAAACAAACTAATAGTAGTAGGAAGTATCAACTGACTGATAGTATTCCTACATATGGACAAATCAATAAGTTTTTCCAATCTTAATCAATCCTATTAATAAATCAAACACGTTTTCTCACTTGTGTTGTTTATTTGTATCCACACTCGTATATTTTTAAGATAGCATACTTCTGCAGGGATTATGATACTATCCATTGTAGTTTATACCGAGGCTGCGACTTCAGATAACGCTATAGGGACAGATTTCCCCTCCCTGTCTAACTCGTAGTGTTAAAGTGAAACGGAGCATGTTATAGATAGACTATGCAAATAGTCTGAGCACTCGAAAGATGCTTTAGTTTTGCTAACGATGTGGGGGTGACGCAGTGAATTTGCACCTTGAAAGCCTGTCTGCTGTTCCATGGAAAGCAGTAACGAAACTTCGACATACGTGATGAAAGTAATGACTGAATGTCTCAATGAATCCAACCTACGGATTAACTTAAGTTTAGGTTAGGATTAACTTAATACCTTTTGTTTTCACTGTTAACTATCTTCATTGTTTCGTTCGAAGTCGAAGTTCGAAGTTTGGTATATGTGTGGCCCACCGCATACTCTACATCTACACCACTAGTTCAGGAACTTTGACTAAATTGTTGTTGTTTTCGAAATTGTCCTATGGAATTAAATACATGTCATTTTTACTTATGTCAAACTCTCTGTTGACCGTCGAGTTTTCATCCGTACAATTTGAACACATCCACAATTATCATACGAAAATACGAATTAAAATATTTATTATCTGATTAGACGTTCTCTAAAATGACAAAATTTGCTGAGATAGTTCTCAATTGCACCACGAAGTGACTTAATGTTTTGTTAACCATATAACAGTGCTAAGAATAATAATTGAACATATTTTTTTAACCATCTGGAATCGCGTTTAATTGAATAGTAGTGATATTGAAATGCTTCTCAACTCAAACTTGCATATTGTCCTTGTTGACATGTGATTTTCTGTCGGTAAAGTTTATAGTGTCCGTATGATAGATAATGAACTGGGGGACAGTAGGGGAACGAGAGGTTTTGTGTGCGACACTATTATTTTTCGAGTGTGTCGTCATGTACGTTCAAGTGAGGATTCGTTGAAAAATAAAAATGAGGACGTGTTTTGTAATGTTTTGAAAATATTTCCTATGGAAACTGCAGTAAGAGCTATCATTAAATGTTTTTTATAACATATTTGCTCGTAAAGGGTCTCTTATTGGACCAATTTCTGTATCGTAATGTATCTTATTACGCACTAGTGCTGTAATGTGTAATGTAAAACGCACGGTTTCAAAATGCTCCGTCCACAGACTAGGTAGAGAGATATGCTCCGTCTAAAACGAACGGTACCTTTTTAAATCTTAGTAAAGAGTTTTTATGTCAGAAAAGTGTGGTCAACATTTTATGAATAAAATTTACTTTGAGAGGTAAAATATAATAAAGAATCATTAAATTCGTTCATTTAATTAATTTAGACCATAAATTACTTTAATTTTTCTGTAACAAAACACAAAAACATTAATTTACTTTATTATTAATGGCATACAGGCTGGTCCTGTGCCGTTGCTTAAAAAAAAAGGCGCCGATGCGCACGCATTGCTAATCTGTGATCCATAGTGATTACTTACTCTGTGCTGTGCTGTGATTTGTGATTAAGTAAATATTATTCAATTATTCCGCGCGTTTTTTTTCGCTGTATTGTTTTTATTTGAAAATGTCGTCAGAGTTTTGTTTATTTCCTCGCAAATATGTTATAAAACGTCGTATGACATACGTGCGCTTTGATAATTACAGCCTCTGCTAATTATAGCTCTCGCCTTCGGCTCGAGCTAGCAATAAAGCCTCGGCTGTAATTATCAACTTACCGCACTTATATCATAATGTACTATTACGCTTTCGCGTCGTATCGCTATAATCTTTGTGGTATCGACCACTTCTGAGGTCTATGGATGGTCAATGATCTTGATTACATGACAGTTCTAGCCACTTTCCTAGTTGGAAGTTGGAAATGACAAACTTTTTTTTTTTTTAAATAAAGAGTGACGAGACGAGCAGGACATGTGCCTGATGGTAAGCAACATGCCTGCCACATAACAGCACAGTGACACGCAGCTATTGGAACATGAAGAGCCAAAATCATTACCTAGCACCGCACTGCGCTCGTCACCCAGAGATCTAAGTTATCTAAGATATCTCTAAGCCCTGTAATTTCTCTGGAAACATTGCCCTTCAAACCGGTACACAGTAATATTTGCACATTACTGCTTGGCGGTAGAATAATTGACAAAGGTGTGGTACTTCCCCAGGCGAACTCTGCTAAGAGTCCTACCACTACGACCATCTATCGACTATCTATTGTAGTATTAGAGTACTTAAATGGATAAACTTCAGGATACATTGCGGAACGGGTAGCCTGATGTGCCAACTTTCCATATACTTACTACAAATATTGTAAATTGCAAAGTTTGGATGTTTGTTGCTCAATCACGTCGGAACGGATCGGATTGAAATTTGAAACACAGCTTTTCATCCCGTGATGAATAACAAATAATATAAACGCGATCTATGCGAGTAAAACGGTGAGGCACTACTAGTAAGTAAATATGCAAAAGCGGTGTAGATACTGAACATGCTCTCCAGCTACAAAACACTCGAGATGATTCTGTGCAGTATCCAAGTGGTTAAATTCGCAATATTCGTACGTGCAATTTTTATAACTGCACGTCTAGACAATAACACGTTCGCAAGGTGAGCTAGATAAAGATGTACCCCCCGATGCAAGTAGCATGCAGTGCCGGCTTCAGGATCGAGGTGGGGTAAGATATTTTACAACTTTACGTATTTTCATTTCACGAACATTGCATCCATTATATGTTGCCTCTGGCTCAGCAGGAAGCTGATATATAGGGAGGAAGAAGCTCTTTGTCACTATCGCTTACTGACTTTTCGTTTAATAATGAAAACGTACATGTTGGACAACATTACACAAACGGAAATGTTGTTTCCACTGTTGATGTCAATAAGAAAAATTAAAACTATAATTATAAAAGTCATTACCCAATAACTATATATTTTTAGTAGTCATAGGAATATCCGATACGTAGTCCTATTATACATATACTATATACATAGTCCTTTGGAGGGCAATGTTGTCATATTTACTCGGGGTCGTCCTTCCTAGTCCTTCTTCACTGAGCGCGATTTTGTGCCGCGTCGACATTCCCCTATTTAGCCGCCCTCCATCCGACCCTGGTAGCATGCTGCAGGCGCGTCACGCTCGGCTGCCGTAAACTCGCCGTATTTACGACCGCCCCCACCCCGGGGGTACGTCTGAAAACTTTATTTACTACCTACTACTTACTACCTACCGGGTAGCGGAAGTCTCGTGTTCAGCTCGGAAAAATGGGACATACGGGTACTCAAACTCGAAATGTTTACTGCTTACGAGTTCTGTTTACTTTTGAATACGATAGATACATAAAAAACCATTATCGTCCCACGAATGTTTCGGTAAAATGCACTAGGTAACTTGTTTTTGACATGTTAGATCCTATTCTTAGGTTTATACTTCACCGTCATGTCCTGTAATGTTAAGCGACGATGCGGTCTACGATGGAGCGTGCTTACCTAGAAGAAACCGATTCACTCTCGATGTGAAGACAACAAGATTGTAAACATTTGGAAAAACCCACTCAGGCAATGTATTCCACATCTTAGACGTTCTTATCACAAAAGCTGAGTCAAACCTCTTCGAACCTGTCAACCATAAGAAGAAGTCGCGTTTAGTGTAGAGAGCGCTCAAACAGAAAAGTAAATGTAAGCTTGTGTAGTAATATTATTTGATGTGAACGTTCTCGAAAGCTTTCGACGTAACAATAACAGTAAATACAGCGCTCAGCGATGGCGTTAGCTGGAATGTCCTCAGGGTCACCATAACTCGGTGGACGTAAAGCTGTCGTTACGTTTATCTCGGAGCACCGCCCGTGGGGTGTGTCCGATCCTTGTTGTTTACCGGTCTCTGTCGCGCCGGATATAGCCGCTTCGATAGCGGAGTGGCTCGCTATGAGGGTAGATGTAATAGGAACAAATGACAAGGCACTCTCAATCCACTATCCTCCAGTCTACAGGAGAAGTTGGAATCCATCCATGTCCAGCAGGTCTATTACGAAAACAAACTCCGAATGATCGGCTCCGACCGACAGCTGAATCGGATCTGTAGCCTACCGCGAAAAACATTCGGAGATCGATACATCTCGGTTGGAAGTTATAGATTATAGACTTAGGTCGGATGAGAGTCGGATCGAACGAAACGGCCGATTCCATCAACCGACCGATTGTCTATCGAGGTAGGAAACTTCCATAAGTTCGGCCGATATATCGTTTATCGGACTTCGTAGTAGACCTGCAGCATTTGCAGACAGATTGTGTAATGTGTGCAATCTTTCTGCTCCCTTATTGGTAAATGTAAATGTAAATTATAAATTCACGTAAATTCACGCAGATATCAGTTGAATCGTCTGTCACAGGTCACATATGTCTAACATATAAAAGTGAAATGGTATGACTCCTATGCAGTCTACATCAATAAGAACCACGTCTTTGCCCATTGAAGCAATGAAGACTACTACTTGCAGGAACTTTAGTAATGTATCCGATAAAGCCGATAGGCAATGAGGTTGAAATGTAATAGAAAGCAATATATCAAGCAATAGGCACTATGTTTGTGCGGTGGTAATCTAATGAGTACGGGTTTAAAAATGATATGGTAAGAGACGTTTCAGATCACGAAACTGACAAATTTATAAAGTGCGACGCAATATTTTATCTTCATCATTATATTTATAATATTGAAATTACAATCTTACGTTGCCCCAAACATTATTAGGAGAAAAATATATTAATAATTTTCTTGAGGTCAAACTTCACTCTATTTACGTTCATTACAACCCCTATTATTCCAAATGACACCCATAACGAAACCTTCGTCAATGCCGTCACTCTATTGTAAGGAGAAATGCGTATCTCTTTTCCGATACATTTTCCTGTTTACATGTTTTTTTCCTATTCTTACGCCATTCTATCACTGGCAAGGCCATCGCATCCTTATTTGCAGTTCGGTTCCAACACGTTTCATTGAGAGGAATTCCTTAGCTTAGGCGTGTCGAATATCTGTAGTATTCTGGTTCCTCATCTACTTTTCATTGTCCTGGGCTTAGACCGTGCGGGAGTAAATTGGATTCCCTCTGGGCATTGTCCTTGAATGCGACTTATTCGGGTTGGGGGCTCTGGCTCGTGGGCGTTGCGAATGTGACTTTAATTGCAAGGGTTATTTTTAGGAGTTTTCGAGTTTGGGGAATCTTTTCGGTGGCACGTAAATCAAAGATATTGTTGGATTTATTCGCGAATTCGAGGCGGTTTATCTCTCGCTTTCCAACAGACTAAGCATTTGCTTTTTGTCGTTCTATCAATGATTATGTAAAATATATGTATCAAAACAACTTAAGAAGATGCTGAATTTGAATTTATTCACTCTCATTAACTTCAGTGACTGACATGTTTGCCTCCGCACTATATGTATACCTCGGCGTCAGGTAAAATTATCAAAAAATATTACTGAGCAAATATCATGTTTCAATGATATCTGATATAGGTTTAGTCAAAATTATATTTTATTTCTGTTTTTTTATGAAAGAAGTCATTTGTAAAAACGTGTTTTGTACACAAAATTAATTATATTTATTACAGTTACATTGCGTTTGCTGTTAAAGTTCGTCGTCACCACGACGAGAATATCCCGTCGACCTCCTCGGCGTAGGACGTGACATCCTAATACATCGATAGATTACTTCAACTTAATTAGCATACGTTTCTCATTATTATTTATCACTATCCAATCACGCGATGTGTACAGACACCACGACGTATTCTGTGGCTGCATTTGTAACGTACTTGTATGATGATGATCAAATAGCTATCAATGTAACATGTACTTGTGTACCTTTGATGAGGCTAAAATCGAATAGGCTTAGGTAAATACTGTAAGTCACGAATCTTTTAGTTTTGGAGTAAGACTATTTTATCGTAGTTAATAGTACCATTAGCCTTTTTTTTAAGTATTTATGCAATGTATTACACCTACTTTGTGCATACCTTAGACAAGAGTCACACTTAAAGCAATTGCTTTAATAGTTTAGGTGTCTATAAATTTATTTTAGCAGCGCTCCGCTTTGCTGGCGTAGTTCCCGTTCTCGTTATTTACCCGTGATAAAAAGTAGCCTAATACTAATTTTACTTTATTCAAAATTTCAACCCGTACTCAGACGTTATAACGTCTTTGATTGAGCAACAAACATCCACACTTTGTTTGTTATTTATAATATTAGTTGGATAGACAGGTGATTACGGTTTCTAAAAATATCTAGCAAAGGGCACGTTGAACTTAATACTAGTAGACACGTTATCGCCACGAACGCCGCAAGACGGTCCGATGATGTCACACGAATTAGTCGCACGAACGGTTCGACCATTAACAAAGCACAATTACACCAGCAATGTAATATTAATGTGTTTGTTATTCTTTCCGTTGATGAAATATGCGACGATCGTAGTGAATGGTTCCTTGTTCGCCATCGCTGTCAGTCTGTTACTAGTACAGTCGAGGTAGCCATAAAACTAGCCTGAAATAGAAAAAATTCCGGGGAGCGATTTTTTTTTATGAAACGTCGGGGAGGGTTGTTGGAAGTATAAATCTCGATTTTCTAACTTATCCCGGTAGAGGGTTCGCCACCATCTTGATTTAAAGTTTTTGTGAAATAACTCGTTCATTTTCAACTTTAGAGCAAAAATGATGGTTACCAAAGTTGTTGGAAATTTAATTTCTCACAAGTTTGCTTCATATAGTTTTACGCTAGGATCAATTTTTGCAGAGTTATACTATCAAGTTTACCAAAAAAATCGTAATGGATGCAATTTTATTTTCTTCAACTTTGGTTCTCGCACATTTTTTACTTATTTTATTTTTAGTATTTCTTGTTACAGCGGCAATAGAAATACATCATCTGTGAAAATTTCAACTGTCTAGCTATCACCGTTCTTGAAATACAGTCTGGTGACAGACGGACGGACGGACGGACGGATGGACAGCCAAGTCTCAGTAATAGGGTTCCGTTTTTACCCTTTGGGTACGGAACCCTAAAAAGTGCGAGAACCGAAGTTGAAGAAAATAAAATTCCACCCATTACGATTTTTTTGGTAAACTTGATAGTATAACTCTGCAAATATTGATCCTAGCGTAAAACTATATGAAGCAAACGTGTGAGAAATTAAATTTCCAACAACTTTAGTAACCATCATTTTTGCTCTAAAGTTGAAAATGAAAGAGTTATTTCACAAAAACTTTAAAACAAGATGGCGGCGAACCCTCTACCGGGATTAGTTCGAAAATCGAGATTTATACTTCCAACAACCCTCCCCGACGTTTCATAAAAAAAAATCGCTCCCCGGAATTTTTTCTATTTCAATGTCTGTCTCGACCGTGCTATACCGAGACCTGTAATATAACAATTAACAATGAAACGTCAGCTATTGATGATACGGCTCGCTATCGCTTGAATGATATCGAACTGGTGATTATTAGTTATTATGTACTTAACGAGTTTTTTTTTTGTAGGTTGCGTTGTAACTGTATTAGAGATGCGTATTGTTCGTGTGTTGCCACTTGTATAGTATATTTGATGGCTCGTTTCGAGATTTGTTAGAAAGTTTTCGACGAACTAAATGACAGTATTAAAACTGCGCACAAGTCTAGTTCCATTGAATTAGATTTAAATATTTTTAAAACCACACACAGTTATTATAATAATAAACAAAATATTGTTGTTGGCCTCGTTAGAAAAAATACCTCTTCCAAAGTTTCCAAAGTGTTCGTAGCCAGCTTAATTCACTCTTGGCCGGTCTAGTTATTAGTAGCCTAGTCGTTGGTACTTTATTTGTAATTAACGCCACATATCAGATAAATAAAGATTTTATCCCAAAATAGGCATAGAATTTCATCATTCCTATCACCCCTTGTAACTTTGGTATTTTCCTTAAATCATCTTCTGCGCTGTCTCTTGCGTGCAGTTCGGAAAGTTCATCCAAATATGGACATACTGTAACTAACTCGAATTATTTATTGAATCTTGTTTGTGTGCGCTGTAAAAGTTTTATTATACACTTCATGTACGTTCGACAATCTTTCAACGAACTTCTACAGTCAACGTAGTCGGCCGTACCGGACACATAAATACAAATTTAGCTTGTCGACCGCATCCTGCGATCAATGGTCACCCCCAATATTATTCGCATTATGTTTTCTGGGCTTCAGTTGGTCTTTGTGTGTTTTTGCTTAGATTTCTTATACCACATGTATATTAAATAGGTATACCTTATATAGTAGATGTGTAGATTATTCAGTATTTCCTCGTAAAACGAGTAATCTTTCCGTTTTCGTAATACTATCAAATACATCTTTTTCTTCTGCGTTTATAAAAATGTTTCTTAACTTAATTTAAAAAGATCAACTATGACCAGCTGCCATTTTACTAGATACTCGTAGGTAACAAGTCTAAAATTATCTGTGAATAAAGGATTAGATTAAGGATAATATTTACTTTCCTCTAATTAATAAAGGTTTTGATTAGCCTCGAGGCAGTTATATTTCGTTTTATCTTATTGCTTAGAGTTTAAAATTTCAAAGAAATATGAAGCTAGAACGGGATTGAAAGTATTAATAGTCCGTTTCAGATTCCTTAATTATGTTATAAAGTACATTTTAATTAGTTAGCTCTTCTATCTTAACCAAAAATATTTTCAATGTGTACCTACCTATATTTCTGATAGGGCCAAAGTAGAATGTATAAGAAATAGTATAGTATCAAAACAGGACAACTCCAAAATTCCACGTAGAATTTTGTTAGATTGTACTATAGAAATATCACTTAGGATACTGTTATCCCAAAAATGTAGACTTCCTTAGACAGTAGTCCTATTCTAAATTATACGCGGACTTAATCGTGGGAATATAATAGTATGTATTAAAAATCTATAAATATATCGGGAATCAAAACTAAAGAGGTACATATGATATAGATATATGATTCAAATGCAAGATCAATCAGTCAACATGAAAGGTAACACTTTTACCGCTATATCATACACAGACAGCCAAATAAAACAATTTAACATATGTCTATGAATATCCTAGTTGATAACTGACGATCCAGTGGCTCCCTTATTATAGACAGACAACACAAAAGACTAAACTCTCTCAATGACTAGCAGCACAAAAGATACAGCCGACAGAGATAAGATTCAGGCTACCGATACCAGTGACGCTCATAATATAGTCGAGTTTACACAATGAATGCCGTGTGATATTCAAGAACCGAATACATGGCTTTGAACTTGGCCGTCTTCTCCAATATTACGAATTATATTTAGCATGTTACTCATTCTGATACGAAATGATTCAGCCGAGTATCATTATGTGTCATGTTGACATTTCTGAACCTTCTTTCATCTGTGCTAAACGATTTCTTAGACGGTTTCAATATAGAACCAGTAGAGTGAAACAAGTAGAGACGTCAAACAATTTTATATCTTACCCGCAGTATTGCAAGACTTTATGTTCAATTTCGTTTGTATTGAATTCGGTTGACGTTGTTTGAAAATTTATATTCCAATTTCACTGGAACAAAAGGTAGGGATTTAGATTAAGCGTTGTAATTCAATTAATAATGCAGTTCAGCATTAAGGAGTGATTTGAGCTCTTTTTGTTCAAATAACTGCGTGACATGGTGGTGTTATGGGCAGGCGTTACCTTCAGTCACATATCTTGGTCGTTCCGTAACTTTTAAATTTACAAAAAACATAAATATAATTTTGTAACTATTGTAAGTTCACAATTGACCGCCATCTCGCGAGAGTGAATCGGTGTCGGAGTGAATCGGAAATCTTTTAGGTAAGCACGCTACAACGTAGACCGCATCGACGCCTAACATCAGGAGAAATGGCAGTCAAGTGTAAACCTTAAATAGTTAACAAAAATATGTTGAGTCAACATTTATTATCAGCTCGGAAAAGGGACTTTACTGTAATAGAGATAAAGAACAGGATAGGTAGAACATGGTGCTTCATATCAGCCCGGAGTAGGGACATTACCACTGCAGAAGGACAGGAAATAACCGACGCCGGTTCTTGATGTAACCCAATTAGCCCAGGGACGAATCGTAATGAATCCGATTATAGAGGCGCTTGCTATTGCTGACCCTGCCGATGTCATGAAACGGTAATTGAAATTATACTGCCTTTGCGGACGAGACCTCTGGTGAGGATAAAATTTACACGTAGTTCTATGTTTCTGACCCAGTTAGTAGTTTAAATAACAACGAAATCATTCGTAACACGCACAAATTGTCTATTATTAGTAAGAATCTTCTCTATCAGGACATCAATTAAAATGATTTAAAAAAAAAAATTGGTGGACAATTCACATTCAACACCATCTGACCGCAAACTAAGCAAAGCTTGTACTATAGTTTCGTTGTCTGTTCTTCGTTTGTATCCTACTAATATTATAAATGTGGCAGTTTGGATGTTTGTTGCTCAATCACGTTGAAACGACTGAACTAGGCTACTTTTTTCGCGTACAAAGTACTGGAGAGGGAACTACGTAGTAAAACCGCGGGGGACTGCTAGTAAATCATGAATTCACTCAACGATTGTACATTTTAAATTGAAACTCCAGACGGTATTTAATTTAGTTAATTTGAGACCCCTTCAAGGGTTGAAGTGTGTTTTTATTAAAAGTATATTAATTAGACTTTATAAGTACGTGTAGAGAGCTGAAAATTTCAGAGCCCGCGTTCAAACACCGAGCTAATTTTCAGATAATCGGGGGTAACATAAAACCACAGTATAAAGAAATACTACCAGTAGTTCATCGCCTTTGATCTCGGGAGAAACGCAGATGTCTAGACTCGGGTAGAGTTGTCGCAATTTTAAAACGTGGCAACAAAATAAAATTAAAACATACGGAAGACGTCAGCTCTGAGCCGCGCTCCTGCAATACTAACATTGTAATGTAGGCAATGCAGGAGCGCGCTTCCCGCGTCTCACCCCGCACGCCCCGCACCGTAGCCCCGTATAGACGGCTTCGTCGAACGACTGTATGATTTAATAGACTGTGGTAAAACTGAATCGTTATTAAACCAGCCCATTTCAAATTTCGACTCACAATATTAAAATTTTGCTGTGTACGCAGAGAATATTAACAAACCCTTGAAGGTCGTACTGAAAACCTATGCTACATAGATCTCTAGCAACAAGATAAGGTTTTTAAGTCGGTTTCTTTTGGGTAAACACGCTTCGTAGTACACAGCATGGTTGCTTATTACTTATTATTATTATACTAGTAGTACCCCGCGTTTTTAACTACATAGTTCCCGTTATTTTACGGGGATCAAAAGTAGCCTATGTGTTCTTTCAGACTAATCTAAAACTGTGTTCCAAATTTCAGCCCTATACGTTACGACGTCATTGAGCAACAAATGTCAAATGTCCAAACATTGACATTTATAATATTAGTAGGATTCCAAGGATGTAAATTTTTGAATGTTTGTTGCTTAATCACGTCGTAAAGTCTGAACGGATCGGGCTGTAGTTTGGAACATAGATAGATTATAGTCTGAAAGAACACATATGTATAAGTACTACTTTTTATCCCGAGAAAATAATGAGACGGGAAGAACACGGGTATCACCACGGGGTGCTTCTAGTATTAGATATCCTTAGCATATACATATGTAGATGTGTGTAGTCTATTAGTTACGAGTGCGAAATTCTTTATAACATAAATGTGTCGTCAGTGGAACGGCCTCAGTCCACGTACTCATATTTGTTGTGTATTGACATTCCCTGCTGTGAGATAGATTACGTTCGGCTTAGTAAATCTTGGATAAAGCATGTTTAATATCGCTCCTATTGTCTATGACGCATTCTCTTATTAACAGCAATCTTTGATATATATGACAAACATACTACGAATTCTGTAGTCTTACTAATATTGGAAATGCGAAAGTTTGTGTGCATGTTTGTTACTGATTCAAGCAAAAAATACTAAAGGACCGGATTAAATTTGGTACATAAATAGGTAATAGTTTGGAATTCGGTCATATGGAACTATTTTTATATAGGCTACTTTTTATCCCAGGAAAATAACGGGATCGGGAATGACGCATATAAAACCGCGGGACGCTACTATCTTACTATAATAATATAATAAAGGCGAAAGTTTGTGAGTGTGTACGTTTGTTACTTCTTCACGTCTAAACGGCTGACGCGATTTTAGTAAAATTTAATATGGAATTAGCTGACACCCTGGATTAATACATAGGCTACTTTTTATCCCGAATAAAAAATACGGGTACGGGAACTACGCGGGTAAAACCGAGAGGCTCTGCTTGTTCAATGTAAATCTTTGATGAACCAAGGAAGTGTTTACAAACAGATACTGATTGATTCCTCTGTCGTAGGCTTCTAAATAATAATGTATGATGAAACAATGAAACGTATTTATGTATTTTTTTCTGTAAGTAAATATGTGATTCCCTGCTGTGATTTCCTAGATTACATTCGCCGGAATAGTCAATCTTGGATAACGGATGTTGACACTATTTCTATTTCATTTGGAGCTGCCATGAAACCGTGCTCTTAAATATAACAAATATTCTTTTAATACGGTATAATAGTTCTAGATCAAAGGATGAATGTACATTTATTTTAACTCCAGCAGTATCGTTAAATATGTAATCACTCGTATTCATAATCATCAGTTTACGTTAGCTAGGTCAGTTAGTATTTAGTGATCTGATGTCGTCGATATTAAATCGCTAGATAACACATATAATAATAAATATACGGCACCGTAAACGAACGTATTGTTTCTTCTTTAGTCCCCATATATAGATTTTATGGTATTTGATGGATATTTCTCACACAGCACCATCTAGCCTCTAACTAAACAAACAAAGTTTGTACTAGGGTGCCAGATAGCTGATAATAATTTAATCAAACTACTATTACATACTACTACATTAACCTAAATTAATAAAAGTGTTACTTTCCGAATACCTAAAATAGACAAAAATAATTTGAACTTACTTCTCATACCTTAGTTCAAATGCTCTCTGTTAATCTGTTACATTACTGTTCTGTTGTTGTTATGACGATCAAAACAACTCGACATCAAACCCAGTTTCAAAAACGTAAGAAGCCAACGCATCTGTTGATTCCACAAAAATAACTCGAGATTCAAAAATAACGAATAATTTGTAGCTTCTCCAGCAGAATAAAATAGAAAGCGCCCCCAAGGCCGGAATCATAATTTTGTGCGAAACGCTATTTTTAATTTTTATGTCACGCCGTAGTTCACCTTCTGCTCTATTTGCGAAAGCTATATTCGTTACCATTTTGTAAATATTGCTCTTTCAGTTCTAATTACGTCTTTTATGTTTCCTGGTTCGGAGATGTTTAGTTTGTTTTATTCATCTATTAATTAAAATTCTTCTCGTGTCAACATCGCACCCATTTCCTTGCGTTTAAAATAGATCTATTCTTTGATGACGTGTTATAAATGTATCCTTATATCGTTGTTAATGGAAAACTAGCTATTTCTTGCGGTTTCAGTTTTCGATGTAGAATGATTTATAGTTTGCTGCGTAAGTTGGGTTATTAAAAATGTTATATCTGTTTTAGGAAAATATTCTCTAGAATAGCCGGTTCAAACAATTCAATTTTTAATTCGATGTAATAAGTAGGTCTATCTTTAAATTTACCATTATGAGCAAATCAATCTCGAAATTTCCGGATTCATGAGATGTCCCATGTAGAAAAGCGTTCGTGCTTGATAGAATAAAATGAAATAAAAAAATGTATGCTATAAATTGAGGGACGTGCAAGACATGCGCATGGTACAACACTCCTGCGCAGTGTACCATCCATAGTAGCATCTTCTAAGCTCATCATTCTCTAGAAATATAATATGATTTCTCTCTTTGCCATATAATAATTATAATTATTGCATATCTATTTACTTCACGAAACGAAACACACAAAATGTAAATAATGAAGGGCTAAATCCGGATTGAAGTACATTAATGGAACAATAATATGTTTGCGATTTGCACAATATTTTTGTAACTAATAAATGCATCAATTTAGCGGTGTCACAAGTTGTGTGTGATTGTAATTTCGGATCTAGTTTTCAATTAAAGTCAATTTTCGCCAGTTTACCCAAGCCGGCAAGGAAGTGACCGAATCGACAATCGACGACAATCGAGGAAACCCGGCCGACTGACCTCGATGCAGAGGACGCCGTTGAAGCGTGATAGAGTAAAAAATTGTTGCCCGGCTCATTGGAGTTAATGGGCTACCGCTGAGATCGAAAGTGAAACGAGATCTGTGGTCATGGGGAGTGGGAGAGCCTATGGAATAATGACGACAGCGTAAAGTGACGCCAACTCTTGGACTCATTGCAGAGTCCTACCACTACAAATTTCATTTCACACCTTTGCCAGTTATTCTACCGCCAAGCAGTAAAGTGCAAACATTACTGTGTTCCGGTTTGAAGGGCAATGTGTCCAGATAAATTTTAGGGCTTAGAGGTATAACATCTTAGATCTCTGGGTGACGAGCGCAGTGCAGTGCTCGTAATGATTTGAACTCTTCATGTTCCATTAGCTGAGTGTCACAGTGCTGTTATGTGGCAGGCATGTTGCTTACCATCAGGCACATGTCCGGGTCATCTCGTCACTCTTTATTATATAAAAAAAAAGAAATAAAGTATTGAAATTAAGTAAAATTTTATTAGACTTTTGCTTTGGATTTACATTTGATTGCAAAAGTCCAAATTACAGCCTATTGTTATTATTATAAAAGTGAAACTTTAATTCATTAGATATATACTGAATCGATGGTACGTACCACTTAACGGATCGGGTTGAGTTTTGGAATACAAGGAGAATATAATTTGGAATAGCATAACAGCTACCTTATAATTATAATCAGAATATAATTCTTATGGAATAATTATCTTTCTAATTGGCGGCTTTATCGATAGGCAATATTTAGTTAAAGTTTACTTTGTAGAAGTATGTTATTGCCAATGGTGTAACGCCTACGCTCATGGTTGTTTGTTTGTTATTCAAAGTTTCGCAAGTTTTCTAAAAATTTGTGTCAATTGATGTGTGATTTTTCTATGGTCAATTATACAGTTCTACAGTGGTTATGTAAATGTGTGGTTTTGTTATTTAAACTTAAGTAACACTTTCTATTGGACCGTATAAATAAAAAAATGGCAGTCATAGGAACTGTCGATAGAAGTGAAAACTTAAAACTCAGAATTTGATAGCTTACCTTGGAAACTACACGGGTGTAACCGGAGGGCGTGGCCTCGCCATCTTGGCATGGCCATCAAAAAAATATTCAGCATTTCCCATTAGCTGACGCATTTCTAGATGGCCAATAGCCATGGTCCCGAGTTTACTCGAAGCTTTCTTATCATACCCGAGCGTGACGAATGAATTCAATTCACAGCCCACGAAAAATCTGTCTAGGCGCGCCTAAAGAAGTTTTCACTTCAATAAGTTCAAGATACACGTTTTGTGATTTTAAATGTGTGTCAAAGTTGAAAGATCAGGATCAATTTTTCTCGAATTTTTTGATCGCATACGGCTAAGCGTAAAGCTATCGATGTTAGAAAAATAGTAAACCACTCACTCCACGTTGATGATAGCAAAGATAAAAACATTTTCAGAAGCAACGCAGTTAACTTTAACCTTTCTGTAATTTTGATTATCCTGAACTGGAGACATTAGAGAGTGAATCGGTTGCTTTTAGGTAAGCACGCTCCGTCGTAGACCGCATCGTTGCTTAACATCGAGCCAGATGGTGGTCTAACCTATAATAATAGTTAAAAAAAAACTTGGGAGTTACAACAAAAACGAAGGTTAACAGCATTCGTTAGATTGTCTGCTTTTGTGGTAAAAGCTCAACTCCGTTTTTTTACTATTTTTAATGGCAACGATTATTGTAAATCACGTAGATCTATCGGTCTAGTTGTGAAACAGAGCGTACGACGACCGCGTCCGATACCATTGTCGTACAGCCGGGGTAATCGGACAGATGGTTATAATGCGGATCATGGATGTGTAATGGGGCCCGTTGTGTTTCAATTTGTGATGAAAGTGATATGTTTATCGAGTGTGTAGTTGTGAATGCTGTTTAAGCAATTTGTATGGCTATACGGGGTTACATATTGTATTCTAAAAATCATACAAACATAAAATTATGCGAAAGTTTGGTTGTTTGTACGTTTGTTGCTCAATCACATCGGAGCGGCAGAATGGATCGAGTTGAAATTTGGAAAACAGTCTTTTTTCTATCGGAATGCTCGTAGCTCGAAAAAACGACATCGTTTCATGGTTGATGTTCCAAAGACACGAACGAAGAGGTTTGACTCTACTTTTGTGATAAGAACATCATCTAGGCTGTGGAATACGTTGCCTGAGTGGGTTTTCCCCGATGGTTACAATCTCTCAATAGAAGTTAAAAAAAACAACAAAAAAAACAGTTCTAATATCACACTCTATATAGTCACTACACTAAAAAAAAAACGCTTTTTGTAGCCTAAATGTTTTGCGCCTATTGTGTTGTACTGTTTTTTGTACAACTTTTAGCATTGGAGCAGTATGCCGGGGCATAAAGAAAAATAAAATCTTCTTATCCATAAAAAAAAACATATATAAAACTGTATTTTTGTCTCGACGTTCCAAAGATGACCCTTTTGTTATTACAAAGGGGTCATGTTTTCATGGTTACAATAATTGTTAACAGAACACCGTCGTCTAAGTATGGGTTTTTTCGAGTAGTCCTGCGTTCACAATGACCGTGACAGTCTCTCTTTTTTGCGTCGAAGGTTCAAACATTCACAGTACTGTAGACATTTACTTCAGCTCTGTCCTAAATTTTTAAATACCTAACGAACCAAAAGCGTGCCCGTTTAGGTTTTTTACCCGGCTTGTCTTTACTTCAGTCACAATTTACTGTATGGACAGTTTTTGTACGGTTAAACTGAAAAACCAATTACGAATATACGGTTTACTTTATTCGGAATTTTGCAGTTGGGGTTTCTAACTTTGTTTAGCTGCAAACGAATGTTCGCGGTGTTTTACGGTTTATAAATTGTTTTAGCTGCTTTTGTCGAGCGAATTGTGTTCCGTTTCATTTTTTAAGTTTTATTTTTGAAATGCTTTATTATATTAGCTAACTGGCTAGTACAAGCTATGATAGATGATGTTGTGTGAGAAATGTATACCAATATTTATTTTTATTAATACCTGGATGCTTTTTGAAAAATGGATTTTTCATAATATAGAGTGACTAGGCGAACAGTACATGCGCCTGATTGATGGAAAGCAATATGCAAGACCTTCTTAATCCTTTCCAATCCGGTTTCCGTCCCGGGCATAGCACTGTATCTGCTCTTGTTAAGATCACCGACGACATTCGCAAAGGTATGGACGACGGCAGGCTTACTGTTCTAGCTCTGTTAGATTTCAGTAATGCCTTTAATGTCGTCGATTTCGATATCTTGCTGGCGACATTGCGTTCTCTTAACATATCTCCATCGGTGATCGATTGGTTTCACAGTTACTTGTATGGACGCCGACAACGTATTCGCCTCGACGAGATTTTTTCGTCTTGGTGTAGTACAAATGCTGGAGTCCCTCAAGGCGGCGTGCTATCACCACTTCTATTTGCTATCTTTATCAACTCCATTTCTCACTGTTTAACTTCTTCCTACCACCTTTATGCAGACGATCTCCAAATTTACTCGCAAGCTCGACTCACTGACTTAAGTGTGGCTATTGACATCGTAAATGCCGATCTTAAGCAGATTGTACACTGGAGTAACTCCTTCGGCTTAGATGTAAACCCCAACAAGACCCAGGTTATTATACTCGGCAGTGCTTACATGATAGCTAGAGTCGATTGGTCCGCAATCCCTAAGATTGTTTTTAATGGGGTGACTATACCGTATAGTGAATCAGTTAAGAATCTTGGCGTTATTTTTGACCGCACGTTGAGCTGGGAATCACACCTAAAATCGATCAGCTGTAAACTGTTTGCATCGGGCGGGTCATTGAGACGATTACGTAATTTTTTACCTACTACTACTAAAATTGCGCTTGCACAATCTCTTCTTCTCCCCATCCTGGACTACGCAGACGTCTGCTTTCTTGACCTCAAAGAAGATCAGCTAGATAAACTTGAGCGTCTCCAAAATTATTGTATAAGATTTATATTTGGTTTACGCAAGTATGATCATATTCGTCCACAACCTCGAGCGTAGAGAGTCCTACTTTAAGAGGAGTGGGTACAACATGGTTGTTTGACATGATTTTTGTCTTATCCATGTTCATTTTAAGACCCACTTTTTCAGAGGCTCTACTGAGGTCATTTAGCATTCTGCCGAGGTCGTCCAGGGTTTCAGCCATGACCACGATATCATCGGCAAAACGGAGGTTGGTCATGTACTCACCATTTATGTTGATGCCGAGTCCGTTTACCTAGGACAAACAGTCCAGTTAGGTAGATCCAACTTCGAGAAAGAGGTCACTCGTCGAATCCAACTCGGCTGGGCAGCGTTCGGGAAACTACGTAATATCTTCTCGTCTAAACTACCGCAGTGTCTCAAGACGAAAGTCTTTGACCAGTGTGTGTTGCCAGCGATGACATACGGAACAGAGACGTGGTCGCTTACTATGGGCCTCATAAGAAGGCTCAAAGTCACCCAAAGGGCAATGGAAAGAGCTATGCTCGGAGTTTCCCTGCGCGATAGAATCAGAAATGAGGAAATCCGCAGGAGAACCAAGGTAACCGACATAGCTCAACGAGTTGCTAAACTTAAGTGGCAGTGGGCAGGGCACATAGCTCGCAGAACCGATGGCCGTTGGGGCGGAAAGGTTCTCGAGTGGCGACCGCGTACCGGAAGACGCAGCGTTGGCAGGCCCCCCACGAGATGGACCGATGATCTGGTAAAGGTCGCCGGAAAACGTTGGATGCGGGCAGCGCAGGACAGATCTTTGTGGAAATCTTTGGGGGAGGCCTTTGTCCTGCAGTGGACGTCTTTCGGCTGACATGATGATGATGATGATGAAGTATGATCATGTATCTCAATTTCGTATACAGCTCAAGTGGCTCCCCATTCGCTTTCGTCGGAATGCTCATATTTTGTATTTTCTCTATAGCGTATTATTTAACCCCTCTTTTCCGCGGTATTTGAAAAAACTTTTTACGTATTGGAGCAATGCACATGGTCTACCGCTAAGGTCAAATTATAACTTGTTCCTTGAAACACCGCCGGCGCGCAGCGAAACTTTTTATGGCAAGTCATTTGCTTTTCAAGCTGTCCAGTTGTGGAATGCCTTGCCCGTCAACATTAGGCAAGCTCCTTCTCTTGCTGTTTTTAAGAACCAAGTTAAAGAGTTCTACTTGTTGCAGTCATCAGCTAGTTAAAATCATTATTCTCCTTAAAGTCCATGAAATTGTAATCTATTAATATTTAAATATTTTAATTTGTTGAACATGTTATTATTAATTAATTATCTATTAGTCTATTATTATAAAATTATTTGTGTATTAGGATGTAAAATCGATATATGTAATATATATATATATATATTGTTGTATTTTAAATTAGTTGCTAGTTATTCTAAATTGTTACTACTCCTAATTGTACTCCCCGTCTTCCATTATTAATTTATTTATGTTTTTACCATCCTACGGTTGCCTGGAAGAAATCGCTCTCAGCGATAAGGTCGCCAATTGCTACTTTAATATAAGTTTTTTCTGTTTTTTTCTTTGTTATGTAAGTGCAATAAAGAGTTTATCTATCTATCTATCTATCTATGCCTGCCTATAACACCACAGGGTCAATCTGCTATTTGAACATGAATGTCTAAATCTTTAGCTAGACAATTTGTTCTACCATACTACCAGTTCAAAGCGTGCTCTGCCTACTTGGTGTCTTAAATGTGGCAATGATTTAAAGTTGAGCCAAATGAATGTTAGGAATTTGGTCACGTGTCGTCTCGACCAAGCCCTCGGAAAGGTTTTTGAAAACTAGGTGACCCGGCTCTCTATGGCCTATTCTCTGAACGCTAAACGGGTAAAACTTGAGGTGTATACCTGTATACACTACTATCTATATCTACTTCGCCCACACCGTAGCTCCAACAAAAACGAATCTATGTGTGATATTCAAAAGGTTTAAAATTAGTTTGCAAATAAATCATATTGAATGGATTGGAACAGGGATACTCCCTCAATATCGAACAGGAACAGTTGGGGATGTGGTATACTGTATACTGCCTATATCTACTTCGGCCGCACCGTAGCTCAAATAAAATCGAACCTATTTACGATAAAGAAAGGTTTAAAATTAGTTAGCAAATAAATCGTTGAGAGAATATCATGATCCAATCCATTCGTTATGAAATGTTTGTAAACAAATTTTAAACCTTTTTAGTAACACAAATAGATTAGTTTTTTGTTTGAGCTACAGTGATCAGGATACAAGGTAACAAGAATAATAAAACCGATTCCACCTGGAAGACAACGTAGACACACGTACGGTTCGTTCATTGGTCCCGTGACAAGTGATTATTCAATTAGGTATCTCGATTCGGCCAAATTCAGATGACAAATTGCGTTCATAGTGGATAATCTGTCGTTTCCGCCCAGCTTATCTGTCTCTTATGAACTTGGCACTATTTGTGTTAAATTATGTATTAACTAGCGGCCCGTTCCGGCTTCGCTCGAATAAACACCTAGATACCAACTGCTAGATGTTTCCACCCTGTTTCGCATTTAATATAAGTATGAAAACTTATGCGTAAGGTCACGTCTGATTAGTGGTAGGCACGTAGTTGGTAACACCAGCTTCTATAAGCTTCAGGTTCGGCACTTAGCAATGTTTAACTAAGAGGATTATACGATCGATAGTTTTGGCTTGTAGTAATAGGTTTGTAAAGCATCGCATAGTCGATAGTTAATTTACAAAAAATCTACAAGAAAATTCGTACGGTATCTTTGTGAAAAATGTATTAGTTTTAAAAATCTCGCCTCTTAAAGTGACTAGTAAGATGAAATGAGCTTACTTAGAAGACAATAAATAAAGACCTTAAAAGCGACATCGATTCATGATTGATGCTCCAAAGACACGAACGAAGAGGTCTGACTCTACTTTTATCTAGGCTGTGGAATACATTGCCTGAGTGGGTGTTTACTGATGGTTACAATCTTGTTTTCTTCAAATCGAGAGTGAATCGGTTTCTTCTAGGTAAGCACGCTCCATAAAATGGATCGCATCGTCGCTTAACATCAGACAATATGGCGGTCAAATGTGAACCTGTAAAAGTTGAAAAAAAGAATCCGTCTCATTTTAGATTTGAAGACACACATCTTCTTAAAATCACTGTGCCAAAACATGTCGTTACCCTAATGGTAACACCTAGCTGGGTAACAATTCATACACGTTACGGCGGCTGACACGAACAGCTAATAAGTAAATGGCAACCCCGACCTCATTGGTTCACATTAGATAATGTCGTTTCGCGTTAACTAACACATGCACAGATGTTATCGGCGCTTGGAGGCGCGCCAACTTCCTGCATTATGCTGCAATCCTGGTACCCGGTCCGCTCATTGAGAACGTATTATGTAATTTTATCACTAATTTAATAGATATAAAAGGTAGCCTAGTTTTGGCTAGAACGTACGATTTTACAACTGAAGTCATGGGTTCGAATCCCGCTTGAACCACTGAGGATTTTCAAGCGCATATGAGTTTATCATCACCTTATTCATCATCATACTAGGTAATTATTTTTCTGACGTGTCTGGAATTGCCCAGGTTTTTAAAAATATCAAGAACTATGTCCACCCAAAGGTTCTGGAAGAAATCGCTGTCAGTAATAAGGCTACACCTGTTGTAGTCTTAGTTTTTGTTTATTGTCGTCGTCTGTATATCTGTTTTCTATTTTGATGTGAACAATAACTCCTCGAGATTCGGCGTATTTAAAAAAATACATCTTCGTGAGAGAAGGACCCGAGTCCCAGCGGTGGGAAAACACATGTGGGCTGCTTATGTTTTATGTTAATTAATAAAAAATACTTAACAACGTTTTGGGTATAACCTACACATTATGTTACAATTATTTGATAGACAATTCCTTTTTGAGACCCAGCCACTTAGAACAAAGCCTTTGTAAAGAGCAACGGCTTAAATAATGTCAATTAAAATATTTAACATTGGAAAAATGTTTACCGCATACATTTCTTTTTACATGCGGAAATAGTGAAGATATTTCCAGGTAGAGAATGTTGAGGTCAATGCCACCCACTATTGTTTCAAGCCTTTTAATGCTGTTACACCCAAATGGATTATGCAAGTTTTCAATGTCAGGTGGTTTCCAAATAAGGATCATTCAACAAGATAATACAAAATATTATGCACCTTATTTTTTTAGTACGCAGCTTGTGATTACTTCTGTGTCTGTTACTGTTTCTAAAGTACAAAATACCTTGCGTTCATTTCAGAAATAAAGTTCAAAATCCCTTGAAGACATGGCCAAGTAGTTACCTCATACACTTATATCGAAGCAAGTAATGATGCGCTTTCCATGAGCGTGTTGTGGTTAAACTCATTTCGTCATGAAAATAAAAGTAACTCTGAATATAAAATGGCTGTGGTTTAGCATAAATTTAGCAAGAAATTACCGATGGCTAATTTACGGTCGAAACTACATTTTATTGCTCAAAAATGCTTTAAACTGTTGTAATACAATATTGTCAGTAACTTGTATTTGCGTCAGAGTTGATTTAGCGGTTTCATAAAACGTACCTATATGGCTAAGGACAACGTTGAGAGGATGTAGTACCAGCTACCAGCGTAATATACGTAATTATTATACTATACAACTGTTTGGCGAACAGCCAACTACATTGTTATGTCGCCCTGGTACTTTAGAACTAAAGACGCAGGCGTAAGTTCCTTCACTGATTTCTGATAACCGCGACTCGTTTCTCTATCATTATGCAGTCTTAGTACATAGCTCGAGCTTCGATTGCGACACAGTTGCCCGCTCGCCGGTGACTCGAGTCTTGTGAATGAGTAGGTATTTGCACCGTTTCATTCGTTATGTCGCCCTAGTACTTCTGAAGCAAGGACGTAGGCGTAGTTTGGATCACGAACTAAATATGGAACGATACAGTAAAGTTGTTCTATGTTTATTTTGTCCTGGTACTTCAGTAGTTGCCTCACTGACCCTGCGAAATATTATTTTTATTTAAATCCAATACAAACTTGAGTTGTGCATGTAACTTTGTTGAAATATTGGGAGCTCCATAGTATTACTACGGTGGTTACTACAGATTTAGTAATAAAATTGATTAAAACCAATATAAATAAGGATACATGGCTGCCTCGGGCAGAAACGGCCCTTATTCAAGCAAATAACTTCCTTATAATTAAAACGCTCAAAAGATTACAGGGAGGCGAAATTATAAGAAAATTCACGAAATGTTTAGGCTACGAGAGACCGTATCTCGCCTTTGAGAATTACCTCTGTTGTTATAATGATAAGCGACTTTGCCATCTACTTGTGTTTTCGTGCTTCATAATATAATTGCGAACATTACAACACGGTAGCAATTAGCAATGATAATCCGTAAGCAATTATAAATGTCAATGTTTGGATGTTTGTTGCTCAATCCTGTCGTAACGTCTGAACGGATCGGAATCTGAAATTTGGAACATAGATTTGTTATAGTTTGGTACACGTAGGCTTTTTATCCCGGTAACATAACTAATGAAGTTATCTAGGTATGCAATAAGAATAGCCTTGGCTCCTGTCAATATTCTTGTCTGTTCCTGTGAAATAATAGTTGGGTTTATTTTAATGTCATCAATATTCTTGTCTGTTCCTGTGAAATAATAGTTTGGTTTATTTAAATTTCATGTTCTGAAGTGTAGACCGTGAACCGGAGTTAAAACGTATTAGTTGTGTACACTGGTTGAGAAGACAACTAGATGAATGACAACATAAAGCTGAGAATCGATCGCTCTAAATGGTCATACTCGTATATTATGAGAGAGGCTCAAATCCACCATCGGACTCTAGTATCATCATCTAATGATGATCAAGATAAATTAATTCCTGGACCAGACACATATGAAAACATTTCTCTATCGTAAAATATAGAAAAGTGGTAAAATACATTGAGGCAAACTCACTCTGACATGTAGGAATTTTAATATAGGGTTGGCCAATAAAATAACAACTCTTCCGGTCGGAGTAGGGTTGCATATTAAACTTACTTTATTAATATTAAGTACAATTTGTTATTGTCCCCTTTCCGGCTGTCCCAAATGTTGATTGAAAATTCCAATCTCATAGTTTTACTGTACAAACGTTTCAAGGGTACCGCAGAAGGTTCGCATTGACCGAAAAGTGAGTGGAATCTTTAAAAAGCGTAATCGGATGTAATGACAGGCACGGATTGCTGATTATGCGGCCAATCGGCAATGACTAATGAGATGATAATTTTGCAAGTTTTTGCAATGTTGCGACTCTGACCAATAGTATAATCGTAATCGGAGTTGTTCAATCGTATGATTGATTGCTTATCGTTTTATTGCCTTCACTCAAATCCTTTCTTAATCCTGTCTAAACATATTTTATTGGTTCTTTGTAATATTTGAAAATACTTATTTGCTCTGTAAGTACTTTGGAAAAACATTGACATATTATGGCTTTTAATGTTTTAAACACAATTTAGTCTTTTAAGCTTTGTGCCGTGTAAAGTTTATCAGCAAAGTCACTGAGTCAGTCAACTCTGTTAGCCAAGTCAATAAGTCAGTCAACTCTGTTAGCCAAGTCTTATGTTACTTAACTCAATGTATCAATGTGTCGCACAGTGTTACATTACCTTATCGCATTTGTCTGAGAGGTACAGTGCTCCTATAACGCTATCTCACAAAGCAAGAGACTGTTAACCAAGTAACCGATGTAGAAACGGCCCATTAACCAACTCCCAAGGTCGACGCATCATAAAAAATCGGGGGTTATCAAAGTCCTCTTTTCCGTTTTTAACCGACTACAAAAAAAGAAGAGGTTCTCCATTCGGCTATATGATTTTTTTTATAACTCCGCAAATTTTTATGAATCGATTTTGATGTTTTTTATCGGTAGATCATATTTTAGAAGTGAATCCATATAAATTTTATCGAAATCGGTAAAATTTCTATACCTTTGTTATCAAGTACTTAAAAGTACCCTGGTTAAGAAACTTCAAGCTACATCGACATTCCATAGAGACCGGTGGCAGTTGACAAAGACCTCTTTACAGTACGTCGCACCTGCAAAGTTATCTAGTCAAAGAACAAGAGACTATTAGCCAACGCCAAGTCACCGAATCAGAAACACCCTGTTAGCCAAGTCCTAAGTTATATCGATGTGCCTCAGAGACCGGCGGCGGTTGACAAAGACCTCGTTTCGTATTCAGACGCGTGCCTCCAGGGACACGGCGTTCGATGACCTACGATTGATCAAGGATTATTCACTAATATTACGAATAGTGTACGATAAGGAATGTAACATTTTCGCATTGTTAGTTTGATAAATAACTTTAAAATAGGTAATTGATCTCTTACTTATACAGCCTACTTTATCCTGTTGCTGGGACTGCGAAAGAAGACCCCAGTCTTCTTTCGCAAATAAAGAGTCAAGGTCATCTACAATGGCCAAATGCGGGTTGGTGAATGTCACATATCCTAGAAAGATGTTTTTTTGGAACGTGTTGATTTTTTCGCGAATGTTTTTATTCATCGTTAATGCTAGCGTCGATGACCCATTCGTACATCAGGTTTTGAAAAATACTCAGAAGTCAAAGCGAGATTAGAAGCCACGAACTCACCTTTGTAAAATCGGATATTCTAGCCACTATAGTGTATAGGCTTGCACATCTCCGGATTGATGACTTGTGTTCTAAGTTATATTATTTGCTAATGATTCGTGTGGTTACTTTTAGGTGAAGTTTTAATTACCAGTGTCGAAAACACAACATAAACCAGTGTTAACGATTGAAAACTCGCTAGTTTAATCAAAAATTAGATTTATATGCCCCGAAAAAATCTAATATTTTGTTTGAAGTCCTAAAATACATATAATATATGATATTTGCGCTGTACAAACATATCATCTTCAATGTTAAACATTGAGAACCACAATCCGCAATGGGACATTAATTAATGACAAGGGCACTGGTATCCAGTCGGAACACTTCGCCCCTTGACGTCCAATTAATTATTTTGTTCGCAAAAACACTAATAAAGTCCGTGGAACATGTGGAGTATCGTTCAACTAATATAAGATGGGAATAATTTGGGTGATTGATCGAATACTGGACCTACAGCTTGTCTGATACAAAACTTGATGTTTCTAGGTACATACATAAGTGTGGGTAGAAACGGTTTTCAGTAGTGGTAGGACTCTTAGCAGAGTCCGCCTGGGGAAGTACCACACCTTTGCCTAATATTCTACCGCCAAGCAGTAATGTGAAAACATTACTGTATTCCGGTTTGAAGGGCAATGATTCCAGAGAAATTACAGGGCTGAGAGACATAATATCTTAGATCTCTGGGTGACGAGCGCAGTGCAGTGCTAGGTAATGATTTGGACTATCATGTTCCAATAGCTGCGTGTTACTGTGCTGTTATGTGGCAGGCATGTTGCTTACCATCAGGCACATGACCTGCTCGTCTCGTCACTCTATGCTATAAAAAAAAAAAAACATAATAAGTTTGATGTGGAGAGGTCTGGGATTTATGTAGAGGTAGCACTCTTTGAGAAGCTGCCTGGGTAAGTACCGCTGGTTATGCCGCCAAGTAGTAAGGTGCAGACATCACTGTGTTCCAGTTTGAAGGGCAGTGTTGTACTACTACCGATATAGAATTTAATAAATTCACAGGAATGTTTGATTTTAAATAACGGTAAGGAGTCCCCGGACTGCCTTTGATATGGTATATGGAAAGATGGATGAGTACGGAAATCGATGCTGAATGGAGTGACGTGGTAGCTTATTGAATACCTGGAATTTCATTTATTGCTCTTTATCTATGCGTTCTGTGTTGTCATTTCACTTTAGTCTCTATCCTGACCCAGTATATGCCAATATTGCCAATCATTGACGTGTTTCGAGGTCGTCCCGCCATTGCTTAGTTTATCTAATTCTATATTACACACAGGTATACATCTCTTATGACATCTAATACCTCGTCTAAATATAAAAAGTACTTTCCAATCCAAGGTTTAAAAAAAGGGTTACCATGGTCGATTATTGTCCATGGAAAAATGTCAGCGCATAGTGAGATTCTAATAATTTAATTAAAATCTAAATGGCGTAGATGTGTCGTTCCATTTTACGATATTAAAATTAATCGTTCGAAATTTGTTTCAGCACAACAAACATAAAATATAATGTTTCCAATTTGAAACGTTCCAACTCCCACAATAAAACGGAATGGAATGCATATACGGAGTTCAATTGAACAAAACTGAACGCGTAAAAATATCGAAATGAAAGTTTGGAATGAAAACAGACGGAATCAATGAGAAAACTTTTCAATACGTTTGGTTGTATTCGTTTTTTGTTGTTGTTGTTTTTTTTTGTTGTTAGGGGACAGTGTACTGCGTGAAAAAGACGCCACTGTCACGCCGTTACAAAAGAATGTATGCTCTATTTATGTGTGTAACTTTGGTTGTTTAGTAAAATTACATTAGTTGCACACTGCACCTTCTGCGGCTTTCCAAAGTTTGGTGAGTACCACTTGAGGAACATAGCCATAGGTCCCTAAGTCCCTTATGTATGTTCTAAAACGTATAAAAACTTTAGGTACTAAGGACCTATTACACCCCTATTTTTTTTCTCTTTTAGCTCTCGAAAAGTGATCAAACACGTTATTTTGTCTCCGCTGAAAATGCGGAACTTGAAATCGTATAGAAACAAGAGTTAACAACCCCTTTTTTTTCGCGTAGACCTTCTTAATATTTAAGTTGTTGCACTGCCAGAATAAGGTCTCCCTCCCTCATTTATATTTTCCTTAAACAGGTAGATTTACGTTCAGGGATATAGGATGTGACTCGTACAATCCCGAGTTATAATTGTTAACTCTAGATTTCATGATACTCAGGTTGTACCAATGGCAAAACTCAGATTCGAGCATAGTAGGTATATTCCACAGTAGCAGTATGATAAACGCGCAATAGAACAGCTTGGTATATTGGATATGTCTATCCTATACAATTTCTTCAACTTCCACCGGTACCGAACTTTCATCGAAGTAACTAGACATTTATGAGTACTATTATACGTACTTTTATGTAAAAAATCTAAATCATGTACGACGTGACACGATTCCTTCAATAAAATCTAACGTCTCTGACATCAAATTCGCATGAATCGGCACATTTCGCCCCCACACATTCTAGATAGAGGCTTCTCTCCCCCATTATCTGTAAATAAACACCCTATAGAACGCATTCGATGGCTTTTGTAGTCGTTTATCGATGCTCTGTGTCGGTGTGTGATGCTGTGTTTGAGATATTCGAGTAAGCTGATCGAGTGGACAAAGTACTTTCTAAGATACAACATAATATAAAGACCCGCTTAGTACGCAAATCAAAAAAGCAACACCGAAGACAATAATTTAACATAGTATTTTCGGTACAGAAACCTAAAAACCTTTTCAGATGTCTGAAGGTATAAAGATACGGTCAGCTGCAGATATTCCTACAGTTATCTAGCAGTGACAGCCCTATGGTATAACCACAGTCTATTAAATCATATAGTCGTTCGACGAAGCCGTCTAGACGGGGCAAGCGTGCGGGGCGTGCGTAGTGAGACGCGGGAAGCGCGCTCCTACATTACAGTGTTAGTATTGCAGGAGCGCGGCTCAGGGCTGACGTCTTCCTTATGTTTTAATTTAATTTTGGTTCCACGTTTTTAAAATTGCGACAACCCTATCCGTGTCTAAACATTGTCGGCGTGTCTCCCAAGATCAAAGGCGATGAACTACTTAGTAGTATTTCTTTATACTGTGTTATAACTGTCCGATTTTCAAGCGTGTTGTTAGAAGTCTTAGCGTGTTGGGCTGTTGCTGCTGACTCTTCGATAGCCAGTTCTTGTCAGAAGCTATATTATTTAAAAAACTCTTCTAAAATAATAAAAGCTTCTTCCTAGTGATCCACTGATCTAGTCACAATCCATAATAACGTCCTACAAATAAGTATTTTTACAAGTGCAGATTTACAAAATTAATTGGTATATTGGACTTGAAGTGCGGGCCCAGTATGAAGATCCATGCTGTTGCAGAATACAGTCCTGAACTGTTATGTAAATGTATCACGCCTCGATGATTCCTATTTAAAATTGTCTCATACTCATATCTTGTGCCGTGGCGGACGTTATTACATACTTTCCTTCTTTTGTATACTCGAGAACCCACCTACTCGAGATGACGCGCTTGCTGAGTTATGTCATTGCCAAGGTCGTTATTGTTTACTTCATATAACACACTTGTAGCGGTCTTTTTTTCTTTATGCCGCGTCGCGTACAAGCTGTGAAGTGTACATTCCTTTGTATAAATACTGAGAGCGTTTAAAAAAGGCGTAGTTCTTAAAAACCCTTGGTGGTCTAGTGTTTAGAACCTCCGGTTTCACATTCATGAGATCGTATGTCCTGCACTTCGGAGTATCTTCTAGTGTAGACGTGCAACTTTGTCATAGAATTGTTTTCACTAAATCTACTAACGCGCATACGTAGAGCACGCCTGAAATAATGCCATATATTTACCACTAGCAGCGCCCCGCGTTTTGACCGTTACCGTTATTTTCCCGGGATAAAAAGTAGTCTAAGTGTGTTCCAAATTTCAACCATATCCGTTCTCACGTTACGACGTGATTGACCAACAAACATGCAAACATTGTCGTTTTTTGTTATGTTAAGGTGCGTCCCCCAGCAAAACGAGTTTTTTGTCCAGTTTTAAGAGCTATCTACTAATTAGCCAAAACAAATATCAACTGGTAAAAAATATATTAAATTTATACAACTTCTTGGCTTCAAAATGGTAGTTTTATTTTTTTGTTAATGAACTTATTGTTTAAATAATCGCCTCACAACGAAACCATGAAAAAATTAAATAATTGTAGTTATCATTAGGGATGGGCCGAAATTCGTTTTACATTCGGTTTAACCGAACTTCGGCAGCTTGAACCGAACTTCGTCATTCGGCCGAATTTCGGTTAAAATGCCGAACATTCTGCACTAAATATACTTGTACTTTTAAAATAGAAATTAATGAGAAACATATTTTAAAACTTATTTTATTTCACTGTAGTAACAATGAAATAAGATAAGTCTGATATACTCATAGTCATTCATTTAAATTAGAAAAAGTAATCATACGTGATAAACAAAAAACTTAAATTGGTCTTTTTAACTACCAGTCTCAAAAACCTTTGGTTACTTAATCAAACAAAACACAAAATTAAACCGCTCTTCTTACTAACCAAACCAGCCTTAGCAATATTTCTTTCTCAATCAAAAAACAAAATTTTACTGCTCTTCTCAACAAGTCTTAGAAATATCTCATACTTAATCAAAAAACTAAAATTAAACTACTTTTCTAAACAATAATAACAACATTAATAACCAACCATAAGAAATCTCTGTTACCTAGTCAGAACACACAATGAAACTGGAAGATCTTAATAATGAGTTTTAAAAATCTTTGCATAGGTAGTAGGCTTAATAAAAATTAGCAGCGCCCCGCGGTGTTACCCGCGAAGTTCCCGTTCCTGTTGTTTTTCCGGGATAAAAAGTAGCCTATGTGTTCTTCCAGATAATCTATCCGTGTTCCAAATTTCAGCCCGATCCGTTCATACGTTAGGACGTGATTGAGCAACAAACATCCAAACATCCAGATATATTCACATTTATAATATTAGTAGGATAAATAAATAAATATTGGTGGACAATTCACATACAACACCATCTGACCCCAAACTAAGCAAAGCTTGTATGATGGCGGCCAGATAGCTGATATAATACTTATATAATTTTAAATACATACTTATTATACATAGAAACACCCAGACAGAGTGCAAACATTTGAATTCATCACACAAATATTTGCACTGGGTGGGAATCGAACCCAATTATATTGGTCTCCTTAATAGTTGGTCTAAGAAAATCTTTACAAGATCTGTAACAAAAATTAAATAAACTTTGCATTCTTCTGACTCACATCTGAATAAGGTTCATTCGTAAATTGAATTAGAAAAAAAAATACTTCTATGTAACGTACACTAGCAATTAGGTAAATTTTTGATTTTGGCAACATTTAGGAATCATTTATTATTGAATACTTTGGACTGTTATTAAACGGTATTTCACTCTAATATCAGTCTAGTCTAGTCAGACTAGTCAGTAAAAATAGACAGCTATTCATATTTGAAATTAACCAGAGGCAGGTTATGGTGCAAAAACACCAAAGACTCGGTTTTTTCTGGCAGAAGGCAGAAGATTTAATTTAATTTGCGTAATGTAAACAATAGCATGTGACAAGCCGGTGACGTCTTTACAAATGACTAGTACTGGCTACCGGCCCCGCGGGGAAGCGCGGAGTGAGGCCGGGGCACATCCAGCAATATTTGCAGCAAGTGCGTAAACAAATCACAACACGAAAAAGAGCGGCGAAATTTAACCGAAGTTCGGCCGAACTTCGGCCGAATTTTTCATTTTTACCGAATGTTCGGCCGAAGTTCGTATTCGGTTCAAACCACATTCGGCCCATCCCTAGTTATCATGCATCTCCTCGAAAATCGTCCATTATTTTGATTTTGTATTTACACCAACGGATAGTAGACAATTCCATTACGAACATTTTGGTAGTTTTATTTTTTTTAAAAGACCAATATCTGATTTTATAAGAGTTTATTCTAAAATTTTAGCGTAAAACAGCGACAAATCCTATTGTTTCTCTCTTGCTCTTTCTTGCGGTGTGCGATAAGGTAAGAAATACTCAAGGTCATTTGCTCGGGGTACGCCCTTAATAGGATACCTTTACCGTACAATATCTTGGGCTAGTTGGTAGTTAATAGTAGGTAGGTAATTAATAGGTGCTAAGGAGTAAGGTGCAAGCTTCTTTCGATCCTATTCGGCACAAGTTCGGTAGGCCTTAGACCTTAGAGGCTATCGGAGGCAACTACCATAGGTCTCTTAGAAATATATCAAACGAAGCATGGCAGAGGCGTATCATCGCTTTTGTCCGAGTGGGTCTATTTCAAGTTAGTATTCAAGGTTCGTGACGCGTGGTAATGTGTCGTCACATCAGACCAGCTGTGCTTTAGTCATCTTCCGCAATCCGCTGGTTACTTTTATTTATATTTATCATGAACCCACTACTGAGATAGGGTGACATAACTGTAGCGTTATATTTAAATAGCCTTGTCCTTCAGTTGGAATAAATCGACCTACTCAGCCGTGGGTTCAGGGGTTTCATCCCTATCCAAGACAAGTGATATATTTATCTGATTTCCATGCTGTATTTTTTTTTATTTGAATAATTCATTGACATAATCTTAAACTATATGAATTTTGCATATTTGATATTCCAAAGTTTATATCTGTAATACCTAAAATCCGAAATAAACTCCTGAAATCATGATGTTAAGCACTATTTTGTAATACTGTGAAAAACGACCATCAAAAGTTAGCAGTTTATTATTAGTATTTGGTACAGAAAGGTAAAATACAACAGACAAATACCACATGAATTATTTATTATTTTTTGCCCTTTCATTATCATGCTCTGCGTAGTAGGCTGTCCATATTGACGTACGTATCAAGAGATAGCGTCGGACGAGGGACACCGGTGACAACGTTTCCCGGGTTTTCCGGGACAAGTGCCGGCGTTTGGAGCTCTCAATGCCGGGACGAGAGGAAACGTCGCCGTCGCCTCGTTCAAAATGTTCGGGTGAAATCGGGCTTCTATTATATATGCCGAATGGGGACTGAGGATTATGCTTTCCTAGTACACGATGTTACAATTGGGGAAGGATTTGTATAGAATCTTATTTTTTGCTCGTTCGTAGAGCTACCCCGCATTATAAACGTACATTTTCCTTAATTTGGGTAAAGAGTGGAGCGTCATGCAAACCTTCATACCCCACCCTATTTTACCTTATGCCGGAGCTACACGAGGCTAGTTTATCAAGTTAGTGTTAGTAAGCTAGCAAGTTAGTACTTCTTCATTCGTGTAGACAAAACTAGCGTTGCATAGTATAATATAATATACTAGCTGACCCCGCAAACGTTGTTTTGCCTTAGTGAACAGCCCTTGTCACTTAGGGGTATGAAAAATAGCTAGTAGCCGATTCTCAGACCTACAGAATATGCATATAAAATTTGGTTAAAATCAGTAAAGCCGTTTCGGAGGAGTAAGGAAACAAACACTGTGACACGAGAATTTTATATATTAGATAAGATAAGATAATAAGTATGTATAATATGTATGTATTTAAAACTATATAAGTATTATATCAGCTATCTGGCCGCCATCATACAAGCTTTGCTTAGTTTGGGGTCAGATGGTGTTGTGTGTGAATTGTCCACCAATATTTATTTATTTATAGCGTTGTCTACACGAAGCTAAAAGGACTAGCTTGCTATCCTAGCTTGAAAAACTAGCTTCGTGTAGCTCGGACATCACTTGATCACCCATTATCTGGTAAAAATAAATCAACACAGTTCCATGGACCATGTTCCCGGGTAAACTTGTTTAACTATAGACTGTAATAATTATGGTAAATCTCTGGTAATTTTTTTTTTTTTATAAAGAGTGACGAGACGAGCAGGACTTGTGGCTGATGGTAAGCAACATGCCTACCACATAACATCACAGTGACACGCAGCTATTGGAACATGAAGAGTCCTAGCACTGCACTGCGCTCGTCACCCAGAGATCTAAGTTGTTATATCTCTAAGCCCTGTAATTTCTCTGGAAACATTGCCCTTCAAACCGGAACACAGTAATGTTTGCACATTACTGTTTGGCGGTAGAATAATTAATAACACTAGTAGGTAATTATTATGAGTATTCGTTTTATAGTTTTGGTGTCTGAAAATAAATTTACAAAGGCGCAAACTACCTTAAATAATAGAAAATGTTTGCACAAAGCGTACTTTGTTGTCAGTCCGTCAGGTTTCTCTTCACTCATTACTTTTCCCCCCTACCTCAGGGTGGAAATAAACCCCGGGCGTATTGTTCTTTATATCTTTTTAAATCTACGGTGAAAGAGCGACTGTCAGCGACACTGGGAATATCAACACAATGGCTTCTGCCCAAAGGATATTAAAATTGTGTCGAGTTTTGATTGATTTGAAGCTTGCCTGTGAAAGATTTTTCTCCTGTGCTCAATAAAGAAGATTTTTGAAAAAGAGCATAGCATAGTTGTTATAGCGTCGTCAGCGTTTATGGTTATAGATAGATGTCTTTAAGCAGCAGTTACCATTGCATATCTGTATGCTTGTCACTCATTCCATAAAAAATGTTTTATGCCCGTCTTTATATCATATACCTACTCTGAAAATACTGTTATAATAATGCTTTAATGGACAATGGAAACTTGACTAACTAAACTAAAAAAATAAACTAAGATACTGGCAACCTATTCAATGTTGATCTATTGAATGCAACATTTGGGTTTAAAAGTCGCTTTCGACAATGTAGTAATTAAGGTAGCGCATCACCTATTCCCATTCAATTAGCTGCGTGTGAGGCCAGAGGCCATATCTGGCCGCCAGGTCGGACGCTTCCGAGAAGGGACGCCCAGCGCTTCCGAGAAGGGAACGTTAGGTCGAGTGGGTTAAAATAATGAAACAAATGTTCTCGAAGTGACGTTCTCAAATCACAGGACGTAACACGGTTTCAAAGAATATTGATTATAACGATTCAAACGCGTTTCCTGCTTTGTTTTGTATCTTCAACACGTTGGAAACCCTTTGTGAAGGAAAGTTGCTGTCTGTTTACGTTCCACATACGGCCGCGGCTCGCTCGCTCGCGTTCGCAGTGATAACAAACAGTGTTTTTTACTATTTTCGTATTTCCGTAACAGTTCGTACTGTAAGTACTATACGTAACCGTATTGACTACAATGTTCGTGAGCTGTCGATAAGGTTTCAATTTTAACGGTTTTTTTGGAGTTTTTAAACTTTTTCGATTTGAGACTCTTAATAATTCAGAAAACATTACATGGAGGTTGATTGTGATCTAAACGATTACGGAAACGTCGAGGGTTTTAATATAATTGAAATCGCTCTTAAAGCTTGTTTATTGTTTTAGGAATCTATATATAACTATTATTATGAAGCTGAAGAGTTTGTTTGTTTGATCGCGCTAATTTCAGGAACTACTGGACCGATTTCAAATATTCTTAATATGATATGTAAGTACGTGATCCTTGAGTATTGTAGCCCGAGTGCTATAATATAACGGATGAATTGTGTAAGAGACGGTACAGTGCCGAGATGCGTGTCAAATTTGGAACAAAATAATATATTATAATATAGTCCGGAATAGCTCAAAGGCAACTTTTTATCGCGAGAAAATAAAGGGCAGTTAGCGAGTATTTAGATAATAAAGCAGTAGATTCCATAGATCTAGTTCTTGTTACAGTCGTAATGAGTCGTTCTGCAATCGCGTAACAACAGATCGGCCGAGATCTGAGCGCGCCGCGCCGCCGTATGTCGCAATCGTAATCGTTTTCCGAACCAGACACAGTTTCGCCAATTCGTCTGCTCCAATAAGACCCCGTTTCTCACTTAGTTGCTTTACTCTTTGTTAGTTTACACTTCATTGTTTTGAACTGAGCTGACTCATAGAACGGTGACTTGGGAATCCTTCTAAGAAGTAAAATTACAGAGTAAGTAAATTACTGTGGTTTTTAATTCGATTTATTTATGGACTTGATCGTTAAATGTCTTATTTGGATGATGTAGTGGCTTAGCTGGTTTTAAATCTGCCTGCGGAGCGCGTGAATTCGATTCATACCCAAGACGAATATTCGATGCGATGAATTGAAATATGTGTTTCCATGTATTAAAAGTGTATGTTCACAATCTTCTGGCTCACATAGTAGTTAGCTTAGTTTTAGTCTGGTTGGTGTGATCTAAGGAATTTCCAACTATATTATTTATTTATTTTAAGCACTATTGTGGCCTAGGATGTGGTATAATTAACGGATATCACTTAGTAATCGATTCCAGCAATTTACTGATTACTTCTGATGGTTCCGAATTATTACTTATTGTAAATTTCTGCTTTATTCCTGATTAGAATCTACTTAGACACGTCCCAATGGTAGGTTTGGGTCTTCCCTTAATTACTCCCGATTGCTATCATGCTAACATCATCAAAAAATATCGTCCACAAGAGATATATGTTTGTTGGATATTATGTCCCGTACCGCAGAAACAACTTGAACACACTTTTTGTAATTTATAATGTGTAATGTTCTGGATTTTTATGGGACGTGTCTTATATTGATTGCTCATTCCTCTAAGTGCCTCTGTCGCCTAAATGGAACTTTGCTCTTCCTCTCTTTAATTTTGAACGAAGATAGCCCGCAAGCAAGCCCGACAAATGATTTTGGAAACCAGCCCCTAATAAACTATAACTTACTAATGTCCTGTATACAATAAGTACAAAACACACAAAATAAAAGACAAAAAACAGGGATTAAAATTAAACCATTTTTGCTTTTCAACCTAAAAGGCGATTTCGTAGCAATCTTTTCCAGATGACTTATTGGTTAGGAGTTAGGGCATTGCGTAAATAACGGCAGTGGTTTCCTGTGTGCTGATTGTTTGATTTGGTCTCGGTGTTGCATCCCAAGAAAAAAATATCGAAGGCATCAGTTAGTTTGTTTGTTTGTCAGAAATTTCGCTTTCTGGTCAACCAGTTGCTGTTTATTTTCGTTGAGGAGTGCCTTGCCCTGGCCACTTTCACAACTCTCTCTGCATCGATTGTGCTATGCGTTTCGCGTAGCCTACCAAATGACTCACACTGACACGGCGCCTAATGGGTCATCGCTTATTAGGATGACCTAGGTGTGCCACTTACTTCTGCTGCTACAAGTGGTTGCTTTTAAAATTTAGTAGTGAATTCTCAAAATATAAATTTTAAGTTATTTTATGTTTATGGTAATTTGGCTAGTTGAACGTACCCGATTCAAGTGGAAGGATGATGTCGTGTAGTCCCATGATACAAACAGCTCAGGACAGGAAACATGGTAACTCTTAGTGTAGGAGACACTTCAGTTCGTTACGATACTCAAATTAGCGTGTTTTACTTTTCATATCTAAGACATGCAACAAAATGGCAGGCAGTAAAGGTCATCTGATACGAAGTACCATAGGCCTCTTTGTAGAAAAAAACACGCAACTGGTACTTTGCTCTTCAAAAGATTTAGTTTTAAATATATGTCATTATCACCATCCTACACTAATGTCACGTAACTAACGTTTCATGGTTGACAAAGACTCGAACGAAGAGTAATTAGAAGATCTAAACTGTGGAATATGTTGCCCGAGTGGATGTTCCTTCATCAGGAATAATCTGGGTGTCTTCGAGTCTTGAGTGAAGTTCTTTAAGGTAAGCAAGCGCTCTATCGTAGACCGTATCGTCGTCTAACATCAGGCGAGATGGCGGTCGAGTGCAAACCTATTATAGAAAAAAAATGGGCTGAGTATTACCTAGAGTTTACTAGCTACGATGCTTCATAAACATACTACGTTAAACTTATAAAATTCTACAAGTTAATACTAATATTCTTATTAATACGTAGAACGTTAAAAACGTACAATAATATTATGCCTTGCAAACAACCTTCTATGTATTTGAATATTTTGCTTATCATAATTTTAAAACAAATCCTTTTCCTACGTTGTTTCTATCAACTACTGTTATTATGAAAATTAAGCTTCTTATCACGGTAATTTATATCTAAATGAATTGTGTAATTAAATACATTAACTTCCATGTTATTTCAATGATTTTGTATGTATGTGGGTCACATCCATACCAACAATTCCGATTGCCGTTTTCAGCCTTCAACAAAACATTGAACCGGGTGTACCTATCTACGTGATTTGTAATTAAGTTTCCTTTTTTATACTATTCTGTTAATTTACTCAGTAAAACGATGTAATTGGTGTGCGTACTTATCTGTGTTTTTGTATTATTATGCTTGTTATAAAAGCTAGGTGTAGAATTAACAGTCACAACGCGTTGTTTTGCCGTGGTCATGAAATTATGCGTGGACATTACCAGCTAACCAGCTATTTGTATCAAAATAACGTAGTAAAATACTAGCATTGCGTCGTTTAATATTTAAAGATAAAAGCCATTAAAAAAAAATCAAGCCATACAAAAATATCTCGACAAGCTATTTTAAAATTAGAATTTAAACAAACAGCTCGACAAGCTATTTGTTAAAATTAAAATTTAATCAGCTTTAGACTTTCGTGAACGGGGCAACTGACTGTAAGTGACCATTGAAGCAATTTTAAAAGGAAATGTGTCTCTTAGTTTCAAACTCCTTTCTCACGAGCGAAATTAATCAATCTTGTGGCAAGGCGTGTCCTCGGGATTTATCGCCAGTTTTTTTCCTCTAATACCAACAAATCGTCGCCCAGCATGGCCACAAATGTGAATAATTATTCAGAATATTGAAAATGTGAATTAGTCTTCAGAGTAATGCATTCAGGTGGACATTTTCTTGAGACAAACTTTTAATACCCTGCAAATCAAGTACACATAAAGTCAACATAGTTCAAAAATAAACTGCACATAACATTGAAGAAAGTAATCTAAAAAGTGCGCTTTGAACTTACACACAGGTGAAGTTTTTTTAAAAATATTTTGAAACGCTTTATTGTAGATTGTACAGTATACTACATCTTGCACATAACATTGAAGAAAGTAATCTAAAAAGTGCGCTTTGAACTTACACACAGGTGAAGTTTTTTTAAAAATATTTTTAAACGCTTTATTGTAGATTGTACAGTATACTACATCTCTTACAACTACCGCAATGACACCTTATGCGATAATACTTCAGCTCGGGCTGCCCCTGGTACACCGACGGCCGTCTATTGCAGTGGGCGCCGTGCAATCTTCAAATCATACTTTCAAAAAAGATTTTGGTGTGGCGAATCATTTAGGAACTGATCAGCTATCACCGTTGATCTATAGAGAGAGGCGATACCTCGTTGTTTACTATGAAAGATGTCTTCCTACTTCAGACAACAGTACTACAAGTATAAATATGCCATGGGGAATGAAGCTACGATATTTAAACTGGTATTTAGTCGACGAGTTAATAGACGAGCACAGTCAGTTGCAACTGTATAAATGACGTCACACAGAGTCTAGGAATGCCACGGTCCTTACTCAGAGAACGTCGGAATTCTCTTTGTTGATAAGATATGTAACTTTACTAAGACATCCTCGGGAAACTCGCCGCCATAATATTCAAAACTTATATGTTTCTGTACATACCCGTCCACATAGTATGTATATGAAAGTACATAATACTTACGTTTAACTGAGAGTAAACATAATAACTAAAATTTACATTTGTGTTAAAGAGAGATTTAAGATTTAATGTTCGATTAATAAAGAAACGATTCATTCTCGATTCTCGAAAACAGCTAGATCAGAGGATATACATAGTCTATACATAGATAAGATATAATCTATGCATCCTATCATCAGGTCTACTACGGCCTACGTCTACTCTCTTTCTACGAAAACGTAATATCGAAATAAACTCGCGACTTTCCAACTCCGATTCTACTTCCCTTCGTCGTTTTGACAGTTAGCACGGTCGGGGCAGACATTGAAATAGAAAAAAATCCGGGGAGCGATTTTTTTTTATGAAACGTCGGGGAGGGTTTTTGGAAGTATAAATTTCGATTTTCTAACTAATCCCGGTAGAGGGTTCGCCACCATCTTGTTTTAAAGTTTTTGTGAAATAACTCGTTCATTTTCAACTTTAGAGCAAAAATGATGGACACCAAAATTGTTGGAAATTTAATTTCTCACAAGTTTGCTTCATATAGGTTTTACGCTAGGATCAATATTTGCAGAGTTATACTATCAAGTTTATCAAAAAAATCGTAATGGGTGGAATTTTATTTTCTTCAACTTCGGTTCGCGCACTTTTTAGGGTTCCGTACCCAAAGGGTAAAAACGGAATCCTATTACTGAGACTTGGCTGTCCATCCGTCCGTCCGTCCGTCCGTCTGTCACCAGACTGTATCTCAAGAACGGTGATAGCTAGACAGTTGAAATTTTCACAGATGATGTATTTCTATTGCCGCTGTAACAACAAATACTAAAAATAAAATAAGTAAAAAATGTGCGAGAACCAAAGTCGAAGAAAATAAAATTGCACCCATTACGATTTTTTTGATAAACTTGATCGTATAACTCTGCAAATAATGATCCTAGCGTAAAAACTATATGCAGCAAACTTGTGAGAAATTAAATTTCCAACAACTTTGGTGTCCATCATTTTTGCTCTAAAGTTAAAAATGAACGAGTTATTTCACAAAAACTTTAAAACAAGATGGTGGCGAACCCTCTACCGGGATTAGTTAGAAAATCGAAATGTATACTTACAACAACCCTCCCCGACGTTTCATAAAAAAAAATCGCTCCCCGGATTTTTTTCTATTTCAGGCTAGTTTTATGTCTACCTCGACTGTGCTAAGTTTAAATGTACGTAGACTACGCTAATTAGAGTATGCTTAGAACATTTAAATGTCAAACAATGTTGGATCGGACGAAACGATGTAGAACGAGAGTAGGAAAGTCGCGAGTTATTTTTTTTTCGAAATTACGTTTTCGTAGAAATAGAGTAGACGTCCAGGGAATTCCCACTAAGATAGTGTATTATGATTGAACTTAGCTTATGAGGCTAGCATTAGTAAGTAATAAAATCTGTGCGGACTATGCTAATAGTTTACTGGAAACTGTGACTGTCAGTAACTGTCGACTAGGAAGACAAGTACAATGGCTATTGTGCTAAAATAAACGAATACCGCCTACGGTGGTGACGATTCTGTCAACATAACTACTAATTTAATAGTACTAGATTTTTATAGCTAATTTAATTGTTATGCATTTTACATGATGGTTCTTTTATTACCGATTGTATTACAAGCAAATGAGCTGTTACATTGTGAAGAGCACACTTAGGCGTGACGACGTATTGAGCGAAGTTAAAAAAAAAAGTGAAACGCGAAGGCGAAAATTAAAAACTTATAAACCACAAATAGGCTTATAAGCGGAATGGACATTAATATAGGGATGTAGTTATAAGCGCTACCCACTCATATATACCTACTTGAAGTCGGTGCCAGCTAAGTCTAACAGGTGATCTAACAGATGGATGATACTAACTACAAGTATCTGTCTACATACCACGTACATAGTACCTACCTATCTGAAGTAGTGTAGCTGAATGATATTTGTTATAAATAGGCAACTTTAGTCATAAATATTCTGTTGTAACAAATAACACTTTCAAAAATATGAACAAGCAAAACATTCGATAAATATAGTTTTCTAAAAATGTCTGTAACAAAGGAATATGACTAATCCATCGTTTGTAGAAAATAAAACGCATAAAGTGATTCTAAACAATTTTAGGAACTGCTAATGAGTTTTATTTTTCATTCAGCCTTTCAACTAAAAGCAATTTGAATGGACGCAAAAGTAAAACGTCCTTTTTTTTGTGTATAATAATTCTATTATGTATTTTTACTTACTTTTTAATGCTTTCTTTAAATATTCGACCGCTATGATTTTAAACGTGCAAAGATTTAAAGCTTTAAATTATTGTTTTTTTTAATAATTGATACGCTAATAACGGACGCTGGTATTAGATGATGAAAGCGATCGCCATTTCAAAACATAATATTTTTTGTACTGTATCGGATTCGTTGTCGATATTTCGTGTGGATGCTTCCGTATATTCTCTGATAGGAAATCCATGATTGAAAAAAGTGATGATGATAATACTGTCGTTATTTCATCAGTGTCAATATAGTTGTCCACTGTTGGACGTAGGCTTTTCCCATGACCATTCAACATTTGTAGTTTCATACATTCATGCTAACCAAGCAAGCAAAACCAACCCAAGCTTTTCGCATCAAACTACTACTGGATGGATATTCTAACTGAAAATTCACTTATTTTATTGGTTATTAACGGTCCCCCATTACATTCTTCTTCCTGAACAATTAATTCAGTAAACCTGTGTTAATCTGGAATGAGATGCATTTAATATTGTGAAAAGTTTTTTTTTGCAAATAGTTTCATTGGTTATAGATATTATTTATGATCTATAAACGAACATACGAGATCATTGTTATCTTTATAGTATAAACTACGTTTATAGGAATCGCTTTTGCAATATTTCATAGATTAAATATCGTAAACATGACGGCAAAAGTTCATCCAGTAATGCGTGCTATGAATTTCCGCATAGGGAGTGAGCTCGAATGAAAATTGTTTTAAATTCGATTAAAACGCGCTCACAGCACAGAAGTGAAACAAAGTCTGGACTGGAATTCATATTGGCAATGTTCCGAGAGCAATCCGGGGATGAGTTTCATGGGGCTTGAGCTTACGTTCCGGGAATGGGTTGTATTTGTATGTGAAATATACCTACTTTTGACTCCAACGGGGATGATTATGTCTCAATTTGATTTTATGTATAGAATTGGCGTTGGTTGGTGGAGTTGGCAGCCTCTGCAGGGCATAACTCACCGTAAAATTGGAAAGACCATCAGATTACAATCTAACGCGTGATGTTGTAATCTCACGCTAAGTTAGTTTGTAATCTGACGTCGCGTCGTTAGATTAATATCTCTATCATCTGACGGTATTTACAATTTCACGTCGACATAAGTATGCCTTTTGCCTTTTTTATCAATGTTAACACGTCTTTCTCCGACATTTACATACTTTGCTGTACAGGGACTGAAAAGGCAGCTTGAAGTGAAAAAGTATCATAAAAAGAGATAACTGTCACAAAGAGTCAGGGCATATATAATTTTGTTGTAGTCCTGAATGCTTTTCATGACACCCTACATGATGTATCAAGACTTATATTGTAGATGGTCAGCTAAAATAGGCTATATAGATACGTCACGAATAGACGTAGTCGCAATAAATGTAATTTTTTAAATTAATTTGGTAGTACTGTATGCTTGTTTTAGATAGATATTATACCGAAGAGTCTCATAACATATTACATCCTCTAATGTACCAATATTTACATTCTACATGTCGTTTCTTCGTTTGTTACTGAAAAAATAACCGTTTCCAATGTTAGGCACTGAGATCCAATAGGCCGTTGTTTTTACTCGTCGCTTTAGTCAAACAAAGAAAATTAAGGCAGTCTTTGAGGCGCCTAAATCTTGTATTTGCCTTATTCCAAAATAATATGTTGACAAGACAAAATTAAATTAAGAGTATCGTAGACCAGGACGTCTACTCTCTTTCTACGAATAACGTAATTTCGAAATAAACTCGCGACTTTCCTACTCGTTTCGTCCGATCGAACATTGTTTGACGTTTAAATGTTCTAAGCTTACTCTAATTAGAGTAAACTCAGGACATTTAAACGGACAAAACAACGGATTGAAATAGAACCGGAGTAGGAAAGTCGCGAGTTTATTTCGAAATTACGTTTTCGTAGAAAGAGAGTAGACGTGTCCTGGTGTGTGTTATTATATGATAGATAAAGTCTAATTTCTATTGATGTAGACAGCCAGATTAGGTAAGTTGTTGCTTAGTTCATTTAATAAAGATACTTTTCTCGTAAATATTTTCTCTATTGTATCACCTACTTAGCTGTATATCGGCATGAGTATGTCGAGCCACTCAACCTTTGCCGAGTCGCGCTAATCCGCCAAAGGTCAATGTTTCGGTGAAGTCACCGGCCAATTGCACCAATTGCTCCAGAGTATAGCTGAATTGGATAATTTGGTACGAAGAGAGACCGGTGTGCCGATGTTGATGCTTTTTGGCAGTTTTGCTCGCGTCTCCTTTACATCTATCCGGAGCCTTTCGTGCCTCTAGAAATCTTTATCTAAAAACTAAAAATCTAGTGAAATTAACGTTCCCTGTAAATAAACTCTTTACGAAATCAACTGATGTTCACGTAAGTTTTCAGTTTTGTGTAGGTCCAACTGGAGAGATATGCCTATATAGAACTATATAGAAATATAGATGACCTATATAGAACGATAATATGTAATTTTTCAAAACCTTACTTAAATTGGATTGTTTTATTGTGCCTTTTAAGGTGGTTCTCCCTCTCTCCTAAAAGAAGGCGAAACCAAAAACAAAACCACCAAAACCAAAAAGTGTTCTGAAATGTATGTTAACATCACGATGTTTCCCTAAGTAATTGGGTTCTACTTATAGAGTAATGTTCGAATAGCGAAAGATTGTTTACTGAGTGTCTTTGTTGCTGAAATATATTTGAGTGGAAGTTACCTCTGAGCAGGATTAATAGGAAACGAGTACTTACGGTAATGACTGTTCAACTGACTACTACATTGACATTAGGGATAATATCCGTACTTATTTTGTAATTTCACTAGCTGTTATTCGCAGTGTTACCTGTGGCATGTGGCAAACTACTAAGAATGTACGATTTACGAATGTACGAAAATACGATTTTACCTTTTGTTTTACCACTTGAAGTGTACAATTTTCATAAATTTCTCATATCCATTAGCATGTAAACAAAAGTCTAGAAATATATAATAAGTTTCAAACATCTATCTAGTTTCAAAACTGATTTATTTATTTATATTTATGATGAAAGTTCCTTACAAACTTTAATCTCCTTTTTCAACCCCTTGAAACCACACAACATATTATCGCATTCAAAACGCTATCTATGCCTTCGCTTTTACAATAAATATTAGTAGAGATAATATTATTATTCCGGTCGGTTGTCTTATAACAATAACAGCTATACCAGAGGCCATCGGTCGGTCCATAAAAGCCTCTGACGTCAGAACCGGCTTTTTGGCCCTAACGAAATTACTTGTAATTCATAATTACATTTACGCGTAACTTGATAATCTGTACAAGGAAAACCGCGACTACGGTATTCCTTAGAGAGACAAGATTCCAAATGTTACATCATCAAATGGCTTTTTTTGTTGGGGGCGACATTTGAATTTGAATCTTATTCGCGAAAGTTGTAAGTCTATAATTTATTGGAGAACTCGCCACCCCTGCGCCTATGGGGATACTCCGCGTGTCCCAACGAAGAAACCCTGCTCACATACACATCTTGTCTTTAGTTACTTTTGAATTGAAATTATTCTTAATAAATTAACATTTTAAGAGTTTTTAAATTGAACTCATTAAAACATTTTTGATTAGTTTTAATTAACCTTTTAACTTTTAACCCTTCAAATCAGGGTTGAAAAAAAAACAACCGAATTGATAACCTTGCCCTTTTTGAACTCGGTAAAAAATTCTTCCACGACGCGACGGTTACAAATAAGTTTTGTACTACAAACTACAAACACTATGTATAAACATTAATTTGGCAGTTGTTTTAACTATGGATGGATCGATTGTCCGAATTTACACTACACAATGAACACGTCTGATACGTTCTGCTCGAACTTTGTTTAATGAAGATATATTAAAACAAGATAATGTTTAATGGTTTCAAATTCAAGATATAGCTATGTTCGTTTTTGGCCTAAAATATTAAATTTCAGTCCTAAAATTCTGAAATATATTTCGCGACAAATTAATGCAAATTAATTCAGACAAGCGCCTTTAATTTACAAACCAGATAAGTAGGATGATTCGCGGAAAACGAGAAATACAAAGCGATACTAAAATCACAGATATTTGTAGACACTGTAACGTACCCTTTGAGTTCCTAAAAACTATTGTGGTAATTGCTTTGATATCGTTCTCTCTCTCTCTCTCTCTCTTTCTCTCTCTTTCATTAAAGCGATAACAATATCAAAGACAGTGCCATTAAGTTAATCGATAAACCCGCAGGTCTCTTTATGTATATTAGCAGTGTCAAATTGTATATCAAACCCTTTTTGCTATCAGATTGTTGTTTCTCTAAAAAGCGTCATTGTTTGGAAGAAACAGTAGCTTCTAAAGACTCAAATATATTTGATGTCATTATCGCATGAACGATTTTTTATCTGTGGAATGCGTTGCCTGAGTGAGTATTTCCTGATTGATTGAATATGGGTGGGTGTGTTCATTACGAAATTGAATCGGTGTTTCACAGGTACTTACCTAAGTGTGCTCCATCGTAGAACGCATCAGGCCAGACAGCTGTCAAGCGAAAACCTATTATATGTTAAAACATAGTATAGATTATTTTAGTAACGTTAAGCTTGATTTTAACTTAGTTTATTGTGCAAATAAAGTATCTGAAGAAGATAGCTTATTCATTATTACTAACTTTTTTTTTTACCAAAACTGAAAGTTTTAATTAGACTCCCAAAATAGATTTTTGCGGTGTCTATTATTAATACGTTTGTGACCAAAAGTACTGCCTACGGAGTTGCGGACTGTTTTATATGAAAATAAGTAGGTAGTTTGAAATTTCCACCGTTGGCGTTTCGGATAAAGAGAGACGTCAGACGGGGTAGTTAGCGTAGGGGTAAGGAAAGTGCTTTGTTGTTCCCACATTCACAAAACGTTGTGTGCTCATTTTATGAACATGTTTGCGAAATAATAAAGGACAAAAAGAATTTTAAACAGAATTTCGGTTAGCTATTCAGATTTTAGCTAAAATTTCGTTTTAAATTTTAACAGTTTAAAATGTAGCCGCTTTATGTTAGTGGAAACAAAACACGACGAAAAGTGAATCTTCATGGATTTAAATAAGCCTGCCTAATAACATTCTTCGTCACTCTTACTCATCTTGTTATTCAACAATCATCTTTGTGCATATCAGAAGCTGATATTATATGTATAGTACGTTACGCTCGCCTCCGTTGAATCAGCTTATCAAAGATATGAGACGAGAGGATGTTCTCCAATCGTCCGAGGACTCGAAGCACGAATGTGCCCGCCGCCTCAGTAGCTCCGGGCCTATCGCGCGGCGCACACGTTCGCTCGCTCCGCATTCCAATCAAATAAATTATACGAAACGACTCATTCAAATTCTATTAGCGTGATAATTTTCAAGTCATAATCCGCCTTCTGCCTCGCGTGCAACATCAACAGTTATCAAATGTGAAGCCAGCAGTTTGAACGTTGTTTGGGGTTTACGATTCCGCGTAAACTCGTGTGTTTGTGCGATGGTTCGGTGAGATCGGAACACTACGTGGATTGCAGTGTTTCGGATTTTGTGCACGCAACATGCCAGTGATTTGAGGAGTGCGTCCGGGGCTGACATTGCTGACCATGTACGAAGTCTCGTGCGTGGCCGGGAACAAAGTAGACGCTGCGTACGCAGTCAAGAGTTTGTCGAACGTTGTACCGCCGGGGATGGGGCATACAGTGTCCGTGCAGCGCCACCATGCGCACTCCCAGTCGTATAAGCACAAGCAGGAGTTGCCGCCGCCGGTGAGCAAACCGGACGCTCTGAAGTCCCATGTGATGCGGTTGTTGAAGCGGTCGAAGAGTCACACGCCTGCGACACGGGCTGCTGAAAACGCTGTCGATCCTCGTTTCGATCGTCGCACGGTGTTCGCCCGTCCGGTGACTGACGAGCAACGCCGCAGGAGGAACTCTGCCGAGCGCCGCCGCAGCGCGGACAAGCGTGTGATGGTCACCATCGTCGACGGCCTGCCCGTCGTGGTCACCGGCCAGGGCCAGGTGCCTCCGCCGCCGTCGCACCCGCCACCGGTCACCCATCATCGACACTCGCACAAGGTATGATTACATCTACCGTTAATATTAGAGTGGAATTCTTGAAAAGGGCACGGTATTAAAAGGTCGGTAACAAATCCGTATCGCTCTCGATGTTAAATATATTCATAGATGATCGTTCGGGCCGGTTTATCTTTTCAGCCTATTTTGGCACCCAAATAATTAATTTCTCTATTGTATTCGGATAAATATAAATTTGTGCACGAATAAAGGATAAACGGTAAGTTTTTTTTGCTTCTGAAACTGCCCAGTGAAGGAAAATACGAACGTCATTGATAATTCATTTATCTCCAGTATCATGAGGGAACGCCGATTTTGCCGTTTGTTTTTATTTGTGTGAGATAATACTCGGAACCAATATCAAATACATATTTAATAATTGGAAAGGTACAGTTCTGCAGAGGGTTTTGCTATATTTTATGAGTAAATTCGACCCGAAGTCATGTGTTAGATACTGGTTATCGTTTTTTGTCATTTGTGCAATTTTTTTTAACTTCATGATCAAAGAAGTCTGCGATTATTCTTTAAGAACACTTTCCTTTTTTTGTTATTTTAGCGATAATAATAGGTTTGCACTTGACCGCCATTTCGTCTGATGTTAAACGACGATGTGATACAAAATTGAGCGCGCAAACCTAGAAGGAACCAGAGTCATTCTCCACTTTAAAACATGCATATTATATCCATCAAGAAAATCCCACTCAGACTACACATTTCACAGCCTAGTTGTTATTTTACGTACGTCTAAGTTATTGTTTTTTATTGGTGCAAATATACGGAATAGTGACTATAATTCCGTTCATAAGGATCACTTTATAAAGTGATTATTTCTTCGATCCTGTTAATCCGTTTCTAGACTTGTTAAATGGGTTATCTTTTAGTTACGAACCAATTACCTGCTACACGGTAAACTTAAATACTTTTCACAGACTTTGAAGTCAAAATGTTTATGATCACTTCGAAGTTTTGTCGTAGGAACTTTGAAAGGTGAATTAAAGTATCTAAGACCTGTAAAAGATTGAAAGACTTTGATTTTATCAAGTCGTTCTCAAGATGTATTTTTCTTTTTTATGTTTCTCATGTAGTCAATGTACAGCCGAAAAATAGGCAAATATATATTAATTTTGGGACTTGTAAGTGTTCTGTGGGGAATGGTCAAAACGATATTTATTTATTTAGATACAATGTACTTCAGACACCCCTGAGACTTCTTACGAGGCGCTTTTTGTTTAAGTTTGCGTAATTGAGATGTGCCGTAAGTATAATCTCTAGGGTCCCTTAACTTGAGTCACACGAAACGTTTGTCTTTGTTTGATACGTTTTTAAAAGACGTGCGCTCTGTAACTTTATACATTATTTCTAAAATGAATACAATAAAAGTAATAAATATAATATTCATAGTAGACACTATTCACATAAAATCATCTAGCTCCCAAACTAGCGAACTGCGAAGCTAAATATGAGAGCCAATTAGCTGTTAAAATACTTATAGTATCATTGTAAATTCATACTTATTATATATACGTAAAAACACCCAGACATAGAACAAAATATAAATTAAAAACAAAGTATCACAAATATGCTCTATCTATATATCATGAGTATAAAGGTGTAATTAACCGTCAATGTAATATCGTATGAATGGAGTATTAAACAGCCGGTCGCGAGTACCCCGTTGCGGAAACTTTACTGGGCTATTGACTCACACGGCAGCGCGTGCGCCGAGTAATGATGTAAATATTTTTAATAGTGTACACTTGCACTTCGGTGGAAACGCGTACTAAACCAGTAAGGACGTTCGTTATGAGTAGAAAAAGTGAGCGAAAGTGAGCGTAGTTAAACTTAAAAAGTTAAAAGCAATGCAATTTAACGTTGTGATTTATATTAGTTACATTTTGTTGGTTTCCTTATTGCGTAATGGAAAAATTGTAATGCGTTTTTGTCGAAAGTAAATCTCTCGCTAGGCCAGTGATTTGTGTGATGGTAAGCGACGTTTAAAGTCGAAAACGATGCACGCTTACCAATAATAACTCTCTTCTTGAAAAATATGCTTTTCATTTGGTGTAGAAATAACATGGTTTGGCTATCTGTGCAAATATTATCATTCTTTTACCGTCTAGTTCTCTGTTATATTATCCAAAAACATCAAAGTCAAAAATGAACAGTGCGTTCAATAAACTCATGTAAATGATTAGTCATCATCATCATTGTCAGCTCACTTCAGTCCACTGTAAGGTATAAATAAGTTGCATATATTTTCAACCAATATTCTTTTTGAGGCCTAGACCCGCTGCAGAATTGCCTACTTCACCACATTGTTCTACCGGAACTACTAATAACTAAGTTAGAGAAATTGGTAGTATAATAACTAAGAAAGAGAATACGCATAAAAAAGTAGGGACAACCCATATCGTTTTCCACATTATTGATGTTAACGAGTATAACTACAAAAGCGCATTGCTTACTGTGTTTAGTGATTCCGACGCGGCTGTATCGGTTAGTTAACAGCTTAAAGAGTATTAACGTCGGCCATGCGTTAAACCCGAACCTTGTAATGGAGTGGATCACTTTCATTTGATGCCATTATTTAGATTATATACTCGCAGATTCATAACTGAAGACGAATTTACATGTGAGATGTGAGACGTAGATAAGCGGCGTGCGAAAAAGGGTACTCTTCCAGTACCTCCGGTAAGTTCCCGAGGCTAAAAATACGATTTTGTTGGTGGTCGGTTACTACATCGCTTATTTGCCTAATGCCTTGTACATCCCAAATAGGTGCTTATCCAAATAAGTGGTTCGTTACTTTATTACCTGCAATCTTCAAATCTTGCTCAGGATGCAAGTAGACTTGTCAATGATAGTTAGTTAGTTACTAATTTCAGCATACATGTCGCCAATGTTACATTTTGTGTGATAAAATATTGGCGCCACCTCTTTTTTTTTATTTTTACCTTTGGTGAAATCGAGAACTATCTTTGAGTAAATCTGCATCCTAAAATACCTCATCAAGATATGTAGTAGTGAAGAAAAAGATGATTATAAGAAATAGAGATGTGTTACAAAAAAAGACCGGGCTAAGCGGCGTCTCATAGGAGCAGCCTATATCCAGTAGATTAGGACTGGCAGATAATGATAACATATTTAAGAATACAAAGTAAAGTTCTTCATTTTTTTACTTTTATGTTAACACTTGTTAATAAGTTACGGTGGTCTAGTCGGGAGAACGGCGGCTGCCGATCCGGAGACCCCGGGTTCAAACCCCACACGCACCACTGTCTTTTCGAAGTCACGTGCGTAATGCCGCTAACTTAAAACGGTGAAGGAAAACATCGTGAGGAAACCGACATGTACCTAGAATCTTTCGAAGTCATGTGTCATCCGCCAACCCGCACTGGGCCAGCATGGTGGATTATGGCCTTAACTTTCTCCTTGCGAGAGAAGGCCCCGAGTCTCAGCAGTGGGAACGTTTAGTGGGCTGTTGATGATGATGATGTTAACACTTGATCACCATCTCGCCTGATTAAGCGACGATGCTGTCTACAATAGACAAGCAGCCGAAATCTCTTTCAAAGCAAGCAAGTGCAGCAACATAATAAATAATGGAATTTTACTCCGAGGACCAATTAGCCGAGGAAGGTTATTCCGACGACAAGTCGACATAGCCCCACGTGCAAATTACCATACGCTGAAAGCGAGCTTTGCGCGTACAAAGTAAAGTCATCATTAGATATGCGAAGGACAGGACGGAAATTGCGAAGGGGATCGCGCGCCGCGGCTTCTGTTCTCCCGGTACTCTCGTTTCTGGGTGGCGTGATTATATTGGAACGAGTTTATAAACTAAATATTCATATTTTAGATATGAATTTGATAGTTGAATTATATTTGAAGTTAAGAGGGCGCCTAGTGCCAGAAAACGAAAAAAAGTCATTTTCGACGCCGCTCATTGAGGTAAAGAAACTAAAAACTATGACAAAAAAAATATTGACGTGTGGGTACAATCAAGAAGAAGCACAATAACCGAATAGAATTTTAAAAATAGATCAGAGTTTTTTACAATAAAAGAATAAAAATGACACCGAAAAACCCCGTTTTAATTCGAGTACTCGAAATTATCAGCGATGACCCCATATTATTTTTTGGTAATAAAATTCCTAATTGTACGTTCTAGTAAAGTAACCGAACACTTTTTTAAATTTATGTTTAATTATTGAGTAATTTAATAAAACTTGGTCAAAAATGGACTCCTGATTTAATATTGATTTTTTCCTCCAAACTGTGTCATACTATTCTCGACTTTATGTATAACGCATTAAGAAACGCGTCGCGCGGGTGAAAACTGATTTTTCCCTGGCTTTAGGCGCACTCTTAATTACTTGAGGTACGCATTTACATATAAATTTACTAATATCGCTCCACGGTTTTTACTCGCGTAGTCCCAGTTCCCGTTGTTATGCCGTGATAAAAGTTAGCTTATGTGCTATTCCAGAATATAATCTAAGAGATCTTTTTAGTTTCAATCTGATACGTTCAGATGCTCCGACGTGATTGAGCAACGAACTTCCATACATATAAACATCCAAACGAAAAAACTTTCGCATTTATAATATTAGTAAGAAATAGGATTAGGATTACACACAAGATGCTTTTAGTGTTGAAAAATTGGACTAATTGCGGGTAGAGGAATTCAAACCAGTGTCAAATATAGTCATCACAATAAATAGTGATGTATGGGCCAATTAGTGCATAGTTTGTAAACAAATGAAAGTATACCGCTTCACTGGCCACTGGCACTGCAAGGCTCGCAGATTTAACGCATGGCCGGCCGCCCGTAATGCCCATCGTGATACCGATAGTCCAGCTTATGTCCGGGAATACACAGTTAACTGCAATAATAGTGGGATCACTATAGATGTATTTAGGTTAGGTTTAACTAACTTGAGTTAAACTGCACTTGATTGGCATTTAACTGGCTGAGGTGGATGGTAACGTAAGAGAGCCTTTACCCAAAGATGAAGGAAAGAAATTGTAATAATAATAATATTGGTGGAAATTTCTTACACAGCACCATCTAATCTAACCCCATACTAAGCAAAGCTTGTGCTATGGGAGCCAGATAGCTGATATAATACTTATATAATTGTGAATACATACTTATTGTACATAGAAACACCCAGACACAACAAATATTTGTATTCGTCACACAAATATTTGTACGGGGTGGGAATCAAATCCATGACATTGAATATGTTCAAGGAAGGAACATTTCGTAGGGCAAATGAGGTTGTGTATTTGTCTGTACGTATTTTTAGTAAATAAATTTGAAAGTAATATAGACTCGCTCAAACATTTTTTTTCAACGGTAAAATTTGATGTTTCGGGTGAGAGATGGTAAAGATGAGTAATCTTTTGTTTGCTTGGGTTCTTCTAATCTCAGTCCTGATGATTCTCCTCAATAGCATCCTGTACATAATGCACTAAGCAAATGTTTGACCGCTGAGGTCATCCGTCCGGTTTAAGGCAATTATACATTACGCACGTCGTACATGTTTGGTGAAATTTTTCTGTACTCTCTGCTACGAGTATATCAATTCGATATGAAAACTATTACTCAATATTTTGTGCGTTAACTAAAATCAAGGTCTTCTAAAAAGAAAGAAAAACAAAATAATATATCTACAGTTCCCCGCGGTTTCACCCGCACAGTTCGCATTATTTTCCCGGTATAAAAATTAGCCTAAGTATGTGGTATTTTTTTTTTTTTTTTTTTTTAATTTAAACACTCCACAGACTCCGGGGTCCGTGACTTTTGTCATTACAATAATCTTTTTTTATTTACATAGTTCTTGGATTAGGAGAAGAAGAGGAAAATAAGGGGGGGAGTAGGGGGGTGGTGAACATTTTAAACGTAATTCTAAAGTATGTGGTATTACAGACTATTATCAGTCTTATTGTATCAAATTTTATCCATATCCCTTCAGTAGTGTTTGCGTGAAAGAGCATCGAACATCCGTACATACTCACAAACTTTACCGTTATGATATTAGTACGGATATCGGAATATTTTTAGCAACTGAGAGTATCTCAGAGTGTCTTGTAAAAAAATCTCGTGCAAACTTTTTTTTAGTTCTAAATTGAATATGATTAATACCAAGATGTAACATTGAGTTAGACATACAAACTTGTACGCCGGACGTTGTAGTATGGAAGTTTCTTTAGCAATAATCCGATCCGTATCTCATTCGTGGGCGGGTGACGTCACCATGGACATTGGGTTAGGTCATTTGTTTATTTATTTTATACGCCGTTCCATCACATTTGTCCAATGCTAAATGGTCAGGCTCAGGACGGTGCAGGCAATGGTTTGTTTACGTTTTTCAATGTTTGTTGGCCTTTGACGATTTTGCCTCAAAGAGTATCACGGTTTTTTCACCCACGTACTACTTCCCACGAGGTTTTAAGGACACTGTACCGATGCTTAAAAGGAGTTCATGGTATAGATGTTATGTTATTTTTTCTGTGTTACGATAGAATAAGCTCACTTTACATTACTTACTACACCACTAGAAGCCAGATATATCCATAGATACTCTTTATTGTACACACCATAACAATAGAAAAATAAACAATAAAAGTTTAAGAGTTACAACCGACGGCCTTGTTGCTAAAAGCGGCCTCTTCCAGGCAACCTTAAGTTGGAAATCTTTTTAAGATAGTTTAAACAGCGGAGTGTGCTTATTAGAATATTAAAGAGCATCCCCGAAAGATCTATTTCTGTCGTACAAATATAATTAATTAAAACAAAATGTAATGTGACGAGTTTGTGTGTAGTAACTTTGATATCCAAGTTTTGTAATTATATTTGTTAACGTGACTTTCATGCAATCAGCAATATTCTATTTTATTCAATTCTAAATGATTGATGCAGGTTTACGCAGTAATTTTGGCCATTTTCATATGATAGGATCTTCGATGACGCCAAATCGCATAAACGTATTTTAAAAATAAGAAACAAAAACAGTCGTCACGGCACACATACCCAGTTTCCGTCATCGGTGTGTGCGTGACGATTGCATTCGATCGGCGGTCTATCGTGGTTCTTACGAAATTAAGTGCACTCGCGTTAGTCTGACGCTCCACGTCTGAGTGAAGCGATTACGATATATCGCTCTACCGATGTTTTGGAGAATTATTAAGTGTGTAAGTGTTGTTTGTGGTTTTTTGAGAAATGATATTAAATATTAACGTTTAAGCAGAGTTTAGCTGTAGATGGTTGTCTGATCGGGATTAATGTCGCTAAACCGAATGGACCACTTTGTGAAAAACTTTTGCCGCGGTGCCGTTGAGATCGCGAAAGCAATCTGCACGTCCATATATTTTACCAAACTTAAATTATTTTTTCGACATTATATTGTAAATTAAAAAAAATGTCTGTGTTGCGGATGGCGAGGTGACGAATTTAGTATTTTTTGGGCCACTGAGTTATGTTGAATGGAGGCGACTCTCGCTCCAGCTCATACTTGGCACAAAAGTTAGCCGTTGCCATTTAACGGGGCAATGTCGCTATATTTGCGATGCGATGGGTACAATGATGGGCGGGTTATTTTATCAATGTTACTGTATCACTCGTCCTTGCCTTCTACGCCAGCCCGCATTTCAGCAGGCAGTGGAGGCTACTTGAGGCCAACTCCAATAAGACCCTTTAAAAATATCACACGTTACGATAATTTTTATAAACACAAATTATTAAAATCTGAACTAGAAAAAATACATAATAATTGACCTAAAATAAAAAAATATTCGTAGTGTCTCGTGTCGTAGATATCGCGCCGCGTGCGAGTGAAGTGCTAGCTTTACGGTTAAAAGTGATAGGGTGACTAATGCTCAAACTGGATGTTAGGCTAGATTTGTGCTAACTGGTTTTCCGACTTTCGCTCTGACGACGATCGTGTCCGATTTTTTTGTGGCGAATTTCAAATGAAAACATTAAAATTAAAATAATCTTGAATTGTGCATACTATTTCTGTTTTTAGGAACCTACCACACTTATCATTTCTGACTAGTAGCTCCTCGCGGTTTTCGCCGCGTCCGCGTAGTTTCCGCGTAGTAGTTAAATTACGTACCTATTACTTCAATAGACGTTATTATTTTTAATGTGAATGTCTAGTCAGTCAAAAAAACTTTTTGTATTTGTTACAAAATATCTAGTCATTCATGATTTAATTATGTATTTTTGCATCTATAACAAAATGTTTTCTATTTATTGTACTTTTATTCAAAACAACTCGGATAGATTCGCTAATTGGACGACTACGGAACACGTTTACGATCTGTTCTGTAGCTTCTAAAAATCCACAGAATTTAATAAGGAAATTCTTCACGAGTCGTAAGGATGGAAAAGCCAACGATTCGAGGCCAGAGATTCGCGTTTTTCATCATGAATTAATTTCCAAGGTTGCTGTAAAAAGTTACGGCTTTTTTTAAAGAGAAAATAGATTATTATCAAACCTTTTTCTTAATTTTTTTGTTACAGCCCTCTGAAATAGGCCTCTCCCATGGCTCGCCACTCAGTCCGATTCTTAACTTTACGTGTGCTGTCTTCCGTAAACCGTGACTTAATCTAGTCTCAAGGGTATTCTACCCTATATTTGCTGATTCGCGGTCTCCACTCAAGAACAGATGCCCATAGGATAGGTCAAGAGGAAGCTCTATCTAAAAAAAACTTTGGAGTACACCATAAGGTTGCCTATTGACTGGCCTCGTGGCTTAGTGGGTAGTAGCTCTGCCTGCGAAGCCGAGGGTCGTGGGTTCGATTCCCACCCTGTGCAAATATTTGTGTGATGAATTCAAATGTTTGCACTGTGTCTGGGTGTTTCATGTATAATAAGTATGTATTCAAAACCATATAAGTATTTTATCAGCTACCTGGCCGCCATCGTACAAGCTGTGCGTAGTTTGGGGTCAGATGGTGTTGTGTGTGAATTGTCCACCAATATTCCTTAGTCTAGTGCGCTAATTCCGGGCACCGGGTCTGTTCCGCGATTTATTCTCGTCCCGAGACGTTCTATTTGCCAAAGGTGAACTTATATTGGTAATACGATAACGACTCCTCTGTTTTTATGGCGAAAGTTCATAGGTTACTGCTTCTAATGCATGTATGTTTCTCTATTATGTAACATTTTGTCTATGAAAGTCGGTGTTAGGTAGGGTTCTGAAATAGAAAATAGACATACATTTTTATCCTCTCTTGTTCATTATCTTGTGAGTGCAGTGAGTAAGCGGCTCGTTCACACCTCTGCATTTTTGAAGTGAAAACTTCTTTGGCCGTATTAGGGACTTTTTGAGTGGGGGAAGAGCTTCTGGGTGTACGTCACCGCCATCCTGATGTCGGGCGGTAGCGGCGGCGTATCGGTAAAGCTTCATAAAGGTGACATTTGGCCTCACTATACTATAATATATATACGCCAAGCAGTAATGTGCAAACATTACTGTGTTCCGGTTTGAAGGGCAATGTTTCCAGAGAAATTATAGGGCTTAGAGATATAACATCTTAGATCTCTAGGTGACGAGCGTAATGCAGTGCTAGGCAATGATTTCGACTCTTCATGTTCCAATAGCTGCGTGTCACTGTGCTGTTATGTGGCAGGCATGTTGCTTACAATCAGAAACATGGCCTGCTCGTCTCGTCACTCTTTATTTAAAAAAAATAAACTAGCAAATAGCATATGCAAAGGTTGCGTATGCCATGCCACCAAAGTTTTGATAAGAACTGCCTTAGTTTTTACCGGTCGGTGAATTCAGTGAAATTAAAAAAAAATCTCTTCAATCTGACACAATTAACATTAGGTACAAATTTTGAACGCACGCAATGTTGATACCAAACAGAACGGGGGTCTACCGCCTAACGAAAAACGCTTTGATGCTTTAACGCTTTGGCATTGCCGTCTCTTTCTTTTCAAGCGAGAAGAAAAGAGACAGCAATGTCATAGCATCAAAGCGTTTTTCGTTAGGCGGTAGAGGTGCGGATCCTTCGTGAGATTATTAAATGTTATTATCTCACACAAATTATAACCTTACGTTTACAATTGAGTTGGAATTGGCCATTATTATCTGAGTTTATTAAATAATAATAACCTCGTTTGCGTCATAACGCGGAAACTGTTTTGAACTTTGATTTATGAGTTAGTAGAGTGTGATAAAATACTGCGTTTTTGTTGTAGTTTTCGATTTGCTTACTTTTTGAATAAAAACTCTTCAAAAAGTAAGCAAATTGAATACATAAATATATAAACTAATATGACTATTCCGGTTTGAAGGGCAATGTTTCCAGACTAATTGCAGTGCTAAGATATAATTGATCTTATATCCGAGTAGGCGAGCGTATTGCAATGCTAGGTAGCGATTTGAACTTATCAAATTCAACTAGCTGAGTAACACTATACTTTTATGGAGGCGTGTTGCTTACCATCAGAAGCATGTTGTGCTCCTCCTGATCCTTTATTTATTAAAAATACGTCCCGTTTGATATTTTGTGTGTATTTTTCCCAGGTGATCTCTGTTAAGAGCTTATCTCACCCAATTCAGTTCTTTATAACACCGGAATAAGACTCTATTTCGCTGGTGATGATGGTGATGATAATGTATGACGTTAATAATTATGTAATCACGTTATCAATTTGCAAACATTTGATTGAAACAATCAAACAAATCCAAACAAACAGCCACTGGCGTCTGAAAATAAATATAACAATCAAAAATAGTAAGTAATAGTAGAGGTTACGCAAACAGCGTGTAATACTACGTCGGCGTTAAATTCAAGTTTATCACTACGTTTGATAACACGTTTTTTATCTCACTCTGATAGTGTAGTAGTACGAAGATCTGTATTGAATTTGGGAAACCTGTAAACAGTTATCCTACTAGAGTTGTAATCTAGCGATACGTCGCGGCTTTGCTTGTGGTATATATAGTAGCCTATAGCACTCAGGGATCACGTACAAATTCAACGGTGAAAGAATTTTTGAAATCGATCCATTAGTTCCTGTGATTCGCGCCACACTGTAAACCTCTTCAGCTAATACCTGAAGTATATTTTAGTTTAGTATATTTAGTATATATTTTAGTTTAGTATTATATTTAGTGTATATGTTAGTATAGATTAGAAAGTTGGATGTTGGATGTTTGTTCCTAAATGACGTTGTGTGAACTGAACGAATCGGACTGAAATTCAGTATTCATTTAAAATTGCAATCTTTAAAAAAAAAATCTTATATAGATGGGAAACAAAAAAGCTTCATTTAGTAGGATCGTAGGAGGAGGATAGTAGGCTATCCTACTAATATTACAAATGCAAAAGTTAGGTGAACTGAACTGATCAGGTTGATATTAGTAATACATTTAAAAATTAAGCTAAGGAACAGCACAGCAAAGAAATGGGGAACTACGCGGGTATTATTTATTTAACAATAATACAAAGTTGGTTCGTTTCTAGTTTTACCCCGCATCACCCCGCTGCTTCCGCGCTCAAGTTAAATATCAAAATATTCATAACATCTCGCGAATTTCACTAGAAACGAACTCGAATCGAACAACAATGCGTTTGAAATTCCCAACTGCGGGCAAGGTCGGGATGCCGAGCGCCATTATCACATTTACCGATTTCTGAGATTACGGTAATTTGTATTAAGGAAATTAGTGGAAGAGAACCAATTGTTTCCTGCCCGTGTTTGACTTATTTCATTTTCTTTGATACTTCTTAAAGGGGCTCGTTTTCGTTCGACTGGTTCGCGTTCTTCGGAAAGTTGAATGTTTCCAGGTGTATTTGTGTTTGACTAACTATGCTAAGCAATTTCGTTCTCTATTTGAGAAGGAGGAGGGTTCTATTTGTTTGGTTATAATACAATTTGGAATACGTTTGACGAGTGTGATTTGCGTCCGATTGTAAGATATACGCTTGTCTAGTACAGCACAATGTCTCGCAGTTTTTTTAATATAAATATGAATATCCAAAGTACTGCTGAGCCTTGCGTACTCGTCACTCATTGATATAGGTAGTTACCTAGTGTGTTACTAATTAATAATTATGGACCCTATAAGGACTCTGCTAAGGTGCTAAGAGTCCTACCACTTCAAAGTCCGAACTGAATTTCGATGAGTAAAAAAACCTTGTCAAAAAAGGCAATAACACCATGGACTACCCTGTTTAAATTCTAAAAATCCAATCTTGAAAATAAGTTATGATTGTAGTTAAGACTGGAAAACAAATTATCTTATTGAAAACATTTTACTGAATTTAAGTAAGTTAATCATTCTCTAAAAAAGAAAAAATATAATTCATAATTTTAAGAGATTTGTTCGAAATTTTTCCTTCATTGTTCTCATTAAACATGGATTAACTTAAAATCCTAAAATCGATATTATTAATCTTGGTGAAAAAATAATTTCCAACATTTGCACAAAATTTCTTTAGGGAGGATTAATAAATTACAGAGGTTATCCTAACTGGATTATCCTTTTCAGATTAAAGACAAATACATTTTTCCTGATTGCAGAGTTAATTCACTTAGAACACCGTGATATAAGGAACTGAAGTATCAGTAACGCCATCTAGTGACGAGTAGCTAAGTTACTCAAAGTTAGGTGTTTCTCGGTGCTGCTACAAAGTTTCAGGAGTTAGTTTCGTTGTTAGAAAGATAAATATACCGGTGTTTTAATTTATTTTTCTGATATCTCATAATCTATTTAAGTTTTACGAATATCTGAAAATAAAAAAGACAAGTCCTTCGGAACGTTCTAAACTAAAATTTTGGGCACTGGAAGTGCCCAATATCAATTATTTATGCTGTATTACTGATTTGTAAATTTAAATATTTTTGTTTATTTGAGACTAATTGAAAATGTTCAGGAAGTAAAACGAAGGCTTCACTCGCGCTACGGCGGAAACTTTGCTACGTTGTAATACAGCTACTCGCCTCTAGGTGGCGCTACTTGCATTTTGCAAAGCCTTAATAAAGGAAGCAATCGATAAACGATGCTTCTCACCAAGCTTGCGTCGGGTCACCGTTGCCGTTGGAACATATACAGAAACATTGGCCTGGCTACGAAATAATATATAAAGTAATGAGACAGGCAAGACTTGTGTCTGATGGTAAGCGACAAAGCCAGCCCATAACAATACAATACGGTACCGGACTGGGTAAAAAATACACCATCCTAATTAGTCCGTCAGCTACATCATGGAAAAATATTGGACACGTATTTTTTGTTTTTTCATAATATTAAAAATCGTCAAAGATATAGACCATCAAACTTCGAGAGTGGGGGGTCGCGACGTCACTCGTGAGTAAAAATCGTACTCACAAGTGACGTCACACGAAACTTCGAAGCGCTGTATCTTCGTCATTTTTTGTTTGTGAAACAAAAGAAAAAATACGTGTACAATATTTTTTGGCAATCTAACTAACGGGATACTTAGTTTTTTTTAGGATTGTACCCTATTACCTACTCGTACCTCGTAGCTATTTGAACACGAGTCGAAATAACTAAGATGAAATGCCTCTTTGCCTGGCATTTTTTTTTTTTGAAAACTTCTTTCAAATACTCATATGAAACTGAAATGTACTTACCGAAATAACTGCAATTACTTAAAGGCTTTAGTTACCAGTATATAGCATGTAGTAAAGTTTAGTAGCCGATAACCGTTCGGGTAGACGGATCCGGGAGTGGTGAACGTAGTGTTGGGACGCCCTGAGGCTAGAAAGGAGTGCCGATTTATGAAAGCTGGTGACGGTTGGAAAAGACGAGGTTTGGGCTTATCCTGGGAGATGCCTATGTCCAACAGTGGACAAGTAATATGGGCTGAAATGATGAAAGTTTTATAGGGACATAACACAGCCACAAATTTTGATACCCATGTTTAACAAATACCTTTAGGAATATGTAGGGATACTGTTGACCTGTTTTTTGATCAAATTATGTACTTAGCCTAACATAACACAGTCCGTTCGTGCCTTCGTTTGTAATTTACGTGTTTTGGTTCATCATCTCTATTTAATTATGGAAGGTTTATTAGATTTCAAACATTGTCTATTCAGAGGGAGTGCGCCTGGAATCTAGGTTACATTTTGTGGTACATCACTGTAATGACTGAGTGTGAAACGAAATAGAAGTTACCTGAACAATTACTTTTATTTGTTAGAAAGTTTTTGACGTGACAACGTCTTATAATTCGATGAAGCCGGCTGCACGCCCGCAAAACATGACGTCATGTGCCGTTAACGCCGTTACCTCGCCGCCGGCGTTACCTCGCTCTAAGGCGTAGTTGAAGTTGTCACGTTCAACGTCAGTAACCCGACTTTAAAGACAACCATTTTTTTTTGTTTTACTGCTGTCTAGTAATTAATTAAATCGTTTTTCACCTTCACCGTTAAATCCAGTGGTGATGGCAAAGCTTGTACATTTGTACATGGATTTTGAAATTGGAACACAATAATTAGATTAAAGGCTAGAATAAGGTTTATTTATACCTTAGTTACGGCTGGTCTAGTCGGGAGAACGGCGACTGCCGATCCGGAGACCCCGGGTTCAAACCCCACACGCACCACTGTCTTTTCGAAGTCATGTGCGTAATGCCGCTAACTTAAAACGGTGAAGGAAAACATCGTGAGGAAACCGACATGTACCTAGAATCTTTCGAAGTCATGTGTCTTCCACCAACCCGCACTGGGCCAGCGTGGTGGATTATGGCCTTAACTCTCTCCTTGCGAGAGAAGGCCCTGAGTCCCAGCAGTGGGAACGTTTAGTGGGCTGTTGATGATGTTGATACCTTATACCATAAGCTAATTTTTATCACGGAGATATAACGGAAATGGGAACTGTGCGAGTAAAACCACGGAGAGCAGCTAGTTTCAAATAAATCTTATCTTAGAACATAGCTGCGGTCCGCGGTGCTTAACCGTGTCGGAAGACGGCCTTGGGGTCGACTGTGTGATGATGATGATGTTATACTTATGTATCTTTTGTTAACATGATGTAGTATCCTACACTAATATTATAAAGCTGAAAAGTTTGTTTGAACGCGATGATTTCGGGAACTACTGGTCCGAATTGAAAGATTATTTTTCTGTTCGATACGTCTATTTATCGAAGAAAGCTATATAACATTACGCTACTATCAAGGAGCGTGAATGAAAAATGTACAAAAATGGGACATCAAGATATTCCTATTTGAGAGCTTTCATTCCGTGCGCTGAAGTCCGTGACAGCGTGTGTGTGTCTTTCTTTTAAGGTTGCGTCGTTGTAACCTTTTTTATTCTATTCAAATCGCGGATAAACAACGTGTTGCGTAATTTTTATATATTAAGATATCCGAGCGAAGCCGGAACGGGTCGCTAGTAAACTTCTTTTTTTTATAGTATAAGTGACGAGCAGCTTAGTGACACGCAGCTATTGGAACATACAGAGTTCAAATCATTACCTGCATTACATTGCTCTCGTCACACACACATATATATATATAATGTTAATAGTTATAAAGACAATCAAGTAACCTATTTACTACGTATATTCATAGACAACGGGTTGCATGTGTGAGTTCGCAGCTGTTACACATGTCCACATGTGTACGTGTGAACACATGGTCTGCGTGAGTCACCGCAGGCTGCGCCGGAGTGGAACTGATGTTGCGCGCGCGCACCTAACGTTGCATTGTGCTGCGCATCGATATCACTTTGATTATACCTCTATATTGCTGTGGCTTTGTGTTTCCGGTTTTACGAGTGTTTGGTATCAACTATCAACCTATTGATACCTTTGAAGGATAGACTATTCTAGTTGAGAGTGAATTGGTTTCTTTCTAGGCTATCACGCTCCGTCGTAGACCGCATCGTCGCTTAACATCAGGCGAGATACATACTTATGATACAGAAAAGTCCAGGCATAGAACACATTACACGAGTATTTCTCCGACGTGCAAATCGAACCTTCTGATCTGCAGGCAGACTGACTACCAACTGAGCCGCAAGGCCAGTTCACATTAGCCTGTAGGTATTCTTTGTAAACATAACAAAAGTGGGTTAGTATAATTTAATTTCGAAGGTTTACTTACAGACCGTATCGTTTTGTTGTTAAGATAAGATCTTAATTTCAAATTAAATCTGCGATCCGTGGCAAAATCAGCCTACGGTCAGTTTGTTAATTTGATCCACTTCTTAAACTTACTCCAGATTTCGTTGCTGGCTGCCGTTTGGCTTTCTAAATTAGTTGTATTTGTAGGGGTTATTGTAGTGTTTTTCTCGCCTGTACAATCCCATCGCCAAAAAGGTATATAAAGGGGTTTGTAATCAAACACATAGTTTTTAATGGGCATTTAATGAAATCCGCATGAATGTTCAGCTTTAGATATGCCCCGACTTAACGTTTTAAGGAGGTGGAAGAATATTAATGACAAGAACTTTCGTATTCCTGAAATGTAATTTAGTTAAAAAATACACGATTTTGTTGCTTTTGGGGATATTTCTACATGTATAATTAGGTAATAAGCAAAGCCTGGAGCAAAGCTTGGCCATTGCCATTCAGCGTGGGAACGCGGCGAGCATCATGGGCACTTTTGCGCCGGGAGCAGTTAGAGGTGGGTTATTCGGAGATTAGTTTTTTAATTATTATTTTAGTTAATATGTAATTTAAGATCTAGGCAGTATTCTATTAGAATGGCGTATTTTGACCCAGTCCGATACCCTATTATCCACCAATCCACAATTAGCTAATAATACATCATTTTATGTTTTGAATATTTTAGGTGTTAAAAATTTGCAAAAATCCACTCGAAACTTGTTTTAAAATGTCATTCATCGCAACAACAAAATTCTTGAGTATTATTCTTGTTCCCTGTCTCGAATAATTAAGGTCAAAGAGCTCTCAATATGTTGACGCACTCTCTTGTAATATTGATCGCATTAGGAGTGAAACATAACTTTCGTGAGGAAGTGGATATTGTATGTGTAATTGTTTGAACACAACCTTCAAGTCTAGTCGGAATAAAAAACCCACGTGATATCAAAGGCTAATTACTAAAGGGTAATTTATCTGATTTCTAAATATCGACACAATGCTTGTTGTTAACTGTTATATAATTCAACCAAGATTATCTAAACATCAAAATATTATCACTTATAATATCAATACGATAAGTAGAATTATACATACCTACTGCTGAAAACATTGATGAAAAAATGAAGATGATTTGGTGTAAGTACCTATTCTTTTTATTTTTTATGAGCTTGTTTTATTTTGGTTACAAAGTAAGCAAGTAATTTATTAAGTCCTTAAGGCTGTGCTATGAAGTTTCCACGCAAGAGCTCGGTATCGTCTTACCTCGTCAATGCATAAAAAAGTTGCAACAAATTTAAAGACGTGCCCAAACTTGAGAGGCAGCAAAAAAGGGGTTCAAGGCACCGGAAGCCTCTGGCAGAAACGGGTTTCGTGTCAGGTGATGTTGCTCGTTACAATGCCAATTAAAGTTGTAGCCAAAATTTTTATGGACCCCACAGTTTTCTTTTGGGCGTCGCAGTTTTATGGAACAACTCTTGGTTTACAATGTTTGAGATTTTTAGAGGTGTATGTTCAGAACATACATTCATATCACAATGGCCACAGAATTCAAGAAATTCATAGAAAAATCTAAAACAATTTCACAAAATGTTATATCCAATCACAAATCGGTAATGGATTTACTCCATTACCGACGACACATAAATGATTTTGAAGACAGATCACTGGACTCGGCTTTTACAATTATTCATTTAAAGTTTTTAAGTTTTGTTTGCAAAGTCTATAAACAATTAACAAAACAAACAAGACTTTCTCCACACGTTGTACGGTATCGATTGCACGATTTTCAGGCATTGTTATCTGCATATCACGTGAGGAGTTTTCTTTAGTGGCCACCCCCTTTGCCCCTCGGAAGGCTGATAAACCTGCACAGTGATCGCCGCCTGCGCCTGCGCAACGCCACCTCAGTCGACTCACGGACGCGGCGCGGCACGGACGTCTCGTTGCCCTTTGTCCCGGATTACAATAAAAAATCTATGTGATGTGACAACCGTGAATACAGTGAATCAAAGGATTACAGTTCCGTCCAGCGTGATTGGAAGTGCTATTTCATCTATCGCCGATCGGACCGATACCGTTGTGTCTCGCTCCGGTGATTCGGATAATAACCAGTGGATCTACAGTGTTATAGTGGCTTTACTAAGATTTAATACCGTGGAAAGGTCACTTACCTTGATCGTATGAAACAATGCTATTTCGAAATTTCTTTCGCTCTATTGTTCTCAAATCTCTTGGTCAGCTTTCAATTTCGCTTCGAAAACTAGTCGTTTCGGTTTCATTTTTCTTGTCGCCAAAACTAGTTTTCGGTCTAGTTTGGGTCTGCTGAGTCATTTCTTTTACAGAGATTCGTCGTGGTCGACGTTAACGGTTCGATTTTTAATTAAGTTTTTGTCGCTGTACTGTCGGGTGAGTAAGACGGGGTACAGCTAATGATTTCGGCTTATCTGCTGATACGGCAATGATAAAGTTGATAGCTACAGGAAGGCCAAACTTGTTTATAGTATTAACAGCTTTATAAATGTGTGCCGTATTGTCGATAGTCGGTAAAACTGGTTGATGATGACCTTAGTTGCCTACCACAGCAATCAATACTTGACCAGTAGGATGTTGGTTAAGGTTATTTACCTTTCTAGTGTTGACTTTGGTTCGCCTTTTTGTGTTTTCAGCTTGTTTGCTGATGTTTGTACAGCAAATGTTATATTCTATGTCAAAAAAGAAATTATCAAGTTAAAAACTACCCTTATTTATGTAGTTTACTTTTAAAATAACTCATTTTTTGTTTGGATTTGTACTCTGCTCAGCGACATTTGTATGTTTTCGGAAAAAATAAGATAACGTAATGACGTTTAAGCTGCCAATAACAAAAAACAACACAAATATACTAAAAGTAATTCACAAAATTTACGACAGAATGATCATTTCAGTTGTGTACAATTAAAAATTTAATGAACCGACCATATCAGCACATTCGAAATCCAATATTGAATCAATAATATGCAACAATGACCTCTCACTGCCCGACAACAAAAGAAAATATACCTTGTAAAGAACGAGTCGCGAAACGCGAATCGACACTTGTGCCATTACCGCCACGCTTGATGGAACAGTCGGCTGTCGGACGGTTAACTTGGGCGTTTTGTTTCAAGTGAAATCTCCACAATCGAAAACCAAAATCCAATCAATAATATGCAACAATGACCTCTCACTGGCCGACAACAAAAGAAAATATTCCTTGCAAAGAACGAGTCGCGAATCGCGAATCGACACTGTGTGCCATTACCGCCACGCTTGATGGAACAGTCGGCCGTCGGACAGTTAACTTGGGCGTTTTGTTTCGAGTGAAACGAGCCGACCAACTGGACCTTGATATCCGGAGTTGCGACACGATTGTTCTGTTCTGCCTCCGGTGCCGATGCGGGTGCAAGTATTAAAACTCTCGATTTGGGTGGGAATTCGCTGTAACTTCGCTCCGAATCATAGAGAGGATACCAACCTTAGATAGAGAATAAGTAAATAGATCAGTTTTTTACTTTGTACCAAACGTAAGCAGATGAGGTGTATGTTAGCTATGGCAACATAGTGATGTGCCGCGTCAAAATTATGACACTTCCGCAAGAGCGACATGATAAGAGCGACAAGACAAGAGCGATCAAACCCGTGCTTTCGGTGTAAAGCGTTTGTTCTAACTCTATACGTTGTATATGTAAACTCTTTGACAGCAACAGATACAAAATCCAACACATTTCAGGGAATTATAACCATATAACTATCGTCTATCTCTCCTTCCTCCTTCTCCTTCTTTCTTGGCTCCTTGGCTATCTCTGATCGCAACAAAACTAAACCCAAACTAAAAGTAGGCACTGTTGTAATCCAGCATTTACGTTTATGCATTTCTCACGAAATTACATACAAAATTTAATTTGTTTTAGCGTTACGTGGGAAACCAATAGTAATCAAGCAGGAGTAGATAGTGGTTAAAAGAATTTAAAATTTTCGGTATATCGTATTCAAAATAGAATAGACTAGCTACAATATTTTGTTAAGTTGTATCAACCTCGTAATCACGACAGTTTGTGTTTTGTTAACTGAAAGTATTCTATAGACACAAATTTCCGTCTTCATATAAAAATGTGCAAACCATAATGTTTGTTTTCCGTGTTTAGAATGTAACATCTCGTCTCCAACCGCATGCAATGTCTTTCAACTTTGATAGCGGTAATTCTGTCTTGTAACGTACAATGCAAAAACTTCGCGTAATCATTTCAAGAAAAAGGTGCTAATTGTACGTGTTCGATAGATCTATCATCCTTTGTTGACAGTGCTGATTCACACATTATGTTTTTTAGGGTTCCGTACATCAAAAGGAAAAACGGAAACTTTTATGGGAGAACACTTTGTTGTCCGTCTGTCAAGACCAATTTTCTCAGGAACGCGTGGAGGTCTCAAGCTGAATACCAAACATTCATATCAAATACTTGGGTTTTACTATCTCTTTAGGCTGTGGAACAATGAAAATTCTAAGCCAATGTAATCAAAAGATACCATTTATGCCGTTTATACTGCACATTTTCGACACTCACAAGGGAATCAAAACATACAGAAATTTGTTACGAAGCTAGGTCTATGACAGACGAAAGAAAGATTGCGAAAAGCAAAGTTTTTAGTTACTTCATAAAATTTAATAGATTTAACAATGTTGGACATAAAAATACCATAGCATATACTTAAATATGTACAGGTTCGTACGGAACGTTTGGTTCGCGAGTCCGACTCGCACTTGGCCGTTTTTTTTTTCGTCAAGTTACCGCTAGAAGTGGTTCCGTTCTAAAAATGTAGCGTCGCGCAAACGCATCAGTCACGATTCCCCCATTCGTGAAATTGTAGCATCAGCCTACATACGGCCACCTGCTCTCTAGGCTAACTCCGAAACTATTACTCGCTTCGCTAGTTTCTCCGCAACTTCGTCTAATGGCTCTTTAATGGTTTCTTTTCTTCTGACGTCGCCGTAGGTATTGTATTCATACGGTTGTATTGTAACTTTACGTTGGATGTTACGGATTAATGCAAAATAGTAGGTACCTTATGTTTTCGAGTTAAAAGTTGCTTTAAGTATTATTATTATTTTTTTTATTAAATAAAGAGTGACGAGACGAGCAGGACATGTGCCTGATGGTAAGCAACATGCCTGCCACATAACAGCACAGTGACACGCAGCTATTGGAACATGGAGAGCCCAAATCATTACCTAGCACTGCACTGCGCTCGTCACCCATAGATCTAAGTTGTTATATCTCTAAGCCCTGTAATTTCTCTGGAAACATTGCCCTTCAAACCGGAACACAGTAATGTTTGCACATTACTGCTTGGCGGTAGAAGTATATCATTAAGTGAAATCTTGGATACAAACGTAGGGACAAGTTAAATTAAAAAGTGCAGTTTTAGAAGACACACAGTTTGGACAGCATACAATCTTTAAAAAAGATATAATATTTATGTCATGAAATATATTATCTTATGATACATATATGGCATTATATGGGTATTTAATTACTTTCTTGATTTTTAAAACAGTGTTAAAATATAGTTGTTCATCGGATTTAAAAAACCTTTATTTGCTTATAATTTGACTTTGACCCAAACGAAAACCTTATTAACCATTGCCATTTAAGAATATGGCGAATGAGGAACACATGCTCCACTTTGCAATGTTTTAAATGTATTTCCTAACCATAGTTATTATTTACCGCTTACTGCTATTCACTTAATCCACAAATTATCAAGGTTAATTTTTTGTTTGTTTGTTCTTAATTTTTTTTATCAAAACCTTCCTCTCTCTGCGTCATGTCAACCTCAATGTTACTTTTAATTACTTTGGTTGTTTGTCCTATGACGACAACTAGCGGCCTGTTTCAGAGGCCTCCGCTTGCTTTGTGTACCTCAGGGCGAGCCACTTACCGAACATGAAATAAATAAACGTTCAGTTACTTATTTATTTATATGCTTTGGATTTGTAATTTTATTAATTACTACCTTTGCGATACCATCTTTGTTTGTGTTTTTTTATTTATTCTTAATGCGAAAGTTTGGCTGTTTATTGATTAGTCACGTTGAGATTTTGAACATACATAGTTAGATTCCAGGGGTCTATAGTCGCCTGTAGTAGAATATAGTCGAATACAGACTACTTGTTGTCACAGGAAAATTACTAAAACGCTACGCGTATGAAACGCGCTGCTAATATTAAATATGTACAAATAAAAATGAATATTAGAATCAAAGCCCTATCCCAAAGACAAATCATTACACACTTAAACGTTTTGTTTGTTTTTTGTAAAAGCACGTCCATAACGGGTGCGGCACTGTTACAAAGCTATTCACCTACATTGTTGTAGATAATGTTGACGTCAGTGTCTCTATCTTCGTTTCTATTAAATAACATGGTAATGGACATTGTTATTGAAAAGAGCCACATATGATAAGAGTGTCACTGCGGGACAAAATCGTAACGAAGTGATCAGGGGTAGTGATTCTAAACGCAATCAGAAAATGACGGAATAACAATCCATGTCTCTGTCATTTTAAACACATAAGACAAAGACCGAGAGATGAGATTCCTTTTCGGATCTATCCGACTGGTTTCAGAATCGCTAGGCAGAACCAGAACTGAGGTAGTCGACATAGCACCAAGAATTAAGCAAGGTGATGTGGCTTAGGGCCGGCTATTCTGCCAGAACCGATAACCGTTGGGGTAGACGTTATTGAGTGGAGACCGCGGCCAGGTAGGCGCAAAGTGGTTACACCCTGTGTCTAGGGGTAGAGTAACAATCTGGGTAAAGTGACGGGAAACAGTGGAAAACAGGAGCTCTCATATCGAGCTCGGTGCCATAAGTAAGTTATATAAGCGAGGCGTATGTCTAGCGGGGGCGATGAAGGGCTTGTGATGTTGTCTTATGTTAAATATTCTAAAAACTATGTAAATAGTGAATCCATACATAGCTGAGTTTGTTCGGTTTGTTTGTACATCAAATGTAGTTGGAAGTAAATATAAGGTCCTACGTACATGACAGGTCAAGATAAAATTAAATGTGAAAAATCCACCTCTCTATTCAACTGGTAGACAACGTAAACGAACTTTGCGGAATTTGTTGGATATGTTACCATAAAATTGTAATAATCGTTAGTTTATTACAAAACGCGTGAGATTATAGTAGTAGGTAGTAGTAGATTAGGTTTTTACAATATACAATTTAACGGAGAGATGTCATACCTTAAAATTTTATTGCATTCCATGCAAAACACTATCTGGCCTTAAACTATTGCTTAGTTTTGTTTACTATATTGCTTAGTGCTTGAACTATGAAAGCCTGATAGCTGATATACTTGTAACGCAATTAAATAAATTACGTGCATTACAAACATATGTTTACATCATACAACTATTTACACATAAGTTATTCCTGGTTGGGAATCTAACCCACGACCCCCGTGACTCACTACCAACTAAGCCAACCAGCCCAACCGATATCAAAAAGGACATGTTAAATACTTTCCCAAATGATAACAGCTCACATCGAGTAACCTCAGTAAAAGTACTCATATATCCCGCGAAGTATGACATCATACGCAGACACGTACCTGTCGCGCTATCGCTATCGTTCGCTCTAGATAGCGATAAGGATACCTTAGCTCAGATAACGACAAGTGTAGACTAGCCCTGTTCACGGAGCGCCGGCGAAATGGCACGGCCTATGTATATATATATAATATCTACATTCTACACACTTTTTACTTAGCCATTCACGTGTCGTGTCATACTGCTAAATTGTGATAGGTCAAAAATATACCATTCTAATTAGTCTGGCTGGTTATGGAAATATATGGGATATACATAATATGTAATTTTTGTGTTTTTTCAAATTATTAAATATTCTGCATTTGCTGCTTTTCAGCCCTCTGCTCTAGTGTAAGCTATATTTTGTGTATCCTTATAGCTTACTAGCAGCGCCCCGCTGTTTTACCCGCGTAGTTCCCGTTGTTTTATCGAGATAAAGTCTATGTGTTCTTCCAGACTATAATCCAACTGTGTTCCAAATTTCAGCCCGATCCGTTCATACGTTAGGACGTGATTGAGCAACAAACATCCAAATATCCAAACATCCATACATTGCCATTAATAATATTAGTGGGATAGTAGGAAGTAGGATTTTTCTTGTTCTTTCATTCATAAGCTTGTCAATCCCCGCGTCTACTATAGAATTTTCTTTCACGTTATCCAAATTCACAGAGTTTATAATGAGTGTATAGATGTATAGTGTAATAAACATGAGTTTAGCATCACATTTCCATGTCTTTAGTACGCAAACTGAAATGTTTTAACAAGTTAGGCGGCCGACTAGCAGAGTTACGACAGTTGGTAGTTAAAAAGCAGGTATTGTACACGTCCCGCGCCGATGCTCTGTCACCGCTACATCGGCGTGTCGGTAACGCGACTCGATAAGTTTAGTCCCTATCAAAAAGTGTTTAACAGCCGACTAAAGAAGTATTAAATATTAGACTCGTGTGTGAGTATAATTCATGATATTTAGTACGATATGTTTAACAAGTTAAGCGGCCGACTAACAAAGTTAGGACAGTTGGCGGTAACGTCCCCCTAACTAGCCCAATTCCACCCAGCAGATGCATGAAATTAACAAAACTTGCATAAGTCACGCGGCAGCCTGTGTGAGTGCATGGTAATTGAGTTGCATAAACTTATGAGTCAAGTTATTATCTTACCTGAACTGACGGCAGTGCTCACTTAACTCGAAATGTATGGGCTTTGTTTGTTTTGCGATTGCCTTAACGTCGTTACGTTTTCATTCTAGACCCTTATTTTCCAATAAACAAAACACAAATATGTTAAGTACAACTTGATCTACGATTCTTCTTTTTTTTATAAATATTTTGGTATTTGAGCGCCATCTCGCCTGATGTATTTATTACAATACGATAACATTCCATCTGTAGTAAACGAGTAATGGTTGTTTCTAAAAAGCCTTAATATAGTTTTTAATTCATTTACCTATTCTTCCTTAATCTTTGCACACTGGTCAACAGGCTTATCTATCGTGCGTAAATCATTCGTACAATATCCAAACTAATTAGGTACAAACAAAAAAAAAGATATCTGTGTAATCAGTACTAGAATTGCCTTGAACGGTATAAATTATAGAAAACGTGACTGCAATACAAGTCCGCTACTGAGATTGGGTTACCGAGTATTGATTGGCGATCTGCGTGAAATGAAAAATGATCGTCACAATGGTAAGCCGCAAAACAATGAGACTACAAAAACATTAGGTGAAGTTAATTAACAAATTGACCTTATATTCTGATAGCTGGCATCAAATTTTGGGTAGGTATTTCAGCTAAGCTGAAAACTTGTGGCATAATTCTCCTATTGGACTGGCCTCGTGGCTTAGTTGGTAGTAGCTCTGCCTGCGAAGCCGAGGGTCGTGAGTTCGATTCCCACCTAGTGCAAATATTTGTGTGATTAATTCAAATATTTGCACTGTGTCTGGGTGTATCGGGGTATAATAATAGGAGAGCTATAAATATATATTATATATAAATGTATATGTAAATATATATATAAATATATAAATGTATATGTCAAGTTTTCAGCTTGCCTCAAAATTTGCTTCCATCTCTAGGAATAAAATATTAGACAGATAGAATCAAAACTTCGATAGTATTATACCTTATTCGTGATAAATAACGTTGTTTAGTTAAACGATGTTTAGTGTGTCTGATAGACATAAATCGGATTTAATTCTCGAAACGTTCAGTCAACGATATTAATTCGCTAAATAGTCGCCAGAAGCGTCGTAAACTAGTCGACCTAACTTGTATAAGTTGCTTCTATATGATGATCGATACCATATATGAATGTATACCATGATCAATGCCATATAATAAGCATTGATATAATGGTCAATGCCATTGTACATTGATATGACCAATGTCATATTAGATATCATAAATGATCTTCATCCGTTTTTGGATTGTGTGGAGTGCTTGGTGTAAGTAGGTTAGGTATGTAGTGTATTTTTTTTGGTAATAAAAGTATTGATATATAATTGTAAATGTATTATACTTAGCTACTGGTGATACATAGCATACAAACACCCAGTAGGTCGATACAGTTAAGTGGATATAACCAATGAACATACTCGTGTAGGCATTGGTCTTCATAAAATATGTAAGTTTAAATTAAAAAATATTTCGACTTTTCATGCTACAATCATAATTTGTTGAACTTCGCTTATTTTTTTTTTCATTTGTAAATTACGTTTTGTGGCTACAATATTACTTTGAATCCTCATTTCGCCCTTTTCTGTAAACAAAATTGTGTTATAATTACTGTGACAACAGTAAAGAGTGACCGTAATTAACTTCGTTACGTACAGATAACTTAAAGTTTTTGCAGTGCATTTTTAATGTAAATAAATAAAACATTACAAACTAGTGTATCTCGCCTAGTTATCCGTGCTGAGGTCGCGGCGACCTCGCTCACGAGCTCACGACAGGGTCGGGTGGGCAATTGCTAAAGTTATCGTTGTACCGGCTTGATTGATTTGCCTTTACATATTATCTGTTATATTATTTCTTTAATACTGCGAGATGATGTTTAACTCAGGTAAAATCTCAATCGTAATGGTTTATTAACTTTTTTTGTGGTTTATGTTCGATTCTATTTGTTTTATTTTTGTCAGTGTACCCAGCTGGCGTTCTTTGAGTCTAATAGTCAGTTCGTCTTCTAATGTTGAGTATTTTTTAGCAGTATTGCAAGGAATAAGAAGCAATTTCATGCCTTGCTTTTGGTGATTATGGCAGTTGGTCTCAAATGGCCTGCTGCATCACCTACTGAACTTTGCGTTAAGGCACAGGGCCCTAGTAATGTGAACTTATAATCTAAATATACTTTTACAAAAGAGCACACCGGGGCGTCTACCGCCTAACGAAAAACGCTTTGATGCTTTGACGCTTTGACATTTCTGTCTCTTTTCTTCTCGCTTGAAATGAAAGAGACGGCAATGTCAAAGCGTCAAAGCGTTTTTCGTTAGGCGGTAGAGGCGCCGTAGTACTTTCATACCCAGACTTAATATCTTATACATATGCCCACTTTTCATGTCATAATCATCTTATCTACGTACATATTAATGTTCTGCTATTTCTTTGTAGTAAAGCCCCGTATACATTTACTAGAGTAGGGATCATTTAACTCTATTTTTAATATTCTTAATATCTACGTGTTTAATGTCAATTTTGTTTTGTAGGGTCGTCATATGCTATTATTCTTGGGTTCGGTGTAAATTTGTTCTCAAAGTCTCTAGTTAAAAGAGTATTATGCATATGTGGTTTATTTATATGCATATCTGTTGTCATCTTTTACTGTACTTATTTTATACTTATAATTGTTATCTCCAAGTGTGTCTCAATTAGCTCCGCCGTTAAACGTGTCGGAAACGAGATTCAGTACAGTATTTTATATTCCGCAAACGTCTGTCGTACAAATTAAACAAAGGCAAAGCTCGGGTGTTGGAACAGGTTGTTCTCGAGTTCTCGACGCTCTTGTGCCAGGTCTGTGTTTAAACATTTATTGCTTGCGTTAGCGCACCTCGTGCCGATTCATCGGTTTCCGAGTACCGATTCAATGGAATAGTTGTTCGATTTTGTGTGTGTGAAATGTGTCTTTTACGGGAATGGTGACTTTTGTTGCCTTTAGTTATTTTGAAAAGGACTGGTTTTAAATATGCATTACCTATTTGAAGTCTGTTTAAATCTAATTTGGAGATTGTAGTGTAGTTTAGGGCAGCTACTCTACAATATAAATATTGGTGGACAATTCACACACAACACCATCTCACCCCAAACTAAGCAAAGCTTGTTTATAAATTGATTATTATATAGTGACGAAACTCGGCTTGAAGTTGGACACTAAAAGGCTTGAACTCGGTCTTGAAATGATCTATATTTTTAATAGTACTTTCTTAATTATATTTCCTATTTTATTTCAATTTCATTTGTTTCCATGTTTGCTCACGGCAAAGGCAATACGCACAGGCAGCCAACATTACAGTTCGAACTAAACATATGTTTTAGTATTATACTCCTATGTTTATTAATAAGTTAATATGTAAGTTCAGTGTTTATAATCCTTTCAAAGCAAAGAAACCAAAGTCACCTCTGCTTTAGCCTCGATGTGCGTGTTCAATAATAAAGTTAATCTTCTTTAAAGTTTAGCATACGAGCCTCATTGTACGGACCAAGGTAACACATTTTTTTTGTCTGTATGTACTTTCGTGATTTATGAGAAGCAATTTTGTATTATTACCGTTTTTTTAGTAACCTTAGTTCTGCTACGTACGTGGTTAACTTTTTTTTTGTTGGATGCTCATTTGTTCTGTGTTTGAGTATGTATAATGAACTATTTTATAAAATCACAAGCGGCCTGCCATAGCTTAGCCCGTAGTAAATTTGTATAATCATAAACATTTATTCATAACGCTAGTTATATGTCACAAAAATAAGAAATACAATTAAAACATTAGCCACTACAGAAACAAATAATTTTATGAACACAAAATAATTCTGGATTGGCAATAAAAGATAGGTACATATAGCCTACAGCACTCAGAGATCACGTACATATCCAACGAGGAAAGAAGTTTTGAAATCGGTCCAAGTTCCTGAGATTAGCGCGTTCAAACAAAAAACCTCTTCAGCGTTATAATATTAGTATAGAGATATATGACTCATTGAAAAAGTTATCTTTATGTCAAAACATATATATTGCAGTTTTATCGTTTCGTCATCTTTCACATTTATTCACAGCATTAATGATCCCACTACTAAAATTCATCTGCCACTTTCACTAAATAACAAATCTATAAGTATGTAGAACGTTTCAATATGAACACTTTAGTGTGATGGGTTAGAACGGGGTTCATTCACAGCCTTCTCTATCCCACTGCTGGGTGTATAGGCCACTCTATTATCTCTCATAGGACCGAGTCAGATCAAGTTTGCCAATCGAGTTCAGGTTCGACCCGCGATATTTACAATATCGTCGACGAACGGGGCTAGATTTGCGAATTACTGACTGTCCAGTAAATAACTGTCGCTTATCATCTATAAAATAAAAACTGACTAAAAAGCTATTACAAAACAAAAGGCCTGACATAGTTAATCTTAATTTTGCACACCACACTAACCATAACCTACATATTATACAGTATCCAAATAGGGACAATCCAGAATGGACTTTTATTCTGAGAGATTTATTGCATTTGAATGAGTATCCATCACAGCTTAGGAGCCAATCATTTAGTGTTCGCATGTGATACCTACGGCTATTAAGAACGAATTAGATATTTATTAGGATAAAGTTTGCATTCATTAGCTAGTTTTTTGACTAATTATGCACGTAACTGGCTAAGACGTTGTAAAATCTGGTTTTTGTAATGATTATTTTAAATTTATTGTTTGTGGCACTCAACTGTGCGCTATATAGTCTGAAAAAAATATCTATTTGTTAGTGATCTAATGGAGAATGCCAATTGACAAACGTAGTGTAGAATATCCAAACACTAGATGGGTTGACGATATACGGAATCTATCTGGTGGCGATTGTAAGCGTGTGACGTGTAATGGGGGAGACCTATGCACAGCAGTAGACGATTAAAGGTTAAAGGGAGGAGCATTTTCAAGGAAAAAATGTCGTTAATTCCTATATTTTACTAAAACTCGCAAAATTTTATATCTCTAGTAGTATAGCAACCAACGGATTTTTATCCTTAATCGCTTCTACTTTGTATGACTTTAGAATTTGCTTAGTATATGAGGAAAGAAAGAGGATAAAAAGCTAGCGTTACAATAAATAGAGATGTCATACAAACTTGTAAGAAATTACCTTTTTTTAGTTTTAACTTGGCAACCGATCGCTCTTCACTCGAGCTATATTTAATCGCCGTATATCTTTTCGAATCATATCGTCGCGATAAGAAGCGAGTGTTTATTGGAAACATTATCAACAATATTATCGTTTTATCATCGTGGCGAGGCTTAGCAGATAACTTTATAGCGTGTTGTATTGACACCGAGCAATACGTTGTTTCATTCATATACTAATCGTATTTATAGGTTGTAGGTTTTTTTTACTGTGATCCGCTTTACGCGAAAGACGCGTTCCGCCAAAAAATCGAACCATGTGACTTTCGCGGTTTACGATTAAATCAAATTATGATTAAGGATACAAATTAATTAAACCTTCCTTCCCTTATTACGCAGTTTTATTGTAAGAGGTTCATGTCTTCATTTTTCGTTACAACAAAAAATTTGACACGTAAAGAATAATGACACTGCAATTTATTACGTTTATTTCCATTCATATTTATGTTAGACATACCCTGGAACACATACAAACGCGTGTATTAGAAATCGCTTCAGTTTTGAGAACCTTCTCGTGAGGCTAACTAAATATATTTTTTTAACTTTCAATCGACTTTCAGTTCAACTTTACTGCCTACCAAATTCTGTGCTAAAACAGAATACGTACTGCCCTTAACTTACTAACTATTGTAACACACAAACGCGAAACATACCTGAAATCATTCGCTAACCACACATCGATAATGCCAACAATTGATTGTCACAACACACAATACCTAGTCAAAATCTGGCCTCTCGTTACCCCAATTCAGCTGTCTGTCTAGCTGAGAAAGTTTTCAGCCATTGTTGTAACGCCTTACGTGACCCAGACTGGGCATTGTGTTACCCGAGTGTATATGTACGTTGCTAACGAGGTCGGATTCGCCAAATTATTGCATGCTAAAAAGAGTACACCACTCAGTGTTGCTGATGTTGTACTACGCTTTTCAGTTTGAAAAGGGTATCTTGAAGCATCTCTCCGGGGTAGCAAAACGTAATCAATATCTCTGATGGTGCAGATGTATATAACCGAAGGCTGCTGCTTACCATCAAGCGGACTGTATGCTTATTGCTCACTCATCGTACACAAAATGGAGTCTTTGCATTTTTTTAACGCACCACGTAGGTTCGTATTTTACTATCAACTCTCGTGATGATAAGGGATTGAGTGATCGATCCTTTTTTTTAACTGTTATAGTTTTACTTCACTTGGTCGTCTGATGTTAAACGATGATGCGGTCTACGGAGCGTGCTTACCAGGAAAAAAACTGTTGACTCTCGACTTGAAGACACATCTGCTTCGATCTTTCACTTTTCGCTTCTCCCATTTCTCATAAGCACTTTTATACATCTTCTTAAGTTTCGTAGACGTATTTGAAGTGTTGTAAAATAGCGAGATCGTCAACTGGTGTAGAATTAATCGTCTCGCGGCTGGCGGTGGCAGTATACCGTTACCAGATACCGTTACAGATGCCAGCCCGTCTGCGGGATGCAATGGCATTCCGATACTGGCACCTCTTCGCCACAATTGGTAATTTGATAGTATTAAATTGTGTCTAAACAGATACTGTAGTAGATGTACTTTATTCAAACGAAAAGAAAGAATCTGAAATGTAGACTTTGGTAGTGACTTTGTTTTATGCTTTACAGACAATACGCACATAATTAACGTTGATGTTTGAATGTCTTCATTAGAAAGTACCCATGGTGTCTCAAATAGGTCAGAAATGTTTTCTTATATTATTAATTATTGGTCCATTTATTGAATATGTATTTATAGCGCGGTCTTACCCATTCCTGTATATTTTGAAAAGTAGTAGTAATACCTATAGTAGATAAATAGTATTTGCATCGACTTCACATAGATTATTCAATATAGATACTACATAATAAGTTATTTTCAAGAATCTTAAAGTGGTTCTTTTTATTAACCATTTCATCTCTTATTTTCATTTATTTGCTTGGTATTGAATTGGACTCAATTTTTAATCGTTAACACCATGAAACTTACAGACCTCTAAACGAGCATTATAAAAAGTAAATGTCACATCAATTCCGATGTTTGAGCTGCCACCTACAGTCGTTCTAATCTGATTTCGACGGCTTGTACGTCGAAATTTAACAACAGTATTTCGCATTCAAATATAATCATCGATAGTTGCGATTTATTGTCAGCTCCGAAGTCGTGCCTCGATCTAGCTCTGCCTCTCGACGTCGACTACCGTGCCACATTCGCCCACTGCCGCTCCGAAATCATTCCATTACGCTAGAGGCACCATTTACTACACGAAATATTTTTCTCTAATAACCAAATGCATAAATAACCCCACGCGCACCACTATCTTTTCGAATTCATGCGCGTAATGCCGCTAACTTAAAACGGTGAAGGAAAACATTCTAAGGAAACCGACATGTACCTTGAATTTTTCGAGGTCATCCACTGACCCAGTGCGGGTGCACCGGGCCAGCGTGGTGGACCATAGATTTGACTGTCTCATTGCGAGAGAAGACCCCGACTCCCAGCAGTGAAAACATTTAGTGGGCTGTTTTTGCAAAAACCAAATAATATACTTAAATTTCAGAATGTACATAAATCGCACACTGAACGCGAAACTAAACAATGTGGCTAGGTCAAGTAAATGTAGTGCTCCAATGAGACAGCGAAATGTGGGAGTAAACGAAAATATCAGCTGTGTACACAATCAATAAATTTATGTTGATGTTTCAAAAACCGTATGACCAAAATTTAAGAAAAATGTATTCAGCAAAAACTAAAACCACTATGATATAATCAATATAAAAAAATCAACTAATTTGTTTTGAGCTAGTTATCATCATCGTTGGCAGGCTTCTTTGTGCCACTGCTGTTTGGTCTTTATTATCATGTCATTTTCCTCGATCCTGTGCCTAGCGAGTCCACGTTCGAGCCGCGATAAAGATTATATCGTCTACCCATCTTGCAGATATAACACTCTTAAGTACCTACTAGAGAATACTCCGCGTACTAAACTTTCACATGTTATCACCGCGTTTATCAACGTGTCGCGTACTAGCTATAATTTGTATTATTTTCATCCTGAAACTTTATCGTCATTCGATTCGGAAATACAACATACGTAGAATATTCGAATAGCGAAAAAGTGATTGTCCTGATATAATCAAGTAAGCATGGTAACCGTAGCAGAGTGGGCGAATATTGCAACCTTTGCCTACAGCCAGCTACCCACCTGTGGGGCCGTTAATGCCCGTGGTCAAACTACTGTTGGGGCAAGTCGTACTAATGTCCCCCCGAACCGAGCTAACTTCGGAAATTACCGTCGAGAAGTTCTGATTGAAAATTAAGACTTACTTTTAGTTGAATCTGGAGAGTTTCGGAGTTTTTATAGCTATTGTAACTTTGGGAAATGTTTATAGGTTCGGTCGTTGAAGTGCTATTCTGGGGCTGCTTTAATAGTGATCATCTATCTATCTAATGCGTAGTCTGTCAAAATGGAAACAAATGAGTTTCATCTTTATTTCCTTTGTGTACCATTGGTACCGTTGGCATTGGTATACCAAGATTTAATGTTAATTACTAGCTATTTTTATAATAAAATAATTTTAAATTATATTTTTAATTGGACTTTAATTTACGTTTTTTAAATATTGGATAACATATTCTTAAATATCTATCGCACTTACAGACGTACGTTTAGTTAGGACATTCTTTGACTAAATACAAGAACTTACCGAATGAACTTACAGAATGGCCGAAAAATTAAAGTAATTTTAAATGTTTTACAAGCGCTGACTATACTAATTGTATTTATATCGAGTCATAATATGACGAGTTTCCATTTCTTTTTTAAATAAATCTTTTTCATAAAGGCAAAACTCATCATTGGTTTATTCAAAGAATTACCGCCTTTGTAGAGCCAAAAATCATATTTAATAATTAATGATATAAAGGAATGTAAAGTCGTAGATTGCGAACCTTGCCTTTTAAAATCTAGATCTCTCGAGAGTTTCTATTTGTGGCGATTAAGACATTCATTTTAATAACTGCTCTGTTATAAATCAAAAACTCAATCAAAACTCGTGACAGGAAGTCTTGTCAATAAAATCGAATGAATCAATTCGATTAAGCCTTTATTTGAGATCTGTCGAGCTTTCTCGATGACATTCAATTAACATTCACACTCGATTTGAAGCTATCTCTAAATGGATCGATTTTTATGAATAAAATTATATCGGAATGTGTATTGATTAGATGTTTTTTTTGTTATTCATTAAAAACTAAAACACATCCGTCTATATGTTTTCGGAGGACGGATTTGAATGGAATTAAATACGTAGTATACATTTTTATCGCATTAAAGTTGATCGTTTTTATGAGATTTATTATGAAATTGTTCCTTGGCGTGAATCGTACTTGGCGAATATAAATTGTCGTGAAAAACGTATTCGAATAACAGGCACAGCTTAAAGATTAAACGCATGCTTATATTTTATGCCGAGGGCTGGCAGCAAATGTTGAGTAGATATTTGAGGCAAGCTGGAAACTTATCACATCGCTCTCCTATTATACCCCAACACGGAGGTGCAGACCGGGGGGTCTACCGTCGAACGAAAAATGTCATCGCTTTGATGTTTCTCTCTCTTTTCGTTTCGCTTGAAATGATAGAGACAGGATTAGCAAAGCGATAGCCGATTTAGTTAGGCGGTAGTAGCGCTGGCTGACGAGTAGCGGGGCAAAATTAATCGCTCAGTTTAGATCGCCTGTCAGACAGAAAGGCCCACCAAACCTCAAGTAGGTACCTAACCAAAATTTGCCGGAATAGTAAGATTGGCGCTTGTAACGTATTTATTTACCACATACTGGTCTCGGTTCTTGTTTGTTTGTCAGCCGATCCGAAACGAGTCGTGTTATACGTGACAACGCGCCGTAGAACTAGATTGACAACCGGTCCAGAGTCTGCTTTCTATTTTATCCTCTCGACGGCGACGGCCCGATTTGGACAACGCTTCCTGGGTGTGCTTCGCGCGGGCAAACGATCGGTGTCGGCTACTGAACCACTCGCCTTGTTAAAATTTGGAGATATATTGTACGCGCGCTTTTTTACGAATTTTATTTTCATTTTTAGAAACAACTATTTGAAGTACTGGTTCTATTTCTGATGTTATCGACACAATTCATTGTGTATCGATCGTTTTTGTTTTATTGGTTGGTTTACACTTGAACGCCATCACGCGTTACGCCTAATCGATTTACTCTTTAATTCGAAGATAAATAATATTATATATATATATATATCAATATTGTATGCGGTGGGAAAAATACACTCAGGCAACGCATTCTAGAAGTTCTTATTACGAAAATGAGCTCCTCAACTTCAGAATTTCCTCAAGCATATCGACTCTTTTTCCATAAAATTCACATATCTTTTCTAGACTCCCTGAGAAATTTTATAAGTAGGTATTATTCTTGAATTTGTATCTAATGTTTTCTATTTCTAAGTTTTTCTTTGACTGATCAGGACATATCCGTCAAAAGTCTGTTCAAATGGAACCTCCATTTATCAGTGAACTTCGATCGTTGGTTTAAATTTTACAAGAGAGACGATGTCAACGATGATACGACAGCGAATGAGCTATAAACTGTTTTCTTATTCGATAAAACTTTGGCATATATCATTTAAAACCAGTTTTTAACTTATAAAACAACCATATATCACGAAAAGTGTCGTTAAAAACATAATTAAAATGATCGCTTCACCGACTTTCACGGTCCTACATCAACTAAACATTTTATATCGCCATAATATGTATATATGTGTAGATTATCATAAATTGATTTGCGATACTGATGAAGATTTGAACGACAAGTATTTACCAATTTAAATGTATTCCCATATTAGGGTATTTGCTACCACATGTTAGATTTAACATTCGATGACTCAGATAAGGTTGTACCACATAAATATGTGTTAAGTCTGGGCGTTTCCGTGTGTCATAAGTATATATGTATTTATACTAATAAATGCACAAAAAAATTAGAAAAGGATTATACCTTAACAGACTATTTTTCGGGATAAAAAATATTACAAGCTATTTTTCTTTATATTTTTGTTATAAAGGGATCTATGGTTACTGCCTCAAGCGGTCCCTACTAACTGCCTACCAAACATTTGTTAGTGCAGAAAACGAATAACCTAATCTTACTAACTATACCTCTACTTACGCACGTTACGTAAAGCAAACCTTAAAGTTTTTAAATATTTTACCTATTATTTGTATTAGATTTACAAGCCTCACCGGACGTATCTCAAACGCTTTCAAAGCGAACATAAATCGAGAAAATCGGGGCGGCCCCGTCTATGTATAAATTAGTTTTTTTTTTTTTTTTAAATAGCGCGAATACAATGAGTTGTGAGTTCACAATGACGTTTGCAAACCTCGCTAAGAACAACACCTTTATTCACGCTTCCATAAAAGAATTAATTAAGCTGTCGTAACTCTGATTTCTCAATAAAAATAATAATTAGGTCCTGGCGTCTATCGGCGTGATCATAAAATTCTTCGATCCAAACACGGGGGACCATAAAATAACTTTGGATCCTTTTACAGAGATTGAACGATTGAAGTTTTCCATTTGTTTAGTGATAGAGTATTTGATCAGTGAACCAATTACAGTTTTTGAAGAAACAGAAATGTTTAAAAGTAATTTGTGAAAGATATAAGAACATAGTACGCCTCGAAAATGTACTCTAAAGTGATCGTAGAAAGATATAAAATCGTTGTTATCTCACCTCGATAGTTCTCATCAACGAAGCCACGTGGGCATAATCTAATTTATTCCGTTGGATTATTTTGTAAATCGTTTTTTTAGGGTTCCGTAAAACGTAAAAACGGAACCCTTATAGATTCGTCATGTCTGTCTGTCTGTCCGTCCGTATGTCACAGCCACTTTTTGCCGAAACTATGAGAACTACACTGTTGAAACTTGGTAAGTAGATGTATTCTGTGAACCGCATTAAGATTTTTACAAAAGTTTAAAAAAAAAAAAAAAATTAGGAGTGCCCCCCATACTGAGAACTGAAGCTCAAAAATGTTTTTTTCATCAAACCTACACGTGTGGGGTGTCTATCGATAGGTCTTAAAAAATGATGTTGAGGTTTTTAATATAATTTTTGTCTACACTGAATAACTTGCGCGAGAGACGCTTCCAAAGTGGTAAAATGTGTGTCCCCCCCCCTCTAACTTCTAAAATAAAAGAATGAAAAAACTAAAAAAAATATATGATGTACATTACCATGAAAACTACCAACGAAAATTAGTTTGAACTCGATCTGATGAGTAGTTTTTTTTTAGTACGTCATAAATACACTATTATTAAAACTTCGATCAAAGTTACAACGAACTACAAGAACTATGTGTACTATGTATATTATGTTACTTGCTGGAACGGAACCCTTCATGGGCGAGTCCAACTCGCACTTGGCTACTTTATTATATTCAGGTTCATTTCTATCAATCGACGTATTTACATAATCAAACGCCGATGACAAATCTCTACAAACATGAAACACTACTTCTGAGAATATACTTCATTCAATATGACTGTGTCACGAAACATCTAGCTTGAAGTATACGTAATTTGAACTTTACGCAAATGGAATAAGAGTGAATTTTGATACTTCTTTTGCAAATACCTTTATCGCCTACGATTTTTTGCAGAAACTTTGGTACGACTGTACCGCATTCAAAACGAGATTCTATGTCTTCTGCTAGAAAGCTCAATCTTCTTTCTTGTATAATTTTTTAAGCGGATATTATTTCATCTGATAAAAGAATAATGCTGTTAAAAGATCTACTTACCTTCAAGTTCAAGGAACGAAGTGAAGTAAGATTGTTTTTGCAAAAAAAAAATTAACTGTCGAGAAAAAGTATGAAACAGGAAATTCATAATTTTCCGTGCGCAAGGATAATAATCGTTCGTTTTCCGCCTCAGTCACGTTTTCCTGCACTCGGCATTTTTATTAATGATAACTTTTTCTAGCATAATACAAACGTAGTACCCGAGTAACATGGCTCTGAATATTATTACATTCTAAATTTACTAAAATGTGTGACGCAACCACGTAAGTTCTCATAATACATTTCCATCGATCGGCTGTTTTTAGTTGATTTCGTGGTAGTCATTAAATAAAAAACAACAACATAATTTGTTGTTTTTTTTAGTTAGTAGATAAATAAATAAATAAAAGTAAATATAAATATATTTTATATGTACGTATTTTTTCTTCTGTTTCGCTAACAAAAAAATTAAGATACATATAGTGCTTAAAAGTTTCGGGTGACTTCACGATATTTAACACAGAATGTATGTTCACAATAAGCGGTTTTTTCAAAAAATGCTGTATTAAAAAAAAAATGAAATTATGATAGGTTTTAGTTTTTTCACTCCGGACGAAGACGGAGCGGATCGCTAGTCGCCCGCGAAGAAATCCAGCGAAGTAGTCCGTTTAAAGTTAAAGTAATGATCGCGGAAAACTCACGAAAGAGCCGGCATTAGTTTAATGGCGAGCGAATCGCCACTTCGCTGCGACAAGCCTGCGAGTCGTAAAGTGTAGAACAGAGAGGATTAGAGACAAAGAAATCTTAAAACGAAATACAGGAAGAGGAACGGTGTAGTTATTTTACTTGAGTGAAAGTCGCAAAGTCTTTATGGAAAAAATGTTGATAATTTTTTGCAAATTAAAATCTGTAGGGCTAAGTCGATAATATGGAAAAACAGTACGGATAAATCACCTGTGTTTCTTAATGCTAAATGAATATACTTAAAAGCTATAGTAGATGTAATGGATGTTATCTTAAATTGTTAGATTAGATATCTAAAAATAAAGCTCTACCACAGATCAGAAAATAGTTAGCTATACTTACTCAGTTAAGTACGCGTTCAAAAAAAAGACGTCTTCAACTTTATAATATTAGTATATAGATAAATAGATATGTCAGAATAAAACTTGTATTCCGTGCAACCACTCCTTGCAAAAGCTCCTCGGTTGCTTGGGTTCCTTTCACGAATACCTCAAGTACGACGAACCGTAATGTTGTCCCGATAATCTTCACCACTTCTACGATACAATAACTTTAATTTTAAAAACCCGACTGCAAAAAACGAACACATTAAAAAACATTATATTGTATCACATAATGTTTTTTTTTCTTTCTAAGGACACTTGGGGTGATTGAGATGAATGTAACGATATTTTTTATTGTCAATATCCATCCAACCGTTTGGAAGATACGTGGGAAAAAAGAAATTTACAAACATCCTACTAGTCCCACTAATATTAATATAAATGTCAAAGTATGGATGTTAGGATATTTGTATGTTTGGATGTTTGTTGCTCAATCACGTCCTAACGTATGAAGGGATCGGGCTGAAATTTGGAACACAGATAGATTATAGTCTGGAAGAACACATAGGCTACTTTTATCCCGGAAAAATAACGGGAACGGGAACTTCGCGGGTAACACCGCGGTGCGCTGCTAGTATAACCATATAACTATGATACACTAGAACTAAGATACACGCGAAAAACATAACCCTTCTTTCAGTCGGGTAATAAGGTAAAATCACGGACCGCCGCTAGTGAATAACGTTCGTAAAATTGTAATTACGTCTCTAATAAGCTTTTGTCCGTAGTAAAAGCGTTTAATCTATTCAATCTTGAAACAATGTCGTCAAACTTTCTCTAGTCAAGCGCGTGTCGTCCCACATTAGGGTTGCGTCATAATGAGCGTGCTCGTTAGGTTTTTGTTTCGGCAAGGTTACGCAGATGAGACGTTCCGAATCGTAGGAAACGTGCTATAGTAACATTGTTATACAAATCTTACCGCCCTTAAGCTACTATGAAACATTTGTTCCAAATTTTTCGTTTACACATTTTCATTTGGAACTTTTTACCGCATCATCGCTTACCAGTAGGCGAATTGGTAGTCAAACAAAAAACACCGTTTGCTAAACAATTGCTCAAGGCTTATGGGAAGCAAAACAAAATGATCTCAAAAAGACGTTATTGAACATATGTAAGGTTTTGTAATATTTACCGCCCTGCCTTGGGATTTACTTACAGCTGATTTCGACATTTCAACCTAGTCTAGTGCACTGAGTCTAGTGTAACCTTTGGTTTAGTGCCGGACCTGCGTAACCCCGCGTGTTTTGTTTGTTTTTGTCGCTATTTTTTTGTATTCTATGATACAGTTTGGGAGGACACATGATTGCGTGAATCACTTTTGGATGATGTACCCGTTTTGGTGTTAAAAAATAAAGGTCCCATTTTAAGATTTGAAAAACACAAATACTCTCAATATATTCTATTATAATACATAATTAATGAAAAAAAAAAATGATAGTTTAAATGTTTAAAAACACTTTAATATATGAAATTACCATATTGCTATTTTAAATGTCTTTCTTTCTAAGTTGCATTTTAGCGGCTTGCTGAAATGTCAAAACAGCCATATTAACGGCATGTTATTTTTTTTTGTTGGTTTTTACACACAGTATGATTGATACCGGAATGAGTTTGCGGGTAAAAAAAATCATGGGATCAATAGCCCCATTGTCTTGTTTCAAAGTATTTAAAAAGTTCACGCTCCCTGCGCACTGTGGGGCGAAATATGTCGATTCACGGACAAAATTGCCTGTTAAATAATAACCTCTCGGCTGCTATGCATTTGCGACCGGAATAAAAACGACAATGTCATCAATCAATTTTATTTTTCAATGAAATTTGAAACGTGCGATCAATCTGACTTGGAAATTTTCAATTGTTTCCTAAAGCTTTTGTGGGAGTTTCGTAGAATCGTAAATAAATAGTAAGTGTAGAGATAGTTGTATGAAAAATGACGATATTTTTTTCACATAACATATCTACCCCCAAAGTAAGTACTTTGGGGTATCATGTAACTGATAGAATCCTACTAATATTGTTAACGCAATAGTCTGGATGGATGGATGTTTGATACTTTTTCGTGTAAGCTACTGAATAGATTTGTGAGATATTTGATGCACAGGATAGATTTATTGTAGACAACACAACACACTTTCTGATTTCTTATCAGCCTTCAGGATTGATTCTTATAAGTTCTAATGTAGGACGGTATATAGTAGTGTTACTTCTATATTTTAAGGAGTGCATTCATAAAACAAAAGTAATGCCTAAATGGAATTATCTATTTCCCTAAAACATGACACACACGAGTACGACACAGTAATTGCGGATATATCATTTAGTCTACATCCCCCAATTACGCTTATTTACGAAATTTATTACGGTTTGTCTGGCCAAATGAGATAACTAACATTTTGCCCAAAATTATTTTGTACAATGTTAAAGTGACTCCTCCCTCGTTGAATTGTTAAATTTGTGGCGCTGTTCCATATAAATTGGCGGCTATGTACCTAACTCGGTTTTGTGCTGTTTGCAAACTATTTCGTCCAGATACGGTAATCAAAATACGTCCGATGAACTATAAATGTTTTGCCTTGTATTTGCTATAGTGGATCCCTCGTTCTAGGTTATCAAGTGATTGGCAAACGAACGATATGACGAACTAAATGACCCCACTGTGAGACTAATAACTGTAATTGAATTGTGCCTGTTAGTGGACCGCTCGTGGTGAGTGGCGAAAAAGTTTTTGGACTAATTTGTTTGATTATGAATAAATTTGCCTTTCAGCTGTCTGGAGTTCTTTGCTCAGGGGTCTCGTTAGTTTCAAATTAATATAATAGTGTTAATAGTTGCTAGTGGTTTTGATGAAGCAATGGTGGTCTAGTTATTTCAAAAACTTGAGGTCGTAGGTACGAGTCTCGCCTGTACCTCTGATTATAATTCCAACTGACGGAGAAGGAAAACGGCGTATTCCAAGACGTTTTTCGTGAACATGTGTCAACTGCCAACCCGCGCTTGGTCAGCGTCATGGATTACGAAGTTTAGATAAAGAATTAAATGTCTATCAGGTTTTTCCACATAGTTAATTTGTACTCATCGTAAGCAGACGAGATGTATGTTAACTATGGAAACAAAGTGATGTGCCGGGACAAAACTTGACTCTTCCACAGGAGCGACAAGGCAAGACCGATCAGACCCGTGCTTTCGGTGTAAAGCGTTTGTTCTGACTCTATACGTAGTATAAATAAACTCTTTGATTATGGGCCTTTAATGACCTATTGAGGGAAACCCGAATCCTACCAGTGGGAACATAGAGAGCGCCTTACGCTTATGCAGGTTGGTTAGAAACTGAAATAATATGCTAATTTGGTAAATATTAATTGTACTTGGTGATTCTATCCTTAGGAGTATTTTTTAGGGTCAAAAATTGTCTGTGTTAATTCTAACTTCAGTCCGGTATAAGCAAGCTATCAAGAATTTCAGTACACTGGTGTCATTAATAGCGGAAATACTTGTAATTACCGTAGTTGTATAATGGGTCCAGTCCCCATCAAGTCTAGCACGGAAGTCGCAGGCAGGGCTTCAAGAATAATTATCCACAATCACAAACGTAGCCTTAAGAATAGTTCTCCTTACCTCTTCAGTCACGTAAGTACCGATGGCGTATGCTATGAAATTATCTCCGCCATGGATGGGTCTACATAGTTAACATCTGCGCGCGAGTTCAAACGCCATGATGTAATCGGTTTTCCGGCTGTTGCCCAAATCTACACCGATGACTATTGCGCTCTCGATAATCTCCTTACTGTATGGCTTCTTTGAAACTAACACTAGTAATCCTTGATGCGATTAATTTGTAATAGATCCTTACGAATTGTTATCGACCCACTGCGCTGGGAGATGTTGGACGATTATAAAAATTCGTTTCTTTTTAAAAACATTCAATTCCTCATACAAAACTAAGTACCTAATCCCAAACTAAACAAAGCTTCTATTATGAGACCCAGAAAGTTAATATAGTGGTATACACAAATACACATGCCTATGATTCATAGTAACACCCAGAGATGAAACAAATAAATTACAATAAATTAATAATAGGCTTGTTTCCACTAAGAATGAATCGGATGGATTAGATGTTCTTACTATTGATTAAGATATACAGATTTTAAAAAATAAAACAGTTTATAAAAATAAGTAAAGATTATTAATATTTTTGTAAAAGAAAATCTTAAAAAATAGGCATTGAGTCACGTGACAATGAACACCAATCAGAAAATGTGACGTCACGCCGTGCTAAACATCACTTGGCATTACTAATGTTGTTGACATTTTCATAGAACTAATATTAGTTTATTTTTTATTTAGCTTATTCTTGGTTATGGATACTGGTTCTTCAGCCGCTTTACTCAACTAGTTTGTTATTGTTTTACCACTATTCTTGAGGAAAATTATCAGTTTTTTTTACATTTACATTACCAAGATTATACTGTGTCAAATACTTACATTAAAATGATCTTCACATAAATACATTCTTGGTTTAGTGGGCATCATTCCTCCTCGCAAGCGTTAGCCACTTTTTTCGTATTTGTGGATCGTTTAGAACATAGATGAGTAATTTGTTTGGTGTATTTATACTTGTGCTTGTACACTGGGGTACTATGCAGTTATTGTAATACGAGGGATTTATTTTAAATTAAAAACATTGACAACGTCCTTACACAAACACATAAGTTTGCCACGGCGTGACGTCATTCAAGACGCCATTACAGTCTGGAGCGTTTTTGTGCAGAAATTTGTTTGATTCTTTGAAATGCAAAATACATACTGTAAATGTAAGTTTTTTTCAAAATATAGATGTTTCGGAATAATATAAACATAAAGCTATATTATTAACCAATTTTTAAAATTTAGTAAACTAGCCTATTTCACAAATATTTGTCCCGTGTGGGAATCGAACCCTGCAATCTGAAAACTAAGTGTGTTAAAGTCGAAAGTGAATCTGTTTCTTATACGTAAGGACGCTTCATCGTCAATTAATATCAGGCGAGATAGCCTTCAGTCAATAAATTTGTAAACCTATTGTCGATACATAAAAACGGTCTGATATACATTGACATAGCAACATTTTGTGGAAACATTTTATTTATGCAATCGCTAAGGAAAATGCAGGGACTCTACTGTATCTAATCGTGGAACTATCGCTCGATTACACGGTTTCGGCTGTAGAACGAGACGGGGCGAAATCGAGGCTTAGTCAGAAAGAGACGGGTGACGGTGAGTCATGGATCGACGTCCGCGCAGCCTTTCGTTGTGCCACAGATTACACTGGACTGAATATCGCATTGAGTGGTTTTCTAGGTAATTCGTACGAACTATTAAGCCGCAGGTATGAATGATGGCCATAGAACTTTACATTGTATTTGTATGTTACACATTGATTATATTCCTTTGAAATTGCCATTACATCAAAGTAAATATTGGAGTTTAATAGTACTTATAGTGGTTCCTGTTTAAAGAACAAAATCAGAATTTTTAAGAAGACCTAATTTTTATGATGCTTATCAAACGTAGAATAATGGTGCTTCTACTGTGATTACCCAAAATATTATATGTAATTCACCGGCTTAGACGTTGGGACCAGTCAAGTTATGAATGTAATTTTAGTATTCTATAAAAATAACACTAAAAGTCGTCTATGCCTGAGAGTTCAAAACGAAAGATTCGATTGGCATACTATCATCTAATGAACTAAGTTAATTTGTTGGAAATGAGTTGGTCTAACTTGACACTTACGATCTTATTGATTCGCCAGTTAAGGTTCCAAAGGTTCGGAAATAGGCAGGGCCCGTGATAATCGGAGGTAGTGATGATGTGATTTACGAGACGGTGTGGTATGGAGTAGCCTGCGCCGCGTTGAGTCGGTCGACGGCTTTGCACGATCGTGATACTAGGGTTATCAAATTTAGTAAAAGAATATCGCACCACGATTTTACCCGCACAATTCCCGTTCCCGTAATTTTCCCCCGGTAAAAAGTTATTCTGGTCCATATACCATGTTCCAGTTTTCATCTGATCTGTTATGTTTCGACGTGATTGAGCGACAAACATCCAAACTTTCGCAATGATAAAAAAACGGAGAAGGGCAATATTGAAGGAAAATATTGTAACAATCTTTAGAGAGCATCATCCACTAACCCGTACAAGGCTCTGATTCTCTCCTTTCGAAGGCCTTGAGTCTCAGCAGTACGAACATTTAGTAGGCAGCTAATGCTACACATTTATGCAACCCTAGTCCATAATTACGGCTGGTCTAGTCGGGAAAACGGCGCCTGCCGATCCGGAGACCCCGGGTTCAAACCCCACACGCACTACGTCTTTACGAAGTCAAGTGCGTAATGCCGCTAACTTAAAACGGTGAATGAAAACATCGTGAGGAAACCGAAATGTACCTAGAATCTTTTGAAGTCATGTGTCATCCACCAACCCGTACTGGGCCCGTTATGGCCTTAACTCTCTCCTTGCGAGAGAAGGGCCCGAGTCCCAGCAGTGGGAACATTTAGCTGGCAGCTAATGCTGTACATTTATGCAACCCTAGTCCACGACGACCGTGATGAGAAATTGGGCCCGCGGTGAGTCACGCAGGCAGCCACTCACTGGAACCGGTTGGACCGACGACCGACGTCAGTCGCGGCTCGCACCGACGCCGCCGTAACGCTCGGTAGCCGATGCTGAGTACTCGGGACACTAGCACAGTATAAAGAGATAGGTACTACCAGTAGTGCATCGCATTTGATCTTGGGAGAAACGCCGATCATTTCTAGACACGGGTAAGGTTATCGCAAACAAAAAAAAACGTGGAACCAAAATAAAAATAAAACATACGGAAGCCCTGAGCCTTGCTCCTACAATACTAATGTAGGCAATGCAGGAGCGCGCTTCCGGCGTCTCACACCGCACACCCTTCACGATTGCCCCGTCTAGACTGCTTAGTCGAACGACTGTATGATTTAATAGACTGTGACACTAGACTGGGTGCCCCAGTAGGAAAATTGTTAGCGGTTCGCCTACTGGGCACACAGCCTTTGATTTTAATTCATTTCTATGACTCGTAATTTCATATCGTGTGAACTACAGGTATATAAAAGTATTTTATATCGATCCCAGAATGCTTTTAACTTTTAATATGTTCAGTTTGAAATTAATTTAACCGCGTATTCGCAGAATACGTAAAAGTCTTTCAGTGCACAACAAAGGTATCATTACACAACTCTCTGGTCTTTAGACTACCCAACTTAAATGATGTTGATCATTCTTTAATTTGAAGCGGTAATAAAGAGATAGTAATATCAAAGCAAATACCATTTCAATAGTTTCGGGTAGACCCTGGTATCAACGAAGTGACGTCAACAGGCTACATTCCTAAAAAAAAACTAATTAGTAAACTGACGGACTATTACCGTTTACATCAGATGGCTAATATGTTCGTCACTCGCAAATGTTAGACTATTGATGTCGAAATATACTGTCCTAAAGAAAAGCACAGATCATCGAGATAACGATTTAAGAGCCGCTGTAAATAGCTTTCATAAACCCTAAAAGACATATAATTAGGTAAATTACACAGCGTTTTGTACCGGCCGTTCTTAACAATGTACGTTTTCATTTTGGAAAGTAAACGTTAATTTGACTAATAGACAGCTTTATAACGTACCATTTGTGACTTTGATCTTGCTGAATTACAATTAGAAAGTTTATGGCGGCTTTTACTATTGAGTTTATGTTTAGTGCGAGTAGGTACCGAAATGGTATTTACTCGTAGGGCCTTTATAGTGCTAATTAAATAGATTCAAATACCGTTTCATATTGGCAATAGAGGTTTGATGGATAGTTACATTTTAATTCTACAACTTGGTTCTTTGTTTTGTAATTTTTATATTGTGGACAATAAAGCGTTTCTATCTGTCTATCTAACCTTCTTGGTATAAGAAACCACTGGACGGAGTTTTCCACTTCCTCTGTACGTTTTGTCCGTTCGTTTTGAAGCATCTAACGATCAAACTAGCAAATATAGATACAGTTCACAAAGTCTCTGTAAAAAGCACTTTGGTGTGAAAAAAAAACTCTAATCACATCTAATAGGAGACTAATAATAAAAACTTTGGAGTTAAATGGATCGAAATCGGATCTGCCTTGCGTACTTTGTTCATAGCTTTCCCATCCGTAATACCCCACAGGTTTACATTTCCCATTCCTTCCACCTTCCGCAGTCCTGCAGGGGCGATAACTTACACTCGTTAAAGGAAATATCCCGAGAAATCTGCAGATTTATCGTCAACTCGCCATAATGGTGCGGTTACTCTCTCAACTCCGCTCCGTTGTCGACTCGGAGGTCTTATTGGCTCGGCCCCAACAACTCGTTTAGTTTTGATCGGGGGCACAGTTGACGGTGGTTTTGTTGGATTACTTGCTTTAACTTACTGAGTACTTACTCGTAATTCATTTTGCAAACGTTCCAAAGGTTTAGTAATAGGGTGTATGATACGTAAAAGTCTACCGAATCCTATAGCAATGTTACAATATTTTATTAGTTCGTATAATATTTTATTACTACTACTAATAATATTTAGTAAATCAAAAGAATTCCCAAGTATGCGCCTCGATTCTTTCCAGACTCTAACATTCGTTCGATAGTCACGCCAGATTCTACCTTATTCTTAAGCCCAACCGACCGAGGCACTAACTTTTTCTTTAAAAAAAAATGGGAAAGAACAAAACAGGTTACTCGGAGGTCTCAAGGCAAAAACGTCTGGAAGTCGTACGCTTTTTTTTTTTCAAAATGGCCGCCACAAATGGCTCTAACGACCACTAATTCGCGTAGGCCGCATTGACGTTGGTAATGCTCGATTTAAGACTCGATAAATACACAGTCTTATTTTGTAGTGTCATGGGAATATGTGCGTTAAACCCAGGGTCATTAAGACGTTCCTATCAAACAATTAGTGTGTCGCATTCGTTAAATAACGTCCTTTTCAGCGTGCGTTATCTTGTATCTAACATTGTAACATTGATATCTCAATTTTAGTTTTTATACGAGTCACATTCTGACGTTAGCGGGTTGACAATGACATTGAAGCTTATCTTATTAAACTTGATTTGATATTTCCCTGTTTGAGCTCATTATAACGCCTCAATTACGAACTGTCTTCTTAACAAAGATAAGGATTTATCCGCAGAATAACAGATACGAGGTAGTTTTGTTTCTTAGTGTCTATGAGGCAGACTTCGAATTTATTTACGTATTTAATCAATTTATTTATAAATTCTCATAGTCGTAAAATTGCAAAAAAGATACAAATTTGCAAAATTAAAAATAATATGTAGATACGTCTTATGCATACATGGCCTAATGCGTTGTTATAACCTGAAAACCTAGTTTTTTAGAATAATAATGTATGTAAATATGAGTATTAAACTAAAAAGTACATTTGTTGGAAGACGCAAATATTTGGAATTATCAGTCGAAATTTGTTTTTTTTTTGTGTCTAACATACTAATTCGAGTCATGAGACTGTAAGGGTTATGCTAGATCATTCGGAGAGAAGGGAAGGAAACCCAGGCGTACAACTAGTTTTTATAAATGGATCTAGGGTAGTTCTTTGCTGTCACTTAAGGCTAGCGCAAAAGGCACAGGATCCTATTAACCTAATGTTACTAAATGTATGTATGGATGCACATACGTCGTGCGCATACCTGGTGTACAGTTAGCCTGTACAGCTTTGATCATAAATAAGTAACTTTAAAAAATTGTAAAAAAAAAAATTCCTCTTAAATTTTCATATAAATTTTGTTACATTTTTTTAAATATACAGAAGTCTATTCTTCATGTATTAAATAAATTATAAAATGTTTTGCGTGAATTTTCATCCAAGACTGAAATATTGGTTTATTTCGTTCAAATATTGTGTGTACATCAAACAAACGAATTTTCTTTCTGGATTTTCTTTAATAAAATAAAGTTTCGCAAGTATTTGTTTACCCACGATCTCATTATATTACGATGTTGTTTACGTCAGACTTGAATATTACTTTTCTAATTTGTTATTTGCATGAAGCCTACCAGTGTTGTTTAAAATCAGTACAGCGTGAGGCAGCAATATCGTGGTAACTCCACAGTAAATAAATAAATCATTATTTTATCCATGATTACCACGAGGCTAGATGGAGTAGTATATAATATCATAAATACATTCTTGTGATACATATAAAATAAACAAACATCCTTCTTTATCACACAAATGTTTGTCTTCGGTGGGAATCGAACCTACGATAAAAACTAATGGATCACGAATGTTACGAATTTTTGACGATGGCTATTCCTATATCCCTCAACATAATTATCTTCTCATCTTAATAAATATAAATTGCGTGTCACGTTGATTGTCCGCGATGGACTCCTAAACTTTGGTAGTTTAGGAGTCCAGCCCTAAACTACCTAAACCGATTTAAAAGATCCAACTTAAGAGATAGGATAGTTTTTATCCCGATTTGTAGTCTTAATATGACAATATCTGAGCGAAGCCGGAACGGGCCACTAGTTTGCTATAGGTTTGTGCATAAATTGCCATATTTAATAGTATTATGGTTTCCTTGCTTAACTTTATACCATAGCCATCGTTTCGTAATATCGGCAAACCGAATAGCCAAATATCGGCAACCCATAACCAGAGTCATGTACAAATTACGTTAAATGCTATTATTATCCCCCATTTAGCACAATTTGTACCGATTCACACCCAACGCCCAACTTCGTAAGTCAACCCGAGCGAAACATGTTTGCGTGATGGCTGTGATATAATTAGGAACGAATTAATCACAGCCGGCATAAATATAGCAATAAAGCTCTGCACACACTACACACACTTGCCGCGCCATTTTAATTCTTTGAGTTTAAACAAAAGCGTAAAATCTTAGATTCCACCTCTAATCTATCTATCTCCCATATACATTTTATCGAAACTGGTGTGACGATTTTTGAAATTTGAACAAAAAACTAAAATTTGCCTTCATGTACTTAGACGACGTAGTGATCGATTCTTATGACATTTGGTCGAGTATTGGAATTTAATTTTAAATTGAAGTCGGTCTTTGTTTTTTCGTAGAAAATTAATTATTGACGTACCATTGAATTCCCATTGTATTAAAATTTTAGTTCGATTTCAATTTGTAAGCGTGCTTTGTAGCACATTGTCGGTTGCACTATCTACTTTAGCGTCATTGCGTATCGTCTCCTGTTATATGCAGACATGTTATTTGCTAATTCGGGATCTCTCAGTTATTTCCTAAACAAAATTGCGAAATAAATAGTGGACAAACTGAACTAAGAACCGCGCGTTTTTCTCTCGCAAATTTTATTCCGCAGTGTGGTGTAGTCCTTATGCTATTTTCGTGATTCGTTAAATATAACGTTTGATTCCTTCGTTGTTGATACGCCGGGGTCGAGGTCGAACGGCATTGTTACGAATTACTGTGACGTTCCTCGCCCTCGCCTTCGCCACGTGAATGGAAATGTAATAATTCTCTATTGTTTACAGTCTCATATAACGCTTTCTTTATAAGAGGTGTCGTTGAAGTTAGTCCGAAATAGTTCGTGTGGTGGCCTTGTATTAACTTAAATAATAAGTTGTAAATTAATAGTTTTGTTAAACAAAATGCATACAAACAGAAATTAACAGCATTTTTTTTCACGAAATAATTATTAACATGTTATCTATCAATCGTAGTGTAAAGAATGAAGATCTGCGTACGGACGATCAATGGGACGAAAATGTGTATAAAAATAATTGTATGCCAGCTGCTATGAGTAAGATGTTTCACACAATACCGGGCAAATTATCTTTAGAATTATTAACCGCGAAAATTGCAAAATCTGTGAGCACTGATTTCGCAATACGTCGCCTTTGTGGAATTGGACTGCAATCAAGACTGTATTACATATTGCATTTCATACTGTTCCCGACTAAATGACCGTACTTTACATTATGCAATTACAAAGTTTGTGATTTAAAATATTGATAATCTCAACTTAAATGGCATTCTGACCAATAGACTCTATTAAATTGACATTAAACCAATTATTTTCAATAAAATCTGTATTCGTGATGTCCGACTCTTTAATGTGGGAGGGAGCATGGAGTTGCCTCCAAATCGAGTAAGAATCATTGTCTGTTCCAGCGCAGTGAGAGTAATTAAAGTTAGACAAAATAGCACGATTAAAATGAAACTTACACAACAAGATCCAAGCTCGGGTCGTCTCTGTATATTATTTAATCTCGGCGCGAAAACAACGTGACTCATATGTGAATCGCTCGCCATCTGTTGCACCGTCGTGACTGCCCGAGGATTTGCGACATTGAGGCTTTGGTAACCAGCGTCCTATCAGTCATCGCAAACTAAATCACTGGTAGCCTAAAATTAGAGTCTAAACTTGACAGAAACTAAAATTTACAAAAACCTAGAATTGGAATCTCCAAGTTCAAACTTCTGTCTTCAAAATTCATTTCAAATAGTCTGTAAAGTGTTGTGTCGTCTTGCTTTTTGTTTTCGTGTTATCGTCTATTGATTCAAGTGGCTTGGTGTCGGTGCGACTTTTCCAAACAGGTGCCGCCAGCAGCTTTGTGTTTCGGGAGCATGGTGAAAGGCTCAAAGGTGCATCTTTGATTAACAAAGCTGTTTTGTCTCTTTCTTTCCAGGTGGACTCCAACGCACCATCTCGCTCCCGCACGACCGGACGGACCACCGCCGTTCTTACCTGTCCTTCGAAAAATATTGTACCCTTTTTGTCGGTTGCAAAAACATAAGCTTGTAATCCAAATACGGAAGTTTCGAATGTTGCGGTCGGCGATACCTTCACGTGCTCTGTGGTAGCGTTTAAGTTTCTGATTACAAATCACGATCTCGATAACCCATAAAATGATAGCAGCTCTTATTACGATTGCGTTAGAATTGTATTTGTCCGTTTTCCGAATTAAGTTTTGTGCAAGATTATTTGTCGTCGGCGATTCTTATCGAATTACTTCTTGTTACGGTCGTCGTGGTTTCACTTTTTGCGTTCCCGTAGACTGATTGCTCGTTCTGTTGCACAACTACTGGTTTCTTTGTTTTAAATATTTCGACAATTTAGAAATTGTCTCTGAGAATTGTTTTGTTTTTATATGCAAACAATGTGTCGTCACTTTTGCAGTTTACCTAGAGAGTAACTAAATGTCTACTATTTAAGGAGATTTCTTTCCGCATAAAATGATTAACTTAGATCGGTCTTCGTTGCTTAGATGTTTAATCACATGTTGTATTATTAAGCATAGTTGTAGCTGTGTTGGAACGAATCGTGCGTCATTAGATAAATTTTAGATGTGGTCGAATAGGTATGACGTCAGCCACTATTTAATCGATTGTTGGTGTCTTCGTAACCTTCAGCTTAGGGGTTTGCCCTTAGCTCTGTTAATATTTATTTAGTAAATACCGATATCGTTACTCGTATCGCCGTAATGTAGGTCACACTCGCCTATCTATTCAGGTCTCCAATACTGTCGCTAACTCTCTATTATTTATCAGTTGCATTGATAAGTCCGCCGTCGGTACCCGGGTAGCCATTACAATTTCGCATCTTTGCAGGTTGATTCTTCAGTGATAACGAACTGTGATAGACAATAGTTATATAATGAACCGAAGCTAGTGATTTAAATAGACCCAGTGAAATGTTCGCATGATCAATATGGAGCGGAAACTGACTCGCGAGGATTTTATGAGGAAGAGCTTCCGAGCTCCTCGCCTATCCACGGGCGCGGAGACCCAAGAGCCGGCTGTGAACGGGGCTCCGCCACCGTCCCCGGTGTCACTAGCCATGCTCGAGAGAACTCCTCAACCTTCTCGCACCCAATATGAAGTCACCTCATCAGGAATCGCACCGAAACGCCTAGAATTAAATAGAGCTCACCCAATCCACCTCAAATCGTTCCAGTCTCCCGAACCGCCAGACGAAACGAACACCACAGCACCCTCAGATGACGTATTACGCACACTAGAACGACAAATCGGCGAAATGGAACGAGGGTTGGAGCGAGCTCAGAACGGGACCGTTTCAGTCGACGAAAGGGTGAGATACGCCGAACACGAGAACTTACTTCGCACTGGCGTATCCTCCGTGGGTGGCGGAGGGTATCTGCCGGCGGATTCCGACACGGAACACGATGTGGTGCCGTTCAATAGGAACGAGACTACCAGGAGTAGCACTGGTGGCGCCACACCCGTGCCTCGACCAGCTACGAGGCTGGCTCGAACTAACAGCGACACGCAGCAGTCGGTGGCTGCCACAGCGAGGCTGATGCGGAAGTTAGCCGACGGTGGCACTAAAGATGAGAAAACTAAAGTCATCTCTCGCAAAGCGATCCAAGCGAGAATGGAGCGTGTCAAGAATTCTGTCGTTGGAACGAAACACGAGCACAGAGTGTTGGCCGAGCACAGAGCGGAGCCGGCCTCGCCTAGGTCACCCATCTCGCCGAGATCTTCTGTACAGGTAATAGTTGAACCTTCTATTTTGTGAATGTCCAAAAACGACTGTGAAGATCAAACAAATACAAAATACTTTATTGAAACACTAGCTGAACCGTGCGCGCGTTGTTACGCCATCTATCGAAAATGGGTCGTACCAATTCAAATATTTAACACATTCGGTTACCTTAGGTTCTAATGACGCAACCTTTAAAAGATAGACATATGCTGTCACGCAACGAAAGCTCTCAAAAAGCAATATGTTTTCCCCTTGTTGGTACATTTTTCATTCATGCTCCGCTCCTGTTGATAGTAGCGCAACAGAGAAAGAGTCTTTCAATTCAGACCAGTAGTTCCCGAGATCATTACGTTCAAACAAACAAACATACAAAGGAACAAACTCTTCAGCTTTATAATATTGGTATAGATAAACATTTTACAAGATCAATTGGAAGATTGGAACCCATCGGTTCCGAACTAGTATGGCAGTACTTACTGTGTTTCGGAACCGATGGCCTCTCCCAAACAACTGTGTGATATTGAAGTTGTAAAGGGTTCTAACCGTGAACTTTGTATCGTGATAATAAATTGAAACGTTTCCTGACCATATTAGCGAGTTGGTGCTATAAACAAATAAAAATATATATAATGTCTATAATTCACACGGCTATCAACCCCTTCGCTAGCCGTTAATGTTTTATTAATGAACCTCACGCGTCCATAAAACTTTTGCTTTTAAAGCCTCACTATTAGAATAATTATTATTCTATATTAAGACTGAGTCTGCGTAGTTTAGTCTGATGGCAAGCTGACGTGACAGTAGTCTGGTCATATCGGCAATAAATAAATAAATAATAAATAAATATTGGTGGACAATTCACGCACAACACAATCTGACCCCAAACTAAGCAAAACTTCTACGATGGTGGCCAAATAGCTGATATAATACTTATATCTTATATATAAAATTATCGTGTCACAGTGTTTGTTTCCTTACTCCTCCGAAACGGCTTTACTGATTTTAACCAAATTTTATATGCATATTCTGTAGGTATGAGAATCGGCTACTAGCTATTTTTCATACCCCTAAGTGACAAGGGTTGTTCACTAAGGCAAAACAACGTTTGCGGGGTCAGCTAGTAATTTTATATAAATAAATAAACATTGGTGGACAATTCACACACAACACCATCTGACCCCAAACTAAGCAAAGCTTGTGTGATGGCGTTGAATAAATACCCACTTAATATACATAGAAACACCCAGACACAGTGGAAACATTTGAATTCATCACACAAATATTTGCACTGGGTGGGAATCGAACCCACGACCCTCGGCTTCGCAGGCAGAGCTACTAACCACTAAGCCACGAGGCCAGCCAATGTAGCGAAGGGTGCCTTGAAACTAGATGGATTGACGATATACGTAAGGCCGTGGCTGAGATAAGAAGTGGCGCGTTCCTTTGATCTTTCAAAGTTAAAGTTTAATTTCCTGTATAATATGTCACCGAATTATTGTGGATAACGTTAGTTTGTATAACAAAAAACTGGAGATTATAAATCTACGGTAGGATCTTTAGGGTAATCTGACGACGCGACGTTAGATTTTACACTGACGATATTTACAATAGGGTACAATCCTCAAAAAAACTAAGTAGCCCGTTAGTAGATTGCCAAAAAATATTGTACACGTATTTTCTCTTTTGTTTCACAAACAAAAAATTACGAGATACAGCGCATCAAAGTTTCGTGTGACGTCACTTGTGAGTACGATTTTCACTCACGAGTGACGTCGCGACCCCCCACTCTCGAAGTTTGATGGTCTATATCTTTGACAATTTTTAATATTATGAAAAAACAAAAAATACGTGTCCAATATTTTGCCATGATCTAGCTGACGGACTAATTAGGATGGTGTATTTTTGACCAAGTCCGGTATCCTAATTTTTAGGTGACATATTAGGCACCTTCAGAATTGAATCACTTCAATAATAAGTCACCTTATTAAAAAAAAGCCTTGTTTTCTGGCTGAACGTTTGCCGGCTCAGTTATTTTATTCATTGGCGAGCTTCTTCAGCGTAGCTCTGAAATGTAATTACGAAATTGTTACACACGAGAGTAATATTTCTCGTGTACGTGCGAGTATCATACACTGACACGTAACGTCAAATATTAATATTGCAGAGTTTACGTGATCGCTCGACTTGTCTGGCCAAAATATTGAACTATTTTTTTTAACTCCATTAGGTTTACGCTTGACCGCCATCTCGCCTGATGTTAAGCGACGATGCGGCCTACGATGAAGCGTGCTTACCTAGAAGACACCGATTCACTCTCGATTTGAAAACACCAAGATTCTATCTATACTTAGCTCATTCCACAGCCTAGACGTTCTTATCACAAATGTAGAGTCAAACCTCTTTGTTCGTGTCTTAGGAACATCAACCATGAAACTATGACGCTTTCTTGAGTTACGAGCAGTCCGATAGAAAAAGAGGCAAGGTGGTATTAGGATATTAGGTTTTGCAGATCAGTCGCGCACTCTCCGAAATGTATCCGATAATAAACCGATAGGCTAGCAATTTTGCGGCGATGTTCAAGACTCTTGAAGTCTTACTTACGCACTTACAAAGTACAAACAAGAGATATAAAGCGTCAGACGGATAATGCGACAGTAACGCCGCGCGTTAACAGACGATGATTCTAGAGTCGTGGTGCTGTACGAACCAATTTGTAACACGTGGCGCCCTCTGACGTGCCGTGACGTATTTTATCGTGTATGTTGAGCCTTTAGGTACCTGTACGGTATTGGAGTATCTCTTATTTGAGGGAACGTTATATTAGTTAAAATATCTATATTATACAGACAGATAGACAAGAGAGATAACTGCAAAAAATGAACTTTGGACTTGACAAAACGTATCAGACAGCTGAATTTACTTTTTTAGGGTTCCGTAAAACGTAAAAACGGAACCCTTATAGATTCGTCATGTCTGTCTGTCTGTCTGTCTGTCCGTCCGTATGTCACAGCCATTTTTTGCCGAAACTATAAGAACTACACTGTTGAAACTTGGTAAGTAGATGTATTCTGTGAACCGCATTAAGATTTAAACAAAAAAAAATTAAAAAAAGAAAAATTAGGGTTGCCCCCCATACTGAGAACTGAAACTCAAAAATTTTTTTTTCATCAAACCTACACTTGTTGGGTGTCTATCAATAGGTCTTCAAAAATGATGTTAAGGTTTCTTAAATCATTTTCGTCTACACTGAATAATTTGCGCGAGAGACGCTTCCAAAGTGGTAAAATGTGTGTCCCCCCCCCTCTAACTTCTAAAGTAAGAAAATGAAAAACCTAAAAAAAATATATGATGTACATTACCATGTAAACTACCAACGAAAATTAGTTTGAACTCGATCTGATGAGTAGTTTTTTTTTAATACGTCATAAATACACTATTATTACAACGAACTACAAGAACTATGTGTACTATGTATTTTATGTTACTTGCTGCAACGGAACCCTTCATGGGCGAGTCCAACTCGCACTTGGCTACTTTATTTGTAATAAATGTAGTATGGAGTGACGGAGCAGGGCATGGGCCTGATGGTAAGCAATACATTTGCCTGTAACAACACAGTGTCGCACGACTATCATTACCTAGCACTGTACTGCGCTCGTCACACACGCTGTCTCTATGTCCTGTATTTAAAAAAAACTTTTTAAGGTTAAGGTTAATACCAATTACCAACAGTAAAAGCAGATAATAATTTAAAAAGATATCAATTATCTTATATGTATATATCTTTCCGTGACAACAGCGGTGCATCGTTAGGCAGTGGTTTGAACTGAACTCTTCATGTTCAATGCTTCGTTGCACTCATTCTGTGGATTACCATCATTATCACGTTAGCTTTTCTAAATAACTAGCAGCGCTCGCGGTTTTCGGTTCCCCAAATCTCCTCATTGCAATGTGTGCAAAATATGCAAAATCAAAACCTATGTGCTATTCCTGAACATAAACTATCTGTGCTTCAAATTTCAACCCGATCCGTTCAGCCGTGCCGACGCGATTGTCCAAGAAACATTCAACCTTTCGCTTTTATAATGATAGAGAGATTAGTACCTAGGATGTGTTTGCTCCATATCTGCTAATGAACTCAAGGTGCTGTTTATAATAGGCAGGATAATAGTGTTTGATGTATTTTCATAGTAATATCCTCGGTATGGTAACCGGGCATTATTCACGGTATTATTGTATGGCGTTTTAAGCTCGTTAACGTTAACGCTTTGGGTGTTAATAATCGGATTCTGAACACGCCTCGTAACGAGTACCGAAGCCCATTCCGAGCATGCGGGTATGTACTGCTTTTACATTGAAACATGTTCGTATCACGGCATGGTTTCTTTTTGTGGCCTGTGGAAGCTGGCCTCTACTGGTTAGCTGTCTTTGGGCTGGGGTGGAAGTTGTAGGACCCTATTAACCTTATATTACCTAAATATTTAACGAGTACTGTAAGATAAGGTTACGACTAGCATAAAGGCACTTCAGATGGTTGAACCACAGCTTCAGCTGCCGCCAGGAAACCCCCGCAAGGAACGCCCTGGCATCACAAAAGAGGGTGTTCAATGGCCATGGCGCGGAGGTACATCGTACAACTCTCTTTAAAAACTCACTGTCAAGCAAGAACTTGAATGCTAGCTGGCACTGAATTATTACGGGAATACTTATATACCTATACCTTTCGGAAGGAAACGATAAAAACTAATAAAATTCCATGGATTTGATGAGATTCGTACGGATCAACCATACGCCGAGAGCGAAATTTTAAGATAATTATCTGTCTAGTCATATCCCTAAAATAAATCAAATCTCGGTTTTCGTTCGTCGTTTCTGATTTACCTATATCTAAAAATCTTACTGAATGTTGCTTGTTTTTTAACTTACTTATATTTATTTATCTACAATGAAACCAGACAAGTTTTAAAGACCGAAGTTAACTGTGGATATGGTCCAAAGATTTATATCAATAAATTACTATTCATATATTGACAAAATCTTGGGACCTACCTACGTCCTCATCATAAAATCACTTACCGTCATCTTTGTCATAGTTTAATAAGACATAGGTAAACAATAATATGTAAAAAGTGCAGATCCTCCTAATGTTATAAATGCGAATGTTTCGATTTCTGTTGCCCAATCACGTTGAAACGTCTGAACGGATTTTATTGAAATTTAGAACACAGAATAGCCTGGAATAACATATACCCTATTATTCTATTGAGATAAATAGTGGGAACGAAAACAATGCAGGTAAAACCATGGACGCTACTAGTAACTGTCATAAATAAAAAACATAGATTACGCAAGAAACTGGGCCACAAAAAAAAAATCATACGATATATCACTATTTACCGAGACATATTAGATCCCTGACATTTGTGACGTGTGCCGTCGGCTTTGCGGGTCAGAAGTGGTTATGGTTATGTCGTGTTTCATGGAACTGTCGGTTACGAGGCATTACGGCTCAAGGTCGCTTACACATAGGTACACACTCGGGGGAAATGAAAAAATGGACTTGAAGTATCTGGGGGATGGGTTTCGCGAAACAGGAAGTAGATTGGTGTGTTAATACTGGGTTGGACGGAATGCCGTAACAAACATAAATATTCGCATTGTAAACTCGAATAACACAGCTACTTACAAAAAAAAAAAACCTATAACGTTTTGTCGAGTTTTCTTCGGAACAGTTGATTTTTTTTTTGCTAAGTTGAACGCAATTTTGCAATTTTTCTCAACCTCATTGTATTGTAGTGATGGAATCTTTTCTGCACTCGATTGGAACAGCATCGAGATAGGCGGCAAAGAGGTGCCGAAACTCAGCTGTGGGGTACACAAAGCTGCTGATAATGATGAGAAGGGATGGGAAAGAATAGATGGATTCGGCAGAACATAAAAGATTTTTATCGGTTGTCGCTAAGTGATTAAGTCATTTAATATAGTACTTTTAAGTGAGTACAACTCTGTTAACCGGATTTAGGACGCCCAAAATACAGACTGCCTTATTTGGAGTCCATTGTAAAAACGTCTAAGTATAAAACCAGTTGTTTGGTAAACCTGTCTTGTGATATTATTTAATTGTAATCCTTATATGGCAAATACATTATTACTTTATTTAACTTAATCTCCGACTTTAAGTTCTCAACTGTAATTTGCAAAATATCTGTATTGTCATACGAGTATGGTAGTCATCTCCAGGCGACGAAAGTTTTACCACAGTCTTGGTAATATCACAAAATACTACGAGACGATGTAATGAAGTCACACCTATTTGATGTGTGTTTCGTATGTGTCTGTATGAAAATAGGTAATAAATATAAATTTCTATATACATTCGTTAGAAATGTTATCTAGACAGATGTTCATTTCTTTTTGTTAGTACTAAAATCTAAAGCGAAAAATACCGTAGTAACACGATAAATCATCATAATATTTGGTCACAATACGTATCCTGTGTAATTGAATCATAAACCAGACAAGATAGTAATATATTGTTCGCGTTATGTTACTTGTCATATCGTGAGTAATTGTCGTATTTCCGTGTCGGTGCGAAACTAGGGTTGCCCCGATGGGGGGCAATTTAATAATTGTCGGTTCTGTGATCTTGCAATGGCAACTACAATAAGTTGCGTCTCATTTTATTTAAATATATGTCTGAAAATGCATAAGTTCTCATTTTATTTAAATTGGCGAATGGGAGTCGGAAATGCCGATATACAGAATCGACGTAAATGGAACAATTTATGTACACTCTCCTGAACTTATCTCTTTATCTTAAAGTTGATGAGCTATTAGTAATAAAACTAACGCTATCCTATACTAGAATAAAAGAAAGCTTTGATCTATTTTGCTTATTTTCCTCAAATTCAGTTAAATTATTAATATAAACAAATCACAACACATATGTAGTATGTATGTATAAGAAAATGCAAATCATATGCATAACGATCTTTGCAAGCAGTATTTAACCAGTCACGGCTTTATTATGTCCTGAGAAATACAATCTCGAGTACGTCCCTGTGCTCGGTGTACGTTACGTGTATTCATGTTCAAGAATAATGACGTGTGTTCTAAATATTATATTTTTGTATTTCAGGTAAGAACCGTCTTTACTCCGAGTTCCGCAGCCTCGTTATGACCAGGTATCGTATGAAACAATTTTGAAAATACCCACAAATTGTAATGGGTATTTTGTTCTCATTACTTACGACTAAAAATATACGCTAAAAGTATTCGCACTTGGTCGCAGACGTGTTTGATAGTCGATTCAAGTATCTTATATGGTACTTCTACAATAGGAGAAATGGTATTTCTATAGATACATTTTATTTCCCTTATGAAAATATCACGAATACCCACAAATATTAAATCTTTTCATCCAATGGTTATCTTGTCTAGTACTAGTCAGTTGGTTAGTCTGTCAGAGCCACAGAGACAACTCAGTTTAGCCAGTCCGTTGATCGGACAGTCGGTCCCGTCAAATCGTGGCATGGATGTAGATTCATATATGGAAAACTATTCACAGCATCGATATAAATCAAAAGATGTGCCCTGAGCACCTTGAAATTGCTAACAATAACAAATTGCGTCTCTGTGAGTGCGTGAGTGGTTTACAACTAAGTACCAATCTACTTGACCCCTAGAATCGCTAGCGGCGAGGTATGTTGTGGTTCTACTTATTTTGTTAGTTGACAACGAATATCGATAAGTATAAACGTCCGGCGTTCACCGCTTCCTACAATCGACTAAAACCGAAAAAGTGGGCTCTTCACAACGATAACATAATCCCGTGCGCCTAAAGTTTGGAAGGGCACATCCATTAATTTATATCGATGATTCACAGGACTTAATTGCGAATCTAAATGATAGATGAGTTCAAATCGCGAAAACTTTAATAGTAATAAATGTATATTGTAGATTCACGGTATTAAACAGAAGCCGCATGTTAGTAACAAAATACCTTTCCATCATTTCGCCCGTAACTCTCAAACAATTCGCTTCGATTTTTCTATACAAATTCCTAACCGTACGAAGCTCTCGCCTAACCGCTGATTGAGGTAATCCTCCCGTTTACCTCAGTATAGCTAAATTGACTAAGTGTTGCTATAGCCTTGTCTTTCATTTTGCTCGAAATAAGAGACAGAGAGACATAAAAAAAAGCTGGCATTTATCTGTCCCAACGTATAAGCATTGCCATTCGGCGTGGCAATGCCACCAGCATGCTGAGCACGCTTCCGACTGGTAGTGTGCTTGAAGTATTATGATATGTGAAAAATATTCACCTTATTTGATAATCACACTTACGGAACATTTAAACACTTTACAAACTTTGTACACAGACAATCAAATTTACTCCTAAGGATTTGAAAACAGAGCTTCTTTCTTACCTTTCTATCGGCGTTTTCGTATGGAAGGCCTTATGAATTTCAAAGCCACGGTAAAAAGAGCGAACTCGGGTTACGTGTACGGAATTTATTAAGGACCTGGGACTGAAAAACGCTGAGATTCTGAATAGATCGATGACATTGAGTTTCGGGGCATGTGATATTATTTAGAGGGAATAAGTACCGGGTTTTTTTTGAGATTTTTATTGCCTCTAATAGTCTTAAATATTTTACTATGAAACTAATGTGATTGGTAAACGTAATTCTTTAATTCACGTAAGCTACCCACGTGTGATTTGGTCGGTCCAGTCTTTAAGCACAGTCTATTAAATCATACAGTCGTTCGACGATACCGTCTAGACGGGGCAATCGTGCGGGGCGTGCGGGGTGAGACGCGGGAAGCGCGCTCCTGCATTGCCTACATTACAATGTTAGTATTGCAGGAGCGCGGCTCAGGGCTGACGTCTACCGTATGTTTTAATTTTGTTTTGGTGACACGTTTTTTAAAAGCATTTTCGTTTGCGACAACCCTACCCGTGTCTAGACATTATCGGCGTTTCTCCCAAAATCAAAGGCGATAAACTACAGTACTGGTAGTATTTATTTATACTGTGCCTTAAGTTTCAAAACAGTTTTATTTAAAAAAAAAGGTTCTGCCTAGTTTATGCTATTGATTGAATTTATTATTGTCATTATTTTAATTATTTGAAATGTATGATCAGACGCGGTGTATCTCGCGAATGTCAAGGTCGTCTCTGGTGAGACGACGGCAACGTGCATAGAATCGTTTAGGAACTGGTCGCTGTTATGGCGAACCAAAAAAAAAAACACATTTTTGCCAGGTCGTTGGTATTTGAATTGTGCGCTTCATTGACAAACTTCAGTATACTCATGTTTAGGGAATTACACTATATAGACTAGTATGAAGTTGATGGTTAATGGTAGCTCTACTGATTCGTCAGGGGGTCTACTGGTTTTTTGGCCGAATGTGTCTGTTTTTAGTAGCAGTGTTACCTTGTGAATAGTGATTTCACTTGCGTTATTTTCCCGGGATAAAAAGTAGCCTATGTTACTTCTAATACTTCCAAAAATATGTGTACCTACAGAGTTTTGTGATGCCCGGTTAAGTAGTTTTTGTGTGAAAGCCTAACAAACAAATTCAAATTTGTTTGTCGTTTTCACTCAAAATATCAAATATTTATCAAAATTCGTAACTTATACATGTATTTCAAGTTAGAATACCGGATCCAAAGGAATCTCTTTACCGGGGCTGGCTTTAAATAACTGGAGGGAGACAATGCAGGCGAAGTGAGGTGTGATCGTAATATCCTGAACTTCTACGTAGACCTATCTTTTCTTACACATTATTAACCTTTTTGAGTCTGATGAATCTTTGAATACCGTAAAGTAACATAACGACTAAGTAAAGATCATAAAAGACCATGACGAATAACCATGAAATACTAAATGATAGACGTACGACCACTTTATTATATCCAAGAGGCATTCACATAGTATTAGTATCTGCCTTATACCATTAGTTTAATTCTCGAGTAATATAATACCTCTGATGTGATGTAATTTTGAGTTTAACCCGATATTAGGTACGTACAACCCACGCACGAGTGGGTTGTCTGTAATGTTGCCTCTATATAAGGTTCTATGCTTGTACCAGATGCTTTCTATGCATGCTTATGCGGAGATTTAAATTCCGTGATTTGTGTTCATCATTGTCATACATTATCCACTGAAATTATACACAGTTACCATTGTCATCTTAGATTGTATTTTTCTAAATATTAGTCTCCGACTTATCTGTTAATACTGTCGAAAAGTCAAAGTGCCTAGTCTTGTTTTTCTAGCCTAGTCTCAGTTATTTTACAGATTTCGGAGAGTGTTCTTACATAGTTTTTTAGATTACTAGAGCGGCTTTCATGACTTTATTTTGCCTTCTCCTTTTCACCACAGGACAAGTCTTACTACCATACCCATACACTGTAGATATTCCCAAAGTAAAGTTCGTACCGAACGATTAGGACCTATTTTCCTCACGCATGCAGCCGTAAAAGGAAAGTTCCCTTGTTTTCTGAAAGACACATTCTACATAGAACTTTCCCAGAGTGTATGTCAGCGTGCTTCATCTTTGACCAAACCGTCCCTTACCATCAGGCGAGTTGGTACGCGGATAAAAACAGTTCTTCATGTTCATGTTCTTAATGCTGGTACTCGAAGCTTTCTCCTACTAGGAAATACTCGTAGTTAAGGGAATTATCTACCACGATGGTCAAGAGAGAGAGGGTTGGCGGGTGACTACTTAGTTAGTCATTATATCGGAAAACGCGTAACCGCGATTCAAAGTCAACATTTTTTAAGCGAAAACTTATTTTGGCGCACCACAGAAAGATTTTTCGTGGGCTGTGAGTTGAGTTCTAGCGTCGCGCTCGGGAGTGATAAGAAATGTTCGGGTAAACTCGTGACCATGGCCATGCTATGGCCACCCCCTCTGGTTTCATCTACGTAGTTTCCAAAGTAAGCTATCAAATTCAGAGTTTTAAGTTTTTACTACTATCGGTAGTTCCTATGACTGCTAATTTTTTTGAAGTTATACTTCTATCGCGTTGGGGAATAATGGTGAGAGTAAATTTTACGAAAAACCGATACTCTAAAATTAGTTAACATTTTAGTGAACATTGTAACGAACTTCACGTTAATACTTCTTGTATTGAAGATATTTGTAGTGGTAGGACTCTTGGCAGAGTCCGCCTGGGGAAGTACCACACCTTTGCCAGTTATTCTACCCCCAAGCAGCAATGTGCAAACATTACTGTTTGACGGTTATTCCGGTTTGACGGGCAATGTTTCCAGAGAAATTACAGGGCTTAGAGACATAATGTATTAGATCTCTGGGTGACGAACGCAGTCCAGTGCTAGGTAATGATTTGGACTCTTCATGTTCTAATGTTTGACTGGCCTCGTGGCTTAGTTGGTAGTAGCTCTGCCTGCGATGCCGAGGGTCGTGGGTTCTTATAGAATATTTGTGTGATGAATTCAAATGTTTGCACTGTGTCTGGGTGTTTCTATGTATAATAAGTAAATAAGTATGTATTTAAAACTATGCAAGTATTATATCAGCTATCTGGCCGCCATCACACAAGCTTTGCTTAGTTTGGGGTCAGATGGTGTTGTGTGTGAAATGTCCACCAATATTTATTTATTTATTTAATAGCTGCGTGTCACTGTGCTGTTATGTGGCATGCATGTTGGTTACCATCAGGCACATGTCCTACTAGTTTCGTCACTGTTTATTTAAAAAAAAATCTATTCTATGGTTAAAAATAGACTGCTTAGGACGAGGAATAAAAAGATGTATGTTCGTACAAAAAAAGTGTAAACAATATTTTTTTGTAAACAAACATTGAAAGCTATTACCGGAAAGTAGTAGCCGTAGACCCGTAGTATCGTGGAGGATCGTAGCATCGTTTAAAGTATCGCTTTGGCTTACTGCCACTGAAACTTGCAGACTATTCCATTGGTCTCTCGAGCTCGGAGCACCGTGTAACTTCGGGATGTAGGGGCCCACTTTGCGAACCTTTTTGGCTTTGACTCTGGTTACGAGTTACAAATACTTTGGCCGGATAAACTGGTTTCCAACTTTGTGTAGCTGAATATTTTATTATTTTTTCCTATTGTTTGCTTTGTTGTTGTCCAAAGCAAAATATCTGCGATATCTAGCTTACCCAGTAATTCAATTTGTTTTTAGAAATATTTTTATCTTATTCTGGTCAAGCGTGTTGCTTACCATCAAGCATATCTTTTGCTCGTTCCATCACTCTAAACAAAAAAAAACTTTACAAATAAAAATCTTAAGACAGTGTTTGTAGTGCTTCTCCGAAATGATTCGACGGATTTTAATCAACATTATTTACAATTATATATAACAATTTTATCATTTATTTGGCTCCCATGAAGGCAGCTTCGCTTAGTACGGCTAATTAGTGTTGTGTGAAGAATTTCCACCAGTATAGGTACGTACAATTAGAATTACAGGGCATAGATATTTATGTAACATCTTATATCTTTAGGGGGTGGGCGCAGTGCTAGGTAATGATTTGGACTCTTCCTGTTCCAATAGCTGCGTGACACTGTGCTGTTATGGGCAGGCGTATTGTTTGCCATTAGGCACATGTTCTGCTCGTTTCGTCACTATCCCACTAATATTATAAATGTCAAAGTATGGATGTATGTATATTTGGATGTTTGTTGCTCAATCATGCCGTAACGTATGAACGGTTCAGGCTGAAATTTGGAATATAGTTAGATTATAGTCTGGAAGAACACATAGGCATACACTTTTTATCCCGGGAAAATAACAGGAACGACGGGAACGGGAACTACGCGGGTAAAACCGCGGGGCACTGCTAGTATACAATAAAACAATATTAAATATTACATTGAGGTTTAGGTTAGGTTTCCTATGTTAATATACAATTTTATAGAAATGTAGACTTGAGTCTTTAATAACAATTTTTTTTTATATTGAAAAATCATAAGAGAATGAGGAACTTTGGAGCGCCTAATGTTTACGTAATTAGAAGAGACCTCGTTAGAAGAAGATATTTCGATATTAGATTTACAGCTATAAATTTCACACTATTTCAACAAGCTGGAGCGTGGGTTCAGGCCATTAATTATTCTCTTTGAGGAACTCTGTGAAATTTCTATTTAGTCTTAAAGCGGGAAAAGCAGTTTTCTTTTATTAAAATTTTGGGATTGCCCGTGACGCAGTTGAATAATGATTACTAATTGCATTGATATTCAGGTATAATGACATAACTAACAATGTACAGTGCCACGCAGCTATTGGAATATGAAGAGTCCAACATATTACATAACACTGATTTCGTCGCCCAGAAAAACAAGACGATTAATGGCTAAGCATGCACTGTTATTTCTCTGAAAACATTGCCCTTCAAACCGGAGCACAGTGATGTTTTCAAATGACTGTTCGGTAGCATAACTGGCAACGGTTTGGTACTTTTTTTTTTTTATAGCATAAAGTAACGAGACGAGCAGGTCATGTGCCTGATGGTAAGCAACATGCCTACCACATAACATCACAGTAACACGCAGCTATTGAAACATGATAGTCCAAATCCTTACCTAGCACTGCACTGCGCTCGTCACCCAGAGATCTAAGATATTATGTCTCTAAGCCCTGTAATTTCTCTGGAATCATTGCCCTTCAAACCGGAACACAGTAATGTTTGCACACTACTGCTTGGCGGTAGAATATTTGGCAAAGGTGTGGTACTTCCTCAGGCGGACTCTACAAAGAGGCCCACCACTACTACAACATTACATTGACGTAGAGCTGGGTGTAACTGTTATGCCCGAGCTACACGAGGCTAGTTTTTCAAGCTAGGCTAGCAAGCTAGTGTTAGTAAGCTAGTACTTCTAGCTAGAGTTACGGCTGGTCTAGTCGGGAGAACGGCGACTGCCGATCTGGAGACCCCGGGTTCAAACCCCACACGCACCACTGTCTTTTCGAAGTCATGTGCGTAATGCCGCTAACTTAAAACGGTGAAGGAAAACATCGTGAGGAAACCGACATGTACCTAGAATCTTTCGAAGTTATGTGTCATCCGCCAACCCGCACTGGGCCAGCGTGGTGGATTATGGGCTCAACTCTCTCCTTGCGAGAGAAGGCCCCGAGTCCCAGCAGTGGGAACGTTTAGTGGGCTGTTGATGTTGATGTTGACTTCTAGCTTCGTGTAGACAAAGCTAGCGTTGAGTAGCGTTGTCTACACGAAGCTAGAAGTACTTGTTAGTTTGCCAACATTAGCTTGCTATCGTAGCTTGAAAAACTAGCCTCGTGTAGCTCGGGCATTAGCACAGTATAAACAAATACTACCAGTAGTTCAACGCCTTTGATCTCGGGAGAAACGCCGATAATGTCTAGACACGGGTAGGGTTGTCGCAATTTAAAAAACGTGGCACCAAAGTAAAAATAAAACAAACGGAAGACGTCGGCCCTGAGCCGCGCTCCTGCAATACTAACATTGTAATGTAGGCAATGCAGGAGCGCGCTTCCCGCGTCTCACCCCGCACGATTGCACTGTCTAGACGGCTTCGTCGAACGACTGTATGATTTAATAGACTGCGGGTATTAGTGTATGCGTGTGACGCAGGGAAGCCTCACAGGCTTGCTAGAGAGAAGCCTTATTCGCGACTCGTTATTGAGATTGTTTACCTCGGTCAAGTGTCGTCGTTTCTTGTGATTTTTTATCATACTAAACTTTGTGTATTGGCGTGTTTGCCCGTATATAGTAGATATATACGAGTTTACGAGTATATCTACTATGTATGGAAATTAAATATGACATGTAGTAGGCATGGTGACTGAAAAAAAAAACTAATTAGTCCGTTAGTGCTTTGAAGTTTCTAGTGACGTCACGTCTATGTACGATTTTTATGTAGACGTGACGTCACAACCCTCCACTGCGGAAGTTTGATGATCTATATTTTTGTCGATTTTTTAAAATACAGAAATAATGGAAAATTCATAAGAATCGTTGTCTTTGTTTAAAGTTTACTTCGTAGAATTTACGTCTTAGAACTTAAAGCGCCTTTTGAAATCCTCCATAATCACACAAATAACCTTCAACATTTCACGTTCCATCGTAGACCGCATCGTCGCTTAACATCAGGCGAGATGGCGGTCAAGTGTAAACCTATAGAAGTTAAAAAAAAAAAAAAAAAAAAAATAAGAAATCTAACAATTTGAAAGTCCCCTTGAAATCATTTATAACAAAGGGGTTTCAATTTGAATTACTTTATTCGTCTTTAGGAAAACGTTAGATTACATTAATATCCTTACAGGCATATAATTATAGTAATCTTGTTGTATGTATTTATCAAGTTTTACAAGCCGTCATGACCTAGTGAGGAGAACGTATGATATCACTATTGGCGTCGCGTATTTAGCGAGTATTTAAAGACCTGGACAAAGTCGTGTCAGCGAAGCCCTTTTTCTTTAATTTCAAAGACCTAACCATTATTAGGATTAGGAGGATTAAAACTAGGTGTTTTATTTTGTTGTTATTTACGGGTCGGAAATATTTTTGACCAATAGTTTTAAATTATTATTTGATTTAAAATTAAACGGGGATTTTAAGTCTGGTGATATCGCAATTCTAGAGGCCTCGCGAGGCCCACATCGCCCACGCCTTGTGACGGCACTGGATATCACAATCGTCGAGTAATAGGTTAAAATCCCGTCAGCATTTCTGATATTTTTTCCAATTGCAAATGTATGACTTTGTCTTCATCACTGGATTTAACGTTGAAAGAAAACATTGTGATAAAACGATCATCAAAAATGTCATGATTCGCCAACCCACAGTGGGCGGAATTCGATGTGATTGAGCAAACAAAATTCAAATTTTCACATTAATAATATGAGTAGGATGTGTAGAATTATGGCAGTTAAGATAGATAAATTATGATGAAATTGAACACCAACGGGTTAGTATCGTCTTTGTGCAGCTGCGCAAAAACGGCAGTAACATAAAAAATGCAAAATCACGTCTATCCCTGATAACTACTTCTCGTACTGAATCAATTTCGTAGTCGGCAAATAACATCCGCGATCGAGAGCTTCGATCGCGGAAGGAAAGCGAAAACGATGGGATTGCGAAAATAACTTCGAACGCTTCGATCAGACGCGGCGGCGCTCGGGTTTACACAACGAAACAGTTTAAATTGTGATTAAAGTTGTTTGCAGTAACGTGCAAATTTGATTGAGGTGTTGGGGCATGCGGGCTTGGAGTGCCATACGCTGGTTCTTCTATACCTACGTATGTATCTTTTTTGTAGTGGTAGGACTCTTTGCAGAGTCTGCCTGACTCTGCCACACCTTTGCCAGTTATTCTACCGCCAAGTAGTAATGATAAAACATCACTGTATTCCGGTTTGTTGGGCAATATTACCAAAGAATTTACGGGGCTGAGAGAAATAACATCTTATATCTCGACCGCACGTGCAGTGCTGAGTAATGATTTGGATTCTTGATCTGCCAATAGCTGCGTGTCACTGTGCTGTTATAGGCAGATATGTAACTTACCATCAGACACATGTCCTGCTCGTCTCGTCACTCTATACTAAAAAGAGTCACCGCATCATATAACACATTGTTATGCCACCTGCCTCTGTCCAATGAAGCTTATTTTTTATTACAACGTGCCGTTGTATTTATAAGGGTCGAGACACGAATTTTGCGATATGGCTTCGAAATTGCGAAAATTATTGAATCAAAAGAATAATCTATGTAAAAAAAAAATGTTAATGTCTCGTTGGAAAGTTATACTCCACTTTTGTTAAAATTAATGTGTCTGCGGAAAGAATCCAGAGTGGCTTCCGTCGCGGGAAATATCGATCGTGGCCATGCCATAACGTGGCATAAGTGGATGCGCTCTGATTACAATGCTGTATCGGTCTACCGAGAATATTTTAGAATATGATAAAGTACAGCAATAATGTAGCCATGTATTCTTGGAGTGAGTATATATTTATGATGGTTAAGTTAGTTATTGTAACATACCGAAGCCATATTTGTAAGGACGCATTGTGCGCCGTGGCTTCGCAGTCAAAGAAGAGAACAATCAATTATAAAAAAATATTTGCGAACGTTTCATCGGAATTTTGTGCTCCATTTTTATAAAATTAATGCGTCTGCGGAAAGAATCCAGAGTGGCCCCCGTCGGGGGAAATATCGATCGTGGCCAGGCCATAACGTGGCATAAGTGGATGCGCTCTGATTCCACTGCAGTATAGGACTACGGTGAATATCTAAGAATATGGTAATGTACAGGAATAATGTAGCCATGTATGTTGAGACCGAGTGGATATGTATGGTCTCGCTAGACGAACCACCATCAAGATTGTTTAGTATATCAGATAAATCCTAAGTATATCATATGTAAATATCTAATAGGAGCAGTTTCCCCGCGGTTTCTCCCGCGTTATTTCTATAATTTTACCGCGATAAAAAATAGCTTATGTGTAATGCCCGACTATAATCTGTGTTCCAAATTTAAGCTCTATCTGTTCATCAGGCGTCCCGACGTGGTTGAGCTACAAAGATCTAAACAGAAACATTCGCATTTATAATCTATACTAATATTATAATGTATGTATGTAATAAACTCAAAAACTACTGAACCGATTTCAAAAATTCTTTTGCCAAGAGAAAGCTACATTATCACTGAGTAACATAGGCTATTTTTATTACAAGAAAAAAATAGTGATCTTTGGAATTTTTTACTAAAACCAACGCAAGGTATAAAAAAAACAGCCATAAAATGGCTTTCATCGCATACGCTGCGGAAAGTACCAATGATAGAACCAAACAATGTTCTACAATATTATAGAACGTATTAAAATGTACAAAAAACCTCGCGAGAGCATATGTCTAACTACAGTAATTACGTCGCTACAACTGCTTTTTTACATTTTAAAAGAAGATAAAAATGCCGATCAACTTAAGACCATGCTATTCATACATTTGTTTTAATTCTTATCAAAATAAATTTTTTTTCAATCAAGACTGCTTTATTACCTATCGATTCCTTTTTGAATTATTAAAATCGGACATTCCATTCAAAATATATTACGAAATTAAAAATATCCATCCTAAATATTTGCAACGACGCGACGGCCGGCAGAATTATGAAGAGTGTACATACAGTACAGCGTTCATCCCAGTCAGAGTGATTTTATCTCAGAATACTTCTTTGTCATGTACCACGTAGGTACATCGTTCCAAGACTAGGTACTCAAAATCAAAGAAATCACTTTGAGAGAAGCTTCAATTTCTCGGTGTCCGTTGAGGCTGACAGAGTTGTTTGTGGTAATATTATTATTTTGTTTCCCTCGGAATTATGGCACATTTTTGAAGACAATTTGTGTCAAGACATCAAACATACAGCCCAACAACGAGATCCGGATTATGATGTATATGTCGCAGCCGGATTGTATAGTTCGCCGTATTACATTACGGCTAGCCGTTTTGAAAAACGGGGCCGTTTTGTAATGCGGCGGTTCAACGATTAGCCGCATTGTCATTGCAATACGTTCTTCAATAAGGCGGTCCACGTTCAGCCGCATTGTATTACTGCTTATGTTGTAGGAAGACCATATTTTAAAAAATAACAACACAAAATCTAAATTAATTTCATTTATCAGAATAAATTGATCGATTATTTCGTACGATATTCCGTACTATTTTTTTTACAACATTTTACCTCTCACATAAAGTTTGAAAGCCCATAACTTGATATCGGTGACGGTACACCTAAGAAACATGGTGAACTTCCATAGACAAGGGTCTATTATCGAAACATGTTCCATCGTAGATAGCATCGTCGCTTAACATCAGGTGAGATGGTGGTCAAGTTACGACCTATTATAGTTTTAAAACTACTTGCATGGCTCGCTCCACTCAGGACCTCCCTTGAGCTTCTGGCTCCCGCATTCTTTTAAATACACTCTAGGGGTAGTAGCGCCAAGACTAGGTGGAGTCGGGGTGCTCCGGGTCGGATCTGGGTCTCATGTAACCTACCCGGTCCGATTTAGTCTTAACAAGGTGGACGGTGGAAACGAAATAGTATCCAAGTAACGCCCAGGGTGATAAGTGCCACCCTAATAATATTGTGTACGATTCCTCCAAACTCCAGAATCCACTGTCACTTTAGCAATTTAGGAACACACAGTATTCAACGCCATAGTTGTTGTTATATCAGGCAGCGCCATGAGTGTTAAGAATCGGAACTAAAAATTGTCAAAGAGGCGGTTAATCTCTCGCTTTATTACATTACGGCTAGCCGTGTTAGCAATTTAGGAACACACAGTATTCAACGCCATGGTTGTTGTTATGTCAGGCAGCGCCATGAGTGTTAAGAATCGGAACTAAAAATTATCAAAGAAGCGGCTAATCTCTCGCTTTATTACATTACGGCTAGCCGTGTTGAATAACGTATGGCGTTGAATACATTCCAGTGGTTTTTAAATCAGCTGTATTCAATCCGGCTGATCGTTAAACCGCCGCTTTACAAAACGGCATTTAACCAACTAAGCCACCAGGCCAGGCAGTTTAATGTTTTTGAACTTTAAAGTTTTGGTTTTTAATTTTGATCTTTTGGAAAAATTTGGTCATGTACATTTCATTTAGCATACCTACTTAACAAAAAAATTGACCCCGTGCGAAGCCGGGACGGGCCGCTAGTTTATAATATTAGTAGGATTAAATAAACGTAAAATTATTTTTACAGTACAGAAATAAATATTCATATATATATATATACATTTTATATAGCACGGTGGGTATTTTCATAACGACAAAAGGTTTGAGAGCCGTTAAACCTTCGGACAAAAGGGTTAAAACATAACTCTTCCAAAATTTCAGGTACTTAAATGTTGCATGGGCGTCGACAAGGTTTTATCCCTGACAAAAGTTGAAACGTTTTCACAAATGATGTTATAAACATTAACTGGTCGAACGTAACACCAAAACAAGAGCACCCTTAACAAACATAATTACTTACCAGCTGACGTAACGTCCTTCCCCAAACGAAATAACAGCAAGAGTTTTGACAATCGTCTCAAAAAACGACCTTACGAGTTGGAGATAGAAAGGGGAATTTCGTGTGAAGAGTCAACGGTGACATAAGACGTTAGTGTATGTAACGGTAATGTAGGGCGGTCGCCACCCCTAGTTCAGTTAGTGCCTCACTTCCGCTCAGTTTTGCTCCGAATCCCGTCGCGGATGGACGGTTTTGCGCTTTCACATCACTATGAGTGCCATACAGTGATACTGTGATAGTGATTTTTTCGGTGATAGTGATGGCTAGGAAACGGGTAAGGGCTAAAACGATCGCGAAGCTTTTCCATTGACGCGCTCTCTTTCGGTTCGTCTCGAAGAGAAATGTTTGTTGTGTTTTTTTGTTGTTTTATTGTGTTTAATTAACTTGTACTTCCTGGATTGGATTTTCTTCCTCTATCTGAAATGTTTGAGCTATGATGCTAAATTTTAGCAATAATACCATTTGCTACATTTATATTGCATGAACAATGGTCAATGCTATTGTAGCATTCGTCTTAAAATAACTAATCTGATAGCATTAAAACTTTTGTTGTCCCTTTCTACTTAACTGGAACAAAATGGGACGCATATTATATCTCTTCTATATCAAGCAACTTTAGTTAAAGGTACACCTTGAATCTACGCCACCGTCCATCCTTATCAGGACATTCGTTATCTGACCTATCTAATACGTACAGCAGATCAATGTACATTTAGGTCGTAAATATAACTACGTAATGTCGATATTTATAGTGGGTTTAGATAATAGGATCATACCTTGTAGGTTTGGAATGATAGAGAGTAGATGGAGAGAGCACCCACCTTGACAGCCCAGCTCAGTATATTTGAATTATAATTCGTGGTGATGAGGAGAAGCAACGTTACATATGATAGTAAGCGCAATGGTCTGCCCATAACAGCATAAGAGTTTTAAAGTTTTAATCTCTACATAGAATTGCATTACGCTCGTCGGTCAGACCTTTAAATTGATCTCATTGACCTTTGTGTTGACCCTTCAAATCGTATCACACTGTTGTTTGTTAACATGTTGTAATGTTTGCACATTACTGCTTATTGATTAAATAACTTGGTGTAGTAGTACCCCAGGCGGACTCTGCACCGTTGCATTTGCTGGATTACGTAAAACGTAGAAATAAATATACATTAAATGTTATAATATGGGTTTTTGTTGTTCTTAAAATGTTTGTAAATTACAAGTGGAAATACTTTTACGATATACAAATCAGAGATATAATACATCGGTGCATCAATAGAGATTATACAATTTGATTTTTTTTTTATTTTTTTTTTTTAATTTAAATTTTACAGCTCCACAGACTCCGGGGTCCGTGACCTTTGTCAATCGTTTTCTTTTGGTTACATTAATCTTGTATTGGAGAAGAAAAGGAAATAGGGGAGAGTAGGGAACATTTTCTTGCTAATTCTAGGACTATTTTATTTTCTAAGTCGCCTCCTCCCGGCTCAGCGGCATACAATTTGATTTATAACGGAAGTTGAAAACGGGTTGTAAACGGTTGCAAATAATTATTATTTCTAACGTTTTGTTTTTATTGTAAGCGGGAAACGAAACTGATTTGTTTAGCCGGTTCTCACGATCCTTTCCATCGATACGCGTACCCGCCGCGCCGTTGACAAAGGGTCGTTTGAAAGTCGTATTAATTTTTATTGCGACTGCATTCCTTGCGGATAAATCGACAGGGAGTAGCGAATGGGGAATTGAAATGTACTTCAAGTTGAGAATATTTTAATTTTATAGTTACGTTTCATTGATATGTGAGCAAAATTAGGTAAGGATCATTAGTATGCAAGTTACGGCTGGTCTAGTCGGGAGAACGGCGACTGCCGATCCAGGGTTCAAATTCAAATCCCACGCGCACCACTGTCTTTTCGAAGTCATGTGCGTAATGCCGCTAACTTAAAATGGTGAAGGAAAACATCATGAGGAAACCGATATGTACCTATTATCTTTCGAGGTCATGTGTCATCCTCCAACTCACACTGGGCCCTGTGGTGGATTATGGCCTTGACTGTTTCCTTGCGAAAGAGGGCCCGGGGTCCCACCGCAATGGTGGAAACATTTAGTAGGCTGCTTGTGATTAATATATTTATGCTAAGGATCAGTACAAAGTAGACGCTATCTGAGGCTAATAGCAATAATTCTAAAAAAACTAAGAAAAAGACGGCGGTCATAGCAATATGGCGTTCAAGTGGAAACTTTTTATCCATGTATAAAAACGCCGATTCTCTATAGATTTGAAGGTAACCATAGATTGTGTCCACTGACAAATACCCATTCGAGCAGCGTAAAACATATATATATTCATCACGGTCTCACTTCGCATTAATCAAACCTACACATCAGTCGCTTAACTAAAAGTTTACACTAAACCTCGTTTTAACAACTTTCAATCCCTCGCTTTTGATTACTTGTTCTTTATATATTATAAAACCGCCAAAATCCCTTTAATGCTTATTTAATACGCAAACTTTGACTCGTTCGTTACTGTGCTAAAAATTTGGAATTTGCTTTCAGATTTTGATGTGCGTCACTAACTAAAATTATAAGTAAAAGTTTATCAACATTTAAATTAGTATAAGTAGTGATTAATACTTAATAATTTTATGCAGAATTACTTTTGAGTTAAGTATAAATAAGGTAATTTAGAGCTAAAGAGGTTTTTTGTTTGAGCGCTACTGGACCGATTTAATTTTTTTTTTCACCGTGGGATATTTACGTGGTCCGTGAGTGCTATTCTATATATATAAAAGCGAAAGGTCACTCATCAAGGAATCTCAGAAACTACAAATGATAGGAATCTGAAATTTTGCATGGAGGTCCCTTTTAGCACGTAGGCACTCGCTAAGACGGGGTTTTGCGAAATTCAACCCCTAAGAGGGTGAAACAAGGGATGAACGGTTGTATGAAAATTTTGTATGAAACGTGATTTTCAAACTTATCAAATTTTGTATCTAGACACTTGACACGAAGCAATTAAATGCATGTTCTATCAATTTTGTAATTTCGAACTGTACGGGGGTGAAATTAGGGTTGAAATGAGGTATGAATGTCAATATGGAAGTTCCTAACCGTTGAAGATAAAACCATGAAACTCTGTATATAGACACTGGACACGAAGCAAACGAATGTTTGTTCCATCAATTTCCTAATTTCGAACTGTACGGGGGTTAAAATGAGGGATGAAGGTCAATATGGACATTCCCTACCGTTGAAGATAAAACCATGAAACTCTGTAAATAGACACTTGACACGAAGCAAACGAATATTTGTTCTAGCAATTTTGTAATTTCGAACTTTACGGGGGTGAAATTGGGGTTGAAATGGGGGATGAATGTCAACATGGAAGATCCCAACTGTTGAAGATAAAACCATGAAACTCTGAATATAGACACTTGACATTAAGCAAACGAATATTTTTTCTAGCAATTTTGTGATTTCGAACTATATAGGGATGAAATTGGGATTGAAATGGGGGATGAAAGTAAACATGGAAGCTTCCATTTGTTGAAGATAAAACTATGAAACTCTTTATATAGGCACTTGGCACAAAGCCAATAAATGTTTGTTCTAGCAATTTTGTAATTTCGAACTGTATGGGGAAGAAATTGAAGTTGAAATGGGGGACGAATGTCTCTTACGCTTTCACACCTAAACAACTGAACCGGTTTTGATGACATTGTTTTATTATAAGCTGGTTTTAGTAAATGTGTCTGGGTGTAAAATTAGTTATTGCCTGAGTTACCTCAGTATTTATTTCGCGCGGACGAAGTCGCGGGTAACAGCTAGTAGGCTATATAATTATGTACCACATGCGAAGCCGAAGCAGACTGCTAGTATGTAAATGTAGCTTGTGAAGCCAGTTGCAAACGCCACCATATCACTACGGTACCCCATATCAAACCGTAGTCTCCACTGGGCACGGGGCCTCTCCCTAAGAAAGTAGGAGGAAAGGAGAAGAAAGAGGTCGGCTATAGGCCAATGTCTTTGAAGAGTTAATTCTTCTCCGACAAGTAGATTTCCTCACGATGATCTCAGCTTCTGTTTTTATTTACTTTACAGTACCATCATCATCATCAGCCTAGCCGTAGTCTACTGCTGGACATAGGCCTCTCCCTCTCCAATGGCACGCCACTCAGCCCTATCCTCAGTTATACGTCTCCATCCACTGTCTGCTGTCGTCCGTATATCGTCACTTCGTCTAGTCTCATGGTTTTACCAATAGCTCTACCTCTTCTAATCTATTATTCCGCAACGCCGTACAAATGATCGAGGGTTGCAACTCTTCATCTGTACTCAGTTGGACAGTTTACAAATGACAGCATAGTGCTGAATCTTATTACTTTATACCCTTCTATCATCCTACATAGGTCTCCTGGTGGTTCATTTGACCCATACATTTTGTTCACGCCCCTGTAGTCTGTCTATAAGTACAACTTACAGTACCAAAATAAATACATAAAAACGTACAAAATTTACAACACTAGTCTGATTACCGCACTCGTTCGCGTCGAGTGTGACAGATAAACAAATAATTCTAATAGAAGCCGATTTATCATGTAGTCGCATTCCTCTCGTGTTTATGAATCCCAATCTATTTCTAATACGAATGTTTGTGGTATTTTCGTATAATATTCGCCATACGGTCTTACGGCAGTTAGATAGCATAAACAGCCCACTAAATCTTTCCACTGATGAGACTTGGAGCCTTCTCTCGCAAGGAGAGAGTCAAGGCCATAGTCCACCACGCTGGCCCAGTGCGGGTTGGTGGGTGACACATGACCTCGAATGATTCTGGGTAGGTACATGTCGGATTGCTCACGATTGTTTTCTTTCATCGTTTCAAACTAGTGGCATTACGCACATTGACTAGATAGTAATACATATTTATTTTGACAAAAATTTAATCTAATTTTAAAACTATTGTTGGACCTACAATAGTATTGTAGTTGTAACAATATTGTAGGATCACACTGTTAATTGTTAGTATCGATGTTATTTATTTTGTTTTGCAAAAGTGTGCTATTGATTTTCGCCCAAGTAAGTACTGAAATTTTTTCGATGATACCGCGACATTTCTTACTCATATCAGCTAACTTAGCCCTGGCTCGAGGGATTTCAGGCTATTCCACAGTCACCTTGCGGTAGACCTTGTCTGCCTCATAATTGGATAGGTGTGTCGACAGGTCGCCACATCGGTACATATGTTACTAGGTGTCCTTCGATTTTACCTGTCCTGTAGGGAACGGTACTCCGCTTTTATTTTCGACTAGCAAGCGAACCGCAGGTTTACCCGGATTTCCGAATACGTAATTTTGCCTAAAAAGTGTTATTCCAAACTATAATCTAGCTGTGTTCCAAATTTCATCTCGATCCGTACAGCCGTTGCGACGTGATATCAAAGTTTGTGTCACAAACACATAAAATTTGACATTTATGATTGTAGGGTAAACTCACTGTTATAGGTGATTATTAGTTAATTTATATTATAGTACCATTAGTACCTAAATGTTTTTAATAGTATTATTAATTAATTAATGTCCCTCCGTCCCCCACTTTCTTAGGGTGCATGCAGGCGTATTTCTTTTAAACGCCTAGAAGTGATGATCTCAACAATAAGGCACCCATTTGTGGCGTTAATTCACAATTGTGTGTGCCACTGTAATGTTTATTTATATTAGGGTTATAAAAAAGAGTTTTCTGTCTATCCGTCTATAACGAAGCGCAAAAAAACAAACTTCTAATCCATTTTGCGAGAACATTAATAATTCTTGAAAGCATTTGGAAAGCGCTGACCGCATTGCATTTGCGCCGCCGATCGATCGACTGCATATCGAACCTACATATCGAACTACTTATTTCCCCTGTTACTAACCCCCCGACGTAAAAACGAGGGCGTGTTATAAGATTGACATGTCTGCGCGTGCGTGTGCTGCTAGTCCTACTAATATTGTAAATGTCAAAGTTTGGATGTTTGTTGTGTCACGTCGTGACGTTTTAACGGATCCGGTACACAGATTATAATGTGGAAGAACTCATATGCTACTTTTTATCGCGGGAAAATAACGGGAACTACGCAAGTAAAACCGCGGGGAGAGACGTACTTCTTAGCATTCCATGGATTCACCGTGCGGGTGCCGGGTCCATCGTGTGACAGAGAGAGAAATCTCGAGTAGACCCCAAGACTATGTAGTGTATTGACGTACGTCAACACTCACCTTCACTACTCGTATTTCTCTCCCTGCCCAGCCAAATCCGATATGATAATAGTAGTGTAGTGTATAAATAAATCCGTAATGTAGACAGATCTATTCGAAAAAGAGCCCCTCAAAAATAAGTAGAAACGTCCCAAAAAGGGGCCAACTCTGTCATCGTGCGTAAATACCGTATCTAGATGGAACGGGCTCGTGGAGGCATCCTCGAGTTGGCAGGGTACGGTAATCGCATACTCCTATGAAATATATTCCTTAGTTTTTTTTTCGCAATTCCATTTGCATTTTATTATGAGTTTCTTAGTTCTAAGATTAGTTTGTTTTTTTTTAGAGAAAATTGTTCTCTTTGAATATGTATGACGGGTGCTTTGTCTGAGAGCTCTCTCTCAGACATAGTACCAGAATGATTGCTCAGAATGTTTTTGATTGATTTCTTTTTTAAACCCAATTCAGTCTGTATTATGTAGGTAGGTATGGTTTTTCTGTAATATAGAGTGACGAGACGAGCAAGACTTATTGGTATGCAACACGCCTGCTGATAGAGTTCTTTGTAACATTTTTTTATAGCAAAGAGTGACGAGACGAGCAGGACATGTGCCTCATGGTAAGCAACATGCCAGCCACATAACAGCACAGTGACATGCAGCTATTGGAACATGATAGTCCAAATCATTACCTAGCAGCTATTGGAACATGATAGTCCAAATCATTACCTAGCACTGCACTGCGCTCGTCACCCAAAGATCTAAGATAATATGTCACTAAGGCCTGTAATTTCTCACATGGAAATAAGTAGGAGTAATGGAAATATTATTATGAATATGGGCCAATGACTGCCTAGCACTGAAATGCACTCGGCACACTATGGTACCTACTTCAATGATACTTGTATTCGTCTGTGAAACTAGTTAATTACAAAAGTGTGTTGTTATGTCAGAGAACAGAGAATCGTTCGCTAGTTTTCACCACTTTGGTATACATACATTTATTAAGACTAGCGGTCCGGCCCGGTTTCGTCCGTGGCTCATAATAAATATCCTATAGCACCCAGGGATCACGTATATACATAATTACATATCTAATGGTGAAAGAATTTTTGAAATTGGTCTAGTAGTTTCTGAGATTATCGCGTTCAAACAAACAAACTCTTCAACTTTATAATATTAGTGTAGACGATTTGTATCTTTGTCTTGTAATTTCTTCGGAAACATTGTCCGACCATCGGAAACACAGATGCACATTCCAGAATAACTGGCAAAGGTATGGTACTTCCCTGGACGGAGTCTGCAAAGATTTCTACTGGTACAAAGATGTATGAATAAATCAAAAAGAAAAGTAATGTTTTATATGACAAAGATGTATTACCACTTTGTATGCTAAATTATATTAGCTGGGCATCCATCGCGACTAACATCGAGACGGCAATTTTACTCTAATATGGTTATCTAGCTAGTCGTTATCTTCTCAAAAAAATGGCTGATGCGCGTCAAACTCGTGATCGGGTGCTGCTTGCGGGACGCTGTTCTATTCGCGGTACACACATACTATAGCAATACCTTAGTTCTTGAGCATTCTTGCCTGCTAAATGCTTGCTAATTCTTTTTTTCAATAAGTAAAATAAAATAATCTTTTTGATTTGAAACTTAAATGAAGTTACATACCTTAATAACAGTAAAACGTAACAGTGTCGACATGATTAACTTCATTTTGGAGGTGGGCCCTGCATCCCACATATGAATGACCTGTGTTGTGGGATTCAGTGTTTTTTTTCCATTTTATGATGTTGGATGTGAGAGCTTTCATTCCGGAGGCATTTCATGCGTATGGCGATCAGAAGTTAGTAGAAATCCATCCTCTTAGAATGCGTCAGGAAAATGGGAGGTTAAATAGTCACTGTAGAATAAGTTGTTCTCTCTTCCTTTTTGTACTAACAATAGTTTATTAAGTATCAGTCTTCTAACTCAATGGATTATGTTCTCTGAAATAAAAAATATTTGATTTGATTTAACACTTGACATCCTAATAAATTTTCGTTTCAATAAATTGTTCTTAATTCTGAGTACGAAACTCCCTTTCGGTTTTATACACCCGCTTTGCGTTACAAAAATACCTCGTATACCTTGTACGAGTTAGGTATCCTCAATATAGCTTCCAATAATAATATCCAGTGGATATAGGGCAGAGCCGCACACAGGCATTGTCGGGCGTCTGCAGGCCTATTCAATCGAGAATGCATTGTGGGTTTCATTGCCAATGTTAGAGCAGTTAGAGCTAAATAGCGGCGGTCGGAACTAAACCCGGCTCAACGGAACACACAGCTAGCTCGGCCGTGATTCTCTATTACCAATCACAATGCAAACACAATCGTTTTCAGGGTTCCGTACCTAAAGGGTAACAACAGGACCAGGTTACTGAGACTTAGGTCCGTCCGTCTGGCACCAGGATGTATCTCAAGAACGGTGATAGACGGTCTAAATTTTCACAGATGTATTTATATTGCCGCTATAACAACAAATACTAAAATAAAGGGGGCACCATACAACAAACTTGATTTTTTACCGTTTCTTGCTCGATTAATCCGTCCCAAGCAAGCTAGATGGCGCCACTAGTAGAATAAAACGCGCTATCGACTTTGTCGTTAGAATCATAAGGTATTTTTTTTTTGTGAAACTGTTTGCATGAAAGCCAGTCTGTGGAAACTGCGATCTATGTATACGGAATTCGGAATAAAGCCAAAGAGGTTTTTGCCGTTTATTTGCCAATGGTACGGAATCCTTCGTGTGGGAGTCCCACACGAGTTACGTAGTGCCCCTAACTTAAAACGGTGAAGGAAAACATCACGAGGAAACCGACATGTACCTAGGATCTTTCGAAGTCATAAGTATGTCATGCATTGGGCTAGTGTGGGTGGAATTTGTCCTAGACTCTCCTTGCCAGAGAAGGCCCCGAGTCCCAGCTGTGGGAACATTTTGTGGGCTGTTTATGTTATAGAATTGTACTTACTCCTTTATTACTTGTTTTTTGATAAAGAGGTCTGTGATTGGTCTGTGAGTTCTACATCATCTAATATTCAGTGTGTTTCACAAACTCAATAATAATGATTTTGATTTTCAAATCTGAAAAGTCTTTCAAAAATGAAATTACTTTGTATATACCATTAATATATTTATTTTTAAATTTCTATTTGAATGTTATATTTGTAAATGTTGTCTTAACCGCTGGTAGTACCTAACTTGGCCCACAGATTGCGCGGAATCGCAGCGAGTTTAGGGTCGACTTACACTGGACACCAAACGTGTTTTGGCTAAAGGTTTTCAGGAATATAGGCTCTGTTTCAGAGTAACTATTGTTTTGGCCGTTTGAGATTCATTTGTAGAGCTTTGTGTGCACATCGATTGAGCAGTATCTATGAGAAGGGTTCCCAATTTGGATTACACGGTGATTGGTTAAACAGATTATTATTCGAGATATCTTTATATTAGAAAATTTTCGTCTCTTTCCTTTCCTTATCGGTAATAGGTTTACTCTTGACCACTCTCTAGTATTATGGTAAGCGCCGATACGGTCTACGATGGAGCATCCTTAACTAGGAGAAACTGATTCTGAACTTTTGACAAATTTAAGGCAACCTAATTGTATAGATAAGGGAATACCCATTCAGGCCACGTATTCCACACAGTTTGGATGTTCTAATTAAGTGAAAACGTTTGGACTCCAGTGAACGAAAGTTCTTTCGGACGTCAATCATGAAACGTTGTCGGTTTTTCGAGTTTAACTCGTCTCTTTTCGTTATTCTCAGCGTTTTCGAGCCGCCTGAGATTGTCGTAACAAAGACAGCCCTGTGCAAACACTGCTCGATAAGCAAACTCGGCCGTCGGTAAACTGTACGGAAGTTTCTAGTTGTTGCCCGGGGTACATTGTCCTTTGAAGAGGCTTGGAACGTCTGGACACAGAGTACGCACCCTCGCATAAACTCTGGTGTAAGTCCCTCTGTTCATTATCGATTCAATCAGTATTTTGAAAGTGTAGGTACATAAAGTAAACGTCCAAGATGTGAAATAGTGTTTTTTGTCCAATGGTTACAATCTTGGTGTCTTCAAATCGAGAGTGAATCGGTTTCTTCTTGAGAAACACGCATCATGACCATCGTAGACAGCATCGTCGGTCAAGTGTAAACCTACAAAAAGTTTAAAAAAAAGATGGCGTTTAAGTGTAAACCTAAACCGTTACCGACACCTCTGTCTTTAAGTTTCTTAATATGTTGTGTTTTTACTTCTGTCGGTACTTCCGAAGATTAAAAAAAATCGGTTCAATTAACTGGGCGTCATTCGTTCAATATTTTTCGGAGAAAGATAAGTAGGTTTTTTTAACTATAATATGTTCGCACTTGACCACCGTCTCGCCTGATGTTAAGCGAAGATGCGATCTACGATGGAACGTGCTTACCTAGAAGAAACCGGTTCAGTCTCAATTTGAAGACACCAAGATTGTAACTATCGGGAAAAACACACTCAGGCAACGCATTCCACAACCTAGACGTTCTTATCACAAACGTGGAGTCAAATCTCTTCGTTCGTGTTTTTGGAACATGAAACGATGTCGCTTTTTTTGAGATACGAGAAGTCCGATAGAAGAAAAGGCAAGGTGGTATTTGATCATGCATCTGCATGATCAAATACCAGTTGCACACTCTCCGATGTGTATCCGATAAAACCCAATAACCTAGCAATTTTGCGGCGATGATAAAGTCTTTTACTTTTAAGTAGGTATTAAAATGTATTTCAAATTAGGTGAAGAAATACTTAGTTTACTTTCTCTTAGTTTCTTTTAGTTTAAAGTTTTATCTTAAGTTTTAAAACTAAAGTTTTATCTTTTATTAGTTGTGAGTTCACACTACGTATCGAGTGGTAAATTTGTAATTCAGAGATTCGAAAATTGAGTGGTAGATTCTAACTCCCAGTGTAAATGAGTGTCGTAATAGTGTCGCGATGAGTGCGCCCGAGACTCGAGCGCGGGACTGTTGGAAAGCTTCCATTCAGGTGGAGACACCCTGAAGAAGAGCCCTCGCCGGTCTAGAGAGGCGCTCCCGCGATGGTCGAGAAGATGGGAGTCAAAGGCAGATACCTGGTGATTTACCACTTTATAACTAAACCCTTAGAGTTGAATTTCGCACGTTTTCATTTAGAAACTATCCATTAGGCGACTGCAGATTAATTTAATTTTATACGTTATTTGTTAAGGATTAGAGTCGATGTTTGCACGAATTCTTAGAGATCGTTGTCTAGGCGAATTGAATTTTCAACTTTGGATGTAGTTTGAGAGCTGAATTTTGCACGAGTTTGTAGAGATTTTGTTGTCTAGCTGAATTTTTAGCTGCTTTAAGTTTTACGAGTAGAATTTTGCACGGTTGCCTTACATAAATAAGTGTTTGTAGAGGTTTAGATTATTTTGAAGTTTAAAATCTCAATTTCCATGTTTAAAATTTGCATGTACATATAGTTTGAAAAGCGTAGTTAATTAATTGTATTTCAGAGTGCGCGCGCACAAGGAATTTTTTAGCTCAGAAACACAATTGTGCATCGATATCTTTTTGTAGATTTAATAAGTTAGTAATTACTCATACATTGGTATGGCCTCTTGTGACCTCAAGATAGAAACGAATGGAATACTTTTGCCCAACATTGGGACGAGTCGGCCGCATAATAAATAAATAAGTAATTAAGTTTCATTTTAAATTGCCTAGTTTGGACCCGTTGATTCACGTATATGGCTGTACACATCTGTTATCCTTTACATATTGTTGTGAAAAATGATCTGTATGCAAATATATATATTATTATAAGTACCCAACAATTAAAAAGGTTTGCAATAAACGGAATACCTCTGCAGAGACCAGGGATATTAGGGAGGTAGTGAGCACGGAATGCGACCTCATTCCTTTACACAAGCGAAATGATCTGCGGATTTTGGTCCTTATATGTTCATATATCTCATAATATATACTCAGTGTCACTCCCTATATCTCACGATATGGGGATAAATGGGATAAAAAGTTACTTATTTCACTCTCTCATATCACTCTTGCTCAGATCTATCTTGCTATCTCGCGAGATTGGTGTAAAAAGTAACTTATTTCATTTACTTTCTCAGATCATACTAAAATTGAGAATTATAATAAGTTTCTCGTTTTTCTCGTCTCGTTACGTTTGCAAGGCAGTTTTTCCAGAGAAATTAAAGGGAAAATTAATAACTCGTACTATAGCTCCATAGCTGCATATTATGCGTATTTGAAAGCTTCATTTTAAAATAACTGCTGGGCTGTTACAGTCCTGTTATAAACAGGCATGTTTGATTACCATCAGGCGCTAATCTTGCTTGTCTTATCATTATATTTAATAAAAAATACGGTTGGTATCATTGATTACGTCAATTATTTTGTAAATAAAAACAAATCTTTAATTTTCCTAGATGTCCGGGACCTCAAATACAAATACAAATACAAAAATCTTTATTGCTGTTTGTAGGTAAGATAAGATAATACAAAACATTTTAAAAGTTGCCCCATACAAACTGGCCTCTGCGAGAGGCATGCAATATGTCTGGCAAGACAATTTGTTAGTCTTAATTTTTAAATAAAAACAAAAAATTTTTTTTTTTAAATAATAGTCAGCTGATTAAAGTCTTCTTCTTCCTCATCTTCTATTAATTTCTGGTTTTTATTTATGTCATCTGATTCTTCATCTTCGATTCATTTCTGGCTTCTATTTGGTGATATATATTTGTGTGAGATAAATGTTTGGTGAGCACAATTTCGCCAACGTCTTGTGTTTCATCAGGATATTGTCTTGTGTTTTTGAGTTTGATCAATATGTCCATCCAGGGTCTAAGGTCTTGCATTAGTAGATCTTGCAGTTCATCCATGTGAGGAATGTCAAAGAATGTATAAAGTGCAATAAATGTATATAATCAAAAAATCAAAAATGTCGTTAATTATAATATTCATGTAAATACTCAAAGAATGTCAAAATGTAATACAGTACAAACGAATTCATCATGATACAATATATCATCAACAACGCTTATCTTCTGTATTTTTGTCGTAAACTTTTCGATAATAGAGCTTTTTAATAAAAGTTTTCTCATTCGATAGCTATTTCCTTTTAAAACGTGGGCTGAAGGATAATGTGCCGAATACAATTCTTTTACAGCCAAGTTTTATTGATCGTGTCTTTATAATCAGATTTAACATTTTCGTGGCGAAAGAAAGGCAAGCTTTGTAAAGCCACGAGCAGTGACGGGAATGGGAATTAAATTTGTGTTTAGTAAATACTCATTTTATGATTTGAAAATATTCGTACAAGTTCATAAAAAAATACTTTTTAACCTACTTCAAAAAAGGAGGAGGTTCTCGATAGCTTACCAATTGTACATACATTTTGATGATCCGTATAAATTGTATCGAAATCGGTGCGGCGGTTTTTGAAATATGAACGAAAAACTTAAATTTACTTTCATATACCTCGATGACTTACTTAGCGATTTATTCAGGCTTCTTATTCAGTTTAGTCGAGTGCCTGAATTTAATTTTAAATTGAAGTCGGTTTATGGTTTTTCGTAGAAAATAAATTATTCAATTGATGGGTTCAGAAATCATAAACTGCTTGTTTAGAAGGGTTGCAGAGGCGCGACATTACAAAGTTTGAAGCGCCTCGGTCCAGAGAGGTTTCAAGGGGCTCTTCCTAAACTCATTGAACTTCAATCTCGTTTTGAACTGTATGTATATACACAAGAGGCAATGCGGTGTTTTTACTACAAAACTGTCCTAAACTCGCTACTAACTTTATAATAGTGAAAGGCATATGTGTGTATAGATGACAAAAGTTATTCGTTATTAAGTACGATATACTCGTATTTATATGGAGCTTGAAACTGATTCGTTCCATCATAAATATATCTACGGTATTTATTTTGTGTTGACTTTATATTATGAATAATGAATTAATTGACTATTTATTTAACATAATTATCTATATAAATAAAGAAGGACTACGGTATGTCTTTTAATACCCGTTTTTTAATCAATCGTGATAGCTCAAAATAAGGATGTCTATAAATCTTTCACAAAAAAAAATCAACAAATTTTGACATGAAATTTTGAAACGTTAATATTACTTTTTATCGTAAAAATAAAGAAACATGCCCGCAAAGAAAGGGGAGAATCTAGTTGATCGCGTGTTCTGTCTTCGCATTATAACAGAAAAGGGGGTAAATATTATTGTAATATGATTACTGTTTGTTTGCGCTGTGAAGTCTTCGGTAAGTTAGCGAATTAACGATGGCAGCTCACGGAGAGAATTATCGGAACTGACACGATTGCAGCGAATTCAACTATTTAAATAAATATTAGTGGACAATGGATTTGAAATTCGATTTATGTAAATAATGTTATATTGAGAAAAAGAGAGGCCTGTACCCAGAATTGGGATAGAGAAGGCTGTGGATGATGATGATGATGATGTTCTATAGTATCTGTGTAATGTGGATGATGTAGGAACAAGTTATCATCGCGTTACGCTAGCAAATTTATGGGAAATTGCAAGTGTCTCAAGCTGTCGTAAAATTATTTATTATAGATGTTATGTAATAAATTAATATGTTGCACTAGATACTAAAGCTTTTTAGAACAGGTACGTAGTTACGTGTTAATAACGGGTGGTTCAGACGGCGACTGCCCGATCCGAAGCCTCAGATTCAAATCCCACGCGCGCCACTGTCTTCTCGGAGTCATGGGCGTGATGCTCTAATGCCGCTAACTTAAAACGGCGTAGGAAAACATCGTGAGGAAACCGACATGTAGCTAGAATTTTTGGAGGTCATGTGTCATCCACCAACCAATCCACACTGGGCCAGCGTGGTGGATTATGACCTCGACTCTCTCTTTGTGAGAGAAGGTCCAGAGTTCCAGCAGTGAGGGAACATAATATAAAGGGTAAAAGGAATCAACACTTAAATATAAACCAGTGTTACTAGTATCCGACTAATATTTTAAATGCGAAAGTTTTGATGTTTAATTTTTGGATTTTTGTTGCTTAATCACAATGTCTAAACTGTAAACGGATCGGGGGTTCTACCGCCGAACGAAAAATGTCATCGCTTTAATGTTTTTCTCTCTTTTCTTTTCGCTTGAAATGATAGAGACAGCATTACCAAAGCGATAGCCGATTTAGTTAGGCGGTAGAAGCGCGGGTTGATATTTCGAAGACATTTAGATTATAGTCTGGAATGGCAGAGAGACGAACTTCTTAGCATTCCAAGGATTCACCGTGCGGGTGCCGGGTCCATCGTGTGGCAGAGAGAGAAATCTCGAATAGACCCCAAGACTTGTGACTCGGGCGTAGGTTTAAAAGGGGGTAACCTTTTTGGTGACGTACGTCAACACTCACCTTCACTACTCGTATTTCTCTCCCTGCCCAGCCAAATCCGATATGATCCTATTAGTGCAGCTTTAGATACTCGTTCTAGTATAGAACTTACTGCACTTCTGGACAAGCCAAGTAGCCAAGTAGTAGTATACTACTTTATATCCCGAAAAAAATTAAGTGAACAGGAACTGCGCGGGTAAAACCGTCGAGTGGTACTAGGATTACATAAAGTGATCGGATTAAAATAAATCTAAATTCTCCTCAAGTGTATATTTCGAATTTCTATCTAGACAGCCAAAATTCAAGTCCCAAAGCATAGGACGTGGGACGCGTGGCCACAATATTGCGTTATCTGAGAGAAACACGAAATTACCGATATATTGGTTTATACGGCCTCTGGGAAATTACACCACATGAAAGATATACACTATCACGCCAGAATCACCTGTGTTGATATCGTACTACCTCTATGTACACAGAATTTAAAATGAAATTTGTACAATTGGAGCTTGGTTTCTGGTGTAAGTCCCCATGGCTTCCGCAGGAGGATTCTCCACTAGACCACTACTGTTTCTAAAATAGACACATGGCATAGTGTAATAGGGAACAATTATTCTTGAAAAAAAAACACAAAAAAAAATGTTCTACACGTATTTTTTTATTTTGTTTCACTGACAAAAAATTAAGAAGATACAGAGCTTATAAGTTTCGCATGACGTCACTTGTAGGTACGATTTCTTTCCACAAGTGACGTCACGACTCACGACCCCCACTCTGGAAGTTTGATGATCTGTCTGTTTTAAATAATCTGATAAAACAAAAAATACGTGTGTCTCATATTTTTCTACGATCTATATCAATATTCCACGATCTGACGGACTAATTAGAATGGTTTATTACCCAGTCCGTTGTCCTATTGGCTGTTTTGTAAGTCGTACTAACATATAAATAAATAAATGGCTTCTACAGTACCCCACCACGACTTGAAGGACAAACCTCTATTTTCAACAAACTTCCATATTTACGTAGCTACTGTTTGACACGATCTTAATTCGCCTTTTGCTTGACTTGTAATTTACGTGTTAAATATTCTAGAACTATTAATAATGAATCTGTTCAAGGACTTGTAATTTGGTAAATCGGAGTTGTAGATTTGACTCATTTGCATGTTACGAAGGGGTGATAGGGCTGGAATTGAATATGTAATTCGGTTTTGTTTGTGTTTGTATGGATTTAATTCGTCGGAATCAAATTTGTAGGGGGATCTGCTGGTTTTGGAATAATGTGACGAAAATTCGTGTTATGAAATTGTAGCCTTTATGATTAAATGATGTTAAGTAAGAGAGTGGGGAGGTAAGGACGAAATTTTGTTTTGTTGTTGTTCTGTTGCGAGTGATTGAAAATACAGTTTCTGTTGGGAAGAACGCTCCTTCTTATAATATCAAAATGCCATAATTTGTATTTTGAACAGGAAAGAGTTCAAAATATTGCCCATAGGGTACGATAAATAGGTTTATAATAATGCGACGAATTTTGTGACTATAACTTATTTGTAAGAGCTTTTGAATGGTAAAATATATTCGAGCTCTATTTAGTCTTTCCAGTGTGAGCAAGCAACTTTTAGCGTAGGTCGAGGCAAGATTTAACATAGACATATGTTTATCAATATATATTCAGGATATTCCGAAATTTTCGACTAATTTGGCCCAAAATGATTGGATGTTAGTTGGATGATAGTTGTAGACATTTCTAGGATAAGCCGAGCAAAATTTGACAAATTGCAAAATTTAACTTATAATTTGTAGCATTTTTTTATTAACAACTATTACTGTCTCAGATCAGGGACTGAGACATGATACATCTTCTTTCAGGGGTAGGCCGAGGAAAATTCGCATAAATGTAGGTGGTACAGTCTTAAACCCGACTAGTACTAAAATATGAATATGTACAAATCCAGGCTTGCAGTTATAAAACGTAATCAGATTTCGTAGCGTAACCGTAATAAGCGCACTTTTATGTCCTTCATAAGTTGCTTGCATACGTGCTAACCGACAGTTAAGCTAACGAGGCCAACGACTGAAACGAACGCCGGTATAAACATGAAGATTTTATTTAATAACGTGACTTAAACTCTGTGTGGTAAACGTTTAACGTGAATCGTCGCTCGGCTAAAGAATTTCGCTCACGTCGAAATTCTTGCTGCTGTCATTCCGTGGTTTGCTATGCGCCAACAAATTCTTATGAAAATTAATACGTCTATACATTTTTATAAATAAGAAATGAAGTGTTTGTTTGCGATACCAAATTAACAGCTTTTCACGAATACAAATACAAAAATCTGTATTGCTTTCATTGTTTGTAGGTAAGATAAGGAGAAACGCATATAGATAGGACACATTTAGATTTAAAAAAAATTGGCAGTCATAGGGACTGCCGATAGAAGTGAAAACTTATAACTCAGAATTTGATAGCTCACGTTGGAAACTACGCGGGTGAAAACGGAAGGCGTGACTATTGCCATGGTCCGAGTTTACCCTAAGATTTCTTGCATTTATGAGCGTGGCGCTTGAGCGCAATTCACAGCCCGCTTAAAATCTGTGTGTGGTGCGCCAAAAGAAGTTTTCATTTCAAAAATGACTCAACAGACTAAACAATATATATGTAGATAAAATAAGTTTAAGTTTGTCGGTTTTAATTTTTTTATGAATCGATTTTAGGGAAGGCTTCTTAGCAATTATAGCAACGAGTGAAACCACGGTTAACAGCTAAAGGATGAATTCACGCGGCTGTTTTTCGACTTCCGCGTAATCCTCGGCTAAGCGATGACACATAACCTCTGTTGAAATAGGACCACTATCTTATGCGGAGGAAACTTCAGATTCGCGTCTAAAAGCGACCCAACGTTTTAGGCGACCCGACCGCTTAAAGCCGCGTATCCACTAGGCAACATTTAGCGCGCGACATGTTGCACGACAGGTCGCCCAAGAGCGCGGAACTTTTGTTGAACAACGTTGTCTGGCTACGCATCCACTACTACTAGACTACAGGCCCGTGAACAAAATGTATGGGTCAAATGAACCACCAGGAGACCTATGTAGAATGATAGAAGGGTATAAAGTAAGAAGATTCAGCACTATGCCGTCAATTGTAAGCTGTCCAACTGAGTGCAGTTGAAGTTGCACCTCTCCTAATCTATTATTTCGTAACGCCGTACAAAAATCATGCGACAAGAAGAAATGATCAAGGGTTGCAACCATCTCTTCAACTGCACTCAGCTTACAAGTGACGGCATAGTGCTGAATCTTATTACTTCATACCCTTCTATCATCCTACATAGGTGTTCTGGTTGTTCATTTGACCTTATACATTTTGTTCACGGGCCTGTAGTCTATATGTCATGTGGCGCGCCAGCTGGCAACGTCGCGCGCTGTTGTTTAGCGTTGCCCTACTATGTATAGCGTCATGTGTCGCGCGTCAAATGTTGCCTAGCGGATACGTGGCTTAAGCGAAGGTTGGGTTAAAGTTCTAGACGGATGATGGAGATTGTAAATAAAGGACGAGTGCCATAAGATCGCCTCGTGAACTTTATGGGACGTCTAAGAATATCAACGCAAAATACGGAGGTGGTATCCTCTACCACTATGAGGACTATGATTGGGTCAAAACCATTTTTATACCATTCTGATTAGTCCGTCAGGTAGGTAAAGTAAAGTAAAGATTTATTTGCGTTTATCGTTGGTAATGGAAAATTATGGGATTCGTAAGTTTTGTTTTATGAAATTATGTTAAAAATCGACTAAGATATAGATCATCAAACTACTGTAGAGAGGGTTGTGAACGTCACGTCTTCGTAAAATTCTTATATAGGTAGACGTGACATCACTCGATAGTTCTTCTACTATGCCTTCGTCATTTTTTGTCTGTGAATCAAAATAAAAAATACTTGTTCCTCCACGTTTTATTTGTATATACTGGTGTATCTGAACTTGGTAGAATCCTCAAAGGTGAAGGCGGGATTCGACCCTACCTCACGACTGTAAACCGACGTTCTAGAAACTAAGCCTTCACGACTTTTTATCGTATAAAAAAACTATCAAATAAACTTTTCTATAGTCGTTACATACTTCACTTACATAAAACTGACACGTGTCCTAGATCCGAAGCAAGCTTTCTGAAAGCTCGCAGCCTCTGAGAAAATGGAATGAGCGGAGCAGGCAGCCTGGAACTAAAGCGGGCTCGGCGAATCGGGGGCGGGCGTACGAAGGCGTTGGGAATTGTAACCTATTTCAAACATTTTTCTAGTTTTAAAGTTACGGCCGGTCTAGTCGGGAGAACGGCGACTGCCGATCTGAAGCCCCCGGGTTCAAATCCCACGCGAACCGTTGTCTTTTCGAAGTCATGCACGTAATGTCACTAACTTAATAAATTTTAATAAAAAAAATCCGACTGCACAAAATCAAGAGTTATAAATATAAAACACTAGCAGTGCCCCGCGGTTTCACCCGTGTAGTTCTCGTTATTTTCCCGGGATAAAAAGTATACTATGTATTCTTCCAGACTATAATCTAACAGTATTCCAAATTTCAGCCTGATCCGTCCTGATACGTTACGGCGTGATTGAGCAACAAACATCCAAATATCCAAACAACCATACTTTGACATTTATATTATTAGTGGGATTACATAATACAATTATACCTATTATCGATGGACACTTGGGTGATTGAGATGAATCTAACGATATCTTAATTCTCAAAATCCATCTAGCCGTTTGGAAGATACGAGCGAATAAAGAAATTTACAAACATACAAGACACGCGCGAAACTCAAAACCCTTCTTTCAGTCGGATAAAAAACAGAAGGAAAAAGTCGTAAGGAAAGTAGCAGAAAGTTCGAGGTGATGTGTCATCCAACCCACACTGGGTGAGCGTGGTGAATTATGGCTCCTTACGAGAGAAGGCCCGAGCCCCAGCAGTGGGAACTTTAAGTGGGAGTATGCAGCCACTTCTCTAACGGGATTTTGAGAATCTCAGGTTCCTTAAATGTTCTCCTCTAGGGTGTGATATGTGAATGAAGGCATAAATGAAAGGGGTTTTACTAACTAAATGTTTTACTAAAATGTTTTAGTAACAGGCCCGTCCCTACTTCGTTTGGGGATGAACAACTAATCTATATATAGCCTATTGAGGTGCCATCTATTTGAGACTTATGAAACGTTTGTAGTGGTAGGATTCTTTTGCAGAGTCCATCTGGGGAAGTATCTCACGTTTGCTTCTACCGCCAAATCCGCCAATCGGTAATATGCAAACATTACTTGTGTTCCTGTTTGAAGGGCGATGTTTCCAGTTAATATTACTGGGTATAGAGATAAAACATCTTATATCTGTAGGTGATGAGCACAGGGCTGTGCTAGGTAATGATTTGAACTCTTCATGTTCCAATAGCTGCGTGTCACTGTGCTGTTATGGGCAGGCATGTTGCTTACCATCAGGCACATGTCCTGCTCGTCTCACTATAAAAACAAGGTGACCCGTAAAACCTTAGCTAAAACTAAAAGGAGGGGGAATCGGGGACAGGATGGCGTTGCAGATTGTTGGCCCCCACTTGGGCCATTTCCCAACGGGGTCGGGTCACCGATCCCGGCTAGTCGCGGGGCTTGGTACGCTTGCAGCGGATATTTCGTTACGTTTGTTACTATGCTGTTAGTTAAATTGTAGAAGTGGTTCAAGCTGCGAAAAATCCTATTAAAATGATAAGTGTCGAAGTTAGCATGTTTGGATGTTTGTTACTCAATCTCGGCGGATCGTCTGAACGGATCGGGTTGAAATTTCTTAACACAGTTGGATATAGGCTGGCATAGCACATAGACATCGACTTCAAATACATCAGTGGGTAACGCTTAATAGTAATTATATTACATTATTAATTATAGTTCCCGTTCCCGTCGTTCCCTTTATTTCGCCGGGATAAAAAGTAGCCTATGTGTTCTTCCAGACTATAATCTATCTGTGTTCCAAATTTCAGCCCGATCCGTTCATACGTTAGGACGTGATTAAGCAACAAACATCCAAACATCCATACATTGACATTTATAATATTACCTACCTCAAAACCACCAAAAGAGTGACCACCAAACCACACTTTGGAGTGCTCCGAAGCGAAAAATCCTACCAATATTATAAATAGTAGGATTAGTAGGATTTTTCGCTTTGGATCACTCCCAAAGTGTGGTTTGGTGTTTGGTGGTCACGCTTTTGGTGGTTTTGAGGTCGTGTTTAATTTTTTGGACAAAAATACTGTTAATCTCGCTGCTTTCTTTCTCGGTCCTGTGCCAATTGACGAGGGTCCTTTATCGCGGGTCCAGTTTCGACCCGAGATAAAGATGATGTCGTCGACCCATTATACAGCTGGACGTCCTATACTCGGCACACCTTGCCTCGGCCAATACTTTTATTAAACGTGATGGATGCTGCTAGTGTATTGAAGGGACAACTTCTTTTTGGCCCACCACAGACAGATTTTCCGTGGGCTGTGAATTGACCTCAAGCGTTTTCGGGTTAACTCGGATGATCTATCTAAGATGGCTATGGTCATGGCCACGCCCTCCCGTTTCACCCGCGTAGTCTCCAAAGTGAGCTATCAATTTCTAAGTTATTCGTTTTCACTTCTATCGGCATTCCCTATGACAGCCAATTTTTAAATTATAATTTACTAGCAATGCCCCGCGGTTTTACCCACGTTCCCATCGTTCCTGTTATTTTCCCGGGATAAAAAGTAGCCTATGTGTTCTTCCAGACTATAATCTAACTGTATTCCAAATTTCAGCGTGATCCGTTCATTCGTTACAGCGTGATTGAGCAACAAACATCCAAATATCTAAACATCCATACTTTGACATTTATAATATTAGTGGGATAGCATTTGAATTGAAATAGCTTATTGCACTTTCTTTAAATCTCCGAGTGTAATCCGAGGAAGCGGCGAACAATGGTCCCGTCGGTGTGGCGGCATTCGATCCGCGTCGGCCGCTGGCATTCCGCACCGGTCGCAATTAAACACGAAACAATACCGGTAACAAATCGATTTGGGCGAACGTATTCGATTATATCGATGTTGGACCTTGGGAACACTGATTTTTGTAGGGTTTGACAGCCCTGTAAGAATGGTCTACTCGAACGTACGCACACGCTTCACACCTTCGTATATCCCGCACTAGAACGTATTTTTTTTGTTTGGTAGACTTTACAGGTCCCGTGTAAATTTCATCGAAATCGATTTAGTGGTTTTTGAAAAGTCATGAATAATTTAAAATTTGTATAAATTAATTATATTTTCGTTGACTTCAAAATCTCGCTGTCTTAGTGGAACAGTGTTATAACTTGGTTTCACAAAAAAATGTCGACAAACAGACAGTTCAATTTGTTTTTTTTATTTTATTTTTGTGTGACTAGACGAGCATAGCAGGACATATGCCTGATGGTAAGCAACATGCCTGCCTGCCTTGGCGGTAGAATAACTGGAAAAGGTGTGGTTCCTCAGACGGACTCTGCAAAGAGTTCTACCATTACAAAAATCGTCTTTGTCGTGTAATTTAAGTCGATATTTGTTCTTTCGGAGAAAACGAATTTATTATTACATGGAGAAAATAAAGAAAATGAATTTATTATTACATGTAGAAAATAAAGAAAATGAATTTATTATTACATGGAGAAAATAAAGAAAATGAATTTATTATTACATGTAGAAAATAAAGAAAATGAATTTATTATTACATGGAGAAAATAAAGAAAATGATTTTATTATTACATGTAGAAAATAAAGAAAATGAATTTATTATTACATGGAGAAAATAGAGAAAATGAATTTATTATTACATGGAGAAAATAGAGAAAATGAATTTATTACTACATGGAGAAAATAGAGAAAATGAATTTATTATTATTACATTATATTACATGTAGGTAATCCGCTCGATATGTCGCGTACATGTATTATACCATGTCACATTTTTGACGTGATAACGTCTTATAATTCGATGAAGCCGGCTGCACGCCCACAAAACATGACGTCATGTACCGTTACCGTCGGTCGTTACCGTCGGTCGTTACCTCGCCGCATGTTTGTTACAGTTGTATTAATTATTTCGACCAGTAGTTCAAGCGGGGATGTAGCTCAGTGGTAGAGCGTTCGCTTTGCATGTGAAATGCCCCGGGTTCGATCCCCGGCATCTAAAAGCTTTTTTGCATTGTTTTGATTGAAAATGACTAAATTCTACTGATTACTTTTTACATACAAATCTATTAAACAAATGAAATTAAAATTTTCTTTTGAAAAATGCTACCATTCCATCAGTATTTTCTTAAGACGTTGTCACGTTCTATCGTCAGTAAACCGACTTTACAGACAAACATTTTTTTATTACCAATTGCTTCATCTTTATCTATCGAATGTATCTGATTTCTACCAGAGTTTTGTTATACATATTTGGTTGATTTACTTGCAAAAGTCGATGCGAGCATATAACGTAATCTCGACATAATTCTCAAGGAAACGTAGGGGAAAAAAGTCTTCATGTCGAACCAATAAATCCGATGCATGGGATCCGCTGATCTCGCCATCGGGTCTCGACTGTTTATAAGGGTTTACAAGAATCTGCAGAATATCGTGTTTTCAATGTTCAATTTGTTTTTGTTTTGTGCCTGGGTGTTTCTATAAGTACATAACAAGTACATAATATGTATTTATATTTCCAAAAAAATGTATGGATGTGTCAATAAAACTATATCAGGATTAAATCCGTTCTTCCATAGCACAAGCTTTGCTTAGTTTGGGGTCAGGTGGTGTTGTGTGTGAAGTATCTTTTTTTTTTTTTTTTAAATAAAGAGTGACGAGACGAGCAGGTCATGTGCCTGATGGTAAGCAACATGCCTGCCACATAACAGCACAGTGACACACAGCTATTGGAACATGAAGAGTCCAAATCATTACCTAGCACTGCACTGCGCTTGTCACCTAGAGATCTAAGTTGTTATATCTCTAAGCCCTGTAATTTATCTGGAAACATTGCCAAAAAAAAAACTTTTTGTACAGTCATTATATGATATCCTACTAAAATAAATGCTTAAGTTTGGATATTTGTGGTTCAATCACGTCGAATGAGTTGAAATTTGGAACTCAGTTGGTTAAAATCTGAAATAACATAAGTATAGACTAGTTTTCATCGCGAGAAAATAACGGGAACGGAAACTATCCGGGTAATTCCGTGGTGTGCTGCTAGTGTATAATACGGTACTGGCTTAGTGATTAGAAAGTGCGATTCACAATCTTTGGGTCGTAAGTTTGAATCCCGTCTACACTGTGTACCTCTCAGTGTGCATCTCTGAGTATTTCTACAAGTGGCATAAGCGGCCCACTAAATGTTCCCACTACTGGGACTCGGGGCCTTCTCTCACAAGAAGCACACAACACATGAGCTCGTCATATTCTAGGTACTTGTCGGTTTCTTCACGATGTTTCCTTCATTGTATTAAGTTAGCGGCATTACGCACATGACTTCGAAAAGACAGTGGTGAGCGTGGGATTTAAACTCGGGGCGAAGGATCGGCAGTCGCCGTTCTCCCGACCAGACCAGCCGTAACTTACTTACATTCTACAAATGCAGCCGTATAATTTGTCATCAGCACTGGATTAATGGTGAATGGAATCGTGATCATCGTGAGGAAACGGACATGTACTTACTAAGAGTCTTTCGAGGTCTTGCGTTTTCCGCCAATAAGCACTGGGCCACCGTGGTGGTTGAGTTTGATTCTCTCGCGAGAGAATGCCCCGAGACTTAGCCGTGGGAACATTTAGTGAGCTGCTTACCTATGCTATCCGGGATATAATACAGATAGCTAGTTAGGATATTTTAATAATAGCGGTCCGTCCCGGCTTCGCCCTTGGTACCCGAGTAGCCGAGTGTATATAGCCCTATTGGCTATATACACTCGGGTATTACGTGCAAAACCAACTGTGAAATATTTTTTGAAATCGGTCCTGTGCTCCTGAAATTAGCGCGTTAAAAACCAAAAAAACCTCTTCAGTTTTATAATATTAGTATACTCGTAGATTAATAATAGTTTAGACTAGCAGCGCCCCGCGGTGTTACCCGCGAAGTTCCCGTTCCCGTTGTTCCCGTTGTTTTTCCGGGATAAAAAACATCCAAATATCCAAACATCCATACATTCACATTTATAATATTAGTAGGATTAAGCTTGCATACTGACCCTTTATTCGGTATGGTGATAAGTATACTAGTACGTATGATGTGGAGCCGATCGATTCATTCCATAATTGATTAGTTAGTAAAGTGTTCATGAATAGCATTATAGGTTTTTAAATTTTAAGAGCAATGTTTTAGTTAAAACGTGCTTATAATACGTTCCTAAATAAGGGGGGTATGTTTGTGTTTAAGTTTTTACTAGTGGATTAGATTTTTTGCAGAGTCCGCCTAGGAAAGTACCACACCTTTGCCAGTTATTCTACTGCCAAGTAGAAATATGCAAACATTACTGTGTGCCGTTTGAAGGGCTACGTTTCATCAGGCGAGAAGGTGGTGAAATGTGTTTTTTTATAGTATAGGCGAGATGAACAGGACATGTTCGTGACTGATGGATTGCAACATGCCTGTCCATAACAGTACAGTGACATGCAGCTATAGGATCATGAAGAGTCCAAATCACTACCGAGCACCGCATTGTTCTCGATATAAGGTGTTTTATCTATTAGCCTAGTGATTTCTCTGGAAACATTGTCTGGCATAGGCCATAGAATAACTGGCAAAGGTACAGAGGAGGACTCTGCAACTCTTTGCACCTACCCCTACCACTACAACTCCATCTTACGTCACACAAAGAGATAAAGCTAACTTAAAACGTCGACTAATGTGAGCGACACACAAAAACGTTTGCTTTTCGCTTAGCTGAAGTCATGAAACGATTGCCTTCCGCTCACATACACAAACACAGAGGATACTCCCATCTTCCTTGTTATTTTCACTGTGAGAACGGGCTTCCGTATTTTCTGACTTAACTTACATGGTTTTTCTTTTTATATCCCACCAATGTTATACACTAGCAGTGCCTCACGGTTTGATCCGTGTATTTCCCAATCTTGTTATTTTTTCGGGATAAAAAGTAGCTATGTGTCCTTCTAGATCTAGACTATAATCTAACTGAGCTTCAGTTTTCAACCCGATCCGTTCATACATTACGACGTGATCGAGCACAAATATTTAAACTTCCGTCAATCTACAATTCATCATTCAATCAACACATTAAATCCAATCGCGACGAAACGGCTGAACGGATTGTGTTGAAATTTGGATCACCGCTAGATTACCTATAGTCTGGAATAGCGCATGCTTTTTATCGCGGTAAAATTACGGGAACGGAGCGAAAAACTACGCGGGTAAAACTGTGGGGCTTAGCTGGTCATTAATAAATAAATACAATAGTGCTGGCCTTTTTTCACACAAGTCTTTTTTCACCAGTGTTAGTAGTAAAAGATCAGGGATACAGTTTCAAACATGATCGACGAACAATTTAAATTTAATCCATGTTATTCCAGAATAATGTAGCATTCTAATGGTAGAACAATTTTTTTGAAATTGGTTCTGCTGTTTCTAAAATTAAAAAAATATGTACTTATGTTTCTTCTTTTATAATACTAGTTCACAATTTTTTTTTTTTTTTTTTTTTTTTTAATATACAAATATATTTATTTACAAAATGTACACGAACTTAATCTAGAAGACCAGTGCCAGTGGGAATCGTGCCCAAAATGCCTAAACTCGATCGACTGCATTATTAATCGCTGACCTTTCATCGAAACTAATTGAAATTCTTCTTTGTTTCAGGTAAGAATCGACTCGACTTACAACAACTCTCCAACTTACTACTTTACAGGCGATAAGACTACGGTTAATATTTAAACTGGGACCTACAAAGTGACACACTGGAAGCAGAATAGAATGATGCAGAAGGATAACTATGTAAGGTTGTGGTAAACAGCGATAAGTAGAGACTAACAACTGTGATTAATAATATCAACGCCAAACTACTCTTCTTATGTGGTAGTTGTATCGAGTAGGTGAGGAGTATCATGCTTTATTTATTTATGATTTTAAGGAAATATTTATAAATACACAAACGGTCGCTGATATAATTCAAATGTTATAAGTTTTAGTACGAAAACTAACGTGGTTATTACAAATTTTAAAATTAATACCCGGGTAACTCACGTTTGATATAGTCGCGTAGTTTGATATAGTTGAAAAGATCGCCGGACGCGATCGAAACTTGAGTCGGACTGGACTGACTATATTAAACGTGAGTTACCCGTGTATTAATTTTAAAATGTTATAAGTTTGTGTAGTACGCTTTCTTATAAGGCACCCGTTTACTCCAATCAGTGATCAGTGAAAATGCTACCGTGAAATTGCAAATACAAATTGAAATGCGTGAGATTATAATCTTACGGTAGGTTAGGTTCTAACGATGTTCGATTTTAATCAGGCAATGTTTAATAATTTGCGGTGACATTTACAAGTAGAGTGAAACAAGCAGGGTGACAGACATGTCGGGTGATAAATGATAATCGACGCATTTTTTTTTTAAAGGACCTATTGAGGCAATCTGCCTCAATAGGCCCTGTAGGGGTAACCCGCGCCTATAAATATCTTCAGCAGCTGATAAATTGTCGGCTCATTGTAATCTTACATATATTTGAGAATACTTATCCTTAGCTTTAATATTTCCCTTTCTTGTTTATCTTTGTGAATCTTGTCGAAGTTTCTGTGTAAGGAGAAATACGGTGACAGGTAAGTATGGAAACTATATTAGTGATTGTCACAGCCAGGTATCGAAAATAATGTTAATACTCGACTTGTGATTGCGGTTGACGATAGGATTATGTAGGACGTAAATCGTATTTGTTAAGTATGTGGTTTGTTGATTTGTTGCTAGAGTCGAAAAAGCGAATCGGATAGCGATAGGAAATTTTGTGTCGTAAGCTATCAACTCTTGAACTTAAGGAATAAGGTTGTGTTTTCTACTGCAAAATGCAACAGAGCTAAGTTTTTTACGTGTCTGAGTGTCGTCAACAGTGAGATAAGATAAGATAAGAAAACTCTTTATTAAACGCCACAATGCAAAAGAAAAACAACTTAACTAAATATACTAAACATGACATTCAAATTGGCGGCCTTATCGCTTATAGCGATCTCTTCCAGGCAACCGTGCACGGATTAGACAATAAAGATAGTAACATGGCCCTTAGCATAATATACATTTGATTTAATTTATCAACAACATTACGAATACAGTGAGTAGTGCGTTAATAACTTAATCAACTGACCGACCTAAAGACCGACGTAGCGCACTGAACAAGACACCGCGTTGTGATCGTTTGGTTTGTCATACCAACGGTATACGACCGAAACTTCAGCCGCGTTCGGCGCTGAACCTTTTGGCAGACGTGTCGCCACACTTAATATGTGGGTGCAAATTAGTGAATATTGGTGTACTAATAACCACATTAGGTATCTGTAACTTTTTAGTCTTAGCATCCCCTACCTTAGTGAGATATTCCAACATAAAAAAATCGCCTTGAATCGCCCCGTGTTTATTTATAAGCGAGTGTTTACCCGATGTAGGCTATCGGGCTCATCAGACCATCGTTTCACGGCGCCACTGCATTCGAGTTACTTGCTCCAGTACTCCCGCTTATTATAGCCACCGACTGACCCTCGGGTTTCAGTAGCCGATCGGTGCTCGTCATATCGATACACGCGAGATATCGATTCGATTAACTTATCGAGTATTCGGACGGTCGGATTGTCTCGATTACGATTACGGTGTGATTTGGGAGTTAGTTGTTTTTTTTTTGGTGTGGAGGGGGTGATAAAGATCTCAGTATAGTAACACTATTATTGATTATGTTACAACGTGGTTCGAAAATTAATTTGATAGTTTCCATACGATAAATAGGATATGTATGTTTTTAAGTTATGCTGTTATGGGTCCTGGGGGTCGATAAAGCTGTCCTTATTATCAAAATTTCTAACTTCTTACTAGGTCAGAGGCGTTGAATAAAAATTGGTAGTCTATGACTTATACTGTTGTGGCTGCTGGGGTCGATTAAATCATTATTATGGTCCTTATTATCAAAATGACTAACTTCTTACTAGGCTACTAGGTGTTAAAACAGTGCGATTGCGAAGTAGGGTAGTGTTTCAGTTATGCGTTTCGAGTGTTGGGAATCGAAACGTATTTAAATCAATATGTATTAATTTAATTACCCATTCACATATTCTACTTAATTTGATAAGTCGGTCAGATACCGATGTGGTTCGGCTCGAAAATTTAAACAGTAGAATTTGTTTACGATTATCTTACGTTACACATTGTTCAGTGATGAAATATTTTGCAATGTACGTAGATATAGATTTATATAATTATGTTGTGGCTTCATTATATGAATAATATATATAATAAAGCCTACTATAGCATATCCGAGTTTTTAACCGACGACCTAAGAAATTTCGAGGATGAAAGTTTGGTAATTGACTGTGAAACATAACGCTTCGCTCCAAAACGATCCATAACGATTTTTAATTGCAATGCCCGATTGGGTACGTTGTGTTGCGACTTAATTTTGTATGAAATCTACCTATCTGTATTATCTTTCATTATATCTGTAACATAACAAAGCAATAAACGATTGAGTATTGAGTATTGAATTAAGTTTTACCTGCGCAGCTCCCGTGATGAAGTAGCCTATGAGCTATCCCAGACAATAATCTAACTGTGTTCTAAATTTCAACGGGCAACATCCAAGTTCCGACGTGATTGAGCAACAAACATCCAAAGTTTGACATTTATAATATACTTTCAGTAGGATATGACAGAAATTATAGGTTATTTTTTTGTTATTCATCTACGAGTGTTGATACATATAAAATAATAATATATTTCGCGTTTGAAATGTTAGATTTAGTTTTGCCATTAAAGGCACTAAAATTGACAAACTACAAGAGGTACATACGAGGTTTGAACCTACGCACTCGCGTGTGAAAGCATTCTTACATCCAAGATATCTAGGGTTGAGAGGCTTCGGTGTTTCCAGTATCTGTTCGTAATCCTAATTGAAGCTGAATAATCCGTGGGTATCGATCGAGAGTGCCGATGGCTGAATTTTTCAGTAGGCTCTTTCTCGCCCTTGACACGCGGAAGTCATTCACGGCTACCTTAGTACGGGAAAACGCGGTGTCTTGATACATATTTAGTGCCCTGTTGATAAATTTGTAGTGATGTATTTGTACATACATGTATAAGAAGTGCCATATGGATAAATTTAGTGCCGTATGCATACATAATTAGTGCAGTGTTGATACACTTGTATAGTTTATTTGTTAGTATATGTTTATTGTTTATATTATGCATATGCATAATAATTAGCACCGCTCCGCGGTTTTATCTTCGTTGTTCCTGTGCCCGTCATGTTCCCGAGATTAAAAGTTCCTATGTGTTCTTCCAGACTATACTGTGTTTCAAATTTGAACCCGATCTGTTCTTACGTTACGACATGATTGATCAACAAACATCCAAACGTTAACATTTATAATATTAGCAGAATTAGTACCATCAACGTTGTACTAATCCTACCAATATTAGTATAATAATATATATTTAGTGCCATATTGATATGTTTGTAGCAACGTATTTAAATACATGCATACCTACCTAATAAAGTGCCGTGATGATACATATTTAGTGCCGTTCTGATAAATGCATAATTATAATTAGTGTTAGTACATACCTACCTAATAAGTGCCGCATTGATACATATGTTGTGATATATGCATACTAAGTGCCATATTACAGATACAGGCAATTTTTTATACATGTTGTATTTTTTTATATATGGTTGGGAAGAATGAATGACCCTGGACAGATTGTTTTATTTCTCGATTGACCGCTTATGATTTACTACAGATGCAATCTCTCCCTGTCGTTCTCTCTCTCTCGATTAGCTCTTCTCATATACTTATATATTCGTAATCTAAATCAGTAGAATAATACGTGGATATCGATCGAGGGGTGCCGATGGCTGAATGTTTCAGCAGGCCACGTCTTCGGCCTTGACACGCGGAACTCAGTCGCGTTTCCTTACTACTGGAAATCCTGTTATATTTAGTGAGGGATGCCACATTGAATCTTACATTTTTTTATCGGTTACACTTCGGAGAGTGTGCATTGATCTGCATGATCTAATGCTACCTTGTCCTTTTTCTTTCGGACTATGGGGTAGCTCGAAAAAGCGACATCGTTTCATGGTTGACGTTCCAAAGACTCGAACGAAAAGGTTTGACTCTACTTTTGTGATAAGTACGTCTAGGCTGTGGACTTGCCTTGCCTCAATGGTTTTTTCCCAATTTAGTGTCTCCAAAGCGAGAGTGAATCGGTTTCTTCTAGGTTCACGTTCCATCTTAGACCGCATCGTCGCTTAACATCAGGCGAGATAGCGGTCTAGTATAGATAGTGTAATCCGATAAAGTAATTGTTAAAAAAAAGCCACCTGAGGTTAGTTCTTAAATAAATAAACGTTTTACCTTCCGGAACGCTGAAATTTCTGACCGCACACACACCGCTGAAAAATACTCTCCTCTCCCGAACTTCCGGCATCCTCTCTCTCTGTATTAAGTAGCCGGCTCGTGTCTACTGCCATTGAATTTCAAATCGCACCGTCTCTGTTGGTATTTTATGTATTTTGCTTTTGTTATTTTAGTTGGTTAGTTCTCTCGGGAAGAGGCTGTGAGACTGTGGTTTTAATTTGTGAGTGTTTTGTAATTTAGTTTCGAAGTCGTGTCCATTGGGTTCCTCACTGGCGGTTTTGGTGAAAGAAGTATTGTTTTTTGTTTATTGCGTGATTTTGTTTTACACTGTATTTTTATTTTACCTAAATTGTTCAGTCCTGGATTAGCTAATAAGCTATACTATAACTGTTTAGGGTTTAGGGCATCTAGAGGAGCACCAGAGACAACCAATAAAAAAAAACATGGACACGAAAGTTGAAGCAATTTAAAAATGTGCGCTTTTTAAATTGTTTTTTATTCATTTCGTGTCGTTCACTTCATGATAGGATGGCCCATAGGGGAAGATTGCTTAGATCATTTAGTTACCGTAATCGGACACTGAAAACCCTTCTAATTTTATAAACACGAAAGTTTGTAAGAATATATGTTTCTTACTCTTTCACGGAAAAAACTACTGAACAGATTTGGATGAAATTTGGTACATAGATAAATAATGGTCTGGAATTGCGCATAATTATGCTATTTTTTCTCTGGATAATAACATGGTCAGGTACTACGCGGGTGAAACCGCGGGCCGCTGCTAGTGTTCAAATACAAGGCCGAGAGACCGCGCGCAAACATCAGTCCCTTAATAAATACATATTAGCTTGAAACAAATTATCATACGCTTTGTTTCCAAACTAATATATTTCCAAACAAAATGCCGTATGACAGTCTAATAGCTCCACGGTATTTATGACCACCTCCCCACCCCCGCATTAGTTCCAAAACTCGACTATCTTAATAGTTTTTAAACGATTTTCGGAAAATACAGGTATGCCATTGTTAGATTTACGGCTTTCTAATGGGTATAGTGACATTTGGAGATAAAGGATAGGATTATCGGGCGGTTCATTCATTAGAACCGTGTGGGTGTATGTAACAATATTTAGAACGAGATTGATGGAGACGGATTAGCTATATACTACTATCTTTCTAATATTTGAATGCGATAGTTTGGGTGTTTGTTGCTCAGTCACGTCGTAACAGGTGAACGGATCGGATTGAAATTTGGAACACAGTTAGGTTATAGTCTGGCAGAACACATAGGCTACTTTACATTTTTTTTTTTTTTTATAGCATAGAGTGACGAGACGAACAGGTCATGTGCCTGATGGTAAGCAACATGCCTGCCACATAACAGCACAGTAAAACGCAGCTATTGGAACATGATAATCCAAATCATTACCTAGCACTGCACTGCGCTCGTCACCCAGAGATCTAAGATATTATGTCTCTAAGCCCTTTGCACATTACTGCTTGGCGGTAGAATATTTGGCAAAGGTGTGGTACTTCCCCAGGCGGACTCTGCTAAGAGTCCTACCACTACAAAAATAACGGAAACTCCACGAGTAAAATCGCGGGGCACTGCTAGTCCTACTAATCCTACTAATATTATAAATGTAAAATGTAAATGTATGGATGTTTGTTACTCAATCACGTCCTAACTTATGAACGGATCAGGCTGAAATTTGAAACACAGATAGATTATAGTCTGGAAGAACACATAGGCTACTTTTATCCCGGAAAAACAACGGGAACAACTGAAACTTCGCGGGTAACACCGCGGAGCGCTGCTAGTATATTATAATTTAAAGTTATCACGTTGATTGATTAAGTTTTTTTTTGTTTTTATCATTAGTTGTGATGTTTTATAATTCAGTTAATTAATCTAGTCTGTGAAAACATGAACGAAATAACCATTTATAGTTTCGCGATCCGAGTGACCTTTCGTTATCAGTCGGTTACGTTTCGTGAATTTACAATTTGTAATCTGCGCATGCGCATTACGTTTGATTTAATTTTCGAAGTAGAAAGAAGCAAAGACGTCAAATGTAAAAGACACACAAAGGTTGCTCGGAGACCTGATAAAAAATCATATTTACATGTGTTGGTGACTAGTGTAATGATTCGGATTATAATATCGTCTTGTATCACATTCACGCACAGAACATGCCATAATATAAATAATTTAATAAAATCGTCTGCAATCCAAGGATTAATTAAAAAATACACGATTTTCACCGCGACGAAATCAGACTGTTACGTTCGGGTATACTAAAATATTGTAATGACGTTACTTCATTCACTTTCTCTTCTTCTCTCGAGCGATTTCCACTTGAAAATGATTTCTCGCTCACTCGCTTTGTTGATCTTTTTGCGTAGCAAAAAAAAAATCTTCATCTATGGAAAGAAGTATTTCTTTTGGCGCGTTACAATCTTGGTGTCTTAAAATTGAGTGTGATTCGGTCTCTTCTACGTAAACACGTTTCGTCGTAAACCGCATCGTCGCTTAACATCAGCCGAGATGGTGTTCAAGTGTATATATCTATAAAAGTTTAAAAAAAAGCTTATTTCCTTGTTTGATATAATGTAGGTTCTGACACCTAAAACTTTAAGGAGATTAACTCCTTTTTGAAAAAAAATAACGAGTCACAACTAGAAAAAAATCCGCGGTATCTTTTCTACGAACATATTTAGAAATTCTTTCAATGTTTATCTCATTGGTTCGTTGATTTGGGGTTGTGCGAGATTCTGAGACAAAAACTAACAAAAAACTGTTGTTGCAAAGTTTAACAGAACACTATTTGACCTAAAATTATACAAAGCTTAGACATTTAATACACTAGCTGAACCCTGCGCGCGTTGCTACGCCACCTATCGAAAATTTGGCCGTATCAACTCAGATTTAGAATTTGGTTAGCTTATACCCGCCATACACGCTACGGTCTGCCGGAGAGGTCTACCTGCGCAGGCATGCCTGTGCAGGTAGACCTCTCCGGCAGACCGTAGCGTGTATGGCGGGCGTTAGATACTTGATGTCACGGACTTCGGCGTAAGTCAGCGCGCTCATCGAAAGCTCTCAAAAAGGAATATTTTTTGCCCGTTTTGTTACAATTCTCATTCATGCTCCGCTGCTATTGATTATAGCGTAATGTTATAATATAGCCTATAGCCTTCCTCAATAAATGGACTATCCAACAGAAAAATAATCTTTCTATTCAGACCAGTAGTTCCCGAGAGCCTAGCGTTCAAACAAACAAATAAACAAACTCTTCAGCTGTATAATATTAGTATAGATAAATGATATAAAGTATAAGTTGCCCTCGTGAATCGACAGATGTTGAACACTGGCTTCGTTGAGTGGGTGTAATTTTTTTCTAAGTTCCCTATTAAAGATTATTATGTTCTTGTTATGAACAAATTAGAGTTAACCCAATTAGGTGGCTACACGACGTTTATTAATAGCTTAATTTACGATTAATAAACTTGTAGTTTATTTAGATTAACGTTTTTGGCGGTAATCTATTATATTTGTTTTTTTAAAGTGAACCTTTTATTACATTGCCTCAAACTTTTTCGTCCATCTATTGCATGTCACGTGACGGTCGGCCGCGGAGTAGGGGTAAAGGGGTAAGGTTCGACAGAGCAGCCGCGGCCAATATGGTGGCGTTACTCGTTAAGTTACTTAACTTGCTTAAATCGAATGTTTTTCCAATAATATTTATTTAGTTGAATGTCTACAATGCGAAAAAAGTTTCACTTTTACAGATCCAGGCAGGGATTCGAATCAACGGCCTTAGGATTCTGAAAGCGGACGTTCCCACCACTGTACCACCACAGTTATACATATTTACTTTGTCTATGGTTTTACACAATTACAGTGCATAGAGATAAATCACCTTATATCTAGGTGACGAGCACAGTGCAGTGCTAGGTAATGATTTGGACCCTTCATGTTCCAATAGCTGCGTGTTACTGTGCTGTAATGTGACAGGCATGTTGCTTACCATTAGGCGCATGTCCTGCTCGTCTCGCCAAAGTATAAAAAACACGATAATACTATGTTTTAATCTTAGGTTGTTTTGATTAATCTTTTTGTTACGATATCTGAATTAGTGGTATTTTCTGATGGGTTGATCTTGAAGTGTTGCGGGGATGGGTGTCTTCTTCTAAATAAACCGCTCGCTTTGTCATAGATTGCATCGTCGCACAAGGCGAGATGAAGGTCAAGTGTAAACTCGTTACCGGTTCAAATTAAACTGTTTAAAAATTCGCCCACGCAACAAAACCGTATAATACCGTCTTACAAATCACATTATTAACTGTTTACACATCTCCGAAGTAAGCGAGCGATACAATTGTGTTTATCTGTCAATGAATGTCGTACGCGATCGTTCGGGCAAGTCAGTCGACGGCCGCGGTGACCGCTCGCGGGTCGCGTCTCGTTTTCTACAACATTGCAAACAAAAACAATGTCCATTGTTACGTTGCAGTGAGTTATTAAGTGCGCTTTTGGTGTGAACGAAGTTAGAAATCGATACGTGTTAAATGTGTGATGGTAACGAGTGATTTAGCGAATCGACCACTCGATTCCTTTACTAGTCGTGAATGTGTCTAAGAACTGTTATGGAATTATAACAGTGTGTTGTGAATCCCGAAAAGTGATTGTCATGACAGTGCGGCTACTAATAAGTTTAAAAAAGAATTTAAAGATAAGAGCAGTAAAGTCTGCTTTCGCTTGACTGTGTAGATTTTGTCAACCATTTAGAAGCTTCACTCCGCCACTGGAATATGTACCTTAAGAGTAGGGAAATTTACTTTTTTAATGGAAACAAATATTCCAGACTATAACGGTGTTCCAAATTTCAACCCGATCGGTTGAGGCGTTCCGCTGTGATGGAGCAACAAACATCCTAACTTTCACATTTATAATATTACTCGTACTAGCAGCTACCCCAGCTGTTTCTGTCAAAGAGCTTACATATACTACGTATAGAGTTAGAACAAACGCTTTACACCGAAAGCACGGGTCGCTGTTGTCTTGTCGCTCTTGTGGAAGTGTCATACTTTTGTCGCGGCACATCACTATGTCGCCATAGCTAACATACACCTCATCTGCTTAAGATTGGCACAAAGGAACCGTATGGAAAAACCTGATATATTACTTATCCTTTATCTAAAGCTTGTGTTATTTTCCCGCGAGAAAAAGTAGCGTACGAGTTATTCCAGACTATCACCAAATGTCCAGGTCACTTTAGTTTTTGCTTGAAAGAGTCACAAAGTCACATACAATACAAAGTTTATTATTTGTCATTTATTTATTTTAACACACTAATATTTTACAGGCGAAATTTTGTGTTTATATGTTTGTTCCCATGTATGATATTAAATACGTAGTGAGTACTTTGCCAGAATTAACACATACTACATTTTACTCTGGTAAAGTTAGTAGTGTCCATGGGATATTTAATAAAATAATGGATGCGTGAATAGTATTTGGCGAAAATTAATTATCGTGAAAAACTGTTAAAGCTACGGATTACTCCCATGGCGCGCTGTTAGTCATTAATGAGGAACTGGAGCATAAACAGCCCACTAAATGTTCCCACTGCTGGGAACATTTACTTCTTGCTCAGGACCTTCTCTCGCAAGGAGAGAGTCTAGGCCATAATCCACCAAGCCGACTGGCAAGTGAGGGTTGATGGATGTCACATGACCTCGAAAGATTCCAGGTATAGGTCAGTTTCCTCATAATATTTTCTTTCACCGTTTGAAGATAGCGGCATTACGTACATCACTACGAAGAGTCAATGGTGCGCGTGGGAGTTGAACCCGGGACTCCGAATCGGCAAACGTCGTTCTCCCGGCGTAATTTATTAGACCAGCCGTAACTTGTTAGCTGTAACCGAGGGTTTACTCATATCTATTATATCAGATTCGAAGTTACGGCTGGTCTAGTCGGGAGAACGGCGCCTGCCGATCCGGAGACCCCGGGTTGAAACCCCACAAGCACCACTGTCTTTTCGAAGTCATGTGCGTAATGCCGCTAACTTAAAAACGGTGAAGGAAAACATCGTGAGGAAACCGACATGTACCTAGAATCTTTTGAAGTCATCCAACCCACACTGGGCCAGCGTGGTGGATTATGGCCTTAACTCTCTCCTTGCGAGAGAAGGCCCCGAGTCCCAGCAGTGGGAACATGTAGTGGGCTGGTGATGGTGATGATTATATCAGATCTCACACTATGTAGCACAAATGTTTTGAATACATCTGTATAAAACAAAAATCTCTTTTGACAAGTGAATGGACAAAATTTGCATTACCAAATACGTAACTGCTTACAATTACCGTACACGAAAGTAGTCACGCCTGAGTCACACTCCGCTGACATTTAGCAGAATAGTGTAAACATATTTCTTAAGGCAAATTATCATTCAGACATTCCGCACTATAATATGTTTGAAAAACAAGATTTCAATACCAGTAAGTCTATATCAGAATACAGTGAGTTAGTCGTAATAGAAATGAAAATACAGTCACTGGAATCGTTTGTGAAATGTCAGCGAGATCGCAAAGTTTTCTTGGGACAAGCGTTTTTAAAGCAAAGTTCAAATGTAAAGCATTTTCGTAATTCTATCGTGCTCCTAAAAGTTATTGTTATTAGATATTATAAGATTCGGCAGATATGTCCAGCCCATCCCATTTTGACCCCATTTTAAATTACCTAGTTTTGGGTAACGTCGGCTATTTGAGGTCTAGGGCTGATTTACAATATTTTTCATTAAGAGTAATGAGTGTAGTCGTAAAAGCTTAATAAAAGTTAGCGTTTCAACTAGGTTAGCGTCAGTGATCGAAAATCGAGACAGTCCGTTAAAAACTATTAAAACACGAGGATAACGTAAAGTGCAAAACAATCAATAAGTGTAAGGTTGAAAAGGCTGAGGGTTAGCGTGAAGCTAATCAAGGCGTAGTGTGAAGATAGTCAAGGCTTAGTGTGAAAATAACCAAGGCGTAGCCTGGAGATAACCAAGGCTTAGAGTGAAGATAACCAAGGCTTAGCGAAGCCAGGCTTGTGATCTCATCACCAGTGCCACCTTCAAGATAAATCCCCAAACAATGCGTCACCGCGTGCTCCCGCTGCTCGCTCCCGTTTTCCTCTCCAAGCTGTGGCGCAGGCGACGCCGGGCGAAGGCCATTGAGAAGTTTCACGGGGTAAGAAACTAAAATATTAAGAAAAATACAAGCAGGGATAGTGCCTGAACAAAACTCAGGGAACGAAATGTTTACCTGGAAAGTTTGCCATAAATACCAAACTCAAAATTACTTCCTCAGACAGTTGGATGATCCGCCCTTTTAAAAAATTTCTCAAGATTGACAATGAGTTGAACATCTTCTTGGTAAATTACTAATATGTAGATTAAATATTATTGTTATGTAATATGTCATATTAGGTCAAACATAACGACATATTTTTGGGAACACTCCACCTACGAAAATACCCCACTTTTGCCAGGTATTCTATCGTTATTTTGTGTACCGGTTTAAAGGGTTGTGTATTTATAGAATAAAGAGATAAATCAACTTTATATTTATGTGTGTGAATGCTGTGCAAGTGTGCAGTTCTAGGTAGTATTTTGGATCCATCACGATCAAATAACCGCGTGACAATGTGCTGTAATGGGTTGGTTACCATCAGGCATATGTCTTGATCGTCACGTTGTAAATGATAATGGTGAATAAAGAGGATTCAAAATAATAAAAACTTTTTCATAATAAATACAATGTAGTTCAAAACTTGTAATTTGATCCTCGCCAAATAGTTGGAATACTTTGCATCCATTTTAGAGTCAATGAAGTCGCCGACGTCACTTGAGTTAAATATTCAATCGGCTTACAAGCGAGGAATCGCAAATTAAGTATCAAGACTTGCGTAAACAAAGCGAGGCAAAGCCTTAAAAAGTATCCGAGAGCGAAGCCCGACAAAGCGTATCGCTTACTTGGGATTCCTTCAGAAGCGATTCGATGTGACTTGCGAGAAATTACTTGGCCTAATAATACCTTCAACAATGGCAAGTCTTCAGATGGAACAAAAGATTAAAAAATATATGCTGGCGCTTATCTGAGGCTCACTGTTTTTTTTTACTAAAAAGTTCATGTCAATTGTGCTGACAAATTACATTCTCAAAACGTATAGTTTTGCTTGGCTTTGGTTTTGACCCTTGGCTATTTCGCATCTGTATCTTGAAAATCTATTTTGTTTATGAACGTTTCTGTAATTTTTTAAAAGGACCTGTGGTTGAACTGCCCTGTATTGCCAATCAAACTTTAGGGTTCGGGCTAGCATAAGGCGTAGGGTCTTATTAACCTTGTTTATGCAATATTAACAATGCATGTTGGTGCCTCCTTCTTTCACATTACTGGCTTAAAAAGGAAGTCCTTTCTCAGTCATCATTAATTCACCGACCTTTATACATATTATGTGGGGTCTGTGCGAATAATGTCAGTTCAGTTTTACCTTAGTACATGAATCTTATTTTATCTTTATTAGAAAATGTCATCAACTGGCACAATGAGTTCATAATTCACAGATATCCGCACAAACAAGTCCGGTCAGAGGAAGGTACGGGGTGAACAACCCGGATATTAAACCCAGCAAATATCCCTCGTCCTCCGGATAAGGGCACTGTTGCGTTGTATTCGTTGAATGGCGCCCAAACAGGGCCACGCAGGATACTATTGTGTAACTTCAAGGAAGGCGCCCAACAGGGACTTGTAGATGTTATTAGGGAATGTCGTAAAGTTTAGGTGAGGTAAATATTCAATGATGTATTGTGTTATTCATAGCACCGACCCTGTGTAATATGTTTATTTTTGAACGTCACATGATGGGTGTTTTTCACTGCTAAGACGGCTAAGACTTTTTGCAGTTAGAGACTAAATTCAATATCTAATTCTAGTCTTATATGTAGTTCTGAATGGTCATGCGAATGAAAATGTAAATAGTTGCACGTATAACGTTTTTGATGGAATTACGTAACTAAGACAGTATTAACTCAAATTCTGGATGGCCCATAAGATAAAACTAAAGTTAAATGGGAAATGGCTTCGTAGCCTAGAAGTGGGACCATTTAAGTGGACAGGTGAAAAGGGTCCCTGACCGATGGCCCTTCTAACCCCGTTTCTAGGCTCGCTTTATAAGTCGCTGAGAGTGGTCGGGCGTTTACTGTTTTATAACGTGAAAAGGTTAAACCTTTAATAATGTATTCCGCTCGACACTCTCTATGGCAAAACCGCTTACTAGATAGAAAATATTAGGATGAGAGGCATTTAAATACTTGAATCATTTTCAGTCCTTTATTACATTCTGCCATGCATAGGACTCGGGACTCTTTTCGTGTATCCAACTTGTCTCGATCTTGTTCTAGTCTAGCCAATAAACTAAAAAAAAAAAAAAAATGGCAGTCATAGGAACTGCCGATAGAAGTGAAAACTTATAACTCAGAATTTGATAGTTTACCTTGGAAACTACACGGGTGTAACCGGAGGGCGTGGCGTCGGCATCTTGGCATGGCCATCTAGAAATGCGTCAGCATTTCCCATTGGCTGATGCGTTTCTAGATGGCTATGCCATGATGGCCTGTCCACGTCCTTTCAGCATTTCCGTTTGGCTGACGTATTTCTAGATGGCCAATAGCTATAGTCCCGAGGTTACCCGAAGCTTTCTTATCATACCCGAGCGTGACGAATGAATTCAATTCACAGCCCACGAAAAATCTGTCTAAGCGCGCCTAACGAAGTTTTCACTTCAAAAATATCGCTGCAAAAATGCTTCTATGAAATATGTGACGACATAATATAGTGTGTGACATAGTAGTGATAGTGACAAAATCTACTGACCGTTGGAAGTAGTACCAACAACAATGAAACATAAGGCCCTGACCACACGTGCTACTTTTTGAAACGAGATGCAGCGACTAGACGCCAAGCGCAGCTACTTTTTAAAGAGTGACGCAGCGTCTAGATGCCTGTCGCCGCTGTTAAAAGTCGCTAGTGTGGTTGTAAGATATTATTATTAATTAACAACAATAAACTGTAGTGGTTGGAGTAGTAACTGTAGTGGCCTTTGCTGAGTCGCCCTGGGTATTACCGCACCTCTGTCAGTTGTTCTACCGCCAAGCAATATGTGAAAACATCACTGTGTCCCTGTTTGTTTTCTTCTATCTTCTACGTAAGCACGCTCCATCGTAGATCGCATCGTCGCTTAACACCAGGCGAGATGGTGGTCAAGTGCGAACCTGTATGAAATTACAGGGGATAGGATACAGACAAATCATCTGATCATATCTCTGGGTGACGAGCGCAGGAGTACAGTGCTAGATACTGATTTGGACTCTTCGTGTTTCAATAGCCGCGTGATATAGATGTTATGAGCAGCAGGCGTGTTGCTTTTTATTACTAATGGGTTTACACTTGATCGCCATCTCGCCTGATGTTAAACAACGATGCGGTCGATGAAGTGTACATGTCCTACTCGTTCTGTCACTCTATACCATTAAAAAACTTTTTACCACGACCTCAAACAATTCAAAACGGTTCTTCCTAAATCGACGTTGTTCAACAGAACCCGTAACTCGGCCGGGGGAGTCCCCGGGTCTCAGGTTGTTCACCCGGCCCGGAAGGGGTCGCTATTGGTTCGTGTCCCGGATCAAACTTGTCCGGGGCAGTTGAATATTTATGACGAAACTTAGCCAGCTTAAAAAACGATTTTTCATTACATTAAATTATAATTGAGGTCATCAATGTCGAATTTGAAAAGATGTTAAACTAGCCGTGTCCCGTGATTTTACCCGCATAGTTCTCGTTCCCGTTATTTTCCGGGTTAAAAAGTACCTAGCCTATGTGTTTTACCATAATCTAACTGTTACAAATTTCAGCCCGATCCATTCATAGGTACGATATATATACGATGTGATTGAGCGACATTTGAGAAATACTGGTTTTATTTAACGCGCCAAAAATGTATGTATTTGCTATATATTTTATGCATTTATCTAATGTTTCTCGCAGTTTCGTTTCAAGTTACATTCTAGGTTCTCATGGTTCTCTCTCAAATATCAATATATCTTTTGTTTTTCGAGGACTGTAATTTTTTTGTTATTAATATTACAGTATACACTATCGTTTCACTCAAGACCAGCAGGACATGTGCCTGATGGTAAGCAACATGCCTGCCCATAACAGCACAATGACACGCAGCTATTGGAACATGACGAGTCCAAATCATTTCCTAGCACTGCAAAGCGCTCGTCACCCACAGATCTATAATATTATAACTGGCAAAGGTGTGCTGCTTCCCCAGGCAGACTCTGCGAAGAGTCTTACCATTACAGAATGTGGCGGGAAAAATAACTGATAAATGAAACCCTGCTACGGACACTCTTCTGTAAGTATGTGTTCCGGTTTGAAGGGTAATGTTTTCCAGAGAAATTACAGGGCTTAGAGATATAACATCTTAGATCTCTGGGTGATGAGCGCAGTGCGGTGCTAGGCAATGATTTGGACTCTTGATGTGCCAATAGCTGCGAGTCACTGTGCTGTGATGTGGCAGGCATGTTGCTTACCATCAGGCACATGTCCTATCTCGTCACACTTTATTGAAAAGTAAAATAATTGGCAGTCATAGGAACTGCCGATAGAAGTGAAAACTTATAACTCAGAATTTGATAGCTTACTTTGGAAACTACACGGGTGTAACCGGAGGGCGTGGCCTGGGCATCATGGTATGGCCATCTAGAAATGCGTCATGGCCATGGTCCCGAGTTTACCCGAAGATTTCTTATCATACCCGAGCGTGACGCTACAATTCAATTCACAGCCCAAGAAAAATCTGTCCAGGAGCGCCAAAAGAAGTTTTCACTTCAAAAAAAAAAAATGTAACGTATCTAGGGGACATCTTAGTAGGTCTATTTCCTGATGAAACAAACATGTTACGACGTAGTACCCGCGTCGAGCGCGGCGGGGTGCGGGGTGGGTAGCGGGGTAGCGGGGTCGCACAAACAACGCACTGTTTGTCCCGATAAGACGGCCCGGTCGCTTTGTCTCCCGAAGCTAATTTATGTCGGGGTGACAAACAGGCGGGCTGCGTAGACGAGGGATGTTACGACGTAGTTGCTTAGAACCTTGTAAATGTATTACTAATATTATAAACTAGCAGCGCCCCTCGGTTTCACCCGCGTAATTCCCGTTCCCGTTATTTTTCTGGGAAAAAACCCCTATGTGTTCTTCCAGACTATACTCTGTCTTTCAAATTTCAGCCTGATCCGTTCATAAGTTACGACGCGATCGAGCAAAAAATTTACATTTATGATATTAGTAGGACATCAATGTTCGGATGTTTGTTACTCAATCACGTCGTCTGAACGCATCGGGTTGAAATTTGGAACACTGACAGATTATAGTCTCGAATAACATATGAACCTTCATTTTATAACACGCGCATTTTATAACGCGGGTAAAACCGCGGCGTGTTGCTAGTAATGTAATAAATTTCATCAGCTTATCAGAAGAATAAAAGTTTGTTTACATCGTGTCATGCCATACTATTAGGTGTATCATTATCTTATATATAAAATTCTCGTGTCACAGTGTTTGTTTTCTTACTCCTCCGAAACGGCTTTACTGATTTTTACCAAATTTTATATGCATATTCAGTAGGTCTGAGAATCGGCTACTAGCTATTTTTCATACCCCTAAGTGTTAGGGGTTGTTCACCCCACACATTTTTTTTTTAATTTTTGATCAAATTTTTTTGTTTTTATTTTTTTATAATGTGGCGTTAAAAATACATACAACCCTAAATTTTTACCCTTTTATCACCAACCCCTGTTTTTTTATAGCAATTTTAGTAATTTAATCATTTGACAGTGAACTCCTAAACGACGGGACTGATTTGAATGTTTTTTTTTTGTGTATGTATTCGAAGATGGTTTAAAATCACAAATAAGCCCGGCAGATGGCGCTGCAGACAGTGTCTAGTCTAGGTTATGTCCGAGCGAAGCCGGAACGGGCCGCTAGTTATTATATATATCTGTAAATTGTGATGAAATTATCAATCCGCAAATGAAAATAGAGTTGCGTTAAAATAAAGCTTGATTTTAATAATAAAATGTATAATTAATTGCTTTGAAAAGTAAAGATTCTCGATTTGTCAACTAACTCACGTCATATACGGATGTATGTCGTAACATACATTTTATTTGTATATTTATATAACATCTTCGTAGCGCTGAATTGTTGTCTTATCAGCAATGTTAATCAAAACAAAACTATCATTTTATTGACCTTTCGTAATAAAATTAATTGTAACATATGTTTAGAGGTTACAAATTTATGTTACGTTTAAACCCTCAAGATAACATACGGATCTGAGAGAGCATTGATTGTATCAAATAGCAGCTTCCTCTCACAGATCCAGAGTCTTAATATTGTCTAGTTTAATTTAAATAAAAATAGTTGTAAGGAACTCTGTAATATATTTCCGAATAAATAAATGATTTAAAAAAAAAAGATAACATACCTATAGGAAAAATAATTAAAAAAAATAATTACACATTCCATACATTCTTATGTAGATTACTTTAAATAGGTAGTCTACTATTGAATATACATGCGATGTGTATACATATGTATATGTAACTCAAAGTTTAATTATTATTTTCATAATCTAACGCGTGAGATTATGATCTCACTGTAGGTTGGGTTAGTTTGTAATCTGACATTATTCGATTATAATTTGACGGTTTTAACATTTTTACGGTAACAGAAACATACAAAGTGAATGGATTTTTTAGGGTTCCGAACCCAAAGGGTACGGAACCTATTATTACTATTACTGTGACTTGGCTGTACGTCCGTCCGTCCGTCCGTCTGTCACTAGGCTGTATCTCAAGAACGGTGATAGTTAGACATACATTTTCACAGATGATGGATTTCTATTGCCGCTATAACACCAAATACTAAAAGTAAAATAAAAATAATATTGAAGGGGGCTCCCATACAACAAATTGATTTTTACCGTTTCTTGCTCGATTAGTCCGTCTTAAGCAAACTAGATGGCGCCACTAGTAAAAATAAAACGCGATATCGAATTCATCGTCAGAATCATGAGGCAAAAATCAAAATTTGAAAGAGACTTTTTGCCTGTCTGCTGAAATTGCGATTTATAAGGAATTCCGGATAAAGCAAAAGAGGGTTTCGCCGTTTATTTGCTAATGATACGGAACCCTTCGTGCGGGAGTCCCACTCGCACTTGGCCGGTTTTATTTCTAGATAAGCGCGCTTCACCGTGAGACTGCATCTTTACCTAAACATCAGCCGAGATTGTGGTCAAATGAAAACAATATTATGACTTTAAAAAATAATTCATGGCTATCGAAGTGAATAAAAATCAACATAGATTTAACATATTATGTGTTTAATGTTATTATAGCTTTATGCTAGGTTTACTGAGTAGGATTATATCAATATTTCGTATAGGTACAAAGGTTTCTCGTCTCCATAGGTCCTTCCGATATATCACCGTACGAAATCTACGATGTACCCTGTTGTAGTGTTGACCCAGATTTCGTCTGTGTTGTCCGGTGTATGTTTTCACTAGTTGTATAATGTTGTGCTATTTCCTTTGTAGCCCAATTAATTACGTACAATAGGCCCCTAGAGCATAGTTAGGCTACAAGAGAAGAAGATACATTAATTCTATTTCGCTTTTGTGAGGTTTTTCTTATCATGCTTTATGCTTGACTGCCATTCATCCTGATGTAAACCGACGATGCAGTGATGTGTACGACTAGGAATATTTTCAGCTTCCAAATTTTGGGTGGTGGTGAATAATTGTATGTATTGGAGGTAGCCTGATTGTTTGAAACGGGTGACATTCGTAGCGGATAGATTTCATAGCTTAGATGTGTTAGATTACTTAGATTACAATCTAACGACGTTAAATTATAGACTAACCTACCGTCAGATTATATTGTAAGCCGTCGGTGATTGCAATTTTACGGCGACGTACACATTATGAAAGATCAGTTCAGTTCGTCAGTTATTTCACGGTTCGGAATGTCTGCTATGGATGGATTTCGCTACAATTCTTTTCTAAGACTTTTGAACCTATAAAACGTTTGTAATTCGTGAACTCCTTTAAGATTGAAAACAATTGATAGTAAATATTTGTACACGAATAGTTCACATATACTACGTATAGAGTTAGAACAAACGCTTTACACCGAAAGCACCGGTCTGATTGCCTTCATGGAAGTGTCATACTTTTGTCGCGGCACGTCACTATAAAATAAAATAAAATAAATATTTGTGGACAATTCACACACAACACCATCTGACCCCAAACTAAGCAAAGCTTGTATGATGGCGGCCAGATAGCTGATATAATACTTGTATAGTTTTTAAATACATACTTATTATACATATACACACCCAGACACAGTGCAAACATTTGAATTCATCACACAAATATTTGCACTGGGTGGGGATCGAACCCACGACCCTCGGTTTCGCAGGCAGAGCTACTACCAACTAAGCCACGAGGCCAGTCATACTATGTCGCCATAGCTCACATACACCTCATCTGCTTACGATTGGTACAAAGGAACCGTGCGGAAAAACCTGATCTATTTACTAATTCTTTATCTAAGTTTGTGCACCATTTGGCGTAATCTTTGTGACAATACATTTGTAATACCTATTCTTACTTTAAACAAAATGTTCTTAATTTTTTTCTTTGTATCTCTGGGCATAATATCCACACTTTATGAACAGTTGCTTTATGTTTCTATTCCAGAGTGCGTCGGAGTCGTCGGCAGGCGCGGGGGGCGGCGGCACGTCGGGCGGCAGCGCGCGCGTGTCCTCTCGCTCGCGCACGTCGGAGGAGCCTCACATCGGTCAGTACACATCCATCATACTATCATATTTATACTTGATGGAGTGACAATCTTCTTTAGCTTTGACCACTTTTTGGTAGGCGGCAATTTTTTGGTTCGCGTCACTGACAAGCATAATCCTATCAACATGGACGTATAACAAAAGTCGGACGTAGTTTCGCTATTAGAACAAAAACTGTGTCTATAGAGTCGGCCAAATATGCATGTGTGCGTTAGCACTGATAGGCTGATACGGACGCATGCACACAAGTTTGCTCGTGCAATGACCCACTGATGTGTGTCTGTTTGCGTGTCACCCTATATGGGAGATAGCGCATACGTGCATATTATGTGGCCGACTCTAAAACAGTGTTTGTTTTAGCGAGACTACGTCCAACTTTTTTATACATCCATGCCTAGCAATATTAAATATTCTAGTAAAGTGCAAAAACCGAGTTACAAGTTAAAAAGAAATAAACAGGTATATGGTGCAGTTCAGTGCTAGATTATCATTAGTTCATAATCTAATATCTCCTCATGTTCAAGTAACCAGTCATTTTTATCAAATCAGAGATTCGATCGCCTAACTAAAGCGGTTCTGACTTTGCTCTTGCTTTCTTTCTCTCTCTGTATCCCGCTTTTTAATTTCAAGGTAAAATAAAGACAGAATAACTTCTAACCCAAGGCCATTATCCGTAAGAACCCCTCGGTAAGGCCTCCCTGGGTCTGCTAAAGGTTGAAATTGAACTTAATCTATTGTACAGAAATTAATCCGAGCAAAATCGTGTTTGCTCTTAATTCTACCTTCGATTCAGAATGGTATGTTCTATGTGATGATGAACACAGAACTTTTACTTAACTTTCGCTATAAGCATCCTGTGCCATTGCTACCACCGTATGAACTTTATAAATCTAATAATTAAAATATCATCATCATCAATTAGATTAAAATAAGGTATTAAATTAAATTCAAACCTAATTAATTATTAAATTAATTAGGTTTGAAGGGCAATGATTCCAGAGAAATTACAGGGCTTAGAGACATAATATCTTAGATCTCTGGGTGACGAGCGCAGTGCAGTGCTAGGTAATGATTTGGACTATCATGTTCCAATAGCTGCGTGTTACTGTGCTGTTATGTGGTAGGCATGTTGCTTACCATCAGGCACATGACCTGCTCGTCTCGTCACTCTATGCTATAAAAAAAAAAAAAAAATCAGCCCGTGTTCGTCCACTGCTTGACATAGGCCCCTCCTATAGTTCGCCACTCAGCCCGATCCTCAGTCTTACGTTTCCAACCGCCGTTTAAATAATTAAAATATACAATTGGTAATTTCCAGGAAAGTACAAACTCTTGAAAACGATCGGCAAGGGCAACTTCGCGAAGGTGAAACTCGCGAAACATGTCCCCACCGGCAAAGAGGTCGCCATCAAGATCATCGACAAAACTCAACTCAACCCTGGGTCGCTGCAGAAACTGTTTAGGGAGGTGAGTTACGACACTTGACTACATAACTCTTTAGGGAAGTAATACACTTCTAAGTAACGCCCCTAGATTGGTTATCCAGAGAGCTGATGTCGATTACTTAGTTAACTTTTGCAAGAGTTTTACATTTTTGTGTTAACCTTTTGTGTTAATTCATAAAGTAGATCTAGGGTAAATGTTAGTATTGTAATAAACCACTTCTCAGCCTATACTAAGACTATAAAGTATGTAAATGGAGGATAATGTTGTGGGTAGGATAGCTAGGTGGTAGTAGTAGAAGTAACCCATGTACGACGTCTAAAGGTAAAAAACTATACTCTATAGGAAGGATTTTTGTATGGCAATTGAAACCAGATACAATATAGTGAGAGTTTTTAGCACGACAGATTTTGACTGAAAATACTGGGGGATATTAAATGATACACGATCCTCCCGGTGTCCGATATATCATGGTAGCAAGCTCGGTATCGTGATAAATGCTGCTTTAAATTGCAATTAATGGATGGTTCAATATACTGGACAGCATCAGGAGACCGTTTTACACTCATGCTAAACTTTTTTAAAGAGTAACTTTAAAAGTATTTTTCTCTGAAGAAAGTCACTAAGTCTTTGCAACATAATATGTATTGAGATGCAACTCTCTGGGGTTGCAACATGAAAAGGATTATCCGCACTACGAAGAAGTTAGATTAGCCAATGATGTCGTCTTTATTGTGGGTCAATTTTCTACTATACAAGTATGGTCAATTGTCGTTTCGACGTATTAGACCGATGCAGATGATGATATACATAGGTTATGCCATTATTGGGGTAAAGAAACATTTGTGTAATATAAAAATGCTACGATTTGAAAAAAACTTATAGTAAAACGTTAATAACTTGTGAATGTTATAATTTCCAGGTACGAATAATGAAAATGCTGGACCACCCGAACATTGTAAAGTTATTCCAAGTTATAGAGACTGAGAAGACGCTTTACTTAGTCATGGAGTACGCGTCCGGCGGTGAGGTAAGCGTTAAATCATTTTACAGTAAAAATACTGAAACTGGCTTTACGAAGACTGACCACAAAAAAAACTTAAACTAGTAGCATTTGCCTTCTTATAAATACAGTTTTGATGCCAGAGAAATGGACTAATTTCTTTAACATGTAATAAATCTTTAAAGCTACCAATTCAAAAAAATACTGAATACAATATTAGACATGAACTTAGTCTGAGAAGCCACTACTAGTGCGAATCATGCCCAAATTTTAAAAGACCTTTGCCAGTTGGTCTCTTTGGCCCTCTACTAGCGCAGAAAACGCAAGCCGTTGCTAACTTAATCTTGCCATACTCAATGAGCATTGTACAATGTTCCAGGTGTTCGATTACCTGGTGCTCCACGGGCGCATGAAGGAGAAGGAGGCTCGAGCCAAGTTCCGGCAGATCGTCTCCGCGGTGCAGTACTGCCACCAGAAGCGGATCATTCATCGGGATCTCAAGGTATACGGGATTATCATTATCGTCACCTTCGTCCTATCTTACACTAGGGGACTACTCGGGATACTAGGGGATTGCCCTAAATACCCTTGAAAGTCTTATATACACTGTTACAAGTTAGTCGGCTGTGTACAGAAGCATTTTTGAAGTGAAAACTTCTTTACCACAGACAGATTTTTCGTGGGCTGTGAATTTGAATTCTAGCGTCACTCTCGGGAATGATAAGAAATTTTCGAGTGAACTCGGGACCATGGGGCCATTGGTTATGGCCACGCCTTTCGATTTCACCCTCGTCGTTTCCAAAGTGAGCTATCAAATTCTGAGTTTTAAGTTTTCACTTCTATCGGCAGTTCGTATGACTGCCATTTTTTTTTGTTTAACTTTTATTTTGAAGACTACCATGATTGTAACCATCGGAAAAAACCCAAAGCAACGTATTCCATAGCCTAGACGTTGTTGAGAGCCAAGTTAGAAGCAAGAGCAATATTTGCTTCTGAATTTAGTATCCTAGCTACTGAATGCTATTACACTTCACTGAATCCAGTAGCGACTCAATTCGGACGAATAAATATAATTAAGTGTAATACGCCTTTTCCAATTGCACAGAAAAGCCGCGAAGTAAGCAAACTCCAAACTACATGTTTTGACCTCGGTCTAAAAACAGGAATTATTAGCTTTTAAATGATTTAGAGAGCTTTACTAAAATTAGCCATCCTCGGCTCTCTTAAGACCTCGCCTAACGGCTCGGGTTCGCAATAAATGGAACTGGTAAAAATGTGTATCACCAATTACCGCTGACGCGCCGTAATTGGTGACACATTTTTACCAGTACTATTGTCAGTTCAAAATAATTTTGAAAGTGTGTCTAAATATAATGTGTGATACGTTTCAGGCGGAAAATCTGCTGTTAGACGGCGAGATGAACATCAAGATCGCGGATTTCGGATTCTCGAACGAGTTCACTCCGGGCGCCAAGCTCGACACCTTCTGCGGCAGTCCGCCCTACGCCGCGCCAGAACTCTTCCAAGGTACGACCACACCGCTGAATGTTCAACACAAGTTCACAAGTGACATCACAAACCCCCGACTCTGGAAGTTTGATGATCTTTGAGGATTTTTAATAATTTCATAAAACAAAATTACGTGTCCCATATTTTTCACAATCTACCTGACAGCCTAATTCGAATGGAGTATTTTTGACCCAGTCCGAAACCCTGTTATTGGGACTCGGTCAAAAATATAGTAATACCACGAGTGACGTCACGCGAAACTTCGAAGCATCACTGTAATTTTTTGTTTGTGAAACAAAAGAAGAAATACATGTATACAATATTTTTTAAGTAATCTAACTGACGGACTAATTAGTTTTTCCACACTCCACTCCACTTAGTCGCAAGTTGCCAGCTGTAGTAGCTAGGCAGTAGTTTACTTGCACAGTGTTTTGTTTTGTTTCATCGCTTCCAGGGCGTCTACTCTCTTTCTACTAAAACATAATTTCGAAATAAACTCGCGACTTTCTAACTCCGATTTTACTTCGATCCGTCGTTTTGTCCGTTCAAATGTTCTAAGCTTACTCTAATTAGAGTATGCTTACAACATTTTAACGTCAAACAAAGTAGTATCAGACGAAACGAAGTAGAACGAGAGCAGGAAAGCCGCGAGTTTTTTTTCGAAATTACGTTTTCGTAGAATTAGAGTAGACGTCCAGTTGTGAACGAACTAAGCGAGTGTTGTGGTATGACGTCACCCGCATTGAACACGGACCGCTCACTTTAACCTTTTGACCGCCAGGACTAAATTGCATTTCCGTGCCCTGGACGCCAAGCGTACGAAATAAGACAAAATTTAAAAAAAATGTGCTGTCACCATTTGATATCTAACACACAATGTTTTGGTATAGTCCGTTTTTTTGTCACCTATAGACGTTGTTGGCGTACAGGGTTCGCTAGCGCTTGTCAAGTATAGGTGACTCTGGCGTTCAAAAGGTTAAAAATCTATATCTTGGAAACTAATCGACGTATTGAAATAAATCTTTCACGAGTACTTATTATTTTGAACGAAGAATACAGAAAGCTAACATTCGAAAATGAGTGAACATTCGTCATGGTAGATAGTAATTTGTTCGTGTGGTCGCGTTTCCAGGCAAGAAGTACGACGGTCCCGAGGTGGACGTGTGGTCGCTCGGGGTGATCCTGTACACGCTGGTGTCGGGCTCGCTGCCCTTCGACGGGTCCACGCTGCGCGAGCTGAGGGAGCGAGTGCTGCGAGGGAAATACAGGTACGTGATAAGTTTTAATAAAAAAAAAAAAAAAATTAAATTGTGATCGCGCCTAAAATCTAAAATCACCAACATTAATTACTAATATCAGAAACTAATAAACCTCTTACGCGGCATGGGCCCACCACGTTCCTGTTAATTTATAAGAACTAAATTCCTATTAATTGAGTTTAAATTTGCTTAACTGAGCCTTCTTCCCTGTCCATTAAGGGGTTACACTAATCTTCGAATAACCCACCCCTAACTGCTTCCGGCGCATAAGTTCCCATGACGCTCGCCGCGTGCCCACATTGAATGGCAATGGCCAACCTTTGCTCTAGGAACGCACCGGAGCGGAAGTCACCCGTATTCTCCCTGAGACTTGAAACCCTAATTCTGAAAGGAACCCTTTAGTTTAAGTGGGCGTTTGACCTTCGACTCTACTCTTTGGTGATGCTACACGAATGTATTACAAGATACAGTCAATACAGCCTAGATCAGGGGGTCGGCAAGTAGTTTCAGATGGGGTCCGGATACCGCGGCAATTATTATTTAATGATCTCCAGAAAACCGATCATAAAGTGCTGTCTTTTTGTTGATTTGGTTTAAAAAAAATATCGTTTTGGTCCGAGGTCCGACCTCTCGCGGTCCGCAAATGGACCGCGGTCCGTCCGTTTGTTGCTGACCGCTGCCCTAGACGATTGGTTCGAACTGTGTACAAAACAAGTTTTTTATTTGGAAAAACGTGAGGTCCAAGCGCATCTAGACAAGATTTTGTGTAGATAGTTTGATTGTACAATAACTTTAAGACTTTAATACACACAAATGTTGGTAAGGATATCATAATAAGGCTTATAGTTTGTGGTGTATAGTTAGGTCCCCTGGTGGTTCAAACGACCCATCAATTTTGTACACGGGCCTGTTGACTAATAGTACATTAATACGTTCTGATTGTTAAAGAACTTAAATACATTCTTCATACAGAGCAATGTTGCTAAGGATATGATGTGTAGTTTATTGAAACTCTTCACATATTTTCCTCACCGTTTTCGTTGGTATAAAGGTGTGTCAGTCAAAGTACATTCAATAAATAAATATCGGTGTACGTATCACACACAATACCATCTGACATAATACGTTAATGTGTGTACAATGTACATTCCAGAATACCGTTCTACATGTCAACGGATTGCGAGAACCTTCTGAAGAAGTTCCTGGTGTTGAACCCCGGGAAGCGAGCGTCGCTCGAGAGCATCATGAGGGACAAGTGGATGAACACGGGCTACGAGGAGGACGAACTGCGGCCCTACGTCGAACCCATGCAGGACTTCAAGGACCACAAGCGGATAGGTGAGAAAATAGAAAAATTGGGTCGATTTTTTGGATGGGTAGTCAAATTTTAGATAGGCAATTTTGGGTCTGGCTATAATTTAGTTTTGGTGGCATAATCCTCAAAATTGGGTTAGTGGATGAATTAGCAGGATAAACTACGGCTTCACGTAGAACCTACGCTAAAGATAGGTGAGCGGAAAATGTAGAAAAATTGGTTCGAATTTTTCGCAGTGTTTACTGCAGTGTGACCCAGTTGTGAGCACTATATATATTTTTTAATCATAATAATTTATTGCATAATATGGGTGAATACATTTATTAAGATGTTAGTACAGTTATATATTCTGTACCTTTAAGCTAAAATGTGATCAAATTGTTTTGGTATATTCGATGCTCTTACACAAGTGTGATAAGACTAGCTTTTGCTATTTTCGCAGTGTTTACTGTAGTGTGGCCCAGTTGTAAGCTCTGTATTCTCAGTCTTTACTAAAGTGTGATCAAGTTGTTGAACTGAAATCTTCTTTTGGCGCGGCACAGACAGATTTTTATAGGCTGTGAATTGAATTCTAGCGTCACTTTCGAGAATGATTAGAAATCTTAGAGTAAACTCGGGACTACGGCCATTGGCCATGAATGCTGAAATGCCAGAAATGCTGACGCATTTCTAGATAGCCATGCTTATGGCCACGCCCTCCGGTTTCACCCGGGTGGTTTCTAAAGTAAGCTATTAAATTCTGAGTTATAAGTTTTTTTCTATCAGCAGTTCCTATAACTGCAATTTTTTTGCCATATTCTCTGCTCCTACAACAGTGCGACTGGCCTGTGTCTGCTATTTTAGTTGCTTCTACAGTGTGGTCAAGCTGTGTGCGCTATATTCTTTACCGTAACTAAAGTGTGGTCAGATTTTGTTATATTCGTTGTTGTTACTACAGTGTGATCGACTAGTTTTTTGCTATTATCGCAGCCTCTACTACAGTGTGACCCAGTTGTATACGCTATATTCTTTTTATTATTATTATTTTTATAGCATAGAGTGACGAGACGAGCAGGTCATGTGCCTGATGGTAAGCAACATGCCTGCCACATAACAGCACAGTAACACGCGGCTATTGGAACATGATAGTCGAAATCATTACCTAGCACTGCACTGCGCTCGTCACCCAGAGATCTAAGATATTATGTCTCTAAGCCCTGTAATTTATCTGGAATCATTGCCCTTCAAACCGGAACACAGTAATGTTTGCACATTACTACTTGGCGGTAGATACGACACAGCGCAAATCGGTATGTGAACCTTTTATACGGGGGGTCTATGTGTTCTTTGCCCATACTAAAGTGTGATCAAGTTGTTTTTGCTTTAATAACTGCTCTTACTACGGTACCACCGATTCGTTTTTACTATTGTCGCAGCGTTACTACATTGGCACTAAGTTGTTTTCGCTATTCCCTTTTCTTCTAAAACAGTGTGAACGAGTTTGTTTTCGCTGCTCGAACTACAGAGTGACCAAGTTGTTTTTGCTATGTTACTTGCCCCTACTACAGTGTGATCGAGTTGTTTTCGCTGTCCCTAATACAGTGTGATCGAATTGTTTCCGCTATTTTCGCTGCTCTTACTACAGTGTGACAACATTGTTTACGCCATATTTACAGCTAAATTCGTAGCTATTTATCTGAGCTAACTGCTTGATTATACAGGCTACGGTTAGTGGCGGAAGTTAGTACGAATCTGCTGATATGTCATACCGCACACAAAATGTTCAAGATGTTCCGATTGACGACAGACATTAGTTTGCAGTAAATCGTAAAGTTGACACATTTCTCAAGACAGTCCAGAAGTTAATCCAAAAAGTTATCCACAGATTGGTGTGCCTTTGTCCTTTAATTTCTTTAGTAACATTTCCTTCAAATCGGAACAGAGTATTGTTTGGGCATTACTACTGTATGGAAGTAGAATAACTGCTAACTGGCACATCGCAAGCCGGTTCGGTTTTTTTTATAAAGAGTCTATGACAGTTATCCTCAGGTTCCCTCTATAGTTTAAAGAACTTTGGGCCAGCCTAGAATACTTGGGAGTCTTGGGGCCCTACTGACCTACACTTATTAAATGCTAGGGCTGGCTCTGCAAGGAGTCATGCCGCTTCTATACTTAAAATAATTGTGACTACCCATTTTACTGTTTTGCCGTTTTGTGCGTAATAATTTATTTATTTAGCATAAGATATTGTCTAACAGTAAAAAACGTTGATGTCTATCAAACTGTACGCTCCCGAAGACCGCGCTTTGGAGACTAACGACTGTTTCAGAGATTGGTTTGGGTTTTTTAATGTAATTATTTGATAATGAACGTCAAAATTATGTCTGTCTTCAAATGGAAAGCTTTACTTTACATAAATGGCAAAATACATGTATTTTACTTAACTTTTTTACCCATAAAATTCATCCAAAAAAGTAAAATAAGTTACTTTATTTCTTTCTCATTTCATTTTTTTAATTTTAATCACTGTTTTTTTTTAATTTTATTATTGACTTATACATTGTGAGTGTGTGCAGTGTGACAGTAACACAGACTAACAGGAGTGTTTTTGTGTTAATTTCATGCGATCTTCGCCACGATACGACACAGCGCAAGTCGGTATGTGAACCTTTTATACAGGGGTCTATGTGTTTTATTTACTAACTGAATGTACCGTTCTGTCTCGTTGGATTTCAATTTTAATGTATTAGTAGCTTAAGGTTTATTTTACGATTGCATGCAGAATAGAGTAAGTCCCCGTCTCGTTGGATTTCAAACTTAATGTATTAGTTTGTTTAAAGTTTATTTTACAATTGCATGCAGAGTAGAGTAAGTTCCCGTGACTTGTTTAATTGAATACTAGCTGAAAGCTTGTTAGAGCATGCTTCCAAATACAGATCAATTTCTGTTAAAAACACGACGAGTCAACATTTATGAAGATTTAGGAGAAGTTAACAAATATTAAGTTATTTTTAAATTAAGTTTTGGAATAGCCTTCAAAAGAAACTGGTTGAAGGAGGAAAGAAATAGGGTGTCACTTAGGGTTACACTACTCATTACTGTTTAAAAATGGATCATATACTTAAGATAATTTATTTAATATGTATTGTTGATGTATCTTTTGAAGGAACACCTCCGCTTATAACAGTTTATTTAGCAGTATTCTATTGCAATACAAACAAACTACTGTAAACACTGCATTGTTTTCATCATCCAGAAATATGAAATAATCAATCTTTGTATTTAATAATTTAACTGGAATCATTGCTTTTCAAACCACAACATAGTCATTCTTACCACCGACAATAAAAAGGACTGAAAAGATGTGGACTGTTGATACTAAGATGATACTAACGGGATATGTTATATTTTACTCAATTAAACCGGCCTTCTGCCTTATCTGTGTATATATGCTTGGAAAAGGAAATGCGATATTCGTGAGACTGTTTAGGTATTGGCAGATACTATTTATTAGAATTACGCAAGGTATCTCTCTAGGAGACCTCATTCCTCCTGCTGTTTTCAATCTGACCCAGGCTTGAAACTAACCATTGCAAAGGCGCATCGTATTGTCATATCGAAGCAGTATAACTATGAAATCTCTGGCTTATTAACCAATGTTACAACAAACAGACATATACCAAGACTACATAGGTCCCGTAGGAATATGAAATCAATGAGACAGAATTTAATCCAAATTTTATTTAACCGTATGTTGTGTTGCACGAAAACATCATTATTTTTGTATGTATTTTTTAACTGATTATTGTAATATCGCTTGATTATTATTATTGCCATGTGATGCTTGCGTACCACTAACAGCTGGGTGTTATTCCATTGATTTGGAATAATTGATGTCGCGCTTGGAAATTATTTTGCTTAGATTATAAATTGTGTTGACTAAGTCATCTTTACGTATGTATTAATACTTACTCGATTTTCGCTTTTAATGTAAGTAGTATAAGTTGAATTTTCTTAGCTACTAGCTTCATACAATAAGGTTATCGCTTAACAATACACGATTTGCTTTCTATTTCATATTTAATCCATGATATTTTTGATAGTAGGGGTAGTTTAATAGTAGTAATTTTGCGTCAAATACTAAGATTGTATGAAGTTAAAAGAATCTCGTATACAGATACATTTTTTGTAGAAAAACACTGAAACATAACAAGATTGGGTCAGTGCTTTTTAGTAACTAATACTATCATTAAAGTTTTACAATAAGTTATACGCGATTATTTGTACGAGAAACTATATATGGACAACATTTAACTAATAATATTTTTTATTCTAAACGAACTGTACACGGAATTAAATTGATAAAAAGCCGACGAGTATTACGTCAAAAACTCAGAAAAAATAATGTAATTACGCGTATTATCTACAGTATAATTATTAAAGAACTTATATTTATTTAGTTAAAACTCTGTGGTCTCGTCAGTCGAAAGGTCGTCGCCCACTTATACGACTTCGCTCCCACCCGACAAAATACGCTTAAAATGGGCCTTATGCCATGCACGTTATCCCGTGATCAAAAGGAAATTTTAAGACAAATTCTATTCATTTGTTTCACTAGTTTATAGTGTATTTTTTTCCTGCTGCCGCGAAAAATTGTTAGTTGATAAAACATTCAGATTTAGGTGATTTGTTTTGTCAAAACTAATATTAAAATTATTGAGGTTAGATTATTTTTTTAAATTTTTTTTCTTTCACCTGGTGAGTCATATCCGGCACCGAATCGATATGGATTCCGGGCGGTTTTGCGGGTTTAAGATATTTACATTGGCAACATAATTAAAAAATCCGCTCGCTGACAAGCCGTCTGCCAATTTCGAGTGGGAGCAGAGTCGTATCTGGGTATTTTGACAAAAATCTATTTATACCCTTCTTGGTACTTGTCACTTTCCAATATTCTATTTTGTGACCGGACTTTTTAGCAAATTTGTTTTACAGTACATTTGTTCGAAACAAATGCTACTGTTCTAAATCAAATCTGTACCTATATTATAAAAATCAATGCCACTTTTCGTAAGTGAACTCCTCCTAAACGGCTGGACGGGTTTGAATGTTTTTTTTTGTATACGCTTGGGTAGGGCCCTAAATGGCTTAGATTCACAAATCAGCTCGGCAGAAGGCGCTGCAGTTGGTATCTAAGTTTTTATTCGAGCGAAATCGGAATGGGCCGCTAGTTTGGTATAAAATACGGTCACAAAATGTTCCGAAAAGTACCAAATACCAAAAGAGGTATATATTTTTGTGAAAATGTCCATAAGTTGGCGATGTCCTTAAGTTGTAAGTTGTGTAGTTGTGTGTGTGTGTGTGTTAATATAATTGTGTCACGTTACAGAGGCGTTAGTGTGCCTGGGCTACAACCGACAAGAGATCGAATACTCGCTGGCGGAGGCCAAGTATGACGACGTGTTCGCCACGTATCTGCTGCTCGGGAGGAAAAGCACGGACGTGAGTATCTCATCATCATCATCATCATCCACGCCCTTCTATATCTTTTTTTTTTCACATAAAGAGTGACGAGACGAGCAGGACATGTGCCTGATGGAAAGCAACATGCCTGCCACACAACAGCACAGTGACACGCAGCTATTGGAATATGAAGACTCCAAATCATTACCTAGCACTGCACTGCGCTCGTCACCCAGATATCTAAGTTGTTCTATCTCTAAGCCCTGTAATTTCTCTGGAAACATTGCCCTTCAAACCGGAACACAGTAATGTTTGCATATTACTGCTTGGCGGTAGAATAATTAGTGTGGTCCTTCCATATCCCACTTTTCATCTAGCATCATCTAGCTAACTAGCTAGAAGGTAGCTTCAAACATGAAGAGTCTTTCATCCCCGTTTTTCGAGTTAAAAAGGACACTGGTCTAATACCACCCTGCCTTTTTGCATCTATCGGAATGCTCGTAGCTAGAAAAAGCGACATAGTTTCATGGCTGATGTTCTAAAGATACGAACGAAGAGATTAGACTCTTACTTTTGTGATAAGAACGTCTAGGTTGTGGAATACGTTGCCTGAGTAGGTTTTCCCTGATGGTTACAATCTTTGTGTCTTCAAATTGAGACTGAATTGGTTTCTTCTATGTAAACACGCTCCATAAGGCGAGATGGCGGTCAATTGTAAACCTATAAAAGTAAAAAAAAACAGGTTAATGTAAAAATGTCCCGCGAAAGAGTATCATAATCTACTTATATAATATTAGTATAAGTAGTGGCCAGAATGGCCAATTACAGAATCGTCTGTTCGTACGTTCGAATCCTACCTGCAATTCTGCAAGTATTTTCCAAATTGGTCATTATGCATTTACCGGTGGTTTTCGGGAAGAAACTTACAAAAAATGTATATTTCGACGGTATGTTTCATCCCCCAAACCTGCACTTATGGCCTGTTTGGTAACTACGACTCCCAGAAGTGGGAAGTATATTTAACTTGAAGAGAGTATTTCTGACTGCGTCTTCGTTAGCGTCGGTGCATACTGGCCCCCGTACTCACCCCACGTATATCGTCATTCCAGCCGGAGTCGGACGGCAGCCGGTCGGGCTCGTCGCTGTCCCTGCGCACGGCCGCCGGGAACCAGCCGCAACAGAACGCGACCGCCAACTCACACTCGGGTATGCACATTACATATTATATCTATCTAACGGTAGGCTATCTAACGGTTAGAGAATTTTTGAAATCGGTCCAGTAATTCCTGAGATTAGCGCGTTTAAACAAAGTCTGCAGCTTTGTAGTGTCACTAGCGTTCCGACCACGCTTGGCCCGTATAAATAGCCTATAGCACTCAGAGATCACGTAGGTACATATCGAACGGTGAAAGAATTGTTGAATTCGGTCCAGTAATTCCTGAGATTAGCGCGTTAAAACAAAGTCTTCAGCTTTGCGATATTAGTATCTTAGATACCGTTTACTTCTAGTGTTCAAGTATTGAGAATAAGCTACAGCTGTCGGCTAGCTCTATGCTGGCATTCTTGTTTAATATGAATACTGTTTAAATTGAAGTTTGTATTGGGCTCTGACGTAAGGCCTGATATCGCCTAACTCGTAACTAAAATAAGAATAATATTCAAAGTATTGAGTAGACATTACTCTCTGTGGCCTTATTGTACTGTACAGTCAAACCAAGGAATTAAAATTTGACTATATTGGTACAGAACGATTAGTAGATTTATGTAGCGAACTGAACTGAACTGATTTACCGATAGTTAGCACACTTAAATCCACTCCGTTGATGGACAATCTGCGGTCAGTTCGCTCGCAGTCATTTTGCTTGCGGTCAGTTCGCGTGCGTTCAGTTCGTTTTCGGCCAGTTCAATTGTGGTCAGTTTGATCTGTGTCCGAATTTACAGCGAATTTTGAACACGTTACCTTTACCGGGTATGTGCAAAAGCGGACTTTTTGTTCACGTTATAAAATTGACATAAATTTTGAAATAAGCATATCCGTCTACCTACTACTATTGTTATATAACGTGGTCTTTAAAAACCGATTGTATTAGAAATAATTCTCAGGAATAAAATATTATATAATTAAATTTCGACTAAAACATTAATGATTAAAATATTTTGGTTTATTGTAAATGTAATAAGGCTTCATAAAAACGCTTAGGGTTGTTTTCCGGGGCTTACAGGCTTTCTAACTGGGAACTCATTTGTCATACCATTAGTCCAGTCTTGAGTCTAAACTACAGTCTCTTGTGGTTGGATAATGAACGAGAATGCGATAAATCTATGTTAAAACTTTTTTTAGTACATAAACGCTTTTTTTCTTCCTGGGTTCTTCATATTGATTACCGAAATCGTCCCTTAGCATCAGGCAAAATGGCGGTTATCAAGAAGAAAAAAATTGTTACCAAGGAAGTTTTATGCAAACTGAATGGTTTAAGGTTGTGGTATACTTCTCTTGCGATCATTACAATCACCACACGTTTGAGTCTAAATTTCCTGTGTACTGGAGTAGAGTCTTTTTCTGACAGCCATGGATGGCTGTCAGAAAAAGATGGAATTATTTGGATTTCTACTTAATGTTTACGATATTTTTTAGTAGAAATTTGATTAATAGAAAAAAAAGTAATAAGTTACGTATTTTAAAAACCTTTGGTAAAAATAAGATTTCCTTGTTAAAACTTAGTAAATTACTTATAGATCCAGTTTTTGGCAAACAATAGCGAGTAAAGTTGATTTATGACTTATCGCCTTCTCGTGTCATGGAACCCAATGTCGCTTTATAATTTTATCGTCTATTTTATGTGCTTTATCTTATTATACTAAACGTACGACGGCCACAACGATATCCCTACCTGTCTGTAAATCTGTGTTGATATTGTAAAGAGTGGGTGTTGATTTTGTATGTTATTTTAGATGTTTGAGGTAATATACAGAAACTACACTTCATCATCATTACCCTGAATTCGTCTACTGGTGGACATAGGTCTCTCCCATAATACGCTACTCAGCCTGATCCTCGGTCTTACGTAATCGTAAAGAAACTACACCAACTCCGAAATATATTTAACAAATTCAAATAAATCTGGCTCCCATAGTACAAGTTGTGCAGTTTGGGGCTAGATGGTGTAGTGTGAGGAGTCTGTGTTGTTGTTGTTCAGCAATTTTAATTTAGTAAAAAAAATACATGCGGCTAGCGCTGAACCGGGTTTTCACTTTGTTATTTAGGGGTTTATGTCGGTACTTTCCAACGAAGACCCCGGTGTCCACCCTCGGGATCTGATCGGAGGGGCTATTGTGAATCATTTCTCAAAAGATTTAGTGAGTTATTTTACTAAAGATTTAGCGAGTCATTTCTCAAAAGATTTAGTGAGTCATTTCTCAAAAAAATTTGCGAGTCATTTCTCAAAAGATTTAGCGAGTCATTCTCAAAAGATTTAGTGAGTTATTTCTCAAAAGATTTAGCGAGTAATTTCTCTAAAGATTTAGTGAAGTAGGGTATATCAAATGAAAAAGCTTCGGGGTATATATCGTTGTGGCGGGTGGCACGTGTGCATCACACACACACTGTAACACATGCGGGGCTGTAGGCGGCGGCGCGGCCGGCTCGCCCGGGCACCGCGGCGTGCAGCGCTCCATCTCCGCGAGCGCGCGGCCCGCCGCCTCGCGCCGCGCCTCCTCCGGCGCCGAGGTGCTGCGGCCGCAAGGTAAACCACGACCCCACGATGCTGACACGGCCATACTACATAGCACACACATCCACTCACCTACTCTATTACATATGACACTATGACACGCCTTACTAGGGTACACACATACTCTCTCACTACCACTGACACGGCCTGAGAGTATATATAGCGCACACCTACACTGTTACGTACAGCACTGAGACACAGTTTTTTTTTTTTTAATTCATATTTATTTAGAGGAATTTGGTCCATATTCGACTATGTCATTCCCATAGTGTCTATTGCTAAGTTAAACCAAAGAAGGATATAACAAAAACAGTTAAACCTAAATAAAAATAATTAAGTTTAGGAACCCCCTCCAAAGAGGAACAAGTAAAGTCGCAGCAGCTTTTTGGCTTCCTCTGATGATGGTGAAGCCAACAGATGGTGAGACACATTATCCTACCCGCGCCTCCTCCGGCTCCGAGGTGCTGCGGCCACAGGGTAAACCACGACACCACGACGCTGACACGGCCATACTACGGTACACACATACTCTCGTACTACCACTGACACGGCCTTACAACAGGACACACCTAATCTGTTACATACATCGGTTCATCCTACCCGTGCCTCGTTTGCTGCTGGGGTCTGCGGCCGCAAGGTAAACCACGACCCCACAACCACCGACACGGCCTTACTATAGCACACACTTACACTGTTACGCAGACATTGGGATAGTTACGCAAATACTGGGGCACATATTAAATGTATACAGGACACGTTTTTTAAATCCTGCTAATATTAGAAATTATGTAAATTTTTGGATATTTGGATGTTTGTTTCTCGTTCACATCGGAACGGCTGAAATTTGGCACACAGATTATGGTCTGGAATAGCACATAGTTAACTTTTTATGCGGAAAAAAACCGCGGGCGCTGCTAGTGTAGTATATTCTATATGTGCCTGACGGTAATGGTATGATTTATCTCTATACCCTGTAATTTTTCCGGAATCTTTGCCTTTAAAACCGGAATACAGTTATGTTTTTTCATTATTGCTTGGCGGTAAAATAACTGGCAAGGGCGTTATACTTCCCAAAGCAGACACTGCGAAGAGTTCTGCCATAACTAACTACCAAACACTGTAACATATACATACATAAGACACATACACATATTTGGAATTATATAAAAAAGTGTACCGTCAATTTTTTTTTACACTGATCTAGTAATTCTAGAAACTTACACTACAATATGACATAACTAACTTATAGTTTAAGAAACTCAATAAAGTAGTGATTTATCGTATGTAATGTTTTATCATGGTCTTACGTATTCATTCATGCTTGGAACTTGGAAATACGAGGGAATTAATCGCATTTACTGTGTAGTCGGTACTTCTTAGTTTCTGCTATACTTAATGACATAATATAGGTAATTGGTATAAAATAATATGCATTGACAGTAATTAAAAACTTAGTAAGCTTCAAAATTTGAAAGTTAAGTAAAAATGAGTTTTTTAAAGAGTGTCGCAACAAACAAAACATTGTGCCTGATCGTAAGCACACGGCTCCCCATAACGACACAGTGTCACGCAGCTCTTTGAATATGAAGAGTTTAAATCACTACCCAACATTGCTTTGCGCTCGGCATTTGGAGATATTTCATAATTTATTTTTATGTCGTGTAATTTTTCTGGAAACATTGCTCTTTAAACCGGAACACAGTAATGTTTGTATATTACTGCTTGACGGCAAAAATATAGTACCACCCCAGCGCACTCTACTAGGTGTCCTACCAGTACAAAATGTCTTAAATAATCAATCATATGTACATTTCAGTTGTGCTAATGTATTCTCGTTTCTTTGTTACCGAGTTAAGGTTTACTTTTAAATGTATAGTTATATATTACTATGTAGTTACAGTGCTTCGGCTTTGGGAGTAGTTTAATTTACTGCTTAAAATGATAATGCTTTACCTTAGATACTATAAAACAATCTTAATGTCTAAAAACAAAGGCTTAGAGTCGATTTTTGTTTGATAAGGCAAAGTTGGTACCAATTAAGGAATTATGCGGGAAATTAATGCCTTCATGATTTGTTTTGTTGCTTTTTTTTTAACTGTGTGATGGGAGATGGGTTTAAACTACCAACTGACTCTACTACTATAAATACTACTCGATCACTTTGTCTAACAGACAGCTGGTCAATGGGTACCTTCTATGTGTACATGAGAATTAGGTAGATCCAACTTCGACAAAGAGGTCCAGCGAAGGATCCAACTCGGATGGGCAGCGTTCGGGAAACTACGGCACATCTTGGAGTCCAAAATACCCCAATGCTTGAAGACGAAAGTCTTCAATCAGTGCGTGTTGCCAGTGATGACTTATGGAACTGAGACGTGGTCCTTAACTGTGGGCCTCATAACAAAGCTCAAAGTCACACAGCGAGCTATGGAGAAAGCCATGCTCGGAGTCTCTTTGCGCGACAGAATCCGGAATGAGGATATTCGCAAAAGAACGAAAGTAGCCGACATAGCTCGAAGAGTAGCTAAGCTGAAGTGGCAATGGGCAGGCCACATCGCTCGCAGAACTGACAACCGATGGGGAAGAAAGGTTCTCGAGTGGCGACCACGAACCGGAAGACGCAGTGTTGGACGGCCTCCCACTAGATGGACAGATGACCTCACAAAGGTCGCTGGAAACCGCTGGTTGCAGGTTGCGCAGGACCGTTCGTTGTGGAAATCTAGGGGGGGAGGCCTATGTCCAACAGTGGACGTCTTGCGGCTGATGAATGAATGAATGTACATGAGAAAATGTATTATATGTATTGGAGGGATATGTCACTATACCATTTTAAAAGCCGTCAGAACTAACCTAACCTATCGTAGGCTTATAATCTCACGCGTATTGTTCTATTATGTATGTAAATCTGTTTTTTTTAATGTTTGTGTTTTTGATTGTTTTTATTTGTGTATTACAGTTGGTACGACCACATCTGCGGCGAATAATACCACTTCAACGTCTACCACTACCACGTCGAATTTTAAAAGACAGGTAAGAAAGAAAAATCTTTTAAGCTATCACACACTATTGTAAATAATTATAGGATACTAGCGTACCCAACAGACTATCTATACGCATGTAAACTGTTAATCTAAACCATTCTCGAATCCACATAAAAAGAACGTTATTGAGTTTGATCAAAATATTCAAAATCGGTCCAGCCGTTTAGGAGTTTAATTACAGACACACGCACAGAACTAATGCCATTTTGCTTAGGTTAGTTTAACCAAAATGGCATTTGCAATAAGAAAAAAATGCTACCATAAATTGATTCATCCTATTTCTCAAGTTGGATCAAATTCGATATAAATGTTGACTTTCGTGGATATCGGTAGTTGGATATTGGTATCGATGTTGGTGTATAGTTCACTGGGAACAAACATCATGATCCTGATGGTTACAAGGACAGGGTTTCAATGAAATCTTTTGCGAAAGACGCATTTCACTAGATCGAGTTTAATCTTTAAAACAATCACAAATTAACATTTCAGAACACAATCGACTCGGCGTCAATCAAGGAGAATACCGCGCGGATCGCTCAGATGCAGGTAAACTTAACATTTTATTAATTTACTCGTTAAATAAGTCGTACAAGCGTTAAAGAATATTATGTTGTTGAGCGTTAGTTGTAGTATCGAAGAAGGCAACTCACAAAAAAACATCAAACATTGAACGCTATTTGCGTAAAAAGAGAGATACTTTGAAGAAGTGAGGTCATTAGAAACAGTATTAAATCCGATGATGGTTTCATCGTAATCTTGACTGTATTTGTTTACATTTAGGGTGCAAAGTACAACGCCATCGATTTCCGCCTTTCGCAGCCTAAGATGAAACATTATCTATTACTGTAAGTTTTTCAGTATTGAACTTTTGACTCTTTGCGTAAGAAGACAAAAAACAGGAGAAAAATATCAAGTCCCAATAATGTTGCCATCGTATTCTCAACTCTATGTGTTATGGTTCAAGGTGCAAAGCACGACGCGGCCGAACTCCGCGCAGCCGAAGCTCGAGGCGCGGCCGCGCACCGTGGCGGGCGCGCGCCGCACGGCCGCGGCGGACGCGCCCGCGCACCCGCAGAAACTGTCGCCGCCGCACGACGCGCCCAGGTCAGACACTACACTACACTCTATAATAACTAGATTTATTTTGAAGTGCAAACTTCTTTTGGCGCGCCTAGACAGATTTTTCGTGGGGTGTGAATTGAATTCTCTAGCGTCACGCTCGGGTATGATAAGAGATCTTCGGGTAAACTCGGGACCATGACCATTGGCCATCTCGAAATGCGTCAGCCAATGGGAAATGCTGAATGGGCGTGGCCTGGGCATCATGGCATGGCCATCTAGAAATGTGTGAGCCAATGGAAAATGCTGATGCATTTCTAGATGGCCATGCCATGATGCCCAGGCCACGCCCTAAGCTATCCGATAGAAGTGAGTTACTAAGTTTTCACTTCTATCGGCAGTTCCTATGACTGCCAATGTTTTTTTTTTATAAATGGTTTATTTAGTGGGGGATGATATGCGTGCCAATGGTCTCACACTGAAGGATGCCGAAGATCGTGCGAAATTGAGAAGTAAAAGTAGGAAAGCGGACGGACCCTGGGCTCCAAAGCGAAAGTATAAGGATGTAACCCGGATTAAACGCGATGATGATGATGATGATGGTTTATTTCAGATAATGTAAAAGGGCGTTCAAGTGTTAAGTAACGCAAATTATTTCTGTAATTAAATGAAATAGAATATTTTTTATGTATATTTTTGAGCCAGTCATCATCCAAATTCTACGGTGGAAAAGCTGATTTTGATTTCAAGTGCTTTAGTAATAAGTGGGTGGTTACCGAACAGTGGCGCCACAGCGACCGACGGGAAGAACGACACGAACAGTGCGGCGACGAAGACGCACGTGAATCACAACCCACCACTCCGGAAGTTTGATGATCTATATCTTTGTCGATTTTTACTAATTTGATGTAACTAAAAAAAAATACATGTCCCATATTTTTCCATAATCTAGCGGACGGACTAATTAGAATGGTATATTTTTGACATCATTCTCTACGGTGGAACAGCTGATTTTGTCACATCGTACCTTCTTAGTAATAAGTGGGTGGTTACCGAACAGTGGCGCCGCGGCGACCGACGGGAAGAACGGCGGCACGAACGGCGCGGCGACGAAGACGCACGTGAAGTCCGCCTCGATATCGAGTCTACATCTTTGTGACTTTTCTTAGTATTCAAATTCTACGATAGAACAGCTAATTTTGATTCCAACACCGTGCCTTAGTTAATAAGTGGGTGGTTACCGAACAGTGGCGCCGCGGCGACCGACGGCAAGAACGGCGGCACGAACGGCGCGGCGACGAAGACGCACGTGAAGTCCGCCTCGATATCGAGCGCGAGCGGCGCGGCGCCGCTGAGCGCGGACGCGGCGCCGCACAACGCGTCCGCGAGGGACCTGGCGCAGCCGCGACCCAGGTATATAGCCTGCGCAACGTTTTATGAGCTCTCGGAAGGTATAGCTTTAGGTAGCCGAGAAGTAAATTCTTACTGTAGGTAAAAATGGTGCTATAAAGGTAAATTTACTTACTATAGTTATGGACATACTGTAGGTAAAAAAAAGAGATATACTTTAGCTAAATTGGCATACTGTAGGTAAATTCACATACCTACTGTAGGTAAATGGGGATAAGAAGGTACTTGGGGCCAAGAAGGTAAATTGACTTACTGTAAGTAAATTGACTCACTGTAGGTAAATTGACTTACTGTAGGTAAATGGTGCTAAGATGGTAAATTGACTTGCTGTAGGTAAATTGACATACTGTACGTAAATGGGGCTATGAAGGTAAATGGGACCAAGAAGGTAAATGGGACCAAGAAGGTAAATGGGACCAAGAAGGTAAATGAGACCAAGAAGGTAAATTGACTTACTGTAGGTAAATTGACATACTTTAGATAAATGGTGCTAAAAAAGTAAATTGACTTACTGTAGGTATGTGGTGCTAAGAATGTAAATTGACTTACTGGAGGTAAATGTTAATTATCTTATTTTATACAGCGATAGTAGAGAAATACAAACGGGACGTCTAAGACTCCTCGTATGCCAGTCATACATTTTTTACTGTTGTAGGCTTACAGTTGAAATCTCCGCTGATGTTAAGCGACGATGCGGTCTACGATGAAGCATGATTACCTAAAAGAAACCGTTTGACTCGCGACTTGACACCGAGATGAAAAGGTTGAAAATCATACTCACAAATAACACGACGTTCTTATTACAAAAGTGGAATTGAACCTCTTGGTTTGTGAGTCTTTGAAATTTAAACCACGAAACGAATGAAACCATTAAATATTTTTTGTATTTGCTAGTCTCTACTTTCGTGTCAAACTCTTTATATTACAAACGCGCGAAACTATGTCAGTTCGTTTTGTACTCGTGCTTTACTTCCGAGGGCTCATTAAGATTTGCGTGTAGGTAGTTATACCGCACCGTGTGCCACGCTTCACACCGTTTGACAGCTCTGCTGCCGGCCACTCGTACGATCTGCTGTTTCGTGTAAACTGGGCTAAGGTAACACTTGGCTATATTTAGTGACTAAATTCAGAAGAAAATTTAGGAGCAAGGTTCGTCGACAGAATCAGAAGCAAGTGCAGAAGCGAAATAGAAGCAAGCAATATTCGCTTCTGAATTTAGCTTACTGAATGCTATTAATTACACTTCCCTGAATGCAGTAGCGACTAAATTCAGCGACTAAATTTAGCCAGTGTTAGGGGTCTTAGAAAGACGTTAACGATAAATCTTCTGAGTTCGTACATTACGTTCACGTCCTCGACATTTTGTTGAAACATAAACTACGTGCAAATGCGGGACGGGACCATGATTTTTGTAAAAATATAAATTTAATCAAGATTTGTAATGAATCGTTGAATCTTTATATTTAATCAAGATTTGCAATGAATAGTTGGACCTTTTAAAATATATACAGGCTGACTGGTTGAACACTTTAGATATTGATATAGCGTGTTCAGTACTCGATTCTCTTTCTATTTACGTAAAAAAATTAGGTGCTTAATATTTGACTAATTTAACTTTAATAATTATCCGTCAATAAAAATAAGTAGGGTCACCAGCTCAGCGTGCGTATCAATACCTCTAAAATTAAACAGCTGTGCCAAAAGTACCGTCTTGTCTTGACGTCGTTAACCCCGTTCGCTGATGCTAGCTATTACTTATTCTGCGCTAGAGCGCTCGGCCAACGGCGGCGCCGGGGATTCACTCGTGTTACAGAATACTGCATAGTAATTGTACAGCTGAGCTGGCGACCGATAGGCACTGTGTTGTCCATAAATTCCGTGTCTTCGCAGATTAATTTAATGAAGGTTTTCTTTGTAATTTATTTGTATTTTTATAATTATACATTATTAAGCCCTTCATGTGACTATGATTCATCATATCCTTGAATATCTAAAGTGTTCAAATAGTCAGCCTGTATATTTAGTCAAGATTTGTAATTAATAGTTGGATCTTTTAAAATATATAATCAAGATTTGCACATTTGCAGTGATTTGTTGGGATATTTTAAAATATATATTTCTCACTTTTCTAACGTTAGCACGAAATGCCTTCATCCAGTTTACTCGGAGTAGTATAGCTTAGTATTAAACAAAATAAAAATTGGTAGACTATGGAATTGTTTGCTTTTTATTATTTCTCTATTATTTGGTTTGTAAAAATTCAAATGCGTTATTTTAGCATATTTTTTTACTTTTTATGTAGATTGTTCTTGGTTAAAAATATTGTGACGTCTGTTTTTTGGTTGTTTTTTTTTTTAGAAGTTTTGAGCTTGAATATTGTTTATTGTTTTATTTTAACGCAGTTGAGTTTATCGTAATGCCAATCACGCTTGTGTGTATTACACAAATAAGATTACACTACAATAGAGCTGAGTTGCGAATCTAAAAAAACCGCTTTTTAATTTTTTTTTCATAATTATTGTCATAATGATGAAAATGGTTGACGCGATTGTCGAAATAATCCGATAATTTTTCAGTTTTGCGTCTGTCTACGATAAATACACAAAGCGGTGTTTTTGGAAGTTACTGAGAAGTGTTCTGAAGGTTTTATACAAGTTAGAAGTTTTTTGATACTGTAATTGTACTGGATCCACATATTTGAAAGCGTCAAGTTTATTTTATCTGATCATGAAATGAATTTTACCTTAATTCAGATTGAAAAAAGATACAAGGTTATTTTAAGAGTCGTTAAATTAATGTTAGGCCATTTGTAACTGTTTCATTTGTAGTTGTTTTTAATTTAATGAAAAATATGAAAAGGATTAATTACCCTAAACACAATAAAGTCTCTACTTAATACTGTTCATTAGTATGTATAGAATGCATAAGAATCCTATAAGGCTCATAGGTTTCTGCGTTTTAACTTATAACTACTCTAAACTTGACTATGTTTGAAATTTAACTACTTGATAACTATTGCTTCAGGACTCTCAATTTCCAAAAAATTCTAACGGTATCAAAACACTTTTTTGTTACGTAAATATACAATGAAAGACACTTGCACTGTATCGCATTATCTAGGCTTGAGATGCGGATTTTTTTCTATAATTGCCATAAGCTTTTCTTACTAATGTGCCTTATTTCACCAAACACTTTGGAAGCCTAAACATGAGTTTGTATAGTTTCGCTTCAGTTAACTGTTAGTACTTTGGTTTAATCCCGAGGAGTGGCGCGCGAGTGATGCGATATAACTAATTATCGTCCTTCTACCCTCAAACCTTACAGTCACCCTACCACCAATCAGCAGTAATGTGCAAACATCACTGTCTTCCAGAGGAGAAATAGTACTTCTGCTCTCCTAAAAATACACAATAGTGCGAGCGGGATTCGTACTTACTACTATTTCAAGATTGTGAAATTGTTCTTTCTCGCTACTAGGCGGATAGAAGTACCTTTCCTTTTAATCCGTCTATTTTTCTTTGTTGTTTTTATTTAATATGATATACATTTCTGAGCAAAAGTACCTATTCTTTGAAGTTGAAATCAGTATTGTTATTTTACTTACTTGTTGTTTCTGCCCTATAAGATGATTAATGTGAATTTAAGGTGAAACTTGGCATAAGATTCTTTCTAAATATATTATTGTTGCTTGAAATTTAGTTTAATTATTTTATTTGTATACTTTTCGTAAGGTTTTTAAGGATGCCGATTTTGTTGTAGGTAGTCTTTAAAGTAAGCAAAATATTATTTCATTTAAATTGTAGTAAAAACCTATTGTTTAAGTGATTATTAAAAATAGTGTTGATTAGTTGTATGTTTTAAGTTATGTGATTGTTAATTAGTTAATTTAATTATGTTTTGTTTTGTGTTTTAAGTTTTGAATATTTATTATACACGCATTTTACTACACTCGTAGCTCAGAAATTATTTGGCGACAATTCTATTATTAATCAAGATTTTTTTTTCTCCTATTTATAAGCTAAAATTTCTTCTAGACTACAGGCCCGTGAACAAAATTTACGGGTCAAATGAACCACCTGGAGACCTATGTAGGATGTTAGAAGGGTGTAAAGTATTAAGATTCATCACTATGCCGTCACTTGTAAGCTGTCCAACTGAGTGCAGTTGAAGAGGGGGGGTTACAACCCTCGATCATTTTTCCTTGTCGTATGATTTTTGTACGGCATTGCGAAATAATGGATTAGAAGAGGTATTGAAACTGTATAGAACCAATGCCGTACAAAATCAAACGACCAAATTTACTCTGTAAAGTACTCGTGCTCTTCAAATTTTTCGGACAAACCAATAACTAAAAAGTTAAAATGTATAGTTTTTATAGTTTCAATACCTCTTCTAATCTATTATTCCGCAACGCCGTACAAAAATAATGCGACAACGAGAAATGATCGAGGATTGCAACCCCCCCTCTTCAACTGCACTCAGTTGGACAGCTTACAAGTGACGGCATAGTGTTGAATCTTATTACTTTATACCCTTCTATCATCCTACATAGGTCTCCTGGTGGTTCATTTGACCCGTAAATTTTGTTCATGGGCCTGTAGTCTTATTCTGCTTGCATCAACATGATCACTTTGTAAAGCTTTTGCCACGGCTTATAGTTTGATGCAACATTTTTAGTTAGTACAATTGTTTGTGTAAAGAACATCCCATATATTTTTGTAATTGTTTTTATACTTAAAATTACTCTTCATATTATAATGTACCCCTGTGCCCACACGCTTACACACTCACTTGGTGTTAGTTGTGTTCAGCGCAAATTTATCGAATCACATTAAAACTAACAGGAGGTAAAGGATCACCCTGGATGACTCCCTTGTGACACCCAAATTTTTCTTTTTTTTCTTGTTTTAGTTGATCTGTGTATGTAGTTTAGGTAATTATAGATTATTGTATTAATGATTGTTATTGTGTGTTCCAGCCTGAACTCGCAGATGTCGACGCCGGCGAGCGGCGCGGGCGCGGCGGCGCGCCGGGACTTCCCCAACCCGCTCGTCTTCCCCCGGAACGTGCCCTCGCGCTCCACCTTCCACTCGGGTAAGTCCCGGTTAACTACTAACAGAAGATCAGCCATTTTACAGCTTCAATGAGTTCCTAAGTATGTATGAGTTACTAAGTATGTATGAGTTCCTATGTATGAGTTCCTAAGTATGTATGAGTTCCTAAGTATGTATGAGTTCCTAAGTATGTATGAGTTCCTATGTATGAGTTCCTAAGTATGTATGAGTTCCTAAGTATGTATGAGTTCCTATGTAAGTATGTATGAGTTCCTAAGTAATAATGAGTACAGTGACGTGTGTTTTCATGTATTATTCCGAGAGTTGGCGACAAATGTTGAGTAGGTGTTTGAGGCAAGCTGAAAACTTGTCATATACCTCTCCTATTATACCCCAACACGGAGGTTCAGACGTGGCTGTTGAGTAGCGGGGCAAAACGAATCCCTCAGTTTACATCACCTGGCGTGTAGAAAGTCCCACAAAAATGATGTGTCTTTTTGAAAATCCCCATTTTGCAGTCATAATAAATAAATAAATAATACCCGATAAAAAAAAAATAGCCTGAAATATATTTTTCATATTTTTTGCAAAATATTTTTACACGCGCTTGGCAATGTTGAAACCCCAACGTTGTAGTTAAATGTCAAAAATTAACATTAAACTACAACATATAAAAATTTAATATAAAATTAAAAAATATATGGATTCATTTTGCCCTGCTACTCACAAGCCAGGTATGTACCTCCTGTGCTCTATGCTAATAGCAGTAAGTATGTCCGTGAAACCGTGGGTTCGATTCCATCCATTGCAAGTATTTGTGTTAAAAACACAAATTATTGGTTCCGTGTCGGGTGTTTCTATTTAAAATAAGTGTGTATTTACAGCTATATAAGTATAATATCTACTGCCTGGCTCCCTACTAGATTTGCGTAGGTTCGATGGTGTTGTGTGAGAAATGTCTACCAATATTCATATATTGTCATTGCCCTCCAGGCCAGACCCGGTCGCGGGGGTCGGGCGGCGGCGCGTACGGCGACGGCGGCTCTCCCCACCAGGCGAGGCCTTCCTTCTTCTCCAAACTGTCGTCGAGGTTCTCCAAACGGTCAGTAACATTACATTATATGTATATATTGTTATATCATGGTTGTTGTAAGTGATCAGGAGGGAAGGCTGGGTTTAATGTTCTCGATTTTATTGCGTTCAAGTCATGGCTGATATATACATGTGGGTTATCAAACAAATATGAAATTAAAAAAAAAACTTTTAAATTAATGATTTCTGTATTTGATAAAACATTATTTTGTCAAACACGTGGACACGATAAAAAAAATCTGTGTTGTGACGTGTGAAATATTTTTTTTTCATTTTCATAATACATTTGAATATTTATATAATCAAACATTTTATGTAAGTCAAATATTGTAATATTCAAATATGGAGGCCCCGGGGAGCTTCGTTGGGGACGTTGAAATACCTCCCCAATTAATAGATAACTTTCCAATAGTGTTTTGTTTTCAAATGTGTGACAATATTCTGACAAATATATATATAAATATAAACACATTTTCATTTTTATTTCTGTAATAATTTTCGTACAGAGCAAACACAGTCGTCGTTAAATGACCATGACATTGTAATTTTGTACATAAGTATTCAGAAATAAAGTCGAGAACATTATCCATTACCGTGCGAGGTATGGTCTATTTTGGTGGTTTCAATTTGATTCGTTGACAAAGAAACAACATTGACTTAAAGTCATCATTCGTTCAACTGATGGAACTAAAAACTATTTTCGTCTTATTTCATTGCGGTAAACGAAAAAGAGACGAATATAGTTTTAGTGATCATTTGTGATTGGTGCGATGAAATCGCTTGTATTTTCTTTCTTTTCTTTCTATAGAAAGTGTATTTGTTAAAATACAGTTAGTTTTGTTGTTGTCAGTATTGAAACCTTCAAGCTTTGTACAAATATTCGATCGATGCTAATAATACTGGGTTTAGTTATAAGTTTATTGGGTAAATTGTTTATTACAGCCGAATAACTTTCATAGCTACATACTCGGTCTTTTGGTACTCATTATTTTGTTTCGTTTTAATATCTATAAAGCCCCAAAAAACTATTTTTGAATTATTTGTTGTTCATAGCTAAGATATGAATCATAAAAAAAATAGGAATTTGAAGCGCTCCTATCGATCATTCATTTTTAATGAACAAATAAAGATGATTAAATTAATTACTCATGGACAGAATGGTCGATACTGTTGCTCGTTCCGTCACATTATATAAAATAAACAACGTACAATTTTAAAAATAGGTCTATTGATTTTAAAGTTTTTAGTGACCGCGTTTTTAATGTCTTTTTAAGCCTTACAAATAGATCAAGAAACACAAATTCTGATGTATGTACTCTGAAAGTTATTCACCAAAATATATTTAAAACGATTACCATATAAATAAGAAACAATCATTCGTGGGACTATTCATCTCGAATGTTCTACGAGAGCAGGTTTAATCTAATCGTACACATTACATGTAAATACTCCATACTAACTTCATCTGGTGACTAACATATCGACAGTTTACGTATTCTGATGCGTCTACATGATCGTTCAAAGAGTATTTCAATATTTGACGATATATTTTACACCGAAGGAAGTATACATAAAGCTTTCATAGAAACTACTTGATTTGCTTATCATAGAGGGCCATTCAAGTATTACGTAACTCAATTTTTGAATATTGTATACTCTCCTCTTCCACCCTAGTAACGCAGCGTTTTTTGCACCCCTCCCCTCACTCTCCATAAATGATACGCAAACATTAAAGTGACAATTGTTTAGTAAAAGTTGCCAACTTCAGTGATTTTAATTCCCTAGTTTAATTAGAAAAAAAAACGATTTAATAGGGCATTTTCAAGATGCAAAAAGCCCTGTCAAAGACAGTTCCCAATTGCACCATAAGTGGCGCTAATGTTTTATTTTATTAGAGAAAATACACAAAAACAAAGAGGCAAAATTTAGAACTACGTTTAATTTGCATCTGGAAAACGCCTTATTGAAAACCACATTCTGTTTGAACTCTGTTAAAAATTTATAGATAGTTTAACTCTTTATTGCACTTAATTTAAAAATAAACAAGAGTCACTTAAAACAAAACAAAATAAAGTAAAAAATTGCCTCCATGATTGACCATAACGTTTTACAAGACACCCCCTTCCCTCCCCCCAATTGCGTTACGTAATACTTGAACACGCCCATAGACGTTAAAAACTAAATTATATAGCTTTATGAAGTAAATATACAAGTTGTAAAGCTAAACTAAACTTATTGTCTCAATTTAAATGAATAGTTTTTAATAAATTCACGGGTAACTCAAGCGTGGTGTCATCGGTCCAGTCCGATTTAAGTTTCGACCGCAACTGGCGGCGTATTTGAAAACGTGCACGCGCGTAACCGCTGCTCGTTTAGCATTTTGACGCGCAGTGAACGCGCGTTAGAAGTTATGGCTGCTCTAGAAGTTACGGCTGGTCTAGTCGGGCGAACGGCGACTGCCGATCCGGAGACCCCGGGTTCAAACCCCACGCGCACCACTGTCTTTTCGAAGTCATGTGCGTAATGCCGCTAACTTAAAAAAACGGCGTAGGGAAACATCGTGAAGAAACCGACATGTACCTAGAATCTTTCGAAGTCATGTGTCATCCACCAACCCGAACTGGGCCAGCGTGGTGGAATATGGCCCTGACTCTCTCCTTGCGAGAGAAGGCCCCGAGTACCAGCAGTGGGAACAATTACGGCTGCTTGAAAAAGGACGCCAGATGCGGCTCAACTCAAAGTCGGGCTGGACCGATCACATCAAACGTGGCTTAGCCGTGAATTTGTTAAATATGTAGTTAATAATTCGTGATTGTGTAGATGCATCCATCATATTAGCATAGTTTACGTTGACACACATTTTGAGAAACATACAATACAAATATTATTCACATTCGAAAATGATGTGAATAGGTACTATGCGTCGGTCATATTTGCACCAGTATACGAGAATATGTGAATTAAAATATGTAGTTATATAATTATTTTCACTTCTACAATTTCACAATTTAAATCAATCAATGATTTTGATTAATTTAAATTGATTGATTTAATTTAATTAAAATTGAAATTGATGATAATTTAAGATTCAACGATTTGCAGAGCAAAGGGCGGCGCGCTTAAAACTTATCTAATAACAAAAACACGCTATGTGTTTTATTTACTTGGTACCGATATCAATGCACATAATATGAAAATTAAAATCTATTTTTTTTAATTTACTTTGTTTGTCCGCGACAGACTTCTAAACTACTTAACCGATTTTGATCAAATTTGCACATCGAGTGCAGTTTGATTCAACTTGAAAGAGTTTGATTTCGATTAATAGTCTTTATATGACATTATCCAAGCGAAGCCGAAAAGGGCCGCTAGTATCATTGTTTAAAATAAAAATCGGTCAAGCCATTTCGGAGGACTTTGTTATAAACACTGTAACACGAGAATTTGATAATGTGTAGTGTTTTTAGTATTGTCCGTATAGAGGGTTTAGTTTCTTCTATTTTGACTATAACTATCAATCTTTTATTAAAACATGGCTTAGTACATCTGAAAATTATAATTAATTTTTATTTAAACACATATTGGTGCAACTATGACTAACTTACAGCGTTGTATGATTCACGGCGCTAAGTAAGAGAAATACGTTTATTTCACCAATTCAAGTTATTATTATCACACTCTGCATTGGTGTATATAATTTATTTTATTCATACTCTACGCTTTTAGCAGAACAGTAAATCTCATAGATTTATTATACACTACTTTGCTTTTGTGTTATAATAACAAAATCAGATAGATTTTTTTTTATATAATTATTAAATGATAGATATGTATCAATTATTAATGACGTTATAATATTCGACACAAAACGAATCTTTAGGGTTATATGACACAAAATCAAAGTTAGTTCATAGTATCATGCACAATCATGCCATATAAAACTATAAAATTAACGCTACGCATAGATTTAGGTGCACATTTTACGTCACATTTATCATAATTATCATCAACAATATCATGCAACGAATCTAGCACACCGACAAAATATATTAAAAAAGTATTTAAAAATAATTATATACTTTTCTATTATTTTGTTGATGGCGTTTCACAGTTTAAATGTCTGAAATTGACGACAATAAAGTTGTATAACTTTACATTTTTTATATAACTTTATATTTTTGTTTATAAATAAATAGTTAAAAGTTTTATCCGATTTTTTAATTATTAAATGTATTGTTGAACCATTATTATTCTTGTGGTTCTTTTTGGTTCATTTTAGTTTGAAGAATTACGATTGGCTATTCAGATATTATAACGTGTTATATTCGTTGCCCCTGCACTGCACATATTATCATATATTTTATTTAGCATAGAAAATAGATGACATAATATAGTGTTTTTATTTCTACCTAGATGTACGTTTGCAGCCCGTGTTTGTACATATTAATAATTTATGAAAGGGTTGTGGAGAAAGACTCGATTTTATGTTTTTAACCTATTTTCAATATTTACTTGATCTCTTTTGATATTGTTTTATTTTGGGAGACGTTGTTATTCATCCATTAATTTTAGCTACTATACGTAGTTTTTTGATACTACGTTTTACTATATTAATGAATGAATATAATAATAACAAATAAAAGAGCTTTTTAATCCGTTTACAAAACTTTCCTCTGTAACTTTTGCTGTTGTATTGTATATATATAACACCAATACACTATTTTCTAACTCTCACTTGTTGTTAACCCATTCGTTCTTGTCTCGTTTTTTGTGGATTCATTTTATGTGTATATTTTTATATATAATTATGTCACATTGTTATATTAAATTGTCTCCCTCTTCTGGATTCCGAGCTCTATATATTATTTTTCTTATTTTTGTACAATCTCGCGTCAATACAGGGGATGCACGATGCTATAACTTCCTACCTCCCTTAGAGACGTTACCACATTGTTTTAATATAACGGAGTTTGAACACGCGTATATCCCAGGCTTACCTCATTGTACCGTATACTAGATAGAACCAAAGCATGATGTATTCCCCTACCGTCAAAACAAGCTATTTTATTATTTTTTTGATTTCGCTGTCTGGGCCCAGGCAAGATACAAACGCATTGCCTAACATGCTTTGAGTGTTGTCAGTAGTGCTTTTTGAGAACTTAGAGCCGCGTTCCATCGCCATTGTTTTTGAAGTTTCTTCTCAGTAAGTATATGAGAGGTGTACGGAGTGAAACCGATTTTTTTGCTATAACATCTCTCGTGCATCCCCGGTGTTATAATTAACGTTTTTTTTTAATTATCTCGCTTTTACTAATGAGAACGACCGCGAGTTTCTACGTATTATTTCACACCAGAATAAAAATTGCTTTTAGTCAATCCACAACCCTTTTAACGTTAGTGTTGCAACGTGACGGAAAATGCGTTTATTTTTTTTACGGAGGGAGTTTTTTAGTATTGTGCATCTTGTGTTGCGGCGCGTGAGCGTAACGTTGCCTGATATAACGCGTTGTGCTTTGTGGCACGGTCCGATCTATCGGTAGTGGCAACCCTATGAATTTGAAGTGAGCCGGATGCAAGAAGGGGGCGATTCGACTCTTTTTTATGGTCGTTTCGCTCACCCCCTTCTGTTGGTGCAGGTTAAATCAAAACCCGTGAAGAGGACCCCCGAGCAAGCTACAACTTATAAGAAGAATTCAGCAATAGACATTAATTTAGAATATAGTTCTCTCGCGGCGTTAATATCTGGGTTTCGCTCCACCACGGTATTTCATATTTACTGAAAATATTTTGTTTTCCATTTTAATTGATGAATATATTTTGTTCATTTTTCAGATTTAACACACATTCGATAATTTTTAGGAACCCATGTACTTGACGGTCGGAGAGAATTTAATTTTTGAAGTTCAATTCAACAATAAATAATCTGGATATTGCTGAATTAAATTTTAAACTTAGTTACATAAGCGTTTATAACTTTTTTTTCAATATTATAATGATTATTTTTAGTTGACATATTGGATATTACTCATCTATCCAAATTATAAAAGATCAGACGACGAGTTTTCCGACTACATGTTATTTTATTGAAATGGCAACATTATAAAATAAAAAAATATTTTTCATTTAAAAAAGATCTTGTTATAGGAAACAATTTTTTATATTAAATATATATTCTTATAAATACATTGAAACGAAATATATATATTATTTCGTTTCAATGTTGTATATAGTAAATATACAACATTGAAACGAAATACTCTCAAATATAAATTGGTTATATAAAATATATACATTAATATAATTTTAATGAAATGACATGTAGCCGAGCTAGTCCCGTCGTGGAAGGCATTTCATGTTAGTTCTTAAGACGCAAAAGTTCTTATTTCGAACGAATTGTTTACATTCCAGGGTTCCCTATACATTTTATTTTTAAGCTCGCAATTTGCACAAACAAATCAACAATTACTTCAAACAACATATAAATGTACAACATGATTTTATGCAATAAATTTCTACGTGCGCTTACTCTTATCCTAACTATGTTATATATCTATATATTCTATATATATGTCACCGTAAAATAGCAATTACAGTCAGTTTATGATTTAACAGCTTATAAAAGCTAACGGTCGGTTAGGTTGTTTTATAATTGAACGTCGTTAGATTGTAATATAACGGGTTTTACAATTTTGCGGTCACATAGTATATAACACGTTTAGGGTGTGAAAAATTCTCAGTATGATCTTAACACGCTCGCTGTATAAGATCTCGTCCACTTTTGATCACATGTGATGGTTTGGTCGCATCAAACCTCAGCCTAAATGATTTAATATCATTCTACGACGACTGATATCATATTTATATCACGTTACTATACGTATCAGACTTATTATATTATTGATATATAAATGTACAAATCGTTCTCGTTTGTACCTTTACATACGTCTCTATGTTAATATAAAGTTATTTATCACTTTAATATTCTAGGTAATTTTACGTACAAAATTTGACGAATTCACTTCTCCACAAATGGAGAAGGCGTAAGACTTGACACGCGTAGACATTTTGGCAATATAAAATAGTAAATTATTTTCGATTTTTATCAAATACGTTATATATAAATTTGGTTACACCAACGTGCTTTTGTTTTTCATAAATCATCTATTTTTCTGTTTAGTTTTAAAATTAATATATGTATAAGCGAGTGAGATATATATATTTTGTAGTATAATGGGCAGTCCGAACCTAGTTTTGGTACAAATACTCAATATACGTTACCGCGTAGATGAGAAACGATGACATAGGCAGCTGAGTAATATTTTACTAGGATTTTGTAGACCGAATCCCTTACTACGATTTCGATCAAGATATTCGAAGTTATAGCACAAACACATATTCCCGAAGTTTTAGGACTCAAAATTTAAAGTTTTATAAAACAGATATTAATTTAATTAATCAATGGCTCTACTAAAATCATCGATATTCATTCATACACAGAAGAATTGCAAGTCGAAATTTAAAATTATAATATTCTCATTGGAGTAATATTTTCCGAAATCGTTAATGTTATTACTCTATGTTGTAGTTTATACATACACATTAATTATAACGTTAAAAGTTGTACATATTTTGTACGTTTGAACTTTGTGTGTGAGTGTGTGGAGAGTAGAAAATTACGACGTAGTAAATTTATATAATGTGATTTTTTCTTATCAATAGCTCTGTCATAATACGAGTTTATTTATCACTTCATTAGATATTTTAAATACATTATATTTATATTTATCTTTATATTATTTAAAGATAGACAAAACCGTCTTGAAACTACAGAAGTTGTTTCATATGTATTCAACAATTAGTTATTAAAATTATTGTGGAATACTATTATTGTGTTTTGATATATATTAAATAACATTTTATAAAACAATAGGAGTGGTGTATATAACATTAAGTATATACAGAACTATAAATATTTGTCACTGTGTAAATTTAACAGGTGTACAACGTAGGTTTTGTATGAAATGACCTGACGTTAGGTTTCGGCATTTTACACAATATTTTTCTCAAATATATATGTAATTCGTGGTCCTCATGTCCGGTAGATAAAAAACACACCATTGTTCTTCGTTTATTTATAAGTATTATAATATTTATATATCGTGTAATCTTTATGCTGTTTATTTCATCATAGTACGCTTGACTACCTTCAAATAATAAATAAATGGCATACATGAATTTAGAAGGAAGTATAAGAGGTTATCACATACCGATACATTTATAAATATTCACCTTTATTAATATATAATTTATATTTATTTATATTATGTATGTAGAAATATAGTAATATTATGTATCATGGATTTATTGTCTTTCAAGGAATGTTATATTTTTATTTCTTTTTTATTAACGCAACATTATAAATTAAATTAATAGTATAATTATTTGTATGTCCGAGTCTCCAGTATTGTTTGGTTTTATATTTTTTTTCTATTAAGTGAAATATAGGTAGATAATGAACAAATTTACGTTAAAACGTAGGTGCTGTTTATAATATAACAATATTTTTTTGACATAGTGATTAAAATATTCTATATTGAATATATTTTGGACATCAAAATATTCCATTTTACTGAAAGAAATATTTTAATTTACAACGGAAATAATTTATCGAACTATTTTAAAATAGGTATTTTACTACGACCTAGTGAGAAACTTTATAACAATATTTTTTTACATAAAAAAAATGTTTATGGTTAATGTGTCCAGAGGCAAATATTTTTTATAAAATTAAAATATTTTTTTCAGTAAATTTCAAATCAATAAATTCTACATTTGACATAAAAGGAAAAATCTACACAATAATGTAAGCAATAGTTTACAGTAAAGCTACGCACATGAATAGTGCATTACTTTTTGTTTTGTTTTTCCTACGAGCATTTTTTTAACTAAATGTAGGAATGTATTTGTAATTATATCATCCCCCCCCCCCCCCCATGATAGGAAAAATGCAATACATTCTAACATAGTTGTTAAGTTTAGATAGATATTACAAATTGTAATTTACTTATTATTATCAGTGTTTTCCTCGTATTACTTGCGTACTTGTACTGGCTTTATTCTGTTTTTTACTAATATATGTATTAATAAACATACATTTAAGTTAAATAATTTACAATATATTTGTCACTGTTTTTGCATTCATTCAAATAATTTCATAATCTTGCATTAATTAAAGTGAACATTGTTTTTCTTTGTTCTGTATCGAAGTTTGTCAGTCACAATGAACTGTTTGAGAACATTACATTTTGCTACTTCCCTGATCCAGTTGTTCTAGAACATTATGTAATATGATATTATTAAAAATGTGATGATTCCAAACGTTTAAGGTTAAAATTATTATGACTTAAATTCAGTGAATTGAATGTGTTGCGCTTTTTCAAATAATCAAGTTTTCAATAACAAACATGTGTTTTTTATTTTATTCCTACCCGTTCTCATACTTTTTAAAATTTAACGATATTAATTTAATTTTTATTATCGTTTTCCAAAAGCTGGTGATACGGTAACCGTACATTTTATTTTTAATGCAATTCTAATTCAAAGTTAGTACGTCACGTTGCAACAAATTTAGTGTTCAAAATCTTCTTGAATCCGGCAAATAATATATAATGAAGGTGTCAACTGGTTTTGTTATTCTCAGAATAGGATAGTTATGTATACACATCATCTTAAACTTGTAGAATTATTTGAATCTATGGCACGCTGAAGCTACTTAAGTTTGTCAGTAGGCATTTAATTTGTGATATAATTTTAATATTTATTGGTCTGTTTTATCTCTTTTTACTGGTAGTAATATAAAAATTTTTGACGATAGGCCGTCATAAAATAGATGTCCAAAATAGTGTTTACTTAAATCTGTTTTTCAATAGTAAATTTCAAGGAATATTTAAAAAAAAAAATTTTTGTCACAGTTAGATCATTCGACTAAGAAAAGAAATCTGTAGTTATGTTCGTATCATTTTGTAAATTTTCCGCCCTTTTCTGGCTATGAAACATACCAGTTCTCTTTTTGTTTTATTTTTTGAAATTGAATAAATATGAGATGATATTAACATGGTGAGTATGTTACCCGTAGCTTGTCAGTGTTGGGTGAAGGCACGACTCGTCAGAAACCGCGCATATTTTCTTCCCTCGACATACAGCGTAACCCGAGGTACGAACGCGGAATGGAACGGTTTTATTTTTCAAATGTTTTAACAAGTTTTTTCTAATATTTATACATTATATATTTTGGAATTTGATTGGTGATGCAGTTTGAATCTGTTTTTTTTTACATGGTGAGATGAAAATTTGTTTTTTGTTTTTGAGATGCTGGTTGGTTGGTTTGAAGGTTAATTTTAATCCCGATTTTAAATTAAAGTAAATAAAATCCATCGGCGATTTAACTTAATTTTGATCTATGTTTGTTGTATTATTATATAATTGCATTAACTTTTTAAAAAAAGGTTATATATTTTTGTAATTTTTCGTTTTGGGTTTCTCTCTCTATAATTTTTTTGTGTCACCGAATGATTTCCTTGAATTTTGACGCATTATTATGAATGTTTTCCAATCAAATCATTCACGAACAGTCCAACCAATTTGTTCTTCAGAAAATATTTCAATTATATTATTTCGTTTTGTACGTTATAACAATTTTCTTATACACTGAACACAAAAGTAAGACGCAACCTACAACTAAAGATCTAAATAAATGTTTTTGAACAAATACACTGAGGAAAATATTTCACATAAAACGTGTGAATATCAATTTTTGTTTTCTATATTTTTCTATTAATCATTTCATTTATAAGTTTTTTCAAAGGTGTGTTTCAAATTGGATGGATTGTATAAATGTTGGATTGTAAATAACATTTTTTACGTTTATACCTACTAATTTTGTGATGTGCATTACAAAATCATCTACAATCACAAAAAAATAACAATGTAGAGAAACTAACTGCCAACCCTTTCGATATTTTTTTAAAATTAAAACTACGTGACTTCTAAAAGTCTAATGTAATATTCAATTTGTCTCACATGCTGGTTAAATAGTCTTTTGTCACGTGCAGAACGGTCAATGTCTCGTGCAGAACAATATGTTGTCTCGTGCAGAACAATATGTTGTCACGTGCAGAACAATATGTTGTCACGTGCAGAACAATATGTAGTCACGTGCAGAACAATATGTTGTCACGTGCAGAACAATATGTTGTCACGTGCAGAACAATATGTAGTCACGTGCAGAACAATATGTTGTCACGTGCAGAACAATATGTTGTCACGTGCAGAACAATATGTTGTCACGTGCAGAACAATATGTAGTCACGTGCAGAACAATATGTTGTCACGTGCAGAACAATATGTTGTCACGTGCAGAACAATATGTTGTCACGTGCAGAACAATATGTTGTCACGTGCAGAACAATATGTAGTCACGTGCAGAACAATATGTTGTCACGTGCAGAACAATATGTAGTCACGTGCAGAACAATATGTTGTCACGTGCAGAACAATATGTAGTCACGTGCAGAACAATATGTTGTCACGTGCAGAACAATATGTAGTCACGTGCAGAACAATATGTAGTCACGTGCAGAACAATATGTTGTCACGTGCAGAACAATATGTAGTCACGTGCAGAACAATATGTAGTCACGTGCAGAACAATATGTTGTCACGTGCAGAACAATATGTTGTCTCGTGCAGAAATTTGTTGTCACGTGCAGAACAGTTTGATGTTACATGATTTACAGTAATTTGCCAACAAAGTGACAAAAAACTGTAGGTGATAAAATAATTAGTAATATAGTCGCAATGCCAAGATTTTCTTATTGTAAAGTAAATTAGAATCGGAAAACAATTACCTTTTTAAGATTTAGAATTGCGAATTGGTTTAAAAGTTTTAAAGACCATGCATGCGGTTTTGTAAGTGTACGGTAAGTTAAAATAATCTTATGGAGAGTAATTCGCTCCTACTCTTATAATCAATAACATGAAAAGTGTTCGCGTGTTTTTGCACATGTTTACATCTCATCTCAAGTGTGTGAAATTAAATTAATTAATGTTTATTTATGAGTGAAATTACATTGTGTGTAAAGCATGTTTTAATATAATAAAATAAACCATGTGCTTTTCATGTCTGCTTGCGCTTCTGAGTGCTTTTGTTTGAAACTTCCTTAATGCACTTCGTGTGTTTCAATGGCTAATCTTAAAAGCATGACAAATCCGTAATCAGAAATGTATGCCTGACCAATTAAATGAAAGATGGCGGTCTTCATCTAATGACGTTTATTTGAGTTACAATTGGTTGATTCATCCGCCATCTTTATTATAGCGTTTCTAAATTCCTGAATTTAAAACTATTTACAATTGATTTATAAAAAAATAGGTAATAATTTACATCGAATGTAATGAAATGAAAGGGTACGTACGGATTGTTATGTTAACGTTGTTAAGATTTGGTCTACATTGTGGATTTGTAATAAGATTTTGTGATAAATTTATTCATATCAATTGAAATTGGTTCCAGAAAGAAATCGATTAAATATTTAAAAATCTTATTGCAAAGCTATCCGTTTAATACTGTCACCTCCACCCCCTCACTCCCCACGTTTAGTGTTAGTTTATGTTTTTCTGTTTTTAGGCCTTTGGATGGTACAACACCGAAGCATGCAGTAGGCGCTAGTCCACAAACCATGCTTGGGTAACTATTCCTACGTTTATTATACCTACTTTGTGTTCTCTTCGAAATCTACCTCTCGGAATTGGATATTCGAATTATTTTTTAACGAAAATCTACTTTGTTATCGTGATGTGAGGTCTTGTGAATGCTTTAGATTATTTTTTATTTCAAGTTATGTTAATTCTGGTTGTAGTTTTCACTGAATGAATAATGTATTTTAGTTGTAGAAGTTTTTGAAATGCCAACAATGATTTAGCTGCACAGCGTTTGTGATGTCATGTTGTCATTTTAGAATTAATGTAGTATTTCTTCTTTTGAATTTAACGGTTTGAATTCGTATTAAGCGCAAACTTCTTAATTTTGTCTGCATTGTTTTTTATTTTGTTGTTTCTAATGAAAAGAAAATGTGAACCAGAATTGACATTTCAACGTAATTATTTAGTGTTTTTGATGTTGTCTGAGTGGAATGATGATCGTTTAGTGTCTGTTGTTTCGGCGTCGAAGCAATGTCTGGAACATTTCACGCTGATGTAGCAACTACAACTAATGCGATCGCGCTTGCCTTTCATCTGTAATCCGGCTCAGCTTTCATTGTGACGCTTATAGGCCGATGCTGAGTGTCATATACCGTCACATGCAGATGTGAAGGCAATACGGCATGTAAGATTCTGTGGCATGTGAGGCATCGTGTCATTCAGTTACATCGTTTGCGTTTCAACCTTATTTCAATGTATTTAGAATTCAGATTCCTTTTACGAAACGATATAAACCATTCATTTTGGACATACAGTGGCATCCTTTACTTGACGTGTCATAGCTTGCCTCGGTATGCCTTAGAATGATGCTCGGCTTTTGATATAAAAGAATGTGAATGCTTAAATCGTTGGAATAATTTGTGCTCATATTAAAAAGCTGTATAAGCCCATGCTACGTTAGTCAGCGGTCTAAAGACGAACATTTTCGTAAATTTGTCTCGTTTTGTACGATGCGATTTCGTGATTGTGTACGAGTAATAAACTATGACAAGCGAGGCTTTTAGTAAATGGTGCATCTTTATCTCAGTTATGTTGTGTGATTAATTTAAATTCAAAGTTGTTTTTTAAACTGTAATGCTTGATGTTCATTTAGCAGCTTCATAACACATATCTGTGTCGTCTTGTCATCCAATATTTTTTTATTAAAATTACCTACTGATTATACATATACTGGCTAAAGGTGAATCTTCTTTGGTCCATTTTGAAAAATATGCACCTTCAAAGTGGTTTTTGTATCTAGTCAGTGGGATATCATCTTTACTTCATGCAGACAGCCAATTGTGATTTACGCAGAGTTTCATTCACCTGTTTCCTCTGTTGCAAGGGATTTTGAACTTTGATTTTTGATGATGTAATGTAGTGTACATTACATATTCAGTCCTGATGCTAAGCTATTATTTCGCATCGTTAATTATTTCTGCTAATTTTGCTTGATTTAACTGTGTAACTTGGATGCACCATAACGCTGGACTATGTATTACATTTCCTTTCAGAAAAAGAAAGGAAATATGAAAGTCTATAACGTTGCGTAGCGTCGCACTGGTGGACAATTTGTACCTTGTACCTTTTACCTGTACCTTTTCTACAAGTAAGTGTATTTTTACACTTACTTGTAGGAACATACTTTGTGGTTTGTTGATTGTATACCACATTTGCCTTACCAAACATTGTTCGAAATATTTATTTGTTTCCTCTGTTAAAACCATGAATAATGTATTTATTATACCATTTAGGAGGTATTTCAATTGCCCTATCAATAAGATAATTTTAAAAACTGTTGGTTGTTCGTACATAATCATCAGTTTATTTAGATTACTTAGTGATAGGGTGGTGAAATATCTCTTTGCCGTTACAATTCTCAGGGAGTTTGATAAACCACACCAGTCATCCTATAAGATATTCTTCAAGTTACTCCATTTCTCTCTCTACGTAGGTACTCCATTTCTTCAGTGAAATGTTTTACGAAAACGTTCCCAGGTAACAATCTATATTATATAGGACGTAGAATTGTGTTTTCCGAACTGTTATGAAGAAATTAGTTATACACAGATACACAAAGACCAAAATGTCACAACCCATAACAAAATAATTTGAGAATAATAAAATTAAGTACGGCAGTCTGTCTCAAATGGCCTCTAATACTTATTTTCTGGTGGTTACCGCAGAAGGCGCAAGTTATTAAGACGAAGTTACAGCTGGTCTAGTCGGATAGTATTATAGTATTCTACTAGTCAAGCCCTTTTATTTCATACCCATATCGAGGGAGAATGCGATAAAATATTTTACCCGCTCTTTGTGGAGGCGGCCATCTTGAATCTATATTAACCTAGCCGGCGTTTATCGATTTGTTATTAGACGTTGGTACTATTTACGAAGCTGCGTGGTTTATCAATCTCTCCCCTGTCGTACCGCCCACCCGTTGTAAGTGTATCCCCCCCGGTCGCAGGCAGGGGAATGAGGAGCAGGTGAAACCGCGCGTGCTTCGCTTCACGTGGAGCATGAAGACCACCTCGTCGCGGGATCCCAACGAGATCATGGCGGAGATCAGAAAGGTAAGACTTGGTAGTAAGACCAGAAGTAAAAAAAACTAATTAGTCCAGACTTTTAGATGTCTCCTACAACACAGACTTTTAAATGTTTCCATAGAATACAGAGTTTTAGATGTCTTGTATGACTTCTTCTTTCTTCTTCTTCTTGAAATGTTTCAATAGAATACAGACGTTTAGATATCTCTTATGACACAGACTCTTAAATGTTTCTATAGGATACGGACTTTAAATGTCTCTTACGACGCAGATTCTTAAACGTTTCTTTATTATACAGACTTTTAGATGTCTCGTATGACACAGACTCTTCTATAGAATACAGACTTTTAGATGTCTCGTATGATACAGACTCTTCTATAGAATACGGACATTTAGATGTCTCTTATGACGCTGATTCTTAAATGTTTCTTTATTATACAGACTTTTAGATGTCTCGTATGACACAGACTCTTCTATAGAATACGGACTTTTAGATGTCTCTTATGACGCAGATTCTTAAATGTTTCTTTATTATACAGACTTTTAGATGTCTCGTATGACACAGATTCTTCTATAGAATACGGACTTTTAGATGTCTCTTATAACGCAGATTCTTAAATGTCTCTTTATTATACAGACTTTTAGATGTCTCTTATGACACAGACTCTTCTATAGAATACAGACTTTTAGATGTCTCGTATGATACAGACTCTTAAATGTTTCAATAGAATACGTCTCTTATGACACAGATTTTTAATATTTCTTTATTATACAGACTTTTAGATGTATCTAATGACACATACTCTTAAATGTTTCTCGTGATATAAACTCTTAAATGTTTATTTATGATACCAACTCTCAGATGTCTCATACGATACAAACTCTTAAAAGTATCTTATGATACAAACTCTTAGATGTTTTTCTCATATGATACAGACACTTAGATGTTTATTTTTGATACTGATTCTCAGATAGATCTGTAGGCAGTTCCTATGACTGCCAATTTTTTTTTGATACTATCTCTTACATAGATTTGTAGGTACAGTTGTTGTTTGTCCGGCACAGGTGCTAGACGCGAACAACTGCGATTACGAGCAGCGCGAGCGATTCCTGCTGTTGTGCGTGCACGGTGACCCCAACGCGGACTCGCTGGTGCAGTGGGAGATAGAGGTCTGCAAGCTGCCGCGCCTGTCGCTCAACGGAGTGCGGTTCAAGCGGATATCTGGTATGTACTTTACTTTCTAACTAGCTTTTTGGAAAGCTTCTGCTTCTATAAAACACATATAGACGAACATTCATTTTTATACACATAGAGTGACGAGATGAGTAGGACATGTGACTTATGCTAAGCAACACGTCTGCCTATAAGAGCACAGTGTTTCTGTGTGTCACTATTGGAATACGAAGAGTGCAAACCCAGTCAGTCAAGACCCAGAGAGAGTGACCCAGAGATATAAGATGTTTTATCTCTATGCTCTGTCATTTCTCTGGAAACGTTGCACCGGAACACAGTGCTTTCACATTACTGCTTGGCGGTGAATAACTGGCAAAAGTGTGGTACTTCCCCAGGTGGGCTCTTCAAAGAGTCCTACCGCTACAAAAACGGTATGCACTTTCGCATCCTTGTGGCATACATTATTGACCTTCCTCCCTCCCTTGTGGCGGAAGCCAGGAGCTGGCCCTGAGGCCAACCTCCGGCTCCGAGGGTAATTTGGGTCTTAGTAATTGGACCTATGTCATCCTCGACACGGTGGCCGCATCTTAGCTATGTGATACTCGCTTCTTCTAAGTATTGGTGAGGGTGGCTTGAGCAACATATTGGTCCGACTAGCATGAACCAAGTCCGTGGGCTGAAAAGTAGATAACTTTCTGTGAACCGATTGTGTTAGATGCAAAAACTTGTCAATTATCAACGTTGGCAAAATACTGCAACATCGCCGATATCGATTGAACAGTCAAGCGACGAATAGAATTTCTGCAGGATCGGCGGTATTAGGCTAAGAACCCATGGATAAATTTTCAGCCGCGCCCGCCGCGATTGCGGGCCCGCAGGTTCTGTCGAATGCAGACATACATACCCAAAATACCCATGTAAAAATTTAAAACACAACTTACGACGCGTTTTACGCCCGCCTTTCCCGCCCGTCACCCGCCACGTTAGCAGGCGATAATCTCACCCTCGGCAGCTGCAAAACTGCGAAAATCAGCGGTCTCGTGAGTTTCGAAATTAAAACGACGAAAATTCAACCCGCAACCAATTTTCTAAGAAATCGTTCCACGATTTCTTAGCTTTAGGTTCGTCAGTTAATTTTTTGTGTCAATTTCCAGGTACGAGCATCGGTTTCAAGAACATTGCGTCTAAGATCGCGAACGAGCTCAAGCTGTGACTGCCCGGGAGCGGCCCGCGCCGCCGCCGGCGCCGGCGCCCCGCGCCGCCCGACCAGCCCTCCTCCTCCGACCGGGACTCCCCCCCGCTCCCGCCCCCGCCACCCCCTCGCACCGACTCCCTGCGCCTCTCCACCGAGGACATGCTCCAAGTCGCCAACGGAGGACAACGCACCCCCTCAGGTACCCTCGCGCACTTCCTAGCGGCCGACTACGTTGCCAGGAGCGACTACCTCCGACCACACCTCAAATCCAAAAACACATACCTCACGCCGGACGAACAACTCTTGGCGAAAAGCGACTATCTTCGCCCGGTCTTATCACCGAAGAAATCATCGTGCTATCTGACTCCGAATGAAATATCTCTAGCGAAGAGTGATTATCTGAGGCCGCCGTTGTCGCCGAGTCGGTCGATGCAGCAGCCTCGGTCTTCTCTCTCGCTCCGGGCCGACTCGGTAGAGGTGGAAGCGAGATGCAAGACGCTGAGGCCGCGAGTGCAACACCAGAGTTACTCGTACAGTGTACATACGTTGAGACGACAGGCGCGCGCGGCGTCGCCGCCCTGCGATTGCCTCCCGATGGAACCCATACCGCCGCCCGAGCTATTCGATTTCTAATCTTAACACCTGTAAAATAACGTTCGATTTTCAACGTAGACCAGAGAGTCTACCGCCGAACCAGAACTGTCTTAGCTTTGATATTGCGTACTCTTTTCTTTTCGCTTGAAATGATAGAGACAGCAATAGCAAAGCCATAGCCGATTTAGTTAGGCGGTAGAAGGGGCGGTGACGTAGCGTTCCATTTCCGATATGTTTTAACAGTAATTAACGGATTCGATTTTTCATAAAACCGAGGCGACGATCTGTAAGATAGTGTTCAAATTTCATATATTATGTTAACAGTGTAAGCGTTCTATTTTTGAAACTGTGCTAGTGACCAGTTCGATAGATCGATTTGAATTTGTATCGAATAAACTATGTGAACTCTAGAAAGCGTAAGAAAGGTTTGTTTTATTGGTATCGTAAAGACACCCAGTATGCTAGACAATATTATTGTACGAGAAATGTGGCCAGTGATAAATGCGCTATAAAGACGAATTTACGAATTAATTTCGAAATGTTAATTGAAAAGATATTCCGTAATATGTAAAATGAAATTGCAAATTGAACATGATTTTTGCCGTTTTAGTTTTGCTAAGCATAAAATCTGTCTAATTCTTTTGGAAGTTTTAGAATTATGTTGTTGTGAAATCGGTTTTGTTAAAGTATAGTCAGTTCGGATTCATTTTACCAGTAATTATTAAAAACTTTTTAAGGTTTTTTCAACGCGCTTATGGATATATCTAATATCGACAAAACGTGGTTATGAACTAATTTTGTGGTTATATGATAAAACATTATAAAGATATAACTTTAACAATTTGTTAAGATCTCTGCGTTAGCATAAAAAAAATGTATCTATTTGCTATAAAAAAAATGTATGTTAAGAAGATTGTTCAGAATCGAATCTGGTTGTGTGAGATTTGAACATAATAATACAACTACGTGGGTTATATAATATCCACCTGTTATATAAAATATACGACGTCTGTGGTCGAGATACGAAGTGTTGGACAAATGCTGTGGAACGAATATAATGTGCCAAGTGATATGGTATTCAAAGAATTCAGGATAAAATCGACTCAATATGATCTTGAACCGGCAACCGCCGTGAGTTATATTATTATTTTTTGTAAAACTTAATAATATTCTTAGTTAATTACGCTCTCAATATGCCGCGCTCCTTGTGTATAAATATAATAAATAATTTTGCCGTACGTATGCGTGATGATTTTTTAAATAATTTTCTTGTATAGTTATATAAGTTTTGCCGTTTTTCTGTGAGCGTCGCGGCTTTGTTTCGATTTTAACGTTTTTTTACACGCAATGAATTTTGTTAATTTATATTTGGATGGCGCACGTTACTGCTTAGTGAAAAATCATTTTTTTAAAAAGACATTTTATTGGTTTTAGACGCGCGTCGCTCACAGACAGAGGGCTCGGTTATTTGTGCTATTGCTTACATAAAATTTGAAATTACATTATGTATGTTAATCATGTTGTAATATTGTACAAAGTGAGTATTCGCTCAAGAGATACAACTTAGCTTAGTCAATATTTTTGTTTTTATTTTTTTCATTTAAAATGACGAATATTATATACAAAAACATATGGCTGTCGTCGAATAGCGGTATAAATGTTCATAATTATCAATATAAATATGTCATATGTAAGTTAAACGCCATTTTACCTTGACATGGGGTTTTCATATACTCATATATGGGAGCGAGTGTCGGGTGGGATGGGTCGTCGCGGTCGCCCGTCGTTGTCATTTTCTAATTTAAGGCTGAATTAGAAATTGTCAAAGTGTTTCTCTTCGTGTTTAAGGCTCGATCCACACTCAAACTTAGACGCGTTACTAGAATAACAACACGAAAATTATATAATGTTAGGTGTATCTATTCGTGAACAAAGCATTATGGACTTTGTAGCTATAGCAATAACGTTTGTTATCGTTCGCTCGTGTCAAAAACTTTATATAAATAAATTGAAAATCTTCAAATGTATATTGCAGCCTCAGTTTTGTGATTTAACTAATGTTTTGTGTGATGCTTGGTTTTTTTCTCGATACTATATATTTTTCATTACGGATATTTTTCTCTTTATATGTGTGATTTTACGCATACTTGCTAGATAATAATGTTAAATAATAATAATATATAAACATAGATGCGTGGGTATGTGTGTGCGTGTGTTTGCGGCGGGGCGATCGCGTACTTTTTCTATAATAATTATTATTATTGTAATGTAATTAAGTGTAGTGTTATTAATTATTATCTTTTACAAAAAATCACAAATCTGACGTTTCGGTAAACACAATGTGTCGTGCTGTCGTGCCTATTGCGATCCTATTGTAAACAAAAATAATAAAAAATAACTTTTTTTAAATTTAGATAAAATTTTACAAAATACAAAACTAACCTGTTAATCATTTATCATTTGTAAGAGCATCATAAAAACGTTGATTTATAAATCAATTTTGAGACAATAAAATACCCCTATTAAAAAGCTATTATTAAATTAAAACATTATTATTTTTATCGAAATGTTTATGGTTACCAAACACATTAAGAATATGTATGTTTCAGCAACAATAATAATAAATAAATAATCAATATATCCTATAAATTCATTATATTATGGAAATAAAGTTATTTTTGGGAAACAGATACCATTATATCAAATCTTGAAATATATTTTATTAAATTGAGTCGGTATCTTTAAATAAGGGATATTAACATACTTACATACGTTACATTGCACTTTAAAATTGTAATTTTATATGGGTTTAAGTAGTTCTCAATAAAAAGAAATATACAAGTCGAGAACTGAAATCGTAATACTAGGTATTTAAATCACCTAACCTGTTTTAATTTTTGAGCATCTTTTTTTTTTATTCTTACACTTTTCAATGTAATTTTAGTAAATGTTTTATTCATTTATAATTCACTGACGTTCGACTGCAGGAAACGGACAGATTGGACAAACAGAATCCTTGCCACAATGACAAAAAGTGAGAACTACACTTACCCGCTTACAAAGTCTTCAAGTTACACGAATTTGGCGCTCCGGGTGCACGCTGTTTTAAAGTTGCCTGCTTTGATCAATACTTGGGACCACCATGCTACTTTTATCTATATTACTGAAATAATAATTGAAATAACGAATAAATTGTCCATAAAATACTGAAAAATAGCATAGAAACATACTTAATTTACATAAACTACTGAATTGAGAACCTCATTTTTTATGACAGTCGGTTAAAACTACGTTTGATAAATGCAGATTACACTTTTGTTGTTAAATTACGATTTGATATGATATATTTTTTTTAATAAGGCTTCGACCACACGACACGTTTGCTTCCGATCTACATACTGTTTAAATAATGTAGTTATATCTTTATATATATAATGAGCTTTGTTTTACGGTTATATATCGAGTTTAAATGGGTTTGCGATGGTCTTGCTTATACATGGATACATGGATATATTAATTTTTCGTGCCTTTATTAAATTATTATTTGTGTTGTAAGAATTTAATACGTAAATTTTTTTTTAAATAATATTTCTTATTATCAAAAATACACACACAAATACATATTTTAAAAAGGAGTGATTTTATCGGATCATACGGTACGGTCAAGAAGACTACATAATTATATTATGTCAAATGATGCCACACAATTTGTCATATTTTTATAAGACGGCCACAACTCATTGTATTTACACTAAAAATTGTTGTCAGCCATTTCTTTTATTAATGAAAAAAGCGTTATTAAAGTTATGACATTATGTCAAAAAGGAATATGACATATTCCTTCAAAACTATCAAGTTTCAGAAAATACTGTTTTATAGAATATTCTAGAATTCGGACTAAAATGTTGGTATCTCCATCGCAAGTTCATTTAATCGCTGTATAAAGTAGAAACGCAGGCGCGCGTCAACTGTTTGTCACAGCGTTTTGTGAGGTATTCAAGTGAAAATAAATTTTTATTTTTAATTCCACATTGAGCGTTTTTTATTTTATGTGATTAAATTAGACTATTTTCCCACTAGTGTAGTATCTCGAAACCGTAGTTGCCTATTGGCGGGAACTGCCAATTTCACAATGGTAAGTCTTAAGAATGGACCTCTGAGTATGTTTGTCAAGTGCAGATGTACCTACCTACCTACAAGTTTTTGAAGTGAAGACTTCTTTTGGCGTACCGCACACAAATTTTTCGTGGGCTGTAAATTGAGGTCAAGCGTCACGTTCGTAAATGAAAGAAATCGTCGGGTAAACTCGGAACCATCCTCTTTGCCACGCCCTCCGATTTCACCCGCGTAGTTTCCAAAGTAAGCTATCAAATTCTGAGTTGTGAGTTTTCACTTCTATCGGCAGTTCCTATGACTGCCAATCTTGTATAATGTAGAGTGAGGGGACGAGCAGGACATGGGCCTGATGGTAAGCAACACGCCTCCCCATAACAGCACAGTGACACGCAGCTATTAGAAGATGAAGAACCGAAATGGTCACTGTACTGGGCTCGTCACCCAGATATAATCATAATCATTTATTTCATAAAACCAATTTACAATGTCAGAAATTGTGAGTACCTATACACAAACTATAAAACAAAATTCGGCATACAATAGGTATCTTTGCACAATACAATGTCAAATAAATAATAATTACAATCTCAATACGATGTCAATAAAATAATAAATTATTTATATAATTATAATAATAAATGTCAGTTAGTGTAAAATAATAAATAATTGTTGATTTATAAGGGCGAGGCATAAAACCACAGAATAAATATTAGTACAAGTACAGAAGCCTCACTTATACTCTAACGGCTATGGAATATTTCATTCCATACTCCGACGTGGCATTATCCAGCAAAGCTCGCCCATGGTTTGGTCCTCAATGTAAAAGTGCTGAAGCATTTAAACATGAGACCTACCTAGCCTGGGTTGATGCTCGACAGCGTAAGGCAAGGGACATACACCAGAAGAAGAAAGCGTTCAATAAGGCTGCTAAGGCATGCAAAAAGGTTCTTCAGAGGGCTCGTTTTGACCACATTAGTCGAATAGGGAACAAACTAGCTTCGTACCCTGCGGGCAGCAAAGCGTTTTGGTCCCTAGCTAAATCGGTCGAATCGAACTTCTGCCGCCCCTCACTACCTCCAATGCTGAAACCTGATGGGACACTGGCTCACACCGCAATGGAGAAGGCAAACTTGTTTGCATCTCAGTTTGCGGAATCTTCGCGTCTAGATGCTGGTAGCGCGACGCCTCCTACTTCACCTGGTTGTCCGACTTCTATGTCAAACATACATATTCGCCTAATAGAGGTTCGCAAAGTGCTACGCAATCTGGACGTGAATAAAGCTAGTGGCCCACATGGTATTCCTGCCGTAGTGTTGAAGGCTTGTGCGCCTGAGTTGTCTCCAATACTGACGCGCCTGTATAAACTTTCTCTCGAAACTGGACAAGTACCGAAGTCTTGGAAGCTTGCCAACGTGCAACCAGTACCCAAGAAGGGTAGTCGTGCTGACCCTGCCAACTACAGGCCAATCTCGGTCACGTCTATACTCTGCAAGACTATGGAACGTGTCTTAAACCACAGGCTCCTGACGTACCTAGAATCGAACGACCTCCTCAGTGACCAACAATACGGCTTTCGCCGAAACCGGTCCACCAGGGATATTCTAGCGTACGTCACTCACATCTGGAGTGAAGCTATCGAGAGGCACGGGGAAGCACTTGCAGTCTCCCTGGATATCTCGAAGGCTTTCGACAGGGTTTGGCATGATGGTCTTTTATGCAAGCTTTCAGCTTATGGTTTGTCTCCAGGCTTTATAGCGTGGATATCGGACTTTTTGGGGGATCGATCCATACGAGTGGTCATTGATGGTTGCTCGTCGGATCAAATGGCTATCAATGCCAGAGTCCCTCAAGGGTCGGTGCTCTCTGCGACACTCTTCCTGCTACATATCAACGATCTGTTGAAGCCCGGTATCTTTGGGTACGCAGATGATAGCACTGTTGTAGAGAGCTACATATCTAGCGCGAGGGCCAATAGTCAGCAAACTCAGGCACTGAGAGAGAGTTTGATCGAGCGTTTAAACTTGACCCTTGAGGCAGTCTCTAAATGGGGCGATGCCAATTTGGTCAGGTTTAATGAAGGAAAGACGCAGGCGTGTCTGTTTTCCGCAAAAAAGAGTCCATTCCAACAGACTCCTACTTTTCGCGGTGTGTCCGTGCCGGTATCCGACCATCTCGAGCTTTTGGGCGTTACTTTGTCGTCTACGCTCAACTTTGGCTCGTATATCGAGTCCAAGGCTAAACTAGCTGCCAAAAAACTGGGTGTCCTTTCAAAGGTGCGAAGGTACTTCAAGTCTGAACAGTTGCTTACATTATATCAAGCACAGATTCGCTCCTGTATGGAGTACTGTTCGCACCTTTGGGATGGTTCGGCTAAGTATCAGCTGGAAGCTCTGGAATCGATCGAGAGACGTGCCAAAAGGCTCATAGGCAATGACACCCTCGTGCGAAAAAGACTGCAAAGTCTTGAACATCGCCGAAAAATTGCTAGCTTATCGGTTTTTTATCGGATACACTTCGGAGAGTGTGCGACTGATTTGCACGATCTGATACCACCTTGCCCTTTTTTCTATCGGAATGCTCGCAGCTCGAAAAAGCGACATCGTTTCATGGTTGATGTTCCAAAAAACACGAACGAAGAGATTTGACTCAACTTTTGTGATAAGAACGTCAAGACTGTGGAATACGTTGCCTGAGTGGGTATTTCCCGTTAATTATAATCTTTGTGTCTTCAAATCGAGAGTGAATCGGTTTTTTCTAGGTAAACACGCTCCATCGTAGACCGCATCGTCGCTTAACATCAGGTGAGATGGCGGTCAAGTGTAAACCTATAAAAGTTAAAAAAAAAAAAAAAAAAACTTATCGAAAACAATTATATAAATAGCGACTCTTGCAGGGACACAACAAAGTTCAATTCAGCTCGCAATACCTGTCGCGATTTTCAAATAAACATTTGCGCTCTTTCTAACGCGTAACTCTGTCCCTGTCTAGCGGGGAGGGTCGTCGACATATCTAATAACAATATGCGCGGGAAACGTGTTGCGCGAGCGCTCAGCCGTGCGTCCGACAACCGACTGGCACTTGTTCCCTGGGAGGAACGGTCTAGCTGTAGGCTAAAACCGCGACCTTGAGCGAGTGATGATGCACTGATAAAACACCTCATATCCATAAAACGACTGCTGAATAAGCCAGCGTTGTAATCGAAATTTAAAATTGGACAAACTAGGTGCGGCATGTTCTGGCAGGCATTGTATTGTAGACGTCCGGACCCATCACATGTGTCAATTTTGTCGATTTGGACAATGTACGTCCCACTGTAGCAAGGATGCCCGCGTTTCGGGTGGGGTAGCGATGGTTCCACAGAAATCTAAATAATAAGGTAATAGAAATGGCATAACTCTCAAATTACTTGCAAAACGCTTGTCGCCACATTTCCCCTACCCCCGCGATCACTACTACATGCGCGTAGTATTCAAATAGAGCTCCACTCACACACCAATAGCTGCACATTATCAACCTGGGTCTGTGATTGCACCACACACATCCATAAACGCTTATCAGTGAACCTACTAATACATTGAAAAATTAACAATTTTTCACATATACGCTAGTGCTTGACAAAAATTAAAACATATCGATATTTCAAAGTACGGTCCAATTTTAACATTCGATAAAGGTTATTATTGATTTCATTAATTAGGTGTATTACACTACAACAAAGTCAATATGCCTACCTATAAAATAAGTGAGTCACATGGGGTATACTATTGTTTTGAAAACTGAACTATGTAATTCTGACACCACATGGGCTTAGGTATAGTCATAGAATAGAGAATATAGATAGAACGGACACTCCCCACCCCCCGCCAATTTCAAGCTTCCTCCCCCTCGCGGACGCGAGGCGGACTCAACGAAGGGTTATTATATCGGACGATAATTTTCTATGAGAATACGACCATGATGCTGTATTATTTAACAAAATGGTACCAAATTTTTCGTCTATTATACGAAACAAGAATAAGAGATTTTTAATTTCATAAGAATTTCTACAAAGATTGAATCATTTTTATAAACTGTGTTAAGCTATTCTGGTTAGAAGTACGCGCCAACACTGAAGTCCTGTGACGAAATTATTAAACTCGTTGTTTTTAAACTGCGGCTTTCGTTGTCAGAATACACTTACCCAAAGAGAAATCTTTGGGTAAGTGTACTTAACTAAAAATCAATTCGTACATGGTACCTTTATTATCTCCTATTTTGTTTTAAATCTTCTCCCTTCTGATTGTTGATGAAAGTTATATGTACCTACATTAAAGATCGAACACTAACTAGGTAAGATTGTAAGCCACTTAACATAGGCAGGTGAACTCACGGGTCACAGCTATTCCATAAAATAATTTAGTAACCCTAGATGACACGCACACATGCGTAAATGTGTTCGAACGACATATGCGTAGTTGTGTGAGTGTAGGTATGTCGACTTCACCGTTTGTTTGGAGTTTAGGCCGAGTGTCCGGGGTGGGTATAGTTGAAGAACAAAGGTTGTTGTATATTTTGTACATCGAGCAACTCGATCTTCCGCGCAAGCACGGAAGGGAAGTAGCCTTTGCTAAAAATTACTGTTCAAATCTTTCTGTCATTTCTTGCGGGAGGGGAAAGTTGCACACTAGCGTAAAGCCGCACTATTACACACAAAACATACCTGTACCGATCCATTGCCGACCATACTCACACACCCAAATCACTAACACATAAAAAATAAAGCACCATTCACAAATATAGCCCCGCCCTCAGTGTATTCCACGCCACAGTATATTATCAAACTCCATGGTCCACGCGGACTTGTACTTTGACAGAGGGGAAACGCTGTGTATGCCTACTCCCTTCCGTGTTGCTCGCTGATTTTGTATGAAAACTAATAAAGTCTTAAAAATAAAAGCTTACAATAGATAAATACTGCCTCAGTTATCTTAATATTTATTTTGCACGGACGAACAATCGCGCGTTATAGCCAGTATGTATAAACTTTTGTTAATAATTAATGAATTATGAAGTAATGTTTACCGCGAATTAAAAGATTGTACGTACGGGTGTAATGTTAATTGCGTACAATTTTTTTTATCGATTTATTATATTACTTTATCGATAAAACTATGTAAAATTTAAAATACAATTTTCATCGTTTATTTTTGGGAAAGTAAAATTGGACCGTCACAGCACTAACTCACAATCGCTACCTGCGGTTGTACCATGGAAGATTAGAGGTTATGAAGATATCTTTAATTTTACATTACATTGCTGTTTATGTTTGTACCACTCTAGATGTTAATTAATGTATGCAGCAATGGTATGCAAAATGACGATCACACCAAAAATTTATAACTATCATAGTGAATCATTGGGCTCCGTTTATTTTATTAAAAAATACAATTAAAATAAAATAAAATACCTATCGGTGAAATGTAATCTCATTATTGGTATAATTGCAAGTTGTGGAAGAACTTCCACAGTTGTTTATGCTGCATAACACAAGTTTTTAAAGATGATTCACGCCTGCCGGTTCGAACAAGACTAAACTACAATTCGAGCACTGGTGGCCTACAAGTCACCTGTGCGGCGACAATGTCACGCGGTCATGCGACTTCTAGTACCTTATTATTTAGATTTCTGTGGATGGTTCACACCACAGACCTCTAAGGAGTCCAGGTTCATTCTCACAAACATTGCCACTTGCATTATCACAACTGACGGTAGTGTAAGAATGCCCAGACTTCTAAAATATGGTTTTGCCGAAGTCTCATCGTCTATCCCCACGACACCCCGGATGGCACGTTTTTGCAGCCGGAATACCCTGTGCCACTCCGCGTACCTCCCCCACAGCTCGGCGCCGTACTGAACAAGCGAGTGCACCGTAGCGAAGTAACAAACTCTCTATGAGGCGATTTATATAAAAAAAAATTGTAGTGGTAGGACTCTTAGCAGAGTCCGCATGGGGAAGTACCACACCTTTGCCACCAACCAACATTCTACCGCCAAGCAGTAATGTCACAGATCAGAAAATAGTTACTTCGTAACAGATGCATCACTGCCATACAAAAGTGCAAATACCTACACGATAATAACCTAAACTGTCGTATACTACTTACCTACTATTACTTGCAAACAAAAATACACCTTAACACACCCACGTAGAGTTGTAAATACCGTGACTTGTCGTCTGCTTACGTCACTGACCAAACGTGCTAGGGTTGTAAGAAATGGTGGAAGGTGGTAGTAGTGGTAGGACTCTTGGCAGAGTCCGCCTGGGGAAGGACCACACCTTTGCCAGTTATTTTACCGCGAAGCAGTAATGTGCAAACATTACTGTGTTTTTTTTTTAAACAAAGAGTGACGAGACGAACAGGACATGTGCCTGATGGTAAGCAACATGCCTGCCATATAACAGCACAGTGACACGCAGCTATTGGAACATGAAGAGTCCAAATCATTACCTAGCATTGCACTGTGCTCGTCACCCAGAGGTCTAAGATGTTATATATCTAAGCCCTGTAATTTCACTAGAAACATTGCTCTTCAAATCGGAACACATTAATGTTTGCACATTACTGCTTGGCGGTAGAAGAACTGACAAAGGTGTGATACTTCCCCAGGCGGACTCTGCTAAGAGTTCTACCATTACAGTATTCCATTAGACAAGCCCATTCATTTGTTAAAGAGGTAGGTTGTGAAGAAATATTTTGTCCTCCGTTTTGTGGAGGGGGCCATTTTGAATCTATATTAACCAAACATAGCTACCACCGCACAAAAATAAACCTTTTTAAAAAAATCGACGTCAAACTTATAACACCTTTTTTGGTCGGGGGTTAAAAAATGATTCACAATTAGCTGAGCTATTACGAAACATACTTACATCCAATAAAAATTAAGGCCAGAACCACCTCCTTTGAATCCGGTTAAAAATTCTGTCGGTTTTTTTAGGTAGGTATGTTTTATAGTCAATTAATACTGGAGTATATTTTAGTTCTACAATGTAGGTAGTTGTAAGTTGTTTTCATACCGTCGAATAAATGAACAGATTAGTATCATTCAGTATGTACATGAATATTCAAAAAAGTATGTCGTCATAAATTATATTAAACTTAATGAGACATAATAAAGATGGGATAAAAAGGTATTTTAGACAAAATAATTTGTATGCATAATCTCTACTGTATCTATTCTAAACAGATATTATACAATATACATATTACACACTACTGTTTCTATATTCTGTGCGATTGAAAACTACCAAAATTTGGCTCAAAAATAAATATTAACAATAAAAACACTTCCCCCTTGCTTCCTGTTTCGGCAATTTGAAATAAGATAAATTACTACTACATTTTAGTGTCTTGCTATTGCAGCCATTCACAATATTACAATAATTCCGCGACATTATTTATCGGTGTTCGTTCGCACGTCAACTCGGGCAACCGGCCGGCGGCCTTGTGATTTTAGTACACCCGGGAGGACCCGAACGAGTAGGTATATAGCTCGCGCCGTTTAGCCAGTGATGAGGGTGTGGTAATGTGCAAACATTACTGTGTCCGGTTTGAAGGGCAATGTTTCCAGATAAATTACAGGGCTTAGAGATATAACAACTTAGATCTCTGTGTGACGAGCGCAGTGCAGTGCTAGGTAATGTTAGTATGAAAACTAACGTGGTTATTACACATTTTAAACAAATACACGGGTAACTCACGTATATCCGACTCTAGTTTCGAGGTGCTAATCGAGCTGCGAACACGCGCGCGCACTCTCCTTGAAGAAGATCGCCAGATGCGATCGAAACTCGAGTCGGATTGTTCTGACTATTTTATACGTGAGTTACCCGTGTATTTGTTTAAAATGTTAGGTAATGATTTGGGAGTCTTCATGTTCCAATAGCTGCGTGTGCACTGTGCTGTTATGTGGCAGGCATGTTGCTTACCATCAGGCACATGTCCTGCTCGTCTCGTCCGCGCACTCCGCCCCGGCTATGCCCGTGGTACATAATATGTAGCATATAGCACTCAGGAGTTACGTAAATATCCAACGGTGAAAGAATTTTTGAAATCGGTCCAGTAGTTAGTTCCTGAGATTAGTGCGTTCAGAAAAAAAACTTCTTCAGCTTTGTACCATTAGTATAGATTACTGGTTGGTGGCAGAATAACTGACAAAGGTACACCCCTAGACGGATTCGGCAAAGAGTCCTACCACTACAGTGTTTCGCCACCTCTGCTTTTAGCGGTGAAAAAAACATGGTGAAGATACCGGCGTGTCCCATCTATGCTAATACTGTAAAGCTGTAGAGATTGTCGTTTGAACGCGCTAATCTCGGGAACTACTGCACCGATTACAAAAATTCTTTCACCGTTCTATATGTACGAATTTTCATTAGCAGATAGTTGACAACATCAGCAAGTCTACTACGAAAACAAACTCCGAATGATCGAATCCGACCGACAGCTGAATCGGATTGAAGCCTACCACGAAAAACATTCGGATCGATACATTTCGGGTCGGAAGTTATAGACTTAGGTCGGATGAGGGTCGGATCGAACGAAACGGCCGATCTGATCAACCGACCGATTGTCTTTCGTGGTCGGAAACTTCATAAGTTCGGCCGATATATCGTTTATCGGACTTCGTAGTAGACCTGCAGGTCGGGTCCGGGTCAGCTAGTAGGTATTAAACTGAAACAATTTTTAGGTAAGAACATTTTTAATTAACAGACTATGTACATCAATATATAAATACTACAAGGAACTAAACTAGATGGCGCATCATCTTTGAAAGGTTTGAAGGTAATTACCTAATAACTATAATAATAACAAATGGAATACTGCGAAACCAACACTTGACACTATACAATACAACTATCGAGAATTATAACTTCTAATAAGTTTAATACAAAATGGTTTCATCGTTTCATGTTACAAGGTTTAAAAAGGACCTCATTTTTATTAGGCGTTTCAGAGCTGATTAGTAGTTTTGCAATTTATTGCGCTTACTTTTACATCGGTTTTAATATCAAGTATCAATCAATACAATCGAATGTTTTAGTATGTAATTATCACATTTTTTTAAAACCAGCTATTAGTTTTCGATTCATATTCAAAATCAAGAACCCTTTCAAGGATCATAATATGATAGAATGAAACAATATGTCCAATCATTAGTGATGGACATATATTTGTCAAACTTTAAGAAGTTAAAATGTTCATTTTGATAAAGCTCAAAATGAACCTTCAACGCTATTTTTGACAAATTTTCATCTGATTTTCTAATACTACTTTACTAGGAAAAACTTAATTGTTTTCAAAATAAAATGGTAACTAAATAAGTTAAATCAGATCTGGGCCGTTACCTACTATAACTGTTAAAATTGATAGTGCAGTAGTTTCATCCCTTTCGTGCCTTTGTACATGCACCAATCATTATTAAGTTTAAATAGAGGCTGCCGATTACATGTATAAAATTGACAGTGCTATCAATTTTCATACTACCTAAGTAAGTTTTTTCAGCGCATCGTACCTACACATCAGTATAATATAACAATTACCTACTGTAAACGCACTTAAAAATATAAATTTAATTTCTTCGTTAAATTAATCAATGTGACTAATTTAGTATTTTAAAGCTTTTTCGTTGTCTCGTTGATTCTTTAAATTTTATTCTTGTTTAGCAACAGGCACGCCATCCAAATCTACTTCTGTGCTTGGTATCAAAGGTGGTTTAAATCCATATTCTATGGTCACTTTTGGTACTCTGTCGGTCCTTCTCACTTTTAATTCTACGAGATAGTCCTTTTGTTTGTCCCAATAGTTTTGACTTTGGCTTTGTCCTTGTGCCTGGTCTCTTTGATTATCATATTGACTTTGCTGACTGTTTCTTTGACCGCTGTGTTGATTATGTCCTTCGTTTTGGTTGTTGTATTGACTGCTTCCTTGATTTTGTCTCTGATCTTGATTTTGTCTCTGATCTTGATTTTGTCTTTGGTTGTAGTTTACATTTTGATGAGTGTTGGTTAAATAACTGATATAGTTTGCATATGCTTGGTTTTTCTTCCAATCTTGCTGTGCTTTTGTATCTGGTAAAGAATTGTTAATGTACTGGTAAGATGAAGCATATTGATTTCCCCACTGGGTCGATTGGGCTATTACTGGTTGAGGATTCTTCCTTTGCTTCTGAAACTCTTTCGCATATTGTTCATATTGGGCTTTCAAATCCTGGTATTCTTTCTTCTTTAATTGCTCGTGATCTATAAGTTGGTACTGAAGATTGTTTCTCGTTTCATCGGCTTCATTTGGTCGGTACCCATATCTGTATGCTACTTCGTAGTTATTAGGCTTGTCCACTTGGTACGGTACTTTGACTTCTACGGGTATATGAACGGGGTATGGTACTTTCTTCTCAACAATCTTTTCAACTGGATATGGAACTTTAACTTCTACTGGATAAGGTTTGTTAACGTACTTCGTTACAACAACTGGTTTTTCTACAATTTTTTCAACAATTTTTTCTACAGGGTAAGGAACATTAACTTTTTTCTCGACGATTCTATCGAAGGGTACCGGGTACGGTACTTTCTTTTCCACTATTCTATCAACCGGATACGGATGGTGTACGTGGACAGGAACTGGATGCGGGACAGGTACTTGAATGTGTACAGGTCTTTGTACCACTTGAGTAACAGTGACTGGCTTTTCGACAATTTTCTCAACGGGATATGGAACTCTTTTCTCGACTAAATATGGAACAGGTACTTTAGTTTCGTACGGTACGGGATACGGCACTCTCTTTTCTACTGGGTAAGGTACGGGAATTTCTTTTTGGACTATCCTTTCTACTGGTCTTTCCACCTCCACAGCTACTGGCACAGGTCTGTCGACGGGAAATGGATATAATATTTTGTGTTCAACTGGATATGGCACTTCCACGGGAACTCCGACTGGAGTAGGTACAGGTACTTGTTGCACCACTTGCTTCTCCACAACTTTTTCTACCGGGTATGGGACCCGTACTGGACGGTCAATATAAACTTTCTGTTGCACGGGATATGGAACTTTAACTTCAATGGGATAAGGTCGCGGGATTTCAACTGGATATGGTTTATCGATGTACTTAGTAACCGATACAGGCTTTTCAACAACTTTTTCTACCTGCACAGCATAAGGAACTGGCCTGTCTACTGGAACCGGTACTGTTACAGTCTCAGTATAAGGCACTTGTTTTTCTATGTATCTGTCTACGAATTTAGTTATTGGAACTTCCTTCTCGATTATAATTGGCTGAATAATCTTATGATTATTCGAATTATATTCTTCCTGACCATTATAGTAAACATGTTCACTTCGATGATTGTTTTCGCCATTAGGACTTATTTCTACTTGACTTTGTACATTTTCACTTTCTTCTAACTGCTCTTTAGAATCGTTTATTTCATTGTTGTGGTTATCATTACCAGTATCTTCATGACTACTCTCTGACCCAAACTTGTACAACAGGATCTTATTCATATTATTTTGTATTTTCTTAGATGATCGTACAGATTGTACGTAGTTATTGTATAAATTCTTTGCAAACTCATAGACATCTTTTTTGTTTTCATTATTATGTCCTATGTCCATATACTCATGAACTTCTACATCGTTGATATGAGTAATTGATACTGGTATTGATTCTTGAACTTCAACAATGGTTTTCTCTGAATTTGGTGTGGCCACAGTGTCAGGTACTAACTCGCTGTCTGCCCCTTCATGGTCCTCTATGTAGTTAAAAGTATCATTGTCATTCGAGTTCAAATTAGAATTCAAAAGTCTTAAAGCCACAGTAATGGGTGCTAAGTAGTTGGAACCTATTGGTCTTGGAGTAACGTTAACTAAATTTTCTTCTTTATCTCTATTTTCATCGTCATATTGATTTTCTTGGGGGGAATTTTTAATATCAACTACTTCATACCCGTTTTCTATGTATGGAATCACAGTCGACACGACATTATTAAATATTTGTTTACTGAAATTGTTATCTGCTGCATCAGCTACAACTATTGGTGACGAGAATCTATAATCATCGGAATCTGATTGCAGTACTTTCTCTGAAACTGGATTATTTTCTGTGTGTTGTATTTCTCCTCCCAAAATGTTAGCAATTTTAGCTTTGACTGTTATTGTTGTAGGTGATACATCTAATGTTTCTTGGTTGTTTCTATTCAGGTTTCGTGCTGAAAACCTTAATCTTGGTTTCATTAAATCATCGCTTTGAACTTTGAATTGATGTTCTATAGCGTTGTTGATTCTCAATAAATCTTCATTTGTTATTAGATCTTGTGTAGATGCAACAAGTCTGTTGATTCCTTCTTGTGTTGCATTATACACCTGTGTACTATACGTAGGTTCAGTAGTGTGGTAATACCTTTCATTTCTTACATTCGGTCTCGGTGTTTCCACTCTATAACTGGCTTCACCTCTATAAGTGAACGGTTTCTTAGTTTTGACTCCATAATCCCCATTTAAATTTTTCAATTCGTAAGAAGGTACTTCCGCGAAGAGATTTTTAGATTTTATTAAATCACTTTCCAGTTCTTCCGACACGTTATCGTTGTTGTCGTCAGAACAGTTATGATCTTTGAAGACTTGTACTACGGGCGTAACGAATGTATGCTCTGTCAGGGCTTCTTTCTTGAGAGGCTTGGAGCTTTCGTTTTGTTCCCGTTTCTCTTCGTTTCGTATAGGAAACTGGGCTTTAGTGTTAACGTTGCTTGTTGAAGGTTGATTAGGTTCCGGTGTCTCATTGTTTAATATGGGATGTTGGGTCTGGATGTTGTACAGAGGTGTAAGGTGGTTGTAGAAGAAGTTAGGTAGTTGTAAGTTGTTTGTTGCAGACGTTACGATCCTGAATGGCTGCGGCGGCGAGATGGGAGATGATAGCTGTTGCTGCAGTAGGTAAATGTCGACGGGGGTGTTTTGCTGTATTGGTTGCGGTGTCTGGGTGTATGGCTCAACCTGAAAAGAGAAAGAAAACAATATATTTGTAGACATTTTTCATTCAACACAATATAAATTAATGTAAATATTTACGACTTGACATTTGACGCCAGCCACGAGGTTTAGTCGAATACAAAGAGAATAAGTTTAGTGTCATTACAAAGGACAACCAATTAATAAATACACTACTTTGTTCGCTGTGTTGTGAACAACTCTCAACTGTGTTTTGTTTTATAGAATTTTCGATTTATCTTTCTCATCTCCGTAGTTTGAAAACGAAAAGGCGAGGGTGGTAATAGTTTGTGCAACTCCTATTCGTATTCATCAAACTGAAGTGTATAATTATTATTTTTCTGTGAAAAATGAAACAACCCACTTCAATTAATAAAATACACTCAAACTTTAGTATATACAATTATCATCATATAACACCATCAGCATCTCGCGGTTTCACCCGATTCGTTCATACGTAACGACGTGATTGAGCAACAAATATCCAAACATTGGCATTTTTAATATTAGTAGGATATTATCGAAATATGTATAATTAAATACATGGTGATATAACAAAAACCACTGCACTTGAAAATTTTGTGACCCTCCGGGAAGTTTAAACTTCTTTTGAAAAAAACATATCCTTCAATTTCTGATGACATGTTTTGCTTGTCCAGTCACTCTGTACCTATATACTATTATATTTATTTTTTATTGATAGTAAGCAACATGTCTCTCTATATAGTCCGTGGCAACATGCCTGCCCACCCTGCCCACTCAGAAGAAGAAGACGCCTGCCCATAACTGCACAGTGACACGCAGCTATTGAAACATGAAAATTCCAATTCATTACCTAGCACTGTACTGTGCTCGTCACCCTGAGATATGAGATGTTTAATTTATCTATGTCCTGTAGTTTCATTGGAAAAAAATCTCTGTACACACAACCGCAACCGTAAACACAGTAGGTAATATTTGCACATTACCGCTTGGCGGTAGAATAACAGCTGGCAAAGTGTGGTAATTACCCAGGCAGACTGCAAAGAGTCCTACCACTACAACGCTCAATGTTAGTATGCTTAGTACCACGTGTAGTAGTGGTAGGACTCTTAGCAGAGTCCGCCTGGGGAAGTACCACACCTTTGCCAAATATTCTACCGCCAAGCAGTAATGTGCAAACATTACTGTGTTCCGGTTTGAAAGGCAATGATTCCAGAGAAATTACAGGGCTTAGAGACATAATATCTTAGATATCTGGGTGACGAGCGCAGTACAGTGCTAGGTAATGATTTGGACTATCATGTTCCAATAGCTGCGTGTTACTGTGCTGTTATGTGGCAGGCATGTTGCTTACCATCAGGCACATGACCTGATCGTCTCGTCACTCTATGCTATAAAAAAAAACGTGCATTTTTACAGCTTCCCTCTTTCGCCTCAGTACAGTATTTCTGTGTACCCCTGAGTACAAGCACAGGTTGGTACGGATTTTATTCCCACTACCAAAGATTATAGTATTTTTTTCGTGATAAAAGGTGTGACCGTTCAGTACCTGTTGCGAATGCAGTTGTACAGCCTTCTCTCCCAGTGCGAACGAGCTGTACCCTGAGCTGGTATTGAGCGCCGACGCGCCGTGGTAGCCGCTGCCGTCTGCTGCGTACACCACCCTCTGCGACCACTGGTAACACCACCGCACAATTCAGACTTACAAGAAGAAAGACGTTCTAAATGAGGCGTTTGCGGAGGAAAGAAAAAAATGTGCAACCTTTACTGTGTTCCGGTTTGAAGGGCAATGTTTCCAGAGAAATTCAGGACTTAGAGATTCAATTCAATTCAATTCAATTTATTTATTCGAACCATTATTTCAAAACAAAACACTAGGTAACGTCACTTACAATTTATAAATTTTAGATAATTATTCTGTGTACACAATAAAATAATGTCAACTAAAAACTAATCAGCTGTAAAGGGGCCTTGTTAATTAGATGCAGCTGTAAAAAGGCTTTGTTCTGACAAAAATATATAATATCTTATATCTCTTGGTGACGAGCGCAGTGCAGTGCTAGGTAATTATTACGTAACGCAATTTTTTAAGATTTTATAAAATCTCGTAATGCACATTAACATTTTTAACACCCTTCCTCTCACTCCCCGTAAACATTACATGACATCAAAGTGATCGTATTTACTTAAAAGTCACTACACAAGTTGCCAACTAGGGAGATTTTAATTTCCTGGTTATTTTTAAGTGAAAAAAATACTTTCATGATACACCGTAACGTTTCACAAGACTTCCCCCAAATTGCGTTACCTAATACTTGATTTGGACTCTTCATGTTCTAATATCTGCGTGTCACTGTGCTGTTATTTGTAAACTCATTACAATTTTACGATGATGTATAGGAATGACAGAATTATTAATATTGATATCCACATCAGATGCGTACCTCAGGCAGTTTGACGAAGTACTGTCCAGCACTCGCGGTTCCGCCCGCTTCCCCCGGGGTCAGCTGCCACCCCCACTCGTACCCCGCTCCTGATTGGTGCACGCGCTGAAAACAACGAAATACAAACATCTAAAAATTGTTAAGTAAGAAAGTAGACAATGATTTTTTTATAGCATAGAGTGACGAGACGAGCAGGACATGTGCCTGATGGTAAGCAACATGTCTGCCACATAACGGCACAGTGACACGCAGCTATTGGAACATGAAAGTCCAAATCATTACCTAGCACTGCACTACGTTTGTCACCCAGAGATCTAAGTTGTTATATCTCTAAGCCCTGTAATTTCAATGGAAACATTGCCCTTCAAATCGGAACAGAGTAATGTTTGCACATTACTGCTTGGCGGTAGAATAACTGGCAAAAGTGTGGTACTTCCCCAGGCGGACTCTGCCAAGAGTCCTACCACTACAAAATCTGTTACGTGATAGCTCCGCCAATTAGTTATAAATCAATTTTGATGGTTCTTTTTTTGTTTGGTAGATCACAATAATAAACTAAAATTTATTTTCATGTTCCTCGATGACTTATTATAGATGGTTTCTTATGGAAATTGGATCGAGTGGTTTTAATGTTTTTCCAGAGAAAATAAATATTATTCATGACAAAATGATGGTTACTCATATATTATCGAATTCCCAACATTTGTGCGTATAACCCTCTCCTTATGAGAAAAGGCCCCGATTCCCAAGAGTGGGTAAAAGTACCTGAAAATATACTCAGAAGTTCAAGCCGTTATGACGTGATAACGTCTTATAATTCGATGAAGCCGGCTGCACGCCCGCAAAACATGACGTCATGTAACGTTACCGCCATAGATTAGATAATATTTACCGCCGTTACCTCACCTTATTACTTTTCGCACCATCTAGTGAGTGAAATGTGTATTACGTTCAAGGAGTCTGTCCATGTTTTAGAGAAGCGACGATATGAAGTTAAGAACGTGTGCTAGTACAATGATGTACCCAGAGATGGCGCTTTGAACAGCTTTTCAAAAAGCTTCAAAATGTTTTACCTAGATGGCGCTTAACACAAATACTAGACGTTGTCACGTTCAACTATCGTCAGTAAACCGACTTTACAGACAACCATTTTTTTAAACTTTTATAGGTTTACACTTGACCAACATCTCGCCTGATGTTAAGCGACGATGCGGTCCACGATGGAACGTGTTTACTTAGAAGATTTTATCTGAAATTTCATATCGATTTGAAGACACCATGATTGTAACCATCGGGAAAACCCCACTCCGGCAACGCATTCCACAGCCTTGACGTTGTTATTACAAAAGTAGAGTCAAATCTCGTTCGTGTCTTTGAAACATCAACCATGAAAGATGCCAGTAGGAGCTACGAGCAGTCCGATAGAAAAAAGGACGAGGTGGTATTAGATCACGCAGATCAGTTGCATTCTCTGAAGTGTATCCGATAAAAACCCGATTTGACTTGATAGGATTTCAATTCACCTCACGATTGAGAAATCAAACTTTTTCGCCACAAAACAAGCACCGTATAGCATTCAAAGGAATACTGTAATAATAAAATAACAGTAAGATTAGACAGCTACGTAATATCAATCATTCGCAATCTTTTAATCCAACAGATGTATAATCAACCATACATTATCATTATGTAACATTTCGCTTGAATGAAGTTGAATGCATCCATACAGACACTCATACAATTATTTATTATCTAAGACTAACAACAATAAGATTTATGAGTCGACACACCTGCGGAAGTGAGGTTATGTAACCGTTATATTTAAATAGATTGTGAGTAATGGGGTCAATATCATTAAAATGAAATCATAACATACCGATCAAATTACTTGCAATCAATATGGTAGTAAAAGTTTGCAGTCTGTAGGTCATGCAGATAGGATAGCGAAAGGAAAGGAGGTCATCATTGTGTACAAGTACCTACATGTGCTAACTGCCAACCTATCCTACTTACTACTAATATTATGCATGTCAATGTTTGAATGTTTGTTGCTCAATCACGTCGTAAATTATAAATAGATCAGATTGAAATTTGGAACACAGCTACTCTTTATCTTCGAAAATAATTTTCAATTTCAATGTTCAACTTCTGAACGGATCAGGTTCAAACCTGGGACACAGACACAGCTAAATAATTGTATAATCTGGAAGAAAACCTATGCTTTTTTTATCCCGGGAAAATAACGAGAACGGGAATTACGCGGGTAAAATAGTGCGGCACTGCTAGTTTTCTATAAAAAAAAGATCTGTAATTAGAATTTATTTTCGCCTACGTATTTCCGTCGCATTTTGCTGTTACTTACAGATTCAACCGCCAGAGGCTAAAGTCAAATGAAATAATAATAAATATTGGTGGACAATTCACACACAACACCATCTGACCCCAAACTAAGCAAAGCTTGTGTGATGGCGGTCAGATAGCTGATATAATACTTATATAGTTTTAAATACATACTTATTATACACTAGCAGCCCGTCCCGGCTTCGCACGGGGTAGACAATTATTTATTTTTGGAAATTTAGTTTTTTGTAGACATTATGATGTTCTTCAATATTATTGTTGTACATTATTTTGTTCTATCGCTAATAGTTTCGGCAGCGCATTCGACGAAAGACATTTTAAGACTCATTTTTCTACACCTTCGGTTACATTGTTCAAATTTTACCAAGGATCCCTATTTTTTTTCAAAATGAAATGTAGCCTATGTCAAATTGGAAGAATGTAGCATTCTATTGGTAAAAAAAAATTTTAAATCGGCCCAGTACTTTTTGAGCCTATTCATTACAAACATACAAACATACAAAAATAGGTACAAATCTTTCCTCTTTATAATATTAGTGTAGATAGAAACACCCAGACACAGTGCAAACATTTGAATTCATCACACTAAATATTTGCACTGGTTGGGAATCGAACCCACGACCCTCGGTTTCGCAGGCAGAGCTACTACCAACTAAGCCACGAGGCCAGTCGTGGATGGAAATGGAATCCAATGTAATCGCTGGAAAAAATCCACAAACTCGTTAGCTTAAATCAGATCCGTAAATAAACTTTTAAAATCAGCACCACGGTAGAAGCAATAAGACCACGTGCTACTGTCAAGTTCGTGATTTTAGCGAATACAGAACACAAATTTAGGGGGGTCGGTGACCATAAGTGACATTAGCAGAGTACGTCAATTAATTTCACTCGCATTTACTGCGAGGTGGCGATTGGCGGTGTAATTGCCTATCGGTCAAGTGTAGTGCCTATTGGTTAAAAAACATTGTTGCTGAAAAAAGTGTCGTCACTGGTGCTTTTTAATGTTGTTAATTTCAATTTAGGTGTATGTTTGAAAGGCTTTAACTGCTAAGGTCAAATTGAGTCAAACTAAACAGCATTTGGAAGTACAACTTGCAGATGGCCATCAATGGCAGAAACACGGCAGTGATAGAGGCAAAAGGTGGCCTACGCGAAACTATTTTCTAACCTACAGACGGAATGGAAAATTTGAGCCCGTGCGCGTAGGACATTAGGGACATTTGTTTATCAATATTTTTTTCAAATAAGGATTTTTGATTTAATTTTGTTGAAAAAGTCTGAAAATGGATAGACAGTAACACGACAATGGCAGATGCGGCTGAAGGAATGTAGGAGCATGGCCAAGAATACATAAAAAAATAATTGGCAATCATAGGAACTGCCCATAGAAGTGAAAACTTATAACTCAGAATTTGATAGCTCACTTTGGGAAATACGCGGGTGAAACCGGAGGGCGCAGCCTGGCCATCGTGGCATGGCCATCTAGAAATGCGTATGCATTTCCCATTGGCTCACGCATTTCTAGATGGCATCAATGGTCATAGTCCCGAGTTTACCCGAAGATTTATTATCATACACAAGCGTGACGCTAGAATTCAATTCATACCCCACGAAAAATCTGTCTAGGCGCGCCAAAATACGTTTTCACTTCAACAAAAGACACGTGTGATCTGTGGCGTGCCAAAATAAGTTTTCACTTAGGAAAAATTGGCAGCCATAAGGACTGCGCTTAGAAATGAGAACTATCTAATAACTCAGAATTTCATAGTTCACTTTGGACTACACGGGTGAAACCGGAAGACGTGGCCATGAGTATGGCCGTCTAGATCATCCGAGTTACTAATGATAATTACGAATGTGCCGCTTGAGCTCAATCCACAGCCCACGAAAAATCTGTGCGGTGTGCCAAAAGGAGTGTACTGAGGTGATAGGACCTCGGGCGTGGCTTGTTCCTCCTCACGTTATCTCACCGACAAAAACTGCAGTTCGGAAGCTCCATTGTTCGAGCCAGTGATCCAGCGCTGACAAGAGGAAGTTACGTCTGCGCTTGCGCAACGGAGAGAGCAATAATTGCTTCTATTAGCATTGTTGTGGCCGATCTGCTTCAGTTACACGATAAATACTCATTTAGCTCAATTCATTTTAGACCACAATGGATAACATGGATTATCCTAGTATTATTATATAAACTAGTACCGTCCTGCGGTTTCACGCATGTCTCGCTTATCTAGTTTGAATCATAAAATAATCTAATTTAAAACGGGTTTACAAGAAATCGTTTTGCATAATTATCTACAGCTCTTCAAGTTAACAAATCGACATGGGAACCAAATTGACAAAAGCCCATTACATACATAGTTTTACAAACGTGATATGGCTTACGGAAGCGTTTTACCTCTATATGCCTATCCCCATAACTGATAGTACCTACAACTTTATTTGCGGGGTGGCGAATATGTGCTTTCTGAATCTTTGTATTAATTTCTTCTTACAACGAGGAAGTCATTAGGAAGGCATATCGGTAAGGTCGCCAATTCCAACTTAGTTTTAAAAATGTTCTGTATTTTGTTTTTATAATTTAAGTGCAACTAAGGGCTTATCTATCCTATCTGTTACTGGTCTAGTGTGGGTTGGAGGATGATGATGTTGGCATCGAAAGATATCTTTCTTGTAACATGCCGCTTTTTCCCATGATGTTTTCTTTCACTTCCAAAGCCAGTGGGGATAGCAAACTTGTAATTGGCACTTGGATAAATACTCAGTAGTGCGGACGGGATTCGAGCCAACTACAAGTTTATCGAACGACCTCGCCACTAATCCGCTATGGCTTCATTGTCTAACCAAAAAATATTTCTTTTTTACCCATAATTTATTATCTACTAAAACTCAAACCCGGCTTTAAAATTAAATTCAAACACTCGACCAAATTTCATAACAAGCCATTTACTAAGACGTCTATTTAGACGACTAAATGAAACAAAAATATTATAGAATTTACTTTCATTTATTTAAATGAAATTCTAGATTTTTGTTCATTTTTCGAAACAAAAAACTGGCTCACTGATTTCGATAAAACTTATATTGAACTACCAAACGAAAAAATCTACCAAATCTACCAAACGAAAAAATAATCATCAAAATCGATTAACGATTGGCGGAGCTATCGCGTAATATGCATACAAAAAAAATTGGCTGTCATAAGAACTGCCGGTAGAAGTGAAAACTTATAATTATAACTCAAAATTTGATAGCTTACTTTGGAAACTACGCGGGTGAAATCGGAGGTCGTGGCCATAAGCATGCATAAACAGCCCACTAAATGTTCCCACTGCTGGGACACGGGGCCTTCTTCACCGTTTTTAAGTTAGCGGCATTATAATGCATAATATGCATATTACAGTGGTGCGTGTTGTTTTGAAACCGGAGTCTCCGGATCGGCAGGCGCCGTTCTCCCGACTAGATCAGCACATCACCATGAGCATGGCCATCTAGAAATGCTCACGTATTTCTAGATGGCTAACAGGATATGCTCAGGTATTTCTAGATGACCAATGGCCATGGTCCCGAGTTTACCAGAAGATGTCTTATCATTTCCGAGCGTGGCGCTAGAATTCAATTCACAGCCCACGAAAAATCTGTCTGTGGCGCGCCAAAATAAGTTTTCACTTCAAAAAAACATACAACCGAATTTAGAACCTTCTCCTTTATTGACGTCGGTTAAAAAAGTACTTCTATTATATGTGTAGGTAGGTTTTGTATCTACAGCTATTTTAAATATTACGAAAATAAAAATAAACATTTTTATTATCGTTTCACTAATTTCACATTTGTAATTATGTGATTAAATCTAAATATTGTAAATATAATCGGAGCCGACTCGCGTTGATCGATCTAATTTGAATACTATCTCGTTAAAATTCAAGAATTTTATTTTAATTTTGTCAAAATAATCGGAAAACGGAAATACATCCATTTCATTTCAAAATCTCATGTCTCGTGTCTAGTGAATTTACTAATAGTATTAACGTGAAAGTTTGAAAGAATGTATACTATTACTTATAGCAATTTTAAAAATGTATAAAAGTTTATTACTCTTTCACGCAAAAACTATTCAAGATATTCAGATGTAATTTGGTATATAGATAGATAAATATTAATTGTTCTAGACTCTAGAATAATACATAAGACTATTTCTAATCCCAAGAAGTATTTTTATCAGGATCCGGAACTACGCACACGAATGAACGGGGGAGCACAGCTAGTCATCTTTTTAAAACAAATACACGGGTAACTCACGTATAAAATAGTCAGAACAGTCCGACTCGAGTTTCGATCGCGTCCGGCGATCTTCTTCAAGGCGAGTGCGCGAAGATCGCCGGACGCGATCGAAACTCGAGTCGGATTGTTCTGAGTATATTATACGTGAGTTAACCGTGTATTTGTTTTAAAATGTGTAATAACCACGTTAGTTTTCATAGCTAGTCATCTATTGTATGATGTAAATTAAATACAATTAATTAGGATTTATTATTTTATCAATCGATTAATTACGAGTAGGTATATTTATTTTGTAGTGGTAGAGCCTCTTTGCAGAGTCGGCCTGGGGAAGTAACACACCTTAACCAGTTATTCTGCCGCCTAGCAGTAATGTGCAAGCATTACTGTTTTAAAGATCAATGTTTCCTGAGAAATTATAGGGCGTAGAGAATAGAGATAATCTTATATCTTTGGGAGACGAGCGCAGTTCAGTGCTAGATGGAGATTTGGATTCTTCGTATTCTAACAGCTGTATGTGAAACTGTTTTGCAAGCATGTTACTTCCCATCAGGCATATATCCTGCTCGTCCTTAACTATAAAAAAGATGTGGTGTTCAACACCAGGTTGACACGAAGTTCCTTCAGATAATATAGAAGACACAATTAAAAAAAAATAGGAATGCTTAATTTTTATTATTTATGGTAGACCAGCAGAGCCCCGCGGTATTACCCCCGTAGTTCCCGTTCCCGTTGTTTTTTCGGGATAAAAATAGTCTATGTGTTCTCTCAGACTACACTCTATCTGTGTTCCAAATTTTATCCCGATCCGTTCATACGTTAGGACGTGATTGAGCAACAAACAACCAAACATCCAAATATCCAAACATCCATACATTGACATTTATAATATTAGTAGGATACGATCACCTGAAAAACAGAGTTGACAACACTGATCACAGACAGTTTTCACGCGTCACTTCCATTGTATATTTAGGTCTTAAGGCCGGGTCACACAGAGGCGATCCGATAGCGATAGCGATCCGATACCGAGTATGGGATCGCGCCCGCTTGCTGTGTGTCAGGTTGCATACAAATTCGAACATTACAAAAAATATCGTCTCGCTATCGGATCGCTATCGCTATCGGATCGCCTCTGTGTGACCCGGCTTTTAGTGTCACACTTTTTCAGTCCGGTTTTGCAGCAAAATCCCAATCTCCTCAACCAAAAAACTAGTGCCAGAGTGGCACGTCCGCCCAAGCGCGTTGAGCCAAATAAACGTCAAATCAATATAGTTCCGATATAACCACGTACATAATCAAGTTTCTCGCTACGCTACAGCGTCATTCTCCCGAGAACATTGACCTACGGCAAAAACTGAAGCTCTAGCCTGTTTTGTTCTAACAAACCCTAGACTTGGAACTTCCACTTTCATCGGTCGCCCTGTTTTTTCCTCGTCACACCACTTTTACTCGGCACAAGTTCCCAGCACTCGCTTGACATATATGGATCGCTTAGAATGTTCTACTATGTAATATATTTCAGACTTCGTACTCTATCACAGGCTGACCACAACCAACATACATTAAATTAAAAAAAATTAATGATCCGATGCAACTTAGGTATACTTAGCTAAGAAACAGATAGATAGATAATCTCTTTATTGCACTAAATTAAAAACAAAACTTAAATGAAAAAGAAAACATAACCTAAAAAATTTAGAAACAATTGGCGACCTTATCGCTAAAAGCGATCTCTTCCAGGCAACCGTGGTATGGAAAGGGATTAAAAAATAAAGGTAAGCGGGAGTTCACAAACAAAGAGTACACATTATATACCAATTAAAACAAACAATTAAATACTATTCGTTGACTGCCATTATAATAAACATACATTCTAATACATAAATAACATATTATATACTAATACATACACAATACCAATGAATAAAAGAGTACCAAGAGTATTTTCATTGAAAAGCAACAGTGTCTCACAGAGCGACTTCAGCTCCTTGTCTTGGTTAAATAAAGGCTTTTTACATGTTCTTTGAATACAGCAAGCGAAGGAGCTTCCCTGATTTCCACAGGCAAGGAGTTCCGTATATAATCAGTATAGTAATATTATTATCCATCCTAAGGTTGCCTGGAAGAGATCGCTTTTAGCGATAAGGGCGCCCACTGTCGCACTACTTTGAAATGTATTGTTCTTTTTTTCTGTATTTAATTGTATTTTTGGTGTGTCAATAAAGAGTATATCTATATATATAAAAGCGAAAGGTCACTCATCAAGGAATCTCAGAAACTACAAATGCTAGGAACGTGAAATTTTGCACGGAGGTCCCTTTTAGCACGTAGGCGCTCGTTAAGACAGGGTTTTGCGAAATTCAACCCCTAAGAGGGTGAAACAAGGGATGAACGGTTGTATGAAAATTCGTGATTTTCAAAGTTATCAAATTTTGTATCCAGACACTTGACACGAGCCAATTAAATGTTTGTTCTATCAATTTTTTAATTTCGAAATGTACGGGGGTGAAATTGGGGTTAAAATGGGGGATTAATGTCAGTATGGAAGTTCCCAATCGTTGAAGATAAAACCATGAAAGTCTGTATATATAGATACTTGACACAAAGCAAACGAATGTTTGTTCAATCAATTTCGTAATTTCGAACTGTACGGGGGTCAAATTGGGGTTGAAATGGGGGATGAATGTCAGTCAATATGAGAGTTCACAACCGTTGAAGATAAAACCATGAAACTCCGAATATAGACACTTGACACGAAGCAAACGAAGATTTGTTCTAGCAATTTTGTAATTTCGAACTGTATAGGGATGAAATTGGGATTGAAAAGGGGGATGAAAATATACATGGAAGCTTCCAATCGTTGAAGATAAAACCATGAAACTCTATATATAATAGGCACTTGACACGAAGCAAATAAAAATGTTTGTTCTAGCAATTTTCTAATTTCGAACTGTATAGGGATGAAATTGGGATTGAAATGGGGGATGAAAGTATACATGGAAGCTTCCAATCGTTGAAGATAAAACCATGAAACTCTATATATAATAGGCACTTGACACGAAGCAAATAAATGTTTGTTGTAGCAATTTTGTAATTTCGAACTGTATAGGGATGAAATTGGGATTGAAATGGGGGATGAAAGTATACATGGAAGCTTCCAATCGTTGAAGATAAAACCATGAAACTCTGTATATAGGCACTTGGCACGAAGCCAATACATGTTTTTTCTAGCAATTTTGTAATTTCGAACTGTATGTGGATGAAATTGAAATTGAAATGGGGGACGAATGCCTCTTTTGCTTTCACACCTAAACAACTGAACCGATTTTGATGAATTTGTTTTATTATAAGCTGTTTTTGGTAACTGTAAATGTGTCTGGGTATAAAAATAGGTACATAGGTACTGCCTGAGTTACCTTAGTATTTATTTCGCGCGGACGAAGTCGCGGGTAACAGCTAGTTTATCTATATATAGTAGGTACAGTAATGTAATGATTTATTTGCGCAGCATGTAATGGGTATATTCCTAGATGGAATGGTTTTGAAAAGTAGTTTGCCATACACTGCCATTCGGCATGCAAAAAAACATACAATAAATGAAAAAAATAACTGAATCTACAACACTTCAACAAAACAATATAATATTAAACTTAATTAAATCATTTCAATTATGACATTTTTTGGATTGGTAGAATTATTTGCAGATTCCGTCTAGTAGCATGTCTACCCATTGTCAGTTATTCTGCCGCCAAGCAGTAATGTGAAAACATCACTGTGTTCCGGTTTAAAGGGCTATGTTTCTAGTTAAATTACAGAGTATAGTGATAAAACATGTTATATATCTGGATGGTCAGTGCAGTGCAGTGCTAGGGTAATCATTTGGGTTCTTCATGTTCCAATAGCTGTGTGCTGCTGTTAGGGGCAATCTTATGTTGTTCACCTACAGGTACCTAACCCCCCTCACCAAACATAGCTGAATTTGAATTTCACAATTATAATTTGTTGAAATGCAATAAAAAGTACGAAACTGAGCAATTTAACAAATAACAAGTAGGTAGCATAGTATACCTACAAGAAAATCCAAGCAATCAGAAAGAATTTGACCGGAAGGCAGAAGTAGGTGGAATGCCGTAGGTATTAGTAATATCCGTACCTACTGAATAAAAGATTTGAGTTGAATTAAAAAAATACTGTCATAGACACCGCCGATTAAAGTGAAAACTTATAACTTAACTTTTTAATATTTATCAGTACCAATGTTGCACAATACTACATCTAGTACCTGTATAGCTACAGATATACTGTTATTACGCTTTTTTTTTTAAATAAAGAGTGACGAGACGAGCAGGACATGTGCCTGATGGTAAGTAACATGCCTGCCTCGTAACACCACAGTGACACGCAGTTATTGGAACATGAAGAGTCCAAATTATTACCTAGCACTGCACTGCACTCGTCACCCAGAGATCTAAGTTGTTATATCTCTAAACCGTGTAATTTCTCAGGAAACTTTGCCCTTCAAACCGGAACACAGTAATGTTTGCACATAACTGCTTGGCGACAGAACAACTGGCAAAGGTGTGGTACTTCCCCGGGCGGACTCTCCAAAGAGTCCTACCACTACAGAACACGGTAACGATAACTCTCAAGATTTGATCAATTCAAAAAGCATTTTAAGGCCGATTTACATCAGACGAGCGAATGCTCATTCTATCCCCACTGAATCAAATTCATTTGGTGTAAACAAACGTAGCGCATTCTTTCGTTGTTTTCTTTGCGTTCCCAAAGATTCTATGGAATATATAATATGTAAATCGCTAAGAACGATCTTTCGTTTACACTAAAAGATCGAGTAATAATGCTCTTGTTTCAGTCCTAGCTCTATGTTCGTTCAGTCTAAATCGGCCTTAACGCGCACGAAGCGTTCCGCTGCACCGCCGACCCTACGTCATTACATTCATCGATATAAGTCAATGAAATTAATTTATATCGAATCAAATTGATTTATATAGAATTACATTATGTTGGCGATGCGAACCGATAAGATTTTCTTCAAAAAATGCACAACACAGTTGAAGTTTTGACTTCAAAAATACAACAAAAATAGGTACTAAAAGCCTGATCTAAGGAGTTTTAGAATCATTGCTGAAAGACCTTGGCTTGTCCAGAAGTGCAGTAAGTTTTATACTAGAACTAGTATCTAAAGCTGCATTAGTAGGATCATATCGGATTTGGCTGGGCAGGGAGAGAAACACGAGTAGTGAAGGTGAGTGTTGATGTACGCCGGAAAGGACCCCTTAAACTCACACCCGTGTCACAAGTCTCGGGATTTCTCTCTTTCCCACACGATGGACCCGCGCTTCTACCGGTTAACTAATCGGCTATCGCTTTGCTAATGCTGTCTCTATCATTTTAAGCGAAAAGAAAGGGAGAGCAATGTCAGAGCTAAGACATTTTTGGTTAGGCGGTAGACCCTCCGGCACCCGCACGGTGAATCCATGGAATGCTAAGAAGTTCGTCTCTATAATTAGAATAAAAATTTAAAATGGACTTTCTAAACGAAAAAGTAGTGTATGCATAAGCAATGAGGATAAGCGGCCCACTATGTTCTCACTGCTGGGGCTCGGGCCCTTATCTCGCAAGGAGGTAGTCAAGGTCATAATCCACCACGCTGGCCCAGTGCGGGTAGTTTAATCATACATCCTGATTCTAGGTACACGTCCGTTTCCTGACGATGAATCAAACCTCCTGATTGGAACGAAAAATTAGTGTACAATTAAGTTATAGAAAGTTAAGTAGTATTTACTATATTATCTATTATATGGTGGTGGCCGTCGGCGAGTTATTACTTATAGGTAGTATAGACTTTTGCGAGTTATTCTACCGCCAAGCAGTAATGTGCAAATATGCCACAACCATCTAAAAAGACAACATCACCCAAAAGGACATACTTTTACCAAATTCGTCCAACCTGAATTCTGAAAATATACCGCTGTATATATTGGCATTCTTTAACTTTTATCATGTTTCATTTTTTTACATTGTACGAGTATCAACTTACACTAAAAACAATTTGTATTGCCAAACATATTTCATACCTCTTTTGCTGACCTCTCCAGTTAGTATGGGTCAACTTTAATTTAAAATATTCTGTTTAGTGATATTACAAACAGCAATATAATTGTTTGTAGTTATGTACAAATACTATATATTATATTTTGTAGTTGCTCAGACCAACATGGTAAATTCTCAAAGTGCATTTGTTTCATACAAGAACTTAATTTATACTTCCTGAATTCGTAAAAGCAATAGGATCGTTAAGAAAATAAAAAAATAAATTGAATTAAAAATGTATTATAATAAATATTAAGCGTAAACGCGTAAATAGTTAAGCGTAATGGTTAGTTTTTATCGTATTTTCACGAATGTTCAAGAACCTAATATATAAGGCCTAAAAAATTTACAGTTCAACAGATTATACCATATAGTAAGTAATTTTGATTTAGTGTACTGTGAATATTCAGTGCTTGGGTGACTGAGCTTTGCTTGGCTTAGACACGGATTAAACGACATTGTCTAAGAATCAAACCTAGCTATTTATCGATTTATTGCCCCCGAAATCCCATGCATACTAAATTTCGTGAAAATTGTTGGAGCGTTTTCCTAGATTCAGATTCTTTATTTAGGTACTGGAATGGCTCGTTTAAAGATTCGTTTTTTTCTTAAATAAAGACTGACGAGACGAGCAGGACTTGTGCCTGATGGTAAGCAACATGCTTGCCACATAACAGTACAACTATTGGAACATGAATAATCCAAATCATTAGCACTCTGCTCGTCACCCAGAGATATAAGATGTTATATCTCTCAGCTCTGTAATTTCCCTGTAATAGATATATTTAAATACAAGCAGTGCCCCGCGGTTTTACCCACATAGTTCCCGTTCTTTTCTTTTCCCGGGATAAAAGTAGCCTATTTGTTCTTCTAGACTATAATCTATCTACATATGTTTCAAATTTCAGAGCGATCCGTTCAATAGTTTTAACGTGAAGAAGTAACAAACATCCATCCATACTTACAAACTTTCGCGTTTATTATAATGTTAGTAGGATTCGCAATAAGGATGTACTTATAGTGAAGCTTTCAAATTATATTCATAACAGCTTGCTTTTGCAACGAAGACACGAATTACAAAACCAGGGTGTGAAGTGTGGATAACTGTCCTTCCTACTACCATCAACCAGTTTTGATAGCACGAGAGCGACACCATCGTATTTGCGATACAAGTAGCCCGGATAATATGTTAGTTAATTTTTAATGTAGAAATAAGTGAAGTTATTATTGCATCATGGAGAATATTACGTCGGGTCGGTCAGGTGTCAGTGGGTAATGATGTGTTACATAGGTTAAGAGGCAATCTTGAGGAGTAAGTGCAATACTTATGAGGAAATTAAATTGATGTAGTACTAAGCATTTGAATTGAACACATGATTATACTAGCAGCGCACGACGGTTTCACCCGCGTATTTACCATTGCCGTTATTTATATTATTTATTTATTTTATATTTTTCCCGTGATACAAAAGGTTCTCGAACTTCTTGGCAAAAATGAGTTATTGGTTCAAAAAAGATAGATAGATAGATAGATAGATAGATAGATAACTCTTTATTGTGACACAAAAACAGAAATATTACAGTAAAACACTTACGAACTAGCACCAAAAATGGCGGCCTTATTGCTTAGAGCAATCTCTTCCAGGCAACCAGCTTAAAGGAAATTCGCCTATATACATGGTTAGGCGAAGCGAGGTGACATTTTCCCCAATACTACTAATTAAATACTATATAAAACAAATTAATACATAATATACACAATTATCCAAAGGTAACTATAATTTAACAATAACAATAATAATTCTGATACATAGTTAAATACAACTTAAGTATATTAATTAAGTAAATACAACTACTAGTTAAAACCCCGTAACCCCGAATACAAAACTTATGACTAATTTACATCCACCTACACAACAAAAATGTGACATGAAATACAGCACTACAACTAGCAGCGGACAACTTCGTTACTTACGATTTACTGGTGACGACAGCCGTGCATTGTGATAAGTAAAATTCCTTTACATTGCTCTTAAACACGTTTAGGGACTGCGACTGTCTTACAGAGGCCGGCAAAGCATTCCACAAGCGAACAGCCTTGACGGAAAAAGAATCTTCATAGAAAGATGTTCTGTGTGATGGAGTGATGAGGTTAAGTGCTACTGCCGCTCTCAAAGGACGGGGGCGTGAAATTTCAAAAAAGGTTTGTAATGCGTGAGAAAGATTCTAATTTTAGTAATTTATCTGATTATTTATACCAATTCATATTGCGTAAATATCATGAGCACTAGTTTCCACAAGAAGCGCTCGTTCACGAGTATGACACTCGTCAGGCTTCGCTCTCCTCGACTATATTTTAAGGAAATGGTTATATTCGATAAGTCGTCAATCAATCGTCAGGTCTATAAGTGTCGCCGCCGCAAGAAGAATCCTTACAGCGAGCATAACTGCTCGAGGCACAGACGCAATTGGCGTGATCACTAAAAAACTAGTTGAAAGTAATCCATCAGTTACACTTACAGTATTCAATAATATACACATACTTTTTCTTTCGTTTCACGATAGAATCACGAAGATACAGAGCTTCGAAGTTGTCGAGTGACGTCACTTCATTGTACGATTTTTACGAAGACGTGACGTCACCCCCATCCCCGGAAGTTTGATGATCTATAATTCTATATAAATAAATAAATGTTGATGGACATTTTACGCATCACCACTATCATTACCATTATCATTACCATCTGACCTCAAACTAGGCAAAGCTTGCACTATGGCGGCCTGATAGCTGATATAATACTTATGCAGTTGTAAATACATACTTATTATACATATAAACGTACCACACATTTTTGTAGTGGTAGGACTCTTAGCAGAGTTCGCCTGGAGAAGTACCACACCTTTGCCAATTATTCTACCGTCAAGCAGTAATGTGCAAACATTACTGTGTTCCGGTTTGAAGGGCAATGTTTCCAGTGAAATTACAGGGGTTAGAGATATAACATCATAGATCTCTGGGTGACGAGCGCAGTGCAGTGCTAGGTAAATATTTGGACTTCTTGTTCCAATAGCTGCGTGTCACTGTGCTGTTATGTGGCAGGCATGTTCCTTACCATCAGGCAAATGTCCTGCTCGTCTCGTCACTCTTAATTAAAAAATATATATTATATATAAACACCCAGACACAATACAAATATTTGAATTTATCACACAAATATTTGCACTGGGTGGGAATCAAACCTGCAACCCTTCGATTCGCAGGCAGAGTTACTATCTACTATCAGTGAAATTACAGGGCTGAGGGATATAACAACTTAGATCTCTAGGTGACGAGCGCAGTGCAGTGCTAGGTAATGATTTGGAATCTTCATGTTCCAATAGCTGCGTGTCACTGTGTTGTTATGTGGCGGGCATGTTGCTTACCATCAGGCACATGACCTGCTCGTCTCGTCACTCTTTAATTAAAAAAAAAAAAAAAAAGCCCACTATCTGTGTCGATATTTGATAAAACATAATTATAACACCAGTCCCACATTTTCCATAATCTAGCTGATTGACTAAGTAATTAGAATGGTATATTTTTGACCCAGTCAAGATTTTCTTTGTAATATCTACAGAATATTACAATTAGATTATTTCAGATTACTCCGATCTCGTTCGCGCTTCCACCACTGCCTCATTCCCGTCCTTAATTGCCATTTATAAGTTATTACCTCTATAATAGCATGTCAGGTTTTGTAATATGGCTACTTTTAATTCAAAGTTTATTTTATAGGTTTGATTAGTTTCTATCATGTAATCGTACATAGTGGCTTAGTGACTAGAATGTTCCATTTCACAATCGTCGGGTCGTAGGTTCAAATCCAGAATAATAAGGATGTGTTTGTAAAATAGTTATAATATTGCACGCCCGTTAAGGGTGGACCGTTGTACATTGGTTATATTTAAGAACTATGTGTACACAGTAGAGTAATAAATAGATTCTTATTCTTATAGAGTTATACCCCGTTTACATTATTCCAGTCCAGCGACCGAATCCAGCGCTGGATTGCTTACTGGAATAATGGAAACCGGCACTGGAATGCATCAATCCAGTGCCAATGCATTCCATTGCCGGTTTACATTATTCCAGTAAGCAATCCAGCGCTGGATTCGGTCGCTGGACTGGAATAATGTAAACGGGGTATTATACTGTTAGAAACATGTGGCATCCGGCAACTCGCATTTGACACTTGACCAGTGGGAAAATAAAGTGGACTGCTAATTATACTTTGTTTATGTAATCGTTCAAGTCAAGTAACAAATTGCTCTTCCTCCTAATGCTCGAAGTTCAACGTCCTCGCATGGTTTCCTTAGAGCTTCATTAAATGTTCTAATAAATCGGTGTTGAGTAACGTTACGACATACTTTTACTTCTGCTTAGTCTTGTGCACGCGCTTTGACAGAGGCTCTCAAAGTTTGAGAGTTCATCAATGAGAGATACCCTACTAATATGTATTTTATTTAGAGTTAAATCTAAGGCTAATGATACTACTAGATTCATTGTCACCACACTGAATCTAGTCTGATCAAATAGTTAAATACCATAATAAAAATACATTAAAATTATAATACTTTTAATATATTTTTATTTTAAAGTTTATATTTTTACTCAAGTTAAATTTCTTATTCGAAATGAATAATGTAAACTTTTTTTGTATAATTAATTACATTTAACTTTAATTTAAAATGCATGCACTTTTGATAATTGGAAATAGGCTTTATTATGATCTATTCATTTTTATCTAATAATTAAATTTAACAATATTGATGAACATTACACGTAACACTATCTAGCCCCAGACTAATCAAAGCTTGGGCTACGATAGCCAGATGCTTGTTATAATACTTATATCAGTGTAAATACACACTTATAATATATAGAAATACCGAAATTTTTTGAAACGTAACCACTCAAAAGCGTATTGCTCAAAAGTTTGAGAGTCTGTGTATGAACGCATGATTTGATTGCCCTTAAAACTATTACGCAATGACACATTGCGGTTAAGCGGCGGTTAAGTTAAACTATTTCCGTGAAAGTAATACTTATAAGATATAAGTGTGATTTAAGCAAACATTTGCTAGGTGCGCCGATCTTCATTTCAGATAACTTAAAGCTATCTTGACTTATTTGACCGGTCTTGTGACTCAGTTGGTGGTGAGTCTACCTGAAGTATGAAGGTCGTGGGTTCGATACCTAATTACGATGAATGTTTCTGTGATGATTTCAGCAGCTCTACTACGAAAACAAACTCGGAATGATCGGATCCGACCGACAGCTGCATCGGATTGTAGCCTACCACGAAAAACATTCGGATCGATACATTTCGGTCGGAAGTTATAGACTTAGGTCGGATGAGGGTCGGATTGAGCGAAACAGCCAATCCGATCAACCGTCGTGGTAGGAAACGTCCATAAGTTCGGCCGATATATCGTTTATCGGACTTCGTAGTAGACCTGCAGGTATTTGTCCTGTCTGAGTGTGTTATCTTATATATAAAATTCTCGTGTCACAGTGTTTGTTTCCTTACTCCTCCGAAACGGCTTTACTGATTTTAACCAAAATTTATATGCATATTCAGTAGGTCTGAGAATCGGCTACTAGCTATTTTTCATACCTTTATTTATATGGCAAAACAACGTTTGCGGGGTCAGCTAGTCTTATATATAAAATTCTCGTGTCACAGTGTTTGTTTCCTTACTCCTCCGAAACGGCTTTACTGATTTTAACCAAATTTTATATGCATATTCTGTAGGTATGAGAATCGGCTACTAGCTATTTTTCATACCCCTAAGTATTAGGAGTTGTTCACCCCTAACATTTTTTATTTAATTTTTGGTAATTTTTTTTTGTTTTTATTTTTTTATAATGTGGCGTTAAAAAATACATACAACCCTAAATTTTTACCCATTTATCACCAACCCCTGTTTTTTTATAGCCATTTTAGTAATTTTATCATTTGACAGTGAACTCCTAAACGACGGGACAGATTTGAATTTTTTTTTTGTGTGTGTATTCGAAGATGGTTTAAAATCACAAATAAGCCCGGCAGATGGCGCTGCAGACAGTGTCTAGGTTATGTCCGAGCGAAGCCGGAACGGGCCGCTAGTGTATATGTAAAAAATATAACGAGGAACATCTACACGGATTGGGCTGAAAGAACAATGGCAAAATAAAAGTTGGCATCATGGTAGCGTCTAGAAATTACGTTTACACGAAATGAATTTATTGTTTTTTCTAAGATTTTTCAAATAAATATACATATATGTAGTAATAGAAGCCATAAAAAAATATTACAATTTATTGGGTTTTCATATGATTAAAATAACTTTAAATATGACCATTTACTATAATCGTGCTATTTTGGAAGTAATTGTAAACAATAATGACGGCAAAAATATATTTTGGTTTCGAGTTGGTTATCATTAGTATATAAAATATCAGTAGTTATAAAAAATAAAAGATAGTAGTGGATGTAAGTTTCATTAAAACTTCTTTCCGCAATATTAATAATATCAATGTTAAAACCATTTGTATAATTCTATTTCAATGTTATGGCAACATCAGAAATTCTCCTATGTCACTGCGGCTGAAAAACTAGTATGCATAAAGACACTCAAATTAAAAAAAAAGTCTCTCTGGCATGCACTAATACAGAATATCTCTGTCATATCTCTCTATTTAGTCCGTGACTTATCGAATTTAATTAAGTTTCGAACTTAAATATCTTTTTCCTAGGCCCTTTGAAGACAAAAATCTTGCCATATCTTACTCAGGGACTGACATTTTACATTCAACATTTTAACATATTTTTGATGTGTAGACGCTATCATTTCGTCTCAACTATTTTAAAGTATGACAGTCTGCCATTGTTCTTTGGAACACTGATTATAGTCTGAAATAACACACATGCTACTTTTATCACGAAGAAATAAAGAAACGAAAACTGCACGGATAAAACCACTGGCCCTGTTAGTGTAGAAGAAATACCCAAAGAGTTTACATATACGACGTATAGAGTTAGAACAAACGCTTTACACCGAAAGCACGGGGGATCAATCTACCGCGTAACGAAAACTGTCTTAGCTTTGATATTTGCTGTCTCTTTTCTTCTCGCTTGAAATGAAAGAGACTGCAATAGCATAGCCAAAGCCGATTTAGTTGGAAGTAAACGGGCGGGTCTGATCGCTGTTGTTTTGCTCGTGTGGAAGTGCCATACTTTTGTCGCGGCACATCACTATGTCGCCATAGCTTGCCCTTTTTTCTATCGGAATGCTCGCAGCTCGAAAAAGCGACATCGTTTCATGGTTGATGTTCCAAAAACACGAACGAAGAGATTTGACTCTACTTTTGTGATAAGAACGTCAAGACTGTGGAATACGTTGCCTGAGTGGGTATTTCCCGTTTGTTATAATCTTTGTGCCTTCAAATCGAGAGTGAATCGGTTTTTTCTAGGTCCATCGTAGACCGCATCGTCGCTTAACATCAGGTGAGATGGCGGTCAAGTGTTAACCTATAAAAGTTAAAAAAAAAAACTAACTCACATCTCATCTGCTTACGATTGGTACAAAGGAACCGTGCGGAAAACCCTGATCTATTTACTTATTCTTTATCCATATGTGCTATTCCAGACTTCAAATTTCAAACCTGCGTCGTAAATTTCAACCCGGTCCATTTAGCCGTTGCAATATGACTGAGCAACAAACATCCGAACTTTCGCATTTATAGTTTATTAGTTATTAATATAATAAGTTTTCACAAATGTTTTAGTTAGTTAGTTATAAATATAATAAGTTTTCACAAATGGTAAAATAATTGGTGATAGGACTTATTAACATTCTATTTTTCGGTTATGTACCGAAATATGCTATGACAATACTTTTAACAACTAAAATTGTATTATTTATTGACAGTAAAATTTTGCATAATAATACTAGAATTTTTTAATACTTTTCTACGTGAAAACAGAAGTTCGTAATAAATAAATAAAAAGGAACGGTGACTAAAATGACTAATTAATTAGTCCTCCAAAGAGTTTACTTACTTTTACTACATCCCATCAGTTGGATAATTAAAAATATTGTACACGTATTTTTTTTTCTTTTGTTTCACAGACAAAAAATGTCAAAGGTATTTTTGAGTGACGTCACGTCTATATAAACAAACTTTTCATGTAGAAGTAACGTCACAACACCGGAAGCTTAATGATCTATATCGATTAATTATTTTTAAGATAATGTGATGAATCAAAAAATACATGTCCCATATGTTTCCATTATCTACCTGACGGACTAATAAATTAGAATGGTTAAAATATTTTTGCCCCAGCCATCTTCCCAATTGCAGACATCACATAATTTCATGTATTATGCATAGATACTATTCTTGGAGCGGCAAATAATTAATAGAGTTACTTAATATACGATGCAAAATTTTAATTACACTATTAATATCACAGACTGCAACTAATTTGACGCCAAAACAAGGTCTTTGACCGCGTTAACACATACATAATCACTGCAATTTGCTACAAAATATTGCGCAATATCTCTGTCCCCACAGACAGACACACTCGTGGACATAATGCACCGTTTATGTGTTACATCAACAGATTATATATACTTAAGTACATTGTTGTAGAATGTGATTCTCCTTGTATGGAAATTGTCGTCGATTTAAGATTTGTAACACGATGTCGAAAGTTAGTATTGTTACGGTTTTCGGCGGAGATTCTGAGCAAAAACAATCGGTGTACAGAATTGAACTTATGTACCCCATTTAGGCACCCTACTCTACTTCGCTACGCTCGGCGGTCACGATAGAGCTATTTTTATAAATATTCTAAGTATACAGGGTTATTGGTAATCAGCCTGCATCCTTTTAAGGGGATGTTAGGTACATTAAATACGTCAACTTTTGTTCTACAGTTTAAAAAAAATATGTTTTTTTTTCATTTACAAAATAAATAAAAAGTGCACTTGCACGGTCTAAAAGTATCGAACTCTTCGTAACAATTCGTTACGAGAGCGCGTACGCTCTTTAACGTGCAAAAAATAATGTACCGAAGTGAATAAACACTAAAAAGTCGCTAAACAGTACAAAAAAGGGCAACAAATACAATTTTTTTTGGGTTATCTATTAAGTTTTAACGAAAGATGTAGAACAAAAGTTGTTTGTTTAAATATACAGAACATGCCCTTAAACGGATGCAGGCTGATTACCAGTAACCCTGTATAGGCTTGCACTTGACCACAGTCTCGCTTGATGTTAATCGAAGATGTGGTCTACGATGGAGTGTGTTACCTCTCTATTTGATGACTTCGTTAGATTTGTTAGACGTATCTTAAATGTAAATGATGACGTAAAAATGTAAATTTTAAAACAAAAACACGGGTAACTCACGTATAATATAGTCAGAACAGTCCGACTCGAGTTTCGATCGCGTCCGGCGATCTTCTTCAAGGCGAGTGCGCGCGCGTGTTCGCAGCTCGTTTAGCACTCGTCAGTGCTACTCGCCTTGAAGAAGATCGCCGGACGCGATCGAAACTCGAGTCGGACTGTTCTGACTATATTATACGTGAGTTACCCGTGTTTTTGTTTTAAAATGTGTAATAACCACGTTAGTTTTCATACTAAAATGTAAATATTGGAAAATTGGAATGCGTTGCCTGAGTCGGTACTCAGCCTACGCATTTCACAGCCTAGATGTTCTTATCACAAAAGTAGAGCCTCTTCGTTCGAGTCTTTGGACCTTCAGCCATGAAACGATATCGCTTTTTCGATCTACGAGCAGTTCGATAAAAAAGGCGGCGTATAAAAGACCATGCATATCATATTGCACCCTCCGAAGTTTTTTTTTTTAAATAACGAATGGCGAGACTAACTGGACATGTGCCTGATGGTAAGAAACATGCCTGCCACATAACAGCACAGTAACACGCAGCTATTTGAACATGAAGAGTTTAAAACATTACCTAGCACTGTACCATGCTCGTCACCCAGAGATCTAAGATGTTATATCTCTAAGCCCTGTAATTTCTCTGGAAACATTGCCCTTCAAACCGGAACACAATAATGTTTGCCCATTACTGCTTGGCGGTAGAATATCTGCCAAAGGTGTGGTACTTCCCCAGGTGGACTCTGGCAAGAGTCCTACCATTACTAAGTATATCTAATAAAACTCCGATAAGCTAGCAATTTTGCGGCGATGTTCATGACTTTGAAATCTTTTTCTAACAATGTTTCTTTTTGGCACCTCTCAATTGATTCATGATCCAAGTCGAACAACCACAAAGATGCGAACATTCGTCCATACAAGAACGAATCTGAGCTTGGTACAACATGAACAACTGTTCAGACATGAAGTGTACCTTCGCACCTTTGAGAGGACAACTATTTAGGTTATAAACGCTGGTTTATTTGAAAAAACTGTCGTAGTAGCGGCACTTGTATAAAGCGAATGACACGATTGTCATTCGTCATCCCGCACTTGGCTAACACAGTGAATTATGTCCTTGACTCTCCTTGTGAGATAAGGTCCCGAGTCCCAGCAGTGGTAATATGAGGAGGACTAAAATATAGTATAGAGTGCCGAGACGAGCAGGACATGTGCCTGGTGGTAATCAACATGCCTGCCACATAACAGCACAGTGACAAGCAGCTATTGGATCATTAAGAGTCCAAATCATTACCTAGCACTGCACTGTGCTAATCACCCAGAGATTTAAGATATTATATCTCTAAGCTCTGTAATTTTAGTGGAAACATTGCCCTTCAAACCGGAACTGAGTAATGTTTGCATATTACTGCTTGGCGGTAGAATAACTGGCAAAGGTGTGGTACTTCCCCAGGCGGACTATGCTAAGAGTCCTACCACTACCATGTTTATGATGCATGTTATACGTAGGTCAGTTCTAGAGCAGCTATTGTACTGTTTCCTTGTTTGAGAGAAAGCCGTCGGCGCGGGCGCACGGTCGGCGCTGGTTTCCGGTAGCGGTCGACAATAGTCGTGGCCGATGAAGTGTTGTGTTATGATTTATTTTGAAGTACATAACTATAATTTAATTTAATTAGTAGTAGATATTAAGGAAAAAAGTCACCTCGCATCGCCTAACTTTGTATGGATGTGTATTTCCTTTAAGCCAGTTGCCTGAATGAGCAATAAGGCATCATTTGAAGCGTTAGTTCATAAATATTTTACTATTTAATATCTCTGTTTTTTGTATCACAACAGAGAATAGGGTACAATCCTCAAAAAAAACTAAGTACCTAGCCCGTTAGTTAGATTGCCAAAAAATATTGTACATGTATTTTTTCTTTTGTTTCACAAACAAAAAATGACGAAGATACAGCGCTTCGAAGTTTCGTGTGACGTCACTTGTGAGGACAATTTTTACTCACGAGTGACGTCGCGACCCCCCACTCTCGAAGTTTGATGGTCTATATCTTTGACGATTTTTAATATTATGAAAAAACAAAAAATACGTGTCCAATATTTTTCCATGATCTAGCTGACGGACTAATTAGGATGGTGTATTTTTGACCCAGTCCGGTACCCTATTATCTATTTATCTCATTATCATTTTCCTTTTTCGGCAAACGTAGTGTAAAACAATTGAGACTAGTACTATAATTTAGAACTCTTATCGCGGGCAAATTAACTTTTGTGATTATCGGTTGATTTGGTGAATAATTTATTATTATCATGTAAGTAAGTTGGAATTTATGTGTAATCTGGGCTAACTTGAGAGATGGAATAATTTTTATTTCAATGAATACGTAGCGTAGTATTTATATGACAACTAGCTGACCCCGCAAACGTTGTTTTGCCTTAGTGAACAACCCTTGTCACTTAGGAGTATGAAAAATAGCTAGTAGCCGATTCTCATACCTACAGAATATGCATATAAAATTTGGTTTAAATCAGTAAAGCCGTTTCGGAGGAGTAAGGAAACAAACACTGTGACACGAGAATTTTATATATAAGATATTCCAGCGAAGCCGGAACATGCCGCTGCGCTGGTATAATGATAAGATGAAAATAGTATAGTTCACTCACCGTACTGGAGTGTTGTGCGAGCACCGCGGTAGACACACCGACGGCTATCCACAGGCGGACCCACTGCAAATAGTAATAGCCTTTTAAATAAATTAAAATTGGCAGTCTTAGGAACTGCCGATAGAAGTGAAAACTTACAACTGAGAATTTGATAGCTTACTTTGGAAACTACCCGGGTGTTTCTCCAAAAAGTGGCTGTGACATACGGACGGACAGACAGACAGACAGACATGACGAATCTATAAGGGTTCCGTTTTTACGTTTTACGGAACCCTAAAAACAAAGTGTAGGCACCTACACTTTGTTTTTAGGGTTCTAGGTTTTTTATTATATTTTAGGTTATCTAGAAATATTTACCATATTGTCGTCCGCTAAATACTCTAATGTTCTCGTCTGCAGTTTCTTCTGTATTGTGATTTTTTCCCTGCAACAAAAACATAAATAAATATTACTGTCGGTCTTAACTGTCAGTGTCAACGCATTGGAACCGTATATCATGACTGGTAGAACGCACTAAGACAAACTTTCGTCTTTAAACTTCAGCAAAAAGACGAAATTCAATATCACTCTGTATAATTTTGCATGCAATTCTAAATAGAAAAGGGATAGCTTTCGTTGCGCAATCCGAAACTCGCTTGGGTACCTAAATGCGAGCTTTCCCTTTCCTAAAGGCGAGACTAGCTTAATGGAAAACCAATGACAAGAGGCACGGAGGTGAACTAGTTTCTTCCTTGGTGGTAAGCGCTCGTCAATATCAACCTTCAAAGTCTTGAACATCGCCGCTAAATTGCTAGCGAATCGGTTTTTTCTCGGATACACTTCGGAGAGAGTGCGACTGATCTGCATGAAATAATACCACCTGCCCCTTTTCTTTCTACCGGACTGTTCGTAGTTTAACAAAGCGACATCGTTTCATGGTTAACGTTAAAAAACTCGAGCGAAGAAGTTTCTACTTTCGTGATTAGAACGTCGAGACTGGAATGCGTTACCTGAGTGGGTTTTGTCGTTGGTTACAAACTTGGTGGCTTCAAAGTGACTATGGACTAACCTAGAAGAAATAGAGACTATTTATTTTAGTTTTTCTATGTAAAATCAAGATACTCAAAATAGACAAAACCCTGTGACTCTTCGAGTATTTAACTGATGTATTTATTACTAGCAGTGTCCCGTGGTGTTACCCGCGAAGTCCCGTTCCCGTTGTTCCCGTTGTTTTCCGGGATAAAAAGTAGCCTATGTGTTCTTCCAGACTATAATCTATCTGTGTCCCAAATTTCAGCCCGATCCGTTCATACGTTAGGACGTGATTGAGCAACAAACATCCAAACATCCAAATATCTAAACATCCATACATTGAAATTTATGATATTAGTAGGATTATTATCTTTTTTTGTATACTCGCTATGATATTAAGTATGACGATGCTATTGCTGACAACTTAGTTATTTAAAATTTACTTTGTGTATTATTTTTTATGTTTAATGCTGTAATAACGATTGATGATGCTTGTGACGACGCTATTGCTGGCTAATTACCTAACTTTAACGTTACTTACTTGATTATCGACACTCTCGAACCTTGTGATAAAGCTGTATAGTTGCCATGTACCTATAAGTTTAGTATATAAATGTCTTCATGTGTTCATATTTGTAATACACATTAATTTTTGTTTTAATGTTTGTTTTAATTTTTATTATTATTATTATAAAGTGACTACAGGTTAAATTTAAAGAATTGTATAAAATGACGTTTCTAAGTGCACTGTTATGTGTTGACAGAATAAAATGAATTTTGATTTGATTTGAGTTACTCTAGACTTGAAGACACCTACAATTACTCCCCAAATTGCCCGATCCCCGTAGCTACATAATAGCTTTAATTCATCAACATGAGAAAAGAATTCGTTATGTCATTCAATACTCTAAAACGACTCTCCCCATTGTCTGAAAACGCACGAACGTGTTAAGTTTAAGTGTCTAATGTATTCATTTTTGTTTCCGTTCCATTGATAAAACAATAACAATAGAAGTACAATTTAGTAGTTAATTTTGAAGAACAATTATATTTATACTAGCTGTGCCGTACTGGTTCACCCGCAAAGTTACTTGCGATTTAGTCAAAGTAAGGGGTAAGTAAGTTTTTAATCATTTGATAGAGACAAAAGGAGCAGAACGTATGATTGAAGCAAGGCGATTCTCATAACAAGACGCAGTGAACGCACGCGCGCATATGAAGCTCCAAATACTGCCCATCCTGCACTACGCTCGTCAACCTGAGATATATTATATTTCATATTTATCTTTATTTGCGCAAATGGGTACAAAGGGATCTTAAAATATGTTTACAAAACTCCATAATCAACCTTTCGGTATGCAAATTCTAAACAAAATTATTCAGAATTTAGAGGGCATCCATCAAAACCAAAATACCCACATAATTTTAAGCATTGTGTCAATACCAATCAATACAAACATGCAAATAAAGGTGCATTCATGGGTGAATTCATTACTCCCAAAATGTATAAAATGTCAAGTGTATGTAAAAAAAAAAACAACAGTAGCATAATGTGAAATGAATAAGAATAAAATCTACAATATAATAATTATTATAAAAATAAAAATATAATAAAATAAAAGTCATACAATCAACCATTTACAAATTAACAATTTTACAAATTCTGAGTCAAATCATAATGTCAAATTGAAACATATTTATATTTATTTAAATATAAATATGTCCCGATATTAAAAATATAAAGTAAATGTCAATAAAATTGAAAAAATAATATCATAATAGATATAAGACGAACGAACGCCTTTCCGAGCGCTTGGCCGACGCGACGCGTAACCAAAATGCTGGCGTTTATTTGGCCCAACGCATAAGCATTGCCATTCAGCGTGGTAATGCCGCCAGCATGCTGGGTACGCTTCCGATTGGTAGTGTTTTTTTTTTTTTTTTTTTTTAACTTTTATAGGCTTACACTTGACCGCCATCTCGCCTGATGTTAAACGACGATGCGGTCTACGATGGAGCGTGTTTACCTAGAAGAAACCGATTCACTCTCGACTTGAAGACACAAAGATTGTAACCAACAGGGAAAACCCACTCAGGCAACGCATTCCACAGCCTAGACGTTCTTATCACAAAAGTAGAGTCAAATCTCTTCGTTCGCGTCTTTGGAACATCAACCATGAAACGATGTCGCTTTCTCGAGCTACGAGCATTCCGATAGAAAAAAGGGCAAGGTGGTATTAGATCATGTAAATCAGTCGCACACTCTCCGAAGTGTATCCGATAAAAAACCGAAAGACTAGCAACTTTTCGGCGATGTTCAAGACTTTGTAGTCTTTTTCGCACAAGAGTGTCGTTGCCTATGAGCCTTTTGGCACGTCTCTCGATCGATTCCAAGGCCTCCAGCTGATACTTAGCCGAACCATCCCAAAGATGCGAACAGTACTCCATACAAGAACGAATTTGAGCTTGATATAACGTGAGCAACTGCTCAGACTTGAAGTACTTTCGCACCTTGGAGAGGACACCTAGCTTTTTGGCAGCTAATTTAGCCTTGGACTCGATATAAGAACCAAAGTTGAGCGTAGATGTTAATGTAACGCCCAAAAGCTCAAGACGGTCAGAAATCGGCACGGATACACCTCTAAAAGTTGGAGTCAGTTGGAATGGACTCCTTTTAGCGGAGAACAGACACGCCTGCGTCTTACTCTCGTTGAACTTGACCAGATTGGCATCGCCCCATGTAGACACCGCCTCAAGGGTCAAGCTCAAACGCTCGATCAGACTCTCTCTTAGTACCTGAGTTTGCTGCCCACTGGCTCTCACACTAGATATGTAACTCTCTACAACGGTGCTATCATCTGCGTACCCAAAGATACCGGGCTTCAACAGATCGTTGATATGTAGCAGGAAAAGCGTCGCAGAGAGTACCGACCCTTGAGGGACTCCGGCATTGATAGCCATTTGATCCGACGAGCAGCCATCAATGACGACTCGTATGGATCGATCCCTCAAAAAGTCCGATATCCACGCAATAAACCCAGGACGCAAACCATAACCAGAAAGCTTGCTTATAAGGCCATCATGCCAAACCCTGTCAAAAGCCTTCGAAATATCCAGGGAGACTGCAAGTGCTTCCCCGTGCTTCTCGATAGCTTCACTCCAGATGTGAGTGACGTACGCTAGAATATCCCCGGTGGACCGGTTTCGGCGAAACCCGTATTGCCGGTCACTGAGGAGGTCGTTTGATTCTAGGTACGTCAGAAGCCTGTGGTTTAAGACACGTTCCATAGTCTTGCAGAGTATGGACGTGACTGAGATGGGCCTGTAGTTGGCAGGGTCAGCACGACTACCCTTTTTGGGCACTGGTTGCACATTGGCAAGCTTCCAAGACTTTGGTACCAATCCAGTTTCGAGAGAGAGTCTAAATAGACGTGTCAGTATCGGGGACAACTCAGGCGCACATGCCTTCAACACTAGAGCAGGAATACCATCTGGGCCACTGGCTTTATTCACGTCCAGACTGCGTAGCACTTTGCGAACCTCAATTTGACGAATGTGTACCTCTGACATGAGAGTCGGACAGCCAGGTGGAGTAGGAGGTGTCGCGCTACCAGCATCTAGACGCGAAGATTCCGCAAACTGAGATGCAAACAAGTTTGCTTTCTCCATTGCGGTGTGAGCCAGTGTCCCATCAGGTTTCAGCATTGGAGGTAGTGAGGGGCGGCAGAAGTTCGATTCGACCGATTTAGCTAGGGACCAAAACGCTTTGCTACCTGCAGGGTACGAAGCTAGTTTGTTCCCTATTCGACTAATGTGGTCAAAACGAGCCCTCTGAAGAACCTTTTTGCTTGCCTTAGCAGCCTTGTTGAACGCTTTCTTCTTCTGGTGTATGTCCCTTGCCTTACGCTGTCGAGCATCAACCCAGGCTAGGTAGGCCTCATGTTTAAATGCTTCAGCACTTTTACATTGAGGACCAAACCAAGGGCGAGCTTTGCTGGATAATGGAACGTCGGAGTATGGAATGAAATATTCCATAGCCGTTCGTATTACATTAGTCACAGCATCCGCGCAGACTGAAGGATCACCAGAAGTGAAGCACAATGACTGCCATGGGTAAGATGCAAAGAAAGAGCGCATCTCGTCCCAATCTGCTGACTTGTATCGCCACATCCGCCGGTTGCCTCTGGGGCTGGGATCAGGCGGATGGTAGACGGATACTGACTTCACCAGACAGTGGTCGGAGCTGCCTAACGGCGAAGATACCGCCACGGAATAACGGTCTGGATCGGTTGTCAACAGAAGGTCTAAGCAATAAGGTGTATGCGACTCAACGTCGGGTACTCTTGTGGCCTCTTGGACCAGCTGGGTTAGGTCTAACGATAAAGCTAGCTTTCTCGTTTCCTGCCCAGCGTGGTCAGTGTCCCGGTATGGGAACTATAGTGTGGGCTTGTACATCTTGATTATCTGTAGACCTTCATTGGTCTATGGATAATTCAGGTGTGCTTAGTGTAAGTAGTTAGTTAGGTATGTAGCGTAGTGTAGTTCTCATTGTATTTTAGTTTTGTTAATAAAGAAGAACTTAATCGTATCTCTGTAATTTGTAGTTGTGTGTTTATTTGTGATGTAGTCAAGTCTGCTATTGTTTCGCTATTTCATAGGTGGTCCCATCGTAACAGTTGTACATCATTATTATGAGTATTTGCAACAAATTTATATTTCATAAGTTCTGTAAAACCAATTAATCAAAGTGTTTGCGAGGTTTTAGAGTAAACAAAAATATCAGCGATGAATGCAAATCTTAGATTTTTGTTCATGTTTCAAAAACAAGCTAAACCGATTACAATTAAATTAATACCCTTCTGAAGTATTTTTCCACTAAACAAAAAACGTTTTATCAAAATCAATTCACAATTGACACTTCACTATCACTATCGTGTAACATACCTACATTAAAAAAACATACAGTCGGATTGAGAAACTTTTTTTTGACGTGACAACGTCTTATAAATTGGTTTGCCGGGTGACACTTCAAGAAACTGCGTTACGCTCCGCTCACGTTATGCGCTCACAATGAGAGCGAGTGAGAGGGACGCGTGCCTTTCACTTTTTATGTCTGTCTCTCTCGCTCTTAGGCGGGCTAACCATGCCCGAGTCGCCGATTCGCTTAGGCGCCTGCATACAAGTTTACACGTTGCCAGTTAATTGTAAAACGATTGTGTAGTGATAATGTGACAGACTACGAATGAATATTCACATTAAAATTATTTTACCACTCAAAGTCGTTGTCACGTAAAACTTTCGCCCGTATACCGACTTTACAGGCAACCAATTTTTTTTAAATCAGTTAATAAATAAACAATACCTATCGCTTATCGAATACATATACCTCAGAGTCATTGTGATAGATCACCGAGTCACCGACACGCACGAAAGACAAAGCTGCTCATAATTGTCAGTCTGAGTACATTCATTTTGTATCGGCATTGTCATCGGCATTACGTGAACAAGTAATGCTGGACATTCCTGATCAGACAAGATAACAGACTAGTGCCTTAATTACACTAGTATGCATCTTACGGTTTTTCCCGCGTTGCTTCGGATTCCGTTAATTTGTTCGGGATAAACAATAGCCCTTGTTGTAATTTATGCACCAAAGGGGTTTGGGTAAAGTTGGCGTCGTTTTTTTTTTTAGCGGCCAGAGATCTGTTATCACTTTCTTGTAACAATAAAATACCCTGATGCTATCTGTGCAATCGGATTTGCTCTAAGTCATATCGGAGCTGAGTTATAGCCTGTCAAAGTTATTTATTTTTTGGATTTTTTGTATGGGCAAGTGGCGTCGTTTTTTCATTTTAGCGGCCAGAGATCTGTTATCACTTTCTTGTAACAATAAAATACCCTGATGCTATCTGTGCAATCGGATTTGCTCTAAGTCATATCGGAGCTGAGTTATAGCCTGTCGAAGTTATTTATTTTTTGGATTTTTTGTATGGGCAAGTGGCGTCGTTTTTTCATTTTAGCGGCCAGAGATCTGTTATCACTTTCTTGTAACAATAAAATACCCTGATGCTATCTGTGCAATCAGATTTGCTGTAAGTAATATCGGAGCTGAGTTATGGCCCCTCAAAGTTTTTTTTTTTGGTTTTCTTTGTATGTACTAGTGGCGCCATTTCCTATAGCGGCCAAACATCCGTTAGCACTTTTGTGAAACATTATTTTTACCCTAAGGTAACTGTGTAATCAGATTTGTTGCAAACTATATCGGAGCTGAGTTATGGCCACTTAAAGTTTTTTTTTTTGGTTTTCTTTGTATGGACTAGTGGCGCCATTTCCTACAGCGGCCAAACATCCATTACCACTTTTATGAAACATAATTTTTACCTTAAGGTACCTGTGTAATCAGATTTGTTGCAAACTATATCGGAGCTGAGTTATGGCCACTCAAAGTTTTTGTTTTGGTTTTCTTTGTATGTACTAGTGGCGCCATTTCCTACAGCGGCCAAACATTCGTTAGCACTTTTATGAAACATTATTTTTACTTAAAGGTACCTGTGTAATCAGATTTGCTGCAAACTATATCGGAGCTGAGTTATGGCCCCTCAAAGTATTTTTTTTGGTTTTCTTTGTATGTACTAGTGGCGCCATTTCCTATAGCGGCCAAACATCCGTTAGCACTTTTATGTAACATTATTTTTACTTTAAGGTACCTGTGTAATCAGATTTGTTGCAAACTATATCGGAGCTGAGCTATGGCCACTCAAAGTTTTTTTTTGGTTTTCTTTGTATGTCCTAGTGGCGCCATTTCCTATAGCGGCCAAACATCCATTAGCACTTTTATGAAACATTATTTTTACTTAAAGGTACCTGTGTAATCAGATTTGTTGCAAACTATATCGGAGCTGAGTTATGGCCACTCAAAGTTTTTGTTTTGGTTTTCTTTGTATGTACTAGTGGCGCCATTTCCTACAGCGGCCAAACATTCGTTAGCACTTTTATGAAACATTATTTTTACCTTAGGGTACCTGTGTAATCAGATTTGCTCCAAACTATATCGGAGCTGAGTAAAGGCCCCTCAAAGTTTTTTTTTTGGTTTTCTTTGTATGTACTAGTGGCGCCATTTCCTATTGCGGCCATACATCCGCGAGCACTTTTGTGAAACATTATTTTTACCTTAGGGTACCTGTGTAATCAGATTTGCTGCAAATTGTATCGGAGCTGAGTTATGGCCCCTCAAAGTTTTTTTTTGGTTTTCTTTGTATGTACTAGTGGCGCCATTTCCTACAGCGGCCAAACATCCGTTAGCACTTTTATGAAACATTATTTTTACCTTAGGGTACCTGTGTAATCAGATTTGCTCCAAACTATATCGGAGCTGAGTAATGGCACCTCTAAGTTTTTTTTTGGTTTTCTTTGTATGTACTAGTGGCGCCATTTCCTATTGCGGCCAAACATCCGCGAGCACTTGTATGAAACATGATTTTTACCTTAGGGTACCTGTGTAATCAGATTTGCTCCAAACTATATCGGGAGCTGAGTAATGGCCCCTCAAAGTTTTTTTTTTGGTTTTCTTTGTATGTACTAGTGGCGCCATTTCCTATTGCGGCCAAACATCCGCGAGCACTTTTATGACACATTATTTTGGCTTTGGGGTACCTGTGTAATCAGATTTGCTCCAAACTATATCGGAGCTGAGTTATGGCCCCTCAAAGTTTTTTTTTTGGTTTTCTTTGTATGTACTAGTGGCGCCATTTCCTATTGCGGCCAAACATCCGCGAGCACTTTTATGAAACATTATTTTTACCTTAGGGTACCTGTGTAATCAGATTTGCTCCAAACTATATCGGAGCTGAGTAATGGCCCCTCAAAGTTTTTTTTTTGGTTTTCTTTTAGGGCCCATAACTCAACTCCGATATAGTTTAGAGCAAATCTGATTACACAGGTACCCTAAGGTAAAAATAATGTTTCATAAAAGTGCTCGCGGATGTTTGGCCGCTATAGGAAATGGCGCCACTAGTACATACAAAGAAAACCAAAAAAAAACTTTGAGGGGCCATAACTTAGCTCCGATATAGTTTGCAACAAATCTGATTACACAGGTACCTTAGGGTAAAAATAATGTTTCACAAAAGTGCTAATGGATGTTTGGCCGCTGTAGGAAATGGCGCCACTAGTACATACAAAGAAAACAAAAAAAAAACTTTGAGTGGCCATAACTCAGCTCCGATATAGTTTGCAACAAATCTGATTACACAGGTACCTTAAGGTAAAAATAATGTTACATAAAAGTGCTAACGGATGTTTGGCCGCTGTAGGAAATGGCGCCACTAGTCCATACAAAGAAAACCAGAAAAAAAACTTTAAGTGGCCATAACTCAGCTCCGATATAGTTTGCAACAAATCTGATTACACAGGTACCTTAAGGTAAAAATTATGTTTCATAAAAGTGCTAATGGATGTTTGGCCGCTGTAGGAAATGGCGCCACTAGTACATACAAAGAAAACCAAAAAAAATACTTTGAGGGGCCATAACTCAGCTCCGATATAGTTTGCAGCAAATCTGATTACACAGGTACCTTTAAGTAAAAATAATGTTTCATAAAAGTGCTAACGAATGTTTGGCCGCTGTAGGAAATGGCGCCACTAGTACATACAAAGAAAACAAAAAAAAAACTTTGAGTGGCCATAACTCAGCTCCGATATAGTTTGCAACAAATCTGATTACACAGGTACCTTAAGGTAAAAATAATGTTACATAAAAGTGCTAACGGATGTTTGGCCGCTATAGGAAATGGCGCCACTAGTACATACAAAGAAAACCAAAAAAAAAACTTTGAGGGGCCTTTACTCAGCTCCGATATAGTTTGGAGCAAATCTGATTACACAGGTACCCTAAGGTAAAAATAATGTTTCATAAAAGTGCTAACGAATGTTTGGCCGCTGTAGGAAATGGCGCCACTAGTACATACAAAGAAAACCAAAACAAAAACTTTGAGTGGCCATAACTCAGCTCCGATATAGTTTGCAACAAATCTGATTACACAGGTACCTTAGGGTAAAAATAATGTTTCATAAAAGTGCTAACGGATGTTTGGCCGCTGTAGGAAATGGCGCCACTAGTACATACAAAGAAAACCAAAAAAAAACTTTGAGTGGCCATAACTCAGCTCCGATATAGTTTGCAACAAATCTGATTACACAGGTACCTTAGGGTAAAAATAATGTTTCACAAAAGTGCTAACGGATGTTTGCCGCTATAGGAAATGGCGCCACTAGTACATACAAAGAAAACCAAAAAAAAAACTTTGAGGGGCCATAACTCAGCTCCGATATAGTTTGCAGCAAATCTGATTACACAGGTACCTTTAAGTAAAAATAATGTTTCATAAAAGTGCTAACGGATGTTTGGCCGCTGTAGGAAATGGCGCCACTAGTACATACAAAGAAAACCAAAATAAAAACTTTGAGTGGCCATAACTCAGCTCCGATATAGTTTGCAACAAATCTGATTACACAGGTACCTTAGGGTAAAAATAATGTTTCACAAAAGTGCTAACGGATGTTTGGCCGCTATAGGAAATGGCGCCACTAGTACATACAAAGAAAACCAAAAAAAAAAACTTTGAGGGGCCATAACTCAGCTCCGATATAGTTTGCAGCAAATCTGATTACACAGGTACCTTTAAGTAAAAATAATGTTTCATAAAAGTGCTAACGGATGTTTGGCCGCTGTAGGAAATGGCGCCACTAGTACATACAAAGAAAACCAAAAAAAAACTTTGAGTGGCCATAACTTAGCTCCGATATAGTTTGCAACAAATCTGATTACACAGGTACCTTAAGGTAAAAATTATGTTTCATAAAAGTGCTAATGGATGTTTGGCCGCTGTAGGAAATGGCGCCACTAGTCCATACAAAGAAAACCAAAAAAAAACTTTAAGTGGCCATAACTCAGCTCCGATATAGTTTGCAACAAATCTGATTACACAGGTACCTTAGGGTAAAAATAATGTTTCACAAAAGTGCTAACGGATGTTTGGCCGCTATAGGAAATGGCGCCACTAGTACATACAAAGAAAACAAAAAAAAAAACTTTGAGGGGCCATAACTCAGCTCCGATATAGTTTGCAGCAAATCTGATTACACAGGTACCTTTAAGTAAAAATAATGTTTCATAAAAGTGCTAACGGATGTTTGGCCGCTGTAGGAAATGGCGCCACTAGTACATACAAAGAAAACCAAAAAAAAACTTTGAGTGGCCATAACTTAGCTCCGATATAGTTTGCAACAAATCTGATTACACAGGTACCTTAAGGTAAAAATTATGTTTCATAAAAGTGCTAATGGATGTTTGGCCGCTGTAGGAAATGGCGCCACTAGTCCATACAAAGAAAACCAAAAAAAAAACTTTAAGTGGCCATAACTCAGCTCCGATATAGTTTGCAACAAATCTGATTACACAGGTACCTTAGGGTAAAAATAATGTTTCACAAAAGTGCTAACGGATGTTTGGCCGCTATAGGAAATGGCGCCACTAGTACATACAAAGAAAACAAAAAAAAAAACTTTGAGGGGCCATAACTCAGCTCCGATATTACTTACAGCAAATCTGATTGCACAGATAGCATCAGGGTATTTTATTGTTACAAGAAAGTGATAACTGATCGATGGCCGCTAAAATAAAAAAACGACGCCACTTGCCCATACAAAAAATCCAAAAAATAAATAACTTTGACAGGCTATAACTCAGCTCCGATATGACTTAGAGCAAATCCGATTGCACAGATAGCATCGGGGTATTTTATTGTTACAAGAAAATGATAACAGATCTCTGGCCGCTAAAAAAAAAAACGACGCCACGGGCCCATACAAAAGTACCCAAACCCCTTTCATACATATTTTATTCAATAATTATTATTCTTTGAAAAAGTAACAAACGAAGTAGTTCTTACAACCTGCTGTGCATCATCATCATCAATCATCAACAGCCCACTAAACGTTCCCACTGCTGGGACTCGGGGCCTTCTCTCGCAAGGAGAGAGTTTAAGCCATAATCCATCACGCTGGCCCAGTGCGGGTTGGCGGATGCCACATGACTTCGAAAGATTCTAGGTATATGTCGGTTTCCTCACGATGTTTTCCTTCACCGTTTTAAGTTAGCGGCATTACGCACATGACTTCGAAAAGACAGTGGTGCGTGTGGGGTTTGAACCCGGGGTCTCCGGATCGGCAGTCGCCGTTCTCCCGACTAGACCAGCCGTAACCTGATGTGCAGTTTGGCAGAATTGTAAGTATTGTGTAACGATATATAAGTATACATGTACATATAGGTACCGCGGTTTTCTTTCACTGTTGTGTGTTGATGACAAAATTATTTGCGGTGGATGTACAAGTTTGTCTCAAGTTTGAGCCAACAATATTTTGGATATTTGTCGCTCAATCACGTTGAAATGGCTAAACGACCGGATCGGGTTAAAATTTGAAACACAGAATATTATATTAACCTGTGTCTAGATGTTATTGCGGAATATTATGGGAACGGCAAAAACGTGGGTAAAAACAACGGAACACTGTTTATTGACGTGACAACGTCTAATACATTGTTGAAAGCTCGCTGCATGCACGAAAGAAGATGACTCATTGTCCCGTTACGCTCATTGTCCCGTTATGCTCATTGTCCCGTTACGCTCATTGTCCCGTTACGCTCATTGTCCCGTTACGCTCATTGTTCCGTTACGATCATTTTCCCGTTACAATGTTTTGTTATGACGTTGTCACGTTAAACTATCGTCCGTAAACTGACTTTACAGCCAACCACGTTTTTTATTTTGTTTTTGGGATTTTAGTGCTTAGATAGAAATCTAAGCAATCGGATAGTAGATAGAAATCTAAGCAATCGGATAGTAGATAGAAATCTAAGCAATCGGATAGAAATCCGTCCATGAATGTCCAGCTTTAGCAGTAATAGACCCCGCGGTCCACCGAGTGCAATGATTCTATTAGCGATGATGATAGCCCGCTGATGCGGCGGTTACGAGCGAGGGAATGCTGATGACGAGATTAGTGCAATTACGGAGTGTTGAAATTAAATTGAACAAACCATAATTGCATTTTATTAAGTAATTGAGACGTGGTTAGCTCAGTGGCGATAACGTCAGATTCTACTAGAGTAACATAGGTTCGAACCCCGTCACAGCTTTGGGTATTTTTGAACCCCGATGTAAAAATGAGGGGATGTTCTAAGTTTAACGTGTCTATCACACTTCTTGCGTGTGTCTGTGTATCTGTGTACTGTCTTCTGTCGCGTCGTAGCTCCCGAACGGATGAACCAATGTTGATTTTTAAAGTGAAACCTTTTTTGGCACACCGCAGACATATTTTCGTGGATTGTGTATTGAATACTAGCGTCGCGCTCGGGAATGATAAGATATTTTCTGGTGAATTCGGACCATGGCCATTGGCTATCTAGAAATGCTAGTACATTTCTAGATGGCCATGATCATGGCCACGCTCTCTGGTTCAACCGCGTAGTTTCCAAAGTGTGCTATCAAATTCTGAGTTACAAGTTTTCACTTCTATCTGCTGTTCCTATGACTGATATTTTTTTGTGTGAAAAATTAGTCGGTAGTGTTCTGAGCTGTTTGAAGAAGGTCGGTCCAAAGAGTGGCATTGGCCAAAGCATGACGAATTAATTTTTTTAGAACTCTCTTTCACTATGGATATGGGTTTAAAAATGTCGGAAAATACGCGGGTAAACCCGCGAGGCGTTACTAGTAAGCCTATATATCCGTTCCGGGCGATAAATCGGTGTAATCGACAGATTGGTACCAACACCGAACGGTGTTATCACACATCTCACGCGGGCACGCGATTCATCTATTATTATCATTAGTTTTATGCATTTCCTCACTGTAATTTACGTTTTTTTCATCAGAAACAAGCCGATTACCGTGAATTACTACCGTATTACAGATTCGACAGCATTTTTCACTACTTAAAGCTGTTCACTGACTTTGTGCCTTTGTGACTTTTAGCTCTGATAACACCTTGGCATCTGAGATTCCATCATGTATTGACAGGGCTGCCGCTTCATTTAGGCGTCTAAATCTAATTAGGCGTCGTGACCGTGTGTGGAGATCCCACGACCTTAAAATGAAAACAGAGATATGGTGCCTCTATCGTAGAGATATAAAAAAATTAGACACATTTCATCTTAGGTGTTGTCGCGCAACGCGGCGAAATTTACCTTCCCATTCTAATGTTAAATGTAATTTTTAAACTTTAATTTTGTTAAACGAGTTTGGGTTCCACTTCCTATTTGTTAAAATTTAATTGTCAAACATGTAAACTGAATAAAGATTTATCTTATCTTATCTTATAATTCTAATGATACATTTTCCGTGTCTAAAAATGTGCAATAATTGACGTTTTTAAAAAAAAAACCTAGCTAGATCGATTTATCGTCCCCGAAACCCCCTTTTTGTTGAAATTTCGTGAATATCGTTCCAGCCATTTCCGAGATTCAGATTATATATATATATATAAATGACGTTTTTAAAAAATAAAACCTAGCTATATATATGTGTGTGTGTAAATATATATATATATACCAGAATTGGTCGTTTAAAGGTATAAGATATAGTTCACGTGACACATCCGATGTTGCATTCGACACCGCAATGTTTTTACTCTCTTCTGCCCAGCGGATGTTTCATTCCTAACATATTTACTTACATAAATAATACAAACATTATTTAAGACAAAACAAATAGGGATTGTTAGTGGTAATCACGGTTCTTCATTTAACAATCACGATTTCATTACTTTTATACGAACAATTCTCAATTTTTTTAAAACTTTTATATGCATACACTTGACCACCATTTTGACTAATGTTAATACTAATGATATTAATACTCGTAAGTAATAGGTAATAGTTTATTGACATTTCGAAGACTCGAACGAAGATGTTTGATTCTACTTTCGTATGAAGGCCGATTTACATCAGACGAGCGAATGCTCATTCCACTGTATCAAATTAATTTGGTGTAAACAAACGTAGAGCAATCTTTCGTTGTTTTGTTTGCGTTCGCAAAGATTCTATGGAACATTTAATATGGAAAACGCTAAGAACGATATTTCGTTCACACTAAAGGCTGATTTACATCAGACGAGCGAATGCTCATTCTATACCCACTGTATCAAATTCATTTGGTGTAAACAAACGTAGAACATTATTTCGTTGTTTTGTTTGCGTTCGCAAAGATTCTATGGAACATTTAATATTGAAAACGCTAAGAACGATCTTTCGTTTACACTAAAAGATCGAGAAAGAATGCTCTTGTTCCAGCTCTAGCTCTATGTTCGTTCAGTTTAAATCGGCCTTAACATACAGCCAAGCAATGGCTTACTGCCCAAGTCAGTCCTTCCCAATGGATACCATCTGAGTCTTTTTAAATTCTGTGTGTAACTTTTTTTTCTAGTTAAGCGCGCTAGAGCGCGCAAAGCGACGATGAGGTCTGAGATAGACCTCATCGTCGGTAAAATAAGAATTTGCAATAGAGTTCTCGCAACCACTCCTATACGTTTATGCGTGTCATCAAAATCACTGCAGGAAAAAAAAAGCAGTTGTGAGTGAAAATCCTTTCACCCAGGATGTTAGCGAACGATATTTCATCTTACGTAAATACCTATACACGTATCATTGCATTCATGGATTGGTATTCAAAATGGATTTATTCCAAATGCATTCGTTCCGCTCAATAAAATGTATGTTTGTTTGTTTTTTTTACACGTAACTACGTTGACCTCGCAATCGTTTTGCTATATGGATTACTAGCTTACAAACTTAGCCCGTGGCTTACAAACAGCTCACAGCTAGCGCTCCGCCCCGACTTCATCCGTGGTATAGCCTATAGCACTCAGAGATCACGTACAATATTCGATGGTGAAAGAGTTTTTGAAATCGGTCCTGCAATATTTATACGATACTAACGTCACTCAATTGTTTTGCCTTCCCGAAACTTCTCAACTAACACTTGAACTCTATGATACGATGTTAAAGTTCAAATTGACTTTTAAGTATTACTACGAATCGTTTGTATAGATAGTAGAAAAGTGTAGTTTTTAGACTTTTTCAGCCATTTTTTTTATTTTTTTCTTAGCCTAATCCTCGTACTTCAAGGAATATTCTGAAACAAGGATTACCGAAGTCACAGGGGGGACGTGACCCCCCAAAATTGTATACTTTTACGTTAAATAAAAAATCTAAGAAATTTAAAAATATCTAATAGTGCATAGGCTATTTTTAAGACAGGGAAACAACTAGAACGACAACTACGCGGGTAAAATCGTGGGGCACTACTAGTTAAGTCATTTTTACTCCATACTGGTGACCCCCGCCAAAATTCGAGGCTGGGACCGCGCCTGTTTGGTCTTCGAGGTAGTCATGGCGGGCGTATCTTGAGTTCAACTGCGCTGATGACGCAGGTTTGCCTCATAGGAAGGCCCGGAGACGGCCGAGCTGAGGCGTGTTAGCGAAAGAAAGCGAGAAGAGAAAGAAGAGAGCTGTGCCTTGTTCCCGCTGTGAGCGTCAAAGGTAGAATCAGGTAGGTAGAAGAAAGGTAGAATTGTAGTGGTAGGACTCTTGGCAGAGTCCGCCTGGGGAAGTGACACAACTTAGCCAGTTATTCTACCGCCAAGCAGTAATGTGCAAACATTACTGTGTTCCGGTTTGAAGGGATTGCCCTTGTCCGTTTCCAAAGAAATTACAGGACTTGGAGATATAATATCTTAGATATCTGGGTGACGAGCGCAGTGCAATGCTAGGTAATGATTTGGACTCTTCATGTTCCAATAGCTGCGTGTCACTGTGCTGCTATGTGGCAGGCATGTTGCTTACCATCAGGCACATGTCCTGCTCGTCTCGTCACTCTATACTATAAAAAAAATCGCGGAGGTTTTAGTCGAGGCACCATGTTTGTCCGTGGTGTCGAGTCTGATATAACCCTACCGTCTCCCCCAAGCGGAAGGGTATGCGTAAATTCATTTCCTCCATGTAAAAAGCTATGCTTTTGTAAATAAAACACAACAAGTCGTTACACGGTTACACATTGAATGGGTAAACAATAAATTTCCACTTGTAGGTAGTAAAGCAGTATAAATTACACTGAATGACGGCTGTAAGTGTAAATTACTGCTGGAAATTACTACTCATTGTAACTTATCCAATGGTACCAATTACTCCGTTAGCGCTTACATTTCGTAGAGTAGCATAAACACATAAACAGCCCACTAAATGTTTCTAGTGCTGAGACAGTGGAAACATTTAACTTAAAACGAGACTAGACACGAAGGCCTCGTGGTTTTTTACGCGAAATTCCCGTTCCCATATTTTCCTGTGATACAACTACCTGTGTTTACTTCTAATACCTCCAAGAATATATATGTTTCATGATGATCAGCTAAGTAGTTTTCGCAAAAAGCGTAATGTTACCAATACCCGACACTTTTTGAATGTCAATGAATATTTTTTTTGTCCAGTTTCTGTTCACGTTTGCAGACGACAGAAAACAGGTCTTCTAATAACAAACATAATGGGTGTTACTAGCTGATAGCTAAATTAAGACACACAATAACACTCAGCAATTCAATGTGTACATTAAATACAATAAGATACATAATGTTTCTCACACCAATTTCATTTATTGATATTACCAACGGCGCGTGGTAACCGGTAATAAAGAGTTGAAATTGTCCAATTATTGTTCAACATGTCTATATTTTACATTTTGTTAGACATTAACGTTTTTGTTTATAATTGAAAACTTAGCAATAGTAATTTTATAACTTTCGCTTGTTTTCTATAGTTTTAGAAACAAACAAAAACTTTTGTCAATGTATAGAGAGACGGAACGAGCAGGACATGTGCCTGATGGTAAGCCTGTACATTACAGCACAATGTCACGCAAATATTAGAAGATAAACAGTCCAAATCATAAATTTACTATATACACGGCAATCAATAAAAAACAAAAGAAAGAGCATACAAATTGTATACATTTTCAAGTTTGAAATGAGTACTTTACTGCTTTATAATAATTATTGTACAGAAAACTGTCAAGCATTATAAGAATATAATATTTTATGTTTTTATTACAATTGTACTGACCCATGTAAAATTTTTGTTTACATTTTTATAGGAACTTTGCCATCACTCTCTTAAGATTCGCTGTAACTATAAAAAGTTTGATCGATAAGCCAGCACTTTAATCTGTTTTTGAAGTTGCCGAAACTTGGGGCCGATATTACTACTAATTTGAGAAGAGTGTTATTTTTACACTTTCGGTCCTATAATGTGAGATAATAGATATACGCTGATTAATACATTATAAACGAGCGCCACAAATAGCGGCCTTATTGCTCAGAGAAATCTCTTCCAGGCAACCAGTAAGGTGTGCTGTTCACACAGACAAACAGTTTATTACGCATACCAAAAATGCATAATGAATCTGCATGTCTGCATGTCCGAGCAACAGCAATAATAAAAGACAAAGACTTATATTTAGTGGTATAAATGGCGTTCTTCTTACAAACAGCAATGTCTCCCAAGCAACCAGTGAGTTAAATGGTAGAGTTAGGCTAAGGTGCAAATTCAAAGTTTTCAAATATTTCGGGAAAGATTATAAGGGACAGCCTCATTTAATTTATTTATTTCAAATCTAACTAGCATCTGTATATGTCTTCGTCAGCGTAGTATTTAAACAATGCCTAATCCCAAAGGAACTCTGTTTTTTTTTCGAGATGAAAAGTAGCCTATCTCATTTTAAATTTCAGCTTTATCACCCCACTGGTTAAGCAACAAAGGTCTATGATGGACTTTCACATTTATAATATACTAGAAAGTAGGATAATAGTAAGCTTACAGTTGTCACCAAAACAATTATCATTAATTTTATTACATGAATAGACTTATTTATACCACTATTGCTACGTAAAAGAGTGACAACATACTCGCAGTTACGATTTAATGACAATTTATAAATAAACTAGCGGACCCGAAAGACATTTTCATGTATACGCGTAAAAGAATAAAAAACATTGTTAATTTATACTAAAACCACGGACCACTGCTAGGAATGTATAAAGATTATAATTTAACTTGTAATTAAAATACAACTAGGATACTTTTTCACATGATAACATGCCTGTTAAGTTGTTGAGACAAATTATACCACTGTACTTTCATATTGACATTCATCCCCCATTTCAACCCCAACTTCACACCCGTACAGTTCGAAATTACAAAATTGATAGAACAAACATTTATTTGCGTCGTGTCAAGTGCCTATACACCGAGTAACATGGGTTTATCTTCAACGGTTGGGTACTTTCATATTGACATTCATCCCCCATTTCAACCCCAACTTCACACCCGTACAGTTCGAAATTACAAAATTGATAGAACAAACATTTATTTGCGTCGTGTCAAGTGCCTATACACCGAGTAACATGGGTTTATCTTCAACGGTTGGGTACTTTCATATTGACATTCATCCCCCATTTCAACCCCAACTTCACCCCTGTACAGTTCGAAATTACAAAATTGATAGAACAAACATTTATTTTCTTCGTGTCAAGTGCCTATACACCGAGGTACATGGTTTTATCTTCAACGGTTGAGTACTTTCATATTGACATTCATCCCCCATTTCAACCCCAATTTCACCCCCGTACAGTTCGAAATTACAAAATTTATGGAACAAACATTTAATTTCTTCGTGTCAAATTATGTCTAGATACATAACTTGATAATTTTGTAAATGACGAATTTACATACAACCATTCATCCCTTGTTTCACCCTTTTAGGGGTTGAATTTCGCAAAACCCCGTCTTAGCGAGCGCCTACGTGCTAAAAGGGACCTCCATGCAAAATTTCAGATTCCTAGCATTTGTAGTTTCTGAGGTTCCTTGATGAGTGACCTTTCGCTTTTATATATTTATTATATTATATAGATTCATTTATTATTGGTTATCATCGAATTGCGATGATGTTTGGGTCAAAAATGTACCATTACAATAAGTCCGTCAGCTAGATTTTCAAAAAATATGAAAAATAGTTTGACGGGGCCTTTCCCGCACTTAGGCTCTTAATTGGGCCAATGCGTGTAAATATGGGACACGTATTTTTTGTTTTATCAAATTATTAAAAATCGACAAAGATATAGATACTTAATCGAACTTCCAGGGTGGGTGTATGACATCATGTCTTTATTAAAATCGTACAGCGACGTGTGACCTCTCTCAAAACTTTTAAGTACTATGTCTTCGTAATTTTTGAAGTGAAAACTTCTTTAGGCGCGCCTGGACAAATTTTTCGTGGGGTGTAAATTGAATTCTACCGTCACGATCGGGTATGATAAGAAATCTTCGGGTAAACTTGGGACCTTGGCGAGTGGGCATCTGGAAATGCGTCAGCCAATGGGAAATGCTGAAAGGGCGTGGCCTCGCCATCATGGCATGGGCATCTAGAAATGCATGCGCCAATGGGAACGGGAATGGGAATGGGACGCATTTTTAGATGGCCATGCCATGATGGCGATGCCACGCCCTCCGGTTACACCCGTGTAGTTTCCAAGGTAAGCTATTATTCTGAGTTATAAGTTTTCACTTCTATCGGCAATTATAGGAAGTCATAGGGACTGCCATTTTTTTTTGTAAATAAAATAAAGAAAAAATACGAGTACAATGTTATTTAATATTCTAATTGACGGACTAATTACTTATTTTAGTCACTATGCCTGTTATTTAGTTTTCTTTGCGAATAGATCCGGCCGGTAATCACATTTTTCAAAGTCAATTATTCGATATTGACAAATTTTGTATTGGTAGGACTCTTGGCAGAGTCCGCCTGGGGAAGTACCACACCTTTGCCAATTATTCTACCGCCAAGCAGTAATGTGCAAACATTACTGTGTTCCGGTTTGAAGGGCTATGTTTCCAGAGAAATTACAGGGCTTAGAGATTTAACATCTTAGATCTCTGGGTGACGAGCGCAGTACAGTGCTAGATAATGATTTGGACTCTTCATGTTCCAATAGCTGCGTGTCACTGTGCTGTTATGTGGCAGGCATCTTGCTTACCATCAGGCACGTGACCTGCTCGTCTCGTCACTCTTTATTTAAAAAAAAAACAATAATTGAGCTACGGATGTAAACACAAGCTGGTGTTTCCTAAGGAATTGGGTTGATAATTGCAAAAAAGGAACTCTTTAGTATGCGACAGTTTTGTCTAAATTGCACGTTGAAATAAAAACAAAACAAAAAACATTTTTAGCTCTATAGATGGCCATCCAGCCAGGTTTTGAGTTTACAAAGAATATTTTATACTGTTTCTGAGTTTTTTTAACGGAGCAAATGTCAGTTAACTTTTACGTTTTAACTATCTTTCGTTAAAAAAAACGTTTTCTTTTATAAAGTGACGAGACGAGAAATACATGCACCTGATGGTAAGTGACACGCCTGCCTATAGCAGCACAGTGCTAAGTAGCTCTTTGAACATGGATAATCCAAATTACTGCCTACCAATACACTGCGCTCGTCGCCCAGAAACATAAGATGATTTATTTCTTTGCTCTATAATTTCTCAAAAAGTTAGCCTTCAAACCGGAATCGAGTAAATCGATATTACTGTTTGACAGTAGAATTCATAAAGAATACTCAAACTAATACAAAAGGGGTACTTCTTTTGGTGGATTATGTAAAGACTCCTACCTCCACAAAACATATATTTGTGGAGAGAGACCTTAAAGGGATGTGTAGCCAGATCTGATTAACGTAATGTACGTAATAGTGATTTTTTGTTTGTCTGAATGTAAGATAGCATGTTTTCATTCTTAAGGAAATAAATAATAAATATTGTTTGGACATAGTACTAACTAGCCCAAAGTAAGCAAAGCTTATTTTATGGGAGCAAGATAGCTAATATAACACTTGTATAGGTTTACATACAGACTTATTACACATAGAAACAAACACCCAGAAACAAAACAAATACTTGTATTCATCACACAAATATTTGTACTGGGCGGGAATCGAAGCCACGACCCTCGGCTTCGCAATCAGCCTAAATCCAAAATAAGGACAGCCAGCCACATAAAATTTCTACTTACTTAATTAACATATAGGCTACTTTTTATCTCGTAAAGTTCGTGATTCCAGTGACATTCATGAAATTATTCATTTGCGTGATGATAATATATGGCAATAGTTAAAAACATCTTATATCCAAGGATGACGGGCGAAGTGTAGTTCTAGGTAATAATTTGGACCCTTAATGTTCTAATAGCTGCGTGTCACTGTGCTGTTATGGCCAGGCATGTTACTTACTATCAGGCACTGCTCACTATCCGCTTACTATCATGTCCTGCTCGGCTCGTTACTATATACTATAAAAGCAAAATTATATCGTAAAAAACTGTAAAGTAACGAACTGTTAAGTTACTCACTAACTAGTATCTAATAAATAACAAAAATAAATAAATTAACTCACTTGCTCGTTCGAGCACACACACACAACACCGCACTAAGGCACACTCACTTAGAAAACGAAAATTTAAAAAGTCGCGGTTGATTTTTTAATCCACGATAGAAAGGCAAGATATTTCATTCGACCGACGTGCTAGCCCGCGCGAGTTTGAGCGACTAATCCGAACGCATGTGATCTAGAGCTCCCTACCTTTAGGTAGGGGGTTTTTGATACCTTAAGTAGAAGTAAAGTGAATCCGGTCGAAGAAAATTACACATATAACAACTACACTTATAACTATTTAGCTAATAGTAACGATGCAGCGGCGAATTCAGCAGAGCGTCCGAATGGGGAAAATATGCAACCCTCTGAAATAGTTATATTTGAGCACTTTGGGGTTGAGACATTGGGCCCGTGGGGGCCGAGAGCTCACCTCATATTCAAAACGCTTTCTGACCGCTAGGTCGACCGTGTGACCAAAATGCTAGAGTTGCACCAAAGTGCAACATATTTTAAGCATTGGCATTCAGCGTGGTAATACTGCCAGCATGCTGGGCACGCATCCGACTGGTAGTGGGCTTAATCATCTGGATTACCTTTAAACTTCCATTGTTCTATGGATAATTGAGATGTGCTTAGTGTAAGTAGTTAGGTAGATTCGTGGGTTCGATTCCCACCCAGTGCAAATATTTGTGTGATGCATCCAAATATTTGTACTGTATCTGGGTGTTTCTATCTAAAATAATTATATATTTCAAACTATAAATGTATCATATCAGCAATCTGGCCGCCATAGTACCAGCTTTGCTTAGTTTGGGGTCAGATGCTGTTGTGTATGAACTGTCCACCAATATTTATTTATTTTTGTAGCGTAGTGTAGCTGTTATTGTATTTTAGTTTTGTTATTTTTTTTTTATAAAGAATGACGAGACGAGCAGGACATGTACCTGATGGTAAGCAAAATGCCTGCCACATAACAGCACAGTGACACGCAGCTATTGGAACATGAAGAGTCCAAATCATTACCTAGCACTGCACTGCGCTCGTCACCCAGAGATCTAAGATGTTATATCTCTAAGCCCAGAAATTTATCTGGAAACATTGCCCTTCAAACCGGAACATAATAATGTTTGCTCATTACTGCTTGGCGGTAGAATAAGTGGCAAAGTTATATATTAATACAAAAAAATTGAAGGTGATTATAGCCATTAAATACAATTTTGTTCCCACATCTGAAGGAGCAATGATTGTATCAAATGGCAGCTTCCTCTCACAGATCCAAAATCCAGGAATAATCTCCAGAAGTTCAATATTTACAGAGAGGTTAAAAACAAATCTCAAAAAAATTGATTTCAATTTACAATTCAACTCAGACACTCAACTAAATTTTATAGTTTTTGTGAAATCAACTAAACAAAATGTTCCAATGAAACAACAAGATATTGCGAATATCTCGTGTAATTTTTTTGTTCATCTTATATATAAAATTCTCGTGTCACAGTGTTTGTTTCCTTACTCCTCCGAAACGGCTTTACTGATTTTTACCAAATTTTATATGCATATTCTGTAGGTATGAGAATCGGCTACTAGCTATTTTTCATACCCCTAAGTGACAAGGGTTGTTCACTAAGGCAAAACAACGTTTGCGGGGTCAGCTAGTATTTCATAAACGGCTTCACCAATTTCGATAAAATTAATATAGATAAACATTTACGAAATAAATTTACCACGATCCACCACACAAAAAAATTGGCAGTCATAGGAACTGCCGATAGAAGTGAAAACTTATAACTCAGAATTTGATAGCTTACCTTGGAAACTACGCGGGTGTAACTGGAGGGCGTGGCTTCGCCATCTTGGCATGGCCATCTAGAAATGCGTCAGCATTTCCCATTGGCTGATGCGTTTCTAGATGGCCATGCCATGATGGCCTGTCCACGCCCTTTCAGCATTTCCCATTCGCTGACGTATTTCTAGATGGCCAATAGCCATGGTCCCGAGTTTACCCGAAACTTTCTTATCATACCCGAGCGTGACGAATGAATTCAATTAACAGCCCACGAAAAATCTGTCTAGGCGCGCCTAAAGAAGTTTTCACTTCAAAAATCATCAAAATCGACTTACAATTGGTGAAGCGTAACATATGTATGTACATACAAAAAACAACCGAATTGAAAACCTCCTCCTTTTTATAAAATCGGTTAAACAGATACAACGAATGCTTTGTAAAAAAAACATAATAATTTAATGATTAAAAGAAAACTATAGCCACATCAAATGTTAATGATTAATTCTTATTTTCACACCCCGTATACTTGTCCAAATATTATTATCCATCCTAAGGTTGCCTGGAAGAGATCGCTTTCAGCGATAAGGCCGCCCATTGTCGCACTACTTTAAAATGTATTGTTCTTAATTTTCTGTATTTCTTTTTCTTTGGTGTGTCAATAAAGAGTATATCTATCTATCTATCTATCTATCTAATGATGGTGAGCTTATAGTGCCGTATCAATAAATATTTACGTTTCGAGAAGAACATCGAGAGCGACCAAGATACAAAACTGGTATTTAATTAATAAATAGTAAAGCGTGTTATCTAATAGAGCGGATCAAACTAGTTCGCGTCGTAAATCATAGATTATCTCATCTGTTCGAGTGCGGGCGAAGCGAAGCTACGAAAAGTGAACGCGAAGCGCGCGTTGATGTCTTTTCTACTAGAGCAGGAAACTAGTTATCGTCTCATCAAATTATCGTACACTAGCAGTCCGCCCCGCTTGGCCCGTGGTACATATATAGTATATAGCACTCAAGGATCACATACATATCCAACAGTGAAATAATTTTTGAAATCGGTCTAGTAGTTCTTGAGATTAGAGCGTTCAAACAATATTACTCTATATAATATTGGTATAATATTCGTTTTTTTTTTAATAACTCTTTATTACGAGACGAGCATGACATGTGCCTGATGGTAAGCAACATGTCTGCCACATAACAGCACAGTGACACGCAGCTATTGGAACATGAAGAATCCAAAAATCCTGGGTGCGCTCGTCACCCAGAGATCTAAGTTGTTATATCTCTAACGTGGTACCTACATATATAGCTTATAGCATGCAAAAATTGCGTACATATCCAACAGTGAAAGAATTTTTGAAATTGGTAGATTATTTCCTGAGATTAAAGCGTTCAAACAATATTACTCTTAAGCTTTGTAATATTAGCATATATGTCCCTTTCCTGTCATTTTTTCGCTACGAAAAGTTTCACTACCTAGGGTGGGGCGACGGGGTCGGTCGCCCGGGGCGCCGGATACTAAAAGGGCGCTGGGAAATCTTAACCTGGGGTTTGCGTCCCCAAAGTTGTATTGTTGTGTCCTTTAGGGCGCCCTGAGGCATGGCTCGCCCGGGGATGATCTACAAGGGCGCTGGAAAATCTTGATAACCTAGGTTGTGTATTTCAACATAGTGTATTGTTGTCCTTTAGGGCGCCTGAGGCATGGCTTGCCCGAGGCGCCTAGATGGCTAAGGCCGGCCCTGTGTGTTCCAAATATTAACCCGCTCCGTTCAGACGTTACAACTTGATTGAGCATCAAACATCCAACACGTGATAATATAAACTAACGGTGATTGAAAAGTTATGATTACATTTTATATAATTTATATCGTCATATATCATTGACGGAATAATAACTGTAATAATAAAACGTGTATGCCGAAACAGACAAAAACATGAGATACTAAACTTTAATTACATCTCTGTACACTGCTGTAAATTTATGTGCTTATACGACCATGTTTCTCAGAAATACGTTTATGTAAATTAATTGATTGATTGAGCATAAGACTTTAAATAAATAAAAAAATATTGGTGGACAATTCACACACAACATCATCTGACCCCAAACTAAGCAAAACTTGTATGATGGCGGCCATGAATGAAAGACTTATGCTCATGGATACAAAGTAAAGACATTGTATAAATGATGCTGTAAAATATTGTAGTGGTAGGACTCTTGGCAGAGTCCGCCCGGGGAAGTACCACACCTTTGTCAGTTATACTACCGCCAAGCAGTAATGTGCAAACATTACTGTGTTCCGGTTTGAAGGGCAATGTTTTCAAAGCAATTACAGGGCTTAGAGATAAAACATCTTAGATATCTGGGTGACGAGCGCAATCTCCGCAGCGCAGTGCTAGGTAATAATTTGGACTTTCATGTTCCAATAGCTGCATGTCACTGTGCTGTTATGTGGCAGGCATGTTGCTTACCATCAGGCACGTGTCCTGTTCGTCTCGTCACTCTATGCTATAAAAAAAAACTTTATCCAAAATAAATAGCCAAATAGTTGCTATTTCTGGGACAGATACTAGTAGCTATAGAGTGCGTGCACATTCTAATACATTACAATATGACTTCCTGGGCACAGTTCCTAGTGTTAAATCACGCGGGGAAAGCTTGTATGACTGTCTGTCGTATTTGGTTGTATCAATGACTTATTTACCCATACGTTAAATTTGATAAATTAGCATATATTATCACACTAGTAATTATAAAGACGAAAGTTGCTGGGTTAGTTAGTCTGTGAGTTTGTTGTTTGTTTGTTTCCACGTCTTTTAGTAACGACTGTATGGATTTTAGTGAAATTGTATGTATAGTAAAAAAATACAATATATTACGTGGAATAAAATTTAAATTAATTTATTCAGTTAAAGTTGACAAAAAAGGTGTGTGGGTGTGAGTGAGGGTGTGAGGGTGAGTGTGTGTATGTGTGTGTATGTGTGTGTGTGCGCATAAACTTAAATACGCACGCTCGCACTCGTCTTTATTCCTCGTGATAAGAAATCTAACTTCGACCATAGAATTGATAATATCTTAAACGCAAGAAGTATTTTTTACCGTTTATATTTTGATTAGTGCGAGTGCGAGTGATTAGTGCAGGTGTTAAGTGATAACAAACTCTGTAAAAATCCAAAAATCACCATTTATAGCGCAGAATACGCGCGTTCCGAAACGCGTCTCGTCTGCGCTTTTAAAACACGTCGCGTGCCTAACCTCAAAAATAAGCCTTAACTACGTACTAGTTGACGGTAGTACGTTTTTATATGCCACCAATATTTGGTATGAAAAATACATAAATTTCGAGTGCTACAGATTGTTACATGATTATCGCGTGTTCAATTGCAATGATGCGTAACGGTAAAGCCAGCATTAAAAACATAGCTAGCGACACGAAAACTAGAATGACAGATATACCTACGAATTGGGATGATGAATGGGTGAAACATAATCATCATCAGCCTGTGTTCGTCCACCGCTGGGCATAGGCCTCTCCCATAATACGCCACTCAGCCCGATCCGCGCTTTTATGCCAAGCGCCACGATATCAAGATATCACGATATTGTAGTGGTAGGACTCTAAGCAGAGTCCCCCTGGGGAAGCACCACACCTTTGCCAGTGATTCTACCGCCAAGCAGTAATATCCAAACATTACTGTGTTCCGGTTTGAAGGGCAACGTTTCCAGAGAAATTACAGGGCTTAAAGATTAAACATCTTATATCTCTGGGTGACGAGCGCAGTGCAGTGCTAGGTGATGATTTGGACTCTTCATGTTCCTATAGTTGCGTGTCACGTGTCACTATGCTGTCATGTGGCAAGCATGTTGCTTACCATCAGGCACATGTCAAACTCGTCTTGACACACTTTATTTTTAAAAAAAAATATCAGGGTCAAAAATACACTAATCCAATTAGTCCGTCATGTAGATCATGGAAAAATATAGGACACGTATTTTTTGTTTTAGTAAAATTAGGTATTTAAAATCGGCAAAGAAATATCAGCTCTCTGGCCGCCATAGTACAAGCTTTGCTTAGTTTGGGGTCAGATGGTGTTGTGTGTGAATTGTTCATCAATATTTATCATTTATTTATCAAACTTCCGGAGTGAGAGGTTGTGACGTCGCTTTATCTTAAAAATCACATGCCTAATGACGTCACACATCTTCTTCATTTTTTGTTTGTGAAACAAAATAAAAATATGTGTAACGTTTTTTACCCGACTGAAAGAAGGGTTATGTTTTTCGCGCGTGTCTTGTATGTTTTTAAATTTCTTTATTCCCACGTATCTTCCAAACGGCTGGATACATTTTGACAATTAAGATATCGTTGGATTCGTCTCAAATTTAAATTATTTAAATTCAAGTTATTTTAATGTATTTATTTTAATCTTCCTGAGATTAGCGTGTTCAAGCAATACAACTATTTAGCTTTATAATATTATATTGTATAGTACTTAAGTACTTATAGATACTTGTAGCTTCTGTTCTCAACTCACTAAGTTAATCCATTTCTAGCAAGTAAGACAGGCGGTATATTTTAAAAGGGAAAGTCCTTAAGAGATACCTTGATTATGTATTTAGAAATTTATAGCGTATGTTTGTTTGTACGTTGATTTAACATACTTTTCGTTTTAAAAGTTTTTTGAGAAACTAGATGCGTCCCGCGGACGCTGAAAATCTACTGAATTTAACGGGATAAAAAGTAGCCTATGGGTTAATCTTGATAATGCACTTGATTTTTGAAATTTCATTCAAACTAGTTCAGGCGTTACAGAGATATGTGAGAACAAAAATACACACCAAAAACACAAACTATACATTGGGCTATTGGATTTGTCAGCACTTGTATTTAAAGTTAAAAGAAATTATTATATTGTATTACGTTGCATTATATTTTTTGCAATGGTTTTTTAATAATAATTTATACCGTGCGTGTGTTATTCCAGACTACATGGACTACAATGTAACTGTGTAATTAATAATTACAGAGTTGTAATTATTAATTTCGCAAAAGAACGAAAGTGGCCGACATAGCTCAAAGAGTAAGCAAGCTGAAGTGGCAATGGGCAGGCCACATCGCTCGAAGAACTGACAACCGATGGGGAAGAAAGGTTCTCGAGTGGCGACCACGAACCGGAAGACGCAGTGTTGGACGGCCTCCCACTAGATGGACAGATGACCTCACAAAGGTCGCTGAAAACCGCTGGTTGCAGGTTGCGCAGGACCGTTCGTTGTGGAAATCTAGGGGGGAGGCCTTTGTTCAGCAGTGGACGTCTTGCGGCTGATGATGATGATGAATGGTTTTTTAATAATAATTTATACCGTGCGTGTGTTATACCAGACTACATACAATGTAACTGTGTTCTGAATTTGAACCCGGGAGTCTACCGCCTAGCTAAAACTGTGTTAGCTTTGAAATTGCTCTCTCTTTTCTTTTCGCTTGAAATGATACAGACAGCAATATCAACGACAAAGCCGATATAGTTAGACGGTAGAAGGGCCGATCCGTTCGGCAGTTTTAGCACGAAAGAGCTACAAACTACAAACATGCATCTTCACAAACATTCGCATTTAGTATAATATAAGTAGGAATGATCTTTTCCCAACATAATTTCTGAACTATTTCTTTAAACTATTCTCAACAGTAATGTTCAAAGCAAACCGTGGAATCAATTCTAGTTGTATTTAATCAGAGCAAATTGCACTTGCAAATGAGCGGGTAACACGGTGTAGGTTACCGGGGAAACTACCGCCGGGCGGTCACATTACGCTTTCTCAGATCAGGTGGGCTGTCTCCGGCCGATTAATAAATTGTATTAATTAGTTTTAATCCGACTTGTTTAGATTGAATTATTGATTGATTAGAACTTGTGTTAGACCTATAGAATTTTACAAATGTTGTAGATGCGAAAGTTTGGGTGTTTGTTGCTCAATCACGTTGGAACGTATGAACGGAACGGGGCTTCTACCGCCTAACTAAATCGGCTATCGCTTTGCTAATGCTGTCTCTATCATTTCAAGCGAAAAGAAAAGAGAGAGAAACATCAAAGCTTCAAAGCATCACAGCATTTTTCGTTCGGCGGTAGACCCCCGGGTCGAAATTCGTGAGACAGTTAGATATAGTCTGGCCTATTTTTTATCACGGAAAAATAAAGGGAACGGAACTGCGCGGGTGAAACCGTGGGGCGCTACTAGTAACATATTCAGCCTGCTTTTATATGCCCACTGCTGGGATTTGGGGCTTTGTATCACAAGGTGAGAGGCAAAATCTTGATCTACTAATCCAGCTAACTGTGGGTTGGCGGATGACCGTGTCCTCGGATAATGTTTTTATTGGATTTTTGCTGATTTCTTGACCAGTATAAGCCAGTGGTGATGGCAAGATTGTAGATCTACAGTTGGAAAAAATACCTGAGATGCAGGTGGTATTGAGAGTTACGATACCACGATCGTGAGGGAATCGCCGTGTTGCGAGAAAGATACATTTCGTGGGCATCAACCTTTAATCTATCGAACTGCTCGTAGCTCCAAAAAGCGACATCATTTCAGCATGCAGCATCAAAGCATGCATTCCCTCTGTCACGCACACCCAGATATCCACAAACACATAAATAGGTTATTTCCTAATACCAACCAACGTACACTCGCTCGTCCACATAATCCACTGCGGCCTCTCTATACACACTCTCTATAACACCCGCTCCTCCTTAAACGCATAAACTGACATTCACGATCGCTTGCACACTCACACATAAACGCCCTCAAACACACCTACACACCCTCACCCTCGATATACACATACCCTCCTTCACCCTCACACACACCCTCAATCAATACACACTGATCAGACTTCTGTAACCCTTATTTCATGATGTATGTATGATTTATGTTGGGGGAGATGCAACCCCGCTGCTTCAAACAGCCCGGGTTGCATCTTCCAATAGGGTTGCACAATAGCAGTTGTGGAAGGCACTGGATTTCACAGCACAGGACTTCCCCTAGTGTGGAATCCAAGGCTCAAATAAACTAAGTACTTATGTAGCATTATTTTAATCACATCATTTTTGTAACTACTATTTTTGGCTCAAATAAAGTTTTACATATTATTATTATTATTATTTCATGATTTAAGTTTCAAAGACTCGTGCGAGAAGGTTTGTTTTAAGTTTTGTGATTCTTGGCTGTGGAATGCGTTGCCGGAGAGAGTATTTCCAAGTGGTTACAATCTTGGTGTCTTCGAGTCAAGATTGACTCCGTTTCTTCGAAGTAAGCACGCTTCATCGTAGACCGCATCGTTCCAATGGCCATGGTCCCGAGGTTACCCGAAAATGTATTTCATTCCCGAGCTTGATGCTTGAGGTCAATTCACAGCCCACGAAAAATCTGTCTGTGGTGCGCTAAAAGTAGTTTTCTCTTCAAAAAGGCAATGACTAGCCATTTGGCCAGCGCGGTGGAGCCCCAATCTTGTGAAATAAGGCCAGAGTTCCAGTTCTGGGAACATTCAGTGGGCAATTTATGCTATGTCCGCCTGGGGAAGGACCACACCTTTGCCAGTTATTCTACCGCCAAGCAGTAATGTGTCCGGTTTGAAGGGTAATGTTTTAGAAATTACAGGGCTTAGCGATATAACAACTTAGATCTCTGGGTGACGAGCTGTTATCCGGACTTTGTCCGAATGGTTTTTAAAAAAAGAAATTATTTAAACTGAAAAGACTTTTATTTGAATTAGACAATAAATTGGGCTTAATATAAAATGCGAGTGTCACGCGCGGATGATGGATGGGAACTGAGGAACTTTCTATGGGGGGAAGCTGTCTGGAACTGAATATGCTTACAAAGCAGTAGAATATAGTGACTAAGGGCTATCCTATACATAAGGTATATATAACAGCCCCCAGGGATAGAAATAAAGTTAACCTATAAAAGTTAAATTTATGAAAGGGTAGTCCGGATTCTAGGGGATGGTTTGATTACTGGGATGTCTTCAGGATCGGGTAAACCACGGGAACACTCTGTGCTGCCTGAGGGGTCAGCTATATTAACATTACACTTAAATTTAGAGTAATAGTACTTATACAATTTATAAACACTAAATGTTAAAATGATAGCAAAGGCTAGTGTGCTTAGGCTTAGTGTGAAATGGGTCCCATATCGGTCTAAGAATGGCTCTTCGTCTATAATGGCATCTGCGCTATTTATCAAGTTGCCAGATAATTTAGTATTTAAAGTTAAATCTTTCAAATTTATGTTTTCTAGACGGATGGGGGACACATTTAATTTGAGTTGGTTAATCCTACTAGGATTACAGCATGACTCATTGATAATATTGAAATCCATACTAAACATGTCCAAAGTAACATTTAAATAATTACGTTTAGGTGTCAGTTTTACATTTTTGCTATAAGCTAAACAATAGATAGGAAGGGTGAGTATACCAGTTCCGAGAATATTAATTCTATGTACAGTTGCGTTTTCACATTCGATATCTAATTTTGTTAGTTCAGACTGTACATAAATCCAACTGTTTTGTCGTAGAGAATGCCAAATATTTATATGTCCAAATATTGATTTAGTTTCGCACTGTACTGGAAGTGACGTGATAGGTCGTGTTATCACTTCGCTTTCGCAGTTGGGATTATCAGTAGATGACGATACACTAGTGACGTCACATATGTAGTATGCGGTGACGACACTTTCACAGTTTGCTAGTTGGTCAAATGTACAGTAGCGAGCTTTATCTTTTGTCAGAGCTATGTAGGATGATGTTGGTATTATCAGACTATATGTGTTGGGGTGACTTACATCATGTGGAATCGGCAGGGGTATATTATGATACAATAGAAACTCGTCTGTATTGACCAGAGGAAGCTTGAGTACAAACACTATCTTGCTATCATAAAAATAACACAAAACTTTAGTCATACTTAAAATACTAAACATATTTCTTAATTCTAAGGCTACAGGTAAGTTGACGCCAGGCGATAAATGGAGGAGGTTATCGGCGAGTTCTCGATACAGTTGCATCGGCGTTATTACTGATGGATGTATGATGTTTTTGCTACTGAGTAGTACAGCTATTGTTATGTCTTCTAACTGAAAGGAAAGTGTGAGCAGAGTAGCTTCGAGCTGATTTAACAAAGTCTCAAATTTACTTCTCACTAGTAATTCGTTTGTAGTAGATGAGATATTTTTTAAGTTATTCGAGAGCTCCTCGATAGCCGTATTAAGATAATCCTCGTTCATTTTAATTTTATGTATAGTTTGGTTGTACATAGTTAGAGTAGATGACGTCATCAAAATGTTTTCTTTCATAAGTGAGGCTAGTTTTTTCTGACTGTTTTGGACAGAGTTAATGGCGTTGTTATACATATTGGCATCGTTTTCGTCAAGGGTGCCGAAAACAGTTTTTAGGATGGAGCCTCCTGCACCGATCCAGGCTGAGCGTTTATATTTAGTGTCTATTAAATGGGAAATTGAACCAAATTCTTTTGATAAATCTTGGTAGCGAACACTTAGAGGTTCAACCACGTTGTAGCATTCAGAGGCCTCCATGAAATCTACTTGTCTACATAAAAATTTAAAAGTACCTAAAACAGAGTTAATATTAGAGAGGTGCGGTTGTATATAAGAGATATCTATTGGGACGATAATGTTGAGATATCCGTTTTTTATTTTCATTTTTCCCATATATTCCGGGTAAAGTCCTGTTCCATTTTGGATAGGTTGAATAAAATTTGGAGTCGCTCCAGCGATGACGCTGAAATTAATTAATAAAACTTTCAGTTTGACGACGTCTGGCACTAATGTAAACAATTGATATCAGATCTGAGAACGCTTGGCTTATGGCTGCCTATGACACCGTTACGATACTAGTGAATTATAAAATATTTTAAATATAATTAATTTATTTAAGTACACGTTAATTATTTTATTTTACATACAATGTTAAGATAGCTAGCGCTTATGGAGAAGCTTTACCGGCTAGTCTTAGCTGGTCAAAATGATGGCTGACATGTCGCCTATTTATAAGTAGGGTGAGGCTGTTTCTACCGTTTATCTTTATAATTTTATAAGGTCCTTTCCAGATGGGCGATAGCGCTTTACGAAGTCGAAGATGATTTTTCAAATAAACATAGTCCCCTGCGTGATACGTCACGGGGCGAGCGTGGTTATCGTAATAGGCTTTGGAAGACTGTTTTGATTTATTTATGTGTTCTACAGCTTTATCTCTTGTGACCTTGAGACGGTGTTGCAGCATTTTAATGTAGTCGGGATAAGTGGCGTCTGAGAGAGGTTCATAAATGGAATTGGGAAGGGTAGCTTTGTGACCGAAAACTAATTCATATGGAGTGAAGTTGGTCGTAGAATGTGTTGCTGTGTTGTAAGCTAACATGGCTGTGTAAACGTATTTGGGCCAATCGTCTTGATTTTCGGATATGTATGATTTAAGATATTCTTTCAATGTCGAGTGGCTTCTCTCTAATGCTCCTTGCGTCTGAGGGTGGTAAGGAGACGACCAGAGTTGTTTTATTTTAAGGAATTTACATGTATGTTTAAACATTTCTGCCGTGAAGTTTGAACCTTGGTCAGTGAGAATAGTTTTGGGTATGCCAAAAAGGGAGATGAAGTGGACTAGGCAGTCACTGGTTTCTTCAGCGGTAGTGCTACGAATAGGGTAAGCTACTGAATATTTGGTGAGGTCGTCTTGGAGAGTGAGGATGAATCTTAGTTTTGCGAGACCGGATTCAGGAAGCGGACCGACTATATCAATGGATACTCTTTCAAATGGGGCTGTAGAGGTGGTCGTAATTTGCATAGGAGCCCTGTTAAGTTGTCGGAAAGCTTTATTAGTTTGGCAGGAAGTACATTTTTTCACATAGTTTTCAATTTCGGTGCGCATATTTTTCCAATAATATTGCTCACGGATTCTGTTGAACATTCTATTTGATCCGAGATGTCCCGCAATAGGAATATCATGATTTTCGCGTAGTATTTTTTGTACTTCTGTGGGACTAGGATAGTATATTTTATTTCGGTATAAATCTATTTGTATACCTGTGTTATGGAACAAGTGAATTAAAATGTTATAGAGTTTTGTATATGAATGCTTATCGAATGGATTTTTGAAATCAGACATACTAATTTTCTCGATTGGTCCTGATTCTAAAATTAAATGGTTTCGAAGATTTCTCAGGGATCTGTAGATGTCACTATAAGATGAGTTGTCGAAGTGATGTACTTTAGTAAACAAAAAGTAATATTCTTTGTTGCCGACGGAAAGAGATTTGTATGAAAAGAGACTTCTTTCAGAATTTGCAAATGATTCAGGGTCGCCGGAAATTGCTAATATATCTTGAACGTAAGGGATGGATTCGTCAAGATCAAGTGACGTAGGTATTACCAAAATTTTATTAGAACTTTTAAGCAAACTGTCATTGTGTTCTATAATTTTGGTGTTATATTGAACACTCGCAGGAATTTTCAAAAATTGATTATAGGCATCCGCAGGGTCAGGCGAGTTTGGCGGAAGGTCAATTATTTCTGGATTTGCCTGTTGCGGTATTTGGTTTAAGCCGCTAGTAGATGGCTGAGGGTCAGAGTCAGTTCTAGTGTTAGCTTCTGCATTTGTCGGTAATGGTTCTGGAGGACATGCCGTCTTGGGAGAGTCGTTTGGATTTGGTGTATTTAAGGAATTAAAGTCAATAGGGTCGTTATTATAAGGGCTTAGGATGTCGGGCCCAAGATCTATTAGATCGTTATCTGTGAAATTTTCAACACGTTCTGGTTGCACAGGATTTACAGGATATCTAGAAAGAGCATCAGCAGCTGAGTTTAATTTACCTTTTCTATATACGATTTCATATTCGAATTCTTGTAGTTGTAGACGCCAGCGTTGTAATTTGCTGCTAGGGTCTGTGTGATTAAATAACCATTTTAAGGGTCGGTGATCTGTTACTACAGTGAATTTACGTCCAAAAAGATACGGTCTGAATGTTTTACAACCCCAAACTATAGCTAATAGTTCTTTCTCAGTTGTGCTATAATTTGTTTCGCATTTGTTTAGCGTTCTGGACGCATAAGCTATGGGGTGGTCCTTTCCTATAGGACCTTGGGAAAGGATCGCTGAAATGGCGTAGTTGGATGCGTCACATGTTAGATTGAATGGTTTAGTGAAATCTGGGTAAATAAGAACAGGCGCAGAAATTAGTTTGTCCTTGAGTTTCTCAAATGCTAATTGTTGTTCATTTGTCCATTCAAAAGGGACGTTCTTCTTTAATAGGGAAGTAAGAGGTTTCGAAAATTTTGAAAAGTCTGGTATGAACCGTCTGTAATAGGAAATGAGCCCTAGGAAAGATTTTATATCTTTGGGACACTTAGGAATTGGGAAATTGTTAACTGATTTTATTTTGTTTGGATCGGGTTTCAACCCGTTTTCAGTGATAACGTGACCTAGGTAGCCGACTTCTTTACGTAAAAACTCACATTTGTCGGGTTGCAATTTAAGGTTGTAAGATCGGAGTCTGTCAAATATGGCGTTCATATTTTGGATATGTGATATAAGATCGTGGGAATACGAGACGATATCGTCTAGGTACACGAAGCATCTCTCGCCTTGAAGGCCAGTAAGCACATTGTTCATAAGACGTTGGAAAGTGGCAGGTGCATTTTTTAAACCGAACGGCATTCGGTTAAATTCAAAGTGTCCTTGTGGGACGCTGAATGCTGTCTTACATGCGTCTTTGGGGTCCATCTTGATTTGATGAAACCCGGATGCAAGGTCAAGGGTTGAAAAGTATTTTGAATTACCTAATTGATCAAGAATTTCGACAATGTTTGGGATCGGATAAGTTTCGCCAATTGTGTTATCGTTCAATTTTCTGTAATCAATTACGATACGCCATTTGGTTTGGCCGGATGCGTCTGTTTTTTTCGGGACAATCCAAATAGGGGAGGACCAAGGGGAAGTAGAAGGCTGAATAATGTTTTGGTCTAGCATTTTATTTATTTGAGATTTTACCTCTTGTTTATGAATTTCAGGGAACCTGTAAGATTTCACATTTGTTGGTTGGTCTGGCGAAGTATGTATTTCATGTCGAGTTGCATCGGTTGAGGTAAGTATGTCATCAGGTAAATGAAATATGTCGGAGTAAGTTGAGCATAAGTCATAGAGTGCGTCACGTTCTTCGGGATTCAAATGTGATACTCGAAGTAACTTAAGTACTTCGTCTGTTCTATCCAGGCATGTTTTGTTGGCGTTACGTGGTTGAGAAGGTGCATTTTCGAATGGATGTAGAGTGAGTTGTAAGTTAGAATTTAAAGTGACTGGGTCTTCGGAAGTATTTAAAATAGTTAGGTTAACTCGATTATTGTTTTTTACTTTTACAAGGCAGTTTGAAATGAAAAGTGTGTCGTTTATATGTTGGTCTAATAAGACCTTCTTTTAATTCTGGATTTTTCACAGTACACTCTACTGTAATTTCGGATCGAGATGGAATCTGGTAGGTGGGGTCTGTGAAATTCATTTTTAAATTGTTATTCCCTAGCTTGAGGGTTTGCCGGTTGTAGTCAACAGAACATTGGAAATGGCTGAGCAGGTCATTCCCTATTATTCCGTCATATGGCAAATCCAAATGGTTGATGACGTGGAATGTATAGGAGTATTGTTCTCGACCAAATATGAGGTTTAGGTCAAAGTTGCCGATAGTGGGCATTGGATTTTCGCAACTGTCTATTCCTTTTAATTTAATTATTTCGTTTCGCAGTTGTTGTTTATTCTGGATTGAGTCATTTTGAATGAGACATACGGATGATCCGCTATCGACAAGAAACGAGAGTGGTTTGTTTGAAGCAGAAGTTTGGACGAGTACATGAGGTAAGGATATTTTATTTGAGATACATGATACCTCATATATTTTGCACTCGTTAGATGGGACATTGATTTGGGGCTGGTTACCCTTGTGGTTGTCCTTGGAAGTGGTTTTTTGGACTCTGATTTGGGGCTGGTTACCCGTGTTGTGGTCCTTGGGAGTGGATTTCTGGACGCTGATTTGGGGCTGGTTACCCGTGTTGTGGTCCTTGGGAATTGAATTTGAGACGTTATTTTGGGGCTGGTTACCCGTGTTGTGGCCTCTGGATATAGAAGTGGTGTCATTATTGTCTAAGGGGAAGGTTGGTTGTTGACTTTTGGGTCTCACGAGACACCTCCGCGAGCCCATTATTCGTTTAAATGGTTGTAATGTTGCCCGTTGTTTTGGTCGTGTACATTTTCGTCGGAATTTTGTTCATGGTTATAGTCAGTGTTAGCTTGTCCATAGTTTTGTTCATAGTGTTCATTAGTGAAGTGTATCGTGTTGTCATTGTCAGCTACCCAGTTGACTCGAGCTGGTTGAGGCCTGAATGGTTGTTGGTTAGGGCGCTGTTGGAATGGGGGAGAACTTTGTTGATCTTTAAATTTATTGTTATTGTACTCGCGTTTTCTGCATACTTCGATAGTGTGACCCGGGATCTTGCAATATCTACAGATTTGACTATTTCGGTCAAATTGTCTAGGCGCTTGAGATCTGACATTGGGATTGGAGTTCTGGGAAAATTGGAATTTTGGGGGTTGACGTTGAGTTGAAGGCGGGCTGCGTTTATCGAAAAGTTTCTGAATTTTCTGTTCAGAAACAGCGGCGTTGATAGCTTCGTTTAAGGTTGTAGGCTCTTTGCACCTTACTATATTAGAAATTTCAGGCTTAAGGCCGATTAGAAAGGTGTGAAGGGCTAAGTCTTCCATAGCCGCAATACGACCCGCCAGTTCTGATTTTCTCTTATTCGAAAGCGTTATCTCGGTTAATAATTTTGATAGGCATGTTTCGACACGCAAGGCAAACTGACTAACTGCCTCGCTGTTTAGCTGCCGGCATTCCTGCAGATCAGTCATAAGATGAGCGTAGTGTTTTTTCTCCCCAAATTGTGTTTTTAAAAATTGACTTAAGTCGTCCCACGAATCGAACTCTTTTATTGAACAGGCTGATTCGGCTTTGCCCTCAAGCTGTGACAGAATATACTTAAATATTATAGGTTGTTGAGAGTCTGTCGCCAAGTCCATAGCATTTTCGCAATTAGTGAGAAACGAATTTAGTTTCTCCCGCGTGCCGTCGAAGCATTTAATGAATTGGAACAAGGTTCCGATTGGGATGGTATCGGGTTTCTGATCCCTAGTAGTCATTTTGAAATAATATTATAATACGAATAAAGTAAGCTGAAAATATAGAAACGGTTCGGTGTAATAGGCGGCCACTGAGTTGTATACAATAATATAAGAATTTTGCAGTCACTTCTATGAAGTGTTCTGTCTGGTTATAATTACAAAGGCACTTATAGGAGTAGTTATGTTATAGTTATAGGTAAATTATGTAGATCTTCTGGAGAGTTATTCCTTGGAAAACACTTGAAAACAGAGGTCAAAAGTTATCTTCAGTTGGGACTTACAGGGACATGTAGAGGTAGAAAACGCACTGGATCATATTCACTTTAGCACAACACTTAGAGACCATAGCACAACACAAACACAAAACGCAGGGACGCGATGTAAGATGTAGGGACCAGACCTTAGCTCAGGTCTGTCTGGAATCCGGATGTAGAGTCACGAGAGTTAAGGAAGGACTTCTCGTGATTTTTGACGAGTTCGTTTTATATAGAATTTAGGAATTGAGTTATTTTTGAGTTCCACTGGCACTGTAGCACTCGCGTGAAGGTTACTGGTTAGAAGCCCAATCGGAGACGTATTCCAGGGATACCTTAACTTTCGGTATCCCACCGCTGCCACCAAATTGTTATCCGGACTTTGTCCGAATGGTTTTTAAAAAAAGAAATTATTTAAACTGAAAAGACTTTTATTTGAATTAGACAATAAATTGGGCTTAATATAAAATGCGAGTGTCACGCGCGGATGATGGATGGGAACTGAGGACCTTTCTATGGGGGAAGCTGTCTGGAACTGAATATGCTTACAAAGCAGTAGAATATAGTGACTAAGGGCTATCCTATACATAAGGTATATATAACAGAGCGCAGTGCAGTGCTAGGTAATGACTTGGACTCTTCATGTTCCAATAGCTGCGTGCCACTGTGCTGTTATGGGGCAGGCATGTTGCTTACCATCAGGCACATGTCCTGCTCGTCTCGTCACTCTTTATTTAAAAAAAAATGTTCATATTATCAAAAGTTGTCCATATTTGTATACCATATTTAGTAATTTATAACGACCAAAAACCCGCATAAAGAGGCGACCACTGAAACACATTTGTAACACATAGCATAAGGAGCCCAATAAATGTTCCCACTGCTGGGACTCGGGCCTTCTCTCGCAAGGGGAGCATCAAAGCCATATTCCACCACGCTGCCGCTGCTGGCCCAGTTCGGGTTGGCGGATGACACATGACCTCGAAAGATTCTAGGTACACGTCGGTTTCCTCACGATGTTTTCCTTCACCTTTTTAAGTTTTACCGGTATTACGCACATGACTCCTAAAAGACAGTGGTGCGCGTGTGATTTGAGCCTGGGGCTTCGGATCGGCAGTCGCCGTTCTCCCGACTAGACCAGCCGTAACTTAATTACACAAAACGTTTAAAAAGAACAGAACAAGTGAATGCGCAGCTTTAAAGAAAGGTACTTTACAAACCCAATATGAGCTTTTTCTTTTTCCATTAAAAGTTTTAAGCACAAAAGAAGGTGATCGTAAATACTTAGCCGCTTTTAAGCACATATTCTTAATTATAGAAAGTATTTCTGTATCGGTATGGTTAATGACAGAAGTGCTTTTAATAAAATAACATTTATGAAGTGGTAAATACTTCTTTAGCGGAATTCAATGCTTTTTGGTATGGGAAAATATGACGGGTTTGGGGCACCGACATGTTAATGTAGTATTGGAGCGGCGGCGGAGCAGTGGAACTGGACGTACGCGTTACTCAAGTACTAGCAGCGCCCCGCGGTGTTACCCGCGTAGTTCCCGTTCCCGTTGTTCCCGTTGTTTTTCGGGATAAAAAGTATCCTATGTGTTATTCCAGACTATAATGTATCTATATTCCAAATTTCAGCCCGATCCGTTCATACGTTAGGACGTGATTGAGCAACAAACATCCAAATATCCAAACATCCATACATTGGCATTTATTATAATACTAGCAGCGCCCCGCGGTGTTACCCGCGTAGTTCCCGTTTCCGTTGTTCCCGGCGTTTTTCCGGGATAAAAAGTAGCCTATGTGTTCTTCCAGACTATAGTCTGTGTTCCAAATTTCAGCTCGATCCATTCATGCGTTAGGACGTGATTGAGCAACAAACATCCAAACATCCATACATTGACATTTATAATATTAGTAGGATTACGTAAGCAGATTTATTGCAATTATTGACCCCTCCCCCTTTCAAAAGGTCATCAAAAGTAAGCAGAGCTATTCGTAAAACAATGTTCAATCGGACGAAACGAAGTAGAACTGGAGTAGGAATGTCGCGAGATTATTTCGAAATTACGTTTTTTCTTAGAAAGAGAGTAGACGTAAAGTAGTAGAGTAGAGTTCTTATAGAGTCATCTCATCTCTCCCATCTCTCATCTCATTTTTCTATATAAATGAAAAAAAAAAAAAAAATTCATGACAGAATGAGTTTCGTGCGTGACTGTCCATACTGAAGGTTGCGAATGCAATAAACAATTAGTGATTTAGACGCTGCGATGATAGCTTGCGGATCATACTTCCTTTTAAACTCGTTTGCTTCACGTTGATACAGGCAGTTCACTTTATTCTGGGTTTTTTTTCGTATAAATTTGCGCGTTATTATTTCCCAGTGATAAAGAGTAGCCTATGCTCTACAAATATTGAGCTACAAACATTCATTGCGGAATTTATTATATTAGTAGGAGTAGGAAGTAGAATAAATCAAAGTTATGGGGAAACAAGACATGGCTTAATTAATTTTAACAAACAAGCGTGCTCATAACCGGACGTCTACTCTATTTCTACGAAAACGTAATTTCGGAAAAAAACTCGCGACTTTCTTGCTACTTCGTTTCGTCCGATACAACATTGTTTGACGTTTAAATGTTCTAAGTATAATCTATTTAGAGTAGGCTTAGAACATTTAAACGGACAAAACGCAGGATCGAAGTAGAATCGGAGTTGGAAAGTCGCGAGTTTATTACGAAATTACGTTTTCGTAGAAAGAGAGTAGACGTCCTGGGCAGTAGGGTATCGTACTGGGTCAATACACCAGTCTAATTAGTCCGTCAGCTAGATCGTGGAAAAATATGGGACATGTATTTTTAGTGTTTTCAAAATATTAAAAATCGACAAAGATGTAGAACATCAAACTTCGAGAGTGGGGGGTCGCGTCGTCAGTCGTGGGTAAAAATCGTACCCACGAGTGACGACACCCGAAACTTCTTAGCACTGTATCTTCGTCACTTTACGACGAAAAAATCCATGTACAATATTTTACCAATCTAACTGAAAGACCAATTAGTTTTTTTGAGGATTGTACCATGTTCCAAGCAGCAAACTCGAAAAAATTTAAACTCGAAAAAAATGTTTGTCTGTAAAGTCGGTTTACTGACGATAGAACGTGACAACGTCTTAAGAAAATACTGATGGAATGGTAGCATTTTTCAAAAGAAAATTTTAATTTCATTTGTTTAATAGATTTGTATGTAAAAAATAATCAGTAGAATTTAGTCATTTTCAATCAAAACAATGCAAAAAAGCTTTTAGATGCCGGGGATCGAACCCGGGGCATTTTTCACATGCAAAGCGAACGCTCTACCACTGAGCTACATCCTCGCTTGAACTACTTACTGGTCGAAATAATTAATACAACTGTAACAAACATGCGGCGAGGTAACGACCGACGGTAACGGTACATGACGTCATCTTTTGTGGGCGTGCAGCCGGCTTCATCGAATTATAAGACGTTATCACGTCAAAAAGGAGTTAATCACGGACAAACCACGTGGCACGAAATTGTTGTAGGTATGTAAAAATAACAAAATTATAGTAGTTTCAAGTACATTGAAATGTACAATTTGTGTTATTCCAAAATAGTAAATGTAAAATTTGACACGAAAATTACAAAATTAATTTAACTTTACTTAAATGAGATCTCAATGTATGCTCTATAAATTAGACAAAATGGTTATTATTATTTTTTAATGCAAAGAGTGACGAGACGAGCAGAACATGTGCCTGGTGGTAAGCAACATGCCACATAACAGCATAGTGACACACGGCTATTGGAACATGTAGAGTCCAAATCATTACCTAGCACTGTACTGCGCTCGTCGCCCAGAAATCTAAGATATTATATAAGCCCTGTAATTTCTTTGGGAACATTGCCCTTACCGGAACACAGTAATGTTTGCACATTACTGCTTGGCGGTAGAATAACTGGCAAAGGTGTGGTACTTCGCCAGGCGGACTCTGCCAAGAGTCCTACCACTACTAAAACTTAGACTTGGTTTAATACCTTATAGTACCTAATGCAATCAATTTCCATACGAGTATTTAACGTGAACTAATAAGTTTAATTGATACAACATCCTGTACATACATATACTTATAATTTGGTTCACAGGACGTCATTATTACCTACTTATAGTTTCCGAGACAAGTTATGCACAGCCATTAAATCACATGAGAAAATAATAAACGAGGTTCCACAAAATATCTGTGCGAAGGCCCTGAAAGAGTCGTGTTCTGCAACAAAAGATAAAAGTATCTATTATATATATGGTTCTATCCAAGATTACGAAAAATTTAACATGAACTACTATCTGTTGCCCTGCTATTCCAGGCTCTAATGGTTTTTTTTTTTTCTAGTATTGTTATAAGAAAATAAATACATATGTGTGGACAATTCATACACAATCTGGCCCCAAACTAAGCAAATCTTGTTGTACTATGGGGGCCAAATAGATGGTATAATACAGTCCGCCAGGTATAAGCTGAGCTTTGCATTTGTGTGAGTGTACATGGATAGTGTAGGTGTGACAACCGGCCTTAGGCGCGGCGCCATTTTCGCCCGGTAAAAACCGGTTTAAACTGATTTTGGGTAACCGGCCTGAGGCGCGGCGCCATTCTGTTTGTTGCTCAATCACGTTGGAACGTATGAACGGAACGGGGCTTCTACCGCCTAACTAAATCGGCTATCGCTTTGCTAATGCTGTCTCTATCATTTCAAGCGAAAAGAAAAGAGAGAGAAACATCAAAGCTTCAAAGCATCACAGCATTTTTCGTTCGGCGGTAGACCCCCGGGTCGAAATTCGTGAGACAGTTAGATATAGTCTGGCCTATTTTTTATCACGGAAAAATAAAGGGAACGGAACTGCGCGGGTGAAACCGTGGGGCGCTACTAGTAACATATTCAGCCTGCTTTTATATGCCCACTGCTGGGATTTGGGGCTTTGTATCACAAGGTGAGAGGCAAAATCTTGATCTACTAATCCAGCTAACTGTGGGTTGGCGGATGACCGTGTCCTCGGATAATGTTTTTATTGGATTTTTGCTGATTTCTTGACCAGTATAAGCCAGTGGTGATGGCAAGATTGTAGATCTACAGTTGGAAAAAATACCTGAGATGCAGGTGGTATTGAGAGTTACGATACCACGATCGTGAGGGAATCGCCGTGTTGCGAGAAAGATACATTTCGTGGGCATCAACCTTTAATCTATCGAACTGCTCGTAGCTCCAAAAAGCGACATCATTTCAGCATGCAGCATCAAAGCATGCATTCCCTCTGTCACGCACACCCAGATATCCACAAACACATAAATAGGTTATTTCCTAATACCAACCAACGTACACTCGCTCGTCCACATAATCCACTGCGGCCTCTCTATACACACTCTCTATAACACCCGCTCCTCCTTAAACGCATAAACTGACATTCACGATCGCTTGCACACTCACACATAAACGCCCTCAAACACACCTACACACCCTCACCCTCGATATACACATACCCTCCTTCACCCTCACACACACCCTCAATCAATACACACTGATCAGACTTCTGTAACCCTTATTTCATGATGTATGTATGATTTATGTTGGGGGAGATGCAACCCCGCTGCTTCAAACAGCCCGGGTTGCATCTTCCAATAGGGTTGCACAATAGCAGTTGTGGAAGGCACTGGATTTCACAGCACAGGACTTCCCCTAGTGTGGAATCCAAGGCTCAAATAAACTAAGTACTTATGTAGCATTATTTTAATCACATCATTTTTGTAACTACTATTTTTGGCTCAAATAAAGTTTTACATATTATTATTATTATTATTTCATGATTTAAGTTTCAAAGACTCGTGCGAGAAGGTTTGTTTTAAGTTTTGTGATTCTTGGCTGTGGAATGCGTTGCCGGAGAGAGTATTTCCAAGTGGTTACAATCTTGGTGTCTTCGAGTCAAGATTGACTCCGTTTCTTCGAAGTAAGCACGCTTCATCGTAGACCGCATCGTTCCAATGGCCATGGTCCCGAGGTTACCCGAAAATGTATTTCATTCCCGAGCTTGATGCTTGAGGTCAATTCACAGCCCACGAAAAATCTGTCTGTGGTGCGCTAAAAGTAGTTTTCTCTTCAAAAAGGCAATGACTAGCCATTTGGCCAGCGCGGTGGAGCCCCAATCTTGTGAAATAAGGCCAGAGTTCCAGTTCTGGGAACATTCAGTGGGCAATTTATGCTATGTCCGCCTGGGGAAGGACCACACCTTTGCCAGTTATTCTACCGCCAAGCAGTAATGTGTCCGGTTTGAAGGGTAATGTTTTAGAAATTACAGGGCTTAGCGATATAACAACTTAGATCTCTGGGTGACGAGCTGTTATCCGGACTTTGTCCGAATGGTTTTTAAAAAAAGAAATTATTTAAACTGAAAAGACTTTTATTTGAATTAGACAATAAATTGGGCTTAATATAAAATGCGAGTGTCACGCGCGGATGATGGATGGGAACTGAGGAACTTTCTATGGGGGGAAGCTGTCTGGAACTGAATATGCTTACAAAGCAGTAGAATATAGTGACTAAGGGCTATCCTATACATAAGGTATATATAACAGCCCCCAGGGATAGAAATAAAGTTAACCTATAAAAGTTAAATTTATGAAAGGGTAGTCCGGATTCTAGGGGATGGTTTGATTACTGGGATGTCTTCAGGATCGGGTAAACCACGGGAACACTCTGTGCTGCCTGAGGGGTCAGCTATATTAACATTACACTTAAATTTAGAGTAATAGTACTTATACAATTTATAAACACTAAATGTTAAAATGATAGCAAAGGCTAGTGTGCTTAGGCTTAGTGTGAAATGGGTCCCATATCGGTCTAAGAATGGCTCTTCGTCTATAATGGCATCTGCGCTATTTATCAAGTTGCCAGATAATTTAGTATTTAAAGTTAAATCTTTCAAATTTATGTTTTCTAGACGGATGGGGGACACATTTAATTTGAGTTGGTTAATCCTACTAGGATTACAGCATGACTCATTGATAATATTGAAATCCATACTAAACATGTCCAAAGTAACATTTAAATAATTACGTTTAGGTGTCAGTTTTACATTTTTGCTATAAGCTAAACAATAGATAGGAAGGGTGAGTATACCAGTTCCGAGAATATTAATTCTATGTACAGTTGCGTTTTCACATTCGATATCTAATTTTGTTAGTTCAGACTGTACATAAATCCAACTGTTTTGTCGTAGAGAATGCCAAATATTTATATGTCCAAATATTGATTTAGTTTCGCACTGTACTGGAAGTGACGTGATAGGTCGTGTTATCACTTCGCTTTCGCAGTTGGGATTATCAGTAGATGACGATACACTAGTGACGTCACATATGTAGTATGCGGTGACGACACTTTCACAGTTTGCTAGTTGGTCAAATGTACAGTAGCGAGCTTTATCTTTTGTCAGAGCTATGTAGGATGATGTTGGTATTATCAGACTATATGTGTTGGGGTGACTTACATCATGTGGAATCGGCAGGGGTATATTATGATACAATAGAAACTCGTCTGTATTGACCAGAGGAAGCTTGAGTACAAACACTATCTTGCTATCATAAAAATAACACAAAACTTTAGTCATACTTAAAATACTAAACATATTTCTTAATTCTAAGGCTACAGGTAAGTTGACGCCAGGCGATAAATGGAGGAGGTTATCGGCGAGTTCTCGATACAGTTGCATCGGCGTTATTACTGATGGATGTATGATGTTTTTGCTACTGAGTAGTACAGCTATTGTTATGTCTTCTAACTGAAAGGAAAGTGTGAGCAGAGTAGCTTCGAGCTGATTTAACAAAGTCTCAAATTTACTTCTCACTAGTAATTCGTTTGTAGTAGATGAGATATTTTTTAAGTTATTCGAGAGCTCCTCGATAGCCGTATTAAGATAATCCTCGTTCATTTTAATTTTATGTATAGTTTGGTTGTACATAGTTAGAGTAGATGACGTCATCAAAATGTTTTCTTTCATAAGTGAGGCTAGTTTTTTCTGACTGTTTTGGACAGAGTTAATGGCGTTGTTATACATATTGGCATCGTTTTCGTCAAGGGTGCCGAAAACAGTTTTTAGGATGGAGCCTCCTGCACCGATCCAGGCTGAGCGTTTATATTTAGTGTCTATTAAATGGGAAATTGAACCAAATTCTTTTGATAAATCTTGGTAGCGAACACTTAGAGGTTCAACCACGTTGTAGCATTCAGAGGCCTCCATGAAATCTACTTGTCTACATAAAAATTTAAAAGTACCTAAAACAGAGTTAATATTAGAGAGGTGCGGTTGTATATAAGAGATATCTATTGGGACGATAATGTTGAGATATCCGTTTTTTATTTTCATTTTTCCCATATATTCCGGGTAAAGTCCTGTTCCATTTTGGATAGGTTGAATAAAATTTGGAGTCGCTCCAGCGATGACGCTGAAATTAATTAATAAAACTTTCAGTTTGACGACGTCTGGCACTAATGTAAACAATTGATATCAGATCTGAGAACGCTTGGCTTATGGCTGCCTATGACACCGTTACGATACTAGTGAATTATAAAATATTTTAAATATAATTAATTTATTTAAGTACACGTTAATTATTTTATTTTACATACAATGTTAAGATAGCTAGCGCTTATGGAGAAGCTTTACCGGCTAGTTTTATCTGGTCAAAATGATGGCTGACATGTCGCCTATTTATAAGTAGGGTGAGGCTGTTTCTACCGTTTATCTTTATAATTTTATAAGGTCCTTTCCAGATGGGCGATAGCGCTTTACGAAGTCGAAGATGATTTTTCAAATAAACATAGTCCCCTGCGTGATACGTCACGGGGCGAGCGTGGTTATCGTAATAGGCTTTGGAAGACTGTTTTGATTTATTTATGTGTTCTACAGCTTTATCTCTTGTGACCTTGAGACGGTGTTGCAGCATTTTAATGTAGTCGGGATAAGTGGCGTCTGAGAGAGGTTCATAAATGGAATTGGGAAGGGTAGCTTTGTGACCGAAAACTAATTCATATGGAGTGAAGTTGGTCGTAGAATGTGTTGCTGTGTTGTAAGCTAACATGGCTGTGTAAACGTATTTGGGCCAATCGTCTTGATTTTCGGATATGTATGATTTAAGATATTCTTTCAATGTCGAGTGGCTTCTCTCTAATGCTCCTTGCGTCTGAGGGTGGTAAGGAGACGACCAGAGTTGTTTTATTTTAAGGAATTTACATGTATGTTTAAACATTTCTGCCGTGAAGTTTGAACCTTGGTCAGTGAGAATAGTTTTGGGTATGCCAAAAAGGGAGATGAAGTGGACTAGGCAGTCACTGGTTTCTTCAGCGGTAGTGCTACGAATAGGGTAAGCTACTGAATATTTGGTGAGGTCGTCTTGGAGAGTGAGGATGAATCTTAGTTTTGCGAGACCGGATTCAGGAAGCGGACCGACTATATCAATGGATACTCTTTCAAATGGGGCTGTAGAGGTGGTCGTAATTTGCATAGGAGCCCTGTTAAGTTGTCGGAAAGCTTTATTAGTTTGGCAGGAAGTACATTTTTTCACATAGTTTTCAATTTCGGTGCGCATATTTTTCCAATAATATTGCTCACGGATTCTGTTGAACATTCTATTTGATCCGAGATGTCCCGCAATAGGAATATCATGATTTTCGCGTAGTATTTTTTGTACTTCTGTGGGACTAGGATAGTATATTTTATTTCGGTATAAATCTATTTGTATACCTGTGTTATGGAACAAGTGAATTAAAATGTTATAGAGTTTTGTATATGAATGCTTATCGAATGGATTTTTGAAATCAGACATACTAATTTTCTCGATTGGTCCTGATTCTAAAATTAAATGGTTTCGAAGATTTCTCAGGGATCTGTAGATGTCACTATAAGATGAGTTGTCGAAGTGATGTACTTTAGTAAACAAAAAGTAATATTCTTTGTTGCCGACGGAAAGAGATTTGTATGAAAAGAGACTTCTTTCAGAATTTGCAAATGATTCAGGGTCGCCGGAAATTGCTAATATATCTTGAACGTAAGGGATGGATTCGTCAAGATCAAGTGACGTAGGTATTACCAAAATTTTATTAGAACTTTTAAGCAAACTGTCATTGTGTTCTATAATTTTGGTGTTATATTGAACAGTCGCAGGAATTTTCAAAAATTGATTATAGGCATCCGCAGGGTCAGGCGAGTTTGGCGGAAGGTCAATTATTTCTGGATTTGCCTGTTGCGGTATTTGGTTTAAGCCGCTAGTAGATGGCTGAGGGTCAGAGTCAGTTCTAGTGTTAGCTTCTGCATTTGTCGGTAATGGTTCTGGAGGACATGCCGTCTTGGGAGAGTCGTTTGGATTTGGTGTATTTAAGGAATTAAAGTCAATAGGGTCGTTATTATAAGGGCTTAGGATGTCGGGCCCAAGATCTATTAGATCGTTATCTGTGAAATTTTCAACACGTTCTGGTTGCACAGGATTTACAGGATATCTAGAAAGAGCATCAGCAGCTGAGTTTAATTTACCTTTTCTATATACGATTTCATATTCGAATTCTTGTAGTTGTAGACGCCAGCGTTGTAATTTGCTGCTAGGGTCTGTGTGATTAAATAACCATTTTAAGGGTCGGTGATCTGTTACTACAGTGAATTTACGTCCAAAAAGATACGGTCTGAATGTTTTACAACCCCAAACTATAGCTAATAGTTCTTTCTCAGTTGTGCTATAATTTGTTTCGCATTTGTTTAGCGTTCTGGACGCATAAGCTATGGGGTGGTCCTTTCCTATAGGACCTTGGGAAAGGATCGCTGAAATGGCGTAGTTGGATGCGTCACATGTTAGATTGAATGGTTTAGTGAAATCTGGGTAAATAAGAACAGGCGCAGAAATTAGTTTGTCCTTGAGTTTCTCAAATGCTAATTGTTGTTCATTTGTCCATTCAAAAGGGACGTTCTTCTTTAATAGGGAAGTAAGAGGTTTCGAAAATTTTGAAAAGTCTGGTATGAACCGTCTGTAATAGGAAATGAGCCCTAGGAAAGATTTTATATCTTTGGGACACTTAGGAATTGGGAAATTGTTAACTGATTTTATTTTGTTTGGATCGGGTTTCAACCCGTTTTCAGTGATAACGTGACCTAGGTAGCCGACTTCTTTACGTAAAAACTCACATTTGTCGGGTTGCAATTTAAGGTTGTAAGATCGGAGTCTGTCAAATATGGCGTTCATATTTTGGATATGTGATATAAGATCGTGGGAATACGAGACGATATCGTCTAGGTACACGAAGCATCTCTCGCCTTGAAGGCCAGTAAGCACATTGTTCATAAGACGTTGGAAAGTGGCAGGTGCATTTTTTAAACCGAACGGCATTCGGTTAAATTCAAAGTGTCCTTGTGGGACGCTGAATGCTGTCTTACATGCGTCTTTGGGGTCCATCTTGATTTGATGAAACCCGGATGCAAGGTCAAGGGTTGAAAAGTATTTTGAATTACCTAATTGATCAAGAATTTCGACAATGTTTGGGATCGGATAAGTTTCGCCAATTGTGTTATCGTTCAATTTTCTGTAATCAATTACGATACGCCATTTGGTTTGGCCGGATGCGTCTGTTTTTTTCGGGACAATCCAAATAGGGGAGGACCAAGGGGAAGTAGAAGGCTGAATAATGTTTTGGTCTAGCATTTTATTTATTTGAGATTTTACCTCTTGTTTATGAATTTCAGGGAACCTGTAAGATTTCACATTTGTTGGTTGGTCTGGCGAAGTATGTATTTCATGTCGAGTTGCATCGGTTGAGGTAAGTATGTCATCAGGTAAATGAAATATGTCGGAGTAAGTTGAGCATAAGTCATAGAGTGCGTCACGTTCTTCGGGATTCAAATGTGATACTCGAAGTAACTTAAGTACTTCGTCTGTTCTATCCAGGCATGTTTTGTTGGCGTTACGTGGTTGAGAAGGTGCATTTTCGAATGGATGTAGAGTGAGTTGTAAGTTAGAATTTAAAGTGACTGGGTCTTCGGAAGTATTTAAAATAGTTAGGTTAACTCGATTATTGTTTTTTACTTTTACAAGGCAGTTTGAAATGAAAAGTGTGTCGTTTATATGTTGGTCTAATAAGACCTTCTTTTAATTCTGGATTTTTCACAGTACACTCTACTGTAATTTCGGATCGAGATGGAATCTGGTAGGTGGGGTCTGTGAAATTCATTTTTAAATTGTTATTCCCTAGCTTGAGGGTTTGCCGGTTGTAGTCAACAGAACATTGGAAATGGCTGAGCAGGTCATTCCCTATTATTCCGTCATATGGCAAATCCAAATGGTTGATGACGTGGAATGTATAGGAGTATTGTTCTCGACCAAATATGAGGTTTAGGTCAAAGTTGCCGATAGTGGGCATTGGATTTTCGCAACTGTCTATTCCTTTTAATTTAATTATTTCGTTTCGCAGTTGTTGTTTATTCTGGATTGAGTCATTTTGAATGAGACATACGGATGATCCGCTATCGACAAGAAACGAGAGTGGTTTGTTTGAAGCAGAAGTTTGGACGAGTACATGAGGTAAGGATATTTTATTTGAGATACATGATACCTCATATATTTTGCACTCGTTAGATGGGACATTGATTTGGGGCTGGTTACCCTTGTGGTTGTCCTTGGAAGTGGTTTTTTGGACTCTGATTTGGGGCTGGTTACCCGTGTTGTGGTCCTTGGGAGTGGATTTCTGGACGCTGATTTGGGGCTGGTTACCCGTGTTGTGGTCCTTGGGAATTGAATTTGAGACGTTATTTTGGGGCTGGTTACCCGTGTTGTGGCCTCTGGATATAGAAGTGGTGTCATTATTGTCTAAGGGGAAGGTTGGTTGTTGACTTTTGGGTCTCACGAGACACCTCCGCGAGCCCATTATTCGTTTAAATGGTTGTAATGTTGCCCGTTGTTTTGGTCGTGTACATTTTCGTCGGAATTTTGTTCATGGTTATAGTCAGTGTTAGCTTGTCCATAGTTTTGTTCATAGTGTTCATTAGTGAAGTGTATCGTGTTGTCATTGTCAGCTACCCAGTTGACTCGAGCTGGTTGAGGCCTGAATGGTTGTTGGTTAGGGCGCTGTTGGAATGGGGGAGAACTTTGTTGATCTTTAAATTTATTGTTATTGTACTCGCGTTTTCTGCATACTTCGATAGTGTGACCCGGGATCTTGCAATATCTACAGATTTGACTATTTCGGTCAAATTGTCTAGGCGCTTGAGATCTGACATTGGGATTGGAGTTCTGGGAAAATTGGAATTTTGGGGGTTGACGTTGAGTTGAAGGCGGGCTGCGTTTATCGAAAAGTTTCTGAATTTTCTGTTCAGAAACAGCGGCGTTGATAGCTTCGTTTAAGGTTGTAGGCTCTTTGCACCTTACTATATTAGAAATTTCAGGCTTAAGGCCGATTAGAAAGGTGTGAAGGGCTAAGTCTTCCATAGCCGCAATACGACCCGCCAGTTCTGATTTTCTCTTATTCGAAAGCGTTATCTCGGTTAATAATTTTGATAGGCATGTTTCGACACGCAAGGCAAACTGACTAACTGCCTCGCTGTTTAGCTGCCGGCATTCCTGCAGATCAGTCATAAGATGAGCGTAGTGTTTTTTCTCCCCAAATTGTGTTTTTAAAAATTGACTTAAGTCGTCCCACGAATCGAACTCTTTTATTGAACAGGCTGATTCGGCTTTGCCCTCAAGCTGTGACAGAATATACTTAAATATTATAGGTTGTTGAGAGTCTGTCGCCAAGTCCATAGCATTTTCGCAATTAGTGAGAAACGAATTTAGTTTCTCCCGCGTGCCGTCGAAGCATTTAATGAATTGGAACAAGGTTCCGATTGGGATGGTATCGGGTTTCTGATCCCTAGTAGTCATTTTGAAATAATATTATAATACGAATAAAGTAAGCTGAAAATATAGAAACGGTTCGGTGTAATAGGCGGCCACTGAGTTGTATACAATAATATAAGAATTTTGCAGTCACTTCTATGAAGTGTTCTGTCTGGTTATAATTACAAAGGCACTTATAGGAGTAGTTATGTTATAGTTATAGGTAAATTATGTAGATCTTCTGGAGAGTTATTCCTTGGAAAACACTTGAAAACAGAGGTCAAAAGTTATCTTCAGTTGGGACTTACAGGGACATGTAGAGGTAGAAAACGCACTGGATCATATTCACTTTAGCACAACACTTAGAGACCATAGCACAACACAAACACAAAACGCAGGGACGCGATGTAAGATGTAGGGACCAGACCTTAGCTCAGGTCTGTCTGGAATCCGGATGTAGAGTCACGAGAGTTAAGGAAGGACTTCTCGTGATTTTTGACGAGTTCGTTTTATATAGAATTTAGGAATTGAGTTATTTTTGAGTTCCACTGGCACTGTAGCACTCGCGTGAAGGTTACTGGTTAGAAGCCCAATCGGAGACGTATTCCAGGGATACCTTAACTTTCGGTATCCCACCGCTGCCACCAAATTGTTATCCGGACTTTGTCCGAATGGTTTTTAAAAAAAGAAATTATTTAAACTGAAAAGACTTTTATTTGAATTAGACAATAAATTGGGCTTAATATAAAATGCGAGTGTCACGCGCGGATGATGGATGGGAACTGAGGACCTTTCTATGGGGGAAGCTGTCTGGAACTGAATATGCTTACAAAGCAGTAGAATATAGTGACTAAGGGCTATCCTATACATAAGGTATATATAACAGAGCGCAGTGCAGTGCTAGGTAATGACTTGGACTCTTCATGTTCCAATAGCTGCGTGCCACTGTGCTGTTATGGGGCAGGCATGTTGCTTACCATCAGGCACATGTCCTGCTCGTCTCGTCACTCTTTATTTAAAAAAAAATGTTCATATTATCAAAAGTTGTCCATATTTGTATACCATATTTAGTAATTTATAACGACCAAAAACCCGCATAAAGAGGCGACCACTGAAACACATTTGTAACACATAGCATAAGGAGCCCAATAAATGTTCCCACTGCTGGGACTCGGGCCTTCTCTCGCAAGGGGAGCATCAAAGCCATATTCCACCACGCTGCCGCTGCTGGCCCAGTTCGGGTTGGCGGATGACACATGACCTAGAAAGATTCTAGGTACACGTCGGTTTCCTCACGATGTTTTCCTTCACCTTTTTAAGTTTTACCGGTATTACGCACATGACTCCTAAAAGACAGTGGTGCGCGTGTGATTTGAGCCTGGGGCTTCGGATCGGCAGTCGCCGTTCTCCCGACTAGACCAGCCGTAACTTAATTACACAAAACGTTTAAAAAGAACAGAACAAGTGAATGCGCAGCTTTAAAGAAAGGTACTTTACAAACCCAATATGAGCTTTTTCTTTTTCCATTAAAAGTTTTAAGCACAAAAGAAGGTGATCGTAAATACTTAGCCGCTTTTAAGCACATATTCTTAATTATAGAAAGTATTTCTGTATCGGTATGGTTAATGACAGAAGTGCTTTTAATAAAATAACATTTATGAAGTGGTAAATACTTCTTTAGCGGAATTCAATGCTTTTTGGTATGGGAAAATATGACGGGTTTGGGGCACCGACATGTTAATGTAGTATTGGAGCGGCGGCGGAGCAGTGGAACTGGACGTACGCGTTACTCAAGTACTAGCAGCGCCCCGCGGTGTTACCCGCGTAGTTCCCGTTCCCGTTGTTCCCGTTGTTTTTCGGGATAAAAAGTATCCTATGTGTTATTCCAGACTATAATGTATCTATATTCCAAATTTCAGCCCGATCCGTTCATACGTTAGGACGTGATTGAGCAACAAACATCCAAATATCCAAACATCCATACATTGGCATTTATTATAATACTAGCAGCGCCCCGCGGTGTTACCCGCGTAGTTCCCGTTTCCGTTGTTCCCGGCGTTTTTCCGGGATAAAAAGTAGCCTATGTGTTCTTCCAGACTATAGTCTGTGTTCCAAATTTCAGCTCGATCCATTCATGCGTTAGGACGTGATTGAGCAACAAACATCCAAACATCCATACATTGACATTTATAATATTAGTAGGATTACGTAAGCAGATTTATTGCAATTATTGACCCCTCCCCCCTGGTCATCAAAAGTAAGCAGAGCTATTCGTAAAACAATGTTCAATCGGACGAAACGAAGTAGAACTGGAGTAGGAATGTCGCGAGATTATTTCGAAATTACGTTTTTTCTTAGAAAGAGAGTAGACGTAAAGTAGTAGAGTAGAGTTCTTATAGAGTCATCTCATCTCTCCCATCTCTCATCTCATTTTTCTATATAAATGAAAAAAAAAAAAAAAATTCATGACAGAATGAGTTTCGTGCGTGACTGTCCATACTGAAGGTTGCGAATGCAATAAACAATTAGTGATTTAGACGCTGCGATGATAGCTTGCGGATCATACTTCCTTTTAAACTCGTTTGCTTCACGTTGATACAGGCAGTTCACTTTATTCTGGGTTTTTTTTCGTATAAATTTGCGCGTTATTATTTCCCAGTGATAAAGAGTAGCCTATGCTCTACAAATATTGAGCTACAAACATTCATTGCGGAATTTATTATATTAGTAGGAGTAGGAAGTAGAATAAATCAAAGTTATGGGGAAACAAGACATGGCTTAATTAATTTTAACAAACAAGCGTGCTCATAACCGGACGTCTACTCTATTTCTACGAAAACGTAATTTCGGAAAAAAACTCGCGACTTTCTTGCTACTTCGTTTCGTCCGATACAACATTGTTTGACGTTTAAATGTTCTAAGTATAATCTATTTAGAGTAGGCTTAGAACATTTAAACGGACAAAACGCAGGATCGAAGTAGAATCGGAGTTGGAAAGTCGCGAGTTTATTACGAAATTACGTTTTCGTAGAAAGAGAGTAGACGTCCTGGGCAGTAGGGTATCGTACTGGGTCAATACACCAGTCTAATTAGTCCGTCAGCTAGATCGTGGAAAAATATGGGACATGTATTTTTAGTGTTTTCAAAATATTAAAAATCGACAAAGATGTAGAACATCAAACTTCGAGAGTGGGGGGTCGCGTCGTCAGTCGTGGGTAAAAATCGTACCCACGAGTGACGACACCCGAAACTTCTTAGCACTGTATCTTCGTCACTTTACGACGAAAAAATCCATGTACAATATTTTACCAATCTAACTGAAAGACCAATTAGTTTTTTTGAGGATTGTACCATGTTCCAAGCAGCAAACTCGAAAAAATTTAAACTCGAAAAAAATGTTTGTCTGTAAAGTCGGTTTACTGACGATAGAACGTGACAACGTCTTAAGAAAATACTGATGGAATGGTAGCATTTTTCAAAAGAAAATTTTAATTTCATTTGTTTAATAGATTTGTATGTAAAAAATAATCAGTAGAATTTAGTCATTTTCAATCAAAACAATGCAAAAAAGCTTTTAGATGCCGGGGATCGAACCCGGGGCATTTTTCACATGCAAAGCGAACGCTCTACCACTGAGCTACATCCTCGCTTGAACTACTTACTGGTCGAAATAATTAATACAACTGTAACAAACATGCGGCGAGGTAACGACCGACGGTAACGGTACATGACGTCATCTTTTGTGGGCGTGCAGCCGGCTTCATCGAATTATAAGACGTTATCACGTCAAAAAGGAGTTAATCACGGACAAACCACGTGGCACGAAATTGTTGTAGGTATGTAAAAATAACAAAATTATAGTAGTTTCAAGTACATTGAAATGTACAATTTGTGTTATTCCAAAATAGTAAATGTAAAATTTGACACGAAAATTACAAAATTAATTTAACTTTACTTAAATGAGATCTCAATGTATGCTCTATAAATTAGACAAAATGGTTATTATTATTTTTTAATGCAAAGAGTGACGAGACGAGCAGAACATGTGCCTGGTGGTAAGCAACATGCCACATAACAGCATAGTGACACACGGCTATTGGAACATGTAGAGTCCAAATCATTACCTAGCACTGTACTGCGCTCGTCGCCCAGAAATCTAAGATATTATATAAGCCCTGTAATTTCTTTGGGAACATTGCCCTTACCGGAACACAGTAATGTTTGCACATTACTGCTTGGCGGTAGAATAACTGGCAAAGGTGTGGTACTTCGCCAGGCGGACTCTGCCAAGAGTCCTACCACTACTAAAACTTAGACTTGGTTTAATACCTTATAGTACCTAATGCAATCAATTTCCATACGAGTATTTAACGTGAACTAATAAGTTTAATTGATACAACATCCTGTACATACATATACTTATAATTTGGTTCACAGGACGTCATTATTACCTACTTATAGTTTCCGAGACAAGTTATGCACAGCCATTAAATCACATGAGAAAATAATAAACGAGGTTCCACAAAATATCTGTGCGAAGGCCCTGAAAGAGTCGTGTTCTGCAACAAAAGATAAAAGTATCTATTATATATATGGTTCTATCCAAGATTACGAAAAATTTAACATGAACTACTATCTGTTGCCCTGCTATTCCAGGCTCTAATGGTTTTTTTTTTTTCTAGTATTGTTATAAGAAAATAAATACATATGTGTGGACAATTCATACACAATCTGGCCCCAAACTAAGCAAATCTTGTTGTACTATGGGGGCCAAATAGATGGTATAATACAGTCCGCCAGGTATAAGCTGAGCTTTGCATTTGTGTGAGTGTACATGGATAGTGTAGGTGTGACAACCGGCCTTAGGCGCGGCGCCATTTTCGCCCGGTAAAAACCGGTTTAAACTGATTTTGGGTAACCGGCCTGAGGCGCGGCGCCATTCTGTCTCGCCGCGCTCCTGCCGCACTTCACCTCTGGTACAGACTGCAGCGTGACGTGTTTAATATTATTTTGTTTTTGTTTGATATAAGGGTTAGTAAAATGGATGCCAACACAAATAAGCGCAAAATACGGAAACCATTAAATAGCCAAGTAAAAGAAATTTTGTGTAATTTAAATAGCTATTTTAAAGACATGAACGATAAAGACATGTCAAGTGTGACTACATCAGCCCAATTGGTATCGACATCGACAGGAATTCCACTGTCAACTGTTAAAAGAGTCTTATTGGAAGGTAAACGTGTTTTGAAAGATGGAACCAAATTCAAATCTCCGAAAAAGACCAGATGCAGGAAAAATATAATAATCATTGATGATTTTGATAAAGCAGTAATCCGTAGAACAATTCATAATTTTCACATTACTGACAAAGAGGTGCCAACAATGAAAAGAATTCATGAAAAATTAAAGGCTGACATTAACTATCCAGGATCAATATGGTCATTGCGAAAAGAAGTATCTCTTTTAGGATTCAAATGGTCAAGGACAGAGAATAACAGAAAAATTTTAATGGAAAAGCATGAGATCCGTCACCTACGTATAACTTATTTACTTAAAATTTCCGAATACCGTATTCAGGGCAGGCCTATCGTTTATACCGATGAAACATATATTGACACCACTCACACTTCATCAAAATCATATTCAGTTGGCAGCACTTCTGGTTTGAAGAAACCTATTTCTAAAGGAAATCGATTGATAATCGTTCATGCCGGCGGCGAGGACGGTTTCATACCAAATGCGCAGCTAATCAAAAAAGTGGTGATTTTCATAACAATATGAATACAGAAAACTATACAAAATGGTTACAAACGCAATTAATTCCCAATTTGAAGCCCAATAGCGTTATTGTAGTTGACAACGCATCTTACCACAATTCGTTAAAAAATCCCGCTCCCAACTCAAATAGTCGCAAACAAGATATGATTGACTGGCTCAAGTTACGCAATATCGATCACTCAATATCCATGCTTAAACCACAACTTTATCAATTGATACTGCATAATAAACAACGATTTATTGAATATAAAATTGACACCTTATTAAGAGAACATGGTCACAGCGTCCTTCGTCTACCACCCTATCACCCAGATTTCAATCCGATTGAAAATATATGGGCAATGATAAAAGGATACGTCGCGAAAAAAAACGTGTCAATGAAAATGGATACAATAATGAGGTTAGCAAATGAAAAAATTTAAAGTATCACTGTACACTGTACAGGAATGGAAAAATGTTTGTGACCATGCAATAAAAGAAGAAAAAAAGTTTCATGGATACGACGCCGTTATTGACAATATAACGGAAAGATTCATTATTAAAACAAACGACACATCAGACGAGAGTGAAAATGATAACGAGAGTGATAAAGAAAGTGACTATGGTGCAATGTCTGGTGTAGAAGATGTGTAGTTATTTTGTCTTTCAAATTGAATTTTTAGTAATAATCACACAATAATATGTACTCATCAGTCAAATACACAGCTGGACTTTATTTTATCAATTTAGTTTTATTTTATTTAAATACTAGAATACTTCTCCGACTTATGTTATGCCTTAAGTACCTACCTAAAGTATAATGATATTAATTTTTAAGAGTTTGTTGTCTGACTGTACTTTTGGTGATCACTCACACTAATGCAAAGCTCAGCTTATACCTCGCGGACTGTACCAGGCGCGAATCCAGGGGGAGGGTCCAGTACCTAGGTGGATTACTAATTTAAAATCCACTTATTGCACAGTTTTGTGGCTTGATCACTACTATGTGACGGGATTTCATCAATCACTTTTTTTTTACAGTGTAGCATCGGGACGAGCAGGACATGTGCCTGACGGTAAGCAACATGCCTGCCATTAACAGTAATGTGACACGCAGCTATTGTTACAAAATGATTTATCACTACGTCCTGTAATTTCACGGGAAACATTTCCCTTCAAACCGGAACACAATTATGTTTGCACATTACTGTTTGGCGGTAGAATAACTGGCAACGGTGTGGTACTTCCCCAGACGGCCTCTGCAAAGAGTCCTACCACCACAATGCTCAATGTCACTTGTATGCTTAGTACATGAGTTTTTACAGCTTCTCTCTTTCGCCTCAGTACAGTATTTCTGTGTACCCCTGAGTACAAGCACAGGTTGATCCGGATTTTATTCCCACGGCCAAACCAATTGAGTATTTTGACAAGCGTCTGACAGAAATGGCGGCAGTTTCGTGAATGTAATTATGTAATAGATGTTATAATTAAAACAAACACTTTCGCTTGAGTACGTGACGAAAAGGTGACAAATTGAGCAGATTGTCGTGAGATTGTGACCTTTAGATAACTGCAGGCGTGTGCGCATATGGCGGCAGTGATAAATTACAACGATAAATTACAATTTACAATACAGTAACGGTATAAAATAATAATTATTGGGATTTCAAAAAAAAACTATGTAAAGTAAGAGACTAAAAAAACGAATAATAAAAAATGTTTGTCTGTAAAGTCGGTTTACTGACGATAGAACGTGACAACGTCTTAAGAAAATACTGATGGAATGGTAGCATTTTTCAAAAGAAAATTTTAATTTCATTTGTTTAATAGATTTGTATGTAAAAAGTAATCAGTAGAATTTAGTCATTTCAATCAAAACAATGCAAAAAAGCTTTTAGATGCCGGGGATCGAACCCGGGGCATTTCACATGCAATGCGAACGCTCTACCACTGAGCTACATCCCCGCTTGAACTACTGGTCGAAATAATTAATACAACTGTAACAAACATGCGGCGAGGTAACGACCGACGGTAACGCGGTAACGGTACATGACGTCATGTTTTGTGGGCGTGCAGCCGGCTTCATCGAATTATAAGACGTTATCACGTCAATAATTGTAATAGCAAGTATGTACCTTGACTTGGCTCATGATGTTACCGCTATGTGGGATGATGATTCGACGATCATAGTCCCAATAGTCGTGTCGGGAAACGGCCTTATAGCGAAAAGTCTCGACCAACATCTCAAGAGACTTGCTTTCGCTAGACGGTTGGATGGCGGGTCAGATGCACGCAGCGGTCATCCTCAACACAGCGCGCATCGTCAGGAGGTTCCTCACTCTGCAGCCCTAACCACCGGGAGCTTGGGCACTGCCCCGCTGCTGGCGGCAAACTAGGTTTAGGATTTTATAATATTTTATGATATTTTTATACGTTAATATTGTAAAAATCTAAACTTAACAAAAAGGAATAAATGACTGAATAATTCGTTTTTTTTTTGTTTCACAAACAAAAAATAATAACGAAGTGTTTAGAAGTTTCGGGTGACTTTACTTTTACGATTTTTTTAAGAGGTTACGTTGACGTAGTTGATTTTTAATAATTTGATAAGAAACAATGTTGATGTTTGTCCTATATTTTACTATAATCTATCTGACGGACAAGTTAGAACAATCATTCTAATTTGTCCGTTCTTCATTCTAATCCTTTTCTTCATTCTAGTCCTTCATTCTAATCATCCGAATTTTACCACCAAGCATTAATTAATAATATTATGAATTCAAAAGAATGATTCATGAATATTGTAGTGGTAGGACTCTTAGCAGAGTCCGCCTGGGGAAGTACCACACCTTTGCCAAATATTCTACCGCCAAGCAGTAGTGTGCAAACATTATTGTGTTCCGGTTTGAAGGGCAATGATTCCAGAGAAATTACAGGGCTTAGAGACATAATATCTTAGATCTCTGGGTGACGCAGTGCTAGGTAATGATTTGGACTATCATGTTCCAATAGCTGCGTGTTACTGTGCAGTTATGTGGCAGGCATGTTGCTTACCATCAGGCACATGACCTGCTCGTCTCGTCACTCTATGCTATAAAAAAATAAAAAATAAAAATTGTACATGATTGCATGTATTATTGTTTATTACTCTTCCAAACAAAAACTACTGAAGAGATCTAATGACATTTTGACATTGCTTTCATACATTTAAAATCTCAAATCTCATAAGTCGTTGTTAGTAGTATTGTAGTGGCAGGACACTTTGTAGAGTTCGGTTAGGGAAGTACCACACCTTTGCCAGTTATTCTACCGCCAAGCAGTTATGTAAAAATATCAGTGTTCCGGTTTACATCTCTGGTTGACGAGCGCAGTGCAGTGCTAGGTAATGATTTGGACCTTCCTGTTTCAATAGCTACGTGTCACTGTGCTGTTATAGGCTGGCATGTTGATTACCACCAGGCACATGACTTGGGTAGCGATTCTGAAACCATTCGGTTGCATCCGACACGGAATCTCATCTCTCGGTCTTTGTCTTATCTGTTTAGCATGACAAAGACCGAGAGATGAGATTCCGTATCGGATGCAACCGAATGGTTTCAGAATCGCTACCCTGGTCTAGTCGGGAGAACGGCGGCTGCCGATCCGGAGACCCCGGGTTCAAACCCCACACGCACCACTGTCTTTTCGAAGTCATGTGCGTAATGCCGCTAACTTAAAACGGTGAAGGAAAACATCGTGAGGAAACCGACATGTACCTAGAATCTTTCGAAGTCATGTGTCATCCACCAACCCGCACGTGCGGGCCAGCGTGGTGGGTTATGGCCTTAACTCTCTCCTTGCGAGAGAAGGCCCCTAGTCCCAGCAGTGGGAACGTTTAGTGGGCTGTTGATGTTGACATGACCTGTTCGTCTTGTAACTCTATTCTTTAAAAAATAAATAAGTTTCGTGAATATATTTTAGTTAGGTAGGTGCTAACTGCGATGTATTATCATACACACTGCAAACTGGTATACTCTGGGATTGTATGTTGTGTGTTTCCCGATGGGTACAGCCTGGGTGTCTTCAAATTGTTGCTTACCATCAGGCGCATGTCCTGCTCCTCTCGTCACTTTATACTATATAAAATCTTGAGTAGGTACGCAGGTACCTTGTAGGAAAATGTATACTTACGTCACATCCTAGGCCGTGATATTGCTGAACAAAAGACAAATTACGGTAATATTTCGGTCAAACTTATACCTATCATGTCATGGCGATAGTTTGTAGCTTTGTATGTTCTCGAACGAATTTCATAAAATGAAATACATAGTACAGACCACCAAAGAGAATGTAAATTACTACGCAGACCACGGCCTTTGCCTGAAGCCTTTGAAATGGATAAAAAGTGAAAAAAATAATATAGACTACAGGCCTGTGAACAAAATGTACGTAGTAAATGAACCACCAAGGTTGCAACCATCGATCATTTCTCCTTGTCGCATGATTTTTGTACGCCATTGCAAAATAATGGATTAGATGAGGTAATGAAACTATAACAATCATAAATTTTAAGTTTTAAATTATTAGTTTGTCGAAAAAATACGTGATTTTCCGACTATTTACAGATTAAATTTGGGCATTTGATTATGTACGGCATTGGTTCCATACAGTTTAAATACCTTCCCTAATCCATTATTTCGCAATGCCGTACAAAAATCATGCGACAAGGAGAAATGATCGAGGGTTGCAACCCCCCCTCTTCGCCTGTACTCAGTTAGACAGCTTATAAGTGACGGCATAGTGCTGAATACAAAATACTTTATTGCAACATAAAACATTTAACAAGTCTTAATCTTATTACTTTATAGGGTATAAATATAAAAGGGTATAATAGGGTTGGACAGCTTACAAGTGACGGCATAGTGCTGAATCTTATTACTTTATACCCTTCTATCATCCTACATAGGTCTCCTGGTGGTTCATTTGCTACGTAAATTTTGTTCACGGGCCAGTAGTCTAATAGTAGATCACCCGTAATCGACCTTTTACAATGGGTTTCATACCCATTGGGAAAAGGCGATAACGATAGCGATAGTGATCTGACGTCGGAAAGTGGAAGAGGGGAGTTTTTAGGAGTCAAGATCGGTTTTTCTTAATTTCCGGGAAAACTACAAGTCCTATAGCAAAGTCATAGGTAATAAAAAGATCAGACAGCCTTTGTATCAACACTAAAGCTCAAAATGTATATGAAAAAGTCAATTAACCAGGTTAATACGCATTTTTTACTTTTCCTTCACAAAAAAAAAACACGGTATTTGGTGAAAACTTACCAGTTTATATTTTTTCGATTTATTTTTTCATCTTCGACTTAAAATCGAAAATCATCAAATTTTCAATCGAAAATCCTCGAATTAGTAAATAAAACATGTACTTTCTTCATTAAATTATATAATACAAAGTCGAAATACACAAATTGGCTTAAACTATGTGAACAACATACATTTTCGATACTATTTATGTATACTATACTATTTATATTTCATCAATTATTTTAAATTTATTAAAATTATTGTTGGCAAAGTCTTTACAAACTTGATATTATTTTGAAAGGAGACAGCCCACAAACACGACTAAAATAAAGTAATTATCTTATGATATTTTAAACATCAACGTTTGAAACTTTTTTTAGCAGCGTTGTGGAAAGTCTTATATGCCTTGGCGTCACCGACACGCTAATGTAACGACGTAGCGTCGGAATAACGTACAACAGCACACCAAACATGGGCCACCTCCTTTACTTCTTTTAGTTTCGACAAAATTACAAAAAGAAATTGAATCACATGGAATGCATTCACAAAATGCCATAAAAACAATATTTATTACAATTAAATATACAAATAAAATTGGAAAAATAATCTAGAAATAAATGCGTTATCCATAATGTGCGGTAAGTCTTACAATTATAATACAAAAAGACTAATTTAATGTCTGTTTTCTTTGATGTGGAAGTTTTGCTCATATAATATTATATTACAAGTAATTTACAATTTAGCTAGCTCGCGGTCCAAGCTTCCTTAGGCATCCCAGACCCTGAAACAAAAACTTATGTTAGATTTTCAGTCCAACAAACTAACAATCTAAAATAAATATATTAAAACAATTAGAACAACATTTATTAAAAATGCAATATCCCCAACCACCTCGAATTTGAAATTTGTCATAATGTATATAAGTACTCTACTAGTCAAGTGGTGGTCAAGCACTTTCATTTGACACATCCATATTGAGGTAGCTGTGGAGAAAAAATGTAATTCGACATTTTGTGACAGAAAGGTATCATTTGCCATAATCTTTCGGAAATATTTTGTCTTGTCTGGAAACGGCTCACTGACATGACATAATAGGTATATGAGCTTTTAGAAGTGATGTGCGTACAATGCCAACTTTAAAAAAAATTGGCAGTCAGAGGAACTGCCAATAGAAGTGAAAACTGTTAACTCAGAATTTGATAGCTCACTTTGGAAACTACGCGGGTGAAACCGGAGGGCGCTGCTAGTTGAGTTGGCCATGCTAGATGACCAATGGCCATGGTCCAGAGTTTACCCGAAGATTTCTTAACATTCCCGAGCGTGACGCTAGAATTTAATTATCTGTCTCTGTCAAAAATCTGTCCGAGGCGCGCCAAAAGAAGTTTTCACTACAAAATGGCGAAAAACACACCATGAGAAAACCTACGTGGTGCGTATCTATACTAATACATTGAAAATATTTGTAACATCAATTTTTTTTTTTTATCTCAAGTAAGTGTTAGTCTACGGCATACCACAGGCTACTCTCTTACTTGAAAAAATACTCTTAAAACGCGGATAAAACCTCAGGTACAGCTAGCAATTTATACACTAGAACATAGTTTACGAAGTCAGCTAGCAAAACTTAAAGATGGCGTCATATCAACTATTTAAGTATATGTATATAGTTATACACTATGGCGGCCAAATAGCTGATATAATACTTTTAAAGTTGTAATATGTACAACTATACAGGCTGACTGGTTGAATTTACATATTGATATAGCGTGTTCAGTACTCGATTCTCTTTCTATTTACGTAAAAAAAATAGGTGATATATTATATTATGACTAATTTAACTTTAATTATCCGTCAATAAAAATAAGTAGGGTCACTAGCGCAGCGTGCGTATTAATACATCTAAAATGTGCCAGTCACGTGGCAAGGTAGGTACTCGTCGCATCGTTCGCAGCGCATGTAGGCACCTCTCGCGTCGCTCACAGTTTAGTATCAAACTTAAAGCGCGTCGGCCGGTGATTTCGCAAGTTTCGAACTTTTACTACTTAATGAAGAATATTGACTTTTACTAACGAAGAATATTGGGAACCATCTCCCAATGTTCTTTCTCATGCAAATAACAGTGTATGTGGTGCAATTAATTTGTATCGAGAAACATTTCCAAATCGCCGAGTACCTACACATTACGGACCGAACCTCACTCCTCTCAAATATTATTTGTGGGGCGTGATAAAAAGACTGGTGTGTGTACGCGACGGAGTACTCAAACAGGTACTAATTAAAATCAAGAATAACGGCGGCGTTCGCGAAGTGTGATCATTTTGTTCCTAACCGTGCCAAAGTGAATCTGTGCAAATTTGCTGAACTATGCATTGCGCGAGACGGTGAGCATTTTGAACAATTATGGTTTAGTATTAAGGTATGCGTGATTTTGTTACCTGCACCAAACCTGCGCCTACGCCAAAAGTACCTTCTTGTCTTGACGTACTTACGGTCGTTAACCCCGTTCGCTGATACTAGCTATTATTCATTCTGTGCTAGAGCGCTCGGCCGGCGGCGGTTCGGTGTTACAGAATACTGTATAGTAATTGAACAGCTGAGCTGGCCAGCGATAGGCACTATGTTGTCCATAATTTCCGAGTCTTCACACATTAATGTAATAAAGGTTTTCTTTGTAATTTATTTGTATTTTATAATTATATATTTCTAAGCCTTTCATGTGACTATGAATCCTTGAGTATTTAAAGTGTTCAAACAGTCAGCCTGTATAATTTTTATATATACGTTTTTTATAACTATACAAGCTTTGCTTAGTTTGGGGTCAGATGGTGTTGTGTGTGAATTGTCCACCAATATTTATTTATTCATAATCCCGACCTGTTCTTGGTATTCGTTCCTGGAGAGCCAGAATCCGTCTCTGTTCTTGCAGACCTCGGCCAGCACGGCGCCTCCGATGAACACCATGTCCTTGCGCCGGGGAGGGTCTTCGATGCGGATCTTGAATTTCTAGAACGAAAATAATACGTATAGCTTTTAAACTTATGCGATTGGAACTCGTATTTAAAAAGAAAACGGCAGTCATAGGAACTGCCGATATAAGTGAAAACTTCTAACTTAGAATTCGATAGTACACTTTGGAAACTACGCGGGTGAATCCAGGGGGTGTGGCCATGGTCCCGAGTTTACCCAAAAATTCCCGAACGTGACGCTGGAATTCAATTCACAGCCCACAAAAAATATGTATGTGGCGCGCCGAAATAAGTATTCACTTCAAAAATGTGTGTGTGTGGTACACACAGATTTGAACACACGACAGAAGTGAAAATTACAATAAGAATTAAAAACTTTTTAATTAGGTATTTTATTAATTACAAAGGATTACATATAATTATGAAAATTGAATATAGTAAGCAGAACGACACTACAGTGACAGATGCGGCTGAAGGACTAGTATCCATTTTAAAGAAGCCAAGAATTAATTTTTCAAAAATGATGGTGATAGAAGTGAAAACTTATAACTCAGAATTTGATAGATTACTTTGGGAACTACGCGGGTGAAACTGGAGGGCGCTGTTAGTCTAAAATCTGGAATGAAATAGTCTAGAATCATGGCCATGGTCCCGAGTTCACCCGAAGCGACATTTTCCGAGCGTGACGCTTGAGCTCAATTCACAGCCCACAAAAATTCTGCGTGTGGTGCGCGAAAACAAGTTTTCACTTCAAAAAAGAGGGGGGTGTAGTGTGGACAGAAGAGAGAGGAGGTGTAGTGTGGGCAGGGGAGAGGGGGTGTAGTGTGGGCAGAGGAGAGAGGGGGGTGTAGTGTGGACAGAGGAGAGAGGGGGTGTAGTGTGGTCAGGAGAGGTGGGGTGTAGTGTGGACAGGAGAGAAGGGATGTAGTGTGGACAGGACAGAAAGGATGTAGTGTGGTCAAGAGAGAAGGGGTATAGTGTGGTCAAGAGAGAATGGGTATAGTGTGGTCAAGAGAGAAGGGGTGTAGTGTGGTCAAGAGAGAAGGGGTATAGTGTGGTCAAGAGAGAAGGGGTATAGTGTGGTCAAGAGAGAAGGGGTGTAGTGAGGTCAAGAGAGAATGGGTATAGTGTGGTCAAGAGAGAAGGGGTGTAGTGAGGTCAAGAGAGAAGGGGTGTAGTGTGGTCAAGAGAGAAGGGGTATAGTGTGGTCAAGAGAGAAGGGGTGTAGTGAGGTCAAGAGAGAATGGGTATAGTGTGGTCAAGAGAGAAGGGGTGTAGTGAGGTCAAGAGAGAAGGGGTGTAGTGTGGTCAAGAGAGAAGGGGTATAGTGTCGTCAAGAGAGAAGGGGTATAGTGTGGTCAAGAGAGAAGGGGTGTAGTGTGGTCAAGAGAGAAGGGGTATAGTGTGGTCAAGAGAGAAGGGGTATAGTGTGGTCAAGAGAGAAGGGGTGTAGTGTGGTCAAGAGAGAAGGGGTATAGTGTGGTCAAGAGAGAAGGGGTGTAGTGAGGTCAAGAGAGAATGGGTATAGTGTGGTCAAGAGAGAAGGGTTGTAGTGAGGTCAAGAGAGAAGGGGTGTAGTGTGGTCAAGAGAAAAGGGGGTATAGTGTGAACAGAGGAGAGAGAGTGTGTAGTGTGGACAGGGGAGAGACAAGGTGTCGTGTGGGCAGGGGAGCGAGGAAAGTGTACTCACGGCCAGCTTGTCGCAGTCGTTCTTCAGCACCCGCTCGAGGTAGAGCTGCTTGATCTCGCGCTCGAGCCGCGACGGCAGCCCCGGGTACATGGTGGAGCCGCCGGACAGGACTATGTGCTTGTACAACTCGTTGCGCATGTCTATGTCCGCTGACTGGGGAATTAAACAAGCTTCTAGGTGACCTCGTAAACGTTCCGCTCAAAAATAAATTAACCAAACAATGGGCATGATGACTAAATATTAAAACCGGCCAACTGCGAATGAGACTCGCATACGAAGGGTTTCGTACCATGAGCAAATAAACGGCATGTTTATTTTATTTTAATTAATTATATTTAAAGATGACATAAAACTAAACATTCTTTGAATAGTTACAGCGTTTACCGTTATTCGTATCGAGCAAGAAACGGTGAATAAATCAAACTTGTTGTATGGAAGCCCCTCCCCCCCCCCTCCCCCCCCCCCCCTAAATACTTATTTTGTATTATTTTGACTTAGTATTTATTGTTATAGCGGCAATAGAAATACATAATCTGTGTGAAAAGTGATTATATTACCTGTATAGTATTGAAGACTAACTCCGCGATCCCCTGACCCTCCACGTTGATGAGGTGAGGCTGGAACAGCGCTTCAGGAGCTTCAAACCTCTCGCCGCCCACCTTGATCACTCGCCCGTCGGGGAGCTGACGACAATATTACGGACTGTTGATGATGATGTTATTAGCCGTAGTGACCCTGAGACTAGATAGATCGACGATATACGGAAGACAGCAGGCAGTAGATGGAGACGTATAGCTGAGGATAGAGCTGAGTGGCGCGCCATGGGAGAGGACTAAGATAGACCGATGATGATGATGACGGTAATACGGATGATTATAATGATGATGATATATATGATGATAACGACGATAATGAGAATGATAATTTAGCTGATTGGCGGAAACACGGATGATTATAATGTAATAATATAATGTAATAGATGATGATATAATGATATAATGTAATAGATGGTGATAGCGAAGATAATCAAATGATAATTTAGATAATGATTAGTAGTTATAACACGGATGATTGTGATGATAACAATATAGATGATAATGAGGATGGTGACGATAATGAAAAAGCGAATTTATCTGATGATAGTGGCGGTAACACGGATGATTCTGATGATGAGTATATAGATAATGGCAGAGGTGATAACGTCGATACTGACAAAGATAATTTCTCTGATGATAATGGCAGTAATACGGATGATTCTAACGATAGCATAGATAATGAGAGCTAGTAAATAATTAATGTTTAAAATAACTCACAACATAAGGTTCAACGAGCACCGTGGTCTCCAAAGCCAGTTTCTGTTCCTGCTCGATGTTGTACCCGATGTAGCAGAGTTTCTCCTTCATCATGCGGACCGTCTCGAAGTCCGCCGAGTGGTTGAAGGCGTAGCCTCGGAGGAGGAGCAACTGGAATTAGGTATAACATACATAAGTAGCCCACTAAATCCACAGTGGGAGCTAAATGTTCCCACTGCTGAGACTCTGGGCCTTCCCTCGCAAGGAGAGAGCAAAGGCCATAAAGCACCACGCTGACCCTATGCGGCTTGGTGGATTACACATGATCTCGGAAAGATTCTAGGCACATGCATTACGCACATGACTTCCAAAAGACTGTATGAGCAAATGTTGCCTTGACTTTAATAGCAAATAATTAAATACTAATATTATAAAGCTGAAGAGTTTATTTGTTTGTTTGAACGCAAGGATCTCGGGAACTACTGGTCCGAATTGAAAGATTATTTCTCTGTTGGATAGTCCATTTATCGAGGAAGGCTATTTAACATTGCGCTACTATCAACAGGAGCGAAGCATGAATGAAAAATATAATAAAAACGGGGAGCTATGCTTTTTGAGAGCTTTCGTTGCGTGACAGCATGTGTCTATCTTTTAAAGGTTGCGTCATTAGAACCTAAGGTAACCGAATTTGTTCAGAATTTGAATTGGGACGACCAATTTTCGATAGAGGCGTAGCAACGCGCGCACGATTCAGCTAGTAGCAAATAAAAATGGGCTATTAGAGTTATTCCTTTATGGCTATGAAATGTTTATTAAATTACTAGTAATGTATTTTTGACTAAAGGCCTGTTTTCATTTTGATTAGTGCGAGTGCGAGTGAGTAGTGCAGGTGTTGAGTGATTAGTAGCAAACGCGTGTGGACACCGATTGATTATTGCGAGTGCATAGTAATCAGTCGCGATTACTCACTCGCACTCGCAATCGCACTCGCTCTCGCACTAATCAAAATGCAAACCGGCCTTAACTGGAATAATTTTATTACACATATGTTAATTATATAATTTTTATTAAATTATATGTAATTCTTTATTAGATTAGTTATTATATGTTTTATGAACTAATTGTATTATATACGACATAGATATGACATGCAACTGTGGAGTTATCAATAAAAATATTGTATACTGTATTGTATTGTTTATAGTATTGTATTGTAAAATCTTACCTTAATAAGGTACCTGGTAATATCCCTTCCAGCGATGTCCAACCTTCTCGTTAGATGTGGAAGGGCAAATTCCTCGTACACTGGACAGATGTGGGTCACTCCATCGCCTACAATGATAGAACATTATACTTTGTACTGCCAGGCCGTCTGTTTCTTATACTACTCATACTTAAAGTTTGGATGTTAATTACTCAATCACGTGAGACCAGCTGAATGGGTCAAGTTGAAACTTGGATGAAAATTACGGGTAAAACTGCTTCATAAACAGCCCACTTAACGTTCCCACTGCTGGAACTCGGGGCCTTCTCTCGCAAGAAAAGAGTCAAGGGCATAATCCACCACGGTGGCCCAGTGCGGGTTGGTGGATGACACATGACCTCGAAATATTATAGGTACATGTCAGTTTCCTCACGACGTTTTCGTTCACCGCTTCAAGTTAGCGGCATTACGCACATAACTTCAAAACGACAGTGGTGCGCGTGGGATTTGAACCGGATCGGCAGTGGCCGCTCTCCAGACTAGACCAGCCGTAACTTAGAGCACTGCTAGTAGATTAATAATGCTTTAGGGCGCCTTCACATCAGGGCCTCTACCGCCTAACGAAAAACGTTGACGTTGCTGTCTCTTTTCTTCTCGCTTGAAATGAAAGAGACGGCAATGCCAAAGCATCAAAGCGTCAAAGCGTTTTTCGTTAGGCGGTAGACCCCCAGGTCGCAAGCAGCGCGGTAGTCGCAGCGCGACGGTCGCGCGCGATCAGTCGGCATCGCTTCGTTCGCAGTGTTGCAAACGCTGTACTTGTAATGAGAAGGCTGCTGTCGCGTGGTTGCCGCGCTGCTTGCTACCTAATGTGAAGGCGCTCTTAAGGTCAATTTTGGACCAGCTGATAGCTGACCGATAGCTGAATCGGATTGTAACCTACCGCGAAAAACATTCGGATCGATACATCTCGGTCGGAAGTTATAGACTTAGGTCGGATGAGGGTCGGATCGAACGAAACGGCCGATCCTATCAACCGACAGATTGTCTTTCGAGGTAGGAAACCTTCATAAGTTCGGCCGATATATCGTTTATCGGACTTCGTAGTAGGCCTGCTGTTTATGACCATTAGTATTAATAAATAATAATCCTAGTACCTGAATCGACGACCACGCCAGAGATGAGTCCTTGCGCGTAGAGTGTGAGCACGGCTTGTATCGCGATATACGCACTGTCAAAACCGTACTTCTCAAACATCACCTGCAATACACAAATAAAACTCTAAATTGATAGATAGACCCTAAAAATACAAGCATACAAATGTCTTTATTGGCAATAATAGGGCCTGCTGATAAAAGTGAAAACTTATTCAGAATTGAATAGGTGACTTAGGAAACTACGCGGGTGAAACAGGATGGCGTGGCCATGGTCATGGTCCCGAGTTAATCCGAAGGGTCATGGTCCCGAGTCAATCCGAAGATTTCTTTCATTTATGAACGTGACACTTGAGCTCAATTCACAGCCCACGAATAATCTGTAAATGGTGCGCCAAAAGTTTTCACGTCAATAATAGTCAGCGGATTAAAGTCTTCTTCTTTTCATTTCTGGCAACAAAGGAATTTTTATTCCTAGTAATATTATAAATGCAAAATTTATGATGTTTTTTGCTATTTGGGTTATAATTACATTTTCATAAACCGACTTCAAAAAGGGAAGAGGTTCTCAATTCGGTTGTACTTATTTTTTCTTCTGTGTGTATGTTACGCGATAACTCCGCCATTTGTGAATCGACTTTGATGATTATTTTTTTTGTTTAGTAGATCATAGTTCTGAGGTGGTCCCGTATAATTTTTATCGAAATCGGTGTAGTAGTTTTTGAAATTTCAAGAAAAATCTAAAATCTGCACCCTTCAATTCAAAAATTAATATTAAAGAACAATGGCAAAATAATAGTTAGCTTCATTGTAGCGTCTAGAAATAACGTTTATACGAAATGAATTTATTGTTTTTTCTAAGATTTTTCAAATAAATGTTTGTAGTAGTAGAAGCCACAAAAAATATTACAAATTATTGGGTTTTCATATGATTAAAATAACCTAGTACACCATTTCAATGTGACCATATACTTCTTATACGAGGTAAAACTATCTTTGTCTTATACCATATATATCTTACTATTTTGGAAGTAATTGTAAAACACTAATGACGGAAAAAATATATTTTATTTCGAGTTGGTTATCATTGGTATATAGAATATAAGTAGTTATAAAAATAAAATATAGTGGTGGATATAAGTTTCATTAAAACTTCTTTCCGTAATATTAATAACATCAATGTTAAAATATTGGTATAATTATATTTTTAATGTTATGGCAACATCAGAAATTCCCTTATGTCACTGCGGCTGAAGAACTAGTATCCATAGCCAAACTCTAAAAAATATATTGTGTCTCTAGCATGTCAATGTCAGCCACTAATACAGAGTATGTCTGTCAAATCTCTCTATTTAGTCTGTGACTTAGCGAATTTTAATAAACTTTCGAACGTAAATATATTTATTTCTAGGCCTTTTGAAGACAAAAATCTTTCCATATCTTACTCAGGGACTGACATTCAACATTTTAAGATATTTTTGATGTATAGACGCTAACATTTCAAAAATCAAAAGTTTTTTTCGGAAAAAATGTATACTATTATATCTTACCTCAATCATCTTCTCCCTGTTCTTGGTGGGGTTCATGGGAGGTTCTGTGAGTAATATTTTGGTATTTGTAGGGTCTATGTTCATCTTACTCGGGCCAAAGGTGTAGTCCCACACATGGCACATGTCTTCCCAGTTCCGGACCACCTGTACACGAATTATAGATAAATAAATATTAGTTATATAATATTAGACATTTCACACACTGTAGTGTGTGAAGATCTGACCTCAAACTAAGCAAAGCTTATACTATGGAAGCCAGATAGCTGAAATAATACTTTTATAATTAGTATTGAAAATACATACTTATTATACATAGAATACACCCAGAGACTGTACAACTATTTGTATTCATCTTACATATTAGAGATAGCAAGAAAGAAACAGTAATATTCGCTACTTTTTTACGCTCAGATTTTAGGATAATCTTTTTTTTAAATTAAACGTACAAATTCTACATAATGGCGGCTTTTTTCGAGTAGATGCATGTTATCAATAATTATTTTTAATTTCTGTGGTTTCGTTGTGGGAACATTTATTAAACATAATACTTGGTAAACAAAAAACATCAATTTTTAAACTAAGCTTTTGCAGGAATTTAATGTATATTTTATTAGACGACATTTCTTTTGGATATTGAGTAAATAGGTCTAAAAACTGGACATAAAACAGCTAACGCTCCGTTTTACTTGTGGCCGCCCCTTAATTTTTATAACCTTAACTTTACCTTTTTATAACTACAAGTTATTGTATTGGCAAAACTCTATTCAGAGTGTGTGATTAATTCACGTGTGATACGGTCGGTTCAGTCCGACTTACATTCTTACTGGAACGGGAAGACAACCCAGTTAAGCAAATTTAGACTCAATCAACAGGAATTTAGATTTAAATTAACAGGATGATGGCGAGCCTACCGGTAGGCTCATGCCTCGTGAGGGGTTAAGTTTCAACCGCATACGGCGGCCTTTTTAAAGGAGAGTGCGCGCGCGCGACGGCTGCCCGTTTGTGTGGAGTTCCTAACGAGGTTGAATCTTAAGTGGGACTGGACCGACCATATCACGCGTAAGTTACCCGTGACTTAGTTACATATGTACAAGTTAGTTTTCATAATAAAATTACTGTGTTCCAATTTGAAGGACAATATTTCCAGAGATTACAGTTATGAAAAAAAATCGCCTTGTACCTCTCGGTGACGAGTTGACTTGCACTTACTTATACTAGTACTTGCGCAGTTCAATTCAGCTGCATGGCACTATGCTGTTTTGGGCAGGCGTGTTTCTTACCATCAGGCAAATGTCTTCATTCTATATCATAAAAAAGTACTAGGCTTGGAAATAAATAATAAAAATGCTACTTACTCCATTTTCCATCGGATAGCTGACTTCGAGCATAGAACGTAGTTGTGAAGCCTCATCGCCGACCATTAAATCCTGAAAACATTGACAATCCACATAATTAGCTAAAATAACTCTATTTTTTAGCGTCATAGAGTCGGTACTCCTTTAACGGAGTTGTTATTTGTAGCACTTTACAGATGAAAGTGGTTTTCACTTGCCATAAAATAGCTCACATGTTGCAAAGTTATTTGAAGTTAGTTAATACATCAATGAGCGTCAACTAACGGTTCTCAAAGCGACTGTATTTTTTTTCTATGTAAACAGACAGAAAACCATGGATGTGTAAAAAAAGTCGGACGTAGTCTCATTAAACAAAAACTGATCCATAGAGTCGGCCACGTAATATGCACGTGTGCGCTGTCACATACAGGCTGACACGCACACATCCATGGGGCATTACACGCCCAAACTTGTGTATGTGTGTGCGTGCAAATGTGGCCGACTCTAGTGACACAGTTTTTGTTTTAGCGAGACTACGTCCGACTTTTTTATACGTCCATGCAGAAACCTAGTTATGTGAATAATTATAAAACTGTACCTATAGCAAGTGAAAATACCCCTCTCCTTCTAAAACCAGACAGTAAACGAGGCCTAACTAAAACCTTGCCTTAGATATTGCTATTTTTATGATCATTTGAAAAATATGCGTTTTCAAGATATAAACAAGCTAAAGATAGTTCCTCAATTTCATCATGATGCACTGCCAATGATTATTTTTGCTAGAGAAATACAAAATTAAATATTATCGCCACTTTTGGTGAAATTGACAATATCTTTGACATATCTATTTTCTATTTGCAACCATTAAAGAGAGCAATGGCAAATCCATACCCATTTTAGTTACGGGGGTCCAAGGTCGGGACTGAGAAGGAAACCCATTTCACTCGCTTGAATGGCTTACATCTAATTAATTATTTTGTAACTTTTAATTATTTCTTCTATTAAATTACAGACTAAAAAATGAATTAAGTAACGAGTTACTCACGTATGACATGGTCGGTTTAGCCTTACTAAGTTTTACCGCATTACGCGGCCTTTATTATGCGGAGCGTGAGTCTATAAGTTTCAATGGATTTGCAAAAACTGCATTTTCAAAGACTGTCGCAAAAGTAAGTTTTATAAAGGGAATGGCAGTAGGCCTCAAGCGGTCTCTACTACCTAACGAACTTTGGAGTAGCGCACGGTTCTACCAACATAATATTTACCGTACTCCGTGCCACAGTGTACGAAACGGTTTGACCCTGCGTACGTACGTTATACGAAAAGTCAAGCAATTGAATTTGCCCGCGTAGGTACAACCTTCCCAGTGGATACAACCTTCGTCTACAACTTCGTATATAGATGAAAAGTAAAACGGTTTCTTCTAGGTAAACGCACTGCATCTTAGACCGCATACCTAGTCATTTACATACGCAGACATTTACATTTTTTTTAAATAATAATAGTCGTTTATAATATCATAAAAACAGTTTGTTTTTAAATAAAATGAGTAATGTGCACTGCTACAAACGCGTCATTTTTGTCACATTAAAAAAATGTCGCCGAATGTGACTGAAACTTATGGCAGGCTAGACCAATCAAATCAAATGTGAGTAACCCAATAATTTGAAATGTTTATTTGAAATGTCTGTAGCTTAGTAAGGCAAGGTCATTCGTAAGCTCTTCTAAGTATAATGAAAATGCGAATACTCATGTACTTGAAGCAATCAATTTAAAAGATAATATATATTATAGTTTCACACTTTGTCAATTTATGTGAAAAGCTATATAAGCGTGTGCGGCCTGTGCAAACTTTATGAAGTTTGTTGAAATGTGCTTTTTAACCCTATTTTTTAATGCTAAATAAATAAACTTTGACTATAATATCAAACGTACATATTTATAGTTTTACTTACTTTCACATGAAAGTGATTTTTACAGAAAAGAAATTAGCTACTGTTGCTTTTAGATGAAATGGCAATCAAGGTTCTCTCCCCTAAGACGCAAGATAATCAAAATGACGTCAGGCTAGCTTTCTATAATTTTATTATGATTAAATTCAGGTTACATATTTATTGAGCAGTTTTCAAAAGAAAATGAATAGTTCTAAAACTAGTGCTAGATGGCGGTAGTCTTTTAGTAAATTACAATCATCAACTCTGCTTATTTCACTTTAGGTATGTCAAATTACGTAAATTTTACGGGAACAATGGATACCTCCAGAGCTTTACCATGTTTAAAATAAGCAATAATGTAGATAATCAATAACAAAGCTAGCCACGCCATAACAAAAACGTCTGTTTAATTAAAGTGATATGTCAAAATTCACGATAATGACACTATTGATAGAGCCTTAAATTTGGGCAAAATATTACGTTCAAATCATGTTAAGTGTCAGGTAAGCGCCATCTATTACAATGTTTTAGAAGCGTTTGAATACGGCTTCATTATATACCCTATTTCCTTGGATTTCCAAATTTTTTTCGCGAAAAAGAAACATGTTACCGGACACCTCATTGTAAGCAGTTACTGCAATACTAAAGGCAATCGAAGTGCGTTTTTCAAAGATAAAAAATCTATACAGCCTAAATTCGACGCAAATAGTTTTTCGGAGGAAAAGTTTCAAATGACATGCCATCTAATAAGAAACAGTAATTAGTCTTCTAACTAAAGTGGTTCGTTTGCATTTTTAATTAATTGACGGGTTCTGCCGACAGCTGTTTGAACGTGAGCGTCGCGCCGCCGCCCGTAGTGTCAACCGGAACGTGATCACGCGCGCGCCTTTGGAAAAGACCGCCAAATACGGTCGAAACTCCACCCGAACTTGACTAACTTAACACATACGAAACCAGTCAAGTAATTAGAATAAGTTAGACGACTATTTAATATTGATTAGATTATTACATATTTCTAACATTTCGTTGACCTAATTCTAGTAATGCTTCCTAGGAGCTTTATGGAATCAAAACGTTTTTCATTTGCTTACTAGATAGTTGGCAATTTCGACTTACGCCATATTAGAATTAGGTCGACGAACTACGTTTTCTTGTTGTTTTGATTATCTGTTTATATCAAGACACTAGACCAAACCAGAAGGCACATCCGAAAATTAAAATTTAATTACTGCAAAATTTGTTTAATATTTGTATGCCATGCCTTATTGCCGTTTCCACAATACCAAAGGTTGTATTAGTATTTGTTTCATTTCAATAAGTAAAACTGTATTTTGACATACTCTCAAGTGTTTTTTTACGTGCATACATTTTGACAAATATAATTTATAAAGTATACCTAAATGAAAATTAATTGAATTGAAAGTCAATGTAACAAAAAGAGATATATTAACCTTTAATTTTAAATTGTTCCTTCAGAATTGGTCTCATTTCAAAAGTATCAGTCAACTACCCTATGCTACAAGTAAATAGAGGTTAAATTTCAGTGATAAATAGCTGAAAAACATTCACAACACATTAAATTGCAAAGCTAAATAGTTATTGCTGTATAATACTCACAAAATGTTATTTCAGTAAGATATAATTTGCTGTAGTAAGTAATATATTTTGTTATGTTCATAAAATATTAGATTTTAGTTCTGTAGGCACAGGTTTTTTTTTTGTATTACATATTATGATTTAAAGTATTTATAATTATTAATTATGTATTTTTAATTGTGATAATTAATAAAAAAAATCTTTCACAAATCAAATCTCTCCCTATATTATTATTTTACTAAAGTATAAAAAATAGTGGTACAAACAGGACATGTGCCTGATTGTAAGCAACATGCCTGACCACTACAGCAGTGTCACACAGCTATTGGAAAATGAAGAGCCCAATTCATAACATATGTTATGCTTATCTGGGGCAATCTGGTGAAAATTTTGTACTGCAAAATTGGCAAATCTCATTAAACTATAGTTGTGTTGATAGCCATTTATAAATTAAATAAGTAAATGGTAATACTAGTGGATAATTACTTATAATTTGTGACACTGTAGAAGCACCAACTTTTGCTGATTGTAAACTATAAATAATATATATAAATATAGAAGTACATTTTACTACTTTTTATTAATAACTGACTTTAAAAAAGGATGAGGTTTTCAACTCAGATGTATGTTTTAAGTATTGAATTAGATTGTAACAAAAAATGCAGAATGTGATCAAATATAATTACTTTTAAATCTAATCTAATAAATGCTTAGGCAGTGCAAAAATCTACAATAGTAAATATAACATTATAAAAGATAATAATAAATACTCTGTGAGAAATCAGCTATTTTTTTTCTACAAGTTCCGTTTACCTGTACAACTTCCGGATCAAAACCCTGAGTGCGTGAAATTTTGACACTTATTAAATAAAACAATAGTGTTGTTTTTAGCGTAAAACTAAAGTGATTTGTTTATAGTAAAAATTATTTGTATTCTGTTCTTAGATAAATGGGAATAAAATGAGAGAGATTCACAAAAAAATATTTTAATTTTACCTCAGCAACATTGTTTTAATAATATTCTAATAGTTGTTAATATTCTAACTAAACACATATGTATTAAACCCCCAGTGCAATAACTAAACAGATATTACACCCCCAGTGCAACACATTTACTTTTACATAAACTAGCATCAACCTGCAGGTTTACTTGCCCTGTTACGACTAAACAACCTATATTAATAACAACCATATATTCATGTAAATATTATTATCAAAATTACAGTAATTATTGGGAAACACACTGGTTTAGTATCATTAACTCGGATCACACGAAACACAAAACAATGCATTTCAGTTTAGAGTTTTTACGAATAAACACAGGACTATTGTACAACTAACATTGAAGTTACATATTTTAATATTAGTAAATCAGAAACCACTCATTGTCGTAGAAAATTTGTCAAAAAAGTTTGATGGCCCATCTTTGTTACATACCTACATGTAAATTGGAATATTTAGTCATCCTCTTGAGTCTCAATGATGGTGACATATTAAAAAAATGCAAAAAAATGGTAATGTTTGTTTGAATGTATTTATTTTGAGAGGCAAAGGACTGTGTGGATAAAAACAGTTACATCCATCTTGAGTTTTACAATCAGTAAGAGCACCCAAGCTTCTATTAGCACTAATATTGAATCAAGCAAATCTCATCAATTAGGGTACCATAATAAAAAATTGGCCTTTCATACGAGTAAGGGAATGAGCAAGACACGGGCTTGATGGCATGACTGCTGAAAAAAAGCACAATGCTGCAAAGCATTGACTGTGAAGACGTCAAACTACTAACTTTGCCACTCTCATTTGAAGATAGATTTCGTCTTCGCTTTCGCTGCATTGCGGTAAAATAACTAAGGAAACTGAGTCACTTCCTGAGGTAGACTCTGCAATAAGTTCTACCACTACAGTATACTTTGACACAGTCTACATTGTAACTTGAGTGGTTACCATATTTCTAATATTAAAACAAATGTTAGTAGGTCTGTAAATGACATGCTTCTTACTATGTATGACTTACTCCAATGCATATATCCTGGAAATAGTACATCAGTTATAATAAGAATGCGAGACGATTTACACAAAAACAATTACAAATCATCTTTATCAACATGTTTTGCTTTTAGTGCATGAATGACTTATTTAGTTCAATTTGACCTTATGTCTGCACAAGTGTATTTAATAATAAAAGCGTAAACAGTTAATTCTGTTTCCACTATTGGAACTCAAGGAATTCTGTCACTCGGAGAGTCTAGATAAGTGTAAGCTATTACTTTTCCTTCTGTTTGAATTATCACACTTGACACGCTAATACATAATTTGTTGTTTCCAACAAGGCATTCAGAATAAATTCTATCTCACATTTACATCACATATTCTCAGGAAATACAGTATTTTTAGGGTTGTCTCTTGTATTTACACTAACGTAGATGTTATGAGTAATACCTAGTGTGTGGAAGAAGATACTTATTACTGATTGTTTTAGTCTGGTGCTATCCTGCTTTTTTGTCATCTATTGATGATGAAGGCACAAAAACGAAGGCAACTTTGAATAATTACAGTTTATAAATGATATTAGATTTGGAAAACTATTATAATATTTACTTCCCGACCAGAGTTCTTCAAAAAATCTAGGACTATCCACATTAAGATCTCCTCATGCATACCTTAACGTCAATCTCTCCAATTTTGTTCTCTGCCCTGATGATAGGCCTCCCCACCATCGACGGGAAGATGTGCGCCGGGAAATTACTGCCAGCGTATCCACATTTCACAAACTAGAAGCAACAAACCAGGAAAACGATGACTCAAGCCTTGTCTTATCAACATAGATTTAACTTCCAGTTTTTCAATGAACTTACGCCGGTACCGTTGTCGCAAACGATCACTTTTCTTCCTTTGTCATCCATTATTATTCTTATAAGGTAATTTGAGCAAAAACACAGAGTTTATTTAGAAAAATAATTTATTTTCTCTCGACACACACCCCACTCGAAGTTTTGTAGTGATGACCTAAATAAATTTTATGAAGAAAGCTATTTCTGAAATCGATTCACTCGATGTTGATGAAAATCGACATCCGACAACCTTATATATTATGTGGTCATTAAAAAAACGTCCTCAACGTGTTATCAAATCACAAGTTTTGAAATCCGTTTATATTTCGTAGCTCAAATAAACCTTCATTTCTTTTTTCATTAATTCATTCTTCTTGCTTCATTTGTTTTATTCAGCGCCATTTAGACAAAACTTTACTTACTCATTTTTTTGTCCGCTCGCTGAGACAGCGTAGCGATTCTGAATCCAGACGGATTGTTAGTCTCTCAGTCCTTGTCTTGTCCGTTTAGATTTAGAATGAACGATACAAGTCATACAAGGATTGACATTTTAGATTTGAATCGTTCGGATTGCGTTTAAAATCAGTGCCCAGTTTAACGATATATTTAGTAAAAAGTATTAAATATCATGTTACAAAACATGACATGTAATACAGAAAGAGAATTACAAGAAGAAGCAGTCGTACAAACACATTACGTGCTTAGTTTACTTGTAATTTAACCTTGAACTTAAGTGTGGCACAGTTGTAATAAATTCTTAAAATAAATTCAAATCTTCCGATTTTTCTCATTAAAGATGTTCACATCTCTATTTACAAAGTATTCTTGGACTTTGACAGTACAATGGCAACACAACATTGACAATCGATGTATATTTTTTGTTTTAACGACAAGACAATAAAAAATAAAATTAAAGTTTTGAAAAGTTTTTTTTTTTTTGTAATGGCTCTATGTGAAAAGTTGAAAACACTTGTCAATTCAATTCAATTCTTAATTAATGGCGCGTGCTGTGGCTTAATTTTGCCACATTTCTGCCAATGTCCGTTTCGTGGCAGCTTCATAGACGGCAACGTTAAAGTTTGTCGAGAATTTGACCGGTTTAAATATAATGCTCCTGTTGATTATCCTAAAACCTAAAACAAATAGACAACACAAAGCTTAGACATACACAAACATTTAGTTAGTAACTGAGGAACAAAATTATACTGTTAATACAGTTATCATGCATATGTGATTTATATACATATTATAATCTGATATTGTTCTTATTTATATATTTACATAGTATATAATTAATTAATGGAGTTGAGGAAAGGGAGAGGATACATTTCATGGATGTAGGACGGGGGATACTGGGTGGGAGGAACTCGTAGAGTGAGGAACTTTGTAAATTAGGGCAGTTGAAAAAGATATGATCCACGTTTCCTTCTTCCAAACCGCACTCACAGATAGAATGATCCCTAATCCTGAGTTTTGCTAAATGCACAGGGGTACAAACGTGTCCAAGGCGTAACCGGCATATTGTAGAGGTGGTGACTTTGTTTGCACGACGCATCTTGAAGAACCATGGTATTCTAGGTATATCGGGTTGGATATCAGCATAGTACCTTCCCTTGATTTTCTGGGATGTTTTCCAGTGTCTGGACCAAGTTGTCTCAAGGTGCATCCTAGGCAGCAGTATGAGGTCATGGGAGTAAACTTTGAAGTTTTCTATAGATCCAATTTGGGCAGCAGATTTGGCACAAGAATCCGCACACTCATTCCCCGGTATACCGGTGTGACCCGGAATCCAGGCCAGGAGAATACGAATTCCTGCACAATGGCATTCATATAATTCCTTTCTTATTTGAAGAATACGAGGGAAACGGGACGAGGAACGGAAAGGGCTAGATGTTATGGATTGAAGGCAGCTTTTTGAGTCTGAGAAGATAATTGACTTGTTAAAATTATGGGATTTGATAAACCGGACAGCTTCCAGGAGGGCGAGGGCCTCTCCTGTGAAGATAGAGGTAAGGGAGGGACATTTAAAACTTAAACATATATTGGTGGCTGGGATCCAAACAGCAGCACCCACAATGCTATTTTGAGAGAACTTGGAGGCATCTGTAAAGATTGGATACCACCCATGATATTTGGTGTTGATGAGGTCTGTGAAAAGTGTGCTTGCATTAACGTCATTTTTATTGATGCCAAAGTGGGTTAGGATATTCGGTTTAAAGATCAAGGCTTCATAAGGAATTAGGTACAAAGGGTTGGAAGGGTATCTGGCAATCGGATCAGGAAACCGTGTAAGTTTAAGGTAACTATATACCAGGCATGGGATATCATCGGAGGTCTGCGATCCATATAGGCGGGAAAGATGTATTAATTTCGGAAGGAGCGGATGAGACGAATTTTGAAACAATTTAAAGAGGAATCTATCAGATAGGTATTGATTGCGAAAAATAAGAGGAGCTTCACTACATTCTACTTGCATGGCATTTATGGGTGATGATTTCATGGCTCCCAAAATAATGCGCATACACTTAGATTGGATTTTTGCAATTTTGTTATGTCCAGCCTTGTTATTAACATTGAGGAGGAATGACCCATAATCCATATGGCTCCGTACAATGGAATTATAGAGCAGCTTTTGAGAATAGGGGTGTGAGCCCCACCAAACTCCAGAAAGTGATCTCAAAGCATTTATGTTTTTCTCGCATTTTTGTGCTACATAATCAAAATGCTGGTTACCAGATAGTCTGGAGTCAAAATATATACCCAGAAATTTTGTCTGATTGGTTTGAGGAATTTCCTCCAAACCAATATGTAGTCTAATCGCTGGAATTATTCTTTTTTTGGTAAATACCATTGCCGAGCTTTTAGAGGCCGATACATTCATACCCTGGTCAAACAGATAGTTGTTCAGGTAGTCAAGCGCTGTTTCCATCCTGACTGTAATTTCCTCCAAAGATCCACCACGTTGGTACAAAGCAAGATCATCAGCATACTGAAGCACATTGCAAAATGGTCTGACACTAGCCTCTAGATCATAGGTGTACAAGCTATACAGAATCGGGCTCCAGACTGCCCCTTGAGGCAGGCCTTTCCAAACGGTTCTTGGTGGAAAGAGTTGACCGCCAGCTTTTACTACAACAGAGCGTTCCATGAGCATGCTGCAAATGAACCGAACAAGCTTCACAGGGATATTCAGCTGAATGAGTTTATTCCTGAGCACCGGAAGCTGGACGTTATCGTATGCAGAGGCAATATCTAAGAAGACTCCTATAAGGTATTGCTTTTTCTTGAATGCTGTCTGTATATCTGTTGTGAGTATGCTGAGGTTATCTAGAGTACTCATGCCTTTTCTAAAGCCAAATTGTGATTTTGCTATTACTCCATTACTCTCAGCAAACCATTCCAGTTGTAACGGTGTTCCATTCCACCGTTCCCTTAAAGTAATCAAAAATAGACTTGCCGTCTTAGGAAACCATTAAATCATAAAACGGCCGTAGATGGTAAAACGGAACGGTGTCGCGGACCAATCGGGACGCGACAATTCAAACCACCCAATGGCGAGAGACGACGCCAAGGGGCTCATAATTATAAAAGAGAAGCTGACTGAAGGCAGAAGCCATTTTACAAATAATTTTTCTAATAACTATAAAAAGTGAAATAAAACTAAATACTGTCCGAAAGCTTAAAAGTTATAAGTGCAACAAAAACCCCGTAGGGTAAGTGTTCCAATTTGCATTATGTATCGCTGTTGCATCACTGTTCATATTGCGTGTACAATTGTGTAAAACATATGGTCTATGAATTGTGCTACTTTTACTGCTCGTCGAATTTGTCTGCCGATGATTTACGGGAGATCCCGCGACAGAACGATGTTCGTTTGGATTCAGCAAATTACATTATGACAATCGAACACGGGGTCAACGGCCGGCGAGTTCGATAAGTCGGAATCAAGGGTCATTGACCTACCCGTGTCTAGAAAAGTGAATGACGGTTGAATTTCTTTCGACCGTTATAAACTTTCCTGCTATTTCTCATACTTATGCTTCTTTATGTAAGTGTGATTTACTCAGTGTACAACCAAAATGTAAAGATAACTGCCTCATCATGATTATCAATCACGAGCGGACCACTTTGGGACCTGTTCCGCCTCGACGAAGCAAGCCGCGGATGTCGCAGTTATCTTCGTATTGGGGGACGGCATTCTAATGGTCACCTTCGACCAATTCCAGGGTTCCAGCACCGGGTTGAGTCCCTAACGGCCACTCTTACGGCTGGCTGATGCACAGAGGGAACTATCAATCTTGAAGTAGTAGCCTGCACACCCTTCGGATGAGACAGAGGAGCTACCCCGTGTAGGACACAAGGAGCACCATCGCCATGTCCAGCTGCCACCACTGAACCCCCAGAAGGACTGCGACCCGACCCTCCGCGGCTTACACAGGCCAGTGTGTCCCACCAGAATTGCACTATAATCCACTCGAATTGCAAACGACCCCGACCCTATCTTTAATTCTACTTATACTACCCCCAGAACTACCACTACATTTAGACCACCCATCCAGTGGTAACTGTAAACTTATACGATAATAAAATCTAATTAGTTAAACTTGCGGTTTTATTAACAACTCTTATAATTACTTCTACTCATGTTCACCGGAGCTAGCTTGGATACTCTCTCTATCTTTTAACTCAACCAACTAGCGAGGTTTCATTGGCGCCCAACTACTAAGTTTGCAATCGAGTCGGTTTTATATTGTTTTTTAAGGTGTGCTATTGATAATTTATGGTGTTGGCTATAATCTTCTAGATCTAAGGCAATTTTTGTGTGTAAAATTACCTTGTGTGTGGATAATTTCAACTACTTACCTATATTCTTTACTATACCCACAACTATTTTTATAATTTTTTTTTCATAGATTTTTCTGGAAGTAAGTAGTTAATGACCACACATCGGGTACTTCTTATTATAGGGTACTTATATTTTTTTCTAGGGTGACCTACCTCACCACTGCTATTGCTGTTAAATCAGTAGTACTTCTGCCTTGTAATATTGCATATTACAGCCTAATACTTCTAGGTACTAGTGAATGTGTGATATATCCTTTAAATTTTTTTAATTTACAGCTTTTTAAGTTGTAAGAACACTTTGGTTCTTTTACAAAACTTTTTTTAACTACCTGAAGGATGATTTCCCAATCGGATATTTCCACATTAACTTTTAATTATATTAAATTGCTTCTGCAATTAACCTTGTGTCATTACTATGACAACCTTACATTTCTATTGTTGTACTCAAATTGGAACACATACCTAAGCTACAAAATGTACTCGTAAACTGAACTACTTTACGAAGTTGAGCTTCGTGGGAGTATAGGTGAACTTAGTAAACCTATAACTCGACTAAATAATACTACCTAAACTAAATAATGCTATCTAAAATTAATAATGCTACTTAAAATTAAATAATGTTATCTGAAACTAATAATGTTACCTAAAACTAAATAATGATACCTAAAACAAATAATACTACCTAAACTAAATAATACTATCTAAAATTCATAATGCTACCTAAAACTTAATAATGTTATCTGAAACTAATAATGTTACCTAAAACTAAATATTGATGACTAAAACTAATAATACTACCTAAAAAAACTAAATAATACTGTCTATACGAAATAAAATAAAGTCTAAACAAATTAATGCTGTCTATTACTAATTAATACTATCTAAACTTGCTGATGCAGTCTAAACTAAATAATGCTGTTCTACTAATTAATACTATCTAAACTTATTGATACAGTCTGACTAAATAATACTGCTTCAATAATCATTAAATACTGTTTAAGCTAATTGATGCTGTACCATCAACCTCTCTAGTAATAATTCTAAATCCAATACTAAATAATCTAAACATAAATAACTTTTTATACGTTCCGTCTAAGTTGGGGACAAAACATTATGCTGGAGTGTACTCGTAGCTACAGGTTCTCTGACACTATTAGGTGTAAGTGAATACCGCTCACTAACGGCGGATTCACATACTAACAACATTCAGTTACAGTCTACCCTGTAACGTGTTGAATGCCTGATGTTAGACCTAGATAGTGTCACCTTCTCTAAAAATCCTATGCTAGTGCTCGGAAAATCGACGAGTGTGGTGTCGGTCACAGCATGGATTTGCATTTGCCCTAGGCGCAAATGAACTTGTTATGTGCCCGGAAAGTCGGTAAGGGGAGCACCGATCACATTAACAAACTCTTTAAGTGAATACGTCCTCTAAAGGCGTGATTCACATACTTTTAACATTCAGGGTCAGTCGAACCTCTACAAGTGTTCGGGTGCCCGATGTTAAGCCTAACTTGTTATGTGCCCGGAAAGTCGGTAAGGGGAGCACCGATCACATTAACAAACTCTTAAAGTGAATACGTACACTAACGCGTAATTCACAAACTTTTAACATCCAAGGTCACTCAAACCTCTAAAAGTGTTTGATACCCGATGTTAAACCTAGATAGCATGGCTATCCTTAGAAATCCTGGATCTAAAACTACAGTTGACCCTAAAGGTCAAAGCCCAGCTAATGATTGTCCTTACAACACTCTACAGATACCAGGAACACAGAAGGTTATACTCTCTAGACAGCCGAAAAGTTCAAGAAACTTTTCTCCGGATTTTCCTTAGGAAAAATCCTGACCTAAAAAGGGGGGTATGTAACGGTGTTCCATTCCACCGTTCCCTTAAAGTAATCAAAAATAGACTTGCCGTCTTAGGAAACCATTAAATCATAAAACGGCCGTAGATGGTAAAACGGAACGGTGTCGCGGACCAATCGGGACGCGACAATTCAAACCACCCAATGGCGAGAGACGACGCCAAGGGGCTCATAATTATAAAAGAGAAGCTGACTGAAGGCAGAAGCCATTTTACAAATAATTTTTCTAATAACTATAAAAAGTGAAATAAAACTAAATACTGTCCGAAAGCTTAAAAGTTATAAGTGCAACAAAAACCCCGTAGGGTAAGTGTTCCAATTTGCATTATGTATCGCTGTTGCATCACTGTTCATATTGCGTGTACAATTGTGTAAAACATATGGTCTATGAATTGTGCTACTTTTACTGCTCGTCGAATTTGTCTGCCGATGATTTACGGGAGATCCCGCGACAGAACGATGTTCGTTTGGATTCAGCAAATTACATTATGACAATCGAACACGGGGTCAACGGCCGGCGAGTTCGATAAGTCGGAATCAAGGGTCATTGACCTACCCGTGTCTAGAAAAGTGAATGACGGTTGAATTTCTTTCGACCGTTATAAACTTTCCTGCTATTTCTCATACTTATGCTTCTTTATGTAAGTGTGATTTACTCAGTGTACAACCAAAATGTAAAGATAACTGCCTCATCATGATTATCAATCACGAGCGGACCACTTTGGGACCTGTTCCGCCTCGACGAAGCAAGCCGCGGATGTCGCAGTTATCTTCGTATTGGGGGACGGCATTCTAATGGTCACCTTCGACCAATTCCAGGGTTCCAGCACCGGGTTGAGTCCCTAACGGCCACTCTTACGGCTGGCTGATGCACAGAGGGAACTATCAATCTTGAAGTAGTAGCCTGCACACCCTTCGGATGAGACAGAGGAGCTACCCCGTGTAGGACACAAGGAGCACCATCGCCATGTCCAGCTGCCACCACTGAACCCCCAGAAGGACTGCGACCCGACCCTCCGCGGCTTACACAGGCCAGTGTGTCCCACCAGAATTGCACTATAATCCACTCGAATTGCAAACGACCCCGACCCTATCTTTAATTCTACTTATACTACCCCCAGAACTACCACTACATTTAGACCACCCATCCAGTGGTAACTGTAAACTTATACGATAATAAAATCTAATTAGTTAAACTTGCGGTTTTATTAACAACTCTTATAATTACTTCTACTCATGTTCACCGGAGCTAGCTTGGATACTCTCTCTATCTTTTAACTCAACCAACTAGCGAGGTGACACAGTCTATTTTTGATTAAGTGTTCCATAATTTTGGCCAAAACAGAAGATAGTGCGATGGGTCTGTAACTACGTGCATCTAAAGCCTCTTTACCGGGTTTCAGTATTTGTATTATAATTTGTGTTTTCCACTGACTCGGTACTGTACCTGATTCAAAAAAGTTGTTTATTAGACTGAGGAATGTTTCTTTACATTTAGTAGAGGCTTTCACAATAAAAGAGTAAGGAATTCCATCTACACCTGGAGAAGAGTCTGTCAGTCCGTCTAGTACTAAAGCCAGTTCATTAAATATGAAAGGGCTATCAAGATTATTCTGAGATTGAAGCAAGGTTGTAATAGAGGGGAGTGATTCTACATGGGGGACAAAAGGGGGGGCTATGTTATTATAAAAGTTTTCAATCCATGTTGAGGGGTCATTACTTGAAATATTGTTATCAGATTTCATAGAGCATCTGAATCTTTTAATTTGTTTCCAAACAATAGATGCTGGAGTTTTAGGAGAGAGACTTTCACAGAAATTGAACCATCCCCGTCTTTTCTTTTTGATGGTAATTTTTCTAAATTCTGCTGCAGCTCTTTTATAGTCAATAAAATTTTCCATAGTCATGTTCCGGTTGTAATTTTTCTCTGCTTCCTTACGTTTCTTAACTGCTACTGTACAGTCAGAGTCCCACCAGGGAGTAGAAATTTTGAATCCTTTATTGGGTTTTTTAATGGGGATATGTTTGTATGCCGATGTTATGATAGAGTCTATGAAGGCACTGTATGAAGTTAAAGGATCAGGCTCAATTGGGTAAATATGAGAGGATTCCAATTCAACATCAAGAGAGGAGGAATAGGAGGACCAGTCTGCGGATGATGTTCTATACTTTATAGAAGGGGAAGGGTTGCAAAATGGGATAGGCTTGTTGGAAAATGTGACAATAATGGGGTAGTGGTCACTACCATATGAGTTAGGGAGGACTTTCCATGTCAAGGAGTAGGCTAAGGATGGAGAGGCTAAAGTGAGGTCAAGGGCACTTCGAGGATCTTGTGAGGGCTGCACCCTACGCGTAGGGGAGCCGTCATTTATCACACATAGATCAATCTCATTAAAAATGTCCAAGAGTGAGCGTCCAAAGCTATCCGAATGGCTTGAACCCCACATGACATGGTGGGAGTTAAAGTCACCCATGATTACCATGGGGGGGGGGATGGATGAGAGTAGGAGTCGTAAGTCTGGGATTAATAAGTGGGTTGGATGGGGAATGTAGATGGATACAAATGAGGTGTTTAAGGATTTAATACCAACAATGTTGATATCAGGGGAATGGGGAGGAAGGGGGATTAGGGAGTAGGTAAGGGAGCGTCTTACAAGTAAGGCAGTCCCTGCATATCCGTCTGCTCTGTCATCCCGCAAACAGGAGAATCCAGGCATCTGAAAACAGGTGCCCGGGCCCCACCATGTTTCCGAGATGGCAACAACTGACGGTTTGGATTCAGTGATTAGGCTGACCAGTTCATGCTTCTTGCGACGCATGCTCTGGCAGTTCCATTGGAGAGCTACTAGGTTCTTGTCCATGTTGGTTGGAGTGGGAGATTAGTTGGGTAAGTTTAGAGGCAACGTGGGACGGTAAAGGAAATGGGTTTATGGAGATGAAATTCACTAATAAGGAGATGAGGGTTTCAAGCATATCCTCTTTTTGAAGAGGATATTGCTGGGATGTGTGATTTAGTGCGCTACCATTCGGCATCATAGACGATGGTTGGGAGATAATATTTTGATGGGCAGTCTTATTATATGACTTCCCTAGTGGGGAATTTGACCGAGAGAATGTACGAGCAGTAGAGGATCTTATTGATGAACGACGAAGTTGGGGTGTAGGAGTAGATGGAATTTTTATGTGCGTATGTGAGTGAGTAGTGAATGGGAGCGATTGAGTTACCTCTGCATATGATTTTGTCACCTTGGGGAATTTACCGGCAGCCTGCTCATAAGAAACGCTTTCCTGTGCCATGATCTTTTTTACTGACTTCTGTCTACTGAGCTCAGGGCAGATTTTGCTATTAGCAAAGTGATTGCCCGAGCAGTGAAGGCAGTTAGCATTTTGCTCTGATGTAATGCAGCTATCACCAAGATGTTCATTAGAGCAGCGAAAGCATCTAGGTTTTGAACGGCACTGGGCCTTGGTATGACCAAATCTGCAACATGCTAGACATTGTATGGTGGGGTATTCATAGAGTTCCACAGGTAATGATGTATAAAATGAATAAACCTTGGATGGAAGTACTTGTCCTTGAAAAGTAACAACTATCGTCTGAGTTGGTATCCAAGTTGTATTACCGTCAATTATGTTTTTCCTACTAAATCGGCGGGCCATCAGAATTCTTCCACAAGCTGGGGGTAGTTTAAGTGATTCGACAAATTCCGTCATTGATAAATCTGTTGGTACTCTTCTGATAATTCCCATCCTAGTGATGTTGTAGGTGGGGATTGAGGCAGTATAGTTGTTAGAGGACAGGATTGGAAGGACAAGGAATTAGTTGGCATCTTCAGCAGTGGTAAATTCGACGGACACCTTGTTGCGTCCAACACGTTTAATACCGTCTGTACAAATATGCTTAACCTGATGCTTTGCTAGGAATTGTCCGAACTTGATGGGTTTAAGTGTAGTTCCTAGAGCTGGTTCTGGATCAGATCGGGAAACGTGGATGATAAAAGGCCCTTTATCGGATCCTGAATAGCATAACACGCCGATGGCAAGCGATGGATCCACATATACTGCTTCAATTGATGCACCTGGAGACGTAATCGTTTTGATTTTTCTGGGATCATTAGTGTCATCATCTAAGCGTCTCTTATTAGATGTTGTGTTACCTGTAGGAGCTGGATTTATATTTGGGGGAGGATCAGGGTCGGGTGGCAATTTGTTTTCAATTTCTGGGGCTTTTACTGGGTATAACAGACAAGAAACAACACAAACAAAAGCGTAGCTTACCACCACCGGTGCACTAAAGACACTACACTTGGTTTAGGATAATCAACTCCACAATATTTCGTATATTTAGGTAAATAATTCTGGCGCCAATCTACTAATAGGCTCTACAGACGAATCCTTTTATCAGAGGAAGTTGCGAAGAAATGACGTAAAAGTGGGCGGGACCTGATAAAAAAGTGGGTGTGGGTAGGGGTAAATAAATTTATCAGGTTCCACCCACTTTTACTCAATTCCCTGTCTCCAAAAAATGAGACCGAATAATTGCCAACAGTATGATTTAAATCGTATTTCTACGACTTTTTGGCTATGGTACGATATACGATCGAGTAATCGAAATTGTACACAAAATATTATTTTAATTACCCGACTGAATGAAGGGTTATGGTTTCTTATATGTTTGTAAATTTCTTTACCCCCACCTATCTTCCAAACGGCTGGATGACAATTAAGGTATCGCTAGATTTGTCTCAATCACTCAAGTGTCTCCTTAGATAGTACATTGTATGAAATAATGTTTTTAAAGCTGTTTTTGTTCAGTCGGGTTTTTAAAATTATAGTTATTTATTTATCTTGAAATGAATAAACACTTTTTTGTCATTAAACAATAATTAACAACATGGAGAAGACCCGAATGAGTATAATTTTATTGTAAATACGTGTTGGTGTGTTTTGTTCCATGTGGGTTTCATTAAGGAGTATGGTAGGTAGCACGGCAGGAGGTATCTTTTTGTGTTAAGAAGACAGTGGTAAGACTTTTTGGGGAAGTACTTTCGTCGGTTATTCTACCGCTAAGCAGTAATGTGCAAACATTACTATGTTGCGGTTTGTAGGGCAATGTTTCCAGTAAAATTACCGGGCATAGAGATAAAACATCTCATATCTCTGGGTGACGAGCGCAGTGCAGTAGGTACTAGGTTTTTTGGATTTTGACTCTTCATGTAGGTACCAATAGCTGTGTGTCACTGTGTTATTATGTGGCAGTCATGTGCTTACATGTCTTTCTCTTATTGTAACCCAATTCTGTAATAAAGGCGTAGGTATGTTTTATTTGTAATCGTTGAAATTTATTTAAGTTAGGTCTATTTTATTGTAGAAATTAAATCAAACCAGAGCGTACCGATTCTAAACTCTCCGACACGGAATCTCACATCTCGTTCTTTGTTTTATCTGTTTAGAATGACAAAGGCAAGGATTATGCGCCGTTCGGATTGCGTTTAAATCACTACCCAGTACTACTTTTATCTGCAATATAAATTCGAGATCCATCACCATCGATGAATATCGATCATCCCTGATCCAGACGGTACTTAGTTCATCTTTATAGTTCCTTCATTTCATTTACATTCACAGCCCATGAAAATGCTGTGCACGTGCGCTATAAGAAGTTTTCACTTCAAAAAACATCTCAAATGATTTCGTATGTAAGTTAATTAATTATGTCTTCAACCTTTTCTCAGAAGTAAGTCCCATGGCAACACCTATGTTTTTTGTTCTGAGTAGGGCGTAACTAGGGTATGTAATATCGGAAAATTATCGATTCCGGAACTGAGTCACGATTCTAAATATCCAATATCGGAATTTCGGAACAGCTCCGAAACTGGAAAAATATTTGGATAGTACAGAAAAGTAAAATTGATTATCTTATACCATTAAACGAGCAATTCTTGTATATATATATATATATAAATATAGAATCTCAATCTCGGAAACGGCTCGAACGATTTTCATGAAATTATGTATGCAGGGGGTTTCGGGGACGATAAATTGATCTAACTAGGTTTCATTTAAAAAAACGCATATTATGCGCGTTTTTAGACAATGAAAAACCGTCACATTAGACATTAGAATGCGAAGGTAAATTTCGCCGCGTGACGCGACAGCATAATTGGCTCAGACGGGAAGTCGCCCGACTTCCCGTTCGTGGCGGTCTCGAATTAATAGCTGCGGGTACGAATCCAGACGGCTTCTCTTTTTTTTCAAGTATTCTTTTTTTAAGAAGATCTTAGAGTATCTAAGTATTTTTAGTATTTATACCGAGCAAAGCTCGGTGACCCAGGTACTTATCTATTTATATACATATATACTTTTTATTTTTAAAATTAATAAAACATTCTAAAGTTCTACAACAGTGGGCGGCAAATCATTACCTAGCACTGCACTGCGCTCGTCACTTTCAAGCCAAATGAATTACTCCACTGATTGATTTATTTATTGAATCTTTAATAACTTATTGTGTGTATGTATATCTGTACATCATGGCTGTGTTTAAAAAAAAGTTAGTGGTCAAAATACCGACATTGGAGTAACGATATTAAAGTGTTTCAATTTCGAAATTGAGATTTCGAAAAAGTTTCTCCAAGATTTCGGAATTCCGGAATACATGCCCTAGTTTTGAAAGTTTTTAGTCTATTGAAACTGAAACTTACCAGTACTTAAATAAATGTATGCAATTTACCAGGTCCATGTCTTCTATCTCTTTCAATAATCTGTTAGGTTGGTACTCGTCTTGTTTTCACGAAGATAACCGTTTCCACATGGTTGGTATTGAACAGACATGTTAACTGCTCTTGTTAGTTTGTACTGAGTGCCGACTTCTACGTAGTAATTATTAGTTCTCTTTGCTCTGATCAACAACCGCTCCGTTGCACGGTCGGAATCGTACTCAGCCTAGCGAAACTTAATGCATTAAAATCGTTTCGTAAAAATGTATGAAACTTTACCAGACAATTTCCTCGCACAGTTTAGGTTCTTTTTCTTATGCTTCATTTATTTCACAACGTAATTTGCGAATGTAATTTTTACGTAGGTACATAAATACTTATTCTTGTCTTTTGACTTTTGACCGTTTCTCCGTCAAACCATCAGATACTTCAAATTGCTTGTCATAGCGTAGGGGAGACAGGGGTAGCTCTGAACACTTTTTATTATTTGGGTTTATACTAAATAATAAATATTAATTATATATATTTATCTGGACCCATGAAACTAACGCACTCTCCATATTTCTCAACCTCTATTTTGTTCATATTAGCTCTAGCCGCGGGGCACATTTGACACCTTTAGGGACATCTTTGAAAAACAAAGAAAAATTAAAAACTATGTAGTCTAGAATATAATATATTAGTATTTTACTATTGAACATAGGCATTTATAGTACCATACAATCGTTGACATCGCACAGCTCATTCGACATCATCTTAATTCACATAACTTTCCTTTTTATTTTTTTTATTTCTACCTTGTTGACTATTACAAGAAACAATTAAGTCAATTGACTACTAATTGACTACTTTTTGGTGTATCAAAAATTGAAGAATGAAGTTGAAACTTAAAAAATAACTCATGATGGCAAAGTATTTCGTTCTAGTAATATTGACTGAAATGTTCAAAAGTCCCCGGTAATTTTGCGTCAAATCTGCCCCAACACTATCTTTCATAAATAAAAACCTCTAGACTAAACAATTACATTATATTTGGGTCTGTATTAGCAGCATTAAAAGAGTTGGTACGCTCTACATATATTAAAAATGTTTACTTACTGAATTATAAAAATAAAAGTTGTAATTTGAGAAACTTTTAATCCCAAAAAATATTGAATAAGACATAATTATGCTAAGCTATATGAATTGTTGAAGCTATATGAAGTAAGCTATATGAAGTTACGGTGGTCTAGTCGGGAGAACGGCGGCTGCCGATCCGGCGACCCCGGGTTCAAACCCCACACGCACCACTGTCTTTTCGAAGTCATGTGCGTAATGCCGCTAACTTAAAAACGGTGAAGGAAAACATCGTGAGGAAACCGACATGTACCTAGAATCTTTCGAAGTCATGTGTCATCCGCAAACCCGCACTGGGCCAGCGTGGTGGATTATGGCCTTAACTCTCTCCTGCGAGAGAAGGCCCCGAGTCCCAGCAGTGGGAACGTTTAGTGGGCTGTTGATGTTGATATGAATTGTTGATTGATGAATGTTTGAAGTTGATGAATGATTGAAGATGATGAATTGTCGATATGAATTGCAAATGCGTCGCCACTTTTGCATCTATCAATATCGAAAAAAGCGCAATAAATTGTTATCGGCAATCATTGCTTACGGATTGTATATTGTTTTTATTTAGCAAAATGGTTGTTTTATTATTATTAAATTAATTTTAAATGTTATTAAGTTATATGAGTATTTAATTTGTTGCACCGTAAAACATAAGCAACGAGCGGCCCGCTCCGGCTTCGCTCGAATAATCACCTAGATATCAACTGCAGCGCCATCTGCCGGGCTGATTTGTAAATCGATACTCGATCTCTACCCAAACGTATACAAAAAAATCATTCAAATCGGTCCGGCCGTTTAGGAGGAGTTGATTAACAACAAAAAGTGGCATTGATTTTTATATATATAGATGTGTAAACAGAGTGTCGGAGATTTTAGAGTTAGAAAATGCAAAAATCAAAAAATATTTATTTATTTATTTTCTAACTTCTAACGACCTCTGCTCAAAATCGCCCAATCTCCCCTATTTCGATAAAGAAGCAAAATATTAATTATTATATTAATTTGATATTAATTATATAGTTTCATTTACGGTGGCTATTTTATCAATATGCCACGAATAAATCGTTTTATAACTTGTGAAATATGTGGATACAGAGCCATGCAAGTAAAAGGAGAAAAACGGAAATTCATGGCAAAGTTTCCGATAGATGAAATCCGGTAAGTGTTAAATCAGTTCAAAGAGAATGTATCAGTTGTACACTGTAAAAGTGTACGTTTTATAGTCTAGCAAGTTATTAAAATCATCATTTATTGTTATTGTGGATAACTACTAGTGATGTACCTCAAATGTACCTTAAATCAAAGAGCCTTAAATATCGATAAATTTGAGACACACATCAGAGCAATGGAAGAAATAATAAGAATACCAATAATCAGGAGAATAATTTGCTTCGTAACAGTTACCTTAATAAGTACCTATATCCACATAGTATATTCAAAAGTAATATTATGTTAAGCTGAAATATCAGATTTAAAAAGTAAATTTAAACGTATATTAACTGACAAGTATATCTGAGTATATCCAGTACTCTCTCCTTGCGAGAGAAGGCCCCGAGTCCCAGCAGTGGGAACATTTAGTGGCCTGTGGATGATGATGATATCCAGTACCGCTTTATTTATTGTTAATGAGTGTAGTGTGTATGTCGCAGCATGCAACTAGCTTACTCAACCGTTTAATCAACAGCCTATCTTAGAAATTGTCTTTTAAGTAATTTGCAAATATTTTTCAGGTGCAAGAAGTGGGTTAAAGCTGTGGGCAACGAAGATTTAGTATACGTTCCAATAGAAAAGTTACACTCATTGAAATATATATGTGGAGATCATTTTGAGAATAAAGTATTTCATAAGAAAAAAAACCGACTAAAAAAGTCTGCTATACCTATACTCACAAAAAACCTTAAGACTGGCCCACTTCCTGACGAAATGCTAGTTGAATTTCCTTGTCGTATCAATTCTAAAACAAAATGTACCATAAATGTTTGTCAAGAGATACGCGACAATGAAAAATCGAAATGCCAGGTTGAACCAATAGCTGGGACTAGTAACTTGGGTATCGTCTTTTCAAAATCTTTATTGCTTTTTTTAACAAAAATAGTTTTTATCCCTTTTTTTCCTTATTATCCATTTTTTAATAATGTTTTAAGCGCCAAAGACTTAATATGTGGCACTATAGAGGTATTCTCGAATATCTTAATTTATATTATGTACACGTGGAGATTTATGAAGTGAAAACTTATTTAGGCGCACCACACATTGATTTTTCGTGGGCTTTGAATTGAGCTCAATCTTCACGCTTAAAAATGAAATAAATCTTTGGGAAAACTCGGAAACTCGTCAACATTTCTAGGTGACCATGTTTAGAAGCATGGGCATCTTGTCTCTTAGTCTAGATGGTCATTCTTAGAAGACTTATTTAGACGACAATGCTTTGAATATTTATTCCAGCGACCTCCGGTTTCACCCCCGTTGTTTCCTGTTAGTGAGCTATCAAATTCCAAGTTATAAAGGTTTCACTTCTAACTGCAGTCCCTATGGCTGCCATTTTTTTGTGTTATCAAATACTATTTCATTCAAACTTATTGTGATTTCGTTTTATTTAATGTCAAAATTACAATTAAGTTAGTATTGTTTATTCTCTCACACATTTTTATAATTGCTTTTCCTGTCGCTTTCATACATTATTTAGTTTTGAAACTCTTAATTTTTTAAATTTTTAAATAAATAAATAAACATTATGTAAATACATTTAACAGGTGAATTATTGTAATAAACACAATATTTTTTGTTGTTTTTTAACCAAAAGTTTTTCATTTCAACTCGAGTCTTAGTTTAAGTCTGATGTTGTACTATTGTTGTATTACTTATGAATGTCTAACGTTGGACTCAAATGTAGACTCTATCCTTTTTTTGGACATTAAATGTTCAATTAATACTGAGCCTACTTTTTGGTCGAAATTTTATTATCGATATCGATAAAATGCGAAATCGATAAACTGCACTACACTACAACACTAAACAATCTGTTAGGTTGGTACTCATGTAGCATGTAGTTTTTGACATCCGTTGCCGTACGATTGGTATTGAACAGCCATGTAAATTGCTCAAAAAATTTTGTTCCTAGTGCCGCCTCTTACGTAGTATTTACATTCTCTTTGATCGTACTGACCAATTTGTACGTGTGTAGAGTAATGCTGATTTCTATTCCCTACCGCTTCTACGTCACTTCCTTCTGATATAGGGTACGTGTGTGGTCGTTTTAACTCTCACTAGCGAACGCAGAATCGAAAACACTTCAACTTCAACTTCTTGATGAATGGCGCGTGTTGTGACTTTTAGCTGTCACATTTCTGCCAATGTCCGTTTCGTGGCAGCTTCGTAGACGGCAACGGCCAACAAAATAAAATAATTTGATCGGTATTACATCAGTACCAATTTCTTTGAATGATTATCCTAAAACAAGTAGACAACACAAAGCTTAGACATACACAAACATTTTGTTAGTAATAAATGGGATATTTGGTTAAAACAGTTAGCATGCATAATATATTATATTACAATAAATATTTACATTATATACACATTATAATCTAATATTGTTTTTATTTATAAATTTACATAATATCCTATTTACTAATGGGGTTAAGGAAAGGGACAAGAGGCATTTCATGGATGAAGGACGAGGGATACTAGGAGGGAGGAAATGGTAGAGCGAGGGACTTAATAAATTAGGGCAATTGAAAAAGATGTGGTCCACGTTTCCTTCTTCCAAACCGCACTCACAAATTGAGTGATCTCTAATCCTTAATTTAGCTAAATGTACAGGGGTACAAGCATGTCCAAGGCGTAGCCGACAAATGGTAGATGTTGTGACTTTATTGGCTTTGCGAAATTTGTAGAACCATGGTGTTCTGGGAATATCGGGTTGGATTTCAGCATAGTACTTGCCTTTTGCTTTTTGGGTTTTTTTCCAATATCTAGTCCAAGTTGTCTCCAGATGCATTTTGGGCAGGAGGATAAGGTCATGGGCAAAGACGGTGTAATTATCAAGTGATCCAATTTGGGCCGCAGCCTTAGCACAAGAATCCGCACTCTCATTCCCCGGTATACCGGAGTGACCCGGGATCCAGGCAAGGAGAATCCGAAGTCCTGCACAGTGGCACTCATATAGCTCCTTTCGTATTTCAAGGATCAGAGGAAAACGGGAAGAAGAACGGAAAGGGCTAGATTTAATGGATTGAAGACAGCTTTTTGAATCTGAGAAAATAATGGATTTATCTAAATTATGAGATTTAACGAAGCGGATGGCTTCCAGGATGGCTAGGGCTTCCCCTGTGAAGATAGAAGAAAGGGAGGGTATTTTAAAGCTTAGACAAATTTTGGTAGCTGGGATCCAAACCGCTGCACCCCCAATGCTATCCTGAGACAACTTGGAGGCGTCTGTATAAATAGGGTACCAACCGTGATATTCAGTGTTGATGAATTCACTAAATAGTTTGCTGGCATTGTTGTCATTTTTATTAATTCCAAGGTGGAGCAGGACGTTGGGTTTGAGAATCAGGGCTTCATAAGGTGCTAAGTACAAGGGATTGGAAGGAAATCTGGTAATAGGATCAGGGAACCTTGAGAGTTTTATGTAGCTGTATACCAGGCATGGGATATCATCTGAGGTCTGTGATCCATAAAGACGAGAAAGACGGATTAACTTCGGAAGGAGAGGATGGGAAGAATTTTGAAATAGTTTGAAAAGGAATCTATCCGAAAGGTATTGATTACGAAAAATTAGAGGAGCTTCACCACATTCTACTTGCATGGCATTAATAGGGGAAGATTTCATTGCTCCCAGTATAATGCGCATACACTTAGATTGAATTTTAGAAATTTTGTTTTGACCTGATTTGTTATTGACATTGAGTAGAAAAGACCCATAATCCATGTGGCTCCGAACTATGGCATTATAGAGTAACTTTTGGCAGTAAGGGTGTGAACCCCACCAAGCTCCAGAAAGAGATCTTAATATATTAATGTTTTTTTCACATTTTTGTGACACATGATCAAAATGTTGGTTTCCAGATAACCTAGAATCAAAATATAAACCCAAAAATTTTGTAGAGTTAGTTTGTGGAATTTCTTCCAAACCTATATGTAGACTGACAGTAGGGATTACTCTTTTTTTAGTAAATACTATAGCTGTGCTTTTAGGGGCAGACACCGACATACCCTGATCAAACAGATAGTTGCCCAAGTAATCTAAAGCAGTTTCCAATTTAGCAGTTACTTCTTCCAAAGATTCTCCACGTTGGTATAGAGCAAGATCATCTGCATATTGGAGCACACTGCAAAATGGTCTCACACAGCATTCAAGGTCGTAAGTGTAAAGGCTATACAGAATAGGGCTCCAAACTGCTCCTTGTGGTAAACCTGTCCATACAGTTGTTGGTGTATAGAGTTGTCCACCAGTTTTAATCACCACAGAGCGTTCCATAAGCATGTTGCAGATGAACCGAACCAGCTTCACAGGGATATTCAGCTGAATAAGTTTATTCCTGAGTACCGGAAGAAGGACGTGATCATAAGCAGAGGCTATATCTAGGAAGACTGATACTAGATATTGTTTTTTTTTAAATGCAGTTTGTATGTCCGTTGTGAGAATGCTAAGGTTGTCAAGAGTACTCATCCCTTTTCTAAAACCAAATTGAGACTTCGCTATTATGTTATTACTCTCTGCATACCATTCAAGTCTATTCTTGATAAGGTGTTCTGTGACTTTGGCTAAAACAGATGATAAAGCAATAGGTCTGTAGCTGCGAGGATCTGAAGCCTCTTTACCTGGTTTCAAAATTGGAATAATTATCTGAGTTTTCCACTGACTTGGAACAAAACCAGTTTCAAAAAAATGATTAATTAAATTAACAAAAATTTCTTTACATTTATCTGAGGCTTTAACTATGAAAGAGTATGGAATTCCATCTATTCCTGGTGCGGAGTCTGTCAGTCCGTCAAGTACTAGGGTCAGTTCATTAAAGGTAAAAGGGCTGTCCAGGGCATTTTGGGATTGAAGCAATATGGGACTAGAGGGGAATGAATCTAAATGTGGCACAAAAGGGGGGGAAATATTACTAGCAAAAGAATCTATCCATGATGAGGGGTCATTACAAGTTATGTTGCTACCATCGGTCTTTAGTGAGCATCTAAATCTTTTTATTTGTTTCCAAACCATGGATGCAGGGGTTTTAGGAGAGAGTCCTTCACAGTAATTAAACCAGCCAAGCTTTTTCTTTTTTTTGGTTATTTTCCTAAATTGAGCTGCTGCTCTTTTATATTTAACAAAGTTTTCCATGGACATGTTTCGGTTGTAATCCTTCTCTGCCTCCTTACGTTTTTTAGCTGCTTCTGTACAATCAGAGTCCCACCAGGGAGTGGAAATTTTGAACCCTTTAGTGGGTTTTTTAATGGGAATATGTTTATCTGCCGCTGTAATGATAGATTCTATGAAGGCACTGTATGAGGTTAAGGGATCAGGATCAATGGGGTAAATTTGGGACGAGTCTAATTTACTGTCTAAATAGGAAGAGTAGGCAGCCCAGTCTGCCGAGGATGTTCTATACTTAAGGGATGGGGATGAGTTACAGAATGGGATGGATTTATTGGAAAATGTGATAGTAATTGGAAAGTGGTCACTACCAAATGAGTTGGGGAGGACTTTCCATGACATGGAGTAGGCTACAGAAGGAGATGCTAGGGTGAGGTCTAGGACACTTTTAGAGTTTTGTGAGGGCTGCACCCTACGGGTAGGGGAGCCGTCATTGATCACACACAAATCAAGTTCATTGAAAATGTCCAAAAGTGATCGACCTGAGCTATCTGAGTGGCTTGAGCCCCACATGACATGGTGGGAATTGAAGTCTCCCATGACTACCATGGGAGGGGAAATGGATAGGAGTAGGTGTCGCAGGTCTGAAATTAGTGACGGTGATGGATGAGGGATATAAATAGAAATAAAAGAGGTGTTTAGGGATCTGATACCAACAATATTGATATCAGGGGAGTGGGGAGGGAGGGGAATGAGGGAGTAACTGAGGGAGCGTCTTACAAGTAAGGCAGTCCCTGCATACCCATCTGCCCTGTCATCCCGCAAACAGAAGAATCCAGGCAACTGAAAACAGGTGCCCGGGTCCCACCATGTTTCCGAGATGGCAACGACAGATGGTTTGGATTTAGTGATTAAACTGACCAGTTCATGCTTCTTGCGACGCATGCTCTGGCAGTTCCATTGGACTACTACAAGGTTCCTGTCCATGTTGGTTGGAGTTGGAGATTAAGTGGGTAAGTTTAGAGGCAACGTGGGACGGTAAAGGAAATGGGTTTATGGAGATGAAATTTACTAATAGGGAGATGAGGGTTTCAAGCATATCCTCTTTTTGTAGAGAATATTGCTGGGATGGATTTAGTGCACTACCATTAGACATCATAGATGGTGGATGTGAGATTATATTTTGGTGGGCAGTCTTATCATATGACTTCCCTAGTGGGGCATTTGAACGAGGGTTTGTACGAGAAGGTGTGGATTTTACTGAGGTGTGACGAAGTTGGTGTGTAGAGGAAGATGGAATTCCTCTGTCTGTCTGTGAGTGTGTAGTGAGTGGAAGGGATTGAGTTACCTCTGCGTATGATCTCGTCACCCTTGGGAATCTACCCGCAGCCTGCTCATAGGAAACGCTCTCTTGGGCCATTACCTTTTTAATTGATTTCTGTCTATTTAGCTCTGGACAGATTTTGCTATTAGCAAAATGGTTGCCCGAGCAGTGTAGGCAATTTGCATTCTGTTCTGAGGTAATACAGCTATCACCAACATGTTCATTAGCACAGCGGTAACATCTCGGTTTCGAACGACACTGAGCCTTTGTGTGACCAAATCTGCAGCATGCAAGACACTGTATTGTGGGGTACTCATAGAGCTCCACAGGTAGAGATGTATAGAATGAGTAAACCTTTGATGGAAGTAATTGACCCTGGAAAGTAACGACTATAGTTTGTGTTGGAATCCAAGTTATGTTGCCATCCACTATATTTTTTCTATTAAACCGGCGGGCTTTTAAAACTCTTCCACAAGGTTGAGGCAGACTGAGAGACTCAACAAATTCCGTCATTGATAGATCAGTAGGTACTCTTCTGATTATACCCATCCTGGTGATATTGTAGGTTGGGATTGTAGCAATGTAGTTGTTAGAGGTCAGGATTGGAAGTACAAGGAAGGAGTTAGCATCTTCAGGGGTGGTGAATTCGACCGACACCTTATTACGTCCTACACGCTTAATACCATCTGTACATATATGCTTCACCTGGTGTTTAGTTAAGAATTGTCCAAATTTAATCGGTTTTAATGTCGTTCCTAGAGCTGGTTCTGGATCAGAGCGGGAAACGTGGATGATAAAAGGCCCTTTATCAGTTCCTGAGTAGCACAGGACACCGATGGCAAGCGATGGGTCAACATAAATCGACTCTATTGATGTACTTGGAGGAGTTATCGTTTTGCTTTTTCTGGGGACACTAGTATCGTCTTCTATGCGTCTCTTATGTGTTGTTGTACTACCTGCTGGAGCTGAATCTGGTTCCGGGGGCGGGTCAGGGTCGGGTGGACGTTTGTTGTCCATTTTTGGGGATTTTAATGGGTATTTATGACGAAAACGACACAAACAAAAGCGTAGCTTACTACCACCTGCACACTAAAGACACCACACTTGATTTACGATAATCAAATCCACAGAACTTCGTATAATTAACAAAATAATTCTGCCGCCAATCTACTCACTCTCACTAGCGAAAGCAGAAAAAAAAAAAAACTCGAAAACACTTGTCTTAAAGTTGATGTTTGATGTTGACGCTGCCACTGCCAGACTGTCAATTTGTCAGTGTCAATGTCAAAGTAAAAAACATTTTCTGTTTTGTGCTTTTGTGTGCTTGTACTAAGTTTCACGTGTTTTGATTTATTTTCTATAAAAAAGTAATGATTATCAACTAAAATGAAGCATAAAAGGTTTGAAGAAAATATCTTAGTTGACGAGGCATACACAAATTACGGTAAAGAAGACAAAAATGCTGACAGCAAGAAATCTCAGGGTATTGCAAAACATTTTGCTGAAACCCTTGAGTACGAGGAAAAGAAGAAATGGTATCATCAGGTAGGTCTTAGAAGAATATAAACATTCATAAAATACCACTCTGTAAAGATATAAAGCGCTGCATGGTTAACCTACAACGATTTTTTAAATTGTAAACAATGTGCGGTTTGAGGTTGGTTTCTCAACATCTTAGTGCTATTCAGAGAGCAGTATGTATTGTACACGCTTTAATTGTTTAATGTGTCGTATTTAACCCCATATTTCACGTTTAATTTTAAACGAAGGTGTAGAGAAATACCAACCTCACATGAATGTTTTTTTTTACCAATTTACTACTAGAAGCGCCTACTCATATTGCCCATTCCCGTTATTTTACGGTGATAAAATGTAGCCTATGTTTTAACTGGAACTATCTATAATTCAACTGTATTTCAACCCAATCCATTCAGAAGTTCTGATGAGATTGAGCAACAAACATCCCAAAATTTGACATTTATAATATTAGTAAGATAGGTAGATAGATAGGTAGATAGATGGGTAGGTAATATTGTAATAAATTCAAATCTAAGAAAAATTAATAAATTGCTTGTCCATAGGGTAAAACTTTTCATGTTAAAAAGTATGGAACATCTACATTTAGATAGATAATTAATGTGACACAACTGGAAATATTTGTACTAGCACCATAAGGGGTAGTCTTATTGCTGGGAGCAATCTCTTCCAGGCAGCGTAAAAGAGAAACACCTACATAAAAGCATAGGTGACCCTTCCTTCACCTATGGTACCATTAAATTTTTATGTTATTTTTATGCTTTAGCCCCCATGCCTCATGTACATGCTTTGATTTGGAATAAACAGGCCAATAAATGTTCCCACTGCTGGGACTCGGATCTTCTCTCGCAAGGAGAGAGTCAAGGCCATAATCCACCACGCTGGCCCAGTGCTAGTTGATGGATGACACATAGCCTCAAAAGGTTCTAGGTACGTGTTGGTATCCTCGCAATGTTTTCCTTCACCTTGTCAAGTTAGCAGCATTACACACACAACTTTGAATAAACAGTGGTGTGTGTGGGATTTCATCCCCGGCTTTGATGCAGAATTGACATTAAATATATTTCTGAATACACCAAGTGATAAAACGACCACACACGTACCCTATATCAGAAGGAAGTGACGTAGAAGCGGTAGGGAATAGAAATCAGCATTACTCTACACACGTACAAATCGGTCAGTACGATTCTGACCGTGCAACGGAGCGGTCGTTGATCAGAGCAAAGAGAATATAATTACTACGTAGAAGTCGGCACTCAGTACAAACTAACAAGAGCAGTTAACATGTCTGTTCAATACCAACCATATGGCAACGACTTTGTGGAAACGGTTATCTTCGTGAAAACAAGACGAGTACCAACCTAACAGATTATTGAAAGAGATAGAAGACATGGACCTGGTAAATTTCATGCATTTATTTAAGTACTGGTAAGTTTCAGTTTCAATAGACTAAACACTTTCAAAACTAGGGCATGTATTCCGGAATTCCGAAATCTTGGAGAAACTTTTTCGAAATCTCAATTTCGAAATTGAAACACTTTAATATCGTTACTCCAATGTCGGTATTTTGACCACTAACTTTTTTTTAAACACAGCCATGATGTACAGATATACATACACACAATAAGTTATTAAAGATTCAATAAATAAATCAATCAGTGGAGTAATTCATTTGGCTTGAAAGTGACGAGCGCAGTGCAGTGCTAGGTAATGATTTGCCGCCCACTGTTGTAGAACTTTAGAATGTTTTATTAATTTTAAAAATAAAAAGTATATATGTATATATAAGTACCTGGGTCACCGAGCTTTGCTCGGTATAAATACTAAAAATACTTAGATACTCTAAGATTTTCTTAAAAAAAGAATACTTGAAAAAAAAGAGAAGCCGTCTGGATTCGTAACCGCAGCTATTAATTCGAGACCGCCACGAACGCCCGACTTCCCGTCTGAGCCAATTATGCTGTCGCGTCACGCGGCGAAATTTACCTTCGCATTCTAATGTCTAATGTGACGGTTTTTCATTGTCTAAAAACGCGCATAATATGCGTTTTTTTAAATGAAACCTAGTTAGATCGATTTATCGTCCCCGAAACCCCTGCATACATAATTTCATGAAAATCGTTCGAGCCGTTTCCGAGATTCAGATTCTATATATATATATATTCTTGCATATGGTTCTCGTTTAATGGTATAAGATAATCAATTTTACTTTTCTGTACTATCCAAATATTTTTCCAGCTTCGGAGCTGTTCCGGAATTCCGATATTGGATATTTAGAATCGTGACTCAGTTCCGGAATTGATAATCTTCCGATATTACATACCCTAGTTACGCCCTACTCAGAACAAAAAACATAGGTGTTGCCATGGGACTTACTTCTGAGAAAAGGTTGAAGACATAATTAATTAACTTACATTCGAAATCATTTGAGATGTTTTTTGAAGTGAAAACTTCTTATAGCGCACGTGCACAGCATTTTCATGGGCTGTGAATGTAAATGAAATGAAGGAAATATAAAGATGAACTAAGTACCATCTGGATCAGGGATGATCGATATTCATCGATGGTGATGGATCTCGAATTTATATTGCAGATAAAAGTAGTACTGGGTAGTGATTTAAACGCAATCCGAACGGCGCATAATCCTTGCCTTTGTCATTCTAAACAGATAAAACAAAGAACGAGATGTGAGATTCCGTGTCGGAGAGTTTAGAATCGGTACGCTCTGGTTTGATTTAATTTCTACAATAAAATAGACCTAACTTAAATAAATTTCAACGATTAAAAATAAAACATACCTACGCCTTTATTACAGAATTGGGTTACAATAAGAGAAAGACATGTAAGCACATGACTGCCACATAATAACACAGTGACACACAGCTATTGGTACCTACATGAAGAGTCAAAATCCAAAAAACCTAGTACCTACTGCACTGCGCTCGTCACCCAGAGATATGTTTTATCTCTATGCCCGGTAATTTTACTGGAAACATTGCCCTACAAACCGCAACATAGTAATGTTTGCACATTACTGCTTAGCAGTAGAATAACCGACGAAGGTACTTCCCCAAAAAGTCTTACCACTGTCTTCTTAACACAAAAAGATACCTCCTGCCGTGCTACCTACCATACTCCTTAATGAAACCCACATGGAACAAAACACACCAACACGTATTTACAATAAAATTATACTCGTTCAGGTCTTCTCCATGTTGTTAATTATTGTTTAATGACAAAAAAGTGTTTATTCATTTCAAGATAAATAAATAACTATAATTTTAAAAACCCGACTGAACAAAAACAGCTTTAAAAACATTATTTAATACAATGTACTATCTAAGGAGACACTTGAGTGATTGAGACAAATCTAACGATACCTTAATTGTCATCCAGCCGTTTGGAAGATAGGTGGGGGTAAAGAAATTTACAAACATATAAGAAACCATAACCCTTCATTCAGTCGGGTAATTAAAATAATATTTTGTGTACAATTTCGATTACTCGATCGTATATCGTACCATAGCCAAAAAGTCGTAGAAATACGATTTAAATCATACTGTTGGCAATTATTCGGTCTCATTTTTTGGAGACAGGGAATTGAGTAAAAGTGGGTGGGACCTGATAAATTTATCAGGTTCCACCCACTTTTTTATCAGGTCCCGCCCACTTTTACGTCATTTCTTCGCAACTTCCTCTGATAAAAGGATTCGTCTGTAGAGCCTAATACTTTAATTGCGTCATTAAGAATTTCAAAAACAAAAAAAAAACTGAGCGATAAATAACCTCAAACAGAAACAAAACCTTAAATGAGAGATTACCTCGAATACAAAAATAAAAATAACTGAGAGAATGTTCAATTAACTCAAAACTTCAATTATCTAAATTTTCTATAAACATTTTATATTTTTCTATTTGTAGTGGTAGGACTCTTACCAGAGTCCGCCTGGGGAAGTACCACACCTTTGCCAGTTATTCTACCGCTAAGCAGTAATGTGCAAACATTGTGTTCCGGTTTGAAGGGCAATGTTTCCAGAGAAATTACAGGGCTTAGAGATATAACAACTTAGATCTCTGGGTGATGAGTGCAGTGCAGTGCTAGGTAATGATTTGGACTCTTCATGTTCCAATAGCTGCGTGTCACTGTGCTGTTATGTGGCAGGTAAGTTACAAGAAACAAAGAAAAAAATCAGTTGTTAATAATTTATTGAGTAACAATTCCTTCAAAGCCATACATACATCCTTCTGTTTAAGTATAAAAAAAACATAGAATTTTAAAAAAAGAGCCAGAAACTACATTAAAAAGTGATTACCATTTTACAATATAAAAAAAAAAAAGAAAAAACCATAAAAATAGATCTTAATTATACAATATTTTCTTACTTCTATAAACAGCTATATTCATTTCGTTAACAAATATTGTTAAAAACATGTAAATATTTCAGCTGCCAGAGGAGCCCACATCTGAAAGTACCCTGACCACAGATCAGATAGAAGTGTACAGAAAGGAAGCCAGCAGTGCTCTACACGGGGACACACTAGCTTATGAAACTAGTAAGTGAACAGTCCAATGTCCTTATGAAACCTTGATATATTTGTTAAATTCACAGTACTTTATTCATAAATGTACAATTCACACATCAATTAATAAAAAAAAGAAAGAGCATACAAATTGTATACATTTCCATAGTTTGAATTACCACTTCACTGTATTATAATAATTATTGTTCAGATAACTATCAAACATTATATTATATATGAGTATAATATGTTTTTATTACAACTGTACTTACCCATGTAATTTTTTTTTTACATTTGTATAAAAATAATACATTTGTTGACATACATCAAAGTTTCCTTATGACATTTTCCTTCGCCTTCAAATTGAATGAAAATTACATATAATTCAAGATCAAACACTTCGAAGAAAATTCTGAACCATGATAGCTTAAGACTTACACATGGGGTGATGAGTGCTACATGGACATTCCACTTTGTGTATTATCATGCATTTCACTTGAGATTGTTGAAAGTAGCATCAGGCTGTAGAACAGTGGTGTAGGTACTCCAGTGGTGAACATAGTGATGTTGGTAATTGTGCCTATATAATACATATAAAACTTACTAATTTCTGCAGAATCGTCCAAAAGTGGTTCATCGGACCATCAATGGGCGAGGACACTGCTCAACAAGGGTGCCATAGGAGACAGGGTGGCCGCAGCCACTATTCTTATACAGGTAAGAGTTGGATGTTGGTGAAAATTTTTTTAGCACTTATCAGTAGGAGTACTTTAGTACTTAGTAAAATCTTTTGGGGTCACGTCACCGGCATGCTCATCTAGTGGCGTAATGTCAGAGTATCGGAGTGGGAAGTGATTTTTGGATGGTTAAAACTTTTTTTTTTTAACATTTATAGTCTTACACTTGACCGCCATCTCGGCTGATGTTAAGCAACGATGCGGTCTACGATGGAGCATGATTACCTAGAAGAAACCGATTCACTCTCGATTTGAAGACACAAAGATTGTAACCAACAGGGAAAACCCACTCAGGCAACGCATTCCAAAGCCTAGACTATCTTATCACAAAAGTAGAGTCAAATCTCTTCGTTCGTGTCTTTGGAACATCAACCATGAAACGATGTCGCTTTTTTGAGCTACGAGCATTCCGATAGAAAAAAGGGCAAGGTGGTATTAGATCATGTAAATCAGTCGCACACTCTCCGAAGTGTATTCGATAAAAAACCGCAAGGCTAGCAACTTTTCGGCGATGTTCACGACTTTGTAGTCTTTTTCGCACAAAACTTTGACAGTTTGAGTCCTGTGCAAAATAATCTCTTTCTGTAGCTAAACAGGTGACATATTATTGTACAATATTTTAGTTAATGTGACTATTTATTTTTTGTTCAAAACTGGACATTGATTTATTGAGGTTGATTAAGAGATAGCAAATTAATAAAAAATAACCTTTAAAAGATTTGTTTAGAGTAAGTTAGTAAGCATAAAAGTTACGAATTATAAAAACATACCAAAAATGTTTTGATTAATCAGTTATGATTTTAAGTAGGAATTAAACTCTTGGAACGATTTTTGTTATATTATTATTACTTTAATTATGCTGGCTGACACTTTAGTTACGCTGGTTATCACCTTAGTTGCAGAAAACGGGTCAATTTTGTGTCGCAGAATTAATTTCAGGGACACTGGGATCACGAAAAAGAACAGTCCCGAAACGGGACGTCTGTCTGGTCATGTTAATTATAGTGGTTACTTTTAAAATTATAAGTTAAAAGTCACATATTATATGGATAAGCACCGTGTCATTTTTTTTTTATAAATTGAAAATCCCTTTTTAAATTGACAATAAGATATTTTTTTCACTTATTTCAGGACAATCCTATCTACAATTTGAGTGCGATACGAAATCTTGTGAGCAATGTGAAACCAGCTAAGAAAAAGGATGGTATTATTATTATAGGTAAGAAGACAGAAAAACCATTATAGCATATATTAATTGCAATGGAATTGAAATAATGAGCTACTAAAGCCTTTCAATATGTCATGTTAAAACTGTTTTGTACTGATAGGACTCTTTGTAGAGTCCCCCTGGGAAAGTAACACACTTTTGCTAGTTATTCTATGGCCAAGCAAACATCACTGTGTTCTGGTGTTTGATGTACAAAACTATCTGAAAAATGCGGTCCGCTTTTATCGTATTTTTTTCACTATACGGTCCATGTTTGTTAAAAGGTTGCCCACCCCTGTTCCATAAAAAAACGTACCAGTTTTGTAAGCCTGTAAGTTGAATGATCTATATCTTCCACTTTTTTAATAATTTTACTAAACAAAAAATACGTGTCCCATATTCTGCTAATATTATAAACGCCTAAGGTTGTAAGAGAGATGAACTTCTTAGCATCCCATGGATTCACCGTGCGCCGAGTCCATCGTGTGGCAGAGAGAGAAATCCCGAGTAGACCCCAAGACTCTTGTTGGTGTTTCTTACTCCTTCCCGTAAAAACTACTGACGGGATTTGGATGAAATTTGGTACATATATAGATAATGGTCTGGAACAACACATAGGCTAATTTTTATCCCGGGAAAATAACGGGATCGGGAATTACGCGGGTGAAACAAACATAATCTACCTGATGCACTAATTAGAGTATATTTTTGATCCAATCGTCATCCTGATTTTCCATTTTACAGATGGTCTCTCCGAGCTTCTCATATCAGACCTGCTGATTCCCGATGCGAAGCTGCGAACGTTCTCCCAGCACCCGCTGCACGAAGTGGACAAGATGGTGTCTGGAAATAAACAGGCCAGACGGAATATACTGAAGCTGTGGTACTTTGAGGATCAATTGAAAGAGTTGTATGGCAGTAAGTTATTCTAATCTATTAACATAAGCAGCCCACTAAATGTTCCCACTGCTGGGACTCGGGGCCTTCTCTCGCAAGGAGAGAGTCAAGTCTATAATCCACCACGCTGGCCCGGTGCGGGTTGGTGGATTACATGACAATATTCGCACGAAGCCGGAACTTGTTGCTCGTAAACTATAGGTGTGCAATCAGTCTCCCCCATCGCGCTATTTTCGTTAAAAGGGGTACAAATTTTTTATTATAACATATTAAAATAAATATAATGGTGTAATTTTTTGTCCCATACATTTATTGAACCATCCCTGTGTTACAGCGTACGTAGAAGCGTTGAACAACTTCGCTCACGACTCGGTGGACGCCAACAAGGAGAAGGCCGTCACCGCCATGTCATATCTGCTCATGCACCATCCGGAGAGAGAAAAGGTACGAAAGAATGATCTATTTGCTCCAAAAAAACAAAAACCGACTTTAATTTAAAATCAAATTCGAACATCTGACCTAACTTCATAAGAATCTATCGCTATATTGTCTAAATACATGATAGCAAATTTTAGTTTTTTGTTCTTATTTCAAAAACTACTACACCGATTTCGATAAAATTTATATGGGACCTCCTCTGAACTATGATATACCAAACGAAAATATAACCATCAAAATTGATTAATAATTGGCTTGTGTAACATACATACAAAAATAAACAAGTTTTTAGACGAAACGATATAGCTAAAAAAATCCTGTAGATCCTGATACGACCTTTCGTTCTAGTATTACGTAACATCATTTTTGAAGATTTTAAACCCTCTCTTCCTCCTTGTAACACACCTTAACGTTTTTCTGCACCCCAGCAACGTTTAAGGGTACCTTTCCCTAAACGTTACGTATATTTTTACTTAAAAGTCACCATGAAGGTGACCACATTGGGAGATTTTAATTCCCTAGTTTTCTTTAAATATTTTTTCCCCCCAAATTGCATGCTTACTTGGAGTTTGATCATTGAACATTAATATTTTGTTTTCGAGTAACTTTTAAACCCCCAAAACATTCAGGCAAACAAAAATCTAAACAACAAAACTTTTGCATGATGTAAAATATTTGTGGGATTTATTTGCTTTGCTCGGTAATTTATTTGGAAACATTGCTCCTTAAACCGGAACATAAGTACATAATACTTCGCTGATTCTGCAAAGAGTACCAATAGGGTACAATTCTCAAAAAAACTAAGTAGCCTGTTAGTTAGATTGCCCAAAAATATTGTACACGTATTTTTTCTTTTGTTTCACAAACAAAAAATGACGAAGATACAGCGCTTTGAAGTTTCGTGTGACGTCACTTGTGAGTACGATTTTTACTCACGAGTGACGTCGCGACCCCCCCACTCTCGAAGTTTGATGGTCTATATCTTTGACGATTTTTAATATTATGAAAAACCAAAAAATACGTGTTCAATATTTTTCCATGATCTAGCTGACGGACTAATTACGATGGTGTATTTTTGACCTAGTCCGGTACCCTATTCATGAAGTAAATAATCATATCTGTTGTACTTTTGTATTAGGCTGGCCTGTTGGCTTAGTTGGTAGTAGCTCTGCCTGCGAAGCCGTGGGTTTGTTCCCCACCCAGTGCAAATGTTTGTGTTATGAATACAAATATTTGTACTGTGCCTGGGGGTTTTCTATATACATATAATGAGTATATATAAGTACTAAGTCAGCTATCTGGCTTCCATAGTACATGCTTTGCTTAGTTTGTGGTCTGATGGTGTTGTGTGTGAAATGTTCACCAATATTTATTTATTTGTAGAGCCTTCTAAACAACATAATCAACAAACTGGGTGACCCGAGTCAAGCCGTGTCTTCGAAGGTGATCTACCATCTCTGTCAACTGCTGTACAACCATCCCAACATGAAGGCGGTCGTGTTGGCTGAGATCGAGAGGATGTTGTTCAGGTGAGTGCGCTGTCTGAGCGGAAGTTTAGACAGGTTTTTGGCCTAACAAGTTGACGGGATACCATTCTAATTATGTGATTATTTATTGAAGTAAAAACTTCTTTAGACCTAGACAGATTTTTCGTAGGGTGTAAATTGAATTCCAGCGTTACGCTCGGGTATGATAAGAAATCTTCGGGTAAAATCGGGACCTTGGCGATTGGGGATCTAGAAATGCGTCAGCCAATGGGAAATGCTGAAAGGGCGTGGCCTCGCCATCATGGCATGGCCATTGAGAAATTCGTGAGCCAATGGGAAATGTTGACGCATTTCTAGATGGCCATGCCAAGATGGCGAGGCCACGCCCTCCGGTTACACCCGTGTAGTTTCCAAGGTAAGCTATCAAATTCTGAGTTGTAAGTTTTCACTTCTATCGGCAGTTCCTATGACTGACAATTTTTTTTTATCTACTAGCAGTGCTCCGCGGTTTTACCCGTGTAGTTCCCGTTCCTGTTATTCCCCCGGGATAAAAAGTAGCGTATGTGTTCTTCCAGACTAATCTGTTTTTCAAATTTCAACCCGATCCGTTCATACATTACGACGTGATTGAGAAACAAACATCCAAACTTTAATATTAGTGGGATGATCAAATAATATTCGACAATAAGTAAAATAGCGAGATTTTCGAGTGTCTGGATTTAATCTCAAATTTCAGTTGGGGTTTGTTTTTGAAGTGAAAACTTCTTTAGGCGCACCACATACAGATTTTCCGTGGGCTGTGAATTGACCTCAAGCGTCACGTTCGTAAATTAAAGAAGTTGTAGTGTTAACTCGGATGATCTAGATGTCCATGGTCATGACCGCGTCCTCCGGTTTCACCCGCGTAGTTTCCAAAGTGCAGTATCAAATTCTGAATTATAAGTTTTCACTTCTATTGGCAGTCCTTATGACTGCCAATTTTTTCAGAGGAAATTAAACTATCTACCCAATTAAATTATTTGATTTCTTTCTAGAACGAATATCTCGCCCCGAGCCCAGTACTACGGGCTGTGTTTCCTGAACCAGTTCTACTTGGAGAAGGACGACTCCAAGGTCGCCGAGAACCTCATCAGGATCTACTTCTCCTTCTTCAAGGCTTCCATCAAAACTGTGAGTAATAACTAATTTAATGTAATAGTTTAAAAAAAACAAAATTTGGTGGAAACAGCCATCTTGGATTTGAAATTTGTTATAAAATATGGTATTTTACTTAGTCAAGTAGTGATGTAGTGAGTAATAGCTAATTAAATATGTGGTGGCTAGTGTGAGAGTCGCGTAGGTAGTGAGTTGGCGCGGACTCCCGACAGCTAGCCACTGTTTCGAAGGTTGCAGAGTGCAGAGGGTGTTCACATTAAAAGCGTAATTGATAATCCAATTATGTATGTGAGATAAATTGAAGCATAGTTGATATTAATGACTGGCCTCGTGGCTTAGTTGGTACTTCTACCAACTTTCTCTGCCTGGGAAGCCGAGGGTCGTGGGTTCGATTCCCACCCAGTGCAAATATTTGTGTGATGAATTCAAATGTTTGCACTGTGTCTGGGTGTTGCTATGTATAATAAGTATGTATTTAAAACTATATAAGTATTATATCAGCTATTTGGCCGCCATCACACAAGCTTTGCTTAGTTTGGGGTCAGATGGTGGTGTGTGTGAATTGTCCACCGATATTTATATAAACAGAACTAGCTGGTACCCGCGGCTTCGTCCGCGTGAAATAAATACTAACTCAAATACTAAATACTATTAAATAGTAACTCAGGCAGTACTTGTTTTTATACCCAGACGCATTTACGGTTACTAAAAACAGCTTATAATAAAACAATTTCATACAATTTTATCAAAATCAGTTCAGTTGTTTAGGTGTGAAAGCGTAAGAGACATTCGTCCCCCTTTTCAACTCCAATTTCATACCCTTCGAAATTACAAAATTGTTAGAACAAACATTTATTGGCTTCATGTCAAGTGCCTACATAAAGAGTTTTATCTTCATCGATTGGGAACTTCCATATTGACATTCCCTCATTTCAACTCCAATTTCATCCCTGTACAGTTCGAAATTACAAAATTACTAAAACACACATTTATTTGCTTCGTGTCAAGTGCCTATATACAGTTTCATGGTTTTATCTTCGACGATTGGAAATTTCCACGTATATTTTGATCCCCCATTTCAATCCCAATTTCATCCCTATTTGGTTCTAACTTACAAAATCGCTAGAACAAATATTTATTTGCTTCGTGTCAAGTGTCTATATTCAGAGTTTCATGATTTATCTTCAACGGTTGGGATCTTCCATGTTGACATTCATCCCCTATTTCAACCTCAATTTCAACCCCGTACAGTTCGAAATTACGAAATTGATAGAACAAACCTTCGTTTGCTTCGTGTCAAGTGTCTTTATACAGAGTTTCATGGTTTTATCTTCAACGGTTGGGAACTTCCATATTGACATTCATCCCCCATTTCAACCCCAATTTTACTCCCATACAGTTCAAATTTACAAAATTGATAGAACAAACATTTAATGGCTTTGTCTCAAGTGTCTAGATTTAAAATTTGATAACATTGAATATCACGAACTTTCATACAACCGTTCATCCCCTGTTTCACCCTCTTAGGGGTTCAATTTCGCAAAACCCCATCTTAGCGAGAGCCTACGTGCTAAAAGGGACCTCCATGCAAAATTTCAGATTCCTAGCATTTGTAGTTTCTGAGATTCCTTGATGAGTGACCTTTCGCTTTTATATATATAGATAAAGTGGTGAAATGCGTACAATAAGAAATTAGAATAGAAAATATTTTAAGTAGATGGCGAGAAGCGCAAGACGTCAGAGTGTGGCGACCTGTTTGTCACCCTGAGAACCCAACGGAGAAAAGAGGCACTACACGCTATAAACGGTAGCGGGGTTTGATAAGGAATAATTTAAGTTCTAATTACCAGTTATTTAATTTAGTATAAGTTCTTATTATTCTTATCTTATTACGTTATACATGAATTGAATTGAGGCTGTTTTATGATTTGGATTCGCAGAGGCGACATACCATCATGTACGCCACAAATATAAATATTTGAAAAACCCCGACGTTTTGCGGAGACAGTCGTCATCTTGGACTTAGTTATTGTTATAGTATTTTACTAGTAAAGTAGTTTCATTTGATACCCCTATTGAAGGAGTTTGAGATCAAATGAAAGGACTTAACTATTAGAATTTTTGTAGTGGTAGGACTCTTAGCAGAGTCCGCCTGGGGAAGTACCACACCTTTGCCAAATATTCTACCGCCAAGCAGTAATGTGCAAACATTACTGTGTTCCGGTTTGAAGGGCAATGATTCCAGAGAAATTACAGGGCTTAGAGACATAATATGTTAGATCTCTGGGTGACGAGCGCAGTGCAGTGCTAGGTAATGATTTGGACTATCATGTTCCAATAGCTGCGTGTTACTGTGCTGTTATGTGGCAGGCATGTTGCTTACCATCAGGCACATGACCTGCTCGTCTCGGCATTCTTTATTTAAAAAAAAATAAAAAAAAATACTATTGACAAATTTCAAATCTGTGATAGTCAAGGGTGACTTCAATTGTAATTTTTGACATTTTTTGCTTAGCTGACTGGAAAATTATTGTTATTATTATCATTATGTATGGGTTATGTCACTTTAAATAATTTTTTTTTGTGTTGAAATAGTTAAAGTTTTAAAATTCATCATCATTGTGATGATGATGACGATTATCATATGTATGGGTTATGACACTTAATTTTTTTTTTGTGTGTTGAAATCGTTAAAGTTTAAAACTTTTTTTTAAATTATGTTCTTTTTCAGGGTGACATCGACTCGCGCCTGATGTCCGCGATACTGACCGGCGTGAAGCGAGCGTACCCGTTCGCGGACCGGTCGCGGCTCGCGTCGGCCGACCACGCGGACGCCATCTACAAGGTGGTTCATCTGACCAGCCTCAACGTGTCCATACACGCGCTAGCCCTGCTATTCCACATCAGCGACGCGTCCAAAGGATCCTCCGATCGGTATGTCAAAGTTCTTTATTCATAAATATACAATTTGCTGGTACATTTTTTTTTTTTTTAACTATTATAGGTTATAGGTTCGCACTTGACCACGATCTCGCCTGATGTTAAGCGATGACGCGATCTACGATGGACCGTGCTTACCTAGAAGAAACCAATTCACTCTCGATTTGAAGACACCATGATTGTAACTATCGGTGAAAACCCACTCGGGCAACGCATTCCACAACCTCTTCGTTCGTGTTTTTGGAACATCAACCATGAAACGGTGTCGCTTTTTTGAGATGCGAGAAGTCCGATAGAAGAAAGGGCTAGGTGGTATTAGAACATGCATATCAGTTGCACACTCTCCGAAGTGTATCCGATAAAAAGAGCATATACGTTTTTAAAGTTTAAATAAAACATTATATTGTACGAGAATAAGTATCGTACAAATAAATGTCAAACATTCAAATATATGTATTTATTACAATAGTAATGAACAATGACATTTTTTTTCAATTTTATAGTGAGTTTACCATCATTCCTTAAAAGCTCTCGGTAACCATAAAAAATGGTTGTCTGTAAAGTCGGTTTACTGACGATAGTTGAACGTGACAACTTCAACTACGCCTTAGAGCGAGGTAACGCCGCATGACGTCATGCGGCGAGGTAACGGCGTTAACGGCACATGACGTCATGTTTTGCGGGCGTGCAGCCGGCTTTATCGAATTATATGACGTTGTCACGTCAAAAGTTCGATCGGCAAGCCAGCTTTTCAATCGGTTTTTTAAACAGCCCAAACTAGGAGCTGATTTAACTATACGTACACATCTGAGGATCAACGTGTCCATACACGCGGTAGCGCTTCTATTCCACATCAGCGACGCGTCCAAAGGAACCTCCGACCGGTACGTATACCGAATAATGAATGTTCATTGTTTATAGTATACATAAAACTGATATATTTGTTTTTAACAAATAAGAAGATCACAACCACACTAAACTCAAAATCTCACCAAGAGGGGAGGGGGGATTGAAAAATGCATGACCACAAAATGCCATTTTGTGGTCATGCGTCATTTTGAAAATGGCGAATTTTTTTTTTTATTAATATGAGTATCAAGTGAAACGGATCGACTAGCAGAATAACGTGCACTATATTGAAAGGAAATATGAATAACTAACGAAACTACAAACTTGAAAGTTACTGTGTTATAAAATAGATAATTCTTAGCTATATAAGTTGCATCGCGTTTAATTCAAAATCTTAAGTTTTATTCCCACGATGGCGAACGAAGACGAACTTCGACAAGGAGGTCAGCCGACGAACCCAACTCGGATGGGCAGCGTTCGGGAAATTGCGACACATCTTCTCGTCAGAAATACCACAAAGCCTCAAGACCAAAGTCTACAATCAGTGTGTGTTGCCAGTGATGACATATGGCACTGAGACGTGGTCGCTAACTATTGGCATGATGTACAAGCTCAAAGTTGCGCAACGGGCAATGGAGAGAGCTATGTTCGGAGTTTCCCTGCGTGACAAAATCCGAAACGGGGAAGTCCGCAGAAGAACGAAGGTCACCGACATAGCTCTTAAAATTAGCAAGTTGAAGTGGCAATGGGCAGGCCGTATAGCTCGCAGAACTGATAACCGCTGGGGAGTACAGGTTCTCGAATGGCGACCATGAAACGGCAGACGCAGTGTAGGACGCCGATGATATTGTCTCGGTCGCGGGATGTCGGTGGATGGAGGCGGCACAAGACCGGTCATTGTGGAAATCATTGGGGGAGGCCTATGTCCAGCAGTGGACGTCTGCAGGCTGCGGATGATGATGATGATATTGAAAGGTTATGAGTAACTAACGAAAAAGACAATAATTTTCAAGTTTGTAGTATGTTTCTACAAACTTGAAAATTATTGGTTTGTTATAACATAGATGATTCTTAGATATAAGTGACTGGCCTCGTGGCTTAGTTGGTAGTAGCTCTGCCTGCGAAGCCGAGGGTCGTGAGTTCGATTCCCACCCAGTGCAAATATTTGTGTGATGAATTCAAATGTTTGCACTGTGTCTGGGTATTTCTATGTATAATAAGTATGTATTTAAAACTATATAAGTATTATATCAGCTATCTGGCCGCCATAGTACAAGCTTTGCTTAGTTTGGGGTCAGATGGTGTTGTGTGTGAATTGTCCACCAATATTTATTATTATTTATTTATTTAAGTTAATTTTAAAGTGTCATATTTTGTTCTTGTTTCAGGTACTATTCCGCCTTATACCGCAAGCTAACGAACGCCGATATCTTCTCAACGACTCACTCGGCTCTATTCTTCTCTCTCATGTACAAGTCGTTGAAGCGAGACAGCAACACTAACAGGGTGTGCGCGTTTGTGAAGAGACTGCTTCAACTGTGCTGTTATATGACTCCTGCGCAGTGTTGTGGGGTTAGTATAAACTTTTAGTATTATAAATTTCAATGTCATTTTGAAGTCAAAACTTGTTTTGCCGCGCCACATACAGATTTTTGGTGTGAATTGAATTCTAGCGTCACGCACGGGAATGATAAGCAATCTTCTGGTAAACTCCGGACCATGGGCATTGGCTATCTATCATCATTCATCGTCAGCATTTCTAGATGGCCATAGTCATAGCCACGACCTCCGGTTTCAACCGCGTATTTTCCAAAGTAAGCTATCAAATTCCGAGTTATAAGTTTTCAGTTCTGTCGGCAGTCCTATGATTGCCATTTTTTTTTTTTCGAAATCACAAGGTTATTGTGTACACTGTACGTTAGAGCCATATTTTCCATATATTTGCTAGCGTTTAGGTGACATTAGTTAAGTAAACTTACAGCTGGTCTAGTCGGGAGAACCACAACATTCAATCCAGAGCCCCATGTTCGAACCCCACTTGCACCACTTTTTATTGTCTTTTCGGAGTCATGTGCGTAATGATCTACAAAACGGTGAAGAAGAACATCGCGTTCTTAGAATCTTTGAAGGTTTCCCTAATCTACAAATTTTTTCGACAGATACTACGTAAATTAAACCATTTGTAACAATACATTATACATTATAAATTAATTAATTTTTATTTAATATCACCGTAAAACTCGCGAAATTTGCGTACATCTAACTGAGGAATAACAAGATACCGGCCTGGCCGGGTTCGGATCGAAAGTGGAACCCAGACTTCCGTCTGTTAAGTTGTAATAGGGTACCGGACTAGGTCAAAAATACACCATCCTAATTAGTCCGTCAGCTAGATCATGGAAAAATATTGGACACGTATTTTTTGTTTTTTCATAATATTAAAAAGCGTCAAAGATATAGACCATCAAACTTCGAGAGTGAGGGGTCGCGACGTCACTCGTGAGCAAAAATCGTACTCACAAGTGACATCACACAAAATTTCGAAGCGCTGTATGTTCGTCATTTTTTGTTTGTGAAACAAAAGAAAAAATACGTGTACAATATTTTTTGGCAATCTAACTAACGGGCTACTTAGTTTTTTTGAGGATTGTACCCTATTGTTGAACATGTAAACTGAATAAATATTTATCTCATTCGATGGATTGAGTAGGAGTAGGTGGATGCAAACATGCTGGCCTAAGCTTGCTCCTTGCGAGAGGAAGCCCCGAGTCCCAGCCGTGGGAACATTCAGTGGCCAGTACGTCTACTCTCTTTCTACGAAAAACGTAATTTCGAAATAAACTCGCGACTTGCCTACTCCGGTTCTACTTCGTTTCGTCCGATCGAAGATTGTTTGACGTTTAAATGTTCTAAGCCTGTAGTGGTAGGATTCTTAGCAGAGTCTGCCTGGGGAAGTACCTTTGCCAGTTCTACCGCTAAGCAGTAATGTGCAAACATTACTGTGTTCCGGTTGGAAGGGCAATATTTCGAGAGAAATTACAGGGCTCAGAGATACAATATCTTAGATGTCTGGGTGACGAGTGCAGTGCTAGGTAAAGATTTGGACTCTTCATGTTCCAATAGCTGCGTGCTACTGTGCTGTTACGTGGCAGGCATGTTGCTTACCATCGGGCACATGTCCTGCTTGTCTCGTCACTCTATATAAAAAAAAAGCCTACTATAATAAAATTAGAGTAGGCTTAGAACATTTAAACGGACGAAATGACGTATCGAAATAAAACTCGGAGTAGGAAACTCGCGAGTTTATTACGAAATTACGTTTTTCGTAGCAAGAGAGACGTCTTGCTTATGCTTACTTATGTGAGGTTAACAGAAGTGCTAGTATTTTTTATTCGTAATCTGATTGATGTAATTTGTTTTTAACAGGTGCTGTTTATGGTGTCTCAAGTGTTGAAGGATGGCGACAAAAAAGAAGCAGTCAAGCTTGTGTGGACCAAGAAAGAAGTGAAAGAAGAGGTATGTATACATTTTTACTAAATAACTTTTTGGACATAGGTTAGAGTGACAAGGCGTGCAAAATATGTAAGTACCTAATAGTAAGCAACATTCCTGCCACATAACAGCACAGTGACACGCAGCTATTGAAACATGAAGACTCCAAATCATTACCTAGTACTGCACTGCGCTCGTCCCCAAGAGATATAAGTTTTATCTCTATGCCCTGTAATTTCTCTGGAAACATTGCCCTTTAAATCGGAACACGGTAATGTTTGCCAATTACTGTTTGGCGGTAGAATAACTGGCAAAGGTGTGGTACTACCCGCAGACGGTATCTGCAAAGAGTCCACTACAAGAACTATTAAAGTATTTACATATTTATGTCACCGTTAAATTAAAACCTAAAGACCACGCGATGAAACAAAATAAGTATTACGACCTTCAAAACGAATTAACAAAAAATGGCTATGTAGTTAATTTATACGCTGTAGAAGTAGGAGCGAGAGGTATACCAGCAAAATCTCTCTATAACCTGCTTAAAGACCTTGGATTGTCCCAGAAGTGCAGTAAGTTCTATACTAGAACGAGTATCTAAAGCTGCATTAGTAGGACGGCATAGCTGCATTGGAGTGTTGACGTACGTCAGAAAGGGGCCCCTTTTAAACCTACGCCCGAGTCACAAGTCTTGGGGTCTATTCGAGATTTCTCTCTCTGCCACACGATGGACCCGGCACCCGCACGGTGAATCCATGGAATGCTAAGAAGTACGTCTCAGACAGTTTGTAACAAAACTCGTTAGTATATAAAACGTATGATAAGTTAGGTTAGACTTTAATCTAACGTCGTTGGATTTTAAACTGACGGTGTTTGGGACCTTTCAATTATTATGTAGAACGTCTAGGCTGTCCCCGAGAACGTCTAGGCTGTGGAATGAGTTGCCTGAGTGGGTTTTCCCTGACAGTTATAATCTTGGTGTCTTCAAATCGAGAGTGAATCGGTTTCTTCTAGGTAAGCACGTTCCATCGTAGATCGCATCGTCGCTTAACATCAGGCGAGATGGTGGTCAAGTGCGAACCTATAACAATTAAAAAATAACGACGCAGAAAGAAAATATCAAAACATTTTACATTAAATATGATAGAATATGAGTTAAATATGATTGAATCTAATTTAATTCTTCTTTCTGTCTTTTCATAGGAAGTAAAAGAAGAATCGGAAACAGTGAAAGAAGATGGCGCCCATGACGTCACGCTAGACACCACCGCCGAGCCTAAAGATGAATCCGATGACGAAACAGAAGATACACAGAACGAAGAAAACACACAGAAGGAAACTAAGAAGATAGATCTCTTGAAGGGAGATAAAAAGGATTTGTTAATAGGTAAGAACTTTATCCTGTCGTTTTTTTTTGTATGTTACGCGATAGCGCCGCCAATAGGGTACAATCTTCAAAAAACTAAGTAGCCCGTCAGTTAGATTGCCAAAAAATATTGTACACGTATTTTTTATTTTGTTTCACAAACAAAAAAAAAAGGTGTGTGCCTAAGACCACACGGCAGAAGTGAGTAAAACAAGCCAGAAATTAAAGTAAATATTTATTGAAATTTTATTTATATACAAAGTAGCTGTTACCCGCGACTTAGTCCGCGCGAAATAAATACTAAGGTTACTCAGGCAATACTTATTTGTATACCCAGATTGTATACACATTTATGGTTAGTAAAAAAGTGTCCATGTTCAAAAAGTTGTTGGCCGGGGCCGGCTTTTTAAAAGTTACTCCAACTTTGTATGCATTCACACGGTGCACCCCTATGATGCCCCTAACATTGTCCGCAAAAAGGTTGGTAAGTGTATTAGGATTTTCGTTACCGACTTTCTCCTGTTCCGTCGATTCCACATACACTACACATTCTCCACTACGATTTTCTGGGAATAGTCTCTTTCTCTTATAAAGGGGTTTTCTAAATAGTTTGTAAGAAACATTTTCACAAAACTAAATATTTACACGAAAGAAACGAAATATTTACACAGCAAAACTAATGAGTCGTTTTCCGACGAGACAAAAAGATATGGTTTAATAAAACGATAATAGGAGGCGCTTGTAGGTCTTTTGGTTTGTTGTCAAAAGCGGTAGGCATAATGGGACTCAATTCATTCAATTTGCGAAAGCACGACTTCTAGTAATAAATAATAAACTACTTTATCCATGTACGCATTTTATTCGAATGAAAACTATATCAAAACATCAAAATTTCAAAACAAATTCGTAAACACAGTTCGTAAACCTGATGAAAGACAAAATATATATTTTTTTAATTTATTCTTGGCTATGGATACTAATCCTTCAGCCGAGAGAGTATCTCTCTACTTAGTCTGTGGATAAAATATTTTCGTATCAGTGTTGCTATTTATATCTTTGAATTTTCCTTCTACTTTGGCTTAGTTGGTGTCTATTGCCTCGGGAGTTCTAAAGATTTTTACTGAAAAGGGATTGTGATCAGTAACGGTTTTTTATTACATTATCAACCTAATTAGCTATTTTTATTCCCAATATTTTAAAATTAAAAAATACACTTTTTACACTATACTTTTTCCCTGAAAACGGGTAGGGTCTCTAAAGGGATTACACTGTTGAGAGTATATGGTAGAGACAGATCTATCTGCATCTCGAACAATCGCCATCTAGTGCGTCCGTTGGAACTATTTTTGTCTCGTCGGAAACTCCCTCATTAATTTGATTGTGAAAATTGTTTTCCCGCCCAAAGAAAAGTATTTTGGAGTTGGTAGCCGTCAGTGTTGCCACTATGATTTTGAGCTTGTCGCCAAATAGTTATGAAACAAAGTCGCCGGTTTTGATTGAATTATTAAGGGAATAACAGTCTGGAAGAATACATAAGCTTTTTCCTTCTCCAACCTTCTACACTACACTAGTATATTCCCCTTTGTCGGTAACACGTCGTCTAAATCCGCTAAAAGGTTTTAAAAATTCGCCAGTTTCAGCGACAAAGTCGCTAAAGTGTCAACACTGGTAACCGGTAGCGAGCAGCGAGAGAGAGAGAATATCTATTGTCCCATGTCCTCCTCTAACAATTATCTTTCTCGGTCTGGCACGTTTGTTGACCACATTATCTTTCTCGCTCTAGCATCCCGAGCTTACCCGAAATTTCTTATCATATCCGAGCGTGATGATCACGTGATCATAAATCCATTTCACAGCCCACGAAAATTCTGTCCATAGCGCGCCTAAAGAAGTTTTCACTGCAAAAATGACGAAGATACAGCGCTTTGAAGTTTCGTGTGACGTCACTCGTGAGTACGATTTTTACTCACGAGTGACGTCGTGACCCCTCACTCTCGAATTTTGATGGTCTATATCTTTGGACGATTTTTTAAATTATGAAAAAAAACAAAAAAATACGTGTTCAATATTTTTCCATGATCTAGCTGACGGACTAATTAGGATGGTGTATTTTTGACCCAGTCCGGTACCCTATTGTGAATCGATTTTGATGGTTACTTTTTCTTTGGTAGATCATAGTTCATAGGTGGTCCCATATAAATTTTAACGAAATTTGTGTGGTGGTACACGAAATATAAACAAAAAAACTAAAATTTGCTTACATTTATTTAGACGACGTAGTTATAGATTTGGGGTGTAAGGGGGAAGCGCTAAACATCTAGTTTCCCCAAATGTCAACCTCTCCTGCGCTCGGTACACCCTGCTGCCAACTAACGAGGCTCTGACGACCGAACCAATGGCGGTATATCCATTTTAAAGCCAGTCCTAAATTGACCTGGCCGGTGACGGGCAGCGGCGTCATCGGTGCAAAGGACTGGCTCCGCGGTCACCAACCCGCCTGCCAAGCGTGGTGACTATGGCAAACACCCCCCCATATGATGGTCACAAAAAAGAAACGGCCCCTAGTCCCCGGCGGCTCCGTTATTCCAGGCGTTGGTGGCAGCCTTGGTTCCGGCGGAGCATGGGGTGCTAAGAATCCCCGGCAGACGCCCCGCCACCAAACCCAACGACTCGACCTGACAACGTACAACGCACGGACTCTGAGGGCTGACGAGAAGATTGTGGAGCTGGAAGAAGAAGTGGACAAGTTGCGCTGGGATATCATAGGGTTATCCGAAGTCCGTAGACAGGGCGAGGACAGAATAACCCTCGAATCCGGCAACTTGTTCTACTACCGGGATCGAGATCAACAATCCCAAGGGGGTGTCGGGTTTATCGTCCGCAAGTCTCTTGTCAACAACGTGTTAATGATCGAGAGTGTGTCGAGCAGGGTTGTATACCTTGTACTTAAAATAACCGACCGGTATTCATTGAAGGTCATACAGGTATACGCACCGACCTCGACACATCCCGACGAAGAGGTTGAGACCGTGTATGAGGACATCTCCAAAGCCATACATGTCTCGCCAACACATTTCACAGTTGTGATGGGAGACTTCAACGCGAAACTAGGCAAACGTAGCGGTGATGAGTTGAGAGTGGGACAATTCGGATATGGGCAGCGGAACCCAAGAGGGCAACGTCTAGCTGATTTCTTGGAAAGGGAGAGCCTCTTTATGATGAACTCCTTTTTCAAGAAACAGCCACAACGAAAATGGACCTGGATTAGCCCAGATGGTTCCACAAAAAATGAGATCGACTTCATTATGACGACTAAACGGCAAATATTCAGCGATGTCTCTGTGATCAGTAGGGTTAAGACCGGCAGCGATCACCGTATTGTAAGAGGCACGCTGAATCTAAATATTAAGTTCGAAAGATCACGTCTAATGAAGTCCACGCTCCGACCAAACTATGCTCAAATCGAAGATCCCGATAACTTTCAACTCGAACTTCAAAATCGCTTCGAAGCCTTAGATGAATGCGTAACGGCGGACGAAATAAACGACAGGCTGGTGGAAACTGTTCAAGCAGTTGGCAGGAAATTTTATAAGAGCCGACGCCAGAATAGAACCCAAAAGCTCTCCGATCATACTCTGAATCTCATGGCGGTTAGGCGAGATATGCGATTGCAGTCTTCGGTCGACATGACGGTATACAGACAGCTCAATAGACAGATATCTACTTGTGTGCGACGCGACATACGCTGCTTCAATACTTCGTGTATTGAAGAAGCGATTAAGCGGAAAAAAGGCTCGAAAGTGTTCGCAAGAAGTCTGTCTCTTGGGCAAAGTCAATTGACCAAACTGAAGACCGATAGTGGTAACGTCGTCTCGTCGAAGCCCGAGATTTTGGAGGAGATTGAGAGGTTCTATGAACAGTTATACACCTCTACACAAGCACAACCTGTCGTTAGCATGGCAAAAGACCCAAGAGCCAAGCTGACCCGACACTTTACCGAAGACATCCCGGAAGTCAGCCTGTATGAGATTAGGATGGCCCTCAAACAACTTAAGTACAACAAGGCACCTGGCGATGACGGAATTACGACTGAGCTTCTGAGAGCGGGTGGAAAACCGGTACTTAAAGTCCTCCAGAAGCTATTCGACTCCGTCATACTTGACGGTAATACGCCAGAAGCGTGGAGCAGAAGTGTGGTGGTGCTCTTCTTCAAAAAAGGTGACAACACTTTGTTGAAGAACTACAGACCCATCTCACTTCTGAGCCACGTTTATAAGTTGTTTTCGAGGGTAATCACGAATCGTCTCGCACGCAGGTTTGACGACTTCCAGCCACCCGAACAAGCCGGTTTCCGAAAAGGCTATAGTACCATAGACCACATCCATACGCTTCGGCAGATTATACAGAAAACCGAGGAGTATAATCGGCCACTATGTATAGCGTACTAAATATGTGGACTATGAGAAAGCCTTCGATTCCATCGAGACCTGGGCAGTGCTTCAGTCTCTTCAGCGATGCCGCATCGACTATCGCTATATCGAAGTGTTGAAGTGTATCTACAGCAAAGCCACAATGTCTGTCCGATTACAGGACCAGTGCACAAAACACATCCAGCTACAGAAAGGCGTGAGACAGGGAGATGTTATATCTCCGAAACTGTTCACTGCCGCGCTGGAAGATGTTTTCAAGCTACTGGACTGGAACGGATACGGCATCAATATCAACGGCGAATGCATCACTCACCTTCGATTTGCCGACGACATAGTCATTGTGGCGGAGTCGCTGGAGGACCTCGGTGCTATGCTCAGGGACCTCAGTAGAGTATCCCAGCAGGTAGGTTTGAGGATAAATATGGACAAGACGAAGGTCATGTCAAATGTTCATGTCTCACCTGTACCGGTTAATGTTGGGAATACCACACTCGAAGTTGTTGACGAATACGTCTACCTGGGTCAAAAGATCCGATTAGGTAGATCCAACTTCGACAAAGAGGTCCAGCGAAGAATCCAACTCGGATGGGCAGCGTTTGGGAAACTTCGGCACATCTTTGAGTCCAAAATACCCCAATGCCTAAAGACAAAAGTCTTTAACCAATGCGTGTTGCCAGTGATGGCTTATGGAACTGAGACGTGGTCCTTAACTGTGGGCCTCATAACAAAGCTCAAAGTCACACAGCGAGCTATGGAGAGAGCTATGCTCGGAGTCTCTTTGCGCGACAGAATCCGTAATGAGGATATTCGCAAAAGAACGAAAGTGGCCGACATAGCTCAAAGAGTAAGCAAGCTGAAGTGGCAATGGGCAGGCCACATCGCTCGCAGAACTGACAACCGATGGGGAAGAAAGGTTCTCGAGTGGCGACCACGAACCGGAAGACGCAGTGTTGGACGGCCTCCCACTAGATGGACAGATGACCTAACAAAGGTCGCTGGAAACCGCTGGTTGCAGGTTGCGCGGGACCGTTCGTTGTGGAAGTCTAGGGGGGAGGCCTATGTTCAGCAGTGGACGTCTTGCGGCTGATGATGATGATGAGTTATAGATTCTAATGAAATTTGGTCGAGTCTCTAAATTTAATATTAAATTATTAAGTAATTGTGTTCTTGGTTTTTATTATTTGGTGACTGAACTGTCCCAATGCTGGGCAAAGGCCTTCCCTACCCTCACTCCATTTTCTTGTGTTGTGTTAATGTCTCCCAGTCTTTTAAAATAGCTTTCAATGTCGGTTCTGTATTCTTAAACCAAATAATGTGACTGGCCTCGTGGCTTAGTGGGTAGTAGCTCTGCCTGCGAAGCCGAGGGTCGTGGGTTCGATTCCCACCCAGTGCAAATATTTGTGTGATGAATTCAAATGTTTGCTCTGTATCTGGGTGTTTTTATGTATAATATGTATGTATTTAAAACTATACAGGCTGACTGGTTGAACACTTTACATATTGATACAGCGTGTTCAGTACTTGATTCTCTTTCGATTTACTTAATTAAAATAGGTGCTTAATATTTGACTAATTTAACTTTAATTAGCCGTCAATAAAAATAAGTATGGTCACTAGCGCAGCGTACCTCTAAGAGCCGGTTCACACGGCGCGGCTGCCAACCGCGCCCGCGCGCGGGCGCGTCGCCGCGCCGCGCGACGGTTTTGTTTCAATACTCACGAGACCGCAGGTTTTCGCGGTTTCTGCTCCGGAAAGCTACTGCGCAAGAATCGCGCGCAGCCACGCGGGCTTCGCGCGGCTGCCGCAGCCGCCGCGGCCGTAAACCGCGTCGTGTGTATTGAATTCAATTTTATATGGAAATCTGCCGCGCCCGCGCGTGGGCGCGGTTGACAGCCGCGCCGTGTGAACCGGCTCTAAAACTAAACAGCTGCGCCAAAAGTATCTTCTTGTCTTGACGTGCCTACGGTCGTTAACCCCGTTCGCTGATACTAGCTATTCTTGCTTATTCTGTGCTAGAGCGCTCGGCCACTTGTACTGATATTTATTCTGTGGCTCGGCCGCGGCCGGCGCGGCGGCAGGCGGTTCGCTCGTGTTACAGATTACGGCATAGTAATGTACAGCTGAGCTGGCGAGGGATAGGTACTGCGTTGTCTATAATTTCCGAGTCTTCGCACATTAATGTAATGAAGGTTTTCTTTGTAATTTATTTGTATTTTTATATTTATATATTTTTTAAGTCCTTCCTGTGACTATGATTCATCATATCCTTGAATATGTAAAGTGTTCAAACAGTCAGCTTGTATAAGTATTATATCAGCTATCTGGCCGCGATCGTACAAGCTTTGCTTAGTTTGGGGTCAGATGGTGTTGTGTGATACAGGGATGTAACGGAGGTGATCTTATCGGAACCGAAGTCGGAGTCGGAGTTTTTAAATTTGATTTATCGGAGTCGGAGTCGGAACCGGAGTCGGAGGTAGGGTCAAAAGTAGTGGTAGGAGAGAGATTTTTATTTTAGGACAAATAAAACATTCATTCAAACTTTTCATTGTTTTGTTTCATGAAATATCACAAAAAATGAAAAAAAATATGGAATATTCAAAAATAAACAAAAAATTCAATTAATTGAATCCCAAAGTGCCATATAAAGTATGTTAAGTGAACAAAAGCTTTCAAACAAATTAAATTAAATACATTGACACCAAAAGTGTGTAGATGTACTTAATGAACATAAGCTTTGAAGCTGTCTCAGTCTAAGATATTTCTTAAGAGGAAAAATCTGATTTCACCCGCGCTAGGCCCTTTCTAATATGATATGCATAAAGTCGAGAATAGCATGACACAGTTTGGAAGGGAAATCAATATTAAATCAGGAGTAAATTTTTGACCAAGTTTTATTTAATTACTCAATAATTAAACATAAATTTAAAAAGTGTTCGGTCTAATATTTATTCTGTGGTTCGGTTACTTTAATAGAACGCAAAATTAGAAATTTTATTATCAAAAAATAATGTGGGGTCATCGCTGATAATTTCGAGTACCTACATGAATTACAATAGTTTTTTCAGGTGCCATTTTAATTTTTTTTTCTGTAAAAAATCTGATCTATTTTTAAAATTCTATTCGGTTATTGTGCTTTTTCTTGATTGTACCCACACGTCAATATTTTTTGAAGTGAAAACTTCTTTAGGCGCACTATAGACAGAATTTTCGTGGGCTGTGAAACTGATTCATCAATCGTCACGCTTGGATATGATAATGGATCGGATCGGATATGAAATCTCGCAATCTCGGGTAAACTCGGTAAAAACGGCCAGGTAGGTTCCAGGGCAACAGACACAGTAAAGAGTTTCGATTACCTACCTCCAACAGCCCAGCGTTTATCTCCAGATACCAGGAGAACAGAAATATAAAAGAGTTGCGTTTGCCCCTAGGTACCAGTACCAGGGCAACAGCAAGTTTTCACTTCCATCGGCAGTTCCTATTTTTTTTACTGCCAATTTTTTTTTTTTTGTTATAGTTTTTATTTTCTTAACATCAGTGAGCGGCGTCGAAAATGTCCTTTTTTCGTTTTCTGGCATTAGGCGCCCCCTTGTAGATTAAATCGACGCCACCTAAAAGGTATTCGCTCGCTAGGCACCGAGCCTGGTGGACACCATAATATTGACGGAAATTTAATATAAGGTGCTGGTTATTTGGCGTTTTTCTATGTTGTGCTCATTTAGTATACTTTTCATTACACTCGTGCGCGGGAGATTCCCTGCGCGACATGTTCCTGCGAAACTGTTCGTTACTGTCGGCGCAGGGCGCCGCCGCTAAGTTATGCTTCGACATCCGATTAAAACCTCCGATTCAAAAGTTTCGGAACCGGAGTCGGAACCGGAGGTGTAAAACTAATCGGAACTTCCGACATAACGGAGTCGGAGTCGAAGCTCTGTAACATCCCTGGTGTGATAATTGTCCACCAATATTTATTTAACGTACATTTCATTTCAATTTCAGACGACGAAGAAGAGACATATGTGGACCTCAAAATAGACGACCAGGGTAACGTAAGGCCCAAGAAACGTAAGAGCACAACCACCGCCGGCTGGTTTCACGCCAAAGTGAAGGAGAGCACTGAAGACGACGGCAAAGAGGCGGAGACCAAGATACAGCTGAAGAAAACTCTTAATTCCGAGAAGGTAATAATACAAAAAAAATTGGCAGTCATAAGAACTGCCGATAGAAGTGAAAATTTATTACTCAGAATTTGATAGCTTACCTTGGTTACACGGATGTAACCGGAGGGCGTGGCCTCGCCATCTTGGCATGGCCATCTAGAAATGCTTTAGCATTTCCCATTGGCTGATGCGTTTCTAGATGACCATGCCATGATGGCCTGTCCACGCCCTTTCAGCGTTTCCTATTGGCTGACGTATTTCTAGATGGCCAATAGCCATGGTCCCGAGTTTACCCGAAGCTTTCTTATCATACCCGAGCGTGACGAATGAATTCAATTCACAGCCCACGAAAAATCTGTCTAGGCGCGCCTAAAGAAGTTTTCACTTCAAAAAGTGTGTGCTTAAGACAGCAGAAGTGAAAACTACTATAAGAAAAAACTATTAAAAAGTCAGTGACAGCAGACAGACAGGTGACTATCTTTCTCGCTCTGGCACACTCGGCGGTCCCGAGGTCACCCGAACATTTCTTTCATTTCCGATCGTGACGATCCTTCATTCACAACTCGCGAAAAATCTGTGTGTGGTGCGCCAAAAGGCGTTTTCACTTTAAAAACTTGACGGTCGTAGAGAATGCTATTAGAAGTTATAGTAGTGGTAGGACTCTGCACAGTCTTCCTGGGAAGTACGACACCTTTGTCAGTTATTCTACCGGCAAGCAGTCAGAAACGTAAGAGCACAGCGACCGCCGGCTGGTTCCATGCCACGTTGAAGGCGAACACTGAAGACGACGGCAAAGAGGCGGAGACCAAGATACAGTTGAAGAAAACTAAACTCTGAGAATGTAACATATAAAAAAATTGGCAGTCATAGGAACTGCCGATAGAAGTGAAAACTTATAACTCAGAATTTGATAGCTTACCTTGGAAACTACACGGGTGTAAACGGAGGGCGTGGCCTCGCCATCTTAGCATGAAATGTGTCAGCATTTCCCATTGGCTGATGCGTTTCTAGATGGCCATGCCATGATGGCCTGTCCACGCCCTTTCAGCGTTTCCCATTGGCTGACGTATTTCTAGATGGCCAACAGCCCTGGTCCCGAGTTTACCCGAAGCTTTTTTATCATACCCGAGCGTGACGAATGAATTCAATTCACAGCCCACGAAAAATCTGTCTAGGTGCGCCTAAAGAAGTTTTCACTTCAAAAATGTGTGATTAAGAGAGCACGGCAGAAGTGAAAACTATTGAATTATTTTTTAAAAGACAGTGGTAGCTTACAGACGGCTGATTATCTTTCTCGCTCTGACACATTCGGTGGTCCCGAGTTTACCCGAACATTTCTTTATTTCCGATTCGATTCGATTTCTCTCAACTCCGAGAAGGTAATGTCAGACTGTGTGGTTAAGACTAAATAATACCTCGGACGATAGCTAGGACAAGGGATAGTAGTGTAAGTCGAACTCGCGTAAGTCGGAGTCCAATTTTGTATTATAAATATGTATAAAGCTTGTGTAATTGGGACTCATTTTGGGTCTTTTGGATGACTTCATTAAAGATACCTCGATAATGTGTAAACGTAAACCATTTTCGCGAGTAATACACTCGACATTGTCGTTAACCAAATACTGACAGAGCGGGGTAGGCAAATGAAAAACAGCGTATCTCTGAATTCTCGTAAATGGGGTAGTGTAAGTCGGGGTACGTACAAGAAATAACTGAAAAACCATTGAATATTTTCTTTAAAGTAGACAGTGACAGCAGACTATCTTTCTCGCTCTGGCACACTCGGCGGTCCCGATTTCACCCGAACATTTCTTTTATTTCCGATCGTGACGATGAGCTTCATTCATAGCTCACGAAAAATCTGTGTGGGGTGCGCCAAAAGAAGTTTAAACTTAAAAAAAATTTGGCAGTCGTACGGAATGCCAATAGTAGTGGTAGGACTCTTTGCACAGTCCACCTGGGGCAGTACCACACTTTTGTCAGTTATTCTACTGCCAAGCAGTCATGTGCAAATATCACTTCCCGTTTGAAAGGCAATGTTTCCATTACAGGGCATAGAGATAAAACATCTAAATGTGCAATGCTAGGAAATGGTTTGGATCTTTCATGTTCCAAAAGCTGCGTGTTAGTGTGCTGTCATAAGCAGGCATATTGGTTGCTATCAGGTGCATGTCTTGATCGTCTCGTCTCAGTCTATACTGTATAATAGGTGCATGTCTTGATCGTCTCGTCTCAGTCTATACTGTATAATAGGTGCATGTCTTGATCGTCTCGTCTCAGTCTATACTGTATAATAGGTGCATGTCTTGATCGTCTCGTCTCAGTCTATACTGTATAATAGGTGCATGTCTTGATCGTCTCGTCTCAGTCTATTCTGTATAATAGGTGCATGTCTTGATCGTCTCGTCTCAGTCTATTCTGTATAATAGGTGCATGTCTTGATCGTCTCGTCTCAGTCTATTCTGTATAATAGGTGCATGTCTTGATCGTCTCGTCTCAGTCTATTCTGTATAATAGGTGCATGTCTTGATCGTCTCGTCTCAGTCTATTCTGTATAATAGGTGCATGTCTTGATCGTCTCGTCTCAGTCTATTCTGTATAATAGGTGCATGTCTTGATCGTCTCGTCTCAGTCTATACTGTATAATAGGTGCATGTCTTGATCGTCTCGTCTCAGTCTATACTGTATAATAGGTGCATGTCTTGATCGTCTCGTCTCAGTCTATACTGTATAATAGGTGCATGTCTTGATCGTCTCGTCTCAGTCTATACTGTATAATAGGTGCATGTCTTGATCGTCTCGTCTCAGTCTATACTGTATAATAGGTGCATGTCTTGATCGTCTCGTCTCAGTCTATACTGTATAATAGGTGCATGTCTTGATCGTCTCGTCTCAGTCTATACTGTATAATAGGTGCATGTCTTGATCGTCTCGTCTCAGTCTATACTGTATAATAGGTGCATGTCTTGATCGTCTCGTCTTAGTCTGTACTGTATAAAAAATACATATTAATTTGTGTGATTTCAGATAATAACATTATATGACCCGCACGCTCGCAACCCGAGCTTCGCTGGCGCGCAATGTACGTCGTACCTCGAGCTGATACCACTCTACACTCACTTCCATCCCACCGTCAAACTGTTCGCTGAGAAACTCGTCAATAGTACGTATTACCTATGTGTATTTACCATAGGAGGACGCAAGACATTTGACTTGCTAACAAAGTTTTTTACATTTTTGGCGGGGCGCGGGGGAACGTATACAGGGTTATTGGTAATCAGCCTGCATCCTTTTAAGGGGATGTTAGGTACATTTAATACGTCAACTTTTGTTCTACAGTTTTTTAAAAATTTATGTTTTTTTTATTTTACACAATAAATAAAAAATGTATTTGCACGGTCTAAAAGCATCGAACTCTCCGTAACAAGAGTGCGTACGCTCTTTAACGCGCAAAAAATTATGTGCCGAAGTGAATAAACGCTAAAAAGTCACTAAACAGTACAAAAAAGGGCAACAAACACAAATTTTTTTTTGGGTTTTCTATTGAGTTTTAACGAAAGTTGTAGAACAAAAGTGGTTTGTTTAAATATACAGAACATGCTCTTAAATGGATGCAGGCTGATTACCAGTAACCCTTTCACACATTTGTAAACTTGAACTCGCACAAGAGCAACAAACCTCTGTGCTAAGACAAATGCTACACACCTAAACATAACATGCACACATCTACGAAACGCAGTTGACTTGTGGTTGACCATCTTTGACAATAAAGCTCATTTTGACATTCATAAGGGCATGAAAGGGGTATGTTCCAACTATGCAGGTTCGTCCCCTTAGAATAGTTGGTCTGAAACTATCACATACAACGCAGCGTATGACCCGCAAGCTAACAGACCCGAGCGTAGCGGGCGCGCAATGTACGTCGTACCGAGCTGATACCTCTCTACACTCACTTCCGCCCCAACGTCAAACTATAATGTTTGCGCAGTAATGCAAACATTACTGTGTTCCGGTTTGAAGGGCAATGTTTCCAGGACTTTTCAGGTTTTGAGAAATTACAGGACTTGGAGATATAATATCTTAGATATCTGGGTGACGAGCGCAGTGCAGTGCTAGGTAATGATTGGGACTCTTTATGTTTCAATAACTGCGTGTCACTGTGCTGTTATGTGGCAGGCATGTTGCTTACCATCAGGCAAATGTCCTGCTCGTCTCGTCACTCTTTAGTTTAAAAAAAAAAACTTATGCTTAATGTTTTCCTTCTACCCTCAGACCAGTTGATCCAGTACAGCGGCGATCCGCTCAAGGATTTCGCGTGCATCCGTTTCTTGGATCGCTTCGTGTTCAAGAACCCTAAAAAACGTACGGAACCCACCGACGATGATGGCGTCAAGAAGGTCAAGGGCTCGCATCCCAAATTCGCTGCAAGAAAAAACTATAGCGCTAAAGGTGAGTACATTTTTGAAGTGAAAACTTCGTTTGGCGCGCCGCAAATAGATTTCGCGTGGGTTGTGAATTGAATTATAGCGTCACGCTCGGGAATGATAAGAATTTTTCGAGTGAACTCGGGACCATGGCCATGATCATGGCTCTCCGGATTCACCCGCGTAGTTTCCAAAGTAAGCTATCAAGTTGTAAGTTTTCACTTCTATCGGCGGTTCCTATGACTGCCCATTTTTTTTTTCACTTTTATAGGTTTACACTTGACCGTCATCTCGTCTGATGTTAAGCGACGATGCGGTCTACGATGGAGCGTGCTTGACTATAGGGAACCGTTTCAATCTCGATTTGAAGACACCAATATTGTAACTATCGGGAAAAAAACCCACTCAGACAACGCATCCCACTGCCTAGACGTATAACGTATAACAAAAGTAGAGTCAAACTTCTTAGTTCGAGTCTTTGTAACGTCAACGTCAACCATGAAACGATGTCGCTATTTCAAACTGCAAGCACTTCGTTTCATGGTTGACATTCCAAAGGCTAGACTGTGGAATGCGTTATCCGAGTGGGTCTTTCCCGATGGTTACAATCTTAGAGCCCTTTAAGTCGAGAATGAATCGGTTTTGTCCAGGTAACCATGGTTCGTGGTATACCGCATCGTCAATTAACATCAGGCGGGCAAGTGGAAACTTATAACAGAAGAAAAGACATACAGTATCGAAATATCGAAAAATATTACCACGTTTCTGCTTGAGGGTAGAATAAGTATCGATATTTTGTTCTGGTAATAAAACATTTGTTCGTTTTCAGGTCTGAAGAGTATCCCGGTGAATTCCTCTACCTACCTCAGCGAGGACTCGAAGAGGATACCAGTGGACGAACGATTCTTATATGAGTGAGTGGAAATGTTAGAAACTATGTATGTGTTTTATCCAAAGACAATGACCGATTTGACTGATCGTACGACTCCTCCAGGCCACGGGGTTAAATAAATATAAATAAATATTGGTGGGCAATTCACACACAACACCATCTGACCCCAAACCAAGCAAAGCTTGTATGATGGCGGCCAGATAGCTGATATAATTACTTATATAGTTTTAAATACATACTTATTATACATAGAAACACCCAGACACAGTGCAAACATTTGAATTCATCACACAAATATTTGCACTAGGTGGGAATCGAACCACCGACCCTCGGCTTCGCAGGCAGAGCTACTACCCACTAGGCCACGAGGCCAGTCGTTCGACAGCGTAGTTCGATCAATCGAACCACGTGAACTTTTTTTTCCCGTTGGTTCGATCAATCGGACCACGTGAACTTTTTTTTCCCGTTGGTTCGATCAATCGGACCACGTGAACTTTTTTTTCCCGTTGGTTCGATCAATCGGACCACGTGAACTTTCTTTTCCTGTTGGTTCCCGTGTATTAGCACGATTGCACAGTTCAGCACAATGGGAACCCGTTGATGTATTTCTTTGCATCCTGCTCTGTCCTTTGAAGTTTGTATAACTCTATCTAGTTTTGTCCGATCATTCGTGGAAAGTAGTGCACGTCACACGGATGTTCGCTAATCACAAGCGCGGTATTGTACCTCGTCCTGCGCCCCCGCTGGTGAGTTGTGATAGTAGGCCAGATTCGTATCATAGCCGATCAACAGGGTATCTAATCTGTGGTTATATCCAATACTCCTTCCTGCTAATGTTATAAACTATCAGGGCTCCGCGGTTTTAGACGCGTGGTTCCCGTTCCCGTTATGTGTTCGGGATAAAAAGTGAAAAAAAAAGGATTAAAACATTTGTGTTCTTCCCAGATTATTATATGTGTTCCAAATTTCAGCTCAATCCGTTCAGACGTTACGACGTGATTGAGTAACAAACTGTTTGAGTATTTGTTGCTCCAAGTATCCAAACACTGGCATGCTCCAAGGATCTATGAATTCGTGTGTCATCCACCAATCGTCACTAGGCCAGCGTCCTGGATTACCTTTAAGGCCTTATTCGATACCGCTGTGGGTAGCGGTAAATACCTATTTTATATATTTTGTACGTACTGCCTGGGTAGGCGGTGTTTTTTGGTGTGAACAGTAATATTAGCAGTTAGCAGCGAATACCGCTCCGGTGTGAACAGGCCTTTATTCCTTCTTTCCTAGATGACGAAGAAGAAAACTTTCATCACCTGATTTTATTTTTTTTTTTTTTTTTGGGGCCGTTCAAGTATTGCTGAAGCATATTTGTTACAATTATTGACCCCCCGTCTTGTCATCAAAAGTAAGCAAAGCTCTTCCGCCACCCCCCCCCCCCCCCCCCCCCTAATCATCCTTACGTAAACATAGGTACCTATTCCTCAGAAAAAATGAGTTTCATTTTCAAATATAAACAATAAGTGGGTTGTCATCTGTTTAAAAAAAATAAGACGTAATCCCCATCTAGACGCCCTCCCCCCACCCCCTATGTCACCAAAAATAAACAAAGCATACAGAACTCGGGGTCTTATGTAGTTTGGAGGGCTTTGGGGCCCATCTAGAGAGCTTATTATGTATTTTTCCATATTTGTATTTAAATTATATTTTTCGTTAGTTTTCTTCAGAAACGTCGTTCGGCGCAGGACTCCGATGATGATGAAGACGACAGCGACGCAGACTCCGTCAACAGCGAAGACTTCGACAGCTATCTGGACACCATCACCGGAACCAAACAGCAAGGTACCGTTACACCTACAGTATAAAATAATACTTTTTTTTTAAGTGAAAACTTCTTTGGCCCGCCTAGACTGATTTTTCGTGGGGTGTGAATTGAATTCTAGCGTCACGCTCGGGTATGATAAGAAATCTACGGGTAAACTCGGGACCATAGCCATCGGCATCTAGAAATGCTGAAAGGGCGTGGCCTGGCCATTATGGCATGGCCATCTAGAAATGCGTGAGCCGTTGAGAAATGCTGACTTATTTCTAGATGGCCTGGTAATCATGGCATGGCCATGATGACCAGGCCATGTCCTCCGGATACACCCGTGTTGTTTCCAAAGTGAGCTATCAAATTCTGAGTTATGACCGGAGTTATAGTTAATGACCGGCCTCGTGGCTTAGTTGGTAGTAGCTCTGCCTGCGAAGCCGAGGGTCGTGGGTTCGATTCCCACCCAGTGCAAATATTTGTGTGATGAATTCAAATGTTTGCACTGTGTCTGGGTGTTTCTATGTATAATAAGTATGTATTTAAAACTATATAAGTATTGTATCAGCTATCTGGCCGCCATCACACAAGCTTTGCTTAGTTTGGGGTCAGATGGTGTTGTGTGTGAATTGTCCACCAATATTTATTTATATTATTATTTATTATAAGTTTTCACTTCTATCGGCAGTTCCTATGACTGCCAATTTTCTCTTTATTTTTATATTAAAAAGAGTGACAAGACGAGCAGGACATGTGCCTGATGGTAAGTAACATGCCTGCTACATAACAGCACAGTGACACACAACTATTGGAACATGAAGAGTCCAAATCGTTACCTAGCACTGCACTGCGCTCGTCACCCAGAGATCTAAGATATTATGTCTCTAAGCCCTGTAATTTCTCTGGAATCATTGCCCTTCAAACCGGAACACAGTAATGTTTGCACATTACTGCTTGGCGGTAGAATATTTGGCAAAGGTGTGGTACTTCCCCAGGCGGACTCTGCTAAGAGTCCTACCACTACAAATCTTCGGTTAAACTCGGGACCATAGCCATTGGCTATCTAGAAATGCGTCAGCCAATGGGAAATGCTGGTGCATTTCTAGATGGCCATGCCATGTTGACCAGGCCACATCCTCAGGTTACAGCCGTGTAGTTTCTAGGTAAGCTATCAAATTCTGAGTTATAAGTTTTCACTTCTATCGGCAGTTCCTATGACTGCCAATTTTTTTGTATAAAAAGAGTTATGTAATGAAAGCTCCACTCATAAAGAAAGGCCCAGAGCGTCCATCACCGCCGCATTTCAATCTTTGAAATCGGCTGAGGCATTCATTTTGTAAATTAAACCAATTCTCAATTAGCCAACTAATTCATTCATCATAAGTTATAGTCTCTGATGGCACTCGGTGGCGCGGTCGACGTTCGCGCAACATACATTTACACATCTGGTATGTTAGTACGTTTATTTCTTAAATTTCAGAATCTGACGAAGAGTTAGACTACCTGGCAGATATGCAGGCCGCCAAGAAAACACAGAAGAAGAAGAAACAAGATGATGATGATGATGATGGAGCGCTCGCCAGCGACGACGATGATGATGATGATGAGGCTGACGCTGTCGATGATGATGATGATGGTGGTAAGTTTGTTTTATCCTACTCCATTCAGCGGTGTAATGCTGCCGTAGATTTAGCCAATTTTGATAATTAATGAATGACAATTCTTTATTATTTACACCATTAAAAGGATACAGGCAATTTAGGAAAACTGTAAGACTAGTGACACAACCGGCGGTCTTATCGCTGAAATCGATTTCATCCAGGCAACCTTGGGCAAAATCTAACTAATAGTAAAATTTATTATTATATTTTATTATTATTGTATTTAAAAAAGCTATTTTATACGTCCATGATTGTGTCACAAACAAACATAAATATTACAAAAAGACACTTATGAACTAGTACCTCAAATAATGGCGGGCTTATTGCTTAGAGCTATCTCTTCAATATTATCCAAAAGAAAGTCGTTTATTACCCGCAGAGTCGCAACTCCCGAAGTTTGATGATCTATAACTGTGTCAATTTAATTAATTTGGTAAAACAAAAAATACGTGTCCCATATTTTTCCATAATTTAACTGAAGAACTCATTAGAATGGTATATTTTTGACCCAGCCATCATCTCAATTCATTTTTAAGCTTTTTAGCATGTCTCTCGATTGAATCCATAGGTTCCACGAATTTACTTATCTGACACATTCCAAATAGGTATATACTTATTCATATTTTTAAAAACCTTAGTCAAATTGCAGACACAGATACGCTCAGAATGGTCTATTTAGCCTTATGCCAATCAGTAATAAACTATGGGATTGTATGCTGGGGATCTGCCGTAAAAACTCTATTAATTAAACTGGAGCGCGCACAGCGAGCGGTCATAAAAGTGGCTCACAGAAAACCCTTCAGACATCTAACTGATTACTTGTATCGCGAAACGAATTATCTTAACGTGAGGCAGGTTTACATTATGGCTGTCACGCTTAGGTTTCATAAAACAGCTCTCACTACACTGGTAGATCCCCAAGGTACTACGCGGCGTCACAAATGGCAACTACCGTTGGTCTCAACTAACTTCGCACAGAGGTCTTATGCTTATAAAAGTGTATACCTTTATACTGTATTGGACAGGAGACTTCAAATTCTGAGAGATTCTAGGTTTATATGTAAGCGTAAAGTGGAACAATATCTTAAATCACTGGGATACAATCAAACTGAGACTCTTATGGATCCCTTACTATAACGAAGTGACCTTTATAGGACGTAGAAGAGCATTAACCATAACATACATATTATAACAAAAATGTACATTTTTGTCGAACCGGATTAGGTATAGGTAATCGTGCACACCATACACACAAGTAAAAACACCCTCTCACACATATACGCATGTACACACAAACACACACGCACTACACAAGTAGATCAATGTGTTGTTGATTTTGTATGATTAGAATACTTATCAGTGTAAGAAAAGATTCTGCAACAGACACACAGAGACACAGACGCACAGTGACCAGAGACATACTTTTGTACATTCACTCACGCACCATCACCCTCACATACTCACACAAGCAAATACTCAAATACACACTCTGCCTAATACACGCATATTATTACTTAAGTTGCATGTTTTTGTAATCTTAATATAGGATAAAATGGAAGAGACTAGACTCTGCAACACAGGCACTGCCTAGTGCAGGGTCTAGGGTACGCCACAAAAATATTTATCTTTTTTTTTTTGTCATAGTGTACTTAAAAGAAATGTATGTTCATATGTACTTGTAACCAAATAAATAAATAAAATAAATAAATAAATGTCTCATCCATGGACGTATAAAAAAGTTTTTTTTATATGTCTATGGTATGAGTCAGGTTGTTTGATCTTAGCTAGGGCTTACCTCGAATTCTTTTTCAGGGATCAGTTGTATGCTAATTAGCGTAAGTATAGTGGCCGGCAAACAAGTTGACCCAAAATTGACGTGGAAGGGGAAAGTTCGCGCATGTACACTTCCACCAAAGAGACCTTAAAAACGTTTCTGCGCAGCCATGCGTAGCTAACTTCATTGGGTCAACTTGTTTGCCGGCACCGCCAGCTAGTATAGGTCAGTTAAAAAAGTATTTTTTTGCGTAAAACAGATGAATACGAAGAAACTTTCTGGTTAATAATATCAGTAGGAAATAAACGTACTCGTTTTTTTTTCAGATAGCGATGGCGAACTGAATATATCGGCAGACGAAGATGAACCGGCATTCTCTGGCGATGAAGATGGTAAGTTTTATTTTTCTCTAGTTGACTATCGTTATATTTTTCTTTTGCTTTTACATAACTTTTTCAGCTGCTGGCTGAACAAATGATCGTCGATAAGTCAATGTTTTGGCAATATATTGAAGACCGCTTACAGTCTTCAGTCTTCTGTGAATGAGTGAATGCACTCAATCACAAGGGTTTATTTAGCGTCAAGCAACCGGCTCAAACGTTTTGAGTTGCATCCGTGAACCGACTCACAGATCAGGTCAAAATATACAAAGATAACTATTTACTACTAGACTATTCTGTGGTCTGTGGTTCTATTGTAGAAAATGTTCTGTAAGTGAAAAGTACTAATAAAATAGTCAGACAGTAGTAGCTTTTCTTTAAACTGTACTCTGAGTGAGACCTTTCTTGATTCGTTGGTTGACCTGTCGAATAGTCTGTGGTTGAATTGTACTTTTCTACAAAATCCTACTATAATATTATAAATGTGAATGTATGGATGTTTGGATATTTGGATGTTTGTTGCTCAATCACGGCCTAACGTATGAATGGATTGGGCTGAAATTTGGAACACAGATAGATTATAGCCTGGAAGAAGACATAGGCTACTTTTACTTATTTTTATTCCGAAAAAACAATGGGAACTACGCGGGTAACACCGCGGGGCGCTGCTAGTAAATAATAAATATTGGTGGACATTTCACACACAACACCATCTCAGCCCAAATTAAGCAGACCTTGTACTGTGGAAGCCATATAGCTGATATAATACTTTTATATTTTTAAATACATACATATTATACAATGGCCCTATACTAGGCTCTGGGCCCGTGTCGTGGGTACCTTATCAGACATTTCAGAGCTTGAGTTACATTGACTATAATGTAATCCACACAAATCTAAATAATAAGGTAATAGAAGTGCTATAACTTGGAAACAGCATATCGCCACTGTCTCGCACATGTCAGACAAGCAAGACATGTGCCTGACGGTAAGCAACATGCCTGCCACATAACAGCACAGTAACACGGAGCTATTGGAACATGAAGAGTCCAAATCATTACCTAGCACTGCATTGCTCTCGTCACCCAGAGATCTAAGATATTATATCTCTAATTAATATATCTGGAAACTTCAACTCTGCATAGCTCATGTTATACCAATCATAGATTCGCTATCCTTGTCTGTACTCTATGCTACTTGGTAATGTGATATCAGACGTAGGTAAGTCCAATCAATATAAAAAAAATAAAAATATTTTCAGAACTTCGACTCGAAGGCAGTGATGAAGATGATGATGAGATCGACGTCCCCGGAAAGAAATCAGGAAAGAAAAACAAAATGAAAATAAAAGGTAAATTGCGAAATACGTTTTTATTAAGGTACCAATTTAATATTTGTTTGATTACTCCTGTTTTTATAAAATATAGTAATAACTTCTTTTCCATCCCACGGTTGCCTAGAAGAGATCGCCTCGATAAGGTCGAGACATAAGGACATAAGGACAAGATGAGAAGGACATGTGCTTGATGGTAAGCAACATGCCTGCCACATAACAGCACAGTGACACGCAGCTATTGGAACATGAAGAGTCCAAATTATTACCAGCACTGCGCTTGTCACCCAGAGACCTACGAGTGATATATCTCTAAGCCCTGTCATTTCTCTGGAAACATTGCCCTTCGAACCGGAACACAGTAATGTTTGTACATTACTGCTTGGCGGTAGAATAACTGGGAAAGGTGTGGTCCTTCCCCAGGCGGACTCTCCCAAGAGTCCTACCACTACAACATTATAGCTCATGAAAGGATGAACCGATTTTGATTTTATTGTTTGAAAGGTGAATTAGATAAAAAAAAAATTGGCAGTCATAGGAGAAACTGCCGATAGAAGTGAAAACTTATAACTCAAAATTTGACTTAGCTTAACTTTGGAAACTACACGGGTGTAACCGGAGGGCGTAGCCTGGTCATTATGGCATGACCATCTAGAAATGCGTCAGCATTTCCCATTGGCTGACGCATTTCTAGATGGCCATGCCATGATGGCCGGGCCACGCCCTTTCAACATTTCCTATTGGCTGACGTATTTCTAGATGACCAATAGCCATGATCCCGAGTTTACCAGAATATTTCTTATCATACCCGAGCGTGACGCTAGAATTCAATTCACACCCCACGAAAAATCTGTCTAGGCGCGCCAAAAGAAGTCTTCACTTCAAAAATTCACAAATTTAATAAAAATGCGCAACTAACGCTCCTGATGCGCTAGCCCAAAGCTAGCTTGTCAGTAGAGGTCATTAAGCCCAACTGCCATAGGTCTCTTTTAAATAAACACGCAAATAAACTTCAGTGTGTCGAATTTGGGGCGGTGTGCGTAGGCGTCGTAAAAAATCACTCTTAAGAGACATCGAGATAAATCAATTAATGGCGCCCAAACTTAAGGCGCGCACGGTATAATGTTATCGTTGGGAATAGTGAGCTCATCAGCTCACTCTTTCCGTTTTAGTCGATGGTAAGAAGCGGTGAACGCCGCACGTTTATACCTATCGCTATTCGTTATTAACAACCAAAATAAGTAGAACCGGAACATACCTCGCCGCTAGCGATCCTAGGCGTCAAGTAGATTGGTAGTTGTAAAATGTAAACTCAAGCTACACACATAGAGACGCAATTTGTTAAGAATTTGAAGGTGCTCAGAGCACATCTTTTGATTTATATCGATGTAAAGAGACAGTTATCAGCCAACTTAGCATTTCGTTATGTGGTTGTCAGTATACCCGCGTATCGTTAGAAATTCTCTCTCATTTTATCTTTTCCAAGAGCGATAAAATGAGTATAACTTCAATAATAGTTTAGTTTACGTATTAGATGTCTAAATCAAGTATGAAATCTTTTCACAGGTAAAGACGACCTCAGCTCTCTGTTCGCATCAGCAGAAGAATTCTCGACTCTCCTAGAAGAGACCGCGTCAAACAAGAAACAGGGCTCGAGCCAAGCCGTCTCCAACACAGATAACTCGAGCACAAAACAATTAGCCTGGGAAGATAAACGAGACAGATGGATAAAGGGTTACAACAAAAAAATACTAGGAAACAAAGCTAAAAATAAAAAGAGGACTTTCAAGCCAGACAGAAATGGAGGGAAAAAGAATATCAAAATGGCCGACAAGGGCGCGAAAAAGAACTTCAAGATGGCCGAGAAAGGAGGGAAACGAAAAGGCGGGAAAATGGACGGTGCTGGCGGTAAAAAGAAGAAAACGAAATGAGTTTGTTTTAAATGTGTAATCGTGAATAAATTGTTGTAATCATACAGTTATATTTATTTATTTGCAAGAAAGTGCAAGTAGCAAAGCAATAGCCGTTCTAGTTAGGCAATCAAAAGTTTGGTTATGTGGGCTTATCATTATTAAGGTAGAATTCGGAGATTTTTGGAAATACGAGTAAGTAAAGAGACTTCATTTATTAGTCGGATTTTAAACGCCTTGTATGGATTTAATGTCACTAAATTTATTATCATTTGATTATAATATGTATGGATGTATGTTTGTTCCTCTTTCACGCAAAAACTGCTAAAGGGATTTGGATGCTATTTGGTACATAGACAGATCATGGTCTGGAATAACACATATAGGCTATTTTTATCCCGGAAAATTAACAGGATAGGGAGCTACGCGGGTGAAACCGCGGGCGCTGCTAGTTACTTATGTAGTTGTAAATACATTAAAACAAATAAGTTACGTGAAAGGAATTGTTTTCGGAACATATAATATATGTATTATATACTAACCGAACCGTGCGCGCGTTGACGCCCTTTATCGAAAATAGGTCGTTTCAAATCAAATTTTGAACAAATTCGGTTACCTTACGTTGTAATGACGCAACCTTTAAAAGATAGACACCACATGCTGTCACGCAACGAAAGTTCTCAAAAAGCAACTTTTTTTCCCGTTTTTGTTACATTTTTCATTCATTAATTCCTGTTGATAGTAGTTTATTGCTAGTAATAGCCTTCCTCGATAAATGGACTATCCCACAGACAAAGAATCTTTAAATTCGGACCAGTAGTTCCCGAGATCCTTGCGTTCAAACAAACTCTTCAGCTTTATAGTATTGGTATAGATTTAGGACATCTTTGCCAAAGCTTCTGTAATTTTTTAAACACAATCCCCTAGAATCCCTAGATAGTGGGATATTGGAATAGCGTCGCTGGTTAGTTGGTAATAAATGTTCGCACGCATCCGTTGATCGTTGTTTCGATTGCCTACCCAGTACAACGCATACACCTTATTGCTTAGACCTTCTGCTGACAACAGATCCAGATCGTTATTCCGTGGCGGTATTTTCGCCGTTAGGCAGCTCCGATCACTGTCTGGTGAAATCTGTATCCGTCTACCATCCGCTCGATCCCAGCCCCAGAGGCAACCGGCGGTTGTGGCGATACAAGTCAGCAGATTGGGACGAGATGCGCACTTTCTTTGCGTCTTACCCATGGCAGTCATTGTGCTTCACTTCTGGTGATCCCTCAGTCTGCGCGGATGCTGTGACTGATGTATTGCGAACGGCTATGGAATATTTCATTCCATACTCCGACGTTTCGTTATCCAGCAAATGGTGGAGTCCCTCAAGGGTCGGTACTCTCTGCGACGCTCTTCCTGCTACAACATATCAACGATCTGTTGAAGCCCGGTATCTTTGGGTACGCAGATGATAGCATCGTTGTAGAGAGTTATATATCTAGCGCGAGAGCCAGTGGGCAGCAAACTCAGGCACTGAGAGAGTCTGATCGAGCGTTTGAGCTTGACCCTTGAGGCGGTGTCTAAATGGGGCGATGCCAATCTGGTCAAGTTCAACGAGAGTAGAGAGACGCAGGCGTGTCACTTCTCCGCTAAAAGGAGTCTTTTCCAACTGACTCCAACTTTAGAGGTGTATCCGTGCCGGTTTCTGCACGTCTTGAGCTTTTGGGCGTTACTTTGACCTCTACGCTCAACTTTGGCTTGTATATCGAGTCCAAGGCTAAACTAGCTGCCAAAAAACTAGGTGTACCTACTCTCAAAGGTGCGAAGGTACTTCAAGGTAGCGATTCTGAAACCATTCGGTTGCATCCGACACGGAATCTCATCTCTCGGTCTTTGTCATGCTAAACAGATAAGACAAAGACCGAGAGATGAGATTCCGTGTCGGATGCAACCGAATGGTTTCAGAATCGCTACCCAAGTCTAAACAGTTCCTTACATTATATCAAGCACAGATTCGGTCCTGTATGGAGTACTGTTCGGACCTTTGGGATGGATCTGCTAAGTATCAGCTGGAGGCTCTGGAATCTATTGAGAGACGAGCCAAAAGGCTCATAGTCAACGACACTCTTGTGCGAAAAAGACTTCAAAGTCTTGAAAATTGCTAGCCTATCGGTTTTTTAACGGATACACTTCGCAGAGTGTGCGACTAATTTGCATGATCTAATACCACCCTGTCCTTTTTTCTATCGGAATGCTCGTAGCTCGAAAAAGCGACATCGTTTCATGGTTGATGTTACAAAGACACGAACGAAGAGATTTGACTCTACTTTTGTGATAAGCACGTCTGGGCTGTGGAATATGTTGCCTGAGTGGGTTTTCCCCGATGGTTACAATCTTTGTGTCTTCAAATCGAGAGTGAATCGGTTTTTTCTAGGTAAACACGCTTCATCGTAGACCGCATCGTCGCTTAACATCAGGCGAGATGGCGGTCAAGTGTAAACCTATAATAGAAAAAAAAATACAGGCATTTTTGAAATGAAAACTTTTGGCGCGCCACAGACAGATTTTTCGTGGGTTGGGAATTGAATTCTAGCGTCATGCTCGGGAATGATAAGAAATCTTCGGGTAAACGCGGGACCACGGCTATTGGCCATGCTCATGGCCACGGCCTCCGGTTTTACCCGCGTAGTGTCCAAAGTAAAATAAGTATCAAATTCTGAGTTAGGAATAAGCTTATAAGTAGTCACTTCTATCGGCAGTTCTTATGGCTGTTTTTTTTTTGGGTAATAGACTACAGGCCCGTGATCAAAATTTACGGGTCAAATGAACCACCAGGAGACCTATGTAGGATGATAGAAGGGTATAAAGTAATAAGATTCAGCACTATGCCGTCACTTGTAAGCTGTCCAACTGAGTGCAATTGAAGAAGGGGGGTTGCAATCCTCGATCATTTCTCCATGTCGCATTATTTTTGTACGGCGTTGCGGAATAATAGATTAAAAGAGGTATTGCAACTGAATGGAACCAATGCCGTACTTAATCAAATGACCAAATTTGCTCTGTAAATTACTCGTACTCTGTATATTTATACTATGTATATTTATTATATCTATATATTCATCGTCATCATCAGCCGCAAGACGTCCACTGCTGAACATAGGCCATAGATTTCCACAACGAACGGTCCCGCGCAACCTGCAACCGGCGGTTTCCAGCGACCTTTGTGAGGTCATCTGTCCATCTAGTGGGAGGCCGTCCAACACTGCGTCTTCCGGTTCGTGGTCGCCACTCGAGAACCTTTCTTCCCCATCGGTTGTCGGTTCTGCGAGCGATGTGGCCTGCTCATTGCCACTTCAGGTTGCTTACTCTTTGAGCTATGTCGCGCAAAGAGACTCCGAGCATAGCTCTCTCCATAGCTCGCTGTGTGACTGAGCTTTGTTATGAGGCCCACAGTTAAGGACCACGTCTCAGTTCCATAAGCCATCACTGGCAACACGCATTGGTTAAAGACTTTTGTCTTTAGGCATTGGGGTATTTTGGACTCAAAGATGTGCCAAAGTTTCCCGAACGCTGCCCATCCGAGTTGGATTTCGCTGGACCTCTTTGTCGAAGTTGGATCTACCTAATTGGATATTTTGACCCAGGTAGACGTATTCGTCAACAACTTCGAGTGTGGTATTCCCAACATTAACCGGTACAGGTGAGACATGAACATTTGACATGACCTTCGTCTTGTCCATATTCATCCTCAAACCTACCTGCTGGGATACTCTACTGAGGTCCCTGAGCATAGCACCGAGGTCCTCCAGCGACTCCGCCACAATGACTATGTCGTCGGCAAACCGAAGGTGAGTGATGCATTCGCCGTTGATATTGATGCCGTATCCGTTCCAGTCCAGTAGCTTGAAAACATCTTCCAGCGCGACAGTGAACAGTTTCGGAGATATAACATCTCCCTGTCTCACGCCTTTCTGTAGCTGGATGTGTTTTGTGCACTGGTCCTGTAATCGGACAGACATTGTGGCTTTACTGTAGATACACTTCAACACTTCGATATAGCGATAGTCGATGCGGCATCGCTGAAGAGACTGAAGCACTGCCCAGGTCTCGATGGAATCGAAGGCTTTCTCATAGTCCACATACGCCTTACATAGTGGCCGATTATACTCCTCGGTTTTCTGTATAATCTGCCGAAGCGTATGGATGTGGTCTACGGTACTATAGCCTTTTCGGAAACCGGCTTGTTCGGGTGGCTGGAAGTCGTCAAACCTGCGTGCGAGACGATTCGTGATTACCCTCGAAAACAACTTATAAACGTGGCTCAGAAGTGAGATGGGTCTGTAGTTCTTCAACAAGGTGTTGTCACCTTTTTTGAAGAAGAGCACCACCACACTTCTGCTCCACGCTTCTGGCGTATTACCGTCAAGTATGACGGAGTCGAACAGCCTTTGGAGGACTTTAAGTACCGGTTTTCCACCCGCTCTCAGAAGCTTAGTCGTAATTCCGTCATTGCCAGGTGCCTTGCTGTTCTTAAGTTGTTTGAGAGCCATCCTAATCTCATACAGGCTGACTTCCGGGATGTCGTCGGTAAAGTGTCGGGTCAGCTTGGCGCTGGGGTCTTTTGCCATGCTAACGACAGGTTGTGCTTGCGTAGAGGTGTATAACTGTTCATAGAACCTCTCAATCTCCTCCAAAATCTCGGGCTTCGACGAGACGACGTTACCACTGTCGGTCTTCAGTTTGGTCAATTGACTTTGCCCAAGAGACAGATTTCTTGCGAACACTTTCGAGCCTTTGTGCCGCTTACGTCCGTCGCACACAAGTAGACATCTGTCTATTGAGCCGTCTGTATGCCGTCATTTCGACCGAAGACTGCAATCGCATATCTCGCCTAACCGCCATGAGATTCAGAGTATGATCGGAGAGCTTTTGGGTTCTATTCTGGCGTCGGCTCTTATAAAATTTCCTGCCAACTGCTTGAACAGTTTCCACCAGCCTGTTGTTTATTTCGTCCGCCGTTACGCATTCATCTAAGGCTTCGAAGCGATTTTGAAGTTCGAGTTGAAAGTTATCGGGATCTTCGATTTGAGCATAATTTGGTCGGAGCGTGGACTTCATTAGACGTGATCTTTCGAACTTAATGTTTAGATTCAGCGTGCCTCTTACAATACGGTGATCGCTGCCGGTCTTAACCCTACTGATCACAGACACATCGCTGAAAATATGCCGTTTAGTCGTCATAATGAAGTCGATCTAATTTTTTGTGGAACCATCTGGGCTAATCCAGGTCCATTTTCGTTGTGGCTGTTTCTTGAAAAAGGAGTTCATCATAAAGAGGCTCTCCCTTTCCAAGAAATCAGCTAGACGTTGCCCTCTTGGGTTCCGCTGCCCATATCCGAATTGTCCCCCTCTCAACTCATCACCGCTACGTTTGGCTAGTTTCGCGTTTAAGTCCCCACAAACTGTGAAATGTGTTGGCGAGACATGTATGGCTTTGGAGATGTCCTCATACATGGTCTCAACCTCTTCGTCGGGATGTGTCGAGGTCGGTGCGTATACCTGTATGACCTTCAATGAATACCGATCGGTTATTTTAAGTACAAGGTATACAACCCTGCTCGACACACTCTCGATCATTAACACGTTGTTGACGAGAGACTTGCGGACGATAAACCCGACACCCCCTTGGGATTGTTGGTCTCCCCCGGTAGTAGAACAAGTTGCCGGATTCGAGGGTTATTCTGTCCTCGCCCTGTCTACGGACTTCGGATAACCCTATGATATCCCAGCGCAACTTGTCCACTTCTTCTTCCAGCTCCACAATCTTCTCGTCAGCCCTCAGTGTCCGTGCGATGTACGTTGCCAGGTCGAGTCGTTGGGTTTGGTGGCGGGGCGTCTGCCGGGGATTCTTAGCACCCCATGCTCCACCGGAACCAAGGCTGCCACCAACGCCTGGAATAACGGAGCCGCCGGGGACTAGGGGCCGTTTCTTTTTTGTGATCATCATATGGGGGGGTGTTTGCCATAGTCACCACGCTTGGCAGGCGGGTTGATGACCGCGGAGCCAGTCCTTTGCACCGATGACGCCGCTGCCCGTCACCGGCCAGGTCAATTTAGGACTGGCTTTTAAATGGATATACCGCCATTGGTTCGGTCGTCAGAGCCTCGTTAGTTGGCAGCAGGGTGTACCGCGCGCAGGAGAGGTTGACATTTGGGGAAACTAGATGTTTAGCGCTTCCCCCGTACACCCCATACACGTATTCACATATGACGTATTATGACGAATGAATACTACATAAAATAATCAAAATATGTACTTAAGTATGGCTTCTGTGTTTCTATGGATCGTAACTTGGTAGGTATGTATTTACTATTATTTAAGTAGGTAAGTTTTAGTCAGCTTATGGCGTTATGGCTCCCACAAGTTCCACAGTACCACAGTAGTAGTACAAGGTTTAGGTACTTAGTTTGGGGTTAATTAGTGTTAGTTCCATCACTAATATTCTCTGTATAGTTTTGATTGTCAGGACCCAGAAAAATTTTACTTGTTTTTCCGTCCCATCCCATACCCTCGCGAATTATATTTCCTGACTATAAGGGCTGAGCTAGGTTCATAGGTAGGCAGGTCACCACAGCACCATAATAATGTTATTATATTTATATTTAATATGCCAGATAGAAAAAATAAAGTGGCCAAGTGCGAGTTGGACTCGCCCATGAAGGGTTCCGTTGTAGCAAGTAACATAATGTACATAGTACACATAGTTCTTGTAGTTCTTTATAAGAAATTTGATCGAAGTTTTTATAATAGTGTATTTATTTATGACGAACTAAAAAAACTACTCATCAGATCGAGAACAAAACAATTTTCGTTGGTAGTTTGCATGGTAATTAGGGCATGGCGGTATTGGACTTCTGACAAAACCGGTATTTTTTCGGTATTCAAATTTTTAAAACCGGGATCCCGGTTTTTCGGTATTTTTTCGGTATTATACTTCAGCTATTCGGTATAGTAAATCCGGTACCTACCTACTTAATTTAGCATTTCAAACTCTAAAGTTAAACAAATATCAATAAATACGCGTAAATTTTAAACTAGTTTACGCTCGTTCGTTTTATACAAAAAATTAAACCAACTTCAAAACCACAAAAAGGCACTCAAAAGCGAAAAATTAATTAATATAACTATTATAAGTCCAACTCACTATTTGACATCTATTTGATGTCGGAGCCCGTCAAGTGAAAAAGCTAGTAGGTAGATGTTATGTACCTCCTAGTAAGTAGTGCAATTACTTGTAGGTAGATAGTATTTATGGATTAGTATGGCTGGTACCGACCTCAAGCAGATGAGTGAGTAGCGCTTAAAATAGTTATAATAATTTATTTTTCGCTTTTGAGTGCCTATTTGTGGTTTTGAAGTTGGTTGAATTTTTTGTATAAAAATAGTTGATATGCATCACAAGACCAAAATAAAAAAAAATGATTTACCCCTGACTACCTCGAATTTATAATCTGTACGACATTCTACTAGTCAAGCCCTTTCTTTTGATACCTATATTGAGGTAGTAGTGAAAATAATAATGTAATTCGCCATTTGTTGTGGCGGCCATCTTGGATCGGCCAAAACTTGTCATAGTGTATAGTATTTTACTAGTCAAGCCCGTTTGATTACCCATATTGAGGGAGGTTGTGAAGAAATTTTGTATATTTTTTTAATAAATTTAGATACTTTGTGAAGGCGGCCATCTTGAATCGATATTAACTAAACATAGCTAAGAACCACCGCACGGGAATTAACCTTTAAACAAAAAAAAATCGGTTGTCTGTAAAGTTACTGACGATAGTTGAACGTGACAACTTCAATTCCAAGCCTTAAATGGAACGCCTCAGAGCGAGGTAACGCCGCATGACGTCATGCGGCGAGGTAACGGCGAGGTAACGCCACATGACGTCATGTTTTTTCGTGCGTGCAACCGGCTTCATCGAATTATAAGACGTTGTCACGTCAAAAGACAGCATAATCGGCCCATCCGTTTGAGCTCTACGGCGCCACAGACAGACACACACACACTGACAAACAGACATACTGACAGACAGACATCGACGTCAAACTTATAACACCCCTTTTTTGTCGGGGGTTAAAAATACTTTAGTTACTTTAGTGCGTTCCTGGAGCAAAGGTTGGCCATTGCCATTCAGCGTGGGAACGCGGCGAGCATCATGGGCACTTTTGCGCCGGGAGCGGTTAGAGGTGGGTTATTCGGAGATTAGTTTTTTAATTATTATTTTGTTGTCTTTAGTTACTCTTTTTAGTGCAAAACAAGTTTTTATTAATACATTTACACTATTTCGTGTAAACCATGAAAAAAATGACGTAAGACTGCCGCTCATCAAGTTTAATAAATAAATAAATATTGGTGGACAATTCACACACAACACCATCTGACCCCAAACTAAGCAAAGCTTGTACTATGGCGGCCAGATAGCTGATATAATACTTATATATTTTTAAATACATACTTATTATACATAGAAACACCCAGACACAGTGCAAACATTTGAATTCATCACACAAATATTTGCACTGGGTGGGAATCGAACCCACGACCCTCGGCTTCGCAGGCAGAGCTACTACCCCTAAGCCACGAGGCCAGTCTACAATTATAAAATAAATTAAGTGGATTGGTTATTGATTGATGTTGATTGTTATTTTCGTAGTCTAGAGCTGCCTTATGGGTTTTATTTATGAATTTAATTTCTTTATTCAAAATACCGAAAAACCGGTATTTGCAATTTCAATACCGGTATTCAGAATTGCCTCAAATAGTCCGGTATTACCGGTTTTTCGGTAATACCGAATACCGGTATCCATGCCCTAATGGTAATGTACATCATATATATTTTTTTGTTTTTTCATTCGCTTATTTTAGAAGTTAGAGGGGGGGGACACATTTTACCACTTTGAAGACCTATCGATAGATATCCCACACGTGTAGGTTTGATGAAAAAATTTTGAGTTTCAGTTGTACTTACCACTCACTTACCTAAGTATGCGGGGCAACCCAAATTTTTTTTTTTTGTAGAAATCATAATGCGGTTCACAGAATACATCTACTTACCAAGTTTCACCAGTGTAGTTCTCATAGTTTCGGCAAAAACACACGTCCGTCCGTGTGGCTGTGACATACGGACGGACAGACAGACATGACGAATCTATAAGGGTTCCGTTTTTAATCTATTCTATGGTTTTACGGAACCCTAAAAATAATCTTTGTCAGCTGATGTGTGAGTGCCATGAATGGAAGAAAGAGACAGCACATATCCATTGATTAATAAGTGATTAGTACCTAAGTGTGTTGTAAAAAATATATTGTATGTTCGTGATGGACAGAACTGTTGAAACTACCTACCTCAATTGTATCACCTATGTTATGTACACAGTTTTTACAATAAATATTATTATATTCTATTCTATTCTATTCCACACCTGACCATCAGTGTGAACATAGCAACAAGACCTCAAAGGTCAACAAACATTTCGAAATGTCAAATAGCAATCAGTCTAAAAATCCAATAAGGACTAGTGAAGTAAACTGTTGCTCAATCGAATATAGACATGCTCTCTCAATTATCGAATAATTAAAAAATGTTATATTCACACGTAAAAGCAGGTCATAGTAATAAGCAGTTTATTGTTATAATTTCTTAGTAGCCAACGGTCTGGGGATTTAGGATGGTAAACATCCGTTTCTATTAATGTTTCCACTAATGGCAATTTCATTGTTCTTGGACTCGACCCTAAGAATGATAACAAAGCCTCTAAATACCTGCAGTATGTGAGAAGTTCTTTATCTCTATTTGAGGCCGTGGGTACCTGGTTAAATAATGCTATTTTACAAAATTAACACGAGTACTTTTATAGGCACTGCCAGAAATATTTTCAGGGAATTCCAAACTCTACACATATTACTAGCCAATATAAAACATAAAACTATGTGTATGTACCTACATGTATAGTTTACTGATAAATGCAGAGTCTAGTCTGAATATTCAATGTATTTCAATCATCGGATTTTATACTTCTGCTAATGGTTATATAATGTCACCGTAAAAATCATCAGATTATAATCTAACGACGTCAGATTTAAAATCTAACCTAATTTACCGTGAGATTATGATCTGATAGTGTCGACAATTTCACGGTGGCATATACCATTAACACAAACACTAGATCAACATTAAGTACCTTTCCTATGAACCAACTTTATATAAATATATATAATAACTTTATACCACGGTTTACAACACATCTCCGTTTACGAAACTTTCAAGAAACGGACATTGGCGGAATTAACGACAAAGTCGTACAAGCCAGAAAACCAAGAACTGAACTGAACTGAAGTACCTTTCCGCTGGTTTAATATAGTTAATTTTTTTATGATAAATTTTTACTTTCTCACTGACCACTTGCACTCTTTTACCGGCGCCCATGAGTATTTCCTAATAATAAGTGACTTAACATTGTTTTTTACAATTTTTATTAGCTATCACATGCGATGTAGATGGACTTCTATTCCATATTTATGGACAAAGAAGACGTATAAAACCATTGAATTCTTAAAACACTTACTTAAACGTTTACTTAGTTTCATCAAAGTATAAAACACATTGAAAGCGGAACTTTATGCCAAAGTCAATTCTATAGTTAATAAGTACCTACCTAAATAGACAATCCATCTGACTTGCCCTGATTTTTTCTTAACAAATTTATTTAACACGTGACTTTTACATTCTTTCATTCAGATCAAGTAGGTAGGTGTCACAAAGCAATACAAAACTTTGTTTTGTAAAATATATAACGGTTTTAAATGGCAAAGAAAAACCAAAAGATTATTTTTGTAGGTCTTTAGTTCAGTAGGTCAATGTCAACCAATGGGATAGTTTGGCATTACTAAATAATGGCTATGAGTGATAATAATGACAGCTCAGTTGTCGCTAATAGTACAAAAACTTCAATGCTTTAGTCAATTATAGTCCAAACAAAGCATGTAGGTAGGTATACCTACTTTAACATACACATGAGCCTACATAGTTTCAAAAGATTAACAAACTTGTAATAGGATGTGATAATTATATAAATTATGTTTATATCTAATATTTTTAAATGTAAGTAATAAAAATAACTAACAACCATTCGAAATTTGTAGTCTCAAAATTATTTTATTCGAACTAAGTCGTTTCATTAATAATAAGTTATCCTTAACCTTGTTAACTGCTTATCTTTTAGACAAACATTAATTCCCAGTCCGACAAAATGTTAAGATATGGATATACATACGTACCACAACTATAGAGCTATTGCTATAGCTATATAAACTACAGAGTACTTACCTATTTAAGCCATGTTTTATACATTGCCGTATGATATTTACTCTAAACTATTCAAAAAAACTCAAAATAATAACGTGCCCGAGTAGATTTTTCGGAAAATTAAAGGCTCAGAACTTGAAAATAGATATCTCCCGCGCAACACACAGCGTTGCGTTCTCGGCTCTCGGCGCTTCTTGTTTGTTGACATTACATGTAGTTGTGTCGAGGTACGCGCCATCGCGCCGTATTTCACGGTTTTAACAACAAAAAAACTGAGTAATACTCATATTTATCATAATACTAACAGTGTTTAAGTATAGCAGTGTACTATAAGCAATACTGAACGTTAAGAAACCATTTATTATACTTGTGAGTGAAAAGGCGGGCAAAATCAGTGAACAAGTGACGATTACTGATCTATTTATAGCCGGACTTGTGTAGTGATAAACATGTTTTGAATGTATTTTACGTCGGTATGAACTAAACCAAAATATTCTAATAAGACAGTTTACTCGTCAAGTGCTAGAAACATTTCTTATTGTCTTTTTTGATGGCTGAATTGAGGAAAAGGTAGCCGCAAAACAAGTTTGACAGCTCATGAATAGCACACTAAGAAAATTCTGCAGCGCGCTAGTGTGTGTGAGCACGAGTGATGTGAATACTGCCGCTTATCGATTGGCAAGATTATATTTCAAGGACATTTGTTCACTTTAGACGGTAATGCATGAACTTTGATCTACTGGTAGCAATTAAGTAATGAAAACTACTTGAGCATTCGAATTTGAAACTATGGATTCGCCACTAATCGATAATAAAAAGGCTATGCGAGTAGGCTCGACTATGTCGACAGCAAGTTCAGGGTCTAACCAGTTATACATAGCGGAGAACCTAGAACTACCTGAAGATACATTCCGTCTGAGTTTAGATAACTTTTCCGTAATTGGTGAAAACGTCACTATAGGCGATAGAGACACATCCATTGATACTTTATCTAGCTCAAATGTTGGCACACCGGTCTCGGTAATTCCGACGCCAACTCCTACACCTGAGACTCCAATGCCACCTAAGAAGTCGACTATAATAATAGACACGCCGAAAAGTCCAGTAGTGGAAACAATCACCGAGAGCTCGCGTAAACCACCGCCATCGTTTTTAAAACTTTCTCTGGGAAAAAACAACGATCATGATTTTGTTAAGCCTTCACCAGTTGCCGATTTGATGTCTCCAGCTAAAATGCTTCAATTTGAAATGAAATATCCACTAAGTTTTACTCCAACAGTTAAAAGAGCTGCTATAGATTTCGATTATTTGCAAAAAAGCAAACATGAATTTATTGAAGATGAAGATGATGATGATAACATAGATGAAGAACAAGAGATGTCAACGCCAGATAACAAAAAAAGAGAAGATGATACTGCTCGGCCAGTTCCACCTGAAGAATTGCAAGCAAACAACGCTGAAAAACCAAGTACAGTTCGACATGAAGTGGGATATGGTAAGTATTTGGTAAATGTCATTATTCTTAAAAAAATACAGTTTCAGGAATAAAAATTTCCAGCATAACCAATGTATAAATTGCTACTGGCAGTACATGTCTACCCTCTACTTTTAGGTATGTCCTATGTATATAAGTAAGTATCTAAGTATAGGTAGTTATTTTTTATTTAATAAGTTTAGACCAGCCCTACGTCTTTTGAGTTAGCTCACATTTCTGTATGCAGCAGATGCTATATGAGGCCAATATCGGTAGTATAATACATAATTAAACATTTAACGTTGAGTTTTACAACATATAGAAACTACTACAGACAAGACAAAACATTTCTTCAATAAACTGAGATAGATGGCGCTAATCAGACGCTTAACGTGACTTAGACATAATGAAATATGTCAAATTCTTATAATGTTGATTACCTTACTTTGATAAATCACATACGTAAAAACTATCATTTTTGCTTTTGTTATGCTATATTTGTTTTGATTTAGATTTTTCGCATCACCACATTTAAACACCAAAATCATGGGAAAATATGTCATTCCGGTCTAAATCTTACTAATTAATATTATAATAATTTATACATAAAATTAAAAAAGTTTGTGGGAATGTAGTAACTAAATAGTCTACTAATGCCATCTAGAATGTAGTAATGGGACTGTCTTTGTTTTTTTTCTGAAAACGTCTTATTGACAATTCATTATTAATGACTGTTTAAGAGCTATAAAGAGCTATAAACTTTAAGAACATATTTAATTTTCAGGCCAACATGAAGCTAACATTTTTTTTTCAAGTTCAATATGGACAAAGTATTATTATTAATAAGTTTAATACTATCTTCTGTACACAATTAAGCAATTCAATTCTGATTCTGAAGCATTTACGTTTGTCTTAATACAAGGTTTTGTACCGAAAATGTCGGTCAAGATCAATGCATTTGATAACATACAATTTTTTATCAGATAACTCTCATAATTTTGTAAATATATTATTGTATTCATTTTGAAATACACATATGCTTTGAAATTGAATGATCTATCTAAATTAAACGTTTTACATAATGTGACGCCAAACAGCCTAGCTCATAAAGCTAGCTACTCTGAAAATATTTCTTCTAAGATCCAAGAGAATTGTGAAATTTGTGACTCCAGATACTTTTACTTACAATTTTTGTTAAAGCAACAAGTTTACGGGCAAACGAGTTTTACGTATGTATTTGTTCTCTGCAACGAAAATGTTGTTGAAAAATATTCAGGGCACTGCATTGTCTAGAATAGCGGAATGTCTGTAGGTCATTTAGTTGCTAGGTGCCAAGAAAAAGTCGCAGTGCGACAGAATAACACATAACACTTTGTTAACATTGTTAAGTACACTAAGCATAAATGACAATTGAACGTTGTGTTTAGAGACATGCATTATCGGTTGTCCAACTACGAACAAGACGATGTAGATAATAATCGTGTGTCGATTAACTGAGAGTTGTTATCAAGTCAGAGATAAGCCACTATCGCTGAGAATTCAAAACAAATCGTTCATAATACGTGATTTTTGTTCGTTTTGAAGAATAACACTGATGGTTTGTCGTTTCCGTGTCGTGGAAAAAGCAATCTCCTTATTACAATAAATGTGCTCAATCAAATCTTGATTATAATACCAATAATTGTTAAAAATTAAATAAATATACATTTTGCGAATTGGCCCAGTTATTTCGCATTCAAAATAATTATAATATTGTCCATTCAAAATAATTACTTACTTTTCGAAAAAAATACAAAGGTGATTAATACTATTAAATCCATTTACTAATATTTCTGAGTACCATTTTAATTTCCAAATTACATATACTCAACGTTTTAGGCGGAAAACTAAATAATTACATGTAACTAAACAATTACAAATTAACGGCATAATATAATGTAAACAATTAGTTAATGTAATGAATAATGTTAAACTGACACTAATTTATATTACATTAGAAAATTACCAAATCTCAAACCAAGTCCAATATTAAATCTTTACCTGAAATCCAAAAGGGACTGCATATGTGCATATCTCTTCAACCATGCAATTTGTAGAATTTCTAAGCTCGTTATTGTGTTGCTTAGTCAGTATTTAGTTATTTCATATAATATTTGAATCCTTTCATTGAATCGGGCACAAAACAAAATAGGTGAATTGAAAAGAGCAAAATCAGACCTTAATTGCTTGGACAAACCAGACCTTGTGCTTGTACTAAAAAGGTGCAAATTAAACAGGAACTACATAAATGTAGCGGCAGGGACACCTCATCATAATCCTTTGTATTGAATTTTATCCGTACATAGACAGTGAAACCTTATTAGTTGCAAAACTCGTATAATTACTTACAGCATTCCTGTTACTGCATTTCTCATGACTAATGGATGATTTATTTATAGTTACATAAAATTATATCACAGCGAGAGGAGAAAGTTCTGGTTACATTAGTGATCAGGTCTAAAAATTTAGAGAGGCCTACTTATTGATACAAGTGTAAATAATGTTTTTTTACTAATCATGTTTAACTTCCACTAAAATTCCCGTGTGGTATTATTAAAACGACTATGAACTTAAACCACAAATAATAAAATAACACGTTTTATCAAGATAAAAAAATATGAGAAAAAGTGGCTGCTAGCCATCACGTCGAAATAAAATAAACACTCATATATTTTTAACGAATATTTTCGGTGCAAAGGTAACGAATAGTCAGTAAGTCCAATCAAAATTATATTTCAATCCCTATTTTAACTCGGCCACACGGTTATGGCACGAGAAAAAGATAGTAGATATTGTCGCTCTTCGTTTTGCCTCTCTTTCTATCCTATAGACAAGGTTTATCAGTATCTCTTTTTATTTACGTCCATCAGAACGGTATCACACAGTATATGCAAAAACAAACGAAGAATAAAACTTTTAAAAAATATTGATAAGGGTAATTTTTCGCAAATTTTAATCTCAACAATAGTTGAATATCTAAAACTATAGTCGTTATTTGTGTTATTTTGGTTGCCACAACTCGAAAGTGGTTTTGGTGAATCGATTAATCTTAAATTTTTTCATGCACTATTTGGCCTCGTAAAATGTAAGTGGAGGGGGAAGCTTCGCCGCTCGCATTCGTCGGTACGGTTTCTATTTTGCGTTTCTCAATTCAGTTACTTTAGCGCGCTGAGTGAGTAATCGTCTCATTCGCGCGTGCATTTTTAAGTTATTTATCTAGTGTATATAGTTGTTTTGTAGAAAAAAGACCCTTTATACTTAGTGTTAGTGAACGCTATATCGATAAATCAAACTGAATAAACGAATGGACTGTGCTGTTAGTGTAGTGAAATTTTGATACGAATTGTGTACCTGGATCATTTGGAATTAAAAACCCCACAAGGCAAAAGGACTAAAAGGCTGTTAGTTGAGAAATATTAGTGAATAACAAAGGGAAATAAACTGAAAAATTTGACGTTTTCATCGGAGTGAAAGTAGGAACGAGTGAAAATATTCCGACAAAAAGGCATTTGCACCACAAGCGAACAGTGACAGTTGTTGTTGTCGACATTCGAACTCGGGCGGGTTATACCGCGACGGTGGCGCCGTCTGCGTTGATTGCTTGTGATTTTGTATCGCACAAAGTTCGCGCTGATTGCGGCATCTGCCATATACTCGCGAAAAATTCTTTACGTGTCGTGTTTGTACTTTCGCTAGAAGTTGTGCAGTAGTTTGAAATTAAAACTGTGGAGTGTCAGAGGCCTCTCGCCTTGGATTTTTGGTGTTATTGCAAGCACGTGTGACTTAAAAACTTAATGCGTGCGGTTTGAAGTCTGTTCCCTACATGGTGTTGGTGGAAGACTAAACCATGGCCACTGCCGAGATGAGTTTGCCCGACAAGAAGCCTGAGCACGAGTCAGGGTATTACGAAGGCAGCGACCAAGAGGGCAGTATGGAGTGCCAGTGCCCTTCCCCTGTGAGTTCCCGGAACTCCTCGCGTTCCACGAAGCTGAAGCGTCGGCACTCTCACAGTAACAAGAAACTTCCTTGTAAAAAAGCGAGGATAGAGCCTCCTGTGAACGGACATAACAGTATTACAGTGGACAAGAGTGAGGAAATTGTGGACTGTACTGGTGCCCAGGATCTCAGAACGAATGTTCAGGACTTGAGGCAGCGGAAGCCGAGTCAGGAGGAGGCAGTGCCCGGTCCGAGCACCAAGCGGAGTAGTTCTGTGGAACTTATTGGTGGGATTGTGCCGGCACCAGCTCGGGACTCTGTAGACTGGAACCTGGTGGAGGCTAGTAAAATTAGAAAAAGATTTAAAGGTTAGTACAGCTTAATTGCTATGTCAATTATCCTTAAATGCCACACAGATTGTTGTTAGGTGGGTTTACGCAACCAAACTTTAGTAACTGGTGGTTTGTTAAAGGAAAGTTTGAAAAAGAAGTAACACCACAAATTATTTATTATTTACTCAAATTTTAAGCCCTACATTAAATATATGATTTAATGTTATCTATACTAATATTATAAAGCTTAAAAAGAGTTTCATTTGTCGAAAGTGCTAATCGCAGGAAATACTGGACACAGATTTAACCAAAAAAAAAATTAAGTAATTGTTGGATATCTACGTGATCCCTATGTGCTATAGGATATTGGTACCTATTGCGGGCGAAGCGGAACACTAGTTTATCTATAAAAACTTAAACCTATAGGTAATTCTAAATTTGACCAAAATTTAATTTTCCAATAACCACAAGGTTATCTGGAAGAGATAACTTTTTGTGCTGAAAACGTTTTAATTTTTAACTTTATTGATATGTAGTTTTGATTTTTATTGTGTGGTAATATGTTAAACCTACAACCTTGTCTCTCAACAAGTACCTAAGTGTCTTGTAAAAAATATATTGTATGTTCGTGATGGACAGAACTGTTGAAACTACCTCAATTGTATCACCTATGTTATGTACCTACACAGTTTTTACAATAAATATTATTCTATTCTATTCTAACAAGGGTTGTGAAATAGAACATTGTAGCCACTGGACCAAAATGGCTTCTGTAAAAAAGGCAATAAATAAAAATTTACCAAAGCAAATTGTCTAGTCTTAATATTAATTTGTCAAATTTAATGAATGCAATTTATTAAATTAAATATTTACTTATATAGGAAAACATACAATAATTCAACTACCTACCTAGTACACAAATAGTCTGACCAAAAATGTTACCTGTGTCTACAAATTAAGTGAAAAAAGGTTTACAAATTAATATATGACGATAATGTTTTTTTTTTAAATAAAGAATGACGAGACGAGCCGGTCATGTGCCTGATGGTAAGCAACATGCCAGCCACATAACAGCACAGTGACATGTAGCTATTGGAACATGAAGAGTCCAAATCATAACCTAGCACCGCACTGCGCTCGTCACCCAGAGATCTAAGATGTTGTACATCTCTAAGCCCAGTAATTTCTCTGGAAACATTGACCTTCAAACTGGAACACTGTATGTATTATTATTTAGGTATGTATTAGTGAAGCAAATACTTTTTTAATTTTTTTATGAAGATTACGCACATGGAGTATTTAAAAAATTGTCCCCTTCAAATTATCCTACTAAAATATTTGAAGTACTGAAAGTTTGGATGTGGGTTTTCAATCATGTCTGAACAGATCTGGTTGAAATTTGGATATTTATTATATTATTAAATAGTAAATTTTTTTTTTTTATTGGTTGATAATATTGGTGGCCAATTCACACACAACACCATCTGACCACCCAGACACAGTACAAATATTTGAATTTATCACACAAATATTTGCACTGGGTGGGAATCTAACCCACAACCCTCGGGTTCGCAGGCAGAGTTACTATCCACTAAGCCACGAGGCCAGTTAAATACTCTTTTACTTGTTACTAAAGTCTGTAATCAAATTGATAATACGTTGATATTGTCTTGTGTTCGAAATTTGGCTACTTCGTGACCACTAATGGGTATAATATAGCTTAATACCTCTCATTATCTATCTCATTTCTATGGTGAAATTGAGAATTATGTGTTATTTTTTTGATAGCTACACCATGCAATGTGTGTGATAACTTATGGCAAAACAGATAACCGTCCACTTCCATTATCTACTTGAAATTATCAATGTATAACACAAATATTGTGAAAATTGATGCTTGTGTATACAAATATTTACTAGTTGCAAAGTTGTTTCAGTAATAATTATAGTTTTATTGAGAACTTCAAACCAGGGATGTTACGGATCTTCGATTCCGACTCCGATAAGTCGGAACTTCCGATTATAATTACACCTTTGGTTCTAACTTCGGCTCCAAAACTTATAAAACGGAGCTTTTAATCGGAGGTAAGGTATATAAATATTTGAGATAACCCCTTATTGCGGTGGAAAGTAAATGAAAATACAAAATCACAACCCCTTAAATCAATTGGCCGCCAATGTTTATCGTGTCCACGTGTTTGACAAAATAATGTTTTATTTGACCCCGATAAAAATATCTCTCCTGCCACCACGTCTGATCCTGCCTATGCCTCTGACTTCAGTTCCGACTCCGATGAACCAAATTTAAAAACTCCGACTCCGGCTCCGATAAAATGACCTCTGTTACATCCCTGCTTCAAACATATACTTACATATGTTTGAAGCAGGGATGCAAGGTGCAAACAATATGTTTTTTCGATGTTTTTGCTATTAAAATACTGTATTAGATGAGATGAACAAGACATTGCAACCTGACTGCTCATTACAATATGTAACATAATACGGGCAATGTTTCTAGTGAAATTGCGGGGCATAAAGATAAAAGATCTTATATCTCTGGGTGACAAGCGCAGTGCAAGGTTGATGATTTGGAGTCTTCATATTCTAATAACTGCGTGTCACTGTGCCGTTATGGGCAGACATGATGCATTCCATCAGGCACATGACTTGCTTGTCTCGTCCCATTACACTAAAAAAAATGTATAATTGTTCAAGTTTGCACATGAATTGAACTATCGGCACTACCAGAGTGTCCATTTGTTTTAAACATTTTTTAGTTTTTAACTGAAGAAATTGTTATGAAAATATCAGCTTGCAAAATAAAAGTAAACTTGTTTCAGCAAATAACGACATAGTAACAATTCATAATAATATTAGCTCACCTTGAAACCACCTAACTATACTGTACATTATTATTGTGGTCTATTTTCTATGAAAACTATTTCATACTAGCGACACCATGCAGTTTTACAGTTTCCGCTCCTGTTATTTTTCTGTGATAAAAAGTACCCTATGTGTTAATTCAGACTATGTATGACCTTTGTTCTAAATTTTATTCCGATGTTCCCACACGACTAAGTAACAAACATCGGAGATCTAAACATCCAAAGTTTCACATTTATAATATTAGTAGGACTAGTTCCTGCCTTTGAGTACGTACCTCTATAGTAGTTTGCTGAGGAATTATTACGTTTTTTTTAAATAAAAAGTAGCTTTATGTGCTATTCCAAACTAAAATCTGTCCCGAGTTCTATTGATTGATTTGGTTCTTACGATAAGATTAATCGACAAATATACATTGCAGCCTGTCCTGTGTTCCCATTACTGGGACTCAGGCTCTACCATAAGGAGAGAGTCCAGGCTATAAATATTGTGCATCATGCTTTCCAAATGTAGATTAGTGGATGCCACATATTCTTTAACATGTCTTTCTTGGAACATGATCCTTCAGTCTCTTCAGAATGTTTTTCTTTGTCTCTAATGCCAGTGAAGGTTATAGATTTGTACATCTGTACTTGTAAAATTTTCATAGCATTCCACATCCTATGCCTCATTGTAAAAGTTGAGTTAAACTAGCTACATTACTTGTAGAATCATAGCAATTCTACTAAACATTATAAATGTGTTCATTTTAATTTTTTGATGTTCGTTACTCAATCACATTGTACAAAGTGAATGTATTGATCTAAAATTTGGAACTCAAACAGAATATAGTATGAAATAACATGACTACTTTTCATCCAAAAAAATGCGGAGTTTATGAGGGATAAGGCATTCTATGTAGATGAAGTGGTGAGCAATTGCTAGTCTACAAATGTATCCAAACAATAAGTCTACAAGTAGGTATAGACAAAAATACAAATGTAGAATGCTAGTCTATAAAAAATGCTAGTATTCAAATACAGTTGGAAAACACTATTACAGATGATACGTCTAAAACAAACACATGATGAGAAGTTAGGTAACTCTTGTGACCTAGGACGATTATTCACTTAGTAACGTTAAATGTTATTTCAACGTAGCAAAGTCACTAGGACTTTGCTAAACACTGTTTTGTAACCTTTACTGTAGTAGTGTAGTATCTCTCTATGACTTTATTGCAGGAAAATTTAGAAAGTGGCTATTTCTTAAGGAACTCTGCATTTTTATCAGGATGAATAGTAACCTATATAAGCCTCATCATCATCATCAACAGCCCACTAAACGTTCCCACTGCTGGGACTCGGGGCCTTCTCTCGCAGGAGAGAGTTAAGGCCATAATCCACCACGCTGGCCCAGTGCGGGTTGGCGTATATAAGCCTATGTTTGTGTTACTTAATTCAGATTATAATCGAAGTGAGTTTCATATATTTCGCTTATAACAATATTATTGAACATATACAATAAACACTTTATTGGCACCACAAACAAAGTATACAATAAGTCAATATAAAACAACAACACTTTACTTATGGGCACAAAAGGCTGTCTTATGGATCAGTGATCTTTTCCAGATAAGCTTTCAACAAATATCCAAACAAAAACGTCCAAAGTATTACAATTATAAAATTAGTAGGATTTTTTGATGCGCAAAGATTTGCAGTATATTTCAAAAGAAATGAGCAAAGAAAATCTTTATTGTGTCGAGGGCTCTTATTATCTAGTTGTTTAGTAATAGGCTAGCATCTTTAGCTAGTACATATCCCATACTTTAAGTTAGGAAATATTACAAATGAAAATACGTATTATAGGCATTTGTCTGTTATATTGACAGTACATATATTGTGTTTCACTATCCACTTGTCCAGTTTGCTCTTGAAAGAGTTTGAATGTTTTATTTTGTATTTTTGTATTAAGACTTGTATTTTGTTTTATGTTTCTTAGACAAATAATAGCCAAAACAGCCAAAAACTCTGTGTTGTAGAACATTTTCTGTTGGGACACCTATTAGAAATGTATTTGGTAGATAAAAAGAAACGCTTCAATTAACACTTAAAAATAAATCGTAAGTTAAAAACAAAAATTAGTATTTTATCAAAATTAAGGATCATTAAAATCCGACCTACATATCTAGAAAAAATACAAAGTGACGTATATAAAATCTCTTCCTTATTCGGATTCGGAGTCGGTTATTTTTTTTGCGATGTAAAATTCGACGGGACATTCCCGATCTGGTATCGGGATTTTCCCGATCTGGTATCGGGATTTTCCCGATCAGGTATCGGGATTTTCCTGATCAGGTATCGAGATTTTCCCGATCAGGTATCGGGATTTTCCCGATCCCGAGATTTGTTATACAACTTTTAATCAATTAACAGTAGGTATACAAAATCAGAATTTATTATCCATTATCCATACAAATAAATTGAAAATTGAAGTGTAAAAATGTATTTAAAATATCATTACTTAACAGCTTTTTACTTAGTTCAAATTAAAGTTTGTATGGGTCCTAGGTATAAAATGTATAAAAATCTAAATAACTTTTGGTACAAACTTTTTGTCTGTCTATTTGTTCCGGTTGATATCCGAAACGGCTGGACCGATTATGACGGAACTTTCACTACCAGATAGCTGGTGTTCTAGGGCTCATAACTTAAGCTACTTTTACTTAAGGAAAATAATTAGGGTTCTCTCGAAAACCCCTTCAAACGCGGGTGAAACCGTGAGCACAGCTAGTAAACATTATTTCGTAACATTTAGCAATAGGATTTGGAAATACAGCCAACTCATAGCGAGAATAAAAAACCACACGAGTCAATGAACTCTTGACTTTACTATGCCACGCTTCTGTGTGGAAAATTATTGTCTTTGCGATAGTAAACATTATAAACCATGTTTATCTGCTGTTTCTTAAGTAAATCGTTATCTATTTAAAATTATTTGTATCTTATTGTAGGAATGACTTTGTAGTTGCACTATCGGTAGGCAAATTATGACCTATCGACGAGCGAATTGATCAAAATGCAAGCATTTATTTAGCTCTACGCAGGCACGTTCCGAAGGGGGGGTCAATTACAGATGACATGACTCCCCAAAATCGTGTACGTTAAATTGAAAAGTCAAAAACTTTACAAAATATTGAATCGTAAATAGGATACAACGAAAACAACTGGAACGGTAACTAAACGGGTACAATCGTGGGGCGCTAATAGTGAAGTATTTTTACTCGACACATAATTATACTATGCATTATGGGTGATAGGATTATTTGAAGTGTGCGTGTGTTTTTTGAAGTGCGGAAGTACCATATCTTTGTCATTTATTCTGCCGTCAAGCAGAAATTTGCAAACATCTGTATTCTAGTTTGGATGGCAATGTGTCCAGAGAAATTACAGGGTGTAATCTATGCCCTCTATAGATCTCTATAGATAAAGCATCTTAATATCTCTAGATAACAAGCCCAATGCAATGCTACTGTGCTAGTAAAGTTAAAAAACTTACAGAACATAACATTTTGTGCCATAAATGGCGACCTTATCGCTAATATCGTCTTCATTAAATAATGATATAAAACCATAACGCAATTTTATTATTAACGTATGATTTTTCTATTTCAGTAAACCTGAACGGTGCGTCGAAAGTGGACATATCACATTTCGACTTGCTCAAAGTCCTTGGCACTGGAGGTGAGTCTTTTTATCTTATATTTTTGTTTTGTAGACTAGGTAATATATTCAAACCGCCGCATTTACCGCCTAAGTAAAATTGTACATTTCTAACTTGTAGTCTCTTTGTATTTACTCTTTCCAAATGATCAAAATCTAAACCTTTTCAACGTTTTCAATCGTGTAGTTATTACTTAGTCTTGACTGTTTTTTTAATTTTTTTTGGTGTTAATAAAAAAGCACGGCGCAGAAGTCGTGGAGTGTAACGTTTCACAGTAAAAAAAAAATGGCAGTTACAGGGACTGGCGATATAAATGAATACTTATAATTCAGAATTTAAATGGCTCGCTTTGGAAACTACGCGGGTGAAACCGGAGGGCGCTTCTACTCTGAAGTAAACCTTCAAAGCATGGTCGTTTAAATAAGTCTTAACCATGGCCATCTAGAAATGCGTTAGGTCCCAAGTTCACCCGAACATTCTTTCATTTACGAGCGTGGCGATGAGTTTCATTCACACCCCACGAAAAATCTATGTATGGTGCTATGTATGAAGTTTTCACTTAAAAAAAAACTAAGATCTTATTTGTTAGGTATTCGACCCCCAGGACATAGAATAAGTAAAATAATACCTACCCTGGGTCCGTATTGGATTCAGACAAACAATTGACGATCAATATTTTTGGGGATCGCTAACCTTATCGCCAAGCAATACAGCTCAAAATAGCGGTGCGATGTTGAACGTCAGTTGTATCGAGCAATCATGACCAAGAGAGCTCGTGGTCCTGGGTGTGCGAAATGCCGTTTTCAATCCACGGATCATTGAAATGTCGACTTTATGGTTAATGTTATACAATTGGAATTATATTGTTTTAATAATCGTGAAGATTAATTGAAAAGACCAAGTAAGTTTCATCTCTCATGTCTATTAAATAAAGGTGAAATTTATTTGGTATTTTTTGGCAGGTTGAGCATTAGATGATATTTTTAGAATGGTCTTTTTAGACACCCTGTATTCTTTGTAAAGCAGGTGTCATCTCTCCCCTATCTCCCCTCAACCCTTGTAAAATAACCATCACGACTGTAATCTGTAACAGCTGATGTGGTCAATGACCTTTTGTACTGTTAACACGTGTTGTAGTTGGACTTATCGACCGACCATATTATGTTTCAGTTCTGGTCATATATTTTACCCTATACATATTTAAAACTTAAAGTGGTTTAATTATAGTAGTGACAACTTATAATAACTCGGAATTTGATAGCTCACTTTGGAAACTACGCGAGTGAAATAGGAGAGCGCCGCTAGTCTGGAAGAAGTATTCAAAGCATGACCATCTAGATTTCTAGATTAGTATTATAAACGTTACCATCTAGATTAGTCTTCTAACCATGGCCATCTAGAAATCCGTTTAGATCCCGAGAGTCCCGAGTTCACTCGAACATTTCTTTAATTTACGAGGGTGACGACGAGTTTAATTTCACAGCCCACGAAAAATCTGGCTGTGGCGCGCCATAAGAAGTTAGTTCTCACTTAAAAAATAATTACTAGTTTTGTGCTGCGGTTATACCTATACATGGGAATCCAATAATATAGCATTCCCCATGAATCGGTGTAACATTTTTTTTTATCGATAATAGGTCCATCGTTTGACCATCAACTCAATATAAGCACACAAAAGAAACAAAAAGTTGGTTAACTTTTTGTTCACACTGTTGGAATCCGAGGACTTCTCTCAAAAAGAAAGAGTCAGGGCCATAATCCACCACGCTTCTCCAGTGCGGGTTGGTGGATGACGCATGATCTCGGCAGATTCCTGGTCCATGTCGGTTTTCTCACGATGTAACTACTCGTATTATCTATCTATCTATTTCCTTCGCTGTTTTAAGTTAGCGGCATTACGCACATGGTTTCGAAAAGACTGGTTCGCGTGGGATTCGAACCCGGGTCTCCAGATCTGCAGTCGCCGTTCTCCCGACCAGCCGCAGCCTCAACTTTGACATTGAACCTGTTTGTTCATTATTCCAAGTATTGCCCTTTGACTCGGTAACTTGGAAACAAATTCGCGAAATTTCTCCACGGGGCGGGAATTTTCCGAAACCTTGTACAATGTCACGTTGCCGTTACGTTTTCGTTCAGCAACTGCGCAATATACTTATACTAGTTTTGAACAACTTCAAAAGCCAACTCTACTAGTTTTAAAGCCGGGTCACACAGGGGCGGGAGCCGCGAGAAAGCGATAGCGATCCGGGACGGGATTTTTTGTAATGTTCGAATTTGTATGCAACCTGACACACAGCAAGCGGGCGCGATCCGGAGCGATGCGATCTCCCGCGCGACAAGATCGGGACGACAAACAGGAGACAAACGCTTTGCGGGAAGAACGCGGCGCGCCGCGGGCGCTGTACTCTGCGGTACAAGCTGTCACACAGGGCAAAGCGATTGCGTAGCAATCGCGATCCGATCTCACTAGTTGTATTTTTTTACAACGTAATCGTGCGATATAGTGCTTTTCACGGAGAGGTGTAGAAAACCGAAACAAAGGTGATGCCGTAACATAAAAATCGTAAATCTTAGTATTTTTATGAAACTGTCTTAAAATATTTTTTACAAATACGATCTTAAATACAACATTCGCACAACAATTTGATCGCTTTTGGTGTCACACCGGCTGTGTTCTCGCCACCTTCCCGACACGGGCTGCGGGCGGTCGCCCTGTGTGACGTGGTACGGACCGCTATCGCTTTGCACTGGATCGCTTTCTCGCGGTTCTCGCCTCTGTGTGACCCGGCTTTAAAGTTACAATATTCTTGACTATATTTCTGTGATTGAGAAGATTCAAGATGTTTTTTTGAAGTAATTACTTCTTTGTAGTATGCGCCACAGACAGATTTTTCGTGGGCTTTGAATTTAATTCTAACGTTACGCTCGGGAATGATAAGAAATCTTCGGGTAAACTCGGGGCCATGGCCATGATCATGGCCACGCCCTCCGGTTTCACCCGCGTAGTTTCCAAAGTAAGCTATCAAATTCTGAGTTTTAGGTTATCACTTGAATCGGCAGTTCCTATGGCTGCCAATTTTTTTTTATATATGACGCTTTCACGCCTATATTACCGATTTAAATGAGATTATTATATTATTAAGTACCGATTTATTTGGTACGGAGGTTGTCCTGAAAAAGGTACACTTTTAATGCAGAAAATAAATTGACATAGGTAAATAAAATTTGTATGAAACTGTCGTCTTGTTTGAAACTGGAAAGTTCAAACTTATAGGCTTTGGATTAGATATTAAATAATTTAAAATTGATAAGAATCTAACATAACAATATAATTTAGACTTAGACAAATACGTCGGGCGTATAACCTCTCATATTTACGACCTTAAAAGTTACGGATATGGTGCTTGCTACATGCACCGGTGGTTGCGAAAAAACGCGCAGAATTAATGATTTTAAACGATACGCTAAGTTCCTTGATAAAGTCCGTTATGCAATACTGCTGTTATTCTGTGGCGTCGCTCGGGTTATTGTAGTGCACGGCTTGAGTGAGCTTTATAGGCCAGGAGCTTGATAGATATCTTTTTCTCTACAATTTTTTCGAAAAATTTTTTTTTTTGGTCACAAAGTTTATAATAAATATGCCAATTTTAGTTCCCTCTCCTGGCGTTCAAAACTTTCAACTATATAAAGAGACAGACGACGCAATTTGTCCCACTACTCGAGTACGGGATGGATGTTTTTATTTTAATGTCCCGGCAAAACGAACCGGAACCTCGGGCTTATCCCTATATTAATGTGATGGATTAGGGGTTTCTAATACCACTTACTATATTGCCTATCTTGTTATCATCTCTTAACTGATACTTATTTCTCTTTGGCAGTCACTGCGGGATGGATGTTTAATAAATAAATAAATAAATATTGGTGGACAATTCACACACAACACCATCTGACCCCAAACTAAACAACGCTTGTGTGATGGCGGCCAGATAGCTTTTTTAATACTTATATAGTTTTAACTTATTATACATAGAATTTGATTAGTGTGCTTCTCAAATTATTGCGTGTTCTGATCAAATCAAATCTGTGTTCCAAATTTCAACCAGATCCCTACGGTTGTTTTTGCGTGAAAAAGTAACAAACATACATTCTTACAAACTTTCGCTTTTCGTATTATTAGTAAGATAAGTTTGATTCTCAAATCATTGCTATACAGCATACAGCGCCTTGCGTAGACTTGGAACGGTCCTCCGGAAACGACGCAGTAAGCTCTCCGACTATTTACAGTGCGTTGGTCACCCCATGGCATTGCTACTACGGGTACTTAACATTTTTGTACGATATACCGTCGGGCAGTCAAGCGTCCCGCCTCGCTAAACTAGCGTTATGAACAGTGAACTGACCGTTCGTGGTAGAACCCCACTATTAGTAGTCCTACAAGTATATACCTTATTGACTGGCCTCGTGGCTTAGTTGGTAGTAACTCTGCCTGCGAAGCCGAGGGTTGTGGGTTCGATTCCCACCCAGTGCAAATATTTGTGTGATGAATTCAAATGTTTGCACTGTGTCTGGGTGTTTCTATGTATAATAAGTATATTAACTATATAAGTATTATATCAGCTATCTGGCCGCCATAGTACAAGCTTTGCTTACTTTGGGGTCAGATGGTGTTGTGTGTGAATTGTCCACCAATATTTATTTAAAAAACGTTTTTGTTTGAAGTTCCACAACGCCTAATCGGTTCATACCACATCTGTTAATATCGACCATTGCGCAGTTTAACCAACAGTTACCTACTGAGCGTCAGTAAAACGTGACTGCGACCACGTGTGCATCCGCTACTTTCATTTCGAAGGGAAACTCCTACGTTAGAGTCTTTGGAACATCAACCATGAAACGATGTCGCTTTTTTGAGCTACGAGCAGTCTGATAGAAAAAAATGGTTTAAATATTTGAATATTGGCGGCCATTTCTCACTCAACTCTGTCTAACCCCAAACTAAGCCAAGATTGTAATATGGAAGCCAATTAGCTGATATAATACTAATATTATTGTAAAACATAGAAACACCCAGACACAGAACAAATACTTGTATTCATCGCACAAATATTTACCCTAGGTGTAAATCGAACCCACGACCCTAGGCTTCGCAGGCAGAGTTACTACCAACTAAGCCACGAGGCCAGCCAGGTCAAAACCGTTAGTCTGCTAATAATATCGTTCGAAATGTGAATAATTCTCAAACTTTACTTAGAAACGTTTTTGGAGTCACGCAAGTCGATCCATATTTACTATTCCAGCTAAATTACTTGAGACTTAATACATTTCCACTAAAAATGCAATAAAAGAATGCACGGCCATCACGATATAACGCCGTTCAAAATTGCACGCCACCCGACGATGTTAATGTGACGAGAGCATTGCAGTGCTAAGCAATGAGTTTGGGCTCTTCATGTTCATTGCAGCTGCGTGTTACTGTGCTGCTATGGGCAGACGTGTTTGTCTAGTCATTCTGTTCTAAAGAAAAGGGAAAAAAATACTAAGACACTTTTTTATAGTAGAATTTGTTTGAAATGGAATAAAACAACTTGCCCAATTTAACTGTACCATTTCTGTGTCACCCCACTGAGCACGTATTCACACAGAATAAGGGATGGTTAATGACGTCTAGACACAAAATCACAGACGTCAAATATAGACTACGCATCTTGTTTTTGCACACACTTGTATGAGAGTAAATTGATCAAAGTAGTAAGCCACTTATCTAATACCTTTCTGGAAGAATATTTTATCTTTATCTGCATCGTCGCTTAACATCAAGGGGGATTGCGGTTAAGTGCGAACTTATTTAGGATTTAAAAAAATATCTTTTTTTCTACGAAAAAAAAAGATGTGTCGATTTAGGATACGGTTCGTGTGTGTTTTGATTGCTCGTGGCATGAAGATCACGAATATACTTTTGTTCCATGACTACTTTCTATCAGCAAGACAAATTTTCGGAAGAATAAAATAAAAACTTCAGCTTTAGAACTTGCCAAGACTATGATATAATTCGTATATGAAAACTACCAAAGTCAGACCTTAGGCGAAAGTTATAAGTTAAAAGCAGCCTATTTATTGATTTGAATTTAAAATTTCGTATGTCCAGAAATTTTCCCCAAAGCAGCCCTTTTCGAGTTTTCCGACTAAAATCGCATACTTTTAATTAGTTCAAGTTCACCAGCGTCTTCTTGTCTCAATAGCTACTCAAGTCAATTGACAGCGAGGGCTTAGTACGTCAAACGACGCGTGTTACGTCACGACGTGGCGTCAGAAAAATTTATATCAATATCGATTGACGTTGATGTTTGTAGCGTTTGGACTGAACCATATGACCGTTCTTTTGAGTGACCACCTTAGGAAAAAAATAAGTTCTTACACGTAATGTTATGAATTTATCAAAAGTGCGCTGTTGTTTAATGATATGAACGCAACCTACCTTTTGACATTTGTACAGGCTATCTGTCATTGTCTTGTCATATTTGAAAAAAAAAGTTAGTCGTGCATTTGTAATATTTTGACATATGATAAGGTTTATAATGAAACTAATGTGAGCAGTTAAATGAAAGAAGCTCAAGAAATGTATTTATTTTATTGCGATACAGTATCCTGTTATAATCCACACGTGTCGAGCGGATACGGTTTCTATTTCTGTTATTGATAAAGTCACAAGTATTGTCGTAATAAAGAAACTTCTCGAAGAACCAAAGAATCTACCTCCAAGATCTTACCAACCTAAGTTATAATATTTTTGTATTTGTTATTAATTCATTTAAATTATTATCCACACAAAAAATATAAAAGTTTAGTAAAAGTAGGAGAAAGAAATAAAATTTTATGGCCTAAAATACGATCGATATTTCCTTCTTTGAACATATAATATGTACAATGTACAACATATAATACAAATATATGTATAATACATTACGAGATGTATAATTTGTGTATTGTATAAAAATTGAGTATTTTTTTTGTGTGGCTTTATTTTATTTACTAAAAAGAAATAAAATTTTATGGCCTAAAATACGATCGATGTTTCCTTCTTTGAACCTATAATATGTACAATGTACAACATATAATACAAATATATGTATAATACATTATGAGATGTATAATTTGTGTATTGTATAAAAATTGAGGAATTTTTTTGTGTGGCTTTATTTTATTTAAGTACTAATAATATTCAAATTCCGCTAGTACTATTTGTTAATTAATATTTTTAAAAAGTTGTTTTATGCGAACAAACTTATCTACTTATCTATTATTTTCTTGCAAATTCTGTTACATTGTAATCTCATTATTTGTATGCTTTTAAGCAAAACTTATAATCATTAAGATAAGGATGACATACGCTATGACAGATTGCTAGTGTCGAATGTCAAACGACCCGGTTAACTGTCATTAAATTGTTATCGCGTATCATATCGTAAAGATCCGTTTATGGCGAGTTTACATAATTGGAGTGGTCTATCTTTTATTAGATCTGTGGTCATTTTGTATTTATTTTTAAACGATTTTACGTGATATGTCGTTGAAATTCAAATCTCTTGCGCAATTCGGTCGAGAATACTATCTATAATATTATCTTGATAATCAAATAATCATAGCATAAGCCAGTTTTATATTTCCACTGCTAGAAATCGGGGCCTTCTCTCACAAGGATAGGATCAAGACCATAATCCACCACGCTAGATTTAAGCGGGTTGGCGAATGAACTCTTTTTGTCACACGATTCATTGCTACTCTGATAGTTAATCTGATAATAATCTAATCCTATTCATATTATAAAGATCGAAATTTTGATATTTATTGCTCAATAACGTCGGAACTTCGAAACGGATGGGGAAATTGAAATTTGGAATACGTACCCTGGAATAATACAATAATACGCTATATTTTATTACGGGAAAGAAACGACAACTGCGCGTGTAAAAACGCTGCTAGTCGAATATAAAAATAAATTAAAAACTTATTAAGAGTGCGCCTAAAGCCAGGAAAAATCAGATTTCACCCGCGCGACGCGTTTGTTAATGCGATGTACTTACATAAAGTCGAGAATAGCATGATTGACACAGTTTGGAGGAAAAATCAATATTTAATCAGGAGTCCATTTTTGACCAAGTTTTATTTAATTACTCAATAACTAAACATAAATTTAAAAAAGTGTTCGGTTACTTTACTAGAACGTACAAATAGGAATTTTATTACCAAAAAATAATGTGGGGTCATCGCTGATAATTTCGAGTACTCGAATTAAAACGGGTTTTTTCGGTGTCATTTTTATTTTTTTATTGTAAAAAACTGATCTATTTTTAAAATTCTATTCGGTTATTGTGCTTCTTCTTGATTGTACCCACACGTCAATATTTTTTTTGTCATAGTTTTTAGTTTCTTAACTTCAGTGAGCGGCGTCGAAAATGTCCTTTTGTCGTTTTCTGGCTTTAGGCGCCCCCTTAAGAAAGCGAATACGAATTTAAAAGCTTAGATTTCAGAACGAAAGAGGTCGAACAACGTCTCGTCCCACGTCTAGACGTATTAGTATTATCTAGAATATCTAGATTCCAAGTCTAGATGTGCTATATTATATTACCTAACTTGTTCTTAGGTAACTTGAATGATTCTGTGATCTTGGTTATTGGAGAATCTTTGGTAGTGAATGAAAAAGCTTATCTATAAGAGATAGGACTCTTAGCAGAGTCCGCCTGGGGAAGTACCACACCTTTGCCAGTTATTCTACCGCCAAGCAATAATGTGCAAACATTACTCTGTTCCGGTTTGAAGGGCAATGTTTCCAGAGAAATTACGGGGCCTGGGTGACGAGCGCAGCGCAGTGCTAGGTAATGATTTGGACTCTTCATGTTCCAATAGCTGCGTGTCACTGTTATGTGGCAGGCATGTTGCTTACGATTAGGCACATGTCCTGTTCGTCTCGCCACTCTTTATTAAAAAACAAAGTCCGTCCAACTAATATTACAAACTGCGCCCCGCGGTATCACCCGCGTCGGTCGCATTGTTTTCCCGGGATAAAAAGTAGCCTGTGTATTACAAACATTGCCATGTTTAATACTGAAAAGATCGAGTATCTTATTATATATATTTCAGAGTTCAATACTACATGTGCTATTACATTTCACGTTACCTAACGCTTTATGTTCTTCGGTAACTTGAAGGATTATGTGATCATGGCTACATTGGAATCTTTTGTAGTGAATGAAAAACTGAAAATAAATGATCAATTGGCGACCTCGTCTCTTAAAACAAATCCAGGCAAATTAATGAAAAAACTATTCATAAGACTTATTAATAACAAAGTTTTTTTTTATCTTTTACAACATTAGTCTTAGTACCTGGGTGACCGAGCTTTGCTCGGTTTAAATACTAAATATACTTAGATACCTACAGATAAAAGACTCAAAGAAATATATTTTCTTAAAAAAAAACAAATGAAAAAAAAAGAGAACCCGTCTGGATTCGAACCCGGAGCTACTAATTCGTGACCGCTATGAGCGTCCGACTTCCCGTCTGAGCTAATTATGCTGGCACGTCACGCGGCGAAATTTACCTTCACATTCTAATGTCTAATGTGACAGTTTTTCATTGCCTAAAAACGCGCATAATATGCGTTTTTTTTAAATAAGACCTAGTTGGATCGATTTATCGTCCCCGAAATCCCCTGCATACATAATTTCATGAAAATCCGTCGAGCCGTTTCCGAGATTCAGATTCTATATATATATACATATTTATATAGGTACAAGAATTGCTCGTTTAAAGGTATAAGATGATCATAGTCGTAACCTACTTAATGTGTCCTTTCATCTACAGACATCAAGAACAGCCCATTTTGGCCATGACAGTGAAGCTAAAACTTTTACTTGAGGCTCATTTGTCAATCTAGAACGTGTGCGTCATGACAACCTAGTAAACGGCAGAATGGTGGAACTAAAAAAAATTGGCAGTCATAGGAACTGCCGATAGAAGTGAACACTTATAACTTAGAATTTGATAGCTTACCTTGGAAACTACACGGGTGTAACCGGAGGGGGGGTCTAGCCATCATGGCATGGCCATCTAGAATTGCGTCAGCGTTTCCCATTGGCTGACGCATTTCTAGATGGCCATGCTATGATGGGCAGGCCACGCCCTTTCAGCATTTGCCATTGGCTGACGCATTTCTAGATGGCCAATGGGCATGGTCCCGAGCTTACCCGAAGATTTCTTATCATACCCGAGCGTGACGGTAGAATTCAATTCAAACAAAAATCTGTCTAGGCGCGCCTAAAGAAGTTTTCACTTCAAAAATTCACGGTTGCATTTCGGTTTTGTATCAAACTTTATGTGGTGGCTCTGTCAGTCACTCGATGACGCAAGTCGGTCGCGATATGCGAGTGAAACGAATGTTCTTACCTTTTCAACTGTTTTGAGACTTACACTTTCGCTTTTAAAATATCAGCGAAGTGTAATTAAGGTCAACTTTTGATGGACGACTGCGGATTTTGATGCGTTTCTCGTAACATACCTTGGCAAAAAACTCTTTCAAATACATACAAACAGTTTGATATGTCAAAGGAAACGTTGTCTTAAAAATTGTTGCGACACAGTATTATATTGAGTAAATTAATCAAATATTAAACTAGACCTTTATCTACAAAATTGATACCATTTATATTATTTCAATTTTTATTAAAAAAAATCTTGCCAAAAAATTGAAATTTTATCAGGAAACGTTCGCGAGCTCTGAAGATAAGATGTCAGATGCAAGACAATGAGATTATACATTTATGTCAGATTATGTAAGACTAGAAACTTCGCAGTTCGTTCCCGTTATTTTCCCATGAAAAAAAAACCTATGTGGTATTCCAAACATAATAAGCAAATATGTAGTTTTTATTTCAATCATAACCTGTTTTATAAAACACTAGCTGAAACCCGCGACTTCATCCGCGCGAAATAAATACTAAGGTAGCTCAGGCAGTAGGAATCTATTTACACTACACTTTAACGGTTACCAAAAACAGCTTATTATAAAACAATTTTATACAATTTTACAATATCAGTTGTTTAGGTGTGAAAGCGTAAGATACATTCATCCCCCATTTCAACCCCAATTTTACCCCCCGTACAGTGCGAAATTACGAAATTGAAAGAACAAAACATTTAATTACTTTGTGTCAAGTGTCTAGACACAAAATTTGATAACTTTGAAAATCACGAATTTTCATTCAACCGTTCATCCCTTGTTTCACCCTCTTAGGGGTTGAATTTCGCAAAACCCCGTCTTAGCGAGCGCCTACGTGCTAAAAGGGACCTCCATGCAAAATTTCAGATTCCTAGCATTCGTAGTTTCTGAGATTCCTTGATGAGTGACCTTTCGCTTTTATATATATAGATTCTACATTTCACGATCGGTTGCAAGTTTGCCACGGATCCTTTGGGTGTAGGCTGTAGGTATAGATAAGATAAGAAAAAATCCCAGTGGTATTTTGTTTTGGTTTGAATTAAGTAATCTTAGTTTCAATGTACGCTGGAAGAATTTTTTGTTTGAACGCAGTAATCTCAAGAACCGATAGACCGATTTCAAAAATTCTTTCACTGTTGGATCCGTACGTGATCCCTGAATGAAGCTATATAATATAATATATGTAGCACGGGCGAAGTCGGGACGGACCGCTAGTCTCTTCATCAAAGTTTAGCTTTTGTGATATGTGTATCTATCTACTTGTGAATCATTTTCTGGGAGTTGTCGTGGAACATAGCCAAAATAGCGAGTTAAATAAAAACATTAGGTTCAGATAAGTCTTGTATTCTCATTACTTTTAAACATTTCCCCTCTACAGTTTCGTTTTAATCTGGTTGGTTTTCTCTTACCGATAATTATCTAATTAAACGGTCGAAACGTCTACGGTACCAGGGCACCATGACGTCGCGACGGTCCCAGGACGTTCCGCACGGTCGTTCACCCCCGAATCGTAGCGGTGCCCGGTCATTACCCGGTCCGTCCTTAATGTGGCCTTCGCACGTATCTAGTCTCAGTCGACTGCCTCGCACTTATGAACACCTGGTACTTTTGAATGAACAGGTTCTCTACGGGCATGCGAACATACTAGAACGCCATTGCAAAATAAGGGAACTTTATGGTCAAACATTAACCTAATATTATCCCGAAACTAATTATATAAATTTGAAGGTTGTAGTGAATAGGCTTACGTTTCACTTTGCCTTATCAAATAATACACAAAATCTCATGTAACACACTGGCCCTAGAAGTTATTCATGTAATATGTTTGTATCAGTCCATTGGATTTTTTTTATATGGACGAATCTCTCAACCTAATATACACGAAATTGATATGCATGTAGGCTACTTTTATTCCTAAAATGTATACCAAACTCGTGGAATAACAATTGGATTTGTGGGATTCTATTAACCTTAGTAAAAGAAGTTAGTAGTGAACCAATAAGTCTATGTAATGATGACGCTACAAATTTTAGGACCACTTTGAAACAACTCAGCGCAACTATACGAGACAGTAGTTGGTATGGACCAAAAGGAAAAGTCTAGAAAGAAAATAAATCACGAGAATTTATCCTAAAAAACAAATCGTGGATTTTTAATTGAATTCTAGCGTCACGCTCGGGAATGATAGGAAATCTTCGGGTAAACTCGGGACCATGACCTTTGGCCGTCTAGAAACGTTAACGCCGTATACTTACCATAATCAATGAGTAATAAATACATTTCGTACGAAGAATTAGCGTCGGGACAGTCAAATTTGTAGTTTGTGACCATCAGTGGTGTCAAAACATGCCACATAGCAACTAACTAACATAAACTGTTTGGTGACGTGCAAATTATTTTGACCTTAACGATTTGCCTGGGTTAAAAGGTCTTGACTAAGATTACATGGTATTACTCAATTTCAATCTGTCCAAGTATACAAACGACTGTCACGTTCATAAAATGACCTTGTAATCTCCCAATCTCTTCTTTTCGTTTGGATGAAAAATTACGTCCACGAGTATTCGCTCCAACCACGCCGCATTCCACTCTATATCGAAAGGCGTAAAGTTTAAAATCAATTGCTCCTGATTGTAGCGGTGCCCGGTCGTTACCCGCTACGTCCTTTGCAAACCTCCCCGACCTTATGTACGCCTAGTACCTGCCGTTTGTTTTCTATTCATAAACCGTGTTTTTTTTCTTCTATTTTTTATTTGTTATGCTATTTTGGTTCTTGGAAAACATATTATTTATTGTTACCACATCCATTATTTCTGTGGGATAAAAGATATCTTGTGAAGAGAAAACAATAATTGTTGCTAGTCCACTTGCTTCTCTCATTCTCAGCTACAATTGCTGAAGGGCTGTCGTGTATTGGTTATTTGATAAATGGAATCATAAATTCTAGATTAACTAAATTGACCAAGTGATGGTCTTGGCCTTGCATTGTGTACCTTTTTATTGTGATATCTGTTTCACTGTCATTCTGCATTCCTCAAGACTCGTAATGAATCATTCCTCAAGAATCGTAATTTTTTGAAGTGAAAACTTCTTTTGGCGGGCCTAGACAGATTTTTCGTGGGCTGTGAAATGGATTCTACCATCACGCTCGGATATGATAAGAAATCTTCGGGTAAACTCGGGACCATAGCCATTGGCTATCTAAATGCGTCATACAATAGGAAATGCTAAAAGGGCGTGGCCTGCCCATAATGGCATGGCCATCTAGAAATGCGTCAGCCAATGGGAAATGCTGGTGCATTTCTAGATGGTCATGCCATGATGATCAGGCTACACTCGTGTAGTTTCCAAAGTAAGCTATCAAATTCTGAGTTATAAGTTTTCACTTCTATCGGCAGTTCCTATGACTGCCAATTTTTTTTATAGTAAAAAGTGACGAGAGCAATACACCATGTGCCTGATGGAATACGCAGTAATATCATTCCTATACTAATATTCCATGTCCTTTACCGGTTCACTGTCTCCGCTCCAAAACATGTTTGTTTCCAACGGTTCTCGGTTCTGTAATTGATGTGATAGGGCTGCCATTTAGTCTGGATTTCGCCTGATTTGTGTCCAAATTTTTGAGAGCATTCGTTCACACGCCTCCATATACAAACTTTTGTCCTGGGTAGAAAAAAAATGCAAGGAAAAAAAAATACAGATTTACTTAAATAAAAAAGTTGAACATTTTTTTACTTCTTCTATTTTTCAATTTTTTTCGCTTAATGATTATGTACAACAGCATTTTCTTTTGATGCATAAAAAGAAGTGTTGTTACAGATATATCTATGTTATTTATTAAGTTATCAGTAGTGTTTATGATTCCAAATTTAGATATTTATTTCCAAGTTATTTATAGACAAGCGTGAAGTTATATATTACACTTCTATTTCGAGTAAGGAAACTTTACACGTGTTTTTCTACGTGAAGGTTAATAGTGAAACGTATATAACTTAGGACTTCCCACGCTGTAACGGAAAGCTATCACTTCTTCGAGATTTATTTGTCATCATCATCAAATCATCTGCTTTGAGATTTTTTTTTTTTTTAACCTACGTCAAAAATGGATTTTTTCAATTCGGTTGTCTTTTTGTTGCGTGATATGTTACGCGATAGCTCCGCGAATTGTGAATCGATTTTGATGGTTATTTTTTTGTTTGGTAGATCATAGATCAGAGGTGGTCCCATATCAATTTTATCGAAATCGGTGAGGCGGTTTTTGAAATAACAACAAAAAACTTTTTTTTTCATTTATCTCAACGACGCGACGTAGGTTCTTATGAAATTTGGTCGAGTGTCTAAATTTAATTTTAATCGGGTTTATGTTTTTTCGGAGAAAATATATTATTTGTAATATAGAGTGACGCGAACAGGATATGTCCCTGTTGGTAAGCGACACGCTTGCCCATAACAGCACAGTGTCACGCAGCTAATGAAACGTAAAAGAGTCCAAATAATTACTTAGCACTAGACTGCCTGCCTAACAGTATATGCATGAATAGATACACTCAATTGGCACACCGAATAAAGAGATATTCACATAAAAAGCAAATTCACAATCCTATTCGTCTACGTCATCATACTACAGGTAAAATAGTTAAATGACCCTAAAATCAAAAAACAAATTTAAAAAAAAAACACCGGTAAATAATATCTTGAAAACAAATTAATTTAATTCACTTGTTTTTCGACACATCACTTACTAACTCGATGGTGAGCAACAATGCTATCTGTACATTTATAGGTTATGAGTTGAACGAACTCCCAAAGTTATCGGTACTGGGCTGTAAAAAAAAACTACTAACAACGGTTTTCGGTCTTTGTAGTTTGCGAATTTTACGCGAAACCGTCTGGTTTGACCAGTTTTCAATGGATATTGCCGAATACCGTAGCCCTATGCATGATTTACTAAATTTTTTAAGTGACAACTTCTTTCTTCTGGCCATCTTTTCTTTGTTTATTGTATATCTATTAGTGTATATGTCGCAGGGAAATGAGGGTATAATGGATTACACGAAATCTTGGCAGATGTCGAATATTTTTGTTTATTACGTTTTTTCTGTTTTTTTCTTTTCAAGACCTAAGTTTTCTATTGAACCTGAAAATATTACAAAATTTGCACAAATACCAGTGTGAATATATCCTAGCAGTATACTAAGAGGTTGACTATATAAAATATAAGGTGTGATAATAAAATACAAAAATATATTTACATCTTTTTCCCCTAAAGCGCGAAAAAAAGTATAACTTAAAAAAATATCGAAGATTTTCATCGTTACTAAACCACAGCCTCGCTTTTTTCTGAGTTCAAGCATTTTGACTTCTATCGGTGTTGTAAACAAATTGTAAATTTAAAACATGGCTACGATTTGTAGGGTTCTGTACAAAAAATGGGGGCCAATACTGAAGCAGTGTCGTGTGTGCCGTGCCGTGTCTACCTGTCTGTCTGACTCTTGTTCTGTATCTTAATTAATTGTTGGTTTTGCAAATAATAAAACGGTACATTTCAAAATTTTACAGGATATGTTTTTGTTACGACGGATTATAACTAAATTATTATTTAGAAAATATGAAAAAAAAAGTTTTTTCTGTTTTTGGAAAAAACGGATATTTTATTATAACGGAACCACGGTTCCACGTTTGTCTGGAAGATATGGTCACTTTTAGCGATGAGGTCGCCATTTGTTACTATATTTTTATGTTACCTTAGCTTAGGTTTGTTTTTGTTTTGTAAGTCCAATAAAAAGTTTATGTATCTACTCGTAAGGAAATATCTCGATTGATTAATGAATGTTAATCTCATGTTATTATAAAATTGACGAGGGATTTTAAGAGGAGGTCAACAGGTGCCTTAACATATTTTAATAACCTTACCCTAATGTAATACAATGAATATCAAAAACTGTTTAAATGCTAGTAAGACAATATTCTTGTCGTGGCAATGCGGAACACTCATTGTGAGAGTCCGACTCGCAATTGACAGATTTTTATAATTTTTTCTTGTTAGAAAGGGAGGCGTAGTGCGTTGACATCGGTGTCAGCCCACCCATATGTGAGATAACGTTTACCCCAAACGAACTTCCCGACAGATTAGCGAGCCAGATGGGGAACTAATTACCTGGGTGGGATTTACATTCCTAATTCAATTGGGATGAAGACGGTCAAAAATGAACCATTGCTAATTAGTCCGTCAGCTAGATCATGGAAAAATATGGGACACGTATTTTTTGTTTTATCGAATTATTAAAAATCGACAAATATATATATATATATAGATTATAGATCATCAAATGTCCAGAGTGGGGGGTAATGAAAACTCGTATGATTGCTACACTTTTTAGTAATTGTCCGGGTTTTTTTAAATTCAGCAAGTCCACAGACTCCGGGGTCCCGAATCCTTTGTCATTTGTTTTCTTTTTTTTACGTGAATCTTGGATTAGGAGAAGAAAAGGAAATAGGGGATAGTAGGGAACATCTTAGGTAGGGTAAGTAGTAGGGAACATCTTCATTCTAATCCTAGGACTATTTTACATTATAACTATACTACTCTACGACTACACTCGTGTGATTAGGTCGGTCCAGCCCAACTTAAATTTCAACCACATTCGGTAGCTTTTTTCAATGGGAGAGTGTGTGTAATTAAATATGTTCACTACTAATCACTACTAAGTTCTTAGGCGCAAGTTAACCCTCTACTCTTTTCCATTGTCAGTCAATACTGTTTCTAACAAAATTTACACCATTTTTAAAATCAACTTTCTTTCTTTAACTATACGGTTGATTTTAAAAGCTTTGTGTCGTGGTTTTAAAGTACAGCTAATATATCGTTATCTATAGCCGGGTGATTGAGCCTATTTATAGCCTGACATCTCTATTTCTTTGAGCGAGCTGGAAATAGGAAGGGATTTCTATTGGGAGCAGATACCTTGTTTTAGGAATATGATGCCTATTATTGTTTTTAAACTTTAAACTAGATTAGAACACGTAACTTAGAGTCTTCTCGTGACCACGGTGTTTGTAACGTTGGCAAAACGTCGAAGGTGATTAAATGATAGTTATGCAACGATCTCAATACACATATGTGCCCTTCCAAACTTCAGGGCGCACGGAATCAGCTCACCGTTGGGAAGAGTGAGCTCAGTCTTTCCTGCAACTGACTCGCGGAGGATGCCGGACGTTTTTACCTATCACTATTCGTTGTCAACAACCAAAATAACCATAGAACCACAGCAAATCTTGCCGCTAGCGATTCTAGGGGTCAAGTAGATTAGTTGTTTGTAAACCACTTACGATATACACAGAGACGCAGTTTATTACCAATTTCAAGGTGCTCAGAGCACATCTATCGGTTTATATCGATGTAGTTTTGATCGTGATCAAGTCATGTAAAGTGTTTAAATTGATGCCCATTCTGTAGATTGCAGTTTGTGTAATTGCAACACTATTATTCTCATTTATGAGCTCTTGGCGCAGTTGGTAGAAATTCTGCCTCTCACAGAACTGTACGTTCCATTTCCAATAAGGACAAATATTTGTGTGACGGACATTTGTTTTGTGTATAAATGATTCTGTGTATCATAAGTATGTATTTAGAATGTAAAGGTATTAAAATACGAGATTTCCTTAGTTTGGGAATAAATGGTGTTGTATGAGGGATCTTTACAAAAATGTATTAGTTATTGGACCAAACATTTTTTATTGAAAAAGTATTTATACCTTTGTGGCACTGCGTGTCCCGTACGGTTTGGGTTATTTGATTATTTATTATTGATGAACATTTATGGTGTCGAAGTTAGTTATGTGATTTTGCATCCTTGTTTATGTATGAAACTAGCAGCGTCCCACGGTTTCACCTGCACAGTTCCAGTCTCATTTGTTTTTCCGTTATAAAAAATAGCCCATGTGCTATACCAGGCTCTAATCTATCTGTGTTCAATATTGGAAACCCTATCCGTTCTGACGTGAAAACTTTCGCATCTATAATACTACTATTATTGTAATGTGTCTGTTAATATTGAATTAATAAATAAATTAAAGAAGTTAAAACATACAGTTAAAGGATTATCATAAAGTTCATTCCACCCAGTGATGTAGCGATATACTACAAAAAGTAGGTAATATCCGAGGTTAATATTGTAATACGGGTTCGGGAGAACGCCTTGTTATTCATAAAATTCGTAATCCATAATGTGAACTGCTCAAAATTCAACGACCGAGGGTAAAGGAGCAAAAAACGTCATGCAAAAATCGCGCGATCAAATTCAACATCCGGTAAATCGCGTGACTGCAAAATGCACGCCACTACAACCCCCAAGTCCTTTACCCCCCTATTCCCGTTGAACTATTTTAATTCTTATACGTATAGACGTAAAGTTGTAGGTAGCGTGTATCTAGTGAGGTAAATTCACACTTAATGAAATTTCTCGTCGTCCTTAATCCTTGCGTTGCAAGGTCGAAAATCCCACCAAATTGTTCTCCCAATTCGCCACCTGTGTGCAATCACCCATAGCAACTTGACCTACCGCAATGTAGGTCTTGTTCTGTGGTCATTCGAAGGATGATGGCGAAGTTCGTCATTGGAGATTCTGTTGTATTTTCTGAACTTTAAGGTTTAAGTTTCGAAGTCTGAGCTTAGATGAAACCCTGTGTAGTGTGAATGAAGTTTTAATCTTCCGTTTATGAAAGGAATGATGAGACCTAGTTTGGTGTTCAACAGGGAGACGTGTTTGGTCCGGCTCTTTTTAAGATTTATGGGCGCAAAGGGAAAGCTATAATGGAACAGATTACGGTGTACTGTAAACTTATTCTGTGATTACACGAAGGAAACCAGTCTACAACCAAAGAGACTGTGTAAATGATTATTGTGACATATTTTATCTGGGGCGTCTATTGTGTTTTGTCTATATCCATAACTTGTCAATTGGTTTAGAAGAATGGTGACGCAGGGTGTCACAATAAAAAATCTACTTTCATAATATGCTACATAACTGGATGTAAAACTTGACATGTAAGTTCCTTTTTATAAAAAACTAGCGGCCCGCTCCGGCTTCGCTCGAATAATAACCTAGATATCAACTGCAGCGCCATCTGCCGTAGCCTATGTTACTCGGGAATAATGTAGCTTTCCAAAGGTGAAAGAATTTTTGAAATCGGTCCAGTAGTTTCGGAGCCTATTCATTACAAACAAACAAACAAACAAATCTTTCCTCTTTATAATATTAGTATAGAAAACTAGCGGCCCATTCCGGCTGCGCTCGGATATTGTCATTTAAAGACTCCCTTAGAGAGATTAATCGAAATAAAAACTATCCTATCTCTCAAGTTGGACCAGACTGCTCACGGTGTGCCAATTTAATTTAAAATCGGTTAAGTAGTTTATGAATCCATCGCGGACAAACATCGTGACAGGAGATTTATATATATTATTATTAAGATAAGATTTATTTTGATGAGGATTAATACCAATATACAAATGAAGAGCCTTTTCAAGAGGCGGCATATATAAATTAATATTTTAGAATAAAAACTGCTTACTGTGACATAACTATAATATTTAGACATATGCTGTCGCGACACTTTTTGTAGATAATAATGAGTTCTGCAAAGTCGTAGTAAATGATTTTGTTCTATCATCAATAGTTTTCGCAGCGCACGCGACGTAAGGAATTTTTCAGGTCATTTTTTTACACCTTATGTTACATTATTGTAGTTTTAGTAAGGATCCCTAATTTTTTTAAAAATATAATATAGCCTTTGTTACTCGGGAATAATGTAGCTTTCCAAAGGTTAAAGAATTTTTGAAATCGGTCCAGTAGTTTCGGAGCCTATTCATTACAAACAAACAAACAAACAAATCTTTCCTCTTTATAATATTAGTATAGATATAATAATATTTCATTCTGGAACGTTGATAAAACTTATTTTAATTTCAAAAACCTTTCCGTGCGGTTCGTTGGCGCGACACTGGACCAATATGGCGTTAATCGACGTAAAATCATTCATGTATGATATTTCTATGTGCCTAAGTATTTTAAAACTGGCAGCGCCCTATGATTTCCCTTGTAATTTTCCCTCGTAGAAAAAAAAAGAAAACGCTGTGTTATATTCCATACTGTTATTATTAAATTTATGTTCCAAATTTTATCGTGATCCTTTCAGTTTAATGGAGTAAAAAACATCCAAACTTTACTTTACTAAAATTATACAAATTAACAAATTTTAGTTAATTTTTGAAAAATTTAGTTCAAATTTAAAAATTAATGTCAATGAGATTACTAAAAAAAAAAATAGGTTACCTTACTCGTAGGTTCTAATGACGCAACCTTTAAAAGATAGACACATGCTGTCAATCAAAGAAAGCTCTCAAAAAGCAATATTTTTTTCTCGTTTTTGTTACATTTTTCATTCATGCTCCGCTCCTGTTGATAGTAGCGAAATGTTAAATAACCTATAACCTTCCTTGATAAATGGACTAACCAACAGAGAAAGAATCTTTAAATTCGGACCAGTAGTTCCCGAGATCCTTGCGTTCAAACAAACAAACTCTTCAGCTTTATAACATTAGTATAGGTGAACGAAGTTTAGTTTAATTTAATTATTAGTCATAATATTAGTATGTGCATTTATAATTATTGAATGAGAATGTCCCGTGTTCATCTTCGCCGGTCGTGCATCGTCGTGTAGCGATCGGCCAGGTGGCGTATTTTTTGTGGCCACGCCGGTGGACAGATGTTAGGATGGCAGGACGTTTACCTCGCGGCGTGGCGTGGATACGGGGTAATGTGCGTTGACTACATATCTGACTGGCCTTGAGGCTTAGTTACACTGGTCTCTGATCTGTAGCCAGTGGGTTCGAGTCCAAATGACAAATATTTTGTGTGGTATTTTTTTCTGTTATCGAGGGACTATACTTGATGACAGAATCAAAAAGGTCTGTATGCCATCCACGGTTGCGACTAGTGAAACCAAATTATGCACCCTGACACGTCTGTGAGTAGACCTAGTTTCACAGACTATTGACGTATAATTTTATTTACTGTACGTTAACTACTTAGCTGGCTGGCTTTGTGGCTCAGTGATATAGCTTACTGAGCTGTGGGTTCGAGTCCCACCCAGGACAAACATTTGTATGATGAAAATGGATTTATGTTCTAGGCCTCGCGGTTTTACCCGCGTGGTTCGCATTCTTGTTTTTTTTTACAGACTATAATCTATGTTCAAAGTTTCAACTGAATTTCTGATCCGTTCAGATGTTTCGACGTGATTGAGCTACAAACATCCAAACTTTGACATTCGTAATATTAGTAGAATTAGAGTAAATCGTTTCTGAACTAGCAACACAAGTATGAGATTCCGTTATCGAGCCGATAATCATTACTTACACGACGCTTTTACCTTAAATCAGTTACCCTCTTAATCTACAAGAGGCTGCTAACTAAAGCAGTATTCCAATCCAGGCTGGAGAGACCCGTGATTCGGGTCGCAGGGTCAAGGACACGCGCCTACCCTCGTGAGCCGGTGACCTAGTTGGGGTCAGGACGCAGGACCGACCTCTGGGCGGGCGGGGTCGGTGACGCGATGCGACTGTACCTAAGGCTGCTCAATTATGTAGACTGTACGAAACTATTGCGACAGACTGTGGTTTGGGTAAACGAAACGTTGGTTTTGTGGAACGGGATCGTAAACCAACTCTTTTTTACAGTTCTTATATCTATAGTAGCGGTCCGCCCCGGCTTCACCCGTAGTACTCAATATATTGTCTATAATATCCAGGGATCACGTACATATGCAAAGTTGAAGGAATTTTTGAAATCGGTATAGTAGTTCTTGAGTTTAGGGCATTAAAACAAAACACAATACGTGATGCAAAAATGTTGTACCCCTTATTCAACTTTGTATTTGGCACTCTCACAGTTTACGTAGAGAGGGGAGTGCAGAATGCTAATACATATTTTTAAATTATTCATAAAAACACGAGTACATTAAATCAACAAAACAAGTTTACACATACACACTGCATTTGACACACACGCATAAATACTCTTTTGTTTAAATTTAAAGTTAAACCTTTCCATATATTTACCATACCCAACTTACCTTATTCAAAGGTTACTACATCTCGTACTAGGGTAAGGGCACCTCAGACGGTGCGACCTCGGCTTGGGCTATCGCCGGTAGGGAAGGTTAAGGAACGACCTGGTGTCCCCGAAGGGGGTTTTCCCACGAATGGGCTTACTTCTTTGGCATGAGAGCCATACATATCCGGCGCCAGAAATTCCAGCATCACCCCACACATATCCCGATACGTATATACTCAAATTGCATCATTGCTTCAACGATATGTATAGATTTAGTATGTTGCCACCCCTATCACCTTCTCAATTGTGTAGACACAGAGTTCATATTATATGAAGCCGGTTCGCAAAACTAGGGTAAACTTTAGCTTGTCAGCCCTATGCCACATCAATATTTGGTATACCGATATCAAATGTCTGTACCGAACTTCATTGTTCTTCATTAAGCCAGGTCGTTACCCTGACGGCGTAGTGTGTGTGTGCGAATTTACATATTATCGAAACGGTTGCCTTATCAGAATGGGACCTGCCGCCACTTAATTCTCTTATGTGACATGTTCTGTCCTGCTCGCACGTATTTGACTGGCCTCGTGGCTTAGTGGGTAGTAGCTCTGCCTGCGAAGCAGAGGGTCGTGGGTTCGATTCCCACCCCAGTGCAAATATTTGTGTGATGAATTCAAATGTTTGCACTGTGTATGGATTCTATATTCTATGTATAATAAGTATGTTTTTAAAACTATATAATTATTATATCAGTTATCTGGCCGCCATCATACAAGCTTTGCTTAGTTTGGGGTCAGATGGTGTTGTGTGTGAATTGTCCACCAATTTGTATTGTATTGGTGAGATTTTCGTTTGAGCTTTTGCAAAAGTTACGGAGTAGTCGGTAGAACGGCAACTGCCAATCTGGAACCCTCGGCTCGAATCTCAGACGTACCGTTGTCTTTTCGAAGTTATGTGCGTAAAGCCGCTAACTTAAAAACGGCTAAGGAAAACACCGTGAGGAAACCAACATGTTCCTAGAATTTTTAATTTGAGATCGTGCGTCATCCACCAATCAGCACTCGTGGTGGATGGGGGCACTGACTCTCCTTGTAAAAGAAAGCCCCGAGTCCCAGTTGTGGGAACACAAAGTGAACTACTTATAAGTTCTGAAGTTATATTAAATTCTAATAATATTATAGTTGTGAAAATTTTGATGTTTATTGGTCCATCACGTCGGAAGAAGTGAATGGATCAAGCTGACACTCAAATACGCTATAGTCTGGAATGACAATAGGCTACCACCTACCACCCGCGAACAAAGTTGCGAGCTGATACTAGGAATATTATAAAAAATCCTAGTATAAAGGTAAATTCCTCGTATTCACAAAAACAATATTATTTTTATAAATACGATGAGAGTTGGGTTCGCAAATCTTCGTAAAATGGATGGACCGCCGAAGCCAGATTTATTTCTTGACCTAAAACATTCTGGAGTAGGTCCCCAACGGTACCGCCGTTTATGTAACACTCTTTACTTTCGACCGGTTTCAACCGGTGCCGGTGCTTGCCTGTTATATCTTTTTAATTGTATAATGGCTCGCTAACAATGATCATTTGCCAAGATCTATGTATAATTTGTAGCCAGTTAGATTAAAATTGATATGTTGTAGTGCGACGGATGTCAATTTGTTTTTATTGCCATTTTAATCTTCCAAGTTTAATGACGTTTCATGGTTTGCCTTTGGAAAATTGAAACTTGAAACCACGTGGTATGACTACTGTTCTCTTAAAACTGCATTTTTTTAACTGTGATCGGTTTGCACTTGACCGCCATCACGCCTGATGTTAAATGACGGATGCGGTCTACGATTGAGCGTGTTTATCTAGACGAACCTGATTCATTCTAGGCATGAAGATACTTAAATTAAATAACATCAGGTATTACCCACTAATATGGAATGTATTCCAAACTTTATATATCCTCAAATTGGAGTAAAGGTCGTTCGAGTCTTTTGAACATCAACCATGAAAGATGTCGCGATTAACAGTCTGATAGAAAAATGTATAAAATGGTATTAAATCATGAAGAATAGCTGCATACTTTCCGAAATGTGTCCGATAAAAAACTAATAAATTCACAACTTTGCGGTGAGATGTTCAAGAATGTATATTATGAAAATATGGAGTTGCAAATTAGCATTTGGCACGTACCTACGAAGTTAAAATTCAGCTTCTTATAAACCTACCAAGAACATTCTACACAATCAGATAGATACCTACTAATTTACAAATTGTTAAGCACTCATCTCATGGAAACGAGTTAATTTCCCAAGTTCATCGCACCAAGCCCTGGAGGACGCTTATTGTTTGGAGGTACTCACTCTGTGTTTTGTGAACGGTTTGATCTGAGTTCGTCGCACTTTTTGCGTTACGCCTGTCGGGTGGTAGGTACGAACATGGGTTGCTTTATCACAATTTAGAATTGCTGAAGTAGTATTATCATCCACACTGTTCTGTATCCCACTTCTGGGTATAGGCCTCTCTTAGCCATCAGCCTCGGTCCTGTGCTATACGAGTCCTGGTTCGACCCGCGATGGTTACAATACTGTGGATCCATCTTGCTGGTGGATGTCTAACGCTCCGTTTTCCTTGCCTCGACCACCATCATTTAGTACGGGCCATTTATCGTGGTTAAATAGTGGAGCTAGTTTCCGATATTTCGTTGCGACACCGACTTTACTGGTGAATTGTCTGTTACCAGTAAAATCAGTTTACCTTTTAGATCAATTAAGAAATATCTACAGGTTTTTTTTCTTCTGAAAATTCCTCATTGGATTCGCAATCAACTTTAGGAGTTTTCTAAAGTAATGGTCATTGCATATGCCTGATTTGCTTAGATAATATCGATTTGCAACATATCTGCCTTGGCTTTGGTTTTGCTGTTGCTGTCCCTATAACTTCCAAGCTAAAACAAAAGAGAGAGCAGTTCCAGAGCTAAGACAGTTTTAGTTGCTGTAGACCGTCTGGAGGTATTCACTCTACGTGTATTGATATTGGGTATTGGTTATCCGACAGATACGTACGTTCCATTGCCATCCCAGCCATCAAACCTAAACGTTAATTGTGCTGATCGTTAAAATTTGCAGCAAATTTAACTCTGATTTCCAACTTCCGCAAGTCTGGGAGCGTTCTATTTCTGTGCCAGGGTCATCATGAATGCATTAGTTGCATTTTGTTGGCTACGATCTTATCAGTTTATACATAAATTTTGTGTTATTGTTTCGCTGATACTTTGTTAAACTTCCGATGTTTAAAGATGGGTGTTTTAATTCTCACCTCTTATTTGATATGTTCGAAAACAAAACAAGGTGCTTTAGTTTAGTCAGGGTGCAAATATACCTGTCAAAGTTAGTTCTAAATTTAGCCAAAAGTGGCACCATTGTGTCTAGTTGTTATAGAAATGTCATAAGCTTATGTCAATGATTTGACGTATATTTTGACACATTCATCACTCGCATGTTTTTTTTGAAAACTCCTCATTGTGTTTCTTGTGAGTCATTTATCATATTATAGTTCAAATCATTTTATTTCGGTTTATCTATCTAAATAAAATTACGATTAATTAAAAAAAATCTTCGACACATTAAATACTGAAACAGGAACAGATCATACTATCAAACTTAAAACAGCTCTCTTTTCGTGCCCTAAATCGATATTTACACGTTAATGACCACATAGCTAGAGTCAACGCCACTTGTTACTTTCGGCGAAAAGTTTAAACTACACATTTTTAACAAGAGATGTCTAGTATCGGATAGTAATACGACAATAACGCCATCGGGGGACAAAATACAGTGGTGGCATTGATGGTAGCAGCTGTGTGGCGACAGTAAGCTGATACCTCCGCCGGGAGATGAGCAGGAACAAAGGTGGCTACCACTAGACGTGACCGCCCTATTCCTGGGGAATACAGGAAAAGGATACTTCAACTATCGATCACAGTACACAACGTTCTTGATAGCGATCGAATATAAAGTTACTAGGTAGTAGCACCCCGCGGTTAACCTGCGTAATTCCGGTTTCTAATATTTTCCCATGATAAAAGGTAGCCTGTGTAGTGTGTACTATTTCTCAGGGCTTAATACAAATTTGTCAGTGTCAGACAATTTTAGCTCAATGCCGGGGAAAAGCATCAAGATGGACGATTTTCTTAGGAGGCCCTACGAGGTGGCGAATTAACTTTCTTTCGTCATCTTCTGGAAAATACAGGAAAAGGATACTTTAACTATCAATCACAGTAACAGCTTATTAGATAGCGGTCAAATATTGAACTTGCTAGTAGCGATCCACGATTTACCTGCGTAATTCCCGTTCAGTTTATTTTGACGCGATAAAAAGTAACTTATGTGATATTCCAGACTACTTATGATCTGTGTTCTAAATTTCAACCGTTCCAACGTGATTGACCAACAATCATCCAATTTTTCGCGTTTACAATATTAGTCACATTTATAATATTTATAGTTTTAGTGGGATAAAGTAGAATTTTCTTTCTAGCAGATATCAAAAACGACCAGACGAATAGAACGACGATGACACATGAAAAAAAATTTGGCATTGGCTCAAAACATGACATATTCGTTCATCATAATGCAACAAAACCATACAGGACGTTGCATTATACGCTATTTTTGGGTTATTTACACCCGTACGATCGTTGACCGGTCTAGGTCGGTCTATATGGGGCTGGGCGAGAGAACTTAACCATGTTTCGATCTATATCTAACCATGTTTCGATCTATATCGGAACTGGGTATTTCCTTATGGCGTTGGAATGTCGGATTTCGGGTCACATGGAATGTAGGATTTGCTTGAGGATTCACTAGTATACAATTTACTAGACCGTTTGAGTTCTAAATGGATCTGCATAGAAATAGTTTATGAAGGATTTGTGGATCCGCACAAATATCACATCTTCAACGTGGAAAATCTAAGTCTGAGCATTCAGACCGCCGTTTCATACAAGAATGTGTTCAAATTACTGCCTTTCGCTGTACTGCACTCGTCATCCAGAGATATCAAAAAACTAGCAGCTTCTTCTTCTTCTTCAGCTCTGCTTTCTTACTCCCGTAATTCCCGTTATATTTCCTGGATAAAAAGTAGCCTATGTGTACATCCAAACTACATTTTGTTCCAAATTTCAGCCGGATCCGTTCAGACGTTACGACGTGATTGAGCAACGTACATCTAAATAGCCAAACATTGTCATTTATAATATTAGTAGGATTTATCTCTTGCTCTCTAAAACATTGCTCTTCGAACCAGACCATAGGAGTTTTTAATAGGTAGTTATAATAAGATTTAATTACTGTTTCCATGCGTCTTTCTTTACTTAGTGCAGGTACTATGTTTAACCCTGTATGTATATGGGTTCACTTACCATAAAGGAAGTAGATAGAGTAGCAATAATACACTAATGTACATGTATATATTCTGATATACAACGGCACAACATGTCAATAACATTCTTGTTTCAAGGTCGCTAAAGGTTAGAATTGTTTGTTGTTTCATGGAAATAGAATTGACTTGGCAGAACACTTTAACGTCTATAGTAAAACGTTTTGTCTTTATTACGTTTTGATGTCGAGTTTTCGATGTTTGAAAGCCGTGGTGGTGTAGTGGTTAGACCGTGGGGTTTACAATAGTGAGGTATTAGTTTCGAATCTTCTTGAGTATTTTTTCAACTGCTGATGTTAATGTTTTCGTCACCACTGGCAAAGTCAACGCTTCCAGACTATAATTTAACTAAATTCCAAATTTAAACCTTATTTTGTTCAGCTGTTAGGAGCTGAGTAACAGACACAGAAACTTTCGTATCCTACTAATTTTGTAAATGACAAATTTTGGATGTTTGTTGCACAATCACGTCGGAACTTCTGGCTAGATCGGGTTGAAATTTGAAATACAGGTGGATTTTTAAGGTTCCGTAAAACGTAAAAACGGAACCCTTATAGATTCGTCATGTCTGTCTGTCTGTCTATCTGTCTGTCTGTCCGTCCGTATGTCACAGCCACTTTTTGCCGAAACTATGAGAACTACACTGTTGAAACTTAGTAAGTAGATGTATTCTGTGAACCGCATTAAGATTTGAACAAAAAAATTTTAAAAAAAGAAAAATTAGGGTTGCCCCCGATACTGAGAACTGAAACTCAAAAATTTTTTTTTTCATCAAACCTGCACGTGTGGGGTATCTATCGATAGGTCTTCAAAAATGATGTTGAGGTTTCTAAAATCATTTTCGTCTACACTGAATAATTTGCGCGAGAGACACTTCCAAAGTGGTAAAATGTGTGTCCCCCCCCCTCTAACTTCTAAAGTAAGAGAATGAAAAATCTAAAAAAAATATATGATGTACATTACCATGTAAACTACCAACGAAAATTAGTTTGATCTCGATCTGATGAGTAGTTTTTTTTAGTACGTCATAAATAAATACACTATTATTGAAACTTCGATCAAAGTTACAACGAACTACAAAAACTATGTGTACTATGTATATTATGATACTTGCTGCAACGGAACCCTTAATGGGCGAGCCCAACTCGCACTTGGCCACTTTATTTTAGTCTTGAATAGCTTATAGGTTACTTTTTAACCGGTAAAACAATCTGAAAAACAGCAGATCACTGCTAGTTTATTATATGTTAAGTCATTAAATAATAATTTAGATTGTGATTGAGTCTTGTATTATTATGTTTACAATATGTAATGAACAATATCAACCATCTTTTATACTAAAAGAATACCAATAGAACTAGTTCCAGTGTATGTTTAGTGTGCACGCTCATAACTCGATTTTAATACTCGTTCATTTCACAACACTGTCAACACGCCGAGTACAAAACCCCTCGGGGACCCGTTTCTTTATCTGCTCACGTGAAATAAATATAAACACTACTTAATTGATCTTTTGTTTGCGATACGCGCCCTACTTTCGTGGGAGTCGTACTCTACAGCATGGTAGGTACTTGGGTACTGCGCTCTTTATACTATGTTGTTTTTTTAATACTGTGTTCCGTATAACGCCCGTATTAAGCTGGTGATGAAAGACTTCTACTATATAAACAGCCTACTAAGTGATTCAATGCTGGGAATCGAGCCCTTCGCTCCCAAGGAGAGAGTTAAGCAAATAATCAACCAAGCTGATCAAGAGTGGTTTGGTGGAACACGCTTAAATATTGTCAGTTAATAGTCTAATGACGTCACAGAATAAACTAAAAGGCTCATTATTATTGGCTCTTATACTTGGCTAAATTTAGTCGACTGAATTCAGAAGCAAATTTAGTAGCAAGATTAGTCGACTGAATTAGAAACAGGTTTACACGCAACCAATACTCGTTTCTGAATTTAGTAGGTATGCTAGCTTACTGAATGCTATTACACATCACTTAATTTAGTAGCGACTAAATTTAGGTATTCAAAAACTAAGTGCAATAAGCCTTTAACCTAACCTACTGTAGGTTTATAATCTCGCGTGTTTTATTATAAACTGCCCGTATATATGTAAATACAATTATATGGTGACATTAGTAGGAAGTAATATCTAAGTACAGATATTTAATGTATAATGATATTAATATTGTTTTCCTCTTTGTTTCAGCCTACGGCAAAGTGTTCTTAGTTAGAAAAAAGAATGGTGTCGACGAGGGTAAATTATATGCAATGAAAGTGCTCAAGAAGGCGTCAATAGTGCAGAAGTTAAAGACTGCTGAACATACGAGGACAGAAAGACAGGTGAGAATACATTCATTATTCACAACGACATAAAATGTATTTTGTTCTAAAAACTAAATCTACGATTTAGATAGAACATGGGTTCTTGAACTTGAAGCGAACCTAGTGAAAACTATATGTATATGTTATGTGTCATGAACCTTTCTTTACAATAATAAACAGTGGATTGTTAAAATATGTTCATTTTTTTTCAATTTAAATTTGATTTTCATTTTTATCATTTATTCCTTGGGCTAACAGTCATTACTCATTATCAAATTTCCATATTATTTCCACCTCTACTGTTTATTAAGGAGTTAATAAGGTTTCATTCACACTTGATGTTAAAGTAAACAAAAACGAATCGTTTGGGACTGTAAATAAATCAAATTGCACTACAACGAACAAATTGGAAATGGAGAAGTAATTTTCTTGTTGATTGTTTTTATGGATGAAAGTGCAGCTATAGTTTTATAGAATTAGTTCTTTTACGGTTTCATTGTTCATAATTGAGGTCTTACCAATCAATTTTATCTATCAATAGTGTCCAAAATCTCAAGTTATATACGCAAATTATGTTTGAAGTCAATTTTTTAGCTTTCCTTCTTGTCCAAAAAAACAGTTACCTACATACAATTCTTTCAATCATAGTCGTCATTGGTAATGCATTAACAATTTAATATCGTTTCGTTGTGACGTATTATATAATTTCAAATGCATTGTACAAATTTCAAAATATTATTACCATCGGTGCGTACTACGTACGCCTTCCATTACAAAAGTAATCATGAAATCAATTACTTGCTTCCTGGGTACTCACGAGCTCTTCCAGTATAATTTCGTAGTTTTTATAGCTCGTTTCTTAGAATCAATAACAGAAAACGCTAATGGATTAATAGAACTGCACTCATTCTGTCACAGAATTGACGGAAAGATAGACTTCATTAAAGCGTTCGATACTGGTCATCCAATGAATTAGTTCGAAAACGTACTGAATTTTTGATGGATTAATATGGACATTCTAATAAATTAAACCATAATGGATCGTAAAGTTAAGTAATAAATGTAAAGTACGTATAAAATTTTCATTTTCAAATTAATTGATCGATTTAGGAAAGCATTCCTCAAGGACGTCTTTTAGGGCCTCCGCTTTTGATCGTATACTGTGTGTTATTAACATATTTTAAATGTATTATTGAATATTGACTCGTCTTTAAAATAACTGAAATTGTCAGATGGGCTAAGATGTGTGTAAATTTAACAGGTCCTGGAGGCTGTAAGGGCGTGTCCGTTTTTAGTCACACTTCATTATGCCTTTCAAACGGATGCCAAACTGCACCTAATACTCGGTAAGTTAGACTTCAATTTCCTTTTCATTTCATGTCATTAAGTAAATCTTTACTTTGCATTTTATTGATACTAAAACACTGTTAATTACTCCTCAAGTCATGAGTATGTTAAATCGTTTTTTTCAATAAACAGGAACGCCAACACTTTATTGATAATATACTAGCAATATTTATATTTACTGGCTATAAAATATTGCCAGTTTATTGTCCCAAACAAAAACATTTAAAGAATAATAATTCACAATTTTACAATTGAAATTTTAACCTTAAAACTTTTAGAAATACATATTATTCTTCTTAAATTATAGTATTTTTGTATCATTCGCAAAGAAAAGTCGTAAATATTTATGTTAACTGATTTCTTTCTCTATTTCGTCGACGTATTACGTGGTAATAAATACAGTACATCATCATCATCAACAGCCCACTAAACGTTCCCACTGCTGGGACTCGGGGCCTTCTCTCGCAAGGAGAGAGTTAAGGCCATAATCCATCACGCTGGCCCAGTGCGGGTTGGCGGATGACACATGACTTCGAAAGATTTTAGGTACATGTCGGTTTCCTCACGATTAAAACGGTGAAGGAAAACCCTTCACCGTTTTAAGTTAGCGGCATTACGCACATGAATTCGAAAAGACAGTGGTGCGTGTGGGCTTTGAACCCCCCCGGGTTCTCCGGATCGGCAGGCGCCGTTCTCCCGACTAGACCACTCGTAACTTCAGACCAGCCGTAACTTCATACTTAAATACAGTACAGTTCAATTCAATAGTTTCCGCGAGTTTTTTTTTTCTGGGATGAGTCTGTCGATACTTCATAGCAGTTGCCAGCACCACATTCTCAGTTCAACTGAACATACGTGATAATTTGCGCCAGTTTTATTTAACATCCAGACAAATTAAAGCAATTTCGTAAATCAGTTTTCAACCGACCGAAATAAAATCTCTGCTCAGTAAATCTTTCCTCAATTATCGAGTCGCCAAAGGCAGCTTTTACTTGAAGTACTGAAGTAACCGGGTCCCCGACCCGATCACAATGTGACCCCCCGTCTAGGTACGCGTCCTTAGGTAATGTCAAAGAACCCTGGGCCCTTCAACTGTTGCGCAATAGGCCGTTTTATACTCCACTTCAATATTCCACGAGCATCAGATACTTTAATAACTTTTGCGGTTTGTTCTGGAAGTTCTACGCATCTTAAAATGTATTTAGATCGTGTCTAGGGTTTTTATACTTAAACTCAATATAAACCAATGGATGTGCCCTGAGCACCTTGAAATTGGTAATAGACTGCGTCTCTGTGTGTATTAGTGGTTTACAAACAACCAATCTACTTGACCCCTAGAATCGCTAGCGGCGAGATTTGCTGTGGTACTTATTTTGGTTGTTGACAACGAATAGTGATAGGTAAAAACGTCCGGCGTCCACCGCTTCCTGCAACGGACTAGAATAGAAAGAGTGAGCTCACTCTTCCCATCGATGACACGATTCCGTGCGCCCTGAAGTTTGGGAGGGCACATCTGTGTATTGAGATCGTTGCTTTACTACCTATAATGTAGCAGCACGCTGTATTTGCACAGTTTGTCTTGTATTGGTATTTTTCGCTACTAAAAGTCTTTTAACTACCATACTGCTTGAGCCACAATATAGGTACTGCATCATTCGTCTATCATTGACTATTATTAAGGCTGACACATAAACACATAAGGCTGATAATGATTCTTAATAAGGATGGCTCCTGTCACTTAAACTTTGTTGATTGCAAGTGAAATCATTGCACAATCTAACGAACGAAAGAGAATCTTCTCGATATGAAGCACGTGTCCAGAAGGTCTTATTTATTTATACTTTTTACAAACTTTTGTTTGAAGTCATGTTACTGTCCTTTTGTAGAAGTGCACACAATTGTAAGAGTTTCTGGGGTATTAAACGCCATAGTCTAATTAAAAGCGACGTTGAATTAGGGTAAAACAATAGGGAGTAAATGTGGATCTATTCTATGCTATGGGTTCCAAATTAGGGGAGAACTCCGAAACTCAGCTAGGACTTCCTGTAGTAGCAATGGTATCACTTGTAACATTGGAAATGCAATTTACTCATTACCCTGTCCAATGCAGAATCTCTTTAGAATCAGAATTATTTGTTGTGGATGCTAATAAATAAATAAATAAAATCTATCTACGCCACGGGGAGAGCCAGTAAACATCGTAATAGGTATAGCGGTGAACGTGTATTTAAGTGTTTTTATGAAACCTAACGAATACAACTCCTCTCTATTATTATCGGCACTCCTGTCTTTCGTGGAGTTTAATTTCCTCTCAATAAAAATACCGTTTTCGCTTGTGTAATTTCTGCCTAAGTTAGGGAAAGGACAAGGTCGATTCCCGAGATGGCGTTAACCCTCTGTTCGTATAATCTCAATGGATTTTGATTTATTTCGCTTTCAACTTTGTACTGTACACGTGTAATGTTTTTTCAAATACAATTTAGCATATTCTAAGGTTATACAAGAATATCCAGGCGACGCATGATGGATATACTCGGTGCAAAGAGTTTACATATACTAGGTTTAGAGTTAGAACAAACGCTTTGCACCGAAAGCACGGGTCTGATCGCTCTTGTCTTGTCGCTCTTGTGGAAGTGTCATACTTTTGTCGCGGCACATCACTATGTCGGCATTGCTATGATGATAATATAATGACATACACGTCATCTGCTTACGATTGGTACAAAGGAACCGTGCAGAAAAATCTGATCTTTTTACTAATGCTGCGGCCCCACCTATCAGGCGAATATTCGTAACGTGTTGGCGCAACAAAAACATCGTATTCGGACTAAGACGATGTTGGTGTCTACATTAGCAGGCGAAAATTCATGTCAAATTGGTGCGATGTATTGTGCTTTGATTATTTACTTGTCTAGATAGACCGCTCCGAGTAGAAACAACAAAAATATAAGTTAAGTTCGTCCTGTCGGTTTAATTGTCGCAAGAATGACGTTGCGCGGTAAACACGTGTTTTGTGACATTTGAATATTTGTGCTATAAAAGTCTGCATAAATTACAAAGGACGATTGAAAACAACTAAAAATATTAGCTGATATCGGTAAGTAACCTTTATATTACCATTTAGTTAAAGAAGTAAACGATAGATTTTTAATACATATAACTTTGTCTCAGTCTTACCACTACAATATACATACATACAAATTTACTAGGTATCTACTGTCTATTGTCTATAATATTCATTATACCTAGTATTAAATTCAGTAGCGACTATATTTAGTAGCGACTAAATTCAGTAGCGACTAAATTCAGTAGCGACTACATTCAGTAGTGACTAAATTTCAAAATTAAATATTCAGTAGTTTAGTAGATATTGCAATTCGCGCAAATTAACATTACGCCATCTCACGTACCATACAGCCTTAATCTGTGTTCCAAATGTCAGCCCAATCCGTTCAGACGTTACGACGTGATTTAGTTACAAACATCCAAACATTAACATTACGGAAACTACGCAGGTAAAGCCGCGAGGCGCTGCAAGTATCTAAACAAAACTTATAGTTTCCGTTGTTTTTTTGTTGTCTTTATTTGTTAAAAAAATCTTATAATGGAATTTAGAGAATAAATCATTCTCTATAATAGTCATGTTTTAATTTTATAGCATTGATATCTTGAGATATAATATCTAATTTAAGTGAATTGAACACTGAATTGAACGAATTATAGGTCTCTATAAATCGAAATATATTTTTACCCACTAGAAATACTTGGGGAGCTTGTATCACTTAGCACGCATACCATTGACATAAGAACAGTAATAACAGGGACAGTGACAGACAATTGTTAAACTTGTGTTTGAAACCTGGCCTCGTACTTTTGTCGCAATTACAGCGTAACGCGTCATCTAGACAAGTCAATAATCAAAGGCATTGTGCCGGATAGGGTTGTTCAGATTGTTGTGCGTCGAGACGTAGGTAGTAATTTAAAAATGAAGGAAATATTGGCTTTGCATCATAATGTCAGTAAACTATCATTTGTTAAAATTGTACGAGTATCATTTACGAAATAATATGAAAAAGAGAAGAATGAGGAGGCGCAAGAAGATAGACGTGAGTGTACAATAATTGTTGACGATTGCCCGGAACATTTTCTTTTTCTATTTTTAATTGTATTTCATATTCTATTTTTCTTGTGACTTTAGTTGTTGCTTTAGTTGTTGCCAGGTAGTTACAGTCCACCGCTCCCCAATAATTATAATTTCACTTTATTTTTCTCATGTACAGCACAGGAATGGAAAGTATGTTATCTGACTTAGCCGCAGAGAGTGGCATGGAAATTCCTGAAGTTTTACGTATATCAACATCTGACTTTGAAATACTACTACAAAAGGGTCGCACCATTAATTACCAATAATAGTTTAAAAAACGAAAAAACACTTTTAGCACGCACTAAAAATTACAAAAGCTTTTCAAATAGCCTGTCCACCATCTTGGACGTCCCCCATATTGAATTTAAGTCACATGACTATTTTTTTCGTATTTCTGACAGCAAACCCTTTCATTTGATACCCATATCATGGGGGTGGATTTCAAATAGCCAGTCCGCTATCTTGGGGAGAGCGCCATATTGGATTTGTAATGACGTTTCCTTTACAAGTCATGTATTGTCATCAGAATTCAGAGCGTGTGTAAAATTTAATCCTAATCAAAGACCGGGAAGTGAGTCAAATTAAGATTCCAAGATTTTCTTACATACATACTCGTAGTTAGTTACCTACAAGTGAAGTTAACAAAAGCGTGTTAAAAAAGATACGATCAGAAAAGCTAGTAATACTTAAGTCTTAAACATTCCTTTTGTGACGTTTGAAATTGATTGTATGAATTGTATAATTTATGGGGAACCTTAACTGAAATAAATGAATTTTGATTTTGAATTGACGTAGGTCAAGCGAATATTGCCGCGACAAATCCCTATGATTCGCGCCAGTTTACCAAGAGCTCTCCGATGCTTCATCGTCTTGTTGCGCATACATTGCGATAACAGGAATGTACCCGGCCACACTAATCGCGCCAACACGAATATTCGCCGTAGGACGCATATGAGTCCGCACCATTATACTTTATCTAAAGGCCGGTTTGCATTTTGATTAGTGCGATTGCAAGTGCGAGTGAGTAATCGCGACTGATTACTATCCACTCGCAATAATCAATCGGTGTCCACACGTGTTTGCTACTAATCACTCAACACCTGCACTACTCACTCGCACACGCACTAATCAAAATGAAAACCGGCCTTAAGACTGGGTGTCTTAAGGCCGGTTTGCATTTAGATTAGTGCAAGTGCGATTGCGAGTGCGAATGAGTAATCGCGACTGATTACTATGTACTCGCAATAATCAATCAGTGTCCACACGTGTTTGCTTCTAATCGCTCAACACCTCCACTACTCACTCGCACTCCTACTAATCAAAATGAAAACAGGCCTTTAGTCTAGAGCTCTAAAGTGAAACGGTTTCCTCTAGGTTAGCGCGACCATAGAAGATTGCCTCTTCATATCAGGCGAGTTAGCGGTCAAGTGCGAACATGTTATAATTTAAAAAAAGTTTGAAAAACTTTTTCTCAAGTAACTTTTTCTAACTTTGTCCGCAAGGTTATGTTGTACTCATCTGAATGATCATCTATCATTCTGAAACTCCGAACATTTCCGTAGTGTATTTGTGTAACAGACAACAATCCTATAAACATTATAAAAATAAATGTTTGGATATTTGTTGCTCAATCACGTCGTAACGTATGAACCGTATCGGGTTGCAATTTGGAACACAGTCAGATAATAGTCTGCAAGTACACATCTACGCGGGTACAACCGCGAGGCGCTCCTAGTGAAAGAATAAAATACGATCGAATGTCATGAAAAGTTACATTATTTTTGACGATTCTTAAGTTATCCGGCAACCTGCCTAGAAAGCGTAAAGAACATAGCTTTCTAAAACCAATTAGTATTTTCGGCGAGTGAAAGTGTAATATCTTGTTAATCAATTTACTTAAAACCTGCGAAATTAGGAATTTTGCGCGCGAACTTAATGATTTCGTTTAATTAGGAATATCTTGTACGGTACAGGTTTTCTTGATGTGCTGCTAGACTTAATTAATTTAGGGTTAGACATAATGTATTAAGCTGAAAGGGACGTGAATTCATCATTGTATATAACGTTTTCCGTGGGGCCGTTTCTGAGATAACCGTTCACATTTAGACGTCCTTATACTCAGGAGCAGTTGAAGCCTAAGATTTGGCGTCAATATTTTAGTAATTAAATATGTCGAGTAAAAAAAGACTTAAAAAACTTGTAGCGCCACACGGTTTTACCCGCGTGGTTGCCGTCAATTGTTGTACAATTCGAGATTTTGTAAATGTTTTAATTTTTCAACTTAACGTTTACGATTTTGGAGGGATCATGTCCCTTGTGACCCCTCCTTTCGGACCACACCTGCTTATGCTCTGTCAATGTACTTATTAATATCAATCATAAAGATCGTGTAACAATTACCACTCAAGTTATATTAACGATGATTCATTCAATCAAAAAAAACTCAATTGGATGTGGCCAAAAAACGTTGCGGTCAATCGAAAGTAGTGCCAATCAGAAACCGCAAACTGCGCTCTTATACGGTTCAATAACTGAGTGAACTAGCGAATCAGATAGAACTGGGGATTTATCATCGTAGCTCTTATGTGGCGGCCAACTTGTAAGCGGAATCAAACATCCTTGGATTCTAAGATTCATTGTACTAACTAGCGACCCGTTTTCGCTTCGCTCGAATATGTCATACTACGCCCCGTGGTGTTTCCCGCGTAGTTCCCGTTCCCGTTGTTTTTTTATCGGGATAAAAAGTAGCCTATGTGTTCTTCCAGACTATAATCTATCTGTGTTCCAAATTTCAGCCCGATCCGTTCATACGGTAGGACGTGATTGAGCAACAAACATCAAAATGCGTCGCGCTTCAAATGTGTAGCGCGGGCATAAACGACAAACCACACTTCAATGCTTCTGTTTTTGAATATGTTTGAAGGATGATTGTAAGGAACTGACCTCTCAGAACCTTGCTATCACCACCACGCATATGCACATATGCGTATATCCTCGGGCTTATGCGTATATACAAATATGCATAACCCCGCGGTACTTGCTCAGTTATAAACTCTTTGATCTCACTACTTGAGAATCAGGTCTTGTACCAAATGACCCAGATTGTCAAGCTAAAATGAACCGTATTTATTGACCTAAAAATAATGAGAACTCGATTATATTTATACCAAATTGAAAAGGTTCGAATTAATGTAGGGTTAATGATATAATCTCGTAATATTCCCATAACCTGGATCTTGTTTTCGTATTTTTGCATTTAGAAAGGCTTTGATGTAAATGAGTATATAAGTTGATTGAAAACGATGAAGATATCTGGGTTAAATTATAATATTTATAATCCGGGAATAGAGCTTACTTTGAAAACGAAAAAACAAAATACATAAGTAGATGCTAAGCTAATAAAATCATGTCATAATATAATTAAATTTTCTACGAACAAAAACCGATTCAATTTAAAATTTAAACTCCGACACTCGACTAAATTTCATAATTTTTGTGAAATATACGATGATGTCGTCTAGATAAAAAACATCATCAAAATCAATAATTAAATGCCGCTAACTTAAAACTGTGAAAGAAAACATCGTGAGGAAATCGACGTGTACCTAGAATATTTCGAAGTCATGTTTGTGTCATCCACAACCCGCACTGGCCCAGCGTGGTGGATTATGGCCTTGACTCTCTCCTTTTGAGAGAAGGCCCAGAATCCCACCAGTGGGAACATTTAGTGGGCTGTTTATGCTAAAATCAATAAAAAAAGAATTATATAAATTTATTCTCAATTGGCGCAGCTATCGCGTGTCATATATAGGTACATATAAAGAAAAAATTATCGAGTTGAGAACCTCTGCATTTTTTAAAGTTGTTAATAAAACCGCTTCAAAATAAAAAATGTATCGCAATTAATATTAAACGCAGTATTTTTCTTGTCACGTCTGAGATCAGATTTAGTTAGCTGAAGTTGTGAAAGAAAAGTAATCGTAGGTTGTAAAAAAGGTCAAACCGAAAATCGTCTTTGAACTATCTTCAACGATTTTTAATACGATCAGCCTATTAAAACGAATTTTGCCTCTTATAGATGAGAGATCGCCTTAGTTAATTTTAAACAGACACCTTAATTTTATTTATGTGTATAGATTTCCGTGCGGTGCGGGAAGTATTACGGAAATATACCGAAGTATTGGATTCACGTTTCTTTAAATTTCATTGTATAGGCCATAGTTAATGATACAAAACTGGAATTTAACTCTTTAATATCGTACTTTATATTATTTCTATGCCCTTGACCGAAGCTGCATCGCGAAACGACATCGATACAACCTTCGACTCCCACTAAAATTTATTAGAGAAAAGCGCAGAGGGATAACTTACGATTTTAGAACATGCCAATGAAACCCACATTAAAAATCGAAAGAAATTTGCGATCGGTGGGGTTACGTTGATTGACCTTAATAATAAGCAGCAATGCGCAAACATCACTGTTCCGGTTTGAAAGGCAATGTTTCTAGTTAGATGACACGTAGAGATAAATCATCTTATATCACTGTCGAACGCAGTGCAGTGCTGGGTAATGATTTGTACTATTTATGTTCCAATAGCTGCGCGACACTGTGCTGTTATGGACAAGCGTGTTTCTTACCATGAAGCAAATGTCCTGCTTGTTTCAACACTCATCCGTACTATAAACTCCGCGGCTTATGTTAACATCCCACTATATGTACGTTCCAAGAGAAGAACATACACCGAGTCAAGGACATAAACCACAACGCTGGTCAAGTATGCGTTGTCGAATTACACGACATGCACCCGAAATATATATTTTGTTATTACCCGATGATTTCCTTCACTGTTACAGCTAGTGATGCTGATAAACTCGTAGTTAAGTACCTACTCTAAACTTGGAAAAATATTCGGTGCCAGCGGGTTTCCAACGTATGAACCTCCTTGCCGTTACGAAATAGGACGTGCTATCGTTTATTTTTTGTTTTTGCAGAAAGTTATTCATCTGTTCTTATTTCCTCAGTGCTAGTTTTTCCATGGGCTCTATTCCATTATTAGTTATGGCCAACCTTTACAGTTAGTATTCGATGCCACTAAAATTGATTGGCCTACTTATACCGTTCCCATCGCGGCCGCCGTATTTTACTAAATACGAAACGGCTGGTTTTATGATTTTACTAGCTGCCCGGCCTGGCTTCATTCGAAGTTGAAACTCATTAATATACCTATGGCTATTAGCAGTGGCCCGCGGTTTTACTCGCGTAGTTATTTTCTCGTTTTTTTTTTTTTATATCATAGAGTGACAAGACGTTAGTTTTACGCCTTAAATGAGGGCCTAAAAGACAGCTTTGGTCAAACGCAAAGGTTTGGTAACTCTAAAGTAGCGTCACTAGTATTAAGACAATTTAATTACATCTTCTGTAAAGATCCACTTCGTGACCAATTCTTCTAAAAGGTTAACAATTAACCTTCACATTCGCGAAATCACGTGTCAATCAACGAAATTCATTACAATTGCAATTATTAACCATCCGAATTTCAAATTCACCGTCAATATTAAACATTAATTCCAATGTCATACGCAATTCCATTTTGAACACTATAAATCTTATGTATCGATTCGATTTACATAAAAGGTTATTTTACTGTGTCATCATAGACTAACGGACAATTACATGATTCATTTCATTTTGTAGTGGTAGGACTCTTAGCAGAGTCCGCCTGGGAAAGTACCACACCTTTGCCATTTATTCTACCGCCAAGCAGTAATGGGCAAACATTACTGTGTTCCGGTTTGAAGGGCAATGTTTCCAGAGAAATTACAGGGCTTAGAGGTACAACATCTTAGATCTCTGGGTGACGAGCGCAGTGCAGTGCTAGGTAATGATTTGGACTCTTCATGTTCCAATAGCTGCATTTCACTGTGCTGTTATGTGGCAGGCATGTTGCAGTACATGTGTACTGCAACATGCCTGCAGCAGTACATGTGCCTGATGATAATAAACAACATGCCTGCACATAACATCATAATATCACGTAGCTTACATAACACTGCAGTCGTCACCCCGAGATATAAGATGATTCATCTCTTTGCCCAGTGATTTCGCTGGAAACATTGCCCTTCAAACCGGAACACAGTGATGTTCGCACGTTACTGCAATAACAGGCAAACGTGTGGTACTTCCCCAGGCAGACTCTGCGAAGAGTCCCTTACAGACTAACTGTTTTCTACGTCTAGAATCTAGATAAAGTAACGGGATACTAATAATGTTCCTTAGACATTAATAACCTTAGATAAATGAGTAAATAGATCAGGTTTTTCCGCACGGTTCCTTTGTACCAATCGTAAGCAGATGAGGTGTATGTTAGATACACGCCAATATAGTGATGTGCCGCGACAAAACTGACACTTCCACAAGTGCGATCAGACACGTGCTTTCGGTGTAAAAGCGTTTCGTTCTAACTCTATACGTAGTATATGTAAACTCTTTGGTTAAAACTATTTCAATCACTTCAAATTTGTATGTGGAAACGGTGAAAATTAACAACAACAAAAAAAGTAGTCGGTTTAATTGCGAAACTGTGCGAACAACGAGACCTACTTTAGTGAGCCTTGGCCCACTGGCGGTATAAAATGTGGATAGCTCACGTGACACCACACTTACTACCATTTATACTGTATGAGTATCGATAGTTTTCACCGAAACTTCAATGTCATTTCTATAATGAAGATTTAAATCGATAAGAAATCTTTTAACATTTTTTAAATAGGAAACATACAATATAATACAATTGAACTGGCGACACTATTAACGTTACTGAGACGTTTGTGTATGTATGTAAATACTAGCAGTGTCCTGTGGTTTTAGTCGCGTAATTCACGTTCAGTCCTATATTTTTTCCGTAATAAAAAAGTAGTGTATGTGCTATTTCGGACTTAACTGTGTTCCAAATCTACCCGCGCTTCTACCGCCTAACTAAATCGGCTATCGCTTTGCTAATGCTGTCTCTATCATTTCAAGCGAAAAGAAAAGAGAGAGAAACATCAAAGCTATGACATTTTTCGTTCGGCGGTAGACCTCCCGTTTAGCCGTTCTGATGTGATTTCGTAAAACAATCGAATGAAGACGTACCACACGTTTATCAGGTAACTGCTGGACGTCTACTCTCTTTCTACGAAAAACGTAATTTCGAAATAAACTCGCGCCTTTCCTACTCCGGTTCTACTACGATTCGTCGTTTCGTATTCTGATTAGAGTAGACTTAGAACATTTAAACGTCGAACAATGTTCGATCGAACGAAACGAATTAGAACCGAAGTAGGAAAGTCGCGAGTTTATTACGAAATTACGTTTTTCATAGAAAGAGAGTAGACGTCCAGCCTAACATCGCCTAAATACATATAATGGTCGTGGAATTGATATTGCCATCTTTTTGTTTTCATTTCAAATTATATACTGTTTGGTTCGGTTATGTTAACAGCAACACCGTAACCGATTAAATTGGGCGGTCGAATAGAATAATTCTTGCTCTGTACTTTAGGCGCTGCCCAAACGTACACTTTTTGTTGCTGACACAGCACACCAGGCATGTAACGGAGGTCATTTTATCGGAACCGAAAGCGGAGTCGGAATTTTTAAATTTGATTTATCGGAGTCGGAACCGAAGTCGGGAGGCATAGGCATATCGGAAGTGATAGAAGGAGATACATTTTGATTGGGGGATAAACAAATAAAAAATGTTAAACACGTGTAGACGATAAACATTGACGGGCAATTGATTTAAGGGGTTGGGATTTTGTATTTTTTATTTACTTTCCACCACAATAAGAGATTATCTCAAATATTTATACACCTTACCTCCAATTACAAGTTTCGGAGCCAAGGTCGGAACCGAAGGTGTAAAAATAATCGGAAGTTCCGACTTATCGGAGTCGGAGTCGAAGCTCCGTAACATCCCTGCAGCACACCATCACAAACTGATTCTGTAGAAATCAATCATTTTCATCGACTTGTATCTGACACAAGACACAAAAGTGGCCGCGTTTGCGCCCTGCCTCGGTAGCTCCAAATGCGTGAACAATAATTTCGCAAGTCCGTTTAGCGAGCGCCTTGACCCAAACGGACGTATTTCATGCTTTTTCCCTCTTGTTTGCAAGCCATTGTTGGTCTTGCACGTGCGACGCGGCGGCGGAAACAACGCCTTTTGATGTTAATTGTTTATCAATATCGAAGATGTTATACCTGCACACAAGGACACAAGATAGATATAGAATAGATTAACTCTTTATTGCACTTGATCTAAAAAATAATCATAAGTTACTTATAACAAAACAAAATAAAGTAGCCGTTGGCGACCTTATCATTAAAAGCGATCTCTTCCAGGCAACCGTAGGATGGAATGAGAGATTTGAGAATAAGGAGGCTGGTTCATTAACAATAACTCTTTATTGCACTTGATCTAAAAAATAATCATAAGTTACTTATAACAAAACAAAATAAAGTAGCCGTTGGCGACCTTATCATTAAAAGCGATCTCTTCCAGGCAACCGTAGGATGGAATGAGAGATTTGAGAGTAAGGAGGCTGGTTCATTAACAATAACTCTATATTGCACTTGATCTAAAAAATAATCATAAGTTACTTATAACAAAACAAAATAAAGTAGCCGTTGACGACCTTATCATTAAAAGCGATCTCTTCCAGGCTACCGTAGGTAGGATGGAATGAGAGATTTGAGAAAGGAGGCTGGTTCATTGACAAGTCTGACTAGTAGAGAGTGAAAGCTGTAGTTAGTTCGAATACAAACGGACTCCTGAATAAATCCTACTATTATTAAAAGTGACAAAGTTTAAGATTGAGCAACAAACATGTAGACATTGACATTTATAATATTAGGTAGAATACCAGGTACCTACCATGCAGTAGTATATATCTTTGCTCTGCAATTTCTATAATAATGTTGCTCTTCAAACTGGAACATAGTAACGTTTACACAATACTAAAAATAACCCTAAAGACTTGTGATTTGCATTCTAGGACGGCTGCGTAAACCGTTTATTATTTATTATTCTACATTTCAGTCTTTCCTTACCCGACGCTCTTGAACTTAGATCGAGGACAGTATTATAAATTACAATAAATAACAATAACTTCAGGAGTCTCGTCGCCCATCCCACAGTATTTTTTTTTATCGGATACAGTTTGGAGAGTTGAACTTTTTTCTATCGGAATGTTCGTAGCTCGAAAAAGCGACATCGTTTCACGGTTGATGTTCCAAATATACGAACGAAGAGATTTGACTCTACTTTTGTGATAAGAACGTCTAGGCTGTGGAATAGGGCATAGAGAGTGAAATTACAGGGCAAAGAGATAAAACAACTTTTTTTTTTTTTTTTTTTTATAGTATAGAGTGACGAGACGATCAGGTCATGTGCCTGATGGTAAGCAACATGCCTGCCACATAACAGCACAGTAACACGCAGCTATTGGAACATGATAATCCAAATCATTACCTAGCACTGCACTGCGCTCGTCACCCAGAGATCTAAGATATTATGTCTCTAAGCCCTGTAATTTCTCTGGAATCATTGCCCTACAAACCGGAACACAGTAATGTTTGCACATTACTGCTTGGCGGCAGAATATATGTCTGGATGACAAGCGCAGTGTCTCGTCACTCTATACTATGACAGAAAGTCAGATCTGTCGCACAACCGATAACCGTTGGGATAGACGGATTCTGGAGTGGAGACCGCAAATCAGTAAACGTAGTGCAAAACAGTAGGTTTACACATGACTTTCAAGATTTTGTAAGTTTGGCGAAGTCTTGAACATTCGTATTTATTTAATTATTTTTTAAATAAAGAGTGACGAGTTGAGCAGGACATGTGCCTGATGGTAAGCAACATACCTGCCACATAACAGCACAGTGACACGCAGCTATTCGAACATGAAGAATCCAAATCATTACCTGGCACTGTACTGCGCTCGTCACCCAGACATCTAAGTTGTTATATCTCTAAGCCCTGTAATTTCTCTGGGAACATTGCCCTTCAAACCGGAACACAGTACTGTTTGCACATTACTGCTTGGCGGTAGAATAACTGGCAAAGCTGTGGTCCTTCCCTAGGCGGATTCTGCCAAGAGTCCTACCACTACATGAGTTTAATTTTTTATTTCCGGATTATTAGTTTTATTATCGGACACGTTGTATTCTACTATTTAATGTACCTTATTCTTTTAACTCAAAGCTTAAACTCCTCAAGGCCCGAAGGTAATTTAGTTCACCACAATAACTTTTCACAAGGAAATCGCTGAATGGTTTCTTATCTCGTTCAGAAATGGGTCTATTGTTTTATGGGCTTGATTAGAAAATTCATTTGCATTGTGCTCTTGCTCATTTAGCGGGGCGTTGTGTTTCAAAAATATTCACTTATATTTTCAACTTAAGATAATATCTAAGCTATAAGATATATCTTAAGCGATTGGGTTCCCTTGAGGAGATCGCTCTTAGCGATAAAGTCACCAATTGCTGCTTTAGTTTTTTATCTTATCTTAATATATATAAATCTCCTGTCACGATGTTTGTCCGCGATGGATTCCTAAACTATTTAACCGATTTAAAATTAAATTGGCACACCGTGCAGCAGTCTGGTCCAACTTGAGAGATAGGATAGTTTTTTTTTCGATTAATAGGAACGGACCGCTAGTAGTTCTGTATATTTTGTTGTGTTGTTTTCAAGTAAAGTGCTATAACGAGTAGGCAAATGTTTTCTACTAATGTAAACTCGTAAATGTAGAAGTTTGGCCAAATAAAGAAACATCTAATACGTGTTTCTTGCTCAATCATGTTAGAACGGCTCAATGGTTTTGGTTGAAATTTTGAACGCAGCTAGGATGTAGTCTAACACAGTGGCTACTTTTCGTCACGAAAAAAATACGGGAACGAGAAAGACTCGGGTAAAATTGCAGAGCGTTGTTAGACTCTTTATATAAATATGTGTTACACGATTTAAACTAAACTTTCGAAATACAATCAACCAGCGATTTCATAAAATTACACTAATAGAATGAATTAAGGGATATGTACCGTGATTGATGGTGGAGTAAGTTCCTGATATTTCTATCCAGTTACATGTACCAGGATAAATGGTTTGACAGTCGTCGTTTAAAAAAATCAGACAAACATTTTGTTCATCATTCAACAAGTGTTTGTGATTATTTTTTTTGTTTAATTGATTTGTTATGATGTTTACAAGATACGTTGTTATTAATTTGATTATTCTGTTTACGTGTTCAATACACGGAATATTTTTATTGTTTACTTGTTTTTTTGTAAAATTCGTACTTATGTGGTTAGTTCAAAACTTCTGGTTCGTTTTCCTGTGAACCGATTGGGTTATATTTGTTTTGAATTTTCGAAACACAATTTTGAAAAAAATTACGTAAATAATTGTATACATTGATAATAATTTGTTATTCTCCGAAAAGTCGTTTCATTAGAGCTGTGTGTAGTTTACCTCCGGCCCATATTATTTATTATACACATTTCACGTAATATATATTGCATTAAAATTAGTTGGGTGTGTGAGTTCAGTTTTTTAAATTGGTTGTTCTGTTGCTCAGGGATAAATAGATGGATCTGTCTATCTTTTGTATATTGTGTAGGTCGCGCATTGCTACTGAATTTTTAGGGTTTTTAGTATTTTTGTTTTTATACCTTACATTAAATGAATACGAAGAATAGAGTGCAATGGAGATGAAGAGGACTTCAGGAGTATTTGCAGGACAATTTAGTCTAGTAATCTATATACTATATAAAAATCAATGCCACTTTTCGTTGTTAATGAACTCCTCCTAAACGGCTGGGCCGATTTGAATGATTTTTTTTGTACACGTTTAGGTAGGGCCCTGGATGGTTTAGATTCACAAATCAGCCCGGCAGATGGCGCTTTAGTTGGTATCTAGGTTATTATCCGAGCGAAGCCGGCACGGGCCGCTAGTAAAAGATAAATTGAAATAAAAATATGAATAATAATGAAGTACAATAAAAGAGTTAATCTATCTTTTATCTGTCTAGTGATAAAAGCAGAAGTAAAGTACCTTGTCTACAAATCACGTAAAGGTTAAACTGACATTGAAATAGCTGTATCTGTTATCTAGAAACAATTATCATTCACTGTTCGGTTCGCGTTTTAGTGCCGTAGGCAGATGATGTAGGTTGGACGCCCGGTTACTGCGGCCTAGTTCTAGATAGGCACGTGGCTTGATATTACTCTCGTAATTCGTACTTATGATCGATGACTTAGACAATTTTGGGTGTTTTTTAAATAATAATAATAAATATTGGTGGACAATTCACACACAACACCATCTGACCCCAAACTAAGCAAAGCTTGTATGATGGCGGTTTATAGTCGTTGTTAAGGCTGCAGAACGAGGAACCTCCTGACGGTGTGCGCTGTCTTAAAGATAGATGCCTCCTGCCTTTGACGCTTGATATAACCGTATAGCAAAACCTTAAGATGTTGATCGAGACGCTTCTGCTACCCATCGAAATTCGCCTAGACCAGAACCCCCATTGCAGATAGCATTTTATCCCACGCACATACGCCGATATACCTAAAAGTTTCATTAACTTGCCGTTGTCAAAGCGTAGTACTTAGCTTGATTCTTCGGTCATGGATGTGTAAGGCCATGTATGTAGGCCATAAGGGGAGTATTTCATGTATGGAAAGCCAAACATACTTACTCCCTAACTACATAAGTTGTAATAAGGTTGTAATGATAGACTAGCCGGTAGTCATATAGACAGACCGTTAGGTTGTTCTGCTTTATCATGGTTGTAATGAGTTTGCAACAAGTTCACCGATCAAATTATTCTACTTTTGTGTTTTCTGTCCTCCTTGACGTTTTATGCGTTGACCGCAATGGCGAAACTGGCTAATTTCGGTTGTTAAACTTAAAAAAAGTTAAAAATGATGAAAGAAAACTGAGGAAACCGGAAGATTGTTGGTACACCTGTAGTATTTCGAGGTCATGCGCCATCACCTAACCTGCGCTGTACAAGCGTGGTGGATTATGGCCTGGACTCTCCTTGCGAGAGAATGCCCCGAGACCCACCTTTTGGGAACATTTAGTGGGCTGATTGTGCTTATTTCACTGCTAAATTCCACGCGGTCAAAGTTACGGGCTTACTAGTAATATTGTAAAAATGGTTTTATTGTATACTATGACCGTTTGGTTCGCAAGCCTTCAGAAAACTTACAGGCTGGACTCCCTTGAGAGCATTTGGGAACATTTAATGGATTGCTTATGCTAAGTATTTTTAACAGTAACTAATCGTCTAATTACCTCTCTTTCCACCAGACTACGTGGCCGGCGGAGAACTGTTCACGCATCTGTATCAGAGGGAGCATTTCAACGAAGACGAGGTCAGGATATACATCGCCGAGATCATACTCGCGCTGGAGCAGTTACATAAGGTGAGGATCCTTTTAAACCATTATCATCCACTGCTGGACATAAGCCTTTCCAATCATCCACTTCCAGCCACTCTCGTAAGGTCGTCGGTCCACGGAGCGAGAGGCCGCCCCACGGGACGTCTCGAATGTGGCCTCCACTCCAGAACCCGTCTTCCCCAACGTCCATATCCTCGGCGACATATGTGACCCGCCCACTGCCACTTCAGCTTGCTTATTCTGTCGTTAGATTAGGTTGATTTTTTTTGTCATTGAACTCGATTGATCGAGGTTGAATCGAATTGCGCTGGGAGTTTTACATAATTTTAATTTAAAATATAGTGTACTTGTAGTTTGATAATTATCCGTTATTGTTTGTTTGTCCAGCTCGGTATCATCTACCGCGACATCAAGCTAGAGAACATCCTGCTCGACGCCGAGGGCCACATAGTGCTGACCGACTTCGGTCTGTCGAAAGAGTTCGTCGGCGGCGAGACGCGCGCCTACAGCTTCTGCGGTACCATCGAGTATATGGCGCCGGAGGTGGTGCGCAGCGGCAGTCAGGGGCATGATATTGTGAGTACTGGTTTTATACTAAATACTATTAGATACAATTTATAATTATAAAAAAAAAAGTTTAAAAAAAAACGAGATAAAAATATATAGGAAACCGTTTTTTAGAAAGTAGGTAGGTATAGTTGTAAGATAATTTCATCGAATATAAATAAAAGAGGATAAAAATTTGCACCAACATCAGTCCGGCCCCTTAGGAGCTACGGTGTCAGGCAGACTCGGACAAACGGACAGATAAGTCCGTTTTATTTCACCCTTTTTTTGTAGGGAGTTGAAAGTGGTCTACCGATTGCACCAGTCCCATTCTATACTAAAATTTTTGGGAGTCTCGGCCTTCTCTCACAAGGAATGAAGAACCCACTACGCTGGCCCAGTGCGAATAGGATCAATTCTCGGAGTGGCTCGAATCCTCAAAATACAATGTCAGCAATGGCTGGACCCCTGCCTAACCTACACAAGGTTCCAAAATTAAACCTCGCCCAAATCAAGCCTGAATGATTTGAGGTTGGATGCTTTCAGTACTAAAACTTACTAACTAAACAAAATCTACTAGATTTGAAGACGGTATTATTTACATCATATTTTATTATATTTTGGGTACATGTTAATATTTACATGTAAACGGACTTTGATATCAAAAGCGTAGTGTTGTTTTTGCAAAATCACGATTAAAAGGGACTTATTAATCAGACTAACACTATTTGAAATTGCGTACACATCCTTACAAACCCAATTTACAGGGTTGCGCAGAGAACGTAAGCTCTGATTTAATATCTAATTTCAGTATTGAGCCGAAAGCGGTACGGTGTGTTAATAATGTTTTCTAAATATTGAAAGTAGCAGCGGCTCACGGTTTTATCCGCACAGTTCACTTTCCATTTGTGTTAAAAAATGAACATGTGCTATTCCACGATCTAATCCAACTGTATTCCAAATTTCAACCCGATTCGATCAAACGTTCCACCGCGATTAATCAACAAACAATGGAAATTTCGCGTTTATAATATGTATTAGTAAGATTTTTCAAAGTCTAAGCAGTTTCGGACCAATTGGGGGTTAAAAGAGACTGTAACGTCATTTGAGTCCATCAGGTCGTTCATAAATGGTTCAGGAAAAGGGAATACCAGACCACTTGCTACTGTTTGCATCTTCTAGCGTAACCCTGTATGAGTATATTTTAATTGCACAAAATTGCCGCTTCTAACAGATTGTTCCCCGCTGTTTTATTTCTTTTAATTTCACAACATTAACAATAAACACTATGGATATATCTGTAATCGTGATGATTCATTCGATTTATCTGTTTAGGTACAAACTCTAGTTTATCATTCAATGACCAACGTTGTTTATATTTAGTTTAATTTCATTGTAATCCACTCGCCGACTTATCGGGAGTGCTAATCTCGTCGTATAATAAAAACATTCCATGTATCCCACTGCTGGGATACGAATCCATCTCTATCAGGAGACCTACCTTCTTATGAAATACAGTCGGGTGACTGAATTTAATTTATTTTAGAATTGATGTCGGTTTTTGTTTTTTCGAAAAAAAAACATATATTCTATAATAAGACATATGATGACCTTAGATAAAGAATAAGTAAATAGATCGGGTTTCTCCGCACGGTTCCTTTGTACCAATCGTAAGTAGACGAGTAGTATGTTAGCTATGGCCATAACAGAGTAATGTGCCGCGACAAAATTATGGCACTTCTACAAGAGCGATCAGACCCGTGCTTTCGGTGTAAAGCGTTTGTTCTTACTCTATGCGTAGCATATTTATGTAAACTCTTTGCCTATGACTGTTGGTCTAAGGCAGGGGTTCTCAAACTTATTTTGTTTGCTGCCCACTTCGACAATAAATTATTCTTTAGCGCCCCCATTATTTCTAAATCCCCCATTATGCTTAAAAACCACCATAACTTAAAATTACATTAATTAATTATGACCTATATTAGCGGAGATTAAATATCCATTCTAAACGAGACTTATACTACACGCAAGAGTTAACTTGAGACCTAAGCCCAGTAAGTAGTACGCAACGGACTCCAAGCCTCTACACAACGCCCCCATTTTTTTTTCTGGGTGTCTTACCGCCCTCTTTTAGGCCGGCAACACTCACAAGGGGGCGCTATCGCTCACTTTGGGAAAGGCTGGTCTAAGACCTAAGATGATCTTTTTTTTTTTATAGCATAGAGTGACAAGACGAGCAGGTCATGTGCCTGATGGTAAGCAACATGCCTGCCACATAACAGCACAGTAACACGCAGCTATTGGAACATGATAGTCCAAATCATTACCTAGCACTGCACTGCGCTCGTCACCCAGAGATCAAAGATATTATGTCTCTAAACCCTGTAATTTCTCAGGAATCATTGCCCTTCAAACCGGAACACAGTAATGTTTGCACATTACTGCTTGGCGGTAGAATATTTGGCAAAGGTGTGGTACTTCCCCAGGCGGACTCTGCTAAGAGTCCTACCACTACTAATCTGATCTGTAATATTCTGTACGTACTCGCTACCAAACACATCGTCACTCGATCGTCTGTCAGTTCTTTCTTCGAGCTCTCCGATCCCGGTACTCGACTCGCTCTTGCCTCATAGTTTCATTGTGTCTCACCTGAAGGTCGCGCCTGTCAACCGATCCGTGGTGATGATTGATGGCGTCTGTTGGTTTAGATGTTACGAAACCGTTTTAAATTACACACTGAACGAATAGTTGTAACGCTTTTTGAAGTGAAACTTATTTTGGCCCACCATATACAGCTTTTTCGTGGGCTCTGAATTGAATTCTAGCGTCACGCTCGGGAATGATAGAAATCTTCGGGTAAACTCGGGACCACAGTATAGAGAAATACTACCAGTAGTTCATAGCCTTTGATCTCGGGAGACCCCGATAATGTCTAGACACGGGTAGGGTTGTCGCAAACAAAAAAAAACGTCGCACCAAAATAAAATTAAATATACGTAAAAGCTAAAAGCCTACGGAAGACGTCAGCCCTGAGCCGCGCTCCGGCAATACTAATATTGTAATGTAGGCAATGCAGGAGCGCGCTTCCAGGGTCTCATCCCGCACGGGTAGGGTTGTCGCAAACAAAAAAAAACGTCGCACCAAAATAAAATTAAATATACGTAAAAGCTAAAAGCCTACGGAAGACGTCAGCCCTGAGCCGCGCTCCGGCAATACTAATATTGTAATGTAGGCAATGCAGGAGCGCGCTTCCAGGGTCTCATCCCGCACGGGTAGGGTTGTCGCAAACAAAAAAAAACGTCGCACCAAAATAAAATTAAATATACGTAAAAGCTAAAAGCCTACGGAAGACGTCAGCCCTGAGCCGCGCTCCGGCAATACTAACATTGTAATGTAAGCAATGCAGGAGCGCGCTTCGCACGATTGCCCCGTATAGACGGCTTCGTCGAACGACTGTATGATTTAATAGACTGTGGTAATATTATGGTGCTACATCAAACGCAAATGTGGTCCTGACGGGGTTTGAACCTACGTTCTCCCGCTTAGTAGGTAGTCGTTGTAACCACTGCGTTGTCGCAGTTTCTGTTCACATTTTAGTTACCTTATAAATAGGGGAAAACCCGAAATGGAAACACGCGCGTTTTCGCAACTTTATCTAATTCCCACAGTACGTTCCACGTTATCAACCACATCCCATGATAACATTCATTTGATATTTACACCACAAGTGTGATAGAACATTGAATGGTGTACTGTTCAATGGACGACAATCTCATTTTTAAGGTACATCGCCGGGAATAATACATGGAGGCCACTTTTTATCCCGTTAAAGTTTAAATAGTGGTAGGACTCTTGGCAGGGTCCGCCTCGGGAAGTACCACACCATTGCCAGTTATTCTACCGCCAAGCAGTAATGTGCAAACATTACTGTGTTTCGGTTTGAAGGGAAATGTTTCCAGAGAAATTATAGGTCTCAGAGATGTAACATCTTAGATATCTGGGTGACGAGTGCAGTGCTAGGTAATGATTTGGACTCTTCATGTTCCAATAGCTGCGTGTCACTGTGCTGTCATGTGGCAGGGATGTTGCTTACCATCAGGCACATGTCCTGCTCGTCTTGTCACTCTATACTATAAAAAATTAAATACATTGAGAACTACACTACGCTACATACCTAACTTACGTACATACAATTTGATTTTGGTTTGACAACGACGATGTACCTACGTATAAGCTGTATATTATAATCTTGATGTTACACTCGCAAGCCGTGTTTAACTTTCTACGCGCTTCGGTTTCATTGCTCGATCAGCTGACTGGAAAAACAGTCACGACAATGCGATGAGAAAAGAAATGGGGAAAATAGCAATCGATGCACTTATTTTATACGCATATTCTGAGAGCGATGACACGATGACTGTCGCTCACAGTCGGTGCAACTGATCTGCATGATAAATAAATAAATAAATATATAAATAAATATTGGTGGACATCACACACAACACCATCTGACCCCAAACTAATAGATAGCGGCCAGATAGCTGATATAATACTTATATAATTTTAAATACATACTTATTATACATAGAAACACCCAGACACAGTGCAAACATTTGAATTCATCACACAAATATTTGCACTGGGTGGGAATCGAACCCACGACCCTCAGCTTCGCAGGCAGAGCTACTACCCACTAAGCCATGAGGCCAGTCAAATAATAAATATTTATACCCCGTTTACATTATTCCAGTCCAGCGACCGAATCCAGTGCTGGATTGCTTACTGGAATAATGTAAACCGGCACTGGAAAGCATTGGCACTGGATGTATGCTTTCCAACGCGGGATTCGATCGCTGGACTGGAATAATGTAAACCGGGTATACTAGAGACTTTACACACAACACCATCTGACCACAAATAAACAAAAGCTTGTGCTATGGGGCCAGATAGCTGATATAATACTTACATACTACATTATGTAGTACAAATATTTGTATTCATCACACAATATATTATTAATGCGAAAATTTGGATGTCTTTGGTCAATCACTTGGTCATGGTCATGGCTGGCCTCGTGGCTTAGTGGGTAGTAACTCTGCCTGCGAAGCCGAGGGTCGTGGGTTCGATTACAATGCAGTGCAAATATTTCTGTAATGATTTTTTTTTTTTTTTTTTAATTGTTTCAAAAGTTTAATTGATATAACTAGATAATTTATTCGTGTTATAATCATCGTCGTGTCTACGACCCAGGCACAGCACAAACATAATTCAAATGTTTGTGCTGTGCCTGGGTGTTTCTATGTATAATAAGTATGTATTTACAACTGTATAAGTATTATATCAACTATTTGGCCGCCATCACACAAGCTTTGCTTAGTTTGGGGTCAGATGGTGTTGTGTATGAATTGTCCACCGATATTTATTACTTCGCAACGTCTGAAAAGATCGGACTGAAATTCGGAACACTGTTAGGATACCTAGGCTAGAATCACACATGGGCTGCCTTTTATCCCGGGAAAATATCAAAAACTAAGCGGGTAAAACTGCTGGGTGCTGCTGCTTATAATAAATATTTATATACCTGTTTGTAATAAGTTTAATTTTGATTTCGTCATCATTGTGCTTTTAACACACACAATACGCTTGAAGGTTTTCCACATAATTTCAAACTGACCGTTGCGACCGAACCAGTTTTTTTTTTATGAAACATAAGTTCGGCATTATGTTCGCGTAATGTATGCAAAATCGCGACTATATCATACAGAAACAGGTACGCGTTCTATCTCCCTTTCTCGCGCTTGATTTACGACGTGTCTCGTTCTCGCATTCGGACCATGACCTAGATGCGGACGACGATGTTGTGCTAATTTTGGTACTATCACTGTACACACTCTCGTATTTTATAGATGTGTGTGTGTGTGTGTTGAAAAGACGTGAGGTGAAAAGATCTTTGGAGATTTGCATATAGAGTGCAAATGTTTTTTTTTAATGGATTTTGTCCGTTGTTTCGCAATTTCTTGACTCTGGTTTTGGTGTAATTTATCACTGTTTTGGACTTCGATTCAATTGCTTTAACGGACCTACAAATTGTCCGTCTACTTAAAAAACGTATGCATACGCTCATATCTACAGAACACTTTTTAACAAAACACTAACCAGATATATCTGATGTAACTGTCAATACATACTTATACAAATAAACACCCAGACACAAAAGAAAATATTTGTATTCATCACAGAAATATTGGTTATGATTATTAGTGGGAATCGGAACTCATGACCTACGACTATGAGGTAGACCTATTACCAGCTAAACCAGTTAAAAGTAAAAAAAACTTGACCAGTCAATACCGTATTTTTGTATTTAGTTCCAAACATGACTTCGTAATGTTTGTTTGTTGTGGTAGGGCTCTTTGCAGACTCCATCTGAGGAAGTAACATACCTTTCCTAGTAATTGTACCCCCAAGCAGTTGTGTGCTAATAATAATGTGTTCATTATGTGAAGAGCAAAGTTTCTATGGAAATTACAGAGCTAAATCATTTTATATTTTATACCAGTGTTGGCAATAAATACCTAATAAATAAATATTGGTGGACATTTCACACATAACACCATCTCACCCCAAACTAAGCAAAGCTTGTACTATGGCGGCCAGATAGCTCATATAATACTTATATAGTTGTAAATGTATACTTATTATACATAGAAAACACTAATGATTTGGGTATTTTAATTTCAAATAGATGCATGGTATTATATTGCTATGGGTATGTGTGTTGCATAACAGCAGGCCCCATGACTTGCTTGTGCATTTAGAATAAAACCGGCAAGTGCGAGTGGGACTCCCGCACGAAGTGTTCTGTACTGTTATAAAAAAACGGCGAAAACCTTTTTGGCTTTATTCGAAATTTCTTATGCATCGCAATTTCCGGAGACAGACAAAAAGTTTTATTTAAATGTTGATTTTTGGCTCATGATTCTGACGACGAATTCGATATCGCGTTTCTTTTTTACTAGTGGCGCCATCTAGTTTGTTCGGGACGGACTAATCGAACAAGAAACGGTAAAAAATCTAGTTTGTTGTATGGGAGCCCCCCTTAAATATTGTTTTTATTTTATTTTTAGTATTTGCTGTTGTAGCGGCAATAGAAATACATCATCTGTGAAAAAATCAACTGTCTAACTATCACCGTTCTTGAGATACAGCCTGGTGACAGACGGACGGACGGACGGACAGCCAAGTCTCAGTAATAGGGGTCCGTTTTTACCCTTTGGGTACGGAACCCTAATAAAAAGTAACAGTAATAAGCCTTCGTTGTTATTATAGCAAGTAATACATAGTTTCATACGTCCAGATGCTTCTTTGCATACTTTCACTTCATCAACATTAATATATCTTCCATTCGCTTCCGCCAAACGATCGTCGGGTAAATATTTCGTTATATAATATCGATATAAACCACTAGATGTGCCCTGAGCACCTTGGAATTGGTAATAAACTGCGTCTCTGTGTGTAGCGTAAGTGGCTGACGTACAACCAATCTACTTTTTTTTTTAAATAAAGTGTGACGAGACGAGCAGGACATGTGCCTGATGGTAAGAAACATACCTGCCACATAACAGCATAGTGACAGGCAGCTATTGGAACATAAAGAGTCCAAATTATTACCTAGCACTGCACTGCGCTCGTCACCCAGAGATCTAAGTTGTCAAATCTCTAAGCCCTGAATCGCTAGCGGCGAGATAGGCTGTGGTTCTACTTATTTTGGTTGTTGACAACGAATAGTGACAGGTAAAAACGTCCGCCGTTCACCCCTTCCAGAACGGAAAGAGTGTGCTCACTCTTCCCAACGATGACATAATTCCGTGCTCCTAAAGTTTGGGAGGGCAAATCCAGTGGTTTATATCGTTGTTATATAACCTACCACAATGTTGTGTTATGTTTAACAACAACCTTCGGATTTGATTCTACCTCAGCGTTTCGTTTTAATTCAAGGTCGTGTGTTTCTGAAGTTTTAGTTTCGAGACTCGTTTCATCTGTCCTTATTTGAAGGCATAAATTATAAAAACCTGAATATGTTTAGTTGTAATATAACAAGTATTGTTTACTGTATTAAAATACAAGATTTTTTCCTTCTGTCCTTTATAGAATTTCATTATAAAGCAATTAAATGTATGTTTTGTTCCAAACTACAAGAATAATGGATCTCTGCACCACATTTAATCTTGTCAGTAATTCAGTAGTTTTTTTGCACGAAAGGGTAAGAAACATTCATCCATATAATGTGTAAAACTAGCGGGGCCCGTTCCATTTATTTTTGCGTGATAAAAAGTAGACTTATGTGCTATTCCAGACTTATAATCAACGTGTGTTCCGTTCCTAATTCCGTTCTAACGTTTCGACGTGGTTGAGCAACAAACATCCAAACTTTCGTATTTATAATATTAGTAGGATGTTATATGTTTCGTAAATGTCCGCAAATAGTTTTAAATATTCAGTTTAGATTATTATATCACAAGATATGCTGTTAATATTTTAATCATCGTATAAATAAAACTAAATGTAAAACATTAAAAATGCATGTAATTTTAATTAATTAATATCCGTTTTAATAATATTAAGCATATTATGATCAATTTTATAATCATGTGCTGGTAATAAAATATTTTACGGAAACTAATTTATATGTAAAGGCATGTAGTAATCGTGTGACAAACATACTTAATCATTAACGCTTTTTATTAGTCTATGTTTATGGACATGGGTTTCTCCCATAGCGATCCACTTCTCGCAAAGATTTTTATAAACTCTTAAGGTATTATAACTTCTAGAAAGGACTAAGTCACTGTTGATTTTATAATTTATCATCATAAAAATTCATTGTTATTCATAAATTACCTCCTCGACAGACGGTTTTGTCAAAAGTGGGACACAGTCCAATAGAATACATAAATAAACGTTTGACACCTTGAGACAGGTATTTTAATTTACTCTGTTAGGGAAATAAAAATGCATTTTGTTTAAATGTTTCTTGTAATTTTTACGATAATTTTCCATAAAGGTTTTCTTTTTTTCTTCAGGTTTAACGAATATGTAAAAAAAAAGATTGATCCAGCCGTTTTCGAGAGCGCTTAGCAATACATTTGCCGATTTTTTGGTAATAAAGTGACGGGACAAGCATGACATAAGCCTGATAGTCAGCAACATGCCTGCCTATAACGGCTTGAACTTTTAAACGTGATAAAAGGGTAAAAATGTAGGGTTGTATGTATGTTTAATGCCACATAAAAAAAAAAATGTCCAAATTTTTTTAGAGGTGAACAACCCTTATCTCTAACCTACGAAAAATAGCTAGTAGCAGATTCTCAGACCTACTGAATATGGATATAAAATTTGGTAAAAATCAGTAAAACCGTTTCGGAGGAGTAAGGTAACTAACACTGTGACACGAGAATTTTATATAGGTATAAGATAGATAGAATACGACATTTTAAATTGAATTGAAACGGACGGAGTTTTGAGTTTGTACAAAAACACATTAGATTTCTAACAAAGTATTCCTAGGTCATTTATGAATTTCGCAAAGTTTTCATTGTGCAAGCGTTCGCAGTCGAGTGCGGCCAAGGTTTCGACGGTTATGGGAAACCACGCTACAGCTCTATTAATACCGACTTTATTATGACAAAATACCTATTACTTTTCAAAAGTCGCTTTCGACATTCGGCTTGCGGAAATAAAGTCAAAGTACTTTATTCATAAATGTACAATTTACACGTCAAGAAATAAAAAATAAAAACAAAAGAAAGAGCATACAAATTGTATACATTTTCAAAGTTTGAAATGACTACTTTATAACGTAGCAACAATATATATATATTTGCCAATTATTCTACCGCCAAGCAGTAATGTGCAAACGTTACTGTGTACCGGTGTTTGAAGGGCAATGTTTCCAGAGAAATTACAGGGCATAGAGATAAAACATCTTATATATCTCTGGGTGACGTGCGCAGTGCAGTGCTCCAGGTAATGATTTGGACTCGTATTCCAATAGCTGTGCATCACTGTGTTGTTATGTGGCAGGCACGTTGCTTACCGTCAGGCACATGTCCTCCTCGTCTCGTCACTCTATATTTACTATAAAAAAAAAGTCGGTTTCGACATTCGGCTTGCGGAAACAACGTAGCAACTATATTTTATTAAACTACGAGGAAAAATTCACAACAGACTTTATATACCTAACAAGTATTGTATATTTGTTGTAAAAAATGATGTATTAGTTTTTTAGGGTTCCGCAACCAAAAGGGTAAAACGGGACCCTATATTAGTAAATTTCAAACCCAAGATAGTCGGCAGTAACTCAAATTTTAACTATGCTCTTGTTATACATACAAACATAGATTAACCCTAAAAGCCGGGTCACACAGAGGCGATCCGATAGCGATAGCGATCCGATACCGAGTATGGGATCGCGCCCGCTTTGCTGTGTGTCAGGTTGCATACAAATTCGAACATTACAAAAAATCTCGCCTCGGATCCCTATCGCTATCGGATCGCCTATGTGTGACCCGGCCTTAAATCAAAGATTTTTCATTCGACAAATTCAAAGTCGGTCGTTGACATCACACACTGGATCGGATACCGAGGCGGGTTAGTCACAAGTATCCATTGTATTTCGCGAGGCAAAAAACTACTGTTATCGACATGAACCGATTTGAGATACCTTATTTGGCTATGAGACAACTCGCATTAGTTATCATCGTTTATTAGACGGGAATACAAATTTAATTTACATGTAGTTAGAGCTTAAAATTGATTTGAAGGGAAGGGACTCGGCATTTTCCACCGACAATTTTTTTGGAGTGAAAACTTCTTTGCGTAAGCAACCCACTTAAGAGTGCGCCTAATGCCAGGGAAAAATCAGTTTTCACCCACGCGACGCGTTTCTTAACGCGATATACAAAAAGTCGAGAATAGCATGACACAGTTTGGAGGAAAAATCAATATTAAATCAGGAGTCCATTTTTGATCAAGTTTTATTTAATTACTCAATAAAAAACAAATTTAAAAAAGTGTTCGTTTATGTTACTAGAACGTACAATTAGGAATTTTATTACCAAAGATAATGTGGGGTCATCGCTGATAATTTCGAGTACTAACGGGTTTTTTCGTTTTTGTCCTTTTTTCGTTTTCTGGCACTAGGCGCCCCCTTAATGTTCCTACAGTTGGGACTCGAGACCTTCTCTCGCAAGGAGAGTCCACTAATCGTAATCCACTACGCTGGCCCAGTGCGGGTTGGTGAATGACCCATGACCTCGAAATATTCTAGGTACATGTTGGTTTTCTTACGTTGTTTCCCTTCACCGTTCTAAGTTAACGCACATGACTTGCATTTGACCGCCGTTTATTGGAGAAGACCTTGATCCAGCTTGGTTAAGCAGCAGAGATGCTGCAACAAAGAAAAGTATTTACTTTTGTCTGTTGTCTCTTTCCATAGAGCGTCCAAAATAGTATATTTTTAAAACGTTAGATCTAAAGAAATCAAATAAAATTCTTTGAGCGTTTCAAATATGAGTCATACGTATGGAGAGACGGTCTGTCTGTCCGAGTTGCCAGGGTATGTCGCTCGAGAATAGGTTAACCCAAATACTGGGGCTAGACACTTGGGAAGACGTCTTCAAAGGTTGGTAACTCAACGGTACATCATCAACCGATTAAGAACACACTTATCTGTGGCTTTTGTTATAGTATCGAGTGATGAGCAGGACATGAGCCTGATGGTAAGCAACATGCCTGGCACATAACAGCACACAGTAACACAGGAGGAGTCCAAATCATTGCCTAGCACTGCACTGCGTTCGTCACCAAGAGGTCTAAGATATTATATCTATATATGTATCTATATATATGTATCTATGTATCTATATTATATCTATATATGTATTAAGAAATTACAGGGCTTAGAGCCCTGTAATTTCTTAACTTTCGCATTTATAATAATACTAGTAGTGCCTCGCAGTTCTACCCGTGCAGTTGTTCCCGTCATTTTCCCGGGATAAAAAATAGCCTATTAAATATTTATTCGAGGCTATAATCTAACTGTTCCAATTTTCAACTTTATCCGTTCCGACATGTTTAAGCAACAAAGATCAAAATATTCAAACTTTCGCGTTTATAATATTAATAGTATGATTATAAAAGAATAACTATCTTCAGCTGAAGTATGCAGTCACGCTATATTTTCCACAACAACCTTGTCGTTTTCGCTTTAACAACTTCCTCGTACGAACCGGGATTAATTACCCTCACCTTGTGCTGATATGTCGCATTTGTATTGTTAAATACAACTCTATCTTTGTGAGCATTCAAGTATTATGTAACGCAATTTTTTAAGATTTTATACACCCTCTCGTAACGCACCTTAACATTTTTAACACCCTCCCTGTCACTCTCCGTAAACATTACGTGACATCCAAATGATCGTTTAAGTAAGTGTAAGTAAAAACACAGTAAGTGTTTTTACTTAAAAGTCCACCACACTAGTTGCCAACTAGGGAGATTTTGTGCTGTAATGTGGCAGGTATGTTGCTTACCATCATGCACATGTCCTGCTCGGCTCGTCACTATTCTATATAAAAAAATATGTATATTGTTAGGACATTCTAGAATATTCACAACATTCATTCTCACATAACACCATCAAACCCAAGTTCCCAGTAAACATACTAGGTCATGTTTTCCTCAACCACGATCCCGAAACAGAGATAAACAGTGAAATGTGCCACCAAAAGCGGCGTGCGCGCAACTGAACATTCAAAATGGCCGCTGTCGCGCTGTCGACCAGCGAATAATATTTGTTTAAAATTTTTAATTTCTGGAATTTTAAAGAATAAATCAAGCTTTCCAGATTTTTAGGTTCTAGAAAAAACTCTGTTAGACAATGTTCGTTTAATTAACATTTTAAATATCTGTGTACTTGTAATTATTGTAAGCGCATTTTTACCCGAAAAAAAGCAGTTTATTAAGGAATAGCCCTATTCTAAATAGTTAATGGACGAAGTCGCGGGAAAATACTATTAAAATATTTTTTTTATACATCATTGAAAAGTCTCAATAGCCTTGTATCTTTGACACAGCCTGATCCACTTAATTTCGTCAATAGAAATTCTCAACTAAATTGGTTGTTCTTGTTATTATTTTTTCTTTTTCTTTGATTCCGAGTGAAATAAAGTATTAGTTGTCATCGATTTCATTGACTGCAAAACATTTTTATTCTCATTTATTTTTCTCATTATACCCTTAAACTCGAGGCTTGCTGAACGAAACTTGCTGCGAAAGTGGACTAAATTATATTAAACTAACTTCGTACCGCTATACTTTTTTTTTTGTAAACAAAGGTGTCCTGACAATTACAAACACATAAAACAAAGACTCATCCAATTTGATGCAGTCATTCAAAAGTTATGAGCGTACATATATTTCGAAGATACATACATTTCGAAGATCCATTTTTAAATGTGTATTAGGTATATAAGATTTTGTTGAAAAACAGACCAAGCTAAACCAATTATTTTACCGAAAATAATAATTTAAACATCGTGCTATGTGAAAATGAACGTGCCATCGAGTTTGAGTACTGGCGTCCGCGACAGCGCAACAGAAGTCTAACAGCAGTCAAAATGTGGGTCACGGTGACCGGTGAGGCGCCGTGTTACGATTCAGAAAGAAAAGCTTAGATGGCATTGTTAGATTTATGCTGGGTTTTCACGAAACGCGCGGATCACATTCGTAATCCGTTAATATGGCTATTGTGAAACAACAAGTCATTTGGATCATTCGTAATGTACATTAACATAAGTAGCCCATTTTAGTAGGTCCCTGCGCAATCTGCAATAGCCCAAAGTTCGGTAGGCTATAGAGGCCTCATACAAAAAAGTCCCCATGTCATGGCAGTTGGCTTTTTTTAAAATAGCAGCCGATTTTGTGTTTTCACTGACACTGACTGAGTATTGACGAAAATGTGAAAACTAATCATCATTCGCCTACCCTTACCCTTATCCCACTGTAAAAGGGGTCGGTACAACATGTCCATTTCTTCCATGTGTCTCTTCGTCTCTATCATTCGTCTAATCTGCGTTTACTTCTTTTCTATTCATGTCCTCTTTCACACGTCCATCCACTCTTGTTTTAGTACCCCTCTACCACATCATCCGTCTACATCCATATTCACAACTTGTTTGGTCAAATGGTCTTCATCCCTACACATATGCCTAAACCACGATAATCTCGTGCTTCGTAACATTTCTATCACGAGTGCTACTTTCATACTTTGGGAAAAGTTATCACTTTTAACAAAAAAAATGGTGAAAAATACAGGTGCCGTAGGGATTCACATCTTCAAACTCATTCTTGTGACGATCTGACGTTCTCACCAGTTACTAATAGCATAAGCATGATAAATAGTTATTACGTTCTGTATTCACTCACGTTTGAAATCAATGTCGTATTTCGAAAATTCTCGAAAGTCTCCTTATTATTTACATGTTAGTTATTCAGTTATTACTTATTCGTCCCACATTTCACGTTCCAAAAGCTCCACTGCTTTTGGCAATTCACGAAAGTAACATTAGCAACGTTTATTCTTTCCCATCGTAACCTTTTAACTTCACTTTCACCGAATCTCGTAAAAAAAATCTCACAAAAAGCTATTTACGCTTCTATTAAAGTCTTCGTAACGACTCATTTCGTATTCCCGAATGAAAGGAACATAAATATGAATTAAGTTTTTAGGGCAACCATTTAATATGTCGAGAGATTATCTTCGTACAAATCATATTTAATGGATTCGGTGTAAGAGATTCTTTATTTAGGAATGCTTCAATCTGTTTAGTCCCTTTTGGCGTCGCATTTGCATCATGAGTAATTGCTTTATGAACCTTGATCTGTGTCTCAACACTTGGCGAAAATATCTGGATATATTTTCCATTCTTCAATAAGACCAATAGATGTACAAGTAATATCCCTACATACGTCCTACCACTGACTTGTATTGAAAGGTTCGCTTCTTCTTTTTTTTAATGCAAACTGCCAGGGTTTGAAATATCTTCCTTCTTTCCTGAGACTAACGACCTGGAAGTCTTCAACTCGAGAGTGAATAACTACCTTCTAGAAATACATTCTTTGCCCACATCTTTGCCTACGAGCAGGTAGGTGATGGCTAAACGTAAACCTATTATTTTAAAAGAAACATTTCATGTATCTAATTCAGAAACGAAACATATTCCTCTTGAAACTTTTTAAACAAGGCGCCACTGTATAAATATTACTACATATTTCTTTTCCAACGTGCTTCTGAAATCTTGGCATCGACTCTCGACAAGTATTACACGAAATATGTCATACTTTGTATTGCTATTATTTATTATCTCTCAAGACTCAATATTTGTTCGTTCATCTTATAAGAAAATGTTTGCTACACTATACAGTTACAAAACAAGTATATATTAGCGTTATATTACAATCCAACAAAACGGTTCGCGAATTCTTTTCCACGAGAAGTGAAAGCTTAATGATATATTTATTAGAGCGGAACATTCAAATAATAATGTACCACATTGACGGAACGTTTCCTAAGTACCGAAAGTGTTGCCAACGTGTTCGCTTTGTGAATGATTTTTGTAATAATGGAGTATTCTAATTTTAATGATTTATTTTCGCACAGCCCACCACTCGGCCGTCCGCTCTCTAGCGAAGACCCGCGCGGAATGAGGTCGACGTCGACATGTTCCAATTTTAAATTTCGATTGTCAGGCGTGAGGTTTGATACTTGCACTTTCACAACCACTTTATAAAACCTTTGAGCCTAGTAGATCTATACAACATGTTGTACAATCTGCTCTCGAATCCGTTTTTAGTTCCGGTTGGATACCTTTCCTTTCGTCAATTTCGGTTGTGCTGTTTCATTTTGATCGCCAGAATGATGTAAATCTTCTAGTAATTGACAGTCGGCTTTATAGCTCTACGGTCAACTTTAAATTTTTCCTCATTCATTTTAAAAATAAGTTCATGATTGATCGAGTCTATAAAAAAACTATAACAGAAATAGTTGGGCCACTGATTGACTTCTTTATTTATGATTCCACTTTTATTTACGGCAAGGTCAGAATGTATTGCTACAAAACGGATATTCTTAATTTAAAACAGAGGAACATTTTCAATTATAGCATCAGGTATCCTATATAAATATAGTCCATCCAAAGTTGCCATGCCAGATTGTTTTGATGAACTTCCAAGTCTTGGAAGTTCCTAAAGAAAGTTGAGATCTCAGAAATGTTATCATACGTAAAGACTATTCCTTCCAAGTCCTAGTTGAATAGGTATACGTCCGATACAACACGGTCGACAGTATTTTTTACCGTTTGATAAACGTCGAGACTTCCGTTTGGTGTTAGCCAAATTACAATGACATACATACTTGGGTTCAATAAAATGCGGTTAAACCTTTAAATCGAACGCAACTAATTTAAAATGACAAGACTACAGACCTAACTACAAATATTTACTCTGAATTATCCTTAGACTGATGAAGGTCTAGACTTAATCAAGATGATTCCCAATCAGAAGCGTGCACAGCATGCTGGCTGCGTTACCACGCTGAATAGCAATGCCTTAAATGAAAATTATTCATATTGGACGCTACATTTTATTTAAAAATATCAACATCTCGTGGAATTTTAAATGTAGCATACTTTGGTAAATAAATATCCTGAATGGATTGAGAAACGAAAGGAAAGGAAAAGAAAGGAATGAGAATTCCATCTGATTAAAGACATTGTTTATATATTTCGTTGGAAATATCAGCAACATAAATTTTAAGGAAAATAACTTTGAAATGAGGTAATAACGGTCTTGTGTCATTCATATTTTAATCAATAGAGGCCAAAATACACTGGAGGGGAAAACGATTAAAATGATTTTGAGTATATTTATGATCTTATGTGACATAAGAACGTGTAAACATAGTTTGTTAAACCATCAGGTCCGAGCAAGGAGGCATATATATACTGCATCTCGGCATCTAATAGCTTCTCCTAATCATAAAAAATAAAAAGCGGGACACTTCGCGATCTCAAAAAAAATTATAATATGCAATTGTGGATTTTATGGGTATGTAAATATCGATGAAGCAAAGAAATTATTTAAAACTAGCAAACACATAATATACGAGAAATATAGACTTCCCGAAAAACTAAAAATATAAGAAAAACTTCAAGCCCTAATTATGACTCTAATAACTCCTGGTGCTACAGAAACTACAGATATGCCGAAGCAACTAATAGTTTCCAATTAGGAAACCTGTTATTGTGTTACAAGTCATTTAAAAATCAGCTTTTCTATGGTAAACATGTTTTGACTCCCATGTTTTTTGAAAATATGATAAATGATTTCATTAATCTTCCCAAACGAACCGTAAAATGGTAATAAAGTCCAAATGACACATCTACAGTTATTACAACTCCAGTATCGCTCCAACGCTAATTATAAATAGTCTGATAAGTTCCGTTAATCGTGTTACCTCCATCCTTTTCCTTCTTATGATAAATTACGAAGCAAACAACAGAGACAACGATATAAACGAACCTGTCTCGTTCATGTTTAAATCGGGTTTTCCCAAGCGAGGCCACTTTCCTTACTCAACATGCGAATGATTCCAATATCAATAATAATCTCTGTATTATCACTCGTAAAGTTTAAGTTTGCTTGGTCTGTATCTATTTTCGGGGTGATCGTGTTAACCCTTGGATTTTTGACATTGCCAATTTGAATAGGACGTTACCCTTTTTTTTTTTGGAGGATAATGTCCGGTCGTCTGACCCGGCCTTATGTTTGTGGTTTTAATGGATTTGTATTTCCTGTTTCAAAAGCCACGCTAATTTATTGATGATATTTACCTGAACTGCTGTGTTTATTTGTAATCATTATATTATCGTTTTGACTTCTAGAGTTTTTCGATTGACATCTTTTAGATTGTCGATAACGTACGTTTCTTCTTCGGATATCTATGTATTCTATCAGTGGTATAAACAGGTGGATTTCAAGTTTTACAAATATATACACAACGTATTATCGGATAGATAATTTCAATTCAATACTTGTTTTGTTTATTGTACTATGTCTGGAAATGGTATTGACCTCTATCAATGATATTATGTCGTCTGTTGGTTGCATAATCAGCAAATTCCATATTTAGTGATAGTGATTATTATTTTTAAACCTTGCTTATTTTTATTGTTTGTCAGTTGCTATTTGTTGATATTGAAAGTCTAAATTTGATGATTTTCTTACTATTACTTCTATTCGATCGTGTCTAACCTAAAGGAATTGCTCTACTCGGTAGTATCACCTGTAGTAGTACCTGCTATGGTCCCATTTTCTTGGTATTTTGTTTTTTTTTCTGTAGTTGCTTGGTTTTATTGATAATCATTAGCAAATATATATGTATTTAATGATATTTTTATGTTTCCCATTAAATAGCTTGATCACATATCCCTAACACTATTCACATGTAGTCCAATGAAGCCAGAAAATTGAATGAAACCTCAGTCCCATCGTACGTCACCGTGCACCTACCGCACGGGCGATTGTATTTGAACAACCCATTGTCAATGTCATCAAAAAGGGTCTTGAATGAACACACGGCCCGCCGGCCCGGAATCCGCCCCGTCAACAGCGTAACATAGCGGTACGCCGACGTAACCAAGTTTCACCGCGGTAACGGATGACACAAGCGGTTACGGTACATGACTATACGGGAGTGGGGGTACTTTCAAACTCACGCGCACCGACCCAGCGAGCCAATCACCGCGCGTCCCCCCAGGCGCCACTTCGGCAATCTCCGCCGCCGTTCCAAATCCAAAATCCGAGACAACCTCTGTGACGACACGTTTTCCACCAATACCAGATGCAGTTGACACTGCAACTGATATAACGGTCTATCTCGCCGACGTTAGAGCAGCTATTCGTTTAGCATTCACTACTCGTACACCGTTAGCAGTGAAAGTGTATGAGCAAAAGTGAAACGGATGATTTGTGGCGCAACTTGCTCGAGATTTGCCGTGAAAAATCGCGATCGAAATGTGAAAGGTTACAGCGTTTTTTGGTTAATTGGCTACTTTTTGTCGAGATTTCAGATCATTGCTTCTGTCGCTTTTCTTTGCGCCTTCAATAGCGTTAAGTAGGTTAGCTTAGTGAAACGGGGTCACCGGCTCGAGCCCATCATTGGAACTAATGTTTGTGGGATTTGTGAGAACAATTTCAATAAATTACGGTGTCAATGTTGAAGAGAAATAAATTCTATCAATCAATTGTTGCTATGTTTGTTTTTTATTACGTAGATGTAGCTCTTGCATCGGTTCGTAAATTGTGCACAAAATAAGAAGTAGACGCCTTATCATGATTGTTCCGACGATTACATTGACACCTTTACAAATACTCGTGACTCTATTTCAAGTTATTGTTAATTCTGTCTCAGAACAGAAAGCAATCATTCTTTTGTAATTAACTTTGCGTTTAACGAGAGCACAAAACATCGATCATTTTGAATTCAATGACATTTCTTTGCTTTCATCGGTATTAAATTATATCTATACTAGTATTTGCTTGCGACTGTGTCTAAATAGAATTCAGAAAAAGGTAATTCCCTAAGAAACTCTGGATTTTTATGGGATGGAACTTCTATGCTAGCCTATGTGTCAATCCAAGACTTTAAAGTCCAATAACAAACTGATATATTCGGTTATTTCAACTTGATTGGAAAGAGTTGCAGAATTTGCTTTCAAGTTTTTTGCGTCCATGCCTTATATTGAAAACCTATAATTCTCATCGTATTGACCTGAATCGATGTGCAGAAGTTATGATTACTGAACCATTGCCGAATTGAAGGTTAATGTATGACATTGGATAAAATGAGAACTCGAACACCGCACGCACGTCACTTGGTTCCGTAGCAAATTACTTTTAACTTAGTTAATGTGATGCTGATGATGTCATAATGTGCTATACCATTTAGCTTCTGGTGTAATTACATTTCTAATTTGTTGTTGCTCTATAAACTCTATTGAAACCCGTTGAAACTTGAAACACTAGCTTATTGGCTCAAATACAATGCTGTTACGTTCTCGAATAAGTTGCAATACACGTGCATATGGACCGATAGGATTTAGTGCGTGGGTGATACTACAATAGTCATACATTTTAGTTTAGTTGTTCTGACTTTGCGAAATAATTGCTGTTGAATTACAGACCTTGTCATCAGGTGAAAAAGTTCAGTTTTGAAGCTCGAAATGTTCAACATGTTTTGAGTCAAACAATTATGACAACTTTTCATGGTCGAGCTACGTAGGACCTTCCGCTTCCGAAGAATACACACCCATTAATCCAAACAAATTTTCGTTTATAAACGACTCAACTGTAGGTGAGACTAAAGTGACATTGACATGCTAAAGGGTTGCGGTGTCAATTTGTACGTCTTTTCTGTCTTTTAACTGTTCTTCCCTGTTTTTATCAGCCTTCTCTGTTTGTGCTACATCGTCGTACGCATACTTCGTCTTTCAGTATCTATTATACGTCGTCCTCTTGCAGTGGTTGTCATAAGTTCAGCATGATGATCTTGAAGCAGTCCCGAAATCTTTAGCTTTCCTGTAGCTTTTAAAATTAGCAAGTTAATTCATCTAAATGTTTACGTCGATTATCGCTGCAAGAATCATAGCAAAGGTTTGCTTTGTCTTCGCTGAACCCTAAGCCTAGCTTCATTGCGTTCGCACCGCCACCGATGTGGCAACTCAACCTAATTTCACCTATCGATTGTGAACTAAGTAGCACGGATGCGACGGTCGTTTCTTTTTCAATCCACTTTAATATAGGTTTTGGTATTAAAAGATATTGTTTTATTGGAATTAAGTCGAGTGGCTTTTCGATTTATGCAGTTTATGTATGATCCATGAATAGCTTTTGATTTCGATCATGGTTAGCGTTAATGCGATTAGATCTATTGTGTAATCCATGGCAAATCCTGTCTGAGTGCTTTCATCTATCGACTCATTTACATTCTACCACAAAGGTAGGATTTCAATTTAATTGAAGCCCAGACCATTATTGTAGAAAAGCTGTAGTGGACTAATAGCTAGAATATCTGATTTCGCAATCGTGAAGTCACAGGTTCGAATCCCGTATGCACCTTTTGACTATTTTCCAAGTGTAGATTTACGAGTATGTCATCACCACTCGCTCGAAAACTCGTGAGGAAACCCGACCTTTCTACTGCCTAACTAAATTGGCTATGGCTTTGCTATTGCTGTCTCTATCATTTCAAGCGAAAAGAAAAGAGATATCATCATCAATATCAAATCTATGACAGTTCTAGTTAGGCGGTAGACCCTCGGGTTGTGGGAGACAGACATATTTTGCTAACTTGTGTCATCTGCCAATCTGCCAACCAGTGTGGTGGATTATACACTTGACTCTCCTTGTGAGAGAAGGCTCTGAGTCACAGCTGTGGAAACATAAAGTGGGTTGATTATGCTAGGCTAATGTAGTTCACCTAAAGAGCTAGTTGCTATTCATTTTGAAAGTTACTGTACACTAAATTCTTTGTCGTATTTTATGAACAGGCTATTGTGGGTTACTCGAATTATGTTTGTTTGTTATTGCGATCGATACAAACTGATTATGTCGCTTTTTATCGATCAGTCGCGAAAACTTTGTACATAAAAATCGTTAGCGAGCGAAGATTTTAACGAGAAGCTCTTGGCATGACGACATCTCTACGTCGTAATGTAGCAATGGGGCCAGCCAATACCTGAAGACCAGCTATAAGAAATACTTCTTAAAATTCATAATTTACGACAAAGAGAGTCCAACAATAAATACTCCAACGGCCTTATACCGGCGAAATACTAAACAAACAATTAATTTGTCAAATAAATTGACCTCGTCGAGGTGACCTCGTCGAGGTGACCTCGTGCAATGCCAATGCCATTTTTTTACGGTAAAATTTCGCACCTCCGCGCACTTGGCCTTAGAACGAATACTGCGTGTATTATAATGATTTTACCTACAGAAGATGTAATTAAATGTAAATTGAATAACGTTGTATTATTGACCCACATAGGAATGATTCATCCTGTTCACATTTCGTAATGCGGTCAATTCAGGATTATTACACTCTTTTCTTTTGGTTTCGTCGTATATGTCTGCGATCCCACGTCTTGTTTTGACTTTCCCAATTACTCGTAGGGCGCAACGCAGTTGTGGAATTGCGTAGTTCGATAAATACCGTCGTCATTACCTTGTTTTCACTTTCAGTCCTTAGAACAACATCATGAATATTATGGCCACCTATAGCCTATAACTCAGCCCCAAATACACCACTTTTATCATTCCGCAAAATTACCTGACGAAGGTCGTGTTTCACGTTGTCACTTTTTATTTTCCAATCATTCCTAATAACTATTATCTATATAAAATACGCAATTTAAATCATTAAACGCAATGAGTACACAATTACGCATATATCTGGCACACGACAGATGACACCTGGCATAACGGGTCACACCGGGCCGGATTTATTACTTACTGCAAAGATAAATCATTAGTTGTCGTTACTGTGTATCAGTTGTTGTCGTCATCAGTTTAAATCTATACTAATACTACAAAGCTGAAGAGTTTATTTGTTTGAACGCGCTAATCTCAGGAGCTACTAGACTGATTAAAAAAAGGTATATGTACGTAATCCCCGAGTGCTATAGGCTATAAATGTACCACGAGCGAAGCCGGGACGGACCGCTAGTTACAAAGTATTTGGTTTCCATCTTGGAATAGGGTATGACTGGGTCAAAAATACCCCATTCTAATTAGTCCGTCAGCTAGATCATGGTAAAATATGGGACACGTATGTTTTGTTTTTTTCTAAATATTAAAAATCGACAGAGATATAGAACATCAAACTTCCAGAGTTCGCGACGATTTTTACCCACGAGTGACGTCACGCGAAACTTCTAACCACTGTATCTTCGTAATTTTTTTGTTTGAGAAACAAAAGAAAAAGTACGTGTACAATAGTTTTTAGCAATCTAACTGCCGGACTACCTAATTAGTTTTTTTTTCGAGGATCGTACCCTATGCTATCAGGTGTTCAGGATTCGTAAAGGATACGTGAGTCAGAGTGTACAGCTAGCCGCGGCGGGGCACGGCGCGTGGGTAACTGGGTCAGTCGGTCGCGGCGACCTCGCGCGCCGGTGCCTCTTCTCCTCGGGCCAATCTTGATCGTGGTCGGGGTTATGAGACCGTGAGCAGCATGGCTTTTTGAGACGAATTTTCGATTTAAACTATCCATACAGCTTATAGAATTGTTTATTATGTGTGAATTGTCTACCAATATTGTCCACCGATAGAATGTATAGGAGTAATGATCCGATTTTGTAGTTCTACAGATACTGCTGCTATATGGGTCTTTGCTTTGGGGCAACCTTATTCGCGGTTGGGAACCGTGATTGGCAGTAAATACTCTATAGCATTATAAAGATGTAGGGCTGAATGTCTGTACAGTTTAAAGAATTTATAGGTGGTCTTCTTTGAGAAATTATTAATATTATCTCAATGGTGGTCTTACGTCTTACCATTGTCTTTCGATAATGCTATATGGGTCATCTCTTTGGGGCAATGTTGGTCGCGGCTGAGATTATAGAAACCATTATTGAGGTATAGTGTATAGTTTATGGTGTTATAAAGTTGTAGGGAGTAATATCTATACAGTTTACATAATTTATGGGTTGAATCTCCATAGTCCGATTTTGTAGGTTTTACTATTGTCTATCGATAATGCTATATGGGGCAACTCTTTGGAGCAACCTTGGTCGTGGCCGGGATTATAGCAACCGTGTTTGCGGTATATTTTATAGCGGTATAAAGATGTAGGAAGTAATCTCCTGAGTGTGAAAATTTATTCATTGACTTGCGTACAATGTAATGTTGAATTATTCCCGAGGTCCTGTTAGAAGCCGTTAATTTTTGGGGCACTCTTGAATGATTTGGTGAAACCGAATTAGTAGGTATGGTATCTGATCTCATAAGGATATTGTTAATTTTTTATTTGTTCTAAATTCTCGTTACTGTTTTGAAAATTAGTACTATAGGTCTATCATATAGATGTTCTTTTATCTTTGGATTAAAATTGATTGTAATTCATTTATAAAATCTTGACATGTTTCTGAGACAAGTATTCGATTTAAGGCTTAGAAATATTGTATTGCGTATAAAGATCCGCTGTACAATATAATGATATTATGCACCATGTTTTATATTCGAAAAAAAAAATTGTTCACAAGATATTTTTCCTTTCCGAACGACAAGCTTGATTATGGCATTTACATATACAACCGTTTACTGACGTCAAAGGGAAACGGGAAGTACTTTCAGGATTTACTTTCACGTGATTTTATTAAAAGTGATCTTGAAATATAGAAGAGGAAAGTTATAGTAGCGTTTATGAGGCCTATTACATTTTCACCTGTGTTTTTGCACAAATTCTTATTCTGAGAAAGTAAATTTGATTAGATTAGATTTTGACTACTGAATTTGATTTGAACATGGATGTAATAGGCCTCCCCTTAATGTAGACACGTAGAACTAACTTTGTATGTGAAACTGAAAAGCATCATACAGTTACCGAAGGTTCTACTGCCTAATTAAAGCGGCTGTAGCTGCTGTCTCTATAATTTCAAACTAAAAGAAAAAGAGCAGTACCAAAGCGAAGACAGTTTTTAGTTAAGCGGTAGACCCTCTGGTCTTGAGGAAGAGATAACCACGATAGATGTGGAGGAGATGGAGGGTAGTCATAGAGGAGCAAGCCAAAGCCAAGTATGTCCAAAGTCCCAATGTATCATCGATTACATCGTGTTCTTTATTTAAAGATCAAGGAGGCTTTTAGTGAAAGATATAGACGATAAATAAATATTGATGGACAATTCACACAACACCATCTGCCCCCAAACTAAGCAAAGCTTGTACTATGGAAGCCTGATAGCCAATATGATAGGAATTCTTTTCCTTAGGCTGTGGGGGCCTAGTAGGCTTAGAAGGTTCGATTTAGCAATGGTTAGGTCGTAGGTACAAACCCGCCCACACCTTTGTTTTCCATGTGCAGTACAACATTGACATCACCACTGGATTTTAGGAATCGTGAGGAAAACGAAAGACATGTTTCAAGGACATACGTCGTCTTTCAACCCGCACTTGGCCAGCGTGGTACATTATAGCCGTGACTCTAACTGTGTGAGAGAAGGGATCAAGTCTCAATTTTGCAACAGGAATTCTTTGCTAAACACAATCAAATGCTTTGATTGAGAACAGATTTATTACCCAACAATAGAATACGAAAATGAAAATACATTTTCATGGAAAAACGCGTAAAGATGAATGAATGGAATTTAGGTATGTAAAACAGTATTTAGCTCCCACTCTTTTGAGAATATAAAACGGACGAAGTATCGCCCACGAGCGATCACTGTCGCGACCAACCAGTGGATAAAAATAGATGGTAAAAAAAATCTATAGGTAATAACATAGTATTTGTCTCGTTCTGAGGTTATTTTTGTACATCTTGAGGGGGACGGGAGGCCGCTTAACAATAAATATGAAGGGCAATGTTTCCAGAGAAATTACAGGGCTTATTAGAGATGAAACATCTTAGATCTCTGGGTGACGAGCCCAGTGCGGTGCTAGGTAATGATTTGGACTCTTCACGTTCCAATAGCTGCGTGTCACTATGCTGTTATGTGGCAGGCATGTTGATTACCATCATGCACATGTCCTGCTCGTCTCGTCACTCTTTATTTAAAAAAAATATATTTTGGTGGACATTTCACACACAACACCGTCTAGCCTCTAAACAAGCAAAGCGTGTAGGTAGTATGGGACTTATGGGAGCCAGATACCTGAATTACCTGATATCTTCTCTTCTTTTCTAATCTAATCTAATGTTTTGTCTCCCGATGTTTTCCTAAACTACTTAACCGATTTTAATCTAATTTTCACACCGTGTGCGGTTTGATTCAACTTGAAAGATTTATTAGTTTTTATTAGCGGCCCGTTCCGGCTTCGCTCGGATAATAACCTAGACACCAACAACTGACTAACTGATTTAGGGTTGTATGTATTTTTAATGCCACATTAAAAAAAAAAAAAACAAACATTTTCGTCCAAAAATTAAAAAACATTTTTAGGGGTGAACAACTTAGGCGTATGAAAAATAGATAGTAGCCGATTCACAGGCCTATTGAATATGCCAATAAAATTTGGTAAAAATCCGTAAAGGCGTTTCGGAGGAGTATTAAGGTAACTAACATTGTGACACGAGATTTTTTTTATACGTATAAGATATCGATGAATAGTCTTTAGTGAAGCCGGAACAAGCCGCTAGTATTAAATAAAATAAAGTTTAAATAATTGGGATCGTTTAATATGACATGAGAATAACTTAGTTGCATGTATGTTGTTTTATTTATACACGTAGATAATTATTGTATAACTATGTTGACTGACCCCGGTACCTAATGGTCACTCGTATGTTTACTTTATTGTAGTAATTAGGTCGAAATAACAAAGTTTTGTTTGATCCTATACACATTGTATTTAGGCTTTTTAATGGGTAAAACTCTTCGGGGAAGTACCACTTCTTTTGTACCAAGTAGTAATGTACAAACATTGCTGTGTTCTGAGTTGAACGACATTTCTAGAAAAAATACAAGTAAATAATAAATCTTAATATGTAGGTATATAATTACGCGTCACGTTTGTGCGCGATGGCGCGTGCTACTAAACCGATTTTAATCAAATTTGCACACAAGTCGGACGGAGTCTCGTTAAAACAAAAACTGTGTCACTAGAGTCGGCCACATTTGCACGTGTGCGTTGTCACGTTGTCACTGATAGGCTGACACGCACACATATACACAAGTAGCGTGTGTAATGACTCACTGATGTGTGCGTGTCAGCCTGTACATATGTGACAGCGCACACGTGCATATTATGTGGCCGACTCGATGGACACAGTTTTTGTTTTACCGAGACTACGTCCGACTTCTTTTATACGTCCGTCCATGTTTGCACACTATATGTAGTTTGATCCAACCTGAAAGATTAGGGTAGTTTTTATTTCGATGAATGGTGAGTGAAGCTAAAAAGGACGGTTGGTTATTTCTAAATTGATCTTTATGGAAAAAAACACCGAATGGCTGACTAAGAAAACATTCACTGTATAGTTTAAACTGACTTGGCTTGTATAACGATAATGTTATTTGGCTAATAAACATTTGAAATGTATGAAAATGAAAATAAACTTTTATTTAAACAATAGCCCTTTATTCATTGAGGTACAATTAGTAATTTCAAGGAAATTTGTACTGTTTCTGAAAATTTCAAATTTTCGTTTCTTTCCCATTCAAATTGTTTATTTTCCTGGTTCGTTTTCTCGGAACCCTTGCGTACGGAAACCCTGAGAGAGCACAAAGATGAAGGTCGACGGGGTTATGGTTGGAAGCTGTTGCCGAGCGAAGTCGATTCGTATCCTGGTACTATTAAATAAATAAATTTAAGTATTAGGATGTATGATTGTTAATTTACAGTAGGTATGTATGTGTATTTGATACTTTACGGCACATAGTTACCCCGTCTTTTGCTATCTCAAATTTTCTCTCCATCCTCTGGTTGCCTGGAAGAGATCGCTCTTAGCGATAAGGTCGCCGTTTGTTCCACTAGAGTTAAGAATGTATCTTTTTGTTTATTTATTTTTCTTTTTGTGTTGTGAACAATAAAGTGTTTCTATCTATCTATCTATCTAAATATTTGTGGATATTTTTTTTTTAATAAAGAGTGACGAGACTAGCAGGACATCTGACTGATGGTAAGCAACATGCCTGCCACATAACATCACTGTGACACGCAGCTATTGGAACATGAAGAGTCTAAATCATTACTTAGCACTGCACTGCGCTCGTCACCCAGAGATCTAAGTTGTTATATCTCTAAGCCCTGTAATTTCTCTGGAAACATTGCTTTTCAAACCGGAACACAGTAATGTTTGCACATTACTGCTTGGCCGTAGAATAACTGGCAAAGGTGTGGTCCTTCCCCAGGCGGACTCTGCCAAGAGTCCTACCTCTACTTAACACACAACACCATCTAACCCCAAACTAAACAAAGCTGTTTAGTTTCGAAGCAAAGTGTCGTTTAAAGTCAGATCTATACTAATATTATAAAGCTGAAGAGTTTATTTGTTTGAACCTTTGATGAAACTAAGTAAACGAAGATAAGGTACGTTCTAATATAAAGACAGCATAATGTAACGAAAATCTCACACAAGTATACGCAATGTGCACACAGCTTCACTTGCATCGTGAGAGACGTTTGAATGAATGACAAAGACATCATGACAAGTAGGCAGTAGGTGGAAATGAGATAGCTATACATCACATTTGTTTAGATATTTTTTTCGACAAGAATAGAAAGACATACAAATGCACTGGCGTGAAAGAGACAAAATAGCCGCAACTAACATATCGCCGGTCGTGTTGCACTCTTACGCTGTATGTATACCTGTATCTTTTTAGAAATGGCCAATTGTAAAATTGTTTCCAACAGAAAAATAATTTTAGATGTAATAATCATTGAACTGTTATGGAAATAATTAAAGATTTTGTGTACTTACGCATGAAAAGTGATACCATGGAACTTGTTCTTGGTCTTTGAACTGTTTGTGCACCTTGCAAAAGCAGAATAAGACATTATTACGGCTCATATCGGATTTTTTTGGATTGTTAGCGAACGTCCACTCAACTTGTGGCTCCTGTTGCGACTGAGACTCAATCAGGAGACGTCACCTGATTTTACATTGTGATCGTAGATGAGCGCTTGCCGCTTCTTAGTGTTTTAAGAGTTCAATGGTTTGAACCCGATAATATTTGTTTGAACCGATTTCAAAAATACTTCTACAAGAAGTTTCTGCGGATGGAGGTGTATAAAATTTCCCATACTTATAGTTTATACAGTTACAGAGGAGTGCAATAAGCTAACATATCTATCTACTTACCACTTAGACTTGACTGGCACCGACTTCAAATAGACGAGTGAGTAGCGCTTATAATAATTATATAAACTTATTTTTCGCCTTTGAGTGCCTATTTGTGGTTTTGAAGTCGGTTAAATTTTTTGTTTAAAAATAGTTTATTAAATTATGCATATGAATACATTAAATCGATAAATAAAACATTACACGCGTCAAACATACATACCATGTATTTGATGCACACACACAAACGCGAATGAACTCTTTTGTTTTATGTTATGGTCGAATTTCGAACTCAGGGCTGCCACTAGTTTTGATTAACCTGAAAATTCAAAGAGTTTAAAAAAAAAAGTTTACCTACTCTTTTCATTAATAAAATTCAATATCCTTCGAAACGATAGCGAATGCGGTATTTCATATCGACCTACATGCCCAGTCGAGATACAAAATTGAAATTGTAGTTTAGAGGAAACACTGCAAACTGGAACGCACTGCACTTGCAAGGATTCTTACTGGATTATAGTAATAGCAGTACATTCTGTTGCACTGTTTCACTATTGGGATGAAGACTGGGGTCACAAGAACAAAATTAAAAAATGTTGATTTACCCCCGACTACCGTAGATTTGAAATTTGTTGTTATTAGTATTTTACTACTCGAGCCCTTTGATACCCATATTGGGGGAGGTTGTGAGAAAATATTTTATGCGCTTTTTTTGTGGAGGCGGCTATTTTGGGTCGATATTAATCAAACATAGCTAAGAAGATCGAAATAGGCCTATCCGTTTGAGAGTTACGGTGCCACAGACAGACAGACATACAGATATCGACGTCAAACTTATAACGGGCCCGGGGGTAAAAAAATATACCATTCCTATTTCCTATTTTATTAGTCCGTCAGGTAGGTATGGAAAAATATGGGAAACGTATCTTTTGTTTCATCAATAATCGACAAAGATATAGATCATCACACTTTCAGAGAGATTGTGACGTCACGTCTACATAAAAGTCGTAGATAGACTTGACGTCACTGGAAACTTCTAAGCACTATCTTCGTCATTTTTTGTTTGTGAAACAAAACAAAAAATACGTGTGCATATTGCACATTTTAATAATCTAACTGACGGACTAATTGGTTTTTTAGTCATCATGCCTATTGGAATTGTAGGTTAGAGGAAATACTGCAGAGTGCAGAACTGGAGCGTATTGCGCTTGCAAGGATTCTTACTGAATTACAGTATTAGCAGTATCTTCTGTTGCATTATTTCAAATTGTATAGGAAAATAGACTGTCATGGCTCCGAAAAATAATTTTGTTAATAGGGATTTAATATTTTTCTATAATGTTAAAAAATATTCTTATATATCTTGATGACGAGCACTGTGCAGTGCAGTGTTGGACAGTAATTTGAATTATTCGTATTTAAATACTGTGGTGTAATGGGCTGGTGCGTTGTTTACTATCAGATGTGTGTATTTGTCGCCCCGTCACTCTATATTAAAATATATTTCACGTTTCTAGGTCACATAAGTAAATTAAACGTTTCTAACCACATTATCGTGATCTGTGCTCCCTTTTGCGAGCTGGAATACTGTATTCAGGTGATACTGTGCACGTGGAAGGTCGATTACACAACCCACTTAGCATAGCCCGACCTCTGCGCGCGGAAAATGTATAAAAATGAACAATTGTAATGAATTACTGCGAACATATTGTTGCAACTTTTGCTCAACTCTAATTCGGGCTTTTGCGTTTTTGCAAGTGCAAGTTACGGCTGGTCTAGTCGGGATAACGGCGACTGCCGATCTGGAGCCCCCCGGGTTCAAATACCACGCACATCACTGTCTTTTCGAAGACATTTATTTATTTATTTATTTATGACATGTGCGTAATGCTAACTTAAAACGGTAAAGGAAAACATCGCGAGGAAACGATTTTAATATGTTTCATTATTCATCATATTTATGTAGTTTTAGTTATAGTTCTTCTTACTTTGAGTTTCATAAAACTGTACATAACCTTTGTGATATTCATATCTGTCGTCTACGAAGTAACGACGGATTTTTCAATAGTATCATGTGAATTTACTTTTTCAGTTTTTCAAATTTGTTTTGGCATCGTTGTTTTAGTTCTAGTTTTTATACCTTTGAGTTTCATAAAAATGTAAGTACAGAACCTTTATGAAATTCATGTCTGTCGTCTATGAAATAACAATGTATTTTTCAATAATATCAAGTGAATTTTCTCTTTGAGTTTTAAAAATATAATCCTTATCTTCTTAGTCAAAGGACTGAAACTTATTTGCATGTTCGCAAAACGTTCAACTGTACAATAGTACTGAGTCGAACAATTCTGAACCTACACTTGCAAGCTTTACGATCGAAATTGCAACAAATCATCCATATCCCACATTCGCAAACTCGATAAATCAGAACGTCGTAACCCGCTTACGAAAGCTAAATAAAAATCAACTGTGTAATAAATGCAATACGGCTGCTATTTGTTTGTTGTAACTGCACAGTGAAGCAGGTCAGTGGGACAGTTGGATCCGCGAGTCGACCGGTCCGCGACAGCCCTGAACTTGCTCGTTTTGACATGTTATGTCATTAAATGTGTGCGTGTTTGATGGATGTGTGCGTGAGATAAATGCAGTCACGGGAATATTTGTGGACAGCTGGGAATGTAGTATTTCTCTCCGGCTATTAACATATTCATGGAATTATCGATAGCTATGCTTTCCGAGTCATCAATGGGTCTTGGAAGATTCGCAAATTCGTTTGTAGCGCCACTGGGCTTAACTCAATTTTTCAGTCGTTTTTGCTGACTAGTAATACTAACTAAAAGTAACTAGTAATAGTTATTTCTGTTGTATCTTTAGTACGAATCAGTACTAATTTGAAGATAGGATGTAATGAGGCGATTTCTGTGTGACAATTCTGTGAAAATATACGTCAAATGATTGACATCGACGTGGATTTGTCAAATGTATCTAACGAAATAGAACAGAAATGCCATCTTTTGCCCTACTTTTGATAGGTTTTATTGCATGCTGAAAATTTCTTTCAGTCGGTTCACTTTGTCTTGCGTTTGGTAAAGAAATTTTCTTCGAATAACTAAGCAACTGACCCGATTTAAATAAAATTTTGAGTGACTAATCCGAAAGTCCATAATTTTATATCGAGGAAAATAAAACGAGAACGCCGTCTACGTAGTCGCAGACAAATTTAATACGCATTATATTACCATAGGCGGTGAAACATATTATACTTATATTTTTTAAACTTGGTCGACTGCGGCAAATCCAAAGGGAGGTTACTAACTGTACGTACTATCGATATAAATATTTCCCTCCCTAGCTTTGATAGACTACAGTTGGAAGTTTTAGTTAAACGACCTTCATTGCTAACTTCACAAATTTACATTCATATCGATTCAAAACTTCAAAATAGTTTCGTATCATTTTACTTATAGGTTCCGTTTCGTTTGTCAACACGTACTTGGCTTGTGAGGTCCATTATGGTCAATTGACTCGTTAGAGAGTCTTTTAGAATATAAAAGTTTGCTGTTTATGTTTACGTTATTGTCTAACTGGATATAGGGCTGTATTCCCTTCTTTGCCCTTTGCCCAGCAGCCCACCCAAGTAAATAAATCAATATCTGATCGACATTTTCTACACTACCAATAATAATAACTGTACGTTCTATGCGCTAGTCAGTGTCTCTAACAATAAACTACTGATATGATATCAATTTATTTCAATTCGATTTCTCTTTTCTTCGATTATTGTTGCTTGTTTCAAATATCAAATTACGTGTTACAACGTGTCTATTTAAAACTTTCACTATTGTCCTTTCATCGCGTCGTCGACTCGATACCTATCGGCTAGTATCGATTGTTGTATCGACATCGACAGTCGAAACTATTTTGATTTCTATCGCTGTTACTCGATTGTTTTGCAATTGATTCATTTTAAAATCATTCAATCATTGCATATATCTAAACAAATTTAAAAATTAAATTATAGTTAGCAAATGATACAAAATGTATTAATTTTTCGGTAAACTTTAGTAGTTCATTTTCGACTGATAGTCTATACAGAATGCCTTGAATTAGCCTTTTAGACCTATTTCAGTGTTGTCCTCTAAAACGTTATATTAAATAGATAATAGATCTGTCCAATCACGCGAACCTCTGCTAACGGCACGCTACAGATTATACAATAGCTTGTATGCCACGTGACACGATAGGCACGTTCCACGCACACACTGACATCGCACTCCACTATTGTGATATCGTGTAGAATGCATGTGTGTGCACTGCACTAGTGTTGAGAAAACTGGATACATTAATGACTTTGTTTTCTATAGGTTATTGGCGCCGCATGACTTGTATTTGTTATTAATATACAATTTAGGCAAAAATGTGGTTTTAAGTTGTTCTGTGAAGCGTATTTTTGCCATCCCACATGATGGCCTGATCCAATCCTGACAAAGATAATATTACACGGTTCGATGGCTCTGACACTTATCGAGAATGGGAGATCAAGCTGCGAAGCGCATATGTTTTTAGGGACCCCAAAATGGTTAGAGATTCGACCGGTGAGGAGACCCAGGAAGATAGATGGAATGACCTGGGGTGTGGGGGTAAGGAAAATGGTTGTAGCTTTCATATACATAGTTCTCTTTCTTTTCGCATACCCTTGTCGCTTAGTCTCGTCATAGAAACATCAATAGCAAAGCCAAAGGCGATTTATTTAGGCGGTAGAAGGCCTGGTGGAGCGAGGCTTACGCGAGCTCTCTCCCATATCGATAATTGTTAAAAATGTGTTCCATACCTATAGTAGAGTCTAACTTTTTCCGCTCTTTCAGTATTCATCAGTATATTGTAATGATAAAGGTCACGGACCCCGGAGTATGTGGAGTGTTTAAATTAAAAAAAAAAAAAAATATATTCATCATAATATATACAAAAAATTTAACAAAATAAGTACATCATGCGTAGAACGTGAACCTCTCAGGTTTATTGGAATGAAAACAATTTGTCGGGTCAGTAAAATTGTTTACTTGAAAAAAAAATGCAGGAATCATCTTGTGCACAACAAATTGATCAAATGCAATTATTGTGCTTATTGATAACCTGTTTGTATAATGAATTGATAACCTAAATGTACAGTGTTATCAATACATTAGAGAAAGTAGTGATAGATACGAAGTTGATAAATTATACATTCGCCGGCGAACGCTCCAAGGATTCGTCTCAAGGTTGACTGCTTGTTTCAATGAGAAGAATAAGAATAAGGTTTTTAATGTTTAATTTAATAGTCTAGTCAACAAGTGATTTTCAGGTCGAAATTATTTCGAATGCTCCTAACATTATGATGGAGGTGTCATGCGATTTGGAATGGATCTAGGTGGATTTTGAGTTCGCAAGCAAAAATTGCAATAGTTATAAACAATTATTAAGTGAAAATAAAAAAGGGGTTTTTGTTTTTTAACAATATTTCAAAAACTATTTTGAAGAACATACAACAAAGAATAATGAATGTCTTGAAAAGATCTAGATTGTATCACTCTGGTAACAATGAAACCGACTGTTTATTTCACTGTATATATTTATCTTAATCGATTGACCTTTATTGTTCAGTGGCAGAAGTGGTAGATATTCTTTTCAGTGGCCTTTTGCATATCGATAGGTTGCAAAAGTGTTAAACAATAACTAATCAGTCTTGATATCACATACGTTTTCATCGTAATACAAGAATGTTAGTTACCCCATAGTAGGAACCCATAAGGAATACAATAACTAACCGGAAATATGTTTCGTACTTTCTATGTCCTAGGCCATAAGGCTGTTAATCGATGCAACGTGCCCTCTCAATACTATGTACACTCTAATTATAGTTAACCCCACCTGGGGGCGTACTATGGATGGTCTCTTATAACTATAATTGTTTGGTTTTGACGTACAGCAATTTGCGCGCCGCGATTCTGAGCCGTATCCCTCTGCAATAAGATTCTCAAATGAAACATTGAGCGTCAATTGTCTCACAAAAACTCGTGGCACTTCGCGAACCACGTGTTAGTTTAAATATATGTTTTGATGTGGTTTACAGGTAAATTTCCATCAACCAAGTTTGTGGATGTTTGTCATTGTATGTGTATATAAAATAAATTCAAATTATTATAGTATAGTCTTCTGGTATATAATAAAGGCAAAGTTCTAGTCTTCCGGCGGAAGGTATTGTTTCGCCATCACACAGGTTAATTCCTAGTTTTAGTGGCAATGCTTCTCCATCTGGATTGATTTTAATGATTTATCATAAGTACCGTCCGTAAAAGAAAATAAATTATTATTTCGTTATTTCAAAAAGGTTATGCCTTTTTACCCGACTGAAAGAAGGGTTATGTTTTTCGCGCGTATCTTGTATGTTTGAAAATTTCTTTGTTCCCACGTATCTCCCAAACGGCTGGACGGATTTTGACGATTCAGATATCGTTACATTTGTCTCAATTACCCAAGTGTCCTTAGATAGGTATTAAATAAAAAAATCAATATAGTCGATTTTTGAGGCAAAATTGTGAGTAGTTGAAAAAAATAATGTTATTTAGCATATCGAGTAGGGTATCAAAATACAGAGAATTTAAAGAGTATTACAAATATGTAAATATGTTGTGTAGTTAAATGCCATTTGGAATAATTTCAAGCATTTTAATTCAATCAACAGTGTTTTTCTTACGTGTTGTTTTTTAGTCGGGTTTTATAATTTTTTTAATTATTCTTGTTGCCTTTTGTCTTGTCTTGTTTTGGACTATTGTCTACTATAGCTCTGCCCTTGCTAATGCCACAGGCCACAGTATAAAGAATATGATTTAACGGAATGTGCTCTTTGCCCTGTGTTTAATTTCGATCCAAATTTTAGAGAACACCGCTGCTATAACAGCACATTGTGACGCAGTTATTGGAATATGAAGAGTTCAAATCAATACCCAGCATTGCACTGCGGTCGTCACCTTGAGATATAGGATGATTAATCTCTACTTTCGTTTGCTGGTCGCTCCATTTCAATTCATCATTATCATAATCAGAACACACTCGACATAGATCTCTCCAATAATACGCCACTGAGCCCAATTCTCGGCTTTACGTTTCCGACCACCAGCCTTTCGTAAATCGTCACTCCATCTAGTCTCAGACCATCCTACTCTACGTTTGCATTTCAATTGCCAGCTAAATTTTTACCCAAATTCGGGTTACAAAACCGTATCTCTTTAAAGTGTCGCATAATCTAATTGTCCAAGTAGGTCTGCATTTGCTTGCTCCCAATAAGTGTTGTCCGACGCTTGCACAAGACAATGGAAGCGGGCCGGCCGCGGCCGCCGCGCGCCGGCCGGTGCGGGCGACCTCGGTCTGTGTTGTGTGTACTGAGTACTGAGCTGTAGATACGTACATAGATACCACAGAACGATAATTCCAATCGAAAACAACTAAAACTAAAAATATGATTTTCATGTTTCCAGAGAAAAAAAAATAGTGTAGAGTAACAAGACGAGAGCACGACCTGTGCCTGATGGTTAGCAACATGTCTGACTATAGCAGCACAGTGACACGCAGCTATTGGAATGAAGAGTCCAAATCATTACCTAGCAACGCACTGCCCTCGCTCGAGATATAAGGTGTTTTATCTCTGTGATTTCACTGGAAACATTGCTCTTCAAACCGGAACACAGTGATGCTATCGTATTACTGCTTAGCGGTAGTTGTATGTTACAATAGCTGTGTGTCACTGTGCTGTTATGGGTTGGTATGTCGCTTGCCATCAGTCACTCTATACTGTAAAAAAAATGTCCCAGTCCAAGTTCAACATCAACATCCCACTAAACGTTCCCACTGCTGGGACTCGGGGCCTTCTCTCGCAAGGAGAGAGTTAAGGCCATAATCCACAACGCTGGCCCAGTGCGGGTTGGTGGATGACACTTGACTTCGAAAGATTCTAGGTACTTACATGTCGGTTTCCTCACGATATTTTCCTTCACCGTTTTAAGTTAGCGGCATTACGTACATGACTTCGAAAAGACAGTGGTGCCTGTGGGGTTTGAACCCGGGGTCTCCGGATCGGCAGTTGCCGTTCTCCCGACTAGACCAGCCGTAACTTCAAGTCCAAGTCCAGTCCAAGTTGATCCCTTTAAAAAAAAAAAGTCTGAAACCGCCACACTGTGTGCGTCTAGAGGATATGCTCTATTTCTTATCCGCCACAGTTTGTCCAATCATTAACTGGGACAGTACAACTATTTTACATATTATTATATATGTCATTGCGTTCGGCAAATACCCTACATTCGTTAATTGTATGCAAACAATCGGTCGAAGATCTAAACTATTATTATAAAGATATTTTGGAACGAAGTTATTTACGCTTTACGCCTGGCTTGTAGGAGATAGAGTTATTGAACCGTTAGAAAAATATATAACGGAAGTGCTGCGTAAAAACTGCCCCTGACCAGTGTTGCCAACTTTATTTTTTAGATGATCGTACCATAGATGATAAAATTAAGTTTTTTTTTGTAATTTGTTTTGCTACCTATTAGGTATCCGATATATTACAAAATACAAATGTGAGATTTCACACTCAACAGCTGGATTTTACATAAGTACTAACATGCTATGTAGGATAGAATTACCTACAAATACTCTACTTTTTGGATCTCATACTTCGACCCAATCCTATGAATTTGTTAAGGTTTTGTGGTGGACCTTTTGCGGAGTCCGCCTACAGAAGTACCAGACCTTTGACAGTTATTCTACCGCCAAGCGCTGATGTGCAAACATCTGTGATTTCATAACCAAGAAGATAATCGAAAAAAAAAAACACTTAGATAATACATTCCACAGTCAAGACGTTATCACAAAAGTAGAGTCAAACCTTTTCGTTCGAGTGTTTGGAACACCAATCATGAAACGATGTCGCATTTTCGAGATTTAAAACAATGTTGAAACCTTCCGGATGGTTCGCTCCACACTCGTCACTGTCTAGCGTAGATGTCGCTATCAGAACACGACCTTATCAATACCAATAACAAGCGGTCCGCATTGTACAGGTGGGCTAAACTTAGAAGCGCACGTGCCTACAAATTACACTTAAGGCCGGGTCACACAGAGGCGATCCGGTAGCGATAGCGATCCGATAGCGATAGCGATCCGATACCGAGGATGGGATCGCGCCCGCTTGCTGTGTGTCAGGTTGCATACAAATTCGAACATTACAAAAAATATCGTCTCGCTATCGGATCGCTATCGCTATCGGATCGCCTCTGTGTGACCCGGCTTTTACGGAGTAACCTTTGTTATTTGTTATGCACAAAACAAAGGCGCTCGGCGAGTAGAGTCCTATTCTCCTATTGGTGCTATTGGCCTACCTCGCTTTTGCCTGCGCTCGGCCAGTGTGTGGATGCTACGTTTTGTCTCGTGCCGTTTTGTCGGCACTCGCGTTGGCCTCCACTGGGACAGTGTGTATAGGGGGCATTATAGGTTGTGAGTGGGTCTTGCTTTATCGGGCGTAATAGAACATTTTTGAGCTGAAGATTTGATTAGGAACGATTTTTTGTCTTTTCTGTGGGTTTGGTCGATCTAGACAAGGTATGTTGTCGAAATCGCCCAAATTATTGAAGTGAAGATTTATATTGTATTTAGACGACAATGTTTTGAATATTTATTCCAGACTACCAGCCCTATCCGGTTTCACTCGCGTACTTTCAAAAGTGAGCTATCAAATGCTCAGTTAAAGTTTTCACTTGTATCGGCAGTCCTTATAACATTCTTTTTTTTTTAATCTTCAGAATTCTATTCTGAGATACAAATTCAAAATCTAAAATATTTATTTCTTACAAAAACTGTCTACTCTTACGAAACAAGTAATTATTCTATTTTATTATGATTCTCATGTTAGAGGGGGCGTTCAAGTATTACGTAACGCAATTTTCAAAGATGTTCAACAGTCAAACAGACAGTAACAAAAATATCTCCCGTTGTCCTCCCATTACAGACAAATACGTTTGACAACGCACCTATTATTTTAAATTGATGTCCACCATTTTGGCAATACGTATCCCCCATTGTGGGCCAAGTGCTTGAATGCAAAAAGTTTAAAAGTTTTATTATAAGAGGGTAGATAAAGGGTCACGAAGAAAGGACGAACTTAGTCCAAAGAAACCAGGCGTTAGACTCCATTTTGAACATTTTTTTTAACGTCTAATGTAATTAATAACGTTTAAATGTGCAACAAGCAAGCTGATAATCAAATTTAGGTTATTATAGAGTGAGCAAAATATGCGCCTGATGATGCCACAGGGCACTTTTAGAGTGTAGAGTGAAATATTGTTCGTAACGTATATTTTAGCTGTACTTATTAAGTCCTGAAAATGTAAGAAAACTGTAATCGACGACGAAAAAGTTGTTACCATCTGAAAACTTGCCAATATTCTTAACTAACGACCTAGACTTTTCTGATTCACGCCCGAAAGAAAACTAACTTTATTAACATTAGATTTAAGGCTTAATATTGTGGAAAACTTTCACGAGAAATTCGTGTCGAGCTTCAGCTTAAACTGTCCTAATCGTAGCAAACAAAATACGTCTGTATTTACAAGTATTTAAAGTTGTTTATTACTTACGTTTCATGAAATTACCTCTAACCTTCCGATAGTAGCGTCGTGGCCTTGCTGGCTCTATCACGTTCAAGGTCCGATTCTATACGATTTTACATTGGAATATAAACTCTATTTATAGGTGTTTAAAGTTTGTAATAAGACGGAGAAAACACTGTATTTGATGTATTATGAAGCAATTGTTCTGTGGGAATTGCTATCGTCTGCTTTTTTCGACCAACTTATTGTTACTGTTGGTGATTTGGTGACAGTAATTAATCCAATAGAAGATCTTTAATTTTGTATCGAAACATCGACGGTGGAGCTTCCAATCAGTTATGTTTGTTAGTAACAAAGCTATGCGAGGATAATCGTAAAATTCGTCTGGGATTTCGTGTGGCATTTGATAGTAAAATGTTAAAAAATGTATATTATTTTAACTACACACATATATTTCTTATATTTAAAGACAAAAGTCTTTAACCAGTGCGCGTTGACGGGGATGGGTTATGGAACTGAGACGGTCCTTAACTGTGGGCCTCATAACTCATAACAAGTCACACAGCGAGCTATGGAGAGAGCTATGCTCGGAGTCTCTTTGCGCGACAGAATCCGTAATGAGGATATTCGCAAAAGAACGAAAGTGGCCGACATAGCTCAAAGAGTAAGCAAGCTGAAGTGGCAATGGGCAGCCACATCGCTCGCAGAACTGACCAACCGATGGGGAAGAAAGGTTCTCGAGTGGCGACCACGAACCGGAAGACGCAGTGTTGGACGGCCTCCCACTAGATGGACATATGACCTAACAAAGGTCGCTGGAAACCGCTGGTTGCAGGTTGCGCGGAACCGTTCGTTGTGGAATTCTAGGGGGGGGCTATATTCAGCAGTGGACGTCTTGCGGCTGATGATGATGATGACATATATTTCGATTAATTATGTGTATAGCCAAGGTTATTTATTTATTAAGCATACATACATACGATTAGCAATTACACAATATGTTATGTGTTTCCCTAGCTAGGCGTGAGTAGAGTTTCGAAGAAATATATATACAAATATGCTTGTATGTATGTCACTTGTTAGTCATTACTTATGTCCGTATGTCCTGCCGATAGAATTGAAAACTTTTAACTCTGAATTTTAAAGCTCACTTTGAAAACTACGCGGGTGAAACCGGAGGGCGTGGCCATGACCATGGCTATCATGGCTAGAAATGCGTCAGCATTCAGTCCCGAGTTCACCCGAAAATTTCTTATCATTCCCGAGCGTGACGCTGGAATTCAAAAAATCTCAGCCCACGAAATATATCTGTGGTGCGCCGAAACAAGTTTTCAAAAAATACTTTTAAAATTATAACTCAGAAGAGGTCAGTTCTATTATATCTTATCACTCGCTATCTATTAGAGTTTATCTAACGTTATTATATGTGTATAAATATATTATATAATACCTACATACATATATTTATATGTCGATTCAAGAATATTCGCAAACTTTTCGTGTGGTATGATATGATTTGTGATAACTAAGATAAATGTATACTCTACTATCTTTGATTATTTACTTGTAACTATAAATACAAAATTTTATTTATAGTGTTTCCGTTTGAAGGGCAATAATTCCAGAGAAATAATAGGGCTCAGAGATAAAAAAAAAATATTTGAAACCGTCTTGAGATGAATAGTCTTATATTTCTGTGTGACGAGCGCAGTGCAGTGCTAGGCAATGGTCTGAACTCTTCGTGTTCAAATGAACTTTTCTCGACACCAGGTTCACAGAAAAAAAAAACGGTTGTCTGTAAAGTCGGGTTACTGACGTTAGTTGAACGTGACAACTTCAACTACGCCTTAGAGCGAGGTAACGCCGGCGGCGAGTTAACGGCGTTAACGGCACATGACGTCATGTTTTGCGGGCCTGCAGCCGGCTTCATCGAATTATAAGACGTTGTCACGTCAATAATTAAACGTTCTCTGTGGTCTTATTGGCTGTGGTCAAAAGCCTACTTTGGTATCTACTCTATGAGGTTGTTATATTATACCTGAAACCAGTTTGCCAAAATCAAAACTGTACATGCCCTTTAAACGGCGGAAATGCCAACGTTTTAAAAAAAAGTTGTTTACAATCCTTCATCTTGATTATTATGGTATATCGCGTCGCCAAGGTTTCTTCGCACGGAAGCCGGCGCAAGCGCAACGTTACAACTTCAATCGACGAAATGATAGAACTAAAATTTTACAACCACCTATGTATAGAAAATTCTAGTGTCACCAATTTCGACTGCATAAATGTATTGGTAATACGACACCACTCAATCCTTAATTGGCAAAGTGATACAACTAACGATCGCATGGAATTATGTACGAAAATCTGTTAGTGGCTCCCAACGGTAATGGTAAGAGAATAATTTGTCGCGATATACGTTCGGGGTGGCTTCGGGCGTCTTCGGCGGCGCTCGGAGAAAACTCGTGTATGAAAATGGAGGTCGGGAAACTGGATAGTGTTTTGTTTTAATTTAGTTAAGTTTTGATGAGAAATAAATTAAATTTTGCGTTCACGATTTCGTGAAACGTTATTTTGAACTCTGTGTGACCTATAATGAGTTCTTAGTCTGTAAATTCGGAAATTCAAAGCATGTTTATTAATACTTACACGTAAACCACGAAGCCGTGGTGGTAAGTTCGAATCCCGCCCGGTAACTGTGTATTTTTTCATGTACACATTACGTATACGAGCTTAACATCATCACTGGCTTTAAAAAGGAAAACATTGAGAGGAAACTGTTGTGTTCCAGGAAAGACCTCGTTCGAGAACATAAATAGTATGTTAGCCACCAACACGCACTTGGCCCGGTGTGGTGTATTATGGTCTTAACTATCTCGTTGTGGGAGAAGCCCTCGAATCCCAGCTGTCAGAACTTAACGTACACTGCTTATACTGAAAACTGAAATGGACTTTAAGACCCTTTACGATACGACAAAGTCTAAAAAAAGCCCACAAATGAGTCTGATATTTTCAAAATCATTAAGAATAATTACAATAGTTGCCTGAAATTCAAGCCGAGGGTAGGTACTTAAAACGAAATAATTCAATTAAAAACGTCCAAAATATGTGACATGATGACCTTACTCGTACAATTACAAAAGAATGTCCTAATGAAAGTCCAAATATGTCAAAAGAACTAATCACCTAGAGGTCGTCTAGTTAGCATTGCTGTCATATTTTCCATATGGGCCGCTATTCTGGTTGCGATCGATATCGACTCGATCACCTTCGTTCGTATGACATCGATTGTCAAATCGAAATAGATTAATGTCATACGAGGGCTATCGTGTATACCTGGAACATAATATCTGGTAAAATCAGTTGTAACAAAATGGAATAGAATATTTTTTCCTGACTTAAGTTGCTTTCGTAAACCTGTACATAAAGAAGCATCCTTTCGTCTTTTTTTAATTAAAGGCTGCCTTGCTTGCTGCATCTGGCTGCATCTTGCTAACATGTTGTATACAGAGACGTTTATTGGTGGACAATTCACAAACAACACCATCTGACCCTAAACTAAGCAAAGCTTGTACTATGGCCAGTGCATCATCGCTCGCTCAAGGTCGCGCGGTTTTAGCCTACAGCTAGACCGTTCCTCCCAGGGAACAAGTGCCAGTCGGTTGTCGGACGCACGGCTGAGCGCTCGCGCACGTTTCCCGCGCATATTGTTATTAGATATGTCGACAACCCTCCGCGCTAGACAGGAACAGAGTTACGCGTTAGTAGAGAGAGTTGAAAATCGCGCAAATGTTTATTTGAAAATCGCGACAGGTATTGCGAGCTGAATTGAACTTTGTTGTGTCCCAGCAAGAGTCGCTATTTATATAATTGTTTTCGCTAAGTGAGTGTTCTGTACTTGTACTAATATTTATTCTGTGCTATGGCGGCCAAATAACTGATAACTGATAATATTACCAGAATATTGAATGTATTTCCACTTATGCTAGTTCATGTATGGTAGTTCCTAAGTCACCATACTATTCCATTAAATTCCTCGAAAACCGAACATGCAAACACTAACACACGTTCACCATTGATCACGTCACTGCCATTCCCATTGGCATTTCGAATGAAATCGAGATAGTTCGGAGAATGAGCCCCTGAAGGCAGTAACAGTGGCAAAGGTCGTCGAGTCACGATACCATCGCTATCGGAACGATCCATGTAGGTCACGCTGTATAGATTCTAGATAATAATGTAATTTGGAACATTTTTAATACCTATGAGCTTTCTATTACCATCAATAAATGAAAAGCCGAGACGACTAAAAAAAAATTTGGCCGTAAGTTAGATCATTAAAAAATATTGTATACGTATTTTTCTTATGTTTTACAAACAAAAAACGACGAAGATACAGTGCTTCTAGAAGTTTCGAGGCATGTCACGATAGGGTACGATTTTTACTAAAGTGTGACGTCACAAGTCACAACCCCCTACTTCGGAAGTTTGATGATCCATATCTTTGTCAATTTTTGATAATTTGATAAAACAAAAAATACGTGTCCCATATTTTTCCATAATCTACCTGATGAACTAATTAAAATGGTATATTTTTAACCCTGTCGTAATCTCGTTTACGTCACACAAATTTCATAATTTTTATACCCCTCCCCTGTCCTTATCACATTGGTCACATTTTTGAGACCTTCCGCCTACTAGTGTGAAGTCGCATATTTTCCAATATTCGTTTAAATTTAGTGTTGTAATACTTAGATACGATATACGACATTTTAAAAAATGTGGCGTCACAAAATTTGAGATCCTTCCCCACCCCTTGTCACACTTCATCGATCCATTCCTCCCATCCCCTTATAACTCAGAATTTGATATGTCACTTTGGAAACTCAGCGGGTGGAGGCGGAGGGCACTGCTAGTCTTTAATAGATATTCAAAGCATTATCGTGTACCTACATAATAAGTCTTCTAAGCATGGTTAGATGTGTAACCATGGTAACACGCCATGGCCCATGGCTATCTTGAAATGCTAACACTATTCTATGTTCCCTCGAATATTTCTTTCGAACGTGACGCTTGAGGTCAATTCACCACGAAAAATCTGTATGTAGTGCGCTAAAATAAGTTTTCACTACAAAAATATTAATAATATATATAGACCCTAATTTAGTAAATTAACGACCTTTATCCCGAGTCCTCGCTTCATACCTACATTTCTCGTTCCATTACGTTTACCGGCGGCGGCGCTCACGGTCAATGCCGGCTCCGCGTTCCTTTGTTATCTTTTACATTTTCTACTAAAATACGCTGTCATGTTTGCGTTAGATCCCCCTCCAAGGCTAACCTTTAATCGTTATTATGGTATTTAATAGACAGATCATAACCGACAATGTTTGTAATACTACTAATATTATAAACGGTAAAGTTTTAATGTTTGTTCGTCAATCGTCGGAACAGCGGGTCGGGTGGAATATACTCAGATTATAGTCTAGAATCTAGAATAATATATATGCTACTTTTTATCGCGGGAATGTATAGGCAATGGACACTTAAAGGTAAAATAATAGCATATCGTCGGCTTAATAATCAAAGTTCGTAACTCCACAAAAATATGAAAATAGACTGTTGATGTCATCTAGTGTGAAATGTTGTAAGCTATCAAGCGGAATAAGTCTTATTTCCCAACAAAAAACAGAAATTGCTCTATTGACTAATAATAAAACTACCTATGTCCACGCCGCCATTTTTCGCCGCACAAAGTACGTATCTCCTTAGACAGTGCGGCTTTGGCAAGGGTAGGAGGAGGACGCGCGCACTTTTTGCTAAAAAAGTAAGTGAATCCTTGATTATTGTATTATTACTAATGTAGTTAATTGTATTGATGATTAAAAACGTTATTTACGTTTGATTAAACTGGAAACATCCACGAAAATTTGATTAATAAGACTCAAAAGGTTTTGGTGGAGTTAGGACGTTTTATTTTGTGTTCATTACCTATGTTACGCTCAACGTCTATGGAGTTACGAGGTTTTATTTTACATTATGTGCGTTACTAGGCATTTAATTTCTAATAGCGTTTTTGATTTTTATTTGAGACAACTTCCTTTATTTGTTCAACATGTTTAAAAATCCTCGTGCACTAAGAATACTTCAATGTTGATTATGGCGAAACAGGAAAGTTCACGACGCAGAATCATCCAGAAATCAAGACTGGTTCTTACATAATACAGGAAGATTCTTCACTAGTACTTGAGGACGACGAAAATACAAGTAATAGTATTAGTGGTACTCCGGCGAATATTATTATATCTAACGATGGATCTCTCCGAAAATTATCCACAAGTAGCGTATCGATTTTGGCGGACTCTGTCCTAATAACTCCAACAAGCGAATTAGCTTGCAACTAGATATCATTAACGATCCACAAGAGGCATTAATAAACGAGCCAATCTTCCACACATCTGAGGATGAAATTAAAATTAACATCATTGAACAGCCACATAATATCAGACCATCATTTGTATCTAGCGAACATAATATTGTAGTACATGACTATGAAACTAATCATGAAGACAATATTGTTGATTTACCTTCAAAGAAAAGGCAAAAAAAGAGTCAACCAGAAGATTGGAGCGTGAATAAAAACCAGAAACAAAGAGAAAAAGGCGAAGTTTATCTAGGGAAGAAAAATATAAACAATAAATGGATATTTATTGAGCCTAAGACCAAAAGAAAAATGAAGGAAAGGTGCAACTGTAAACTGAGTCTAAAAGGTAACACAAAGCTACAATGTGACAAAATATCAGAGGAAGACCGACAAAGAGGATTCGAAAAATTCTGGAATATGAGTTGGAAAGAAAAGAAAGTTTATATCAAAATGTTGTCCATTTGTAAACACAAACAAAGAGAAAGATGTGCTGGGACGTCATCAAGACCAGAAAATTCGGTGGAATTATAGCTCTCAGATAGTGAAAGAAATAGATATCGTGTGTGCAGAAAAATGTTCTTAAACAGTCTGTGTCTTGGAGAATGGGCAATCAAAAAATGGATAATTCGCGGCGCTACACCTGCAAATATACCAATACCAAAGAATAGTCTTAAATCTGAATCAAAGGAACAATTAAGAAAGTTTTTTGATTCCCTACCAAAACTAGAATCTCACTATTGCCGAAAAGACTCGTCTAAATTGTATTTGGAGCCTCTTTGGACATCAAAATCGCAGATGTATAAGGCATACAAAGACGATTTCTGTAAACTGGAAAAATCCAAGCCTTTGAGCATTGCAAGTTTCCATAAGGTATTTGATGAGCTTAACTTATCACTGTTTCGACCAAAAAAAGACTTGTGTGAGACATGCGAATCATTCAAAACTAGAAATGTTACGGAATCTGATTTTAGGATACACGATGAAAAGAAGAAGGAGGCTTGATAAGAACTGGAGAAAGAGACTGCTTCAAACAATGAAGTGCTCACTATGGATTTGCAATCGGTACTTTTGTGCCCACGGTCAAATGTGTCCGCTCTTTACTAGAGAACAAAACTGATAGTACACAATTTCACCATGTATGACGTTAAAAGGAACAAAAGTTAATTGCTACATGTGGAACGAAAGTGAAGGAAAACTTACAAGCAATGAATTTTCTACTACAATTGTTACAGCACCTCAAAAGTTTACGACCGAACACCCCTTACGTGATGGCCAAGAATTGATTCTATACAGTGACGGATGTACATACCAAAACAGAAATTCTGTATTGGCTAATGCCTTATTGAATTTCAGCATGCAGAACAAGATAGTCGCGATTCAGAAGTATCTTGAAAAAGGACACACGCAGATGGAATGCGATAGCATGCACTCCGTTATAGAAAGGGCAATAAGACACAGAAAGATTAACGTCCCCGCAGATTATGTGTATCTGGCGAAAATTGCCTGCAAGAAACAACCCTATGTGGTCGAATATCTTTATCATGACTTCTTTAAGGACATTGAACATGCATTATCTTTCTACAAGTCAATTAGACCTGGTAAAAAGGTAGGTGATCCTACAGTGACTAATCTGAAGGCTCTAAAGTATGCACCCGAAGGTGCCTGTTACCAGTACTAATATTAATAAGTAAGTTTTAGAAGTTTAGAGTGATCTCAATTTTTATGCTAAGAATTATGAAAAGTAAAGTTTCAGACTGACAATAGTGCCTTAAATAAATAATTGCCTAATTGCTAGTACAATAAGTTTTGATAATTGTTTTATAAAGACTGTTGATTGGAATGTTCCTAGTAGTACTTGTAGGTAGTTAAGTAGTAAAACAAATATAACAATTCGTTTTAGTTTTTTGTGAATGGATTATATTTTTCTAAGAATTTTATTTGAAAAGTGTCTCACAATAAGTTATTATTTTTTAAATTTGACAAGGTTTCTATTGTTTTAAGTACATTCCTACTTACCTAACAACTTTAAGTTTTTAAAAAATAACTGTAAGTTTGAATAATGTAAGTAGATTCCTAATAAATAATGTTTTTATTTTTGCAATATTTTGTTTTATTTGCCCAAATAAGGTAATAGATAGGTAGGTAATGATATTTCTTTCTACAAAGAACTGCAATTTTATTTAACATAATAAAACTTAACTCCACTTTCACTACGTAGCGCTCAAAATAGTTACATAGAAAAGTTCGTAAATCCATTTTCCCCTTAATAAATTAATTTTATTTAAAAAATAATCGTAAAAATAGATTTCTTAGACAATTTTAGATACATTTTCATCAGAACATTCATAACTTTTCTAACAAAAAATAATAATAATCAGTTTTTACTTGCTCCTGTAAAATTTACCCTGATGGAGTTACGAACTTTGATTATTAAGCCGACGATATGTAAAGTCATACTTATGATAGTCCATAGAAACATCTATATATAACAAATATTTATTTGTATGTATTATTTACGCAAATATTTGTCCTGACATTCTTAACAAGCCTCCCAAGGAAATGAACAAGTGGGTCTTAGATCTCTGGATGATTAGCGCAGCGCAGTGCTGAGTAATGATTTGGACTCTTCATGTTCCAATAGCTGCGTGTCACTGTGGTGTTATGTGGCAGGCATATTGCTTACCATTAGGCACATGTCCTGCTCATCTCGTCATCAATACTATAACATGATAATAAAAGGAAAACAAATGCCGAGTTCAAAAAGTCAGGATAGAACCTACTCCTCTATCCGAAAAGGTAGCCGTTCTCCCGCTGTGCCATCACTGCTTGTGTGTCAAGAATAGAACCCCTCACGGTTGCCTCGTGCCCTGCACTCTACTACAATGTATCCATAACAACGACATTGATCCACGGCAAGGTTGGAAGTAAATCGATTCAAATCGAGTTACCGCATCCTTGGCCGCACCAACTCTAATCTTACTGTTGAGGAAATTGACAATCAAAGAAATGCAAATACTATTATTAGTACTTTTGTAGTTCAGTTTGGATGCTACTTTGTCGCATGCGCTCAACTTTAACTCCGAAACTCAACTTTATCGAGTCGAAGACTAAATTATATTGGTAGGACTCTTTGCAGAGTCCGCCTGGGGAAGTACCACTTTTGCAAGGTATTCTACCGCCAAGCAGTCATGTGCCAAGGGTAATGTTTGCAGTGAAATTACCGGGCGTAGAGATAAAACATCTTATAAATCGCATGTTCCAAATTCATGTGTCACTGTGCTGTTAAAAGCAGGCATGTTGCTAACTGCTAACCATCAGGTAAACATCGTCCTAATCGTCTCGTCACTTAATACGATAAAAATAAAAGATAAATAAAATACCTCTAAACTAGTTGCCAATAAACTAGATGCCCTCTCAAATGTGCGAAGGTACTTCAAGTCTGGATAGTCGCTCAAGTACAAGCACAGATTTGCTCGTGGATGTAGTTAATACTGTTGGCATCTTTGGGATGGGTCGGATAAATAATTGCTGGAAACTCGATCGACAGAAATACCGAAAATATAGTAGAAAAATCAATAAAGAGTACATCGAATATACTAGTATATCTTAGGGATGTTAGGGAGGCTCCGTAACCGTAACCGAAACTATCGGATAGCCGAAATAAAAATATTATCGTAACCGTATCCGAATCACAAGTTTCGGATAGTTTCAGATAGAATTGACTTTAAGATGTTAGGGCTGTAAAACTGCTTTTTCTGAAATATAGTCTTCGTCTGCTCAGTTTTGACTCTTAGAACTATGTTCCATCTAATATCCGTAACCGAAACTAACGGATAATCCGAAACAAAGACATATCCGTAACCATATCCGGAATAGGTATAATTTTATTCCTATATCCAGATCCGAAATAGCATACCCATAAACATCCCTAGTATATCTTTATGTTTACAAACGTCTTCAAAAGTTTCTGCATCACTATTCTAACTGTTTTATTTGTCTTGTCTCCAGGCCGTGGACTGGTGGTCCGTGGGAGTCCTCACGTACGAGCTCCTCACGGGTGCTTCGCCTTTCACCGTGGAGGGGGAGAAGAACACCCAGCAGGAGATCACCAAGCGCATCGTTCGCTGCAGCTACCCGACACCCCCGGACGTCAGTCCTGAGGTCCAGGACTTTATCAAGAAGTAAGTGAAAGGGTCATGCATTGGCAACGGCTTTTGTTCAAAGATACTGCAAAGTCTTGAACACCACAGTTGCAAATTTATCGTTTATGCTCATTTAATGGCAAACAATTTTGTTCAAAGATACTGCAAAGTCTTGAACATCACAGTAGCAAATTTATCGGTAATGCCCATTCATTGGCAACGACTTTTGTTTAAAGATACTTCGAAGTCTTGAATGTCATCGCAGAAATGCAAGTTTATCGGTATAGATCGGAAACTTTTCGGAGATTTTGCAGCTTTATTTTAACTTTGTACGTACTGTACACTTGACCTCCTATTGCCATGATGCGGTATACGATGGAGCATGCTTACCTAGAAGAAACCGATGTACTCTCGACTTGAAGACTCCAATCGGAAGGTCAACCATGATGATTTCGCTGCATGATGTGATACCACCTTCATCTTTTTTCTATCCGACTGCTCGTAGCTCGTAACAGCGACATCGTTTCATAGTTGTTCCGAAGATTCGTACGAAGAGATTTGATTAAAAGAACTAAATTGTTGAATAAATTGCCTCAGTGGACATTCCATAATGAGAATAATCTGGGTGTCTTCAAATAGAGAGTAAATCGGCTTCTTCTAGGTACCTAGGACAAAATCCGTGGAACTACGGCTTTTGTCCCGTGGAACAAAACACATAACCTTGATCTGTTGCTCATACGGTCTAAAGTCCGATATCTGATCAAATGTTTCAATTTAGTTCTTCAGTTTTACACATAAAATGCTTTGTAGATGATAAGTGTTTTATATTTTTCTTTAGGCTGCTGGTGAAGAATCCTCGATGGCGACTTGGCGGTGAAGAAGATGCCGCGGAACTGAAAAGGCATCCGTTCTTCAAGGTACGTTCTTTTTTGGACTTATTTAAGAGGAGTATAGATACGGGGTAGTTTTAAATGAGACGTTAGTGACTTTTATGTGTTTCGTGAGAATACAAATCAAGCGGTTATTTTCAACTCCAAATTCGTGGATAGAAACATGGCTAGGCATGGCTCACTTACGATTATTTACAGAGAAAGATGCTAGGTCGCTCGTCCGTCGCTAGTTTCGTGCCTGCAACCTTATTGTTCTGGATACATGTATAATTAATCCATAAAGGTGAATAAAGATTTTCATTATACTTATTTATTCATTTAAATTACTTCTTCAGAACCTGGATTGGGAGGCCGTAGCCAAACGGGAGATCACAGCGCCATTCGTGCCTCAACTATCCCACGCAGCTGATACGGGGAACTTCGCAGACGAGTTCACGAGGATGCCCCCCACTGACTCACCGGCGCACGCGCCCAAACACCACGACAAACTATTCCTTGGTGAGTAGGGAACAAGGTCTACTTTCCTCTGTTGTCATGAAGATGCTTTTGCTCGTCTACTGAGACGCTCAAATACCATGGTAAACTCATCCTTGGTAAGTAGGGACAAGGTCTACTTTCTTCTGTAGCTACGCAAGTGATGAAGATGCTTTTGCTAGTCTACTGAAGTGCTCAAACACCATGGTAAACTCTTCCTTGGTAAGTAGGGAACAAGGTCTACTTTCCTCTGTAGCTACGCAAGTGATGAAGATGCTTTTGCTCGTCTGCTGAGACGCTCAAACAGCATGGTAAATTGTTACTTGGTACGTTGGAAGAAGGAATACTTTCCTGTAAAAATGTGGCATGACCCCTGTAGCTAATTCGAGTCATGAAGATGCTTTTCTGATCGTCTTCTGAGGCACTCAAATGTCATAGTAAACTATCACTTGGTACGTTGAAAGAAGGAATACTTTGCCATGAAAATGTGTCATAATCCTATTCCTTTCCTGACGTATCTCGTATCGTTGACTGGCCTCGTGGCTAAGTTGGTCGGCGAAGCTGTGGGTCGTGGGTTCGATTCCCACTCTGTTTAAAATATTTCTTCTGTAATAAATATTTGTGTGGTGATTTTTTATAATATAGAAGAATAGATAATCACATAGACCCTTTGCAAATGTTTTTTTTTCTTATTTCAGGATACTCATACGTAGCTCCGAGCATATTGTTCTCCGAGAACGTCATATCAGACCAAATTTGGCTGCAAGCCACTGGACAGAAACCGGACAAACTCAAAGGATGGGTGGCCAAGGTAACTATAGCAGATTTTCTGATGTGAACATTTTTATAGTCAGGTTGAGCAGTTGAGGGGAATGTCTTATGGGTTGACGAGCTAATGTAGCGTCGGAGCGCCGTCGGAGTAGTTGAAAAATTAACCAAAGGTAATCAGGAATAATGTAGCTTTAGTTTGCTACAGGGGAAAGAAATAGGGATGCGTACAGTTTGAAAAATAAGCCATTCTAATGGAACCATCAGGTAGATGGAAAAATATGTGATACTTATTTTTTGTTTTATCAAATTATTAAAAATCGACAAAGATATGTGTAAGATCATAAAATTAGAGTGGGAGGTCGTGACACAAGTCACGTAACTCAAAACTTCTATGCGTCTGTATCTTCGTCATTTGTTGTCTGTGAAACAGAAGAAAAAATACGTGTACAATATTTGTAAGCAATCTGACTGACGAACTAGTTAGTTTTTTTAGGATTATAGCCTATTGTTTCAGTAGTTTTGGAGTTTATTCAATCCAAACGATCAAATCCTTCCTCTTTGTAATTAGTATAACGTGTACTGACATAGTTTTATCATCTTCCGCAGGACTCGCCTTTCTTCAAGAAATACGAGGTTGAGTTGAGTACTCCGCTGCTTGGAGATGGATCGTACTCAGTCTGCCGGAAATGCATACACAAGCAGACCGGAAACGCTTACGCTGTCAAGGTAACGAATAATCTGACATATATATTTGTATGTCATAGTATAGTTACGGCTGGTCTAGGCGAGAGAACGGCGACTGCCGATCCGGAGACCCCGGGTTCAAATCCCACGCGCACCACTGTCTTTTCAAAGTCATATGCGTTATACCGCTAACTTAAAACGGTGAAGGAAGAACTTCAAGGAGGATGTAAATATCGTGAGGAAACCGACATGTACCTAGAATCTTTCGAGGTCATGTGTCATTTACCAACCCGCACTGGGCTAGTGTGGTGGATCTGTTTACCAGAGAAGGCCCTGAGGCTCAGCAGTGGGAACATTTAGTGGGCTGCTCATGGTTATAGCATAGTCACGACTGATTTTGCCGCCCTAATTGGTTAATGTGGCCTTTCTCTACTCCATCCAGTCCAGTCGATCCCAGATGGCTAGCAGCCTATTCAGATTGTCATAGGCCTCCGAGACAGATGCTGGAGATTTGAAGAATTCTGCCCGTTGATATGCCAAGCTACTGCATGCCATAAGCACATGCTGTGGCTTATTTTATGAAGCAACATGCCTGCTCATAAAAGCACAATGACACGCAGCTATTGGAATATGAAGAGTCCAAATGATTACCTAGCATTGCACAGCACTCGTCACTAAGAGATAGAAGATGTGTTATCTCTATATCTCTATTTTTCCTCCCCCATTCATTCCCTGTGTAGAGGGTTGTATGTCATACCTATGGTAAATAAGTGCTTATTTAGGGGACAGTGGATAGCAGGCATAATCTTCATATAACCAAATAATAGGATAGTATAATCAGCCCGCTAAATTGTCCCCACTGCTGGTACAAGGAGAGAGTTGAGGCCATAATCCACCACATGATGGTTGGCGGGTGATGCATGACCTCGAGAGATTCTTGGACCATACCTGTTTTGGTCGCTACGTTTGTCTACATAAGCAAGTTGTGATGTAAGTATAAGAAATACTGTAAATAAAGTATCATGTAAATTTAATTATTAGTAATTGAACTTCCTTTTGTAAGTTTTCTTATATAAAAATATGTTTTGTTGTTAGATAATCTCGCCGCAGAAGAAAGACATCAAACAGGAGATTGAGATGCTGAAAGCGTGCCAGGGCAGCCCCTACATCATCACACTCCACGAAGTGTTTCACGATTCGGTGAGTTTAGAGGTTTGAGTAGCGGACGTAGACGGAGCGTTATGTTATGTATGTGAGGTCGATTGCATTGCGTAGCACGTTTCGACCGGCTTGTAGGTATTTTGGTGCAGAGGTCTAGAATTGTTTGAAATCATTTTGGTATCAATCGAATAGGAATAGTTAGTTGTGATATCTGTAGTGTATGTAACTATCAAAAGTGGTGGAATAAAATGAAATCAAAACATTCGTCAAATGTGACCAGAATCGCGCTTCCGAATTGGGTAACATTTTCGTGTTCGCAGTTTGGGAGCGCGCTTCCCTCGTCACACCCCGTACGATTGCTCCATCTATCTGACTGTCCTTCTAGGCTGTCTCGGTGTTTTAGTGAAAAGAAAAGGAAATACGACAGCTTATGTTGTATCCCCAGATAATGAAGATTTCACATCTGTTGTGTGGCCAGCACACACATTTTTTATTTATTAACATATTATTTTATTAATCGTTAAGTGATATCAGCCACTTTTTTATATTTATTTAAATTTTTTTTTCCTTTATTATAATCATATTTATTACTATCAACAAATCTTAAATTTAAACAGTAATAACGAACAAAACGACGTTTGACGTCAGCCCTGAACCACGCTCCCGAACTGCTAACATTCTCGTGTTCGCAGTTTGGGAGCGTTGCTTCCCGCGTCTCACCCCCGCACGATTGCCCCGTCTAGAACGTTCATTGAACGGCTGTATGATTTATTATTTGTTAAATAGTATATGTGTTGTTCGGAGGCCTTCACGTACATAGTCTTAGAGCTAGCGTCCGTCGAGTAACTGGATGATTTAATAAACAGTGCTAACAGTATACGTTTTGTTGGCAGGCCTTCACGTACATAGTCCTGGAGCTGGCGGCCGGCGGGGAGCTGCTCGGGCGGGAGCGCGCGCGCGTGCCGGAGCCCGCCGCGCGCCGCCTGCTGGCGCAGCTGGCCGCCGCCACGGCGCACGCGCACGCGCGCGGCGTGGTGCACCGCGACCTCAAACCTGAGGTGACCACTAATACTGACTTATATGCGTAGCTGTAGAGAGATACTGCCGGGTAAAACCGGAAACTGCTCCCGATATACTAACATTGTAATGTTAGCAACGGCGGGAGCGTCTCACCCCGGTCGATTGCCATGTGTAGGCGGCTTCGTTGAACGACTGTATGACTAAATCTGTGCTACTAGTATGTAATTTAATAGACTGTAGTACTAGTATATATCAACGCCGCGTCAGACACGGTGTATACTATGTGTGTGTACCAGGGTATCATGACCTCAAACCTGAGGTGACCACTAACACTAGTACTACTTTAGTTTGTACTCTATCTAGGAAGGACGATGTCTAGATACGGGTAAATGGAACCGGAAACTGTGTTCCCGATATACTAACATTGTAATGTTGGCAACGGCGGGAGCGTATCACCCCGCACGCTCCGCACGATTGCCACGTGTAGGCGGGTTCGTTGAACGACTGTATGACTAAATCTGTGGTACTAGTGTGTAATTTAATAGACTATGGTACTAGTATATATCAGCGCCGCGTCAGATGCACGGTGTATACTGTGTGTGAGTACCAGGGTATCATGACCTGAGGTGACTCTCACTACTAGCACAGTATCTACCAATAGTTAATTAGTAATGTATCGTGACGTCACGTGTAGACAGCTTCGTCGAAAGACAGCTACTAACTTCAGAGCAGAGCTACACGGCGCACGCGCGCGGCGGTGTGCAGCGCGACCTCAAACCTGAGGTGACGACAAATACTAACATATATGTAGCTATAGAGAGATACTGCCGGATAAAACCGAAAACTGCTCCCGATATACTAACATTGTAATGTTGGCAACGGCGGGAGCGTCTCACCCCGCACGCTCCGCACGATTGCCCCGTCTAGACGGCTTCGTTGAAGGTATCCGTTCTTTTGAAAAACTTTTTTTCACAAACCGACATGTGATAACCAACGTTAGACAAACCCACGGGTAGTGAAATGATTATTATACAAAAAAATATTTAACAAATTGGTTATATCTCAAACTAATTATTTGACAAACATTCATTCTATAACGTATTATTTGACAAATTATTCTTTTAATATTTTTGTTAACTACCAAATGCTTGAAAACAAAACCAACGCTTGACAAATTTTCATTTTATATTGTGTTGTTTGGGAAACACTCAATTTATAAAACAAACATTTATTAAATTGCATAAAAACTAGATTGTAATTTTTTTTATATCTAAGTAATCACAGCGGTACGATTAGGTTACTTAGGACTCAAATCCAACTCGGAGCACCCCGACTCCACCTAGTCTTGTCGCTACTACCCCTAGAGTGTATATAAAAATGCGGGAGCCAGAAGCTTAAAGGAGGTCCTGAGTGGAGCGAGCCATGCGAGGCCAAGCGCAGCGAAGGGGGGAGGTGGCGAGCGAAGCGAGCCGGCGACCTCCGTAGTGGAGTGCAGGCCGAGTATGGAGAAGCGACACTCAGGGCTGACCGCAGAGCTTCTGGCGGAAGCCCACCCGGAGTCAAATCTCAGTGATAGACCCTAATCGGAACGGTATTCTAAAGTAAATGACAGAACCAAATCAGAATTGATAATTTACTTTAACAATGTTTCGGATACTTTTAAAATATTTGTTGTAAATTGTATTTTGGTAAATGCTAAATTTGTCAAAAGAATAATTTATGAAATGAAAAATGGACTATAAACAAAATGTCATTCGATACATTGTTTAAGTGAAACGTTTGCCATGCAATTGGTTATAAAAGGATGGTTTGTAAAATAAAACATTTGTTGATGTAAGGTATTTTTTAAATAAATATCATGCGAAACGTTGTTTGTAAAATGAAACATTTTTGTATCGTAAAGTTTTTGCAATGAATATTATACGATTCGTTGGATTTAAAGTGATGTTTTGTCAAAAAATGTTTGTGAAACATTAGTGAACCTTCGTTGAACGACTGTATGACTAAAACTGTGCTACTAGTGTGTAATTTAATATACTATGGTACTAATATATATCAGCGCCGCGTCAGATACACGGTGTATACTGTGTGTGAGTACCAGGGTACCATGACCTCAAACCACAGGTGACGACCGATAACATATATTATATAGCTATAGAGATATACTACCGCTAGTTCATCGCCTTGGAGGGAAACCACGCGTAGATAAAACCGAAAACTGAACCGCGCCAGTGCATCCTCACTCGCTCAAGGTCGCGCGGTTTTAGCCTCACGGTTCCCGCGCATATTGTTATTAGATATGTCGACAACCCTCCGCGCTAGACAGGGACAGAGTTACGCGTTAGAAAGAGCGCAAATGTTTATTTGAAAATCACGACAGGTATTGCGAGCTGAATTGAACTTTGTTGAGTCCCAGCAAGAGTCGCTATTTATATAATTGTTTTCGGTAAGTGAGGCTGCTGTACTAATATTTATTCTGTGACCGCGCTCCCGAGATACCAACATTGTAATGTTGGCAATGGTGGGAGCGCGCTTCCCACGTCTCAACCCGCGCGCCTCACCTTTGGAGTGCGAGGAGTTTAAAAAAAAGAGTACTAATCACAACAGAAAATAAATAAATAATAACATTTAGTAGGTTGCTTATGCTAATGAATGATGTGTTGTTTCAGAACATCTTGCTGACGAGTCCTCGTCTGCACGAGGCCAACGTCAAGGTGGTGGACTTCGGGTTCGCTCGCCGGATGCCCGTCGCGGACCGAGACGAGAGGCAGAGGATGATGACTCCATGCTTCAGGTACATAACTATCTAAACTATCTATAACTACTGTTATAAAACTGAACAGTTTCTTGGATAATCTAGTAGTGGTAGGGCTCTTGGCAGAGTCCGCCTGGTGAAATACCACACGTTTGCCAGTTATTCTACCGCAAAGCAGTAATGTGCAAACATTACTGTGTTCCCCTGCGTGTCGCTGTGCTGTTATGTGGCATGCATGTTGCTTACCATCAGGCACATGTCCTGCTCGTCTCGTCACTCTATATACCTACTATAAAAAAAAATCACAGAATGAACCAATTTCAAAAAAAAACTTTCACCGTTCGATATGTCAGTGATCCCTGAGTACTATAGGATATATGTGTACAACGGGCGTAGCCGGGGCAGGCCGCTAGTCATAGAATAGTTATGAATACTGTGGGTAATATGGGACACGTATTTTTTGACATCAAACTTCCGGAGTGAAGGATTGTGACGTCACGTCGCGTCGTTGTAAAAATCGTATGTAAAAATTCGTAAAGCGATGTCACTCGAAACTTCTAAGCACTGTATCTTCGAATTGTTTGTATGTAATACAAAAGAAAAAATACGGATACCGGTATTATGCCAATTTCGGATTCCTTTTTATCCCGATAAAATAACGGGATCGGGAATCACGCGGGGAAAAACGCGGGGCGTTGCTAGTTATTAAATAAATAAAAAATGGTAAAATAAAAAATAATGGTAATGTAAAATTACGGTATATTTCGCATCGTTACAATGTGGACTGAGTTCCCCCAAATAAGTATTCCATACCCTATATTAAGGGCGTACCCCGAGCAAATGACCTTGAGTATTTCTTACCTTATCGCACGCCGCAAGAAAGAGCAAGAGAGAAACAGTAGGATTTGTCGCTGTTTTACGCTCAAATTTTAGAATAAACTCTTTATAAAATCAAATTTTGGTCTTTTGAAAAAAATAAAACTACCAAAATGTTCGTAATGGAATTGTCTATCCGTTGGTGTAAGTACAAGATCAAAATAATGGACGATTTTCGAGGAGATGCATGATAACTACAATTATTTAATTTTTTCATGGTTTCGTTGTGAGGCGATTATATAAACAATAAGTTCATTATCAAAAAAATAAAACTACCATTTTGAAGCCAAGAAGTTGTAGAAATTTAATGTATTTTTTACCAGTTGATATTTGTTTTGGCTAATGAGTAGATAGCTCTTAAAAGTGGACAAAAAACTCGTTTTGCTGGGGGACGCACCTTAATAGTGATATTTATCTTTAGTGCTAACTTTGTTAATCGTTATCCTAGCTTGCCGTACGCTGCGCCGGAGGTGGTGTCCCGAGCGCGCTCCTCGGCCGCGCCCGGGTACGGCCCTGAGTGCGACCTATGGAGTCTGGGAGTTATTTTCGTAAGTAAATCCTACTAATAATATAAGTGAGAAAGATAAGTTGTTTGTTGGTCATTCACGTCGTAAGACACGGACGAAGAGGTTTGACTCTACTTTTGTGATAAGAACGTCTAGGCTGTGGAATGAGTTGCCAGAGTGGGTTTTCCCTGATAGTTATAACCTTGGTGTCTTCAAATCGAGAGTGAATCGGTTTCTTCTAGGTAAACACGCTCCATCGTAGACCGCATCGTCGATTAACATCAGGTGAGATGGCGGTCAAGTGTAAACCTATAAAAGTTAAAAAAAAAAAAAAGTAATGTCTGAATGGATCGGGTTGGAATTTGGTACACGGATAGATTATAGTCCGGGTTAGTACGTAGTAGGCTACTTTTTATCTATTTTGTTTTACTTTTTATCTATTATATATTTTGGAAACACCGCGACGTGTTGCTAGTTAGATAATAAATCAGGATTCCTTCAATATTTCATTGTAATTATTATATTGTGTATGAATTGTGTATTTGATCCGAGATACGTTTGAAAACTGTTAAATGTGGTTCTTATTAATATCCTAGTTTCATTTTTATCTATAAAGTATATGTTTACTCTAGATTTGAAGACACACAGGTTAATAAATACCAGGATTTTCAAGTGCATATCATAAACGTAGCTAGGAAGCGCTTGTATCGCAAATTATGTAACTTTCTGTTTCTCCGTCTAACTTCTGCTGTATTTTAAATGATTTTATTTTTGTATTTGTAGTACTGTATGTTGAGCGGCAAGGCCCCGTTCCAGCCGACGTCGAAGAAAGAGCCCGTCACTGCTCTGATGGACCGCATCCGAGCCGGGAGCTTCTCCATGGAAGGTGAGAATTAAAAAATATAAGAACACGCTTTTGTTAGCTTCACTTGTAACTATGTCTGTCAGAAAATTTTGGAATCCTAATTTGACCCACTTCCCGGTCTTCGATTAGGATGAAATTTTGCACACGCTCTGAGTTCTGATGACAATACATGACTAGCTAAGAAATGTCGTTACAAATCCAATATGGCGGCCTCCCCAAGATGGCGGACTGGCTGTTTGAAATCTCCCCCATGATATGGGTATCAAATGGAAGGGTTTGCTGTCAGGAAGACGAAAAAAATTGTCATGTGACTAAAATCCAATATGGTGGACGTCCAAGATGGCGGATTGGCTATTTGAAATGCAGCCCTTTTATAATTTTTAGTGCGTGCTAAAAGGGTGTTTTTTAATATTATTTAGCAATCTAGCTGACTAACAGATTAATTAGGTTTTTTTTAGGTTTGTACCCTATTTGATTTTGGTTCTTTCCTTCCCAGGTCCGGGATGGGAGGGAGTGTCAGCTAATAGCCGGCGGATAGTGGCCGGTCTGTTGGCGGTGGACGCGGAGCAGAGACTGACCACCACGGAGCTGCTTCAGGCGCTCACCGCCTCCTCGGCCGAGTCGGCCAGCTTCAGACTGCAGGTGTGTACCCCGAGTCGGCCAGCAGCCGGCGGATAGTGGCCGGTCTGTTGGCGGTGGACGCGGCGCAGAGACTGACCACTGCGGAGAATTCTAGATTACTAGAATTGGAATCTCACGCGTCCTATTACAAACCGTCCTTACCACCCAATAAAAAGATAGTTTACTTCATCTAATATACCCGTTTGTTTCCCAGGACATGACCCAAGCGGACCTGTACAAGCGTCGGAACAAGAGCAAACAACAGCACAGCTCCGAATCCGAAGCCAGTACGTCGGAACCCGCCGAGAACGAACCCGTCGTCATCGCCATCCCCGACCACTACAACATACTCAAGAACAGAACGCACAAGAGCTCCCTCGAAAACGACGTAGAACTAATCAAATCACAAACACAAGACACCCCCGTCAATGAAGAACCAGAGCCCACGTACAACGACATTGACGAGGTACCCTCAGTCAAACCAGTCGAGAAGACATACGCCAAATCTAGATCCAAACTAGACGATTACATGTACGTAGAAAGCAGCGAAGCTCTAGACGACATTGAAGAAAGTCCCAAACCCACGCGAACCAAGAAACCCAAAGACGACGCGCCAGCAGCTAAGAAGCGGAAATTAGATACTAAAAACGAAGAAAAGACAGAGACTAGACAATTAAGAAATAAGGCAAGTAGTGGCAAGAAGAATGACAAGAACGATGAGAAACCCAGACAGAGTAATAGAGGTAAAAAGGTTGACAGCGAAAAGAAAGCAAACTCGCCGAAAGGCAAAGCCGCCAAGGCTGTAGAAAACGGAGCGTCTAGAACTCTAAGAAGCAGTAGCGGTGACAAAACTAAACTAGAGAAAGACAAGAAAACTCGTCCCGCCAAAGAGTCGATAGAAAACGAAAAAGCGACTCGGACACGCAAACGGAAGTTCGAAGAAACTGTCAAACCGGTGCTTCGAGAGACAGGGCAGAATGGCCGTCAAAAGAGCGCGGAAGAACGGAAAATCGTTCGAGCGAAAAAGACGAAATCGGAACCATTGAAATTGGACGTAGATTCGAATGTTAGAATGACTCGTTCGCGTAGACGGAGAATGGAGATCAGTCTGTCTCCCTCGGAAGTGAAAGCCGTTATGCCGGCGTTGTCGTTCGAATCGGACGCGCGCGTCGATTCGATCGAGTCGAATCGTTCGATCAAATCGAATCAGTCGAAGAACAAAACGCGTAATACCAAAGGAAAGACCGCGAGCAAAGCGAAGAACGCTCCGAAAAATGTTAGAGCGACGCGGTCCAGGGCGAATCGGAGGTGAAACTATCAAATGAGTTTTTAGTAATTTTTAATAATGTAGCAACTTGATTGGTCAAACAACTGTATCTAAAATGGCGTCCAAATATATCGCGGCAAAGACTTTACTAGAATTTTTTTGTGTCTTAATATTATATTAATTAATCGTCGATATCTTAGTTCCAAAATTGAAAATATGTAATACATTTTTTTTACCTGATCTAATGTTAAATTAAATTCAAACTATTGAAATATCGGTTTATGGGTTGTGTTGTTTAGAAACGTTTAGAGCGTGTATTTTTGTGCGTTAAAAAGGGTGGCGCCACTAGTGCTTTTGATGAAGTATACCGCGGCCATTTTAGATACGATTTTTTTACCTTTCGAGTTGCATAATCGTTGTTACATTAGACAAATTATCATAAATATAGACTGTTATGCCTCGAGGCAACTAGTGAATTCCAAATGCGTCCTGTTTCCGACCCGCGCTTGTCATGGGACCTTCTTTTATCGATTATTTATTGATAAACGACCTTTTTGCAAAGTTATTGATGTTCAGTTTTCAATGTTTGTAAACTTTGTTTAATATATGATATGAATTGGGCGCAATATATAATTTGTGATTAGACTAAGACATCTAACATTGTACGTTTGTCTCTTTCTAACGTGACTGGGAGAGAAAGAGATGGCAACAAATTTGTAATCGTTTTTTTTTTAAGTCTTTTGTGATGAGTTAATAATTTGCGAAAAGGACGTATCGGCTAACCCTCTGTTTGTAGTGATAAGTTTTTTTTTATTTTATAATCCGTTTTATTTAATGTTACTATTAATTTTTAAGATACCTTTTTTCCCCTATTATATTATTACCATTAGAGTTAATTCTTCGAGTTATATTTAATGAGAGTAGATTAATTATTGATTTTAAACGATACGTGAAATTGATGTGTGATCGTTGTTTTTATTCCTATTTAATGTTTTTATCTGCTAGTCTAAAAATTACTATCCCTCACCACAATGTGTCTGTTGCAAAATGAACTGAAACGTTATTGAAATAAGATCGATTATCGCTCACGGGCTAGTATAGAGTGACGACGCTCGAAGACATGACCGAGAACGTCGCACGTACGCTCAATGTTATATAATTAAATAATCGATGCTATTTCAATAATCTAAAGTTTCCCACAAAAAGGAACTTTAACGTGTTGTATTAAGGTACTTATTGTCGTGCATAAAATGTTGTATGTATTTTGAGGGTAGTTCGTTTTTAGAACAATGATTTCTACGCGCTTTCGCATGGTTTTAGTAAAGCGCGGGTAGGAAGGTCAAAGAGAATAAAATGGCGAAAACTAAATTTGTTTTTCATTTTTTTTTTCTTATAGGCTTTTTTATTATTATTTTTACTAATCTGTATTCTTGTTGTTAACATCTCATATTCAAAAATCGGCACTAAGTTAACTACTACTAGTTACAGAAAAATACTTTTTTTTTAAATTAACTTAATAAATAACTGACTAACATTATCAGTAGAATGAATAAAAACTATTAAGTATTTTTCGATTTAATTGAAATTCTTTCGTTTCGTTTGTAAATAATGACAAAAATTGCGGAGCGAACAGCTAATAGGTTTGGAGTAAGTAGTACTACCGACAATTACACATGGTACAACCTGATCTACCAACGAATTAGTAGTATCAAAGTTGTGATTTCACTTCTATTCATTGTCAATCATTCTGCGTCATTCTGTCAATCATATCGCCGTTTTTGCAAAAATAATGAAAACAGGAATTTTAAAAGTCACTTTAAAAATGTAGCAAATGAAATTCACCTGTATTTCAAAACATAAAGGTGACGGTTCATTGTTACCCTTAAAAAAACTGCTTAGAATCTACTTAGCATTTCTTTTAGATTCGAAATTAGACACGGAATTAAGACTAGGCGTCTCTGTCAATCTGAAGCGAGATGACAAGGAGAAAGGATCGTTCCATCTGAAACGATTAAATCCAATTAAATCGATTCCAACACTGACGTTTTTCTTCAAACCATTGGCTTATAAGTTGACAATGGGGATAAAGTCATTTTCACTATATCTATTGGAACTGACGTCGTCCTTTTCATGGGAATACTAATTAGACTGGGACAGATAGATGCATGTGACATGCTGTTTTTGTGACAATTCAGTTTAAAAACATGGTTTGTATACAATTTGTACAATATCAAAGACACTTTGTAATATCACAAAACTACAATACAGGACAGTGATCTAACTAACAATGAATTCATTTCAAAAAGCGATCCTATTGCTTTTTTTCATATTATTTGAGGTCACGTTTTATTGAAACTATAAATAAATAAGAAATTCGTGTAAAACAAAAAGTACAGATTGTAAAATTAGGGCCTGTCTGGCTAAGAGTCAACTAATGGTTTTTTCCTATTCTTCTCTCTATTATTTCAAAAGAAAATGAAGAGGGATATAAAGCCAAGATAAATTTAGTTGATCGGCAAACGCTCGGTCTCCTACCTAACTTACTTGCATAGCTATAATACCTATCTCATTTTCTTCGACTCGAAATTAGATATTTTCAAAATACAAATAGATCTGTCAAAGACAGTTGTCAATTTCGCTATAGATGGCGGTAATGTTTCATGTTATCAATGCAAATTTAAATGTCCAGATGCAAAATTACTTGTCAAAAATAGTTATAAATTTTGCACCACTGTTTGTTTTTGTGAAATTTCTAATAACTAACAAAATAAAACATCGGCGCCACCTATGGTGAAATTGGGAACTATCTTTGACAGGTCTTTTTCCATCTTGAAAATGCCCCGTTAAATCAAATATTAGCGGCTCCTATGGTGAAATTGAAATTGAGAAATATCTATGGCAGGGCTATTTGATTCTTGAAAATGTCTCATTAAAGAAGTAGAAATGCTTCTATCTCTTCTTCTTATTGTATGTTCTTGTTTAAACTTAGTTTGAAGTAAATCGTTTGACGTTTATTCTCTTTCACGCTTCTCGTCCTGCTGCTTTATAAAATCAAGGAAAAACTAAATTAGAACTGTTTGGTATCTTATTTTTGATGTTTTTAGTCTTATAAACATTTAGTTCGGGCGTTTTTGGATGTTGTTTCCGAACCAAGGTGCTGATTCACAATGCAGTCGGAACGATTCCGGCTCTGAATAACAATTCTAGTCATTCTGAACCGATAAGACAAAGACCGATTGCGTTGTGACTGAGGATTGGATCTCTCGTTTAACTGAAGCGGTTTTTGATTTGATATTACTTTCTATTTAATTTCCGTTTAAAATTTTGAAGAGGGCAATAGTAAAGCCATAACCATCTTAGTTAGACCGTCTAGAGTTTCAACTTTACATGCACCACAGTTCCCAGAGCCAACTCCAGAGAGCTCATCTTAAAATGGTCGCACTATACCCAATTGACAGACAACCAAAAGATTTCCAAATGACAACACAAAAGACAACGCTACCTAACAACATTTAAAGTCTAATATGTTTCACGATTTATTTTGATTAAATACTCCAAAATTAATTATTTATTAAGTACGCTTATTCAGGATTAAGTCTACCCTTTCTGTATAAACCATGGCCTCTTAGTGCCTTGTGCCTTCGCTATCCCAAAAAGATAAAGGTTGGTATACAGTAAATGCCAACTGTTACAGATCCTTTTGTATATAAAAAAATTACCGTAGTAAAATTTGAGCAAAATTTTTTGAGCTTCTGGAACTAAAGCACATAGTACGCTTATCGTAGGTATGAGAAGGGCTCGAGAGTATGTAGGAAAAGTAGCGCGCCGTAATAGATAAAAATACTACCTAAAAGTTTGGACACTAGACACTTTTCAATCTTTTCCTCTCCCGCTATCTAAGTAGAGCCACAGAATAAATATTAGTACAGAAGCCTCACTTACCGAAAACAATTATAGGTATAAATAGCGACTCTTGCTGGGATACAACAAAGTTCAATTCAGCTCGCAATACCTGTCGCGATTTTCAAAGCGCGCGCGCTCAGCCGTGTGTCCGACAACCGACTGGCACTGTTCCCTGGGAGGGACGGTCTAGCTGTAGGCTAAAACCGCACGACCTTGAGCGAGTGATGATGCACTGGCTCTCAAGGCGGTGCAATGCACGCAGGGGTGTCTCACGCGAGTTTATTTTAATTTCTTAAATATGAGACAATATATTTATTTGCTTAAAAACTACGCAAAACAGTTCGTACAAATGTTAATTGTAATAGAGGTCTTAATCCATGTAGAAGTGCATTGGTACCCAAACGGGGATAAACCCGTGGGATGGCGTACCGACACCCTCCGTGAAAACTGGGTGGTTAGTTTACATTTTACAATAATCAAGTTATCCCTACGAACTAGGGTCACCCTGTAACTATACGTACAACAAGTGTGTACCTATACAGAACAGATGCCTTTAGTGCTGTCTGTGTAGTAGGTATCGAATTAGAGCGTGTCGTTTGTTGGAGTTCAGTACCCTGATTCACAACGCTATCGGATTAAACTCCACACGGAATTAACCCTCTCGGTCTTTGTCTTCTCCGTTTAGGGTCAGCACCGGCTAAACGGATTTTTTAACGCATTTGAAAATAAACTTAAAAATTATTACATAAAGTGCATAAATGTTTGAACCTTATTCCCGGGTATCTTCGAGGACGCGCGAGCATCTTTTGTCAGGTTCAAGCATTTATGCACTTTATTGTATTGTAATTTTAAAGTTTATTTTCCAGTGCGTTAATAAAGTCATCTTTGCTGCGCTCCGTTCTGTCTGCGCTGATCCTTAGAATGATAGAGGTGAGCCTTTCCGAATTTAATTAATTCGGATTGCGTTGTAAATTAGTATCCTGTCAGTGTCCAAACTGTGGCATTCCGCCCGCGCGCCGCAGCGCACCCCCGCTCGAGCCTAGTGTGAGTGCTACGTACTTACAGAACCATACCAAAGTACCAACTTGTACGCGATTTTGTCTCATGCCTTACTTCCGAAGTTTCACAAGGTTTTGCGATGACTTTCAAATTTTACTTCTTATTCACGTCCATATTCACACAAATATAATTTATACCATACCACAGAAACAAACAGATATCTGTCCAACTTTGATTTAACTTGTTCATGTGTGTATATTTGTTTGAATAGTTTATAAGTAGTTGTAAATTTAATGTGTTTCATTTGTAATCGAGGCGTGTATTTATCGACGTTTTTTTTAACTTACGTTTATTTTATAAATTAATTTAAAAATGGTTCGTTTCACGACAGAGCTTTATTCCCATTTACGGATAACCAAAACGATTCAAATTGAAATGAAATAATTTATTGTAGAAAACTGTGTACAGATTAGGATGGTACAAATATACGCCAGTACTCAAAGACAGTTTTGTCCTCACGGACATACAAACGTTCCACTTTGTCAATGTTTATTAAAAAAATATTATAATAGGTACAAATATCTGAAAAATATCACACAACATCTTTCGAGAACATTGAACTGAAAATTCGCTGCAAACCACAAACAGAATACATTATTTGCTCATAATATATTGATTTTGTTTATTTATCTAATAACGCTAACCGATTCAATAATATACATGGGACCACATCTGAAGTATGATCAAACAAAAAAAAAAAGTAGGTATTATCAAAATCGATACACAAATGGCGGAGCTATCGCGTAATATCACGTACGTACGTTGTAGGTATGTGCAAGAAAATACATACAAACGTATTGAGAACCATTTCATTTTTTGATGTTGCTTAAAATGTGACATGGGTGCCACCATTGGCGATATTGAAGAACTATCTGTATTCGATACCTTAAATCGCAAAACGAATATCTCCGTAGTAGCAAATAGGACAGGGGCCACCAAAATATTAACAAATAAAAAGTAAACCATCAAAAGAAAATGAAGAAAAAACATATGTAATTATGTTTCTTACAACGTTTCCAAAGGGATTTTTGCTATTTATTTTGATGCTAAAATTATTTTTTGTTGTCTTCTGTGATATTTGCTTAAGTTTTAAGGTAGTAAGATTTAAGGTATCGATTGTTGATTCCGAGTCGAGATCAATTCGACTGGGTTCAGAATCGCTACGCAGAAAAGAAAACATTGCAAAGTTTTGAGTTAATGTTTGGTTTGATCAGCGCCAAAATGCCTTATCTGATTCTACGATTTTGGTCACATTTTATAACTCTATTAAGTACTACTTGTTGTTATTTCTCATTGCTAGAAATTAAAATCATTTGTAATATATTAAAGAAAAACAATTGGTAGGTTCCATTATTAGCTTCTGTATCTAATCTTTTTCATATAATTTAAACACATTTTTCTCAATTTAATTTATGTCGTATTTTGCGCTTTTAACCAAATAAATGTTGTTTTATATTCTTTGTAAATAGAACAAAAAAAATTAGCTGTTAACACAAAAAAAAATTGGTCGATGGTAAATTAAAAAAGTATATTTGTAAGTAAATTAATTGAAAATAAAAAAAAATATTAGTTTTTTTTCGTTGTGCGGTACTTCTGGAGTTGCAAGTTGTTAGTATGCAGGATGTAAGTATCTCCCGATAAATATTGATTGTGTTAAGCGAGATATAATCTGTACCTTTACTCGTTTTTTATAGGTTGCCATTTTCGACTTTCTGGGGTGTGAAAATAAAAAACTGCATCTATCATTTACGGACAAAAGTAGACCACCTGTTAGAACTTTGAGCAAGTAACTTCTTTCGCTTGTTGAGACCATCGTGTCAGGGACTGACTTTGTCGTTTTGTCTCCAGTAAAGCCAATAGGTATACCAACAAACATCTGCTTTTTAAGGTTGAAGCCTTCTCAAATGTTGTACCTATATTTATTGTAAAAAAACTTAAAAAAATAAGGTGGTAACAGACAAGTGAATAATCAAAATTAATGTCATCAAAATCACATCAACCATAAGTTTTAACGTTATCAGTCCAGTCACTTGCAATTTTTTTATTTACTATGAGTTTCGTGAAATCATTTGTAACTGTTTTGATTTTTTACATGTCGTCGATCTAATTCTAATATGGCGTAACTCAAAATTGAATGAATATGCAGCATGCAAAAAAACATTTTTGTCGATTCCACTTAAACTTAGCATTAATTTTGAGGCATATCTATACTAATATTATAAAGAAGTAAAGTTTGTGTGTTTGTTAAATTGTAAGGGGTAATGTCGGGATCTACTGAACCGATTTTAAAAATTCATTCGCCAATAGAAAGCCACATTATTGCTGAGTGTCATAGGCTCCGAGCAAAGCCGGAACGGGCCGCTAGTAGCTAAATAAATTTGGCAATTTGGACTCTCATTTTTTATCGTTTCATAGCCGACGATTATATTCTCAAGATCACGGTTTAGCACGACCAAAATATCAATAGATTCAGATTTTTATTCAAAGCTCAAAACAAAATTATAGTTACATGTCAAAACAAAAAAATAATCTCACATAGGTACTACCTACAATGTCAAATAATAAATTCCATGGCACAATAATAATAAAACAAAAAAAAAACGATATTAAGACACAGAAGATAACTGTGACCTATTACTATTGCAACTGAGATTATTATAAAATAATTTACATCATGATTAAGTTGCGGAATGTTTTAAATTTTTAGGTATATAACAATGTTAATTTAAGATAGTTAATCTACTTCAATTAATGTTAAGTTTCCTACGAGCTTCATGGAAACAACAAAACGTTTCTTTTTTGCTTCTTACATATATTATAATTAGCTCGACGGTATAATTATTTGTATAAATAACAAGTTATATGTATACTTCTTAGATTTTTACGGGACCCGTAGTACCAAATTATAGGAATGTATGTCAGTCAATAATTTGTTACTTAGATGCAATCGAGTTTATGCCCTTGTTATTGATATTAATTATTACACTTAAAATATTTATAAACATATTTAAAACATGACATAGGATCTAAACGCGTTCTAATATGTGTTATTTATTAATTACCTCTCGCGGGTTTCGTTCGCGTCATAATTGAAGTCTTATTAGCCATTAAATTTAGACGACTGAATTCAGAAGAAGCAAGTTCAGAGTAGCGATTCTAAATCTATTCGGTTGCATCCGGCACGGAATCTCATCTCTCGGCCTTTGTCTTATCCGTTTAGCATGACAGAGATAGGGATTGTCAAAGCGATTCCGAATGGTTCGGAGTTCCGAACCATTCGGAATCGCATTTAGAATCGCTACCCGAACCAAGTTAGAAGCAAGCAATCTTCGCTTCTGAGTTTAGTATGATAGCTTACTGAATGCTATTACACTTAACTGAATTCAGTAGCGACTAATTTTAGCTAAGTGTAATATGCCTTTAGGCGTTTTCGAGATGCAAATAAACCTGTCAAATGTCTCAGTTTCACCATACGTGTCGCTAATGTTTCGTTTTGTTAGATAAAAATGAAACATTTTGGCGCCACATTTACCGAAATTGACAACTATCTTTGACAGAACGCTTGGCCAGTTTGACGCTTGAAAGGCAGAAACTACCAAACGACGCTTTGACAACTTTAAACCTGAGCATTTTTAAGTTTATGCGTATTTTGGAAAAAAAATCATTAGCCATAACTACTTGATTCTTTGTGATTTTTAAGATCAAAATGGAACCTGCTAAATAAAAATTAAAGTTATTCATAAATCGGTCAAATTCTAGTCGCTTGGTCGCCGAAAACTTCGAAAATATTTTTTGTCAAGTTAATAAGTGACTTCAAAACTCGTCCTGGCGTGACGAGAGTGAGACCAATCGACTGAATTTTTTTACTGATTTCAATTAAGCAAGGAATTAAATATCACCCAATATGTACCTTAGTCATGTTTGCCTTTCAAACGTCGAATTGCGTTCTAAAAACGTCCCATTGGCTGGCAATCTGCCTTTTTTGTTAACACTCTCTCACCTTTGACTCCCAGACAGAGAGTAAATACTGAATCGTTTCAAAGTGTTATAAATTATTGTAAATGAATTCAACTAAACAATATGATAAGGTTTTTAACGATTTGTATTCTTGCTCAACACTGTTTTGAATTAGACTAAAATCGCACTTCCTAAGACACGTTTCAATATAATTAGGTATGTACTGAAATTATTGGGTACTGTTCTGGGTACTGAATCTGAACGTAATCCTAACGATTCAAATTCGTAATGACAATCCTTGTCTCTGTCATTCTAAACGGATAAGACAAATACCGAGAGCACCGAGAGGTTTGATTCAGAGACTCTCAACGTTCAAACGTCAGAAGCTGGCGAAATTACGGTAGCATTACCGAATGGAAGCCATGACGAAAAAGAAGAAGTTTGATTCCGTGATTCGAGATTAATCCGATTGTGTTGTGAATCAGGGTCCTTCTCAAATATAATTTCATAATAACTATTATTTATCTCTAAAAAACCAGACAACCAACGTCAAAGAGTTATTTTGAAGATTGAAATAGATCTGTCAAAGTTAGTTCTCAAGTATACCGTAGATGGCGCCAATGTTTCGTTTTATCGAAAAAATACACAAAATGAAACACTGGCGATCTTGACAACTACATATATTTGACAGGTCTATTTGCTTCTTGAAAACGCCTCACACAAATCAACAAACTACCAAACCGATTCTTATATAATTTTAACAATTTTATTGTAACCAGTTTTAGAGCATATCCTTTCAAATAATACTTACATTTTCCGATTTAATCGGTCCCTAAATGACGGATATACTGGTATGAGGTTACGAAAATAACATTAAATATACTTAGTCAGGGTAGCGATTCTGAAACCATTCGGTTGCATCCGACACGGAATCTCATCTCTCGGTCTTTGTCTTATCTGTTTAGCATGACAAAGACCGAGAGATGAGATTCCGTGTCGGATGCAACCGAATGGTTTCAGAATCGCTACCCTGATCTTGATGAAATTTCATTGGGACCATGTGGAAAGTGCCAGCTTTCTATTAAAAATAATCATCAAAATTCATCAGCAAAAAAGTTGTGATCAAAGTATATTCGGGTTGAATTAAACTTAATATTCCACAATACATCTTTTCTAATTCTAATATCATCTTTTGATTCTGAGAAACTTCTAATTTTTTTAAATCTGCACTTCGGAAATCTTTAATTTTGAAATGTGTTTTTAGAATTGGGTATGTTATTGCACTTTGTCGATACTGAGTTTTATGTTAGATAGGTACATACATAGTTATTGTATTAGATGTACCATTCAGAATATATGTAATATGTTAAAATTAGTATGTGTTAACATTAGGAAATTAATATTATTGCATTGGAAATTTTGTACAAACTGGAAATCTGTGGGGTAAAGTACGAGTTTTTTCGGTACGTTAAACACTAAAAAAGAAATACATACTACATTTGAAATTTGTAATCGATTTTCGCTCCGAAAAAACTCGAATAATAATCGACTTTCGTGTTCAGGTACTGTGAATGTAAAATTATAGATAAACATATAATTAATTTTGAAATAAGTTAGGTAAAAACGTTTTTTCATTTAAATATATGTATAAATATATATATTGTGCAGTACATACTTCTGTTCACTCAAACGTGTTTCGGGATTCATAGAGCGATAGGTAATATATATTAAAAAAATTAGTGCCGATTGTATAAAAATAAAAAATATATAAATAGTTAAAGGAAATTGAGAATTTCCAAACGCTTTCGAAGTAGCTTGAATGTCACTACGTCGTATTCATAAGTGCACTTAAGTATGTACTTTGGACGATCCAAAAGATATATAATTTTTGTAATAATAAATGTAGGTAATTTAAGGTCGGCCCAAACAAATTTTGTAAGATGTATGTGTTTGCCGGCTGGGAGATATTGAATTGTAATGAAATATACCATTTTAACATTATGACACTGGTTTTAATTAACATAACCTTTACCTTAAAAAGTCATTTTTTTTTTCGTACTTTCATTACCTGATTTCTCAAAATTGGCAGTTTGCCCGTTTACCGCTCGTGGTAGCGAGTATGCATGCGTTCTTAGTACATACTAGCACTACTCACTTGTCCACATTTCGTTCATCAGAAAATACGTGACGTCTGGCGGCCCTCTATCGCGGCGGATCTCACTCTAATACTTATGATACACTTGTTTAGTTTAGTTTTACGTCGTTCCTGTTCCCGTTGTTTTCCCGAGATAAAAGTAGTAGTAAGATAAAAGTAAAATACTATGTATTTTCCAGACTTAAAATAATCATAGAACATAGCTAGATAGATAGCAGTGATATAAGTAGCTACTAATTTACATTCTCTTTGGATGCTACTTGTTTTGATATAGAGCATGTAAAAAGTTTTATTTAAGCTTTATCTATTAATCATAATCAATGAATATAGTTGAATACATCTTGATAGCCTTTAATAAACGAGCAAATGTTTCTTTAAAGTGAAACTTTTGTTACATCGGCTCACACATTTTCGTCCATCCTGTCCATTTTGATTTCGCGTGACGGTCGGCCGCGAAATAGGTAAGGCGGTAAGGGTAAAGTGAAAGGCGCGAAAGGCTTCTCTTATTGGTTTGTGGGCGCTCGACATCGAGGATGTACGTCTACAATGCGAAAATAAGTTTCACTTTAACCGTGGTTTCATTCAAGATCTTAGAACCCGTAGAACTCTACAATCTTTCTGGGTTTCTTAAAACCACACAATCGTTTTCACTTTATTTCCATGGGATTCCGATAGAGGGCGGTAAAAAGACAAAATATTGAGGCAGCTGGGCAACAGGCTTCATTCCTACACCGTTGGATGGCGAGATTATCATTATCTTGATCATCTATTTTCAGTTCTATATTATATCTATTAAACTAACCAACGTAAAAAAGCTTATAGTCCGTTTACCAGTATAATTTTTGCCAATAAACGATAAGAAAAAAATATATTTCAAAATGCCAATATTTAAAAAAAATTTTGACATATTTATGTGACAGGCAAGGCTAAGTGTTGACATATGCAAAAATCAAAATCTTTTAGAAGAATTTAAAGTCTTTTGGGAAGAAAGATTTGGTGTACATAAATTATTAAATAAACATAGAAAAAATTAGAGAACACAAGTATCTTTCAAAGTTTCTTTCATTATAGATTTTCTTTATACAGGGTTATTGGCCTGCATCATTGTAAGGAGATGTTAATTACATGCAATACGTCAAGTTTTGTTCTTTGTTCCACAGTTCATAAAAAATCGTATAAAAGTTTTTTACTTTACCATCCCTAAAAGAGTGCATTTTCCCGGTCTAAAAGCATTAAACTCTTCGTTACAAGAGCGCTCACACTCTTTGACGCTCGATAAATGATGTGCCGAAGTGAATAAACACTAAACAGCAGCTAAACAGTGCTCGAGACAACAACAAAAACTTTTTTTTTTTTTTAGTTTTACCAAAATCTGTAGAACAAAAGTTGTTTGTTTAAATAACAAAGAACATGTCGTTTTGTCGCTGTTCCGCGTTCCGGCAGTATAATAAGACTACACGGATCCACGTTACGGCAAACGAAAGGTTGCTGGTTGATTGCCAGTAACCCTGCAGCTTTATCTTGTGCTGTTATTTTTTACCACGGGTTTTGAAACGTTAGTAAAATACCATTTTGTAGAATACATGTCAAAGAATTTTAAGGCAAAAATTTATAAGATCGTCAATAACTTTATAACTAATTTTTAAAACTTTTACTGTTTATGGCGCACTGCCTGAAAATGGTGTGAGCTAATAATTTACGACGTGCCTACATACCAACAGCCAAAAAATATTGTCAATATTTTTTGTCTGCTGCTGTCTGTGCGCTGGTATTGTCTTTTTTTTATTATGTATTCTTGGCCATGGTCCTTCAGCTGCGTCTGTCACTGTCGTGTCACTGTGTTTAGTGTAGATGCAATAATTTTATTTTTGAAGTGAAAACTTATTTAGGCGCGCCTAGACAGATTTTTCGTGGACTGTGAATTGAATTCATTCGTCACGCTCGGGTATGATAAGAAAGCTTCGGGTAAACTCGGGAACATGGATATTATCCATTTAGAAACGCATCAGCCAATGGGAAATGCTGGCATTTCTAGATGGTCATGCCAAGATGGCGAGGCCACGCCCTCCGGTTACACCCGTGTAGTTTCCAAGGTAAGCTATCAAATTCTGAGTTTTAAGTTTTCATTTCTATCAGCAGTTCCTATGACTGGCAATTTTTTGATTATTACAATTATTAAATAGTTTGTTATAATAATTATTTCTTATGTTAGTTGTTACTTCTGCGGTGCGGTCTTAAGCACACATATTTTATTTTGGCTGATGCACGATCGTGTCTTAGCGGCCCTATACTACCTAGGTACCTAGCCAACTTTGGGATAACATAAGAAGCGTTAGTTACACGTTAGCGTTAAAAGTACGTCTTAAAAATTAAAGATATGCAAGTACTTGGGTACACAAGTATAACCCACCCAATTGGGTCACCGTGTCCTACATGGTTGCTAGAAGCATATTAGAAAAAAATTGGCAGTCATAGGAACTGCCGATAGAAATGAAAACTTGCTGTTGCCCTGGTACTGGTACCTAGGGCAAACGCAACTCCTTTATATTTCTGTTGTCCTGGTATCTAGAGATAAACGCTGGGCTGTTGGAGGTAGGTAATAGAAACTCTTTACTGTTTCTGTTGCCCTGGTAACCTGGCCGTTTTTACCGAGTTTACCCCAAGATTTCTTATCATATCCGAGCGTGACGATTGATGAATCCATTTCACAGCCCACGAAAATTCTGTCTATAGCGAGCCTACAGAAGTTTTCACTTCAAAAAAATTACAGTCATAGGAACTGCCGATAGAAGTGAAAACTCATAACTCAGAATTATGATATGCACAAATGATGAATGACAGCTTACTTTGGAAACCACGCGGGTGAAACTGTAGGGCGTAGCCATGAGCATGGCCATCTCGAAATTCTGACGAATTTCTTGATGGCTGATGGGAAAAGCTGACGCATTCCTAGATGGCCATGATCCCGAATTTAGCCAAAGATTTCTTAGCATTCCCGAGCGTGACGCTAGAACTCAATTCACAGCCCACGAAAAATCTGTCTGTGGCGTGCCAAAAGAAGGTTTCACTTCAAAAAATTGGCAGTCACAGGGACTGCCGATAGAAGTGAAAACTAATAACTCAGAATTTGATAATCACTTTGGAAACTACGCGGGGGAAACTAGAGGGCGTGGCCATGACCATGGCAATCTAGGTCATCTGAATTTAATCAAAGATTTCTTTCATTTACAAACGTGATGCTTGAGCTCAATTGGTCCACCAATTCATAGACCACAGAAAATCTGAACGTGGTCCGCCAAAAGAAGTTTTCACTTCAATATTTTAAGGGGTATGGAGAACAAATAATTCACTTAAAACTATTAATATATGATTATATTTGTATAATTTGATATTATGCTTTTGACCTTAGTTACGCACGCACACAGCCGCTCAACTTCATTTTGTAAGGATGTGGGATGTAATCTGAAATTCATGTTTCAGTGGTAGAAAACAAAACTAGTAGATCTTGCAACCCTAAATGGCACTGTGGCAAACGTCAGGCGATGTCGAGTTTTGTGTTGGAAAAATAATTAATTTCACGACTTTTTGTGTTAAAAATTATGTGAATAATGAGATGAAAGTGTAGATAAGTATTAGATTAGTGTTTTATAGTGATTATGGCGCATAGTGGTGGTGTTTTGAGTTCTGATATATCTAGAAGGAATCCACAGGATGAATACGAGCTTATTCAGAGGATTGGATCTGGCACTTATGGCGATGTGTACAAGGTAGGGGGTCTTGGACCATTTTATTTATTTCTCTTTTCTAAATTTAAACTTGTAGTGTCTAGGCCCCCCACTCTCACCGTTTCGATTTTCTCTCTCAATTCGTGTTCGTTTCCTTCATGTTTTTTGTTGTAAAACTGGTGCATTCCGCTACTAATTTGATCAATTAACCATTTTAGACCGTGTAGAGTAGTTTAAAGTTTGTAGCAGGTGTATAAATTTGTATAAAAACATGTGCAAATTATGACCTTGAATTTGTGACAAGAGGACTTAATTAGGTTCAGCACACACCCACCAGACTGATATAATGCAAACAGCCTCCTTTGTTTAGAATTACATAAAACTCAACACTGATTATGATTTAGTGGTTGGTTTGGCTGAATGTTTATAAAACATTGCTAATGTGCAAGCTGTGGTAATGCTACATTTAATTTTAAACAAATTAATAATGATGTCAGAGATATTATACAATTCTGAGAATGTTAAAAAATGGGTTCATCTGGGAAGTATTCTTTAAATATGGATGAGAGATAAACAAATCAGTTCAGGCACCTTCAAGTATGTACTTGGTAAACACACAACAAAAACCAACTATTCAAAAAATACAGAAACTCCTTTTTTAAATCTGATAAAATAAGAAACTCCCTAAAGTGTTTTTTCATTTGTTTAAGATTTGTTTTGGTGTTATTTGTATTGTGCATACAATGGGATTATTTAAAGTTAACTAGTTACTGTATATAAGTATATTGATTTTGGACATTACATTATATGTTTGGATACTATTGTATCCATGACAGTTTTACCAGGGTATACAGTGTATCATGCACTTTCTATACGATATCTCCTTTAGAGGTGGCTAATTAAAATAGGATTATCGAGGACATGATAGTAGAAAGCAGAGACACAAACAGACAAAGTAAAAGACCCAAAACGTTGCGTCCACATTCACTGAAAAAATATCCAAGTTATTCTAAATGTAATTTCAGTGGTAGGACTCTGTGCTTATTCCGCTGGTGAAGTACCACACCTTTTCCTATTATTCTACTGCCCAACAGAAATGTGCAAATGTAACTGTGTTCTAGGGCAATAAATAAATAAATTATAAATATTGGTGGACAATTCACACACAACACCATCTGACCCCAAACTTTTTTTTTTTTTATAGCATAGAGTGACGTGACGAGCATGTCATGTGCCTGATTGTAAGCAACATGCCTGCCACATAACAGCACAGTAACACGCAGCTATTGGAACATGATAGTCCAAATCATTACCTAGCACTGCACTGCGCTCGTCACCCAGAGATCTAAGATATTATGTCTCTAAGCCCTGTAATTTCTCTGGAATCATTGCCCTTCAAACACGGAACACAGTAATGTTTGCACATTACTGCTTGGCGGTAGAATATTTGGCAAAGGTGTGGTACTTCCCCAGGCGGACTCTGCTAAGAGTCCTACCACTACTAAAGATACTAACAATAAACTAAGCAATACTTGTAAATTTTATACAATGTTTTCAAAGAAATCACTGGGCTTAGAGATCATCTTTATATCCGGGTGACGAGTGCAGTATAGTGCTAGATAATGGTTTGGATTCTCTATGTTCCAATAGCTGCATGACACTGTGCTGCTATTGGCAGGAATGTTGCTTACCATTATATACATGTCCTGCTCGTCACATCTCTCTATACTAAAAAAAAATTGGCAGTCATAAGAACTGCCAATAGAAGTCACGGGTAAAGATCTCAAAGTTTCAAAATATCCAATAGTAACCTACATAGACTATTTTTACGTGGGAAAACAACTGAAACGTCAACTACATGGGTATACAACTGAAACGTCAACTAGGTACGTGGGTATTCAACTGAAACGTCAACTACATGGGTATTCAACTGAAACGTCAACTTTGTGGGTATACAACTGAAACGTCAACTACGTGGGTATTTTACTTGATTTATTTATTTATTTATTTATTTAAGCCTTAAAAACCTATACATCTTATTTCATATCTTATAACTTATTTGTTAGTTTTATTAGTATCTATCCTTATTAATAAGTTAGTTGTATTAGTTTCTTCTTTTTTGTATAGTCCCTTTTCGGGTAAAGGCCTCCTCCAACTCTTTCCACCTTTTCTTATCTTTTGCAATTTCAATCCACTTTTTTCCTGCTATTTCTTTGATATCATCTTCCCATCTCATTTTTGGTCTTCCAACTTTTCTCTTTCCTATGGGGCCTTTCCATTTTGTAGTTTCAATTGTCCATCTTCTGTCTGTATATCGGGCTAGGTGCCCTGCCCATCTCCATTTCTTCTGGAGTGCGTGCTCAAGAGCGTCCGTCAGCTTCGTTCTTTCTCTTATTTCTACATTTCTAACCTGTTGGATCTTTCTTAGTTTTAAAATACTTCTTTCCATCGCATGTTGACATGAGTTTATTTTATTTGCTATCCTCTTAGTAAATGTCCATGTTTGGCATCCATATGTGAGACATGGTAGAATGCAGGTGTCTAGCACTATCTTTTTTAGTTTAAGGCTGTAGTTCCCTTTTACAATTTCTTTTTGCGACCAATATTTTTTCCATGCTATATTGGCTCTTCTATCTACTTCTTGCTCGTTGCTGTTTTTGTTGAATGATATTTGTTTGCCCAGGTAAATGTAGCTTTCTGCATAGTCAATAGTTTTTCCTTCGACTTCAATTGGTATGGTGTTACTGTTTGTCATAATTTTAGTTTTTGTAGCATTCATCTGAAGCCCTACCTTTTCGCTTTCGTCACTTAGCGATTGTAGCATTCGTTTCATTTCTGCAGCTGTTTCGGCAAAGAGTGCGATATCATCTGCAAATCTTAAGTGACTGAGGCGAGTGTTGTTTATCTTTACTCCTGTCCTTGACCAATTTAGTTTTCGGAATATATCTTCTAAGACGGCAATAAACAGTTTTGTTGATAGAGGGTCGCCCTGCCTGACTCCTCTTTCTATTTTTATTACTTCTCCTGTGTCTTCGAGTCTTACTCTGCTTTCGCTGTTTGTATATATATTTTTTATGATTCTTATGTACTTTGTCTCTATGTTGATTGCATGTAGTGCTCTCCAAATTGAATCGTGTGTAATACTGTCGAAAGCTTTGCTGTAGTCTACTAGTGCGATGTATAATGGTTGGTTGAATTCTTTATATTTTTCGATAATTTGCTCTATAGTATGTATATGATCAGTAGTTGAGAAGCCTGACCGGAAGCCTGCCTGTTCCTTCGGTTGGCTGTTGTCTATTTGGGGCGCTAGTCTATTTTGAAGTAATGAGGTAAACAGTTTGTACATTGTCGAAAGCAAGCTAATTGGTCTATAGTTTCCAATATCCAGAGGGTCCCCTTTCTTGTAAAGAAGTACGATCTCCGAGCTGTTCCACTGTTTGGGGATCCTTTCCTGATGTAGTACCAAGTTGAAGAGTAAGGTAATATACTTGAGCAGTGAAGATGCGCCTGCTACAAGGGCTTCAGCTCTTATGTTATCCGGACCCGGACTTTTGTCTTTTTTGAGTTTTTTCAGCTGTCTTACTACTTCTTGTTCTGTGAACGGCGGTACTTCCTCTTGGTCTTTTGGTGTAGTTGGTTCTTCGTCTGTTTCCTTTATGTTTTGTTTTTCATCTGGTTCTGTTACATGTCCGTCTTGTTTTTTGTAAAGGTCCCTGTAGAAATTGGTTGCACAGTTAATTATTTCCTTTCTGTTTCTTGTTTCCTTATTGTCTTTCTTTAGTTTTTGAATCCATTCTTTGTGCCGGTTGAGTTCCTTAAATGCCCGTTTTGAGCTCCTGTATCTGTTAAGGTTCTTTTCTATAATTCCGTTTCTGTGGTTTTTGTAGTCTTGTCTGATCGCTCTGTTGACTTCCTTGAAAAGCTTTGTTAGACGAGTCTTTGTTGTTTTGTTTCTATTTTGAGTTGTCAAAATGTCCGTTCTTTCCTGTATCAGCTTTATTGTATTCTTGCTTAGGATTTTGTGTTTTCCTTCTGTATTGTTTGTTGGATTACTTATTCTTAGGCTTTTCCTGATTGTGTTTTCAAGAATGTCGTAGTATCTCTGTATGTCAGTCATGGATGAAAGTATGCTTGAGTCTAAGTTTTCTTTCAGGTTCTCGTTGTACGCGGTAACTTCGTCGTCTGTTTTTAATGTTTCTGGATTAGGTTTAATTTTTTTCCTATTTAGTTTTAGATCTTTTAGTTGTAGTGTAGCTCTCACTGGTCTGTGGTCCGATGGGAAACCTATTTTATTCAGAACCTCAATATTTGTTACGGATTTGGTCTTATTGCACATCACAAAGTCTATTTCATTTTTCGTTTTCTGATCGGGTGAGATCCACGTCCATCTTCGACTGGGTTTTTTCTTGAAGTATGTGTTCGTTATTGACAGTCTTTGTTCATGAGCAAATTGTACCAATTTTTCGCCTCTGTCATTGCGAGCTCCGTATCCGTAACTTCCCATTACTAGGCTTTCGTGGCTTAACGGCTGTCCGACTTTGGCGTTAAAGTCGCCCATGACGAGTATAGTTCCTTCGCTCATCTCTAAGGCTGTTTTGATATCATTGTAGAATTTTTCTATTTCTTCTTCGTCTGAGTCTGAGGTTGGTGCGTAACATTGGATTACCGATATAACTTTCCCATTGAGATTGAGTTTCAATATAGCCACCCGTTCCGTAATTCCTGTGAAAGTTATGATATTTGATTTTAGCCATTTCTTGATTAGGAAACCAACCCCATTGAGGCCTACTGCTTCTCCGAAGTAGCAGAAGATGTATTCAGGATATTCTTCTATTTTACAACCCGTTCGTCTAATTTCTGCCAATCCTAAGACATCCCATTTAATATTTTCCAAAGCGTGTGTTAGCTCGATTTGCTTTTCAATTGATGCAAGTGATCTCACATTGTACGTACCTACTTGTAAGGTTTGTTCTTTTTGAGTTAGAGGGTAGTGGTCGCTATCCCCACGGGGACCAGCCGGGTTGGGGAATTGGTTGTTGTGAATACAGTAGTTGTGTTTTTCGTGACTTCCTTTTTCATTCGTTTTATTTATCCTTATATTTATATTTCTCGTTGCTGTTGCTGTAGTTGTTGTTGGACTTGTTTCCGTAGTATGTTTGTCTAGTTTTTTGACTGGTTTCGGTTGTCCCTCTTGTTTTGAAATGGGTTTATTTTTGTAAGTTTCGTGGGTTGTTTGTCTATTGGTATCTCGTCGATACGACTGAAACCCTCTGGCGGGGTTGATGGGGGTGAGGATGGCATTCGTTTCCTTTTCTCTTTACCCTTGAATTCTTTTACTATCAGCGCTCCATTTTTAATTACTGCATATTTGCCTGCAAGTCTCGCTTCTTTCATTTTTGGGATCAGGGCCCTGTTGGCTGCAATGACGTCTTTGGGTAGGTCCTCTGTAGCGTAGACGCCCTTAGGGAACAGCGCGCTGTTTTTGATTATAAGGTCTTTTCTCCACACTAGTGTTGCAGTTATCAAAATTGGCCTGGTTTTGTCAATAGTTTTCTTTCCCAATCTATAAGCGTCGCTTATTTCCCATCTATCCCACTCATTTTCTTTAGCATTCTCACTTATACCATTGAGATAGGGTACTACAGTTTCAATCAGCTGTGCTTGATTGGTTTCTGTCTCTGGTATTCCGTGTAGGAGGAGATTATTGCGCCTTGACGATTTATCTAGTTTCGTGATTCGTGATTTTAGTTGAACTACTTCCGCTTTTAGTTTTATGTTCTCTTCGGCTAGAGGTCTCATTTTTGCATCAAATGTTTCAACTAGGTTCGTATTTATTGCTTCTGTTTGCATTTTTAGCTCCAGCTTTAGTTTCTCAAACAATAACTCGGTTTGTTTATCCATTATTATAATAAAAGTGCGTTTCCCCGAAGATGGCAACCCCGTCAGCTGTCAGCTGTCGAATCTTATTAATTTTTGTGAAGGTTGGCACACACGGTTTCCGGTGAAAGTCTATATTTGTTTATGGTCGCTCTAGTTATTTGACATAACCTAGAAATATTTTTGTGCTGATCACTGCGGTTTTTGCGATTTTATTATGACCTTACGAGATGTGCGCTAGTGAAACTCGTAGCCGTGAGTTTGTTCTTCAGATTATAGTATGGTTCAAGTTATTTCTCACAATATTCCACTTTTAACGTACACTTTTTCGCGGAGCAAATCAACAACGATGTTTTACTTGATTTATTGTATTTCTATTGGTGACCCCCAAATCTGAGGCTGCGTACTGGTGACCCCCTCCAAAATTCGAGGCTGGCACCACTCCTGATTGTAATATCTGTAATGGGTGTACTAATACATCCAGGATTAGTGTGAACTTCCACACCATACTTACCAAATAGATGACTCAGATCAGGGGTCGGTAACGTTTCAGGAGCCATGGGCCACATGGTGAATAAAGTAGATTAACGCGTGTCGCACTTTTGAAATTTTACTTGTACTTGATAGCAAGCAATGTGCCTGCCAATAACAGTACAGTGTTATTCGGCTATTGGAACATGAAGAGTTCAAATCATTATCATATTTATATCATAGCACTGCTGCGGTCTACACATAGCTCGAAAAACCGACATCATATCATTGATGATATTCCAAAGACTCGAATAAGGAGATTTGAATCCGCCTTTGAAATAAGAACATCTAGACTGGAATATGTTGCCTAAGTGGAAACTCCTTGATTGATATGATTTGAGTACCTTCAAGCCCAGCTTGAATTGGCCTAGAAGAATGTAGACTGATAGTAGATACATAGACTGCATCATCACTTACCATCAAGCGAGATGGTGGAAAAGCAACAATTTCAAAATCTTAAACAATGCATTTGATCATATGATGATCTTTAGCAAAGTTGTTGTGCACGAGGCAATAAAGAAGGTGTATGAGTTGCTATAACCAATTTCCGCTATAGTAGGGTACAGTTGGTAAAATATAAAAATGGAAAAATAAGTTTGAAACTTGGGTTGACATAAAACTTGGTGAAAGCAATAAATGTAATAATTTAATATAAGAAATTACAGGGTTTAGAGAAATAATAAATAATAATAGTAGACAATATTTAGATGTCTGGGTGACGAGTGCAGTGCAGTGCTAGGTAATGATTTGGATTCATCATGTTTCAATAGCTGCGTGTCACTGTGCTGTTATGTGGGAGACATGTTGCTTAGCATCAGGCACATGTCCTGATCGTCTCGTCACTCTATACTAAAATAAAATAAAGTAGCCAAGTGCGAGTTGGACTCGCCCATGAAGGGTTCCGTTCCAGCAAGTAACATAATATACATAGTACACATAGTTCTTGTAGTTCGTTGTAACTTTGATCGAAGTTTCAATAATAGTGTATTTATGACGTACTAAAAAAAAACTACTCATCAGATTGAGTTCAAACCAATTTTCGTTGGTAGTTTACATGGTAACGTTCATCATATATTTTTTTTAGATTTTTCATTCTCTAACTTTAGAAGTTAGAGGGGACACACATTTTACCACTTTGGAAGTGTCTCTCGCGCAAATTATTCAGTGTAGACGAAAATGATTTTAGAAACCTCAATACCATTTTTGAAGACCTATCGATAGACACTCTACACGTGTAGGTATGATGAAAAAAATTTTTTTGAGTTTCAGTTCTCAGTATGGGGGGCAACCCTAATTTTTCTTTTTTTAAATTTGTTTTGTTCAAATCTTAATGCGGTTCACAGAATACATCTACTTACCAAGTTTCAACAGTGTAGTTCTCATAGTTTCGGCAAAAAGTGGCTGTGACATACGGACGGACAGACAGACAGACAGAAATGACGAATCTATAAGGGTTCCGTTTTTACGTTTTACGGAACCCTAAAAACCACCCTTCTCTGCTCTCACCCATCCAGGTTAAACCAATTTTCAATATACGTCAATAAAATAGGTCTCAGAATGAAAACTAGAGAGTTCACAAGTTAGCAAGTAATTAGTAAGAAGATCTCATCATATCTGAGTCACGTTGAATCATAACTTGTGTTTGCATTTCAACCGAGTAGGAAAAAGATGCAATGGTTACTATTTATAAATCTTCAGGGGTATTGGTGTTTATTATGATTTCTTTATTTATTGCCTTACTAGCTGACCCCGCAAACGTTGTTTTGCCTTAGTGAACAACCTTTGTCACTTAGGGGTATGATAAATAGCTAGTAGCCGATTCTCATACCTACAGAATATGCATATAAAATTTGGCTAAAATCAGTAAAGCCGTTTCGGAGGAGTACGGAAACAAACACTGTGACACGAGAATTTTATATAATATATAAGATTAACACTGTTGTTTCTGTCACTTTCGCGAGTTAAAAAGTAGCCTATGTGTTATATTAAGACTACAATGTTTTTGTGCCAAATTTCATCGTGATCCATTCAATCATTTTTCATTTATGGAAAATGCTGGTTTCCTTATGATGTTTACCTTCATAGTTAAAGCACTAGGAAAAACACTCCGTAGTGCAAGCAGGATTTGAGTAAATTTTTGAAGTAAAAACTTCGTTTGGCGCGCTACAGCCAGATTTTTCGTGGGCTTGTCAATTGAATTATAGCGTCACGCGGGGAATGATAAAAATCTTCGGGTAAACACGGGGACCACAGCATTTCTATTGGCCATGCTCATGGCACTCCCTCCGGTTTCACACGCGTAGTTTCCAAATTCCGAGTTATAAGTTCTCACTTCTATCGGTAGTTCCTCTATGACTGCCAATTTTTTTATTTATTGAATCACAAAAAAAAATGTTTACTTACTTAATTTTTACTTTTACAACTATCTTCATGATAATGTAGCGGTGTAGCGTCGGAGCGGCCGTTTTACCGCCTAACTAAATCGGCTTTCGCTTTGCTGTTGCGGTCTCTATCGTTTCAAGCGGAAAGAAAAGAGAGAGAAATGTCAAAGCTAAGACAGCTCTTGTTAAGCGGTAGACCCTCGGGACATGCGCGGATTTTTGTATGGGTGAAATCTTGTGATTTCTCCCATCGTTCGCGAAATGAGTAATAGCAGTATTGTGTGTGAATTGTCCACCAATATTTATTTATTTATATCTGTAGCTTTATTGGAGACGTTTCGTACAACATTAGTATGGTTAATAAGCTACCAGTTACGGCTGGTCTAGTAGTTCGGCCGGTCTAGTCGGGAGAACGACGGCTGCCGATCCGGAGACCCCGAGTTCAAAACCACACGCACCACTGTCTTTTCGAAGTCATGTGCGTAACGCCGCTAACTTAAAACGGGGAAGGAAATCGCTGTGTCGAAACCGACATGTACCTAGAATCTTTCGAAGTCACGTATCATTCACCAACACGCACTGCGCCAGCGTGGTGGATTATAGCCTTGACTCTCTGCTTGCTAGAGAAGGCCCCCGAGTCCTAGTAGTGGGAACATGTAGTAGCTGTTTATGCAATTCATATTGCGAACTTATGTTTTCATTTCTATAGGCAGTCCTTAATAACAGACAATGTTTTTTGGGGTCCGTACCTCCGTACCCAAGGGGTAAAAAGAGGACTCTAATACTTCGCTGTCCGTCCGTCCGGCAGTATCTCAAACACGGTAATAGCTGGTTGAAATTTTCACAAATGATTGATTTATTTCTATCGCCGCAATAATAACAAATACTAAAAATAAATATTTAAGGGGGGCTCCCTTACCACAAACTAGATTTTTTTTACCGTTTCTTGTACGATACTAATAACGGTGACAGGTAGACGCTTTAACTATTCACGGAATAGTTAGTTTAATGTTCTCTTTAAATTATAATTCATTAAAATAAAATAAATAATTAAGGGGCTCCCATACAATAAAAGAGGTCTTCGCCGTTTTTTTGCTAATGGTACGGAACCTTTCGTGCGCGAGTCCCACCCGCACCTGGCCGGTTTTTATTTACTAAAGCAGCTTTAAATTGCACCTAAATTGCAGGTACCATTTAAAGTACCCTTGAGACAGGTTGTTACGTTAACTGTCAGAGCATTGTTTCCTATATTCTATTGCACATCGAAGGTCAAACACCTGATGTGAGGAACTGAGCCGAAACACCGAATGCTGAGTCATTTTATGAATCATGGTTGTAGTATTTCCGTGGATTTTGGGTGTCACGTTATAGAATAGAATATTATGTTTGCCCAGCAGTGGGATAACTGAGGTTAAAAAAAATGTTTGGAATGAACTTTTTTTTGTAACTTTTATAGGTTAACACTTGACCGGCAAACAACTGATGTTAAACGACGATGCGGTCTACGAAGTAGCGTGTTTACGTAGAAGAACTCGATTTGATGATACAAAGATTGTCACCATCGGGAAAAACCCACTCGGGCAATTAAAAAAATCTCGCCTAGGACGCTGGTAGTGCTAAAACTGGCACTGTTTCCTTCCACAATCGGAAGATTTCTCACCCCATACCGAGGTCTTGAGACGGTACTATGGCGCGGCGGAGAGCTTAGGGGACTCCACGTTCTTTAGACGCGCCATCGCGTCGACGCGCGTTTAGCATAGCAATACATACGAGTCAGACGCAATAAGTATATACCTTTGAATACCTGTCAAAATTAAAACAAGCATTTGAATTGATGCACTTGTAAAGGTAGTGAACTGGCGCCCATGCAATTCCATAATGTCAAGTAGATGTCGCGGTTTCCTGTCGCGGTCTCCTGTCGCGGTCTGCGCGCGAACCGCTACCTTAAAGGTACTAAAGACCGAGACAAGAAACAGAAACCGGAGACCGCGACAGGCACTTGACATTATGCTTTGCATGGGTGCCCGCGAACAGCCCCTTTACGCGTATAAATTGCTGTCGCGGCTAACTAGCTTAATCAGCCATTCAATTAACCGCCTAGCCTGTTCACTAAACCCACCAGCATTAGAGCAGCGTTATGGATTATGGCCTTGACTCTCTCGTTGCGAAAGAAGACCCCGATTCCCAGCAGTGGGAACATTTAGTGGGCTGGTTTTGCTAAGCTATCTATAATATTACAGTGAATGTACATATATATCTCTGATTCACGCATTCAGCCCGTTGCATCGTAATGTTGAATAAATTTACTGCAATGATTTAAAACAATAACAAATACCTATTTGCTGTTAGGCATGCGGTACCTCGGCCTTGTGGCGCTTGTTTGTAGTAGATCTCTATCCGACTTAGATTATATTTTTGTAGTGGTAGGACTCTTGGCAGAGTCCGCCTGGGTAAGGACCACACCTTTGCCAGTTATTCTACCGCCAAACAGTAATGTGCAAACATTACTGTGTTCCGGTTTGACGGGCAAAGTTTCCAGAGAAATTACAGGGCTTAGAGATATAACAACTTAGATCTCTGGGTGGCGAGCGCAGTGCAGTGCTCGGTAATGATTTGGACTCTTCGTATGCCAATAGGTGCGTGTCGCTGTGCTGTTATGTGGCAGGCATGTTGCTTACCATCAGGCACATGTCCTGCTCGTCTCGTCACTCTTTACTTTAAAAAAAAAAAAAAATGTTATACTAGAGGTAAATAGTAATTCCCCTTTATTTTTCTGGGAGAAAAAGTAGCCCATAGCCCACTGTCTCGCCGGATTTTAAATGACCATGCACTTTAGTCATATTCAATTTTAATGAATCACTTTACTGTACAAATAATGACCTCAAGTAGGTACATTCACAAAAGTATAAACTTTTTTAGTATTGTGTTATTTAGCTTTATTTAAAACTAACACAGCGACTTCACCCGCGTTCTTATAGTTCCCTTTACTTTTCCGGGATAAAAAGTAGCCTGTGTTCTTCCAGACTTATAATCCATCTATGTTCCAAATTTCAACGGATCGGGTTCAGCTGTTGTGAGGTGATTGAGCTGGAAACATCCAAAGTTTGACATTTATAATATCACATAGTTAGTACATTGTCTAGTATAGCACATAGGCTACATTTTATCCCCGGAATATTACGGGATCGTTAACTACGCGAGTGGGACCGCGAAACGGTAATTAATCCTACTAATATTATAATTGTCAATGCTTGGATGTTTGTTGCTCAATCACGCTGTAACGTATTTTTTATTTATTTTTAAATTACGAGTCACAAGACGAGCAGGACATGTAGTTGTAGAGCAGGACAGGCCTGATGGTAAGCAACATGCCTGCCACATAACAGCATGTGACACGCAGCTATTGGAACGTGAAGAGTCCAAATCATTACCTAGTACTGCACTGCGCTCCTCACCCAGAGTGTTGTATCTCTAGGCCCTGTAATTTCTCTGAAAACATTGCCCTTCAAACCGGAACACATCTAATGTTTGCATATTACTGCTTGGCGGTAGAATAACTGGCAAAGGTGTAGTACTTCCCCAGGTGGACTCTGCCAAGAGTCCTACTATTACTTACTAACTTACGGTAAACCTCAAGCCTCAACGTTCAACGATAGCGTGTTGACACATCATTAGTAAACAAATACTTATTTAGTTGATGCTTTGGTTTTAATAACAAAACAACAACAAACAAACATTTTTGTGAACTACTCATTCTAGTGTAGCATAAACATATAAGCCACCTATTTTATGTTACTGTCGAAGCCAACTAGATTAATCAGCCGTTCAATTATCAGCCTAGCCTCTTTACTAAACAGCGCCGTTGTACCAGCATCCAGAATGATTTTCAGCCATGTGATCAAACAGCTAGGTAAATCACTTAGATCGTTGATGCAGCACTATGCCGTCACTTGTAAACTGTCCAACTGAGTAGGTACAGTCGAGGAGGGGGGGTTGCAACCCTCGATCATTTCGTCTTGTCGCATGGTTTTTGTACGGCGTTGCAGAATAATAGATTAGAAGAGGTATTGAAACTATAAAATATATAAATTTTAAGATTTTAATTATTAGTTTGTCGAAAAAATTCGGGATTTTCCGACGATTTACAGATTAAATGTGAGCATTTGATTATGTACGGCCTTGGTTCCATACAGTTTCAATACCTCTCCTAATCCATTATTTCGCAATGCCGTACAGCGTACAAAAATCATGCGACAAGGAGAAATGATCGAGGGTTGCAACCCCCCCTCTTCGACTGTACTCAGTTGGACAGCTTACAAGTGACGGCATAGTGCTGAATCTTATTACTTCATACTCTTCTATCATCCTACATAGGTCTCCTGGTGGTTCATTTACTACGTAAATTTTGTTCACGGGCCTGTAGTCTATAAGCATCGCCATCTAGACTAGACGGCCATGGCCCCGAGTTCTCCCGAAGATTTCTTTCATTTACGAGCATGAAGCTTGAAAAATTCTGTATATGGTGTGCCAAAAGAAGTTTTAACTTAAAAAAAAAAACAAAGATTAACCTTTAGATATTAGAACAAATCGAACTGGAATGAAATGAAAATTTTGGTTCCTTTGTTTGTCTTGGAATTTTCTTTTAAGAAAAACACTCCAGTCATTCACATTGCGACCCAAAGTAAACAATTAATAAGTAACATAAAGTTTACACAATGAACATGTGGTCAACAGACGGGCGTATTATTGTAAATCGGTGACGTCATATGTATTTATAACTATACGAATCCTTGTGAAAGTGGATATCGTCTGGTTTCTGTGAATTAATTTAAAAAAAACTCGTTCTACGGTCGTTCACCCGATAGCGAGGCTCCTGAATCTACATGTCTGGTATTGACACCCTGACTGGATATCAGGGCATTGCCAATGATCCTTTTTAACTACGTGTAGTGGTAGGACTCTGTGCAGAGTCCGCCTAGGGAAAGACCGCATCTTTGCCTGTTATTCTACCGTCAAGCAGTAATGTGCAAACATCCGGTTCCACCAGTGTTCCGGATTGAAGGGCAATGTTTCCAGATAAATTACAGGACATAGAGATAAGGCACCTTATTCGAGGTACTCGCATTTCCCGGGGTGACGAGCGAAGTGCAGTGCTAGGCATCGATTTGGACGCTTTCGTTTTCCACTTCCTATAGCTGTGTGACACTGGGTTGTTATAGATAAGATAATTTAAAGATAAAGAATTGTAAAAGTTGTTATGGGCAGACGTATGCTTACCATCAGGCACATAATATTGTCATCAAATAATGATCTACTTATTATTTAATATTTGTTATTTACCAATTACCTACCTTGTATAATATTCTAATTTATACAATTTTCCTTGTATAATTTTGACATATTAATTTATACCTATTTAATTCATTTCTACAGCTAATTGACATTCCAGAATGATTTTTATTTTATGTGGTCAGAAAATTAATTGTTTCTGTAGTACATACCTACCTAATATTTTAATTTACTTATTTTGTGACATAATATAGCGAACGTTATGAATTTAAATAATTATTCCACTCGTCTCGTCGCTCAATACTTATTATTTTATTTTTATTATTTTATAGTATACATATTAAAAAAAAAATACGAGTAATGAGACGAACAGGACATGTGCCTGATGGTTTTTTTTTTTTTTTTATAGCATAGAATGACGAGACGAGCAGGTCATGTGCCTGATGGTAAGCAACATGCCTGCCACATAACAGCACAGTAACTCGCAGCTATTGAAACATGATAGTCCAAATCATTACCTAGCACTGCACTGCGCTCGTCACCCAGAGATCTAAGATATTATGTCTCTAAGCCCTGTAATTTCTCTGGAATCATTGCCCTTCAAACCGGAACACAGTAAAGTTTGCACATCACTGCTTGGCGGTAGAATATTTGGCAAAGGTGTGGTACTTCCCCAGGCGGACTCTGCTAAGAGTCCTACCATAAGAGTGGTAAGCAACATACAACGGTACAGTGACACGTAGCTGTTGGAATACAAGGAGTCCAAATCATTACCTAGCACTGCACTGCGCTCTTCACCCAGAGATCTAAGATATTATATCTCTAAGCCCCAAAAATTTTCTGAATAACTGGCAAAGGTGTGGTACTTCCCCAGGCGGACTCTGCTAAGAGTACTACCACTAGCAGTTTTTCGCACATAGTTCCGATTCGTTAATTTATTTTATTACTAGCGTAGATCTCTGCCAAGAGTCTTACCACTACAAAGTATGTTATCTTTATTATACCTAAGTTTAGTGTGTATGTCGCAGGCGGATTGTATAATTCACCGTATTACGTTGCGGCTAGCCATTTTGAAAAACAGGGACGTTTTGTAATGCGGCGGTTCAACGATTACCCGTATTGTCATAGCGATACGTTCTTCAATAAAGCGGCCCACGTCTAGCCGCATTGTATTTCTGCTTAAATAAATGTAGGGTGACCATACTTACAAAATAAACAATGCTTAAAATGAAAATTAATTTTATACATCAGAGAAATCTACCTTTTTACAGATTACTTCTGACGATATTCCTTATTATTTTTACAACACTTTACCACTCAGCTAAAGCTTGAAAGCCCCTAATTTGATATTGGTGACGGTACACCTAAGAAACATGGTGCAGTGACATAGACAAGGGTCTATCATTGAGATTTGACACCGGGTGGGCACCCGCCAGAAGCACTGCTGTCAGCCCTAAGTGTCGCTTCTCCACTCGGGACCTCCCTGGAGCTTCTGGCTCCCGCATTTTTTAAATACACTCTAGGGGTAGTAGCGATAAGACTAGGCAGAGTCGATCTGGGTCTTATGTAGCCTACCGGCGCTTCTACCGCCTAACTAAATAGGCTATCGCTTTGCTAATGCTGTCTCTATCATTTCAAGCGAAAAGAAAAGAGAGAGAAACATCAAAGCGATGACATTTTTCGTTCGGCGGTAGACCCCCCGGTCTGATTTAGTCCTAACAACAAAAGTGTGAACGGTGGAAACGAAATAGTTTCCAAGTAACACCTAGGGTGACAAGTGACACCCCAATAATGGGTACGATTCCTCTGAACTCCACAATCCAGTCGCTTTAGCAACACACTTACTGTATTCAACGCCATAGTTGTTGTTATGTCAGGCGGAGCCATGAGTAACACTCATAACCGAACTAAAAATTGTCAAAAAGGCGGCTAATCTCTCGCTTTATTACATAACAGCTAGCCGAGTTGAATGACGTATGACGTCGTATACATTCCGGCTGTTTTTAAATCAGCCGCATTCAATCCGGCTAATCGTTAAACCGCCGCTTTACAAAACAGCCCTGCTTTTCAAAACGGCTAGCCGTAATGTAATACGGCGGATTATACAATCCGGCTGCGACATGTATATTTAGTGATAGAAATATAAAGATTAGTTGTTCAACTTGAACGAAATCGGGGCGGGCCGCTAGTATTTAATTAGTATTATTACTTGATAGTGATCTCATGGCGACTCTTCAGTAACTGATCATCTTGGATGGCGCGCGATGTTTACAAATAATGATGGATCATTGAAAACATTACACGGGTCTGGTCCGTATCGCGATGTAAATTATCACACACTAGCGGCCCGCCCCAGCTTCACTTGTGGTACATAATGGTGATAGAATTTTTGAAATCGTTCCAGTGGTTCCTGAGATTATACCTCATTCCAAATGTCTGTGAATAAAAGGTAAACAAATCAATGTCACTCTCAATATGACAGACCAGCATTTCTCAACCTTTGTTTTACAAGATAGTTTGTAGTACCTTTCATTGCTTGCCCTTTTAAATTTTCATCGCAAAACAAGGCTAAATATATATGTATGGATATCATAAACACCCCAATATATGTTCCCACTGCTGGGACTTGGAACAATCAACACATTGCCGCTGTAAAAAATCGTCAGACACAAGAATCTGCAATTGCTGAACATCTGATTGATGCTAAAATTGGTCATTGGATCAAGATCCACGACCCGAAGGTTCTATCTACCGAATGTCATTACTAGGCAAGAATGGTTCGGGAAGCATTGGAAAATAAAAAACATAGGTATATAATTCAACTACGACGCGATGACCACGATGCCAATAACCGAAAACTACCCGGTTTACGGTTATCGGCGTCGCAGAATCCTCTAATAAATAAATGTGTGCATAGCGCACTGAGTTTGGAGAAACCTGATATGGTTAGTGTTGTTTGTAGTGTTGGTCACCCTGCGATTTTTGAAGCCCAAATGAGGGTAGATGGAGATCTCCTCTCATTTCATAATGAGAGTATGGTGGGCATACGTACATTTATTTCTCCCACGTAAAAAAAGGAAAGGCAAAGCATTTGAGTTCGGAGAAGAATGTAACACTAGAACCAGTGACTTAGAAAAGTAATTTAGATGTTTCCTTATATGAAAACGTTCATTTTATTTTTAACACTTATTAAATCTCGTTCAAATTGTCCTCGTATTACCCAAAACTGATCATAACACTATGATGTAATATTCTGGAAACACATACAAAAGTTTAGATCAAAATAACACAAAATGTATGGCATTTTAGAGTGAAAATTATACAAGCTTTTGATAGTAAACAGCGTAATTTGGAACACGTATTTAGAGGTTTGCGATTTTCTCTCAACTCGTTACGACACAAGAAACCTTTTTCTCGGAGTTCTTTAGTCATACTCTTACTCTTTTATTGATAACGAGTAGTTACATGCCATAATATTCAAGATATTCAAATATTACTAATACAAGTCAATAATTTAAAAAAAAACAGACGTCAATTTAAGATCCCATTACAATAAAAATCAAATAATACATTACATTAAAATCAAATTACATTACAATTAAAAATTCCAAATTAATGACAAAAATAAATAGAGTAAAATTAGTCCATACTTGAATATAATGGAAATGGGCATTTTTACAATATGGGCAGGAGAAAAATATGGCAGGTATGTTAGAAAAATTGGCACGTCCTTAATAAGAATAATTTGATGAAAAGAAGTATAAATGTCTAGAATGCAACATTAAGAGTTTGAGAAACACAGATCAAATTGCTAGTACTTAAAATCATATTTCTATCATCCTACCATTACTTTCTATAACTTTTAAAATAAGATAGTATAGAATTATTTGATCAATACAAATCTAAGTATATGGTATTTAAGATCGCAATAAAGTCGAATCCTATTTGTGAAAAATATTTTAGGGCAATTTCATAAAAATACTAAGATTAAACGATGTTTATGTTATGGTATCACCTTTTTTTTTGGTTTGTTTTGGTTTTCTACACAGCTTGCTGGAACGCACTATAGAGCGTTCAAACAAAAAAACCTTTTCTAAAAATTTGATAAATTTGATTGAAAAAAAAACTGATATTCTAAAGGTGAAGAGGTTTTTAGGATAGATTACTAGCTATACCCTTTGCGCGTTGCTACGCCACCTTCCTAAATTGGTCGTATCAACTTTTGGCTCATGCACAAAAACCTCGCTAGTAGCCCAGAATCCATGGTACACTTTTTAGGGTTCCGTAAAACGTAAAAACGGAACCCTTATAGATTCGTCATGTCTGTCTGTCTGTCTGTCCGTCCGTATGTCACAGCCACTTTTTGCCGAAACTATGAGAACTACACTGTTGAAACTTGGTAAGTAGATGTATTCTGTGAACTGCATTAAGATTTGAACAAAAAAATTAAACAAAAAAGAAAAATTAGGGTTGCCTCCCATACTGAGAACTGAAACTCAAAAAAAATTTTTTCATCAAACGTACACGTGTGGGGTGTTTATCGATAGGTCTTCAAAAATGATGTTGAGGTTTCTAAAATCATTTTCGTATACACTGAATAGTTTGCGCGAGACACACTTCCAAAGTGGTAAAATGTGTGTCTCCCCTCCCTCTAACTTCTAAAGTAAGAGAATGAAAAATCAAAAAAAAAAATATGATGTACATTAATGTGAACCATGTAAACTACCAACAAAAATTGGTTTGAACTCGATCTGATGAGTAGTTTTTTTTAGTACGTCATAAATACACTATTATTGAAACTTCGATGAAAGTTACAACGAACTACAAGTACTATGTGTACTTGTGTACTATGTACATTATGTTACTTGCTGCAACGGAACCCTTCATGGGCGAGTCCAACTCGTACTTGGCCACTTTATTGTAATTGATTACTATCAAACTAATTTAGCGTGAATAGCTTCATTTTGATGATACCCTCAACAATGACCTGTAAGAAACTCTCGATTGTGGTAGCTAACAGAGATAGCTAGGATGGCAGGCATGTTGCTTACCATCAGGCACATGTACTTACTGCTCGTCTCATCACTCTTTATTAAAAAAAAACAAAAAAAAAAGTGAAAAGTCCCAACAGTTGAAACATAAATTGGGATGCGTATGCTATCTAATAACTTGAAAACGGTGAAGCAAAACATCTCGAGGAAACCCACATTAACCTAAAATCTTTCGAGGTCTCGTGTCATCCTCCAACCCGAAATTGGCTAGCATGGTAACATGGCCTTAACTCTCTCTCTCCTTGCGAGAGAAGGTCCCGAGTCCCAGCGGTGGGAACATTTAGAGAGCGGGTTATGCTGTCTAAATAAATAAATAAATATTGGTGGACAATTCACACACAACACCATCTGACCCCAAAGTGTAAAGGTGTCTGTCGAGTGTCCAGCGTGCCGGTCACGGTCTCAGCGCGAAGCTACACCTTGATAGTACTAAATAAGTCATAGACGACTTGTGTGAAGTATGTCATCATCATAGCCTATGGTCCTGGACTGCTGGACAAAGGCCTCTCCCATAATACGCCACTCAGTCCCATCCTCAGCCTTACGTTTCCAAACGTCACCATTTTGCCGTTCGGATACCGTTACTACATCCGAGTCTCAATCATGTCATCAACCTTATCATTATCGAACCATTATTACCCATTGCTGATCATAGGCTACTCTTCCTATGCAGCTTTTGTCGACCCTGTGTTAGTCTCGTCCATGCATGACCCGCGACTATTAAAATCTCATCGAAATAAAGTATGTACGGGAAATAGTGTGTGTGTGTGTGTGTATTTATGTAGAGATGAAAGAAGTTAAATACTTCTTTAATTTTTAAGAAGTTTTACTAATTTAACACGCAAGTAACGCTCCTTCTGCGAAAACCCACAGTTGGAAGGCAGAAACTTGAAGCCAACAGCTGTAGGTCCCTTTAAAAAAAATGTGCTACTAATTTCATTGACTCCGATTAACATACAGCGTAAAAATTGACTCTGAAGACCTGAAGAGACAGTTGTCGTCAGCCAACTTCATCATGTCGTTTTTTGTCGGAGTGTGCGCGCATAATTAAAAAAATTGGCTATTAATTTTTCCGAGCGCGCTCGAAGAAGTTTAACTCCAATAAGAAAAAAACATGTATAAATTGACAATAACCGATGCGCATCGCGTCGTTCACTTTCTCCGCTGTCCGTTCCGCAGCCTCGGCTGGGCGTCGAACCGGCTAGCACCCGACCAGACCAGCCTTGGACCGCGATAACCCCCGACCACTGGCGGTCGAGGCTACGAGGTTCACCTGGTTTGTGGTCCTTTACAATGTTTAAGCTTATAAAATAAAATTATAATATTAAACAAACAACTTCATCCTCCTTTTTTGAAGTCTTATATACAAAAAAAACATGTGTAAATTGACAATAACCGATGCGTATCGCGTCGTCACTTTCTCTGTTGTTCGTTTCACGGCCTCGGCTGGGCGTCGAACCGGCACCCGACCAGACCAGCCTTGAACCGCGGTAACCTCCGACTACTGGCGGTCGAGGTTACAAGGTTCACCAGGTTTGTGGTTCGTTAAAATGTGTTCTGCTTCTGTAAAAAAAAATAATTTTAAAAAGGCCTGTACTATTTTATTTCTTGACTTGTGGTCCGCCCTAGCTTCGGCCGTGGTATACATAAAATACTACTACTTTACGTCCGCGGCCTCTGATGATCTGTGCACTGGTTCTCAGCAGACCAGAGGATCTGATTATTCTATCAAGACTGTGTTAGCTAATTGGAGAATATGTCCTATAATAACCGTAGTAATTCTCTTGCTAAGGCCCCTTTTGTTCTGACGAAGTTGATGTGGGATTGCGGCATTTCTCCATGAGCTTCTGAGTTGTTTCCCTTTGATTTTCCCATTTTGCGGAGCTTTTACTTTCTGCCATAGCGTCGCATTTTACAATTTTTTGTGCCCTGATCTCGCAGGACATCCACCAACTCTTTCGAGACTCTGGTCCACGCTATCTGTGATTACCAAGCCAGCGAATCGGTTCTCCAGTTTTTAACTGTAATGCTTCAGACCCAACTATGGGTTGGATAAGGTTCGAACGGATTGTTGACTTCGTCTAACGGACGCGATCAAACCTACAATCAATTTTGAGGGTGCTTCGAATAAGCCTGTTATCGCTTCCAGTAACGCTGATCCAAACCAAAAATCAATGACTTTCAGTTCGGTATGGGTGTTTTAGATCAAGAAAAGTACCATTAAATCTCACTATCACTATTTATACTTTGTCTATTTGAAACTGCTGTGGCCTAGGTAATGGTGTAAAAGTGAGAATGATCGATTTCACAATAGTGGGGAGTCATGATTTCGATTCCCGCATGTACCTCTAAACGTCTTTACAAGTGCACCAGCCTATTTCTATTAATACTAGATTGTTATCATCAATGGCTTTATCGATGAAGATAAAAAAATCGTGAGGGAACAGGTATGCTCCTAGATACACATCTTCCGAGGACATCATTTTGGGAGATGCGCGAATCCGTATTAGGCCAGTGTTTTGCAATGTATCTTATATATAAAATTCTCGTGTCACAGTGTTTGTTTCCTTACTCCTCCGAAACGGCTTTACTGATTTTAACCAAATTTTATATGCATATTCTGTAGGTATGAGAATCGGCTACTAGCTATTTTTCATACCCCTAAGTGACAAGGGTTGTTCACTAAGGCAAAACAACGTTTGCGGGGTCAGCTAGTATAAATATATACTCTTACCTCTCTCCTTGTAAGAGAAGGCTCAGAGTCCCAGCTGTGGGAACCGGGATCGTAAAGTGGGATGGTTATGTTGTTATGCTACATTTTTTTTTGACTAGTGACGAGACGAGCAGGACATGTGCGTGATGGCAAGCAACATGCCTTCCACATAACAGCACAGTGACACGCAGCTATTGGAACACGAAGACTCCAAATCATTACCTAGCACTGCACTGCGCTCGTCACCCAGAGATATAAAATGTTTTATCGCTATGCCCTGTAATTTCACTGGTAACATTGCCCTTCAAACCGGAACATAGTAATGTTTGCACATCACTGCTTGGCGGTAGAATTACTGGTAAAGGTGTGGTACTTCCCCAGACGGACTCTGCAAAGAGTCCTACCACTACCTTGTCGCCTGTTAAGCCTAACCTAGGTCATGTATTTAGGTATTTATCTGATGACCTCGAATATCCTCACTGGATTTCGCACTGATAACGATTACACGATAACGGTTATCCGTTATCTTGAGATATCATCTAATTAATGTATGAAGTTTTATGCGCCATTCAAGTTTTAAAGTCACCATTCAGACATTTCCTCGGTTGGGAATCGAAACTATGGGGTATTTTCGGCTGGCCCGTTGGCTTAGTTGATTGTAAGTCTGCCATCGAAGCCGTGGGTCGTGGGTTCGATGGAAACCAACCCAGAGCAAATATTTGTGTGATGAATACAAAAATATTTGTACTGTGCCTGGTTTTTTTCTATATACACCAAGTATTTTATTTAAAAAATGTAAGGTATTATATTAGCTATCTAGCCTACCTACTAGCTTCGCTTAGTTTGGGGTCAGATGGTGGATGGTGGTGTGTGTGAAATGTCCACCAATTTTTTTTTGTTCCCGATGTATTATCCCATCCCATCATCATAAGCTTATCTAAGTTCACTGTTGTACCGTATCAACTTATAAGAGTCGTCATTTGGGGGCCTGGATCGTCCTCCTAACTAAATGGGGAGATGGTGTAGGGTGTTGTAGGCATTAGTCATTAGTCCAACACTCGGGCCAAGTTGCTAGTTCTAGAGTCAGATCATCTCCGACAAGTACGTTTCCTCACGATGCTGGGAATAGGCTTGTTTCCACTAAGAATGAATCAGATGGATTAGAGGTTCTTACTATTGATTAAGATATAGATATTTCAAAAAATAAAACAGTTTATCAAACTACGTAAAGATTATTAATATTTTTAGAAAAGGAAATCTTAAAAATAGGCATTGTGTCACGTGACTGTGAACGCCAATCAGAAAATGTGACGTCACGCCGTGCTAAACATCACTTGACACCACTAATGTTGTTGACATTTTCATAGAATATATTTTTTTTTATTAATTCTTCGCCATGGCTACTAGTTCTTCAGCCGCTTTATACTGAACTAGTTTTTTATTGTTTTACCACTATTTTTGAGGAAAATTATCAGTAGTTTTTTACATTTCCTTTACTAAGATCACTTTACTGTGTCAAATACTTTCATTAAAATGATCTTCACAAAAATATATTCTTGATTTAGTGGGTATCATTCCTCCTCGTAAGCGTTTGCCACTTTTTTCGTAACTGTGGATCATTTGGAACCTAGATGAATAATTTGTTTGGCGTATTTATACTTGTGCTTGTACACTGAGGAACTATGCAGTCCTTGTAATACGAGGGATTCATTTTAAAATAAAAACATTGACTATGTCCTTACACAAACACGTATGTTTGCCACGGCATGACGTCATTCAAGACGCCATGACAGTCTGGAGCGTTTTTGTGCAGAAATTTGTTTGATTTTTTTTAATGCAAAATACACATTTTAAAAAAACTTACATTTTTTTTCAAAAATATAGATGTTTCGGAATAATATAAACATTAAACTATATTATAAACCAGTTTTTAAAATTTAGTACACAAGCCTATTGGGGCCTTATCACCCAAGGATGGAGTCAAGGTCATAATCAACCACACTGGCATAGTGCGGGTTGGTGGATGACACATGACTTAATAAAATTCTCACCACATGTCGGTTTTATCACAATTTTTTCTTTCAGCGTTTTTAAGTCAGCGGCATTACGCATACCATTTGGAAAAGACAGTGGTGCGCGTGGGATTCGAACCATGAGCTCCGGGTCAATAGTCGCCGTTCTCCCGACTAGATCAGCTGTAACTTTTACGTTGCAACGTGTAGTCAATTGTTGGCCTCTCCCAACTTGCCACTGAACCCGATCAGCAGGTTTACGTCCCTCGTAAACTGTCTGCTCTCGTACGTACCTATACCGTCACTCCATTTAGTCTTCGTATCCTACATACGAGAACAACGTCTACTCCAACAGTGATCGGTTCTACGAGAGATGATACTGCAAGATGAATACTGGACTGGAAGAAGATAAGAGAGGCAAGACTTTCCATTGTAAAAATAAAATAAAACAGCCATCACGTGGGGTGATTACGTTTCAAAGCTACGTAATTCGGTATCGAGATTATTACGAAACATTTCGCACAATGGTGTTACGTAACGAAATGTTACGACCATCGAAAGTATCTTATGACGTCCTTAGGGCTCCGTTGGCCCTCAAATCTTTAACTTATTGTTTAATACACGTAGTAGAATCGGTTTCTTCTAGGTAAACACGCTCCATCGTAGACCGCATCGTCGCTTAACAGCAGGTGAGATGGCGGTCAAGTGTAAACCTATTAAAAGTAAAAAAAAAAGTTGTTGTTCTACACGGATTTACCTATACATATACATAGTTCTGGGTCCCATCGCTCAAACATATTATAAGATAATAACTAAACACTCACTTTCAGAGGAAAAGTTCCACCTGTCTATCAAACAAAAAAATAAAGTAGCCAAGTGCGAGTTGGACTCGCCCATGAAGGGTTCCGTTCCAGCAAGTAACATAATATACATAGTACACATAGTTCTTGTAGTGCGTTGTAACTTTGATCGAAGTTTTAATAATAGTGTATTTATGACGTACTAAAAAAAAACTACTCATCAGATCGAGTTCAAACTAATTTTCGTTGGTAGTTTTCATGGTAATGTACATCATATATTTTTTTTAGATTTTTCATTCTCTTACTTTAGAAGTTAGAGGGGAGGGGACACACATTTTACCACTTTGGAAGCGTCTCTCGCGCAAGTTATTCAGTGTAGACAAAAATTATATTAAAAACCTCAACATCATTTTTTAAGACCTATCGATAGACACCCCGTAGTAAAAACACTCTTCGGCCGCCATGTTGGATTTAGTTTACGTGATTATTTTTTTCGTATCCCATTCAGCAAACCCTTTCATTTAATACCCATTTCTAATTCTAATTCAGGGTGGGGTTGATTGGCCTGCACTGACGTCCCGCTAGGGGTGTATTGTGCACTTCCCCCCTGCCAGCCTACCCAAACCAACCAAGCTCGGCCTTGGGTCGCTGGCTTATCAGTTCCAGTCCCGTTTCGTCAGATGTAATGCGTTCACGTAATTGATTTGGAGTTCCTTCAAGTAGTCCCGTTCTTGATCTAATATTTTCTGTGGCTTCACAGCGCAAGAGCACATGTTCCACAGTTTCATTCTCCTGCAAACAGCCCCTGCATCATAGGGGGCTGTCTGTAAATCCTATTTTGTGGAGATGATAGTTCAACTTACAGTGACCTGTGATTAAACCTATCATCAGACGAAGATCAGATCTTGTCAGATCTAGCAGTTTATTTGTTATTTTTCTTTCTATGAGCGGTAACACAGTTCTTGTGTGTTTGCATTTAGTAGATTTGTCCCATAGTTTTTGCTGTTCTTTTTCTATGTGTAGAAGTAGCAGACTCCGTGTTTCTGAAGCAGTTGGCTTGCATAGCACTGCTATTTTTGGCCTGATGTGCTTCTTTGCACCTTCTTTGGCAAGCGTGTCCGCTTTTTTATTTCCACGGCAAACGCCGTGGCTTTTTGTCCACTCAACTATGACAGTATGAGTGAGTGCAAGCCGCTGTAGCATAAAATGGCACTCCGCAATCACTCTTGACTTGGTTGTGGGTTTTCGTAATGCATAAATGGTGGCTGCACTGTCCGTTATGAACTTAAGTTCCAGCGAGTTCCCATTTTGTTTGCTGTGTATTTCTTTTTTAAGGCTTTAATTTGTTTGCTGTGTATTTCTTTTTCTTAATTTAGCTGCTGACAGGAGGCCCACAGCTTCAGCTTGCAGTACTGTTGTGTTATTTTTTAGGGCTAGTGATTCTACCAGCTCTAGACACGTGTAGGTTTGACGAAAAAAAAATTTTTGAGATTCAGTTCTCAGTATGGGGGGCACCCCTAATTTTTGTTTTTTTTTAAAACTTTTGTAAAAATCTTAATGCGGTTCACAGAATACATCTACTTACCAAGTTTCAACAGTGTAGTTCTCATAGTTTCGGCAAAAAGTGGCTGTGACATACGGACGGACAGACAGACAGACAGACATGACGAATCTATAAGGGTTCCGTTTTTACGTTTTACGGAACCCTAAAAACATCAAAATTGATTCACAATAGGGTACAATCCTCAAAAAACTAATTAGTCCGTCAGTTAGATTGCAAAAAAATATTGTACACGTATTTTTAGGGTTCCGTAAAACGTAAAAACGGAACCCTTATAGATTCGTCATGTCTGTCTGTCTGTCTGTCTGTCCGTCCGTATGTCACAGCCACTTTTTGCCGTAACTATGAGAACTACACTGTTGAAACTTGGTAAGTAGATGTATTCTGTGAACCGCATTAAGATTTTTACAAAAGTTTTTAAAAAAAACAAAAATTAGGGGTGCCCCCCATACTAAGAACTGAAGCTCAACAATTTTTTTTTCATCAAACCTACACGTGTGGGGTGTCTATCGATAGGTCTTAAAAAATGATAATGAGGTTTCTAATTTAATTTTTGTCTACACTGAATAACTTGCGCGAGAGACGCTTCCAAAGTGGTAAAATGTGTGTCACCCCCCCTCTAACTTCTAAAGTAAGAGAATGAAAAAACTAAAAAAAATATATGATGTACATTACCATAAAAACTACCAACGAAAATTAGTTTGAACTCGATCTGATGAGTAGTTTTTTTTAGTACGTCATAAATACAGTATTATTAAAACTTCGATCAAAGTTACAACGAACTACAAGAACTATGTGTACTATGTATATTATGTTACTTGCTGGAACGGAACCCTTCATGGGCGAGTCCAACTCGCACTTGGCTACTTTATATCTTTTGTTTCACAAACAAAAAAATACGAAGATACAGCGCTTTGAAGTTTCGCGTGACGTCACTCGTGCCTACGATTTTTACTCACGAGTGACGTCGCGACCCCCACTCTCGAAGTTTGATGTTCTATGTCTTTGTCGATTTTTAGGGTTCCGTAAAACGTAAAAACGGAACCCTTATAGATTCGTCATGTCTGTCTGTCGGTCTGTCTGTCTGTCTGTCTGTCCGTCCGTATGTCACAGCCACTTTTTGCCGAAACTATGAGAACTACACTGTTGAAACTTGGTAAGTAGATGTATTCTGTGAACCGCATTAAGATTTTTACAAAAGTTTTTTAAAAAAACAAAAATTTGGGGTGCCCCCCATACTGAGAACTGAAGCTCAAAAAATTTTTTTTCATCAAACCTACACGTGTTCGGTGTCTATCGATAGGTCTTAAAAAATGATGTTGAGGTTTCTAATATAATTTTTGTCTACACTGAATAACTTGCGCGAGAGACGCTTCCAAAGTGGTAAAATGTGTGTCCCCCCCCTCTAACTTCTAAAGTAAGAGAATGAAAAAACTAAACAAAATATATGATGTACATTACCATGAAAACTACTAACGAAAATTAGTTTGAACTCGGTCTGATGAGTAGTTTTTTTTTAGTACGTCATAAATACACTATTATTAAAACTTCGATCAAAGTTACAACGAACTACAAGAACTATGTGTACTATGTATATTATGTTACTTACTGGAACGGAACCCTTCATGGGCGAGTCCAACTCGCACTTGGCTACTTTATTAATATTTTGAAAAAACAAAAATACGTGTCCCATATTTTTCCATAATCTAGCTGACGGACTAATTAGAATAGTGTATTTTTGACCCAGTCCGGTACCCTATTGGCGAAGCTATCACCAAACATAAAAAAAAAAATTTTGTGAACTTAGTGTAGGTAAGCAACTTTCGTAAGCATACAAAAAGTTTATACTTCTTCTCTTTGTTCCTCGTCCTAAAAACTCTAACTTCAACCATAGAATAGATAATATCTTCAAAACCCGCAAGGGTTGCGGTCCGTTTGGACTGAATGTTATATTGTACTAAACCCGTAATGAACAAATCTCAAAATGACCTTTTCCCATAATGACTGAATTTCAAAATGTCTTTGATGTGTAATGTCCGATAATCATAATGTCTGACGGGACATGTACAATCAGGCGCAACATCAGTAGTACTTCGTGCTGGATTATGTTATAATCTTTAGTGGATAGACCAGAAAACTATCATTGTTTTATCAAAGTACCATCATCAAAAATGTCCTGCTCTTGTTCTGAACATATTGTCTGTCAATTATTGTCGTAGCATCTTCTCATTCGTGATATTTCTCATCTTAGATATCTGGGTGACGAGTACAGTGCAGGGCTAGTTAATGATTTTGACTCTTAATGTTCCAATAGATGCGTGTCACTGTGCTGTTATGATTACAATTTTTTTTTAGTAAAGAGTGACGAGACGAGCAGGACATGTGCTTGATGGTAAGCAACATGCCTGCCACATAACAGCACAGTGACACGCAGCTATTGGAACATAAAGAGCCAAAATCAGAAGTGTTAACCTCAAGTTAATTATAATGTTTACTGAAATGTTGAATAGCTAAGTTCAGGGTGTCGGCTTTTCGTGACGGTGCCCGCGCTATCGTAAAGAATACTGTTATTATTTGCGCGCCAAAAGAAGAATAACTTCTTATACCACAGGATGACGAGCGCAGTGCAGTGCTAGGTATAATGATTTGAATGATTTGTACTCATCATGTTCCAATAGCTGCGTGTCACTGTGCTGTTGTGGGCAGGTATGTTGCATATCATTAGGTACAACATGTCCTGCTCGTCTCGTCAATGTACACTATAAAAAAATATTGGTAGTCATAGGGACTGCCGATAGATGTGAAAACTAATAAATCAGAATTGGTTAGCTCGCTTTGGAAACTACGCGGGTGAAACAGGAGGGCGTGGTCATGACCATGGTCATCTAGATCATCCGAGTTTACTCGAAGATTTCGTCAATTTACGAACGTGACGCTGGAGTTCAATTCACAGCCCACGGAAAATCCGTAGGTATGTGGCGCACTAAAAGAAGTTTTCACTTCAAAAACATACATTCGAATTGAAGACCTCATTTTTGTGAGTCGGTTAAAAATGAGTCCTGATAAGGCACATTCCCAGTGACTGGGTCAGTCGCGAGCCACATTAACCGCAGCACGCGACGCCCGGGGTCCGTCACCTCTGTGTGTACTAATTAAATTTACTGCCCGAGCGGTCAACACTGATGCGCCATTACACTCGTGCCACTGCTCTGGACTGCTGGCTCTATCACCGAACCATAACACTCTATGGGAGAGTGTGGAAATCTAACTGTGGCGCCATCCGACAAGTTGTATTGTCGATTTTGTCCCGATCGGAAAATGGGCAAACTAAAAGCACAGTCTACTAAATCGTCACAGTCGTTCGACGAAGCATGACGCTGCAAGCTACGCTGACGCTGAGACGCTGACGCTGAGCAAGCTGACTTAAATACAGCAATAACAGCTTACAATGCGTTTGCTTCATCTTGGCTGAGATACGGTATTACCCTTTGGGGAAATAGTGTGGATGCAGGCAATCTCTTTGTGGCCCAGAAAAAGTGTATCCGTATCCTGGCCAATATAAAAAATCCCGACAAAAATATAGAACAATTTCACAAACCATACTTTGTCAAATTTAAAATACTTTCACTTACTTCATTGTATATTTTGGAATGTTGTAAATTTGTAAGAAAATACAATGACTTCTTCGAAAAAATTGCAGATAAACCTCGGAAGACTCCATGGAATATCAGATCTCAATACAGGCACAAAATTGTAGAACCTAAATCTCGATTACAAATGCATAGCGCTGGCCCACACTCAATGGCTATAAAAATATATAATAAGCTGCCAAATGACATAAAGGACTTGGAACAAAATTACACTTTTATAAAATGTCTAAAGAATATACTAGAAATCAAGTGTTACTATAGATTACATGATTTTTTAACGACAAATTTGACGACTTGGAAATGGAACGTTCCGTTGCCACTTTTGCCATGCCCTTACAGGGCCATATGTAATAACCACAATTTTTTTACCACCACATGCATGTACTGTACATATGACGCAATAAACATTTGAGTATTGAGTATTGAGTATTGAAGCCGGCTAGACGGGGCAATAGTGCGGGGCGTGCGGGGTGAGACGCGGGAAGCGCGCTCCTGCGTTGCCTACATTACTATGTTAGTATTGCAGGAGAAAAGTTACGGCTGGTCTAGTCGGGAGAACGGCGCCTGCCGATCCGGAGACCCCGGGTTCAAACCCCACACGCACCACTGTCTTTTCGAGATCATGTGCGTAATGCCGCTAACTTAAAACGGTGAAGGAAAACATCGTGAGGAAACCGACATGTACCTAGAATCTTTCGAAGTCGTGTGTCATCCACCAACCCGCACTGGGCCAGCGTGGTGGATTATGGCCTTAACTCTCTTCTTGCGAAAGAAGGCCCGGAGTCCCAGCAGTGGGAACATTTAGTGGGCTGTTGATGATGATGATGATTGCAGGAGCGCGGCTCAGGGCTGACCGTCTTCCGTATGTTTTAATTTTATTTTGGTGCCACGTTTTTAAAATTGTGACAACCCTACCCGTGTCTAGACATTATGTGCGTTTCTCCCAAGATCAGAGGCCATGAACTATTGGTATTATTTCTTTATACTGTGCTAAAATGCTGTATTGAACCATACTGCTCTATGGAAGGTTGTGCAGAAATCTAATTCTGGCGCCATCCGGCAACTCGTGTGAAAATGAGCAAACTAAATTGTTGTAATGAAGGACTTTGGTAAAACTGGAAGTGACTCCGTCTTACAGTGTATTACACTGGTGTGCGTTTACTATCGCTGGATAAATAAGTAAACTAAAGTGACATAGAGGGTCAGTTATGTTAGATATTAAACGGTGGCTCCATGAAATGTGTACTGCCAATAAGTTTGTTTTGGTTAAATAAGCAAACATTTTTTTTGGTTTTAATGTGTGTCTTATAGGTACTTACGTATAATATAACCTAACAATACGATAACGGCTCGGATTTGAATTGTAGGTCACATCGTAGACAGGGATATAATAGTACATTATGATATAAGTGCGGTAAGTTGATAATTACAGCCGAGGCTTTATTGCTAGCTCGAGCCGAAGGCGAGAGCTATAATTAGCAGAGGCTGTAATTATCAAAGCGCACGTATGTCATACGACGTTTTATAACATATTTGCGAGGAAATAAACAAAACTCTGACGACATTTTCAAATAAAAACAATACAGCGAAAAAAAACGCGCGGAATAATATTTACTTGATCACAGATCACAGCACAGAGTAAGTAATCACTATGGATCACAGATTAGCAATGCGCGCGCATCGGCGCCCTTTTTTAAGCAACGGCACAGAACCAGCCGGTATGCCGTTAGTAATAAAGTAAATTAATATTTTTGTATTTTGTTACAGAAGAATTAAAGTAATTTATGGTCAAAATTAATTAAATCAACGAATTAAATAATTACTTATTAAATTTTACTCTCAAAGTTAATTTTATTCATAAAATGTTTCTGACATAAAAACTCTTTACTAAGATTTAAAAAGGTACCGTTCGTTTTAGACGGAGCATATCTCTCTACCTAGTCTGTGGACGGAGCATTTTGAAACCGTGCGTTTTACATTACACATTACAGCACTAGTGCGTAATAAGACACATTACGATACAGAAATTGGTCCAATAAGAGACCCTTTACGAGCAAATATGTTATAAAATATATTTATTTATTTATTTAAAAAATGAGTAACGAGACGAGCAGGACCTGATGGTAAGCAACATGCCTGGCACATAACAGCACAGCGACACTCAACTATTGGATGATGAAGAGTCCAAATCATTACCTAGCACTGCACTGCCCTCGCCACCCGGAGATCTAAGATATTACATCTCTAAGTCCTGTAATTTCTCTGGAAACATTGCCCTTCAAACCGGAAAACTGTAATGTTTGCACATTACTGCTTGGCGGTAGAATAACTGGCAAATGTGTGGTACTTCCCCAGGCGGACTCTGCCAAAAGTTCTACCACTACAAAATAAATATTGTTGGCCATTTATCACACAACGCTATCTAGCCACAAACTAATATTCCGAGATCTGGCATTAATTTTTGGATAGGTGTTTGAGACAAACCTAACTTGTCACATAACTCTCCTATTATTACCCCAAACACGGAGGTGCAGACCTGAGTGCTGAGTAGCGAGGAAAAATTAGCCATACATTTTTTAAATTTCATTTTTATGTTAAAAATAAAGTAGCCAAGTGCGAGTTGGACTCGCCCAGGAAGGGTTCCGTTGCAGCAAGTAACATAATATACATAGTACACATAGTTCTTCTGCTCATCAGATCGAGTTCAAACTAATTTTCGTTGGTAGTTTACATGGTAATGTACATCATATATTTTTTTTAAATTTTTTATTCTCTTACTTTAGAAGTTAGAGGGGGGGGGGGGGACACATTTTACCACTTTGGAAGTATCTCTCGCGCAAATTATTCAGTGTAGACGAAAATGATTTTAGGTTATATTATATTTAACGGATTTATATTTAACGGTTTACAGAATACATCTACTCACAAAGTTTCAACAGTGTAGTTCTCGTAGTTTCGGCAAAAAGTGGCTGTGACATACGGACGGACAGACAGACAGACAGACAGACATGACGAATCTATAAGGGTTCCGTTTTTACGTTTTACGGAACCCTAAAAAGAGGTTTGAGGCAATATGCAATTTTAATATCTTGTATTTCATGTTAAGAATAAAATAAAGTGGTCAAGTGCGAGTTGGACTCGCCCATGAAGGGTTCCGTTGCAGCAAGTAACATAATATACATAGTACACATAGTTCTTGTAGTTCGTTGTAACTTTGATCGAAGTTTCAATAATAGTGTATTTATGACGTACTAAAAAAAAACTACTCAGCAGATCGAGTTCAAACTAATTTTCGTTGGTAGTTTACATGGTAATGTACATCATATATTTTTTTAAGATTTTTCATTCTCTTACTTTAGAAGTTAGAGGGGGGGGGGACACATTTTACCACTTTGGAAGTGTCTCTCGCGCAAATTATTCAGTGTAGACGAAAATGATTTTAGAAACCTCAACATCATTTTTGAAGACCTATCGATAGACACCCCGTGACCCCGATAGACACACGTGTAGGTTTGATGAAAAAAAAATTTTTGAGTTTCAGTTCTCAGTATGGGGGGCAACCCTAATTTTTCTTTTTTTTAAATTTCTTTGTAAAAATCTTAATGCGGTTCACAGAATACATCTACTTACCAAGTTTCAACAGTGTAGTTCTCATAGTTTCGGCACAAAGTGGCTGTGACATACGGACGGACAGACAGACAGACAGACAGACATGACGAATCTATAAGGGTTCCGTTTTTACGTTTTACGGAACCCTAAAAACAGTCAATTTAGTCGGAGTTTTAACGTGTGTCAGACGCGTGCAAAAATGTTTTGCAAATAAATATAAAAACTTAGCACCACGTACAGTTTTACCCACGTAGTTCTCGTTGTTTTTCCGGGATAAAAATATCCTACGTGTTCTTCCAGATTATAATCTGTGTTCCAAATTTCAACCAGATCTTACTCACGTTATCTATAAAAAAATAAATCTAATATGATTATTACCTAAGCTAACCTAACGTAGTTTTATCTATCTTCTAATATATAAAAGCGAAAGGTCACTCATCAAGGAATCTCAGAAACTACAAATGCTAGGAATCTGAAATTTTGCATGGAGGTCCCTTTTAGCACGTAGGCGCTCGCTAAGACGGGGTTTTGCGAAATTCCACCCCTAAGAGGGTGAAACAAGGGATGAACGGTTGTATGAAAATTTTGTATGAAACGTGATTTTCAAAGTTATCAAATTTTATATCTGGACACTTGACACGAAGCAATTAAATGCATGTTCTATCAATTTTGTAATTTCGAACTGTACGGGGGTGAAATTGGGGTTGAAATGAGGGATGAATATGGAAATTCCCAACCGTTGAAGATAAAACCATGAAACTCTGTATATAGACACTTGACACGAAGCAAACGAATGTTTGTTCCATCAATTTCGTAATTTCGAACTGTACGAGGGTGAAATTGGGGTTGAAATGGGGGATGAATGTCAACATGGAAGATCCCAACCGTTGAAGATAAAACTATGAAACTCTTTATATATGCACTTGGCACGAAGCCAAAAAATGTTTGTTCTAGCAATTTTGTAATTTCGAACTGTATGGGGATGAAATTGAAGGTGAAATGGGGGACGAATGTCTCTTATGCTTTCACACCTAAACAACTGAACCGATTTTGATGAAATTGTTTTATTTTATAAGCTGTTTTTAGTAAATGTGTCTGGGTATAAAATTAGTTATTGCCTGATTTACTTACAGTATTTATTTCGCGCGGATGAAGTCGCGGGTAACAGCTAGTAATTTATAAACTACGCGTTTTATTATAAATATGATATACCTATAATGTTTCACTGCAAAATTGCAATGGTATTTACAATTTTAAGTCGAAATATTATTAAGAAAATGTGAGTAATTCATTAAATATGCTAGAGTATCAGCCGTCTGGGTGTCTGCGACTTCGGATCGATGAAACAATGCGTCTCGACGCATTAGGGGAGTCGCTTGGCAAGTTGTTTGATCAGAAATCATATATGTACCTACCTGATGGCGCCGACTGATAAAACTATAAGCAGCGCGTGCAAATGCAACACTGGCTTAACAATTGACATCACTTCCGCAGACCACCAAAAAGGTTTAAAAAAATAAAGTGGCCAAGTGCGAGTTGGACTCGCCCATGAAGGGTTCCGTTGCAGCAAGTAACATAATGTACATAGTACACATAGTTTTTTTAGTTCGTTGTAACTTTTATCGAAGTTTTAATAATAATGTATTTATGACGTACTAAATAAAAAACTACTCATCAGATCGAGTTCAAACCAATTTTCGTTGGTAGTTTGCATGGTAATGTACATCATATATGTTTTTTAGTTTTTTCATTCTCTTATTTTAGAAGTTAGAGGAACACACACATTTTACCACTTTGGAACTGTCTCTCGCGAAAATTATTCAGTGTAGACAAAAACTATATTAGAAACCTCAACATCATTTATGAAGACCTATCGATAGACATCCAACACGTGTAGGTTTGATGAAAAAAAATTTTTGAGTTTCAGTTCTAAGTATGGGGGGCAACCCTAATTTTTCTTTTTTTTTGTAAAAATCTTAATGCGGTTCACAGAATACATCTACTTGCCAAGTTTCAATAGTGTAGTGCTCATAGTTTCGGCAAAAAGTGGCTGTGACATACGGACGGACAGACATGACGAATCTATAAGGGTTCCGTTTTTAAGTTTTACGGAACCCTAAAAAATGGCAGTAGGTAAACTGTATTAATGTGGCATAATTAACATGTCGCATGTGGCATGTGGGTGACTAGACGCATAAAATTCACCCCTGCCAAAAAGTGCTCAAGATTTTTTTCACTTTGTAAATCAGGTCGGGGGTTAAAAAATAGCACTTGACGTGTTTTGCTGATTGGCTATCGTGAATCCAGATCCTAGAGTTAGTTGTTTGGCGTTATTTACTACGTTATCGTGTAAACTATCGCTTTTTAAAATATAATTAGTTGGTCTCACGAAACAGAACAAAGGAGAAATTAAAATCGGACAAGTGCGGGTAAATTAGAACGACGACAGTTTATTGCGAACACATACAAAGTTGCTGAGAAAGTGTCTACGGCGCTGATGAGTTATTTGTATACATGTCGCTGTAAAATTGAAAATAGATCAACTTTTGATAACACTTATTATTATCACTTTTTTTATTAAGAGTCCATTGTGTTCAGCTGTGTGCACCCAGTGTTGAGCAAAGGTCTTCTATCCTCCTTCCATTTTTGTCTGTCTCGAGTCCAAGTAGTCCAGTCATTCGTTCAGTCAGGTGTTTGTCGAGGTGTTCTCGCCATCGCCTATTTATTTAACTTAAAAAAAAAGACGTTCAAACACTTTACAGGACTTAATCACAATCAAAATATAAATAGGTTTTAGACGTTTCGACAGCGTTATGACCACCGTGGTCACGAGTGTTCTCGTGGGCAGCTGTCTGGCTGTCGCGAGAGTCAGAGGGCCACGACATATCGTGGCTGCCGCCAAGACGGTAGGGGAAAACTACAGTGGTGGTGCATGCTCTCGAAAGATTACTGTCTTGAATGCTTTCCTACACCATAAAAGCCAGTAGTGAAGATAAACAATATTGTTTTTTAATATTAAAAACCCATTGTGTCCCCGTGTTGAGCAAAGCCCTCCCTACTGTCTTGTCTACTTTTCTGTCTTGAGTCAAAGTAGTCCAGTCTTTAAGGTGTTTATCGAGATCGTCCCGCCATCGCCTTTTGGGTCTCCCGCCTCGTCGTTTCCCATTTGGATGCCACTGGGTGGTGATCTTAGACGTTCAAAGACACGAATAGCTGATGTCACCCAAAAGGCCAGCAATTTGAAGTGGAACTGGGCTGGACATGTCTATCGAATGTCAGACGATCGCTGGGCTAAGTACAATACTGGCCTCGTGGCTTAGTTAGTAGTATCTCTGCCTACGAAGCCAAGGATCGTGGGTTCGATTCCCACCCAGTGCCAAAATTTGTGTGATGAGTTCAAATGTTTGCACTGTGTCTGGGTGTTTCTATGTATAATAAGTATGTATTTAAAAACTAAATAAGTATTAAATCAGTATCTGACCGCCATCATACAAGCTTTGCTTAGTTTGGGGTCAGATGGTGTTGTGTGTGAATTGTCCACAACTATAATATAACGGGGAATTAATACTGAGATGTGTAGGTAGGATTCGAACCGATAACTTCACGATTGCTAATGTAAATTAATCTTTATTTCCAGGCGAAAAGGCTCAACGGCAACAATGAGCTTGCCGCCATCAAGGTGATAAAGCTGGAGCCGGGCGATGACTTCGCCATCATCCAGCAGGAGATCCTGATGATGAAGGACTGCCGGCACCCCAACATCGTCGCCTACTACGGCTCCTACCTCAGGAGAGATAAGCTGTGGATCTCCATGGAGTACTGTGGGGGAGGGAGCTTACAGGTAAGATCCTGATGATGAAGAACTGCCGGCACCCCAACATCGTCGCCTACTACGGCTCCTACCTCAGGAGAGATAAGCTGTGGATCTCCATGGAGTACTGTGGGGGAGGGAGCTTACAGGTAAGATCCTGATGATGAAGAACTGCCGGCACCCCAACATCGTGGCCTACTACGGCTCCTACCTCATTAGAGACAAGCTGTGGATCTCCATGGAGTACTGTGGTGGAGGCAGCTTGCAGGTAAGATCCTGATGATGAACGACTGCCGGCACCCCAATATTGGCGCCTACTACGGCTTCCTGATGATGAGGGACTGCCGGCACCCCAACATTGTCGCCTACTACGGCTCCTACATGGAGGGACAAGCTGTGGATCTCCATGGAGTACTGTGATGGAGGAAGCTTGCAGGTGATTCTAGTTATAACATATTTCACATTATTAGATCATAATTCAGATGGCGTGGCGATGAGCATGTGCATCTAGAAATGCGTCTGCATTTTTAGACTGCCAATGGGAAATGCTGAAGTATTTCTAGATGGCCAATGGCCCCAATTTACCCGAAGGTTTCTTAACATTATCGAGCTTGATTCTAAAATTCAATTCGCAGCCCACGATCAGCCTAAATCTGTCTGTGGCGCGCCAAAAGAAGTTTTCTCTTCAATAAATGTCAGTCACAGGGACTGGGACTGGTTTTTTTGTATTAAACAGTAACTGCTAAGATTGGACAACAACACGTCATCTGTACAATACACACAACTTGTCATACGTCCCGCTACTCTGCCGCCGCTCGGACGCTACACTAGCATGTCGGTGACACGATTCATAAAGTTTTCCTCTACCACAAACGGCTCACGCGAATCAAGAAGTTTTCACATTCACACAAAAAAAAACACTTACACTTGTCTCTTAATACATTCGCATTCTGTTCCAGGACATCTATCACGTCACGGGCCCCCTGACAGAGCTCCAAATAGCGTACATGTGCAGGGAGACGCTCACCGGCTTGTCGTATCTCCATAGCATGGGCAAAATGCATCGGTAAATATCCTACAAGATAATAATTATGTCAGTTCCTAGGTGCAGGTTCGCGCTGTAGTGGTAGGACTCTTAGCAGACTCTTAAGAGTCCGCCTCTGGACGTACCACACCTTTGCCAGTAATTCTACCCCCAAGCTGTAATGTGCAAACATTACTGTGTTCCGGTTTGAAGGGCAATGTTTCCAGACAAATTACAGGGCTCAGAGATATAATATCTTAGATCTCTGGGTGACGAGCGCACTGCAGTGCTAGGTAATGATTTGGACTTTTCCATGTTACTATTGACGTGCCACTTTGCTGTTATGTTGCAGGCATGTTGCTTTCCACCAGGCACATGTAGTGCTCGTCTCGTTACTCTTTATTAAAAAAAAAACCGCGACACTAGACTGCTACAGGAAACCGCGACCGGAGACCGCGACAGGCACTTGACATTATGGCTTTGTATGGGCGCCAGTTCGCACCGCAACCGTGACATGTGTCTCGGTCTCCTGTCGCGGTCTCGGCGTAAACTGGCGCCCATACAATTCGATGATGTCAAGTGCCTGTCGCGGTCTTCGGTCTCCGGTCTCGGTCTCGTGTCGCGGTCGAGGCGCGAACCGCCACCTTTAAGGACACTGATCATGATGCTGCCAAAGTAGAGCTTTGCTGCGGTTGGATATACGGCGATAAATTTCACTGTGTGAGCGTAATCTGCTACTGAAATGGCTTAGATTTTAGACCACGGTGATACGATCGCCAGTGTGATGTAGGGTTCTTTACTATTTGCTCTTTCTTTAGTCGAACAAAGTAGGAGCACAGGTGGAATGAAATGACTGAATGTCAGCACATCATTAAAAGGTGCTTAAGACTACAGTCATTACTTCGATCGTTGAATGTTGCGATGGGTAAAACAGCCAGAGAAAATATAAGCACCCTGTGGCACACTTTACCACTATTATAGAAGTTTCTAGTCAACAGTTTTGGGTAATAGTGAAGATTAAGCAAGTGCGTGGCCCTTGATCGATCTGTTAACACCAGAATAGATATGTAAGCACGTAATGTCCTAATTACCTTACTCTTTTATTTTCGCCTCGCACCTATATAGCCTCCATGAGTGACACGTTTTTGCCAACCCAACTCTAAAACGTTGCTCATCTTTACTGAATTTTTAGTTTGTCAAGGGTTGTGTAGTGATCGGGTTCACAAGTTTTATGTTTTAATTTTTCTTGATGCATCAAGACACCATACACCTCCCGACCGTCGCGCGGGTGCCGCGACGCTCGGTCTATAATCTCGGCCACATTTGGCCGTTTGGGAATTGAGTGGTACAAATGTGTATTATTTTAAATGTCTTCTGTTCCAGTGACATAAAAGGTGCGAACATCTTGCTAACAGAATGCGGAGATGTGAAGTTAGCTGACTTCGGTGTCTCGGCGCAAATCACTGCCACTATCAATAAGAGGAAATCCTTCATTGGGACTCCGTACTGGATGGCGCCTGAGGTGAGTTCTTCTCGTTTCTTATCGCCTGGTTATTTCGATCCTAAGAAATTTACCATTTTTTGTTTAAGTCAGAATGCAGAAAAAAAATAGGTTAACCCTCTAGGTTTTTGGAATTCTTAAACATAATTATGCAGACAATTTGCCGGATGCTGAGTCCAAACGAAACTTCAACATTGATTTATCTCTGCAACACATTAGAGTGCTCTTAGAAATTTCAAAAGTGCAAAATTTTTCAGTTGTTAGTAATCTGTTTGAGATTGTACTGTGTTTTTGTTCATTTTATTTGGCGTTTATTTATTGACGTGAATGATGAATAAACTTGGTCCCAAAGTCAATCCCCCAGGAACGTTAAAGTTTACACAGTTTCATTCTGTTCTACATACACTGATTTTCTTTATTTGTTCCTTATTTTTTAAATAGCCTTGCATTAACTCTAATTCTTTACATCACATAACATATTGTTCTCGTTGGGGAATTAGAATTGTATTAGAAAAACAATCAAATGCATTTGAAAGATCGCATCGCATAAAACCCCTAAAATCTTCTGTTTCTCAAGGCCAAACATGTCTGAAATTGGAGAAGCTTGTCTCAACTGCAATTTTACAGACTAGCGATTTTGGTAGACTAGCATTTGGTTACTTCTAACGAATTATCGATTTTTCGTTTCAGGTGGCTGCAGTGGAAAGGAAAGGCGGTTACAATCAGTTATGTGATATCTGGGCTTGTGGAATCACGTCTATTGGTAAGTGTTTTTTTTTAATAGATATATTTTATTTAGTTTGTTAGGTATGTGGAGAAAAGGATACCATGTTTAGGATGATCAAGGTTCGTACCTTTTATTGTAAGACTTGCTTCGTGATTTTGAACCTTTTTACGCCGGAGAGTACGTTCTCAGTCGCAATTCACAGAATATTATATGACAGCTAGCGGCCCATTCCGGCTGCGCTCGGATATTGTCATTTAAAGACTATTAATCGAAATAAAAACTATCCTATCTCTCAAGTTGGACCAGACTGCTCGCTGTGTGCCAGTTTAATTTAAAATCGGTTAAGTATTAATTAGTAATTAAGTATTATTAAGGTATCCATCGCGGATTAACATTGTAACAGGAGATTTATATATATTAAGACTAGCGGCCCGTTCCGGCTTCGCTCGGACATAACCTAGACACTGTCTGCAGCGCCATCTGCCGGGCTTATTTGTGAATTTAAACCATCTTCGAATATACACACAAAAAAAAACATTCAAATCGGTCCCGTCGTTTAGGAGTTCACTGTCAAATGATTAAATTACTAAAATGGCTATAAAAAAACAGGGGTTGGTGATAAAAGGGTAAAAATTTGTATGAATAAAAGGGTTGTATGTATTTTTTAACGCCACATGATAAAAAAATAAAAACGAAAAAATTTGACCAAAAATTAAAAAAAAAATGTTTGGGGTGAACAACCCCTAACACTTAGGGGTATGAAAAATAGCTAGTAGCCGATTCTCAGACCAGTAGGTCAATTTATATGTAGGTAATTTTATATGCATATTCAGTAGAATATGCATATAAAATTTGGTAAAAATCGGTATAGCCGTTTCGGAGGAGTAAGGAAACAAACACTGTGACACGAGAATTTTATATATAAGATTGAGTCGATCTTTACAATAAGAGTCTTTAGTGCAGACCCTAGGGTCTTTTAGAATCCAGATTTACTCAATATCTACTGTGCATGTAATTTCAGAGTTAGCAGAGTTGCAGCCACCCATGTTCGAGCTTCACCCGATGCGTGTTCTCTTCCTGATGTCCAAGTCTGGGTTCAAACCGCCCGTGTTGAGGGAGAGAGAGCGCTGGTCACAGCTCTTCCACAACTTCCTCAAGCTGGCCCTCACCAAGAATCCCAAGAAACGGCCCACCGCTGATAAACTGCTACAGGTCAGTGTAACTCCTGTTAACTTATGAGAGCCTGGTATATTTTAGTAGTGGTAGGACTCTTAGCAGAGTCCGCCTGGGAAAGTACCACACCTTTGCCAGTTATTCTACCGCCAAGCAGTAATGTGCACACATTACTGTGTTCCAGTTTGAAGGGCAATGTTACAGGGCTTAGAGATATATGACATCTTAGATATCTGGGTGACAAGCGCAGTACAGTGCTAGGTAATGATTTGGACTCTTCATGTTCCAATAGCTGCGTGTCACTGTGCTGTTATGTGGCAGGCATGTTGCTTACCATCAGGCACATGTCCTGCTCGTCTCGTCACTCTTTATTTAAAAAAAAAATGTTTTCTTACAAGCTTTTATTTAGTACCTTTTTATGTTATAGAGCGACAAGACGAACAGGACATATGCCTGATGGTAAGCAACATGCCTGCCATATAACAGCACAGTGATAGTTATTGGAACATGAAGAGTCCAAATCATTACCTAGGACTGCACTGCGCTCGTCACCCAGAGATATACAATGTGTTTTCTCTATGCCCCGTAATTACACTGAAAATATTGCTCTTCAAACCGGAACACAATGCTGTTTTCACATTACTGCTTGGCGGTAGAATAGGTAACTGGCAAAGGTGCGGTACTTCCCCAGGCGGACTCTGCCACGAGTCCTACCATATGTAATCAAATCCTGTCAGTTAAATGTATCTCACTTATAGTTATACGATTCATTCAATCGAGAGATGAATGAAATTTTGGACATAATTTTGGGTATAATAATTTTGTTTTTTGCAAGCTTTTATTTAGTTTTACCTGTCTTTAGTCAAATCTTGAAAGTTACATTTGTGTCACTTCTTATTGAATCGAGCTGAAATTTTGGACATATGTGTAAATCGGAAGACAATGCTATGTTATGAGATAGAGCTGATCTGATGATGGAATTGGAAGATGGTTATCTGGTTATAGAAACTCAGTATTAATACAAATTCAAATCGAATAGTAATGAAACGACATAGTAGCTCCATCGAGTTTGAGCTCGTTTGATTCATCTTGACGAGTACTTTGGTGCTAGATGATAGCTTTAATGATAGAGCTGGAAGATAACTATTAACTTTTTGCATTTGCCTATGAACATTACTTGTGGAATAATTGTTTTTTAAATAATTAAATGAAGCTTGTTTTTAGTTTCAAGTTCATAATATTAAATTGAAAACTTTTTTTTTACTGTGTTCTAAATACTTGTTTAGTAATAATTAGATGTTAAATTGTCAATTTGTTCCCAGCATGCATTCTTCCAACAAGACATGAGCAAGCGTCTGGCGATCGACTTACTGCACAAGTACTCCAACCCTCCCACCCACAACAACCTGGAACCGGATGAGGAGGCTGTAAGTATTACTTGTGGATTCATTTTAGTATTCACGTTAATCTTATTTAACCACATTATTTTTGTAACTACTATTTTTTGGCTCAAATAACTTTTTTTTAAATTATTAATCTTGGCAACACTGGCCACGGGAAGTTTTTACGCGTCACTTCCTTTATATTATACCCTTACAAATGAAATTGGTGTTTTGTTGTACTGGCAACTTTGATCTCAAATATCTACTCCTTGGGTGGGGGATTAATTTCAAATGAATACATCTATTACTATACTAAAACAACTTCCTGAAAAAAAAAACAGTAGAGGAAAAAGCAAATGAATTACGGTTTTCGAAACACAAAAGCGTGAGTAAACAGCTGTATTAATTTGAAATTAGAATTCCCAAACAAAGAGGAGATATTTGAGATCAAAGTGGCCCAGTACGACAAAACACCAAGTTCATATGTAAGGACCTAATATAATATACTAGCGGCCCGCTCCGGCTTCGCTCGAATAATAACCTAGATATCAACTGCAGCGCCATCTGCCGGGCTGATTTGTGAATCTAAACGTTGCAGGGCCCTACACAAACGTATACAAAAAAAAACATTCAAATCGGTCAAGCCGTTTAGGAGGAGTTCACTAACAACGAAAAGTGGCATTGATTTTTATATATATAGATTTGTTACGGTTTTAGTCTTATATATTTTAAGTTCGGTCGCACAGCATAATCCTTATCTCCTCTAAGCCTCTTGACTTCATTATAATATTTATTTTTTGTGTTTTTCCGTGGCTCTAATGGGTGTCTGGAAGAAATCGCTATTAGCGATAAGGCCGCCATTTACGGCACTAGTTATAAGTATTTTCTGTTTTGTACATTTTTTGAAGTGAAAACTTCTTTTGGCACGCCTAGACAGATTTTTCGTGGAGTGTGAATTGAATTCTAGCGTCACGCTCGGGTATGATAAGAAATCTTCGGGTAAGCTCGGGACCATGGCCATTGGCCATCTATAAATGCGTCAGCCAATGGGAAATGCTGACGCATTTCTAGATAGGCATGCCATGATGGCCAGGCCACACCCTCCGGTTACACGTGTAATTTCCAAAGTACAGTCCGCGAGGTATAAGCTGAGCTTTGCATTAGTGTGAGTGATCACCAAAAGTACAGTCAGACGCAGGACGCTGTGACCATGTTCTCTTAATAAGGTGTTTCTTCAAACCAGAAGTGCTGCCATCTGAATATGATTTTGATGAAGATGAAGAAGTGGTGTCAATATATGTTTCATCGGTATAAACGATAGGCCTGCCCTGAATACGGTATTCGGAAATTTTAAGTAAATAAGTTATACGTAGGTGACGGATCTCATGCTTTTCCATTAAAAATTTTCTGTTATTCTCTGTCCTTGACCATTTGAATCCTAAAAGAGATACTTTTTTTCGCAATGACCATATTGATCCTGGATAGTTAATGTCAGCTTGTTGTTTAAGAGTTTGTTGTCTGACTGTACTTTTGGTAATAGATGCGTATGCATGTGATCACTCACACTAATGCAAAGCTCAGCTTATACCTCGCGGACTGTAAGCTATCAAGTTCTGAGTTATAAGTTTTCACTTCTATCGGCGGTTCCTATGACTGCCAATTTTTTTTAACTTTACTGGTGTGGATAATAAAGTGTTTCTGTCTGTCTGTCTGTTTGCCTGCCGTAAGAAACTTCGATCCAAAAATAAAGTAATATGTTTCGATTGCAGGCTCTCTCGAACGTGCCGCAGCGGATCGCATCGAAGCTGACGGCGCGCCGTCGCGTGCCGCAGCGTAGCGAGGTCGACAACAACGCTATGAACCTACGGTGAGGATTATACGTTTAATACCTTTTTTTATAGTATAGAGTGACGAGACGAGCTGGACATGTGCCTGATGGTAAGCAACATGCATGCCGCATAGCAGCACAGTGACACGCAGCTATTGGAACACGATGAGTCCAAATCATTACATAGCACCGCTCTGCGCTCGTCACACAGAGATCTAAGATGTTATATCTCTAAGCCTTGTAATTTCTCTGGAAACATTAACCTTTAAACCGGAACACAGTAATGTTTGCATATTACTACTTGGCGGTAGAATACCTTTATCCTTTTGACCGGCAGAGTCACCTATACTTGACAAGCGCTAGCGAGCCCTATGCGCCAACGACGTCTACAGTTGATTAAAAACGCATTTTACCAAAATATTGTGTGTTAGATATCAAATGGTGATAGCAGTATTTTTTTTTATTTTGTACTATGGCGTACGCTTGGCGTACAGGGTACGGAAATGCAATAATGTCCTGGCAAAACGTTGATGACTACTAATGTTTGTATTGCGTCTGGGTGTTTCTATGTATTATGTAAATAAGTTACGGCTGGTCTAGTCGGGAGAACGGCGCCTGCCGATACGGAGACCCCGGGTTCAAACCCCACACGCACCACTGTCTTTTCGAAGTCATGTGCGTAATGCCGCTAACTTAAAACGGTGAAGGAAAACATCGTGAGGAAACCGACATGTATCTTTCTTTCGATATAGAATCTTTCGAAGTCATGTGTCATCCACCAACCCGCACTTGGCCAGCGTGGTGGATTATGGACTTGACTCTCTCCTTGCGAGAGAAGGCCCCAGTCCCAGCAGTGGGAATATTTAGTAGGGTACTTATGCTTATGTTAATAGGTATGTATTTACAAATATATAAGTATTATATCAGCTATCTGGCCGACATAGTACAAGCTTTGCTTAGTTTGGAGTCAGATGGTGTTGTGTGAATTGACCACTAATATTAAGGGGGCGCCTAGTGCCAGAAGACGAAAAAGGACATTTTCAACGCCGCTCACTGATGTTAAGAAACTAAAAACTATAACAAAAAAAAAATATTGACGTGTGGGTACAATCAAGAAGAAGCACAATAACCGAATAGAATTTTAAAAATAGATCACATTTTTTCACAGGAAAAAAATAAAAATGACACCGAAAAACCCATTTTAATTCGAGTACTCGAAATTATCAGCGATGACCCCACATTATTTTTTGTTAGTAAAATTCCTAATTTTACGTTATATTAAAGTAACCGAACACTTTTTTAAATGTATGTTTAATTATTGAGTAATTAAATAGAACTTGGTCAAAAATTGTCTCCCAATTTAATATTGATTTCCCCTCCAAACTGTGTCATGCTATTCTCGACTTTATGCATATCGTATTATGAAAGGCCTCGCGCGGCTGAAATCTTATTTTTTTCTAGCAGTAGGAGCACTCTAAGCCGGGTCACACAGAGGCGTTCCGGTAGCGATAGCGATCCGATAGCGATAGCGATCCGATACCGAGTATGGGATCGCGCCCGCTTGCTGTGTGTCAGGTTGCATACAAATTCGAACATTACAAAAAATATCGTCTCGCTATCGGATCGCTATCGCTATCGGATCGCCTCTGTGTGACCCGGCCTTTAATGTATTTATTATTTATTTATAATACATGTGTGTTGTATGTCAGGTTGTCCGGTTCGTCTGTCGCGCGTCGTTCGTGCGCGTTCGACGACTCGCCCATCGTGGACCTGGACGCGGACGAGCCTCGCGTCGCGCCCGGGCTCGGCTGCCGGGGCGACTCCGCCGGGAACGAGCACGGTACCTCACACCACCGATCACTTTCACCTTCTTTTACAGCAAGAAGAAAGAGAAGATTTTATTTTTAAAAAAAGCGTGACGAGACGAGCAGGACATGTGCCTGCAGCACAGCACAGCGACACGCAGCTATTGGAACATGAAGAGTCCAAATCATTACCTAGTACTGCACTGCGCTCGTCACCCAGAGATCTAAGTTGTTATATCTCTAAGCCCTGTAATTTCTCTGGAAACATTGCCGTTCAAACCGGAACACAGTAATGATATAGTTATTGAAGTGAAGACTTCTTTTGACGCACCACAGACAGATTTTTCGTGGGCTGTGAATTGAACTCAAGCGTCACGTTCGTAGATGAAAGAAGTCTTCGGGTAAACTCGGACCATGGACATGGCACTTCGGTTTCTCCCGCGTAGTTTCGAAAGTAAGCTATCAAATTCTGAGTTATAAGTTTTCACTTCTATCGGCAGTTCATAAGACTGCCAATTTTTTTTTTGTCACGAACTTACAAAACAGTTTGAACCCATTTAGATCCGAACTAGTACAAGTGTTCTCCAATATTTGGAGCGACAGTGACTACTTTTTTAAACTGTTATTATATAGTTTTACACCTGACCACCATCTTGCATGATGTTAAGCGACGATGTGACCTACGATGGAGCGTGCTCTCCCTCTAAGAAACCGATTCACTCTCGATTTTTAGAAACTAACATTGTCAATTAATATTATTGTAGATCCTAATAATATTATAAATGGCAATGTATGGATGTTTGGATGTTTGTTGCTCAATCACGTCCTAACGTCTGAACGGATCGGGCTGAAATTTGGAACACAGATAGATTATAGTCTGGAAGAACACATAGGCTTTTTATCCCGGAAAATCAACGGGAACAACGGGAACGGGAACTTCGCGGGTAACACCGCTGGGCGCTGCTTGTTATAAATAAAATCAAAACTAACCTAATTATACCAAAATTCTCTTCATCATTATCTACGTTAAGAGTGAAATGGCAATGTTTGAAAAATACACATAGTCATTAGTTGAGAGATTTGTAGTGTTTTAAAAAAAAACTATTTTTTTATTTAGAAATTTATAAATATGCACTTGTGACACTGTCGTTCCAAATGCGCGATAAAACACAATTACATAGCATTAATTAAAAAAATCGAATTAAATGTTGAAAAGAAACTTGCAAACAAAAATAAGTTTGCCAAGTCTTATTTATGAGACGTATTGCATCTGAATCTTGAAAATTCTGTTTTTTTAATATAGTATTCCATCGTCAATCGAGTGAGGACTGGTCGGTGGCGTCGCTGATGTCCTGCCCGAAACACAACCCCCTCACGACCGAGCTCTCTACCGACACGATGCCATCTAGCGAGAAGTGAGTACAACTCTGCTTTAGTTCGCGGGACTAGAATAGAGATGGCGCTGTAACATAATAACTCGGAAACTTGGTGGTTTTGTCTATTTATTCTTTTGTTTATGTTTTATTTCTGTTGCTTTTTTGTGGTTAAAAATGGTTCAATGTTTCGGTTCAATTGGGTTTCTTTTTTGATAGGACAGCGTCCCTTGGTACCTTTTGAAAAAAAAAAACGGAGATTTCAAATTGTTACTTACCCATACCACATACGTTTGTCAACCATCATTCATTGAATAATTGAAAATTGTTGTGAATACCATTAAATGATATACACATTACAAGAAACAAAAAGACCAGTGAATCAACTTGGCCTTGTCGCTGAAAGCAGTTTCTTGCAGACAACCTTTCGACGAATGAAAATTTTGGTGAATCTCATGTATGTATATGATGTTCAACAAAGATTCATTCATTGCCATTATTCATGAAAGATTTCACTTTAAGTTATTTTAGAAAACAATTGAAATAACTATTATATAACAGTTTTAAATGGTTGATATTTAAATTAATCTTTATATTATTAGCATAATAAAATAAAATATAAATTGTCGTTGTCTCTTTTCATTACTATCAATGTGACGAGGATAGCAATATCATGTAGTATTTATTGGTCATATGATCTTTACCTTGGTATTTTTATCCTTCTAATTTGAATTTTGAAAACTTGGGAGTTGTGTGAGTAACAGTTTAAAATTGACAAATGACAGGACTGTCTCAGTTTACGGGGTTAGATTAGATGGTGCGATTTGTGTGTGTGTGCTTTAACGTTCAAAGGAATATTTTGATTGAAAAATGGCGCATCAAAAAATTCTTTGTACCCATTTTCCATGTTTTAATTGTTAGTTATACATATTATATTTATTATTTTATAGCAAGTGGTGTCGGGTGATCACGGGTGACGATATTTACAAAATGACCTTAAGGTACATACGAATTGGGACTATTTTTGTTTAAATCAAAATTTTATCTTAATTTCTTTTTTCCGTTTTGTTTCTAACCGTTTACAAAAATTTTAAATTGTGTTAATCTATTGGGAATTTGGTGATGGTATTTTAAAATTGTAAGTTTATTTTTTTCCAAATTTTGAAGGACATTGGCATTGGGTGTTTTGCACAAAAGCTATAGTTATAGACGATCACGGTTTTGTTTTTCATTTAGGCCATAGACAGAATGAAGCAACGACATTGGTGTCTTGATCGGTTATTCTTCTAAGTAAATAAATAAATATTGGTATTTTGACAAAGACAAAGTTTATGTCATTGTTAACTAATTCAAAGTACTATTCAGCGAAATACATGAAGTCGTAGGATCCAATTTTAAAGGATTAAAAACGAAATATTTAAATTGTGTTGAAAAGGTGGAGTGGAGACCGATATTTCGGTGTAGTTTAATACACCATGTTAGTTTATAACTAAGTTATAAATAAACAAATCTAAAAAATGCATTAAAAAGAAACGTTTCATAACGAATTTACGTACTTTTAACTTGATTTTGTAAAATATATGAGAGGAGAATACTTTGACAAAACAAAAATTCTAGTATTTTTTCTCTCTTGATTAAAATATTCTTTGTATTTTATGAAATTTGTAACGACAGTCCATTGCCAGTTTCGTTGCTTCTTTTGTCATTTAAATAATATGCCGCATGACGTTTTGGGTCGCGATTTCTGAAATGGCTTCATATTTAAATAAACATGTTTTATATGGGATTGTTTACTTTAAGCAAGTTTTTTTTATAATGTTTTTAAAGGTAAGCATACTATGGAGTGATGTTTTTGATTGAAAGTGTGGCATAATTTGATTTTATTGCATTAAGTGTGTTATTTTATAGGGAATATGGTCTAAAATTTATTTTTATATTTATGGTTAGTTGTGTTTTTGTGGACATTCTTTAAATAAGTCGTTAGTAGAGTAACAGTCAGATGGCGAGATGGACAATCTACCGTTACCGCCTAAATGAAACGGTTTTTGCAATTTATATTGTTGTCTCTTTTTATCACATGAAATAAGAGAGAGAGAGAGAGAGAGAGAGAGGAAAATATAGCAAAGCCATATAAGTTGGGTGGTCGAACGACGTGTTTCAACATGACCCTTCAATATGGGCGCTTTTCGAAAACGCAAATTAAAGCTGAAAACAATCTTTCTCAAGTTCAGGTAAAACAATAAATTGATTTGAATTTATTTATGTTAATTTTCGTACACACGTAGCCAATGTTTTCTAAATTGCAATTTTAGACCATATTCTCTCAGCGATTAAGTTCGACCCGCTCGAGGCACAAAGCTGTAAGTAAAATCTCTCTTGTTTTAGGACCCTCTTACAATATATTGACGAAGAGTTAATGCTCAGGTAAAACATGGAGACGTTTAAAGCATGTACATATATTTTAATCCCTTGTTGATAAGGTGGGAAATGCATAAGTGTAGTGAATTTTATAATTTAAATTTGGACGTGGAAAAAATCCCAACGTCATAACATACACTTGAATTATTTTTTTATATTTTTTTACGTTGGAAGTTTATCGTTTTTTTTGCGAGGAAAGTGTGGACCGGATTTGCGTTATCTGTTACTACCTTGTCCGTTTTTTTTCTCGATACTGTCTGTAGCTCTAGAAAGCGATACCGTTTCATGGTTGGCTTAAAGACTTGGCTATATTTGAAATACGTTTTCTGAGTGGGTATTCTTTGATAGTTATAAGCCTTGAAGGCAGGCTATAAAAACCAAGATACATCTTGGAATTCGTTAGTAAAACAGATTTATTTGATCTTAATTCTTGTTAAATCTTCGTTCTTCGTTTCTGTCAGACTACTTTTATCTCGAAAAATGGTAATTTTAAAAATTGGTTTTGATTTTGATTTCATCTTAATTGTGCTAAAAATCAAATCAAGTGTATGCTAGCGATAGATATATATAAAATCTTCAAATATAAAAAAAGACGTATGTATGATGTTATATGTATTAAGGCCTGTTCACAACGGAGCGGTATTCGCTGCCGCCTGCGGTAGCGAAACCCGAATGGGTAAGCGGTAATATTTCTGTTCACACCAAAAATACCGCGTACCCAGGCGGCACGTACAATTTACCGCGCGAAACCCGCGCGGTATTTACCGCTACACACAGCGGTAGCGAATATCGCACCGGTGTGAACAGGCCTTAATAATGGTATGTGAAATGTGGAAACGGTTAAAAATCAAGTTATCGTATGAAATGCGATTGAAATGTTGAGAGTGAAAGTGATCAAGAAATGACACGTATGTGTGTGATTTGCAGTTTGTCATTCGATATGTTTTCTATATTATGAAACAAATATAATAATTTATTTTACCCTGATTCGTTGACTTTATGCATTTACCAATGACCTTAAATATCCTCGGAATAGTTTCGTGCTTAATATTTTATTTTTTGCCACATACATATTTATATATAATAATTCATGGATGGCTAAAGAAAAGAAACTTAATTTGGACTATTTCAAGGATATTTACAGTTTATTAAAAAGGGTGATAGTGTATATGTTATTTTATTGTGTAGCCGCTTTGTGTGTGTTTGTATGGATTTCGGATAAAATCCCGCAAATGTAGATTTTGGAGATGTTACACTTTGCCGTTTAGTAGTCGATGTCTTTTTATTTGAAATAAATTGATACAAGTTGTAATAAATGTCACGATGGATTTATATCTCTTCAAAATATTAATTGTAATTAAGTTAAAATAATTATACAGGGCTTAATCGAGATGTAAATGTTTTTTTTAAAATATAGATCTCGATGTTTTGGTCGCGATATACGGTGGTTAAGTGTAGACTATGCCAACAAGGGTTCTATCGCCTACGAGAAACGGTCTTGATATTGCTCTCTCTTTTCTTTTAGCTTGAAGTTATAGAGACAGCAATAGAAAATCCAATGCCGATTTAGCTAAGCGTTAGATGCGTGGAAGTCTTCTCTTGACCAAAAACCTTACAACGATCGTTGTAAGGTTTTGATCCGTGACGTCCATGACCGTGGTCAGAAGACTGAATAATGTAAAACGTTTTACTATGAATTAAAATTTTACGCGTTTAATTCACGTTTTAAAGATTTCAACACAATTTAAAATACATTCCGAATGCCGTGTACGTAAAAATAAGTTTTCTATCTTTGTTTTTCAGTCAATAATGACAATGAAAAATGAAGTCAAGTCAGATAATTATAATATTATTGTATTTTGATATTATTTAAATTTTAATCGCGATCTGAACTCTATTGAAAACGTTGTACATTATTGTTTTACATATTTATTGCGACCACGGTCGTTGTTACGTCACCGAAACGTTGAGGCATTTAAAAAATAAAATACTGTTTTACAAAAGTAAAAGGTTAATTTTTACTCGATTCTTCGAAAATTGTTTTAAATATCTGTTCCATCGTGACATTTAATATCAAGTAAAAATATACATATAATAGTAAAAGATTACCCTAGCATGTAGCACGTCAGAGTATCTAGCCAGCTTTAGCCTAGTTTTTATCAAAATAAACATATACCCACTAAATAATTTGATAATTATTAAACTAAGAAAAAATACATTTTTATCCAACCAGCACCACTTGTTATTAATTAAAACACAACGAAATATAACCAAATGTTAACCGCTTAGAAATAAAATACCCAAAATTGTGTCTAACAGCACTCCAAAGCTTGCGACTACTCCTAACAGCACTGCATTACCCCAAACAACAGCTTGCAAATCCCCCAATATCTACACAAATAGTAATGTCCCAATTTCTAAACAGGGCAACACTCCCCCTGACAGCGGAAACGGCAGCAATGGCGGCTGGCAACACCGGTCTATCTCTCCACGACCAACACCTATCTCAATGTATACAACTGAAGCAGAACTATTTAAATAACTCTACGACGAATATATATCAGAATTTAGCATCTAATTTACAAAGCGCATCGAGAGTATCAATAGACGATCCTCTGTGTCGGAAAATGGAGGATATACTATACGTAGACCAGCAAGAAGCCGAAGTACTCTCGCCTCAGATAAGGAACTCGAACTGTGAATGTGGGCTCTGTCCAAAACCTGAAAGATCCTTAAGTTCTAACAATACGTTGAGCGATTTGCAAAGATCCGTAGCCCCGAAATGCTCATGCGACTCGTGCAACTCAAACGGGGACATCTTAAGCTACTACCGGAACTGCTCAAACCAAAACATTGACACGGGGATCGTATATTGCGAGACGTGCAAAAAGCAGAAGATATCAGTCTCAAACTTCAGAGCTCTACAGATAGCGAATAGCTTAAGAATAGCCGACGATAAGATGCAGAATGGCGCGACATCAGACGATGATCTCTGTAGGAAAATTGACATGAGTCTAAAAGAGGATAAGACTTTTGAGCATAGGAAAAGGCATAACAGACACAATTCGGATTCTGTCACGGCGGGAATTGATTTGAGTCAGTTTTGTCAATGCGAATTGGAAAGCAGTAAGAGGAAGACTTCGTCTGTCGATGAGATCTTCAATATGGTGGAAGAGAACGGACGAGATGGTAAGACTGAGGAGGAGAATAAGATTAGCCAGCGGCAGAGGAGTTTGTCGGACAGCCAGAGGGATAAGGCGAAGGTTGAGAATAAGGGTGAGTAGTAGTGAAATAAAACTTGGTTTTGGGAGTCATAAACTCTTACTATTGCTTCTGGCAGGCTTTGCCATTGACAAATAGATGGTGGACGATATTTGAAATACATACCTACACGAAAAACAATATATCTTTTACATAGAGTAACAAGACAACCAAAATAACGCCTGATGGTTAAACAATACGTTTGACCGTAACAGCACAGTGTCACACAGTTTATTTGAACACACCATATCAAATTCAAATCACTTTCTAGCTCTGAACTGCGCTCGTTTCTTGGAGATACAAGATGAATGATCTACTTGACGTGTACATTCTCTAAAAACCTTGCCCTCCAAACCGGAACGCAGTAATTTTGTCACATTACTGCCTGGGGAATTAATGCTGCACAAACATTGTTTAAATTCGTTTTGGGTGTTGTGCGAGGAATGTCACAAATATTTATTTCCCCAGGCGATCTCTACAAAAGTCCTACCACTACAGAATATCACTTTTTAAGATTCTGGAAGGTGGCTAATAATATAATGATTAAATATATAATAAAGTTATAATATCTTCCAGCGCCCGGCACGCCCCCAGTTCCCCCCCGGAGGGGTCGAGCCCGCCGCACGCACACGCCCCCCCGACCGGCTCCTAACGGGTTACCCCCCACACCTAAGGTGCATATGGGGGCGTGTTTCTCTAAGGTATGTTATTTATATTATAATATAATGTCCGGCAAACAAATTGACCCAGTTCGCGAATCTACACTTCCACCAAAGACACCTTAAAAACGTTTCTGCACAGCCATGCGCAGCTAACTTCATGGGTGAACTTGCATATATATAGCATATCATAAGCATAAACAAGCCCACTAAATGTTCCCACTGCTAGGACTCGGGACCCTTCTCTCGCGAGGAGAGAGGCAAGGCCATAATCCACCACGCTGCCAATGCGGGTTGGTGGAACACGATGGATGGTGAAAGATTCTAGGTACATGTCGATTTTCTCACGATGTTTTCCCTTCACCGTTTTGAGTTAGCGGCGTTTTAAGTTACGTCTAGTCTAGTCGGAAGAACGGCGACTGCCAATGCGGAGACCCCGGGTTCAAAACCACGCGCACCATTGTCTTTTCGAAGTCATGTGCTTAATGCCGCTAACTCAAAACGATATAGTAACAGATATTTATAACATATTTGCTCGTAAAGGGTCTCTTATTGGACCAATTTCTGTATCGTAATGTATCTTATTACGCACTAGTGCTGTAATGTGTAATGTAAAACGCACGGTTTCAAAATGCTCCGTCCACAGACTAGGTAGAGAGATATGCTCCGTCTAAAACGAACGGTACCTTTTTAAATCTTAGTAAAGAGTTTTTATGTCAGAAAAGTGTGGTCAACATTTTATGAATAAAATTAACTTTGAGAGGTAAAATATGATAAAGAATTATTAAATTCGTTAATTTAATTAATGTAGACCATAAATTCATTAAAATTAACTTTAATTTTTCATTAACAAAACACAAAAATATTAATTTACTTTATTATTAATGGCATACCGGCTGGTTCTGTGCCGTTGCTTAAAAAAAAGGCGCCGATGCGCGCGCATTGCTAATCTGTGATCCATAGTGATTACTTGCTGTGATGTGTGATCTGTGATCAAGTAAATATTATTCCGCGCGTTTTTTTTCGCTGTATTGTTTTTATTTGAAAATGTCGTCAGAGTTTTGTTTATTTCCTCGTTATTTGAAAATGTCGTCAGAGTTTTGTTTATTTCCTCGCAAATATGTTATAAAACGTCGTATGACATACGTGCGCTTTGATAATTACAGCCTCTGCTAATTATAGCACTCGCCTTCGGCTCGAGCTAGCAATAAAGCCTCGGCTGTAATTATCAACTTACCGCACTTATATCATAATGTACTATAATTAGATAGAAAGATACTTTTTATTGAAACACAAAAAAGGATACATAGTGCAAAGATTTTGTAGTTGACCATTTGTGTTGTGAACCATTTTGTGGTTGCTTAGCTTTGTATTGATACTTCCACTTAATATATACTTTTACAAAGTGCCTTTTTGCAAGAATTTAAATCGTACAATCACTATGTCTTCTCTTAAATTAATGATGTAATAGCTCCTAAACCACAAAACATCCTAATAACACTTATGCTCAAGTGTCACACGTGTTAGTGAAATAAAAGAGATAATAATGATTTCAGGTGTTCAACGGTTGTCCCCTGAGGATAAACTGCACCGCATCCTGGATACACCCCGACACAAGAGACCAGCACATACTTATAGGTGAGTTATACTCTATGCGCTGTAGCATGAGTCCTATAACAGTTCGAACTAGTTTCGTAACACGAAACGTTTTATGAAAATTGCTGTGATTTACAATATTATTACTTAGTATTACAGCTGCTCCACATTTGTAATATTTTGAATTATTAATAGCTATCATCAATCAATTAAATGAGACCCAACTAGAATGTTCTAGCCCACAAATAAAATAAAATTGAAATTAAATAAACGAAATTTTATGCGTACAACGTAACACAAAAAATGTATTTAGTGATGGGATGGACGGGGCTGCAAAAATGCATAGTCAAAATAGACTGAAGCCTAGGGTGGCAGTTTTTAGAGGGCGGCAAATTTAGTAAAAAATTGTATGATTTTATTACTTTTTAGAGATCGATATTTTTTCTTAATAATTATGTCATTGATCGATTTAGGAATTAAAGATTTGAACTTGGATCAGAATCCTTGCTAAGTTACTTTTCAAATATCATTTACGATGTGTTTTCTCTTTTGGTAAGCTTATTAAGTCAAAAGACAGTTTGGAGATGAGAATTGAGCCTCCTGATTCAAAATGCACCACCATTATATACCACATTGTCGCTTAACATCAGGTGAGATAGTAGACATGTGTATCCTATAAAAGTTAAAATAAGATGTGGTGTCATGAGACACCAGGTAGAAACGAAGTTCTTTCAATTAAATTTAATACAAAATTCAATTGGCAAAAAAATGCCTAATAGGGATGTTAACAATTTTTCGGAATTGCTTTTATATTAAAGATTGACGCTGGTTGGCCATAAAAAATTGTTTAAAATATTAGTAATATTAGACATAACATCACTAACCGCAAAACATTGGTCGCGATTCATGACTGTATGTCCGGTTTATGAGTTTTCGTGTTTTATATCATTCAAACAATCAAAGTCGTCGTCGCTAAGATCGCAAACTGTAATAAAAATGCAGAGAAGGAAACAGTCTAGTCAGTCTTCGACAGCTTGTTTTGCGGGCTGTGATGTAATAGTCATATTTGTGTGCAGTCACGTGACCACAGATAAATACATTTAAAATTATTTAAATAAATTTACTAAGAAATATTTAATGACAAAAATGTAGTTTTCGATATTCTTTTAATACTTATCATCATATCATATATTAATATCATAAAATTAACACTAAACATTAATATGTGATTAGTGGTAACATCCCTATTTTATTATTTTTGGTACGTTTACTTGAAAAAATAAAGTTGGTAGCACTGGTGATGTACAGTTTTTACGCGTAATTTCCGTTATATATTTATATTACAGTTTTAGTCTCACATTTTAGTCAGTTCAGTTGCTCAGTAAAATATATATCTCCAATTAATCGATATAAGTAGCCATCGATGACTGTTCGTTGGATCAAATAGCTATCGATTCCGATATTTCTTAGGAGTCTCTACTTTTTTTTTTTTTTGTATAAACACTCCACAGACTCCGGGGTCCGTGACCTTTGTCATTACAATATTTTTTTTTTATTTACATAGATCTTGGATTAGGAGAAGAAGAGAAACATAAAGGGGGAGGGGGGGAGTAGGGGGGTGGTGAACATATTAAACGTAATTCTAGTACTGGTCAGTCCGATTTCGTCTTACGGCTAGTTTCGTAACACGAAACGTATCATGAAAGTTGCTGCGATTTGCCAATAGTATTACAGCTCCACATTTCTTATATTTTTAATCATTAATAACTGCACCAGTAAATTAAATGAGACCCAACTATGATATTCTAGTTCACAAATAAAATAAAATTGAAATAAAATTAAGATACATGTTATGCATTTAAAGTAACGTAAAAGATGTATTTAGTGATGGGATATACTGCTTAGATCAATTGTTCGTATAGGCTGAAGACTAGGGTGGCAGATTTTAGGCCGCAGCAAATTTAGTAAAAAAATTGTATGTTTGCATGTCATAATGCCTTTTAAATCAGGGGATTTAAAATGCGATTGGATTGCCATTGTAGACAGACCGCATTGTCATAAAGAAAGTACTACTTAAGATTACAAGTCGTTAAAACTGATCAAACTGCTGAATGATCCAAATAATTTCACCATCCATATTATGTACTATGCATAGTGCATTTAATAATTATTTACCGTAAAGTACAGTTACACTTGCTAGTCGTTCAGATATTATCTTAGAATATAATACGTTTTAGAAATTAGCCATGTCTTTAGCCTAGTGTCTATATACAGAGTTTCATGGTTTTATTTTCAACGTTTGGGAACTTCAATATTAACATTCATCCCCTTTTCAGTCCCAATTTATAACCCGTAATAAATTTCAATAAATAAATTTCACCCCGTTCAGTTCGAAATAACAAAATTGATAGAACAAACATTTAATTGCTTCGTTTCAATTGTTTACATACAAAGTTTGAGAACTTTAGAAATTGCGAATTTTTATACAACCGTTCATCCCTTGTTTCACCCTCTTAGGGATTGAATTTTGCAAAAGCCCGTCCTAGCGAGCGCCTACGTGCTAAAAAGCACCTTCATGCAAAATTTCAGATTCCTGGCGTTTGTAGTTTCTGAGATTCCTTGATGAATGACCTTTCGTCTTTATATATAGTATGAGTCACAAGTCTTGGGGTCTATTCGAGATTTCTCTCTCTGCCACACGATGGACCCGGCACCCGCACGGTGAATCCATGGAATGCTAAGAAGTTGGTCTCTATGCTAGAAGTAAAAATGAAATATATTATCTAAGTTTGCGAGGGCGGCATTTTTTAGTTTTTGCAACACACAATGCTAATAAAAATGTAAAATAATGTATCTTTGAAAGATTTACACAAAACAATGTCATTTTTTTATAAAAAAGCAAAATAAATGTAATATCTCAATTTCAAAATTCATGTTTCTAATATATTCTTCGAATGTCTAAAATGCTTTACGACGTCAGTGGCTCATGTAAACGAAAAACTTGGTTATTTTATTGTTTTATTTTGATAATTTTATTTATTTCAGTTATTATTATCACACAATTTTCGATATTCTGTAACAGCAATAGAGAATAAAGTTTCATTATGGAAGACGGCTAAAATATTAAATAGCTAGCTGACCCGACAAACTTTTTTTCAATAAAATTTTAGGAATTATGTTACACACCTATTTACCCAATAATGCTTCCTGCTCTGGGTTCGTATATCTTCAGTCCTACAGTAAAAGCTGCTTATTGGAGCTTCCTTCATTGAAGTTTTCACTAGTCGCGGGTTTTGCTATCCAATTCCTGAATTCATGGCTACAAATTTCTTTATTAGCGTGTCAGTATATTTGTGAAATGGACTAATAAAAAAGTGAAATTGACCTTGTTACAATTACGCGTATCTAAATAAGTTGTTAGGTGATATCACCGCTGCATTGGTACAGTTTTTCCTTTTCTTTTTGGAGCCTTCACCGCGTTTGATGTTTTTGAGAATGTAAACAGGACGTTTAAGTAAAGTAACCTAAGTACTCAATGCATAAAGTAGGTATATTGTTAATTGCTGCTACATGTTAGATGTTCCGACTTTTGGTAAGAAGGAAAGATCAACTTTGTGTTTTATAGAAAGTGTTTTATATTTGCATTCGTTTATTCAAATTCGTTCTCCATTCGTTCATATTATCTTTACAGAAATAGTATTCAGGCTGACATAGTAGACAATAATTTATGCTCTCTTTTTGATCATTTCAACCATGAAATTCTCATTTTTATACTAGTTGGCACTTGAAGCCATAATGTTCGCGGGGTTTTAACACTTGTATTCTTACAGTCCATCACAAAACCAATGATATGAACTGTAACTATTTCATCATTAATTTGCAAAAACATATTTATTCCCTTTGAGAAGCGTATTATTGTTTAAACCACTAGTGACGTCACAAACATGACGATGTATTCGCCGGTGTTTTTCGTCGAAATTCAAAATTGAACATTTGAAATAAACGTTTGAAAATTATTTGGTTTAAAAATGTTTTTTTTTGTCTTCTTATCAACTAAAGATTAAATTAAAATACTTTTAGATAAAGGGTGTATTAGCCTATTGCGAGGAAAAAATGTTTCAGAGCTACGTTCAAACGTTGGCTACACTTACTGGATATGGTACATATCATATACCTGTAGCATAACGCCACGCTTCAGCTGGAATTAATTACTCCCTAAATTTTGAAAATTTTGGGAAAATCGGGCGACCTTAGTTCCCATTTTGGCCACGATCCAATAGATTTTTATACGCCTTTACGTGATACTGACAGTTTCACGTCATACTTACACATATTATTACTTAATCTGTGTAACACTGTCACGTCTGTCTCAGGAATCATGCTTAAGGCTCACGTAGTATAATTACTTTGACAGAAAAAAAAACTAAAAACTGACTTAACTAGCACTTTAAACAACAATATGCCAATTATAATTGCCTATCGTTAATAACCATTACGCGGCATTTAATTTGAAAGTATATCAATATCTATCAACATCGCGACCTTTCAATAAATTGGTCTCCAAATGAAAAGTATGTAATTACAGATAAATAATAAACTCTCTATAACGTAGACAAGAACACTATTTGGTCAATTTAGTTGTTTGTCTGTTTTACTCTATAGAAGGATAATGAATGCTCGGTCCCTTGAGCTTCGTTATAAAAAAATTGGACTGTATTATTATTATTTAGTTAATAAGTTACGGTGGTCTAGTCGGGAGAACGGCGGCTGCCGATCCGGAGACCCCGGGTTCAAACCCCACACGCACCACTGTCTTTTCGAAGTCATGTGCGTAATGCCGCTAACTTAAAAACGGTGAAGGAAAAACATCGTGAGGAAACCGACATATACCTAGAATCTTTCGAAGTCATGTGTCATCCGCCAACCCGCACTGGGCCAGCGTGGTGGATTATGGCCTTAACTCTCTCCTTGCGAGAGAAGGCCCCGAGTCCCAGCAGTGGGAACGTTTAGTGGGCTGTTGCCGATGTTGCCGATTATTATTTAGTAATGTATTTTTGTGGTTCGCATTCATATCTGAATGAATAAAAAGGAAGTTTAAATGAATGCTAGCGACGATGAGATGGATCAAGGATTGCTCAGTTCTGAAAAGTATATGCCCAAATGAACCACAACAGCCATGCTAATCATGAATACTCCAAAGATATACCATGATCAGGAACTTTAATGAATATTAAAAATTAAATAAAAAATTATTTATTTCAATAATCGGTACATTTCTATATTATGACGAGTCTGCACAAAAATGTAAATTTTAACTAATGATGCATGTTTGCGACTGACATGCATAGACTTAGACCTGGCCAAAGGTGCGACAAAATGACACAACCGCATTGGGCGTAAATTGCTTATTTAGGGCCATGCGACTCAGTTCACAGCGGTCAGTGGGCGGGAGGAAGTGAATGAGTTTTTGGTAGCCATTAAAATGCCAAAAAATGTTTAGTAAGCCACGTCCTTCCTTTGAAATCATTGCTGACATGACATTAAAATAATTTAATTTGATATATACCAGGGGCGGAGGAAGGCATCTACACGTTAAACCTGAACGAGCTCCACGAGACGGCCATGGACCAGCTCTGCCCGCGGCGGACCATCTGGATGCACGTCATCAAGGATGTGCTCATGTCACTCTCAGGTATGTGTCGCTGTCAATTATATTATACTGTCACTGTATATTATATTGGGTAAACGGGAAACTCACGTGTAATATGGTTAGTCAATCCGACTCGAGTTTCGGCCGCGGCCGGCGGCCTTTTTCAAAGAGAGTGCACGCGCGCGATGGCTGACCGTTTGGCACTGCGGGCTGCGGTGCGGCGCGCACGCAAGCTCAACGGATGCTGCGGGGGTGCAGGTTATGAGATGAAATGTAATGGCATTCGCTTCTATAATGCAATCCCTGCACAAGTCGAAGGCATAGAATAGATAATACAGATAGAACGGACACTCCCCACCCCCCGCCAGTTTCAAGCTTCCTACCCCGCAAGAACGCGAGAAGCACTCAGCGACACGACATAGATGACACGCACACATGCGTAAATGCGTTCGAACGACATATGCGAGATGTGTGAGTGTAGGTATGTCAACTGCACCGTCTGTATAGATTTTAGGCCGAGTGTCCGGGGTGTGTCGAAGGTCTCAATGAAACAAAGTTTAAAAATGAAATAAAAAGCTACCTATTGAGCAAGGCATATTATAATATAGATGACTTTGTTAAAGATAGTAACGTAGGGAAGAGAAATGTGTCGAAACTAGAATCTTGTAATAAGGTAAAATAATAGATTTATAAAACTTTTGAACAATGTTTGTACTCATGTAGTATCTTTATACTGTATGTATTAATTATTTGTTATTTTTTAAGCCTTTTTACAGCTGCATTTGTTGACGAGGCTCTTTTACAGCCGCTTTATTCATTTTGACATTGTTACTTTATATTATTATGTACACAGATTCTTTGCCTTTTTTGTAATGACGTTACCAAGTGTTCTTATGAATTTATGGTTCGAATAAATGAATTGAATTGAGGTGCGAGAGGGTTGCGCAGGCTTACACTCGAACTCTTCGTCACTGGTGAGCTGCGTGTCAGGACTGCAGAACACTGAGCTCACTGTGTCTTCACTTATGTCTCGAACACAATGCCGAGTACTAGGCAGGCACGGCTTCCAAGCGGGGGACACATGCCATCCTCCATCTTTATTAAAATAGTCACTGTCCATTATATTCTGTCACTCTCAGGTCTCAGGTATATGTCACTGTCTATGATATACTGTCATTCTTCGGTATATGTCACTGTCAATTATAAATAGTTCAATTTTTATACGTGGTTTCATAGAGAAGAATCGGAGTCTAATTTTTGGATTTTAGCTAAAATTTTGATAGATACAAAGATTATTTTAAATAATATGTAATTAGCACCATTCACCCTATTTTAAACAGAGCAGAATTTGTTTTAATCTATTTTCTGCCTCAGTAACTGTTTATGTCATTTGTTTCGGTTGTAATTGTTGGACTTATAATTTACTAGGTGTATAACTTACATCTTATATATTTGTATCACTTATAACTTTTGTTGGGTTTATATAATAAAACCTGTGTGTGTGAGCAAAAAGTGCTCAAAGCGGCCACCATTTTTTTTTATTTCAAAAACTGAATTCAAATTATTACATTGACTATTAAGGTCCGATTAACCTACTTTTATCACGTAAAACTTGTTACTTTCCAGGCAAAACTCCCTCGCTGTACAGGCACGAGTTGCTAGCACTGCTAGGCAGCGCGCGCGGCGGGAAGTCTCTCCGAGTGCTGCCTCCTCGACTGTTACCCAGAAGATTCGCGCTCACCACCCGCGTGCCTGACACTAGAGGTATGTACCTTAGATAAAGAATAAGTAAATAGATCAGGTTTTTCCGCACGGTTCCTGTGTACCAATCGTAAGCAGATGAGGTGTATGTGAGCTATGGCGACATAGTGATGTGCCGCGACAAAAGTATGACGCTTCCACGAGAGCAATCAGACCGGTGCTTTCGGTGTAAAGCGTTTGTTCTAACTCTATACGTAGTATATGCAAACTCTTTGAACTGTACCATGCGCAGATAGCAGATTCAGGGGGGGGGGTCATGGTGGTCATGACCCCGTGGGCTGGGTCCAGTACCTAGATGGACCACTGATTAAATAGCATGCAAGTACGACTCCGTAACTAGCGTAAGAAGGGGGGTTCTTAAAGTTATATTTCTTTTGGTGCGTTTGGGAACAATTATGAGAGTACATTTTTACGATGCGTGCGCATACCGTCATCAAAAATCGACACTAGACTCCAACTTTTTGCGTGGCATACATAAACACACACCCTCTTACTTATTCTCTCGCACACACACACCATCTCACTCAATCTCTCACACCACACGCACGCACACAAGTTCCTTTGGCCATCTTCCAGCTCCATCATCAGATATGTATATCAGCTTGTCATCATAATATTGCATTGTCACGCGATTTACACAAGTATGCAGAATATCAGCTCTATCAGTAAGGGAGTTCAAGTATTACATAAAGCAATTTTCGAAGATTTTATACCCCCCCCCTCTCACTCTCCCTAAACATTAGGTAACATCCAAGTTTTTATTTAAAAGTCACCGCCAGACAAGTAGGCCAAGTGGGGATATTTTAATTTCCTGATTATTTTTAAATGAAAAAGAATACCTCCATGACGAACCGTAACGTTTCACAAGACACCACCTCCCCCCAAAATGCGTACGTAATATTTGAACGGTCCCTAACCGGGGAGTGGATCTAATTTAATATAAATAAATAAATAAAAAATTGGTGGACAATTCACACACAACACCATCTGACCCCAAACTAAGCAAAGCTTGTACGATGACGGCCAGATAGCTGATATAATACTTATATAGTTTTAAATACATACTTATTATACATAGCAACACCCAGACACAGTGCAAACATTTGAATTCATCACGCAAATATTGCACTGGGTGGGAATCGACCCCACGACCCTAATATGCAGGATTTAATGACAAACTTCAGTGAAACTAAATAAAAGCTAGTAAAGTAAACTCGGTTTGTGTAAGTGCGTATGTCCCCGCAGGTTGTATAAAGTGCGTATGTTCCCCTCAGGTTGTATAAAGTGCGTATGTTCCCCGCAGGTTGTATAAAGTGCGTATGTTCCCCGCAGGTTGTATAAAGTGCGTATGTTCCCCGCAGGTTGTATAAAGTGCGTATGTTCCCCGCAGGTTGTATAAAGTGCGTATGTTCCCCGCAGGTTGTATAAAGTGCGTATGTTCCCCGCAGGTTGTATAAAGTGCGTATGTTCCCCGCAGGTTGTATAAAGTGCGCGGTGGCCCGCAACCCGTACAACGGGTACAAGTACCTGTGCGGCGCGACGCCCGCCGGGCTCTTCCTCATGCAGTGGTACGATCCGCTCAGGAAGTTCATGCTGCTCAAGGTAACACTATTTTATAACACACTAGCTTTTACCCGCGACTTCGCCCGCGCGAATTGAATATTAATGTCACTGAAGCAGTATTTGTACACACATACAAATTTACGTTTACTAATAACAGCTTATATTAAAACATTTTTTATACAATTTCCTCAAAATCCTACATAACAGACAGACAAACAGAGTTTACATTTACAATATAATAATAATTATTTTATTTATTGAATAATAGGCGAACAGCATTAGCTGATATGCCTATATCTCAGTGTTGAAATAACAAATTCTGGGTAATTGTCTGTTAAAATGATTTATTTCGCGCTCTTTTTTATGGTTTGTGATATTAGCTACGACGATTGTAGGTAATTGTTTGTATTCAAGTAAAAACACATAAACTGGACATACAATCATGAATCGCGACCAATGTTTTGCGGTTAGTGATGTCATGTCAGTCGTTAGAGTTTTAGCGCGAAAATTCTAAATAACATTATTATTGTACATTTACTCATCGAAAATACTAATATACAGGCTGACTGGTTAAACACTTTACATATTGGTATAGCGTGTTCAGTACTCGATTCTCTTTCTATTTACGTAAAAAAAAATAGGTGCTTAATATATGACTAATTTAACTTTAACTATCCGTCATTAAAAATAAGTAGGTGCGCAGCTCAGCGTGCGAAAATTAAACAGCTGCGCCAAACGTACCGTCTTGTCTTGACGTACCTACGGTCGTTAACCCCGTTCGCTGATACTAGCTATTACTTATTCTGTGCTAGAGCGCTCGGCCGGCGGCGGCGCCGGGGATTCACTCGTGTTACAGAATACTGCATAGTAATTGTATAGCTGAGCTGGTGACCAATAGGCACTGTGTTGTCCATAATTTCCGAGTCTTCGCACATTAATGTAATGAAGGTTTTCTTTGTAATTTATTTTTTATAATTATATATTTTTAAGCCCTTCATGTGACTATGATTCATCATATCCTTGAATATCTAAAGTTTCAAACAGTCAGCCTGTAGCCTGTATGAACATTTTTTTTAATGTTAAACAAACGTTAATCTTTAACATAAAAGCAACTCAGAATAATTGTTAACATCCCTATTTTTAATGTTATGTGTTTGTATGTCGTAGAACATAGAATGCGTGCTGCCGACTCCACTGAACGTGTTCGAGCTGATCATCACTCCTGAGCTGGAGTATCCTCTCCTCTGCGTGGGAGCCACCAGGAAACCGCTGAGACTCAACCTGGTCAACATCAACTCTGGTCAGTTTATTATGAGCTCTATGTAGCAGGACATAGAGTGCGTCCTCCCGACACCACTGAACGTATTCGAGCTGATATCTCGTCAACATCAACTCTGGTCAGTTAATTATGAGCTCTTTGTCCCAGTACGTAGAGTGCTTTCTCCCGACGCCACTGACCAGACCAACTATTCTAAGGGGACGAGCCTAGTTCCAACATACCCCTTTCGTGTCCTTATGAATGTCAACATGAGCTTTATTGTCAAAATTAGTGTCAACTGCGTTTCGTAGATGAGTGCATGTTTTGTTTAGGTGTGTAGCATTAGTCTTAGTACAAACATAGGTTTGTTGCTCCTGTGTGCTCAATTTTACAAATGTGTGAAATATACGTTGCCCCCGCACCCCGCAAAAAATGTGAAAAAGTTTGTTAGCAAGTCAAATGTCTTGCGTCCTCCTATGGTAAATACTCAAAGCCCATTTATTATTATGACCTTATAAGACCTCAGATGGCTTATAGACCAGTGCCGAAGACGTTAAAAATGGCAAAAAGTGAAAAAAAAATTGGTTGTCATAGGAACTGCCGATAGAAGTAAAAGCTTATAGGTAATTTTATCTCCACAGGCGCATCATGGTTCCACTCGGAAGAGCTGGATCTATGCGTGGGCGGCTCCAACACGGTCATCCCGCGCCCGGAGAGACTGCACACGCTGCGAGCGGTGCATCAACTCAACAAGGACTCGGTAAGAGGACCATAAACTTAGAACAATACGGGAAGGATGGGCCACAAACTTTATTTTACTACCACCGATCGATACTAACACAAAAAAAAAACGAAAAAAAAATTTGGTGTGTTTTTACTTTGGGTAGGCGACATTTTTATTTTAGGTGTATACAACATAGTTTACGAGCTATTTTGACACATATTGTGGGTTGGTTAATTGGTCGTCAGCTTGACAAGGATACCTTAGAGTAATGTTAGCAGGGTTGATCCCACAAAGTTTATTTTAGTTAGTAATAAAACCTTGTGATGACTAGACGTTAAGATAATATGGCAGTACACCTGTGCGTGGCTCCAACACGGTCATCTCGCGGCCGGAGATACTGCACACGCTGCGGGCGGTGCATCAACTCAACCAAGGACTCGGCGAGGACTATACGAGGGTTATAACTTAGAATAATACGACAAGGGTGGCCCACAAACCTTATTTTGTTAGGGTTTGGTCGTTACAACTTACAACCAACAAAAAAAAAACGAAAAAAAAAATTGTGTATTTTCACTTGGGGTGGGCGACAAAAAAAAATAAACAATCTTTATTTTCTTAAAATTATGTATTTTAATGCCAAATTAAGAAAAATAAAATTATTGGAGTCCTTGTGTTATTGTGGTGAAAGAAAAGTCTCCCTTTTTCTTTTAGATGTATAATAAATAGTTTGGTCGTTACTACCAAAAAAAAACAGAAAAAAAAATTTGGTACCTACATTTTTACTTCATGTGGACGACACAAAAAAAAAATAGATACAACTTTATTTATTTTTTTATTAACATAGAATTGTGTAATTTAATGCCAAATTAGGAACAAGAAAATTATCAGAGTTTGTGTCTTTTTACTAAGGGTGGGTTTTTTTTTTCGGTGAGGACTATACGAGGACGACACCTTAGAATAATATTAAATTTTATTTTCTTTGGGGTTGATGGAAGAGTTAAAATAAAGGGTAATTTGTATTCTAATTCAACGTCAAAAAAAAGTTTGGGGTTAACCTTTTCTTAGGGATATAAATACGATGCGGAGTCCCATCAACTCAATAAGGACTAGGTGATGACTTTACGAGAGTGATACCTCAGTATAATACGGCAAGCGGCAAGGTTACCACAAGCTTTATTTTATTTGGAGTTGGTGGTAGAAGTACAAATAAAGTGGCCAAGTGCGAGTTGGACTCGCCCATGAAGGGTTCCGTTGCAGCAAGTAACATAATATACATAGTACACATAGTTCGTTGTAACTTTGATCGAAGTTTCAATAATAGTGTATTTTATGACGTACTAAAAAAACTACTCATCAGATCGAGTTCAAACCAATTTTCGTTGGTAGTTTACATGGTAGTGTACATCATATATTTTTTTTAGATTTTTCATTCTCTTACTTTAGAAGTTAGAGAGGGGGGGGGGGGGGGCACACATTTTACCACTTTGGAAGTGTCTCTCGCGCAAATTATTCAGTGTAGACGAAAATGATTTTAGAAACCTCAACATAATCTAAGAAGACCTATCGATAGACACCCTACACGTGTAGGTTTGATGAAAAAAACATTTTGAGTTTCAGTTCTCAGTATGGGGGGCAACCCTAATTTTACTTTTTTTAATTTTTTTTTGTTCAAATCTTAAAGCGGTCCACAGAATACATCTACTTACCAAGTTTCAACAGTGTAGTTCTCATAGTTTCGGCAAAATATGGCTGTGACATACGGACGGACAGACAGACAGACATGACTAATCTATAAGGGTTCCGTTTTTACGTTTTACGGAACCCTAAAAATTATATATATGTAGAGGGGTTAAAATGTATGTAAAAATTAGTAAAGCGTTTGTTCTATCTCTATACGTAGTATATGTGTAAACTGTTTGTTTGGTCGTAACGTAACGTTTGTTGTAGGTGCTGGTGTGTCACGAGAACGTGGTGGACATCATCCCGGTGCTGCCGCCGGCGCTGGACGCGGCGCGGTGGCGCGGAGACACCGAGGCGCGCCGCGGGAAACTGCAGTCCAGGATACAGTTCCACTTCAACATCGACAGCATACGTGAGTGCTAGGATACAGCGGCGCGGTGGCGCGGAGACACCGAGGCGCGCCGCGGGAAACTGCAGTCCAGGATACAGTTCCACTTCAACATCGACAGCATACGTGAGTGCTAGGATACAGCGGCGCGGTGGCGCGGAGACACCGAGGCGCGCCGCGGGAAACTGCAGTCCAGGATACAGTTCCACTTCAACATCGACAGCATACGTGAGTGCTAGGATACAGCGGCGCGGTGGCGCGGAGACACCGAGGCGCGCCGCGGGAAACTGCAGTCCAGGATACAGTTCCACTTCAACATCGACAGCATACGTGAGTGCTAGGATACAGCGGCGCGGTGGCGCGGAGACACCGAGGCGCGCCGCGGGAAACTGCAGTCCAGGATACAGTTCCACTTCAACATCGACAGCATACGTGAGTGCTAGGATACAGCGGCGCGGTGGCGCGGAGACACCGAGGCGCGCCGCGGGAAACTGCAGTCCAGGATACAGTTCCACTTCAACATCGACAGCATACGTGAGTGCTAGGATACAGCGGCGCGGTGGCGCGGAGACACCGAGGCGCGCCGCGGGAAACTGCAGTCCAGGATACAGTTCCACTTCAACATCGACAGCATACGTGAGTGCTAGGATACAGCGGCGCGGTGGCGCGGAGACACCGAGGCGCGCCGCGGGAAACTGCAGTCCAGGATACAGTTCCACTTCAACATCGACAGCATACGTGAGTGCTAGGATACAGCGGCGCGGTGGCGCGGAGACACCGAGGCGCGCCGCGGGAAACTGCAGTCCAGGATACAGTTCCACTTCAACATCGACAGCATACGTGAGTGCTAGGATACAGCGGCGCGGTGGCGCGGAGACACCGAGGCGCGCCGCGGGAAACTGCAGTCCAGGATACAGTTCCACTTCAACATCGACAGCATACGTGAGTGCTAGGATACAGCGGCGCGGTGGCGCGGAGACACCGAGGCGCGCCGCGGGAAACTGCAGTCCAGGATACAGTTCCACTTCAACATCGACAGCATACGTGAGTGCTAGGATACAGCGGCGCGGTGGCGCGGAGACACCGAGGCGCGCCGCGGGAAACTGCAGTCCAGGATACAGTTCCACTTCAACATCGACAGCATACGTGAGTGCTAGGATACAGCGGCGCGGTGGCGCGGAGACACCGAGGCGCGCCGCGGGAAACTGCAGTCCAGGATACAGTTCCACTTCAACATCGACAGCATACGTGAGTGCTAGGATACAGCGGCGCGGTGGCGCGGAGACACCGAGGCGCGCCGCGGGAAACTGCAGTCCAGGATACAGTTCCACTTCAACATCGACAGCATACGTGAGTGCTAGGATACAGCGGCGCGGTGGCGCGGAGACACCGAGGCGCGCCGCGGGAAACTGCAGTCCAGGATACAGTTCCACTTCAACATCGACAGCATACGTGAGTGCTAGGATACAGCGGCGCGGTGGCGCGGAGACACCGAGGCGCGCCGCGGGAAACTGCAGTCCAGGATACAGTTCCACTTCAACATCGACAGCATACGTGAGTGCTAGGATACAGCGGCGCGGTGGCGCGGAGACACCGAGGCGCGCCGCGGGAAACTGCAGTCCAGGATACAGTTCCACTTCAACATCGACAGCATACGTGAGTGCTAGGATACAGCGGCGCGGTGGCGCGGAGACACCGAGGCGCGCCGCGGGAAACTGCAGTCCAGGATACAGTTCCACTTCAACATCGACAGCATACGTGAGTGCTAGGATACAGCGGCGCGGTGGCGCGGAGACACCGAGGCGCGCCGCGGGAAACTGCAGTCCAGGATACAGTTCCACTTCAACATCGACAGCATACGTGAGTGCTAGGATACAGCGGCGCGGTGGCGCGGAGACACCGAGGCGCGCCGCGGGAAACTGCAGTCCAGGATACAGTTCCACTTCAACATCGACAGCATACGTGAGTGCTAGGATACAGCGGCGCGGTGGCGCGGAGACACCGAGGCGCGCCGCGGGAAACTGCAGTCCAGGATACAGTTCCACTTCAACATCGACAGCATACGTGAGTGCTAGGATACAGCGGCGCGGTGGCGCGGAGACACCGAGGCGCGCCGCGGGAAACTGCAGTCCAGGATACAGTTCCACTTCAACATCGACAGCATACGTGAGTGCTAGGATACAGCGGCGCGGTGGCGCGGAGACACCGAGGCGCGCCGCGGGAAACTGCAGTCCAGGATACAGTTCCACTTCAACATCGACAGCATACGTGAGTGCTAGGATACAGCGGCGCGGTGGCGCGGAGACACCGAGGCGCGCCGCGGGAAACTGCAGTCCAGGATACAGTTCCACTTCAACATCGACAGCATACGTGAGTGCTAGGATACAGCGGCGCGGTGGCGCGGAGACACCGAGGCGCGCCGCGGGAAACTGCAGTCCAGGATACAGTTCCACTTCAACATCGACAGCATACGTGAGTGCTAGGATACAGCGGCGCGGTGGCGCGGAGACACCGAGGCGCGCCGCGGGAAACTGCAGTCCAGGATACAGTTCCACTTCAACATCGACAGCATACGTGAGTGCTAGGATACAGCGGCGCGGTGGCGCGGAGACACCGAGGCGCGCCGCGGGAAACTGCAGTCCAGGATACAGTTCCACTTCAACATCGACAGCATACGTGAGTGCTAGGATACAGCGGCGCGGTGGCGCGGAGACACCGAGGCGCGCCGCGGGAAACTGCAGTCCAGGATACAGTTCCACTTCAACATCGACAGCATACGTGAGTGCTAGGATACAGCGGCGCGGTGGCGCGGAGACACCGAGGCGCGCCGCGGGAAACTGCAGTCCAGGATACAGTTCCACTTCAACATCGACAGCATACGTGAGTGCTAGGATACAGCGGCGCGGTGGCGCGGAGACACCGAGGCGCGCCGCGGGAAACTGCAGTCCAGGATACAGTTCCACTTCAACATCGACAGCATACGTGAGTGTACCTCCCGCGGAGGACACAGTTTTTTTATTTTTTAACTTTAATAGGTTTGCACTTGACCACCATCTTCATCATCGACAGCATACGTGAGTGCATACCATACCACCGTACCCTGCCGCCTGTGCCGAGGATACAGTTCCATTTCAACATGGACAGCATACGTAAGTGTATAACCACCGTACCCCCTACCCCCTGCCGCCAATGCCGAGGTTACAGTGCCACTTCAACATCGACAGCATACGTGAGTGCATACCACTGGTGCCTGTGCCGAGGTTACAGTGCCATTCGTCGACACGTCACGTATGCTGTCGATGTTAATCGACAGCATACGTGAGTGCATACCACTGGTGCCTGTGCCGAGGTTACAGTGCCATTCGTCGACAAGTCACGTATGCTGTCGATGTTAATCGACAGCATACGTGAGTGCATACCACAAGCAAGAGGCTGGGACAGCCCTAATGGGGTGTTATACGAGCGCCGAAACGTGTGTCAATGATACACGTTTCTCTAATAACCTGTGTCTATGATACAACGTTGTAGAGGGGTATGCTTCCCTGTCACACCATTTTGTCACACCAGTGTGACACAGAAGAATTTTTTTCCTCTGTGTCATACCATCTGGTGTGACAGACAATAATCGATTACATCGTATGACTAACCATCACACCAAATATTCAGCAACACAAACAACCAAGTCTAAATTGAAAAACAATCAATATATTTCAAAAGTATGTACAAAAACTAACCGGAAACAAAAGAAAATATTAGTTATTACGAAACTGACACTAAGAAATAACATCACATAAGCGTCGTTACTTCTTAACGTAAATTATTAAGAAAAGTCTCAATTGTTATTTATTTATGTATAAGACGCATTTGGTTGTTTTTTATGAGTGTGTCCTTAATTTGATTAACGAATTTTATTAATAGTTTTATAGATAGGTAGAATATCAAAAAAGGTTGAGTATAATTGTTTTTTTTTCATTTACAAATTGTAAAAATTAGTTATTTTCACAAACTCGTTTGCAAGCAACTCAACTTGCATTATATGTTTCTAAGTAACCTAATCGGACCGGTTAGGTTACTTAAGACCCAGATCCGACTCGGGGCACCCCGACTCTACGTAGTCTTGTCGCTACTACCCCTAGAGTGTATATAAAAAATGCGGGAGCCAGAAGCTCAAAGGAGCTCACTCAGGGCTGACTGCAGAGCTTCTGGCGGGAGCCCACCCGGAGTAAAATTTCAGTGATAGACCCTAATCGGGGCGGTTAGATTAAATTGATCCATTTAATTGGTTCTTTTATATAATTATGAGGTTTACATATCTAAATATAATAATATAAATTGGTGGACAATTCACACATAACACTACACACATACATACACACACAATAGTACATTACATTTTTGGAATTATTATTACAAGTATATTTGGACAATATGGTAGTGTGACTGTGAAGAATTAAATTCTCGCGTGTCACACTAGTGTGACTACGAAGAAAAAAATTATTCTGTGTCACACTGGTGTGACAAAATGGTGTGACAGGGAAGCATACCCCGTTGTAGAACAGTTTTCTAATATACATATTACATTCCCTCGTGTTTTTGATTTTTTTTTCACAAGCTAATGTTTATTCTGTTTCTGTATTTTACAGTGTGTCTCGCGGACAGCGTGCTCGCGTTCCACCGACACGGCGTGCAGGGCCGCTCGCTGCGGAACGCGGACGTCACGCAGGAGGTCACCGACATGTCGCGCGCCTACCGCCTGCTGCCGCACGACAAGTAAACATGTGTTCTATTCACTGCTAGATACGTCTCATTCTCGTTTGTCGCGAACTGTGTTCTATCTACATCTAGTCTAGCAGGGCCGGGCTCTGGAAAAGTTATAAATATTGGTTCTACTGTTCCGAGAGCTAAGAGTTTTTTTTTAGTAAATGTCCTCTTCTTTTTTTTAATTGGAAGTGTATTAAATAGTTTTTGATATATTGGCAAATAACGCAACACTATTTTTTTTCCACTAAATTGTTTACAACTATTGCAATTTTTGCGAATGGGCTTCGAATTTTCTCAAAAAAGATCTAGTTTCAATTCCGAATCGAATAACACATCAATAATAATGATAGGTTAAGGCGAAAAAATGTTCACCTAAAAACCACTTGTTGACTAGACTAGCTCCTGCTAGCCAGGCGTGTTGCTTACCATCAAGCATGTGTCCTGCTCGTCTCATCATTTTTTACTAAAAAAAAACTGATGAATTAATTAAAATTTATTTTTCTATTTCCAGAGTGGTAGTTCTCGAATCACACACACTCCAAAACAACACATTATCAGGCGAAGACGGGAACGATCTGTACATCCTAGCGGGTCACGAAGCGTCCTACTGATCTCCAAGCCATCATCCATCACCGCTGTGGTGATGATGATGATGATGGAGCACTGACGGTGATGAACCATTTCAATGGTGAAAATTGTGAGAATATAAAAACCTGTTTATTTGTTTGTGGTGATGAAATATCATCATCGTTCAATTATTTTTGTGATGATGATGATGAAGACACGTGATGTTTAAATCTTTTGTCGTACTCGTGTGAGTAGAATTGGAATCTTCCATGTTTCAATCATCACCGGTTGTTTGGTGATGAGTTTTTTACATTTTTTTTCATCTTGTAGTATGTTAATACAGTTAAAAATCTCAATGGTTAAATGTAAAGTGTCAAACTTTTTTTTTTATTTGACATGTAGATTTCTAAAATTTTGAACTTAATTGTGGAAACCAAATTATGAATTCTTTGATGATAAGAATGGCAATTAATTGAGAAAATTTGGATGATGACTTCACTCATCAACGTTGAAATTTCATATAGAATTTAAAAATATACTCATCAATTACAATTTATTTGATAATAAACTTTTCTCATTACTAAACAATTAAATTTTTATGTAATAATTTAAATCATTTTTGATGTGATAATGAATTATCTTATTCAAATCTTCAATTTATTTTCGGTTTAAAAATGAATTGTATTAAACAATCAGTGATTTTGATAAAATAATGAATTTAATTGTTTAATCATCAGTGATTTTGATAAAATAATGAATTATATTGTTAAAATCATTAGTGATTTTGGTATAAAAATGAATAAATAATATTGTGTAAATTATTAGTGATTTTTGATACAACAATGAAATGCATTGTTTAAAGCAATGGTGGTTATAATATTATTTACTCGTTCACTGATGTCCACTAAATGTATTACATGTGCTCCATTGTAGACCACATCATCCCATAAAATGAAAATTTCAAAAACTACCACAGTTTGTCAATAATTTTAAAGATTTGATGAGAATTGAAGATATAAATTTAAGAGGGTAATTTACCAAACAACTTTATAAGGTTAGAGCAGTCATGAGATGTGTATTATACAATTTCAGTAGTTATACAACACTAGTAGAGCTCCGCGGCTGTACCCGCGTAGTTATCATCTCCATGATTTTCTTGCGATACAGAGTAGCCTATATTATTCTAGACTACGATATCTGTTTTAAATTTGAACCCTATCCGTTCAACCAAACTGTTTTGATGTGATTGAGTAACTTTCTTACATTGATAATATAGTGGAATTATTCAAAATTGAACAGATTTTTTTTATTGTGTATAGAATATATATCTACTTGCTTAAAAAGAGTTGTTAGCTCTTCTCATGACTACACTGACCTCTATTGCCAAAAAAAAAACTCTACACTTTACGATCAAATTGTAAACAAAGATGGCGATTTAGATAGCCAATGAGCACGTTTGTTTTTATAATTACGACTCGTGATTGGTTAACAATGTTTTGTTTACAAATTAAATCAAAACAAAATATATCACAGAAGTTTGTTAGTGTATCCTAATGTGTAGTATTGTTAACATATGTTTAAAAAAACTCATTTAGATTCTTCTATACATTATAAAAACCAAATAAATGTGATTATTAAGATTTTTGGTTTAATAGTGTAGAAAGAAAATAATAAAAAATATATTTAATGAAAAAAGACAATTTTCTCTTATAGATTTTAGAAATAATTAAAACGCTCGCTTTATGTATTTAATTTTTGTAAATAATAATATAAAATTATTCCATTTAGATATAGTCAATTGTATTATAATATCGTTAGTTTAAATGTAATAAACAAATGTATTTAATTTTTTTTATTGTCTTTATATCGGATTGTTAGGTTGAAAATTGCTTGACTGCTCAGTTTAATTTATTAAAAAATAAATAAAATAAAAAAATAATTATTTATAGGACAACACTATATGTTGCCCGAAAACTTAACCCTCTATTAAAACACGAAGTAATCTTCGACTGTATTATAGGCTAATATCTGCAAAAAAATGTACGACAAAAATGATCAAAAATCACGTTACAGAATACGAAGCTTATTAGTCACAGCAGAAATCAGAATTGTCTCCGCCATCTTTTAAAAGTGTAATTTTTGACAGTTCGCCTTGCTGTCAATGTCATTCTATAGATGTTATAAGTTGCTATAGATCTTGTATGTCTAGAGTCTTTATACCTTGTCTAGACCAGCCGTATCTTTCTAGACCAGCCATAACTTACCAGACCAGCCGTAACTTACTAGAGCAGCCATAACTTATCAAGATTACTTCAAGTTTTTTTAATAAGGGGGGTTAAGACCAAACTGACAAATAATATGTAACATTAATTTACATGTAAAAATTGTATATCTCGTATTTTTTGTTATTATTAAAGTGTACCCAGTGATAGCAAAGAGATTATAGTAAAAACACATATTTATATTCTGGGTTGCCAAACAAACACAAAGACGCTGTTCTATTCACGTTATTGGCATGTTATACGTTGCTTTAAAATGTTTGGATTTGCAAGACTTTATAACTTCCTGTTCAAAGTCCATTTTTGCTTAACTGATACGTTCAGTTACGTCCATTCCGAACTAATTATAAACTATTTTTCGGATTTTTTGTGGTCATTTGAAAGATTAGAACATTTCGAAAAGCCGTTTAAATAGTACCATCTGATAAAAAAATCAACCATTTGTGAACACCATAGACCGAATTTCAGCTTTATTACAGCATTTCGAGATGGCTATGCTAATGGCCACGCCCTCCGATTTCACCCGCGTAGTTTCCAAAGTGAGCATCAAATTCTCAGTCATAAGCTTTCACTTCTATCGACTATGACTGCCAAATTTTTTGTAGGTAATGGTAAATTTCTTTGCATTTTGAGATGATAACCAGTATTTTTTATTTAAATACTACCCTTCATATTGGGAACAGTAATACTTATTACGTTTTGTATCCGAAGACTTAAACATTAATCGGGATTTGTTACTCGACCTCGCCTCGCCTCGCCTTTTGGTTAACCTTTTATTTCAGATATGCACAAAATTTTAAAACTGATTTTGAAAAAAAGATCTGTAACATCAGCACGCGACGGTGACGCAACCTCATAAGATTATCCCCTTAGGGTCATTTATACTAGCTCAAAGTCGAAGTGCATCGAAGCATCTATCCAAAACTGGACATAGCAAATTAAAACCTTAACTCCACAGCGTAAAGCACACATTACTTCTGAGATTTGAAAAAGACGCGGTCATTCTTCGGAATTCTGAACAACGCTGCCACTGGTTGGTAGTAGTAGAAGTATTGTGTGCGTTACGCTGTGGAGTTAAGGTTTTAATTTGTAATGTTCAGTTTTGGATAGACGCTTCGATGCGCTTCGACTCTGCGCTAGTATAATTTTGACCCTTACCAAATAGTGTTCAAAACTTCAAAAAAATATATGTAAAGTCTTGCAATCCTAAACTTCCCATAAACCAAGATCCAAGATTTTTACGCACGCTTTTTGAAATCTGCTAAAAACTCGCACTAATGTCCGCCATCTTGGATTTCGTCTCCACCTAATTTTTATTTCAATCATGAAATGTGACGTTATGCTTTAATTTAATAAACATTTATTTATGTCTCCCAATAAATATTAATTTTGTACATTTTCAGTTTTTTATTTTGTTTTCCTTAGTTTTATGAGTGTTAAGTTGATTCAGGGTGTGAGGAATATTTTTTTAAGTTAGGGTTATTCGTCAAGCTTATGATTTTTCCCCAGAATTTATGTCATTCATATAACATCGATAATTTCTGAAGATAACCAACCTATTGTCGCAAACGTAGACTAAAAAAACGGAATTTATTTTAGTAAAGAAGTATTAAAAATGGAATATGTATATTGTAATGTTTCTGCGTTTTGCGATATTAAACCATTCAATGCAGAAGGTAAACATTGAAAGTAAATCTCGACCAGTTTTGCGTTAATGTTGGACTGTAATTTACAAAAGCTTACTAAATTTAGTCCACTGAATTCAGATACATAGATGCAAGGTTAGTGGTGGTGGTGGTTATTTCAGAGGCAAACAATCGTCGCTTCTGAATTTAGTATGCTAGGTTTTAATTAATGCTATTGTTTCTCTGAATTTAGTAGGATACTAAATTTAGACAAGAGTAATATGCTTTTTAGCTGCCTCAGTCGAAATATCGCAAAACAAGCGTCAAAATACTTATAAATCGTCTGATAACTGCCAAACTTATGCCTTCTCGGGAACCTGCAATAAAGTTAATATTAAGTTAAATTATAAGTAAATTGTTGTCTACCTCTCTATTACGTTCACCTGGGTACTGATTCTGATCTCTGTAATGAAGCGTTTTCCAGCTGCAAATTTACTTGTCAAAGATAGTTATACAGTTTACCAAATGTGGCACCACTGTTTGTCTTTGTGAAATTTATCTAACGAAATAAAACATTGGCGCCACCTATGGTGAAATAGGGAACTATCTTTGACAGGTATTTTTCCATCATGAAAACGCCCCTTTCTAAACGGATCAGACAAAGACTGAGAAGTTTAATTCCGTGTTGAATTCAATCGGACTGCGTTCAGAATCGCTACACTGGGGTCCACTTCTTAGGTACTGGAACGGTTATGACTTGCCTTTTTCCCTTGAAAATTACAATTTGAAATAACGGAGAAATAAAGCTAAAATCATTGATGTAAAGCCATAACCATAATTAGCTAAGAGGTTAGTAAAAAATATGGGGTGAAACTATAAATGAAGATTTGCAATTTCTGTGTAGTGGAGCCTCTTTTATGGCGTAAAGAGAGTTTTTTCATATCATATCCTGGACTATAGGTACGATTAGAAACGAATAAGAAGACTATCACCAGAATCGAGAATATGACGATTCCACTTTGAGAATGCAGTCATCGTCTCTATCATCAGAATCGAGAACATGAAGATTGTATCATCACATTCGAGAATTTCGGTCAGGAGTCACGCCAGGAGGTAATCAAAAAGATCCTGTAAAATGTAGAATATCCATATTGATAATATTTTACAGAATTTCCAATCGTGAAAGCTTAAAAGATACATTAACTCCATGAAAACTTGTAACATTATTTTTTAACGTTATGTTGGCATATAATGCAGCTTGCGAATCATGAAAAACGTGAATCAAGGGTCTAGCTATATCGATTCCAAACTTAGTGTAATTAATTGCGAATTGGGTTGTTGCTAGTTGTTTGCATTGTGTAAGTTGTTTAGTACCTATAGGGATCCTTTACACGTCATGGTTGATTTAAGTACCTATATAACTTTGTACTTTTGATTCTGTATTACATTTGTCAGTTATAGTACCTATGATACATTAAGTATATATAGGTAGGTATCTATAGTTCTAGTTTGGTTTTTGGCCAGAAGTGTAGTCACAGATTGTCACTAAGGTGTTTTTAGAATGTCCTGTGGATGAAAACCCTGTCAAAATAGTTGTTGATTACGCCACAGATGGCGTTAATGTTTAATTTTGTTAAGGAAATTTGATAAGCATATATGTCAACGTTAATAAATTGACATATTTTTCAGCGATCTGACACCCATATCTGTCATTTTAAAAACGCACAATTTAGTTGACCTGGGTAGCGATTCTGAAACCATTCGGTTGCATCCGACACGGAATCTCATCTCTCGGTCTTTGTCATGCTAAACAGATAAGACAAAGACCGAGAGATGAGATTCCGTGTCGGATGCAACCGAATGGTTTCAGAATCGCTACCCTGATCTTCAATAACTTAATGCAAAATAAATGCAAACTACTCACATTATTGAACGACATTGTAGCGTATTTTTATTCAGAATTAAAATGCACACAATGTTCAGGTGACGTTGACCCATTTTAAAAGAAAATTTATAACTACACGACACATGTTTTCAAAATGACAGATGGGTGAAAATAATGTCAAATGATTAACAATGACATATTAGCTTATTAGCTAAAAGGGTTGTACCTCACGCTTGAAAGTTTTGTGCTCTAACCACTTGGTTACAATAACAAAAACAGCCATTATTCAGAATCAATTACCGAGAATATTCGTTGCTTATCCCTTTTTATTTGTCTACACTTTTGGTCAATTTGTATGATTAGTTCTAGATGTTATTAAAATTATGAATTAGATGTAAGAATGAAATCAAAGAACACCAGTACTGAAGATCTGTTAGTTTCAAAGATAATAATTATAGATATTATTGATAATTCATCATTATTAGTCGTAATTTGTAAGGGTAGAACCATCTAGAATAACCATTTTAAAATAAATATCTCTCGTATATTATGAGAGCTTTTTAAAAAAGATAAAGCTTTCATTTGTGGTGTTAGATAGATAACATTTGGTTTTGGTGTTGATGTGTTAAAGAAAAAACACTAATGCTACGTAAATTAAAAAAAAAATATAGGCATTTTTTTATTAGAACGCAGTGCAAATATAACTGTCAAAAATAGTTTTCAAGTTTGCCGAAGGTGGCGCTAGACAGACACGGATAAATGTAACGCTATCTCATTGTATCATTAACTAACTTGCATATCTTGTGCTGTTCCAAAATACAACTTTTAATATGACATAATCCATAGTACCTATTTCTTCATTAAAAAATAACGATGGTAAAAGGTCTTATTGAATCTGTTGATACATATTTGGCGTTGGCCTTCACAATGACCGTAAGCCACAATTTTAATAAAGCCAATGTGTTAATGAATTAATAAAGTCTTCCAGACTATAGTTCAACTGTGTTCCTTATTTCAGCCTGATACGTTCATACGTTACGGCGTGTTTGAGCAACAAAAATCTAAACATTGACTTTGATAATATTGGATTGGCACGACACTTGGCGAAATTGAGAATTATTTTTGATAGATCTATTTGCAACTTGAAAAAGTCTCTATTAACTCCATAATGTTGTTCAATACGAATTCAAAGCGTTGGGATTTCTCTCATAACCTGAAAAGCAAGACCATTATCCACCACGCTAGCCAGCGCTTCTACCGCCTAAGTAAAATGGTTGTCTCTCTTTAACTGCAAGGGAATAAAAAGAAACCGAACATTTAACTTGAGACGGTAGATGCCAAATTCGAGTTAGCGGATGAAAATATGTCCTCGACAGATTTCTAGACAGTAAACTAGTATTTTGGTCTCACAGTTAACCAAGTATTGATAAGAATGGACAAAAATTCAATTAGAATAATATAATTCAAGATAATATATTTACGTGTTTGATATTATAGAGTAAGGGCCCGTAACTGCTAGACTTTCGTCTAACAAGCTAAGGTTTTTTAGCGCACGATGCCAACCATAGGTAGGGTTGACGTGCTGCGACGAAGTTAGCCTCGTTGTGACTTTAGCAGATACCTACAGCCTACAGAGACTAATGTATTTCGGTGACGATTTGTGAAACTAACCATGTTGATATAAATGATATCGGAGAATGCGATATTAGTGACGTTTTTCAGCGAACCAGTCAACTTTGTAATTCTGTACAACAACTTAAATTTATCAAATAATAACGCAAATGATATATTTTCCTTTGAAGAGTAATAAAAATAGTAATTTTTTGACACACACGCATCCCCTTGATATTTTTTTCCACTTAATCTGAACTTAGTCGCTGAGGTGTCACCTTTTTTTAAATTGGTGGACAATTTACACACAACACCATCTGACCCCAAACTAAGCAAAGCTTGTGTGATGGCGGCCAGATAGCTGATACAATACTTATATAGTTTTAAATACATACTTATTATACATAGAAACACCCAGACACAGCGCAAACATTTGAATTCATCACACAAATATTTGCACTGGGTGGGAATCGAACCCACGACCCTCGGCTTCGCAGGCAGAGCTACTACCAACTAAGCCACGAGGCCAGTCAATTTCTCACATTGCAATCAAAATATGACCTATTTTATTGTACTAGTCACTTTTAGTCAGGAGACTGTAAATTTGTATCCAACTGCTAAATCAATAAACTTAATAGTAGCTTGTCGTTGCGACCTGTAGTTGGAAGCGTGCACGACACTAACAAATCCTTAGCTGTTGTAAAATGACGAATGTCTGGTATACACGGATTCTTAGGCCTTAAGTCTGGAGTAATTACAAATTTAATATACAAAATTGAGAATAGTTTTAAGGAGGCATGTGATGCTATATTTATTTTCATAGCTTACATAGTCGGATCTTGAAGCTGAGTTGCAAAATATAAGCATAAATAAACAGGGTTACGTAGGTTGGAGTCTTGCTGTCGAAAGAGAATTAATTTATTTGAGGTAAACTCGCTCTATCGTAGCCTGAATAATCGCTGAACATCGAGCGAGATGGTGGTCAAGTGCAAACTGCAAACCTATTAATATTTAAGAAAAGATGCGCTGTAATAATTTGAAAGAGTTTTACCAATATTATGAGGCATCTTAAAGATGCCAATAGGGTGTAGATCCATCCAATATAGTTCTCAATTTCGCAATGTAGATGCCACAATTTTTAAATGACGTCATATATGGCACATATTTCATTTTGTGTTTATTTTCTAACAAAATGAAACATTGGCGCCACCTATGGTGATTGAAATTGAGAACTATTTTTGACAGGTCCATTTGCCTCTTGAAAACGTCTCGTTCTTTCAAAATATTAAATTAAAAAATAAGCAGAAATTAGACGGCTGTTAAATTTTTATATTTTCGTAACCCTGTTTGTTTTGGATGTAGCTCGTACGATAATAAAAATGATCATCATATTTTTTCATTTAGTCAGGTTTTGTAGATTTTAAACTATAATAATTAATAACTTTGCTAACTCAAAAATTTTAGCAGCTCTACCCCTAGCACGAAACTTATCAAAACGTTATAGCCCAATGCATTTAAGCAAAAAAATGGAATAAAAAAACATTAAATTATGTAGTTCGGGGACTATAAAGGATCGATAGAAGGGTGCATTCTGAGCATATATTCCAATTTGAGGGATTCTGGCATGGTCAGCTCAAGGTCATTTCGATGAAAACGCGTTTAATTCGATATCTCGAGAACTGTTAGTGTTAGGCAAAAAATTGTTAAGACCTTTTCTCTTCTAAATAAATTTACTAACTTCTACATTAACAACTTTTCTTTTTTTCATCAATATTTTTCAAGTTATTGCTTCCGAAAGGCAAAAATTTAACTTTTTTTCCTCCCTTTCGCCATTTCCTCCCCAACCGTTCAATTTTATGAAACTTTACCGATAATCAAAAGTGTACATCTTTTAATAATAAACAACTTTGTCCTTGAACTTTTTTCGGTAATGACAATACCTTCAGAGTTATGTTACTTTACCGAGCGAAATCCGCGCCAATGCGACACCTCCGCGACACTGCAAAAAATCCGCGACACCTTACCACTAAGACCACGCGGTCTTAGGGCTGAACCCAAAATTCATTGTTGGAATGTGTCGGTGGGTTTCTTCTACACAGGGTTATGTGGGACAACAACGTTACCTACTTCGACATATGCCAGAAATACGTAACATACATAAAAAACACTACGGTACAGACGTGGTAATTGTATTCGATGGCTATCCCAAAGGTATTTCCAACTTTGGCACCAATTCTGCCAAACGGCTTTCATCTACAATATGACCGTCACCACAACTCAAGATAAGTTTTTAGGCAACGAGAGCAATAAGACCAGATTCATCTAACTACTGAAAACTTTTCTCATCAAATCAGACATAGAGGTGGAGCAAGCCGTAGAGTCCGGCAAAATTCTCTTAGCCGTACTGATAATCAGACCATCCGCATCCTCTACGGCTCGCTTCACCTCTATGTCTGATTCAGTGTATCTGAGTGTATTTCTGGCATATATCGGAGTAGGTGACGTGGTTGTCCCACATAAGCTTGTGTAGAAGAAACCCACCGACACAAACAAACAATGAACTTTGGGTTCAGCCCTAAGTCCGCAGGTGTCGCGGATTTCGCTCGGTAAAGTAACATAACCCTGAAGGTATTGCCATTACTGAAAAAAGTGCAAGGACAAAGTTGTTCATTATTAAAAGATCTACACTTTTGATTATAGGTAAAGTTTCATAAAATTGAACGGTTGGGGAGGAAATGGCGAAAGGGAGGAAAAAAAGTTAAATTTTTGCCTTTCGGAAGCAATAACTTGAAAAATATTGATGAAAAAAGAAAAGTTGTTAATGTAAAAGTTAGTAAATTTAATTTAAAAGAGAAAAGGTCTTAACAATCTTTTGCCTAACACTAACAGTTCTCGAAATATCGAGTTAAACGCGTTTTCATCGAAATGACCTTGAGCTGACCATGCCAGAATCCCTCAAATTGGAATATATGCTCAGAATGCACCCCCTATCGATCCTTTATAGTCCCCAAACTACATAATTTAATGTTTATTTATTTCCTTAATTGCACTGCATTATTAGTCAATGAAAAATTGAACAAAGTGTTTTCAGGTTGCAAATATAACTGTCAAAGATAGTTCGCAATTTCGCCATAAGTGGCGCTAACGTTTTATTTTGTTAGACGCAAATCATAAAATGAAATATGGGCGATTGGCGAAATTTCAAACTATTTTTGACAGCTGTATATTTACATACTGAGAACTTGTTTTGATATAATGTGGACGCTGCAATTCGTAATAGACATGGCACCGGGTGTGCGACTCTCAAAACAAGTTTGTTTTATCACTGCAAACTGTTTTTGGATTTACAGTTTCTACTCATCTCAATTTGTATGGTGTTTGTTTTCCATTTCGAATAAAATAAAACACTTCATCAAAAAATAATAAGAAAAGGATTAATGGTGTTGTGTGTGAAATATCCACCAATATGGATTGATTTATTTAAACATTTGAGTACAAAAGGCGATCTTATCGCTAATAAGTTTTAGGTGATCTGTTCCAGAAAATCTTTGTTAACGTGTTCAGCATGATCCTGTGTTAATATATGGATGTGGAGCACTGGTGTGATACAACAACCACTTGAGCCCCAAGAGGCCAAATTTGGGCAAAACCGGTTTTGGGACTTTAAAACCTTATTTTTACATGATAAACATTCTCGATTATTAGTTTATTTTTATGCCTAAGAGATAGGCGATAATATTAATTAGTACATTGTCGTTTACAGACACACAAAATTTGGTTTCATTTTTGAGTAATGATTTTTTGTGTGACGTCATGACGCCGGCGGCGTCGGTCTTTGGGTATATAGCTATAGTAGCGACACGTTTTTAGGTTTCGTGCTGGGTGTAGGTATTTGGTTAAGATTATTTTTAATAGTTTTTTTATAAATATAGGTACCTGTAGTAAAAAGGCGTATTCTGCTCGCAAATAGATCTGTCAAAGATAGTTCTCAGTTTCGCCAAAGGTGGCACCACTGTTTCGTTATGCTATTAACCGACTTCAAGAAAGGGTTTTTTGTATGTTATGCACCACCAATTGTGAATCGATTTTGATGCTTCTTTTTTTGTTTTCATGTATTTAGACAATGTGGTATTGGATTCTTATGAAATTCGGTCGAGTGTCTGTATTTAATTTGAGATTTTAGTCAGTTAGTTTTCGATGTCCAACAAAATGTCAAATTAGCACCACCTTTGGCGAAATTGGGGACTTTAACATCAGGAGACGCTAAACCGCCGATTTTTACCTTAAATTGTTGTGCTTTTTAGCTTAACACAGACAGTACTTTTGCATCAAAAACGCTTCAACTCACTAATCCCCCTTCCTTTTACTTCGCTGGAAAAACTATACATAGCAATTTGTATTTTTTCTCATACTTAAAACGCTGCGTAAATTTGTTCTCAGTCGAATTTTGACCATGTGCTAGCACCAAAATGATTTATAGCGGTAAGCAAAAGTACTGTCAACGTACCTATACCACATTTTGCATCAGACATAAAACAAACAAAAATGGCGTACAACTTACTCAAAAAACCTGCTTATGGCGGTTCGCGCCGCGGCCGCAACACGAGACCGAGACCGGAGACCGCGACAGGAGACCGAGACACGTGTCGCGGTCGCGGCGCGAACCGGCGCCCACACAAATTTATAATGTCAAGGGCCTGTCCTGGACTCGGTCTCAGCGCGAACCTGGAACCTTAATTTGGACATCTTAAATGTTCTTATGGCGGAAACAGAGTTTGTAGGTAATTAGGCGTTTTCAAAATGCAAATATAACTGTCAAAGATAGTTCTGAATTTCGCCATAGGTGGCGCTAAAATTTCATTTTCTAAGAGGATTTATGTAAAGTGAATGAATGGCACCACAATGCAAATTATCTTTGACAGAAGACACATAAATTTACATCCTGAACGCGCCTTATTGGTTGCCAGTCCGCCATTGTTGTTTAGCTTTTGTCAGGTTACAGCGATTTCGTTAAATGCGACATAATTCTAAGATTTTAAAATTCTTCCCTCTAAAAACTTGCAATAATATTTGCAATGACAATTAGCTGTAGAGGCTTTAGACAAGATATAAGTAAATATTTTGGTTATAAAAGAGGGTAAAAGGGCTGTCATTGTGTATATATTAATATAGGTATAGTGTTATGCTGTAATACTCAGTCTCGTCAACTCTACTCCTTATTGCCATCTCTCTCGCACTTACCAAGACAATACCAGTGACGATAAGAGATGCAAAAGATGCAGAGTTTTTGTGACTGTTGTAATTCAAGTTTCAATGTTAAATAACTAAATTATTTGTGAACAGATTTTATTCCTGAATAAAGAAGTGAGGAAATAATTTGAGTTTTATTCACTGGGAGTGGGTTTACATTTAGATGTAGGTATGATAATACTTGGTGGATGTCCATGGAAGTGGAAAAAAATTAAGTCTCAATAATTCAGTGTCCATTATTTTTTGTTGGTTTAATCAATTTTTGTTTGTTGTCTGAACCAATATGGGTGATTCTTTTTAGGTTTCAAAGGGAATTCTTCCCAGGTGGCTTCATTAAAATCTAACCATAGTAGATGAAGTTTTTTAAATGAATAATAATCTAAAACTGTATATAAAAATCTGAAATTATACTTCTAGATCAATGGCATTTGCATTTACTTTGAAATCTCTACCTCCTTATAGTGTTCTATTTAGTTGGCCTAGCCATATTATATTCAATATCTCAAGTCATACAATCAATGGCCTAGCCTTTGTACTAAACAGTGCCATTTAACCAGCTTCTTTAACCTTTTGACTGCCAGAGTCACCTATACTTGACAAGCACTAGCAAGCTCTGTGCACCAATGACTCACTATACCAAAATATGGTGTGTTAGATATCAAATGGTGACAGCACTGTTTTTTTTTGTGCTGTCATACGCTTGGCGTACATGGCACGGAAATGCAATTTTATCATGGCGGTCAAAAGGTTAATGATATCGACGGTGGAAAGGAGAAACCCTTTAAGCGACAATTTTAGAATTTTACAGGAGAGCCAATCAAAGTTTTTATTTTCCGAAAAAAATCATAAAAAAATACTGTTTGAAATTAGAGGGCCAGAAAAAAAAATAGTTTCTTTATTTGTTATTTACCATCTACTAACAATCTTACGAAAGTAGGGTAGCATGGTAAGAAGATTTATGTGTCGCTTAATTATTTTATAGCAAATACAGCGCAAGGAAAAACGCATTAAATACCAGTTCAGTATTAAGAAAAACACCAGGAAATACACTTTAAACGACAAGCTGTGCATGACATAACTAGTAGGAAAAACGCCTGAAGCGTATCGAGCATAAGATACAGAGTTATGGAAAAACGAGTTAACGAACAAAACTATACTATGTCAAGTGATGGAAGAACACGATAAGCGATAGCGATGTATTAATGCAATGTTATATTTTTAAGTTAAGTCCCTGCTTTGTTTCTCAAAGACACCAAACAGAAACAAAAATATTGAGATAGAACAAGTGTTTTTTATTGTTTTGTAAGCTTACTGGTACAAATGAGTTTTGATGTGGAATCTCTTTTCACCAAAGTTCCAGTAAGCAAATGTTTCTAAGTCGGCAAAAAGCTGCTTCTGAAGGAGAACTACTTAACGTAAAACATGATAGTTTTGTTGAGAAATTGCTTAGATGGAAACTATTTTTTACCGTGGGCAGCTTTACCTGCAAATAGATGGCGTAGCTATGGGAAGTCCTGGACGTCTACCCTATTTCTACGAAAACGTAATTTCGAAAAAACACTCGCGACTTTCCTGGACGTCTACTCGCTTTCTACGAAAACGTAATTTCAATAAAAAACTCGCAACTTTCCTGCTCTCGTTCTACTTCGTTTCGTCCGATAGAACATTGTTTGACGTTTAAATGTTCTAAGCTTAATTAGAGTAGGTTTAAAAAATGTAAACGGACAAAACGACGGATAGCAGTAGAATCGAAGTAGGAAAGTCGCGAGTTTATTTCGAAATTACGTTTTCGTTGAATTAGAGTAGACGTCCAGCTCTCGTTCTACTTCGTTTCGTCCGATACAACATTGTTTGACGTTTAAATGTTCTAAGCATACTCTAATTAGAGTAGACTTAGAACATTTAAACGGACAAAACGACGGATCGAAGTAGAATCGGAGTTGGAAAGTCGCGAGTTTATTTCGAAACATTCGTTTTCGTAGAAATAGAGTAGACGTCCTGTGGTAGGTAACAGTGATAACTAACATTTGGACATGGTCTAGGGAAAAAATGCTAACTTTCAATTAGCAGCAGTTTATATGTGGATAAGACACATGGACAATGGTTTCTGCATCTTAAACCAAGACAGACGAAAAACTTGTTTTTGGAGCATCTCAATTTGATTTGTGATCAACATTGATAGATGTCAGCATTAGGTTAACATTTTATTTCGAGGTATATTGATCTCTACCGTTCTTGGACGTGAGAGTGACAGTTAAATCTGATGGTTGGTTGACTCACTCTGTCTATAGAATACTCACGCACACTGACCGGTATTTGCACGCTACGTCACATCACCACCACCTTTGTCAATTACAGTCGGTGTAGAGATCTTTTTTAGATAGAACGAACACCCTCTATGACGGATAAGGTGAGGACATTGTTAAATGAGTATTCCATTAAAACTGTGTAATGTGTATACCTGTATATTCCCTTATCCAAGATGACGAGACATATATCAGGATGCCGAAAGACGTCATTCATTTCAGACTCTAGGTGTGTATGAGGTAGATTGTTTATTTGATAGGTATCGGTCAAACAAAGCATACAATTGTTGAAAGAATCAATGAATACATGGCCGCTGTAAAAAAAATCTAGACTAGACCAGTTCTCTCCACCGAACGTCATTAGTACGCAAGAATAGTTTGGAAAGCCTCAAAAATAAAAATATTGTAATCTTATCCGGGAGGATGGTTTTCCGTTATCGGCATCGTGCATCGTCGTCCTGTCATAAATAAATCTATGCATCACAGAATGAGTTTAGAGAAAGCTGTTGATACGATCAGTTTTGTGTATCGTGGTAGTAACTCTGCGATTTTTTAAGACCAAATGAGGGTAGATCGAGATCACCTCATTTCATAATGAGACTACCCGCAATTGTTTCAGTCTTCGGTTGTGACGCTGCTGAGACGTCAAAGTAATTAAAAAATATTGAGATCGTGACTAGGTCCTATTAAATGTTAACTTAGAACAATCAAGCTTTCGTTTCTATATTGCAAACTTACTTTCAACTTAATTCCAACTTCAATATTAGAGACTTTAACAACTATAAATGAATTCTGTACAAAATATTTCTAATCATGAATACCTATTTCAGTCTTATGACTTAATCAACTTGACTTGACCGAAATCTTCAAAACAAAAGTAGAATTAAATGATTAATAAAAACACTAAACTCAGATAGGTACTATCAAAACGTAAGTTTCAGATGATTTGAAGTTGTTTCTTGTGATACACGAGTAAATCGCTTCAAACATCCTCAATATCTGTTTATGCTAACGTATCGACACCAACGACGTGGGGTAATGTAACATAATATTCATCGTGGGACATCAAATCTTTGTAATTCGTCTGGGTTATTTATACTCAATTCTTGTAAAGTTGGTTTATAATTTGTGGCGTTAGAGCTCCGTTTATCGGTATAATTTATTCTTCAGAATTAGGTAACATGATGTTGCTAGGAACGACTTGGCATTGTGTTGTTGTGGCCAAGCGTGTTGTCTATCATCAGACGCATGTCTTACTCGTCCCGTTACTACATAGTAAATGTAAAAAATATTGCTGCTATTTACTTTAATTCATTGTGAAATGAAATTTATTTGGTTCAGAAACACAATTACTTTAAAAACAGGTTATTATCTACATAATGTTCATAAAAGAATTCAGACAGATGTTCGTTGTTGCAATAAGGCAACTTGTATTGTATTTTAATTGTTTGTATAATAAGTAAATTTGTACATACCAAATTATAAATAAACAAAAAAAAGTATTTCAGGTACCTGAGTCAATTTCCGATAACTTATTTTGCAATGCAATGAAACCTGATGTGCCTGATCGATGGTTCACCGATGAATGAAGCGCCACGACACTTGACATTTCCTTAAATGAGCGACGCCACTTACATAAAAATTACGTAAATTCATTACTTGTAACGTCATGTCTTGTTTATAATTAACAATTTAAATACACTATGTCATAAACAATTATTACTCTAACCGACTATCGTCTTCATTTGTGAAGTCAGCAAAAGTAAATGAATCGACATTTCGGAAACAAAAATTGATGTCGTTTAATTTAATTATTTATGTGGGTTTTTTGGACGTGTTTATTTCAACCGACACCACTACTTTTTCCAGTGTTTGTCAAAACAATTGAAATCCATAACATCCTATAACAAGCAAATAGGAAAAACACCTCAACTCCATCATATAGTTGAAAGGTAAGCAAGGAAAAAAGAGTGTAGCGACTGGACACACATGCAACAGGAGTAAGCAAAAACACATTAAGTGTATTCACTGGTATTTCCTGTGACGAAGAAAAACAATTTAAGGAACCTATGCTATTCGAAACAGAAAAGGAAAAACACATGAAACAACAATCTGACCATTCAGTCGGTACTTCAAGCGGTAAATGAACCCAAATTTCTGTAATTTCATGTCACTTCATTTGGCGTCCAAACAAAATCAGCCTAAAAAGGCTATTACTTGAAGCGACATCAAAGTGGTCAGATCGCTACAAAACCAAGCCCAAACGACGCAGAAAAAATCGCTGATTTCAAATATGTATATAACTCATTTTCGACTAACGTGTCGCTTCAAGTGTTTCTCCTTTCCACCGTCGATATTAAGCTATATTGTTTGCTACAACATTTAAACTAGCTGGCTAATGCTTAGGCCGTTTGTGGGGGTTGAGCTGGTTATTATTTTACACATACATAGCATAGCTAAAAGCATCAATATAAACCAATAGGTGTGCTCTGAATACCTTGAAATTGGTAATAAACTGTGTCTCTTTGTGTATCGTAAGTGGTTTACAAACAACCAATCTACTTGAGCCCTAGAATTGCTAGCAGCAAGATGTGCTGTGGTTCTACTTAATTTGCTTATTGACAACAAATAGTGATGAGTAAAAACGTCCGGTGTCCACCGCTTCCTGAAACTGACTAGAACGGAAAGAGTGAGCTCACTCAAGTTTGGGAGGCCACATATTTGTATTGAGATTGTTGGCTAAAAGGAGACAAGCAGCCTCATGGCACAGTCGTAGAAAGGCTGCTCAGTGAGGTTGTGAGTTTGATTCCCACTTTATCATCTGTACTGACTAAACAAAATTTTAAATCATTTAGTCAGTTTGAACAATTATGAAATAACCTTGACCGCTAAACTGAGTATTGGGTTTTTTAATTGTTGTGCTCAGTTCCTTCCTATTATCACTAACTCCGGTTTTTACTAACAATAGTACGGAAAGGAAGTTTGTTTCAAATAGGAGATTGATTCACAACAAAAAACGGTTTGATTACTTACAGAACGTTTAATTAACCAGGTACTTATTCCAACATTATCTTAACATTAATAATATCACATTACTCGTCTTCTATAGTTTCAGGTTCTTCCGTGTCGTCTTTTTTCTTGTTCGCTCCAGATTTTCGCGCCGAAACCAACTGTTTGTATTGTTCTAAAGATTCACCTAAAGGCTCCACAAATCTATCAAATTCTATATCCCGCATAGCGTCTATCACATCCTGGCCAGTTAGAGCTTTTCTCTTCTTATTTTTCACTATGTTTGTAGCAGCTGAAGTAACGTAAAGTACAAAAACAGAAGCGGCTTTCGCGAGACCGGTTCGTGCCTCCTTTGAAATCGCTACGCCGTCAGGGAGGGATTCTTTTACTATCCTTGTGACTACAGTCATCGGGAGATTCAAATCTTCGAGTTTTTCTGCCATTATGTATGTAGTGTTTTTAAAATAGTAAATTCCGTAAATAATACAAAACACGTTCTAGCCGCCACCGCCACCGATCAGCAGTCAGCACTTTTAGTGACAGTGACATTTGACAATTGAGATTAAAATACTTGTATTTTTTTTAATACTTCCATATCATGCAGTTCGGCTTATAGGCCAGGCGCGGAGTGAGAATGGAGTTCAGTGTGTGAAATATGAGGATTTGGTGTACGTTTTTGGACTCAGAATAGCATGAAGATTGCAAATTATGATTTTGGATGTTGCCAGGAGGTGTTTTGGTCCTTTTTTTCACAAGGTGACCCTTTAACATGAAGTAAATGGAGTGAACAGTGAAAAAAACACAAGCTTTGATATCATTGTAATAATTGCTTTAGTCAAAATATCAAATAATTTTTACCTGCCTGACCTGCCCCGGCTTCGCACGCGTGTCTTGCTGATACTATCCTAAATATTTATGTTTTTATAAGATAAATATTTAAATATATATATGGTTATTGTGGGCTTTGATTATATACTTGTCTCAGCGAGCAACACGGAAGGGAGTAGGCATACACAGCGTTTCTCCTCTGTCAAAGTACCTACAAGTCCGCGTGGACCAAGGAGTTTGATAATATACTGTGGCGTGAGGGCGGGGCTAGATTTGTGAATGGTGCTTTATTTTTTATGTGTTAGTGATTTGGTTGTGTGAGTATGATCGGCAATGGATCGGTACAGGTATGTTTTGTATGTAATAGTGCGGCTTTGCGCTAGTGTGCAACTTCCCCTCCCGCAAGAAATGACAGAAAGATTTGAACAATATTTTTTAGCTATTTAAATACTTTTGTAAATGTTTATAGAACCAATGGTCATAATGACGAATATATTATTCAAGTCACAAAACATGTGTTTACCGCGCTACGTCATTTTCGCAACTAAACTAACAGCGCGAGCTTATCAGCCAACAGTTGGCTGATATTTTTTTGGTGTTTCTACGCTCGAGCGGTCTATCTAGACTAGACAAGCATATAATCAAAGATTATGGGTTATCCCTAAAGCTTTGGTTTCCTAGGATAGCGGCCGCAATACAGCGGTGAATGACGTCACTAGAACGTTGTCTATGTAAACCAAAGGTTGTTTCTGAGACCAAAGGGCACGGTTTCCTAGAGGAAAGAGGACGGTGATAGACACCGTAACGTCAAAAAGCAGTGCCGCCAAAGGTGCCGCTATTTGAATGACGGTCGGGTGTCGAAAAGTTCGTTAACGTTTTTTTTTAACGTAATTGAACGTAAGTGTATAGCGGCGAAGCCATATCGATATATTTTAAGTTTTTTGACTGGCCCGATGTCAGTATGACTTATAATATGAGTTTTAATTCCAACTGGAGCAGCGACGACGTAGGTACTGAAATTTCAAATGCGGTTTCTGTACCATGCTATTTTAATAAATGATCTTCTATCCTACGATTATTTTTCTGTTCTGATTGTTCATCCTCCAAGTAAATTATTAAAGCTATATATGTTATACTTGATTAAATCAAGGTCGTTCATTTTTCTCTCCTGCTTGTTGAGGTTGGTGGGTGACGGCGTAATATAACGGCAGTGGAACTTTCCACATGTCGTCACCGTAAAGACGGCCGTCTTTTTGCGTCCGTAATAATATATAACGGCCGCTATATGACGGCACCGCTATCTTAGGAACCCAGAGCATAAGAGATAGACATATACAGTTGCAGACTTTTTTGTAGATCTTTTTAGGGGGTATAATACTGCAGTCTTAGATAAAGAATAATAAGTAACATTATATCGTCGTATATTTATGAACAAGTCAGCAAATAAACAACATAATATAAGTTTATTTCAAATAAATAACAGATATAACATAGAATTAAATAAAATCAGTATCAATAACTTCTTTGTAGTATTTGAGCCGTTTTTCAGTTTCCTTGATGGAATCCTTTAAATCCTTATGTATTTCACTGTACGCTTCTATCGATTTATTAGTCTCCGTGAAAATATTTTGTAAGATTTGGAGATGTAATATCCTGAGAACAAACATAGAATTTCGAATAAAGGCGGCAGTTCTTGTCGCGGTCGCGGCGAGCGGCGCGACGCTGCGGTCGAGTTATATAATAAATATAATGTCTAGTGCCTATCTCTCGGTCTTTGTCTTATCTGTTTAGCATGACAAAGACAGGGATTGTCATTCCGATTCCGAACTATTCGGAATCGCTACCCAGTTCGCGCCGCGACCGCGACACGTGTCTCGGTCTCCTGTCACGCATTCAAGTCATGCTCACGCATTGACGGCCAGTGGCCAGTGGCCCACGATGGCCAGTGGCCATGGTCCCGAGTTTACCAGTGAGATTACTTATCATTCCCAAGAGTAACGCTGGAATTCATTCAAAGCCCACGAAAAATCTGTCTGTGATGCGTCAAAAGAAATTATCCCTTAAAAAAAAATATTTTATTAGTTCCTAGTGTAAATAAAAAAAAAGTTGGCAGTAGTAGGAACTGCCGATAGAAGTGAAAACTTATACTTATCTCAGAATTTGATAGCTTACTTTGGAAACTACACGGGTGTAACCGGGGGGCGTGGCCTGCCCATCATGGCATGGCCAGCTAGAAATGCGTCAGCATTTCCCATTGGCTGCCGCATTTCTAGATGGCCATGCCATAATGGCCTGGCCACGCCCTTTCAGCATTTCCCATTGGCTGACGCATTTCTAGATGGCCAATGGCTATGGTTCCGAGTTTACCCGAAGATTTTTTGTCATACCCGAGCGTGACGATAGAATTAAATTCACAGCCCACGAAAAATATGTCCATAGCGCGCCTAAAGAAGTTTTCACTTTAAATTACATACTTAGCTGATAAATAAAAAAAAACTGTTCACTAATTACAACTAAGTGATGATACATTAATTATTATTGTAACGATTTGTTGATAGGTGGATAAAACATATATTTGTGACATTGTGACGATATTCTAACAAATACTTAAACAAACATTTAATTATCATTTTCTATTTTCTTTATACTGTGGGTATACTTACTTAGACTTAACTTCCAGAATCCTAGTTTTCAAAGTCAGCGCTTCACTGAAGCTATCACCAATCGTGGTGACTTGACTCAACCGATGATTAAACCACTCCATCATCAGCTCAACCTTCTCATTCCCTTGCTCCTGAAGAGTGTTCAGTTTATCATCCAAGCTTTCTTGTATTTCTTTCATTTGAGCTTTACGGGATTTTCTCCCGCCAATTTTTTGAGTCAAAGTTTCCAACTCTTTGGTTAGGGATGGGATTTTCTTTTGGATCGATTTTATTACTGCTCGATTGAGTTCTGCTTGCTCGGCATGTGTCAGTTCTTTTGACGTTTGACCCAACAGTCCTGAAAACGAAGTAAAAAATGCGTGACTTTTTGACGTGATAACGTCTTATAATTCGATGAAGCCGGCTGCACGCCCGCAAAACATGACGTCATGTAACGTTACCGCCATAGAATAAATAATATTTACCACCGTTACCTCGCCTTATTACTTTTCGCGCCATCTAGTGAGTGAAATGTGTATTACGTTCAAGGAGTCTGTACATGTTTTAGAAAAGCGACGATATGAAGTTAAGAACTTGTGCTAGTACAATGATGTACCCAGAGATGGCGCTTTGAACAGCTTTTCAAAAAGCTTCAGAATGTTTTACCTAGATGGCGCTTAACACAATCAGTATTTTCTTAAGACGTTGTCACGTTCAACTATCGTCAGTAAGCCGACTTTACATACAACCATTTTTTTTGTTCAACTGATGTCGCCACAAAAAAAAAGTGAAAATATCACTGGTTTGAAAGGCAATCTTTCTGGCAAAAGTACAAGACACAGAGATAAAACATCTTATGTTTCTGGATGACGAGCGCAGTACACTATGATTACCCGAAGTACCTAGATAGGTAGGACTTATTTGGGTTCTTCATGTATCATCAAATGCGTGACGTTGTACTTTTATGGGCAGTCGTGTTTCTTACCATCAGGCACTCGAACTGCTTGTCCCGTCACTCTAAAAAATAATTTGCTGTCATAGGAACAACTCAGAAATTGATAGCTTACTTTGGAAACTACGCGGGTGAAACCGGAGGCCGTGGCATGAAATGGGAAATGCTGTAGCATTTCTAGATGGCTAATGGCCATGGTCCCGAGTTTACCCGAAGATTTCTTATCGTTCTCGAACGCGACGCTAGAATTCAATTCACACATTCACAGCCCACGAAAAATCTGACTGTGGCGCGCGCGAAAATAAAAATAAAATATGCGCTAAACTTAGCTTACTTACATACTTACCTAGCAAAGTGGAAGTCCCCTCATCAGTAGAGTTTATCTTATGTAAGCTAGAATGATGCGTCAGGTCACAATCTGCTATAATCCTCGATACTTTCCCTCGTAACTTCGAAGACAGCTTGTCTTCGCCACAAATCTCTTTGATCATTTCCAACAGTAAGTGTTCTTGGTTAGTTTTAGAATTATAGACAATTTTCGTGTCAATTATTTCTGTATTTGTAGTGGAATCCATTGCAGAGAGAGAGATCTTGAATGGGATCTACAATCGGAATATTGATTTAATACTCGTACTAGTAAGTTACGGCTGGTCCTATTCGAAGTGCCGGGTTCGAATCCCACGCATCACTGTGTCACACATCGCACTCATGAGCGTAATTCCGCTAACTTAAAAACGCGTAGGAAAACATCGTGATGGAACCGGGATGCTCCAAGAATCTTTCAAGGTCATACATCATCCACCAACATGCACTGGGTACAGTGCTAATGATTTGGACTCTTCATGTTGCAAGAGTTGCGTGATACTGTGATGTTATGGGCAGGCGTATTGATCTGGTTGAAACTAGGAATATAGTCTGGAATAATTCATAGGCTACTTTTCACCCACGGAAAATAATGCGAACATTGCGTATGAAACCGCGGAGTGCTACTAGTTATAACATAATGTCTTAGTTATTTAATTGTTATTTATTGTAAATATTAACTTGCAGGTGATTAAAAGTTAAAAGATTAGATTCACACACTAAGTAGAGAGGTTTACCTATACTTACCTACTCTATAAAATAAGAAACATAAAGAATATTACACGGATTATTACGGTCAACAAATTGTATTCAATTCACATTCAATTAGACTTTATTCACAGAGTAAGTAATCACTACGTTATAAGAGACGGGACTCCCTACTAAAAAAATGAACCAATCCAAATGTATAATTGTATAAAACACATGGAATGCTTCAATACCAACCTAACTAAAACTTCTATTTATTTTTTGAATTTAATCTTGGCCATGCATATTAGTTCTTTAGCCAAACTAAAACTTCAACAAACCAGTGTCGCCAACATAACAAAAAAAAAAATAGGGATGGCTAGTGAAATCGATTAACGGATAACCCGAATCGATTACATTACTATTAAATAAATAAATAACAACATCGTTTTTTAATTTTTATTTCATTTATATTACGATATAGTAACTAATAAAAAATATTTGATGCTAAATTAACTACTGCTGCTGGTGAAGGATCTGGGTAGCGATTCTAAATGCAATCCGAATGGTTCGGAATCGGAATGACAATCCCGGTCTCTGTCATTCTAAACAGATAAGACAAAGACCGAGAGATGAGATTCCGTGTCGGTTGCAACCAAATGGATTTAGAATCGTTACCCTGGCCTCCGGATGTGTTATTGTGGAGGTTCTGCAACATATTATGTAAAATGGATTATGTCTTATTCACTATATTTTAACGAGTCAAAACACGATGTCTTTTTAGTAGACAGATTAACGCTTATCTACGACTAGCAGCGCCCTTCGGTGTAACCTGCGTAGTTCTTGTTATTTGCCCGGGATAAAAAGCATCGCTAATTACTGCTGCATTTTCCGCCGCCGCAGAAGGATCTGGACTCCAGGTGTGTCGAATCTTGAGGTTCTGCAACAAATGTATAATGTGTTATGACTTATTAACTAATATTTTAACTAGTCAAAACACGATATCTTTTTGTAGACAGATTAACGCTTATCTACTGCCGCTTAGTTCCGTTCCCGTTATTTTCACGGGATAAAAAGCCTAAGTATGTGTTCTTCCAGACTATGATCTGTGTTCCAAATTTCAGCCGGATCCGTTCATGCGTTACGACGTGTTTGAGCAACAAACATCCATACATTGACATTTATAATATAAGTAGAATATTCCGACGTTTCAAGACTTGGTTGCACAAGTATCCAGGAGAAGGTCAATAGGGCCAAATAACACATTAGGGTTATGTCTTGGGTAAATAATTTGCAAATCATATGAGTATGTAAAAGTATTAAAAAATTGGAACAAGAAAGAAGAGGAAACTTGAGAACATAATGCACAAGAAGAAAACAGAAGAGGGTAAAGGAGAGGGCCCGCCGCATGAGTGATACTGGAAGGCAGAAAACCCTATGTGTGAGCGTAGTACGAATAATAAGTAAGAAGTGAGTATCCGTCAAGGGAGTGCAGCTCGAGAAAGGACCCGGAAAGAGAACAGTATTCCCCAATGAAAATTAAAACTTTTGTGTATTTAATCTAAACCCATACTTCTAGCTCGTAACAAAATAAATAAATATATTTGTGTTAAAATAAAAGTCTTATAACTCTTTATATGACATCCGATTGAAGCCGGAATGGGTCGCTAAACTAAAATAAATCGGTTTCTTTCTCCGACTCAACCAATGACATTCACGTTAGTGACATTCACTTACCATTGACTAGTTTGAACAGTAGATATTTGTAGTCTTGAGGGGGATTGTAGCACACCTCATATTCAGGGGATTGTACCACTTTCACCCTTCTTCACTACAGGTCTTATACTTCTCTCTGGAATTATAAAACATTGCTTTTGCTTACTTTAAGTTACTTGACAAGAGTAAAACTATTAGTCTTAAAGGGCTCACTTGGCTAAATTTAGTGAATAAATTCAGAAGCAAGGTTAATTGACTAGATTCAGAGGCAAGTTAGAAGCAAGCTTAGTTGATTGATTTCAGAAGCAAGTTAGCAGCAAGCAAGCAGCCTCACTTTTGAAAGTAATAAGCTAGCTTACTAACCGCTATTAATACACTTCACTGATTTTAGTAGCAACTAACCAGTCAACGAAATATATATATTATGATAACCTGTACTATGCTTTTTGAATCTATGAAGTATGTTGAATGCTTGAGGTATGCTCTATGTACTCTAAGTATGTGTGTTAGTATAGTTATTAATTTCAGTTGTAAAAATATTTCGAGTTACTTACAAAGTATTTGTTTTTGCCCAAAGTTGAAGCAGGCACAGTGCTATAGTGCTCTCTGCCATCTTATATGATACCTCTGAGATGGCATCGCCAGCACCCACCACAGAGGAAGGTTTTGAAGATGCCTGGCATGCTTATCTGTAATTTAAAAGTATCATGTAATTGTCTGCGATAGAGGAACGTTGTATTAGTGTTTTATCTCTTAGCCCAGTTATTTCGCTGGAAACATTTCCCTTCAAACTGGAACACAGTAAATTAAGCACTACTGTTTGGTGGCAGATTAACTGGCAAAGGTAAGGTATGTCTACTAATGTTATAAATATGCAATTTTTTACTTTTGTTGATCAATAACGTCAATAAAAGCGGCCAAGTGCGAGTCGGACTCGCCCATGAAGGGTTCCGTAGCAACAAGTAAATAGTTTCTACAGCATTGGGGAACTGATAATATAATGTAAAATAATATACTATCGAAGTATCTACCAGTTCTCTTTATTTTTTGACATTGATTTGGAATTTTTATATTATTTGGAATATTATTTAATTTTAACACAGATAGATAATATTTCTTTATGTAATTGATTTTTACTGTATGACTTAAATTTGATGTAAGTAATTTGGTTCTTATTGTAGTGATAATTTGATTCTTATTGTATGATTTTAGATTGTTGTAATTTGATTTTCACTGTGTAATTTTAATTTAATTTGATTTTAAATGTATGGTTTCCATTTAATGTAATTTGATTTGTATTGTATGAATTTAATTTAATGGAATTTGATTTGTATTGTATGAATTTAATTTAATGGAATTTGAGTTTTGTTAAATTATTTTAAGTAATGTTGTGGAATTTAAAATTGACATCTAACTTGTACTTATTTACTATTGACTTGTATTTGTATAAATTTAAATATCTTTAAAATCCTGTTGCAAAGTAAAATGGTCTTTGAACTCAATAAAATGTTGCAGCTAGTGTTTGTGGACCATGTGTGAACGGAGAACCCAGCAACTGAAACTCTCTTGGATTTAAAGTCAAAGTTCTTTATTGATAAAAATGTACAATTTACACGTCAATAAAATATTGCTCTTTAATTGCAAGAGAACATTAATTTCATTTCAGCTATCTGGCCGCCATCATACAAGCTTTGCTTAGGTTGGGGTCAGACGGTGTTGTGTGTGAATTGTCCACCAATATTTATTTATTTATTATTTGTATTCTATGGCAAAATATTTGACATAATAACACACTACAATTTTCCACTTTAAACATTTGATACTTAAGTTTCCACAATTTTAAAAACTTAGTATGTACTTACAACACTTACACAGGGTGGCATCAGGAGAATGTTCTGTTGAAGCTGGTGGTGAATCCATCATCTGAGATTTCTTCAAGACCTTCAAGGCCTCGAAGAAGGGCCACGCCCCGCCCTCGCTCTTTGCTTGGTTCCGGCAGTGGCTGTCGAGTTTTGCTGTGAGCTGTTTGGCTTCTTGGGAGGGTTTGGATTTACACTTTCATTATCTAAGCGTCTTTTAGTCGCTGAAATTAAGCTCATCAGTCAATCATCAATATCAGGCGGCGGCTGGGCTCGGGAAGGTCGGGATCCACGATCCATCCTTGGATATGGACGTAAAAAACTGGGTCACAAACATAAAAACCCAAACCTTCCTGTACAACCTGGACAACATTTACACACTATTAGTCGTATATTTACAAACTTTCTTAATAATCAGACTAAAAAGCGATACTTTAGGGATACCGTTTAGCTTTAGCACACGTCCAATTTATAATCAAAAAGAATGAAATTATATAATATACCTAAATACGTTTATGTTCAGAATGGCTGGCAAAGACAATGTAAAATGGCGGGTTGGCGGGCACAGAGTAAGTTATCAGTGTAATGGCGGGAAGGCGGGAACAAAATCCACAGAGCACAGAGTAAGTAATCACTACGTCTCTAAACTGACATTGTGACAATATGACATTGACGGATTACAAACGTGCAAATATGGCGGCTGTTATGGCGGCCGCGGCCGCCATGTTTTCAATATTATACGGCTAAAACAAGAGAGTCAGTGCTGTCAGTGCAACCATTTGAATATGGAATACTTTTCTACTTTGACGGGTTCGGTCACCATAAAATAGAAAAGTCGTTTCATACATCTAATTTTAGTACTAAGGTTTCGCCAGACGTTGACATGTTGTTTTTTATTTATAGATAAAATAAATAAAAATAAGTAGGTTTGTTTGAATAGGAAGGTTTAAAGTGCGCTACCACAAAGGATGCACCTCTTTGAGTATTTAGACCACAGAAATCTAAATAATTATTATTATAATATTATTATTATTATAATATATAATAATATTATTTAATAAATTATTAAATAATTATTATTTAGATTTCTGTGATTTAGACTTATTCTTATAGATGCACCTATGTACATCACGATTATGTAGCTAAGTACCTCAAAAATTACAAATTAATCTTAAATTAATCTTGAAACTGGATTCCAGGTCCAAACTTGCAAAGGTCATGAAAGTCAAGTCAGGATGCTTTTATCTATTTCAAAATAATAGGGTACAATCCTCAAAAAAACTAAGTAGCCCGTTAATTAGATTGCCAAAAAATATTGTACACGTATTTTTTCTTTTGTTTCACAAACAAAAATTTACCAAGACACAGCGCTTCGAAGTTTCGTGTGACGTCACTTGTGAGTACGATTTTTACTCACGAGTGACGTCGCGACCCCCCACTCTCGAAGTTTGATGGTCTATATCTTTGACGATTTTTAATATTTTGAAAAAACAAAAATACGTGTCCAATATTTTTCCATGATCTAGTTGACGGACTAATTAGGATGGTGTATTTTTGACCCAGTCCGGTACCCTATTGTCAAGACGGGACTAGACGAGGCGAGATGAGACGAGACGATACGAGACATATTTTTGGAAAGACCTGGTTTATTGGATACATAAAATATTTCCTACGCATTGGGCTTAAACTTACCACTCAAGAAGGTCTACAAAGCCTTTCCGCACACGTGGTGATTGTCTTCTTGCGTATTATGTGCTTCGCTGTTCTGAAAATAAATTATTTGTTACGGACTGCTCCCAGCTGGAAGTAGTTCCTTTGACGAAAATCAATGGTAGCAGGCAGCTCTTCCGATCCGGTCTTCGGTCTGGGGGTCTTGGGTTTCGTTGCGCGCGGGACGTTGGCCTACCGGCTTTCTTCGTGTCGGTGCAAGGGGTTGCTGACCTTGCCGCCACTATCCTTAATTCAAATGGCGGTGGGGGAAAGTTTATCCAGTGAGTCAACTCCGGTGGAGTCTCATATCCAATGGGCGTGGGACGTTATTGGGGCTAAGTAGACTGGACTGACCCTGGTGCCCTGCAAGAACGGAAATTGTTTAAAATGAGACGTCACTTGCGTCAGCACTATTACCACCACGCACCTGGATCGCACTGTCCACTTGCCGTCAGCGGCTGCGGAGGATGCTGCTAAAAAGAAGGCGAAGTACAGCGCGCTAGTAACTATGTACGAATTTGTACTTGTCGCCGTGGAGACCTTGGTTTGTTGGGGGTCAGAGACTAAGAGATTTCTTTTGGAGTTAGGGCGCAGGCTCCGGGAGACTAGTGGGAACCCGGAGAGTGTCATAGGCACCTTTGCGCCGGGAACACTTTGCGATGGGTAATTCGGCGCTTAATTCGGAGTTTAAGTGGTTTTTCGGCTTATTCCCCACCGCACTACCAAGCTGCACTACTGGTAGTGTCGTGGGGATTTTTTTTCCCTTTTGCACTACTGGCCAGTAGTATCGTGGGGAATTTTTAAAGGTCATACATTCCCTTCTACACTACTGGTACAAAAACGTTTTATCAATACCTAGTGCCGTAGGGAATATTTCTGCACTACCAGCCAGCAGCGTAGGTACTGATGCATTTAAAATGGGTATTATTACATTACCATATTCCCATCGATACTTCTACTTACACTGCACTATATCCACAATTTCATAACTACACGTGAAAGAGATGAACATAAGCAGTCAACTAAAAGTGCTGGAACTCGGGGGCTTCTCTCGTGACCGTTTTCTAGGCTAAGAAGCTAAGTAATACTAACTACTAACCTACCAGTTCATTGCTATAAGATTCATAGAAGGCGTTCAAGATCTTTCAAAACCTAAAAATCATATCATGACAATGCTCTAAATCTAAAAATCTACATACACAATTTAATTTACGTTCCCATTGCTGGGACTCCGGGGTTTTTGTTCACAATGAGGAAGTATATGGCGTAATCCATCATGTCGTCTAAGTACAGGTTGACAAAAAGCACAGCTAATTGTTGACATCGATATTCCACTCTTTTTGTGTAGTCGGTCAAGCGTACGCGTTTGCAAAGAACAGAAATGAATAATTATGTATCTACTAAATAGTATCATTGACTTATTTATATTATATGCTTTTGAAATAATTGACTACTACTCTGTATTATCTATTCTATGCTACTACTCTTTGATGACCGGAAACATTTGGTAGTGCTTTTGCTAGTGTTGGGACGTAATTTTCGAAATTCCACTACCTGTAGATGAAATTCGAAAACCTACAGAAAATTTTACGAATTCTTCAGAATTTACGAGGTTTTCTATATTTTTTGCGTTTACGCAACGTATCTTTGAATTTTAAACACTTACAGTAAGTACATAGGTAAATCTGTGATGTGCATAGGTATCATCTGATGATGTTATTTTTTCAATAAACTTGGGTTGTTTTCAAATCATCTTTCAAATCTACTCAACCAACCTACATACCTAGGTACTTATTCACAAAAAATTGTGCCAAGAAAGAAGAAATCCTGCGTAATAAGTTATTTTGTAACACAATAATTTCTACCTAGTCAAATATGAGACATTCACTGTAAGATGATTTTAAATGCTCAAGTAGGTGCACTTGTTTTACAGGTATGGTAATTAGTCCTATCCTCAAAAGTTATTCATTTTGCAAGTATATTTATACGCAGTTTCATAGTTATGTTTTCTTTATTTCTTCAGCACAGGTCAAAGACCCAGAATGCCGCATCAAAACAACGAATCGTAATCTAGATAAGAACTTAAGAACGTAAGTAGGTAAGTTATACATGGAAGTTCTTTGTTTCGTATCGATTTATTATCTTGATTTTATAGCATGTGTTTATGGGAGCTAAAGACTGTTAAATCGTAGTTGAAACTTTTGAGGTATCATTAAATTATACACAAAAAACTTAATTGGATCTCAGGCTGCGGAAGAAACGATTGCGCAAACTCCAGTGAGCACGCCATTTTGTAAGTTAGCCAGTGTGTCATTTAGCAGTCAGTACGGCGCCGGCTGTAATACGCGGGACACGTTTTCCCGCGTTATTGATCTTGTGATTTTGCCACCAGTGTTATTGTTAAGTTTTTTGAAATAAAAAATCGTTTAACAAGACGCATGTCACATCACTATTTTGGACCGTTCGCGTGTTAGCGTGGTTTCTTTTTTTAAACATTTTATTTTTTATAATTTCGTGGTTGAGCACGCTGCGATTATTTGCGGTGGATTTTCATTTTGGAAGTAATGAGGTAAGGTTTTAATTGTTTAAGTTTAAAATTATTCATGTATTTTAAATGTAGTGTTGTGTTTGCAGGCGTCTTGTTTAAAATTTATTGATTTTTATGTAACGCTTAGATTCACAACACTGTCATTGGGTCAGGTAAATGGACTATCGACATGTGTTGTGCTTGTAAGACATTAGTAGAAGGACGCTTTACTTGCCTAAGAATTAATGCCATTGTATCAAAACGAATAAAAAACATTGTAAAAGATAAATTAAAGCTATAAAACCTTGTTATTATTCTTACCTAAGATTTGTAAAATCTTCTCGTATTTTTAAAATTTTATTTGTTTCTTTACTGTATAAGTAGGCAATTCCTTTGGAAGTCGCCAAATAATTATTGAAAAATACCTATAAAATTATAATTTTATAGGTATTTCATGACTAACAATGGGCGACCTCTACACTAATTAGATAGGTACTTACTTATTATTACCATCTAGGTAAGTAGGTAGGTCCATTTAGCTTAGGCTAAGAATAACTATTTATTTAAATAACTTTGTTGATAGATTTTGTTTATTGTTAATCTGTGGTCAGTCGCGTATTACGCTTGATGACTAGTTTCGACTTTTTGGCGACCACTAGGTACCTACCTAATTTCAATGCTCCGAGAAACAAGACATTACACCCCACAATAACAAAATATGTGGTGTCATGGGAAGTTTCGTCAGATAATATAAAAGCAACACAATTTGCAAAAAAAAAATGCTTAATTTTATTATGTAAGTACCTACCTATTTATAGTACGATCATCTGGAAAATAAAGTTGGCAACACTGGTCACGAGCAGATTTTACGCACCACTTCCGTTATATATTTTTCTTACGGTTTGAGTTTCACATTTTTTTTGAGTTCGGTCGCGTAAAATTTCTATCTCCGCCAAGCTGTAAGGACCTTCGTTCCATTAGAAGCTTAAATTAGCTTTTGCTACGCGGTCAAAGGTCAGATACAAATAAAATACATGTATCAAACAAATCAGGACAAAACACGCATCGTCAGGACTCGGGAGGTTCCTCTCTCTGCTGTCCTAACCACCGGTAGCTTGGCCCTGCCCCGCTGCGGCGGCGATCCAGATTTTAAAACGCACCGCTTCGTCGCTACACTATTCACTCATTTATTAATTTTCTTAAGTTTACATTTTGACAATATTTCTACATAAAAACAATACAAAAACCTAAACCTAGTTTGCCGCCAGCATCGGGGCAGGGCCCTGGCTCCCGGTGAATAAGGCTGCAGAGAGAGGAACCTCCTGACGATGCGCGCTGTGTCGAGGATGACCGCCGCGTGCATCTGAGCCGCCATCCAACCTTGCTAAAATCTCTTAAGATATTGGTCGAGACTTTTCGCTATAAGACCGTTTGCCGACACAACTATCCGGACTATGATCGTCGAATCAACATCCCACATGGCGGTAACCTCGTCAGACAAGTCAAGGTACTTGCTAAGCTTGTCCTTCTCGGCTTTCACGAGGTTCTCGTGATGTTGTGGTACGGTGATATCGACGATCACAGCCCTGCGCTGAGACCGGTCTACCAGCACGATATCAGGCTTATTGGCGACAATAGTCCTGTCCGTGATGATAGAGTGGTCCTCGTAGAGCAACGCACGTCCATTCTCGAGAACTGGCAGAGGTGCGAACTTATAGTACGGCACCTCCTGACGATGCGCGCTGTGTCGAGGATGACCGCCGCGTGCATCTGAGCCGCCATCCAACCTAGCTAAAATCTCTTAAGATATTGGTCGAGACTTTTCGCTATAAGACCGTTTGCCGACACAACTATCCGGACTATGATCGTCGAATCAACATCCCACATGGCGGTAACCTCGTCAGACAAGTCAAGGTACTTGCTAAGCTTGTCCTTCTCGGCTTTCACGAGGTTCTCGTGATGTTGTGGTACGGTGATATCGACGATCACAGCCCTGCGCTGAGACCGGTCTACCAGCACGATATCAGGCTTATTGGCGACAATAGTCCTGTCCGTGATGATAGAGTGGTCCTCGTAGAGCAACGCACGTCCATTCTCGAGAACTGGCAGAGGTGCGAACTTATAGTACGGCACCTCGGACTCGACAAGGCAGTATCGAAGAGCAAGTTGCTGGTGGATGATCCTGGCTACTAGGTTATGCCTGTGCAAGTACTCGCCGTTAGCAAGACGCGAACAACCGGAAGTAACAAGACGAAGTGATTCGCCTGGACTTTATCATACCCGAGCGTGACCCTAGAATTCAATTCACAGCCCACTTTTTTTATACTTCTTAAGAAGAAGAGTTTTCTTAGAATAAGTTTTTACTTCAATAATATTTGATATCTAAGTATGTGGTAATACTTGATATCTAAGTACTGGCCTCGTGGCTTAGTTGGTAATAGCTCTGCCTGCGAAGCCGAGGGTCGTGGATTCGATTCCCACCCAGTGCAAATATTTGTGTGATGAATTCAAATGTTTGCACTGTGTCTGGGTGTTTCTATGTATAATAAATATGTATTTAAAACTATAAAAGTATTATATCAGCTATCTGGCCGCCATCACACAAGCTTTGCTTAGTTTGGGGTCAGATGGTGTTGTGTGTGAATTGTCCACTAATATTTATTATTATGTAATATTCGTATTAATTATATCCGAAAATTGACTATAATGTGTTATCGAAGCACATTTTAGGTCACCTCCAGACTATCACGGCACTCCCTCGTCGCGTGTCTACAGAGACATGACCTCCAAATAGTGGTGACGTGTCGCCAGTGATGACGTCACCGTCTCGTGGCAAAGGTTGCGGCAACCGAGCAACCTGTCCGGCTGGTTTGGGAAATTGTTTAAATTAATTCAGTCACTGTGATTACTGACTAAATTTATGAGTTAATATTTTTATTTTGATTACATATAAGGTTTTTGAAATGAGAATTGATTGGCGCACCACAGACGGGTTTTACGTGGGCTGTGAATTTAATTCTAGTGTCACGCTCGGGAATGATAAGAAATCTTCGGGTAAACTCGGGACCATGCTCATGGCCACGCCGTCCGGTTTCACCCGCGTAGTTTCCAAAGTGAGCTATCAAATTCTGAGTTATAAGTTTTCACTTCTAACGGCGGTTCGTATGACTGACAATTTTTTTAACCGATTTTAAAACAGGAGAAGGTTTTCAATTCGGTTGTATATTTTTTTGGACATAAGTATGTTACCCGATACCTAGCGCCGCCAATTATGAATTCTTTTTGAAGTGAAAACTTCTTTAGGCGCGCCTAAACAGATTTTTTGTGGGCTGTGAATTGAATTCATTCGTCACGCTCGGGTATGATAAGAAAGCTTCGGGTAAACTCGGGACCATGGCTATTGGCCATCTAGAAATACGTCAGCCAATGGGAAATGCTGAAAGGGCGTGGACAGGCCATCATGGCATGGCCAACTAGAAACGCATCAGCCAATGGGAAATGCTGACCTATTTCTAGATGGCCATGCCAAGATGGCGAGGCCACGCCCTCCGGTTACACCCGTGTAGTTTCCAAAGTAAGCTATCAAATTCTGAGTTATAAGTTTTCACTTCTATCGGCAGTTCCTATGACTACCTATTTTTTTTGTTTCGTAGATCATAGTTCAGAGGTGAGGTGGTCAATATAAATTTTATCGAAATCGGTGTGGTGGTTTATGAAATTTGAACAAAAAACTAAAATTTACTTTCTTGTACCAATTTACTTTCTTGTACCAATTTACTTTCTTGTACCAATTTACTTTCTTGTACCAATTTACTTTCTTGTACCAATTTACTTTCTTGTACCAATTTACTTTCTTGTACCAATTTATTTTCTTGTACCAATTTACTTTCTTGTACCAATTTACTTTCTTGTACCAATTTACTTTCTTGTACCAATTTACTTTCTTGTACCAATTTACTTTCTTGTACCAATTTACTTTCTTGTACCAATTTATTTTCTTGTACCAATTTACTTTCTTGTACCAATTTACTTTCTTGTACCAATTTACTTTCTTGTACCAATTTATTTTCTTGTACCAATTTACTTTCTTGTACCAATTTACTTTCTTGTACCAATTTTCTTTCTTGGCCCCGAGTCCCAGCAGTGGGAACATTTAGTGGGTTGCTTATGCTACGGCATTTCTTAGTCATACTGAAAAAAGTAAGGCTTTGAAGATAACGCTGGCTCTTGTAGTACCTAGTATATAGACGACGTAGACATAGTGAAATAATTTTATGAAATTTGGGCAAGTGTGTCAATTTAGTTTTAAATTGAAGTCGGTTTTTGTTTTTTCGTTGAAAATAAATTATTACTCAGAATTATCACAGATATAGAGCAAAATTTCGATGTAAATTATTTTATTCTGGTATTTTGCAAGCTACGCCTAGTCGGGAGAACATCGTCTGCCGATGCGGAGCCCTTGATTCGAATCCCACGCACACCATTGTCTTTTCGAAGTAATATGTAAGAAACCATCATCGTGAGGAAAGTGATTTGTTCAATGTTCATAGAATCTTTTGAAGTTGAATGTCATCCACATTTAAAATTCTGTTACTTTAATTTGTTAAATCTTGTTAGTGTAATTGGCGATATGCCGTTCTGACTGGTTATAAATAAGTAAATAAAAATCCACCAACCTGCGGTGTGCGCTGGGTGCGCGGTGTGTGGTGGATTATCAAACAAGAGGAAGTGTGACGATAATCTAAATGAAGTGTACGAAATTATGAGAAGTGCCAAAAAGAAGATGGAGGAACCGAAAGACGAATTTGAAGTTTATGGCCAGTATGTGGCAACTGAATTAAAAAATGTAAAAAATGAAAGAACAGTATTACAGGCCAAATATTACATAAATAATATACTGCTTCAAGCAAGAATGGGCAATTTCGAAAACAATTGTTTTAGTGGATTTCATAGCTATGGATGGCAAGAGTTTGGTGGCGGACACCGCACCACATCATCGACATCTACGTATGCTGATGGATCTACCCCAACGCATACACCAGAACCCTAAACAGGAGTCCATACAGATACTGGTGACGAGTTGCACTTTAGCAACATTGAAGACATAGTAAACCATTTAGAAAATGACACACAATAAATAAATTTGATTAAGATATTTGATAACTATACTGATTTGTGATTAAACTTTTTTTTACTCACCTTTACATAGTCCTTTAAAATATTAGTCAATTCCTTACAAACTTCTGGTATGATCTTGCTGATCAATTGTTTTGATATTTTAAAGGTATATGACAGTGAGCCATATGAGTCACCTGTTGCAAGAAACCTTAAAGTAACAAGTAGTCTTCTCTGAGGCTCAATAGGATGCCGAAATTCAGTTTCTTTTTTTTTTAGTGATGGTCCAATCAATCTTAATAAAATTTCAAAATCAGTTAGTGACATTCTGGTGAAGTTCTGAAATGACCCATCAAATCCGCGGAGGTCATTAAATACATAACTTCTATTCAACAAATAGTTTCGAACCCACCACCTTTTCTTCTTTTTTTTTCGATTACTGCTCTTGTGAATTATTAATATTATGTAAGCAGCAGAGAGCATCACTACTTCCTCGGGCGACATCCTGTAAACAACTGATAAGTGTGGACGGCCAAGTTTCAGAAACATGTGTTTATTGTAAACTTGTTTAACGCTAGTCATAAACAGTTTATCAACAAATGTTTACTAATGAATACGTGGCTTAAAGGTAGATTTTAAACATTCATACACTTAGCAGTCATTTTGACTCTATTTTTTTTTGTGTTTTATTTATATCTTTCCACAAAAAAAACATCAAAAGACGTATCTTTATAGCGTGTATACTTTCCATTGAATTTAGTAAAAAGCTGTTAATTTGATATTACGTACAGACACTCCAATCTCCAATCAAGGCAGTGCGTGCCCACAAATTTGTGCAAAATAGCGCCACAGCAGTACCATACTTTTCTCGAAGCATTTCAGGATATTTTCGACGCTCTATAACTTTTTGTGGATAATACTACAAGCCTGAATTTTCATTTTATTTATTTGGATAGTATGTAGATGTTTACCTTATATGACCTGTCGTCATGTATGGATCTGAATGTTGGGCAACCAAAGGATCGGATGTCGGATGAAAGACGACTGCATGTAGCGGAGATGCGAATGCTGAGATGGATGTGTGGTGTGACGCGAATGGACAGGATAAGAAATGAGCATATTAGGGGAAGTGTGAAAGTAGCACCCGTGAAAGAAAGGCTAACAAGCACTAGGTTATCGTGGTTTGGGCATGTTATGCGTAGGGATGAAGACCACATAACCAAAAGAGTTTTAAATATGAACGTAGATGGATGCCAGGGGAGAGGTCGACCAAAAAAAGCGTGGATGGATTGTGTGAAAGACGATATGATTAGGAAAAGAGTGAGCTTAGATCTGACGAATGACAGAGATGAATGGAAGAAACGTACATGTTGTACCGACCCCATCTAAAGTGGGATAAGGGTAAGTGAATGATGATATAGATGTTTACCTTAACTTCTGTAGGTAGGTACCGATTGATTATTTTGCGGCTTTAGATGTGTACCTAATGTAACTATGTACAAAAATAAACCACAACTTTACCTCGTGGCAGAAAATTAAACTATACTACGGAAAAATAGTAATCTATTGTTGTAGGATGGAGGAAATACCGAAGAATAATCCTCTCTGACCGATACCTAACCAAAATACAAACACCTGAATCAGTTATTGACAATTCCGCAGAAGTTGGTTACATTTTTGAATGTTGCTTACCATCAGGCACATGTCATGCTCGTCCCGTCACTCTTTATTTTTTTTTTAAACCGGTAGAACGGAAAGAGTGAGCTCATTCTTCCCAACGTTGACATGATTGCGTGCGCCCTGAAGTTTGGAAGCCCGCGCCCATCTTGGGTTCTACGATCTATGCATTGGACAACACCAGCAATAATTAAGTAAATATTGAAGAAAAATAAAAACAAATAAATTATGTTGACGTTTATTACTACTAACAATAGGACAAATATTTTATACGGTCTTTAATAGTCTGCAATTATTTATGCCTTATTTTTGAATATTTGCTTTATACTCGTACTTACATTTTCTCAATTATTACTCATTGCTAGTATATTGTATTATTTCAACTATTAAAGGTTAGTTTAAGTTACTCTTTATAACATCAGCTATCTGCCAGTAAAAATCCCGTAAAAGTTCAGCCGTTTCAGAAGCGGGCGTGGAAAACAAACATATTTTTTAAGTAAGTGCGTTATTATAGGTATACTTTCATTTACATTTTTTGATGAGAAGCTGGTAGGTAATTTGGAATAACAGACAAACTTTTCAATTTTATTTATATGCCGATTCTATAAGCAATATTAGGTAGGTATTAAAAGGGCCAGCGTTTTTGCAAAAACCTTACTTTTTCAGTATGACTGAGAAATGCCGTAGCATAAGCACTATAAGCAGCCCAGTAAATGTTCCCACTGCTGGGACTCGGGGCCTTCTCTGGCAAGGAGAAAGTCCAGCCCAAAATCCACCACACTGATCCAATGCGGGTTGGTGAATGACACATGACTTCGAAACGTTCTAGGTACATGTCGGTTTCCTCACGATGACTTCTTTCACCGTTTAAAGTTGTAAAAAAATGCCGTAGCCAATCGTGTGTTTTCGCGAAATGACTAGAGTTTTTCTAAAAACTCGTTTAATCAACTCTTGCTACGACATGTAAAAATTAAATTACCAGTCACTAATTTGTGTTCACAAGTACTCAACTTGAGTTAAGTGCAAGAGGAAGTTAAGGCGCTGAATAGAGCCAAATGGCACTTTTTAAACACATTTTTAGCAAAATGTATAGGGTTTGAGATGTTGAATAAAATATATGTTATTCTTGAACATATTTATAAGGGAACCATTGCTTTCAAAACACGATTTGGAAAAGAAATCTTGACAAGAAAAAATCGTAAACTAACTTCTAAAATGAGTTTTAAACGTAAATATCTGTGTTATTAATGAACATACATTATTCAAATTTTAAAGATTAACGTATTATTTCTTAATAAAGGGCAAGGATGTTTTATATTTTAGATTAAGTTGTTTAATTCGCATTAATTAATTGTTTTTTAATACGCTAACTCGACCGAACCGGCCTGAGTCTTGCTTCTCGCTCACTACTATGAAGTCCGGCAGAAAGCGCTGATGCGCCGTGCAGGAAGGACGCTACGTCGCGTCGCTTCGCTGCGCGGCACTCGCTATTCAAAAAAATAAAAATTCTCACAAATGGAATGCAGAAACGTCAAGAGAGGTCATATGATTTGAAAATTTGACGCGTTGGTTATTAGTAGGGTTAGCTCGATGGTTTAGCATGACCGTGGTGGACGTTTATGACCCTGTGTCCAAATCTTTGAACCGTGATTTTCTTTTTGCATATTTTTTTTCATATTGTTGTTGTATGTTTTCTCTGTAGTTTTCAAGCTTTTATTTTTTAGTTTCATCTGCCCTGAGGCACAGATGAGAATATAGTTATTATGAAACCCATGAATATCCGTGATGTAACCCGAGGCTTATCATGAAATCTTGCAAATTAAATCTACTTCCCGATTTACAGATTGCGTGAAAATTTGCATAATACTTGTGTAAATTGCAAGACAATAAATAAATTGCAATATGATAATTATGATGCTGATCTGATGATGGAGCTGGAAGGTTGCCATGCCATATCATTGATGTTTAATTCAGATCAATCAATTGTTTTTAAAAAGCTAACTCGACTGAACGGCCCTTCTACCAGCTAATTAAATCGGCAAAAAAATAAAAATGATAAATTCTCACAAATGAAATGCGGAAACGTCAAGAGAGGTCGTATGATTTGAAAATTTGACACGTTGGATATTAGTCGGGTTGGCTCGATGGTTTAGCATGACCGTGGTACGCGTTCATGGCCCTGTGTTCAAATCTCAGAACCGCGAACTTCTTTTTGCATGTTTCTTTTCATATTATTGTATGTTTTCTCTGTAGTTTTTCAAGCTTTTATTTTTTAGTTTTACCTGCCCTGAGGCATAGGTGAGAATATAGTTACTATGGAACAAGACATTAAAACAAGACTAAACTGCAAGACAATTATATGATAATTAATTAATTATGATGCTGATCTGATGATGGAGCTGGAAGGTTGCTATGCCATGCAAAATGTTTAATTCACATCAATCAATTGTTTTTAAAAAGCTAACTCGACTGAACGGCCCTTCTACCAGCTAACTAAATCGGCAAAAAAAAAAAAAGATAAATTCTCACAAACGAAATGCGGAACGTCAAGAGAGGTCATATGATTTGAAAATTTGACACGTTGGATATTAGTCGGTTTGGCTCGATGGTTTAGCATGACCGTGGTACGCGTTCATGACCCTGTGTTCAAATCTCAGAACCGTGAACTTCTTTTTGCATGTTTTTTTTCATATTGAGCCGGAAGGTGGTCATAGAAACTCGGTAATTAAACGACATAGCACAACCGAGCTTGGACTCGTTTTCTTTGTCTTAACGAGTACTTTGGTGCTAGATTATTACCAGGGTCTGATGATGGAGCCGGAAGGGGGTCATAGGAACTCAACAATTAAATGACATAACTCCATCGAGTTTGGGCTCATTTCATTTGTCTTAATGAGTACTTTGGTGCTAAATGGTAACAAGGGTCTGATGAAGGTGCTGGAAGATGGTTAAGGGTTGCCAGTAATTAAACGAGTACATTGGTGTTAAAGTCCAAGTCGCTGTTAAAGTCTACGTTATGGCTCATCTATTCGGGAGAACGGTGACTGCCGATTCGGAGCCCCACGCGCACCACTCGATGTTAGCATGTAATGCCGCTAACTTAAAAACGATGAAGGAAAACATCGTGAGGGGTACCGAAATGTACCTAGTAAGTACATGTAGGTACCTAGTGTTTTCACCTCATGTGACATTTACCAACCCACACTTGGCCAGCGTGGTGGATTATAACCTAGTCCCAGCCTAGATCTCTCCTTGCGAATGAATGCCTCGAGTCCCAGCAATGAGAACATATAGTGGGTTGTTTACGCAGATTGTAACCGGTTCTGATGATTAAGCTGGAAGATGGCCCTACGTAGTTTAATTTCACAAGATACGTTATTTCTTTAATACTACATTTTTAGATTTGGCGATGAATTGAAAATAAATCGCTGCTTTGAGACTAAAAAGCCACAACTCAAAATTCAGTTATTTTACTTTTCTATTTCTGACGATTTTCTATCATTCTCTATGTATTTTAATGGGATATTACTTTATTATTTCTACGTTGTGTTAAAATTAATAATCATAAGAATAAAATTAATATAAATATGTGGAAGTAGGGTTCCTATAAAATAGACCTGATTTTTTGCCGTTTTCATAGATATTGGTACGGAATCCTTCATTCGTTCATTCGACTTGCACTTGGCTTATTTTAAACACATTTGATATTATCTAATGTTTTATGTAAAAATGCCGTATTAGTCTCTTACCCCTCGAAAGCCCATTAACTACATTAACTACTAAGCTTCGTCGAATCGACGATGCGAATGTGAACAAAATGATGTAATTTTTAAGTGCGCTGTTGCACCCATTGCTGCTTCTGATTATATGGATTAGTGGCACCATTTCCTTTTTTTTATATATTAAAATTTACCAATCCACATACTCCGGGGTCCGTAGCTTTCATAATTTCAAATCTAATTTATTTTTACATATTTCTTGTATAATCTGAAGAGAAAAATATGGGGGGAGCTGGGAACATTTTGAACCTAATACTAGTGCTCGTCTGTTGTGCCGATCACTATTTGTTGGGATTCCGCAAGTAATCGGCTCGACATCGATTTTTTGTCTTATTACCATTTGCCTAAGCCGCCTCCTCCCGGCCCAGAGCCTCCACTACGGCTGCATTTCTGTCCGTGATGGCCATCTGTAGGTTGAACTCTCGGATGGTCTTCGGTGATGCAGCCAACGCTCGCCGCACGAACCGACCAATGGTGTCATCGGTGTCGTTAGCGTAGTACGTGAAGGTCCCCGTGTGCCGTGAGATTGCAACAACCGCATAGGGCACGCTCTCGTGCAGCTTCATGTTTGCCTTGGTTTTTATTGCGATTACCGACTCATATGTTAAATGACATGAAGTGTGACGTGTTGTGTCTGACCGAGCATTGGCTTAAGACCAATGAGTTGAGGAGTGTGAGCTTAAATAACTTTGTACTCGCATCTCACTATTGTAGGCCCAACATAGCTCACGGTGGTTCTTGTATCTACATTAGTAGCACAATTAAATTTAAAAATGTAGAACGTTATACTCGATTATCGGTCGAGCAAGTGTGTGAGATCTCCGCGATTGAGTTATTAGACCATAAAATAACTATAATATGTATATACCGGTCGAATTTAACAAACACTTCCTTGTTTTTTCCCGTACTTGAGGACCTGTTCGATATGCTAATTTATGAAAATATGGAGTTTGTTATCTGCGGAGACATAAATATCGACTGCATAAATCCTAATAATAAAGCTGACATTATTAAACTTCGTGACATTTTATCATTACATAATTTAGTTAATGTTGTAGATTTCCCAACTAGAATTGAGGGTAGTTGTGAAACATGTCTCGATCACGTGTATGTAGGTCGCGGGTCGGCGGGCGCGGGCGGCGCGCGCGCGCGGCCGCTCGTGACGCTGCTGTCGGACCACCGCGCGGTGCGCGCCGCCGTGCCGTGCGCGCGCGGCCCGGCCCGGCCGTCGCCGCGGTACGTCAGGAGTTACACTGACGCCAACAAAGCCAACTTTGTATCGGCGTTAGCGGGAACGGACTGGTCTAAATACGTGATTAAGTATCGGGCTTCACCCGAGCACTTAGCTAAAGCTATAGCGAACATACTCCAGTACAATAACGAGGTGTGTTTCCCTTTTAAAATTACTTCTTCTAGTAAAAAAAAAGTCGTTTGGGCGACGAACGAAATTATCACAATGAATAATTTATTAATTGACATGGAAAAACTAAAAATACAATTTCCGTATAATTACGAGTTACAATTAAAAATAGATGAATTTCAAAACAAATACGACGATCTACTTAAAAGTGAAAGAAGTCAGTACTATAACAATATTATTGGGAATTCCGACAACATTACTAAATCGATGTGGAACGTTGTTTGCTCTGAAACCGGTAGAAATAATAGACGTACCGAATACACCGATCTTTTGACGCGACCCGACGGGTCTAGATTTCCTTCCGTAAACCACGCCGTTAACGCCGTGAACGAATTCTTCGTATCGGCGGCGGCGGCGTGCGGCGCGCCTGTGGCCAGCGTGGACGCCGCGACGCGCGCGCTGGCCGCGGCGCGCGCGCCCGCCGACCGTTCGCTGAGGCTGAGACCGTTTACGGCGCTCGAGGTCTACCGTATCATTACAGTTGGGATAGCTCGCAAAAACTCTGTAGATGTGTACGGAATATCTACAGCACTATTGTACACTGCAGCGGAGCCGATATCGCCAATACTATCATGCCTATTTAATAGTTGTTGTAAATATGGTCAATACCCATCCGCCTTAAAAAACGTTAAGATCTCCCCTTTGTATAAAGGCAAAGGGAAACAGGAAGACATAAACAGCTACAGACCTGTGTCTATAATTCCAGTAATAGCCAAAATCTTTGAATACGGTTTAAGTTCTCGTCTAACCCAGTACCTTACGAGCTGTGAATCATTCAGTGACAGACAGTATGCGTATCGCAGTGGCAGATCGACTACATCGTTGGTGAGGGAGGTCGTTCGTCGAGTGGTGCAGGCCCGCGAGAACAAGATGCAGGTCGCGGTCATACTCTGCGATCTCTCCAAGGCCTTCGATGTGGCCGATCACAGCGTCCTGGCGGCCAAGATGAGCCATTATGGGATTAGAAATGCCGCCCTAAAGCTACTAACGGATTTTTTGTCTAATCGAAGTCAGGTCGTCGTAGGAAATGGAGGAAGAACGAGATCTCAGCCGTTACATACTGTGATTGGAGTGGCACAAGGTTCCTCGCTCTCCAATATAATGTTCTCTCTTCTACTTAATGACCTGCCAGAGAATATTTCCAATGGACACGTCCTCATGTACGCTGATGATGTCGCTGTCATTGTCACAGCGCATTCAATAGACGAGTTGGAACGGAAGATGAACCTCGTGGCAGACAGCCTAGCCAAATGGTTCCTTATCAATGGGCTGATGTTGAACGCCAATAAAACCCAGTTCCTTCATTTTAATTTATCTGGTCGATTATATAGAAACCTAACAGTCGAGATCGGTAACGTTAAGATCGATCAAGTACACTCTGCATCGTTCCTCGGTTTTCAACTCGACAGTGGTTTGACCTGGGAAAACCATATTGACAGGCTTTGCGGTAAAGTTGGCAGTGCCTGCTTCGCTCTGGGGCGCGTGTCGGCCATCCTACCGTACCCCATGGTCCGGCAATGTTACTTTGCATCCGTGCACTCGTTGCTCCAATACGGTGTTGAGATCTGGGGGCGTGCTGCCGAATGGGAGCGCGTCTTTAGAATGCAAAAAAGAGCCGTACGAGCAATTTTACGGGTGCCACAGGATACACCATTGGCATCGTACTTCCGGTCCATGGGAATACTGACAATAACGGGTCTAGTGTGTCTCCAGGCGGCGCTGTACGCCAGGGACCACCCCGAAGAGTACTTGCACGTCGGAGACACGCGCGCGCCCGACGCGGCGCGGCACGCGCACCGGCTGCGCGCGGTGCCGCACCGGCTGGCCAAGTCGGACAAACTGGTACACGTGGCGGCAACAGAAGTGTATAACCGGCTGCCGCACGAAATTAGGGATGCGGCCACAAAGGGTTCATTCAAGCTCAAACTCAAAAATTGGCTTATCGAACAGGTATTTTACAAGTACTCTGATCTGACCAATGTCAATGTAAATTAAAAATAGGTATTTATTGTTTTTATTCTGTAACATTTCGTTGTAATTTATTTTTGTATTGTATTTTGTCCTGCTGACTAATAATTTATTTATATATTAATACTTAATTTAATTAATTGCAAATACTATATGTAAAATAGTAATTCAATAATGTGTAAATTTTAATAAAATGACATGTAATTCAATTATGTGTAAAAATGACATGTATCTTTAACGATATTAATAAATGACTTATGACTTATGACTTATGACTTATGTCAGTCCCTGAGCTTCATGAATGGTAAGGATACGTGACTCTGTGCCTGACCCATAACCCTGGTTTGTCAGGGCCTCCTTCTCCTCTTGAGTGTGAACTAAAAAGAGGGTGTTTGGTAGGGTGTTGGGTATTTGCGCTCCCTTGTACCTTTTCTGTTCTAGGGACTTTATACGGGGTGCTGAGGAGTACATACCTGAGTATATTTCCCTCAACGCATATGCTACATCCATCGGATTGCGATGTGTGCAACTCCTGGCTGATTTTTGTTACCAGGTTTGGGCGGTGATACCTCATTTCGAAGAGATTTTCCCTGGCGGAGTTAAGACCAATCAAAGTTATATATTATTTTGGATTTTTGTACGGGCTTAGTGACATCGTGTTTTTTTAGCGGCTAAAGATTTATTATCGCTTTTTCGAAATATTACTTAACTTCTAGGGTAATTGTGCTATCAGATTTGCTGTAAGCTGTAAGTCATATCGAAGCTGAGTTATGGCTTTACAAAGTTTTTTTTTTGGTATTTTTGTATGGATTAGTGGCGTCATTTCCTTTAGCAGCCAAAGATCTGCTGTCACTTTTTGAAAGGGTATTTGTGTAATCAGACACACATGAAAAAGACATGTAAAAAAACACGATGTCACTAAGCCCGTACAAAAATCCAAAAAATAAATAACTTTGATTGGTCATAACTCCGCTCCGATATTACTTGGAGCAAATATTCATTGATACAAGAAAGTGATAACAGATTTTTGGTCGCTAAAAAATACGACGCCACTAGTCCATACAAAAGTACCCAAACGCCTTTGTTGTTGTCCAATTTCACTGATTATATTTTAATTTGAAAAAAAAATATAAAAGGGCATTGTTCAAAATAGGCTATCCGTGGCCAAAATGTTCTTGATAATTAGATTTTGTAAAAAAAAACATGTATAATTAGGGCATTATTTTAGTACCCAGATAAATAAACTAAAAGTTCATTATACTAGTACATTATGATATAAGTGCGCTAAGTTGATAATTACAGCCGAAGCAATATTGCTACATATAATTAGCAGAGGCTGTAATTATCAAAGCGCACGTATGTCATACGACGTTTTAAAACATATTTGCGAGGAAATTAATCAAAATTCAGATGACATTTTCAAATAAAAAAATTGGGAGTCATAGGAACTGCCGATAGAAGGGAAAACTTATTACTCGGAATTTGATCCATCATGGCATGGCCATCTAGAAATGCGTCAGCATTTCCCGTTGGCTCACGCATTTCTAGATGGCTATGCCATGATATTCAGGCTACGCCCTTTCGGCATTTCCCATTGGCTGACGTATTTCACAGATTAATAATGCACGCGCATCAGCGCTTTTTTTTAAAGCAAGGGCACAAATCCAGCCAGTATGACATTACGACATTAGTAATAAAGTAAATGAATGTTTTTGTGTTATTAAGTTTTGGTCAAAATTAATTAAATAACTTTCACTGTATTTTATCTTTCATAGTTAATTTTATTCATAAAATGTTTACAACTTTTCTGACATAAAAACTCTTTACTAAGATTTAGTAGTGGTAGGACTCTTAGCAGAGTCCGCCTGGGGAAGTACCACACCTTTGCCAAATATTCTACCGCCAAGCAGTAATGTGCAAACTTTACTGTGTTCCGGTTTGAAGGGCAATGATTCCAGAGAAATTACAGGGCTTAGAGACATAATATCTTAGATCTCTGGGTGACGAGCGCAGTGCAGTGCTAGGTAATGATTCGGACTATCATGTTTCAATAGCTGCGTGTTACGGTGCTGTTATGTGGCAGGCATGTTGCTTACCATCAGGCACATGACCTGCTCGTCTCGTCACTCTAGGCTATAAAAAAAAAAAAAAAAAAAAAGTAGGTACCGTTCGTTTTAGACGAAGCATTTTGAAACCGTGCGTTTTACGTTACATTACCGCACAAGTACGTAATAAGCCACATTACGATACAGAAATTTATATTATAAATTATAATATTAATACACTATTATTAAAACTTCGATCAAAGTTACAACGAACTACAAAAACTATGTATACTATGTCTATTATATTACTTGCTGCAACGGAACCCTTCATGGGCGAGTCCAACTTGCACTTGGCCACTTTATTTGTGTAATGGTTTTTCATCGCACCTGCTTTCACTTCACAACGCCACGAAAAACAAAATCATCTACTTGGGCAGTAAAGTTGTCCCACTGCCGGCGAGAAAACGAGTAACTATCACTATTTTCTCGCTCAAGAAACGTACAATAGATATTATACATTCGGTGTACCTAAATAAAAGAGATGCATATATTCAGATACAGACAGTAGTTGATCGCTGACTGTTCATACTCCCGGTGAGTACTCGCTTCACTAGTTTGTCGCTGAGCGACAAGAGCTATGAAAGATAATACTCGCTCAGCGATACTCGCTAAGCGATTAGAACAATCCAAGAGAGCAACCAGCGGTTCATTTCTCTACAGTGCGGATCTGAAAGTACAGGTTTTTTTACGCCGCGAGCGAGTGATGCGAGTATTTATTTTAAACATAATAGAATAGGATCGATTTTATCCAGACGGTCACTATCGATCTTTAGATCGATATTAAAAAAATTACAAAATGTTGTAGTTTTGTTTTAAAGTAACCACGTCAACGTTCGCATTACGAGTAAATAGTCTTTTTGCTACTACCAAAAGATAATATTCTGATATCAAGTGCTAGAAGCCATCATGTTTAATTTATGATATCAGTGACAGTCAACGTCCACGTTTAGCCCCATGTCCCTTGTAAATGAACAATGTCCTTTCTCAGTAAAGTGACTTTTAGATGACATTTGGTTACATTGTATGCAATCATTTCATCTATGATTTGTTATGATGGTGTCATATTTAACTATTATCTGTAAACCGACTTAACCGATTCGTTGCGGAAAACACGGCATCCGTGTCATTCAAGTTTTTATTTTAAGGCGTATGACACGGGAAGCGTGTCATTTTTTATAACCATCGTAACTCGCACAAAATCAACTTTAAAATGTTGCTAAACAGTGTATTTATTATTTTTTATGTAGATTATGGTTGTAGCCTTCGTTTCTGGATATTGATTAATTTGGATAGTTTCAAGGATTAGCTATCTTTTTCAACTGCATTAATATTTATATAAACGATTATGCAAAATTGACATTATGGCACTATATATTATGCTACATTCATAATGACAAAGTAAATTACAGAAAAAAATATGCGTTTTCAAACAAAGTTAATATTAAAATAAAAAATATTAACTTAGGCATTTGTGACTCATATCCAGTTTGTGTTATTTTTTGTACTTGTAGAAACTGTTTTTTGTCGTGTTTCGTTTTGCTGAGCGGTATATGATACGAACTTCTCTTTTTTTCTGCGATATAGTGAGCTGCAGCTTTATTCTCTCAATCTCAAGAATTATCTGTTTATTTCTGAGTGGTTGTTTCATTTTTGTATTTTTTTTATTTTATTGCATAGGTACTCAACACTAGTAAGTATAGGTGAAATTTATATTTTCAAATCATATGTCCGCTATGTCTCATATAATATGGCGCCACTAGTCCATATAAAAACCCAAAAAAAAAACTTTATCCATTTGACATTTTAAAACCAACTTTTTGCATGATATAAATTCCAAAACTTTTTCCATTGCAATTTATAAATGTTTCATTTTATAAACGTTCCGCATGGTTTAAATAAAAAAAAAATCTTTTGAATTTAAAATATTTTTGTAAAGTTTTGTTTGTGGACCTTTCGTTACAAAGCAGCGAAATGGGGTTGTTTCAAAAACTTGTTTTTCGTGTTGTAATGAGCAATAGTTGTGGATTATTAACTTGCGAGCTCGTCTATTGATGATGATGATGATAACTATTATGTTTGTATTAATACACGTATTTAATATAATTGACGACGTACATAGCGCGTGAAAACACTAGTTCTCGTCCGATCACCGAAGTTAAGCAACACCAGGCGTGGTCAGTACTTGGATGGGTGACCGCCTGGGAACACCACGTAATGTTGGCTTTTTGCTGTAGCTACTTTAATGCAATTACTGTTTATGTCGAATGAATCTATTTGACTTCAAATAGATGAGTGAGTAGCGCTTACAATAATTAAATGAACTTTTTTTCGCTTTCGAGTGCCTATTTGTGATTTTGAAGTTGGTTTAATTTTCTGTATAAAAAGAGTTTATTGTAATTGTAGACCGTACATTATTATTTATAAGCTTTACTAATAGAATTTCGATAATGTTCTTCACAATCTGCAAAAGTGCAAAAAGATATCGAAGGAAACAAAAAGTTATGTTAAATTAATTACAAAATATTTTAAAAGCGCCATCTATGAGCTTGGAGCGGTAACTTTTTGTTTCCACGTTTTGTTCAATACTAATAATGTCGCCGGCTGGACGCGGTTTAGTTTGGTGGCGCTGTCTTATCGAAGTAGTAAATAGGCGTGGCTTAATTTCGAATTCGTGAATTTCAGTTAGCTGTTGTCAGCACCTGTGACCTGCGCTTGTTGTGTACCTACATAAAAATACTCAGCATATCCATCGACCTTGAAACGACATTGTTTCACCCATATTAAAATGATTATAATTAATATTCTGCTTATTTTCCTGTTGTAGTACAGCATTATAGCAATCTGAGCCAACTTCCCGATGGAAAACCAAAATATTTGAGGGATAACTTGAATATAAACTCTAATAATACAAAGCTGAAGAGGTTTTTTTGTTTGAACGCTATAATCTCTGGAACTACTGGACCGATTTCAAAAATTTATTTCACCATTGGATATGTACGCGATCCCTGAGTGCTATAGCACAGAATACATATTAGTACAGAAGCCACACTTACCAAAAATAAAATATAAAAAGCGACTCTTGCAGGGACACAACAAAGTTCAATTCAGCTCGCAATAATACCTGTCGCGATTTTCAAATAAACATTTGCGCTCTTTCTAACACGTAACTCTGTCCCTGTCTAGCGCGGAGGGTTTACGACATATCTAATAACAATATGCGCGGGAAACGTTTTGCGTGAGCGCTCAGCCGTGCGTCCGACAGCCGACTGTCACTTGTTTCCTGGAAGGAACGGTCTAGCGGTAGGCTAAAACCGCGCGACCTTGAGCGAGTGAGGGTGCACTGACTATAAGCTACATTTTGTGTACCTACAACAGGCAAAGCCGAGGCGGACCGCTGGTACTTAATACATACATACATAGCATGCATACTTAAGCAGCCCATTAAATGTTCCCACTGCTGGGACTCGCGGCCTTCTTTCGCGAGGAGATAATCCACCACGCTAGCCCAGTGCGGGTTGGTGGATGATGCATGACCTAGAAATATATTTTTTTTAAATAAAGAGTGACGAGACGACCAGCACATGTGCCTAATAGTAAGCAACATGCCTGCCACATAACAGCTCAGTGACACGCAGCTATTGGAACATGAAGAGTCCAAATCATTACCTAGCACTGCACCGCGCTCGTCACCCAGATATCTAAGATGTTATATCTCTGAGCCCTGTAATTTCTCTGGAAACAATGTCCTTTAAACAGGAACAAAGTAATGTTTGCACGTTACTGCTTGGCGGTATATACTATTGCGGTGATAACTGGCAAAGGTGTGGTACTTCCCCAGGCGGACTCTGCTAAGAGTCGTACCACTACAAAAGTTACTAAAAAAAAATATTGGAACATGTTAATACTTACTTTTTCTCTTTATTCCTCGTGCTAAGAGGCTGTCCATTAATCACGTGAGGTTCAAAAGGGGGGGAGGGGTTCGGCAAAAATCACGAAATATCACAAGGGGGTATAGTAAAATATCACGTGTATTTATTTTTTCGTCACTCGCGTGTATTTTAAATCGAAAAGTGTGTAACCTTGACTCCCCGACGAAGTCCTCGAGCGCCTAGAATAGGATTAGATTTTACATTATACCGGTATTTAAAAAAAATAATAAAAAAATTAAGATTCTTTGTAGTACTAAAAATACACGTGATTTTGGTGGGGGTAGGGGGGTTAGTTTTAAATCTCACCACGTATCACCAAGGGGGAGGGAGGGGTTAAAAAATGTAAAAAAAATCACGTGATTAATGGACAGCCCCTAAGAAGTCTAACTTCAACCATAGAATAGATACGTTTATCTTCAACGCAAGAAGTATTTGTAGCGGTAGGGCTCTTGGCAGAGTCCGCCTGGGGAAGTACCACACCTTTGCCAGTTATTCTACCGCCAAGCAGTAATGTGCAAACATTACTGTGTTCCGGTTTGAAGGGCAATGTTTCCAGAGAAATTACAGGGCTCAGAGATATAATATCTTAGATCTCTGGGTGACGAGCGTAGTGCAGTGCTAGGTATCGATTTGGACTCTTCATGTTCCAATAGCTGCGTGTCGCTGTGCTGTTATGTGGCAGGGATGTTGCTTACAATCAGGCACATGACCTGCTCGTCTCGTCACTCTTTTTTATTAAAAAAGTATTAACCTGAAGTTACAATGTTTACTAAAGTATTGACTAATTAACTTCAGGGTGTCAGTTTTTTGAGACGGTGTGCGCGCGCATCGTAAAAATATACTCTCATCATTTCCCCCTAAAACGCCAAAAAACCCTCATCATTTTAACACGCTTTTATTAGCTTCACTTGTAACTAACTATGTATGTAGAAAAATCTTGGAATCTTAATTTGACCCACTTCTCGGTCTTCGATTAGGATGAAATTTTGCACACACTCTGAATTCTGATGACAATACATGACTAGCTAATAAAGATCATTACAAATCCAATATGGCAGCCTCCCCAAGATGGCGGACTGGCTGTTTGAAATCCACCCCCATGATATGGGTATCCAATGAAAGGGTTTGCTGTCAGGAATACGAAAAAAATTGTCACGTGAATTAAATCCAATATGGCGGACGTCCAAGATGGCGGATATGTTATTTGAAATCCACCCCCATGATATGGGTATCAAATGAAAGGGTTTGCTGTCTTTTAGTGTGTGCTAAAAGCGTGTTTTTTCGTTTTTTAAACTATTATTTCTCTAAAACGTCATTTTTAACGTTTTAGAGTTTGTTTTTGAGTTTATACTCAAAAACACAAGACAATATCCTGATGAAACACAAGACGTTGGCGAAATTGTGCTCACCAAACATTTATCTCACACAAATATATATCACCAAATAGAAGCCAGAAATGAATCGAAGATGAAGAATCAGATGACATAAATAAAAACCAGAAATTAATAGAAGGTGAGGAAGAAGAAGACTTTAATCAGCTGACTATTATTTAAACATTTTTTTTTTGTTTTTATTTAAAAATTAAGACTAACAAATTGTCTTGCCAGACATATTGCATGCCTCTCGCAGAGGCCAGTTTGTATGGGGCAACTTTTAAAATGTTTTGTATTATCTTATCTTACCTACAAACAGCAATAAAGATTTTTGTATTTGTATTTGTATACTTTTAGTATAAACTCAATAATCATTTAGATACCGATTACGTCGTATCTAATGTTTTTTTTTCAATATAATAAAGTGAACATTCATTATTATTGTATGAATTGTATTATTGTAACAGGAGGGTTTCATAATGAATGTTTTATTACATTAGTTAGCATTTACATAACGTCTGCGTGACTCCTCGTCCATTAAATCGAAATGTCTAGCTTTTTGTAGGCTTGACGTAGGGGTGGCACTACAAGGGCAATATACATAAAACCTCATACTTGATATTATTATAAATGCGTAGGCTTCGATGAAAGATGAAAAATGAAATTTAAATCGGACTGGGCTGACTATTATAGCACGCGTGTGTTACCCGTGTATTAATTTAGATAAATGTATGTTGCTCAATCACAAAGGAACGTGGTAATGCCGCCAGCACGCTGGGTACGCTTCCGATTGGTAGTGGGCTTGAACATCTTGATTATCTGTAGACCTTCATTGGTCTATGGATAATTCAGGTGTGCTTAGTGTAAGTAGTTGTTAGGTATGTAGCGTAGTTGTAGTTCTCATTGTATTTTAGTTTTGTTAATAAAGGCTCTGCCAATAAAAAAAAAGGAACGTTAGAATTTGATAATAAAATTTAAAATGGGTCTGGTTAAGTGATTTGGAACTCAGATATATTATAGTCTATACTAACACTTAGGCTACTTTTTATCACGAGAAAAAACGGGAACTGAAACTGTGCGGGTAAAGCCACGGGGTACTGCTTGTATTGTTATAAATAAAAATAAGTATTCAAACAAGTACCATTAGAACCTCTTTAAGTCAAACCTCGACAAGAAGAAAACCTCCCAAACACGAAAAAAACCGTCAAAGTACTCGAGCACCGAGGGTACCGCACAAACATGTAGGTAGGTAAATAAGTTAGAGTTATGGTAAGTTTAAATTTAACCTTATTATAATTATTTTTATAAAAAGATGTGACTACAATTTTACGCTTTTTGAAATTTTTCCTCTATCTTAGCTATAAGGCGTTATTGTTTCGTTCGTTTCAATACGAATCGGAGTTCAAGTAAAGTACCTCTGTAGCTTATGATTAGTGTCGAGAATTTGCAGGACAAACGGCTGTATGCTGTATATTTTGCTTCTGACGGCTTAGAACTTCAATATTTTCACACCTCGAAGAGATAGTAGACCTGACATTTTACATGGGGTAAAAGGGTCTTGACAGACAGACGGACAACGAAGTGATCATAATTATGAGGTTCCTGTTCCTGTGTCTTCAAACCGAGAGTGAATCGGTTTCTTTCTAGGTTTTAAGCAAGCTCTATCATAGACCGCATCGTCACTTAACATCAGGCAATATGGCGGTCAAGTGTATTCAAGTTTAAGTGTCATTTTGTAGTGGTAGGACTCGTGGCAGAGTCCGCCTGGGGAAGTACCACAGCTTTGCCAGTTATTCTACCGCCAAACAGTAACGTGCAAACATTACTGTATTCCGGTTTGAAGGGCAATGTTTCCTGAGAAATTACAAGGCTTAGAGATATAACATCTTAGATCTCTGGTGACGTGCGCAGTGCTAGGTAATGATTTGGACTCTTCATGTTCCAATAGCTGCGTGTCACAGTGCTGTTATGTGGCAGGCATGTTGTTTACCATCTGGCACATGACCTGCTCGTCTCGTCACTCTTTATTTAAAAAAAAATCCTATAACATTATTTTTTTTTGAAACACTTAAAAAGATTACGTACCAACCCTAAGCACAACTATGTATACAACATTCATAAATTACTAGTCCTAGCTCCTTACACCAGTATTCGTGACGGGTTTTTGCCAAAAGAAAGAAACGAATTGACCTTAAGGCTTCTAATGCCTAGGGTCAACGCCCTGCCGCCATCTTGTGACGTCACCGCGAGGTTTTTCTATTATGTCAGTGGATATTATTATAAAATGGTTTCTTTGGCCGAATAATACGCATGATTTAAGCCTATTTCGTAAAAAAAGCGGTCGTTGATCTGATAGTATTTTTTATTACTTTTTTTTAAAGATGGCGATTTTGTGCTTAGCTTGCGTAGTAGCGCCATGTTTAATGGTGTGATTGTACGATTTCTTAAATCGCATTACTAAAGTCGTAGGTTCAAATCCTGTTCGCACCTCTTGAGTTGTTTTGAGATTTACAAATTTGTCATTACCATTAGCTTTAAAAGGAGGTGGAAAACATCGTGAGGCAACTGGCATGTTCTAACAAAGACATCTTTCGAAGACATTTGTAATCCGGCAACCCAGCGTAAAGTTAGGGGGTCGCTATTATCACAGTATAAATAGACGGTGCTGATAACAGCAAAAAGTGCATAAACAGCATAAAGTGCAAATCATAAGAGTTTCGTTCATTCATCTGGTTTCGCGTTGAAGAAATTCAGCACGTGTCACTGGTTTCAGGACGTCTACTCTTTATCTCTGAAAAAGTTAATTTCGAAATAAACTCGCGACTTTTCTACTCCGGTGCTACTTTGTATCCGTCCGATCGAACATTGTTTGACGTTTAAATGTTCTAAGCTTACTCTATTTAGAGTAGGCTTAGATTGTACGATTCTTCGATCGGACGGATCAAAGTAGAACCGGAGTAGAAAATACGCGATTTTGATGATTTGATGTGATTTATTTCGAATACGTTTTTCGTCGAAAGAGAGAACTAGTCACTAGAACCAAATGCGGGTCTGTCCCCCCGCGTGGCAAGCCCACAAGGGCGGTGGCAGTGCCAGGGTTAACTTCAGGGTGTCGAATTTTCGTGATAGTAAGCGCGTGTCGTAAAAATTTAATGTATAATTTTCCCCTAACGCGCCAAAAGGAGTTTAACTTTGAAAAGGATACTCATTATCGATCTAATTATTCATACATTATAATTATCGTTTAAGTTTTTTTTGTGTTGATTGACGAGACGTGCAGGACATGTGCCTGATGGTAACCAACGTGGCTGCCACATAACAGCACAGTGACACGCAGCTATTGGAACATGATGAGTCCAAACCAATACCTAGCACTAGACTGCGCTCGTCACCCAGAGATATAAGATATTTCATCTCTATGCAATGTTTCCAGTGAAATTACAGGGCATTTCACTGGAAACATTGCCCTTCAAACCGGAACACTAATGTTTGCACATCACTGCTTGGCGGTAAAATAACTGGTAAATGTGGGGTACTGTGGTGTATTTTTTTTTGTGTTCTAATTAAGTGTAATAAAGAGTTTATCTAACTAGGTATTTACCGTGTGGTAAGTTGTTTAGCGGAGAATATTTTGTACTTAGCCTATTGTACTCATAATCTTTAGTACACATAAACCGAGAGATTCGGAGTCTGGATAACGTTATCAGCGTGAGACCAATCGGTATGGGCTTATCTGGACCGGTGAGTACTCGCGAAAATATGCGCTTTCTGATAAAACTTTATCACAACGGATTACGTAACTTATAGCTTCAGGCTGTAGGTAAGAATAGAAATAACCTCTCCTATATAATACCACAGAATAAATATTAGTACAGAAGCCTCACTTACCAAAAACAATTATATAAATAGCGACTCTTGCTGGGACACAACAAAGTTCAATTCAGTTCGCATTAGCGCTCAATATCTGTCGCGATTTTCAACTCTCTCTTTTAACGCGTAACTCTGTCCCTGTCTAGCGCGGAGGGTTTACGACATATCTAATAACAATATGCGCGGGAAACGTTTTGCGCGAGCGCTCAGCCATGCGTCCGACAACCGACTGTCACTTGTTTCCTGGAAGGAACGGTCTAGCGGTAGGCTAAAACCGCGCGACCTTGAGCGAGTGAGGATGCACTGCTAATACGCCACTCAGCCCGATCCTCGCTCTTACGTACGGCTTCGCCCACATTACATACTTATATAAAACAGGCTATAGCACTCATGGATCACATATACAACGGGGAAAGAATGTTTGAAATCGGTCCAGTAGTTCCTGAGATTCGTTAGTTCAAACAAATAAACTTTTCTGCTTTATAATAGTGTAGATTGCTCAGTCAAGTCAAGCAGTAAAGGGCAAACATTACTGTCTCCGGTTTGAAGGGCAATGTTTTTATTAAATTAAAGGGCATAGAGATAAACCGTCTTATACATCTGAGTGACGAGTGCAGTGCTAAGTAATGATTCGGACTCTTCATGTTCCAATAGCTGCGTGTCACTATGCTATTATGTGGCAGGCATGTTGCTTACCATCAGGGACATGTCATCATCGTCTCGTCACTCTATAGCTCTATACTATAAAAAAATGTGTAAACCTAACGATAAGTATCTAATTTTTGCGGTTAAAAAACAATATAGTTCTAACTAACAAACCAAACAATCAGAACTGGGTTATGATAGCGCGGTTACATAGAGTTTGTTACTACACAAGGTTGCGACACTTAGCGCGGAAAGATCTGTTTACACTGTTAACAGATGTTGAATCATTTTTGGTCAAGCTTCTCTTAATATGGTAGTTTTGTTATTTTTGGAGTTGAAAAAAGATTTTTGATTTTTGTAAACAAAGTGAATTAACAATGAAAACTTAATAATTACACTATATTATACATACATCTATAGCACTATGCAGATACTTTAACACTTACTAGCGGTTCGACCCGCCTTCGCCCGTGGTACGATGAACGATATGAATTTATACAGGGTTATTTGTTATCAGCCTGCATCCTTTAAAGGGGATGTTAGGTACATTAAATACGTCAACTTTTGTTCTACAGTTTAATCAAAATTCGTATTATTTTTCCACACATAATAAAAAACAGTGTATATACCCAGTTTAAAATCATCGAACTCTTCTTAACAAGTTGTATTAAGAGCGCGCGCGCTCTTCATTCTTCAACGCTCGATAAATGATTTACCGAAGTGAATAAACACTAAACCGCCGCTAAACAGTGCTAGAAAGGACAACACACACTATTTTTTCTGGGATATGAACTGAGTTTTAACAAAATTTGTAGAAGAAATCTTGTTTGTTTAAATATACAGAATATTCCCTAAGACGGATGCAGGCTGATTTCCAGTAACCCTGTATATAAGTAAATAGGTACGTGTGCGTGATCCATTAGTGTGTTTAATATTGAAATTTTAAGTTAAAAGTTTTCACTTACATCGGCAGTCCCTATAACAGCCATTTTTTTGCATTCCTGAAACCCCTGACTCATTAAATGAGGGTAAATTATATCAATATTGGACGTAGGGAGTATGGAGTAGGTACGGACCCTTGGTGTTAAGTATTCAGCTTAAAAATATTCAGCTGTAAAGGGTCTTTTGGAATCGGTACCTAAAAATACTCGTGAAATATTACGTAAGCTCAGATAAGACCAAAGATGGAGTAGCTACTAGAGATATGTAACAAATCCATCAAGTATTCATGAATTTGAATATCTGAGTGATAGGTATAAATCGATTGATTTTTAACCCACGGCCAAAAAGAGTGTATATGTGTGTGGTATGTCTGAAGCATCATAGATTTTAAGCGAATGGACCGATTTCGATGCGATTTATTTGTTTGGAAGCTTGTTTCCTAGTGGCGATCTTGCCTGATATTAAACGATTATGATAATGATGCGGATTATGGGCAGGCATTTTGCTTACCACAGAACAGAAATCAAGAAGAAGTAGCAAGTAGGCGGGGCAATCGTAGTACTAAGTAAGCGCAATCTCCGCATACTTAGAGAGTACGCCCACTTCCGAATACTTAGTCGTGCTCTGCCACTACTGCAGTACTCCTGAATCCGCGATTTTGAATAAAAAGTAAGCAGTCATGCCGTATTGTGCAGTCATTGAGTGTAAAAACGATAGCCGTGCTAAAACTTTATCCAAAGGAGGCATATCGTACCATCGGTAAGTCTTATTTTATTTATTTTTGATTTTATTGTGAAAATAAATTAATATTAGCTTAAAGAGAGAAATGATTTAAAGGAAGTCAACTTTAAAGTCATTGTAATAAGGTCCATTTTCATTCAAGCTATATATGATATTCTCGATCATTCTATGCATGCGAGTAGCGCTACTCAGTAGCGCTACTCAATTAAAGATGGTACACAAGCTGTTGAAATTGCTAATATCGATATTTCTAACTTGTACAGTTTTGTGAAACAAATATATTATCTTTTGTTATATGGTATTTGATTAATTTAATTACATTTTATCATTTCAGTTTTCCTAAAAGTCCCGTTGTTAAGGAGAAATGGATAGAAGCTACAGGAAGGCAAAATTGGTTTCCTTCCAAAACAAGCACGATTTGCTCTGAGCACTTTTTAGACAGCGGTTTTATAATTAAAAAAAAGGAAATAGGTACTGCCCTGTTGCCCTGTTTTTGTTGTTGATTTTTATGTATAAACTTTTATTAGTTCGAGTATTGTTTTTACTGAAACCCTGTTCCTTTTCTATATCCCTTTTGTTTATTTTAGTCTCCTCAAGTTTCTATTCATGGTTATAAAAACATCTTGAATTTTTACTGACAACAACTTAAATGACAAGGTCGTCCCTCAAAGAAAATAACTATTTCCTTACATTGTGAGTTCGATTCCCACCCAGCGCAAATATATGTGTGATGGATTCAAATATTTTGACTGTATCTGAGTGTTTCTATGTGTAATAAGTAAGTATTTATAACAGCTATCTGGCCGCCATATTACAAGCTTAGCTTAGTTTAGCGTCAGATGGTGTTGTGTGTAAATGTTTCACCTATATTTATTTATCTCTACCTCACTCAAGAAAAATATCATTCGACTAAAATACAAATTTTAGTGCTACTTGCCAAGACTAGAAGAATTTCATCATTACTTTATTTACTTAAGATATTTATTTAGTTTCCTCCGAGTATTTTTGTAGTTTCTTCCTAGTAATTACGTTCTTTTACAAAACTCTGTTACGCTTCACTCTAAAGTTAATAAAATTAAGATGGTACATGAACAAATTTAATAATAATATTATGATTACATTATACGATAGGTACGTAAACTGAATAACGTAATATCGATAATTTAATGAAAATGCTTAAGCATTGTCTTATTACTATTAGCACGACCAGCTTATATTTACGAACCCCTTATTTTAAAGAAGGTAGCGTTCATAGTTGCATAAATTACATAAAGTGCCATCTAGTATGAAGTAGCAGAACTAGTGAGCACTAGATGTCTCTAATCTTACAATTAGTGACATCTAGTGCGCACTAGTGAAAACAACTTACATTTTTGAAAGATGATAATAGTTACCACCTTATTTTATTCTACTAAGGTTGAGTTTAGAAAGTTCGTAGCACTGATGTATGCGATACGCCCTATAAGTCCTGATAATGGTACATAATAAGCGACTTAGTCACATTCAGGATACGGTACTTTTTCCTGTAATTAGATAAAATTGAGTTATCCAAGAAAGTCGTAACAACATTTTGAATAGTTGACAATAACAGATTTATTCTGTTTAGCAATAGGGTTCATTTTTAGGTACGTAACTAAATGCATTACATCATTTTAGGTTCGTCACTATGGGACAAATCACTAGCATTGTTTTAATGTGTTTAAAATATATCAAAACCACGTTTGTGTGCAAACGTGATACGGTGGTTTTCCTAGTGAGATTCAGCTACGAGCCTTCTACTTGATTTCTGTTCTGTGTTGCTTACCATCAGGGACATGTCCTGCTCGTCTCGTCACTCTTTATTTAAAAAAAAAATTGGGAGTCATAGGAACTGCCGATAGAAGTGAAAACTTATAACTCAGAATTTGATAGCCCAAATCATTGCCTAGCACCGCACTTCGCTCATCACCCAGAGATCCAAGTTGTTATATCTCTAAGCCCTGTAATTTCTCTGGAAACATTGCCCTTCAAACCGGAACACAGTAATGTTTGCACATTACTGCTTGGCGGTAGAATAACTAGCAAAGGTGTGGTACTTCCCCAGGCGGACTCTGCTAAGAGTTCTACCACTACAAAATCTATGTAGGTACCAAATTTCATTTCGATCCCTTTAGTAGATTTTTCGTGTATCTAAGAATTACAAACAAAGGTACATACATACAAACTTTCCTGTTTATAATGTTGCTAGGACTCGCATACATTTTAAAATATCCGTTGCATCACTAGTAGGTACTATAAAAGGTAGTATTGTAGGTCCCAGCTGGTTTCAAGGCTGAACTTAACTCTAAAACGGTGTGATTCAGATTCTGTAGTGTATTTCTGTGTTTCGACGCGAACGGTCGTAGTCCGTGATTCTGTTTCACTTAAATAGTGATAAATTAACATATTATGTTAATTCAGTGAAGTGAATTTACGTTTGGAGGTGAGGATCTTGTTTTTAAGCTGTTTTTTGATGTCACTTTTTTGTATTATTTGCTTGTTTTACTTAGTTTTATACCCAGTAACATCAATAAAACAGTGTAGTTATAGACGCCCTTGATCAAAAAATACTTCAGTAAATTAAATAAGTTGAAGGTTGAAGATGACTGTACCTACTAAAAAAATAACAAATTTATAGCGTAAGAAAATGTTTGGTAGACTTCAAAGTCAACATTCAAACATGGCAACATTGCATTGCTTCAGAATCGCTAGTTTATCGGTTTTTATGGAATGCATTTCGGAGAGTGTGTAATTCATCTGCCCTTATTCTATCGGCTGCTCATCTGTGTTCGCGTTGTGAAAATTCACTCTGAAGCTACAGTTGTCAGCCAACTTCATCATGTCGTTTTTAGGATGTCGGAGTCTCGGAGTGCGCGCGCATCGGAGTAATTCACTCTCATAAATGTTTTTACAATAAGAAGTAACAGCAAAATTTCGTAAAACTTGACATCGACAAAGGCACAAGTGTAGGTACCTACTGGCCGCCAAAATAAGAGGAAAAATAAATTGGCACTGCCGATAGAAGCGAAAACTTATAACTCAGAATTTGATAGCTTACTTTGGAAATTACGCGGGTGGGTGTAACCGCCTAATGGCCGTGGTCCCGGGTTTACCCGAAGCTTTCTTATCATTCCCGAGCGTGACGTTAGAATTCAGGTCACAGCCCACGAAAAATCTGTCTGTGGCGGGCCAAAACAAGGTTTCACTTAAAAAATTTCACTTTGAAAATTGAAATTTGAAAATTGAAAATTAAATTTGATAAATTTCTGGGTAACGAGCGCAGTGTAGTGCTATAGGTAATGATTTGGACTCTTCATGTTCCAATAGCCGCGTGCAACATTGTTATGGGCAGGCGTGTTGCTTACTATCAGGCACGTGGCCTGCTCGTCTCGTCACTGAATACTATAAAAAAATATAAATCGTTTGTCGTAAGGTTTATAACCTTACCTACTCCTCGGGATCGATTGGTCCGAAATCATTGACTTCAAAGTAAGGACGTGGCTTTAGGCTATATACTTTAAATGTATGTTCCACGGGCGAGGTCGGGGCGGACCGCTAGTCGTAAATAACTTTCGTATAGATAGATAGATAGAAACTCTTTAATGTGACACCAAAAAAAAAAAACTTAAAATATTACAGAGACACACTTATTATTAACTAGCGCCACAAATGGCGGCCTTATTGCTGAGAGCAATCTCTTCCAGGCAACCAGCATCAAGGAAAAAACCTACAAACACTCGTAGGCGGGGGAAGCAACATTAATATAATAATACTACTAAATAAATATTTATATAACTACATAAAATAATAAATATTTCCCTATAAATATGAATTTATATAATTTACTTTATAAATACTAATAATAAAAAACTATTACCACCAAAAGTGCGGACATGATATACAGTAAAATAGGACAACACTCAGCATGTTACAGTAAGAACCAGCAGATATCAACAGTGCCACCACCTACAATTTACTGGTGTCCACAGTCTTACACTGCGACAAATAAAAATCCTTATTATATATTCCCATAACACATCAAAAAGGTATAATTTCAAAAATTAAATCTAATCTTTGCTCGGCAGTGTACCAACAATAAACCCGTAATGTGTCATGGCGCGTAAAATTGCATTTTCCATTTGTTTGCAAGCAATTAAATGGTTGCTTGTGATAAGGAAGTGATAAGACGGTGAATAATGGGATTCGCGGGAACCGGCCTCAGGGCTTAAACTATTGTTTACCTTTGATATGGTGCGCTGAGGTGCGCTGATGGATAAAGACCGATTTGTCTGATAATCCATTTAATATCCTCATTGTATGGTAGTGTTCAGAAAGCTGGCATCAATTAAATAAATGACATAAAAAATTGGTGGACAATAGGGTACCGGACTGGATCAAAAATACACCATTCTAATTAGTCCGTCAGCTAGATTATGGAAAAATATTGGACACGTATTGTTTGTTTTTTCATAATAATAAAAATCGTCAAATATATTATAGACCATCAAACTTCGAGAGTGGGGGGTCGCGACGTCACTCGTGAGTAAAAATCGTACTCACAAGTGACGTCACACGAAACTTCGAAGCGCTGTATCTTCGTCATTTTTTGTTTGTGAAACAAAAGAAAAAATACGTGTACAATATTTTTTGGCAATCTAACTAACGGGTACTTCGTTTTTTTTTAGGATTGTACCCTATTCAATCACACACTCACAAACACCATCTGACCCCAAACTAAGCAAAGCTTGTACCATGTCGGCCAGACTGCTGATATAATACTTATATAGTTGTAAATACATACTTATTATACAATATACATAGACACATCCAGACATAGTAAAACTGTTTGAATTCATCACAAAAATATGTGCACTGGGTGGGAATCGAAACCACGACCCTCGGCTTCGCAGGCAGAGTTACTACCCACTAAGCTACGAGGCCAGTCTGTCTGTCCAATATTTGGGTAGGTCTTTTGAGACAAGCTGAAAATTTGTCACATAGCTCTCCTATAATATCCTGGCTGGTGAGCGACATCGTTTCATGGTTGATGTTCCAAAGACACGAACGAAGAGATTTCACTCTGCTTTTGTGATAAGAACGTCAAAGCTGTGGAATACGTTGCCTGAGTACGTATTTCCCTATACTTACAATCTTTGTGTCTTCAAATCGAGAGTGATTCCGTTTTTTCTAGGTAAACACGCTCCATCGTAGACCGCATCGTCGCTTAACATCACGCAAGATGGCGGTCAAGTGTAAACCTATAAAAGTTAAAAAAAAAGTAGCGAGGCAAAATAAATCCCACAATTTCGTTAATAATACCAGTGTATTGAATTAAAGGCTTATATTATTACTAGCTGACCCCGCAAACGTTGTTTTGCCTTAGCGAACAACCCTTGTCACTTAGGGGTATAAAAAATAGCTAGTAGCCGATTCTCATACCTACAGAATATGCATATAAAATTTGGTTAAAATCAGTAAAGCCGTTTCGGAGGAGTAAGGAAACAAACACTGTGACACGAGAATTTTATATATACCTACAGAATATGCATATAAAATTTGGTTAAAATCAGTAAAGCCGTTTCGGAGGAGTAAGGAAACAAACACTGTGACACGAGAATTTTATATATAAGATAGAGCAGAAGATTCAAATTCTGACATCACTAAACGAACTAAGTATTCAGAAACGTCGATGACCTAAGCCTACAAACCTACCTGTTCACTTAACCAAATGACGGTACTATTAGCTCCAACAAAAAACCATCAATGTTGTTTGAATAACAAACAGTGCTGCTCCCATTCAACTACCGATTAGTTCTTGTCATAGCTTCGATGACCTAAGCCTTACGAACCAACAAACTTACATATTTTGGTGTCCGAAAACTCAAACTAAAAATTACACGCGTTCGTTGTCAGTTTTGTTTGTAAATGCGGCAGTGTCGGCCTCTGTCGTAACTTGTATAAGTTTGTATGGGATTTGAATGCATGGACGGTGAGAGTGACGTCACCATACATACAAAACAAGAAGCTGTAGTTATTAAATAGTTAGCTAATTGTTAAATGATGTATCCTTGTTGTCTGTTAATTTGTTTAGCGGCTCGAGGTTGGATTTTGCTCTAATTCAGTTAAGTTTTACGATCTGTTTGGGGTCAAAATTATCACTCGTTTTTAGGGTTCCGTAAAACGTAAAAACGGAACCCTTATAGATTCGTCATGTCTGTCTGTCTGTCTGTCCGTCTGTATGTCACAGCCACTTTTTGCCGAAACTATGAGAACTACACTGTTGAAACTTGGTAAATAGATGTATTCTGTGAACCGCATTAAGATTTGAATAAAAAAAAATTAAAAAAAGAAAAATTAGGGTTGCCCCCCATACTGAGAACGGAAACTCAAAAATTTTTTTTTCATCAAACCTACACGTGTGGAGTGTCTATTGATAGGTCTTCAAAAATGATGTTGAGGTTTCTAGAATCATTTTCGCCTACACTGAATAATTTGCGCGAGAGACACTTCCAAAGTGGTAAAATGTGTGTTAAAGTTAGAGGGGGGGGGGGCCCCCTCTAACTTCTAAAGTAAGAGAATGAAAAATCTAAAAAAAATATATGATGTACATTACCATGTAAACTACCAACGAAAATTAGTTTGAACTCGATCTGATGAGTCGTTTTTTTTAGTACGTCATAAATACACTATTATTGAAACTTCGATCAAAGTTACAACGAACTACAAGAACTATGTTTGTGTACTATGTATATTATGTTAAGTGCGAGTCCAACTCGCACTTGGCCACTTTATTTTTTTAATGGTTTAGCTGGACTATCGTTATTAACGCTTCCTTTAAAGGTGAAGAAATACATCATGAATACCTACCGACCGACATTTAAAAATTTTTTTTTTTTAGAAAAAAAAAACAGACACCATCATTAGCTCACCCTAGTCTACTGCTGTTCATAGGCTTTTCCCATGATACGCCACTAAGCCCTAAGCCTCGGCTTTTCTTCTCCAGACACAAAAAACAAATAACGACTTCAATTTCAAATTAAACTCAAACGATCGACTAAATTTAATATTTTTTGTGAAATTACCTAAAAATATACATAATAATTATTCTCTTCCAATTTTTCCAAGCGAGGTTTTGGAGTATTAGGTAAATGGATATGTCATCGAGGTAAGCAAATTTCACACCTTCCAGAGACACATAGTAGGGCTGGTGCAGCGGCTAATTCAGCTGAGCGACTCAAACGGCGCAAATATGCAACCCTCGGAAGAGGTTACATATTTGAGCCATTCGGGGTTGAGACATTGGGTCCGTGGGGGCCGGGAGCTCACCTCATTTTGAAAAGCCTTTCCGAGCGCTTGGTCGACGCGACGCGTGACCAAAATGCTGGCGTTTATTTGGCCCAACGCATAAGCATTGCCATTCAGCGTGGTAATGCCGCCAGCATGCTGGGTACGCTTCCGATTCGTAGTGGGCTTGAACATCTTGATTATCCGTAGACCTTCATCGGTCTATGGATAATTCAGGTGTGCTTAGTGTAAGTCATTAGGTAGGTATGTAGCGTAGTGTAGTTCTCATTGTAGTTTTGTTAATGAAGGCTCTGTCCCTTTTAAAAAAAATGGTTGTCTGTAAAGTCAGTTTACTGACGATAGTTAAACGTGACAACGTCTTAAGAAATCAGTACGTAGATAGCGCGAGTAGTGATACCGCTCGACTCGGCGGGTGGCGCCCTCAGCGCTCAGCTTCGTCCGCATGGCACGGACGACGAACTAACGGTAACGTTACATGACGTCATGTTTTGCGGGCGAGCAGCTGGCTTCATCGAATTATAAGACGTTATCACGTCAAAAAAGCAAATTTTACATATTTGCTGATATTTCAAAAATATGGATTTCGATAAAATTAGTGTGAAACCATGGTACTATCCGTACTATGATCTAGCAAACGAAAGATAATAATCAAAGTCGATTTACAATTGGCTGAGCTAAAAATATATAGCCGATAGAAAAAAGACCGAAGTGGTAAAATAGATCATGCAAATCGGTGTACACTCTTCGAAATGTTTCCAATAAGAAAAACGATAAGCTTTGCAAATTTTGGGACGATGATGTTCAAGATTTTGAAGTCTTTTTTAAACAAGGGTGTCGATGCCTATGAGCATTTTTACTCCGCGGCCTCTCCGACGCTACTCCGCTAAATTAGCATGTCAGTGATGCCAATCCATAAGATTTTCCTCTTCATAAAATCTGCTCAAAGCGACTGTAGAAGTTAAAGTAAAGTAAAAAAAAATGGCAGTCATTGGAACTGTCGATAAAAGTGAAAACTTAGAACTCAGAATTTGATAGCTTACTTTGGAAACTACGCGGGTGAAACCGGAGGGCATGGCCATCTAGAAATGCTGACGCATCGTAATGGCCATGGTCCCGAGTTTACCCGAAAATTTGTTATCATTCCCGAGCGTGACGCTAGAATTCAATTCACAGCCCACGAAAAATTTTTCGTGGCGCGCCAAAAGAAGTCTTCACTTCAAAAACGATGACGTAATAAACCAAAAACTGACATAGAACCTGTCTTCAATACACTCAATACCTATAGTCCAGTAACTTTATACATTACCGTATGCGTTAAATCCGGTAGATCTGATTTTTTGCAGACTTGTTTATGATGTTGGCCTAATAATTGCGGCTAAAAATTGCGAAGTACGAAAAAAATTATAAACTTTGAAAGACTTATTCTCAGAAACTATTGTGTGTACACAGACAATTCTAGTATCATATTGTAGCAAATTTAGTCTACTTTATAAACGACATAAGAAAGTTTTTACAAAAACAGTCGTTTAGGGTTATAATCGACAAAATTTGAAAAATAATCGATTATTTCGCGCTTTTTGACAAAGTTGCTTTCGTCGCTCGAGGTCACAAACTTGGGACAATCATTAGGCCAACATCATAAACAAGTCTGCAAAAATCAGATCTACCGGATTTAACGCATCCTACTCCATACTTTCAGGCGACAAAGTTACTGGACTACTAAAGTAAAAAATGGCAGTCTGTCGGTCGATAGCCGGCGACCTTGCTGACGTCACTCCGAGGGCAGGCGACGTGTTTAACACGTTAACTACTAATTGCCGATTTTACCCCAATTACTTTGCGAAGGTGCGGACGGTTAAGTTTTACTGGTCACCTACTTACTTACTTAAAAACTGGAATAAGGACAGATCATTATTCCAGTTAGGTTAAATTTATGTTTTTATTTTTAGTTTTATGCGCTGGTTCTAAAGTTTGGGAATTTGGAGAATTTAAAACCCAACAATCAAGTAAAATTATCGTTTGATTTTGTAATTATCATTAAGAATTAAAAACCCAACAATAACATTGAATTATTTATTTATCATTTGGAAACATTGCCCTTCAAACCGGAACACAGTAATGTTTGCACATTACTGCTTGGCGGTAGAATAATTGACAAAGGTGTGGTACTTCCCCAGGAGGACTCTGTTAAGAGTCCTACCACTACAATTAAAAATTCATTTACTCGTAATACAGAAATAATAAAATTATCAAACACTGTTTGGAAAACTAAATTAAGAAGTCAGATTTTTTTTGTAATATCTTAATCAAAATGGTATTTTATTCATAGTTACAATGAGATCTATATTTATTTATTTATTTATTTATTTATTTATTAAAATTCAGTTGCCTTCAGTGCTTACAGTATAAACCAAAGCGCACTGAAAGCCAGAAAAACTATAACACAATTAAAAATAAATTACAAAACATCTTAAATTAAATAAATTAAAGTTAAAATAAATTATATGAATTAGTCACAAATATGCACAAACACAAATTCTACAATATAAACCATATCGATACCATCATCGATATATTACAACAGAATAATACTGTACTCAATCACCAATTTAATTAAATAATCTCAAAATTGCTGTAATGTACTCAATATCAATTATTATAAACATATATTACCAAACTATGCAGTAAATTCACATAGAAATTTAATGGCAACTCTAACAAAAACATTGAAATTGTCAACAAATAAATCCGCATCAGGTGTATGAGCGAGTAGGTTGTTGAGCAGATTAAGGGCTTGTGAGGTGGGAGCGAACAGAGCCGTGTCGGTGCGCGCGCGCGGCGCCTGGAACAGATTCCGCACGGCGCAGGCGCGAGACTGGCGCACACGATCTGGGACAGACAGAGAGCAGCGAGCCAGGGTTTCCGGATCATCAATAGACCCGTTCAAAAGCCGGTAATAGTGGATCACTATTGCGCACTTTCGTCTCACCTCTAGCGTGTTAACACCGACCATACCGGCTACAAACAAAGATGGATAGAGAAACGGGTAATATCCGTATAACTTTTTATACAGATAACGGGCAAATTTACGTTGGACTTTTTCTAGCATAAGCTTATATTTACTTTCGTGCGGATCCCAAATGACAGAATTGTATTCTAGCTTACTACGAACAAAAGAATAGTACAAAACTAGAATCGCGTTCTTGTCCTGAAACCTAGCTGTCTGCCGCATCACGAAACCGAGAGACTTAAAAGCTTTTCGACACAGAAGTTCAACATGCGTGTTGAATTTGAGCTCCATGTCTAAAGTAACTCCCAAGTCTACGATCTCGGTAACGCGTTCCAACGAGACATCAGCTACTCGGTAATCATAACAGATGGGATTCCGGGATCGGGTAAATGAGATCGTTTTACATTTGGAGAGATTTAGATCCAAGTCATTCTCCGCTCCCCAATGAACTACACGATCGATATCCACCTGAAGCAACTCACAGTCATCCGTATCACCAATAGACAAATATAACTTTAGGTCATCGGCAAACATTTGACATTTCGCCGTCTTGACTAGTTTTGGAAGGTCATTGATCATAATTGCAAATTGGGTTGGACCTAGAGTACTGCCCTGACTTACGCCGGAACAGGTTAAGTAGTGGTCAGACTGGAAACCCGACAACTGCACGTACTGAAACCGATCACAAAAGTAACTTGCAAACAACTCCAGCAGCTTTGGAGTGAATCCTATTGCTGCAAATTTTGCCAAGAGTACATCATTTTTCACACGATCGAAGGCCTTCTTGAAATCAAAATAAGCAGCATCCACCTGGCATTTACGATCCATTTCAGTGATGGCGTAGTCCACAAAGTTAATCTGATTAGTCAATGTGGATTTACCCGTTCTAAAGCCATGCTGGTTTTCCGACAATTGACTTTTGATCTGTCCGGTAATATATTTATTAAGAATAGATTCCAAAACTTTGCCCGGGGCCGAGAGAACAGCGATAGGTCTATAATTTTCAATATTTGATGCGGAGCCACCTTTATGTAATGGAGTCACCCGAGAAACCTTCCAAATGTCAGGGTATGTAGATGTCGATAGAACCAAATTAAAGATAAATAAAAGAGGCGCCAAAAGTATTGATTCACAGTCTTTCAAAATGAAAGATGGAATACTATCAGGCCCGGCAGAGGAGTAGGGCTTCAAACGCCGAATAGCCACCGAAATATCAGCCGGGGAAATATCATCCAGAGCAATTCGCGGAAAACACAATGTGTTTGCCGCTTGGCGCTCTGCATCCGCCGCAGACAACTTGGGAGGTTGAGGTAAAAATACAGAGCTAAAGTAATTGGCAAACGCGTTAGCAGCCTCTCGTCCAGTGACAGTCACCCCATCATGGTCGAACTGATCGCACGATTGCCTGGAACCCTGCTGCTCCTTTACAAATCTCCAGAATGATCTCGGGTCCGTTCTTATATCCGCCTCTGTTCGCCGAATATAATCATCGTATGTCCGATCGATGAGTTCTTTAGCTCTCTGCCTATAAAATTTATATAGCTCACGATTAAATTCTAAATTTAAGCATTTGTATTTTTTTAAATGAAAATATTTATTTTTCAATGTTGTTATTATTTCTGATGTAAACCAAGTCGGATATTGATATTTGTTAGGTATTTTAGGATTTTTCTTTGGGACACTTTGATCGAAACAATTGTATAATTTGTCATAAAATAGCCCAACCGCTTCATTCACATCAGTGGTTAAATAGATGTCGTCCCATGTAATGCAACTTAATTCTTCGTATAAGGATAAAAAGTTCGCCTTACGGAAGCACCAGTTCCGCGGCGAGTCCTCTACGGGCGCGCGCGGCGCGGGCGCGACGCGGCGTTCCGCGCGCGCGCACCGCACGCTCACCTCCAGCGGCGGGTGGTACGGGTCGATTTTAACTACGGGATCTACGTCTCCGCTGACTTCAATCCACTCATCGCCCAGGTCGCTCAACACCAGATCCAATGTATTGTTATACTGGTTACGGATACAATTACGTTGTTTGAGTTTGCAAAATTCTAACAAATATCTGTAATGCATCGTAACATTAAGACTGCAAGAGTTTAAGTTGAAATCACCTAATATTAGTACATTTCTTTTGTGATACCTAGAAATGAGGTTTTCTATTACGGTAAACGTTTGTAAATACCTCGAGTCAGCCGAATTAGGCGGAATGTACACAGCACAGCAAATAACAGTTTTATATTTAAGTGACACGGTAGCGATTAAAATCTCGACATTCTCATCACAGCCGTCCACGTCTACGATCTTCCTGACGGGGTAGGTTCCGCGCACGGCGAGCAGCACGCCGCCCCAGCCGGCGTCCACGACGCCGCCGCCGCGCCGCACGGTGCGGTCCCGGCGCAGCACGGTGAACCCGGCAGGGAATATCTCTGCGTCGCTAACACCGCTCACCAGAAACGTTTCGGTGAACACAAATATATCGGCCGAGGAGATTATAATAGATTTTTTGCATTCGTCGAGCTTCGACCGCAAGCCTCTCACGTTCTGATAAAATATCAAATAAATCTTATAAGGTTTATTCTTACACCGCGGCTTGGTTGCGAAATCCACTCCTCCACGGCTTGATGTGGATGTCTTCCGGCCAGTTCTCGGGCTTCGTATATTCGTCCCTATGCTTAGCTGGAACGATCAACTTGAATGACGCATAGTCACCGCGCGATTTCAATGCCTCTGCAGAGCATTTATCCCCGGGACAAATAGTACTCAGGTGAGCGGTGACTTGGTCGGCTGTAGTTTCCGGATGAACGAAGTACAAATGTAAATAAGATTTTCGCTCGGCAGCCGTTAATAAAGTACATAGCGCCGAACCCGGGGCGGCCGTGCCCCGAGTTACATTACTCGGAGGACGGCGAGAACGCCGACTCGCAACTTCGTCCCAGTCCGCATTATTATTGGTATTATCGTATGCGCCGCGCGCGTGAGTCACCGCCGGCCGCGCGGCAGGCCCGGCTAGCGGCGGCGACGGCGCAGGGGGCAGCATCGCCGTAGGGGTAGCGGGGGCGCTACGGCTCAATGACGCATTCAAGTCCAAGGCCGCGCGGGCGCCCGCATCAGTAACAGAAAGAGCAGGCGGTACATTACGTGCACTCACTCCTTTATTCTTCCGAGTATCTACGACGAGCGCCGAGTTTGCCCGAAGTTTGGCATCTCGTTGTGGTCGTTTGGAGTGTGTGCTGACTTCTTCACATGGCCTACCCTCTTCTCTCCGATTTTCGGCCGCTCCTGCCGTAGAACCCGCAATTTCATTTTCGGTGATCAACTTTTTAATTTGCACATTTTGTTCCAATATAAGCTTCTCGAGTGAAATTATTCGTTTTTGCATTGAAAGCACAGTTTTTGTAAGTTCACGGATAGCACTGTCTTCAGATTTGTCAGACATTTCTAATTTTAAAATATAAAATACGCAGAGCAAAACGAAACACAACCGAACACAGCGGCGGTGCGTAGGCGCGTCTAATAGAGGTAGAAAAAAAATATAAAAAAATACACATCTAATTAGGTCGAAGAGACCACCAAAATTATATTATAAGTCACTAGCTAACTAGTTACCCGCGACTTCGTCCGCGCGAAATAAATACTAAGGTAACTCGGGCTGTACCTACCTATTTGTATACCCAGACACATTAACGGTTACTAAAACAGCTTATTATAAAATAATTTGATACAATTTCATCAAAATCGGTTCAGTTGGTTAGGTGTCCAAGCGTAAGAAACATTTGTTCCCCATTTCATCCCCATACAGTTCAAAATTACAAAATTGCTACAACAAACATTGCTTCGTGTCAAGTGCCTAGTTTCATGGTTTTATCTTCAACGGTTGGGAACTTCCATATTGACATTCATCCCCCATTTCAACCCCAATTTCACCCCCGTACAGTTCGAAATTACAAAATTGATAGAACAATCATTTAATTGCTTCGTGTCAAGTGTCTACACATTGTTTGATATCTTTGAAAATGACGAATTTTCATACAACAGTTCATCCCTTGTTTCACCCTCTTGGGGGTTGAATTTCGCTAAAACCCCGTCTTAGGAAGTGCCTACGTGCTAAAAAGGATTTCCATGCAAAACAGATCCCTAGCATTTGTAGTTTCTGAGATTCCTTGATGAGTGACCTTTCACTTTTATATATAGATATATATAGAAGATGTCAATTAAAATCTTTAAGGAATAGGTAGATCATTTTACAAAAAATCACTAAATTAACTGTAATAAGTAAAGCCATTACTGTCCAATTAGACGTCAGACATTTTGTAGCAGGATTGGATGTTAACTAAGGTCAAGTGCTCTCCAAATCCAGACCATGACTAGGCTACCTGGATTCACTTAGGCTGACTCATTGTATTCTTGGCAAGCGTAGTGTAGATGTCGCCGTGACATTGTAAAACCCGTCAGATTACAACTTAACTACTTACAAATAGAATTCATACAAATAATAATAAGGAATTATAGATAAATTACAGGGCTTTAAGATATAATATCTTATGGATCTGGGTGTCAAGCGCAGCGCAATGTTAGGGAATGATTTGGACTCTTCATGTTCCAATAGCAGCGTGTCACTGTGCTGTTATGTGGCAAGCATGTTGCTTACCGTCAGGCACATGTTCTGCTCGTCTCGTCGCTCTATAGCTCTATACTATAAAAAAAATCGAACTACATTAGGTTATAAACTAAAGCCACCCACACAGTAACACGCACCACATGCATATTGCATGTCGATGCATTTACGCGCATACTTGCTACGCTGCGGGTTTTTCACGCGCGTTGTTGCGTTTTTGCGGTTCTGACTCATTTCATTCTAACACACGCCAAGCCCACCAAAATCCCGCACGGCACTGCGAGGCTCAGTGCCATATCTTGCGTCTCGCCAGCATCCACGCGCGTGGTTTCGTGTTTCTCCGCTTGTAAGCGCGTGATCTGCATGAACGCGCGTGGATGCATTTTTGGTTTGTTGGACTGTGCGTGTTTTCTATACAAACGGAGATACTTACATACAACGATAGAACACACATTCACTCACTACGCTCCGTGGTGAGGGGCAATGTGAAGATCGCCTAACCTAAGCTAATCTGGGTTTATAATCTCTCACGTTACATTGTAAACTGACAGTCATAGCAATTAGATGGAGTGACGATATACGCACGGCAACAGATTGTGAGGAAATGTAAAACTGAGGATTGGAATTGGAGAAGTTGAATGGTCAGTTACTGGAGAAGCGTAGACCAGCCGTGGAGTAGAGTAGGCATCATCATGATGTTGGTAACTGAAGTTATTGTGAGGTAGCTCTTTTTGAAGTGAAAACTTCTTTAGGCGCGCCTAGACAGATTTTTCGTGGGCTGTGAATTCAATTCTAGCGTCACGCTCGGGTATGATAAGAAATCTTCGGGTAAACTCGGGACCATAGACATTGGTTATCCAGAAATGCGGGAAATGCTAAAAGGGCGTGGCCTGCCCACTATGGCATGGCCGTCTAGAAATTTGTCAGCCAATGGGAAATGCTGACGCATTTCTAGATGGTGCCATGATGACCACGCCACACCCTCCGGTTACACCCGTGTAGTTTCCAAAGTAAGCTATCAAATTCTGAGTTATAAGTTTTCACTTCTATCGGCAGTTCCTATGACTGCCAATTTTTTTTAAATAGTTTTTTAGCTGACTTCAAAAAAGGATCTCAATTTTACTGTATTTTTTTTACTTCAGAAATTTCGACAGAGTGTTTTTTACCGGTTTTAATACCTCTTTTTCCGAAAGGGTAATAGGTAGACTTCCCAAATGGATACATTTAAATTTTAATCAAAATCGGCGGAGCGATTTTTGTAATCTGTTCGTACCGTCACATTTTAATAAAAAAAATAGATCTATAAAAAAATCTGTTTTGATTGCATTTAATCAATAACTCTTTGCTGTTGTTTCACATAGTGTTTAATTAACATCGGTCGCACATGATCGAACACCATGTATGTAGTGTAATGCAATGAACAGCCATTAGAAATCAATCGGGTGAACAAATACTGCTTTTTTGTCGACTGTTGTCTAATATGCATTAAAAATTGTGTGTGTGTACTTATGTACGCATGAAATCGTATTACAAATGTCAATGTTTGGATGTTTGTTGCTCAATCACGTTGTTACGTATAAAAGAATGGGGATGAAATTTCAAGTTTGGAACATACGTAGGTTATATTCTGAAAGGGCTGCTTTTTATCTCGCGAAAATAACGGAAACGGAAAGGGCCCCTTAAACCTACGCCCGAGTCACAAGTCTCGGGATCTACTCGGGATTTCTCTCTCTGCCACACGATGGACCCGGCACCCGCACGGTGAATCCATGGAATGCTAAGAAGTTCGTCTCTACGCGGGTAATACCGCGGGGCACTGCTAATAAGTTTTACTTCTTTATTTCTAACCGATGTCAAAAAATGAGGAGAATTTTCGTGGGGTGTAAATTGAATTCTACCGTCACGCTCGGGTATGATAAGAAATCTTCGGGGACCTTGGCGATTGGGATCTAGAAATGCGTGAGCCAGTGGGAAATGCTAACGCATTTCTAGATGGCCATGCCATGATGGCGAGGCCACGCCCTCCGGTTACACCCGTGTAGTTTCCAAAGTAAGCTATCAAATTCTGAGTTATACGTTTTCACTTCTATCGGCAGTTCCTATGACTGCAAATTTTTTAGACTGTCGCATGATCCCGAGTTCACTCGATTTCTTTCATTTACGAGCGTGACGCAATCATTACCTAGCACTGCACTGCGCTCGTCACCCGAAGATATAAGGTGTTTTATCTCTTAGCCCAGTAATTACTCTGGAAACATTGCCCTTCAAACCTATTCTTTACAGCATTTTTGCACATTACTTCTTGGCGGTAGAACAACTGGCAAAGGTGTGGTACTTCCCCTGGCGGACTCTGCCTGATGCTCATGTGTAGATTATACACATAAGCATCAATTCTTTATATGTTAAAATCAGTGCTGGGACTCAGGGCCCTTCTCTCACAAGGATATATAATATAAGGGTAGGTATAATCTACCACGCTGGCCCAGTGACGCTACTTGAGAGATTCTAGATACTTACAATTTATGGCACTAGAATTAAGTAACTTTGTATATTGTTTGATTGTATGTATTTTTCTGGTGCATAATAAAGTGTTTCTGTCTGTCTGTCTGTCTTACCTGTTTCCTCACGATAGTTTAATTTACCGTAGTAGTCAGTGTTGATGAAAAATTTGGATATGCGCTTAAAATATTCTCAGAGAGAGCAGAGGGGATTCAAACCTACGATCTATCATGGAATCAACGAAATATCGGGGAGTCGCTCCACTAATTAAAAACGATAAATAACAACAAATCAAAATCAAAGAATTTGCTTTTAAATTTATTATTTTGTATCTATGTAACTATTAATATTCCAGCAATAAAGATAATTTTGATTTTGAAATCATTGTGTAATTTAAATCAGTTGACGTTTTGTCACTGGCCACGTGGCTTAGTGGTTGTGGGTTCGATTCCCACCCAGTGCAAATATTTGTGTGCTGAATTCAAATGTTTGCACTGTGTCTGGATGTTTCTATGTATAATAAGTATGTATTTAAAACTATATAAGTATTATATCAGCTCTCTGGCCGCCATCATACAAGCTTTGCTTAGTTTGGGGTCAGATGGTGTAGTGTGTTAATTGTCCACCAATATTTATTTTATTTTTAACATTAGTAGGATTTAATTTTGTTTTTTTTATTTGTTCCAGGGTTTCGGAACTATGCTGTTGAAGTCGACGCAAAAATACAGAAATCCGACAGAAACCACGAATAAACACGAACGAACGAGTACATACTACTACCTCATTAACAACAGATCTTGGGAAAGGATCAGAAAAGTTGTGTAAACTAATGCATTATTGAGAAAACTCTTGAAAATTTTATAAGACTATGTGTAAATAAAATGACTGTGGGACAGTTCCAAGTGTGTTAAAAATATCGGGGAAAGTGTAACAGATTTTTCTATCTCATTCATAAGAAAATTTGCAAAGTCAAGAGTACATTCTGAGATGTAAATAAAAAAAAATAACAGATCTAAAGTTCGTATAGCTTTGTAAATAAACATTGTTAATATGAACGCATCGTAAGCCGACCGAGAGCGACCGCGCGAAAGAGACACAGCTGCATCCAAAAATAACAGCCCAGAAATAGAAGAAAAATGTATGGCTCAGTTTCTTCCGAGCCGCCGAGAGAGCTCGCGTGGTGGCAGACACCATGGAAAGCAATGGCTGACCTGGCCGAGGCTGTGGACGACTTAATCTGCAGTTTTGATTATATGGACACAGCCATGGATAACCTGGTCATGCTAATATTCATCTGGGTAGTGCTTTCCATCGTCCTGCTGGCTCTGGCGAAGTGGGGTTACTCTCGCTTCGCCGCGAAGCCAGCAGAGGTCGTTAAAGAAGAGGCGAAGAAACCGACGAACGAAATTGTAGCGAGTGCGGATACAGTGTTGGCGACCAGTGCTAAAGTGCGTAGTGCGTCTCTGAAGGCGTCTAAACCCACGAGTTTTGTTCCCCCGACACCACCAAACAAGAAGCGGCTCGGTCGCATGTCCCCTGGCCCTGAACAGTTGAACATCAAGAAACATCAATCGATTATTGTGCCTACGTGTACTGGGCCTGATGTACCGAGCGTGCAATGGGTGAACGATCTATTGACGTGGTTATATAACGATTTGGTTATCGTGAACGATCTAGTGCAGCAATGGATTGTGTCTATGAACGAATTCTCGAAGAAATCTGTGGAGGAGGTGAGTTGTTTACTTTATGATACACAATCAATAATCTCCTCGAGTTTAATCAGTAACGCCGTCAAGCCTTGATTGACAACACGGCAGTCTACACTTGCTTGTGATGGGGACAAACAAACATGGCGGACATCAAAGTAGTGACAGGCAGTTGTTGTGTTCACATATCACGTTTTTTTTAGTTAACAATTTGACATGCGAATTATTTTATTTTGCCATTGAGACGAGTTAATTTAAATATTAGTTGATTTTAACTTCGAAATGGCTGATAATATCAACACGTGTTTTTTTTTATAAAAAAAAATCATGAACATCAAAACTCTTCAGCATTTTTTTGGATTCATGCTGTTACTGTCTGTAAACTCTTGTTTACTTAAACTGTGTAAAACCTATTTGGTGTGTTTTTTTTCTTTATTTTATTAAATTATCGAAGTGTTCGTGTTATATCGGTAGGGATAAATTAAAGACAACCATAAGTTATAACCACGATGTTTTCCTTCACCGTTTAAAGTTAGCGGCATTACGCACATGACTTCAAAAAGACAGTGGTGCGTGTGGGGTTTGAACCCGTCTCCAGATAGGCAGGCGCCGTTCTCCCGCCTAGACCAGCCGTAACTTCAATGATAACGTAATTCAATAATAACTTAAATAATATGAATATCATTACGTGATTAATAAAAACCAAAACTAATGTTATTCAGAGCTACAGATAACCAAATTACTATTGAATAATTTAATATTTTAGTGATTAATCAAATAATGTCTTGTCTTTTGTTATTGTTGGGGTTTAGTTGCTTAGTAACGTATTAAATTTGGGGTTGCTGGTCTTATCGATACTTAGAATAAACAGCCCACTATACCCCACCACTGGGCCTCTGGGCTTTTTATCACAAGGAGAGTGGTATAATCCACCACGCTGGCCCAGTCCACTTTATTTTTTAACATTTGTAGGTTTATACTTGACCGCCATCTCGCCTGATGTTAAGCGACGATGCGGTATACGATGAAGCGTGTTTACCTCTAAACAAACGATGCACTGTAAACTTAGCCAAAATAGACAACTTAGGCAACACATTCCATAGATCTTCGTACTATGAATAATTATAAAAAAATCTCTGAAAAAAAACTGGCTTCAACTAAAAATTAAATTCAGGCATACCACCAAATTCAATAGGAAGCAATCACTAAGTCATCGAGGTAACGAAAGCAAATTTTAGTTGTTTTTTGTTCATATTTCCAAAACAGCTACACCGATTTTGATAAAATTTGAATATGAAACCACCTCGGAACGATGATCTACCAAACAAAAAAAGAATCATCAAAATCGATTCACAATTGGCGGCGCTATCGAGTAACATACATACAAAAATAAAGTGGCCAAGTGCGAGTTGGACTCGCCCATGAAGGGTTCCGTTGTAGCAAGTAACATAATATACATAGTTCTTGTAGTTCGTTGTAACTTTGATCGAAGTTTCAATAATAGTGTATTTATTTATGACGTACTAAAAAAAACTACTTATCAGATCGAGTTCAAACTAATTTTCGTTGGTAGTTTACATGGTAATGTACATCATACATTTTATTTTATTTTTCATTCTCTTACTTTAGAAGTTAGAGGGGGGGGGACACACATTTTACCGCTTTGGAAGTGTCTCTCGCGCAAATTATTCAGTGTAGACGAAAATGATTTTAGAAACCTCAACATCATTTTTGAAGACCTATCGATAGACAGCCCGAACGTGTAGGTTTGATGAAAAAAAAAATTTTTGAGTTTCAGTTCTTAGTATGGGGGGCAACCCTAATTTTTCTTTTTTTAAATTTTTTTTGTTCAAATCTTAATGCCGTTCACAGAATACATCTATTTACCAAGTTTCAACAGTGTAGTTCTTATAGTTTCGACAAAAAGTGGCTGTGACATACGGACGGACAGACAGACAGACAGACATGACGAATCTATAAGGGTTCCGTTTTCACGTTTTACGGAACCCTAAAAATATACAACCGAATTGATAACCTCCTTTTTTTTGGGAGTCGGTTAAAAATGAGTTAAACTTCTTCGTTCAACTGTCTGGAACAACAGCCATGGAATTGTGTCGGTTTTATAACTACATACTTGCGTGTTTTTAGTTTTATTCAAAATGTGAAAGGCGAGGACAAAACGCAAAGAAGCTACCCTAAAATCAAAACTAATTTATTTAAAGGGGGGTCCGAAAACTATTCAAATATCTCCCCTATATTTCAATACAGACTTTATCTACTTATAGGTAAGGATGAAATTTGTTTAGCAACAACAGGAATTTCCGGAGCGTCAGTCAAGCCATCTGTAACAACAATCTGTTGTGCGAAAATAGACTCAGACACGGTGTGGTAAAGTCTGGATTTAGTTGATTAGGGGCTTTATAGGTCAGATATAAAAGAAGCTGGTATATAAAGATTCAGAAACAGGATGGACAGATGTAGATTCTGATCTGATTCAGAACAAGAATATTAATCACAGTATCCTACTAATATTTCTTGAGAAAAATCATCTTATATTTTTTTTTATAGTGGTAGGACTCTTAGCAGAGTCCGCCTGGGGAAGTACCACACCTTTGACAGCTATTCTACCGCCAAGTAGTAATGTCAAAACATCACTGTGTTCCGGTTTGAAGGGAAATGTTTTCAGATAAATTACAGGGCATAGAAGATCTTATACTTCTGGGTGACGAGCGCAGTGCAGTGGTAGGTTATGATGTGTATGTCTTACACAAGCACATATCCTGCTCGTCTCGTCACTCTTTACTGTAAAAGATATCTGCTCTTAGCTCGAAAAAGTGAAATCGTTTCATGGTTGAAAGGAGGTCGTTCCAAAGACTCGAACAAAAAGTTTTGACTCTACTTTTGTGATGAGCGTCTAAGCGGTGGAATGCGTTGCCTGAGTGAATTTTTCGCGATGGTTTCTCCGAACCGAGAGTGAATCGGTTTCTTCTAGCACGCTTCATTGTAAACCGCTGACATCAAAAACGCGCAACGAACTTCAGTGTATTGAATATTAGTATCAGTGCGCGCGCACATCGTATAAATTCACTCTGTAGAGACAGTTGTCAGCCAACTTCATTATATCGTCTTTTGGCTGTAGTGTAAGCGTATCGCTAAAAAATTCACTCTCATCATATTTTCTAAACGAGCCGAAAGAAGTATGACTTCATAAACCACGACCATGTCCAAGATTTACCGTACGAAAGCTATGAGCTCTGTCGTAATTAATAATTACAGTAATTTCAATGTATCTAAGCATTACGTATCTAATTATTTAATATTTATCTATGTAAATTCTTTCTTTGTATAATGTATGCGTGTTTACGACGCATAGCCAAGTAAGGACGTATTTACATGGTATCGTTCATTTGGAACGACAGTGTCATAAGTGCATAAATATAAATTTTACACCATGTCAGTTTTAATGGTTTTTCAAAACTGTATTGAAGATTATTTATTCTTCTTACAACTAATGACTAAAAGTATTTATTTATATCACTTATGCCAGCGGTTTCACCCGCGTTTTAAGGGTTTTCTGATTTTTGAAGTGAAAACTTCTTTAGGCGCGCCTAGACAAATTTTTCGTGGGGTGTAAATTGAATTCTACCGCGCGCTCGCTCGAGTATGATAAGAAATCTTCGGGTAAAATCGGGACCTTGGCGATTGGGCATCTAGAAATGCGTCAGCCAATGGGAAATGCTGAAAGGGCGTGACGTCGCCATCATGGCATGGCCATCTAAAAACGCGTGTGCCAATGGGAAATGCTAACGCATTTCTAGGTGGCCATGCCATGATGGCGAGGCCACGCCCTCCGGTTACACCCGTCCAGTTTCCAAGGTAAGCTATCAAATAATGAGTTATAAGTTTTCACTTCTATTGGCAGTTTCTATGACTGCCAATTTTTTTCATGGAATCCTAATTACTCATCGCAAGTAGGCTACTTGCTTAAGTTATGCCTAAAAAAATCAACTATCTGTTAGTGAAAGTCTTGTTATAATCGGTTCAGCCGTTTCAGAAATTAGCTGAAACAAACAGACTGGCAGACATCAACTTTAAAATGGTTTTTTAGATCGAGGTATCTTATACTCGTATGTATTTAAACTTAGTAAATAGCTGTTAATTTGATATTATATACAGCCATTCTTATTTTGTCTAATTTGTATTGATCTAGAACTATCAAATGTTGCGTTTTCACTCCTAACGTAAATTATTTTAGCGAGAATCGTATTGTAATTAGGTTAATTTCGCATTGTTTTAGCTATGTCACTGTCGCTCAAAATGAGCGATATGTAGTTAATTATACTGTCGCGACCTCGCTATCTACGGCATAAGCAGCCCACTTTACATTCCCACTGCTGGGACTCGAGGCTTTTTCCCACATGGAAAGAGTCAAGGTCTTTATCCACTATACTGACCACTGACCAAGTTTAAACTAGCAGGTGTCACATGTCCTTGAAAGATATAGGTAAATTTGTAAAGATACTTTCTTAGAACATTTTCTTTTTTTCTAATATTTGGCTTCAGCGTTAAAACCAGTAGTAATGACAGACTTGTAAATTTATTCATAGAAAGGCGCGTGCCTTTGGGTGCGCTTGAGATTTGAACCTACGGCTTTAGGATTATAAAATCTAAGGTTTTCACCACTTGGCCACCACATACATCGAACGGTCTAAAAACATGCAGTTTTTCAATTTATAAAAACTGACTCATTTAATCCAGAAAAGAAAACATAATAAAGTGGCCAAGTGCGAGTTGGACTCGCCCATGAAGGGTTCCGTTGCAGCAAGTAACATAATATACATAGTACACATAGTTCTTGTAGTTCCTTGTAACTTTGATCGAAGTTTCAATAATAGTGTATTTATGACGTAATAAAAAAAACTACTCATCAGACCGAGTTCAAACTAATTTTCGTGGGTAGTTTACATGATAATGTACATCATATATTTTTTTTAGATTTTTAATTCTCTTACTTTAGAAGTTAGAGGGGGGGGACACACATTTTACCACTTTGGAAGTGTCTCTCGCGCAAATTATTCAGTGTAGACGAAAATGATTTTAGAAACCTCAACATCATTTTTGAAGACCTGTCAATAGACACCCCACACGTGTAGGTTTGATGAAAAATTTCTTTTTGAGTTTCAGTTCTCGGTATTGGGGGCAACCCTAATTTTTTTTTTTGTTCAAATCTTAATGCGGTTCACAGAATACATCTACTTACCAAGTTTCAACAGTGTAGTTCTCATAGTTTCGGCAAAAAGTGGCTGTGACATACGGACGGACAGACAGACAGACAGACAGACATGACGAATCTATAAGGGTTCCGTTTTTACGTTTTACGGAACCCTAAAAATGTTAAGCGGATTATAAAATAACAAACAAATGCCGATTTTTTTTTGTAGAGTTTGTGTTTTCGAGAATTTTTGGTTATGCCACTTCAATACTAAAGGTGCGATTGAATAAGCGCCGATTTTGAAACTGATATCACTGCGCTGAAACCATTGTCTATCGTAGACCGCATCGTCGTTTAACATCAGGGGAGACGGCGGTCAAGTGTAAACCTATTATCAACTCACAATTCGTTAGAAACTTTTTTTTGAATTGTCTTAGAGCATTTAGCCAGAACAATTTGTCTGAGGTAGTCACCCGTAGGTTACTCGAAGACGATTTGACGATTTACTTCGGAAATCTGTAATCTAATTGCAAATATGCAATTTTATGGTGACATGTACTTCTATGATCCAGACGAAAATTCGTCTACTTTTTTTTTTTAATAAAGAGTGATGAGATGAGCAGGACATGTGCCTGATGTAAGCAACACGCCTGCCACATAACAGCTCAGTGACACGCAGCTATTGGAACATGAAGAGTCCAAATTATTACCTAGCACTGCACTGCGCTCGTCACCCAGAGATCTAAGATGTTATATCTCTAAGCCCAGTAATTTCTCTGGAAACATTGCCCTTCAAACCAGAACACAATAATGTTTGCACATTATAGCTTGGCGGTAGAATAACTGGCAAAGGTGTGGTACTTCCCAGGCGGACTCTGCCAAGAGTCCTACCACTACAAAAAGCTACTCCGAAAGCTCGCTGTCTCATTCGAGCCGTGCTTTTAAAATTAATTTCTATATTTTTAAATTGAACTGGTTGTTTGGGTTTTCATAGAAAACTTATTATTATTAACAATATGTAAGTAATAAAATAAAGTAAAAAAAATAAAGTAGCCAAGTGCGAGTTGGACTCGCCCATGAAGGGTTCCGTTCCAGCAAGTAACATAATTTACATAGTACACATAGTTCTTGTAGTTCGTTGTAACTTTGATCGAAGTTTAATAATAGTGTATTTATGACGTACTAAAAAAAACTACTCATCAGATCGAGTTCAAACTAATTTTCGTTGGTAGTTTTCATGGTAATGTACATCATATATTTTTTTTAGTTTTTTCATTCTCTTACTTTAGAAGTTAGAGGGGGGGGACACACATTTTACCACTTTGGAAGCGTCTCTCGCGCAAGTTATTCAGTGTAGACAAAAATTAAATTAGAAACCTCAACATCATTTTTTAAGACCTATCGATAGACATCCCACACGTGTAGGTTTGATGAAAAAAAATTTTTGAGCTTCAGTTCTCAGTATGGGGGGCACCCCTAATTTTTGTTTTTTTAAAAAACTTTTGTAAAAATCTTAATGCGGTTCACAGAATACATCTACTTACCAAGTTTCAACAGTGTAGTTCTCATAGTTTCGGCAAAAAGTGGCTGTGACATACGGACGGACAGACAGACAGACAGACAGACAGACATGACGAATCTATAAGGGTTCCGTTTTTACGTTTTACGGAACCCTAAAAATGGTTGTCTGTAAAGTCGGTTTACTGACGATAGTTGAACGTGACAACGTCTTAAGAAAATACTGATGGAATGGTACTGAGGACGTCATGCGGCGAGGTAACGGCGGTAACGGCACATGACGTCATGTTTTGCGGGCGTGCAGCCGGCTTCATCGAATTATAAGACGTTATCACGTCAAAAAAATTGACAGTCATATAAACTGCCGATAGTAGTGAAAACTTACAAACTCATAATTTGATAGCTCACTTTGGAAACTACGCGGGTGAAACCGGAGAGTATGGCCGTGAACCATGGCCATCTAGAAATGCTCACGCATTTGTAGATTCTAGAGTTTACCCGAAGAATAGTTTTAATTGACGGACCTCTTAAAGATTTTGCACAATACTAACAATAAAACTAGAATATTAAAACTGAATAATATTTTACAGTCTTAGCATTACCAAAGTTTGGTTTAGTCCAGGCTGTGGGCTATAAAACGTTGTTCCAAAACATGAATTTATGATAACCGCACTGCAGCTTTCTAGGTATTTCGTAGTTGACCTAATTTCCCTGTACAGTCAGTGACATGTGATTGAAATAAAACCGGCCAAGTGCGAGTGGGACTCCCGCACGAAGGGTTCCGTACCATTAGACCTTTAGACCACGCCCTCCGGTACACCGGTGTAGTTTCCAAAATAAGCTATCAAATTCTGAGTTGTAAGTTTTCACTTCTATCGGCAGTTCCTATGACTACCAATTTTTTTTTTGTATATCTAATTGTGAATCGATTTTGGTGGTTATTTGTTCCTGTTTGGTAGAGTTTATAATTCAGAGGTTATAATCCTACTAATATTATAAATGTGAATGTATGGATGTTTGTTGCTCAATCACGTCCTAACGTATGAACGGATCGGGCTGAAATTTGAAACACAGATAGATTATAATCTGGAAGAACACGTAGGCTACGTTTTATCCCGGAAAAACAACGGGAACGGGAACTTCGCGGGTAACACCGCGGGGCGCTGCTAGTCCCATATACATTTTATCGAAATCAGTGTGGCGGTTTTTGAAAAATGAACAAAAAAGTGAAATTTACTTTTGAATAGAAAAGAAAAAGAAATAAAGTATTAGTATGTACTAAATACCTTGATATGATGGGTTTTAGCACTACATTGCGACAACTACTTGTTGTATGTTGTAGAACATGGTGGAATCATTGGCCCGTACTTCTTTATAAGCGATACTGGCCAACTCTTACAGTCAATAGTGACCGCTATAAAGCCCTGGACGTCTACTCTATTTCTACGAAAACGTAATTTCGAAAAAAAACTCGCGACTTTGCTACTCTCATTCTACTTCGTTTCGTCCGATACAACATTGTTTGACGTTTAAATGTTCTAAGCATACTCTAATTAGAGTAGGCTTAGAACATTTAAACAGACAAAACGACGGATCGAAGTAGAATCGGAGTTGGAAAGTCGCGAGTTTATTTCGAAATTACGTTTTCGTAGAAAGAGAGTAGACGTCCTGATTACTGAGTTTTTCGTTCGTCAATTGAACAGCCATGATGCGCATGAGCTGTGGTTTCAACTAGACGTCGCAACATGCCACACAGCTCGTGCCACAATTTATTTACAGAATGAACCATTTGGTAACAGCATTGTTTTACGTTCCGTTTTACGTTCCGTATTACGTTCCGTTTTACGTTCCGTTTTACGTTCCGGTTCACGTTCACCCGTAAATTCGCCTCCAAAATGTTTGAGATTTAGCGCCACTAGACTATTTTCTGTGGAAATAGGTGAAGTTGCTAGTCTACGTAAATAAGCCCGAAACGCTCAAATAGGGTAAGTGTACCAGTGAATGAAACCTTAAGGAAATCCTCAACTTATAAACTTGATAAAAAATACAATTTCAGTATTCTAATATTCTAACGTCTACCATGGTGACCTCAAAATATTCAAGATTTATTAAAACAATAGTTCAGAGCTGTAAATAGCACAACTATCAAAATATTTGATAAAATATCCGAAAATACCCTAAAACACCAGTGAATGAACGACATTTTCCAGTAAATGAACGCAATGAAACCCAGTAAATGAACACAAATACTGTAATTATTTAAGTTTAAAAAAATATCTGTATCACAGATATTTAACAGTTTATAATAAAACAATTCTAATTTATATTATTTAAACTACTAAAAATAACTAGAAAGGACTTCAACTTTACTTAAAAACTAACTTAAAGTACCCACCCAAAACAATCAACATAATTGATTGAAACTGACTTTCAGTTTCAGTCAATTAGTCAGTTCACTGGTGGGTTTGGGAATGAACTTGGACAAGACGAAAGCCATGTTCAATTCTTTCGCAGATCCAATCGCAATCACAGTCGATAATGTCAGTATCGAAGTTGTTCAGGAATACATATATCTAGGTCAAGTTATTCAACTGGGTAGAAACAACTTGGACAAAGAGGCTGACTGAAGAATACGTCTGGGTTGGGTAGCGTTTGGGAAGTTGCGTCAAATCTTTGAGTCGCCACTGCATCAGTGCCTGAAGTCCAAAGTGTATAACCAGTGTATCCTCCCGGTCCTAACCTATGGGGCGGAAACATGGACACTGACAAAAGGCCTCGTCCACTAATTCCAAGTTGCACAGCGAGCTATGGAGAAAGCTATGCTATGTATCTCTGAAGGACAAAATCCGCAACTCAGAACTAAGATAAACGACATAGCCCTGAGAATAAGCAAGCAAGTGGCAGTGGGCGGGTCACATATGTCGCAGAGCCGATGGACGTTGAGGAAGACGGGTTCTGGAGTGGAGACCACGTTCGAGACGTTCCGTGGGGCGGCCTCCCGTTCGTTGAACTGACGACCTGAATAGAGTGGCAATAAGCGGATGGATGCGGAGAGCCAAGGACCGGGCATGGTGGCGCAACATTGGAAAGGCTGATTTATATCCAGCAGTGGACGACAACGGGCTGGTGATGATGATGCTCATAGAACAAGACTATTATAAGATACAAAAGTTTCAAACACTATTAAGCCACTATCTGAACGGCCTATATGCCAAGAATCTGAAAATTTTCGTTTTACTGCTGGTGGCATCCTCTTGTACGGATAAATTACAAAAGGTGGCACATCAGTCCCGTTTGCTGCAAACGTGTGTAACAAATACTGTTTGGAATCTTTTTCTGCTCCATTTGCGATCTCGTAGGTATTTTTTGTAATTTTTTGGTCCAAGAATGAGCCGCGTTTTTAGGCGTCATGATGCCAGTTTTGTCGGCGTTAAAAATACGACTAGGCTCTCATCATGCAGAGGGTGGGTTCCCTCTGCACCTAGAGAAGGTTAATGATGTCCGTATGCCGACTCAACATGACGGGCCAGCAGCTCACCATGATGAAAGGTACATAATTCTAAATAGGTAGTTTTTGATTATAAAGTCAAATTTGAATCCGTCCATTCATAGGTTCAACAAAAGTTAAAATACCAATAATTGAACGTCAGTTTTTTCATAGTCCATTCACTGGATTTAAAAAACCAATGAATGAACACCTATGTTCCAACACTAGCCATTAGATTTGAAATCATTTTTGAAACGTAACTTGTAAAAATAATCTTAATACAATCAGCCGAAGTTGGTTTCTAAGCAAAAAAATTAAATAGGCAATGTCCCATTGAATGAACGGCCGTTCATTAACTAGGATTTTTGCTATTTCTTGAGCTGGTGCATGAACACGTGTTTTATTCAAAATTTACTTACAAAACTGAATAAAATTGTACGAAAAAGCAAGCATTGATTCATATATAATCTTTATTTTAGTAACAATCACAGTAAAATCTTTAAATATGCCTACAAATCTACAATAAGACTAGCAGAGTCTCACCTGGCTTCTAAATTCCTGTTCATATAAAATATTTTTTCCTGCCTCACGTGAATTTTACCTCGACGGCATTTTGCAACTGAGCTATGTATCTCATCAGAATTAGTATTTCCATTTTCGAAATAGTGTTACCAATGAAAAACATGAAAATATTCATAGTAGAAATTGTTTATTTTCTTATTTTTTGGAAATAACCACCTTTCTTTCATTCACTGGGGTGTGTTCATTCACTGGTACACTTACCCTACTTGGAGGACAACATTTGCCGCGTTATTATCGATATGCGGCCACAAATGTTAGAAAAAATTATTGAAAATGGGACCTCCAGATTAGACTACGTCCGAGCCAGTCGAGGCGGTCACATGTCAGAAAAAAATGCTAAAAGATTATCTTTCGAATTAAGTCAAATTCAAATTTTATTTTTCTAATTTATCTCTGTTTTATTCCATTTCAAAGTTCTATATTACTTACCTCTAAAAAAACACATTTTACTTATATTCATTAACAAAATCAAAGAAAAAATAAACAAATTTTGAAGAGTGTTGATGCGCAAAAGTAGAAGGTCGGAATAAAAATATAACTAGCCACATTAAAACAAAAATATAGGCTTAACGAATGTAATTTCTTAAAATATACTTCAACCAATTGATATTGACATAACCTGAAATTTAGTCAAAACATGCGAGGCATCAGATAAGCGACATCTATAATGTCGGAGTCCCTTAAAATTTTAATTTAGTTTAGAATGGAGCACGATTGTACAATAAACTGCACCGTAAGTTTCTTTTCATTACACCGTAATGATTCAAGTTCTGAAAATGCACAGATTACAGAAATAAAACCAGATGGAGCACGCAGAACAGAGCTACTGAAGCAGACAAAGGAAATACAAACGCCGAAGCAAATACAAACTCCAGTCAGTATGAAACGGACTTCCGTGTTGTACGGGCGTCCCGTGTGATTTTAAGTTTTGTTTTAAAATATGCCGTCTTATGTCTTCAAACATTGCAAACAATGTTCCCAAAAACAAAAAAAGGAAAGAGGAATATAATTTCATAGGAAAAATTGAATATTTTTACTGTTATTTATATAATTTAGGCGATTTTATTTTGGTGATGAATGGAACACAACACCTCAACGAAAATAGGTTAGTGTGGCGATACTAAATGGAAATTATTTTCCCTGAATTTAGGGTAAAATATAGATTATATATTTTTTTCATACTCGTACACCAAATTATTGATGGGCATTGTATTATTCAATTTAATTTAATTTCAAATTTAATTTTGGTAAATGTTAAATTTGTAAAATGAGTAATTTATGACATAAAAATGTACAAAAAACAAAATCATTAATACATCATAAAATTTGTTTGTGTATTTATTGATTTCGTTAGTTGCACCACTGCCCAAAATATTACAAATTTTGTTTCCTCATGAATCAAAAGGTTATATGGAAGAGATCGCTTTTAGCGACAAGATCGCCTTTTGTGCCCATTTTGTTTTGTTATTATATGTGTTACTTCTTGTCAACTTTGTTTATGGTGCCAATAAAGTGTTTTGTATTATATTGTAATGTCATTCGATAGGTATATTATCTAAGTGAAACGGTGGCTATATAATTGGTTATAAAATGATGGTTTATAAAATAAAACATTTGTTGAAGGAAGATATTTTTGAAGTTAATATTATGCATAACGTTGTTTGTAAAATGAAATATTTATAAATTGTAAAGTTTTTTAATATTATACGGTTACTTGATTTTAAAGTATTGTTTTGTCAAAAAAAAAGGTGAGTAATAAGTGAACTGTTAAAATGATTATTGTGTTAGTTTTTTTTTGTTTGTTGTTTGGACCTATAACATACAGGTAGCCTATATCCATTTTATCAAAAATAGCCTGGTGGTAAAGATGGTTGTTTTAATTTTTGTTTAACCTATCTAAGCGAGTAAATTACACTAATTTTATTATTTGCGATTCAAGTTAATTTCTAGTTGCATGCAAAATCAAAATTCTTTTCTTTATAGAATGGAAATAGTAGTAACAAGAAATTCTTGCATAATCGGTGTAATAATTTTAATATTTTAAAATATCAATTGATGTGTTTGTTATACGTGAAGATTTCCCAAGCTAAGACAACAATAGTGGGACTTTTTTCTTAAGACTGACAACATTATACAAGTAATTTGGTACGTTGATTTGACAATGTTACGTCAACATGACTAATTACGGGCCTCACAGTGTTGTTCACGAAGGTTCCATCTGTGTTTATTTCTGTAATCTGTGTGAAAATGCTATTCGTAGTTTTGCACGTCAGGCGAAATGGTAATCTAGGTTTTATACTAGTCATGAAACAATAATATAATAAACTTGTGTATGACTGCCATTGCATGATGACCCGATATTAGTTTTCTAGTACCTTATTTCAATATTTTTTGGAAATTTTCTTCGGAAAATCTCGCATTGAAAACTATTTTTGCATTCGCCTGACATTTTGAGAACGCTTCATTTTAATAAAAAGTAATGCTGCACTAAAACGAATAAAAACTCATTCGATAGTATTTCTGACATTGACATTTGAAATTCGCCCGCAATTTGTATTTTGAACGTGCTGACATTTACGATTTCAGGGTCATCACATTCCACTTCACGACCTGAACTTTTGACCCTCAAAGTTACCATAAAATAAGTGATATTAATACATGTCAATTATGTCATAATGTCATTCTAGTGAATAGGTGAGTCAGTGACTCAGTTTCTGATTCTTGGCATGATTTCATTTCGAATGCCACTAGGGTTGTAATATGTAATGGATTGCTTACCGTATACTCATTTAAAGTGACACTGTCATGTTTATTTTTATAGACAGGTTTGTTCGTCTTCTTTGACAAGCAACGATGGTTGAGTTTGCTTAGTCACGGAATTAGAATTTTAATTGTACACAACGATTTGAGTATTGTTTCACTGCAAACTTTTTAGGAAAGATTTTTTAAGATAAAAATCCATCCTTGATTTTACTCTATAAATGTAATGTATTCACATTTCAAATATATGTATATTTATTCCAAACATGGTATACGAGTCTAAACCAAGTCATTGAAAAACCAAACAAAATAAGCTCAACGCCGCAATAATCATTGTTGGAGACATCAGGCATATTAAAGCTGCTTTTCTACCAAAGATGTGCTTTACTACGTTACTATAGATGGGTTTCATAGCCACCAATCATTTTTATTGGTCCACATGGCATAGCAACGATGGAAACGAGTTATGTCTAAAATCATCGCTACATCGCGTCGTATAGCTCGATCGAGATACACGTGTTACTTCAATGTGGTGCATCTATATAACCAAAATACACAGCTTAAAGGCTTATTATTACATTACAAATTTAGTGACTGATTTCAGAAGCAAGTTTAGAAGGAAGTTAGAAGCAATCTATCCTCGCTTCTGAATTAAGTATCTACATATGCTAGGTTACTGAATGCACTTCACTGAATTCAGTAGCTATTACATAGCTAAATTAACAACGGGTAATATAAGTCTTTTAGCAATAGTGGAAACGGTGACATACTTTCCGAGCTTAGCTTGCGCATTCTCGCAGCTTCACTGCATACCACGTCTCTGGTCGACATGCAGTCTAAATCTATGCTGAGAAAGTTATTTTAAAATTTATACAAAATAGGTCAAAACAATGATGTAGCTTTAGTATTAAAATTAACGGGGTTGTTACACATATTTACTGGGTAAACGGGTAACTCACGTGTAATATGGTCAAAACTCGAAACTCGAGTTGGATTGACCCGTGTTACCCGTGTACCCAATAAATTATGTACCTATGTACCTATTTAAAATATTTAAGTTAAATGAAAATATATAGACCAATCAAATGGCACTGCGATAATAATCATTTAAGTACAGTTTATAAACGTGATCGACTAAACGTAATCTTTTAAGCCGAAGAAGGTCCGTTGAAAGCTGGAAGTGAGTGTGAGCCATAATTTGATAACATAATAGCGGAACTAAGGATGTTACGCTATCAGTATAATATCGAATAATACTGTAAAATGACTTTAATAGTTGTTTTACGAGGAACACGAGCATTAATCCGTGAATCTTGCTTCTTATTATCATCAGTATATTCTCGTCCACTGCTAAAGCTGTAGCATAAACAGCCCACTAAATTAATGTTCCCACTGCTGGGACTCGGGGCCTTCTCTCGCATGGAGATAATCAAGGCTGTAATCCACCACGCCGGCCCAGTGCGGGTTGGTGGATGGCACATGACTTCGAAAGACTCTAGGTCTAGGTACATGTCGGTTTCCTTCACCGTTTTAAGTTAGCGGCATTACAGACATGACTTCGAAAAGACAGTGGTACGTGTGGGATTGGAACCCGGGTGCCCGGATCGGCAGTCGCTGTTCTTACGACTAGACCAGCCGTGACTTACCTATAGCTGGACATGTGCCTCCCCACAATATCCGCCTCTGTGCCACAACCAGATCCTCGGCATTACGTCTTTAACTACCACCTTCTGACTCTTTAACTAACCGCCTGCCGTATCGTTACTCCATCTAATCAGGCATTTCTACACTACGTTTACCGATTCGAAGTCTCAATTCCAGAACCCGTTTACGCTAAAAGATCGCCTCACTGTCGCTTCAGTTTGCTAATGCGCTGTATCAGTGAATACATTTTTTTCACAGATTACCTCATTGCAAATGCAATTTCATAGATAAACCCTAAGCATAGTTCTAAGGTTCTAGCCATAAGCCGTTGAGTGACTTTGAACTTTGCAAATGAGATAACAGATGATGGATCGAAGTGGAATACAAAAATGTTATGTCTCTATCACATACTTACAAAATAAGGGGAAAGATGATGATAACCATTTCTTTATCAATACGTTTATGAATACGTATTACTTTGTTTTCTTTTTCGCTAATGGTTTTGGGAACTCTTAGTAGGTATGTAATTACTTTTTGTATTTTGGTTCACTTGTAAAATAAATTAAAAAAAAATCGCAGTCATAGGGACTGCCGATAGAGGTGAAAACATATAATTCAGAATTTGATAGCTCATTTTGGAAACTACGCGGGTGATGCCGGACGGCGTAGCCATAACCATGGCTATCTAGATCATCCATCCATCTTGGGCAGAATCAATCAATCGTGTAGCTTAATAAATAGGCAAATAAATAAGAAAAATCATTGTTATCAATTCAGTTTTATAGTACTGACATAACTTTATAGCTGCCGCGTGCCAGCCCTGGGTTCTATTTTCAAACGTCTGCTGACAACTGACATGCGATGACGTCACCGATGACGCCACATCGCGTCACTCCGGAAGGAGGCGTATAAATAAATATTCGCACGAGTTTATTCGATTTTAATAGTCACCAATTTATTATGTTATATTTTTTTATATAGAGCAAAAACATTAATAGACATTACTCACACACCATTATTTGATCTAAAAACTTTTCTATTTTTTCATTGAAGTGATAAGTTGTAATTTAGCTTCATTGAATATTTATATTTTTTTTTACTATCAGTGTCTACATGTATATTATGAACGTTTATACGCTACACATGCCAAAATATTATTATTTGTCTGTCTGTCTCCAATCTCCTAAACGGCTTTACCAATTATGACGTGGCTTTAACTACTAGATAGCACAGCTAGTCTAATCTATGATACTCCCGCCCTTTCTTCATTCTAGCATTCTTCTATTCATATTCTTGATTCTGGCCCTGCTTGTTGAAATCGTTTCTGTGTACGGATTCCGAATGCCTCCGAAGCATTCCGAGGCAGCGGTTCGTGAAATGTATTCCGGCCGATGAGATACCCTCACACGAGATCTCTGCGACTGTTGTAAATTCAATGAAAGTTGCGTTCTCAATGCCGTAATAATGCATTGAGAACTATGATTTTAACTAGCAGTGCTCCGTAGTTTTACCCGCTTAATTTCTTCTACTTACGTTATTTTATCGCGATAAAAATTAGGTTATGTGCTATTCGACACTATACTTTAATTAGGGTATACTCACAAAGGGCAGACGCGATACCTACGCGATACCTCAATATGATTCCGCGCCCTTTTTTTTCGCTGTATTGTTTTTATTTGAAAATGTCGTCAGTTTTATTTTTTATTTATTTCCTCGCACATATGTTATAAAACGTCATATGACATACGTGCGCACTTACATCATAATGTACTATTTATCTTCCCTACTCTCCCTACTACCGCCTGACTAAACTGGCTTTGGCCCGCTCCGGCTTCGCTCGAATAATAACCTAGATATCAACTGCAGCGCCATATGCCGGGCTGATTTGCAAATCTAAACCTTCCAGGGCCCTACCCAAACGTATACAAAAAAAAAACATTCAAATCGGTCCAGCCGTTTAGGAGGAGTTTACTAACAACGAAAAGTGGCATTGATTTTTATATATATAGATTGTCTGAATTTCCACTCCACCAAATTTCATAAGATGATGGCTTCTTGTACAATTTGGTCGGTGGGCTGCTCATGCTTATTATGCCAAAGCATTTTAGACTAAATGTAACCGCCGTAACACGAGAACTTACTCAAGCGCATCTTTCATGACTATTTCTATGCGGATTTACTTTAGTTCAGAAATTTTACAGAATTTGACTAGCGTAAGACTTGTAAATATTTGTAATTCAGTCCATGATGCATAAAATTGACGGATTGGCTCGCCGGTGGTGATTGACGCGCAGTTGGCCGAGCCAAAATCAAAAATACTTTGTTTTTAGGGTTCCGTACTCAAAGGGTAAGAACGGGACCTGGGACGAGGCGGAATGGGGAATATTTTACGTTGCCATGTCTATTTTCTGTACTAGATACACGGTGATAGAAAATAGCGTAGTCATAGCGATAAACCTAACCAAGTCCTAAGTCTAGAATTCAATGCTTCCGTCTAGACACAGCTTTTAAAGAACACTCACGCATTTTAACGAAATCTCATTACGTTTGGTCATGTTCCAAGATAAGATATACGACCTAAGTTTATTTTTGGACACGGGCAAATGCATTGTTTGTTCCGAACTGACGCTTATTTAAAAATAGTGTCGATTTGTCGGAGATTACTGAAATTTAAAATATCACGGTACGACAATTTGTTGATGAATTGACTTGTTACTTTGGCGATTTATTACGAATGAGCTGTTTTTAAATAGGTCTGTGTATATGTCTGTCTGTATGTGTTATATGTAGCACACGTACCTACAGGTATAGCGATTAGCGATGCCCTGCGACGCTACAAATTTTTCTTCTCACACGTTGAAATTTCCAAGTTTTGTGGAGTATACCTCTTCTAATCCATTATTCAACAATGCCGTACAAAAATCATGCGACAAGAAGAAAATATCGAGGGTTGCTTTCCCCCTCTTCCCATGTACTCAGTTGGACAGCATACAAGTGACGGCATAGCGCTGAATCTTATTACCTTACACCATTGAACTCTTAAAACATGCACACGATACGCCAACGATGGCACGTACGGCACGTTTTTGGGCGCGGAACGCACGCTCCCAGTCGGCAGCGCGCGCGTATAGCTCGGCGCCGTATTGTAACCGAGAATGCACTGTGGCGAAGTAACACGCACGCGACACATCCGCAGACATCACTCGGGATATTCGTCTTAGCGCAAAGCACGCACTGCTGACTTTAGCGCACATCTTGTCGATGTGGTGTTCCCATGTCATGCTGCGATCAATCTCGAATCCCAAAAATGTGGTGCTCTGTACTTGCTCAATCCTTACACCGTTTAGCGAAACTTTAAGCGGTTTTGTATGATGGCCCGACAGACAAAAGTGAACGAAGCGAGTCTTTTTTGAATTTAACATAAAAGCATTAGCTCTAAACCATGAATTTAAGCCGTTAATTACAATATTTAATTTCTCTTCTAAATCCTCAATTGAAAGAGCTGTTACTACGGCAGCCACATCATCTGCATACATGAATATGCCTGCACCCTTTACGGCATCAGGGAGATCGTTTAGTAGAAGAGAGAACATTATATTTGAAATCGACGAACCCTGCGGTACTAGTTCTTGTAGTTCGTTGTAACTTTGATCGAAGTTTTAATAATAGTGTATTTATGACGTACTAAAAAAACTATTCATCAGATCGAGTTCAAACTAATTTTCGTTGGTAGTTTGCATGGTAATGTACATCATATATTTTTGTTAGTTTTTTCATTCTCTTACTAAAGAAGTTAGAGGGGGGGGGGGGGGACACATTTTACCACTTTGGAAGTGTCTCTCGCACAAATTATTCAGTGTAGACAAAAAATATTTTAGAAACCTCAACATCATTTTTGAAGACCTATCGATAGACACCCCACACGTGTAGGTTAGATGAAAAAAATGTTTTTGAGTTTCAGTTCTCAGTATGGGGGGCAACCCTAATTTTTTTTATTTTTTTTGTAAAAATTATAATGCAGTTCACAGAATACATCTACTTATCAAGTTTCAACAGTGTAGTTCTTATAGTTTCGGCAAAAAGTGGCTGTGACATACGGACGGACAGACAGACAGACAGACATGACGAATCATTAAGGGTTCCGTTTTTAGGGTTCCGTAAAACGTAAAAACGGAACCCTTATAGATTCGTCATGTCTGTCTGTCTGTCTGTCTGTCTGTCTGTCTGTCTGTCTGTCTGTCTGTCCGTCCGTATGTCACAGCCACTTTTTGCCGAAACTATGAGAACTACGCTGTTGAAACTTGGTAAGTAGATGTATTCTGTGAACCGCATTAAGATTTTTACAAAAGTTTTTTAAAAAAACAAAAATTAGGGGTGGCCTCCATACTGAGAACTGAAACTCAAAAATTTTTTTTTCATCAAACCTACACGTTTGGGGTGTCTATCGATAGGTCCTCAAAAATGATGTTGAGGTTTCTAATATGATTTTTATCTACACTGAATAATTTGCGCGAGAGACGCTTCCAAAGTGGTAAAATGTGTGTCCCCCCCCCTCTTAACTTCTAAAGTAAGAGAATGAAAAATCTAAAAAAAAAATATGATGTACTTTACCATGAAAACTACCAACGAAAATTAGTTTGAACTCGATCTGATGAGTAGTTTTTTTTAGTACGTCATAAATACACTATTATTAAAACTTCGATCAAAGTTACAACGAACTACAAGAACTATGTGTACTATGTATATTATGTTACTTGCTGCAACGGAACCCTTCATGGGCGAGTCCAACTCGCACTTGGCTACTTTATTATTACGTTTTACGGAACCCTAAAAACGTGAAGGAGTAAAACGATCGTGAAGAAACCGACATGTACCTAGAATCTTTCGAGGTCATGACTGTGTCATCCACCAACCTGCACTAGACTGGCGTGGTGGATTATGCCCTTGACTCTCTCCTTGCGAGATAAGGTCCCGAGTCCCAGCAGTGGGAACATTTAGACAACAACGCAATGCACATCCGTCAGACCATAAGAGCTTGGCATACTTACTTTACCTGCTATATTGATTTACCAGGTGGCTGTGTATGTTAGAAATAATCTAGAATCATACAGTACGCGAGGAGAGAGACATTCTCGCAACATACGTAAGGCGAACAAGCTGGATGTTATATCACACTCTCTCACAAGGTCACGGAAGCTAACTCACATTATGGGACCTGAAGTTTATAACACTCTTCCCAAAATAGTTATATTTGCTTCAAGTTTTGGCAGCTTCAAAAACAGATTAAAGTGCTGGCTTATCGATCAAGCTTTATACAGTCACACCGAATTTTTAGAGAGTGATGGCAAAGTCCTATAAAAATGTATATAAAAATTTGACATGGGTCAGTACAATTGTTGTAAAAATATATTATACTCATATAATTGCTTTGTATGCTCTTTCTTTTGTTTTTATTAGGGTTCCGTAAAACGTAAAAACGGAACCCTTATAGATTCGTCATGTCTGTCTGTCTGTCTGTCCGTCCGTATGTCACAGCCACTTTTTGCCGAAACTATGAGAACTACACTGTTGAAACTTGGTAAGTAGATGTATTCTGTGAACCGCATTAAGATTTTTACAAAAGTTTTTTAAAAAAACAAAAATTAGGGTTGCCCCCCATACTGAGAACTGAATATCAAAAATTTTTTTTTCATCAATCCTACACGTGTGGGGTATTTATCGATAGTTCTTCAAAAATGATATTAAGGTTTCTAACATCATTTTTGTCTACACTGAATAATGTGCGCGAAAGACACTTCCAAAGTGGTAAAATGTGTGTCCCCCCCCTCTAACTTCTAAAGTAAGAGAATGAAAAAACTAAAAAAAATATATGATGTACATTACCATGAAAACTACCAACGAAAATTAGTTTGAACTCGATCTGATGAGTAGTTTTTTTTAGTACGTCATAAATACACTATTATTAAAACTTCGATCAAAGTTACAACGAACTACAAGAACTATGTGTACTATGTATATTATGTTACTTGCTGCAACGGAACCCTTCATGGGCGAGTCCAACTCGCACTTGGCCACTTTATTTTTTATTTATTGACGTGTAAATTGTACATTTATGAATAAAGTACTTTGACTTTGAACTATGTGTACTATGTATATTTTGTTACTTGCTGCAACGGAACCCTTCATGGGCGAGTCCAACTCGCACTTGGCCACGTTATTTATGTTACCAGCATTACAATATCATAAATGTGAATGTATGTTTGTTTGTTACGGTTTTACGCGACAACTACTAAACCGATCATCGTGAAACTTTGTACACATATCCTTGGAAGTATTAGAAGTAACCTAGCCTACTTTTTATCACGGGAAAATAAGGGGAACGGGAATTGCGCGGGTGAAACCGCGAGGCGCTGCTGGTAGAGTATATAATTATGTTTCTTCAGATCGAAGCTGCGTTAATCATCGATATAAATCAAAAGATGTGCCCTGAGCAGGGCCGGATTTAGGGGAGGGCAAACGGGTTTACGTTAACTTTAAACCATTTGTAGTCCGAGTTTATGCTTGAGAAATCTTAACCCCTTTTAGGGGGGAGGGGTTGTATTTCAACGTCCCCAGCGAAACTCTGCTCCGGGGCCCTCTAAATCTGGCCCTGGCCCTGAGCACCCTCAAATTGTTAGCATGTTACGTCTCTGTGTGAAGCGTGAGTAGTTTACAACTACCAACTACAAAGCGGCGAGGTATGCTGCGGTTCTACTTATTTTGGTTGTTGACAACGAATAGTGATAGGTAAAAACGTCCGGCGTCCACCGCTTCCTGCAACCGACTAGAATGGAAAGAGTGAACTCACTCTTCCCAACGATGACATGATTCCGTGCGCCCTGCAGTTTTAGTTAAAGAAAAAGAAAGTTTGGAAAAATAAATGTCTAAACTTGCTTCTTAATTCAGTCGACTAAATTTGCACAATACACCCCTAGCGGGACGTCAGTGCAGGTCCATCGCCCCCATTCCGAATTAGAATTAGTCGACTAAATTTTGCCAAGTGTAAAAAGCCTTGTATGGCTTTGCTAATGTTCTCTCTCACTCATATAAAGTGAAAATAAAGAGATAGAAGGCAGATAAAGGTCCCATGATGTCGGGAATGTCGGGGTTGATTCAGATATAGGTCAGGTGGGGAGCGAAATTAGGACGCGGTCGTAACAAAGGCATGCGGATTTTTGTTATTAGAAATCCATAAATCCAGGTAAAACGGTAAAAGATGATATAATTAAATGGTTGTAATTGGTTGGCCATTGGCCATTGCCATTCAACGTGGGAACACGGCGAGCGTCACGGGCGCCTTTGCGCCGGGATCTGTTAGAGGATGGGTTTTCTGGAGATTAGTTTTAATTTTATTGTTATTTTTCATTATTAAATTGATTAAATATGTAGAAATTTTATTACAATAGTTAACTTCTTAATAAAAATAGTTGAGTGTACCAAAACTGTCCTATTGCTAAGCTTTACAGGGTATGTATGTAGATTAGATTAGATTAGATGATTCTTAGATTCTTTTTATGTATGCAATACATATATTTAATGAAAACAGTGGTTATCTGGAAGAGATCGCTATAAGCAATAAGATCGCCTTTTGTAGGTATCCAAAATGTTTCAGTTTAATCACTTAGTTCAGTTTAATCACAGTTTTTCTGTGTTGTTTTGTGGTGTAATAAAATGTTTTGTAATACAAATATTTACTAATCAATAGATCATTACACAACTAAAATTTAGAACTAAATGCAATAAAATATCGTAATTGCTTATTTATAAGTAAGGGGCGTAAGGGGCCACTATTAACATCTATCGTGGCTCAAGTCAACCTCACCTGCACGTGGTACGCCCTGCTGAACAACAAACGAGGCTCTGACGACCCGCCAACTCGCATTGGACCAGCGCGGCGGAGTATGGTCTAAACCCCCCAATTTAGAAATGGAAAGTGATAAAGAGACAAGGCCCCAAGTGCCCGGCGACTCCAGCTGCTGCACTGGTGGTGACGGACACCGGCTCAGTACTGGAGTCAGGGGTGCTAAGAATCCCCGGGTGGAAATACCATCCCGTCACACGACCACGGCTCGCGTTATTAAGGACACTGATTTGCTAAACATTTTGACTTATAATGTACAAACTCTAAGAGAAGACAGTCGTTTATTGGAACTTGAGAATAGTCTCAAAGACGTAAACTGGGACATTGTCGGCCTTTCCGAAGTAAGAAGATTAGGTGAAAAGTTAGAAGAAAGAGATGAAAATGTATTTTTTCATCTAGGTGAAATTAAGGGACTTTATGGAGTAGGATTCTTGGTAGCCAAAAAATGGAAGGAAAATATAATCGAATTCATCGGATACTCGGATAGGATAGCAGTTCTAAAGCTTACTTTGGCACCCAATAAGGCTCTTTCCATCATACAGGCATATGCACCATCGTGTTCTCATTGCGACGACGAAGTTGAAGAATTCTATAGACTTCTTAATAGAGCATGTGATGAGAACCGAAGTACATGGAACATTTGTATGGGAGATTTTAACGCAAAGGTTGTTATAGATACGGATAACACAAACATAATCGGCAAATATGGCCTCGGAAGCCGCAACGACCGCGGCGGACGATTCATCCAATTCGCTTTCGGTCAAAACTTGCTTATTGCCAATTCATATTTTTATAAGAAACCTCAGAGACGTTGGACCTGGAAGGGACCCAATGGCATCACAAAAAACGAAATAGACTACATAACATCATCGGACTTGCAAATAGTAAAAGACGTATCATGCCTTAGTAAAATCAAATTCAGCTCGGACCATCGACCACTACGTGTAAAACTTAGATTTGACTTCAAAATCCATCGCACCAAAATATTTACAAAATCAATAAAAAAACACACTAAACTTAATTTACTTCAACATTCCGACAACTATAACTTGGAGCTTTTCAACTCGTTCCAAATTCTAAATTTAAAAGAGAACAATGATGTAAATGAACAATATAACGCTATAACGCGCGAGATTAAAAACAGCAGCAAGAAAATTAAATCCACCAAAAGACAGAAAGCAAAACTATCTGATAAATCCAAAGAATTGATAGAAAAAAGACAGAAAAATGAGATAGGCACTGAAGAGTACAGAAAAGTGGATAAGCAAGTTAAACGTAGTATACGTTATGACATCAGAAAACTAAATTGTGAGTTAGTCAAAGTAGCCATAGAACGAAACACCTCATTAAGAATAGCAAAACGGGGCATATCTAGGGGAAGATGTTCAATAAATAGCTTGCAGGATACTTCTGGAGTTAAACACAATTGCCGAAGCAAAGTAACGGAAATATGTTCTAAATTCTATCAGAACCTTTACACAGACCACAACTACTATCAAGAAAATCTGCAATACTTGCGATCAGATAATGTTCCTTTCATTACTGGTAAAGAAGTTCACGATGCCTTAAATACCATGAAATATGGAAAAAGCCCTGGTGAAGATGGAGTGACTACAGAAGAGCTGAAAATAGGATCTAAGACTCTTATACCCCCACTTACAAATCTATTCAACTCTATTCTAGATTCCGGTCAAATTCCTCAAAATTTTTGCCACTCAAACATTGTCCTTCTGCATAAAAAAGGTGACACCACCAACATAAACAACTATAGGCCAATAAGTTTAGTATCGCACGTCTACAAATTATTTATAAAAATCATACAAAACCGCATAGCTGGGACACTCGACAGACACCAACCGCCAGAACAAGCCGGATTCCGCCCATGTTTCTCTACGACTGACCATCTTCACACACTAAATCAAATAATAGAGAAACATAAAGAACACAGAAAACCACTTTATTTAGCTTTTGTTGATTATGCGAAAGCTTTCGATAGTTTGACACACACTGCTATATTTTCTTCTCTCCTAAAACAAAACGTAGAACCGACTTACATAGATCTCCTTAAAATCATTTATTATCATAGTACCGCCAACATTAAACTAGAATCTTCGGGTCCCTCATTTAAAATATCTAAAGGTGTTAAGCAGGGTGACCCGCTCTCTCCTAAATTATTTACAAGCACCCTTGAAGAGGTTTTCAAGACACTAGCAGAATCCTGGGCAACAAGAGGTATCGACGTAGGAGGCAAATTTCTTACAAATCTCAGATTTGCAGACGACATTATTCTTTTTGCCACATCAGCACCACAACTAGAACTCATGCTCCAAGATCTGAGCAGGGCAAGCCGTGAGGTAGGACTTCTGATGAACTGGTCTAAAACACAAGTGATGACTAATAGCACAAAACGTAGGGTCGAGGTAGACGGGCAGGCAATACTTTATGTCAATGAGTATACTTACTTGGGCCAGATAGTCTCTTTCGATAACAGGCAAGACAAGGAAATCAGTCGTCGAATAGACAACGCCTGGAAGAGCTACTGGTCCATGAAAGAGCTAATGAAGGGAGAACTTCCGATCTCCCTGAAGCGCAAACTGCTCGACACATGTATCCTGCCCATCCTAACTTACGGTGCGCAAACATGGTCGCTAACTAAAGCGCAGAAGTCCCGCCTCATGGTCTGTCAACGAGCAATGGAACGCAGTATTTTAGGCATTAAAAGACAAGACCGCATTCGTAACACCATACTGCGTTCCATTACAGGTGTAACAGATGTAGGATATAGATCTGCCAAACTTAAATGGGAATGGGCGGGTCATGTAAGCAGAATGCACCCCGATAGGTGGGCCATAGCGGCTACAGAGTGGGCACCATCGGCTAATCGACCCCAGGGCCGTCCTCCAACGCGCTGGAAAGACGAGCTCGGAGCATTTAATAAAGATTGGGCGATGGAAGCTCTGGACCGGACTAAATGGAGAGAATTGGGGGAGACCTTTGCCCAGCAGTGGGACAAAAGAGGTTAGTTAAAAAAAAAAAAAAAAAAATTGCTTATTTGGTTGTGAATTAAATGATGTTTAAAAAAAATAGGCAGTCGCAGGTCATAGGGACTGCCGAATGCCGATAGAAGTAAAAACTTATAATTCAGAATTCTAGTATCTTTTAAAACGTCTATTTTTACTATATAGAACAACGGGACGAGCAGGGCATGTACCTGATGGTAAGTAACACGCCTGTAACAGCATAGTGTCACGCGGCAATTAGAACTTAAAGAGCCCGAATCATTACATTACACTACACTTGTCATAGCCACCCAGATATCTCTAGTACATATATATAAATTGTGCATCACGTTGTTCGTCCGCGATGGACTCCTAAACTATTAAAATTTGCAGTTTGATCCAACTTGAAATTTAGGATTATTTTTATTTCGATTAGGTATTTTTTTTAGGTCTGACCTAATCAGACCGATTTGTTTGACAATAGCCGAGCGAAGCCGGTACGGGCCGCTAGTATATTATAATGTCTCTGGAAGAATTGCTCTTCAAACTTTAACATTACCCTTTGTCCAATTACCTCAACGTTTCGGGAGCTCTACAACAGCCGTGCTTGCGAGAACATTATTTTCTGAGTCTTCTGTGGAATGTTTACATGAGCTCAACTAGCGTAATTCTAAAAACTATATCTATACATAACTAATCAGTGTTAATGAGCATTTTAACCTCAAATGGTTATCGCACTCATTTGAGTTAGCTTCCACAGTAGTGGGCATCACACACGGTCACCGGGGCAGACGAGTACTCGATAATGGAGGGGACACATGGATTCATTCGTCGAAATCTATTTACTATGAAAAAATAAAAACCGACTTCATTGAGGATCAGTAAAGTTATAGCAAATTCAATAGATCTATCATCCACGTTATTCTTTATGACATAAGGATCATATATCTTTTTGAATTATCCAAATCGGACCATTACTTACGAAGATATTAAATAATAAACATATACCGTTCCTGTCGCTAAAAGTCAATGCACGCGGGAGCGTGTGACGTCACTGTGACGGAACCAAGCGCGGCCGGCCGGTCGGCCGGCACATTCGACGTAGCAGCGGCGACACGCGACTCGGTTGGTCCCTAATATTTGGCAATTTATTTACATAAATTGTTGTTGGAGTGTAATTTTGTGAAACTTAAGTATAAAACGTACATAAGTAATATGAGTACTAATAAAGTAGAAGCGGGTTTTGTGCAAGCTCAGTCAGATAATCTTCCAAAAGTGGATTCTTTTATGGTATTTGATTATCTAGGTAATCATTCCAAGTTCACCAGCGTTGAAATCCGTGGTTGGAAACTACAAAGGTAAGGATGCTGCTTATTTATCTACGTACGTAGGTACTTATTAGTAATCTTTAATTTGTTAGTTAGTGGTTAAAAAATCATTCGCGAAATGATCTACATATGAATGAACGAAAACAACTATTTCATTTACATTCGATAGAATACACACTACTCTTAAGAACTGAATATATCCCTGTACCTGCACTTTACATTCATTTTATTACACCTGCCTATGTAATAAAGTGAATGTAAAGTGTAGGAGGTACAGGGACATATTCAGAACTTAAGAGTAGTGTTTATACTATCGAATGTAAATGAAATAATTGTTTTCGTTCATTCATATGTAGATCATTTCGCGAATGATTTTTTAACCTACTTGCGCTTTATTTAGTGCATGGTTCTCTCACTTGCTGATCTAGGTATGACAGAATCCAATATAAGATGTCATGGCTGTTTTTTTGCCATCTCGCGTTTTGTTACAAATCGTTCGTTCAGTATGTACTTAGGTAGGATGACTTGAATATAAAGCAAAAACATTTTTTATGCATATATTTTATTTTTGTTTTATTTTTATTACCCACGACGCAACACAGACGGTCTATGCATTTGGGGGGGGGAGAGGATGTTTGTTTGTGCCATTCATGTCGCCATTTTTCTCCAAGACTACTTGTCTGATTTTGATTTTGATGCAGTTTTCAGTTATGGGTTTGGGTTTGATTGGTGCATGTTCTTAGATAGGTGTTACGGTGACAACTAACCAGGAGCCGCTGAAGCAAACATTGTTTGTTCCATGTTGCCATTTTTCTCCAAAACTACTAGTTCTATATCTTGTCTTTTCTTATAACCTGGTCGGTCAATTTTATTTTTTTGAGGCTTTTGACATTCAAAGTTATGAGGCAAAACTCCTTTCTTCAGTTTAAGCTTTCCTCCAACCAACTTACAACTTTACGTAATTTTCCATATCTTCTTCCAACTGAAATATAAAAATACTAGTTAAGCCCCGCTGATGATGATGATTGAAACCTTGGTAATCGGTTATGTTCAACCAAGCGGACTGCGCTACGTGTGTTACAATTTATGCGAGTGTTATATTAGTAGGATATTATATTAATGTAGTTGCTTCTAACAGTAAGGCATAGCTGAGGCAGATACATAAATGCACCGCTGTTGTGTAGATTATTAAAAAAATAAATAACTGACTGGCCTTGTGGCTTAGTGGGTAGTAGCTCTGCCTGCGAAGCCAAGGGTCATGGGTTCGATCCCCACCCAGTGCAAATATTTGTGTGATGAATTCAAATGTTTGCACTGTGTCTGGGTGTTTCTATGTATAATAAGTATGTATTTAAAACTATATAAGTATTACATCAGCTATCTGGCCGCCATCACACAAGCTTTGCTTAGTTTGGGGTCAGATGGTGTTGTGTGTGAATTGTCCACCAATATACAACGTGGTGGGTTTACCCCCAACAATATTTTAACAGTCCATTCTAACACTGAAGTACACTTCATCACCCAAGGTCGCTTTCCCCTCAGCACGGTAGATCACGAGATAATTCGAGTCAAAGTTTGACGTAAAATTCCCACCAAATCACCAGCTTCAACCCTAAAGCATGTACAGCAGACAAACGACCTTGCCGCCGACGCCGTGACATCGTACAAAAATCCGTGCAGAGATCTGGCCATTAGGGGTATGTCAAATGAAATAACAACAGAAAAAAATATTTTTTTTATGGAAAAATATTTTTGAGCTTTCATGCCTAAATTTCACATACATGATTCAAAACTTAATGTAGATGAACTACCATAAATATTGTTGCACCTTTCTGCAACACCTTGTATATAATATATATATATAATATATCATTCACTCTTTGATTTTTACCTAAGTACGTTTCTGTGCTTTAACCTTGGAATATTACATAGAAATGAGAACGGGCAAATAGGTAGGTACGTAGGTTTATACACAATACTCAGAAAAAGTAAGAAGGTATGTTTCTATTAATACAGCAGCTTAAAATAAGATAAATAGAAAGGTACACTGCACTTAATACCTAGTAGGTACCACCTTATTTTAATAAATATCAACCAAATAATAGGTATAGTTATGTAGGTACTCACATCGAAATGATCTTCACAGCAATGTCTTGTAGCCTGGGCAGAGGGTGGAGATTTATGATCTCTTTTTACAACCGAATACCATTTTTTACGAAGTTTTGGGTCTTTCGGCACGTTAAAAAATAGTTTTTCTGGCGTTTTAATAGAATTGTTTATACATTTTGGCACTATACAATATTTATACATAGTTTATAAAGTGAATTACACACAAATCGGACACTTAAATTGTTTTAAAGTCACAATTAAAGAAACAAAACACTGCGCGCCTTATCGCTGCCAACGGCTAACTGGCGGCGACCGTCACAGTGACGTCACAGCTATCGCGACGGCCACTCGGTGAACTTCGCTAGTAATTCGGTCATAACTTCGTCAATTTTTGTCGTAGAACAAAAATTTTTACACTGTTTGTTAAGGATTTCTTAGCTCTATAAATCTGCATACTCAACTAAAAACGTTACGGATCCTCAATTCAGACACTCGAACAAAAACATGAATGCAAATTTTAGTTTTCACCGCAACTATTTCAATAAAATGTATGTATTTAAAACTACGATTAACCAAACAAAAAAATAACCACCAAAATCGACTGACAATTGGCGGCGCTATCGTGTCACATACAAACATACTTAATATACGAAAAAAAAATGGCAGTCATAGGAACTGCCGATAGAAGTGAAAACTTGCTGTTGTCCTGGTACTGGTACCTAGGAGCAAACGCAACTCTTTTATATTTCTGTTGTCCTGGTACTGGTACCTAGGGGCAAACGCAACTCTTTTATATTTCTGTTGTCCTGGTATCTGGTACCTAGGGGCAAACGCAACTCTTTTATATTTCTGTTGTCCTGGTATCTGGAGATAAACGCTGGACTGTTGGAGGTAGGTAATCGAAACTCTTTACTGTTTCTGTTGCCCTGGTACCCACCTGGCCGTTTTTACCGAGTTTACCCGAAGATTTCATATCCGATCCGATATTATCATTATCATATCCAAGCGTGACGATTGATGAATCCATTTCACAGCCCACGAAAATTCTGTCTATAGCGCGACTAAAGAAGTTTTCACTTCAAAAAATTGGCAGTCATAGGAACTGCAGCTAAAAGTTTTCGCAAACTTATAACTCAGAATTTGATAGCTTACTTTGGATACTACGCGAAGAAAGAGAAAATGCTGACACAATTCTAGATATCCAATTGGAAATGTTGACACGTTTCTAGATGGCCAATGGCCATGGTCCCAAGTTTACCCGAAGATTTCTTATCATTCCCGAGCGTGAATTCAATTCACAGCCCACGAAAAATCTGTAAATCTATATAATCTGTGGCGTGCCAAAATAAGTTTTCATTTCAAAACACAGCACAATATTAAGTAGTAATACTTATCTATGTGTGAATAGCTTTACTGGGACAAATCACATAAATATCGGTGACACACGGGCCGTTATCGCGGCCGTGTAAGCGTGGTATAATAATATACTTTGACCCCGTGATATAGTCGAATACATCGGCCATTCATTCAATAACAATACTAGACGAATGAGTTCATTTAAGGCAGTTGCTAAGAGAAGGCTGGGTTTTTATGATATAGTCACAGGCACAATTAAGCGTATATTTTTAAGCCTATACTTTGCACTTTGATCTGTTTGACAACATCGGTTTGATGGGATTATTCTTAAAAACAGTTGTGAGAGCTAGTGTGAGAGTCGCGTAGGTAATGACATAGAATAGATAATATAGATCTATCTATATATATAAAAGCGAAAGGTCACTCATCAAAGAATCTCAGAAACTACAAATGATAGGAACCTGAAATTTTTCATGGAGGTCCCTTTTAGCACGTAGGCGCTCGCTAAGACGGGGTTTTGCTAAATTCAACCCCTAAAAGAGTGAAACAAGGGTAAAAAGTTGTATGAAAATTCGTCATTTTCAAAGTTATCAAATTTTGTATTGACACTTGACACGAAGCAATTAAATGTTTGTTCTATCAATTTTGTAATTTCAAACTGTACGGGGGTGAAATTGGGGTTTAAATGGGGGATGAATGTCAATATGAAAGTTTCCAACCGTTGAAGATAAAACCATGAAACTCTGTATATAGACACTTGACACGAAGTAAACGAATGTTTGTTCTTGCAATTTTGTAATTTCGAACTGTATGGGGATGAAATTGGAGTTGAAATAGGGGCCGAATATCTCTTACGTTTTCAAATTTAAACAACGGAACCGATTTTGATGAAATTGTTAACAATTGTTTTTAGTAGGTAACCGTAAATGTGTCTGGTATACAAATAGGTACTGCCTGAATCTGTATGTATATGATATCTTAGTATTTATTTCGATCGGACGAAGTCGCGGGTAACAGCTAGTATATGTATAATATGGTAATGTTGGCGTGGACTCGCGACAGCTAGCCACTATTTCCAAGGTTGCAGAGTGCAGAGGTTACACCACACAGTTTGCGTTTTCAATATCTTAATTTGTTATTGCTTATGATAACGTTCAACGTTACCATAAAGATTGCTTTAAAATTTACGATTAGCAAAAAACTAGGGGAAATACAGGGTGGGCGGTTAATTGTGCCTGTGAGTGTATATAGAGTAACGGTAGTAGGTACTTAACTATTTTCTTATCTATAGTGACAAAACGAGCACGACATGTGCCTGATGGTAAAGCAACACCGCTGCCCATAACGGCGCTCAATGCACATTCGTCGCCCAGAGATATAAGATGATTTATCTATCTAGAGAAACTATCTCTAAAAACATTGCCCTTCAAACCGGAATGCTTCAATTACAAATGTTTGCCTACTACTATTTGGCTGTACAATATAACTGGCAAAGATACCAGACCTTTGGCAGTTATTCCCACCAGATAGATAGATAGATAGATAAACTCTTTATTGCACTTACATAACAAAGAAAAAAACAGAAAAACCTTATATTAAAGTAGCAATTGGCGACCTTATCGCTGAGAGCGATTTCTTCCAGGCAAACGTAGGATGGTAAAAACATAAATAAATTAATAATGGAAGACGGGGAGTACAATTAGGAGTAGTAACAATTTAGAATAACTAGCAACTAATTTAAAATACAACAATAAATATATAAATATTAGATACATATATCGATTTTACATCCTAATACACAAATAATTTTATAATAATAGACTAATAGATAATTAATTAATAATAACATGTTCAACAAATTAAAATATTTAAAGATTAATAGATTACAATTTCATGGACTTTAAGGAGAATAATGATTTTAACTAGCTGATGACTGCAACAAGTAGAACTCTTTAACTTGGTTCTTAAAAACAGCAAGAGAAGGCCAGGCCACTTTCCCAGGTGAACTGTGTAAAGACTACCACTTCTATTTGCCTTACCCCTCATTTTTCTATCGAACTTCTTTAGCTTGGAAAAACGGCATCGTTTCATGGTTGATATTACAAAGACTCGAACGAAGACGTTAGACTCTAATTTTGTGATAAGAACACCTGGACAGTGGAATGCGTTCCCTGAATGGGTTTTCACGACTGTTACAAACTGTATTGATTGGGTAAACGGGTAACAATGAGGTTGGTCAATCCGACCGGCCGCGTCCGGCGGCCGAAACTCGAGTCGGATTGACCGACCTCATTACACGTGAGTTACCCGTTTACCCAATCAACATGTGTAACAACCACGTTAATTTTAATACTAAAATTGTTACAAACTGATTCACTCTCGACTTGAAAACGCGAAAAAAGAAGAGTGAATCGGTTTCTTCTACGCCGTTTCATCATTCATTTAATATCACCCTCCTTAGTCTGTGGTGGCTTTTTAACAGAACCATCCCAATCGCCCAATCAAAATGAGAATAATTCCGTAGTACCTTGCGAATCCAAAGTTCATCTATATGTATATTAGCCTTCATTGTGAAGAAAAGCGTCTTGAGAAAATCACCATATTCCAATAAAGACATCTTCCGAAGAAACGTGACATTCGATAATCCATACTGAGTTGATAAGCGTAGGTAGCTAGGTAGGTACGTCAGTGTCAGGCTAAGAACTCACGCAGCGATTTTCAGCCGCGCCCGCCGTGGTTGCGCAACTACGGTATTATTTCAAAACTCAATAGACCGCTTATCTTCGCGGTTCCGCAGCCGCTGCGGTTGAGATTATCGCAAAAAGGGTTTTAACGATCACTTGAGATCAAACTAACGCCAACCAACCGCAGAACGAAAAGACGCTACCCGCCAAGTCTGCGCTGCGGACGACCGCGTCCCTCGCGGGAGCCGAGCGCGCTGCGGTCGTAAAACGCGTCGTGAGTTATGCTTTAATTTCTTACATAATAATAAATATCTGCATCGATATAAACCAATAGATGTGCCCTTAGCACCTTGAAATTGGTAATAAACTGTGGTTCTATGTGTACCGTAAGTAGTTTACACACAACCAATCTACTTGACCCCTAGAATCGCTAGCGGCGCGATATGCTGTGGTTCTACTTATTTTGGTTGTTGACAACGAATAGTGATAGGTAAAAACGTCTGGCATTTTTTTTTTTTTTTTTTTTTTTTTTACCTTTTATAGGTTTACACTTGACCGCCATCTCGCCTGATGTAAAGCGACGATGCGGTCTACGATGAAGCGTGTTTACCTAGAAAAAACCGATTCACTCTCGATTTGAAGACACAAAGATTGTAACCATCGGGGAAAACCCACTCAGGCAACGTATTCCACAGCCTAGCCGTTCTTATCACAAAAGTAGAGTCAAATCTCTTCGTTCGTGTCTTTGGAACATCAACCATGAAACGATGTCGCTTTTTCGAGCTACGAGCATTCCGATAGAAAAAAGGACAAGGTGGTATTAGATCATGTAAATCAGTCGCACACTCTCCGAAGTGTATCCGATAAAAAACCGATAGACTAGCAATTTTACGGCGATGTTCAAGACTTTGAAGTCTTTTTCGCACAAGAGTAGCATTGCCTATGAGCCTTTTGGCACGTCTCTCGATCGATTCCAGAGCTTCCAGCTGATACTTAGCCGAACCATCCCAAAGGTGCGAACAGTACTCCATACAGGAGCGAATCTGTGCTTGATATAATGTAAGCAACTGTTCAGACTTGAAGTACCTTCGCACCTTTGAAAGGACACCCAGTTTTTTGGCAGCTAGTTTAGCCTTAGATTCGATATACGAGCCAAAGTTGAGCGTAGAGGTCAAAGTCACGCCCAAAAGCTCAAGACGGTCAGAAACCGGCACGGACACACCTCTAAAAGTTGGAGTCAGTTCAAATGGACTCCTTTTAGCGGAGAATAGACACGCCTGCGTCTTACTCTCGTTGAACTTGACCAGATTGGCATCGCCCCATTCAGACACCGCCTCAAGGGTCAAGCTCAAACGCTCGATCAGACTCTCTCTCAGTACCTGAGTTTGCTGCCCACTGGCTCTCGCGCTAGATATGTAACTCTCTACAACGGTGCTATCATCTGCGTACCCAAAGATACCAGGCTTCAACAGATCATTGATGTGTAGCAGGAAGAGCGTTGCAGAGAGTACCGACCCTTGAGGGACTCCGGCATTAATAGCCATTTGATCAGACGAGCAGCCATCAATGACGACTCGTATGGATCGATCCCTCAAAAAGTCCGATATCCACGCAATAAACCCAGAAGACAAACCATACCTAGAAAGCTTACTTATAAGGCCATCATGCCAAACCCTGTCGAAAGCCTTTGAGATATCCAGGGAGACTGCAAGTGCTTCCCCGTGTTTCTCAATAGCTTCACTCCAGATGTGAGTGACGTACGCTAGAATATCCCCGGTGGACCGGTTTCGGCGAAATCCGTATTGCTGGTCACTGAGGAGGTCGTTTGATTCTAGGTACGTGAGGAGCCTGTGGTTTAAGACACGTTCCATAGTCTTGCAGAGTATGGACGTGACCGAGATGGGCCTGTAGTTGGCAGGGTCAGCACGACTACCCTTTTTGGGCACAGGTTGCACATTAGCAAGCTTCCAAGACTTCGGTACTAGCCCAGTTTGGAGAGAGAGTCTAAATAGGCGCGTCAGTATCGGAGACAACTCAGGCGCACAAGCCTTCAATACTAGGGCAGGAATACCATCTGGGCCACTGGCTTTATTCACGTCCAGATTGCGTAGCACTTTGCGAACCTCCATTTGGCGAATGTGAATATCTGACATAAAAGTCGGACAGCCAGGTGGAGTAGGAGGTGTCGCGCTACCAGCATCTAGACGAGAAGATTCCGCAAACTGAGTTGCAAACAAGTTTGCTTTCTCCGTTGCAGTGTGAGCCAGTGTCCCATCAGGTTTCAGCATTGGAGGTAGTGAGGGGCGGCAGAAGTTCGATTCGACCGATTTAGCTAGGGACCAAAACGCTTTGCTGCCCGCAGGGTATGAAGCTAGTTTGTTCCCTATTCGACTAATGTGGTCAAATCGAGCCCTCTGAAGAACCTTTTTACATGCCTTAGCAGCCTTGTTGAACGCTTTCTTCTTCTGGCGTATGTCCCTTGCCTTACGCTGTCGAGCATCAACCCAGGCTAGGTAGGTCTCATGTTTAAATGCTTCAGCACTTTTACATTGAGAACCAAACCATGGGCGAGCTTTGCTGGATAATGGGACGTCGGAGTATGGAATGAAATATTCCATAGCCGTACGTATTACATTAGTCACAGCATCCGCGCAGACTGAAGGATCACCAGAAGTGAAGCACAATGACTGCCATGGGTAAGACGCGAAGAAAGAGCGCATCTCGTCCCAATCTGCTGACTTGTATCGCCACAATCGCCGGTTGCCTCTAGGGCTGGGATCAGGCGGATGGTAGACAGATACAGATTTCACCAGACAGTGGTCGGAACTGCCTAACGGCGAAGACACCGCCACCGAATAACGGTCTGGATCTGTTGTCAGCAGAAGGTCTAAGCAATAAGGTGTATGCGACTCAACGTCGGGTACTCTTGTGGCCTCTTGGACCAGCTGGGTTAGGTCTAACGATAAAGCTAGCTTTCTCGTTTCCTGCCCAGCGTGGTCAGTGTCCCGGTATGGGAACAGCCATTCCTTGTGATGGCCGTTGAAATCCCCCAGTAACACTAATTGAGCCGAAGGGTACTTCTGTTGAGCCGCGTCCGCCGCCTCACTTAAATAATCAATGAGCCTAGTCGTCTCCTGGTCTCCGCTGTGCGACCGATATACACAGGAATAGATAATTTTGTCTATGCCTGTGTCTATCAGTGCCCAAAGAACCGAAAATCTAGTATCCTCAAGGTTACGGAGACGCCGACAGCAGATGTCGTCACGGGCGTACAGGCACACTCCAGCACGAGGCCGGAATTTGTGCTCCAGAGTATAGCCTGGGTACGTTAGGTACGCCACGTCCGAGGGACAACCTATCTGCGTCTCCGTAAGAAAAAAGAGTGTCGGCTGCTCAGTCTCGAGGTGATGGTGGACTGCTGAGAGATTGGAGTGCAGACCTCGAATATTTGTGAGGTGCACTTTTACCGACAAGGCGTGCAGCCGCTCTTTAACCTTGTTTCTATTGTGTGCTTTGTTCATTTTTGTTTTGAGAGAGGGATCGGTGGGAAAACGGCAGTAGAACGAGGCTGCACACTACTGAACATTGGTCACAACACACAACACGAATACACCAGTGGGCAGCTAGCCTGGAGACTGCGGGGACGCCCGAGCCCCCCCGGGGATGTCTATCTGGCCTTGTCATCCGGTCGCCAACCGGCAGGATAGCGCATCCCGGGATTTTTCGCTAGATGGCGGGGCAGCCTTTCATGAGTGGCTAGCTCACTACTTGGGCCCCCAACTATCTGCGGTCGGTGCGGCAAACCGTGCCTCGGATCCCGCTACCCTCCATGACTAGCTTCCCGATGTACAGTATTGGTGTGTGACAGACCGGTCTTGCAGTTGTGCAGCAACTGTTCTGACCCGTTTTCCCCTAATGGTGTCACTAGACAACACGACGGAACACGGCTAGGCCGCTTGGCGTCGTGACTTAGTCTAGTGGGTGGTCACCAACCACGGCCGAAGCCTACCACCGGTAATTTGTCACCTGATTAGCACCACCCAGGGACCACGTGTGGGGTTTCAATATACAGGTGCTTCCCCACGGACGGAGGTGACTCGGTCCCCAAAATTTCACCACATGCATTCACCGCTTCCTGCAACCGACTAGAACGGAAAGAGTGAGCTAACTCTTTCCAACGATGACGTGATTCCGTGCGCCCTGAGCCCTGAGGTTTGAGAAGACAAATTTGTATCTTGAGATCGTTGTAAATCTGCATTCTACAGAAGCCGCCCGCAACCGTGGCGGTCGCGGGTGAAAATCGCCCCATGAGTTTTTAACCTCAGTTAATTATGTGCCATATATTTTCACCCATCTGTTAATAATGTGAAGTGACAATCGATATTGTATAAACTTATTAAATAACACGTCAATTCGAGGTCATTTCGTTTATGTGTTGTGTTAGGTAAGAATAAACAGAATGTACCATTGTTTTTCTTAGTATTTTTTGTTAAATTGTTTTTCTGATAAACTACTGCCGTAAAAACAAAAAAATAAAATATAATCATCATTAGCATAATTGTCCATAACGATTTTCTATTCATTCTGCCCTTGAATATTTAACTATGTTGAACGTTGTTTATTTACTATAGATTGGAATATTATAACTAGTAACTACCTAGGAACTAGTTTACGTTAATAAAATTTGTATCTTTATCATCTTAAGGCCGATTTAAACTGAACGAACCTAGAGCTAGAGCTGGAACAAGAGCATTCTTTCTCGATCTTTTAGTGTAAACGAAATATCGTTCTTAGCGTTTCCATACTATATATTCCATAGAATCTTTGCGAACGCAAACAAAACAACGAAAGAATGCTCTACGTTTGTTTACACCAAATTAATTTGTTGCAATGGGGATAGAATGAGCATTCGCTCGTCTGATGTAAATCGGCCTTTATATCTCTGGGGGTGCCGAGCACAGTGCAGGCACTGAAGGCACCAGGCACCCCAGGTGGTGGTTTTCAGTGGTAGAGATTCGGAGTTTTTATGTTTAAAGTTTAAATAACATTGTGACACTGTCCTGTTATGCATGCTGACATGGTCAGGCGTGTCGCTTACCATCAGGCACAATTCTTTCTCGTCCCGTCATTATCTTCTTTAACGTGACACGTAATTCATATATCTAAACTAGCAGCGCCCCGCGGTGTTACCCGCGAAGTTCCCGTTGTTCCAGTTGTTTTCCGGGATAAAAAGTAGCCCATGTGTTCTTCTAGACTATAGTCTATCTGTGTTCCTAAATTTCAGCCCGATCCGTTCATACGTTAGGACGTGATTGAGCAACAAACATCCAAATATCCAAACATTCATACATTGACATTTATAATATTAGTAGGATAGTAGGATTAGTAGGATAGCGTGTTACGTTGTTTAATGGACTCCTATGTTGTTTAATGGACTCCTATGTTGTTTAATGGACTCCTATGTTGTTTAATGGACTCCTATGTTGTTTAATGGACTCCTATGTTGTTTAATGGACTCCTATGTTGTTTAATGGACTCCTATGTTGTTTAATGGACTCCTATGTTGTTTAATGGACTCCATGTTGTTTAATGGACTCCATGTTGTTTAATGGACTCCTATATGTTGTTTAATGGACTCCATGTTGTTTAATGGACTCCTATGTTGTTTAATGGACTCCATGTTGTTTAATGGACTCCTATGTTGTTTAATGGACTCCATGTTGTTTAATGGACTCCTATGTTGTTTAATGGACTCCATGTTGTTTAATGGACTCCTATGTTGTTTAATGGACTCCTATGTTGTTTAATGGACTCCTATGTTGTTTAATGGACTCCTATATGTTGTTTAATGGACTCCATGTTGTTTAATGGACTCCTATGTTGTTTAATGGACTCCATGTTGTTTAATGGACTCCTATGTTGTTTAATGGACTCCATGTTGTTTAATGGACTCCTATGTTGTTTAATGGACTCCATGTTGTTTAATGGACTCCATGTTGTTTAATGGACTCCTATATGTTGTTTAATGGACTCCATGTTGTTTAATGGACTCCTATGTTGTTTAATGGACTCCATGTTGTTTAATGGACTCCTATGTTGTTTAATGGACTCCATGTTGTTTAATGGACTCCATGTTGTTTAATGGACTCCTATATGTTGTTTAATGGACTCCATGTTGTTTAATGGACTCCTATATGTTGTTTAATGGACTCCATGTTGTTTAATGGACTCCTATATGTTGTTTAATGGACTCCATGTTGTTTAATGGACTCCATGTTGTTTAATGGACTCCATGTTGTTTAATGGACTCCATGTTGTTTAATGGACTCCATGTTGTTTAATGGACTCCTATGTTGTTTAATGGACTCCTATGTTGTTTAATGGACTCCATGTTGTTTAATGGACTCCATGTTGTTTAATGGACTCCTATGTTGTTTAATGGACTCCTATGTTGTTTAATGAACTCCTATGTTGTTTAATGGACTCCTATGTTGTTTAATGGACTCCTATGTTGTTTAATGGACTCCTATGTTGTTTAATGGACTCCTATGTTGTTTAATGGACTCCTATGTTGTTTAATGGACTCCTATATGTTGTTTAATGGACTCCTATGTTGTTTAATGGACTCCTATATGTTGTTTAATGGACTCCTATGTTGTTTAATGGACTCCTATATGTTGTTTAATGGACTCCTATGTTGTTTAATGGACTCCTATATGTTGTTTAATGGACTCCTATGTTGTTTAATGGACTCCTATATGTTGTTTAATGGACTCCTATGTTGTTTAATGGACTCCTATATGTTGTTTAATGGACTCCTATGTTGTTTAATGGACTCCTATATGTTGTTTAATGGACTATGTAGTGAACCAATTTTAATAAAATTAGCACACCCTGTGTTGTTTGATCCAATTTGAAAGTTAGGATAGTATTACTGGGATCCATAGTCTTTATACGACAATATGCGGGCGAAGTCGTAACTGCTTGTAAAATATATTTTTTTTTTGTATAGAATAGAGTGATGAGACGAACATGACATGTGCCTGATGGTTAACAACATACCTGCCAAACTCAGTGACACGCAGCTATTGGAACACAAAAAGTCCAAATAATTACTTAGCACCACACTGCGCTCGTCACCCAGAGATCTAAGATGTTTTATCTCTATCCCCTGTAATTTGACTGGACACATTGCCCTTCAAACCGGAACACAGTAATATTTGCACATTACTACTTGGCGGTAGAATAACTGGCAAAGGTGTGGTACTTCCCTGGTACTCTGCAAAGAGTCCTATCACTACCGAAATACTATACAATAGTACATAGTGTAGTATGATGACATAGAAACTACACATCGTTTAAGTTCAAACGAACTTTCAACGAAGTTCAATCGTTATTACGAGTCGTTTCATTCGATACAGTTACTACATAATCGATAAGAGTCGGTAATATGTCGCCGTGACCAGCCATGACACACTGAAGGGCAGTCGAGAGTCGAGACGCGATCGGCAAACGAGCCATCGAGAGATTCGAGAGACACGAATGTTTCGATCACTTCCCAACACAATGGGACATCGATCCTGGCAAGCGGCCAGAGTGCGGAGCCAAAACGAACTTAGAGGTTATTGGCAGAGATTGTAACGTGACTTACGTGACGGGAAAATTTGCCGGATAGATTTTTTTATGTCGTATTAGCAACTAGTAACACCTCACGGTTTTACCCGCGCGGGAACTACGGGGGTATTAGTTATATACTTATCCTTTTATTTTCGCGTGATAAAATGGTTATGTGTAATTCCAGACAGTAATGTAGACAGTAATGTAGTTTCCAAAGAAGTCATGATTTTTTGCGAAAAATTTATTTATGTGGAAAAATACTCAGAAATCCAAGTGGGATTAGAACCTACGACCTCATGATGGTGAAAGGCGATCGAAGGCCAGAACTCTAGTAATATTAGTAACTTTTTTTTAAAAATAAATAGTGACGAGACGAGAAGCACGTGTGACTGATGGTAAGCAACATGCCTGCCACATAACAGCACAGTGACACGCAGCTATTGGAACATGAAGAGTCCATATCATTACCTAGCACCGCACTGCGCTCGTCGCCCAGAGATCTAAGTTGTTATATCTCTAAGCCCTGTAATTTCTCTGGAAACATTGCCCTTCAAACCGGAACACAGTGATGTTTGCACATTACTCCTTGGCGGTAGAATAACTGGGAACGGTGTGGTACTTCCTCAGGCGGGCTCTGCTAAGAGTCCTACCACTACTAAAGAGAAAATTACTGTTATAAGAGAGATAGCATATATTTTTATGCAGAATTACTAGTAAAATTACAAATATACTTAAATCAGTCAAATATATACCTTTTCCGGACATTTGCATGAAGTCAATCGCCATCCGGCCAAAACTGCCTAAGCCCCATTCTTACACCGAACACAAACTTGCATTAGTTATTTATTGAGCTATTATCAACTATAACTCAATCAATGCCATTCGATATTCGTAAAGCTACGACGATTTAACCCTTGATTCAATTAATTGAATCAGTCGAATTGATCTGATGAATGATATATTAAACCCGTAAATTACATCAGATGTCTAACATACTCAAAGAGTTTACATATACTAGGTACGTATAGAGTTAGAACAAACGCTTTAAGGTCCGGGGAGGTTATTGCAACTACCGGGAAAATGCAACTAATTCAAATAACTTTTTGTAACTCTGTTTTTCGAAATAGAGACATCTATGAAGCGTTAGCGATATCAATTATTATTGTACAAAATAATAGATGGAGCCTCTGTCGTGCAAACTGTTTTGCTGACAGCTATTTGAAAAATCCGCCATTGTTTTGGTGTACTTAACGAAACGACAGTCGTCAGATTTTTTTCTGAAAAAAATATAAAAATATTTTGTTTACGCCCGGTGTTTTAATTGAAAAATAGAATAAAGACAAGGTAAGTCCTTTTCATAATGTTTTTCCTATAAATGCTGCGTTTTCTATGTAATTTATCTACAGATACAATAACCCCTCAAAATTCCGTTACGCGGCTATTGCAACTTTTAGGTTAGTTGCAATTACCCCGATCAAATTTGTATGAAAGTTACAAACGCTAGTGTTGTCCCATGTCGATATTTTGTACGACAATACAACAACAAATAAATATTTTTTGTTTATCTTTTTCAATACTAACATTATAAAGAGGAAAGATTTGATTGTTTGTTTGCATTGAATAGGCTTCGAAACAAATGGACCGATTTAAAATAATATTTTACCAATATAAAGCTACAAGTATTAACGAGTAATATAGGCTAAATTTCATACCTGCGCCAAGCCGGCGCAGGTTGCTAGTTTTATCGTATTAATATTATAAATGGCATTGTATGGATGTTTGGATATTTTGAGGTTTGTTGCTCAATCACGTCCTAACGTCTGAACGGATCGGGCTGAAATTTAGAATACAGATAGATAATTGGCTGGAAGAACACATAGGCTACTTTTTATCCCGAAAAAATAACAGGAACAACGGGAATGGGAACTACGCGGGTAACACCGCGGGGCACTGCTAGTATAATATATTATGAAGACTAGATAAGCTAAGTACAAAATCTAAATAATTATTTGTTCTAAGCTCGTGTGCGAGAAACCTTTTTATTCGATGTTCAACATCTAATAACTGTACATAATGAGCAGATATTTGTCCTTTGTCTGGGTATTTTCATACAGTATTAAATTAAAAAGCTCGAGTGAAGTAGGATTCGTACGATGAATCCATTTATTTCAATTCAAAATTTATGCGAGTTTATTTTTTATTTTTTTAGATGGTGCGGAACTATAAAAGAAAAAAAGAAAAAAAATATTCTCAAGCCCAGCTTGATGAAGCTGTTGAATTCGTTAGAAAAAAGCAAATGAACAGCTACGCAGCTGCTGTTAAGTACGACATTCCAAGATCCACTATCATATCTCGACTATATGGTACCCGAGGAGCGAAAATGCCTAAAGCTGGAAGACCTGCAGTGTTTTCTATAGGAGTGGAGACAAAAATTGCATCATATATACACATCCTGGAGAAATGTGGATATCCCTTAACGAAAAAAGAAATAATAGCTATGATTTCTGAATATATTCGTCGAAACGGCATTATAACTACATTTGTAAATGATGTGCCTGGAAAAGAGTGGTTTTTGGGATTCCGTAAACGACATAAACTGTCATATAAAAAACCACAATCTGTAGAAATAGCACGAAAACGGGCATGCAACCCTTTCATAGTAAATGAGTATTTTGACTTGCTAGAAAAAGTTACTGAAGAATTAGAACTTACAGATAAGCCCGATCAAATTTTCAATCTAGATGAAACAAGTTTTTGTTCGGATCCTTCAAAAGGCAAAATTGTAGGTTTAACTGGATACCAATCGACTAGAACGACAAGCGGCCCAGGTCGAGAAAATACAACTGTTTTACTTGCTGCCAGTGCTAGTGGTGCAAAACTACCACCATTAGTTATATTTCAAGGAAAATATCTCTGGAATGAGTGGATGTACAAAAATGAAAACGTGAATACTGCATATGCAGTTAGCCAGAAAGGATGGATGGAGACTACTATATTCGAGAAATATCTAAGAGACGTTTTTATACCCACCATCGGATCTAAAAGACCCGTGTTACTGATATATGATGGACATTCTACTCATGTAGATTTGAGTGTAGTGGAACTAGCAGCATCTGAAAAAATCACAATTTTAAAATTACCACCTCATTCGTCTCACGTGCTGCAACCTTTAGATTGCAGCACGATGAAGCCATTAAAAGATAAATGGGAAGATTCCCTAGTAAAGTGGCAACGGCTGCACGTAGGAATGAAATTGCCAAAAGCAGAGTTTGCCCGCCTAATAACGGAAATTTGGGATGCATTGAATCCCGTTATATTGCAAAATGGATTCCGTAAAACAGGAATTTTTCCTTTAAACCGACAAGTTATCGGAGATGAAAAATTTGACGCCTTGTCTTTGCAAAAATGGAAGGAACATATCGAACAGATCGCTGTTAATCAAAATGAAAAAATTCTCAATGACGATACTGAAACCGTTGTGGCTAGTAATATCAACACCAAATTTGACCAGTTTATTCACGATGCACCTTATCAAGAAATACCAAGTCTTTTGAGTTTGGTTATTGCCAAGATAAACTCAAATATTGAACCAGAGATAAAAGACTTCATTGAACAGGCTATGTTTAGGTCAAACAATGAAAACAAAGGTTACTTATTGCCATTGCCTAACAAATACCCGGTAACTTGGGCACCTTCATTAAAAATATTGTCCAATGAAGTCATCCATCCAGCAAAAGCATCTAGTTCCCATAAAGAACTGAATCTTAAAGAATATGAGCCAAACATATCATTTGAACAATTAATATTGCAGTCAATAGCACGTAATGACATACCCAAGAAAACTAAGAAGCGCATAAATACAAAGGGAGCAGAAGTGTTAACATACAAATCTACAATAGATCGTATGAAAAGTGAGTTGCAAGTAAGAAAAGAGAAGAAAACCAAGAAAAAAAAGACAACCGCAACATCTAATCAGCACGTAGTAAAGAAATCTAAACTGAAACAAAACAAGGGAAAAAAGAGACCACAAAAGCATGCAACTGGAAAGCGCAGAACTAAACGTATAAGTGAATCAAGCTCAATATCTTCAAACCCTTCTTTTGAATTAGCTGACTCAGACAATTCCAATTTCGATACATTGCACGATTACGTAACTGAATGTTTAAGAGAAGAAGAAGAAGAAGCTGAGGTGGAATGCTTACGCCAAGTATTAGAAGACAAAGAAAATGTGGCACCAGCAATGCCGTATGGTTTGCATGAAATTGAGTATTTTGTTGAAAAAAATAACAACATTAAAACAAATGACTGGATTGTGGTCCAATTCTCTACCAAAAAGAGTGTAAAACACTTTGTTGGCAAAGTTTTATCCCAAGACGATTACAAATGCCCTACAGTAACATTCGTCAGAAAAGTGAAAAATTCGAAATATGAAAAGGGCATGGTATTTACTTATCCAACCATAGAAGACGTTTGTGTCATTAAACATATAGATGACATCGTCTCCGTGTTGCCCGAGCCAAAGATTGCTCGACGTGGACAATTAATATTTGATGTCAATTTTAGCGCTTTCAATATTCAATAAAAGACCTAATTTCCACTTCTATATTGGCTTGGATTATATGTATTTACTAATAAATTGTCAGATTTAACTTGCGACAAACATGTCGCAAGTTTCAAAATTTCATATTTTTTTTCTTTTTGCGAGAAATAGGTGATAATAATTAAACTAATGTCATTATATTCACCGTGTTTCATTTATTTACCCACCAAGGACTAGATCACCCACAGACGTCGTCCTGTCATACTTACAAACATAAAGTACTTCCAGTTTTGCCAAAAACGGTTTTTTTGTAATAAAAGTTACAGATTTACAGTTATATATGTTTAAAAGTTGGTTATATTACTATTTAAACATTAAATAAGTAGTTTGTAGTAATATAATAATAAGGAGGCAGGCAAATTGTTCCAACAGTTTTCGATAAACTGGACATCTTCTCATCCCATCACTAATTCTATCGAAAAAGTTGCTATAGCCCCTCATAACCTTCGATTAAAATTTATAGCAAATTCAATTTTGTTGCAATAAGATAAGGTTCAGAATAAGAAAATATACATAGTGGTTGTCAGCTACATCTATCTCAAATTGCTATAAAAAGAAAGATAATAATTTTTACGTGTATTAGACGCATTTACCCCTTTGAGGGGTTATTGTAACTATTTTGGTGCAGTATGAAAAAAAAAAAACATTTTAGCTTTATGAAAAGCTTTAATATTGTATTTTTACATTCAATGTATTCGTTGATATATGTATAGCTAGTAAAATTCATCTTTTTCACAGTTTGGTTCATGTCGACGATAGTACACTAGTTTGAAAAATTGTTTGTACATTTTTTAGTTGCAATAACCTCCCCGGACCTTACACCAAAAGCGCGGGTCTGATCGCTCTTGTCTTGTCGCTCTTGTGGAAGTGTAATTATTTTGTCGCGGCACATCACTATATCGCCATAGCTAACATACACCTCATCTGCTTACGATTGGTACAAAGGAACCGTGCGGGAAAACCAGGACGTCTACTCTATTTCTACGAAAACGTAATTTCGAAAAAAAAACTCGCGACTTTTCTGCTCTCGTTCTACCTCGTTTCGTCCGATACAACATTGTTTGACGTTTAAATGTTCTAAGCTTACTCTAATTAGTGTAGGCTTAACATTTAAACAACAAGGCTTTAGGCAGAAGGCAGAAGGCAGGCCACAAGGCTTTAAAGGCTTTAGGCAGAACATTTAAACCACAGATTACAGAAATAAAACATTTAAACATACAAAACGACGGATCTAAGTAGAATCGGAGTTGGAAAGTCGCGAGTTTATTTCGAAATTACGTTTCCGTTGAAAGAGAGTAGACGTACTGATCTATTTACTCATTCTTTATCTAAGAACTAGCTGAACGCGCGCGCGTTGCTACGCCATCTATTTCTCGTAATTCTCGAATTATTAATCTCGAAAATTGGTCGTACCAATTCAAATTTTGTTCAAATTCCGTTACTTTAGGTTCTAATGACGCAACCTTTAAAATATGACAAATGCTGTCACGCAACGAAAGCTCTCTAAAAACAATATTTTTTCCCCGTTTTTGTTACATTTTTCATTCATGCTCGGCTCCTGTTGATAGTAGCGTAATAGCCTTCCTCGATAAATGGATTATCCTACAAAGAAAGAATCTTTCAATTTGGACCAATAGTTCCAGAGATCCTTGCGTTCAAACAAACATAGAAACAAACTCTTCAGCTTTATAATATTAGTATAGATATACCTAACTACGGTTCCAAATAATAATTTACTAAGATATAGACGTTGTTACTCGGCGAATCAAATTTTTCACTTACTAAACTTATTAGTAGTGGCTACTAGATATATAGTAGAGTATTTTCAACGTCAACCAAGAAATAAAAATGACATACATCTATGCTATCCCAGACTTCTGATTCAAATCTGTCTTCCAAATATTTATATTTTATTTTTTATCCAATACGTTCAGCCATTGTGACGTGATTGAGCAGCAAACATCACGACAAACTTAGCCATTTATAATATTAGTAGGATGTTGACGTAATTAATAGAGCACTCATTCAAAAACTGACCGTATAGAACCTGTTTTGACTACACACTTAAGTAGTCACACCTAGAGCAAAACCCGCTAGAAAAACCATAATATTAAAATCAATACACATAGGTACTCAGTGTTTAAGTGGAACTCTACCATATGTTAACTTAGCAAGTATCTATTATTATTTTATTCTTTTTTGTTATTTTTTTATTCACAAAGACCTCTAAAAGTTTCCACAAACATATGTACAATCCAAGTACTAATTTACGTAATTGGTGTATTACCGATGATAACAGTGCGTGATAACGGCGTGTGACGGTGTGGCGGCCTTGACTAGTGGTAGGGTTGCCAGTTCACATTACAAAGTTCAATATAGCAATTCATTATTACTTTTGGTACTTAGGCAGTGGTAGGACTCTTGGCAGAGACCGCCTGGGGAAGTACCACACCTTTGCCAGTTATTCTACCGGCAAGCAGTAATGTGCAAACATTACTGTGTTCCGGTTTGAAGGGCAATGTTTCCAGAGAAATTACTGGGCTTCTAAGAATATACTCTATTATAAGAATATACTCTCTAAAGATATAATATCTCTGGGTGACGAGCGCAGTGCAGTGCTAGGTTATGATTTGGACTCTTCGTGTTCCAATAGCTGCGTGCCACTGTGCTGTTATGTGACAGGCATGTTGCTTACCATCAGGCACATGTCCTGCTCGTCTCGACACACTATACTGTAAAAAACTACTTAAGGTGCGTCCCCCAGCAAAACGAGTTTTTTGTCCAGTTTTCAGACCTATCTACTCATTAGCCAAAACAAATATCAACTGGTAAAAAATACATTAAATTTCTACAACTTCTTGGCTTTACAATGGTAGTTTTTTTTTTTTTTTTGTTAATTAATTTATTGTTTAAATAATCTCCTCACAACGAGGTCATAAAAATTGAAATAATTGTAATTATCATGCATCTACTTGAAAACCCGCCATTATTTGGATTTTGTACTTACACCAACGGATAGGCAATTTCATTACGAACGTTTTGGTAGAAATATTTTTTTCAAAATACCAAAATCTGATTTTATAAAGAGTTTATTCTAAAATTTGAGCGTAAAACAGGGACAAATCTTACTGTTTCTCTCTTGCTCTTTCTTGCGGTGTGCGATAAGGTAAAAAATACTCAAGGTCATTTGCTCGGGGTACGCCCTTAAGTACTACAAACTTATTACTACTAACTAAACTTTGCCAGTTATTTTACTACCAAACAGTAGTGTCAACAAAACATTACCACTGTGTTCAGACATCTAAAACATTGCTTCCAGGGAAATAAAGGGGAATTAATACTTACTAGTCCTACTAATATTTTAAATACGAAAGTTTAGATGTTTGTTGCCCAATCAAATCGGAACGTCTGAAGCGATTGGGTTGAAATTTGGAACACACATTATAGTCTGGAGTAACATATAGGCTACTTTTTATCGCACGAAAGTAACTGGAACAATAAGGAATAATAACTATGCGATAAAACCGCGGGGCGCTGGTAGTTTATGGTATAATATTAGTAGAATAACCTGCAATAATAAAGTACTTAATACATAAATAAAAATAAATATGGATGACTATTTGATAAGAATAGATTCTGTGTGGTATTAATAAACTGTAACAGATAAAAGACAATGACTTGATTCTTAAAAACAATGAGTGATGTAGCATGTCACTTTATGTTATTTCTGACTAAACTAATAATAGAAAGCTGAAGAGCTTGTTTATTTGAACGTGCTAATCTAAGAAATAACTGGACCAAATTAAAAAAAAAAATCTTTTATCCCACCACTACACCTCGGAAAGATATATTTTTGCTCTTCGATGTGTAAAAGTCGTTTTTACCCTCTAGAGTGTACAAATGTAGTGATATTTTATCAGTACGTTATTCGTATCTGCCTAATTATAACTTCACAAAAAAAGGTCAACCAGGTACTTTATTTTATACTAGCAACGTAATTCCCGTTCCTATAATTTTCCCGTGATGTAAAGTAGCCTATGGGCTATACCAGACCATAAACTATGTTCCAAGGTTCAACCGTGGCGACGTGATTGAGCAAACATCCAAAATCTCATATTTATAATATTTTTAGTGGGATTTTATCTTGTTTGGATATTTTATGTTTATTTGGCGACTAGGGTTGTCAACTTTTTTTACAAAATATATTGTAGTAGATCCAGGTCTGTGAAGAATATTGAATAGTATTTTAGAAAAATGAACAGTAGATATTTTGTTTATTAGTTGTTCAAAATACGTATTTTTTAGAGCTTCTCTTCGTTTAGAAACTCAATGTGATTTGTTTCGTGGCTGCGCTGCAATGAGCAGTGACCAAATGAAAACAAATTTGTGTGAGCGTCTAAGTAGGTACCTATAACACGTAATAATGTATATGAATTTTGATGTAAAAACAGCATTTTGTAAAAGTACTTTATTTTTGTTCAACAGTAATAAGTATAATTTAGTGAAACACAGTTTTTTTTTTTTTTTTTTTATTTAATTTAAACACTCCACAGACTCCGGGGTCCGTGACTTTTGTCATTACATTAATCTTTTTTTATTTACATAGTTCTTGGATTAGGAGAAGAAGAGGAAAATAAGGGGGGGAGTAGGGGGGTGGTGAACATTTTAAGCGTAATTCTAAAGCTAGTCAGTCCGATTTCGTCTGTTGAGCCGATCACTACCGGTTGGGATTCCGATAGTAATCGACTCGACATCGTCTTTTGCCTAAGCCGCCTCTTCCTGGCCCAGAGCCTCCACTACAGCCGCATTTCTGTCTCTAATGGCCATCTGCAGGTTGAAATCTTGAATGGTCTTTGGTGATGCAGCCAACGCTCGCCGCACGAACCGACCGATGGCGTCGTCGGTGTCGTCAGCGTAGTATGTGAAGGTCCCCGTGTGCCGTGAGATTGCAACAACCGCATGGGACACGCTCTCGTGCAGCTTCATGTTTGCCTTAGTTTTAATTACGATTACCGACTCGTATGTCAATCCCTGCGCTTCATGAATGGTAAGGATGCGTGACCCGGTGCCTGACCCGTAACCCTGGTTTGTCAGGGTCTCCTTTTCCTCTTGAGTATGCACTAAAAAGAGGGTGTTGGGTTGGGTGCCGGGTATTTGCGCTCCTTTATACCTTCTCTGCTCCAGGGACTTTATACGGGGTACTGAGGAGTACATACCTGAGTATATTTCCCTCAGCGCATATGCAACATCCATCGGGTTGCGATGTGTGCAGAGCAACTCCTGGCTGATCTTTGCTACCAGGTTCGGGCGGTGATACCTCATTTCGAAGAGATTTTCCCTGTCGATGTAAGGCAACTGATTGACGTCTCCGATGAGGACAATTTCGCCAACACCAGACAGCCGTGAGACCATCACAATGGCCCCGAAATGGTTCATGAGAGCCTCATCCACCAGGAGGCGGCTGAATTTCTCTTTTCCGAAACCATTTACCAGAGCAGAAGCCATAGTTCGCACCCTGGTTTTGACCAGGTTTCCGATACGGTGCGATAGCTTCTCCCTTAGATCTTTTGCTGCCTCAGTTGTTGTGGTGATGATAGCGTCTTTGTCCACGTCGAAGTGTCTAATCACCCACGTTGTCTTTCCACATCCTGGAACTCCGTTGACCCACTGTATGCTTGGTACCTCCCAGTTTTCCCAACACGCTTTGACGTTTGAGGTCCCTTCAATGGACTTGGCCATCTCGAGAATCCTGTCGTCCAGCATAATCTTGGTGCATCGGGCGGTAACTACAATTGGGTCGTTTAGTGGTGTCGCATAAACGGGTCTTCCCGCGCGCTCTGTCTCACTCTCGTTCAGTGTCACGAAGCCATTTTCTGCACTGTAAGCTGCCATATACTGTCCTGTCATGGTTCCCTTGATGACCCGGGATGTGACATTATTATAAATGGCTGCTTCGGCCTCCTCGAGATTCACCTTTAGAAGGCTTTCACTACCTAGCCTATAGAACTGCATGATGTTTTCGCAGGTCTTGAGGTTAACTAGTCTTGTTGCTCTCAGTATGGCTATGAATTCGATGAAGGCGTTACGTGCATGGCTCCGCGGCTCCGAAGCCGTGACATAGCGGGGCGGTTCAACCTGTCCCATGTCGGCTCTCGTTCGGCTCATTTGTTGCTGTGAAGCTGTTTTGAGGGTCCCTGACGTTAAAAGGGGTGGTGCATGGGATGAGATTCGGAGTACGCTCCCTGCTGCAGTGTTGAAGGCAGCCACGAAGGCCGTGTTGGTGTTTCGGCTGCCGCTTTGATTGGCTGCGGCTTTTTCCGCGGCTGCCCTCTGCTGTGCTCTTTCGGAACCGGTTTGGTTGGTCGAACTAGGAACGGGGTGTCCCCAGCTGTCAGTTGCATTTGTTAGGTCGTGCGAAGGGGCTCTGAGGAAGCTCAGATTTTCTCCCCTATCTTCGTATACGACAACCTCATGATGTTTAGAAGCTTCAATGCAACCCAGCCGGTCTGCGACTTTCGCTCTTGAGTATTCGATTGCCATCGCATCCACGCTTATCACCCGGGGTGTTTCACCCGCATTTCTGCTAAGATGTGCAAGCAGCGCACTTGCCTGTGTGAAAGGTGTCCGACCTTCCGAGTATTCTATTAGTGCAATCGTTTTGTTTCTCGATCGCACCAACCGAAATCGGTGGCCGTCTACCTCGCACACTGGCATAGCGTCGAAGGTTTTCCGCTTCATTGTGACTTTTGCGGTACTCCCATTGAGCAGACAAGACAATCCCGGCGACAAACGGGCGCGTTTCCTTTCCCAGGCGAAGCAAAAGCTTATTCCGAATCTCTCTTTGTTGCTATCCATGAAGAGAGCCACCCCGCGGATACGGATCCCCGCCTCTCCTCGGTCTGCGTTCTCCAGTAGTTGTTGGACGGAGATGCTCTTTGAGGAGCTATCTTGGACGGAGATTGCACCCGGCGTGGCGTCCACGGACAGTGGGGTAGGGTGTGGTGGTGAAGGGGGGTGTGTATTAGACTTAAGTGTGGAGTTTCTTTTGGCCGCTATTCGGAATGAACTCTCCATGAAAGCCAGAAGCCGTGGTCTACTATCTGGATCTGCCAAGACGTTGTGGAGATCCGAAACAACCAGCTTCCTGTCAATCATAGATTCGAGATCATGTCTTGCAGCCATGAATCGGGGACAATCTACCAGCACGTGCCAGACATTCTCGGATTTTTCAGAGTCACACTCGCATACAGGACTGCTCTTAAGCTTAAATCTGTACAGGTATTCTGCTATTCCTCCGTGTCCCGTCAACGCTTGTACCTGGAAATGAGTCAGTTTCGTAGTCCTTATCAACCGATATGCGTTTGCTATATCGGGGAGGAACGTCTGAGTGACTCTTCCGGTGTCCGAGGTCTCATATCGATCCTGCCACTTCTTGACCGATTCTTCGCGGATTTTGCGTTTGACGTAGGACAAGGGGATCCCCTCGTAGTCCCTGGGCGATTCCGTGAGTGCTGCCGATTTGGCCAGTTCGTCAGCTCTTTCGTTGCCGACGGTGCCCACATGCGCTCTTACCCAGAAAAGACGAAGAGATCTCCCTTCAGCATTTATCTGTCCAATGTTTTCCTTTATGCACTTTGCCAAGGGGTGACTCGTTTTTGGATTACTCAGCAGCTCGAGTGAAGATCTGGAGTCACTCAGGACATTGACTTCTGGGTCCTTGCTCTTTAACACCATTTGAGTTGCCCGGCAAAGAGCATAGAGTTCCGATTGAAAGACTGTGCATTCGGAGTGGAGCTTGAATGTCGAGTTCTTGACCTCTTTGCCATTCTCCCACCATGTTAGAGCAGCTCCAACCTTACCCTCAATCTTACTGCCATCAGTATAAATTTGAGGTCCTTCTGGAAGATTAGAGGTGTCTTCTATAAGTTCGTACTCTACGGATGTCTGCGTGGACGGATGGGGTTTGTCCAAGTGGTTTACGTTCCGCTCGAGTTCCACTTCTGGTGGGAGGTAATCTTGGGAGAGGTTCTTTTTTACTCTGTACAAACTTGCTGCTTCCTGTATCCTGAGATCCAGGGGGAGCAGACCTGAAAGGGCAAGTGCTGATTTCAGAGAAACAGTACGGTACGACTTGCAGATTTTCTGGGCAAAGCCTCTTTGGATCGCGTTTAAGTGAGACTTGTTTTCCTCGAAGTCTACTGCTTGTGCCCATACACTTGAGGCGTACATGATGATGGGTTCCACTACCGCGACGTAGATAGTTCTCGTGATTTCGCCATTTAATCCCCAGGTCACCTTCGCTGCACATGCGAGCTGTCTATAAATGTTCGCCACTTTTTTACATTGGGCGTTCACATGTGCTTTAAAGTTGAGCCGGCGGTCGATCATTAGGCCTAGCAGTTTGACTTCCTCGACCAGATCGAGCCGGACGCCGGACATGACTATGTTTGGAGTTTCGTACTTCAACTTATTTGTGAAAAGCATCGCGTTAGTTTTATGCGCTGCAAAGTTGAGTTTATTAGTTTTACCCCATTTCACTGTCATGTTCAACGCCCTGCTCGCTTGCTGTTCGATGATGTTCGGGCTGCCTGTAAACACGAGAACGACGTCGTCCGCGAATGCTTGACAGTATACTCCCTCGGCTTCTAGCATTCGTAGTAATGAGTCTAGAATCACATTCCAAAAGGTTGGTCCACAGATAGACCCTTGGACGCATCCCTTGGTTGTTTCCTTCTCATAGACTGCTCTTGCATAGTTGACCTTGATTTTACGATCGCTGAGGTAGGAGTTTACCATGTCGTAGAGGTTTGTTGGGCACCTCTTCTTCGCTAATTGATGTTTGAGGGCGGGCCACCAAGCATTGTCGAAGGCACCTTCTATGTCCAGGGAGATTAGGAGTACGGTGTCTTTACTGTCTACTCCTTTTTTGATGTGCTCTACCAGGTCATAGAGGGCGTCCTCGGTGCCTCTTTGAGGCATGAAGCCGTACTGTTTTCTACTGATGGTTGGGAGGAGATGCCATTGGAGTCGGTTTACCAGAAGCTTTTCAACGATTTTTCCTAGAACGGACAGAAGACCTATGGGGCGGTAAGATTTTGGATGTGTGTAATCTGTCTTACCGGGTTTGCGTAATATGACCACGTGCGCTTCTTTCCATTGCTTGGGGAAGTATTTCAGCGACAAGCATTTGTTTGCTATCGCCAAGAAAACCTCCCATTCGCATCGAATGGCTGCTGCACAGATATCAGCGGATAGCCCGTCTGCGCCGGGGGCTTTTTTCGGATTCAGAGTTCTCAGTACTGATTCCAGTTCCGCTGATGTGAATAATGGGTCATTTTCCGGTAAGTCCATAGGCGTTTCTGTCGTTCGCTCCCGTAGCTCTGTATGACACGGTTGGTCTGTGCTCTCAGAGTCGTCGGGATAGAACGTTTTAGCAAGTAGTTCTGCAGATAGCTGGGGGGATAGAGTGTTACCTTCGGTGTCTCTTAGGAGTATTTCTTCCTGTCTTGTCGAGGTTTTTTTCATCACTCTGTAGATCTTGTCCCACATGCTTTCTTTCTCCTGATTCGTGCAGAACTCTTTCCAGCTTATCGTCTGAGCTTCTTTGACTTTATCCTTGTAGTCTTGCCGAGCAATTTGGTACTGTTCGACTACAAGTTCCACTCTGTCGGGGGCGGCATTCCTGATCCGTCTCTTTCTTCTGAGAACTTCTTTTTTTAGATTATCGAGCGTTTTCGTATACCATGGGGGGGTTGGATTTCCCTTCGGCGAGCTTACAAGTGGAATGGTTTGCTTGCAAGCTTCATGTATACTAGCTGTGTAGCCCGTAATCATCGATTCAAGTTCCAATGGACTTTCACATTTCTCCACTGACTCCGGCGAGAGGTTTCCTTCTGCAAGGGAGGATTTGAACTGTGACATAAAGTTTGACCACTGTGCCTTCTTGGTGTAGTATTTACGAGTTGTTATTGGTCTCTGTTTTTCGAGACCTTTAGTTAGACGCAAAGTGAAGGTGATTGCGTTGTGGTCTGATGTTGTAATACTTTTGTCAACCTTCCATCCCTCGATTTTCCCCAGGAGAGACCCACTGCACGTTGTTACATCTACTATGCTTGTGCAGAGTTTGCCTTCCCTAACGATCTCGAAGGTTGGTGTATCGCCGGAGTTGAGAATAAATAAGTCCATTTCGTTGAAGAAAGAGTTTACGGCTTCTCCTCTCTCATTTTGCGATGTGCTTCCCCACCAGTGGGACCACGCATTCACGTCACCAGCAACAATAAGGTCTTTAGTCGCTAGTTTTTCGCTGAATACTTTAATCCTGCTGAGATAGGGGTCGACTTTTTGGTCTCCTTCTAAGTAGACAGAAATCACTCCCAGTTTTAGGCCTGTGCCGACCAACAGGACCGCCGCTTCCGTTTCGGTAACAAGTTGGGGGTCATGGATGACCTCCAGCCTGTCATCGAAGACTATTATGGCTGCCTTAACTGGTTTTTGCCTATTTAAACTGCACTGAATAACGCGAATTCCAGGATACTGTTTCATTACGCCTTTGTTTCCCACATAGGGTTCTTGAACAAGGGCAACTGAAACTCCCCTTTCTCTCGCGACCTTCAGGAGTTCTGTCGTTGCATTCTGGGAGCGCTGCAGGTTTGCTTGGATGAAACGCATACCTGGTTCGCCTACTCTTTGGGAGACTGAGCCACTTTCCTCATGAGTGCCCTTAGCAATACGATATACGAGACCGCGCTATACCATCCCATTTTATCCTTTCAGGGCACTCGCTACTAAAGGCGTTGTGAGCGAGTTCTCTGTTGGGGCTGTTGGGATGAGCAATCGCACAGTTCTTGCATTTGGGTGGCAGGTCTTCTTTTCTTGCCTTGCATTGTGTCCAGGAGTGGGTTTTTCCGCAGTGACTGCAGGACTCATCCCTTTCCCGGCAGATCGCTTTTGTATGGCCGAAACCTAGGCACTTGGAGCACTGCACCAAGGGCGAATGGTCTGCCACAGGTCTCCTCTGGAGTCCTATGTAGACCTTTTCAGCGTTCAAAAAAGCTCTGTGAATGCGAGGGGAGACCTCGATCACCGGATGACACTCGTGCGGATTTCGCGCCTTTTTCCTGTATCGCACCCTGATCGCACTCTCTTGCAAATTAACCCCCTGTAGCAGGTGTTTATTCTGCGCCAGAAGATTTTCCACTATTTCGTTATCCTTATGAATCGACAAGACGTCTCGAATGATGATCAGTGGGTTACCTGCTTTCGCAGTTTCAACCTTTAGAGACTTGTCTTGCTGCACACGATTTCTGACTAGGCCAAGGTCTTCCTCTGTGCTACAACTCAGGATGACTTTCCTGTTTCGACCTTTGCGCACTCGGTCAACTCTTGCTCCAGTCTTCTTTGTGTCCAGTGCTAACGCTATCTTGTCTATCAAATTTTCAGATGTCGTGGATGATGTGGGATTTGCCGTTGTCACGATCAGTGTATGATTAGGTTTTGGCACAATGGGCTTAGCCGCGATTTTGGCGTAGGCGGGCTTCGGTGGCTTGCCGGTTTCCGCTTGGGAGATTTCGGCCTCGATGCTCAGAACTGGTGCAGGAAGAGTTAATTTATCTTGTCGCATAGTCCGGAGTTCCGAAGATACAGCCTCGAGCCGTTCGGTGATTGGTAGCACGTGCTCGTCGATGTTAATTTTAATTGGGGCGGGGGGTGGAGGGAGTGATTGTTCAGTCAACATTTTTTCGATTTTGCAAAACCTGTCCGAATAATTTAAGGGGATTGGAGGTGGAGGAATCAAGGCGAGCTCTTTTAGCATTTCAGCGTTTTGGCGAAGGGCCTCAACAGTTTTCTCTCTTTCTACGTTTGAGTCTCTCCGCATCTCGTCTACCTGTCTTTGAAGAATTTCTATCCCAGTTTTAAGGAAACACAGTTTATCACCTAATACTATAAAAACAGTCTAGTCTATATGTATAGTCTATATATATATATATATATATATATAGTCTATATATATGTAAAACAGTCTAGTTGGCAACTCTAGTGGCAACCCTGAGCAACACCATTATTTCAGGCTCACGTCATCCTACCTATGGTAAATAAATGAATGTTGCGTTAATTGGTTATGGCTGTATACGGTCACGGATACCCATTGTTTTATTTATACTTCGAAACTAGCTGAACCGTACGCGCGTCGCTACGCCACCTGTCCAAAATTGGTAGTACCAACTCAGATTTAGAACAAATTTTGTTAGCTTAAGTTATAATGACGAAACCTTAAAAGATAGACACATGCTGTCACGGACTTCGGCGCACGCAACGAAAGCTCTCAAAACCGAATATTTTTACCCCAGTTTTTGTAACTTTTTAACCGACTTTAAAAAAAAAGTAGGTTTCTCAATTCGACCGTATATATATATATATTTTTTATGTGTGTTCGCGGATAACTTCGTTGTTTATGAACCGATTTGGATGATTTTTTTTTTCATTCAATTTCCGCTTCTATTGATAGTAGCGTAATGTTATATTGCCTATAGCCTTCCTCAATAAATGGTCTATACAACATACAAATAATCTTTCAATTTGGACCGGTAAGTAGTTCCCGAGATCAAACGTTCAAACAAAACAAACTTTTCAGCTTTATAAGATTAGTTTAGAAATAAAAAAAACAATGGTTACATAATACCGTATCTTTTTTGACGTGATAACGTCATCGTTGAACGTCAGCTGCACGCATGAAAAAGTGTCACGTTCCGACTGAGCCGAGCGTGCAAGCGAGAGCGCGGAACATGCTATGTAGAGACATAGAATAGATAGTAGAGACACGATCGGCTTAATCTTTTAACTTACATTTTCGGCTTTTGAGTATCTATCTCTCTTCCATGTTACCTCGCGTTCACCGTTTTTTGAAGTGAACACTTTTTTTGGCACACCATGTACAGATTTTCCGTGGGCTGTGAATTGAACTCGCCAACAGCGACACGTTCGTATATGTTAGAAATCTTCGAGTAAACTTGGATTATTTGGATGGCTATCGTCATGGCCACGCGCACCGGTTTTCCCGCGTAGCTTCCAAAGTGAGCTATCAAATTCAGAATTATTAGTTTTCACTTACACAAAGTTACGGCTGGTCTAGTCGGGAGAACGGCGACTGCCGATCCGGAGACCCCGGGTTCAAACTCCACACGCACCACTGTCTTTTCGAAGTCATGTGCGTAATGCCGCTAACTTAAAAACGGTGAAGGAAAACATCGTGAGGAAACCGACATGTACCTAGAATCTTTCGAAGTCATGTGTCATCCACCAACCCGCACTGGGCCAGCGTGGTGGATTATGGTCTTAACTCTCTCCTTGCGAGAGAAGGCCCCGAGTCCCAGCAGTGGGAACGTTTAGTGGGCTTTTGATGATGATGAGTTTTCACTTATATCGGCAGTTCCTATGACTGCCAATTTTCTTAAGTTAGCGGTATTACACACATGACTTCGAAAAGACAGTGGTGCGCGTGGGATTCAAACCCGGGGCTCTGGATCGGCACTTGCCGTTCGCGCGACTAACGCCGATTAATCTGTGCAAACCGATTTGCGCAGATTTATCGATCTTGTGTATGACAAATCGTTGCAGATTATCTGTTCATCAGTGGCAGTTGCGATGGTCGATGGTCATTTGCACAGATTAATCGCTACGATATATCGTTACGGCTTAAACAACCCGTAACTTTTCGACATCGACACCGTTTCATGGTTGATGTTCCAAAGACACGAACGAAGAGATTTGACTCTACTTATATGATAAGAACGTCTAGGCTGTGGAATACGTTGCCCGAGTGGACTACCCCGTTGGTTACAATCTTTGTGTCTTCAAATCGAGAGTGAATCGGTTTCTTCTAGGTAAACAGATTCCACCGTAGACGGCATCGTTAAAAAAAAATTGGCAGTCATAGGAACTGCCGATAGAAGTGAAAACTTATAACTCAGAATTTGATAGCTTACTTTGGAAAATACACGGGTGTAACCGGAGGGTGTGGCCTGATTATCATGGCATGGCCATCTAGAAGTGCACCAGCATTCCGCATTGGCTGACGCATTTCTAGATGGCCATGCCATGATGGGCAGGCCACGCCCTTTTAGCATTTCCCATTGGATGACGCATTTAGATAGTCAATGGCTATGGTCCCGAGTTTACCCGAAGATTTCTTATCATATCCGAGCGTGACGGTAGAATTCATTTCACAGCCCACGAAAAATCTGTCTAGGCGCGCCAAAAGAAGTTTTCACTTCAAAAACTTTTACCTTGAGCATCTGTTTGTAATTTCGCGGTTAATCTTTTAATTTTAAGCCGAGCTAACCTTGTTTACTAAACACCAGAGGGTCTACCGTCTAAATAAAACTGTCTTAGCTTTGATGTCGCTCTCTCTTTTCTTCTCGCTTGAAATGATAGAGACAGCAATAGCAAAGCCATAGCCGATTTAGTTAGGCGATAGAAGGTCTGGTATTCGCTACGTCATGACGGTGACGTCATCGTAACAAGCAGACGCCCCGACCTTGCCCGCGACCGTCCTCGCCCGCTAGACTAATCGATTATTATGTAGGTGTTGTAGTTTATATTGTTAGTTCATTGATACACTAGGTTACTAGGTATGCTCTGCGATCGACAGTCGTATCTATCATAAGATTGAACAAATTTTCCATGATTTTACTAGTAAAATTGTAGTGGTAGGACTCTTGGCAGAGTCCGCCTGGGGAAGGACCACACCTATGCCAGTTATTCCACCGCCAAGCTGTAATGTCCAAACATTACTGTGTTCCGGTTTGAGGGGCAATGTTTCCAGAGAAAATTTACAGGGCTTAGAGATATAACAAGTTAGATCTCTGGGTGACGAGCGCAGTGCAGTGCTATGTAACGATTTGGACTCTTCATATTCCAATAGTGCCACTGTGCTGTTTTGTGGCAGGCATGTTGCTTACCATCAGGCATATGTACTGCTAGTTTTGTCATTCTTTATTTAAAAAAAAAAACTATCGGTATCATAATTGGCGTTATGCTCTTCTATCTGATTAAATTAAATGAATTATAAATAAATTTATTTCTTCAACCATTTTTTCATAAAACCCATTTCAATTTAAAATTAAATTCAGACACTTGAGAAATTGTCATAACAAGAAATCATCCAGATAAATCCAGTAAATTTTAGTTTTTTGCTCATGTATCAAAAAGTGCCATATCGATTTCGATTTCGATATAATTTACTAGCGGCCCGTTCCGGCTTCGCTCGGATTTCGTCATATAAGGATTAAGGACTATTATTCGAATAAAAAACTATCCTATCTCTCAAGTTGGACCAGACTGCTCGCGGTGTGCCAATTTAATTTAAAATCGGTTAAGTAGTTTAGGAATCCATCGCGGACAAACATCGTGACAGGAGATTTATATATATTAAGATATGGGACCACCTCAGAACTATGATCTACCAAAAAAAGAACTATGAAAATATATTCGCAATTGAAGGAGCTATCGCGTAACATACATAAAAAAATTGGCAGTCATAGGACTGCCGATATAAGTGAAAACTTATTACTTAGAATTTGATAGCTTGCTTTGGAAACTACGCGGGTGAAACCGGAGGGCGTGGCCATGAAGCATGGCCATCTAGAAATGTTGACGCATTTCCAGATGACCAATGGGAAATACTGACGCATTTCTAAATGGCCCAATGGCCATGGTCCCGAGTTTACCCGAAGATGTCTCATCATTCCCGAGCGTGACGCTAGAATTCAATTCACAGCCCACGAAACATTTATCTGAGCGCGCGCCAAAAGAAGTTATCAATTTAAAAAAATGACATCGATACCAAGAAGAAGAAGAAGAAGATTATGTATATTTTTCTTCCTTCTTCTGAATAGCTTCTATAAGTCACTGTGGTTCACTGGCACCCGACCGTTGCATACCATCAAACAAGTATTCATTCAAACGGTATATTATATATGCGTTAAAGAAGTGGGTTTCCAAGATATCTGATAAGGATTTGACCTTCGATTCTGCTTGTTACCTAATCACCAGCCCTCATTAGTATTCCTTTGGAGAAAACCACATAAATACGAGTAAGCAATAGGTATGACCTCCCGTATGTAGCCGGCACACATATGTAAATAGTAGACGAAATTCACAATGACACCCATACACAAAACGTGTCTAAGTACCACCATAAATTAACCCCTGATATTGCTGTAAATCTACATGATAGCAGGTCAAATTATACTGGTTCAACCATACACAAAACGTGTCGTAACTACCACCATGAATGAACCCCTGATCTTGTTGTAAATCAACACGATCGTAAGTCAAATTATGCTGGTTCTATTGTTTATTGGTTATCGCGAATTGGTCGCTAAGCTCTGTCGTAACACATTAAACAATTAGCTATGCACACTGCCACTTACCATTAGTAATTTGAGCTGCAATAGCAATCAGTAAGTACGCACTTTCTTGAAGTATTTTCCTAGGTCGTTCTTGTCGTTGTTTTGTTACGAAACGTTTGTCCGCTGTCCCGATTTAAAGCCGGGTCACACAGAGACGATCCGATAGCGATAGCGATCCGATAGCGATAGCGATCCGATACCGAGTATGGGATCGCGCCCGCTTGCAGTTGTGTCAGCTTGTTACATACAAATTCGAACATTACAAAAAATCCCGTCTCGGATCGCTATCGGATCGCCTCTGTGTGACCCGGCCTTTATAAAGAAAAAAAGCTTAAATTTTGAATAAAGTTAAGTTTCCCTAAAATAAACTAAGGTATTCTACATTTTACTGGTAAGCAACATGCCTGCCACATAACAGCACAGTGACACGCAGCTATTGGAACACGAAGAGTCCAAATCATTACCTAGCACTGCACTGCGCTCGTCACCCAGAGATCTAAGATGTTATATATCTCTAAGCGCTGTAATTTTCTGGAAACTAAGAAAAACTAAAATTTACATTGCCCTTCAAACCGGAACACAGTAATGTTTGCACAATACTGCTTGGCGGCGGATAGGATACAATAATGGTAGGAGAAGGCGAAAAAATGTTGACCTAAATAGCCCTTGTTGACTAGACTATGAGGCGCCAACTGTTCCTAGACTTATAAACACTAAACGATCAATAACAACATCAACATGAGCAATCAATGTATTGTTAACTATTGAGACCATTGCCATGGTCGCTCGTTGCATGTCGCATGGCATGTTGCTTACCATCAGGCACATGTCCTGCTCGTCTCGTCACTCTTTATTTAAAAATAAAAACATTGTGATTGAGGTGTCATTCGATTCATAAAGTAATTTAAATATTTTTGAGAAAATTCGGAGCCCGCTCGCAAAAATTGCAATAGTTATAATAAACAATTTAGTGAAAATAAAAAATAGTGTTTCGTTATTTGCCAATATATCAAAATCTATTGCAGATACTTCCAATTTAAGAAAAGATTCAAAAAGAAGAGGATATTTACTAAAAAAAAGTCCTTGCTGTCGGAACTGTAGAACATATATTTATAACTTTTCCAGAGGGTTGAAAATACGCCAGAAAACGGTTGCCCTGGGTTACGCCCCTTCGGACCTTGATTGGATAAATATTATTTAAACTTATTAAATATGAAAATAAAAAAAATAATAGATAGATCAATGAACAATAATGTATCGAAAACTTTTTTTCGCGATTAGGAAGTTTTTGAGAAAATCCATTAGTGGGACCCCTTTACCTGTAGGTATCTAAGTATACTCAGTGTTTAAACCGAGCAAAGTTCCGTCACCCAGGTACTAGGTACCTAATTCAACAAACATCCAAACTATCGCATTAATAGTAGTACTAGCTTCCCGCGATTATACCTGCGTAGTTCTCGTTGTCTAATTTTCCTGCGACAAAAAGTAGGCTATGTGCTTTTCCAGACAATGTTCCAAATTTCATCTCGAACCGTTCAATTGTGTTGACGTGATTGAGCAACAAACATCCAAAGTAATTTTACTAGAACAAATTTTAGGAAAAGTATTTTAAAATCTTTAAGCGCCGCTAACTTAAAACGGTGAAGGAAAACATCGTGAGGAAACCGACATGTACCTAGAATTTTTCGAAGTCATGTGTCAATCACCAACCCGCACTGGGAGACAGCGTGGTGGATTATGGCCTTAAACTCTCTCCTTGCGAGAGAAGGCCCCGAGTCCCAGTAGTGGGAACATTTAGTGGGCTGTTGATGATGATGATGATCTTCAAATCGGTTTCATCTCGGTAAAAGCACTCCATCGTAGAACGAATCGTCGCGTCGTTTAACATCAGCGAGATGGTGGTCAGGTCAGTGTAAGATTATTTATATATATACGTGTAATAACCTGGTGTGTCTGTCTGTTCCAGCAAGGTATCGGCGTGGAGCTGGTCCGCGCGCTGGACTGCCACCCCCCGGCCGTGACCAACGTGTTCTGCGAGTGCGACTCCAAGGATGACGTCGTGAGTACACCCTCCATAACACCCCTCACCTCACCACACACCACCACCTCAACACACCTCCCTCACTCACCCCACCCCCGGGCCGTGACCAACGTGTTCTGCGAGTGCGACTCCAAGGATGACGTCGTGAGTACACCCTCCATAGCACCACACCCCACACCTCCCGGGAACTAGGTCCCAGGGTCGGACTATATTTATCGGCTAAATGTTAAATTACAGTGCTCAGACATAAAATATTTTATTGTATTTTTTTTTATAAAGAGTGACGAGACGAGCATTACATTTGCCTGATGTTAAGCAACACGCCTGCCGCATAACAGCATAGTGACACGCAGCTATTGGAACATGAAGAGGCTAAATAATTACCTAGTACTGCACTGCGCTCGTCACCCAGAGAAACTCAAGTAAATTTTCAGAAATGTCTGAATAAATTACTTTCTTCGATTGCAAAGCGTTATTGAATAGCTGATACAGAAAAACAAATCCGAAATATAAATTTTAATTTGTCTACGTATGAACAATCAATATAACCATGTAGCTACTCGTAACTACAAATTTTTCGTAGCATCTCCGTAGCACAAAAACGAAAAAAAATTATTAGGAATTCCTATAGGGGACACCCGGATTTGAACCGGGGGCCTATCGATCTGCAGTCGATTGCTCTACCACTGAGCTATATCCCCGCTTGTACTGAGTGTCGAAATTTAGGTCTTGGTTTTACACAGACGAAATCCTAACTTGAATGACGTAAGCGACCTTTTGAAGTTTTCAATGGAAATTGAACTTAGAGCCGTAGACATAGAGTTGGAAATTTAAGATTATAGACGCAAAATTAATGTTCCATAGTAAAGCTGAGCGTCCACTGGAGATATGCAAATCAGCTAAACAAAAAGCGAGGTAATTACACCAATAGAATAAATAATTTTATCAGGCTCACTTTACACAACTCGGGTGGAAAATATTTAGGACATTAAGACATTAATATTTCGAGAGCTGGTAGGAAAATCTTGGTAGGTATTCGAGGCAGGCTGAATACTTGTCACATACTTCTATTATATCCCTACACGGAGGTGCCGACTGGTGAGATGCTGGTGAGTAGCGGGGCAAAATGAAGCCCCAATTTAGATCACCTGGCAGGTGGAAATTCTTGACAAAATGGCCTATATTTTTGGGAATTCCTAATTTTTTGTCATAAATAACACTAATTTAAAATTTCAAACTGCCTAAAATACATGTTTTATATTGTTAAAACCCCGACTGAATCGTCTGGATTGTTATTTGTTGTACTATTTAAACATTAAACTACTTACAACATATCAAAATTAGGTACTTATTGCAACATATTACTGTATTTTTTTAAGGGTTCCGTAGCAGCAAGTAACATAATATACATAGTTTTTTTAGTTCGTTGTAAGTTTGATCGAAGGTTTAATAATAATGTATTTATGACGTCTAAAAAAAACTACTCATCAGATCGCGTTCAAACCAATTTTCGTTGGTAGTTTGCATGGTAATATACATTATATATTTTTTTTAGTTTTTTCATTCTCTTATTTTAGAAGTTAGAGGGGGGAAGTTAGTTCTCTTATTTTACCACTTTGGAAGTGTCTCTCGCGCAAATTATTTAGTGTAGACAAAAACTATATTAGAAACCACAATATAATTTTTGAAGACCTATCGATAGACATCCCACACGTGTAGGTTTGATGAAAAAAAAGTTTTTGAGTTTCAGCTAAGTATGGGGGGCAACCCTAATTTTTCTCTTATTAATTTGTTTTTGTAATAATTTTAATGCGGTTCACAGAATACATCTACTTACCAAGTTTCAATAGTGTAGTTATCATAGTTTCGGCAAAAAGTGGCTGTGACATACGGACGGACAGACAGACAGACAGACAGACATGACGAATCTATAAGGGTTCCGTTTTTACGTTTTACGAAACTCTAACAAGAATGCGAGTGAGTAATATAGGCGAATACAGCGAGTGTAGTGCAATGAGGTGCTGTGAAGGACATATCGTTGCTTCCAGTTACCTACATCGTTCCAAAACCTCGCATTGTATCCTGGCACCGCTTAGTTACACAGCGTTTCACAGCCTCTACAATACAGTTCCAAAACCTCGCTACACATCCCCGCTTAACGATTTCTTGTTCCAAAATGTCGCAACCCATCGCCGCGCCGTTTATCTACACTCCATTCTAAGCCTTCGTTACGCATCCTTGCACTGTCTTATGATCTTATCTACACATCATTCCCTACTTTGCTACAAATCCTCACACTTCGCTTCCTCAGTCATCTCTGATAGAATGAGTCACACCATTTCACAGCTTTATATCCTAGCATCGCACAACCGGTGGACGCTCCGCCTAAAGTTCGTGTCCAATTAAAATGAATGAGTCAGTATAGACTGAATAAAGAATTATAAGAGAATTGTCGCTTTTTTACGTAGGTGGTGGATATCACCATACTAGATAATTAGCAGTTTATAGAAGTACAAATAAATAGTTTCACACGACAAACTAGATAGCGGTAGTGTGAATTCTTCACTTCCATAAGCAGCATAAACAGCCCACTAAATGTTCCCACTGCTGGGACTCGAGGCCTTCTCTCACAAGGAGAGAGTCAAGGTCATAACCCACCACGCTGACCCAGTGCGGTTTGGTGGATAACACTTCAAAAGATTCTAGGGACATGCCGGTTTCCTCACGATGTTTTCCTTCACCGTTTTAAGTTAGCGGCTAGTGAATTCTTTATGCACTATTTGTTTATTACAAGCTTTTATTTAACTTGCCCTATTAGTAACTATGTTAGTGTGGGACAAATCTTGCGAGTAAACTTAGAACCACCTCCTGTCGTTAGATTAGACTGGATTTTGGTTTAGGTACTTACGTAACTTCGGTGACAATATGGTACCATGAAGATGATCTTAAGATGGAGTCGGAAGGTGCCCAGAGGAACTCCTAGTCCTCTAAACAAGATAAATGCATCGAATTTGACTCGTTTATAGACCACTTTTTACTCGATAAAAATACGGAAAAGGAACCAGAACTCCGTGGGTAAAACCATGGGGCGCTGCTGGTGTTTTTATCTATTCAAATTTTGTAAAATCTATACTTAAGAAGGAAAATAAATAACTGAATAATAATAACTCTGTGCCCGTTTCCAGACTATCACGTGCGACTGCGAGGCGACCCCGGCCTTCCAGCTGAAAGCCTTCAGCCAGAGAGGAGAGAAGGTCGAGGTGTCGCACTACAGAGTCAATGTCAACAAGTCAGTATAACGTTTTCAATATAATAAATACATCACCACTCCACCACCAATCTATTATTCTGTAACGCCGTACAAAAATCATGCGACAAGGAGAAATGATCGAGGGTTGCAACCCCCCCTCTTCGACTGTACTCAGTTGGACAGCTTACAAGTGACGGCATAGTGCTGAATCTTATTACTTTATATCCTTCTATCATCCTACATAGGTCTCCTGGTGGTTCATTTAATACGTAAATTTTGTTCACGGGTCTGCAGTCTAGTATCTATAAATTCAATACAATAGGCTTGTTTCCACTAAGAATGAATCGGATGGATTAGAGGTTCTTACTTTTGATTAAGATATGGAGATTTCAAAAATAAAACAGTTTATTATAAATACGTAAAGATTATTTATATTTTTAGAAAAGAAAATCTTAAAAAATAGGCATTGTGTCACGTGACAGTGAACGCCAATCAGAGAATATGACGTCACGCCGTGCTACTCATCACTTGACATCACTAATGTTGTTGACATTTTCATAGATCAAATATAATTATTTTTTATTTTTATTCATTCTTCGCCATGGATACTAGTTCTTCAGCCGCTTTACTGAACTAGTTTTTTATTGTTTTACCACTATTTTTGAGGAAAAATATCAGTTTTTTTTTACATTTACTTTACTAAGATTATACTGTGTCAAATACTTTCATCAAAATGATCTTCACAAAAATATATTCTTGATTTAGTGGCCATCATTCCTCCTCGCAAGCGTTTGCCACTTTTTTCGCAATTGTGGATCGTTTGGAACATAGATGAATAATTTGTTTGGCGTATTTATACTTGTGCTTGTACACTGAGGCACTATGCAGTTCTTGTAATACGAGGGATTCATTTTAAAATAAAAACATTGACAATGTCCTTACACAAACACATACGTTTGCCACGACGTGACGTCATTCAAAACGCCATGACAGTCTGGAGTGTTTTTGTGCAGAAATTTGTTTGATTTTTTGAAATGCAAAATACATGTTGTAAATGTAAGTTTTTTTCAAAAATATAGATGTTTCGGAATAATATAAACATTAAGCTATATTATTAACCAGTTTTTAAAATTTAGTACACAAGCCTATTGTTGAGTGTTGCAGAAACATAAGCGTAATGCCAGCCCAATGCCAGTGCAATAAAGATTTCATGTGTTTTAACATAATTTTGTTTCGTTCCAGGTTCCGCGCTCGGCTGAACGTGGTGTGTGTCACAGACAAACTGACAGGAGAGCTGAAGTGTGACGGGTGGCCTGAAGTGAAGGTGGCGTTGGCACCGGTCGGCCCACTGAGGCCCAACGCCTCTGAGAGCAACCTGCAGCAGGCTATCAGGTGACCGGCTTACTCATTCTTGTCAACCGTAGGGAACCTCTGAAATCGCCTGGGGAAGTACCTTTACTTAAGACACCTTTGCCAGTTATTCTACCACCAAGCAATAATGTGAAAACATTATGAAGGTCAAGTTTCCAGGGTAATTACAGGGCATAGAGATAAAACATCTTACCTAAATACCTGGATCGCGAGTAATGATTTGGACTGTTCATGTTCCAGTGCCGCTAACTTAAAACGGTAAAGGAAAACATCGTGAGGAAACCGACATGTTGTCATCCACCAACCCGCACTGGGCCAGCATGGTGGATTATGGCCTTGACTCTCTCCTTGCGAGAAGGCCTCGAGTCCCAGCAGTGGGAACATTTAGTGGGCTGTTTATGTATGTTCCAATACTATGTTGTGTGACACGTGAGAGTTCATTTGTCACGGTTGTGAGAGTGATTTTTTTACGATGCGCAATCACAGACAGCCAAAAACGACTAACTGAAGTTAGTTCTGCGTTTTTCAAAGGGATGTACGCGAGTTTGCCTTAAGTGGCCTCTCCCTTCTAGTCAACGTTGGCCTGGTACAGAAGGAGCGTTAGTTTTGCGTTATTAATACGTTTTATAAAGAAAATTGGCAGTCATGAGAACTGCCGATAGAAGTGAAAACTTGCAACTCAGAATTTGATAGCTTACTTTGGAAATTACGCGGGTGAAATCGGAAGGGGTGGCCATGAGCGGTACCATCTAGATGGCTAATGGCCATGGTCCCGAGTTCACCCGAAGATTTCTTATCATTCCTGAGCGTCACGCCCACGAAAAATCTGTCTTGTAGCGCGCCAAAAGAAGTTTCCTCTTCAATAATAAGTTCCTGTCTCTGTTCCAGCGAGATAGTGGTGTCAGCGCTCCGCAGCACCCAGCTGCAGTTCAACCTGTCCCCCTACCCGACCTGCCCGCGCCTGCGCCGGCACGTCGAGGCGCAGGCGCCGCGGCTGCCGGTACACTACGACTCCATGGTGAGGGCAGCTAAATATACCTTACCTTAAAGTTACCTTAGACCTTAGGCACAAAAACCCTGGTGCCGTAGAGACTGGAACGAGCGAAAAATCCAGCTGATGAAGTGGCTAGAACGGTTCACAATAATGGAGTTCGAATTCCACTTGTGAAGGTGAAGATGTACAATTTTGTCATCACCACTGGCCTTAACTGGGAAGAAAAAATTGGCAGTCATAGGAACTGCCGATAGAAGTGAAAACTTATAACTCAGAATTTGATAGCTTACTTTGGAAATTACACGGGTGTAACCGGAGGGTGTGGCCTGATCATCATGTCATGACCATCTAGAAATGCACCAGTATTTCCCATTGGCTGGCGCATTTCTAGATGGCCATGCCATGATGGGCAGACCACGCCCTTTTAGCATTTCCCATTGGATGATGCATTTAGATAGCCAATGGGTATTGTCTTAAGTTTAGCCTAAGATTTCTTATCATATCCGAGCGTGACGGTAGAATTCATTTCACAGCCCACTAAAAATCTGTCTAGACGCGCCAAAAGAAGTTTTCACTTCAAAAATATCCTGTTGCTCCAAGAATGTTGTTGATAGAAAGTTGTGCGTCATTGGCTGATTGGCCAGTGTGGTGGATTATGGCCTTGACCCTCTCCTTTTGCGAGACAAGGACCCGAATCTCAGCCGTGGCAACGTTTTGTGGGTTTATATTGTTTTTAAAGTTTCGTAATTTAGCCTACTTATGCTAACTGCATCTTCTCGTAAATATACGCGACTTTACTCCAATAATTTACCCCTGCATGTATTTTCATCCAGATCCAGACACATACAAACTTTCTGAATTATGAGTTTTATGACTAGCAGGATTCTTAACAAGGATTCTTATTTTTAGCATAGAGCATAGATACCAGTGCTTCTCCAGACACGATTCTCAATTATTTTGAATACTTTGCTTCCAGTTGTCGCACGACCGCCACCTCTACACATCCACCCCCAACTCCGTGGGCAGCACCGCACTCGTCGGAGACAAGAGACTGCTCGTCAAAGTCGTCTCCGCTAAGGATCTAGGAGGTAAACTTTCAGTCATTTTCATATTCCTTTTTAGGTGAAATATAGTGCAAAAAATTATCGTTCCAACTCCTTATTCCACAACAGCTTTTTAACACTCCAAGCAATACAAATATAGAAAGCTAAAACGTCTTCTTTGTGACTAAAAACATTAATGTATTTCATACCAAAAATCTTTATCTTTTTTTCAAAACGGTTTCAAACTGTTGGAACTATTTAAAATTGTAACATCTTATACCTGTACACAGTTTATACAATAAAGCATATTCTATTCTATTCTATTCAATAGCTACAAGTGCTAAATTTCCTATCAATATTCGTCAACATCTAAATGTAAATGCAAACTGACCTAACTAAAGCTTCTGATTGTAGGTAAAACCGGGTGCATAGCTCCGTACTGCGTGGTGGAGATGGACGAGCCTCCGCAGAAGAACCAGACTGCCTTCAAAAAGGAAACCACCAGTCCACAGTGGGAAGAACACTTCCTCTTGTAAGTAATCATAAGAACTTTACTAGTGTCCCACAGGGCACGATCGTTGGACCTATGTTTAACAATCCCATTCAATATAAGGAATGAATATCCAAAGAATTGGATATTGATTAGTTGAATTTATTTTGGTTTCCTTTGGACTCGAAAGGTTGCAGGCGAGGTGAACTCACGCTTGTGAGATGTACCTTATATAGTTATCAACAAAATACTATGACTACGAAATCAGTCTTTCTAAACCACTAATCAGAGCCATCTGAAACTTGAAGCGGCTTCAAGGTTCAGATTATAGTTGGATGTAATTAAAAATTTAAACCAACCTTCGGCTGGTGTATCCGGAGCCCCTGGCTCAAATCCCACGTGAACCACTACCTTTTCGAAGGTGCGTAATGCCGCTAACTTAATAACAGCAAAGTAAACAAATTACGAGGAAATCAACATCTTCCTAGAATCTTTCGAGGCCGTGCGTGACGTGCGTCATCCGTCAATCCGAACTGGGTCAAAGTGGTAGATGTAGAAGATGTGTAGATGATTTTGACTTTCTCCTTCCGAGAGAAGGCCCCGAGTCTCAACATTTACTGAGCATTGTGCAGTAGGTATTTATATCTTGGGGTTAGAATAATTTTGTGTGTTTTAATGAAATGTTTCTTCTTATTTCTAGCGACCTCTCCCCGCACACAGCGGAGCTGCTGTTTGAAGTGTACGACCGCACCGCTCCCCCCTCCCCCAGTGGGGGCTCGACTCAACACAGGTTAGCTATTTCATTTTAATTCTATGAAAACATCAAACGTATCTGAAGTTACGGCTGGTCTAGTCGGGAGAACGGCGACTGCCGATCCGGAGACCCCGGGCTCAAACCCCACACGCACCACTGTCTTTTCGAAGTCATGTGCGTAATGCCGCTAACTTAAAAAACGGTGAAGGAAAACATCGTGAGGAAACCGACATGTACCTAGAATCTTTCGAAGTCATGTGTCATCCACCAACCCGCATTGGGCCAGCGTGGTGGATTATGGCCTTAACTCTCTCCTTGCGAGAGAAAGCCCCGAGTCCCAGCAGTGGGAACGTTTAGTGGGCTGTTGATGTTGATGACGTTGATCTGAAGTTTACTAACTATATTTACGCTCACGTATACCTTCATCTGCAGCCTCCAGACGTCCACTGATGGACAGAGGCCTCCCCCAATGATTTCCACAATGACCGGTCTTGTGCCGCCTCCATCCACCGACTTCCCGCGACCGAGACAATATCATCGTTCCATCGTATGGTCCGTCCTACACTGCGTCTGCCGGTTCGTGGTCGCCATTCGAGAACCTTTACTCCCCAGCGGTTATCGGTTCTGCGAGCTATGTCCTGTCCATTGCCACTTCAACTTGCTAACTTTAAGAGCTATGTCGGTGACCTTCGTAGACACGTAGACCTTACTTGACAGTATATATCTGAAAGCATATCTTTCTTCTTTCTATGTTATAAAGCTGAAGAGGTGTTTGGTTTGAACGTGCTAATCTCAGGAACTATGGGACCGATTTCAAAAAATCTTTCTCCGGTGTATATGCACGCGATTCCTGTGCTATAAGGTATATTATATTATGTACCACAGGCGAAGTCTTGATGGACTGCTAGTCTCAAATATAAGTTTACTCCAAAAATTTGCTGTTTCATTGCAGTGGTGTGTTTATTTTGTTTCATAAGAGTAAAATTAAGCACATACAGCTTATTATAAAATTGAAATCGGTGTTTTTTCTTTGAGAAAATTAAAATATCATCCATACAATTGCTAACGTATTTTAATAATACGCCTTGTTAACGGAAATCAAAGCACCAAATTTGTTCTTCCTTTATTTTCGTTTCAATGCCACTTTATATTCAAGATTCCTGGGACTCGGTCTAGTCGGTATCGACGAGCTGTTCGCGGCGCCTTCACAGCGCCAGCAAATTGCCCTTCAAACCAGACCCATGGAGGAGCATGACGTCAGCGGCACGCTCACTGTTGAGGTAAAATATCTACACTTCAGTAACAAAAATCTCTAGCTGACGAACGCGGTATAGTGCTAGACTCTGTGATTTTTTAGGAAACATGACCCTTTAAACCGGAGCACAGTCATAATATAATATCTCATAAGGCGTCACGCTCGGGAATGATAAGAAATCTTAGGGTAAACTCGGGACCATGGCCATTGGCCATCTAAAAATGCGTCAGTATTTCTAGAATGCCACGCCCTCCGGTTTCACCCGCGTAGTTTCCAAAGTAAACTATGAAATTCTCAGTTACAAGTTTTCACTCCTATCGGCAGTTCCTATGACTGCCAATTTTTTTTTTTTCATTTAACAAACCTTGTCCTAATAATAACGAATACATGAAACAAATAATCGTCCAATTTAGTGCAGTCATTCGAAAGTTATTTCGAAGATCCATTTTTATCTATCCACAAGATCATCTATCTGGCTCCTATAGGCTTGTAGCCTTACTCAGTTTGAGGCTAGATAGTTTTATCTCACGAATTCCCACTAATACGAAAAGAGATTTTCAGAGAATGAACATTATTTGACGTATTTTCACGTTATCAACTAACAGTGTTCTCTCTCCATCCTCAGTTCCTGTTCATCGAAGGAGCAGACATCCCGGAACTGGGTTCCCGACCAGTCAAAATCAAGGAAAGCCTCCGCACGCTGTCACCTCAGGGGCACCTCACCACCACCACCAAGACTATCTTCAAACAGAACGGTGAGACATCATAGGCGAGATTACTAAAAAAAACAATTAGTAAGGCAGCTAGATTGATGAGATTAGATTCAGGCAGCTCCAAAAAAAAATGGTGAAGATATAGATAGTGCAATCCACGAAGACGCGCCCCTCCAATTTTTGGTTTAGGGGATCGCGTTTGCTCCGAGCGTCAGTCGCGAACCATTCACCAGTCATTGTAGTGTGCGTGTGCATTCATAGGTAATTAGTGTGTACCGATGACACTCAAACATTGACGGAAGCTTGCACACATATACTATAAACGGTTAGGAGCAACAGTGGGGCGCGTCTTCATGGATTGCACTATCTGTACAGTGCTTAGATGTTTCGAGTGATGTCACTTCATTGTACGATGTTTACGAAGACGTGACGTCGCAATCCCACCTCCGAAAGTTTGACGATTTATAATCCACCTAGGTATATATTTATCGATTTTTAATAAGTAATTTGATGAAACAAAGACCACGTGTCCCATAAATCATTTTCATAATCCAGCACTAAGTATTTATGATTATTATTGAAGTGAAAACTTCTTTTGGCGCGCCTAGACAGATTTTTCGTGGGATTTGAATTGAATTCTAGCGTCACGCTCGGTTATGATAAGAAATCTTCGGGTAAACTCGGGACCATGGCCATTGGCCATCTAGAAATACGTCAGCCAATGGGATATGCTGAAAGGGCGTGGCCTGGCCATCATGGCATGGCCATCTAGAAATGCGTGAGCCAATGGGAAATGCGACACATTTCTAGATGGCCATGCCATGATGGCGAGGCCACGCCCTCCGGTTACACGCGCGTATTTTCCAAGGTAAGATATCAAATTCTGAGTTATAAGTTTTCACTTCTATCGGCAGTTCCTATGACTGCCAATTTATTATATTGGTGTATTTGTGACCCAGTCGTCATCCCAATTGATTTTTTTAACGATACTTGGTTTAACTTAACCGCATTAACTTGATGTTAAGTGACGATGTCACGTAAGTGATCTCTTCTATGCAACCGAATCCTATTTATTCCTACTCCTCGTTTTTTAAAGATGCCTTAAAATGTGGGTTACTTCTTTATCCTAAACTTTCCAAATTTTTGAGTAAAATTTGGTTAATTCGTAATTTTCAGGCCACGAAACCTCGCAGCTCACAGAATCAGCACTTCGCGAGTTAGAACTCAGTCCAACAAACGCGGCAAACAAATCCACTCTTATCATCCACTCTGTGCAGAGGGTAAGATTACTTTTATGTCTTAACAACTAATTTAAAAACCCTAAACTCAAAGTATTACCCCATAATAAGGGTAGTTTTTGTGAATAGCAACTCTTTGAAACATATGTTGCCAGTGTAAAATTTTCCAATAATTTGACAGCTGTCAAATGTGTTAAGTTTGCCACAGACTAAAAATTAAACTACCCCAATGTGTACGTTTTTTTTCCTATGCTTGGTGTGTGATTTTGACTCAAAATGACGTTTTCAGGAGCCGAGGAAATCGATTAAGGTGAGTTTTCCAACGATCAGAGTAAATAATTGATCTGTTAGTTTTTCCTGAGTTGTTTTGAATTTTAAATGCATAATAAGAAGTAGTGATAATGTATTGATTCCGTCTTGTAAATATTGTTTATTTGCATGCATTTTGGGAGCTATTTTTGACACTATAAAATTACATATGTTTCTTCTTTGATTCTTCCCTGCTAAATGTTAGTAGGTTCAATGAATATATAAAAATAGCATTAATTAAAATAGCTCTCAAAATCTCGTGTGATGTTGCCATACTAACAAAAACTCCCGAAACAAGGTGGAAATAACGGACTCCGGCAAGTTCATCGAAGTGGAACGAAGTACAGCGGAACCAACAGAAATCGCAGAAAACGATAATTCAGAGCTACAGGACCAAAGCGCTACAGATATTGACGAAAGCCTCCGCAGTGAGATCGCGAAATCAGTGTCAGCCAGCCCTAGCCAGTCCCCTGGTAAAACTGTCAGGATACAAGAAAATGGCGCCAAACTCAATGGGGACAGCAAAGACGTGAGTACATTAGTGTTTTTACTAACAATTAACAATATGTAGCTTGCATGTAATGCACTTTATTTTGTTTGAAAAATATATTGGAATTATATGCACTGTAACAAATCTTGAGTAAGTAGACTGCAGAAAACTTTAGTTTCATATTACATAATTACAATTCTTAATTTTAAAATTAATATTTATTGTTTTGGTCACAAAACGAAAGTTAAGATCGCTTTCGTGTCTCATTTTCAGAGTTGAGGCAAGCGTAAAGTATGTTGATGTTTTCGTCATAGTGAACGACTGAAGGTAAAATAACATTTGGAATTGCTGCCAAAAGTATTGATGATAGAAGAAAATAATGAACTGCAGCTTTGTAGAGCACGTTATTATCTGCTATCAACGTCGTACGTGTAAACGTGTGATTACAGTTATGTCCACAATATTATTTTTTGAATAAAAAAATACAAATGTAGACGTTAGAAAGGCACATTATTTATCATAGAATTCTTTATCTCATATTTCATCATTTATTATCGGATCAACGAGTACTTATATGTAAGTCGAAAAGCTGTTTATAATATTTAATGATGGAACGAGTATAACACACACCTGATGTTAAGCATCACGCCTGCCTCTAACAGTACAATATGCCGCAGCACATGAAGAGTGTAAATTACTGCCTAAAGGCCTGTTCACACCGGAGCGGTATTCGCTGCCGCCTGCGGTAGCGAATACCGCGTGGGTAAGCGGTAATATTACTGTTCACACCAAAAAATACCGCCTACCCAGGCGGTACGTACAAAATACCGCGCGAAACCCGCGCGGTATTTACCGCTACCCACAGCGGTAGCGAATACTGCTCCGGTGTGAAAAGGCCTTAACAATTCATTGCACTCATCAATAGGTACTTTCTAGGACAACGTGCGTTATCTTCGACCACACCGTCGCTTTCCATCAGGCGAGTTAGTGGTTGAACGCGAACCTGTATGCGTTAAAAAATATAAATCACCTGTTTGCCCTTTATTTTTTCTGGAATACTATTAAGCATTGCTTAACAGTTTTGTCTTTGTTTACATCAATTAATAACTTACAAATTTCTTTTAATTTTAAAACTAAACATTTTTAAACTCTCTTACCTAAGCCTAAACATAAAATGGAATATAAAATGTCCATAAACGTAAAAAAAACTTTATTCTAACAGTTCTTTGATGGAGGTAAAAGTGGCAGAATAGCCATTAATACCAGCCACGCGACTTACTTTTAGAATGTAACATTGGCTATCATTCCGGTTTCTCGACATCTCCGCTCAGCGCTTCGCCAGGAACCTGGCGATAATATACGATTTTTAAAGGGACCTAAGGCAATTTGCGCCTTACCGAACGATGGTCAAGCAAGAACGCGCACTCGTCCTTGTATACGTCACGAGTGGCTGGCTTCTTAGTAGCTTGAAAAGAGTTAAAAAAAGGAATTATGGTTTATTTCAGCAAGGAGACTACGTGAACAACGCGAGCAATGAGAACTCGCCACCGGAGCCAGCGCCGCGAAAGAAACGGAGGGACTTCTTTGGAACCATCAAACGGAGGTAAAATAAAAAAAATCAGATCATGTAAAAACAGCCGACATAATTACAACCTTATCTGGCGTAAGCGCAAATAATCATAGTTTTTAAATATTTCAAATCAAATCAAAATCATATGTTTTTTGTTTTTTTTTTGTCTGGAAACTTTTCAATAAATGTATTTATATCATTAATTAGTGTTGCTATAAACAACATTTATGTTACCTATGTAAAAAAATCCTAAAAGACAAAGGCCACGACCCCGGAGTATGTGAAATTGCTAAAAAAAAATTTATTTTAATCAATGTCACACGTCTGCTCACTCTATGGGGCGGAGTTGGTGTGATTAAAATAAGCAAACAATCAGTTTCCAAAGACTTTATTGAAATGAAATGAAATGAAATGAAATGAAATGATGAAATGATATGAATTATTGCGCTTGCCGATATACATTATGATGATGGTGTTGTGTGTCAATTGTCCACCAATTTACTTATTACATATTAATATTAAAGTAATGCAGTAGGCTCAATCTTCGTGGCTGAAAATATCAGATAAATTTTTTTCATACATTATTTGTTGCCATAACCACCATTTATTTTCCCCAGACTGGGTCGGTCGCGCGCTCGCAACGCCTCCCTCGATCTCACCGACTCAGAGGCTGAGAACCACCACTTGCGTTCCGTCAGCGCTGAGAGAAATACACACGGTACGTTTTATTATAGTAAAATTAGTACACTCTGGGTACACTTCCGATTGGTAGTGGGCTTGAACATCTTGATTATCTGTAAACCTTCATTGGTCTATGGAAAATGACCAATGAAGGTGTGGACAGACGGTGTGCTTAGTGTAAGTAGTTAGCTCGGTTTGTAGCGTAATGTAGTTCTTATTGTATTTTAGTGATTTTAATAAAGGCTCTGCCTCAGTTAAAGAACATCTGGATACTTGAACTCCACTGAATGTAAAGTAAATTCAGAAACAATAGTTATTAATTGTGTCTGTCAGTGTATTATTTGCGAAGAAAATTATTTATCATTTTCTGCTGTCTATATCCGCGATAACCGCAGTGTAACTGGTAAAAATTCAAAGAAAACAGAGTAATAGTACTGCTAGGGGTATCCGTAGTACTAATAGAATAATCATACAAATAAAAAAAAAATATTATAAAAGTCAAAGTTTAACGCCGCGCCGCAAAACGGGGCGCAAAACAATGGGTCACAGTTAGTAAAAACTAAATTAAAACGAAAAAAAAACTCGTTAATATCACTGCGTGTATGCGATTGTATTTTGGTGAATACGTACTCGTATGATATGAGTGCGTGCGTGCGTACATGGGTGCGTTGTTGCGTGCATTTGTGGATATGTGTCTAATATTACAGAACGTATAAGTATATCAATGTCATATTTCAAAATATTTATTAATTTCATTTTGTTTTTCAGATAAAGTCTTAGCCCTTCCAAATAGGAACGTTTATTCGGCTGGTGCGTCGCCTGCGCAGTCCGGCGATGAATCAAGGACTTCCAGAAGGTACGCTTTCTTTAAAAAAACCCCTGAAATTCTAGATAAAAACCCCACGATCGTTTTGTGAGAAAAAAAATGTAAATGTCTTCTAAATTTAGTAGCAAGTTTTCATAGCATGGCAAGACTACATTATTTTGAGCTTTGTAACCATGCGGCCAACTTTTCTGTAAATATTGTTTATTAGCCAATTTTTATCTAAAAATCTACATTATTTAAAAGCCCGCGAGTCTTTTAGCTGAAGCGGATCCAAACAACAAAAATAATAATTTTATAATTTAATATGGAAAAAAATAATGTAAAAAAAATAATGGTTGTCTGTAAAGTCGGTTTACTGACGATAGTTGAACGTGACAACGTCTTAAGAAAATACTGATTGTGTTAAGCGCCATCTAGGTAAAACATTCTGAAGCTTTTTGAAAAGCTGTTCAAAGCGCCATCTCTGGGTACATCATTGTACTAGCACAAGTTCTTAACTTTACATCGTCGCTTTTCTAAAACATGGACAGACTCCTTGAACGTAATACACATTTCACTCACTAGATGGTGCGAAAAGTAATAAGGCGAGGTAACGGTGGTAAATATTATCTATTCTATGGCGGTAACGTTACATGACGTCATGTTTTGCGGGCGTGCAGCCGGCTTCATCGAATTATAAGACGTTATCACGTCAAAAATAAAAGAATATATTATACAGTTTTATATTTAAAAAATGTTGTTTTAGTATTTTAACTTTCCTTTAAATATTTGACGTAGATTATCCACTATGAGACATACACATGTTCGTAAATTGGTACCTACACTATTTGAACCTATACAACTATTTTAAGATATTTCTGAACACAGTATGGCAATAAATAAATAAATACATTCTTAGCCGATTCTCGCTAAGATATTTAAGAGCACTTTCCGTTGTGCTGTTTATGATGCCATTTTCAACTAGGCTTTTTATAACACAGGATAGATAGATCTATATAATACACACCACACAAAAACAAAACGGTACCTAGAAAAAAAAAAAGTAGTGTTACAACCAAACAAGTCTACAGACTATATCACTGAAACCTGTGTTCCAGGCTACCTTAGGATGGAAATGGTTTTAAGAAAATTTGAGAAAGTAGAATGAGCTAAATATAATATTAAGGCAATATAAGGTAAACATGCTCACTGAAAAATGAATATGCATACTAAAATCAAACCAAACATTCTGATAAAATTCCGATTTTAATCATTTATTCAAATAAACAGAATAGTTGGAGAGCATGTATTTTTTAAATTAGAACTAACTTCACGCTTCCCTAAAAAAATAATGCTGTCTTGCCATCTAAAATATCTACAAATAAGATAAATCAGCACTAATGGTAATCTTTTCTTTTTTTCATCTGTCAACACTCACAATCGCTGGGGATAATGGCACTCTGCAATCTGGTAACACCGGTATTTCATTAACTATTTCAAATATTTAATGCATGCATGTTCGTGCTTAATTTTTATATTACTTCTTTGATATTCATGCCTTTGCAAACTTTCAATGCTGTTTGCGTATCATTTTTCTATTGCACTTTTTTATATTTCAAATTATTCAATTTGACTTTGTATAAACCGTGTACCTTTTATTACTTCCCTTGTACTTTTATCCTATTTTCCTCCCTTATTGTGTCTTACTTATGTCCTATTCTTAAAATCGCATTATTTATGTTATCCCTTTTTCACTTATTACCTTAACTTCCTTCCCTTTTCCTTTTATTTTTGATTCCTACTCCTGCCTGTCTTACCTTCCCAATTCTACCTCATTTCCTTTCGTTTTATTTATTGCCTTCATTCTTTATCACCTTCATAACTTCCTACATTTCATAACATGCCATTTCCGTGCCTGTTTCTCTTCGTGATAATTGTCCATACTTTACCGTCCCGATTTCATTTCGCCTTTATTTCGTTCGTCGCTATTTCTGTATTCTCTTTCTTTTATTTGACTGTCTGGTTATCCTTGTTATATGTGTCGTCAATACTTTACAATTCCTTACCTCCTTACTATGGTTACGTCCTTCATGTCAAAAACGTATTTTAACTTGTTCCATATTTGTTACTCCATCTACATAATAATCTACCATTCTATCCCTTATACATCTTACTATGTCTTATTCGCCACTTTCTTTTCTTCTTCTTCTTTTCACCGGACTTTACCTAATACTATTATTTATTTACCTTTGTAATGACATTATTGAAACGTTACCATTTCTTTCATTCATCAATTTCTATCCGTTTTCCTTTCCACGAAATACGTAACCGTACTCCTTTACTCATCTTATATTCTTCTTTTGTATTTTCCTATGTTTTGCCATCTTCCTGTTACCTTCCCTCTACGTCATTTCCTTTCCCTTTTCCATCTCCCTCGTTGAACTGGATTAACAACCCAAGGTCCTCTCTTAGTGAAGTGTCCGGATTCAGCACAGCGTCAGCGAGGACGTTCATCCATGAAGCTTCGACCCTCGTCCTGGAGACGATAGAGGCTGGCATCAAGAAGCACTACCTGGTCCCACTGACCATCGCCCAGCGCTCCCGGTGGCGGCGGAAGGGAGTCAAGCTACATATTTACAATGAACACACTTTCATTGCGAAACATCTTAGCGGGTGAGTATTTGTATATATATCAGAAAAGTAGGTCAACATTATATTGGCTCAACGACCCAACATAGATTCTGGTTACTTACAGTAAAAGATACTAGTTTTTTTTAACATACCAAAAGCGAGGCAACCGACATATACCTACCAAGGAAAGAAACATCTTTTGAATATTATATTTGTCATCCGTCAACTCGGCTTGCTTGGGTTGTGGACTTAAATCTGTTCTTGTGACAAAAGGCTTCGTTTCCAAGCAGTTAGGAACATGAGATAAACTGCATATCCTTATGCAAATAAGGTCACCTATCCTAGGTGACGTTGCCCTGATACCGCGTTTATTTTATTTGCCACTCTTTAAATTAATCATCAATAAATAATCATCACAATCGTCCACTACTGGACATAGGCCACTCCAAGAACTCGCCACTCAACCGGATCCTCGACTTAACGTTCAACCTCCACCAGTTACTTTTCGTAAATCGTCACTCCATCTAATATCACGGCATCTTACATACACCACGTTTGCGGATTCGTGGTCTCCACTCCATAACTCGTATACCCCAACGGTTATCGGGTCTGCGATAACAATGACTAGTCCACTGCCATCAGCTTGCTGATGTGCTGAGATATTTATGTCGGTGACTTTAGATAGATAGATACACTTTATAGATGCACCAAACGAAGAAGATACATAATAAAAAATATACCTTAAAACTAGTGCAACAAGTTGGCTATATGACGTTTTTAGCGTCCTACCGGATTACCTCATCTATACTAATACTAACATTATAAATAAAGCTGAAAAGTTTGTTAGTTTGCACGCTAGGATCTCGGGAACTACTGGTCCGCGTCGAAAGATTCTTCTTCTGTTGGATAGTTAATTTATCAAGAAAGGCTGTATAGTTATAAAACATTACCCTACTATCAATAGGAGTGGAGCATGAATGAAAAATGTAACAAAAACGGGAAAAATATTACTTTTTGCTTAGCTTTCGTTGCACGTGTCGATGTGCGCCGAACGAAGTCCGTGACAGCATGTGAGCATATTCTTTTAAGGTTGCGTCATTATAACCTAAGCTAACAAAATTTGTTCTAAATCTGAGTTGGTACGCCCAATTTGCGATAGATGGCGTAGCAACGTGTGCAAAGTTCGGCTAGTTACGAATACGAACCTTAAACATTTTATTTTAAGGTTCGTTAGTTTAGGATCCGTATCTTCCAGGGGCGTGGTGTGCGAGGTGTGCGCCAAGCCGATAGCGCGGCGGCTCGGCAAGCAAGGCTACGAGTGCCGCGACTGCCAGCTGCGGTGCCACAAGCACTGCCACATCCGCGCGCAGACCACCTGCCCCACCTCCACGGTCCACAACATGGAGCTGTGAGTAACATTTAACTAATCACTCATGTCCAAACATTGTAGGGATGATGATTGAGTCAAAAATATACCATTATAAAACTAGTCCGTTAATAATTGGAACAGGTATTTTTGACGTGACAACGTCTAATAAATCGTTGAACGCCGGCTGCATCCACGAAAACGTATCCCATTATATCCCGTTACGCTCATTGTACGCTTGCGCCGCATCTATCGATGATTTGTTGTGACGTTGTCACGTTAAACTATCGTCCGTAAACCAAACGACTTCACAGACAACCCATTTTTTTTTGTTTTATCATTTTTTTTTAATCGACAAAGATATAGACATAGCTGGGCACCGTTAATCAAATAGTTGACTTCGTTAATCGTTAATCCGCTACAAAAAAAGTTAACTTCGTTAAACGTTAAAGCGTTACTTTTCGGAAGAATTAACGCAAGTTAACGTTAATCGTTAATCCGTTAATATGTGATGAAAAAATAATCAAGAAATTAAAATCTACCCAGTTAGCAAATTGTGTGGTGACTTTTAAGTAAAAACGCTCACTTGGATGTCACATAGTGTAAACGGAGAGTGAAAGAAGGGGTGTTAAAAAATTTAAGGTGCATCCATACATTTTTAAACATTGCGTTACGTAATACTTGAACTCTCCCTAAGGTGCATATTTCCCTTCATTAGCATGTTGAAATTCTCGTCAGCTAGTAGCTGCTATCCCGAACGATTCCCCGACGATCAGCAGGCCTACTACGAAGTCCTATAAACGATATATCGGCCAAACTTATGGACTTTTCCTCGAAAGACAATCTGTCGGTTGATAGGATCGGCCGTTTCGTTCGATTCGACCCTCATCCGACCTAGGTCTATAACTTCCGACCGAGATGTATCGATCCGACTGTTTTTCGTGGTAGGCTACAATCCGATTCAGCTATCGGTCGGATCCGATCATTCAGAGTTTGTTTTCGTAGTAGAACTGCAGTTGTCGACCCTGTTGTATTGTTCTTTTAACGGGATTAGCTACCGCTACTTATGCTATCATAACTATTATTGTCAGAATGAGTTCTCCTTTTTGTGTTTTTTTTTTTAATAAAGAGTGAAGAGACGAGCAGGACATGTGCCTGATGGTAAGCAACATGCCTGCCACATAACAGCACAGTGACACGCAGCTATTGGAACATGAAGAGTCCAAATCATTACCTAGCACTGCACTGCGCTCGTCTCCCAGAGATCTAAGTTGTCATATCTCTAAGCCCTGTAATTTCTCTGGAAACATTGCCCTTCAAACCGGAACACAGTAATGTTTGCACATTACTGCTTGGCGGTAGAATAATTGGCAAAGGTGTGGTACTTCCCCAGGCGGACTCTACTAAGAGTCCTACCACTACAAAAGTGTTGCCCCCAGTTAGCGCTCGCCCTTAACCAATCTCTTCAAACTGTACGTAATATTACTCATGTACCCTTCTTACATGTTGTTTCAAATTATTCAGGCTTGTCACGAGTACTTTTCTTTTAGTGTCTTTCGGCAAGCTTTTCTGTGTTGATGATGATGATGATGACAGTACAGTTTTTCTTCATATAGGTAGAAAAAGATAGAAGGTAAAAAGAGCGTAGTGTAATATAGTTATTTTACACGGAACTCTTCTTTATCAACACGCAAATGATCACTGACAGTAATTTATAGTAACAACAAACAAAACTCTCGTCACTCTAAGCACCGGCGCTAAGTATTGAAATTATCAGTTTTCTCACTCGCATGCGCCGGCAAAATATATCTAGTTTTGATTTTGTTTCACTCCCTGCCACGGACCGCCCGGCACTTGTCCTTTCATACCTATCTGAACCTGTTTTTTGCGCCTGTAAATAGTAGGCATTGATGATTAACGATTAACGGACTTCTGCATATTTAACGGAAGTTAACGTATCCGTTAACATTTTTAAAAGTTAACTTAAAAGTTAATCCGTTAATCAAAATGTTAACTCCGTTAATTAACGATTAACGGATTAACGAGTTAATGCGCAGCTATGGATATAGACCATCAAACTTCCGGTCAATCATCAGTCATCAGTCATCAAACAAAAAAGTGAGTCGTGACGTCACTTGGGTAAAAGTCGTACCCACGAGTGACGTGACGCGAAACTTCTAAGCAATGTATCTTCGTCATTTTTTGTTTTAAAAAAAAAATACGTTTGCAATATTTTTTAGCAATCTAGATTGCTAATTCGTTTTTTTTAGGATTGTAGCCTATTATTAGTAACGTCAGGTAGATTTTGAAAAAAAATGGGATATGATTTCATTACGAGTTTCTTCCAAGAACAAAAATATTTCTAAAGAGGACTCCATTAAATTAAGGGTTTACGCTCATCATAGGCGTAGCAACTAAAAAAAATCAGTTTTTGTGTAATCGCTTGCGACATCATTTATTTTTATTTGCTTTCGTACTCCATATTTGCGCCAAAGCGTAGCCAGAGATACATATTTTAATGCTAAAATATTTATTTACAACTAGGTATTTACGATTAGTATAATTGGTGAAATAAAAGAAATATAAAGTAAGACTTATTCTTTGCGGAATAAGCACCATTTCAATTTCACGCAGGAATACATCATAGTCGTGCATTAGAGCAGTGGTTCTCAAACGTTTCGCGGAACCTTGAGATTTCATAGAAAGAGGTGTAAAGTTTGATAACGCGCCTATTTGACGCTTTAATAATTCTTATATTTTTTGTCAATGTCAATTTCACTGACTGACGTAGATACCAATTACATTCGTAAAACTGACATTTTGATTTTTGATTTTGATTTGGTGTGGCCAGAAATAATTTTGATTGTCCCTTTGTTTTTACGCATCGTCACAACTAAACATACCGAAGTCAAACCGAAACAAATTGTTGGTCAAATGAAATTATTGACTGAGTATACAATGATATAAATCAATTTAATATGATTTAAATGGCGCTTTTTGTATCGAATTTATTATTTTTATTTTATTATTTATTTATTATCACACCTCTATCTACGCCAACGTCTACAACCACAAAAAGTTGATCAATCGACTCCTGTCCAAAGGATCCACTAAAAAGTTGACCAATCCGGGTTCCGTGATAAAAAAGTTTGGACCCGCTGCACTATGTGTAACATGATTAGCATGATATTTTTCGATAGTGCGTATTGCAAAACCAGATTTAATTTCAAAATTGTCTCTATGAGTTCGTTTGACACCACAAACCCTGAAAAATTCTATGTCGATTCGACATTGTACTACCTATTTGTTTGGAATACGAATACAATTGTCAAAATTCATATGCAATCGAAAAATGGCATGCTAACATGTAACTTTCTAACTCTTGCCAATGGAGCATAAGTGCCGTATTTCTTTTATGATAAAGTTTTGGCAAGAACACAAGTTTTAATTTGTTACAACTTTAATACTCATTAATATTAATTTCTTCATTGCAATAAAGTTTTATCATCATTATTTGCCTCAATACCAGTCTGTAAAATCTAATAAAAATAAAAAATAGTTATAAAACGCTATTGTTAATCCCATTTTGATTAATTCTTATAATCATTAAGCAAAAAAAGTGAACAAATTTTTTCGCTTTTTAATTATGTTCCCGCCAAAACATAATCTTCATTCTAATTATGTTCTTACTTATTTCTCACACGACATCCGTAGAAGTTAGCTTCTAACATTAGCTAATAATACAGTGTGATCAGCTTTGATCGTTTATTTGACATAAACTTTGAGCTTGAAATAATGTTTATCACTATTTCACAATATGGCATTTATAGAAAATAAATAAATATATATTGCACGCGTACCTGACGCCGCTGACGTCTTTCATCATGGCTTCAAAATTCTGTCCAAATATACTCTACTATCAATGTCAATTAATCTAACAAGTCAGAATACAACATACTTACACATAATTTGGCAAATGACATACGTAAGACTACATTTTTCGTTTTGGTGTTGCTAGCTTTGTTTTGAAATATCCCTTTAATTTAACATTTCATCAAGCTAAAGTTTGATATTCGCTTATTTGAGACTATCGGTTCCATTTCATGTCATTTCACCAAGGCTTTGATGAAGTTATGAACTTATTTATGAACAAATAAATAAGTTGATCACACTGAGTATTTCTTATTTTGCTATTTATAATGCTTATTCGTATTGAATTTATTTCCAATGCTGCCAAGGTCCCATTCCCATAGCTTTGGAAATGTAAGGTAGGTAGTAATTCATGATATTTTCTTAATATAATGACCCTTTACTTTGTTCAATTTGGAAGCTACCTAATTAAAATATCTTTTAATAATTATAACTACTTTTTTTTAAAGGAAAATGTTACATGTTAAATGTTGTGTGGAAAATTACACTTTGTTACCATAGTTTAAAAATTACAGATTACTTACCTAATTTGAAGGTTATTTTTTTTAAATTTTAAATGGTAAAAGACAACGCTATCAAAAAAAAGAAAATAAAACATAAAACAGTTTTCGTTATATGGCGTATTAAAAGTCAAGTATCAAAATAAAAGGCACGTTTGAAAGAAGTTCTTTGTTTAATATTTTTTTTAATTTATTGGACATTGACACTAGTGTTGTAAAATATAATCCATTGAACAATATAAAAACAACATTTATTTTAGAAAAAAGCATCCATTTAAACCGCATTTAATGGAAGTGACAGTGATCATAGTAAAGAAATCTTAATTCACGATTAAGGATGCTTTTCCTGGTAGAATAAATTGTAAAAAAGATATTTTAACTAGCTTATACGTTTTTTATTTTGTCTTCTTTTAAGGGTCTTATCATAATTTGTTTCGATCTTATGTGAAAAGAAATGCTTAAATAACCAAATAAATCAATGTTGCCATGTTAATTTTCAGAAATCCTATAGCATAAATAAAATTAATAGAGTATAAGGTCGAGTCAAATAAAAAAAATGCAGCCATTTGATTTAGTTTCCCATAAGATTGAAACAAGTTATTAGTGATTTGGTATTCACTATTAAAAAATATTATTACTGTTATACGTGTTATACTCATTTATGTGAACCAATTACATAAATGGAATTATTAAAATACATTTCTGTATATGTATTTATATTCACCATAATTCATCAACTTTGTCAACCGACTATAACAAATGTTAATGCTTGTGGTCGGGCATCAATTAAACTAAATATAATTCTTACTTCTGCATGACCGCAACAATATATTTCTCATGATTATTATAACTCGAAGCAAATTATTTTCCAAGAAAAAGTTATTCGTAAATATTCCTACGAGTACATAATATTTGCCTAACGTATAGATCATTTTCGCTTTACAAAACCGTTATTATAAAGAAGTGTTATTATTACTATTCCGGGAATTCTAATTTTATTAATAATATTATTTGTGTATCTGTCTCATATTTCCATAACATGGCCATTTTTTTTTTAAATTGGACGATGTCTATGACATAATATATTATATATATGTATCATTATTTTCTAGATCCATGCTCCCAGTGTTAAGCGAATAGTCAAGCTAACCGAGAAGACTGCAAGAAAAAAATAAAAAAACAAAAAAAAATCAAGCCATTTCCACTCAGGTTCTTTAAAACTGTTAAAGTTTGTAGTCGTCTTTTATACAGCTTTACGATTTATTTTGTGGAGCACGAATTTTTAATTTGATATTTATTTATTTTTATTGCACATTTATTAATATCGCATATTATTATATTTTTGTTATGATTATTGTTATTGTGTAATGTGTTTGTAGTTTGAGTGTTCACTAAAACATGAATTAAATTATAATTTTACGCACGTTAGCTTGTTTGCATCATTTTAGAGCGTTTAAGCTATTTGTATAAATATTTTTTTCCGTAAGAGAATAATATTGGAATATCTTATTAAGCTAAATTTAGAAATTTGTGAGTATAGATACGTCGAAAATAATTTGTGCTATAACTGGTTCTAATTTACGAACTATTGAATTTGCTGTGGAATAGCTTTAAGGGCATAGAATAGAATACATTAATAATAATAGAATTTATAATAATTTATTCATAAAATTTTGTCCGTATTGGTGCGGCGTGTCGTCTGCGACTGCATGAAACTTGAGAAAGAATATGCCCCGATAACCTACATCTTTCGCGAAAAAAAAGTAGCATGTTTATCACATTTTTAGCATTCCGAATAATATACATTCCAGTCCGTTCCGGTTTTATTACGTAACCGAAACAGTCTGGCGGTATTTTACATAATTAACTGCATGCACAGCGTATTTTAATTTGTTGTTATTGTAAAACTATTAGGAGTATTTGCTGCTGCAATAACGTATGCATGGTTTAACTATATTTTATAACTACGCACAAAAACTTCATAGTCTCGAAGTGTGCTTTGGAACATTAGTTTTGATGTTGCAGAACTAAAAAATACGATTTATTTTGAGTTGTTTTCGCTGTTGTACTTTGTATTGTGCATTTTTAGTATTTCTTTATTCACATTTTTATTTTTAAAATAATTTTTTTCTGTTACAGGACTTACTTCTCATCACCTTTCACCGATAAAAATCTAAGGATGCTGTGATTGTCCCCACAGAAACGCTTCAATGCACAAACAAAAACTTATAAATTGTATTGAAACTTTTAAAATACTTCTTTCAATTATTTCTTAAAACTATATACAACCTTTCTCCAAGTACAACTGTATAACCAGCTATACATAAGAATTATATACAATTTTTAGGCTTTTTATAATTGTATAATGTTATATAATAAATAGTTTGTAAGTACAAGTAGAGATTCAGAAATTGCTAAATTTTTAGATCCAGTCATAAATATACTTACCAAGACTTAAAGTTGAGATAAATAAAAACAAACTTAATTTAAGTTGTACAAACTTATGCTTGTAATAAAAAATAATATAAATATTCTGACATAATTTTATGGTTCAACATCAAATACCAAACTGCACGTAGGTAGGTAAATAAAAGATTTCGTAATAAAACCATGATGATATTGGAATATACCTATTTTATTATAGTTTGATATGTATATAAATATACAATCTGAGGTCTAAGTCTTGGTAAATTCATAGACTCAATAATTAAAATTACCCCGCTTTTCTAATCGGCAAACCTAATTAGAAGATTAGTTTAGAAATCGCTAGAGCCCACCACGCAAGCCAGTCTTGACTCTTTCATTAAAAAATAATAATAAAAAAGCTTGTATCTATAAGCCGAAGCAAGGAGGTTCTACCTCATATTACCTAAACGACAATACAATGAACTTTGGATACTATAAAGTTACCATTAAGTAACCTTTTAGGTTTTTTTTAATGTTACCAAGTTATTTTTGTATCTTGATCGCAATCTCAAAAGTTGAAATTATTGTTATTATTTATTAAAAAGTAACAAATTATTCATAATAAAATACCAGTAGAATACCATAATTTACAATAAATATTATTAACTATATACAAATATACAGATGTTTGCATATTATACATGAATTATTAATATGGTTATATTTTCTACTATTATAATGTAATAGTAGAAAATCATCATTGTCGAAATGCGAATAGTTTGCGATCATGACACAGAAATACGCAAAAGGAATTGACTCGAATATTTATTTTAATTGTGTTGTGTTCGTGACACAATTATGTGATCATTACCAATTAAACATGTGCAATAATTACTTAATTTGTCTATATAAAAACACGCGCTTAGTGCTTTCAAATTTTTACTATTGTAGAATAGGATCTTGGCCATAACTTTTCTTGACCACCTAAATAAGGTCTTGGACTTACTACGTATGCATAGCACTGTTTTATAGTTGCTACTTTTTGAAAAGCAAGCAGCCAACTTTTAAATCTGTGGTTGCTTTGTACCTTAAGTACAGAAAAGTGCAGACTTGGTTAATAAATAAGTACGCGTTGTATTTTTTTTGTTAGTAAGTGACTGACAAGTATGTTTTGTATAAAAATGCTACAAATGTTTTAATTTATAATATTTTGATGTAATAACTATATTTTGATTTGATAAAAAAAAGTCGACAATTTGGAATTGTGTCATTTTTCTTTTCTTTTGTGATCTATATAGATGTTTTTTTATTATTTATTTTGTTGAATAAATTTTCGTCCATTTGTAGAAGCAAGAAAAAGCCTTAATAACGTTAAACGATTTGTAGCGATCTAATAAAGGTTCTAATAAAATAATATTCATGACAAAATAATATAAATGTATTTGTACTCGTATACTAAGAGTTGTTAACGCATAATTTTTATGTGGACATAGTTTTATTATTTATATAAATGTTGCGCGATGTTTGTTCTGTGTAATTTTATTTTCCTCTTATTTTTAAAATAAAAGCCTTTTTTTCATGAAATGCGTTTATTTTTTACTTATTACACTAGTATTATTAAATACAGGATACCTAACCTATAGTCAGGCCTTTTTTGTCAAATCTTTTCTGGGGTTACGTCTATAATTTATCTATAGATCTATAGCCAAAATATAGTGAAATAGCATTGGCAAGAAGAGAGAGAGACAAATGATATATATATATATATATATATATATATATATTTTTAAATAAAGAGTGACGAGACGAGCAGAACATGTGCATGATGGTAAGCAACATGCCTGCCACCTAACAGCACAGTGACACGTAGCTATTGGAAAATGAAGAGTCTAAATCATTACCTAGCACTGCACTGTGCTCGTCACCCGGAGATCTAAGATGTTATATCTCTAAGCCCAGTAATTTCTCTGGAAACATTGCCCTTCAAACCGGAACACAATAACGTTTCCACATTACTGCTTGGCGGTAGAATAACTGGCAAAGGTGTGGTACTTCCCCAAGGGGACTCTACCAAGACTCCTACCACTGCAATTAATTAATTAGACGAGTTTCTTTTCAGTACCTTATACACCGTAAAAAATATCAAGTTATAACCTGGCCTAACCAAACCTACTGTGGGTTTATAATCTCACGCGTTTCATAGTAAATTGACGTATAATGCAATTTTACGGTTCCAATATTTTGTTAACATCAAACAAGACAAGTTTTTTGGAATATTGAGCGACGAGACAAGCAAGACAAGTGCTTGATGGTAAGCAATGAGCCTGCCAATAACGGTCAAGTGCCACAGCTATTTGTTCATGAAGAAGCAAAATCTCTCTCGTCACCCGAAAATTTAAAATGAATTATCTCTTAGACCAGTAATGTATCTGGAAACATTGCCCTTCAAACCGGAACATAGTAATGCTTGCACAATACTGCTTGACCGTAGAACAACTAGCAAATGTGTGGTTCTTCCCCAGACGGATCCTGCAAGGAGTAGGTACTACCACCAGACCACTACCAAAAATACATGACAGGCTTAAATTAAAAACAGATTAGTACATTTAACTCATTTATTGACAGTCATATAATACACTTACACATAAGCTATAATTTATAAACAGCATTGGGAGTAAAAATTACGTTGATTCAGACAATCTTATTACATAATTATTATTATACCATAACGTAATAATAATAGAAAACTACACGATTACCTGCCTTTAGCCACAATGCCTTTTGCATACTAATATACAAACGGTTACTATGGTATATTATAATTTTACCATACACCTACATTATTATTATTGTTATAATTATGTAATAATATAATATTATTATTCCATTATAAAAGTCGCAGGCCTTAACGTAATATTTTAAGGGATATATTAGAGGCCACGGCTCGTTATTTTTTAAAAGGACCCAAGGCCTTAAATCGCCTCTTATGTCAACCGAACTTTAGGCTCCCACAGAAAGCGCGAGGCCCTAACCTAAAAATATTGGCAGTTATAGGGACAGCTGAGAGAAGTGAAAACTAATAACTCAGAATTTGAAAGCTCACTTTGGAAACTACACCGTTGAAACCCGAGGACGTTGCCATGACCATGGCCATCGCGAAGAATCGGTCAAGAAATGGCAAGATCGATATGAGACCTCGGACACCGGAAAAGTCACCCAGACGTTCCTCCCCGATATAGCAAACGCATATCGAATGATGAGAACCATAAAATTGACTCCCTTCCAGGTACAAGCGTTGACGGGACACGGAGGAATAGCAGAATACCTGTACAGATTTAAGCTTAAGAGCAGTCCTGCATGCGAGTGTGACCCCGACCAACCCGAAACGGTCTGGCACGTGCTAATCGATTGTCCCCGATTCATGGCCGCAAGACATGAACTCGAATCTATGATCGACAGAAGGCTGGTTGTCTCGGATCTCCATAACATCTTAGCAAATCCAGATAACAGAACACGGCTCCTGTCCTTCATGGAGAGCTCATTCCGCATAGCGGCCAAAAGAAACTCCACAATCTCAAATACACGCCCCCCCTCGCCACCACACCCTGACCCGCTGTCCGTGGACGCCACGTGGAATGAGGTTCCCGCCCAACATAACTCCTCGAAAAGTATCTCTTTCCAACAACTACTGGAGAACGCAGACCGAGGAGAGGCAGGGATCCGTATCCGCGGAGTGGCTCTCTTCATGGACAGCAACAAAGAAAGATTCGGAATAAGCTTTTGCTTCGCCTGGGAACGGAAACGAGCCCGCTTGTCACCTGGATTGTCTTGCCTGCTCAATGGGAGTACCGCAAAAGTTACAATGAAGCGGAAAACTTACGACGCCATGCCAGTGTGTGAGGTAGACGGCCACCGATTTCGGTTGGTGCGATCGAAAAACAAAACGATTGCACTAATAGAGTACTCGGAAGGCCGGACCCCTTTCACACAGGCAAGTGCGCTGCTCGCACATCTGAGCAGAAATGCAGGTGAAACACCCCGGGTGATAAGCGTGGATGCGATGGCAATCGAATACTCAAGAGCGCGAGTCGCAGACCGGCTGGGTTGCATTGAGGCCTCTAAACATCATGAGGTAGTCGTATATGAAGATAGGGGAGAAAATCTGAGCTTTCTCAGAGTCCCTTCGCACGACCAAACAAATGCAACTGACAGCTGGGGACATCCGGTTCCTAGTTCGACCATCCAAACCGGCTCCGAAAGAGTACAGCAGAGGGCAGCCACGGAAAAAGCCGCAGCCAATCAAAACGGTTGCCAAGGCACCAACACGACCTTCGTGACTGCCTTCAACGCTGCAGCAAGGAGCATACTCCGAATCTCATCCCACTCATCACCCCCCTTGACGTCAAGAACCCCCAACGCAGCTTCACAACAACAACTGAGCCGAACGAGAGCCGACATGGGACAGGTTGAACCGCCCCGCTATGTCCTGGCTTCGGAGCCGCAAAGTCATGCACGTAACGCCTTCATCGAATTCCTAGCCACACTGAGAGCGACAAGACAAGTTAACCTCAAGACCTGCGAAAACATCATGCAGTCCTATAGGCTAGGAAGTGAAAGCCTCTTAAAGGCGAAACTCGAGGAGGCCGAAGCAGCCATTTACAATAATGTCACTTCCCGGGTCATCAAGGGAACTATGACAGGACAGTATATGGCAGCTTACAGTGCAGAAAATGGCTTCGTGACACTGAACGAGAAAGAGACAGAGCGCGCGGGAATGCCGGTTTATGCGACACCACCAAACGACCCAATCGTAGTTACTGCCCGATGCACCAAGATTATGCTGGACGATAAGATCCTTGAGATGGCCAAGACTATCGAAAGGAACTCAAACGTCAAAGCGGGTTGGGAAAACTGGGAGGTACCGCGAATACAGTGGGTCAACGGAGTTCCAGGATGTGGAAAGACAACATGGGTGATTAGACACTTCGATGTGGACAAGGACGCCATTATCACTACAACAACTGAGGCAGCAAAAGATCTAAGAGAAAAGCTATCGCACCGTATCGGAAACCTGGTCAAAACCAGAGTGCGAACCATGGCTTCTGCTCTGGTAAATGGTTTCGGAAGAGAGAGTTTCAGTCGCCTCATGGTGGACGAAGCTCTCATGAACCATTTTGGTGCCATTGTGATGGCTTCAAGGCTGTCTAGTGTTGGTGTAATTGTCCTCATCGGAGATGTCAATCAGTTGCCTTATATCGACAGGGAAAATCTCTTCGAAATGAGGTATCACCGCCCAAACCTGGTAACAAAGATCAGCCAGGAGTTGCTCTGCACACATCGTAATCCGATGGATGTCGCATATGCGCTGAGGGAAATATACTCAGGTATGTACTCCTCAGCACCCCGTATAAAGTCCCTAGAGCAGAAAAGGTACAAGGGAGCGCAAATACCCAACACCCTACCAAACACCCTCTTCTTAGTTCACACTCAAGAGGAGAAGGAGACCCTGACAAACCAGGGTTATGGGTCAGGCACAGGGTCACGTATCCTCACCATCCATGAAGCTCAGGGACTGACATATGAGTCGGTAATCGCAATAAAAACCAAGGCAAACATGAAGCTGCACGAGAGCGTGCCCCATGCGGTTGTTGCAATCTCACGGCACACGGGGACCTTCACGTGCTACGCTGACGACACCGACGACGCCATCGGTCGGTTCGTGCGGCGAGCGTTGGCTGCATCACCGAAGACCATCCGAGAGTTCAACCTACAGATGGCCATCAGGGACAGAAATGCAGCCGTAGTGGAGGCTCTCGGCCGGGAGGAGGCGGCTTAGGCAAATGGCAAAAAGGCAAAAAATCGATGTTGAGTCGATTACTAGCGGAATCCCAACCGGTAGTGATCGGCTCAACAGACGAGCACTAACTAGTATTAGGTTTAAAATGTTCCCAACTCCCCCCTTATTTTCCTCTTCTTCTAATTATCCAAGAAATATGTAAAAATAAATAAGATTTGAAATAACAAAAGTCACGGACCCCGGAGTCTGTGGAGTAGCAAATTTTGAATAAAAAAAAAAAAAAAAAAAAAAAAAACCATGGCCATCTAGATCATCCGAGTTTACCCGAAGATTTCAAACATTTACGAACGTGATGCTTGAGTTCAATTCACGGCCCTCGGAAAATCTGGATGTGGTGCGACAAAAGAAGTGTTCACTTAAACAAAATTGAAACTAAAGACCCAGGACATGACACGACCCTAGTCTCAAGCAGCTAGAACTGACATGGCTTTGATATTTTTCTGTCTGTTTAATTTCAAGCTCTAATTTATTTTCTCCAAAAAAACAAAAAACCGACTTAAAATTTCAAATTAAATTCAGACACTCGAACAAATTTCATAAGAATCCTCTTCATAATTACCCACTCTTTCATAGAATTTTAGTTTTTTGTTCAAATATCAGAAACTGCAACACGGTTAGGTCTTCCACAAAGTAGGTACGCCATGTTGAGGAGGGGGGAGGTAGACTATGTGTGGCAAGAGGGGGGGGGGAGGTAGATTAAAGAGGCAAGAGGTAGGAAGAGAATTTCAGGAGGGCGTGGACTTCGGGAAATTAGGCATCGGGCATCGGCAACTCTGGTTGGCTTGACGACGGCGTTAGTTCTCATTTTGGCCACGTGACATTATTACCATGTAAGGATATAAGTATCGCCGCAGACGAGCCACGGGCGAAAGCTACAAACGCCGCCACAAAAAGTTAGACTTGTGGCCGGTGGTCGACAGTGCGGTCGGTACCGGCTACCTTTTTAACTCTTGTAGTATCATAAGACTCTGTCAAAGATTTAATAATTAAATAAAAAAAATATATTGGTGGACATTTCACACACAACACCATCTGACCCCTAACTAAACAAAAACTTGTACCTACTGCACTGCTTCCGATAAAAAAACGTGCCTGTGGAAGATATGAAACCGTAGTTTTAACTAAAGCCAAGAGAGAGAAGGATGGAACATCGTGCGTGGCGCGTGTCAGTGTTTTTTAGAAGCCGGCCATAAGAAGCGAGAAGCAGCGTTTTGCAGCAAGTGGCGAACTCTGATGTCATCGTGTACGGCGAGTTCATATAAAATGTTTGAAAACTACAGGAAACAGGTCGGTGACGGCGTTTTGTCGCTGTGGTCGGTTGCCCTTGTGCGGCGAAGCTAAACAGTGGCACTGAAACTTGAGAGATGTTTGAACATAAAAATTTAGATTTTTGGTTTTTGCTTGTTTGAAAAATCTTCGACAGCGAATTCCATAGACTGCATTAGTTTAAATAAACCAACGTAAATCAACTAATATTATAGAGGAAAATAAAGAAAACAAAAAATAAATCACGATCACAAAATTATATTTCGAAAAAAAAAATCTATGTACACTCAGTTATGTATGAGACTATATAATCATTAGTTGTATGTATAATGTATATGCTACGTCTACGCGTTTGGTAACCTATACCCTAAACGCTAATGCTAAACCATTTTTGAAATAAATAAAATTGTACACAAGGGATGCAAAAAACATACAAATACGCAGGTATATAAATAATAATTAAAAAAAAACAGCATTAAAGGTATGTCAGTGAGTTATGGTTGAGCTCAATTTTGTCCGTTTGAGTTTTGACTTCTTTAATGTCAATTTTATGACTTTGCTAAAAACATTACAGGTTTTTGCCTCAAATTCATCTACCAAATGTCCAAGTCATGTTTTTGAGTAAATCTTTTAAATATCAAATAATGAAAAATAACTCATAAAAAAGCCTAGAGATCAATTTAAAATAAAAAAAAACTGTGATCAATTCAGCTGGAAAATTTATAATTTAAATTTTAAATTTAGATACCTCTGTCACAGAATAAATATTAGTACAGAAGCCTCACTTACCGAAAACAATTATATAAATAGCGACTCTTGCTGGGACACAACAAAGTTCAATTCAGCTCGCAATACCTGTCGCGATTTTCAAATAAACATTTGCGCTCTTTCTAACGCGTAACTCTGTCCCTGTCTAGCGCGAAGGGTTGTCGACATATCTAATAACAATATGCGCGGGAAACGTGTTCCGCGAGCGCTCAGCCGTGCGTCCGACAACCGACTGGCACTTGTTCCCTGGGAGGGACGGTCTAGCTGTAGGCTAAAACCGCGCGACCTTGAGCGAGTGATGATGCACTGCCGCTGTCCTTATTACATTAAGTTTAGCAAACAGAGAGCGACATACGAGCAGTATGTTATCTCAAAGACAAAACAAATAATTGTTAACAAATTATTTTGAATATAAATTTAAAATAATTGTATGATCATTAGCGCCTGAAAATGGATTACTTATTTGTACTAATACAAAAGTTACGCCAATTTTAAACAGGCCGATTGACAAACAACGACAAATAAATTTTGCCATTTTGAAAAACTTAACATTTCTGGTATGACTAAGAAATGATTTTGTTTAATTACTTTGCATCATCAAGATTAAATATGTTTCGAGTCATGGAATGGTCGTGAATTATATTTATAACAAAAAGATTTAATAACCCCGCGTTAGGCAACTCCACGACTAAATGTTTCTAATGTTACCTATATATTTTTATAATTTAATCAGGTTAAGGTTTTTTAATTTCATTGAATGATTTTAATATAAAGTTGATGAATGATTTGAATGAAACTAAAATTATAAAGATAATAGAACTGAATTCAACAGATATTATTAAAATTAATATTAGGGAAGGCGTACTAAAAACCCACTAGCTATCTAATACCATTACGAACTATTTTTTCTTATAAAAATGTCTCACTGAGATAAATAATCATAATATTTATTCTGTAACCGTATTTCCGTCGATATTTGTATATTTTCCGCAGCCACCCTAAGTAAATTAATACTTTTATGCACCACAGTCACAATATGTAACTTTTTAACATTAAATAATACATATGGAATACATTACAGTACACATACATTTATTATTACCATTATATTTAATAATTATTCGATATTATTACTATTACATTCGTGTAATACAAAATTCACATTAAATCGATTCTTGTACCGTATAAATATGACAGCTTCTAATATATCCGCATCTCTTTTCTTTACAATATGTGAGAAAGAGATGGCGATCTGTCAAATTTACTTCAGTTACGTTTATACCTAACAACGCATAACTTGAGAAGAAATTAATTTATACAAACTTGTGTATAAATATTTAGTCATAATACGTTACAAAAAGATACTATTAACAATAAGTCATAATAATTATTAATTGTAAGTTATAAGCACGTTATATTAGGCGTTATTATTATATAATTGGAACAGCACACATTCATAATGAAATAATAATAAATACATTCTTTGACATTATTGAGACCAATACACATAATAGTTATAATTATATTATTCGCGCTAAAATTTTGGTTAGTTTTTTTTAAAGTTATTATTAATACTTAGTTTAACTTATTATATTATAATGTAAATATCACTAATTAACTGTGTATCATCACGTTGCAGTCGTTTTCTGTAGATGTAAATGAATCGAAAGAAATAAAAATAATCAAAAATATAAACTTGTTCATTGGTAATGGAAATTGTCTAAATGCATGTTTATTTTAATAAATGGAATTCAAAAAAATAATAATACACACAGTATTATTATTATTTTTATAAAAATATTGTAATAACTAATGTGGTTTTATACACATTAAAATTAAATAACGGGTTACTTACGGAACGTGTCGTATCAATCACACCCGTTAATCGTTAATTAATTAATAACACACAAGTATATCAAATTATACAAAAGACTGACGAATACCAAAACGAATATTTTACGTATAAACTTATAATACATAATTTATAACAATACAGGAATAGTGGAATCCTAAAATAAATCATGTTGTAGCACTGGATAAAAAAGCACTCAATAACTTTTAATACACGCGTTTTGGTATAACACACATCTTTTGTATAACTCTACATATACCTACATATTGTATTGTTTACATAAAAAAAATCACTGTACTTTCATAAACAGAAATGACAAAAAAAAACATCTTTTTATGTATAAGTAAACCACCTTTTCTATATAACACAGTATAATGTATAATAAAAAACAGAAGTTCTGCAGTTAAACAAAAAAAAACATGAAATGATAGGTACTATCACACTCTAACACATCAGTGTGGAAGAGAAAACATGATATATAGTAACTTTTTTTTTTACTGTGGAAATGAAAATGGCGTAGTACGAATGTATGTGGTAGGCCTTGATGACCATAGGAATGATAAGTCAGTCTAGAAAAAATAAGATTACTGATTTAATTTCTATAGAATAATCAATAATATGTTAATTTACGTCGTATCATAATGTTATATGTAGTATTAACAATAATTTCATTCTGTTTCTTAACAAGAGTCATATCTCGATAGTTTTAGTAGATCAAACAATTCTAAATTAATAAGTGTTGTCCTGGTTTGCTAAGAATTTCTACAGTTTCACGAGCACAAAATATAATTTAAATATGTATTTGAAAGTAATCAACATGTTCTAGTTTTATGATTTGGTTCATATATAATTTAAATGATTTTTTATGATGTTTTCTTTGTGTTGCCTTACACAAGACACACACACACACAATCAGAGCCAACTGTACTCAATCTGCGAAAAAAATTACAACTGCATGAATGAGGCAGTTTCAAAGATATATAGAAGATATAAAGATATATACAAAGATATTTTTAGTTAAAAAAAATATAAGTACGAGAATATGTCAATGTCAATTTTTCACTCATTTCTATTTTGGAATATGCCTCGCTGTTTGCGTAAATATATCGAATTTTGAGATAATAAATAATTTGACATTGTTTTATTTTCACTTGCAATTAAAAAGAGACCGTTAAGAGCGGCCATTTTAGATCCGCGGTCGAAGAGCGGTAACGAATCCGAAAGAGTTTTTTTACAGAAACGTAACAAGCAAGAATACAGAGTAATGAATACATACTCAATAAGTACATATTTGTAGGTACACATTTCCTTGTAAAAACTCGTTTTGATCTGAAGATATTAATTCTACAAGTTAAATTTACCATTTATAAACTAAACTTTAATACGTAGCTATATTAGTAAATTTCGTTAGTTTGGCAGTGTGTAAACATTTTAGTTATAAGTTTTGAATTTGAAAAAAAAATAGGCCTTACTCAAAAGAGGTCACAAAAATTACTTTTGTCTATTTCTATAACATTTATAATGACGTTACTGACATTGGGCTAAAAAAATATGTAACACAAAATTAAAAAAATATGTAAAAAAAATGTATTTTCTATTTGTTTACTTCCTTATTAATTGTAGCTCAAGACAGAGTACAATTAAACGTCATTAGTAAACATTTTAAACGTGAAATTACGAAAAAAAAACGCCACAAACCTCATTAAATTTAAATAAATGATTTAGGGCACACAAAAGTACAGAATATAAGATTTTTTTTTCTGAAGTCGGTGAGAAAACATGAGAATTTCTTTTAAAAATACAAGTGTTTTATATGGAAGACCTTTACCTAAAACGATGTTTGTTCATTGACGAATATTTGATTTCATACCAGGTACCAACCATATTCCAAAAGTTTACTTAAGTTTCATTTAAGTTATTGTACAAGGTGACTTCGTAAACGTTGATCTGTCACATACATTATCAAACGCCAAATGAAATGTCAAAATGACATGACATTCAAGTCAAGGAACGACAGTAAAATTATTTAGCTATTTTTTATACGAAATCGAGATTAAACAATTATAGAGTATATTTAATAATTACTAAACAGTTTGAATTCAAATTTTACTCAAAAAAGTGACTCATACAACACTTAGTAAATTTTTGGAATATATCAGTGGAGAATGCGAATATATTAATATTGTATAATATTGAAACGTATATTAAGTTATATAACCATATACATTATATTAATATTTTTATAACTATTTATATTAATTTATTCGATAATGGTAGTATAAATGTTTTACCACTAGATGAATGGATTCTTCTTTCACTATACATAAGCCCGTTTCTGAACGCACATTTAATCGATAGCACGGTAAAATAAAATAAAAAAGGTTTATATTTTTTTTTCATTTACACCTTGCTAAAAATGAGAAATACAAATTGTAAAACAAACTATTTTTTTTTCGAAATCAGCTAAAAATAGGATAACAATGATGTATTAACTTATTTTTTTAAATATGCTTTCAGAATAGACTTCAACGATTATACATGAAAAATCGTTCACACCGAGAAAAAACATATTACGCTTAGTTCGTTTTCCCGCCAATTGTCAGAATGTTCTACACATTTTGAAGGTACAATCCTTTCAGTTAGATATCGTTGTCCTTCTCATATTACTTGTAATAAAAAGAGAAAGCAATACTTTGTTTGCAATTATAGAAAGTAGCCCAAAGTTCGGTAGGCAGAAGAGGCCACTTCAGACAAAAAACCATAGCCTTTAAAAAACAAGGCATTAAAAGTAAAAAATGATTGTTTTTAACACATGGAAGACCTCATCCTGTCTTATGATTTCTGACAATTATAAAAAAAACACCAGATTTTTTTTTGTTTTTTTCCCCTCAGTTCTACGGTTTGCCATAAACCGTATCTCTAAATGAATCGTTTATTACACTTATAAATTACTGATTTCTATATAAAACAACAGCCGTCACATGTATATCAATGCTTACATCTCTATGCGTATTAAATGTATAAAATTTTAAAGAAACTTCTACTTTTCGTTATTTATGTTAATCTGATTTTATTTATTGCTAAAAGGCCTAGATATAGCTTTTAAATTTTCGCTAAACTTAGGACAAATCCGAGATTTATATTTTTTTAACTATCTTTTGACGTTTAATTTGTAAGCTTGGAGAATACTGAAGAATATGTGGATTGATTTAGAAATTAGACAAAATCTACCCTAATTTTGTCTTAAAATCGCTGTCAAAAAGGATTATTCACACAACACTTACTGAATTCTCCAAACTCACTACAAAGTGTTTGTTATGTTTACGAAGATACCATGTTCTCTTACATTATCATTTAATAATAATTTTGTTGGTATTTAAAATAACGTTACGTAGGTACCATTAATTATGTTAGACGTATATGATTATGTCAATAGATTTATTTATTTTTGAATTGTTTAAAATTACGTAGGCGACGACTAATTTGAAGCGTTCACAAATCACAGGCCAATGTGGTCACGTGATCAAGAGACGCTTCTCGACATGGCCGTTTAGATAGTGCGAAAGACGCGGGAACGATTGTAATACTTACGAGAATAAGATAAGTGAAATAAAATAAAACTATTATTGTAAAGTAATGCTTAGTTTCATTTCCATGGACCTTTTACTCTCTATTATTTATTTATGACAGGATTCTACGACAAAAAACCATTCTCCCGGTTGAAAATATGTGTTGTTATTTAAACAGTGCATCAAATCATTCTTGGATAGCGAATAGTGAGGCAGTTAAAACAGATTTAGACCGCGACTAGTTTTTGTATAATGTTTAAAATATGAAGCCATTAAATTAAATAATTATTTTTTTACGAAATATGTTTAAGGTTGAGATTTTTTTTAAAAAAGATGTACTAAAACCAACGGGGTGCGTAATTATACTTATAAATTGTCATAACAGAAGTAAACTACATTCCCATTGTCCTAAATGTTTTGTTATGATCTAGGCAGTAGAAACCATCTCAGACCAACCGCTATAGATGTCGTATAAAATCGTATGGTATTTTGAATGGAACAGTATTTTTTTTTTGTTATTTATCTAATAAAAATGCTGTAAATAAAGATTCTGCTACCTGTACGGCTTAGTCCCCCCTTTTTGTGGAATATGATGTTATGCTGATATTAAGACATAGTTTTAGACAGTATTTTGTGATTCAATGCAACACTAATATATATACGTGTTTTCCAGTATAATCTGTCCTTAAAAATCACTTTGACTCTGCGTAATCGTAGGTCAAATTATACTGGGCGTCGCGAATATGGCGTATGCTCATACAAAAATTGTACCAAAGATTGCATAATTTGTGTAGATGTGATAATCAACAGCGTTCGTTAATACATTGCCTAAATTCAAACTAAAATGTACGACAGTTGCACAGAAAACCAGTACTGTTAAAAACAATTTTTCAACATAGGACCAACCCTGGGAATTGAAAAAAAAGGGTATTCCATAGGAAATTGTTCTTTGAAGAAGACAAAATGTACAGAAGAGCTCTTTTGCAAAATCCTAGGGTTGCCCTAATATAAAAAGTTGTTCAAAATGATTAAACGTTTTTTAGAGTTACTAAGGGCGTTCTACCACTCTGTATAATCTTCAAAACACTTATTCGTCCTCTCAACAGCATATTTCTATGTGTATTCATTTATACACAAAATCATGTGTAAAGCACAATTATTATATAATATAACACTTGTATGATCATACAAAACTTTACGAAAAGAATAATTATGTACGTATGTATATTGTGATAAAAGTACAAACTATACGATAATATTAGGCCTAATTCTGAAGGACATTCTAAAATTACAAATAAAACATTTTATAAATGAATTTCAAACTACATCTTCTGTCACTTGTACTCATTGTGCATGTGACAAGGACCGACATACAAATCAGCTTTTTCATTTTTGTGCCTTCAGAATTGGTCGCAGTGTGTAATGAAGTTTGCCATAGACTAACATTTCTATAGATGTGGCAGTCAATCCGCCTTCAAATCGTTACCTAATATTCAACCAACGATCCAACTAATCTTCGACTATTTTACTTGTCTTACAAAAGTTTACCAAAGTCTAATTATTCGTACAGACATGACAATCTCTCAACTCAGTATACCGGGTTACGCAAAAAGGGTTATAATACTCATGTTATACACACTATTTCAAATATTACTACCATACCATTGGCATAAAGCAAAAAAAGCTTTTACACAGATGTTTTGTTAAAAAAAAATGTCATTCGCGTCTAAAGTAATTAAAATTCCAGATGTATGTATTTTTCACACTAACAAAAGTGTCAATAAAAATACCCTTTTGACCTAACCCGGTACAAATCAATAATATTTAATCCACATTCGTTCTTATAAAACATTACCAAAGAGTACATGCCTACAGATGTGACAACTAGCAACATCATACTTTTAAACGCCTAACTTTCAACACCGAATATAGAACAAACCTAACTGGTCCGGTGCAAGAGGGCGCTGCAATTGCATTCCTAGACATTTCGTGTTAGCGTTTTTAGTTTCACTTTTAGCCACCGGGCCAGATAAGTTTGCCTCTGTACAAAGTTCGATCGAGTTTGTTTATAAAAGTTTACCATAGAGTAATGTACAGACAGGCCGGTCGCGCCGGCAGTCGACTAGCTTCACTCGGAGAAAGGCGCGTATTTTATCTGCGCGCGAACTCGGCTTTCATAGCTGTGGATCAAAATAATCAAATATTAATTCTTAAAAGAAAAATCGTTAATTTAAACAGTGCCGAACGGCTGCAACGTATTTTCGGCACGAGCGACAATATGTCTTTCGCAATGTTCGGATACAGTAAATTATATTTCAGGTAATCGAGGTACGGACTGCAGAGGTTTGGATAATCGAGAATTGGTTATTAGATAGTTTGGATTATCCGAACTCTATTAGTTCGGATAATCTAGTTACTGTAATCGAACTCTGTATAATCAAGTATGGGATAATTGAGAGATCGGATTATGGAGATTCGAATAATCAAGGTTTGGTTAATTGAAGGTCCAGCTAATCGAGGTTTTTTTTGGAATCAAAATTCGGATAATCGAGGTTCATTACAATCAAAATTCGGATAATTGAGGTTCATTACAAACAAAATTCGGATAATCGAGGTTCATTACAATCAAAATTCGGATAATCGAGGTTCATTACAATCAAAATTCGGATAATCGAGATTCATTACAACCAAAATTCGGATAATCGAGGTTCAATTAGTCGAGCCTAGGATAGGATAACTGAGGGTTCGTTTAGTCTCATTTGTACACAGTGTACGTACCGTCGAGTATATCTTTCTTCATGAGGTTGATCTGCGTCCTCATCTCGCGCATCATCTCCTGCTTGAACGCGTCCCACTCCGCGGCGGACACGCAGCCGCCCTCCGCGCCGCCGTTCACCTGCTACACACCAAACAATTTTTTAATACAATTTTTTTTAATACAAAAATAATATATTTGACAAAGCCTTTTTATAGCTGAATTTATTGGACAAGGCCTCTTTACAGCCGCTTAATGATAAATATTGTCTCTGTTGTTTATGTATTTAAACTGTTTCATTATTATTTTTTGTAATTGACGTTACCAAGTTTTCTTTGTAAAATAATGGTTCGAAGAAATAAATTGAATTGAATTCAATTAAAAAATTGTGTTAATTTTTTAATTTTTTTTTTTGTTAGTTGAATACAAAAAAAAAAACATTGTGTCAGTATTTATATTTTCTCCAAAAAAAATACTGACTTGAGAGGCATATTACATTTTCACCCGTATTTTTACAAAATTTCAAATCTATCAACTTTAACATTCTTATTCTGAGAAAGTAAACGATTGTGGCTACCGATTTTTTTTTAATTGAGTTTATTTAATACTGTAGACCAGGGATCGGCAACGTTTACAAAACTAAATAAAAGCGGGCCTCGCTTCTGAAAATTTGTAATTCATTTGCACTCCCACTCCCCCTCCCTCAGTGCTTCGTGTTGAGGAGTCACTAATAGAATGTTTACCTTTGAAAATACTGCGTTCGCGTAAACATAAGTAGCGAATCAATATATTTTAGTTGGAATAAACTATTTTTAAATCCTATTTGAACCCGTCGCGGACCGCACGGAGGTAGCTCATGGACCCCTGCCGACCCCTGCTATAGACCATAGCGACTTCCGATAACTAAATTTGGCGGGACCAATTAGAATGGTATATTTATGACCGAAAGGAAACACGCTTCTCGACGTAATTTCCTTCAGGTAAAAAAGAATCAATGTAAAAAAAGTAATGGTGTGAAAAGGATCAACATAGAAAAATAAATAGTGGACGGTCAATATACGGAAAGTATTGATGTCAAAAGGGTCAATATACAAGATGTGATGGTGTAAAATGGGTCAATATCCAACAGGTAATGGTGTAAAAAGGGTCAATATCCAACAGGTAATGGTGTAAAAAGGGTCAATATCCAAAAGGTAATGGTGTAAAAAGGGTCAATATCCAAAAGGTAATGGTGTAAAAAGGGTCAATATCCAAAAGGTAATGGTGTAAAAAGGGTCAATATCCAAAAGGTAATGGTGTAAAAAGGGTCAATATCCAAAAGGTAACGGTGTAAAAAGGGTCAATATCCAAAAGGTAATTAATGGTGTAAAAAGGGTCAATATCCAACAGGTAATGGTGTAAAAAGGGTCAATATACAAGATGTGATGGAGTAAAATGGGTCAATATACAAGATGTAATGGTGTAAAAAGGGTCAATATACAAGATGTAATGGTGTAAAAAGGGTCAATATACAAGAAGTAATGGTGTAAAAAGAGCCAATATCCATAAGGTAATGGTGTAAAAAGGGTCAATATCCAAAAGGTAATGGTATAAAAAGGGTCAGTATCCAAAAGGTAATGGTGTAAAAAGGGTCAATATACAAAAGGTAATGGTGTAAAAAGGGTCAATATACAAAAGGTAATGATGTACAAAGGGTCAATATACAAAAAGTGATGTTGTAAATACCTTGAGAATGGTTTCTTCACTGGCTGAGCCGAACCTCTTCCTCACGGAGCGCGGAGACTGCGGCTGAGTCTGCGCCGGCGACTCAGAGTTCGCTGGGGACCACAACCACTCATTAATAATAATAACAAGTTTTTCTAATGTTTTATGTTATCTTATATATAAAATTCTCGTGTCACAGTGTTTGTTTCCTTACTCCTCCGAAAAGGCTTTACTGATTTCAACCAAATTTTATATGCATATTCTGTAGGTATGAGAATCGGCTACTAGCTATTTTTCATACCCCTAAGTGACAAGGGTTGTTCACTAAGGCAAAACAACGTTTGCGGGGTCAGCTAGTTTTATATAAATATTGTAAAAACTTAAATTTAAGAAACGAAATAAATACGTGAATAATAATAAATATTGGTAGGCAATTCACACACAACACCATCTGACCCCAAACTAAGCAAAGCTTGTATGATGGCGGCCAGATAGCTGATATAATACTTATATAGTTTTATATATACTTATTATACATAGAAACACCCAGACACAGTGCAAACATTTGAATTCATCACACAAATATTTGCACTGGGTGGGTATCGAACCCACGAACCTCGGCTTCACAGGCAGCGCTACTACCCACTAAGCCACGAGGAAAGTCAATTATACTCATATACTCATTTATTAATAACCAGGGGTTACACGTTACGTTATTTACATACTAATAATAATCAAAGTTGATAAAAAAATTTCAAAAATAAGTATTATGCATTATACATTCAATAATAGGTAAAAAAGTAAAAAAAAAATTGGCAGTCATAGGAACTGCCGATAGAAGTGAAAACTTAGAATTTGATAGCTTACTACACGGGTGTAACCGGAGGGCGTGACCTCGCCATCGTGGCATGGCCATCTAAAAATGCGTCAGCATTTCCCATTGGCTCACGCATTTCTAGATGGCCATGCAATGATGGCGAGGCCACGCCCTTTCAGCATTTCCCATTGGTTGACGCATTTCTAGATGCCCAATCGCCAAGGTCCCGATTTTACCCGAAGATTTCTTATCATACCCGAGCGTGACGCTAGAAATCAATTTACACCCCACGAAAAATCTGTCTAGGCGCGCCTAAAGAAGTTTTCATTTCAATAACTGATCCCAGTACCAATCGCGCATAAAATAGAATAATAGGCTTGTGTACTCAATTTTAAAAATTGGTTTATAATATAGTTTGACGTTTATATTATTCCGAAACATCTATATTTTTGAAAAATACTTACATTTACAATATGTATTTTGCATTTCAAAAAATCAAACAAATTTCTGCACAAAAACGCTCCAGACTGTCATGGCGTCTTGAATGACGTCACGCCGTGGCAAACATATGTGTTTGTGTATGGACGTTGTCAATGTTTTTAATTTAAAACGAATCCCTCGCATTACAAGAACTGCATAAGTGCCCCAGTGTACAAGCACAAGTATAAATACGCCACACAAATTAATCATCTATGTTCCAAACGATCCACAAATACGAAAAAAGTGGCAAACGCTTGCGAGAAGGAATGATGGCCATTGAATCAAGAATGTACTTTTGTGAAGATCATTTTGATGAAAGTATTTGACACAGTATAATCTTAGTAATGTAAAAAAAAATGATAATTTTCCTCAAGAATAGTGTTAAAACAATAACAAACTAGTTCAGTAAAGTGGCTGAAGAACTAGTATCCATGGCGAAGAATAAATAAAAATAAAAAATAATAATATTAGTTCTATGAAAATGTCAACAACATTAGTAATGTCAAGTGATGTATAGCACGGCGTGACGTCACATTCTCTGATTGGCGTTCACTGTCACGTGACTCAGTGCCTATTTTTAAGGATTTTCTTTTCTAAAAATATTAATCATCTTTACTTATTTTGATAAACTGTTTTATTTTTGTAAATCTATATATCTTAATCAATAGTAAGAACCTCTAATCCATCCGATTCGTTCTTAGTGGAAACAAGCCTATTGAAATCTATACTAATATTATAAAGCTGAAGAGTTTGTTTGTTTGTTTGAACGCTAGGATCTCGGAAACTACTGGACCGATAGGAAAGATTTTTTTTTTGTTGGATACTCCATTTATCGAGGAAGGCTAATAGGGTATATAACATTACGCTACTATCAATAGGTACGGAGTATGAGTGAAGAATGTAAAGAAAACGGGGAAAAATATTTCTCTTCGAGAGCTTTAGTTCCGTGAATTTAAATTCTCTTTGGTCGTTGAAGTCTGTGACAGCGCGTGTCTACATTTGAAGTTTGTGTCATTTGAAGTAATCAAATTTGTTCTACAACAATGCATTGTTGCTTATTTACGTATTTTTAGGGTTCCGTAAAACGTAATGAAGTGGCCAGCAATGGATATTTTAGTATGGATTTTCCTCAAATAGACGCGGGTGAAACCGCGGGGCACAGCTAGTAAGAAATAAAATACAATCAAGTAATCACATACATTTTTAAGATTAAAAGTAGCCACGATTATGATTACTATAATATACACAAGATATTTCCTGTCATGTTCTCGTCCTACTCTATGGCCCTGGGTAAAAAATCAACATATACACAACAACACAACAAATACACAATACAAAAATGCTTAGCTGTTACCAGGTAAGATAAGATATTGCATAAAACATTTTAAAAGTTGACCCGTCCATACAAACTAGCATCTTCGAGAGGCATGCACTATGCCTGGCAAAACAGTTTCTATTGGAAGTTATACAATGATACAAATAATCAGCTGATAAAAGTCTTCTTCTTTTAATTTAAAAAAAAAATAACAGTCAGCTGATAAAAGTCTTCTTCTTTTCATTTTCTTTTTAAATAATAGTCAGCTGATAAAAGTCTTCTTCTTTTCATTTTCTTTTTAAATAATAGTCAGCTGATAAAAGTCTTCTTCTTTTCATTTTTTTTTTAAATAATAGTCAGCTGATAAAAGTCTTCTTCTTTTCATTTTCTTTTTAAATAATAGTCAGCTGATAAAAGTCTTCTTCTTTTCATTTTTTTTTTAAATAATAGTCAGCTGATAAAAGTCTTCTTCTTTTCATTTTCTTTTTAAATAATAGTCAGCTGATAAAAGTCTTCTTCTTTTCATTTTCTTTTTAAATAATAGTCAGCTGATAAAAGTCTTCTTCTTTTCATTTTTTTTTTAAATAATAGTCAGCTGATAAAAGTCTTCTTCTTCTTTTAATTTAAAAAAATAATAATAGTAAGCTGATAAAAGTATTCTTCTTTTCATTTTTTTAAACCTTTAATCGGTTGTATCAACGTGATCGGAAAATCTACCTCCCAACTCAGCTTTGGCTGGCTATTGCTGTCTCTATAATATCAAGCGGAAAGATAAGAGAGCTAAGACGGATTGGTTGTTGGATGTTTTTGGTTATTTTCCTTTGTCTAATACATGCAAGGTTAGGCGACATTTTTTTAATATTAATTATGTTGAGTGATAGAAGTATGCTCACATCCGTTCCCGTTGCACGCGTTGTTGGGCAGCCGGTGCGGGAGCGTGGCGGACCGCTCCCACGTCTTCATGGGCGTGGAGTTCACCGAACTGTCGGCTGATGACTCCTGGAATTACGGACAGAACTTATAGTAGACCCAACGGTAATACCAATACAATTCTTTTTATTGCCATATAAATTGGCAGTACCTGAGTTACCGAGCTTTGCTCGGTTTAAATACTAAAAATACTTAGATATTCTTAAAAAAAGAATATTTGAAAAAAGAAGAGAAGCCATCTAGATTCGAACCCGCAGCTATTAATTCGTGACCGCCATGAACGCCCGACTTTCCGTCTGAGCCAATTATGGTGTCGCGTCATGCGGCGAAAGGAGACGGCCCATTTTCCATGGGCATTTGCCCCACAGAAAAAGTGCAAGAGACTTGACCAAAATTTGATCATTGTATAGGATTTTTAATATATATTGAGGAACCGTTTATGTTTTTATCCTGCATAGCGGGGTTTAAAAGATATCAACTAAAACATTGAAAAAAATAACGCCGCAAGTAGGTAATCAAGAACGTGATTATGTACTTACTACTATAAGAAGGTTGTAAATTCAATATTTTGCGACTTACTGTGCTCAAAATAATGTCGATTCAACACAGAAAAGGACCAGAGATTCGGGCAAACCACAAAAAAATTAGGAAACCTTTGTATTTGGAAAAATAAAGAAATTCCATGGAGTTTCGAACAAATCGATTTTCGAACGAATTTTTACTGTACGTTAACTTCAACTGAACAATAAAAGCGAAATACATGGCTGACTTTGACTATAGTCTGTACACATGAAAGAACAAAGAAGTGTTCAGCGTAGTCCTTATACTTATACTTTTTTTTTTTTTTTTTTTTTTTTTTTTTTTTTTTTTTACCTATGATAGGTTCGCACTTGACCACCATCTCGCCTGATGTTAAGCGACGATGCGATCTACGATGGAACGTGCTTACCTAGAAGAAACCGATTCACTCTCGATTTGAAGACACCCAGATTGTAACCATCGGGAAAAACCCACTCAGGCAACGCATTCCACAACCTAGACGTTCTTATCACAAACGTGGAGTCAAATCTCTTCGTTCGTGTTTTTGGAACATCAACCATGAAACGATGTCGCTTTTTTGAGATACGCGAATTCCGATAGAAGAAAGGGCAAGGTGGTATTAAATCATATAGATCAGTTGCACACTCTCCGAAGTGTATCCGATAAAAAACCGATAAGCTAGCAATCTTGCGGCGATGATCGAGACTTTGAAGTCTTTTACGCACAAGAGTGTCATTGCCTATGAGCCTTTTGGCACGTCTCTCAATCGATTCCAGAGTCTCCAGCTGATACTTAGCCGATCCATCCCAAAGGTGCGAACAGTACTCCATACAGGATCTAATCTGTGCTTTGTACAACGTGAGCAACTGCTCAGAGTTGAAGTATCTTCGCACCTTTGAGAGAACACCCAGTTTTTTGGCGGCTAATTTAGCCTTAGACTCAATATACGTGCCAAAGTTGAGCGTCGATGACAAAGAAACGCCCAAAAGCTCGAGATGGTCAGTAACCGGCACGGATACGCCTCGAAAAGTAGGAGCCAGTTCGAATGGACTCCTTTTAGCGGAGAATAAACATGCCTGTGTTTTTCCTTCGTTAAACTTGGCCAAATTGGCATCGCCCCATGTAGAGACTGCCTCAAGGGCCAAGTTCAAACGCTCGACCATACCTTCTCTCAGTAGCTGAGTTTGTTGTCCACTAGCTCTTGCGCTGGATATATAACTCTCTACTACGGTGCTATCATCTGCGTACCCAACGATACCGGGCTTCAACAGATCATTGATATGTAGTAGGAAGAGCGTCGCAGAGAGTACCGACCCCTGTGGAACTCCGGCATTGATAGCCATTTGATCCGACGAGCAGCCATCAATGACGACTCGTATGGATCGATCCCTCAAGAAGTCCGATATCCACGCAATAAACCCAGGTGACAAACCATAGCCCGAAAGCTTGCTTATAAGGCCATCATGCCAAACCCTGTCGAAAGCCTTCGAGATATCCAGGGAGACTGCAAGTGCTTCCCCAAATATACTTATCTATAATATTCTACTGGGTGCTGACCCGAAGACAGAACACGAACTAAACCTTAACAGGCTTATTTAAATTCACAAAAACTTCGATAGCGTGTTTTAACGCCGTACAACGCCATCTAGTTTGGTTTTATGGAACTACAGTACCTTAATACAAAATTACTTATACATAGTCATTAAGGTACTTTTTAATCACCAATTTGCAATCCCCGCTTGGCAGGTTAGTATTGAATGTACAGTTTGAATTATTTAATTATATGTTATTTTAATTAAATAATTTGTTTAGGTCTCCGGGGCTAATTAAGTACCTAAACTTGAAACGACGTGGGGCAGAAATGAGCCGTCTCCTTTACCTTTGCATTCTAATGTCTAATGTGACAGTTTTTCATTGTCTAAAACGCGCATAATATGCGTTTTTAGACAATGAAACCTAGTTAGATCGATTTATCGTCCCCGAAACCCCCTGCATACATAATTTCATAAATATCGTTCCAGCCGTTTCCGAAATTCAGATTCTATATATATATACATATATAGGTACAAGAATTGCTCGTTTAATTGTATAAGATACATACTGTGGATCCACCGTCCCCGAACTATACTATGTGCCAAATAACATGAGAATAGGTTCATTCCCTGACCTACTCTAAAATATCGCAAAATATTACTTGTATCGCTAATTCTATCGTTTACCATACAAACTATGCCTAATGGTATCGCTAGAATTTCGTGGTGCGAGGCGGCATCACAATTAATGAATTTCGTGATATCGTGGAATCGTCAGGGAATTAACTCTTACCTTACCTTACCTCTTACTACTTACCTTACCTCTTACGGGAATTACTCTTACCTTATTCTCGTGTTATTTGGCACATGTCATAGTATAGTTAAATTTGTAGTGGTAGGACTCTTAGCAGAGTCCGCCTGGGGAAGTACCACACCTTTGCCAAATATTCTACCGCCAAGCAGTAATGTGCAAACTTTACTGTGTTCCGGTTTGAAGGGCAATGATTCCAGAGAAATTACAGGGCTTAGAGACATAATATCTTAGATCTCTGGGTGACGAGCGCAGTGCAGTGCTAGGTAATGATTTGGACTATCATGTTTCAATAGCTGCGTGTTATTGTGCTGTTATGTGGCAGGCATGTTGCTTACCATCAGGCACATGACCTGCTCGTCTCGTAACTCTATGCTATAAAAAAAAAAAAATACATGTATTTCGGGGTCCGGTGGCCTCTTCCCAAGATACATGTGATGCAATAAATACGAATACTATACAGCAGGAAGCTAATAAAATCAAATTTATATCGAATACAATACGATATAATATTCCGTGAACTCACATCAAATTCTATGACAACAGAATAGAACAGCTATAACAACTGAATAGATGAGAAAGCTGAATAGACAGACAACAGCTGGAGACGTTGGAGTCTCGATAGACGCGCCAAAATGCTCATAGACAACAACATCGGTACCAATATACGACAAATAAAAATGGTTGTCTGTAAAGTCGGTTTACTGACGATAGTTGAACGTGACAACGTCTAGTAACGTGACGTAACGTGTTAAGCGCCATCTAGGTAAAACATTCTGAAGCTTTTTAAAAAGCTGTTCAAAGCGCCATCTCTGGGTACATCATTGTACTAGCACAAGTTCTTAACTTCATATCGTCGCTTTTCATGGACATGGACAGACTCCTTGAACGTAATACACATTTCACTCACTAGATGGTGCGAAAAGTAATAAGGCGAGGTAACGGCGGTAAATATTATCTAATCTATGGCAGTAACGTTACATGACGTCATGTTTTGCGGGCGTGCAAAATATATGTGACTATTTCTATGACTTGTTCATATGACTGCCAATTTTTTTTTTGTACATTGAAATGTTCAATTTAAAAATTTCGAATACTGTTTGTATGTTCTTTCTATAGACGTGTATAATGTATATTATACACTTGTTTCAAGCTGAATTCAGTCACTTTAAGTTTGAGCACCTATAATGTCACATATGTAGGAAATTTCCACACTAATTTATTGGACTGTAATAAAAAAAATAAAAAAAATTTACTGTATTCGAAAAAAGCCACACTAATTGACCCACTAAGGGCAATGATTCCAGAGAAATTACAGGGCTTAGAGACATAATATCTTAGATCTCTGGGTGACGAGCGCAGTGCAGAGCTAGGTAATGATTTGGACTATCATGTTCCAATAGCTGCGTGTTATTGTGCTGTTATGTGGCAGGCATGTTGCTTACCATCAGGCACATGACCTGACATGACTCGTCTCGTCACTCTATGCTATAAAAAAAAAAAAAGTGCTAAAAAAACCACACTAACTGTACCTACTCAAAAAATAAACTAAACCGAGGTGGCGTCTAGAAGATTCGTTTTCACAACCAGTTTCTATACACAATTCCTATATCTAGGAAGTTATCCGGTCCAAAGCCCACATAGAATATACATTTTACTCTAGTTACGGTATCGGGGGGTCTACCGCCTAACGACAAATGTCATCGCTTTGATGTTTCTCTCTCTTTTCTTATCGCTTGAAATGATAGAGACAGCATCAGCAAAGCGATAGCCGATTTAGTTAGGCGGTAGAAGCGCGGTTATAGCTAGTTTTATATTTTAAAATGGATCTTCGAAATGTATTTTGCTCAAAACTTTTGAATGACTGCACCTAATTGGATGATTCTTTGTTTTATGCATTCTTTTTTACCTGTTTTGTATATCATAAGATTAAGAACATTTTGACGAGAAAAAAGTATAGTGGTACGAAGTTAGCTAGCATTATGTAGTTACCTCGGCGCGGTCGAGGTGCGCGCGCCGGCGTGCAAGCGTGCGCGCCATCTCGTTCATCATGCAGTTGAGCGTGGGCCGAGCGCCGCCCGAGCCGGAGGACGAGCCCGAGTCGGCCGCGCCCGGCGGGGACGCCGCCTCCGAGCTGGGCTGGGACGGGGCTTGCTGGCAACACAAATAAATACATCAATAATAGTTAAAAAAAACTAAAAAACACTCTTTTAGCACCCACTAAAAATTACAAAAGGACTGCATTTCAAATAGTTAATCCGCCATCTTGAATGTCCGCCATGTTGGATTTAGTCATTTGACATTTTTTTTCGTATCCCAATCAGCAAACCCTTTCATTTAATACCCATATCATGGGGGTGCATTTCAAATAGCCAATCCGCCATCTTGGATGTCCGCCATGTTGTATTTAAGTGACGTGACTATTTTTTTCCCGTATTCCTGGCAGAATCATTATGTCGCCATAGCTAACATACATCCCATCTGCTTATAATTGGTACAAAGGAACTGTGCGGTAAAACCCTGATTTATTTACTTATTCTTTATCTAAGGTTCAAACCAAATAAATAGTCTTAGTCTACTTGACATGTACAAACATGACAAGAACAAAATTAAAAAAAATATTTACCCCCAACTACCTCGGTTTTGTAATCTGTACAACATTCTACTAGTCAAGTCTTTCATTTGATACACATATTGAGGAAGTAGTGAAAAAAGAAATGTATTGCACAATTTTGTGGTGGCGGCCATCTTGGATTTGAAGTTTGTCATAGTGCATAGTATTCTACTAGACAAGCTCTTTCATTTGATACCCATATTAAGGTAGTAGTGAAAAAAAGAGTAATTAGACCATTTTGTGGTGGCGGCCATCTTGAATTTGAAGTTTGTCATAGTGTATAGTATTCTGGTGCGTTAAACAACATTAATTGGGATATTCTTGGAATAAGCGATGTACGGAGATCTCAAGAAAATATCGAAGAGCATAAAGAATATATAATGTACCATAAAAATGAAATACCCGGTATATACGGTGTAGGCTTCTTGATAAAAAAATACCTGAAAAATAATATAATACAATTTAAAGGAGTTTCAGACAGGATAGCAGTCTTAAACATTTTACTTCCTGGTCACAAACACCCAACGTCTATAGTCCAAGTATACGCTCCTACTGAGGTAGCGAAAAAAGAAATTAAAAATAGCTTTTACGAAAACCTAAATGAGACAATGGAGACACTGTATAAAACTATCATAGTGATGGGAGATTTTAACAGTCAAATTGGTCAACGAGGAAAGAACGAAGAAAAAATACTTGGGCCTTACACAAGCGGCAAGCGAAATGAAAACGGACAAAGATTTGTACACTTTGCGTTAGAAAATAACCTACATATCATGAATACTTTTTATAAAAGAAAGCAAAAAAGGAAGTGGACGTGGGAATCTCCCAATGGCAAAGTAAGAAATGAGATCGATTTCATAACTACAAATAAACCGAAGCTTTTCTTAAACGTGGACGTCCTCAACAATTTTAACTATTTTACTGATCACAGATTACTCCGAGGTCAGTTACACCTAATGGAGCCTAAAAATTCTAGAAAATATATACGAAATACTAAGCAACCAATTACACTACCACTACCAAGCCATATTCTTGAGTCCCTAAAAACTCAATTATTACCAATAAGCGAACTAAGAACAGTCCAAGAAAACTATGATACTTTAGAAAAAGAAATAAAAAGAACCAATAAAATACTAGAAACAGACAAACCAGTTAAAGATAAAATGGGATCAGAGGTAAGAGAATTAATAAAACAAAGATCAGTCTTATTTAAGAACAGAAGTAATAATAGACAAAACATAACAGCAATAAGTAAGAAAATAAACACCGAACTTAGAAAGTACAAAAATACCCTAAAAACCAAGTTAATACAACTAAACATAGCCAAATTAGGTGGAATCAAGAGTGCGTGGAAGGAACTCCAAGACCACACAAACTGGATTGTAAATGTAACACATCACAAATCTCAAAAACACAAATCAAAAAGAAGCGAAATATTAAATACAGCAACTGACTTCTATCGTGATCTCTATCATGACGAACCAAGTACATCAATTAAAAGTAACGAAACAATTGTGAATACAAAAGAAGATCCAGTTCCTATTATATTGAAAGATGAGATTACTAAAGCCATCAAAACACAGAAAAAAGGAAAATCACCCGGTGAAGATAACATCTCTAATGAACTTTTAAAAGGTATATCAGAAACTGTTTTGGACACACTAACAAACCTGTTTAACGAAATTATAAAAACTGAATATATACCTCTTCAATGGACCACATCTACAATAACCCTACTTCACAAGAAAGGGAGAACAGATGATATATCGAACTACAGACCCATTTCGCTTATGTCAAATGTCTACAAAATTTTCTCCAAGATTATACTGGACCGGATAACAAAGACGATAGACGAGAATCAGCCAAAAGAACAGGCAGGATTTCGTAGTGGGTTTTCAACCATCGACCACATCCATACCATTAAACAAATGATCCAAAAATGCAATGAATATAGAATGAAGTACTATTTAGCATTTATAGACTATAATAAAGCGTTTGATTCGCTGAAACATGAAAAAATATGGGAAGCTCTTACCGCGCAACGGGTCCACAGTAAATACATTAATATAATAAAAAACATATACACAAATATGACAGCCAAAGTACGCACAGAAAAAGTAGGAGATTGTTTCCCCGTCAGAAAAGGAGTTAGACAGGGAGATCCCTTATCACCCAAACTGTTCTTGGCAACACTGGAACATATATTTCGACAACTGGAATGGAAGGAATATGGTATAAATGTTAATGGAGTATTACTAAACAATCTAAGATTTGCAGATGATCTTGTATTAATATGTGGTGATCCAAACGTTCTGAAGATTATGATTGAACAACTGATAAGTGAAAGCGAAAAGGTAGGACTATCAATAAATACCAGTAAAACTAAGTTAATGACAAATTATATCAAAACTCCCATTAAACCTGAAAATGCCGCTGAACTAGGATATGTTAACGAATATACATACTTAGGTCAAATAATATCTCCAACTGACACTACAACAAAAGAAATTCAAAATATAATAAATCTAGGATGGAAGAGATACTGGGCTCTAAAAGACGTTATGAAAAACTCAGATATACCAATAGAGGCTAAAAAGAAAGTATTTAACACATACATTTTACCAAGCATCACCTATGGATGTCAGACATGGAGTTGTACAAAGAAAAATATCAAATCACTAGAAACTTGTCAACACCGAATGGAAAGAAGCATACTCAACATAAAATTAAAAGACAAAATTAGTTTAAAAACAATAAGAAAACAAACCAAGATTATAGATATAAAATATCAAGTTAAACAACTGAAATGGAAGTGGGCAGGACACTTGACAAGGAATAAGACTGAAAAGTGGACAAATGAAGTAACAGAATGGTGCCCTAGATACAAAAAGAGGAGTAAAGGCAGGCAGTATCGAAGATGGGAGGATGATATTAAAGAGGTAGCAGGACCATGCTGGACGAGAATAGCAAGGGACAGATCATTGTGGAGGACATTTGGGGAGGCCTATGCCAAAGAGCAAGACAATCACGAAACCGGTGTCTAATATAAATAAAATATAATTACGTTGCTTTCATACACAACCAAGTTGTATTTTAGTAGTTAGTACATAAATAGTAATAAGATGAAATGTAACATATAAGATTGTTAATAAAGGCTTTTATTATTATTATTATTATTATAGTATTCTGGTAGACAAGCCCTTTCATTTGATTTCCATATTAAGGTAGGTTTTGAAGAAATATTTAGTCCGCCATTTTGTGGTAGCGCCCATTTTTCGATATTAACCAAACATAGCTAAGAAGCTAAGAACCATTGCACGGAAATTAACCATCAAACGGCCACAGCGGGGGCAACTTACAAAACTAATCTCTATGTTCTTATAGCTAGAGCTCACTTTAGATTGACGCTCGCTTGTTGCAATTGGACAGCCTACGAGATGAATCTAGGTACATCTGTGCTAAAGCTAAATCGCAAACCTCTTACAAGATAATCCTTATTGGAACGAAGTTCCTTATCGCGCATTGGAAAAGGGGGCTCGACGGAAAAAAATTACACCATAAGTTGTAAGGACACTTTTTGCTATAACCAAAAGTTGTAACGGAGTTTCGATTGTCTCCACACCTTCAGGTACCAGGGCAACAGAAACAGTTAAGAGTTTCGATTACCTACCTCCAACACCCCCAGCGCTTATCTCCAGATACCAGGACAACAGAAACATGAAAGAGTTGCGTTTGCCTCCAGCTATCAGTACCAGGGCAACATAAACAGTAAAGAGTTGCATTTACCTCTCCAGGTACAGGGACAACAGATACAGTAAAGAGTTTCGTTAATCCCTCCACACCCCCAGCGTTTATTTCCAAGTACCAGGACAGCAGAAATATGAAAGCCAGATACCAGGGCAACAGAAACAGTAAAGAGTTGCATTTACTTCCGACTTCTTCACTAAATTAATCTCTATGTTCTAATAGCTAGATCTCACTTTGGATTGTCTCTTTACGTCTCGTCTGCTGCATTGGTAAAACTCACTTTGGACCTCTCGTGCTACTTCGGGCAGCTTACAATATTAATCTTTATGTTGTTATAGTTAAAACTCACTTTAGACTGTCTCTTCAGCCTCGCCTGCTGCAACTGAGCCTCCAGCCCCGACATGTGACATGGCGCGGTGGGCGGCGGCGGTGTGGGGGAGGCCACTGCAGCGGCCACTTCCAACACTAACCTTTATGTTGTTGCAGTTAGAACTCACTTTAGTTTGTCTCTTCAGCCCCGCTTGCGACAATTGAGCATCAAGCCCCACATGTCAGACGCAGCGGAAGGCGACGGCGGTGGTTGCGGCTTATAAAACTAATCTTTATGTCGTAATTATTAGAGCTCACTTTAGATTGCCTCTTCAGCCTCGCCTGCTGCAACTGAGCAGCCAGCCCCGACATGTCTGGCGCGGCGGGCGCGGGCGGAGGCGGCGGCGGCGGGGGCGAGGCCACGGCGGGGCCCGCGGGGGCGGCGGGTGCCGCGGGCGGGGGCGGCGGCGCCGGCGGCGGCGGCCCCACGGACGGAGTGGGCGGGGCTTGCTGTTGCTGGAAATATTACGAGGTACAGATTGATATATAGACTATTCCTCCTAACCATTGAACTCTTAAAACCACTACAACCAAGCGCCACGCGCTCATCTACGATGGCAATGTAAAATCAGGTGACGTCTCCTGATTGAGTCTCAGTCGCAACAGGAGCCACAAGTTGAGTGGACGTTCGCTAACAATTCAAAAAAATCCGATATGAGCCGTAATAATGTCTTATTCTGCTTTTGCAAGGTGCACAAACAGTTCAAAGACCAAGAACAATTTCCATGGTATCACTTTTCATGCGTAAGTACACAAAATCTTTAATAATTTCCATAACAGTTCAAAAATTATTACATCTAAAATTATTTTTCTGTTGTAAACAATTTTACAATTGGTCATTTCTAAAAAGAGACATACATACAGCGTAAGAGTGCAACACGACCGGCGATATGTTAGTTGCGGCTGTTTTGTCTCTTTCACGCCAGTGCATTTGTATGTCTTTCTATTCTTGTCGAAAAAAATATCTAAACAAATGTGATGTATAGCTATCTCATTTGCACCTACTGCCTACTTGTCATGATGTCTTTGTCATTCATTCAAACGTCTCTCACGATGCAAGTGAAGCTGTGTGCACATTGTTTCATCAAAGCTCCTAACCCCACTATTCCTCCTAACCGTTTATAGTATATGTGTACAAGCTTCCGTCAATGTTTGAGTGTTATTGGTACACACTAATTACCTATGAATGCACACGCACATTACAATGACTGGTGAATGGTTCGCGACTGACGCACGGAGCAAACGCGATCCCCTAAACCAAAAATTGGTGGGGCGCGACTTCGTGGATTGCACTATCTATATTTTTTTTATAACAAAACAAGTTTTAACATAGACCGGCGCTACTACCGCCTAGCTAAATCGGCTATCGCTTTGCTAATGCTGTCTCTATCATTTCAAGCGAAAAGAAAAGAGAGAGAAACATCAAAGCTATGACATTTTTCGTTCGGCGGTAGACCCCCAGTTATGTATGATCTTTAATACACCCACAGAAATCTAAATAATAAGGTAATAGAAATGCCATAGCTTTGAAATTACTTGCAAAACGCATGTCGCCACATTTCCCCTACCCCCGTGGTCACAAATACATGCGCGTACTATTCGAATACATAAAATATCCACTCACACACTAACAGTTGCACATTAACAAACACGGTTTGTGATTGCATCACACACATCCATAAACGCTTATCAGTGAACCTACTAATACATTGAAAAATAAACAATTTTTCACATAGTATACACTAGTGCTTGACAAATTTTTATTATTTAGATTTCTGTGCATACACCAGGGGACATTTACCTACACGACTTCAACACTGTTTTAGATATGTTTGGCGTCATTATCACTCTGGCAGCTACTAGCATTTACAATTTTGTCGGGAAAACGGGTGTCCGGATACCTAAGAGCGTTGTTTACGCTTAGCCATATGAAGTGTCGCCTTAGTTGAACCCGTGTGAGCCCATTGTTCTCAAAAAATAATAATTTGGAACTAGGTTGAAAAACTTCCCCCTTTTCTCCTAATTCTATATATACATATAAAAGCGAAAGGTCACTCATCACCGAATCTTAGAAACTACAAATGCTAGGAGTCTGACATTTTGCATGGAGGTGTATTTTAGGACGTAGGTGCTCGCTAAGAAGGGGTTTTGAGCAAATCAACCCCTAAGAGGGTAGATGAAAATTTCATATAAACGCTTAACCCTTCATACGCCAACGACTCACAAAACGTGAGCGAAGCCGCGAGCAAAAGCTAGTCCAAGATATATGTTAAAAACAGAACATTCAATGACAAAGAGGTCAGGGACCCCAGAGCTTGTGGAGTGGGTAATTGAAATAAAATAAAAATAGACAGTAAGAACTGCCGATAGAAGTGAAAAATTACAACTCAGAATTTGATAGCTCACTTTGGAAACTACGCGAGTGAAACCGGAGGACGTGGCCTTGACCACGGCCATCTTGAAAATTCTGACGCATTTCTAGATAGCCAATGGGAAATCCTGACGTATATCTGGAAGGCCAATGGCTATGGTCTCGAGTTCACCCGAAAATTTCTCATCATTCCCGAGCGTGACGCTTGAATTCAATTCACAGCCCACGAAAAATCTGACTGTGGCGCGCCAAGTTTTCACTTCAAAATAACACTCACCGTGGCAGGACAGTTAGTCTTAGTCTATTCAAGTAAATACAAATACTTTATTGTTGTTTGCAGGTAAGCTAAGACTTTAAAAGTTGACAAGGGTTAGAAGAAGCGAGAGTTAGAGCACTTACCAGCATTGGAGGGGGCTGCGGAGCGGCCGGCGGTGTCGGAGGCGCCATGGGCCCCTAAAATATTTACAACTACGGGTTAGAACGTTAGAATATAGCTTTTTACTATTTACACCAGAGAGTCTACCGCCGAACGAAAAACTGTCTTTAGCTTTGATGTTTCTCTCTCTTTTCGTTTCTCTTGAAACGATAGAGACAGGAATAGCAAAGCCATAGCCAATTCAGTTATGCGGTAGAAGGGCAAGTTAGGGCGTTAAAATTGTTACCGGATTTTTATTCGATACATATCGGAAAGTGTTTCACGAATGATCCTTTCCCTTTTTTTTATCAGACTTACCTTTTACAAGCGCGGATTAGAAATTAGAATTTACCTTGGAGACCATTTACACCAGGTTAGGACGTTAAACAGTTAAAATTGTTATCGGGTTTTTGTCAGGTGCATTTCGGAAAGTGTGCACCCGAGCTGTGTGATCTTAGCTCATTTTTTACCAGACTCCTCGTAACTCAAAAAAGTGACTTCGTTTCACGGTTCACGTGCCAAAGATTCGAACGAGATTTGACTTCACTTGTGTGATAAGAAGGTTGTGAAATGCGTTGCCTGAGTGGTTTTATTCCAAATGGTTACAATCTTGGTATCTTCAGATCGAGGGTGACTAGGTTTCTTCTAGATAAGCACACGTCATTGTAGACCGCATCGACTTTTAGCATCAGGCGAGATGGCGGTCAAGTATAAACGTATATTCGTTAAAAAAACCTTCAGCTTAGGATTAATAGTAATAATAATATGTATGATGTCAAAAAAAACGAATTAGTCCAGAGCTACGATGTAATACGTCATGTCAAAACACAGATAATTAAAGCCTATAACACACCGTCGTTTTATCCTACTAGTTGCGCCATCTAGTTTGCTTGGGACGGACTAATCGAGTAAGAAACGGTAAAAAAATCACGTTTGTTGTATGTGACCCCCTTAAATATTTACTTTATTTGTAGTATTTGTTGTTATAGCAGCAATAGAAGTACATCATCTGTGAAAACTTCAACTGTCTAACTATCACTGTTCTTCCAGATATAGCCTGGTTACAGACGGACGGACGAACAGCTAAGTCTCAGTAATAGGGTCCCGTTTTTACCCTTTGGCACGTTCTATCGTAGATCGCATCGTCGCTTAACATCAGGCGAGACGGTGGTCAAGTGCGACCCTATTATAGTTAAAAAAAAATATGTTTGTCTGTAAAGTCGGTTTACTGACGATAGAACGTGACAACGTCTTAAGAAAATACTGATGGAATGGTTGCATTTTTCAAAAGAAAATTTTAATTTCATTTGTTTTATAGATTTGTATGTAAAAAATAATCAGTAGAATTTAGTCATTTTCAATCAAAACAATGCAAAAAAGCTTTTAGATGCCGGGGATCGAACCCGGGGCACTTCACATGCAAAGCGAACGCTCTACCACTGAGCTACATCCCCGCTTGAACTACTGGTCGAAATAATTAATACAACTGTAACAAACATGCGGCGAGGTAACGACCGACGGTAACGGTACATGACGTCATGTTTTGTGGGCGTGCAGCCGGCTTCATCGAATTATAAGACGTTATCACGTCAAAAAACCCTATAAAGGTGTGAATGGTGGGTAACTCACGTTAGTGGCAGCTGGCAGGTTCTGATGCGGCGGCACGGGCGGGGGCGCAGGCGCCGCGGGGGCCGCGGACAGGGACATGTTAGGAGCCATGGGAGCGCTGGAAATACAAACATATACATAAATAACAAGAACAAAATTTCCTAATTACTTGGATTTGTAATGTGTGTAGTATTGACTGGCCTCGTGGCTTAATGGGTAGTAACTCCGCCTGGAAGCCGAGGGTCGTGGATTCGTTTACCACCCAGTGCAAATATTTGTGTGATGAATTCAAATGTTTGTACTGTGTCTGGGTGTTTCTATGTAAAATAAGCATGTATTTAAAACTATATAAGCTAAGTAAACTAATATTACGAGTACATCAGCTATCTTGCCGCCATAGTACAAGCTTTGCTTAGTTTGGGGTCAGCTGGTGTTGTGTATGAATTGTCTGTCCGCCAATATTTATTTATTTATTTATTCTACTAGTCCAGCCTTTCATTTCAAACATATATATTGAAAAAACAAATGCAATTCACCATTTTGTGGTGGCGGCCATCTTGGATTTGACACTTGTCATAGTGTTTAGTATTCTACTAGTCAAGCCCGGGCATTTGATACCAATATTGAGGGAGGTTGTGACAAAAATATTTTATCCGCCATTTTGTGCAGGCCGCCATTTTGTATAAAACCAAACATAGAACGATAAAACTTAGAACAACCGCAAGGAAACTAGCTTCCAAATAAAAAAACCGCATTGAAACCGGTTGTTCTTACCATCGTTCGTACCTTCTACTACGTAGGCCACGGGCGCATGGCTCGCGTGCGTGTGGTGGTGACAGGTTACCTGTTGGTGCGGTGGTGGCCCGGCGCGGGCTGCGCGGGCGCATGGCTCGCGTGCGTGTGGTGGTGACAGGTTACCTGTTGGTGCGGTGGTGTCCCGGCGCGGGCTGCGCGGGCGCATGGCTCGCGTGCGTGTGGTGGTGACAGGTTACCTGTTGGTGCGGTGGTGTCCCGGCGCGGGCTGCGCGGGCGCATGGCTCGCGTGCGTGTGGTGGTGACAGGTTACCTGTTGGTGCGGTGGTGTCCCGGCGCGGGCTGCGCGGGCGCATGGCTTGCGTGCGTGTGGTGGTGACAGGTTACCTGTTGGTGCGGTGGTGGCCCGGCGCGGGCTGCGCGGGCGCATGGCTCGCGTGCGTGTGGTGGTGACAGGTTACCTGTTGGTGCGGTGGTGTCCCGGCGCGGGCTGCGCGGGCGCATGGCTCGCGTGCGTGTGGTGGTGACAGGTTACCTGTTGGTGCGGTGGTGTCCCGGCGCGGGCTGCGCGGGCGCATGGCTCGCGTGCGTGTGGTGGTGACAGGTTACCTGTTGGTGCGGTGGTGTCCCGGCGCGGGCTGCGCGGGCGCATGGCTCGCGTGCGGCAGCGTGTGCGTGTGGTGGACCCCGTGCGGGGGAGGGGCGGGGGGCGCCGGCCCAGCCGCCACCGGCTGCTATACAAACAAAGATACTGGTCAATAAATGAAAAACACTTCAAACTCTTGAACATTACGGACACTACGTCACAACAGATTGGACTGATTTTGAATCGTTTAATCTCAAAATCAATTCATCATAGTAAAGGTGCAGGTTTGTGCTGAGACCGCGACACGAGACTGTAACCGGAGACCGCGACAGGCACTTAATATTATAGAATTATATGGGCGCCAGTTCGCGCCGCGACCGCGACAGGAGACCGGGACACGTGTCGCGGTCTCGGCGCGAACTGGCGCCCATACAATCGCATTATGTCAAGTGCCTGTCGCGGTCTCCGGTCGCGGCCTCGTGTCGCGGTCTACTGCTAGACGAAGGCCTCCCCTAAAGATCTTCAAGAAGACCGGTTTTGCGCCGTCCGTATTAAACTATTTCCGCCGGCCTTCACCAGATCGTCGGTCCATCTGGTGGGTGGCCTGCCAAAGCTGCGTCTTCCGGTACGTGGTCGCCACTCGAGAACCTTTCCGCCCTAACGGCCATCAGTTCTGCGAACTATGTGCGCCGCCCATTGCCACTTAATTTCAACAACTCATTGAGCTATATAAGATACTTTGGTTCTCCTGAGCATTGCAACATTTCTGATTCTATCACGCAGGGAGACAAGCATGGCTTCTTCCATTGCCTTTCGGGTTATTTTGAGCCTTCTTATGAGACCCATAGTAATTGACTACGTCTCTATTTCGTAAGTAATTTCTGGCAACACGCACTGGTCAAAAGCTTTCGTCTTGAGATACTGCCGCAAAAAAAAAAACTGGCAAAAATGGTTCTCCTTAGGAAAAAAAATGGAGATTATCTACGATTTTTGTCTGTGCTAGTTTTTTGATAAAACTTACCGTTTTGCCGAAAATCGCTTTGACCCCGGGCAATGTTTTTTCACACGTCTGATTGATGAGGACATTATAAATCCCACAATTTTTTTGTTGGCTGCGAATTTTAGTAACTTCACTCCTATTTTTTGGTCTAATTCGATATATTCCTACTTCTACCATAGAATAGATAATATAGATAGAACGGACACTCCCCACCCCCCGCCAATTTCAAGCTTCCTCCCCCTCGCGGACGCGAGGCGGACTCAACGAAGGGTTATTATATCGGACGATAATTTTCTATGAGAATACGACCATAATTCTGTATTATTTAACAAAATGGTACCAAATTTTTCGTCTATTATACGAAACAAGAATAAGAGATTTTTAATTTCATAAGAATTTCTACAAAGATTGAATCATTTTTATAAACTGTGTTAAAAGCTATACTGGTTAGAAGTAGGTACGCGCCAACACTCGTTACTATAAGTTATTGGCGCCACTGACATATTTCACAACGATTAATTAATATATTGTCAGTTTGTCAGAATAAAGTTTTCTCTTTGGGTACTTAACTAAAAATCAATTCGTACATGGTACCTTTATTATCTCCTATTTTGTTTTAAATCTTCTCCCTTCTGATTGTTGATGAAAGTTATATTTAGCTACATTAAAGATCGAACACTAACTAGGTAACATTGTAAGCCACTTCTTAACACAGGCAGGTGAACTCACGGGTCACAGCTATTCCATAAAATAATTGAGTAACCCTAGATGACACGCACACATGCGTAAATGTGTTCGAACGACATATGCGTAGTTGTGTGACTGTAGGTATGTCGACTTCACCGTTTGTTTGGAGTTTAGGCCGAGTGTCCGGGGTGTGCTTCTACGTAATATTAAAAGGACAAACCTGATGCTGATGGTGTGGATGCGGCGCATGGTACTGGCTCGGTGCGTGGTACTGTGGCTGTTGGAGAATTGCCGCATCCTCCCGCGTCATCGTTCTGTGGAGCACACATCGTTATCATGAGTATTTTCAACCTTATAGACATTGACAAGCAAACTCTAACTTTAACTTTAACTACGTTTAGGGTTAATTCTGTATAAATATCTGGATAACCAGGAAACATCGGTGGAGACTCTTCACACGACACTAGTAAGTTACTGCTGGTCTAGTCGGGAAAACGGCGACTACTGATCCGGAGACCCTGGTTCAAATCTTACGCGCACGACTATCTTTTCGAAGTCATGTGCATAATGCCGCTAACTTAGAAACGGTGAAGGATAGGTAGCACTATTTGCTGAGTCCGCCTGGGGAAGTACCACACCTTTGCCAGTTATTTGTACCGCCAAGCAGTAATCTGCAAACATTATTGCATACCGGGCAATGTTTCCAGTGCAAGTACAGGACATAGAGATAATACATCTTATATCTCTGAGTGGTAAACACCGTGCAGTAATGATTTGGACTATTCGTGTTTCAATAGCTGCGTGACACTGTGGTGTTATCGGCAGGCACGTTAATTATCATCAGGCACACGACTTGCTCGTCTCGTCACACTATACTACAAATAAATAAAAAAGGAAAACATCACCGACAAGTACCTTTCAATGTTATTAGGAGTCATTCACCAAAATGCACTTGGCCAGCTAGGGGACTGTTCAAGGATTGCTACATGAGAAGATTTATTGCAATTATTGAAGGGGCGGGGGCCCTTGTCATCAAAAGTCAGGAAAGCTATGAAATACTTACGTAAACATTGGCTCCCATTCCCCCGAAACTCTAGATCTAATCTAATCACCATATAGACCCCCTCAACCCCATGTCAACAAAAATAAGCAAAACACATAATCTCCCGCCCCCCTATAGGGCTTACGTAATATTTGAAGGACCCCTTGTGGCTTGACTCTCTCCTTGCGAGAAGGTCCTCGGGGGGTCTACCGCCTAACGAAAAACGCTTTGACGCTTTGATGCTTTGGCATTGCCGTCTCTTTCATTTCAAGCGAGAAGAAAAGAGACAGCGATATCAAAGCATCAAAGCGTAAAAGCGTTTTTCGTTAGGCGGTAGAAGCGCCGGTCGAAGCAGTGGGATCATTTAGTGGGTAGCTTATGGTGTATATACCTGTATCCCATGTCTTCGTCATAGTTGTGCGTGTTGTTGTATCCATTGTAGGGCCCCGGCGGGTTGGCGGGCTGAGGAGGGGGCGGCGCGGCAGCCGTCTGGGGCTTGTTCGCTAGGATCTGGAAGTTACATTAGTCCTCTTATTTATTCGAAACAGAGAAATACATGCAAGAACCTTCACAATGGCGAGGTTTACAGTCTCAGGGATTAATTCCGCAACAGCGAGTCAAAGATGCATCGCGATATTGTTCCAGTTGACAGGAGCCTCACACCTTTATACTTGGGAAACGAAAATTGGCGCAAACCAATTGAATTAATGAATCGGAACACGCTCCGTCGTAGACCGCATCGTCGTTTAACATCAGGCGAGATGGCGGTCAAGTGTAAAACTATAAAAGTTATAAAGAACAATCAGTGCTTAGCATTGATGATCGCAATTGTGGAAGAGCAAGAAGCTGCACGGGCGATTCGATCAGGCCCTGACGTACCGCTCTTTTACCGCCTAACTAAATCGGCTTTCGATTTACTATTACTGTCTCTATCGTTTCAAGCTGAAAGAAAAGATAGTAATATCAAAGCTGTGATGATGTAAATCTGCTCGCCGCGGTGAACTGGCCGCGCTTTGGGGACCTGGATCAACGGTCCCTGCAGAAGGCGATCATTCTAGCCAAAGAACGCATCATAAGGAGGTTCCTCACTCTGCAGCCCTAACCACCGGTAGGTTACGCCCTAACCCGCTGCTGTCGGCGATCTAGTAATAGGGGTTTGTTATGTTGTTTTATATTTATAAAATCCTAGACTTAGGAATAAATACGTGATAATAATCACCCACATGAGACGAGACCGTGGTGAAAGCCGCGAAGGACAAGCTCTATAATTAGGTATTGTGGTATGGTGGGTAAAAGGTTTGGTGGCATTATCATGAGGTTCAATTAGATCAGAGACACACTCTCCGAACTGTATCCAAAATATCCCGTAATTCCTGATACGGTTACGCAAAATGTCATTAATCAGCCATATTACACTATGATAACTTAATAAGATAAGATAAGAAGATAGATGAGTAGACGATATTGTATAAGAAGTCATCAAAAGCAAATATATATCTTTAAATCAAACGAGAGTTGATTCAGACCTGTTCAAATTAAAACCAAAAAAGAACCATATTTTTAACAATTACAAATAAGGTAAATTGTAATTAGATTTATATAATGCCCTAGAAAGCAATACAGCTGAATTGTACCACTAAATACATATAAGGAAATTCAGTAAAAATGTATTTTCTAATTTAGCATTATGCTCATTTCCAATTTAAATAAAATATACCTACTCAAGCAGGAAACTTTATTCTGACATTGTACATTAAATTTTACATGAATATGTTTAAATAAAGTCACAACATTTAATTAGGTTAATGTCCGGTTTACATTATTCTGGAATAATGTAAACCTGAACTGCTGGACTGGTCCAGCGATCGAATCCAGCGCTGGATTGCTCACTGGAAAAATGTAAACCGGCACTGGAAAGCTTTGGCACTGGCCCCGATTACTTGCCGGTAATCCCAAGAGGCACAGGGTGCAATGACAGTATTTTCATGGAAATTCATATCGACACCAAATTGCTAACGACGTATGATTTATATGGGATACATTTCAACAGAGTGAGCAACTAACATGCATGATTAAAAATACCACCTTAATTATTTCCTATCCAATTGCTTGTAACTCGAAAAGCGACATCGTTTCATAGTAATCGATCAAGAATATTTGACTCCAATTTTGTGATAACAACTTGTAGGTCGTGAAATGCGTAGCCTGAGTGGGTTTTCCCGAGGATTACAATCTTGGTGTTTACAAATCGATAGTGAATCGGTTTCTTCTATGTAAGCACGCTCCATTGCATACATCATCGTCACTTAACATTAGACGAGATGGTTATCCAATGAAAACCTATAATCTATAATAGTTAACCCTTCACTTCATTTTCAGCTTGAATCGACCATCTGTTAGGTATAATAGGCCTCCTCTCTCCTGTGATCTATAATATTCCGAGGCAATCCCCGCGAACCCTATGTACTATCCAGGGTGTCGCAGAAGTAAACGTTAGGCCGGAATCGGGTGATTGGCCAAGTCACAATAGTTATCAGAAAAATATAAAAAAAAATCTAAGCTTTGTATTGTAAAAATTAAAAAAAAAAAGTTTTTTATCGATTTTCATCAATCAAACTTATGTCGATTTTCGTTAAAAAAATGTAGCTACGAACACTCGACTAATTCACCTTTCACACAAAACAAAATCAGTTCATCATTTGTTCGGCAGTTACGAAACCACAGACATACACACAGACACGTCAAACTTATAACATCCCATCGTTTTTTGGGATTAAAAGTAGATGGAACTGGTCTTACCTCCAGGGTATGCATCATTGCTCTGGCGAAGCTGTCCGCATCTTCGCGGCAGGAGAAGTTGAGACCGTAGACGTGTCTCGCGTCGCGCCATTGGTGGAACGTTGCCGTCGCTTGGTTGTACTTGAGACCACGGACTATTCCACAGTTTATCACCACCTAAAAATATAGACAAGATTTTAGCTATGGAGATTGTTGTGTAAATTTATTCGCTTTCTTTCCATTATTGAGGCATCGATATAAATTAATGGATGTGCCTTCCCAGATTTTAGGCGCACGAAATAGGGTACAATCCTCAAAAAAACTAAGTAGCCCGTTAGTTAGATTGCCAAAAAATATTGTACACGTATTTTTTCTTTTGTGTCACAAACAAAAAATGACGAAGATACAGCGCTTCGAAGTTTCGTGTGACGTCACTTGTGAGTACGATTTTTACTCACGAGTGACGTCGCGACCCCGCACTCACGAAGTTTGATGGTCTATATCTTTGACGATTTTTAATATTATGAAAAAACTAAAAATACGTGTCCAATATTTTTCCATGATCTAGCTGACGGACAAATTAGGATGGTGTATTTTTGACCCAGTCCGGTACCCTATTATGTTATCGTCGGATATAGTGAGCTCTCTCTCTTTCCGTTTTAGTCGGTTGTAGGAAGCGCTGAACGCCGGACGTTTATACATATCGCTATTCGTTGTCAACAACCAAAATAAGATTAGCAAAGTCTTCAGTGGAAGGACAAAAGCCGCGATGTGGCCACAAATGCGGCAATAAAAGAATTGTACAATTTACCTCGTGGTCATTGAGTCACGTAAAATTCCGAAGTCTTCCAGACGAAGGATCCTATGCGAGCACTCTGATTAGCAGAGTGCTCAATGGAAGGACAAAAGCTACGATGTGGCCACAAAAGACGGCAAGTACTGATAGTAGTTGTAGGACTCTTGGCAGAGTTCGCCTGGGGAAGTACCACACCTTTGCCAGTTATTCTACCGCCAAGCAGTAATATTCAGACATTACTGTCTTCAAGTTTGAAGGGCAATGTTTCCAGAGAAATTGAGCTGCAATATATAACATTTTAGATCTCTGGGTGTAGAGCGCAGCAGTGCAGTAATGATTTTGACTCTACATGTTCCAATAGATGTGTGTCTCTCTATGCTGTTACGTGGCAGGCATGTTGCTTACCATCAGGTACATGTCCTGCTCGTGTCGTCACACTTTAATTTATAAAAAAAAGGAAAACATTGTATAACAGCGTACAATCCTCAAAAAAACTAATTAGTCCGTCAGTTAGATTGCTAAAAAATATTATATACATATTTTTTCTTTTATTTCACAAAAAAAATGACGAATATACAAAGCTTCGAAGTTTCGCGTGACGTCACTCGTGGGTACGATTTTTACCCCCCCTCTCGAAGTTTGATGTTTCATATCTCTGTCTATTTTTTATATTTTGAAAAAACAAAAACGTGTCCCATGTTTCTTCATGATCTAGCTGACGGACTAAAATTAGAATGGTGTATTTTTGACCCAGTCCGATACCATATTTACCTCGTGGTCGATTTTTGAAGTGAAAACATCTTTTGGGGCGCCTAGAGCGCCGAGTAGTGGTAGGACTCTTAGCAGAGTCCGCCTGGGGAAGTACCACACCATTGCCAAATATTCTACGGCCAAGCAGTAATGTGCAAACATTACTGTGTTCCGGTTTGAAGGGCAATGATTCCAGAGAAATTACAGGGCTTAGAGACATAATATCTTAGATCTCTGGGTGACGAGCGCAGTGCAGTGCTAGGTAATGATTTGGACTATCATGTTCCAATAGCTGCGTGTTACTGTGCTGTTATGTGGCAGGCATGCTGCTTACCATCAGGCACATGACCTGCTCGTCTCGTCACTCTATGCTATAAAAAAAAAAAAAAAAAAAAAGACAGATTTTTGCGGGCTGTGAATTGAATTCTACCGTCACGCTCAGGTATGATAAGAAATCTTCGGGAAAACTCGGGACCATGCCCATTGGCCATCTAGAAATGCGTCAGCCAATGGTAAATGCTGAAAGGGCGTGGCCTGGCCATCATGAAATGCGTCAGCCAATGGGAACGCTGATGCATTTCTAGATGGCCATGCCATGATGGCCAGGCCACGCCCTCCGGTTACACCCGTGTCGTTTCCAAGGTAAGCTATCAAATTCTAAGTTATAAGTTTTCACTTCTATCGGCAGTTCCCATGACTGTCATTTTGATTTTTTAATTTTTTATAATTTACCTCGTGATCGTTGAGTTTCCTCCCGACGACCCGGAAGGTGTTGTGCTGCGTGTGGTGGTAGATGTGGACCTTGGACAGCCCCGAACTGGACCCCGAGGGCACCCAGCGCTTCTGGCCGTCGTCGTACACCATCACCGATGCGCGCGCGCTGCTTATCGACTGCTCGCTGTGGACAAGGGAATAGATACGTTAGATACGTATAGATACGTCAATAAATGCGCCACGTCTGGCTGGTGCGCCAAGTCTGGCTGGTTTCAAGTCGCGCCTGAGGCGTTGGCTGGTCGATCGGACGTTCTAAATTGTCTAAATCTAGCTTGATGGAATTTCTAAATTGTAAAGTGGAGGATTGTAATGTTGTACAATAATTCATTAATATTTTTTTATAATTAATTTGAAAAATAACATTTATTTGCCAAAGTAACACGTACAACAAAAAAGTATATATATGTATATTATGTATGTATATAAATCAGGATGAAAGGAGACATTGTTTAAATAAAATAATAACTAAAAAACGAATCTACGAATAACCCACCCCTAACTGTTCCCGGCGCAAAAGTGCCCATGATGCTCGCCGCGTTCCCACGCTGAATGGCAAAATTAATTGATTCATTAATGATTGATGAATTAATTCGATAGATTGTTTAGTTTGATTATCCATTTAGGTTGATTATCTAGTTTTATTAGTTTAATTTGTTTATTTAATTTGCTAATGTATGTAATTAATTGTAATTCTATAACTTGACATGTAAATAACATTTATGAATAAAAATAACCTTTAAAATAATTTAATTTTCCCAGAAAAAAAAACAAGAACCGACTTCAATTAAAAAATAAATTCGTAAGCAATCCAGCGCTGGATTCGGTCTCTGGACTGGAATAATGTAAACCGGGTATAAGTTTCATATTTTTTTGTGATATCTGTGATAACGTCATCCAGGTAATATAGGCAAAATTTAGTTTTTTATTGATAGTTCAAAAACCAACACAATGATTTTTATAAAAAAATAATAAATAAACTATGATCTACTGAACAAAAAAAAAGAACCGTCGCAATCGATTCACAATTAACTAAGCTATCGCGTAACATATACATACAAAAAAGTAAACACCCGATTTGAGAACCTTCTACTTTTTTGAAAATAGTTAAAGAAGCGAAGTGTGTCATCCCAAGGATTATTTCCGACACAGTGAGGACAAGATCAATGTTGTAGCATTTGATAGGAATTTCACTCCTCCATCTAGGTCGCATTGTCTTAGCAAAAGAAAAATGGTTCAAATCATCCGTCAGTTTTCAACACCGATGATCGCAAGGAGGCATGGAAGATCGAAGATCTGCATTTTTGCTGTTTTATCTGGGCCCTGACGATACTCGATTTAGTCGATTTAAACCTCTTCTATAAACCGTGAACCAGTTCTCGTTCTACACTTTGGAGACCTCTTTGGAAAACCCGAAGGTTTTGTCTGTGCCATTGCCGACAAAGTTGTAAACACGAACAACTACCGGATATGCACAATTAAGGACGGTCACATTAGTCGGTCATGCCGTTGTCTTAGAGAATCTCATCGTCGTGTTATTTCCAGTTGCGTCTGCTCAACCGCTAGTACTTGCAGACACAACCTGGTAAGCAGAATCATCCACCAGCAGCTTGCTCTTCAATACGACCTCGTCAAATCCGTGGTACCGTACTATAAGTAAGCAATTACACTGACAGCAATGCTCAATTATTACGAATGGGGCCGCTGATTGTTGGATGGATGTTACTCTTTTAAGCAAAAACTACACAAGGGATTTGGACGACATTTGGTACATAGATATATTTTTATTCCGGGAAATTAACGCGTTCGGAAACTATGTTAAAATCCCGGAACGCTACTAATTTAAAACATAAGTATGATTAAGGGATCCTCAAAATGTTATTTTGTTTTTCATTAAGCATGTTTTCTCATTAAAGTGAAGTTACGGCTGGTCTAGTCGGGAGAACGGCGACTGCCGATCCGGAGACAAACGGGTTCAAACCCCACACGCACCACTGTCTTTTCGAAGTCACGTGCGTAATGCCGCTAACTTAAAACGGTGACGGAAAACATCGTGAGGAAACCGACATGCACCTAGAATTTTTCGAAGTCATGTGTCATCCACCAACCCGCACTGGGCCAGCGTGGTGGATAATGGCCTTAACTCTCTTCTTGCGAGAGAAGGCCCCGAGTCCCAGCAGTGAGAACGTTTAGTGGGCTGTTGATGATGTTTTCTCATCACAATTTAACATTGTTTATTTGACATTGTATAAATAACTTTGATTTAAAATACTCGACTGCATAAAATCAACAGGTAAAAGAACATTATAAACTATCTAAGGCCACTTGGGTGATTGAGACGAATCTAACTAACGGTATCTCAATTGTCAAAATTCATCCAGCCGTTTGGAAGATACGTGGGAATAAAAACAATACAAAGAATACAAACATACAAGATACGCACGAAAAACATAACCATTCTTTAATTCAAGTAATGATACCTCAAACTTTGTCGTTTAAAACTCAAAAGTATAGCCAATACCAAATTGATAAATAAATTATTGAATTGAATAAAGCGTTTCTTTCTGAACAATAAATTAAATCAGCTATAAATAAATATAAATTGATACCATACCTACGTTGTTGTGCAACTCACATGCCCTTTGCAATGTAGGTGGAACGTAGGCCGTAAGCAATTTACGTAACACTTATCATTACATAATATAACTTAATCGTAGTTCGTGTAGTAGGGCAGTGATACAGCTACAAATCTGTAACGACTCGTAAAGAACTCATCATCATCATCAGCCGCAAGACGTCCACTGCTGGACATAGGCCTCCCCCCTAGATTTCCACAACGAACGGTCCTGCGCAACCTGCAACGGGCGGTTTCCAGCGACCTTTGTGAGGTCATCTGTCCATCTAGTGGGAGGCCGTCCAACACTGCGTCTTCCGGCTCGTGGTCGCCACTCGAGAACCTTTCTTCCCCATCGGTTGTCAGTTCGTAAAGAACTACCGCTTAGGAAATAACAATTCGAACCGCAAATTAACTCCTGCGAGCGAAAAAGTTGATTTTTGTAACAGGGTACTGAACGTTTTATAGTATAGAGTGATGGGACGAGCAGGACATGTGCCTGATGGTAAGCCACACTAAGCCAGAACAGTATAATGTCCTGCAGCTATAGGACCGTGATGAGTCCAAATCATGACCCATCACTGAACTGAGATCATCACCCAGATATATAAGATTGATATTGTTTGTGTCACAATAAAGAGTTTTCTTTAAATATATCTATCTATAACATGATTTATACTATATCAAATGTATCAAAGACAATGGACCTTCAAACCGGAATATAGTGATATTTGCTTATTCCCGATTGGCGGTCGAGTAACTAGCAAAGGTGTGGTACTTCCCCAGGCGGACTCTGCAATTACACCACTATAACTTCATTAAAAAAGTGGCCAAGTGCGAGTTGGACTCGCCCATGAAGGGTTCCGTTGCAGCAAGTAACATAATATACATGGTACACATAGTTCTTGTAGTTCGTTGTAACTTTGATCGAAGTTTCAATAATAGTGTATTTATGATGTACAAAAAAAAACTACTCATCAAATCGACTTCAAACCAATTTTCGTTGGTAGTTTACATGGTAATGTACATCATATATTTTTTTTAGATTTTTCATTCTCTTACTTTAGAAGTTAGAGGGGGGGGGGGGACACATTTTACCACTTTGGAAGTGTGTCTCGCGCGAACTATTCAGTGTTTACGAAAATAATTTAAGAAACCTCAACATCATTTTTGAAGACCTATCGATAGACACTCCACACGTGTAGGTTTAATGAAAAAAAATTTTTGAGTTTCAGTTCTCAGTATGGGGGGCAACCCTAATTTTTATTTATTTTTAATTTTTTTGTTCAAATTTTAATGCGGTTCACAGAATACATCTACTTACCAAATTTCAACAGTGTAGTTCTCATAGTTTCGGCAAAAAGTGGCTGTGACATACGGACGGACAGACAGACAGACAGACATGACGAATCTATAAGGTTTCCGTTTTTACGTTTTACGGAACCCTAAAAAGTGCTGAACGAGCCTATAGAAAGATTTCCTTCTCCGTAAAAAATCTACATACGAATATTATTTCGTATGGCCTCAAACCTATCCTTGTCATGAAATACGAATTAGCTATACAGAGAGTCAAGGCGAAGCACGTAGCAATTCGAGCGGGGAAATATCGATTTCTTTATTTATGTACACAGGAAAATAACCAGGATAACTCACCATGTTTGTATCCGTAACGAGTATATATACATATTATAATGTTTTTTCTCCGAAACAACCAAATACAATTACAAAATAATTTATTATCTTCCAAAAAATAATAACAGACTTCAATTTACATTTTTTTTATTTACACACTATATTTCATAAGTATCAAATTATAAATCACAATGCCATCTAAATACGTGTAAGCAAATTTTAGTTGTTTGTTCATATCTCAGAAACCGCCACGCAGATTTTAATAAAATTAGATATGGGACCAGCTCTGAACTATGCTCCCGCGCTTATGATAATTACAGTAAGTCACATTTTGGTCGATTTTGACTCGAGTACATATTTGGAATGTAGAGATTGAGACCTACATTTATGTATACTCTAAGATTTAAAATATGACTCAGGACATCAAATAAGCTTAAGCATAGTTACAGTAAGACACGTTTCGTGCCAAGGCATACTTACTATTATTGCAGTAAGGGCACTTACGGATGATTTTTTTCATAGTGTTGTTGTAACCATTTCCTAGGTTTTGCTACAGTAAGTAATTTTGCTATTACTATATTATTTAAGTTATGCTATTATTTAAGTTATAAGTATTTTTCAAGTATCACGGAAACATATTCATATGTATATAGTAAGTGGTACTTACTGTTAATATGTGTCCGTTTATATATTATTTATTTATTTAGTGTTTGTAATAAAACATCAAACCTTAACATATTTACAGTAAAAACATATTTATAGTAGTATATAGAAGGGATTTTTGGCTGAACATTCAATTTCAAGATCAGTAACCAAGAACACATCTAACAAAAATATTTATGTACGTCTTCATTTTATTGGTCAGAAGAAACACATTTTACTAACTTACCATAAAGTGATACAGTGCTAAGAGTTACTTAAGTTCTTATGACAGGAATCTCATTAATTATTTATTTAAGCTTAAATCTAAAAAAAAATATAAATTACTGACTAATATTGTCATCGATATACGATGTACGTACATTTTTTTAAAGACGAAGTATTATAATTTATCTCATTTATTTACCATATAATAAATGTTGTAAATAGATCAAAATAAAAGAAAAAAAATTACTGACTAATACATCATCAATGTACGTATTTTTTTTTAACGACGAAAAATAGGCGAAATTTTGTAATTTATCTCATTTATTTACTATAATAGAAGTAATCCAGTCTAAGTAAAGGCTGACTGGGGTCACCATTCCAACTACATGTTGACGTAGGAAGTCAGCCTTCATCTGACAGTTGTGGTGCGTGAACGACCGAGAGTTGACGGCCACTATCCCTGAGCGATGGATGACAGGTCCACCCGAGTCTCCCCCACAGACAGTAGACCACAGCCCACATTTGTGGCTCAAACACATGTCAGGAAAACTAATTACCTCAGAATATCCACATCTGTTCAACATCGCCTTCGAAATCTGCAGCGGTTTACCCAGTTTCTTAGTATCATATAACTCAGAGTATAAATTACTGTGATTCGTCATTCCATAACCCACGGCTAAAACCTCCTGGTAGAAAAGAGTGTCAAGGTTCAGAGCGCTTAATTTGCCAAACGTTTGCATTCGTAACGGTTCTGTACGCATAAGTGTGATATCATCCTTAGTTATCTTAGTTTCGCGTGCGTTGGGGGATGTCGCATTTAAGACGTAGGCTACATGGGGCGTTAGAGGGTCGCCGGATCTATAGCCAACGACGAGCCTCGCGGTGACGTTGTAGGGGAGTGGCTGTTTGTAACTCATCGTGGTGAAATCATATTTTTTCACGCAATGGCGCGCTGTTAAACTCCATTCACACGACAACGCAGCACATGTACAGATATTGGTGTACCCAAGGACCTTCACACCTTCTACCGTTATTGTTAGTATTTGTAACTGCAGTCTGATGACGTACATAAGTTCTTCGTCGGTCGCATCGCGGCCTCCGATGATGCGGAGAGCCGACCCTGCTGCCAGAGACGATGCACCGATCACTAATAAACACGTCACTACTAAATCCAGGCCTGATACAACACCTGGAAACATATCTGAGAAACTCGTTGCAACCAATAAACTTGATAGAAATGTGTTTGAACATAAAATGTTTATTTTTTATTACCATTAAATTTTAATACTAACTTTTACACCTATTGCCAATCGTACGTCCTGAAATTGAAACATTAGTATGGTTGTGTTCTAACTATCGTAAGGTTTTACAAAAAAATCATTCTTACTGCATCCGGATATGTTTGCTGGCGTCGTAGATAATAGCGTTCGTCCGGATTACATAGTCATCAAGTGTGCATGGGTGATCGCTGTGTCATCCCTGGCGGCGGCGACGCCTCTACGCATCATCGGAGGGTACGACGCGAGCGACGAAGAACTGCCCTACGTCATCAGGTTACAATACGAAGTAATAATCCAAACCAATGATACAAAGGACAAACGATACATACTACACTGTACAGGCGCTGCATTGACGTGTGAGTGGAGTTTGACAGCGCGCCACTGTGTTAACAACAACGAAGAATTTTATTCCAACCCGACAAACACAATACAAGAACCCTCGAGAAACATAACGAAGAGGCTCGTCGTTGCCTATAAGAGTGGCCAGCCCCCGTCGCCACACGTCAGCTACGTCAAAGGCGCACGATACCCCACACGCGAAACCGATGTCACTTTCGACGACGTCGCCCTTATAAATACAGATCCGGTACGGCTGAACACATTTGGTAAATTAAGCGCTCTGAACTTCCACGCGCTTCTGTACCAAGAAGTTTTAACCGTCGGTTATGGGAAAACCAATCACTCTCACGTAAATCCTAACCATATAGACGTTGCGCCATTGGATAAACCTCTGCAAGTATTAAAGGTATTGTTGAGAAACTGTAAACTTACTGAGGGTAGTCTTTTATTGAATAAATTTCCTACTTTATGTTTGACTCACAAATGCGGGCAGCGGTCTAGCATCTGTCCGGGTGACTCTGGCGGACCTATCATCCATCGCTCGGGAATCGTGGCTGTCAACTCGCGAACATATGCCCATAACAACTGTCAGATGCAGACAGAAGCAATACGTCACGCTATAGTTGGCATAGTGACTGCAACAAGCCCTTACATGGACTGGATTGCTACTGTAATAAACGTAGAAAACATTTAAATTTTGTCTTTTTTATTTAACCGACTCCAATAACGCAGGTCTTCAATTCGGTTGAATGTTAAGCGATAGCCATTCTTTCTTTGTTTGGTAGATTATACTTCAGAGGTGCACCATAGTAGTGGTGGATTCCTATCAATATCGACGTCGAACGTCAAAGAGCCTGTTTCAGTTGGTTCCTAGTGTATTCTACTCCTTACAGAACTTTGAGTTAGCGGAGCAGGCGCAAGGTCCTACTAACATAATATCGCACCCAACGCCTACTACGTCTCGTACGACGACTAGTGGAAGGGGTACCTCAGACGATAGGACCTAGGCTTGGGCTACCATTGTACGGGTAACAGGCTTATTCCACAAATCCCCTTAGATTTTCCTCTGCCAGGGGATCTGTGGCATTGTTGTCCATAAATCCCTTGTGATATTATTACCTATCGTATTTGTGAACATACTGTATATAAATCCTCTTCCTAAATTTTTAAGGGGATTTATGAACAATAATTCCACAAATCCCCTAACAGGGGCAAATCTAAGGCTAAGGGGATTTGTGGAATAAGCCGGGGTAATATTGCACCGCCGCATGCAGTGCGCCACTTTGCAACACGCAAGTACCGTCCAATCTCAATTGTGCCTGTGCCGTAAATGTGTCAACGTTTTGTGTCATGAAGAGATGTAGTACTCTTTGGATACGGCGGGTGTGTTTGTGGAATGTAGAGTCTATATGCGAATATGGTATGCTTTCAGGTATGCTCTACGTATGCAGGTAAACACAATTTGTAAGAGCCTCCAGCCGACGACGAGCCTCGTGGTGACGTTGTCGGGAGTGGTTGTTTAACTCATCGTGGTGAAAGCGTATTCATCCAATGCGCAATAGCGCGGTGCTAAACTCCATTCACACGTCAGCGCAGAGCATGTACTATGGGAGCATGTATACAGCAGATATAGGAGTACCGAAGGATCTTCACGTGTTCGATCACTACTATTATTTGGAACCTCAGTCTGATGACGTAAGTTGTAAGTTCTTCGTCGGTCGCGTCGCGACTTCCGATGACGCGACCGAACGCCGACCCCGCCGCCAGAGACGATGCACCGATCACTGATAAAAGCAGCCAAGTGAGAGTCGGACTCGCAAATGAAGGGTTCCGTAGCAGCAAGTAACATAATACATAAGTTCTTGTGGTTCGGTGTCACTCACGAGTTTTAATAATAGTGTATTTGTGACGTAATAAATACGAGTCAACAAGAGTTTTAATAATAGTGTATTTGTGAAGTAATAAAAAAAACTAAGCACTAGATAGAGTTCAAACTAATGTTCGTTGGAAGTTTGCATGGTAATGTACATCATCTATATTTTTTTTAGTTTTATAATTCTCTTATTTTAGAAGTTACAGGGTTGCTCGAGAGACAATTCCAAAGTGGTAAAATGTGCCCAGACACATTTTACCACTTTGGAATTGTCTCTCGCGCAAATTATTCAGTGTAGAAAAATATGATATAAGGAACCGCAAAATCATTTTTTAAGACTTATCGATAGACACCCGACACGTTAGGTTTAGTGAAAAAAATAATTGAGTTTCAGTTCTAAATATGGGGCACCTCCAAAATGTATAGTATTTTTTAAATGTTTGTAAAGATCTTATGTGGTTCACAGTATATACATATACATATCCACTTACCAAGTTTCAACAGTATAGATATTATAGTTTCGGATAAATGGGGCTGTGATATACGGACGGACAAACAGACATCACAAGTCTATATGGGTTCCGTTTTTACGTTTTAAGCATTTTTTTGCAACCATTTGGCCGCCATATTACAAGCTTTGCTTAATGTGGGGTCAGTTGGTGTTGTGTGAATTGTCCACCAATATTTATATATTTATTTATAAACACGTCACTACCAAGTAATTCGGGCGAACGCAACTATCTACAACACCTGAAAACATATCTGGGAAACTTGTTATGACCGATAAGCCTTTATTTCCGAAATATTTAAGAGATTTTTACATATTTTGCCTCTGTTGGATGGCGGGTCAGCACGCGGGGATCCACGCGGCGGTCATCCTCGACACAGCGCGCATCGTCAGGAGGTTCCTCACTCTGCAGCCCTATCCACCGGGAGCTAGGGTCCTACCCTGCTACCGGACGCGATCTAGGTTTAGGTTTTTATTATGTTTTCAAATTCTTTTTTATACATATATGTTGTAAAAGCTTAAATCTAAGAAAATGTATAAATTACTGACTAATTTTTTAATAGACGAAATTTTATATGTAATCTCATTTATTTACAATACAAGTAAATATTGCAAAAAAAATTACTGACTAATACATCATGGATATATGTATTTTTTTTAAACGAAAAATAAACGACATTTTGTTATTTGTCTCATTTATTTACTATAGAAGTGATCCAGTCTAAATATGGGCTGACTGGATTCACCGTTCCAGCTACATGGTGACGTAGGAAGTCAGCCCTCATCTGACAGTTCCTTCGGACGAACGACCGAGAGTTGACGCCCATTATCCCTGAGCGATGGATGACAGGTCCACCCGAGTCTCCCGGACAGACAGTAGACCACAGCCCGCATTTGTGGCTCAAACACATGTCAGGAAAACTAATTACCCTAGCATAATCACATCTCATCAACATCACCTTCGAAATCTGCAGGGGTCTACCCAGTTCCAGAGTATCATATAACTCGGAGTATAAATGAGTGTGATTCGTCAATCCATAACCCACGGCTAAGACCTCATGGTAGAATAGAGTGTCAGGGTTCAGAGAGCTTAATTTGCCAAACGTTTGCATTCGTAACGGTTCTGTACGCAAAAGTGTGATATCATCCTTAATTATCTCAATTTCGCGTGCGTTGGGGAATGTCGCGTTTAAGACGTAGGCTACACGGGGCGTTAGAGGCTCGCCGGATCTATAGCCGACTACGAGATTCGTGGTGACGTTTTTGGGGAGTGGTTGTTTGGAACTCATCGTGGTGAAATCGTATTCGGCTACGCAATGGCGCGCTGATAAACTCCATTCGAACGTCAGCGCAGAACATGTACAGATATGGGTGTACCGAAGGATCTTCACGCCTTCGACCGTTGTTATTATTACTTGTAACTGCAGTCTGATGACGTAGGTAAGTTCTTCGTCGGTCGCGTCGCGGCCTCCGATGATGCGGAGAGACGACCCCGCTGCCAGAGACGATGCACCGATCACTGATAAACACGTCACTACGAAATAATCCGGGCGAACGAAACTATCTACAACACCTGAAAACATACCTGGGAAACTTGTTATGACCGATCAACTCTATCGAAAAATATTTGAACATAAAATGATTATATTTCTTTATTACCATGAAATTTTAATACGAAATGGAGTGGAAATAATATTACTTTTACATTTATTGCCAATAGCGCGTGCTGAAACATTAGTGTGGTTTCGTTTTAGCTACTGTAATAGGGACGTTTCAAGTATTGTTTTGATCTCTGAATGGATAGACAATTTTACCAAAAAACACTCTCCGGATATGTTTGCTGGCGTCGTAGATAGTTGCGTTCGTCCGGATTACATCATCATCAAGTGTGCATGGGTGATCGCTGTGTCATCCCTGGCGTCGGCGACGCCTCTACGCGTCATCGGAGGGCACAAAGTGAGCCGCGGCAAACTGCTCTACGTCGTCAGGTTACTATCAGAATTCATACTACATAACAATGATATGGAGAAAAGACATTCCTATCAAACCGTCTGTACATGCGCTGCGTTGACGTGTGAGTGGACTTTGACAGCGCGACACTGTATTGACGAGAAACAACTATCTTATTCCAACCCGACAAACACAATACGAGGACCTTCGAGCAACATAACGAACAGGCTCGTTGTTCGCTATAAGAGTGGCCAGCCCCCGTCGTCACACGTCAGCTACGTCAAAGGTGCACGATATCCCACACGCGTAACCGATCTCACTTTCGACGACGTCGCACTTATTAATACAGATCCGATACGGCTGAACACATTTGGTAAATTGAGCGCTCTGGACTTCCACGCGCTGCTATACCAAGAAGTTTTAGCTGTTGGTTATGGGAATACCAATCGCTCTCACTTACATATTGCCCCTGTGCCCTTGGGTAAACGTCTGCAAGCATCAAAGGTGATGTTGAGAGACTGTAAACTTTCTGAAAATAGTGATTCTGGGAATGAATTTCCTACTTTATGTTTGACTGACAAATGCGGACAAAGGTCTAGCCTCTGTCCGGGAGACTCAGGCGGGCCTATCATCCATCGCTCGGGAATAGTGGCTGTCAACTCGCGAACATTTGACCATAGCTGTAATATGATAACAGACGTAATACGTCATCCCGTAGTTGGAATTGTGACTCCAACGAGCCCTTACATAGACTGGATCGCTACTGTCGTAAACGAAGAAAACGTTGTGAAAAAAATTAAATAAATATGTAAATTTGGTGTCATTTTTTATTTAACCGACTTCAAAAAGGAGGAAGTTCTCAATTTCTTAGTATGTTTTTGGAACGAAGTTCCTTATCGCGCTTTGCGAAAGGGGGTTAGATGGAACAAACTAACACCAAAAGTTGTAACGATACTTACACGTGATAGAAAACGATAACAAATTTCGCCACTGTAGGTAATGACTCTAATTAGCTCACGTGGAAGGCAGCCGCTTTAGAAATCAGGCGCCCCGGTTCGAATCCTGACGTTAATAGACTCATGACTTCTTTTTTTATTGAGAAAAATAATTACTGGGAGCCCTTTATCAACACATTTAATTCGTATCTAAATGTTATCGTTTTTTGTTACCGTTCCGTTTTTACCCTTTGGGTACGGAACCCTAAAAACGACATTTCAAGCGCATTTTTTCAGGCAATGAAGAATTGTTACAATATCATTAGAATACGAAAGCATATTTCGTGCATGTGTTTAGTATCATAATACGTACAGCTTCGTTCCATCCAATGTAAAGCCTGTATGCGAATATGGAATGCTTTCAAGTATGATCTACGTATGTAGGTAAACACAATTTGTAAGAGCGCTAGCCCAAAGTTCAGTAGCCGGATCTAAAGCCGACAACGAGCCTCGTGCTGACGTTGTCGGGGAGTGGTTGTTTAAGACTGATCGTGGTGAAATCATATTCGTCCACGCAATGGCGCGCTGCTAAACTCCATTCACACGTCAGCGCAGAACATGTATTATGAGAGCATGTATACAGAAGATATAGGAGTACGACGGGTTCCGTACCATTAGCAAATAAACGGCGAAAACCTCTTGGCTTTATACGAAATTTCTTACACATCGCAATTTCCGCAGACAGGCAAAAAGTTTATCAATCAAAATATTGATGTTTGGCTCATGATTCTGACGATGAATTCGATATCGCGTTTTATTTTTGCATTGTAAATGTGTGTTCGACACATTTTACCACTTTGGAATTGTCTTGCCGAACTATTTACAGATTTTTGCATATTTTGCCTTTGTTGGATGGCGGGTCAGATGCACGCGGCGGTCATCCTCGACACAGCGCGCATCGTCAGGAGGTTCCTCACTCTGCAGCCCTATCCACCGGGAGCTAGGGTCCTACCCTGCTGCCGGCCGCGATCTAGGTATAAGTTTTTATAATGTTTATTTGTTTTTACCCGACTGCGCGACGCAAAGGAGTGGTAATGTGTTTAACAGTCTATGTATGTATGTATGTATGTATGTTTGTATGTTCCTTTGAGGCACTATACAGACCAAACGCCTGAGCCGATTTTTATGATTCACACGTCAATCGATTCCTCTTAATCTGGCGAGTGACACTAAAGACATGACATTACTGTGAATCCAATATGGCGGACTCAGGACGCCATATTGTCCAAATAAAAAAAATGAAAATCACCAAAATATGTCAAGAGAGGTATCGTTGAATAGGTATTTGAAAATAATGTTTAGCTTTCTCTCACTGTTTTTCGATTTGACTAACCGTTTAGGATGTATATCGATTTAAAGTTGAGTAACAACCATTCTCACATTTATAGGTTTTTAGGTAGCAGAAAACTTCGTAAAACTAACTGTACGTGTGAATGTGGATGGACATTATATACTAATGTATCTAGTAGGCATCGATATAAATCAATTGATGTGCCCTGAGAATCTTGAAATTGGTAATAAACTGCGTCTCTGTATGTATCGTAAGTAGTTTACAAACAACCAATCTACTTGACCCCTATAATCGCTAGCGGCGAGATTTGCTGTGGTTCTACTTATTTTGGTTGTTGACACCGAATAATGATAGGTATAAACGTCCGGCGTCCACCGCGTCCTGCAACCGACTAGAACGGAAAGAGTGAGCTCACTCTTCCCAACGTTGACATGATTGCGTGCGCCGTGAAGTTTGGGATGGGGCCCATCTTGGGTTCTACGATCTATGCTAGTAGGTATATTGGACTACCTTTTTTTCGTACGTGCAGGTACGTGATAGTGGGAACACGGAACCGCTCTCGGATTGCTCCGCCTCGGTCGCCCATCTCCATCTTCAAACGATTTAGTAGGTACTCAACGTCAATCAAAAACCTATACTAACACAAAACTATATATATGAATTACATGCAATAGAAAATCCTACATATTATATCAGTAGAAACGAACACATTTGGTCAACAACCAAAAGATGCATATTATTATGTTGAGCATATTAACATTCACAACATTGTTCATAACTAAAAAGTATAAAATAAAAACATATAATTTAAAAACTCAAAAACCCGACTGCGTAAAAAGTGAACCAAACTACGTACTCGCATACTTAAAAAAACTGAAAAGAATAAAACAAGCATTTAGATTTCTGGTGGTCTAGAATTCTATAATATGTAATTGGATTAATACTATTGAAATATATACAATATTTTCTAATAAAAGAACATTACAACTGAACAGTCGGGATCCATTATTATTCGACATAGGTACAATGTAATTGTTCAATGGATCGCGACTGTTCAGTTGTAATGTTCTTTTATTAGAAAATATTGTATATATTTCAATAGTATTAATCCAATTACATATTATAGAATTCTAGACCACCAGAAATCTAAATGCTTGTTTTATTCTTTTCAGTTTTTTTAAGTATGCGAGTACGTAGTTTGGTTCACTTTTTACGCAGTCGGGTTTTTGAGTTTTTAAATTATATGTTTTTATTTATACATATATTGTAAGAGCTGAAATCTAAGAAAAAGTCAGCTTTCATCTGACAGGTCCTTCGGATGAACCCCTGAGAGGTGACGGCCATTATCCCTGAGCGATGGATGACAGGTCCACCCGAGTCTCCCGGACAGAGAGTTGACCACAGCCCGCATTTGTGGCTCAAACACATGTCAGGAAAACTAAGTACCTTAGAATATGCACATCTGATCAACATCCTTCCACCTTACCATACCAACACCTTCGAAATTTACAGAGGTCTACCCAGTTGCAGAATATCATATACCTCGGCATATAATTGACTGTGATTCGTCAATCCATAACCCACGGCTAAAACCTCATGGTAGAATAGAGTGTCAAGGATCAGAGAGCTTAGTTTGCCAAACGTTTGCATCCGTAACGGTTCTGTACGCAAAAGTCTTATATCATCCTGAAGTATCTCAATTTCCCCTGCGTTGGGAAATGTCGCGTTTAAGACTTAGGCTACACGGGGCGTTAGGATCTTCACGCCTTCGACCGTTGTTATTATTACTTGTAACTGCAGTCTGATGACGTAGGTGAGTTCATCGTCGGTCGCGTCGCGGCCTCCGATGATGCGGAGAGACGACCCCGCTGCCAGAGACGATGCACCGATCACTGATTAACACGTCACTCACGTCACTACCCATAAATTCTATCGAAATATATTTGAACATAAAATGTTTATTCTTCTTTATTACCATAAAATTTTTATTATGAAATGGAGTGGAAATAATATTGATATTACTGTTACATTTATTGCCAATAGCGCGTGCTGAAACATTAGTGTGGTTTCGTTTGAGCTACTGTTATGGGAATGTTTCAAGTTTTGGTTTGATCTTTGAATGGATAGCGAGTACAATTTTACCAAAAAACACTCTCCGGATATGTTTGCTGGCGTCGTAGATAGTTGCGTTCGTCCGGATTACATAGTGATCAAGTGTGCATGGGTGATCGCGGTGTCATCCCTGGCGGCGACGACGCCTCTACGCGTCATCGGAGGGTACGACGTGAGCGACGACGAACTGCCCTACGTCGTCAGGTTACTATCAGAATCCACATTACATATCAACGATATGGAGAAAAAACATTTTTATGACCCCGTCTGCACATGCGCTGTGTTGACGTGTGAGTGGACTTTGACAGCGCGACATTGTATTGACAACAAAAAACTATCTTATTCCGACCCGACAAACACTATACAAGGACATTCGATCAACATAACGAAAAGGCTCGTTGTTGCCTATATCAGTGGCCAGCCCCCGTCGCCTCACCTCGGCTACGTCATAGGCTCACGATACCCCACACGCAAAACCGATCTCACTTACGACGACGTCGCACTTATTAATACAGATCCGATACGGCTGAACACATTTGGTAAATTGAGCGCTCTGGACTTCCACGCGTTGCTATACCAAGAAGTTTTAGCTGTTGGTTATGGGTTAACCAATTACTCTCACTTATATCCAGGCCTAGCCCCTGTGCCCTTTGGTAAACCTCTCCAAGCATCAAAGGTGATGTTGAGAGACTGTAAAGTTTCTGAAAAAAGTAATTCTGTGAATGAATTTCCTGCTTTATGTTTGACTGACAAATGCGGACAAAGGTCTAGCATCTGTTCGGGAGACTCAGGCGGGCCTATCATCCATCGCTCGGGAATAGTGGCTGTCAACTCGCGAACATTTGACCATAGCTGTAATATAATAACAGACGTAATACGTCATCCCGTAGTTGGAATTGTGACTCCAACGAGCCCTTACATAGACTGGATCGCTACTGTCGTAAACGAAGAAAACGTTGTGAAAAAATGAAATAAATATGTAAATTTGGTGTCATTTTTTATTTAACCGTCTTCAAAAAGGAGGAAGTTCTCAATTTCCTAGTATGTTTTTACATTGTATATGTATGTATGTTACCCGATACCTGCGCAAATTGCGAATCTATTTCGATGATTCTTTTAAATGAAATGAAATAAATGAAATGAAATAAATGAAATGAAATAAATGAAATGAAATAAATGAAATAATTATTTATTTGCCAAGAATGTAGGTAGAGGAGATGTTATTACAGTAGTATGGTGTTTCCTTACAATCTGCCATTTCTGGCGTGCAAATGATTTGAAAGTAAGCATAATAATATTTTAGCTTTTCCTACTTGGACAACACTAATTTACAAAATCAACAGCATTCAGTTCAAACGAGATACAATTTCTGATGTCAAATAAAAAGAAAAAACAATGTCAAAACTACAAAACTATTATTTATGTCCAATTTGTCAATTTAAGTCATAATGTCCATCAAGTTACTGTCAACGAACAAAGTCATTTATTTTAAATTAAACAGGTTCTTGGTTATTGAAAGGTTTCCTGTAGTTTAGATAATCATTAACACCATAAAAGCAGTGATCCAGCAAATAAGCTGTTAATTTGTGTTTGGATTTGAAATATGTTAGCTTTTTAATTTCATTAGGTAACTTGTTATAAATTTTCACTGCCATACAGTATGAATTACGTTGGCAAAGTTCTAATCTGAAATTTGCAGGAAACACTAATTTGTCGTGTCGATTGGATTGACAATTTTCAAAACATTGTCTGTTTTTTACCACAAATAGACACATTTCTTTAATGTACATGCAGGCCAGAGGAAGAACTCCAAGCCGTTTAAACAGTGGCCTACAGTGAGCTCGAGAACGCGTTCCGCAGACGGCTCTTATGCATTTTTTTTGTACTCTAAAGACCTTTGCAATATCCACCGAGTTACCATAGATAACAAGCCCATAGTTGAGTACAGATGACACATACCCATGGTAGGCGCACAACGACGCTTTTTCAGAAACAACCTGCCTTAATCTTCTTAGAGCGAATACGAACCTATTCAGTTTATCGCATACCTTCGTTTGAGAGAATATACTTCTTTCATAAAGTTTATATAGAGGTGTCCCATATACATTTTATCTTATTCTGTGTAGCGGTTTTTGAAATACAAACAAAAATTTAAAATTAGCTTACCTCCTGGTCTCTGACACAACAACACACTTTCTCAACTTTTCGTACAACCTCGTACTAAAACCAATGTACTATTAATGTTATGTCGATCGTTTCATTTGATAAAAGTGTTCGCTGAACTCACAAGAGTGGCAGTAACTGGGAAAATTAGTTCTACAACCTACATATATATATATTAGACCACAGGCCCGTGAACAAAATTTACGGGTCAAATGAACCACCAGGAGACCTGTGCAGGATGATAGAAGGGTATAAAGTAAAAAGATTCAGCACTATGCCGTCACTTGTAAGCTGTCCAACTGAGTGCAGTGAAAGAGGGCGGGTTGCAACCCTCGATCATTTCTCTTTGTCGCATATGTAATGTATGTAAGTGTTACTGGTACTGGAGAGGAAATGAAACCACGTCACTGTATAAACTGCTGACTATATTGATCTTAATATACGAGTGACGCGGGGCGAGAGACTAATCGCTCGACCGCTGTCATCTGCTTATATACCAAATCTTACCACATAAGTACGTGCTCTTAGGCTTAGGTCCCTATGGTCATATAGACACTTTCCGTCGGCCGTTTGGCTTAACAACTCCAAAATAATAATTTAACTTCACTTAAATTCTCATGCTCCATTTGTAAATATGTTCGTCAGACAACTATTTTGAAGCTTTATCCAATATGATAGACCAATCTAAGGGGGCAATCATCATTAAGAAATATTGACTGACTTAAGAGCACGCTGTAGCACGCTAATCGAAATTGAGATATCGGCGCTTGAAGCGCCACTACAATACATGCGGTCAAGGTGGTCATGATTTCGGAAGATCATAGTTTTCACTGCTGACCATTAGCAAATAAACAGCGAAAACCTCTTTGGCTTTATTTGAAATTTCTTATACATCGCAATTTCCGCAGACAGGCAAAACGTTTTATCAAAAATATTGATGTTTGGCTCATGATTCTGACGATGAATTCGATATCGCGTTTTATTTTTACTAGTGGCGCCATCTAGTTTATTTGGGACGGACTAATCGAGCAAAAATCAAGTTTGTTGAATGGGAGCTCCCTTTGAATAATGTTTTTATTTAATTTTTAGTATTTGTTGTTATAGCGGCAATAGAAATACATAATCTGTGAAAATTTCAAAAACGGACAGACGGACGGACGGACGAGCGGATAGCCAAGTCTCAGTAATAGGGTTCCGTTTTTACCCTTTAGGCACGGAACCCTAAAAACTACTCACTAGATAGAGTTCAAACTAATTTTCGTTGGAAGTTTACATGGTAATGTACATCATGACTTTTTATTAGTTTTATCACTCTTATTTCAGAAGTTACAAGGTTGTGCGAGAGTCAATTCCAAAGTGGTAAATGTGTGTTCGACACATTTTACACACATTTTACCACTTTGGAATTGTCTTTCCGAAATATTTACAGATTTTGCATATATTGCCTTTATTGGATGGCGGGTCAGATGCACGCCGCGGTCACCCTCGACACAGAGCGCATCGTCAGGAGGTCCCTCACTCTGCACAGCCCTATCCACCGGGAGCTAGGGTCCTACCCTGCTGCCGGCCGCGATCTATGTTAAGGTTTTTATTATGATGCGGAGAGACTACTCCGCCGCCAGAGACGATGCACCGATCACTGATAAACACGTCACTACCAAGTAATCCGGGCGAACGAAACTATCTACAACACCTGAAAACATATCTGGGAAACTTGTTATGACCGATAAACTCAATCGAAATATATTTAAACATAAAATGTTTATTATTCTATATTATTACCATAAAATTTTAATACCAAATGGAGTGGAAATAATATTACTTTTACATTTATTGCCAATAGCGGGTGCTGAAACATTAGTGTGGTTTCGTTTTAGCTACTGTAATAGGGGATGTTTCAAGTTTTGGTTTGATCTTCAATCTTTGAATGCAGTGATAACTACAATTTTACCAAAACACACTCTGCGGATATGTTTGCTGGCGTCGTAGATAGTTGCGTTCGTCCGGATTACATAGTGATCAAGTGTGCATGGGTGATCGCGGTGTCATCCTTGGCGGCGGCGACGCCTCTACGCGTCATCGGAGGGTACGACGTGAGCGACGACGAACTGCCCTACGTCGTCAGGTTACAACACGAAGTAATAATCCAAACCAATGATACGAAGGACAAACGATACATACTACACTGCACAGGCGCTGCATTGACGTGTGAGTGGAGTTTGACAGCGCGCCACTGTGTTGACAACAACGAAGAATTTTATTCCAACCCGACAAACACAATACAAGAACTTTCAAGAAACATAACGAAAAGGCTCGTTGTTGGCTATAACAGTGGCCAGCCCCCGTCGCCACACGTCAGCTACGTCATAGGCGCACGATACCCCACACGCAAAACTGGTACAACTATCGACGACGTCGCACTTATTAATACAGATCCGATACGACTGAACACATTTGGTAAATTAAGCGCTCTGAACTTCCACGCGCTGCTATACCAAGAAGTTTTAGTTGTTGGTTATGGGTTAACCAATCAGTCTCACTTACATATAGCGCCTGTGCCCTTGGGAAAACCTCTGCAAGCATCAAAGGTATTGTTGAGAGACTGTAAACTTTCTGAAAATAGTAATTATTTGAATGAATTTCCTACTTTATGTTTGACTGACAAATGCGGACAAAGGTCTACCGCCTGTCCGGGAGACTCGGGCGGACCTATCATCCATCGCTCGGGAATAGTGGCTGTCAACTCGCGAGGGTGCACACGTAACAACTGTCATATGGTAACAGACGTAGTACGCCATCCCGTAGTTGAAGTTGTGACTCCAACGAGTCCTTACATAGACTGGATCGCTACTGTCGTAAACGAAGAAAACGTTGTGAAAAAATGAAATAAATATGTAAATTTGGTGTCATTTTTTATTTAACCGACTTCAAAAAGGAGGAAGTTCTCAATTTCTTAGTATGTTTTTGGAACGAAGTTCCTTATCGCGCTTTGCGAAAGGGGGCTAGACGGAACAAATTAACACCAAAAGATGTAACAACACTTTTTGCAATCACAAAAAGTTGTAACGATACTTACACGTGATAGAAAACGATAACAAATTTCGCCACTGTAAGTAATGACTCTAATTAGCTCACGTGACAGGCAGCCGCTTTAGAAATCAGGCGCCCCGGTTCGAATCCTGACGTTAATAGACTCATGACTTCTTTTTTTATTGAGAAAAATAATTACTGGGAGCCCTTTATCAACACATTTAATTCGTATCTAAATGTTATCGTTCCGTTTTTACCCTTTGGGTACGGAACCCTAAAAACGACATTTCAAGCGCATTTTTTCAGGCAATGAAGAATTGTTATAATATCATTAGAATACGAAAGCATATTTCGTGCATGTGTTTAGTATCATAATACGTACAGCTTCGTTCCATCCAATGTAAGGCCTGTATGCGAATATGGAATGCTGTCAAGTATGATCTACGTATGTAGGTAAACACAATTTGTAAGAGCGCTAGCCCAAAGTTCAGTAGCCGGATCTAAAGCCGACAACGAGCCTCGTGCTGACGTTGTCGGGGAGTGGTTGTTTAAGAGTGCGCCTAAAGCCAGGAAAAAATCAGATTTCACCCGCGCGACGCGTTTCTTAATGTGATGTACATAAAGTCGAGAATAGCATGACACAGTTTGGAGGAAAAATCAATATTTAATCAGGAGTCCATTTTTGACCAAGTTTTATTTAATTACTCAATAACTAATAGACTACAGGCCCGTGAACAAAATTTACGGGTCAAATGAACCAGCAGGAGACCTATGTAGGATGATAGAAGGGTGTAAAGTATTAAGATTCAGCACTATGCCGTCACTTGTAAGCTGTCCAACTGAGTGTAATTGAAGAGGGGGGGTTGCAACTCTCTACCATTTCTCCTTGTCGCATGATTTTTGTACGGCATTGCGAAATAAAGGATTAGAAGAGGTATTGAAACTGTATGGAACCAATGCCGTACTTAATCAAATGACCAAATTTGCTGTGTAAATTACTCGTACTCTGTAAATTTTTCCGACAAACTAATAACTAAAAAGTTAAAATTAATATTTTTTATTGTTTCAATACCTCCTATAATCTATTATTCCGCAACGCCGTACAAAAATAATGGGACAAGGAGAAATGATCGAGGATTGCAACCCCCCCTCTTCAATTGCACTTAGTTGGACAGCTTACAAGTGACGGCATAGTGCTGAATCTTATTACTTTATACCCTTCTATCATCCTACATAGGTCTCCTGCTGGTTCATTTGACCCGTAAATTTTGTTCATGGGCCTGTAGTCTATAAACATAAATTTAAAAAAGTGTTCGGTTACTTTACTAGAACGTACAAATAGGAATTTTATTACCAAAAAATAATGTGGGGTCATCGCTGATAATTTCGAGCACTCGAATTAAAACGGGTTTTTTCGGTGTCATTTTTATTTTTTTATTGTAAAAAACTCTCTTTTTTAAAATTCTATTCGGTTATTGTGCCTCTTCTTGATTGTACCCACACGTCAATATTTTTTTTGTCATAGTTTTTAGTTTCTTAACTTCAGTGAGCGGCGTCGAAAATGTCCTTTTTTCGTTTTCTGGCTTTAGGCGCCCCCTTAAGACTCTTCGTGGTGAAATCATATTCGTCCACGCAATGGCGCGCTGCTAAACTCCATTCACACGTCAGCGCAGAACATGTATTATGAGAGCATGTATACAGAAGATATAGGAGTACCGAAGGATCTTCACGTGTTCGATCACTATTATTACTTGTAACTGCAGTCTAATGACGTAGTTAAGTTCTTCGTCGGTCGCGTCGCGGCCTCCGATGACGCGGAGAGCCGACCCCGCCGCGAGAGACGATGCACCGATCACTGACAAAACCAGCCAAGAGCGAGTCGGACTCGCCCATGAAGGGTCCCGTAGCAGCAAGTAACACATTACTTGTAGTTCGGTGTAACTAAAACCGGCCAAATGCGAGTGGGACTCCCGCACGACGGGTTCCGTACCATTAGCAAATAAACGGCGAAAACCTCTTGGCTTTATACGAAATTTCTTATACATCGCAATTTCCGCAGACAGGCAAAAAGTTTATCAATCAAAATATTGATGTTTGGCTCATGATTCTGACGATGAATTCGATATCGCGTTTTATTTTTGCATTGTAAATGTGTGTTCGACACATTTTACCACTTTGGAATTGTCTTGCCGAACTATTTACAGATTTTTGCATATTTTGCCTTTGTTGGATGGCGGGTCAGATGCACGCGGCGGTCATCCTCGACACAGCGCGCATCGTCAGGAGGTTCCTCACTCTGCAGCCCTATCCACCGGGAGCTAGGGTCCTACCCTGCTGCCGGCCGCGATCTAGGTATAAGTTTTTATAATGTTTAGTTGTTTTTACCCGACTGCGCGACGCAAAGGAGTGGTAATGTGTTTAACAGTCTATGTATGTATGTATGTTTGTATGTTCCTTTGAGGCACTATACAGACCAAACGCCTGGGCCGATTTTTATGATTCACACGTCAATCGATTCCTCTTAATCTGGCGAGTGACACTAAAGACATGACATTACTGTGAATCCAATATGGCGGACTCAGGACGCCATATTGTCCAAATAAAAAAAATGAAAATCACCAAAATATGTCAAGAGAGGTATCGTTGAATAGGTATTTGAAAATAATGTTTAGCTTTCTCTCACTGTTTTTCGATTTGACTAACCGTTTAGGATGTATATCGATTTAAAGTTGAGTAACAACCATTCTCACATTTATAGGTTTTTAGGTAGCAGAAAACTTCGTAAAACTAACTGTACGTGTGAATGTGGATGGACATTATATACTAATGTATCTAGTAGGCATCGATATAAATCAATCGATGTGCCCTGAGAATCTTGAAATTGGTAATAAACTGCGTCTCTGTATGTATCGTAAGTAGTTTACAAACAACCAATCTACTTGACCCCTATAATCGCTAGCGGCGAGATTTGCTGTGGTTCTACTTATTTTGGTTGTTGACACCGAATAATGATAGGTAAAAACGTCCGGCGTCCACCGCGTCCTGCAACCGACTAGAACGGAAAGAGTGAGCTCACTCTTCCCAACGTTGACATGATTGCGTGCGCCGTGAAGTTTGGGATGGGGCCCATCTTGGGTTCTACGATCTATGCTAGTAGGTATATTGGACTACCTTTTTTTCGTACGTGCAGGTACGTGATAGTGGGAACACGGAACCGCTCTCGGATTGCTCCGCCTCGGTCGCCCATCTCCATCTTCAAACGATTTAGTAGGTACTCAACGTCAATAAAAAACCTATACTAACACAAAACTATATATATGAATTACATGCAATAGAAAATCCTACATATTATATCAGTAGAAACGAAGACATTTGGTCAACAACCAAAAGATGCATATTATTATGTTGAGCATATTAACATTCACAACATTGTTCATAACTAAAAAGTATAAAATAAAAACATATAATTTAAAAACTCAAAAACCCGACTGCGTAAAAAGTGAACCAAACTACGTACTCGCATACTTAAAAAAACTGAAAAGAATAAAACAAGCATTTAGATTTCTGGTGGTCTAGAATTCTATAATATGTAATTGGATTAATACTATTGAAATATATACAATATTTTCTAATAAAAGAACATTACAACTTAACAGTCGGGATCCATTATTATTCGACATAGGTACAATGTAATTGTTCAATGGATCCCGACTGTTCAGTTGTAATGTTCTTTTATTAGAAAATATTGTATATATTTCAATAGTATTAATCCAATTACATATTACAGAATTCTAGACCACCAGAAATCTAAATGCTTGTTTTATTCTTTTCAGTTTTTTTAAGTATGCGAGTACGTAGTTTGGTTCACTTTTTACGCAGTCGGGTTTTTGAGTTTTTAAATTATATGTTTTTATTTATACATATATTGTAAGAGCTGAAATCTAAGAAAAAGTCAGCTTTCATCTGACAGTTCCTTCGGATGAACCCCTGAGAGGTGACGGCCATTATCCCTGAGCGATGGATGACAGGTCCACCCGAGTCTCCCGGACAGAGAGTTGACCACAGCCCGCATTTGTGGCTCAAACACATGTCAGGAAAACTAAGTACCTTAGAATATGCACATCTGATCAACATCCTTCCACCTTACCATACCAACACCTTCGAAATTTACAGAGGTCTACCCAGTTGCAGAATATCATATACCTCGGCATATAATTGACTGTGATTCGTCAATCCATAACCCACGGCTAAAACCTCATGGTAGAATAGAGTGTCAAGGATCAGAGAGCTTAGTTTGCCAAACGTTTGCATCCGTAACGGTTCTGTACGCAAAAGTCTTATATCATCCTGAAGTATCTCAATTTCCCCTGCGTTGGGAAATGTCGCGTTTAAGACTTAGGCTACACGGGGCGTTAGGATCTTCACGCCTTCGACCGTTGTTATTATTACTTGTAACTGCAGTCTGATGACGTAGGTAAGTTCATCGTCGGTCGCGTCGCGGCCTCCGATGATGCGGAGAGACGACCCCGCTGCCAGAGACGATGCACCGATCACTGATAAACACGTCACTCACGTCACTACCCATAAATTCTATCGAAATATATTTGAAAATAAAATGTTTATTCTTCTTTATTACCATAAAATTTTTAGTATGAAATGGAGTGGAAATAACATTGCTATTACTGTTACATTTATTGCCAATAGCGCGTGCTGAAACATTAGTGTGGTTTCGTTTGAGCTACTGTAATGGGAATATTTCACGTTTTGGTTTGATCTTTGAATGGATAGCGAGTACAATTTTACCAAAAAACACTCTCCGGATATGTTTGCTGGCGTCGTAGATAGTTGCGTTCGTCCGGATTACATAGTGATCAAGTGTGCATGGGTGATCGCGGTGTCATCCCTGGCGGCGACGACGCCTCTACGCGTCATCGGAGGGTACGACGTGAGCGACGACGAACTGCCCTACGTCGTCAGGTTACTATCAGAATCCACATTACATATCAACGATATGGAGAAAAAACATTTTTATGATCCCGTCTGCACATGCGCTGCGTTGACGTGTGAGTGGACTTTGACAGCGCGACATTGTATTGACAACAAAAAACTATCTTATTCCGACCCGACAAACACTATACAAGGACTTTCGAGCAACATATCGAAAAGGCTCGTTGTTGGGTATATCAGTGGCCAGCCCCCGTCGCCTCACCTCGGCTACGTCATAGGCTCACGATACCCCACACGCAAAACCGATCTCACTTACGACGACGTCGCACTTATTAATACAGATCCGATACGGCTGAACACATTTGGTAAATTGAGCGCTCTGGACTTCCACGCGCTGCTATACCAAGAAGTTTTAGCTGTTGGTTATGGGTTAACCAATTACTCTCACTTATATCCAGGCCTAGTCCCTGTGCCCTTTGGTAAACCTCTCCAAGCATCAAAGGTGATGTTGAGAGACTGTAAAGTTTCTGAAAAAAGTAATTCTGTGAATGAATTTCCTGCTTTATGTTTGACTGACAAATGCGGACAAAGGTCTAGCCTCTGTTCGGGAGACTCAGGCGGGCCTATCATCCATCGCTCGGGAATAGTGGCTATCAACTCGCGAACATTTGACCATAGCTGTAATATAATAACAGACGTAATACGTCATCCCGTAGTTGGAATTGTGACTCCAACGAGCCCTTACATAGACTGGATCGCTATTGTCGTAAACGAAGAAAACGTTGTGAAAAAATGAAATAAATATGTAAATTTGGTGTCATTTTTTATTTAACCGTCTTCAAAAAGGAGGAAGTTCTCAATTTCCTAGTATGTTTTTACATTATATATGTATGTATGTTACCCGATACCTCCGCAAATTGCGAATCTATTTCGATGATTCTTTTTTCGTTTGAGAGAATATACTTCTTTCATAAAGTTTATTTAGAGGTGTCCCATATACATTTTATCATAATCTGTGTAGCGGTTTTTGTGATACAAACAAAAATTTAAAATTTGCTTACCTCCTGGTCTCTAACAGAACAACACACTTTCTCAACCTTTCGTACAACCTCGTACTAAAACCAATGTACTATTAATGTTATGTCGATCGTTTCATTTGATAAAAATGTTCGCTGAAATCACAAGAAATAAACAATACTAATGCATAAAACAATTTGTTATGAATCATAACTTATGATATATAAATAAATATTAAATAAATCAATAAATATTGGTGGACAATTCACACACAAATAGTGTGATTTTAAATAGAATAGCAGCTTCAATCGGGTGATGACTGCAATAACTAGATTTATTTTACTTGGTTCTTAAAAACAACGCGCGATTGAACTTGTCTAGTGGTCACAGGCAAAGCATTCCACAGCTGAGCTACCTGAAATGCAAACGACTTGCCGTAGAACATTTCACTACTAGACTACAGGCCCGTGAACAAAATGTATGGGTCAAATGAACCACCAGGATACCTATGTAAGATGATAGAAGGATTCATGATTTTCCTACGAGTTACAGAGTAAGTTTGGTCATTTGATTAAGTACGGCATTGGTTCCATACAGTTTCAATACCTCTTCTAATCTAGATGCTGGTTGCCGGAAGAGATTGCTCTCAGCAATAAGGCCGCCATTTGTGGCGCTAGTTAATAAGTGTGTCTCTGTTATATTTTAAGTTTTTTTGTGTCACTATAAAGAGTTTCTATCTATCTATCTATCTAATCCATTATTTCGCAATGCCGCACAAAAATCGTGCGACAAAGAGAAATGATCGAGGGTTGCAACCCGCCCTCTTCAACTGCACTCAGTTGGACACTGGACAGCTTACAAGTGACGGCATAGTGCTGAATCGTATTACTTTATACCCTTCTATCATCCTACATAGGTCTCCTGATGGTTCATTTGACCCGTAAATTTTGTTCACGGGCCTGTAGTCTCATATATATAGGTTGTAGAACTAACTTTCCTAGTTACTGTGGCAGTAACTAGGAAATTCGGCAGTAACTATTCTATTTAAAATCACACTATTTGTGTGTGAATTGTCCACCAATATTTATTGATTTATTTAATATTTATTTATATATCATAAGTTATGATTCATAACAAATTGTTTTATGCATTAGTATTGTTTATTTATTTATTTATTATGTTCGTATTTATGTATTAGGATGTATAATTACTGTGCAAGTATGGCAATATTTTATTTGGCATTTTAGTTTTTAATTACAACAACACACTTTCTCAACCTTTCGAACAACCTCGTACTAAAACCAATGTACTATTAATGTTTTGTCGATCGTTTCATTAGACAAAAGTGTTCGCTGAACTCACAAGAGTGGCAGTAACTGGGAAAGTTAGTTCTACAACCTATTTTTATACCCAGACACATTTACGGTTACTATAAACAGCTTAATAAAACAACTGAACCGATTTTGATAATTGGTTCAGTTGTTTAGGTGTGAAAGCGTAAGAGACATTCGTCCCCCATTTCAACTCCAATTTCATCCCGACACAGTTTGAAACTACAAAATTGCTAGAACGAATAATCATTGGCTTCGTGCCCATTGTATAAATAAAGAGGTTCAGAGTTTTATCTTCAACGATTGGGAACTTTCAAATTGACTTTCATCCCCCATTTCAATCCCAATTTCATCCCTATACAATTCGAAAATACAAAATTGCTAGAACAAACATTTATTTGTTTTGTGTCAAGTGCCTATATACAGAGTTACATGATTTTCTCTTCAGCGGTTGGGTACTTTCATGTTGACATTCATCCCCCATTTCAACCCTAATTTCACCCCTGTACAGTGCGAAATTACGAAACTGATAGAACAAATAGTTGTTTGCTTTGTGTCAAGTGTCTAGATACAAAATTTGATAACTTGACAAATGACGAATTTTCATACAACCGTTCATCCCTTGTTTCACCCTCTTAGGGGTTGAATTTCACAAAACCCCGTCTTAGCGAGCGCCTACGTGCTAAAATACACCTCCATGTAAAATTTCAGATTCCTAGCATTTGTAGTTTCTGAGATTATTTGATGAGTCACCTTTCGCTTTCTTATATTTTTTATTTCTTTTACATCGCAATTTTCACAGACAGGCAAAAAGTTTATCAATCCAAATATTGATGTTTGGCTCATGATTCTGACGATGAATTCGGTATCGCGTTTTATTTTTGCATTGTAAATGTGTGTTCGACACATTATACCACTTTGGAATTCTCTTTCCGAAATATTTACAGATTTTTGCATATTTTGCCTCATTGTAAATGTGTGTTCGACACGTTATACCACTTTGGAATTGTCTTTCCGAAATATTTACAGATTTTTGCATATTTTGCCTCATTGTAAATGTGTGTTCGACACATTATACCACTTTGGAATTGTCTTTCCGAAATATTTACAGATTTTTGCATATTTTGCCTCATTGTAAATGTGTGTTCGACACATTATACCACTTTGGAATTGTCTTTCCGAAATATTTACAGATTTTTGCATATTTTGTCTTTGTTGGATGGCGGGTCAGATGCAAGCGGCGGTCATCCTCGACACAGAGCGCATCGTCAGGAGGTTCTTCACTCTTCAGCCCTATCCACCGGGAGCTAGGGTCCTACCCTGCTGCCGGCCGCGATCTAGGTATAGGTTTTAATAATGTTTAGTTGTTTTTTATACATATATATTGTAAGAGCTGGAATCTAAGAAAAAGTCAGCCTTCATCTGACAGTTCCTTCGGATGAACCCCCGAGAGGTGACGGCCATTATCCCTGAGCGATGGATGACAGGTCCACCCGAGTCTCCCGGACAGATAGTAGACCACAGCCCGCATTTGTGGCTCAAACACATGTCAGGAAAACTAATTACCTTAAAATATGCACATCTGATCAACATCACCTTCGAAATCTGCAGGGGTCTACCCAGTTGCAGAGTATCATATACCTCGGAATATAATTGACTGTGATTCGTCAATCCATAACCCACGGCTAAAACCTCATGGTAGAATAGAGTGTCAAGGATCAGAGAGCTTAGTTTGCCAAACGTTTGCATCCGTAACGGTTCTGTACGCAAAAGTCTTATATCATCCTGAAGTATCTCAATTTCGCGTGCGTTGGGAAATGTCGCGTTTAAGACGTAGGCTACACGGGGCGTTAGGATCTTCACGCCTTCGATTGTTGTTATTATTATTTGTAACTGCAGTCTGTTGACGTAGGTAAGTTCATCATCGGTCGCGTCGCGGCCTCCGATGATGCGCAGAGACGACCCCGCTGCCAGAGACGATGCACCGATCACTGATAAACACGTCACTACCAAGTAATCGAAGCGAACGAAACTATCTACAACACCTGAAAACATATCTGGGAAACTTGTTATGACCGATAAACTCAATCGAAATATATTTAAACATAAAATGTTTATTATTTTATATTATTACCATAAAATTGTAATACCAAATGGAGTGGAAATAATATTACTTTTACATTTATTGCCAATAGCGCGTGCTGAAACATTAGTGTGGTTTCGTTTTAGCTACTGTAATAGGGGATGTTTCAAGTTTTGGTTTGATCTTCAATCTTTGAATGCAGTGATAACTACAATTTTACCAAAAAACACTCTGCGGATATGTTTGCTGGCGTCGTAGATAGTTGCGTTCGTCCGGATTACATAGTGATCAAGTGTGCATGGGTGATCGCTGTGTCATCCCTGGCGGCGGCGACGCCTCTACGCGTCATCGGAGGGTACGACGTGAGCGACGACGAACTGCCCTACGTCGTCAGGTTACAATACGAAGTAATAAACAAAACCAATGATACAAAGGACAAACGATACATACTACACTGCACAGGCGCTGCATTGACATGTGAGTGGAGTTTGACAGCGCGCCACTGTGTTGACAACAACGAAGAATTTTATTCCAACCCGACAAACACAATACAAGAACCTTCGAGAAACATAACGAAACGGCTCGTCGTTGGCTATAACAGTGGCCAGCCCCCGTCGCCACACGTCAGCTACGTCATAGGCGCACGATACCCCACACGCGAAACTGGTATAACTATCGACGACGTCGCACTTATTAACACAGATCCGATACGACTGAACACATTTGGTAAATTAAGCGCTCTCAACTTCCACGCGCTGCTATACCAAGAAGTTTTAGTTGTTGGTTATGGGTTAACCAATCAGTCTCACTTACATATTGCCCCTGTGCCCTTGAGAAAACCTCTGCAAGCATCAAAGGTGATGTTGAGAGACTGTAAACTTTCTGAAGATAGTAATTCTGTGAATGAATTTCCTACTTTATGTTTGACTGACAAATGCGGACAAAGGTCTACCGCCTGTCCGGGAGACTCGGGCGGACCTATCATCCATCGCTCGGGAATAGTGGCTGTCAACTCGCGAGGGTACACACGTAACAACTGTCAAATGATAACAGACGTAGTACGACATCCCGTAGTTGAATATGTGACTCCAACGAGTCCTTACATAGACTGGATCGCTACTGTCGTAAACAAAGAAAACGTTGTGAAAAAATGAAATAAATATGTAAATTTGGTGTCATTTTTTATTTAACCGTCTTCAAAAAGGAGCAAGTTCTCAATATCCTAGTATGTTTTTATATTGTATATGTATGTATGTTACGCGATACCTCCGCAAATTGCGAATCTATTTCGATGATTCTTTTTTCGTTTGAGAGAATATACTTCTTTCACAAAGTTTACATAGAGGTGTCCCATATAAGTTTTATCATAATCTGTGTAGCGGTCAGAGACCAGCTCCTCTACCGCCTAACGAAAAACGCTTTGATGCTTTGACGCTTTGATGTTGCTGTCTCTTTTCTTCTCGCTTGAAATGAAAGAGACGACAATGTCAAAGCATCAAAGCGTCAAAGCGTTTTTCGTTAGGCGGTAGACCCCCAGGAGGTAAGCAAATTTTGTTGACATTTCAAAAACCACTACACCGATTTCGATAAAATTTATATGACACAACCTTTGAACTATGATTTACCAAACAGTAAAAGAACCATCAAAATCGACTCACAATTGGCGGAGCTATCGCGTAACATACGTAATAAAAAACATACAAAATAATAATTAAGAACCTCCTCCATTTTTGAAGTTTGTTCAAAATAAACAAAATTGAAGTGTCTGTCTGTAATATCAAATTAGCAAATTTCATATTATTTTTTATTTTTTTTAAATAAAATTGAAGTCTATTTTTACCCGACTGCGCGACGCAAAGGAGTGGTAATGTGTTTAACAGTCTATGTATGTATGTATGTATGTATGTATGTATGTTTGTATGTTCCTTTGAGGCACTATACAGACCAAACGCCTGGGCCGATTTTTATGATTCACACGTCAATCGATTCCTCTTAATCTGGCGAGTGACACTAAAGACATGACATTAGTGTAAGTCCAACATGGCGGCTTCAGGACGCCATATTGTCCAAATAAAAAAAATGAAAATCACCAAAATATGTCAAGAGGGGTATCGTTGAATAGGTATTTAAAAATAATGTTTAGCTTTCTCTCAATGTTTTTCGATTTGACTGACCGTTTAGGATGTATATCGATTTAAAGTTGAGTAACAACCATTCTCACATTTATAGGTTTTTAGGTAGTAGAAAACTTCGTATAACTAACTGTACGTGTGAATGTGGATGGACATTATATACTAATGTATCTAGTAGGCATCGATATAAATCAATAGATGTGCCCTGAGCACCTTGAAATTGGTAATAAACTGCGTCTCTGTATGTATCGTAAGTGGTTTACAAACAACCAATCTACTTGACCCCTATAATCGCTAGCGGCGAGATTTGCTGTGCTTCTACTTATTTTGGTTGTTGACACCGAATAATGATAGGTAAAAACGTCCGGCGTCCACCGCGTCCTGCAACCGACTAGAACGGAAAGAGTGAGCTCACTCTTCCCAACGTTGACATGATTGCGTGCGCCGTGAAGTTTGGGATGGGGCCCATCTTGCGTTCTACGATCTATGCTAGTAGGTATATTGGACTACCATTTTTTCGTACGTGCAAGAAATGTATTTACGCATACCCTACTGCCCCGCCCGGGAGACACAGCCAGGTTATGTTGCACTCTATATCATGTATGGATATGGTGCCCCTATCTACTAATAAACCTCTATGGGGTTTCAACTCTGCCGCTGATAGTGGGACCACGGAACCGCTCTCGGATTGCTCCGCCTCGGTCGCCCATCTCCAACTTCTAACGATTTAGTAAGTACTCAACGTCAATCGAAAACCTATACTAACACAAAACTATAAATATGAATTACATGCAGTAGAAAATCCTACATATTATATCAGTAGAAACGAAGACATTTGGTCAACAACCTAAAGATGCATATTATTATGTTGAGCATATTAACATTCACAACATTGTTCATAACTAAAAAGTATAAAAAAATATATAATTTAAAAACTCAAAAACCCGACTGCGTAAAAAGTGAACCAAACTACGTTCTCGCATACTAAAAAAAACTGAAAAGAATAAAACAAGCATTTAGATTTCTGGTGGTCTAGAATTCTATAATATGTTATTGTATTAATACTATTGAAATATATACAATATTTTCTAATAAAATAACATTACAACTGAACAGTCGGGATCCATTGAACAATTATATTGTATGTCGAATAATAATGGATCCCGACTCTTCAGTTGTAATGTTCTTTTATTAGAAAATATGGTATATATTTCAATAGTATTAATACAATAACATATTATAGAATTCTAGACCACCAGAAATCTAAATGCTTGTTTTATTCTTTTCAGTTTTTTTTAGTATGCGAGAACGTAGTTTGGTTCACTTTTTACGCAGTCGGGTTTTTGAGTTTTTAAATTATATATTTTTTTTAAAATGTTTGTCTGTCTGTTTGTTCTAGCTAATCTCCGCAACGGCTTAACCGATTATGATGTGACTTTCACTACCAGATAGCTGATGTTCTAAGACACAAATTGTACTCCTTCTACTTGAAAAAAAAAGTGGCAGTCATAAGAATTGCCGATAGAAGTGAAAACTAATAACTCAGAATTTGATAGCTTACCTTGGAAACTACACGGGTGTAACCGGAGGGCCTCGCCATCTTGGCATGACCATCTAGAAATGCGTTATCATTTCCCATTGGCTGATGCGTTTCTAGATGGCCATGCCATGATGGCCTGTCCACGCCCTTTCAACATTTCCCATTGGCTGACGTATTTCTAGATGGCCAATAGCCATGGTCCGAGTTTACCCGAAGCTTTCTGATCATACCCGAGCGTGACGAATGAATTCAATTCACAGCTCACGAAAAATCTGTCTAGGCGCGTATTAGATTAAGGGTTCCTTGGAACCGTTCACCTAACGTTAAAATTGACTAAATAGTTGGTTTATACGTGTAAAATCCTGATTAATGAGATATTTTATGGGATATTGTGATAAAAAGAAAGGAATTGATGTATTTCCGAAATTATATAATAAGTATAACCATGTTATAAATAATACGGTTAAATGTAATTAATAAATAATGTGAAAGTATTATTGTATAAAGTATTATAAACATATTAGTAAATCAACGTTGTCAAAGCCACCACCTATTCCGCTATAACGTGTTACTGTTTGGTTGGAGGGGCCCCTTCGGCCGCGTATGATACCAGAGTTTGGTAACCAGTATCATACGAAGAAAAAATGATCGTCGTAGGATACTGGTATCCAAGTGATAGGATATATTACTTTTCTGATACCCTTCATCATGTTTAGTAACCAGTATCCAGTAAGGAATATAACATTCTGCCTATGAAACCAACTCGGCAAAACTGTGAAGATCGCATTCTGTACCTCTCTGCTCTGTTCGGTTCTCTTGTATATTCTTATATATTGTTGTCTCTTACTTATTGTGTTCTCTCTTGCTTTTATTGTTCTGTATTATTCTTGTTCCCGAGCGAACGGTTGATTAAGCAAAGATAAGTATTATAACTGTTGTCTTAGATATACTTTTGTACAGATTATGTATGTGATGGCGCAGAGTTTTCTTGACCACGTTCTTTCTCTGTAGTCTATAGGTGCACCGAAAGTGGCATAAAAAGAATAAATAATTGAATACCATCTATTGGATTTTCTATTCATCCTACTATCTTTTAAGTAGTTAACAGCACATTAAGAATAAGAATAATTTATTTCCAGCACATGTTTAGACACTGTAACAGGATTAGCAACCAAAATTACCAATTCAAAACATTTATTGATTAGCAGTGAGCTCCAAACTTAGTTCGAGACTTGTATCTTGGAGCTCGAATGCGAAATTTCAAACAATAAAGTTGTTTCCGTTAGATTACACAATTGTACATAATAAATATTGAACATGTTATAACCGTTACAATGATAAAAAAAGAAAGAGAACACAAAAAGTCAAACAAATCTACAAAACAGATATTGAAACAAGAATATAATAAAACCGTGTCTGACAAACTGAGCTATCCACTATTTATGACCTATTTATTTACCATAAATACAGCTTATAAGTTCTTCACTGCCGTCATACGTAAGAGTTTGTAACCAGTCTTTTAATTTCCTCCTAAGTTCAAATTTCAGCAAGTGCTCGCAGTCTCGCAGCCGTCTCGACACGTTGTTGTAGGTACAGACAAGCGAATATTCACACATTCACATCTAAGCTCACAGAATTAAGGCAATCCTGATGTAAATTAGGTTATAACAGCGCAGAATCCTAAGAGATTCTAACACGCGCCTAAAGAAGTTTTCACTTCAAAAAATAGGGTTCTATGAAAAAACAGAAAAAAATCTTAAAACGCGGGCGTACCTAGTTTAGATTTCAACGTAAACAATACATCCCACACACCGCCATGAAGCAAGTTTGCGAAACGAGAACTCGGCGAGAGATAATATCCACGTGTGGGCCGATGAGTGAGAGGTAGCCGATGAGAGACTTAAACATAATAATATGTGGATTGGGAAACATTCAAAGATATAAGCCAATGGATGTGCCCTGAGCACCTTGATATTGGTAATAAACTACGTCTTAACGTCTAACGTAAGTGGTTTACACACAACCAATCTACTTGACCCCTACAATCGCTAGCGGCGAGATATGCTGGGGTTCTACTTATTTTGGTTGTTGACAACGAATAGTGACAGGTAAAAAAAAAATAATTTAAAAACTCAAAAACCCGACTGCGTAAAAAGTGAACCAAACTACGTTCTAGCATACTAAAAAAAACTGAAAAGAATAAAACAAGCATTTAGATTTCTGGTGGTCTAGAATTTTATAATATGTTATTGTATTAATACTATTGAAATATATACAATATTTTCTAACAAAAGAACATTACAACTGAACAGTCGGGATCCATTATTATTCGACATACAATGAATTGTTCAATGGATCCCGACTGTTCAGTTGTAATGTTCTTTTGTTAGAAAATATTGTATATATTTCAATAGTATTAATACAATAACATATTATAAAATTCTAGACCACCAGAAATCTAAATGCTTGTTTTATTCTTTTCAGTTTTTTTTAGTATGCTAGAACGTAGTTTGGTTCACTTTTTACGCAGTCGGGTTTTTGAGTTTTTAAATTTTTTTTTTTTTTAATACTTTTTAGTTATGAACAATGTTGTGAATGTTAATATGCTCAACATAATAATATGCATCTTTTGGTTGTTGACCAAATGTCTTCGTTTCTACTGATATAATATGTAGGATTTTCTACTGCATGTAATTCATATTTATAGTTTTGTGTTAGTATAGGTTTTCGATTGACGTTGAGTACCTACTAAATCGTTTGAAGTTGGAGATGGGCGACCGAGGCGGAGCAATCCGAGAGCGGTTCCGTGTTCCCACTATCAGCGGCAGAGTTGAAACCCCATAGAGGTTTATTAGTAGATAGGGGCACCATATCCATACATGATATAGAATATAGAGTGCAACATAACGCGGCTGTGTCTCCCGGGCGGGGCAGTAGGGTATGCGTAAATACATTTCCTGCACGTACGAAAAAAAGGTAGTCCAATATACCTACTAGCATAGATCGTAGAACGCAAGATGGGCCCCATCCCAAACTTCACGGCGCGGCGCACGCAATCATGTCAACGTTGGGAAGAGTGAGCTCACTCTTTCCGTTCTAGTCGTTTGCAGGACGCGGTGGACGCCGGACGTTTTTACCTATCATTATTCGGTGTCAACAACCAAAATAAGAAGAACCACAGCAAATCTCGCCGCTAGCGATTATAGGGGTCAAGTAGATTGGTTGTTTGTAAACCACTTACGATACATACAGAGACCCAGTTTATTACCAATTTCAAGGTGCTCAGGGCACATCTATTAATTTATATCGATGCCTACTAGATACATTAGTATATAATGTCCATCCACATTCACACGTATAGTTAGTTATACGAAGTTTTCTGCTACCTAAAAACCTATAAATGTGAGAATGGTTGTTACTCAACTTTAAATCGATATACATCCCAAACGGTCAGTCGAATCAAAAAACATTCAGAGAAAGCTAAACATTATTTTGAAATACCTATTCAACGATACCCCTCTTGACATATTTTGGTGATTTTCATTTTTTTTATTTGGACAATATGGCGTCCTGAAGCCGCCATATTGGACTTATACTAATGTCATGTCTTTAGTGTCACTCGCCAGATTAAGAGGAATCGATTGACGTGTGAATCATAAAAATCGGCCCAGGCGTTTGGTCTGTATAGTGCCTCAAAGGAACATACAAACATACATACATACATACATACATACATAGACTGTTAAACACATTACCACTCCTTTGCGTCGCGCAGTCGGGTAAAAACGTCCGGCGTTCACCGCTTCCTGCAATCGACTACAACGGAAAGAGTGAACTCACTCTTCCCAACGATGAAATAATTCCGTGCGCCTGAAGTTTGGGAGGTCACATCCATTGGTTTATATCGATGGAAACATCCACGTAAGCTTTGCAATACTCGGATGAGTTACATTTTGAAATAAGTATGATAGAACAAGAGCCCGTGAACCCCAGACCTTCGTTATTTTATAAAAGCTGAAAACTTGTCAGCGCATGCTCCTAACACAGGTAAGAACGATGGACCATTATGAAGTTTGGGTCATCCTGGCTTTGGCAAATAAATGGTACTAAGGCCCCAAGTCCCAGCAGTGGGAACTTTTAGTGGGCTGCTTATGATAATTAGGCTGCTAATTATTACCCAAATATTATGTTTAAAAATCAGTGCGCATATTATGACGCAAGTAGAATTATAATTGCTTGGACATTAACACAACATGGGTGTCTGGCAAGTGTTTGCCACGATGTTAAGTGTCTGGCAATTATTGGTGTGATTTTTAATAATATTCTGAAGGTATTACCAAAATATAAGACTTTATAATTTGACAAATTTAGATCGGTACACCTTTAGTAGATACCGTTAATCTGCCAAAGCCAGGATGATCCAAACTTCATCATGGGCCATCGTTCTTAACTGTGTTGGGAGCATACTCTGACAAACGTTCAGCTTTTATAAAATAACAAAGGTCTGGGGTGCATGGGCCCTTGGTCTATGATGACTGGTTCAAAAATATACCATTCTAATCAGCCTGTTAGGTAGATTTTGAAAAAAATATGGGACATTCATTTTTGTTTTATTGATAAGTTTAATTTAAATTAAGAAACCCGCCCGCAAAAAATCAACAGGTAAAAAAAAAACATTACATTTTATACTATCTTGGGTGATTGAGACGAATCTAACGCTATCTTAATTATCAAAATCCATCCAGCCGTTTGGACGATCAGCCTCATTCACAGCCTACGATAAAATGTTTGTGTGGTGCGCTAAAATAAGTATTCACTTCAATATAACGAATTAACTAGCCAATGTACAGAATTACAGATCTAGGTGTAGAGAGCAGATTCGTCTAGAGCAGGGGTTCCCAAACTTATGTTGTCTGCCGCCCACTTTGAGAATAAATAATTTTTGAAGTGAAAACTTCTTTAGGCGCGCCTAGACAGATTTTTCGTGAGCTATGAATTGGATTCATTCGTCACGCTCGGGTATGATAAGAAAGCTTCGGGTAAATTCGGGACCATGGCTATTTGGCCATCTAGAAATACGTCAGCCAATGGGAAATGCTGAAAGGGCGTGGACAGGCCATCATGGCATGGCCATCTAGAAACGCATCAGCCAATGGGAAATGCTGACGCATTTCTAGATGGCCATGCCATGATGGCGAGGCCACGCCCTCCGGTTACACCCGTGTAGTTTCCAAGGTAAGCTATCAAATTCTGAGTTACAAGTTTTCACTTCTATCGGCAGTTCCTATGACTGCCAATTTTTTTAGCGCCCCCATTTTTTCGCAAACATACTTAAAAACCAGTATGACTTCATATAAAATTAATTAATTATTGTGAGCTACATTAGCGGAGATTAAACATTCTTTCTAAACGAGACTTTTACTATAATCCGCAAGAGTTAACTTGAGACCTGGACGTCTACTCTGTTTCAACGAAAACGTAATTTCGAAAAAAAAACTCGCGACTTTCCAACTCTCGTTCTACTTCGTTTCGTCCGATACAACATTGTTTGACGTTTAAATGTTCTATTAAGCATACTCTAATTAGAGTAGACTTAGAACATTCAAACGGGCAAAACTAGCTATCGAAATAGAATCGGCGTTGGAAAGTCGCGAGTTTATTTCGAAATTACGTTTTCGTAGAAAGAGAGTAGACGTCCTGACCTGAGCCCAGTAGGTAGTACACAACGGACTTCAAGCTTCTACACAAAGCCCACCTTTTTCTGGGTCTCTTACCGCCCTTTAGGCCTGCAGCACCTACAAGGGGGCGAAGTTCGCCCACTTTGGGAAAGGCTGGTCTAGAGTCTAGACGTATCGACCACGTGACGCCCTTGTCACAAGTCACAAGGGTAGTTGTGTACTTACCTGCGTATATTCATGTATGTGTCAAAATTAGAATCTTGTTATGAGGTAAGATATTAGTTATTTAAAACTTTTGATGTAACATTATTTGTACTCATGTAGTATCTGTATACTGTATGTATTAATTATTTGTTATTTTGTCTTTGACAAATCCGTTTTACAACTGCATTTAATTGACGCCCCTTTACAGCTGCTTTATTCATTTTGACATTGTTATTTTATCTTATTATGTATACAGATCCTTGGCCTTTTTGTGAATGACGTTACCAAGTGTTCCTATGATTTTTTTAAAATAAAGAGTGACGAGACGAGCAGGACATGTGCCTGATGGTAAGCAACATGCCTGCCACATAACAGCACAGTGACACGCAGATATTGGAACATGAAGAGTCCAAATCAATACCTAGCACTGCACTGCGCTCGTCACCCAGAGATCTAAGTTGTTATATCTCTAAGCCCTGTAATTTCTCTGGAAACATTGCCCTTCAAACCGGAACACAGTAATGTTTCTACATTGCTGCTTGGCGGTAGAATTACTGGCAAAGCTGTGGTCCTTCCCCAGGCGGACTCTACCAAGAGTCATACCACTACTAAAATTTATGGTTCAAATAAATGAATTGAATATGGTAGACGACAGGAGAAGACGGTTGACCATCGTCTTGGGTGGTTTTTGACCCAGCAGATCTCCCTGGCCATACAGAGTGGGAACGCAGCGAGTGTTTTGGGCACTTTCCGGCAGGGGTCAGTGCGCGGTGGTCTCGTTGACCTAATGTGAAATAATTGTGTTTGTTTTTGAAGTGAAAACTTCTTTTGGCGCGCCATAGACAAATTTTTCGTGGGCTGTGAATTGAATTCTAGCGTCACGCTCGGGAACGATGTGAAATTTTCGGGTGAACTCGGGACTACGGCCATTGGCCATCTAGAAATGCGTTAGCATATGCCAAAATAAACCATAATTTCTCATAATTTCATTTAAATATGTTCAGCCGTCAGAGGTATGTATTATATAGGCACTACGTTGACCAAACACAAAGTTTCTTTATAATATGAGTGTTATTTTCTTCTTCTAATGTCACTAATTTACCGGTAATTTGCCGTTGAGATCGATTCGAAATTACTATAATTATTGAACCTTCTACTTTCACTTAAATATCAAACTTGTATTTTTGGGCGCTTCGTCGTTACTCTCTATTATTATTGTTATTACCACAGAAATCTAAATAATGGTTACCTTATTATTTAGATTTCTGTGATTATTACCAACGATCATACCACTTTTTTTTTTAATAGTGACGAGACGAGCAGGACATGTGCCTGATGGTAAGCAACATACCTGCCACATAACAACACAGTGACACGCAGCTATTGGAACATGAAGAGTCCAAATCATTACCTAGCACTGCACTGCGCTCGTCACCCAGAGATCTAAGTTGTTATATCTCTAAGCCCTGTAATTTCTCTGGAAACATTGCCCTTCAAACCGGAACACAGTAATGTTTGCACATTACTGCTTGGCGGTAGAATAACTGGTGTGGTCCTTCCCCAGGCGTACTATCTCCCTGTCTTTGCGTCTGGAAGTATCTCTCTACCTAGTCTGTGGTCTGGAAGAGTATTTGAGCATTCCGCTTCGACCAATAAGGCTGTCAATGAGAAACCTCACACGATAGTTATATTTCTAATTCGTATTTTTACCCGACTAAAAGAAGGGTTATGTTTTTCACGTGTATCGTGTTTGTTTGTAAATGTATTTATTTAGTTCCCACGTATCTTCCAAACGACTGGTAGGATTTTAACAATTAAGAGATCGTTAGATTCAGCACAATTACCGAAGTGTCCTTGGATAGCATATTGTATTACATAAAGTTTTTTTATTTGTTAATTTTTTGCAGTCGGGTTTTGTAAATTAGAGTTACTAAAGTTTTTATTATTGACTGGCCTCGTGGCTTAGTGGGTAGTAGCTCTGCCTGCGAAGCCGAGGGTCGTGGGTTCGATTCCCACCCAGTGCAAATATTTGTGTGATGAATTCAAATGTTTGCACTGTGTCTGGGTGTTTCTATGTATAATAAGTATGTATTTACAGCTATATAAGTATTATATCAGCTATTTGGCCACCATATTACAAGCTTTGCTTAGTTTGGGGTCAGATGGTGTTGTGTGTGGATTGTCCACCAATATTTATTTAAAGTGAACCATCCTTACATAACATAACTTACATATGTAGTCTAACTAAGCAAAGCCTGTGTTATGGGAACCAGATGGCTGATATAATACTTATAAGTATATAAGGGGAAACATATCTTAACATAAATTTTATAAAATTCCGATGTTATTATGTAACAAATACAATAGAACTTATGTCCCAGTGAACTCTTTATCAAATCTACCGATATTCACGATATTAGGGTACCGGACTGGGTCAAAAATCTGGGGGCACGGCAGTGCCCCCGCCAAGTCGAGCGCGAAGCAAACACTGCCGTACCATCCTTTACTGGAACCATTTCGTCGCATTTTCAGGCCCCTATTTGAGAACCTCTGGATAAAACGAGAACGCTGAAATTTTCGTCATCTAGTAAGCTATAATCACGTACTTAAAATCCAAAATTTCAAGTCTCTACGTCATTTAGTTCCGAAGTTAAGCGAACGCAAAGTTTCGCATTTACGATACTCATTCACTCACTCATGATCATTAAAATAGAACTAGTACTTCCCATAAACTGAGAGAGCTGAAATTTGGTACAGACTTAGGGTTTAATGGCCACATAAAGGGAAAACTATAAAAACTAGGAATATCGAAAATCTGGAGTACCTGGTGGTATACCTGGTTATTTGAAAACACGCCTTTACAAAAAATATTCAACTTTGTTTGTCTCTTCATTTGATGTCAAAAATCGAAGGTCTGAAGTATCTGATGAAGAACCCTCAGCTGTATAAGAGATATAGTAATGCCCCATTCTACTATTGGTAAATAAAAAATCGACTGTCATTGCAAAAATCCAGCGTAGTGGGACACATCTTCTAATTTAATCTAGCCTATTGCTTCCCACTACTGGGCGAATGCCTCCCTTTCTGCTTTTAATACGCATATAAATAAAATTAAAGTAAAACTCTGGATAAGGCTAGACTGGCCTATATTTATTTGCAAGCTTCTTCCAATCTTCTAAAGTTCTTTGCCTATTATGGAGAGTTTACTTAAATAATTATTTAAAAAAAACATTCTGTAAAAAACTAGCCAAGTCTCGATGAAGCTGCATATTTATCTCTAAAAAGTAATTAAATCTAGACAAAGCCGTGCCAAGTCTAAGGTTCCTTACTGCGATTTCTTTATTATTATAGTTAATGTTGTGTGACTTGGCCGTTGAACATTCTTTATACATTAGCCCGTTAGTGGGTACAAGTCAATTTTGTTTACACGTTATGTTGTATCTGTTGTAACTACTGATGTTTGTTAAGCGAGATAATACCCTATACTGGTATTGGTAATTGGACGCTAGTGTCTCTTAATAGGCTGTTGTTAATCAACAGCAAGCACCTGCATTCAGCATCGAATGCAGAATGACTTCTGCAGACGGTACAGGCGGTCGTCTGCTGTACAGACGGACTCCTATCAATGAATAGAAGTCCGTCTAGACTGGAAATATTTTTTTAAACTGTTTGTTTCCGGCTCGCCTACACATAAGTATTATTGAAATTCTTTATTGTTCACACCATATTTATAGGATACACACAATTTAGGTAAATAGTAAAACAAAAACAATTGACTGGTTATTGAATCAACGTTTTCCAAGTGGCCATTTTCCAGCGTCAATGGTAGCGGTTCTGGCGACAGATTGGTGCAATGGTGTCATGGAGCACCTGGTTTTGTACCCTTGTGTACCCTTCAACGGCCAATTCACACAACATTAATTATAATAATTAAGAAATCGCAGTAAGGAACCTTAGACTTGGCACGGCTTTGTCTAGATTTCATTACTTTTTAGAGATAAATATGCAGCTTCATCGAGACTTGGCTAGTTTTTTACAGAATGTTTTTGGTGGGATACACTATTCTAATTAGTCCGTCACGTCAGCTAGATCATTGAAAAATATGGGACACGTATTTTTTTGTTTTTTTTTTTCAAAATATTAAAAATCGACAGAGATATAGAATATCAAACTTCGAGAGTCGCGACGACACTCGTGCGTAAAAATCGTAGGCACGAGTGACGTCACGCGAAACTTCTAAGCGCTGTATCTTCTTAGTTTTTTGTTTGTGAAACAAAAGAAAAAATACACGTACAATATTTTTTAGCAATCTAACTGACGGACTAATTAGTTTTTTTGAGGATTGTACCCTATTAGGCATTTATGTGTAACTAGCTGAACCCGTTACTTCGATCGCGTAAGTTGATCTTGCGAACTTATTAGTACATTTTAGTAGTACTTACGTAAAAATATTTGGATGGGTGGCCATTACACAAACCGAGTGAATTTGTTTTTCCACACAAAAATATATTTACTCGAGTTTAGCAACTTCATATTTTATATTTTTAGCAACATCAAACATACTCGTAGTAAGGTTGTGTGGAGTATCGAACATAGCCGCAGTGTTAAGTTTGTAGGATTTTTATAGGATACATTACGAAGAGTCTGTAGCTGATGTGCTTGATCTGATACTTACCCACTTATACATTTTTACTGGCCTTGTGGCTTAGTGGGTAGTAGCTCTGCCTGCGAAGCCAAGGGTCGTGGGTTCGATCCCCACCCAGTGCAAATATTTGTGTGATGAATTCAAATGTTTGCACTGTGTCTGGGTGTATCTATGTATAACAAGTATGTATTTAAAACTATATACGTATTATATCAGCTATCTGGCCGCCATCACACAAGCTTTGCTTAGTTTGGGGTCAGATGGTGTTGTGTGTGAATAGTCCACCAATTCATTTATTTATTATTATTATTATTTATTTTACAGGATGATAGCCTAAGTAGGTGATAGACTTATTAGCTGATGTGATAATTTAGACTCTTAGGCACGTGTGTTTCAAATGTCAATCTAATTCGTAATGTCGATCTGTCGTCTGCATAGAATAAGCAGCCCGCTAGATGTTCCCTCAGCTGGGATTCGGGGTCTTCTTTCGCATGAGAGTCAAGGTCATAATCCACCACGCTGGCACAGTGTGGGTTGGTGTATGACGCATGACCTCGATAGTTTTTTTTTTAACTATTATAGGTTCGCACTTGACTACCATCTCGCCTGATGTTAAGCGATGATGCGATCTACGATGGAACGTGCTCGCCTAGAAGAAACCGATTCACGCTCGATTTGAAGACACCAAGATTGCAACTATCGGGGAAAACCCAGTCAGGCAACGCATTCCACAACCTAGACGTCCTTAATTCCTTATCACAAACGTGGAGTCAAATCTCTTCGTTCGTGTTTTTGGAACATCAACCATGAAACGATGTCGCTTTTCTGAGATACTAGAAGTCCGATAAAAGAAAGGACTAGGTGGTATTAGATCATGCAGATCAGTAGCACACTCTCCGAAATGTATTCGATAAAAAACCCGATAAGCTAGCCAATTTTTCGGCGATGTTCAAGACTGTGAAGTCTTTTACGCACAAGAGTGTCATTGGCTATGAGGCTATTGGCAAGTCTCTCGATCGATTCCAGAGTCTCCAGCTGATACTTAGCCGATACATCCCAAAGGTGCGAACATACATTATTACAGATAGATTCTTGGAACACGGTTTCCTCACAATTCCTTCACCGTTCTAAGTTAGCGACATTACGCACATGACTTCGAAAAGACAGTGGTGCTCGTGGGATTTGAACCAGACCGCTCCGTCGAGTCGCCGTTCTCCCGACTAGACCTATAACTCCATACCTATAGCAATTGTGATGAAGTTCTCATGTTAAAGATAACATCAATATTTTGATAATTGTTATCATAATCAGTCGAGATTGAGTCGAAGCGATTCAATCAAAACACGCTAACCAGATTGTTTGATAAACATTGCTCTGGTGGATGTCGAATCTTTTTGTAAATCCTTTTACAACATTTTTGAAGTGAAAACTTGTTAACTTGATACCTTGATCATTGCACCCTCACTCGCTCAAGGTCGCACGGTTTTAGCCTACCGCTAGACCGTTCCTTCCAGGAAACAAGTGACAGTCGGTTGTCGGATGCACGGCTGAGCGCTCGCGCAAAACGTTTCCCGCGCATATTGTTATTAGATATGTCGTAAACCCTACGCGCTAGACATGGACAGAGTTACGCGTTAGAAAGAGCGCAAATGTTTATTTGAAAATCGCGACAGGTATTGCGAGCTGAATTGAACTTTGTTGTGTCCCAGCAAGAGTCGCTATTTATATAATTGTTTTTGGTAAGTGTGGCTTCTGTACTAATATTTATTCTGTGCCTTGATAGACTAAATAGCTTTTCAAAAATTAAGTAATATCTATAAGAACGTATGTACCACAGCTTCTTATACAAATACTAGCGGCCCGTTCCGGCTTCGCTCGGACATAACCTAGACACTGTGTGCAGCGCCATCTGCCGGGCTTATTTGTGAATTGAAACCATTTTCGAATACACACACAAAAAAAAAAACATTCAAATCGGTCCCGTCGTTTAGGAGTTCACTGTCAAATGATTAAATTACTAAAATGGCTATAAAAAACAGGGGTTGGTGATAAAAGGGTAAAAATTAAGGGTTGTATGTATTTTTTAACGCCACATTATAATAAAATAAAAACAAAAAAATTTGACCAAAAATTAAAAAAAAAATGTTTGGAGTGAACAACCCCTAATACTTAGGGGTATGAAAAATAGCTAGTAGCCGATTCTCAGACCTACTGAATATGCATATAAAATTTGGTAAAAATCAGTAAAGCCGTTTCGGAGGAGTAAGGAAACAAACACTGTGACACGAGAATCTTATATATAAAATTCTCGTAATTTTTTTGAGTAGTTTTGAGGGGTATGAAAAATAGATAGTAGCCGATTCTCAGACCTACTGAATATGCATATAAAATTTGGTATAAATCAGTAAAGCAGTTTCGGAGGAGTAAGGTAACTAACATTGTGACACGAGAATTTTATATATAAGAAGATAAACAGCCCACTAAATGTTCCCACTGCCGGGACTCGCGGCCTTCTCTCGCATGGAGAGATTCAAGGCCATAATCCACCACGTTGGCCCAGTGCGGGTTGGTGAATGACACATGACTTCGAAAAATTCTAAGTACATATACGTTTCCTCACAATATTTTCCTTCAACGTTTTAAGTTAGCGGCATTACGTAAATGACTTCGAAAAGACAGTGGCGTGCGTGGTTTTGAACCCGGGGTCTCCGGATCGGTCGCCGTTCTCCCGACTAGACCAGCCGTAACTTTTAAGGCCGATTTGCCTATTATTGATTTTTTATGACATTACTCGGGCCGATAGAGACATAGAATTACTAATCTCATTGCCCTGCAATTTCACGAGACACATTGCCATTAAAACCAGATCAAATCACACCAAGTAATAGCGGTGGTAAATTTTCGGAATATCTCAGTAAAACGCCGAGCGTAACAGTAAGTAATCTATCTATAAGTTTCTCTATGATAAGATTGTGTCATCTCAACCTGTTATCTTGTTGCGTGCACGCGTTTTGTGAAATGTCGTGAGATTTTTGTAAAATCACGTGTTTTTTTTTCGTACAAAGGATAAATTTTAATGAATTGAGCCTCATTTACCATCAGACGAGAAAGTGCTGAAACACAAACCATTTGGGAAGTAATCTCTATTTAGTAGTGTCTCTTTGCGGAGTCCGCCTGGGGAAGTACCACACCTTTGCCAATTATTCTACCGCCAAGCAGTAATGTGCAATTATTACTGTGTTCTGGTTGGAACAGAGCATAGATATAACGTCTTTTATCGTCTTTTATCTCTGGATGAGGAGCGCACTGCAGTGCTAGGTAGGTAATGATTTAGACTCTTCATATTACAAAAGCTGCGTGTCACTGTGCTGTTATGGGCAGACATGTTGCTTACCATTCTGTTTACATTCAGAAAATAGCTCCTATATATCTATAATATCTCTTGAGCAATTTTTTTTTGAGGTAAAAAGTCTATGTGTTCTTTCTGACTAATAAATCTGTATGCCCTGTAATTTCACTGGAAACATTGCCCTTCAATCCGGAAGTGTCTTCACATTACTGCTTGGCGGTAGAATAAATTAAATAAATTAATATTGGTGGACAATTCACACAAAACACTATCTGATCCCAAACTAAGCAAAGCTTGTGTGATGGCGGCCAGATAGCTGATACCTATAATCTATATATATAAAAATCAATGCCACTTTTCGTTGTTATTGAACTCCTCCTAAACGGCTGGACCGATTTGAATGATTTTTTTTTGTATACGTTGGGGTAGGGCCCTGGAAGGTTTAGATTCACAAATCAGCCCGGCAGATGGCGCTGCAGTTGATATCTAGGTTATTATTCGAGCGAAGCCGGAGCGGGCCGCTAGTACTTATATAGTTTTAAATACATACTTATTATACATAGAATGACTGACAAAGGTGTGATACTTCCCCAGGTGGACTCTGCAAACATTCCTACCACTCTAATTTCCACACCAAAAATTCTAACCATTCTAATTCTACAGACGTCAGATTCTTCGCGATGTTTTCTTTCACCTGTACAGTTATCGGTATTGCGAACCTTGAGAATCTGCACTTTAAAAAGTGTCGATATGTTTGTCGGACTGTAATTATATAAGTCAATGCCGTGCATTATTTTAGTAATTGCAAAACTGAAAGTAAACAAGGCTTCAGCTCTCGACACATTTTGCAACGTCCAAAACAAGAGATTTGTTTTGCCGTGACGTATGCAAGGTTATACAGGACATAGCAGCTTACTAAATGTCCACACTGCCGGGACTTTCTCTCGTAAGGAGAGAGAGGCAAGGCCATAACCCACGCGGACCCAGTGCTGGAAGACGAAATGAATTTTTGACGTGATAACGTCTTATAATTCGATGAAGCCGGCTGCACGCCCGCAAAACATGACGTCATGTAACGTTACCGCCGTTACCTCAGTTATTACTTTTCGCACCATCTAGTGAGTGAAATGTGTATTACGTTCAAGGAGTCTGTCCATGTTTTAGAAAAGCGACGATATGAAGTTAAGAACTTGTGCTAGTACAATGCTGTACCCAGAGATGGCGCTTTGAACAGCTTTTCAAAAAGCTTCAGAATGTTTTACCTAGATGGCGCTTAAAAGGAAAACGACGTTGTCACGTTCAACTATCGTCAGTAAACCGACTTTACAGACAACCAGTTTTTTCGTGATTCTTGGGTCGTTTTCATGATCAACTACTAACTTGTGGCAAACCAACCGAGTTCACATTTCAAATTCGCAGTTTTTTTCGTATTCCAAGGAAAAAATATTCGAAAACAAAAATCACCAACATTGTTGAAACCTAAAATCTCTAACTCTTTGGAATGTTTTATTTTGCTACTGTATAGACCTATTTTCTTGAGCCGGAATTAATCTTATGAATAGTTACCACATTTCTGCACAGGCACGCTAAAATAGATCTTACTACATTTGTTTTTAAGAATTTTAAAAGTTATGACAAGTTGAACTGTGGTGACTATTTCGTAATTTTTTTCTTGTACCATTTGCAGATCCATGACCTGACGACACAGCAGAACACCGTATATAGACGTGCAGTAACATTTAAGACAACATGGACAAAACCAAAAAGCAAAAAGAAATAACTACTGTTATCACCTGTATTTGTTTGTAGTGTATTTCACTATAGTATTGTATTTAATACTGGGATTTGAGTCTAACATGTGTCATAAAAGAACAAGTATCTGATTATTGAAATGGGTATGACTGATAAAATTTGGTGTAGAGGGCGCTGGTGGGATACCATTCACTTCTACCCGCACTCTCAAAAGAGTTTTAGAGGGGTTGGCGCTATAAGTAGATGGAGCTAAGCCGTTGAGGAGCATTCCTTTGTGAAATTTTATATGGGAAAGATTGAAGAGTTGTCAATATAAATTCTTACATTTATTCAATTGGTTTACTTTTACTCAATTGATAACACTACTTCAACATTTATATGAGAATGGTATTGATCTAATTCCACCCAGACTTTTTTTCAACTCCACCGTGTCTAAGGCATGGGGCGACTAGTCGTTGGCATAAGCTTAATGGAAACTTTTGCCAGCGATATGGGTATTTAAATCATACGGCTAAGTTAGGCCAGACCAAAAACCCACATCTGTAACACCAGGTTAACGCGATCTTATCTCTTGCAGCCTAAGATTTATTAATGCTAAAAAAAAATCAACAAATACTCACTGCGCCCAGTAATTATCCCAGTTCTTCTCCTTCGTAGACCCGTAGCCCCTCGGCAGAGTAGCTGTTCTTCCTCGACCATTCAGAGAAGCCGTTGATCCATTCCCTCCCGGAAGACTAACCACGGACAGTCTCTGAGAGTTCTGCGACGGTTCAGATCTAAAAGACTTCAGCGACACGTGGTAATCATCTGACTGGAGAGACGTTTGGGAACCCTTCCCGTTTAAGACTGGTTGTTGATATTCACTTTCGCCATTCTCTCCATCCAAAGACTGACTCCCAGAGTCAAATTCTTTCGTTCTACTCAAAGGAGGACGGCCATTTCTTCGAAAGGAGAACGTATCAGCTTTGCCGAATGACGAATTCTTCTTAATCATTTTGGGAGATTCCTGGACGTTGGTGAACGAAGGCATCTTTGAATCTTTTTCCAAGTCTATTTCGTATTCGAGTTGAGTTTGGACGTGAGCGAGCATTTCTTCCAGATCTCCCAAGTCGGGGTCCAAATTCATCTTTTGTCGACGCATTTTGTTTTAATCACTATTTCGGGGTATTTAAAATTGAATGACAAAAAAACACTTTATTGTTTTTTGATATAACACATGGTATCACTGTTCATTTGGTGAATTAATTAGGCACACTGTAAACATATTAGATGATGATTAAAGTTTTTACTGATGGGTTCAGATTGGAGAGTTTCTTAACATCTTTTTAAAATTTTAGCTTGTTTTATTCTAATAACAGAACTTAAGATAATATTTCGAAAAACAACATTTTTGTCTACCCATAGGCAATAGTCTCATTAACACTTTGTAAGGAAGGATACTTTAAAAAGTTAATGACTGTGAAGAACTATAAAATTCATATAAAACTACTTAAAAACCTGGACATTATAATATTGATATTGATATTGCTAGTGATCAGATAACCCTCTTATTTCTCGCCCAGAGAAGATCATTGGTAAATAACTCAGCGCCGGAATAATTATACTATCCTACTATTATTACCCGACTTTAAAAAAAAGTAGGTTTCTCTATTCGACCGTATGTATATATATTTTTATGTGTGTTCGCGGATAACTTCGTTGTTTATGAACCGATTTGGATGATTTTTTTTTTATATTAAGTTTGGATGTTTGTTGATCAATCACGTTAGAACGTTTCAACGGATAGATTACAGCCTGGAATAGCACATAAGCTACTTTTTATCTCAGGAAAATAACGGATACTGTGTTGGTAAAATCGCGGGGCGCTACTAGTATCATTATAAAAACGAAAGTTAGGATGTTTGTTGCTCAATCACGTAACGGTTGAACGGATCGTGTTGAAAGTATAAACACAGATTATAGTACGGTATAGGACAAAGCCTACTTTACAGCGCGAAAAAAAAAACAGGATCGGGAACTAAGCAAATCATACCGCGAGACGCGAGACTACTGCTAGTAATAAATAAAGTGGCCAAGTGCGAGTTGGACTCGCCCATGAAGGGTTCCGTTGCAGCAAGTAACATAATATACATAGTACACATAGTTCTTGTAGTTCGTTGTAACTTTGATCGAAGTTTTAATAATAGTGTATTTATGACGTATTAAAATAAACTACTCATCAGATCGAGTTCAAACCAATTTTCTTTGGTAGTTTGCATGGTAATGTACATCACATATTTTTTTGTAGTTTTTTCATTCTCTTACTTTAGAAGTTAGAGGCCCCCCTCCCTCTAACTTCTAAACATTTTACCACTTTGAAAGTGTCTCTCGCGCAAATTATTCAGAGTAGACAAAAACTATATTAGAAACCTTAACATCATTTTTAAAGACCTATCGATGGACACCCCACACGTGTAGGTTTGATGAAAAAAATTTTTTTGAGTTTCAGTTCTCAGTATGGGGGACAAACCTAATTTTTCTTTTTTATTGTAAAAATCTTAATGCGGTTCACAGAATACATCTACATACCAAGTTTCAACAGTGTAGTCCTCATAGTTTCGGCAAAAAGTGGCTGTGACATACGGACGGACAGACAGACAGACATACAGACATGACGAATCTAAAAGGGTTCCGTTTTTACGTTTTACGGAACCCTAATAAATTACATTGGTACACATTTCTCCCACAACACTATATGACCAAAACCAAGATTTTTTTAATATAGAGTGACGAGACGAGCAGGTCATGTGACTGATGGTAAGCAACAATATAACTTGTTGTATGTAAGCCAGATAACTGATACAATACTTATTGACTAGCACCGCCCCGCGGTTTTGCCGGCGTAGTTTCCGTTCCCGTTATTTTCCGGGATAAAAAGTAGCCTATGTGTTTTCCCAACTGCTTTCACGCGCTGAATGGCCAAGAAACGCCCTAGCTCTCTGATCACCAACAGCAACAATCAATTTAGAGACCAGTTTAAAAAAAAAACTTTTAGTTGATGGATTTCAATAGTGTTTGTTGATTATCTCTCTACTTAGTCTGTGTTGTTGATTTCAAGTTGACAGACGTCAAGAGGCACACATCATGTGTATTCGCTGAAAAGCGATGCTTGTTTACGTTTTTTAGACTTCATCTGCGTTCATCTTAAGTCATACTTTGAGCAATTTAACAATTAAAAACAATTATAATTGAGCACAAAACACCTTTTTTATAAAGGGCTTCCTGGTTCAGGCCCTGTTGTTATAAAGGCAGTTGTCCTCTACTGCCTACTAAACTTTGGGCTAATATCGAAGGCACAGGGTCCTATTAACCTTAGGGACACATTAAGCACAAATTCACTGCTTCCAATCCAAAATATCGAGAACAGTAAACACAAATCACACAACTAAACAACACTTTAAGCATTCACGTACACCAATATAGTCACCACTTATTTATATTAATCATTACCGATAAATCGAAAAAACAAATTTACAAGGAAAAACGCAAGTAAGGATTTACTAATTTTACGATAACATGCGTACGCGCCGACGGTAGACGCACGACTGGCAATAAGCACAATAACTTGGCATAACTTTATCAGTTCTATGAAAGACAGTAGCCACCTTGACGGGCCATTATTTTTCTCTTCGCAATTTTAAACCTTATTACTATTACGGTAAAGGTGTCATATTTTAATCGGTGTAGGACGTTGATGGATGGAAAGTCAGTTTAGAGCCCCTGCCATCTGTCTTGTTTGTCTCCGTGTGGCAGTACTGTCGTGTTACTAGCAAAAACATAATAGATTTTGTTAGTAAAATATTTTCGCCGGAGTTTGAGTAACGTTGCAGATGCCAGTTCAGTTTACCTGATGTTTTTACTATTAAGGTAGCGGTTCGCGCCGCGACCGCGACGCGAGACCGAGACCGGAGACCGAGACCGGAGACCGCGACACATGTCTCGGTCTCTGAGGTGTCGGTTCGCGCCGCGACCGCGACACGAGACCGAGACCGGAGACCGCGACCGGAGACCAAGACAGGCACTTGACATTATGAAATTGTATGGGCGCCAATTCGCGGCGCGACCGCGACACGAGACCGAGACCGGAGCCCGCGACAAGAGTCAGTTGTGTTTTGTGGATCACAATGGAAAACCAAGTTGTAGAACTTCTATTGGAGGAGGAAGAAGACGATGATTTGCTCTTATATTATTATTACAAATATAAAACTAAAAGAAGATTACCTACTAGGGAATTACATATAAGTAGAGGCTAAGAAGGATCATTTTCGCTATTAGTCAAGAAACACCTAATGTTTGATGACAATAATTATATTCAGGAAGTATTTTCGGCTGAATAAAACACAGTTTGATTATATATTAAATTTATTGAAAAATTAGCACTAACTCTCACAAAAATTAAAACTAAATTTCTTACGACATTCGGAATCTGTAATGTATAATAATAAAGGTAATTGTTTGTAGTACTTTTAATATTTTAAGGATTCAGTATCTCGAAAGGAAAAAACGGAACCCTTACAGGATCACTTTGTTGTCCGTCCGTTCGTCTGCCTGTCAAGATTTTTTTTCTCAGGAACACGTAAACGTAACAAGTTGCAATTTATATCATGTACTCAAATTTTTTGTCCCTTGAAGCCGTGACAAAATCAAACTTTTAAGACAATGCAATCAAAAGATACAGCGGTCTATGCCGCAAATTTCGACACTTTTTTTATGTGAAAACATTTTTAGTACAATTTACACACACTGAATTTTCGTGAATGAAGATCATCGTCACGCTCGGAAGTGAAAGAGATGTTCGGGTGAACTCGAGACCGCCGAATGGGGAGCCTATTAAAACGCATAACTTTTTGTTAATAATTTACTTTGTCATAATGAATGTAGCATAATGTATAGTGTCATAATGCAACTTTCGCATAATCATTTTTTGGCGTCATGTGTTTTAAGCATAACAATCTATTGTACTACATTTAATTCGACTATTGATGAGATGCATAATAGTATTTAGGCATTTTTTTGTTTGTTTAATTTTTTTTAAGGTGCCGTTTAAATCGCATAATTTTTTTTCCCTAATTTACTTTGTCATAATGAATGTAGCATAACATAAATATAGTGTCATAATGTAACTTTTGCATAATTGTTTTTTGGCGTAATGTGTTTTAATCATAAAAATGTATTGTACTACATTCAATTCGACTGTTGCTCAGACGCATTTAGGCATTTTTTAATTATTTGTTGTGCTACGTAATATATAACCAGGTTATATAGGGTCCAGATCTGACTCGGAGCACCCCGACTCCACCTAGTCTTGTCGCTACTACCCCTAGAGTGTATTTAAAAATGCGGGAGCCAGAAGCTCAGGGCTGACTGCAGAGCTTCTGGCGGGAGCCCACCCGGAGTCAAAAAGTGCACCATATGTCTTAGGTGTATGTAGGTTGTTAAGTCTTAAAAACGTTATGTCTACATAAATTAGTACAAAAATTGTTATACTACTGCATAGTCCTGCATAGATATTCCATTAAATTAGTAGATACCTACATTACGAATAATAAATATTGTTGTCAAAGTACCCACCCGCATTTCACACCCCCACGTATTTTATTTAAATAATGTTGCTACAGTCCGCTCTTTGCACTTGTTTTTTAGTTAGGTGTTTAAAGTTTATGCCTTTGATCATTATGTTTAAGTATTGTTATGTTTTTCTCAATGTGTGCCTTTAAATATTATGCTATTTATAGTTATACGTCGAAACATTATACTAAGTTATCTGTATGCTATATATGGCTATGCGTTTAAACATTATGCTAAGTTATCGTTATGTCATATATGGTTATGCTAGTTAAAATTATGCGAAGACAGTTATGCGTTTAGTTGATGTGGTAAATTAAAAATTATCATTAGTCGTAAAAACGTTATGCCTACCTAAAATAGGACAAAAATGTTATGCCACCCCATATAGACCCACCGAATGTACTAGAGCGAGAGAGAAATAGCTGCTGCTGCTGTCTGGCTGCTGTCACTATCTTCTTTTTTAATTTATTCTTGGCCGTGGATATTAGTCCTTCTGCCGCATCTGTCACTGTCGTGTCGCTATGTTCACTACGTAATGTTTAAGTACCTGGTTGACCGAGCTTTGCTCGGTTTTTTGAAATTATATTTAGGCAGATACAATTTAAGAAATGCATTAAAATTCGTTACGTAGTTTGAAAGATCTAAGGATACATAGGTACATAAAAAAAAACGAAAAAAAATAACAAGGGGTGCTGTCTGATTAGCTCAATCAGCGCTTTACAATTTTCGTTAGAAAAACTAGTCATTTTTAGTAACTGCCCGATAAGTCTAAGCTTGAAGCTCACCGATCCTTTGGACTTTGACTCAAGCACATAATTTGAAAACCACCAAACTTATTTATGCGGTTTGGCGGGAAGCTAAGTTTTGGCGGGAAACGTAGGTACTTTCAAAAGCCAGAGGTTTTCGCCGTTTATTTGAATTCCGTATACATAAATCATCGCAGTTACTACAGACAGGCTTTCATGCAAAAGTTTTTCTAAAATTTTGATTTTAGCTTACGATTTTAACGACGAGGTCGAATGCGTGTTTTGGTGTACTAGTGGCGCCATCTAGTTTATTTTGGAACGGACTAATCGAGCAAGAAACTGTAAAAAAAAAAACTAATTAATTGTTGTATGGGAGCCCCGTTAAATATTTATTTTATTTTATTTTTAGTATTTATTGTTATAGCGGCAATAGAAATACATCATCTGTGAAAATTTCAACTGTCTAGCTATCACCGTTCTTGAGATACAAACAGACAGTCTTGGTGACAGACGGACGGACAGACGGACGGACAGCCAAGTCTCAGTAATAGGGTTCCGTTTTTACTCTTTGGGTACGGAACCCTAAAAACGGTGGTCGAATGTATAACCTCCTCCTTTTAGGAAGTCGGTTAAAAATATGCCTCTGACGATGCGACGTTGACAAAAAGTATTTTTAATAAGCTTTTGTCCTAGCGTAATCAGCGGTGTATCGACTGGATATAACACGCATGCTTTTCCAGCGCGACACGAGGCACTACTTGACCGGGGCGGCGACCGTCTCGATGTCTCCGGTCTCGCGTCTCGGTCTCCGGTCTCGGTCGCGCGTGCGAACTGGCGCCCATACAATTCCATAATGTCAAGTGCCTGTTGTGGTCTCCGGTCTCGGTCTCCGGTCTCGGTCTCGTGTCGCGGTCGCGGCGCGAACTGGCGCCCATACAATTCCATAGTGTCAAGTGCCTGTCGCGGTCTCCGGTCGCGGTCTCGTGTCGCGGTCTCGTGTCGCGGTCGCGGTGCGAACTGGCACCCATACAAAGCTATAATGTCAAGTGCTGTCGTGGTCTCCGGTCTCGGTCTCGTGTCGCGGTCGCGGCGCGAACTGGCGCCCATACAATTCCATAATGTCAAGTGCCTGTCGCGGTCTCGCGTCTCGGTCTCCGGTCTCGGTCTCGTGTCGCGGTCGCGCGCGCGAACTGGGGTCCATACAATTCCATAATGTCAAGTGCCTGTCGCGGTCTCGCGTCTCGGTCTCGCGTCGCGGTCTCGTGTCGCGGTCGCGGCGCGAACTGGCGCCCATACAATTCCATAGTGTCAAGTGCCTGTCTTGGTCTCGGGTCTCGGTCTCCGGTCTCGGTCTCGCGTCGCGGTCGCGGCGCGAACCGCTACCTTTACTCGGAAACAGTGTTGAAACACCGATGGGAGCAATTTATGAAGTTAGACTAAATTTTTAAATTATTTTACATATATTATTTTAAAAACATGTTCTATTGGAGTTTGGGTACTTTTGTATGGACTTATAAAGGCGCAGTTTATTTAACGGCCTAATGTTTTTTTGTCACTTTCTCGCAACTTTAAACTTCCGTAACAAAGTGACGATATTCACAATTTTGCAGTATCATATTTTTACCCGACTGAAAGAAGGGTTATGTATTTTTCGCGCGATCTTGTATGTCTTGTAAATTTCTTTATTTTCACGTATCTTCCATACGGCTCGATGGATTTTGACAATTAAGATGTATCGTTAGATACGTCTTAACTGAAATTTCGTTTATCTAGAATTCTAGACGAACTATCACTAAACCACTAGTTGATAGCTTCTTGCCTTCTTAGGACCTTTGGATAAGTGTTACCTTTTGTCTGTGTTTTAAGTAGTGGTAGGACTCTTAGCAGAGTCCGCCTGGGGAAGTACCACACCTTTACCAGTTATTCTACTGCCAAGGAGTAATGGGCAAACATTACTATGTTCCGGTTTGAAGGGCAATGTTTCCAGAGAAATTACAGGGCTTATAGAGATATAACAACTTAGATTACTGGGTGACGAGCGCAGTGCAGTGCTAGGTAATGATTTGGACTTTTCATGTTCCAATAGCTGCGTGTCTCTGTGCTGTTATGTGGCAGACATGTTGCTTACCATCAGGCACATGTCCTGCTCGTCTCGTCACTTTTTATTTAAAAAAAAATACCTGAATTTAATTTAAGGTTGAAGTCGGTATTTGTTTTTGAGAAAACAAATTATAATTTGTTATCTAATAATTATTAAAACCTGTTGATTAATAGGATTTTTTGAAATATAGTGATCTCTCGATTCTAGACGAGTATAGTTCTAGATGACATCACTCGTCCTACTGTCGTGTCGTCATAACGAAACGGCGTCCAAATTAGGTTAGATCTCTTGACACTCTCATAGCTCTGATTAAGACATTTAAGACCCCAGTCTGCTATTTTAACAAAATCGATGTGTTTTTGTCGTCAATTCATTGCCATAATACATTATGTGGAAGTTTGAAATTAATACACACTAATACACATATCCTGAATTTCACATTGATTTGTTGAAAAACGTTGTATATGCTTCCTGTCTCTTGAAACTATTGGCCAAATTATTTCCAGCCGTAATTTTGATATTAAAAAAAAAGTAGGAAAACCGGATTTTTATAGATTCTAACTGTTATGTAGATACATGTATGGGTTAGACCTTTTATGTTATTTGATCTGTGTATCAGCAGTAGGGATCCAGTAACCAGGGATAGTTTTATGAAAGCTCCCTCTGAAAAAAAAACTCCATGACACATATTTCGTTGCTATCATAATTTGGACAGGCGCTAGCTATCATAATTTTGACAGGCGCTACAAATAATCGTGTTCAGACTGCTATCGCTAGAGAGCAAGATGGCTGCCAGAACAGCCAAGAGTGGAGCGCGCGGCGCGGGCGGAGGTAGGTACACGGTCCACAGTCTCGGTAGTAACTATGCGTGCGAGCACTGCCTGCCGGCTTCGTACCTACCTCGCGTGGCTCGAGTTCAATATCATCTATTCTATGGCGGCATTTTTGTGAGCTCAGCTCGCTTATTTGTATTTCGTTTTATTTTCGAAGCCATTGCCATATATAAGAACTTTTTTCCGTACACAAACATATTTTCGATATTCTTTCGAAATTATTGACTCCAGATTGGACAGAAAAATGGAGGTAAAAGAACCAAATGATTTGTTAAACGCAATTATCATTTTTGTAGTGGTAGGACTCTTAGCAGAGTCCGCCTGGGGAAGTACCACACCTTTGCCATTTATTCTACCGCCAAGCAGTAATGTGCAAACATTACTGTGTTCCGGTTTGAAGGGCAATGTTTCCAGAGAAATTACTGGGCTTAGAGATATACCATCTTAGATCTCTGAGTGACGAGCGCAGTGCAGTGCTAGGTGATGATTTGGACTCTTCATTTTCCTATAGCTGCGTGTCACTATGCTGTTATGTGGCAGGCATGTTGCTTACCATCAGGCACATGTCCTGCTCGTCTCGTCACTCTTTATATAAAAAAAAAAAAAAAAAAAAGTGGCCAAGTGCGAGTTGGACTCGCCCATGAAGGGTTCCGTTGCAGCAAGGAACATAATATACTAGCTGTTACCCGCGACTTCGTCCGCGCGAAATAAATACTACGGTAACTCAGGCAGTACCTATTTTTATACCCAGACACATTGACGGTTACTAAAAACAGCTTATAATAAAACACTTTCATACAATTTCATCAAAATTGGGTCAGTTGTTTAGGTGTGAAAGCGTAAGAGACATTCGTCCCCCATTTCAACTCCAATTTCATCCCCATACAGTTAGAAATTACAAAATTACAAACATTTATTGGATTCATCCCAAGTGCCTATATACAGAGTTTCATGGTTTTATCTTCAACGATTGGAAGCTTCCGTGTGTACTTTCATCCCCTATTTCAATCCCAATTTCATCCCTATATAGTTCGAAATTACAAAATTGCTAGAACAAATATTCGTTTGCTTCGTGTCAAGTGTCTATATTCAGAGTTTCATGGTTTTATCTTCAACGGTTGGGAACTTTCAAATTGACATTCACCCCCCATTTCAACCCCAATTTCACCCCCGTACAGTTCGAAATTACAAAATTGCTAAAACCAACATTCGTTTGCTTCGTGTCAAGTGTCTATATACAGAGTTTCATGGTTTTATCTTCAACGGTTGGGAAATTTCATTTCAACATTCATCCCCCATTTCAACCCTAATTTCACCCCTGTACAGTTCGAAATTACAAAATTGATAGAACAAACATGTCATTGCTTCGTGTCAAGTGTCTAAATACAAAATTTGATAACTTTGAAAATCACGAATTTTCATACAACCGTTCATCCCTTGTTTCACCCTCTTAGGGGTTGAATTTCGCCAAACCCCGTCTTAGCGAGCGCCTACGTGCTAAAAGGGACCTCCATACAAAATTTCAGATTCCTAGCACTTGTAGTTTCTGAGATTCCTTGATGAGTGACCTTTCGCTTTTATTTATATAGATATATATAGAAGAAGATATAGAAGATATAGTACCACACGTAGTTATTGTAGTTCGTTGTAACTTTGATCGAAGTTTTAATAGTAGTGTATTTATGACGTACTAAAAAAAACTACTCATCAGATCGATTTCAAACCAATTTTCGTTGGTAGTTTGCACATCATTTATTGTGCACGTACATCATATATTTTTTTAGCTTTTTCACTCTCTTATTTTAGAAGTTAGAGGGGGGGAGACACATTTTACCACTTTGGAAGTGTCTCTCGCGCAAATTATTCAGTGTAGACAAAAACTATATTAGAAACCTCAACATCATTTTTGAAGACCTATCGATAGACATCCCACACGTGTAGGCTTGATGAAAAAAATTTTTTTGAGTTTCAGTGCTAAGTATGAGGTGCAACCCTATTTTTTTTTTTTTTTGTAAAAATCTTAATGCGGTTCACAGAATACATCTACTCACTAAGTTTCAATGGTGTAGTTCTCATAGTTTCGGCAAAAAATGGCTGTGACATACGGTCGGACAGACAGACAGACAGACAAGACGAATCTATGAGGGTTCCGTTTTTACGTTTTACGGAATCCTAAAAACACTTATGTAAAACACTTTTTCTAATCCTGCACTTTGTCCTTCCTGCAAGTTCGTTACAGTAACCCTGTAGAGATAAATGTCCTATTAGTAGATTAGTACCTATTATGAAAGTAAATGTTTGGATATTATGTGGATGTGTTTTGCTGAATGACAGTTTGGAATTATAGCCGTTTGTTATTGTCACATTCCAAATCGAAATGCAACTTACAACAGAGCACACTAAAGTCTAATATTCCTAGATGGTGTATGATATTGAATACGTAACAGTAACAAACATGGAATATGTAACAGTTCAAACCTGCTCCGGAATCCCGGTTTCGTAGCAACTATGCTTTGGCTGTGGGCACCTATCACAATACGAATAGTGCTATATCTGTGTGAGTGATGTTGTCAATGTAGTTATGCAATTTTATTTTCCCACGCTCACCGACTACGCTCTTAACGAATGGATTGAGACGCGTCACATGAGACTGTTGGCCTGATTTAAATGACACAGACTCGCATAAATGTAAACTACTTTAGTTTAATTTAAAACACATCAGCAAAGCAATATGAAGTTGCGATGCGCTCGCAATTCTGTGTTCGTTTTCAATGCATTTTTTTTTGTAGAATAGAGTGACGAGACGGGCAGGTCATGTGCCTGATGGTAAGCAACATGCCTGCCACATAACAGCACAGTAACACGCAGCTATTAGAACATGATAGTCCAAATCATTACCTAGCACTGCACTGCGCTCGTCACCCAGAGATCTAAGATATTATGTCTCTAAGCCCTGTAATTTATCTGGAATCATTGCCCTTCAAACCGGAACACAGTAATGTTTGCACATTACTGCTTGGCGGTAGAATATTTGGCAAAGCCATAAGCATGCATAGCCATAAGCAGCCTTCTAAATGTTCCCACTACTGGGACTCGGGGCATACTCACACAAAAAAGAGTCTAGGCCATAATCCATCACGCTGGCCCAGTGCGGGTTGGTCGATGACACATGACCTCGAACGATTCTAGGCACATGTCGGTTTCCTCACGATGTTTTCCTTCCCCGTTTTAAGTTCTCAACTTCTTCTTAGAAGTTTTAACTTCGATAAGACAGTGGTGCGCGTGGGATTTGAACCCGGGATCTCCGAATCGGCAATCGCCGTTCTCCCGACTAGACTAGCCGTAACTACAGCGCACTTAATAACGTACTCTGTATAACATTGTTTAGTGGTATTTTTGTCATAATGATTATCTTCTTGTTTATAATTGAAGTGAAAACTTCTTTAGGCGCGCTATAGACAGAATTTTCGTGGGCTGTGAAATGGATTCATCAATCGTCACGCTTGGATATGATAATGTATCGGATCGGATCTGAAATCTTCGGGTAAACTCGGTAAAAACGGCCAGGTAGGTACCAGGGCAACAGAAACAGTAAAGAGTTTCGATTACCTACCTCCAACAGCCCAGCGTTTATCTCCAGATACCAGGACAACAGAAATATAAAAGAGTTGCGTTTGCCCCTAGGTACCAGTACCAGGGCAACAGCAAGTTTTCACTTCTATCGGCAGTTCCTATGACTGACAATTTTTTTTTTTTGTTTTTATCTTCTAACTTTATTTTTCGTTTACTTTTCCTGCTGTCAAAGTTTGCCTGGAATAAATCGATGTTAGAGATACGGCCACCATTTAAAACACCGAAATCTTTGTATGCAAAGTCTGTCTGTCCAATAGGAAATGATGAAAGGTTGCGCTAAAAGAAACCGATTCACTCAAATAGAAGACATACTGACCGTGACAGCACGTATTTTAAGACGGACATGGTTGCCTAATGCCACGGCCAAGGTGACATTCTGTTAAATGTACTTTATTCAATAGGGTACAATCCTCAAAAAAACTAAGTAGCCCGTTAGTTAGATTGGCAAAAAATATTGTACACGTATTTTTTCTTTTGTTTCACAAACAAAAAATGACGAAGATACAGCGCTTCGAAGTTTCGTGTGACGTCACTTGTGAGTACGATTTTTACTCACGAGTGACGTCGTGACCCCCCACTCTCGAAGTTTGATAGTCTATATCTTTGACGATTTTTAATATTATGAAAAAACAAAAAATACGTGTCCAATATTTTTCCATGATCTAGCTGACGGACTAATTAGGATGGTGTATTTTTGACCCAGTCCGGTACCCTATTCTGTTTTACTAAGGCCTACGTTAAAGCCTAAGTTACGGCTGGTCTAGTCGGGAGAACGGCGACTGCCGATCCGGAGACCCCGGGTTCAAAACCACGCGCACCACTGTCTTTTCGAAGTCATGTGCGTAAAGCTGCTAACTTAAAAACGGCGAAGGAAAACATCGTGAGGAAACCGACATGTACCTAGAATCTTTAGAAGTCATGTGTCATCCACCAACCCGCACTGGGCCAGCGTGGCGGATTATGGCCTTGACTCTCTCCTTGCGAGAGAAGGCCCCGAGTCCCAGCCGTGGGAACATTTAGTGGGCTGTTTATGTTAAGGCCTATCTATGGAGTGGACGACTGCGGGCTGATCATGATGATGAATCCCCGATGCAAAACTTTTGTATCTTTTTGACCCTTTGTCATCAATCAATATCATTTGAATCAATAATTCTGAAAGTTTATGAATTATATATATACAGATATATATAATTCATACTGTCTGCTGAATTTAAACTGTCACTAGCAGTCGGAAGCATGCATGCTGTCAGCATTATTACGATGTTTGCAAAAGCGGCAATGTTTATACATTGAACCAAATAAACGCCAGCGTTTATCTACTCTCTACTGTTTTAAAGCATGTTAGTTTTAAGTTCAGGATCTCTACTCTCTTTCTACGAAAACATAATTTCGAAATAAAATCGCGACTTTCCAACCCCGATCCGTCGTTTTGTCCGTTTAAATGTTCTAAGCCTACTCAAATTAGAGTATGCTTAGAACATTTAATTGTCAAACAATGTTGTATCGGACAAAACGAAGTAGAACGAGAGTAGGAAAGTCGCTATTTTTTTTAGAGATTACGTTTTTGTAGAAATAGAGTATACGTCCTGATCTGTTGGCCTAATTTTCTTTATGTATTTTCTCTGATTTAAAAATTTTATTATCAAACCACTGTATTTTAACAAAAATCGTTTCTGGGCCCATATCGTTTGGAATGTAATTACAGTTCTGTACAGTATACATGTGTGTATGTGTTTATTACATTCTGTTTTGTGTGCTCATTGAATAAATAAATAAATAAATAAATAAAATTGGCAGTCATAGAAACTGCCGATAGAAGTGAAAACTTAGAATTTGAAACTACCTTGGAAACTACACGGGTGTAACTGGAGGGCGTGGCCTCGCCATCATGGCATGGCCATCTAGAAATGCGTCAGCATTTCCCATTGGCTCACGCATTTCTAGATGGCCATGCTATGATGTCGAGGCCACGCCCTTTCAGCATTTCCCATTGGCTGACGCATTTCTAGATGCCCAATCGCCAAGGTCCCGAGTTTACCCGAAGATTTCTTATCATACCCGAGCGTGACGCTAGAAATCAATTTACACCCTACGAAAAATCTGTCTAGGCGCGCCTAAAGAAGTTTTCACTTCAATTATGGTCACGCGTCGCGTCGACCAAGCGCTTGAAAAAGTAGATAAATGGATACATACACTCTTTATTGCACTTAAATAATAAAACAAAAAACAGACACACCTTAAAAGTATTATAGCAATAATTATTTTGGCGAGCTAGGGAAAAAAAACATGAGAGTTACTAAGCCACACAGCTAATGCACAGTAACACACACATTTTTTTTAAATATGAGATGAGCCCCGACGGGCCCAAAAATTCCTCAATTTCTGTCAACTTATTTCACTCTAATTCCTATTAAATTAATAAATAACCGTTTCCTCGAAAGCGTTCCTTTACTCACAAAACATTTATTCAGAATTAAAGATACGTCATCGTTTCGATCACGTATTTATATCCTTGACTTTTGTTACCAATAATTCTGATATGACTCACCTAATTTTTATGCAATTTGCACTAAAATGTAGGTCGATTTAACCGACTCCAAAAAGAGAATTCGTTGGAAGCTTTTAAATATTTTTTTGTACATCCATCGATCACACAAACACGTCTAAATTGATTCGGAATTTTGAAGTTAAAACTTTTTTTAGTGCGTTTTTTGAGATGAGAAAAAATAATCTTACTACCGTTACTGATTTCTCTGTTTGTCAGCTAGTCCTTCTGATATTACAAATGTGAAAATTTACATATTTGTTGCCCAATCACGTCGGAAAATTTTAACGAATTGGGTTGAAATTTGCCATTTGGCAACCACTAGTATTATACGATTATATATTGTGTCACCAAATAATAAAATCAATCACCTATACAACGCAAAAAAATACTTTAAAAAACCGATAGTGGCGCCACGTGTCTACACGACAAATAGTGTTACGTTAGTCGTGACATATTTTTATACAGTTATCTATAACATTGTGGACGGAAGTCTGATAAGAATGGTTGATGTGTTGTACAGTGTAGTAGCTACTCTTTGAAACATCCATTCAAGGGATTTTTAGATAAAAAATATTGGCAGTCATAGGAACTGCCGATAGAAGTGAAAACTTATAACTCAGAATTTGATAGCTCACTTTGGAAACTACGCGGGTGAAACCGGAGGGCGTAGCCATGAGCATGGCAGCATCTAGAAATGCTGTCGCATGGCCAATGGGATATGCTGACGCATTTTTAGATGGCCAATGGCCGTGGCCCCGAGTTTACACGAAGATTTCTTATCATACCCGAGCGTGACACTAGAATTAAATTCACACCCCACGAAAAATCGGTCTGTGGAGCGCCTAAAGAAGATTTCACTTCAAAAAACTCCGATATTTTGTGGTGGCGGTCATCTTGGATTTAAAATGTGTTATTGTGTGTTGCGACCTGATGCCCTATATACGACCTGCTGGGCTATATACGATCTGATGCTCTTTAAACAATGATATGCCCTATTATACAACCTGATACCCAATATGCGATCAGATACATTATATACGATGAGATGCCTTGTATACGGCCTTATGCTCTATATACGATCAGACGTCCTATATACGACCTGATGCTTTATATACGATCCGATTCTTACTCCTGAGGTACACGTATAGCGGAAGACAAATCTTTCTCAGTTCGTCCTAATCAAAGTATGGCAAATTGGTAAAAGTTGTTCTTAATTTTGGGAATACACTGCGCTCTACCCGTATTTAAGAGTATCCTCCTTTCGGATTCATACCAGCCTGCATAACCCTATAATAATACAACAATGCAGTAAGCAGTTAATAAAGGGCATAGTAATTACTCCCGGAAGCGGGTACCGGACCGGAAGCCAGTAATCTGCCGCTGTCATTGCCTGGCAATTATTGCAGCTCCGTTTGAATTTAGAACGAAGACCTTAGATGCGGGCTTGGAGAGATTTTAACCTCTTCATGATTTTATATCTCTATGCCCTGGAGATATTGCCCTTTAAACTGGAACACAGTAATCTTTGCACATTACTGCTTGGCGGTAGAATAATTTGCAAAGGTGTGGTACTTCCCCAGGCGGACTCTGCCAAGAGTCCTACCACTACAAAAACTAACAAAGTATGAACGGTTCGGATTGACACTTGGAACACAGATTATACCTAATCCGGAAGAATACATGGGGTACTTTTTGTCCCGGGAAAATAACGGAAACTAAAACGTAAAACGGCGGCATATTGCTAGTAATAAATACAAAATAATATAAGCGTTGGTTCTAGCTCAACGCTTTCCGTTTGTAAACTACATCAGGCGAGATGGCGGTGAAGCCTATACCTATTTTTGAAGTGAAAACTTATTTTGGCGGCGCCACAAACAGATTTTTCGTGGGCTGTGAATTGAATTCTAGCGTCATGTTCGGGTATGATAAGAAATCTTCGGGTAAACTCGGCACCATGGCCACTGGTCATCTAAAAATGCGTCAGCACTCAGCATATACCATTGGCCATGTGTCAGCATTTCTAGATGCTGCCATGCTCATGGCCGCGCCCTCCGGTTTCACCCGCATTGTTTCCAAAGTAAGCTATCAAATTCTGAGTTTTAAGTTTTCACTTCTATCGGCAGTTCCTATGACTGCCTATGATGTAGCTTTTTTTACTTTTTAGTAATTTTGCTCTCTCTTTGTAATTAATACATATTTACCTACACTTATCTCGTGAGACTCAAAAGCTTATTAACCTCATATTAAAACGGTAAAAACTTGATTAGTCTTCCGTCGTACTGAAATAAGATAAAAACTTATAAAAAGCGGTTTTATTTCCGCCGCAGCCGATTACCGACTGCGGCAGTAATCTGACTGACCGTGCGCTTACGGTATGTCTTTTAGCGAAACTAGGACTGCGTGTGACCGGCGGTCGCATACAATCTTATACCTTTAAACGAGCAATTCTTGTACCTATATAAGTATGTATATATATATAGAATCTGAATCTCGGAAACGGCTCGACGGATTTGCATGAAATTATGTATTCAGGGGATTTCGGGGACGATAAATCGATCTAACTAGGTTTTATTTAAAAAAAAACGCATATTATGCGCGTTTTTAGACAATGAAAAACTGTCACATTAGACATTAGAATGTGAAGGTAAATTTCGCCGCGTGACGCGACAGCATACTTAGCTCAGACGGGAAGTCGGCCGCTCATAGCGGTCACGAATTAGTAGCTCCGGGTTCGAATCCAGACGGGTTCTCTTTTTTTTTCAATTCGTTTTTTTTTAAGAAAATCTTTTTCTTGGAGTCTTTTATCTGTAGGTATCTAAGTATATTTAGTATTTAAACCGAGCAAAACTCGGTCACCCAGGTACTGTAGGTAATATGGACAACGGTTACCTATACCACAGTGTAATAAATCACACAGTCGTTCTACGATGTCGTCTAGGCGGGGCAATCGTGCGGGGTGAGGCGCGGGAAGCGCGCTCCCAAACTACGAACACGAACATGTTAGCAGTTTGGGAGTGTGGTTCAGGGCTGACGTTTGACGCTTGTTTTTTTTTTACAATTATTGTCAATAATTAAGAATTGTTTATGGAAATAAATATGTTTCCATTAATGTTGCTAACAAGTTTGATAACAATAAATAAATAATACAAAAAATAATTGCTAAGCATTTTTACTAGTCACTTCATCTCTCTGCATTGTTGCCATTTACCGCAAGTTCAAAGGCGTCGTCCTATTAGTAGTTTTTCTTTAAACTGTGGCAATACTAACCATGCTACCACACTAATCCTACTAATATTATAAACTTGGTACATATTAATACTGGCAACGACCCGTGGTTTTACTCGCGTGGTTCCCGTTTCTGCAAATTTTCGTGATAAAAAGTAGCCTTGTCCTCTTTCATACTCTAACCTGTGTTCTTTGCAACCCGATCTGTCCAGGCGTTCTAACGTGCTTGAGCAACAAACATCCTAATTTTCGCATTATCAATTTTTGGTAGGATAAGTCGAGATACAATAGTTCCAACGGCTACCCGCTAGATGGCATTGTATTTAACAGCTTGCGTCTAGACAGACTCCATACCTATGTAAATCTAGATACCTAGACTCGTCTAAGAATGAGATGAAAAAATCAATATTAAGTGCTCCACTGAACCCTAGGTTTCCCACGTGGTCTGGGAATAGTGTTACGCTATTTTAAACTTTAATTTATAGGGCTAGACAGAGTATATTTGGAAGATTTGATATGTGCTAACAGTAACCAATCAAGGTCAAGTAAGTATTCTAAACTAGAATGGACTAAGTATCAGATTTCGTCAATTATTCTACTGCCAAGCAGACCCAGTGTGAAGGGCAGTGTTTCCATAGAAAATAACTTCGTCCACTGTAACACTTATTTATGTCTTTTTTTAACTTTTATAGGTTTGCATCTGACCGCCATCTCGTCTGATGTTAAACGACGATGCGGTCAATAACGGAGCGTGCTTATCGAGAAGAAACCGATTCAAATCTTTTCATACGAGTCTTTGAAACGTCAACCATGAAACGATGTCACATTTTCGAGCTACGAGCAGTCCGATAGAAAAAATACCATAAAAGGACAAGGTGGTATTAGATCATACAGCTAGCAATTTTGCGGCGATGTTTAAGACTTGGAAGTCTTTTATAAGGATTTATTTATTGCGATCTTAGTAGTACTATCGAGTGTCTTACCTAGAATTCTCTACTCGAATTATCTTCTGTTACATCACTAATTACACGTATATGGAGCACTGAACGACGCAAACGATACGTGTCGGCTAGGGATGAACAATACCGATATCGACATAAATCAATACAATAGGGTACCGGACTGGGTCAAAAATACACCATCCTAATTAGTCCGTCAGCTGAATCCTGGAAAAATGTTGGACACGTATTTTTTGTTTTTTCATAATATTAATAAAGTGGCCAAGTGCGAGTTGGACTCGCCCATGAAGGGTTCCGTTGCAGCAAGTAACATTATATACATAGTACACATAATTCTTGTGTTTCGTTGTAACTTTGATCGAAGTTTCAATATTAGTGAATTTATGACGTACTAAAAAAAACTACTCATCAGATCGAGTTCAAACTAATTTTCGTTGGTAGTTTACATGGTAATGTACATCATATATTTTTTTTAGATTTTTCATTCACTTACTTTAGAAGTTAGAGGGGGGGGGGACACACATTTTACCACTTTGGAAGTGTCTCTCGCGCAAATTATTCAGTGTAGACGAAAATGATTTCAGAAACCTCAACATCATTTTTGAAGACCTGTCGATAGACACCCCACACGTGTAGGTTTGATGAAAAAAAAAATTTGAGTTTCAGTTCTCAGTATGGGGGGCAACCCTAATTTTTCTTTTTTTTAATTTTTTCTGTTGAAATCTTAATGCGGTTCACAGAATACATCTACTTACCAAGTTTCAACAGTGTATTTCTCATAGTTTCGACAAAAAGTGGCTGTGACATACGGACGGACAGACAGACAGACAGACAGACAGACATGACGAATCTATAAGGGTTCCGTTTTTACGTTTTACGGAACCCTAAAAATCGTCAAAGATATAGTCAAACCATCCAAACGTCGAGGTCGCGACGTCACTCGTGAGCAAAAATCGTACTCACAAGTGACGTCACGCGAAACTTCGAAGCGCTGTATCTTCGTCATTTGTTGTTTGTGAAACAAAAGAAAAAATACGTGTACAATATTTTTTGGCAATCTAACTAATGGGCTACTTAGTTTTTTTTGAGGATTGTACCCTATTTTTTAAATTATACTTCTTTTGCCACGTAAGGAAAAATAATTGAGAGTACATTATTACAATGTCACACCGTCACGAAAGGCTTTTGATTAAATACATTGTACACATAAATAAATACGACATTAAAATTTTTAAACATTTTACCCATAAGGTGGTAAACTCCTTGATAATAGTTTAGGTCAGACACAAGGTGCAGCTAGTTTTAATTTAAAAAATAAACTATCCAAAACCTTGAATAAGTAGACATATCGATACATTCAACGGTCGACGAGTTCTATCGATATCGCATAGTCTACCGATCCGTCCCATCCCTAACATAGACACTTTCGATTGGGAGAAATCCATTGAGAATAGAGTGGTCTATTCAGTAATTAGTATGGGTAATTGGCGTAAGATGGTACGTGTTAGGATAATTAGTTACAGATGGATACGCGTACACCTTACGAGTCAAACTAATATCATAAACGGGTAAGTTTATGTGGATATACGTTTGACTCCTTCACGTAAACTAGTGAATGAATTTGAGTACAAATCTATATATATAAAAGCGAAAGGTCACTCATCAAGGAATCTCAGAAACTACAAATGCTAGGAATCTGAAATTTTGCATGGAGATCCCTTTTAGCACGTAGGCGCTTGCTAAGACTGGGTTTTGTGAAATTCAACCCCTAAGAGGGTGAAACAAGGGATGAACGGTTGTATGAAAATTCGTCATTTTCAAAGTTATCAAATTTTGTATCTAGACACTTGACACGAAGCAATTAAATGTTTGTTGTATCAATTTTGTAATTTCGAACTGTACGGGGGTAAAATTGGGGTTGAAATGGGGGATGAATGTCAATATGAAAGTTCCCAACTGTTGAAGATAAATCATGAAACTCTGTATATAGACACTTGACGAAGGGGGGACGAAAGTCTCTTTCACACCTAAACAACTGAACCGATTTTGATGAAATTGAACAAAATTGTTTACTATAAGCTGTTTTTAGTAACCGTAAATATGTCTGGGTATAGATATAGGTACTGCCTGAGTTACCTTAGTATTTATTGCCCGCGGACGAAGTCGCGGGTAACAGCTAGTATACAATAATGTAGATTTAAACATTCTAGTTGGAAGAACGGCGACTGCCGATCCGGAGACCCAGGGTTCAAATCACACGCGCACCGCTGTCCCTTCGAAGTCATGTGCGTAATGCCGCTAACTTAAAACGGCGAAGAAAATATCCTGAGGAAACCGACTTGTACCTAGAATCTTTCGAAGTCATGTGACATCCAACAACCCGAACTGGAACCGAAATAGTCCTTCACTACGAATATAGTGAGATAAATAAAGTCTTCTATTAAAACCAAACCCTAATAAGGATTTTTGAATTGCAATCTTAGTAGCACTATACTGGATTCCAGTGTGATATGAATATTATGAATGCATGGTATGGACTAATGGTAACTCAAATCACTACCTAACTAACGTACAGCTTTGGAGTGGAATAAGTTGCCGGCCTCCTGGTTCCCTGAAAAATACAATCTAGAACTTTTCAAGGCCAAAGTGAATACGGTACTTTCTAGGTCAACGTGCATCATCTTCGACCACACCGTCGCTTACCATCTGCCGAGTTGGTGGTCAAATGCGGAGCTATCCCATTACAAATTATAAATGTTAATAAAGTATGGATGTTTGGATATTTGGATGTTTGTTGCTCAATCACGCCGTAACGTATGAAATTTGGAATACAGTTAGATTAAAGTCTGGAAGAACACATAGGCTACTTTTTATCCCGGGAAAATAACGGGAACGAGAACTACGCGGGTAACACCGCGAGGCGCTGCTAGTAAATGATAAAAAAGCCTAGTGCGCCACTGCGCTCGTCACCCAGAGATATACAATGATTTATCTCAGGTCTCTGCCCTATAATTTGATCGTCACGCGAGTTTGTCCGTCCAGCACGTCTTCCGAAGGACGGCCGCTCTCTTTTAATATAAATTCCCGAGATGCTCACAAACCGTCCAGTCATTTCAGACTAATTACATCGTAATAGCATTATTGAAATACTTACTGCTACTAACTGCGGTATGGAGGTTCTTTTACATTTTATTTTGGTTGGCAACTGCAGCCAGCAGACAAAATTATACTCAAGTCAGTGCGTATTTCAGAATCGTTTACAAGTTTACATCAAAGAGTTTATATTATATACTAAGTATAGAGTTAGAACATACTCTTTACATCGAAAGCACGGGTCTGATCGCTCTTGTCTTGTCGCTCTTGTGGAAGTGTCATACTTTTGTCGCGGCACATCACTATGTCGCCATAGCTAACATACACCTCATCTGCTTACGATTGGTACAAAGGAGCCGTGCGGAAAACCCTGATCTATAGACAAAATGAAAAGGCAATGTGGTATTAGAACATGCAAATCAGTTGCATACTCTCCGAAGTGTTTCCGATAAAAAACCGATAGGCAATTTTTCGGCCATGTTCAAGACTTTGAAGTCTTTTTCGCACAAGAGTGTCGTTGCCTATGAGCCTTTTGGCAAGTCTCTCGATCGATTCCAGAGCCTCCGCTGATATTAATCCGAACCACCCCATAGATGCGATTAGTACTTACTCCATACAAGAGCGAATTTATGTTTGATATAACGTGAGCAACTGTTAAGACTTGAAGTACTTTCGCACCTTATTTCGATTAATAGCCTATGTATGACAATATCCAAGCGTAGCTAGAACGAGCCGGTGCCGCTGATATAAAAACAAAGATAAAATGTACAATGCCCATGACCAAAGCGGCTTGTATGGTCAGACGGTGGGAACTTACTTTAACGGTGTAAAATACTATATTGTAGTTTAATAACATTCCATTGTACAGTGTCCGATACATTGCGGGTTCACGGTTAATTATAGTTTCAATTAATATTTCTATATTATTTAACACAGCGTTTAGATTCGCTTGACGTGACCGATTGGATATTAAAATGGAACGAACTTATTTTCATAAATAGTTTTCAGATGAGATAAAAAAAGATTTAATTTTTGAAGTGAAAACTTCTATAGGCGCGCCTAGACAGATATTTCGTGGGCTGTGAATTGGATTCTAGCGTCACGCTCGGGTATGATAAGAAATCTTCGGGTAAACTCGGGACCACGGCTATTGGCCATTTAGAAATGGGTCAGCCAAAGGGAAATGCTGAAAGGGCGTGGCCTCGGCATCATGCCATGGCCATCTAGAAATGCATCAGCCAATAGGAAATGCTGACGCATTTCTAGATGGTCATGCCATGATGCCCAGGCCACACCCTCCGGTTACACACGTTTAGTTTGCAAAGTAAGCTATCAAATTCTGGGTGTTATAAGTTTTCACTTCTATAGGCAGTTCCTATGACTGCCAATTTTTTTTTTTAAGTTTGGATATTTGTTGCTGAATTACTTTGAAACGACTGAAAGGATTGGGTTGAAATATGAAACACTGTTAGATTATGGTCTGGAATAACTTATAAGCTACTTTATATGTTTAATGTTTACATAATGTAAGTATATCACGAGACAATTAAGAAAACGAGGAGTACGCGTTCCTATTCTTGGTATTTTACCGTGATAAAAGGTAGCCTATGTGTTATTCCAAGTTATAATCAAACTTTTAGTATGAAAATTAACTTGGTTATTATACATTTTAAGTAAATACACGGGTAACCCACGTTTGATGTAGTCAGCCCAGTCCGACTCAAGTTACGATCGCGTCCGGCGACCTTTTTCAAGGAGAGTGCGCGCGCGTGATCGCAGCTCGTTTAGCACTCACGCCGGTCGCCGAACGCGTTCGAAACTTGAATCGGTAAATTTATTTAAAATGTAATCAAGCTGTGTTCCAAATTTCAACCCGATCCGTTCAGGCGTTACGATGTGATTGAGTACCAAACTTTATATCGCCTAAAATTCTGGTCTTCTTCCTCTTCAAACTTCTAACTACCACCTATTCTGTGACCAAACAGTTCCGCTCGAATGCACAAGATTGAGCGGATTTCGGTTCCGCTTCAGTTTTCAAAATGCACCAACAAAATTTTACTTTAACCAACTTTGTAAAACAAAGAAATAAGGTTTGAAATTGTTCAATCCGGTGGTAAAGATATTGTGGGGCTGAAATCCATTGTTGATCTTCAGCAGTTGTCCTCAATTCGGGGGTCGCAGGAATTTTTACAATCAACTCGCGACATTGCCATTTTTTTTTCTCTTTATAGGCGAATTTAGGATAGGTAGTTTGTCATATTACGGAGATGAAAAACTCCCGTAACTGACATCACTCATTTTCATTCATAGTTTTAATTATAGCATGCCACTTGACCGCCGTATAGTCTGATTTTAAGTGACGATGCGCTACGATGAACCGCCCTTCGTAGTAGAAAACAATACTAACACGACACGAAGACAGTTAGATATATATAGTTAGATGCATTGAGGAATACCGACTCACGCAACTTATTCTACAGTTTAGAAATTGTAGTCAAACTAGCGTTGTATTTTAACTCATTTTCTTCTGTAGCTAGCTACGCACGATCAAGCATTGCGGCATTTCTATTTTGACAGCTAAAAATTACCTTAACGTAAAAACGAATTAGTTAGCGGGCCGCGAAATCAATCTTTTATTGTTTCGTTTCATTGTTTAAAAAAGTTGAGCACGACTGCGTAGGAAGACAGTTTCCCAAAGTGCGCCATTGTGGCTGCCATTGTATCGGAGGAAGGCATTTATTTCTGTTTAATTTTTTACCTCAGTTTCGTAAACAACGAAGTCGGCCGAAGTAAGCCGAGAGTGAATCAGTTTCATCTAGGTAAGCACGCTCCATCGTAGACAGATTGACGAATCTGTCGTTTAATATTAAAGATCGAAGTTATAAGTTTACACTTCTATCGGCAGTCCCTTTGACTCCCTTATTTTTTTAAATAATGATACTAGGTATTAATCTAGGTACTTACTACTTATATCGTTGTATCAATCTCAAACAATCGACCAACTTTAGTAAATAAACACTTTTGAGTATCCCAAGAGAACTACTAATTTAAATGGGATAAAAAATAGCCCGTTTTATTACAGACTATAATAAACGTGTTTCAAGTTTCAACCCAAACTTCTCAGCCGGTCCGACGATATTAGGAACTATAATATTATTTAAAAGGAACTATTATAGGAACAAACATCTATATTTTGACATCCTACTAATACCTATTCATCAACATCATCAACAGCCCACTAAACGTTCCCACTGCTGGGACTCGGAGCCTTCTCTCGCAAGGAGAGAGTTAAGGCCATAATCCACCACGCTGGCCCAGTGCGGGTTGGCGGATGACACATGACTTCGAAAGATTCTAGGTACATGTCGGTTTCCTCACGACGTTTTCCTTCACCGTTTTAAGTTAGCGGCATTACGCACATGACTTCGACAAGACAGTGGTGCGTGTGGGGTTTGAACCCGGGGTCTCCGGATCGGCAGGCGCCGTTCTCCCGACTAGACCAGCCGTAACTTATTATTACATATAATTTTTATTTTTTTTATTTTTTTATTTTAATACCTACCTATTACAAATGCAAAAGTTTGGATGTTCAGATGTTTCTAGCTCAATCAAGTCGGAACGTATAAACGGATCGGGTTTCAATTTGGCACACGTTTAGATTAGAATCTGCCTATCCTAGGCTACTTTTTATCACAGGAAAAATCGAGACCGAGACCTACGTGGGTAAATCCGAGAGACGTTACTAGTTCATAATATTAGTAGGATATATTATATGGATGTTGATAAACGTGTCAGTAAACTAATTAGGTTAAATAAGCGGCCATAATAAAATTACCATAAACTACTAATTATTATAACTACGCCCAAACCTAATTTACTTTTTTACCTACACATCAATATCTATAACTCATCCCCTGGTGAATTTCCTAAAAAAACTGGCCCAGTGAGGATTGGTCGATAACACCTTCCTATTATTTTTTTTTTATTGCATAGAGTGACGAGACGAGCAGGACATGAGCTTAATGGTAAGCGACATACCTGCCACATAACAGCACAATGACACGCAGCTATTGGAATATGGAAAGTCCAAATCATTACCTAGCACTGGGCTGCGCTCGTCACCCAGAGATCTAAGATCCTACATCTAAGCCCTGTTTCACTGGAAACAGTGCCCTTCAAACCGGAACACAGTGATGTTTGCACATTACTGCTTGGCGGTAGAATAACTGGCAAAGGTGTGGTACTTCCCCAGGCGGACTCTGCTAAGAGTCCTACCACTACCACACAAAACTGCGATGCGATGCAGCAAAGTTCCTCTGATGCGGCGTCGCATCGCAGTTTTGTCTGGGAGCCCTTATTCCTACCCGGTGTCCCATGACACCACATCTTTTTAGGGTTCCGTAAAACGTAAAAACGGAACCCTTATAGATTCGTCATGTCTGTCTGTCTGTGCGTCCGTATGTCACAGCCACTTTTTGCCGAAACTATGAGAACTACACTGTTGAAACCTGGGAAGTAGATGTATTCTGTAAACCGCATTAAGATTTTTACAAAAAAAAAAAAAATTAGGGTTGCCCCCCATACTGAACACTGAAATTATTTTTTTCATCAATCCTACACGCCTTTAGACACTTCCAAAGTGGTAAAATGTGTGTCTAACTTCTATAGTAAGAGAATGAAAAAACTAAAAAAAATATATGATGTACATTACCATGCAAACTACCAACGAAAATTGGTTTGAACTCGATCTGATGAGTAGTTTTTTTTAGTACGTCATAAATACACTATTATTAAAACTTCGATCAAAGTTACAACGAACTACAAGAACTATGTGCACTATGTATATTATGTTAGTTGCTGCAACGGAACCCTTCATGGGCGAGTCCAACTCGCACTTGGCCACTTTTTTATTTTCTTAACTCTACGCCGACAAAGTCGCAAGCAGATGCTAGTATTGTGTGAAAACATACAGCCGAACATGTAACCTCTGCCTTTTTGCGTAGCCAGTAAAAAGGGTTCGTAGTAATTCGCATGAACGCCGGTCCCTAGGCGGTCGGTTATAGCCCACACCACGCACCCAATTACCGAAGTGGGTTACTCCAATTGCCTTCCAATGTCAATATTATGATGGAACGGATATCAGCTGTTGCTTTTATGCTTTTTTAAATGGGCGATGCCTTTTATAAAACGAAACGTATCTTCAAGAGTGAATCGGTTTTTTCTAGGTAAACACGCTCCATCGTAGACCGCATCGTCACTTAACATCAGGCGAGACGGCGGTCAAGTGTAAACCTATAAAAGTAAAAAAAAAATGCTTAGTGTTATTTATGGTACGATCATCTGAAAAATAAAGACAGCAACTCTGGTCACACGCAGTTTTTACGCGTCACTTATATCAAACATTTTTCTTACAGTTTTAGTCTTCCACTTTTTTCAGTTCGTTTTTTCAGTAAAGAAAACTTCGTTCCAAAAGAGTATATTTCATAAAACCTCTGCGGAACTGGGTATAAATAGTATAGAATGGCTTCTATTCCAGACTATAATCTATCTAAGTTCCAGAACGAACGCGAACCCGTTAGATTAACTCCATCCAAACACTGGTTAAGAGTGCGCCTAATGCCAGGGGAAAAATATCAAAAATCAATTTTCACCCGCGCGACGCGTTTCTTAATGCAAAATACATAAAGTCGAGAATAGCATGACACAGTTTGGAGGAAAAATCAATTTTAAATCAGGAGTCCATTTTTGACCAAGTTTTATTAAATTACTCAATAATTAAACATAAATTTAAAAAAGTGTTCGGTTACTTTACTAGAACGTACAATTAGGAATTTTATTACCAAAAAATAATGTGGGGTCATCGCTGATAATTTCGAGTACTCGAATTAAAACGGGTTTTTTCGGTGTCATTTTTATTTTTTTTATTGTAAAAAACTCTGATCCATTTTTAAAATTCGATTCGGTTATTGTGCTTCTTCTTGATTGTACCCAAGCGTCAATATTTTTTTTGTCATAGTTTTTAGCTTTTTAGTTTCTTAACTTCAGTGAGCGGCTTCGAAAATGTCCTTTTTTCGTTTTCTGGCACTAGGCGCCCCCTTAACGCGAGTAATGCCCGAGCAACACGAGACTAGTTTTTCAAGCTAGGATAGCAAGCTAGTGTTAACAAGCTACCAAGCTATTACTTCTAGCTTCGTGTAGACAAAACTACCGCAGCGTTTTCTACACGAAGCTAGAAGTAACTAGCATACTAGGTTGCCATTCTGGCCTCGTGGCTTAGTTGGTAGTAGCTCTGCCTGCGAAGCCGAGGGTCGTGGGTTCGATTCCCACCCAGTGCAAATATTTGTGTGATGAATTCAAATGTTTGCACTGTGTCTGGGTGTTTCTATATATAATAAGTATGTATTTAAAACTATATTTAAGTATTATGTCAGCTATCTGGCCGCCATCATACAAGCTTTGCTTAGTATGGGGTCAGATGGTGTTGTGTGTGAATTGTCCACCAATATTAAAAAAAAAAAAAAAAAAAAAAAAATCTAGCTTGAAAAACTAGCCTCGTGTAGATCGGGCGCCAAGAAGTTTTTACTTCAATAATCTAAATTAGGTTAATTTCAGATTTTGTGATAAGGTTCGGGCAAATCCAGGTCAGAACAGAACAGAAGCCATACGGCCAGTCTCACAGATCACAATGCGGTGGAGTAATGAACTTCCCACACTGTGCTCGTTACCGAGATTCCGTTGACCTTAATAATATGTAGGCTACTTTATACACCAGTACTAAGAGCAATGTACGGATCATCCGTTTCAAAATTATAGAAGGGCAATGTTTCCTGTGAAATAACAGGGCATAGAGATAAGACATCTTATACCTATGTATTATATCAGTAATTTGGCTTCCATAGTACAAGCTTTGCTTAGTTTGGGGTCAGATGGTGTTGTGAGTGAAATGTCCACGAATATATTACATTACTAGCGGCCCGCTCCGGCTTCGCTCGAATAATAACCTAGATATCAACTGCAGCGCCAGGCTGATTTGTGAATCTAAACCATCCAGGGCCCTACCCAAACGTATACAAAAAAAATCATTCAAATCGGTCCAGCCGTTTAGGAGGAGTTCATTAACAACGAAAAGTGGCATTGATTTTTATATATTACATTTTATATCTGTCGGTGAAGAGCGCAATGCAGCGCTAGAGTAATGATTTGGACTCTTTATGTTCCAATCACTGCGTGCCAGTATGATGTTATGGGCAGGCATGTTGCTTACCATCAGACACGTGTCCTGCTCGTCTCGTCACTCTGTACTATAAAAACACCTAAAATTTGTCAAATTGCGTTCGAGATTTTGAATTTTAAATCTAATGTAAACTTGTTATGTAAGGTTCCTTTCTTCCAATGATATTCCCTTGAAAGAGCAAGGTAGAAATGTTTCAAGTGTTTTACTCGTGGTAAATTAAATCAGTCTTTCTTCATATTTGACTGGCCTCGTGGCTTAGTTGGTAGTAGCTCTGCCTGCGAAGCCGAGGGTCGTGGGTTCGATCCCCACCCAGTGCAAATATTTGTGTGATGAATTCAAATGTTTGCACTGTGTCTGGTTGTTTCTATGTATAATAAGTATGTATTTAAAACTATTTAAGTATTATATCAGCTATCTGGCCGCCATCACACAAGCTTTGCTTAGTTTGGGGTCAGATGGTGTTGTGTGTGAATTGTCCACCAATATATATATAATATACCAATATATATTTATAGTCCATTGAATTTTAAAATTTAAGGATCTAATATTGCATATATTAAAGAACACAATTTTATCTTTGGGACGTATGTCAATAGAAGCTTAACCCCAAGTTTGTGGGGTTGCCACCCTTGTCCCCCGGCCGCCATCTTGGAAAACGCCTTTTTCGATATATCTTTCAAACTACCAATTCAACAAAAAATGTATGCAGATATAATGCCTTATAATTTGTAGCAAATTAAATTTTCTACGAGTTCGCTCATATTTTTTTTTTCCTGAAAATTCAAAAATAAAGAAGTTTAAGCCATGTAATATTTCAATGGACTAATAACTCTATAACGAGTCCAAGAGGTTTGATTTGAAGTAGGTGGTTGGGATCCGGTGTCGCGGTCAGCCACAGATGTCACCGCGGACTGGACATGGTAGATACTATTGAGGGTACGAACCTACGAACCGATCTACATATCTTGTATAATTTTTTTATTGCATAGAATGACGAGACGAGTAAGACATGTGCCTGATGGTAAGCAACATGCCAACCACATAACAGCACAGTGACACTGTAACACTTTTTTTTTCCGTGAATCGGAACGCATCGATTCTCTATGCGGCCGAGCGATATACGGACATCACAAAAAAAAGTCGTTTCCTTTTTACCGCAACACTAGCTGGTTTTTGACAGCGGAAGGGAAGTGAGCGGCCATTTTGTTTTTCTCGTGTCACGGGCGGCGGTCTCGGACCGCCGCTCCGTTATTTAATTAATTATGGTCTCTGGTGCGTGAGTGGCTGAGTTGGAAGATTTTGTGACGTGTCCCGAGGCTAACGCCGGCCAGCGTCCGCGCCCGGCGGCTATCTGCGTCGTGCGCGTGAGCGTTTGAGTGAACATCCTCTCTAAAGGGAGGTGTTTGGTGAGCCTGAGTTAGGTTTGGAGGACCTGTTTCGGGGTGCCCGTGTCTTGGGAAGGAGTCCCGTGCGAGTCGCGTGCCCTGTACGCGTGGTCGGTCACTCGGGGTGCTCGGTTCGGCATGAGCTGAGGAGCCGTTCGCAACTGGACCGTTAGCGGCGAGACCGCGACCGCGCGCGCCTCTCCGCAGGTTTTTTTTGTTTGAGTGTTTGTGCGTTAAAGTGTGGGAAATGAGGAGTGGGGCTTTGGCACATTGGCCAGGTAGGGCCATGGGCCGAGGAGTTAACGTCTTATAATGTCAGCAGAAGGGTAGGAATGTCTCCCTCCCTCCGACCTGCCGCCAATTAATGAAGGTCTTGTTTAGACCTGGATATAGGTTCAACCTTTTATATATTTTCCGTGGTTATCTGAATTAATCTAGATAATCTTAGTTTTCCTAGGGGCTTACAGTCATTAAGTACTTTAGTTAACCGGTGGACACCGTTAGCGGCTGATTAGTGTCGGTTAGGTGTCACCACTCATGTAGATTACCTACTGTTTAAGTAATATAGACACCAGTTTAATTTCCCCAGAGGAACCTACTCCCTGGATATCTACTTTCCCATCAGTTAACCGATGGTAATACTTCAATTATAGCGTTGTGAATGTGAAGGTATGAGATGGTTGTGTAAAACGTTGTAATCCATACTTCCTGTACCTTGTTTATGAGTTAGTCAGGACTGATGTTATTCTGAGTAACCATACTTAGCCTTTCTGTTTATGGGACTTAGAAAGGGAACATATTGTATTTACCCTAATCGAGTACTGCTCGGTTACTATAATTTTATTGTTCTAATGTTGGATATCTAACCCTACTGTTTAAAAGGGGTAATTTAAGTGTTATTATCTTTCCCATGTTTAAGTAAACCTGGTGATTTTTGTATGGAACCTTAAGCGTTCGAAGTGGTAGTTAAATTCTTGTCTAGAGTTATTATATGGTAAATTCAGTGGTCTTTTTACCACCCTATAGAAGGCATATTGGCCTTTAGTTTTGTTAATGGTAGCTTTTCATTTTTAACCCTACAGGTTCCGGGAGTATGGGGAGGTGGTGACTTTCTAAATAACTCTTAAACCTAACCGGGAGAGTTGGCCCAGGGCTTAACCCCTCACTTCTACCGGTTTTATATTTGCCATATGCCGACCCTTACTCAGGGACCCTGTATGGTAGAATCTTAGTTTGTTTTGGACTCAAAGAGGTTGATGGAATTCCTATAATTCCTTCTATAAATCTGGGTAACAGCGACTCAACGGTCAACCCCTGACCCTTTTAACCTTTTACCCTTAATATGGTAAACTTGTAAATTTGTTTAGGCAAATAAACGCTTGAAAAAGTCTTAATTTTTTTATTTTATACTTAAACTTTAAACTTTTTTCCGGGGAGGTTTGGGAATTCAATTTTCACCAATTGAGTTCTCAACCATAACACCCCGGATACCCTTACAACACGAAGCTTTTGAAACAAGTCCAAATAATTACCTACCACTGCATTGCGTTCGTCACCCAGAGATCTAAGATATTGTATCTCTAAGCTACGAGGGGGCGTTTTTATATTCGCGGAATGGGGGATAAAGGGCGGAAATAAAAATACCAAACTATTTTTCCTTTTCAACATATTTACCTGCAAGACGAATACAATTTTCAGATCTTTCAATTAATTTATTTATACCCTTATAAAAAAATGTTTTCTCTTTATCTTCAAAATACACCGTAACTGCCTCCTTGACTTCATCATCGGTGGTAAATTTTTTACCCCGTAGCTCTTTTTTCATTTTTGGAAACAGGCAATAATCACTCGGGGCCAGGTCTGGGCTGTAGGGTAGGTGATTTAAAATATCGAAGCCCACCTTATGCAGGGCAGCCAACGCAACGCGGCTCTTGTGGACGGGCCGTGTTGTCGTGCAAAAGCAGCACACCTTTCGTCAAATTTTCTCCGTTTTTTCTCTTAAATGCTTCTTTTAGTCGCTCTAATATTAAAGCGTAGTATTCTCCGGTTATGGAAACACCTTTATCTTTATAATTGATCAATAATATTCCTTCTGAATCCCAAAATACCGTTGCCATGACTTTTCCAGCTGACTGTGACACCTTAAACTTTTTGGGAGGTGCTGTGCCTTTTTTATGCCATTGCATAGAGTCTCGTTTCGATTCAGGTTCATAATGATGAACCCAAGTTTCGTCTCCAGTAACAATTCGACTTAAAACACCATCCTTGTCTTCATTACAGAGGTCCAAAAATGCACGTGAAAACTCTACGCGCTGCTGTTTTTGCGGGGGCGTGAGCATTCACTCCCGATTATGTTGCTTGGTTGACGATAGCTCAAAGTCTAACTATCTAATAACAATGAAACCTCGTATTTATACTAATTATGAGTCACTGAACACGTTACGATCCTAATGAGCCAAATCACCCCCCTCCTAATAACTCATTCCGCGAACTTAAAAACGCACCCTCGTATGTAATTTCTCTGGAAACATTGCCCTTCAAACCGGAACACAGTAATGTTTTCACATTACTGCTTGGCGGTAGAATAACTGGCAAAGGTGTGGTACTTCACCAGGCGGACTCTGCCAAGAGTCTTACCACTACTAAGACACGCTATTGAGAGTACGAACTACAAACGGTGAGGTCTACCTAACTATCTTAGCTTTGATATATTATCTCTCTCTTTTCTTTTCGTTTGAAATGATAGAGACAGCAATAGCAAAGCCATAGCCGATTTAGTTAAGCAGTAGAGGGACCGATCTATTATTGTATCATTTCTATCAATCCTACTAATGTTAGTAGTTATTATAAATTGTTAGTACTCCTAATTGTACTCCCCGTCTTCCATTATTAATTTATTTATTTTCTTACCATCCTACGGTTGCCTGAAAGAAATCGCTCTCAGCGATAAGGTCGCCAATTGCTACTTTATTCTAAGGTTTTTTTCAGTATTTCTCTTTGTTATGTAAGTGCAATAAAGTGTTAATCTATCTATCTATCTATATCCTAATAATGGGGCTTTTTCCAGATGAAGTTAGACTTGTCAAAAATAGTTCAAAATTTTGCCAACTGTGGCACCACTGTTTGTTTTTGTGAAATTTCTCTAACAAAATGAAACATTGGCGCTACTTATGGTGAAATTGGGAACTGTCTTTGACAAGTCTATCTTCATCTGGAAAACGCTCCATTATAGTGATTGGTCCACAATTTTTAAATTCACGGGTAACTGACTTGTGCAGTGTTATAGTCAGTCAAGTAGTTTAGTAGAGGTAGAACTCTTTGCCGAGTCCTGGGGAAATACTACGCCTTTGTCAGTTATCCTACCGCCAAGCAGTAACGCCCAAGCATTACTGTGGTCCAGTTTGAAGGACAATGTTTCCAGTTTGTAAGAAACATATCTCAGATGTCTGAGTGACGAGCGCAGTGCAGTGCTAGATAATGATTTGGACTCTTCGTGTTCCAATAGTTGCGTGTCACCGTGCTGTTATGTGACAGGCATGTTGCTTACCATCAGGATGTCGTCTGTTCGTCTCGTCATTCTATATTATTTAAAAAAAAATGGTTGTCTGTAAAGTCGGGTTACTGACGTTAGTTGAACGTGACAACTTCAACTACGCCTTAGAGCGAGGTAACGCCGGCGGCGAGGTAACGGCGTTAACGGCACATGACGTCATGTTTTGCGGGCGTGCAGCCGGCTTCATCGAATTATAAGACGTTGTCACGTCAAAAACGTCAAAAAAAGCTCTTTGAAAGAATGACCAGCGTCCTATATGTTAATAGAGTCACGTCGAAATCATAATTTTCCAATAATTTAGACAAATCTTGAGATGCTTTTTGCTTTTGAGTAATTTATAAGTCCCGTTGAACTTCAAACATCTGAGAGATCAAGGAGTTCAGAAGCGTCCTTAATGTCTATAGACGTTCCTTATCTCGAGGTCAGGTGTTATCATTTTATATCAGGCAAAAGTTAATATTATACGATAGGTGAAGGTAAACTTTAATATAATGACGTTAAATAACATAACTCCATTAATAAACTGCGTAGTGGCCCAGTAAACGTCGTAACACGAAGCTGCACGAGAACGTGCCTCATGCGGTCGTCGCAATCTCACGGCACACGGGGGACCTTCACATACTACGCTGACGACACCGACGACGCCATCGGTCGGTTCGTGCGGCGAGCGTTGTCTGCAAAACCGAAGACCATCCGAGAGTTCAATATGCAGATGGCCATCAAGGATAGAAATGCAGTCGTGGTGGAGGCGACTCAGAAAATAAAATAGTCCTAGAATTAGCAAGAAAATGTTCCCTACTCTCCCCTATTTCCTTTACTTCTCCAATCCAAGATTCATGTAATAAAAAGAAAACGATTGACAAAGGTCACGGACCCCGGAGTCTGTGGAGCTGTAAGATTTAAATTAAAAAAAAAAGTAAACGTCGTATTTCCCAATCGTAAGGTCGTAGGTTTTAATCGCATCATTTTCCCGCGTGTTATTTTTTTTTATAGTTGGTATAGAGTGACGAGACGAGCAGAGCATGTGCCTGGTAGTAAGCAACATGCCTGCCACATAACAGCACTGTGACACGAAGTTATTGTACCATGCGGAGTCCAAATCATTACCTAGCACTGCACCGCGCTCGTCATCCAGAGATCTATTCCATACTATTAATAATCAAACTCTGTTCCCTCGGAAGGAGAGTCAAGGTCATAATCGACCACGCTGGAGCAATGCGGGTTGGTGGATAACACACATGACCTTAAAAGAGTCTAGGTAAGTACATGTTTTTTTTTCTAACTATATAGGTTCGCACTTGACCACCATCTCGCCTGATGTTAAGCGATGATGCGATCTACGATGGAGCGTGCTTCCCTATCGGTTTCCTCACAATATTTGCCTTCACCGTTGTAAGTTAGCGGCATTACGCACATGATTTCGAGACAGTGGCGCGCATGGGATTTGAACGCGGGGCGCCGTATCGGCAGTCGCCGTTCTCCCGACTAGACCAGCCGTAAGATACAAACTTTCACATTTATTTCTATTATTAGAAGAATTTCGAAGAGTGTGTTATTTGCCGACCTGTGGTGGTGCTCTATCGAGCCGTGATGGATTATAACCTAACTCTCTCTTCGTGAGAAAAGGCACTGAATCCTAGCATTTAGAACATAACGTAGACTGCATTTATATACTAACCAAACATTATTATAACAGTACAATATCATGGTAGAAAAGGGCAGAGCCTTTATTAACAAAACTAAAATACAATGAGAACTACACTACGCTACATACCTAACAACTACTTACACTAAGCACACCTGAATTATCCATAGACCAATGAAGGTCTACAGATAATCAACAGATGTTCAAGCCCACTACCAATCGGAAGCGTACCCAGCATGCTGGCGGCATTACCACGCTTAATGGCAATGCTTATGCGTTGGGCCAAATAAACGCCAGCATTTTGGTCACGCGTCGCGTCGACCAAGCGCTCGGAAAGGCTTTTGAAAATGAGGTGAGCTCCCGGCCCCCACGGACCCAATGTCTCAACCCCAAAGGGCTCAAATATGTAACCTCTTCCGAGGGTTGCATATTTGAGCCGTTTGAGTCGCTCAGCTGATTTAGCCGCTGCACCAGCCCTACAATGTGTCTCTGGAAGATGTGATGGTGCCAGAGTATCAACGCCTATCAATATCATAGGTAAAAGCCTCATCTTAACAAATATTAACATTTGAGACGGCGCTAAAACCCGACCCACGCAAACTTTTATTTATTCGTGTGGGTAGTTCCAAATTTGAATTTCGATGCATTAGGTCAGTCGAGCGTTGGCGGCGGTGACGAGCGGACTTTATATGGTACAGAGATTTATTAGAATTCACGCCATATTCGACGAGTTAACAGTCATAAAATCGCTACTTTCATATACTAATTAAGTTTTCGAAATGAAATACGTTTCTGAGATGAGCAATTTCTAATCTTCATATGGACAGTATAAACTTGCACAGATGTAGGTGCTAGGTTGTTTTTAAACCGGCTTCAGAAAATCAGGCGGGGTTCTATATTAAGTTTTATATTCATTTGGATTTTAACCGACTTTAAGACGAAGTCGTCAATTCGTGTTTTTTTTTATGTATTGTATGTTCCACCCTTTACTCGAAGGCGCGTCATAAGCAGCCCAATAAATGTTCTCACTGTTGGGATCTTCTCTCGCTAGGAGAGAGTTAAGGCCATAATCCACCAAGCTAGCTAACAGCGGATTGGTGCATGACACATGACCTCGAAAGATGGTAGGTGTACATTATTATGCACATTGCTTCAGAAAGGTAGTGATGCGCGTGGGATTTGAACTCGGGGCTCCTATCGGGGATCGGCGCCGGCGGTCGCCGTTCTCCCGACTAGCTTATCTACTGAATTAAAAACGTACTGAATTAGATTTTTTTCGTTTCTATGGGAGTTCTTTCAGGTGGTCCTATTTCTTAAATGTCATAAGTCAAATTGTTTTTCTTCTTGCGAAAGTCTTTTGTGTAGTTGACAATGTAGACTTGGTATAACGTTTAGACAGGTGAAACCAAATGTCGGAACTATGTAGTTACTCGGATAAGCTAAAATGTATATCGCGTGTCTAACCTAGTTTCATTAGAAACACGTTTTTTAAAGTAATCATGTTCACAGAATGTTCTAATTAAATACTAATTAATTAAAACTGTCAACGCTTCTTTTAACAGCAACATCGTGGGATGGAATGATTAATGATGTGTTAAAAAATATTAAATTTTAATCTATGCGTGGTGTGTACCGAAATATCGGAAGGTCATTGCACAGAAGAACGTCAATAGTAGCTACTTCTACTATACTTGAATGTTTAGAAATTATAGGGCATAGAGAAAAAACATCTTATTTCTCTGGGTGACGAGCGCAGTGCAGGGCTACGTAATGTTTTGGACTCTTCCTGCTCCAATAGCTACGTGGCACTGTTCTGTTATAGGCAGGCGTGTTGGTTACCATCAGATACATGTCCTGCTCATCTCGTCACTTTTGTGATTCAATCACTTTTGTGGCGTTTACTATCAATTCGAAAATCTAAACAAAATACATTATACTAGCAGCGTCCCGCGGTTAGGGTACAATCCTCAAAAAAACTAAGTAGCCCGTTAGTTAGATTGCCAAAAAATATTGTACACGTATTTTTTCTTTTGTTTCACAAACAAAAAATGACGAAGATACAGAGCGCTTCGAAGTTTCGTGTGACGTCACTTGTGAGTACGATTTTTACTCACGAGTGACGTCGCGACCCCCCACTCTCGAAGTTTGATGGTCTATATCTTTGACGATTTTTAATATTATGAAAAAACAAAAAATACGTGTACAATATTTTTCCATGATCTAGCTGACGGACTAATTAGGATGGTGTATTTTTGACCCAGTCCGGTACCCTATTCCAAATCTCGTTACTTTTCTGAAAAATAATTTACTTTATGTGTTATTCAAGACCATTATCTAAGATACCAAATTTCATCCAAATTCCTTCAGTCGTTTTTGCGTGAAAGAGTAACAAGCATACATACTTTTTTAGAAATTTTCGCGTTTACTTTTTTTAAATAAAGAGTAACTAGACGAGCAGTACATGTGCCTGATGGTAAGCAACATGCCTGCCACAAAACAGCACAGTGACACGCAGCTATTGGAATATGCAAAATCCAAATCATTACCTAGCACTGCACTGCGCTCGTCACCCAGAGATCTAAGATGTTATATCTCGAAGCCCTGTAATTTATCTGAAAACATTGCCCTTCAAACCGGAACACAGTAATGTTTGCATATTACTGCTTAGCGGTAGAATAACTGGCAGAGGTGTGGTCCTTCCCCAGGCGGACTCTGCCAAGAGTCCTACCACCTAGTTTATAACATTAGTAGGACTACTAGAACCAGGATTAATTTTATTCAAAATTTCATACTGTATGGCGGTGGATAGATCTTTGACCATTGAAATGATTTATTTTAGCTTATTGTAATATCGAATCCGAATCGAAAAAATGATCCCAATTTGAATGCAAATCCGTTAGTGGTGCCCCCAAAAGTTTGTCCATTGATAAGTTTAATTTTGCAAACGATGTGGCCTCGTTATAAATCCATACCAAAGCCATTGCCGCGATTAGAACAACGTCCGATAAGAGAAACATAATATTTCACTGATAATAGCTGACCGGGATTTTCATTTTGTTCAAACTTGAAATGAGGATCTAATGTTCTATGTTTCGGTGTTTCTATGTACCAAAGGTACAGTCCGCGAGGTATAAGCTGAGCTTTGCATTAGTGTGAGTGATCACCAAAAGTACAGTCAGACGCAGGACGCTGTGACCATGTTCTCTTAATAAGGTGTCAATTTTATATTCAATAAATCGTTGTTTATTATGCAGTATCAATTGTATATTGGTATAAACGATAGGCCTGCCCTGAATACGGTATTCGGAAATTTTAAGTAAATAAGTTATACGTAGGTGACGGATCTCATGCTTTTCCATTAAAAAAATTCTGTTATTCTCTGTCCTTGACCATTTGAATCCTAAAAGAGATAGGTACTTCTTTTGCAATGACCATATTGATTCTGGATAGTTAATGTCAGCTTGTTGTTTAAGAGTTTGTTGTCTGACTGTACTTTTGGTAATAGATGCGTATGCATGTGATCACTCACACTAATGCAAAGCTCAGCTTATACCTCGCGGACTGTATGTATTTACGATGTTATAAGATACTACGGGGGTCTACCGCCTAACGAAAAACGCTTTGACGCTTTGGCATTGCCGTCTCTTTCATTTCAAGCGAGAAGAAAAGAGTCAGCAACATCAAAGCGTCAAAGCGTTTTTCGTTAGGCGGTAGACGTGCCGGTCCGCCCGGCTTCGCCTGTATTAAATTTCTAGCCTATATAATATAGTGTAGACTATAATGACGAGACAAGCAGGACATGTGCCTAATGGTAAGCAATATGCCTGCCACATAACAGCACATATATATATATTTATATATATTGCATACAAAGCTAAATTAGGATAAAATATTTATACAGCACGCAAATATTGGAACGTGAAGAGACCAAATCATTACCTAGCACTGCACTGCGTTAGTCACCCGGTTGTGTACACACATAAGATGTTTTATCTCTATGCCCTGTCATATCCAGTCCTATTATGTTGAAATCGATCCAGTAGTGAATTAGTTCCCGTAATCTCCCCGGGATAAAAATAGCCTATGCGCTCTCCCAGACTATATTCTAACAAATTGTTTCAAATTTTAACCCGATCAGTTCATATTATTGACTGAATAACATTTCAAAATAATGTTATAATAGTACATTATGATATAAGTGCGCTACGTTGATAATTACAGCCGAGGCTTTATTACTAGCTCGAGCCGAAGGCGAGAGCTATAATTTAGCAGAGGCTGTAATTATCAAAGCGCACGTATGTCATACGACGTTTTATAACATATTTGCGAGGAAATAAACAAAACTCTGACGACATTTTCGAATAAAAACAATATAGCGAAAAAAAGGCGCGGAATAATATTTACTTGATCACAGATCACAGCACAGAGTAAGTAATCACTATGGATCACAGATTAGCAATGCGCGCGCATCGGTGCCTTTTTTTTTTTAAGCAACGGCACAGAACCAGCCTGTATGCCATTAGTAATAAAGTAAATTAATATTTTTGTGTTTTGTTACAGAAAAATTAAAGTAGCTTAGGGTCAAATAATTAAATTAACGAATTAAATAATTCATTATTATATTTGACCTCTCAAAGTTAATTTTATTCATAAAATGTCGACCACACTTTTTTGACATTAAAACTCTTTACTAAGATTTAAAAAGGTACCGTTCGTTTTAGACGGAGCATATCTCTCTACCTAGTCTGTGGACGGAGCATTTTGAAACCGTGCGTTTTACATTACACATTACAGCACAAGTACGTAATAAGATACATTACGATACAGAAATTGGTCCAATAAGAGACCCTTTACGAGCAAATATGTTATAAAGTATGTTTACAAATTAGGTTAAAAAAAATTAATGGTATAAACTCGTCATTTAACAAGCCTTTTGTAACAACTTTACTGATGTGGTACAAATAACACGATATTTACAACGATTTATATCGATCGTAATAAACGTGTGACCATATCGATAAACAATAATTTATTATACATGTAATAAACTTGCCAACTTTTATTGTTACCCAATCACAGCTAAGTTACAATGTTACCGAGTCACAAACTTAAAAGGTGGTCAAATTAACGAACTAAAATTGTTCTCGATGTTAGGTTATATGATAATACTTCAGTGGCTCTCACTTGAATGCAACGTTAGTATAAGTTGTGGTGGAAACATGTTAACTGTTTTTTTTCCATTATTTATTTGGGTTTCAAGATAACAAGGTTTTTTAAGAGAAATTTCGTTTTAATTGTAACAAATAAATTTTGTAGCAGCAACGAAGTAATTTTAAAAGCGTGTTTTTTGCTAAAATGTTATTAGTGTAGAATGTACGCATATTCAAAAGAATGTATAATATCTACAGGCTACTTTTTGTCCCGAAATATTGACTATGTATTTGGAGTTTAAGGATGCAAACAGAATTATACTTTCGTTTCACATGAGCCTAATGGTACATTTTATAAGTTGTTTCAGATTTATGCTAAATCTGGACTGGTTTTGATGAAATTTGGTATAGAATTAGATTACATCCAGGATTGAGGACTGTTAATGAAAAAACTAAATATTTAAAATAAAAAATTCTCAGACAGTGCAGTAAGCTGAAAACCACGAGGGATCATCAAGTTAAATTACAATTGCGAAAGTCATCAAAGTTTTAAAATTACGAAATTATTTAAATGGTCAGTCTGTTTCATTGTTCGTGACTGCATTATGCCCGAGCCATATTGAAAAAACATGACCAAACAACACATGTCCATTTTGTATCCAATACGGTGAACATATGGCGCAAAAGAAAAAGATGCAACTTTGGCGCGTAAAAAATGGAAATAGTTATTTGTTGTACAAGAGTGCAAAGTGGCTTTTTAACCGCGTGCTCAATTTTGATGACCGAGCAAGCGAAGGATTCTAAAGTTGAATCACGAGCGTAGCGAGGGATTCAAAAATTAGAATCCTGAGCGTAGCAAGGGAATCAAAAGGGCACAAGGTGAAAAATCTTTGCACTCGAGTGTAACACGTAATTTTTCATCCCTCCCTAGCGAGGAAATTACTAAACGCTTTGCGCATTTTCAGTTTCAGTCGATTCTGTTGGCGTTAAATAAACTTCTTGGTCGCTAGAATCACTTATTATTATGGTATTTCGGTTTTTCACTTGTATTCAATTTTATAAGTTTTAAACTGTAAGTTTATTTAGCCATGGTTTTAACAATAACAATATGACGTGAAAATATGGAGAGTTGACCGATTGAGGTAAGGAGTTTCATGTGTACATGAAAAAGTGTCCGCCCAAATGCATTTAATTATAGTAGCGCTAAATTTGCATCAGGGTACATTTTAAAGGAAATTAATAAACGTACTATTAAGAATTCATGAAAGAAAAATATTGGCAGTCATAGGCACTGCCGATAGAAGTGGTAACTTATAACTCAGAATTTGATTTTTACTTTGGAAACTACGCGTGTGAAACCGGAGGGCGTGGCTATGACCATGGCCATCTAGAAATGCTGACACATTTTTAAATGGCCAATGGGAAAGGCTGAGGCATTTCTAGATGGCCATTGGCTATGGTCCCGAGTTTACCCGAAGATTTCTTATCATTCCCGAGCGTGACGCTAGAATTAAATTGACAGCCCACGAAAAATCTGTCTTTGGTGTGCCAAAAGAAGTTTTGACTTCAAAATATATTGTACCTACATGTTTTCTCAAAATAGTAATTATTTATTTGATGTTATATTTACTACATTATTTTGTACTGCACAAGTAGTTGAAATTATCTATTAGTTACTATTTTAGTAGTCAATAATGTTTAATTATTTAACTCGGCAACTCGGCATACTTCAATTCGATTACAATTGATTTATTCATAGCATTTCAAAATGTTTTGCCATTTGAAATAACATTCTTTACCTCTATCCTCCATACGTGAAAAGAAAATTGCGCGCAAAGCATTTAAGAAAAAGTACACCAAAGAGGTTCCGAGTATGAGTTTTTAACAAATTAAAAATAAATGTATGATGAATTCGGCACCAAGGAGGTAGAAATAAATAGGTTAAATTATGTTTTGAATTAAAACCTCAGTACACACTATGTTCTAAATTCAAATTTACTTTAACCTCTAGAGGGTAAAAACGACTTTTGCGCCCTGATATCGAGGAGCAAAAGTACTCTTTCCGAGCTGGTGGGATGAAAAGGTCTTTTTTTTTAATTATGGAAAAGGTCGAACTGTCAGAGTTGCCCTTTGCGAAGTTGTAAAAATTTACATACTTTGTAATAATAGCTTTGTAACGCTTATGTAACTTTTAAATTGATACGATGGACGTAATTTGCATTTAAAGGTATTTTAGGCGTTTTTTAATGAAACGTCTTTTAAACTAAGATAATTAATTAACGTGTTAAGTAACCTTTCTTCAATAACATTACATGTGATTGCAGATTAGCGCCATACTCTCCGAAAAGTACCGAATAAAAACAGACCAATTTCTGATTACAACATTGCGGCGTTGTTAATTTAGTTTGCCGGTAATAATATCCTTATCAGTAAATGCTAGACTCTCTACATGACCTAAAATACAATCAAACGCAAATACTAGCACAAGATATTGACTTAGTGTGTTTGTTTTGATTAGATTGATTCGTACATTTATTACTTGATTTTTATAATGTTCGACTGGTTCAATCGCTTTCACCCCTTTTGGGGACGTTAGGCCTACTACCGCCTAACTAAATCAGCTTTGCAATTTGCCATCTCTATCATTTCATACGAAAAGAATAGAGAGAGCAACATCAAAGCTAAGACAGTGTTCGTTCAGCGGTAGACCCCAGGTCGTTGTTGGATCTTCCATAAACCGGCGGTAGCCCAAGCCTTGGTCACGAGGACCACCATCTAGAAATGCGTCAGCATTTGTAGTTGTCCATGCTCATGATCACGCCCTCCAGTTTCACCCGCGTGGTTACCAAAGTGAGCTAACAAATTCTGAGTTATAAGTATTCACTTCTGTCGGCAGTTCCTATGGCTGCCCATTTTTTTTTTATCTATAATCCACTACGTTAATCAAGAGCGATTTGGAGGACCCATTATCGTTGAAAGATGTCTGTTCTTGGAACATGTCGGTTTCCTTTTTTTTTTTTTTTTTTAAATGCAGAGTGACAATACGAGCAGGACATGTGCCTGATGGTAAGCAACATGCCTGCCACATAACAGCACAGTGACACGCAGCTATTGGAACATGGAGAGCCCAAATCATTACCTAGCACTGCACTGCGCTCGTCACCCAGAGATCTAAGTTGTTATATCTCTAAGCCCTGTAATTTCTCTGGAAACATTGCCCTTCAAACCGGAACACAGTAATGTTTGCACATTACTGCTTGGCGGTAGAATAATTGGCAAAGGTGTGGTACTTCCCCAGGCGGACTCTGCTAAGAGTCCTACCACTACAAAAACTCCTCACGATATTTTCCTCGAATGCCAGTGGCAAAGACAATCTCGAACATCTTCACACTTGAAACAATACTCAAGAGAAACAGGTAGGATTTCAGTAAACGACCTTCACTATTGTGACATCCAACGTCCTGTTCAATAAGTCAACACGTTTATCAATATTTTGTTTGAACCTGATCCAATTAAAAAGCTACGTTCGTAGAATTAAATACAGGAAATTAAATTATTCCAAATTACTGATAAGAAATAAGTAGAGCAAAGAATACCACAAAAAATAGGCATCGTGTATGTCGGCTACCGATAAGGCTTGTAACTAAATAAAACTAAATAGGTTAATATAAATAACTACGTACCCACATAAACACATAAGGAATTTTAATTGATTATGTTATAAGTAAGTAGGTACTTTTTACGTAAATAGCAAAATTGGCAAAAGGATAACAATTATAACCTTACTGGTAACTTCACGAAGTCAAATGTTTTTGACGTTTTTTTTTTTGTGGTTTCATAATTTTACACTGCGTTTTTTGTAGAAAGTTACAAATAAAATGAATAAATCACGATTATAATATAATGTTTTTTAGAAAGTTCTTAAATCAATTTTAGGGTTGCGCTCGAGCGCCATATCAAGATACTGCTGGCGTGCTGGCGTCAAATACTTCACATTGAAAAAAAATTGGAGAGCACAATTATTAATTCGATGCAACAGCCAAAACTGCTTTTGTATGAAACAAAACCGATGTAAGATAAATATTATAAGGACATTTGAAATCACGACAACTCCCTATTAGAGCTTACATTCATCGGGAAAAACCGTAATGCAAAAGATACTCATCAATAATATATGTATGTACTCGATACAACGTAAATTGTGACTAGTTATGTTTGTAAGTATACCTACAATTTGTAACATTAGATAAATATAATATAGCCTTCTTGTAAGTGCATTAACTGTGCTAGCCTTTAATTCGGTGAACAGTAGAGGCCATATGAGATCAATTTATTGTATTTTCAAGTAGAAAAAAATGCGTTTTAATTATATTTTTCAAATATAGCTAAAATAAGTTAAGATAAAATCCCGTTTTTCAGCTCGGCTTACAAAATTGCTTACAACATCGCTATGGTATACGCTATATCTTTAATTTAAAACGGATTTACAGACACAATAATATGCCATAAGCAATAATTGCTAGGCTGTAAATACCAGGAAATTGATAAACAATGCCATACCGCATTCAATAACTCGACAAAGAACCCATCAGTAAAAATCACTCACACATGCATACAACGCATTGTATCACACAAATTACATAAACAAAAACACTTTTCACTTCACTATGCCACTAATTAGTACGTGTAACTACTCTATTGCACTTTTAAAGTTATCGATATAAAAATCGATGTTTTGAAAATCGATAAATCGTAGTACGTCACTTTGCGCGCGCGGCGATCAAGAGACTGCGGTGGCGCGGGAAAAATTATAAACATTAAGTGGGGGAGGGATGGAGATATGGGGAGAGAGTGAGAAGAGCTGTGATTTGTTTTTGCGTCTTCATGCGTGACGTTTGTAGAGTAGATAGTGGAATAGATGTGACAGCGTCGTGTCGTGTTGAAAATCGCTTGGTCTTTTTAACAAATTTACAAATAATTGTAATGAATTCGAAAATTATGTGTTTGAAATTTTGTTAAATTTTGAACAACTATGTGTGAAATGTTATACGCCATAGATAACAAACTCAATTATATTTATATTCAATTTAAAAAATACACACTTTGAAATTCTGACTTTTGATTATTTAACTATTTATTTCCGTAAAACAACTATAACGAAAAAATTACGACAGTTTTTATTGAAATTGCCGTGGTAGGTACCTATCCAAAAATATATTATTTTGATTAATTAGATGATTTATCAAATTGGATAATAAATCCAGGTTCTTAAAAAAGCATACAAAAGACCCCATTTTTTAAAGCATTCATTTAAATTTTAGTAGTTTTTACAATTAACTAAGTAATATAAATAATGTATCATCTACGCTTTTTTTTATTTTTATTGATAATTGCACAACCGCTCCAACGACTTCGATAAAATTTATATGATACCTTTTCAAACAAAATAAGCACTATCAAAATCGGCTCATCCATTCGAAAGTTCTGATGAGTTGCCTGAGTGGGTTTTTCCTGATAGTTATAATCTTGGTGTCTACAAATCGAGAGTGAATCGGTTTCTTCTAGGTAAACACGCTCCATCGTAAACCGCATCAGGTGAGATTGCGGTCAAGTGTAATCCTATAAAAGTTAAAAAATGATATTTAAAAATGCAGTCGAACTGGGAACCGTCTCCTTTTTTGAACTTCGATCAATATAGCTCGAATATCTAAAATAATTTGACCTCAGTCCGATTTTATCGAATTGAACAGTCAAGCTCGTCGGTCGACACGAGAATATTTACACTTTGTAAGCTAAAACGGGCTGTTTATTCCAAGTTCCCAGTAAATGGCTGAATAACCTCGGAGGTTTGTTTTGTCTGGTTATTTATAAGTTCACTCCAATGATTTGTTTAAAACTAGGAACTCACTGGTGAACTGGGATCCGTAAAGTTATAGTATTTAACCTAAACGTACGTCTCATCCCTTGACAATTAAAAAATAACATCCGACAAATATCATCCGTATAATCATCTGACTAAAGATATTCTGTGGAGCCATACTGAAATGAAAATAAAATGATTGTTTAGTATTATACAATATCAGATAGAATTAAATAACGGAAGCACGATCAGCACACCGTTCCGTCAAGTTTCCAACCAAACCTCCATGTTGGAAGCATTCCCTCGCATGATACAATTGCATGTTGCAACACAACCGAAATAGAAACTATTCTATCGATAGAGGGTTAACTTATTTAAGTGTTTGCAATCTATTTTGTACGCCATTTCTTTTTAAATAAATGTACTTATCGTTAGTGTAGTATTTGTTCTTGATTAAAACATATTTGACCCGACACTGCATATTTGCTGTTACATCCCGTCGCAATCTAACCCCTACTATTATTATAAAACCGAAAGTTTATAAACTTAAGGTCGTTGCTTACTCTTTCAAGTAAAAACTACAGAAAAGATCGCAATGAAAGGAGACGGCCCATTTTCCATGGGCATTTGCCCCACAGAAAAAGTGCAAGAGACTTGACCAAAATTGGATCATTGTATAGGATTTTTAATATTTATTGAGGAACCGTTTATGTTTTTATCCTGCATAGCGGGGTTTAAAAGATACCAACTAAAACATTGAAAAAAAAAAATAACGCCGCAAGTAGGTAATTAAGAACGTGATTATGTACTTACTAAATTCATTACTTTGCGACGTACTGTGCTCAGAATAATGTCGACTCAACACAGAGAAGGACCGGAGATTCGGCCAAACCAAAAAAAAATTACAAAACCTTTGGAAAAATAAAGAAATTCCATGTGTTGTTGTGCTGTTGTGTAAGTTTTGAACGAATTTTTACTGTACGTAAACTTCAACTGAACTTAAATGAGAAAACATGGGTGATTTTGACTATAGTCTGTACACATAGGCATAGGTACAAATGAAAGGAGTGTTCACCGTAGTACTTATTTATTGGGTACTGACCCGAAGACAAAACACAAACCTTAACAGGCTTATTTAAATTCACATAAACTTCGATAGCGTGTTTTAACGCCGTACAACGCCATCTAGTTTGGTTTTATGGAACTACAGTTCCTTATGGAACTTTTTTACTGTAGTTCCGTATGGAACTACAGTACCTTAATACAAAATTACTTATACATAGTCATTACGGTACTTTTTAATCACTAATTTGCAATCCCCGCTTGGCAGGTTAGTATTGAATGTACAGTTTGAATTATTTAATTATATGTTATTTTAATTAAATAACTTGTTTAGGTCTCCGGGGCTAATTAAGTACCTAAACTTGAAACGACTTGGGGCAGAAATGAGCCGTCTCCTTTGGTACATGGATCGATAACAATCTGGAACAACATAATAGGCTACTTTTTATCCCGATAACTACGCTGTGAAACCGCGGGATACTACTAGTATGTTTATATTTTTTAAATTGTATTACAACATTTATTTTAAACATTTTTTTTTTCGTTAGGTAGATATTTGATCAACATTTTTAGTCCGCCACATTTTTACGCTCTGTACGTTATTTAATCTATGACGATATTGACAATCGTCGGCTGTACTTACAATAATGAGATCGCGCGGATGATGCGACTGTCACACGAGACTCTGCCTAAGGTTACAGTGCAGGGTGACGCAGGAATGTGACGGATGTGTTAAATCTAAAGGATAATTAACTTAAATTAACTCTTAATATTTATCCTTCGTAGTGGAACTCTTTCCAAAGTCCTCCTGACGAAATATCACATCTTTGCCAGCTATTTTGTGTGTATATGTGCATCTATATATGTTATATGTGTAGGCAAATGTAATAGAGTTCGATGATTGACGTGGGACATGGAATTACTTAATTTTTAGAGGCACTAAATCCATATTATAGGACAGTCGTATCTATCGGCTTCCGTGATACATGCCTGTACGGCCTAGCCTAGTGCGGAAGCTACAATTAATTATTTATTGTATGTGTGTGTCACTTTGGCAAAAAATCCTTTTTTTTTCTTCTATTCAACCCTAGCTCAACGCATTAACAATCTTTGTAGCGGTACTATACTTTTTTTAAAAACTTTTATAGGTTAACACTTGACCGCCATCTTGCCTGATGATAAGCATCGATGCGGTCTACGATGGAGCGTTTTTGCTTTTTACATAGAAGGACCCGATTCACTCTCAATTTGAAGACACAAACATTGTAACCATCGGGAAACACCCACTCAGGCAACGCATTCCACAAGGTTTGACGAAGTGGTTTGAGTTTTCTTTTGTAATAAAAACGTCTAGGCTGTGGAATGCGTTGCCTGAGTGGGTTTTCCTCGATGGTTACAATCTTGGCGTCTTCAAATCGTGAGTGAATCGGTTTTTTATAAGAAAACAGTAAGCATGCTCCATCGTAGACCGCATTGTCGCTTAAATCAGACGAGATAGTGGTCAGGTGCAAGTATAGTTAATCATGTGGCTTTTTTCGCGATTTCAGAGTTAGAATCTAAATAAAATTGTTCATAAAATGTTTCCTTTGACTTTAATAGGTTCAATCTGTGTAACCCAAACTTTGCAAATCGTGCTTTGATTCCTAGGTTCCATTTATAATTACTTACCTATAACATGGGCATTTTAATTCTCAAGCGATTTGAATATGCAGTATGGAACGATAGACGTGTAGTGCATGCTGTGATTTCCAATGACTGGTAACAAAGAGGTCAAGTGCGAGTCGGGGTGCCTTCTAAAACATAAGCCCCGGATACTTTTTTGTAGTGGTAGGACATAGGTAGGGACGTAGGGAGTAGGGACACCAGGGTCTGGGGAAGTACCACACCTTTCAAGGGCAACGTTGGCAATTCTTGAAGGTTTCTTGTGAAATTACAGGGCATAGAGATAAAATGCTATTCATCATCATCATCAACAGCCCACTAAACGTTCCCACTGCTGGGACTCGGGGCCTTCTCTCGCAAGGAGAGAGTTAAGGCCATAATCCACCACGCTGGCCCAGTGCGGGTTGGCGGATGACACATGACTTCGAAAGATTCTAGGTACATGTCAGTTTCCTCACGATGTTTTCCTTCACCGTTTTAAGTTAGCGGCATTACGGACATGACTTCGTAAAGATAGTGGTGCGTGTGGGGTTTGAACCCGGGGTCTCCGGATCGGCAGCCGTCGTTCTCCCGACTAGACCACAAAGAAAAATGCTATTATTATACTGTTATTAACATTACAAATGTCAATGTTTGGATGTAGGTGCTCATTCACGTCGCGTCGTAACGTATGAACGGATCGGGCTGAAATGTGGAACACAGTTAGATTATAGTTTAAAAGAACACATAGGCTACTTTTTATCCCGGTAAAATAACGAGAAAGGGAAATACGCGGGTAAAACCGCAGGGCACTGCTAGTATATTATATCTTTGGATGATGAGCGCAGTGTACGTAGCGCTAGGTAATGATTTGGACTCTTCATGTTCCAATAGCTGCGCGTCACTGTGCTGTTATGTGGCAGGCATGTTGTTTACCATCAGGCACATGACCTGCGTCTTGTCACTCTATACTATTAAAAAAAACTTTTAAAACTCGATACAAGCGTTTTTTAGGGTTCCGTAAAACGTAAAAACGGAACCCTTATAGATTCATCATGTCTCTCTGTCTGTCCGTCCTTATGTCACAGCCACTTTTTGCCGAAACTATGAGAACTACACTGTTGAAACTTGGTAAGTAGATGTATTCTATGAACCGCATTAAGATTTTTACAAAAGTTTTTTAAAAAAACAAAAATTAGGGGTGCCCCCTATACTGAGAACTAAAGCTAAAAAAATTTTTTTTCCTCAAACCTACACGTGTGGAGTGTCTATCGATAGGTATTCAAAAATGATGTTGAGGTTTCTAAAATAATTTTTATCTACACTGAATAACTTGCGCGAGAGACGCTTCCAAAGTGGTAAAATGTGTGTAACTCTAACTTCTAACTTCTAAAGTAAGATAATGAAAAAACTAAAAAAAATATATTATGATGTACATTACCATGAAAACTACCAACGAAAATTAGTTTGAACTCGATCTGATGAGCAGTTTTTTTTAGTACGTCATAAATACACTATTATTAAAACTTCGATCAAAGTTACAACGAACTACAAGAACTATGTGTACATATGTAGCAAGTAACATAATATACATATATTATGTTACTTGCTACAACGGAACCCTTCATGGGCGAGTCCAACTCGCACTTGGCTACTTTATTTATTTTTATTTCCAGTGTTCTGTACGAATACTACCAATGATAAACTTTTCAAGTATCGTCTAAATTCATCTACTTACTACACAACTCAGCTGGAAAAGTTCATCGGAAAACAGCCCGTATATAATTCCTATATAAGTCTGCATATTCTATGACAAGGGAGAAATTCATTTGCATTTTAAGTTCTAAGTGAAAATGAGAAATGCCTTATCTCTAAGTTATTAAAATAACATTAAGGGAAACAATGCAGACTAACATAAACTTAGATTTAAATTGCAGTTGTAAGTAGCAGTTATTTCTTAGACGATAAAGCTCAAAATTTAGTTGGAAATTACCTATTCGGGAGAAAGGGGACTACTATTAAAATATAGTGTTACACTTTTTTCGTTAATTTTTAACCCCCGACCAAAAAGAGGGGTGTTATAAGTTTGACGTCGATATCTGTCTGTGTGAGTGTGTGTGTCTGTAATGTGCCACCGTAGCTCTCAAACGGATGGATCGATTTCGATGCAGTTTTTTTATATTTAAAAGCCAGTTTTCTTGCAGAGGTTCTTAGCTATGTTTGGTTACTATCGATTCAAGATGGCCTCCACAAAATGGAGAATAAAATATTTTTTCACAACCTCCCTCAAAATGGGTATCAAATGAAAGGGTTTGACTAGTAGAATATTCTACAAATTTCAAATTCAAAGTAATCTAGGGTAAATATAAAATTTAATTTAAATGCACCAGCATTTCTAGCTGGTCATGGTCCCGAGTTTACCCGAATATTTCTTATCATTCCCGAGCGTGACGCTAGAATTCCATTCACAGCCCACGAAAAATCTGTGGCGCGCCAAAATAAGTTTTCACTTCAAAAATAAATATTTCAGTTCATCACTAGTTATTACTACTATTTACAGACAGAACACTACGCGAGTAAATCTGATGGCGTCGCTAGGTAAATAATAAATAAATAAATATTGGTGGACAATAGGGTACAATCCTCAAAAAAACTAAGTAGCCCGTTAGTAAGATTGCTAAAAAATATTGTACACCTATTTTTTCATTTGTTTCACAAACAAAAAATGACGAAGATACAGCGCTTCGAAGTTTCGTGTGACGTCACTTGTGAGTACGATTTTTACTCACGAGTGACGTCGCGACCCCCCACTCTCGAAGTTTGATGGTCTATATCTTTGACGATTTTTAATATTTTGAACAAACAAACAATACGTGTCCAATATTTTTCCATGATCTAGCTGACGGACTAATTAGGATGGTGTATTTTTGACCCAGTCCGGTACCCTATTCACACACAACACCATCTGACCCCAAACTAAGCAAAGCTTGTGTGATGGCGACCAGATAGCTGATATAATACTTGTATAGTTTTAAATACATACTCATTATACATAGAAACACCCAGACACAGTGCAAACATTTGAATTCATCACACAAATATTTGCACTGGGTGGGGATCGAACCCACGATCCTCGGCTTCGCAGGCAGAGCTCCTACCAACTAAGCCACGAGGCCAGTCAGTCAGTCAATAATCCAAATGTACCAACAGGGTCCACAGTAACCCCCAGGTATTCAGGTCAACGGCACGAGACGCGGTGTCTGCACAGCGCGATTACATCATAATTGGTAGAGCAATTTGAGCGTATCCGTTGAACAAATTGTTTTTTAAAAGTTTAACTCATATTTAAAGAGGTCACATATTTTATCCAGTAAGAGAGCCAAGTCAATGTTCCCAGTTCCCACTGCTGGGAATCGGCGTCTTTTTTTAATAGTAAAGAGTAACGAGACGAGCACGTCATGTGCCTGATTGTAAGCAACATGCCTGCCCATAACAGCACAGTGTCACGCAGTTATTGTAACAAGAAGAGTCCTAATCATTACCTAGCACTGCACTGCGCTCGTCACTCAGAGATAATATAAGATATTTTATCTCCATGCCACGTTATTTCACTGCAAACATTGCCCTTCAAACCGGAACGGTGATGTTTTCGCATTACTGCTACGACATCGATGAGTTTTCGTGTATTGAAGTGAAAACTTCTTATGGCGCGCCGCAGACGGATTTTTCGTGGGCTGTGAAATGAATTCTAGCGTCACGCTCGGGATCTCGGGAATGATCTTCGGGTAAACTCGGGACCATGGTCATTGGGCATCTAGAAATACTGACGCATTTCTAGATAGCCACGTTCATGGCCACGCCCTCCGGTTTCACCCGCGTAGTTTTCAAAGTAAGCTATCAAATTCTGAGTTCTAAGCTTTCACTTCTAATGGCAGTTTCTATAACTGCCAATTATTTTTTTATTTAATTTGTATTTATCACAAACATCGATGATATATTATCCGTTTGTCATTATTTTTATTGTAATTTTTTAATTAAAGTTTGTAAATAAATAAATCTGCGGTTTGTTTTTTCAAAGTAAAATAATTACACTAAATACCTTTACAGTTTGTAGTACGTATTTATAGACCTGAAAACCTTTTAGTACCTCAGTGACGTCATCCCGGGAACGTTAATCCTCGTTTCTTCGAAGTTGTTTACTTAAGATGTTTACCTGGAACAGATATAAATAGGTTTATTTCGTATAATATATTTTTATGGTAATGGAATTTCTTATTTGCCCAACTCAGTACCTATCTATAGAGAGACGTACTTCTTAGCATTCCATGGATTCACCGTGCGGGTGCCGGGTCCATCGTGTGGCAGAGAGAGAAATCTCGAATAGACCCCAAGACTTGTGACTCGGGCGTAGGTTTAAAAGGGGCCCCTTTTAGTGAAGTCAACACTCACCTTCACTACTCGTATTTCTCTCCCTGTCCAGCCAAATCCGATATGATCCTACTAGTGCAGCTTTAGATAATTATAATAGAGCTTATTAATATTATAAAGCTGAAGAGTTTGTTTCTTTGAACGCGATAATCCCAGGCATTCCTGGAACGATTTAAAAAAAATGTTTTACTGTTAGATATATTATGGTATCTATGGTTTAATATTACAAAGCTGAAGAGTTTATTTGTTTGAACGCAATCATTTCAGGCATTACTAGAACGATTTTTTATTTTTATTTAGAACGATTTTAATTATTTCACCGTTAGATAAACATGTCTAGTCCTAGATTGCCTGCTCTTTTACCCTTCTACGAGTATGTAACCCCTGCCTTATTTACTTATTTATTATGCCTATGTGTTTTTCCAAGCTATAATCTGTGTTCCACATTTCAACCCGAAATTTCAGGTGTTCCAACGTGGTTGAGCAACAAACATACGAACTTGTACTTTTATAATATTAGTACATAGGATAGCGCGCACAAACTCCTGCGCATAACATGCGTTTCCATCACCGATATAATCATATTATTAAAATATTGCTAGGCGCTTTAAAATTAAATGTAGTTTCCGTTTTAACAAATCTCTTCTCACCCTTTTTTACCCGACTGCGCGATGCAAAGGAGTGGTAATGTGTTTAACAGTCTATGTATGTATGTATGTATGTATGTATGTATGTATGTATGTATGTTTGTATGTTCCTTTGAGGCACTATACAGACCAAACGCCTGGGCCGATTTTTATGATTCACACGTCAATCGATTCTTCTTAATCTGGCGAGTGACACTAAAGACATGACATTAGTGTAAGACCAATATGGCGGATTCAGGACGCCATATTGTCCAAATTAAAAAAATTTAAATCACCAAAATATGTCAAGAGGGGTATCGTTGAATAGGTATTTGAAAATAATGTTTAGCTTTCTCTCAATGTTTTTCGATTTGACTGACCGTTTAGGATGTATATCGATTTAAAGTTGAGTAACAACCATTCTCACATTTTTAGGTTTTTAGGTAGCAGAAAACTTCGTATAACTAACTGTACGTGTGAATGTGGATGGACATTATATACTAATGTATCTAGTAGGCATCGATATAAATCAATAGATGTGCCCTAAGAATCTTGAAATTGGTAATAAACTGCGTCTCTGTATGTATCGTAAGTGGTTTACAAACAACCAATCTACTTGACCCCTAAAATCGCTAGCGGCGAGATTTGCTGTGGTTCTACTTATTTTGGTTGTTGACACCGAATAATTATAGGTAAAAACGTCCAGCGTCCACCGCGTCCTGCAACCGACTAGAACGGAAAGAGTGAGCTCACTCTTCCCAACGTTGACATGATTGCGTGCGCCGTGAAGTTTGGGATGGGGCCCATCTTGGGTTCTACGATCTATGCTAGTAGGTATATTGGACTACCTTTTTTTCGTACGTGCAGGTACGTGATAGTGGGAACACGGAACCGCTCTCGGATTGTTCCGCCTCGGTCGCCCATCTCCAACTTCAAACGATTTAGTAGGTACTCAACGTCAATCGAAAACCTATACTAACACAAAACTATAAATATGAATTAGGTACATGCAGTAGACAATCCTACATATTAGATATCAGTAGAAACGAAGACATTTGGTCAACAACCAAAAGATGCATATTATTATGTTGAGCATATTAACATTCACAACATTGTTCATAACTAAAAAGTATAAAATAAAAAAATATAATTTAAAAACTCAAAAACCCGACTGCGTAAAAAGTGAACCAAACTACGTACTCGCATACTAAAAAAAACTGAAAAGAATAAAACAAGCATTTAGATTTCTGGTGGTCTAGAATTCTATAATATGTTATTGTATTAATACTATTGAAATATATGCAATATTTTCTAATAAAAGAACATTACAACTGAACAGTCGGGATCCATTGAACAATTACATTGTATATCGAATAATAATGGATCCCGACTGTTCAGTTGTAATGTTCTTTTATTAGAAAATATTGTATATATTTCAATAGTATTAATATAATAACATATTATAGAATTCTAGACCACCAGAAATCTAAATGCTTGTTTTATTCTTTTCAGTTTTTTTTAGTATGCGAGTACGTAGTTTGGTTCACTTTTTACGCAGTCGGGTTTTTGAGTTTTTAAATTATATTTTTTTATTAATCAATATGTATTATAAAAAATCGTAAAAGCGGCAGACACACATTTTACCACTTTGGAAGTCTCTCCGGCAACTGTTCAGTTTAGAAAAAAAAATGACAAACCTAAATATCATTTTTAAAGACCTATCTATCCATGGATACCCCAAACGTAAGGTTTTGATGAAAAAAATGTTTGTCTGTAAAGTCGGTTTACTGACGATAGAACGTGACAACATCTTAAGAAAATACTGATGGAATGGTAGCATTTTTCAAAAGAAAATTTTAATTTCATTTGTTATATAGATTTGTATGTAAAAAGTAATAAGTAGAATTTAGTCATTTTCAATCAAAACAATGCAAAAAAGCTTTTAGATGCCGGGGATCGCACCCGGGGCATTTCACATGCAAAGCGAACGCTCTACCCCTGAGCTACATCCCCGCTTGAACTACTGGTCGAAATAATTAAAACAACTGTAACAAATATGCGGCGAGGTAACGACCGACGGTAACGCGGTAACGGTACATGACGTCATGTTTTGCGGGCGTGCAGCCGGCTTCATCGAATTATAAGACGTTGTCACGTCAAAAAGTTTTTTTGAATTTCAGTTCTAAGTATGGGGCAATGCGGTTCACAGATTACATTTACTTACCAAGTTTCAATAGTATAATTTTTACAGTTTCGGAAAAAGTTGCTGTGACATCCGGACGGACAGACAGACAGACAGACAGACAGTACGCATCTATTAGGGTTAAAATTAGAACTTAATAGCTATATTTGACGATCTCAACAGGAAATACAACTCGGGTCCCGTATTTTGCCATTTGGCTACGGAACTTTAAAAACATAAAACCAGGACACTGTATTTACTGTACAACTTAAATACATAGTCTATCCCACTGGGTTTCTGTATGTAGGTCGTCGCCCTGTAAGTTCCGCGTAGTGACTGCTACACAATCTGCAGCCCGCCCTAATTGCGCGATGCACAGCAATTTCCGCTAGGTGCGCACTATCCAGTGTGTATTACCGCCTTTATTATATTTCTATGGAGAAATCTAGCGGCTCGCTTGGATGTTGTAGTATAAAACTATTGATCGAAATAAAAACTATCCTCTTTCATGTTTTTTTTAACTATAATAGGTTCGCACTTGACCACCATCTCGCCTGATGTTAAGCGACGATGCGATCTACGATGGATCGTGCTTACCTAGAAGAAACCGATTCACTCTCGATTTGAAGATACCAAGATTGTAACCATCGGGAAAAAGCCACTCAGGCAACGCATTTCACAACGTTCATACACAAACGTGGAGTCAAATCTCTTCGTTCGTGGTTTTGGAACATCAACCATGAAACGATGTCGCTTTTTTGAGATTTGATTTGAGTTGGATCAAACGGCATACGGTGTGCCAATTTGATTCAAGTAGGTTAAGTGGTTAAGGGCAAACAACGTGACACGTTTTATATCCATAAATATATTAAGATAAGATGGGGAAATATTCGGAGTTTGACTCATCCTTTGCAGTGGTAGTTCGATTTTTGTAGTGGTAGGAAGGACTCTTTGCAGTTTGTCTGGGGAAGTGGTACGTCTTTGCTAGTAATTCTACTTCCAAGCTGCAATGTGCAAACAATACTGTTTAAGTTTGAAGAGCAATGTTTCCGTAGAAATTATTAGGTACAGAGATAAATCATGCCTTTAACGCTGGGGGACGAATGCAGTGCAGTTCTATGTAATGATTTGGACTCTCCATGTTCTGCTGAGTGAAACTGTGCTGTTATGTGGCAGGCATGTTGCTTACCATTTTTGTTTTATTTTTTTTATAGCATAGAGTGACGAGACGAGCAGGTCATGTGCCTGATGGTAAGCAACATGCCTGCCACATAACAGCACAGTAACACGCAGCTATTGGAACATGATAGTCCAAATCATTACCTAGCACTGCACTGCGCTCGTCACCCAGAGATCTAAGATATTATGTCTCTAAGCCCTGTAATTTCTCTGGAATCATTGCCCTTCAAACCGGAACACAGTAATGTTTACACATTACTGCTTGGCGGTAGAATATTTGGCAAAGGTGTGGTACTTCCCCAGGCGGACTCTGCTAAGAGTCCTACCACTACTAAACCATCAGGCGCATGTCCTGCTCGTCTAGTCACTTTATACTATAAAAAAAGTCAGAAGCGTGTCCATCACTACGCTGAATGGGAATGTTTATATTATACGTTGGCCCAAATAAATGTATTAGAGCTAGTATAAAAGTACCAGGGCACCACAAACAGGTAGCAGGTGGTATATTACATAACACGATCTAGCGGCGTATTGTGAGAACCTTAGATAGAGAATAAGTAAATAGATCAGGTTTTTCCGCACGGTTCCTTTGTACCAATCGTAAGCAGATGAGGTGCATGTTAGCTATGGCGACATAGTGATGTGCCGCTACAAAAGTATGACACTTCCACAAGAGCGATAGGACCCGTGCTTTCGGTGTAAAGCGTTTGTTCTAACTCTATACGTATTAGTATATGTACCTATATTATGTTAACTCTTTGGTGAGACCTGAGAACTACACTGCGTTACATACCGAACTAAACTACTATACTAGGCACATCTGAATTATCCATAGGCCAATGATGACGGTCTAAAGATAATCAAGCCTACTATCAGTCGGAAGAGCGCCTGAAAAGGCTTTTTGTTGACATAAATATGTTTTACACCAAAGTATACCTACATATAGGTACTTTATAATATAAGTTTTAAGACTTGTTTTTTTGGCCGTTATAAAAAATTATATTCTATTCTTGACTATATTGTGTTCCAAATTTCAACTTGACAGTTGATCAGACAAATTTTCGCATTTATAATATGAGGAGGTAGCCTGGTACTAATTCTAGTACCAAGCTACCAGGGCACCATGAACAGGTGCTATATTCCGTAACACGATCTAGCGACGTATGGCGTGTAACCGGGCAGAAAACGCGAAGCCTTGTCAATTTTAATCGCACATGTTTCTCGGGAACTTTCTTCGAAGCGATCGAGTGGAAAATTGATTTGGTCAAAGGGAAAAAAGTGACGTTTTATTTTTACACTAACCGCTCTCCCCTTACCTTAGCTGTTAGTAGACATTTTGCCCCCTCCGACAAATAAAATACACCCAAATATGGGCTTTATGTCATGCCCGTTAAGATATAGTTTACATTGGCAACATTAATTAGCAGACGGCTCTCAGCGATCGGTCTGGTAATTTGTGTTGCCAATTAAATCGGTATCTTAACGTGTATGGTATACAGCCCATATTTGACTGTATTTTATTTGTCGAGTAGTTAAGTCGGCGCAAACCTTAAGGATACAATTTTTGCAAGCTTTCAATATGTAACTAGTTTTTTTTTGTTTAGCTTGTTCGCTTCGAGTTTTGAAACTTACAGATTGCTATTGACTCACAACTTATGTTTTATTTCCCGATTCCATGGTTTCCCAACAGTTCAAACGTTATTTGATACGTTTGATTGTTGGACCTGAGCTTCAAATTAACAAAATAAATACATTCTATATAAGATATAATAATAAGTACCTAATGTAAATTATATAAATTCGTACGTAATTATGTAAATACGGGTATGAAATATTTACGTTTATTTATGTTTTGTTGAATCTTTTAAAATTTTTGAAGATACTGTTGATGAACTATCAAGGATTCTAGCGTTGAAGCGTTGAGCCTTTTTCAATTATTGCCATGAGGTTGTAAGGTTGTACGCCAAAGTTATTACATATAGTCTCATGAACATATCTGGCATTCATAAAGGCTGGACATTCACACAGTATATGTTTAATAGTTTTGTAACTAGTAGCTTCCCTACCCTTCGATTATACAAGCCCAGTTTCTGTTCCCATAGTTTTCCTATGACAAAAATAGCCTATATAAATGATATGCCAAGCTATAATCAAGCCGTGTTCAAAATGTTTACGTCGGTTGTTTCATGCTTCAGAGAAAAATAATTAAGTATTTGTTTTGGGTTCCGTTAAAAGATGTCGGGTCCGAGATACAGGGTAACCTAGTTAGGGACCTACGCACCAATGTTTTGTAAAAATTTTTTTTTGCCAATAAATCATTTATTATTATTTATTATATGTGTTTAAAATTTTAATAGGAATGATGTCTAAAAATAATAATTAGTCTGTCTGGTAGATTATTGAAAAATACTGTTAACGTGTTTTTTCTTTTGTATTTTACAAATGTGTTGATGATGTAACAGCCCACCCCACTTCCGAAGTTTTAATGAAATCTTTGTAGATTTTTAATAATTTTATAAAACAAAAAATACGTGTCCCGTATTTTACCTTAACTTGACGGAATAATATAATAATTTTATAAATGGGAAAGTTTTTGCTCAATCACGTCGGAACGTATGAACGAATCGGGCTGAAATTTATAGCATACTAGCTGTTACCCGCGACTTCGTCCGCGCGAAATAAATACTGAGGTAACTCGGGCAATAACTAATTTTAAACCCAGACACATTTACTAAAACCAGCTTATAATAAATCAATTTCATCAAAATCGGTTCAGTTGTTTAAGTGTGAAAGCCTAAGAGACGTTCGTCCCCCATTTCAACTTCAATTTCATCCCCAGACAGTTCGAAATTACAAAATTGCTAAAAGAACAAACATTTATTGGCTTCGTGCCAAGTGCCTTTATAAAGAGTTTCATAGTTTTATCTTCAACAAATGGAAGCTTCCATGTATACTTTCATCCCCCATTTCAATCCCAATTTCATCCCTATATAGTTCGAAATCACAAAATTGCTAGAAAAGATATTCGTTTGCTTTGTGTCAAGTGTCTATATTCAGAGTTTCACGGTTTTATCTTCAACAGTTGGGACCTTCCATGTTGACATTCATCCCCCATTTCAACCCCAATTTCACCCCCGTACAGTTCGAAATTACAAAATTGCTAGAACAAACATTAGTTTTCTTCGTGTCAAGTGTCTATTTACAGAGTTTCATGGTTTTATCTTCAACGGTTGGGAATGTCCATATTGACATTCATCCCTCATTTCAACCCCAATTTCACCCCCGTACAGTTCGAAATTACGAAATTGATGGAACAAACATTCGTTTGCTTCGTGTCAAGTGTCTATAAACAGAGTTTCATGGTTTTATATTTAACGGTTGGGAACTTCCATATTGACATTCATCCCTCATTTCAACCTCAATTTCATCCCCGTACAGTTCAAAATTACGAAATTGATGGAACAAACATTCGTTTGCTTCGTGTCAAGTGTCTATATACAGAGTTTCATGGTTTTATCTCCAACAGTTGGGAATTTCCATATTGACATTCATCCCTCATTTCAACCCCAATTTCACCCCCGTACAGTTCGAAATTACAAAATTGATAGAACATGCATTTAATTGCTTCGTTTCAAGTATACGATAAGTAAGATACAAAATTGTATAACTTTGAAAATCACGTTTCATACAAAATTTTCATACAACCGTTCATCCCTTGTTTCACCCTCTTACGGGTTGAATTTCGCAAAACCCCGTCTTAGCGAGCGCCTACGTGCTAAAAGGGACCTCCATGCAAAATTTCAGATTCCTAGCATTTGTAGTTTCTGAGATTCCTTGATGAGTGACCTTTCGCTTTTATATATATAGATTGTGGTCTGGAATACCACATAGGCTACTTTTTAATGCGGGAATATAACGAAGTAAACTAGGGGGTAAAACCGCGCGATGTAGCTAATAATAATACCATTCTAGTGTTGATCTATTCCTGCGTTTGCGCACGGTGTGACCAAATTCAGCCGGGTATGTCCGGACTGTCCGGACGGATGGGCTTATTTGGTCAGGGCCCCTAACTGTACATGGCGGGGCTGAGACACAAGCTGAAGCGATTTAATCCTATGACTTAATATTATAAATGACAATGTTTGAATATTTATAATAATAATATACTAGCGGCCCGTTTCGGCTGCGCTCGGATTTTGTCATATAAGGACTATTAATCGAAAAAAAAAACTATCCTATCTCTCAAGTTGGACCAGACATTTAAAATATAATTTTGTAGTAATTTGAAATCGGTTAAGTAGTTTAGGAATCCATCGCGGACAAACATCGTGACAGGAGATTTATATATTTATAATATATAATAAATACAATATTTGGATATTTGGGGGCTCAATCACATCGCAACGTAGATAATTAATGGATCGGGTAGAGATTTGGAATACAGATATATTATTATAGTCTGGAAGAACACATGGGCTACTTTTTATCCCAGGAAAATTACAGTACCAACTCACTAGTATTAACGCCAAAACGGACCGGGGGGTCTACCGCCTAACGAAAAAATGGTTGTCTGTAAAGTCGGTTTACTGACGATAGTTAAACGTGACAACGTCTTAAGAAATCAGTACGCTGATAGCGCGAGTAGTGATACCGCTCGACTCCCTCATCGGGTGGCGCCCTCAGCGCTCAGCTTCGTCCGCATGGCACGGACGACGAACTAATGGTAACGGTAACGTTACATGACGTCATGTTTTGCGGGCGTACAGCCGGCTTCACCGAATTATAAGACGTTATCACGTCAAAAACGCTTTGATGCTTTTACGCTTTGGCATTGCCGTCTCTTTCATTTCAAGCGAGAAGAAAAGAGACAGCCATATCAAAGGATCAAAGCATCAAAGCATTTTTCGTTAGGCGGTAGAAGCGCGGGACGAAATTTGGAATGAACACAAACAGATTAATCTGGAAAACAAACTATTTTTCATCCCGGATAAATAAGGGAACGGGAACGACGGGGGTGAAATCACAGGGTGCTAAACTATAAGTGTGCGAAATTTCATACCCATCTGCACCATTTTCGTAAAAATGAGTACTAAGTTTTCGGTTCACGTATTAATTTTGTTCTGATACGAGGTGAGCCATAAGCGAACCAAGGTTACTGACATAGCTAATAACTTATTACCTTAGATAAGGAATAAGTAAGTAGATCAGGTTTTTCAGCACGGTTCCTTTGTACCAATCGTAAGCAGATGAGGTGTATGTTAGCTATGGAAACAAAGTGATGTGCCGCGACAAAAGTATGACACTTCCACAGGAGCGACGCAAGAGCGATCAGACCCTTGCTTTCGGTGTAAAGTGCTTGTTTTGACTCTATACGTAGTATAATATGTAATCTATTTAGCTAATTATTAGAGACGTATTACCAAACTGAAGTAGGAATGGGTCAGACATATTTTTTTATCTCGACGCAAAAACAAGTGACAAAGACTAGTGTCTTAAGTTTGATGTATCTATGGCATCGTATATCTAAAAGCTATAAATATCTTCCAGATACACCTATTAATCTATATATATAATATAAATCAATGCCACTTTTCGTTGTTATTGAACTCCTCCTGAACGGCTGGACCGATTTGAATGTTTTTTTTGTATACGTTTGGGTAGGGCCCTGGAAGGTTTAGATTCACAAATCAGCCCGGCAGATGGCGCTGCAATTGATATCTAGGTTATTATTCGAGCGAAGCCGGAGCGGGCCGCTAGTTCTTTATAAATGTACTAGCAACGCCTCGCGGTGTTACCCGCGTAGTTCTCGTTCCCGTTATTTTCCCGGGATAAAAAGACTGTTTTCTTCCAGACTATGATCTCTGTTCCAAATTTCAGCCAGATCCGTTCATTGGTTACGACATGATTGATCAAGACCTCCAAACATTGACATTTATAATATTTTAGTATGAAAACTAACGTGGTTATTACACATTTTAAACAAATACACGGGTAACTCACGTATTATACGTGCAATACACGGGTAACTCACGTATTATACGTGCAATACACGGGTCACTCACGTATTATACGTGAGTTACCCGTGTATTTGTTTAAAATTTATAATATTAGAAGGATTTTTAACAGTTTGGGCAACGGTGTGACTATATAAATAAAGGTATGTCAAAACGTTACATCAATTTTACGAGATTTTATTTTATTATTGAAATTTTCCTCGCTTTAGCTTGTGCCTTAGAACACGCTAATTGCGGTAATGCTGTGTGCGTTGAACGACGAAAAAATGGCCAACAGCGGAGAGTAATACAAATACGTGAATATGTATGAGAGGAGGCTTTTAGTATGGACTTACTGACCATGAAGGGAAAATGCCTTAAAACCTTAATATGGAACTGGAGGACTTGCTAGGCAATTATAGTTCAGTGTCGCCTTGAAAGAATGAATATTACGTTTCAATCTTGTATGAATCTATTTCGTATGAAGCTCTGTTGGTGGATTCTGTTTCTGATGTTAAGACATGGAACTAGACAACTTGTTAGACGATTATAGTTCAGTTTCACATTGAAAAGACAGATATTACGTTTCAATTTTGTATGAAGCTTTGTTTGAGGATTCTGATGTCTCAAAACACCTGAAATATTACGTTCAAATATTACGTAACATCATTTTTAACATTGTAAACCTCCCCGCCCCCCTTGTACCGCACCTTAAAGGTCTGCCGCCCACTCATACGACTCCACTCGCACCCGACAAATAAAGTTCATTTAAATATGGGCTTTAATTTCATGCCGTTAAGATAAAAATTCCATTGGCAGTACAAATTAGCGGACCGCTCGCTGACAGCCGCCTGCTAATTTATGTTGCCAATGTAATCTATATCTTAACGTGCATGGCATAAAGCCCATATTTGAGTGTATTTTATTTGTCAGTGTAGTAGCAGCGTCTTAAAAGTGCGTTCAAACCTTAACTTTGTTTTTGTACCCTTCTCCTTACTGAAGCGATCCGTAACATCAAAGTGACCATTTTTACCTAAAAGTTACCACACAAGTTGCCAATTTGGACAATTTTCATTCCCTAGTTTTTTTGTTATCACTGTATTTGGAGTATTTGGACATTTGGAATATCAGTCGACGGTACTTTGTTAACCTTCATAGCGTCGCTTGAAGATATCCTTTTTGAAATGTGCTCAAATTAGGTACATATTATCACTAGAAATACAACAAAATCGTTGGAAAATTGAAATAAAATTGGTTCCTTCAAGTTGTCCTTCAGAATTCTTAAGCTTTAATTTGAGTCGTAAACAAACCTATTTCGGAGCACAAAAGACAATAGCCGACTTAGAAGACCTTTTCAATAGTTAAACAAACTTAACTGAGCCGCTGGGAAGTGTCGCTAGCATCGCTACATAACAAAAATAGTTTTGATCCGTTTAATTGTTTAACGTGATTGAGCAACACACATCCAAACTTTAACATCCATACAGGTACAAATAACTAAAATTGATGTTATCTATTTTTACTACATGCATAAGTCGGTAAATTTAACTAAATAACAATTTTAACGGAAACTGCTGAACCGATTATGATAGGGCTTTCACTGCTAGATAGCTGATGTTTTAATGCATAACTTAGGCTACTCTTACTTGACGAAAACAAATCGAGAAATCCGCGGTTCTGGAAAATTAACAAAAAAAAATATTGTCTGTAAAGTCGGTTGGTTTACGAACGATAGTTTAACGTGACAACGTCATAACAAAACATTGATAGATGCGGCGCAAGCGTACAATGAGCGTAACGGGACATAACGGGACACTTTTTCGTGCATGCAGCCGGCGCGGCGTTCGTCGATTTATTAGACGTTGTCACGTCAAAAACCCTTAAAATACACTTAACAATATTAGAATAAGAATAATTAATTTAAGAATTAATGTATTATTGTATTTTATCAATACAAAGCTTAATAAAAAAATTGACAGTCATAGGAACTGCCGATAGAAGTGAAAACTTATAACTCAGAATTACTAATAGCTTACTTAAACTACGCAAGTGAAACGGAGGGCGTGGCCATGAGCATAGCCATGGTCCCGAGATTACCCGAAGATTTCTTATCATTTCCGAGCGTGACGCTAGAATTCAATTCACAGCCCACGAAAAATCTGTCTGTAGAGCGCCAAAAGAAAAATACACTTCAAAAAAAAATTGGCAATCATGGGAACTGACGATAGAAGTGAAAACTTATAACTTAGAATTTGATAGCTTAGCTTGGAAACTACACGGGTGTAACCTAACCACATGGCATGGCCATCTGGAAATGCGTCAGCATTTCCCATTGGCTCACGTATTTCTAGATGGCCATGCTATGATAGTCAGGCCACGCCCTTTCAGCATTTCCCATTGGCTGACGCATTTCTAGATGCCCAATCGCCAAGGTCCCGAGTTTACCCGAAGGTTTCTTATCATACCCGAGCGTTATGGAAGAATTCAATTTACACCCCACAAAGAAATTGTCTAGGCGCGCCTAGAGAAGTTTTCACTTCAAAAAAACTTTCATAGAACCGACCGGCTAATAAGTTTGTGTGTCTGTACAAGGCTAATTCGGTAACGGGTCAAAAGCGTAAAAGTAAAAGTCATTTACAATAGGAAAGTGGCAGACAACACAAAGCCATTTGAACGTCGGCGTTGGCAATACGTCAAAAGGAGTCACGAACTAACTCTTTGTGCTTGGATGAATGATGGTCAGGGGCAAAGGGGTTCTCAAACTTTTTCCAAGGCCTGTTTTCTAGTTCAACATCAACAGCTCATTAAACGTCGTTCCTACTGCTGGAACTCGGGGCCTTCTCTCGCAAGGAGAGAGTTGAGGCCATAATCCACCACGCTGGCCCAGTGCGGGTTTGTGGATACCGCCGGTACCGCGGATACCGGTGGCTTTTTAGTTACCGCTGTGTTATTTTGAGAGCTGGTAGGTACTAAGTTTTGGGTAGATATTTGAGGGAAGCTGAAGACTTGTCACATACAAGTATCTCTACTATTATACCCAACACGGAGCAGATATTTTTGTAGTGGAAGGACTCTTGGCAGAGTCTGCCTGAGGAAGTACCACCTTTGGTATTAATTCTACCGCCAAGCAGCAATGTGCAAACATTGTTCCGGTTTGAAGGGCAATGTTTCGAGAGAAATTACAGGGCTTTGAGATATAATATCTTAGATTTCTGGGTGACGAGCGCATTGCAGTGCTAGGTAATGATTTGAACTATTCATGTTCTAATAGCAGCGTGTCACTGTGCTGTTATGTGGCAAGCCGGCAGCCATGTTGCTTAACATCAGGCACATGTCACATGTCCCGCTCATCTCGTTACTCTATATTATTTTTAAAAAAGCCCCACTCTGGTTGGTAAATAGCGCGGCAAAATTAATGCAAATGTGGGAATTTGTCACTACTACTAATTTTAAAGGTAAAGAAGAACATCGTGACGAAGCCGACATATTTTAAGAAAGACATCTTTCAAGAGTGACATGCCTTGACTCTCTCCTAGTAAGAGAAGGCCCCGAGTCCCAGCAGTGGGAATATAAAGTGGGCTATTTATGTGTTCATTCCACTATTATTATAAACTAGCGGCCCGTCCCGGCTTCGCACGGGTCAAATTTTTTGTTAAGTAGGTATGCTAAATGAAATGTACATGACCAAATTTTTCCAAAAGATCAAAATTAAAAACCAAAACTTTAAAGTTCAAAAACATTAAACTGCCTGGCCTGGTGGCTTAGTTGGTTAAAGGCCGTTTTGTAAAGCGGCGGTTTAACGATCAGCCGGATTGAATACAGCTGATTTAAAAACCACTGGAATGTATTCAACGCCATATGTTATTCAACACGGCTAGCCGTAATGTAATAAAGCGAGAGATTAGCCGCTTCTTTGACAATTTTTAGTTCCGATTCTTAACACTCATGGCGCTGCCTGACATAACAACAACCATGGCGTTGAATACTGTGTGTTCCTAAATTGCTAACACGGCTAGCCGTAATGTAAGGGGGCGTCCATAAATTACGTGAGGTGTTTAAGGGGGGGAGGGGGTCGAGTCAAATCTCATCTAATCTTACGTTGGAGAGAGAGAGGGGTCTCGGCAAATATCACGCAATTTATTTTCCTTGAAACAAAAAAAAAATACTATTTTGGTTCATTTCATCCAGATTGTACATGCTTAAGATTTAATCTTAAACATAATCGTTATACGAACGCCCCTCGGGCTGAATCGACGCCGTCAGCGTCGCGACGTCGCACAAAAAAAATCATTACCTACTCAACAACGAAACCATATTTTATGTGTCTGTAAACGACAATGTACTACTTAATTGATATATCTCCTATATCTCAGGCATCAAAATAAACAAATTATTGAGTATTTTTATTTGTTTCATATGTTCAGACTTTGAAAACCATTTTGTGGGTCGAGAAACAAAAAAATAAATGAATACTCAAATAGAACACAAAGAATAAAACAATGTAACGTGTTTACGTAAGAAACAGACCTACATCTTGAAAAATCTCACGTGAGTTTGGGGGATGGGGGAGGGGGTTGAATAAAATCTCACGACATCTCACCAGAGGGGGAGGGAGGGTCAGAAAATTTTAAAAAAGACCTTTCGTAATTTATGGACGCCCCCTAATAAAGCGAGAGATTAACCGCTTCTTTGACAATTTTTAGTTCCGATTCTTAACACTTATGGCGCTGCCTGATATAACAACAACTATGGCGTTGAATACTGTGTGTTCCTAAATTGCTAAATTGACAGTGGATTCTGGAGTTTGGAGGAATCGTACACAATATTATTAGGGTGGCACTTATCACCCTGGGTGTTACTTGGATACTATTTCGTTTCCACCGTCCACCTTGTTAAGACTAAATCGGACCGGGTAGGTTACATGAGACCCAGATCCGACCCGGAGCACCCCGACTCCACCTAGTCTTGGCGCTACTACCCCTAGAGTGTATTTAAAAGAATGCGGGGGCCAGAAGCTCAAGGGAGGTCCTGAGTGGAGCGAGCCATGCAAGTAGTTTTAAAACTATAATAGGTTCGCACTTGACCACCCTCTCACCTGATGTTAAGCGACGATGCTATCTACGATGGAACATGTTTCGATAATAGACCCTTGTTTATGGAAGTTCACCATGTTTCTTAGGTGTACCGTCACCGATATCAAGTTATGGGCTTTCAAACTTTATGTGAGAGGTAAAATGTTGTAAAAAAAATAGTACGGAATATCGTACGAAATAATCGATCAATTTATTCAGATTAATGAAATTAATTTAGATTATGTGTTGTTATTTTTTTAAATATGGTCTTCCTACAACATAAGCAGTAATACAATGCGGCTGAACGTAGACCGCCTTATTGAAGAACGTATTGCAATGACAATGCGGCTAATCGTTGAACCACCGCATTACAAAACGGCCACGTTTTTCAAAACGGCTAGCCGTAATGTAATACGGCGAACTATACAATCCGGCTGCGACATATACATCATAATCCGGATCTCGTTGTTGGGCTGTATGTTTGATGTCTTGACACAAATTGTCTTCAAAAATGTGCCATAATGCCGAGGGAAAACAAAATAATAATATTACCACAAACAACTCTCTCAGCCTCAACGGACACCGAGAAATTGAAGCTTCTCTCAAAGTGATTTCTTTGATTTTGAGTAGTCTTGGAACGATGTACCTACGTGGTACATGATAAAGAAGTATTCTGAGATAAAATCACTCTGACTGGGATGAACGCTGTACTGTATGTACACTCTTCATAATTCTGCCGACCGTCGCGTCGTTGCAAATATTTAGGATGGATATTTTTAATTTCGTAATATATTTTGAATGGAATGTCCGATTTTAATAATTCAAAAAGGAATCAATAGGTAATAAAGCAGTCTTGATTGAGAAATAATTTATTTTGATAAGAGTTATAACAAATGTATGAATAGCATGGTCTTAAGTTGATCGGCATTTTTATCTTCTTTTAAAATGTAAAAAAGCAGTTGTAGCGCCGTAATTACTGTAGTTAGACATATGCTCTCGCGAGGTTTTTTGTAGATTTTAATACGTTCTATAATATTGTAGAACATTGTTTGGTTCTATCATTGGTACTTTCCGCAGCGTATGCGCTGAAAGCCATTTTATGGCTGTTTTTTTTATACCTTGCGTTGGTTTTAGTAAAAAATTCCAAAGATCACTATTTTTTTCTTGTAATAAAAATAGCCTATGTTACTCAGTGATAATGTAGCTTTCTCTGGGCAAAAGAATTTTTGAAATCGGTTCAGTAGTTTTTGAGTTTATTACATACATACAAAAATACAAATCTTTCCTCTTTATAATATTAGTATAGATGTCAAAGGTAGGATCATTGTAGATCAATTACGTCGGAACGAAACGGCTTCAAATATGAAAGATACAATTAATAGACTGGAATATCACATACCTAAGGAGGGAACGGAAACTACGCGGGCAAAACCGCAGGGTGCTGCTATTGTTACACCAGCAGTGCTACTTTTTCTCGGGATGAAAATCTTATGTGCTATTGCAGACTTTAATCTAACCGGGATCCAAAATTCAATCCGATCGGTCGGATCGGTCGGTCGGATTAAGCAGGTCTACTACGAAAACAAACTCCGAATGATCGGATCCGACCGACAGCTGAATCGGATTGTAGCCCTACCACGAAAAACATTCGGATCGATACATTTCGGGTCGGAAGTTATAGACTTAGGTCGGATGAGGGTCGGATCGAACGAAACGGCGGATATGATCAAACGACCGATTGTCTTTCGTGGTTGGAAACTTCCATAAGTTCGGCCGATATATCGTTTATCGGACTTCGTAGTAGACCTGCTGCTGCTGTTCTGATGTGATTGAGCAACAAAAAATTAGTCAAAAACTCGCAAAAATCCAAAAAACTAAATATCAAAACCATCGCATTTATCACAAGGACCAAAACACAACAAAATTACTAGCGCCATTCTTAATCGACTTGTTGCTGTAAATACCGTGAAACAAACTTTATGATACGGCGGTCGTTACAGTTTGAAAGCCTCTGGCTGAGCAGCATTCATTTTTACAAAAGCAAGGTTTTGTTTCGTCTGGTCAGTGAGAGATAGTCGCTATGATTGATTTACGGACTGGGAAATAAGTGCAATGACCTGTAGTTCTAGCAGATAATTGTGCAATATTATAGTAATCAAATCTTAAGACTTGAAAGACGAAGTTTGACTCTACTTTTGCGATCGTCTTGACTGTGGAATGCGATGCCTGTGTGGAAGTTTGATGATGGTAGGAGAATAGTAGGTGGTTGAAGATGGTCACAATCTTGGTGTCAAAAGACTTAAGGGCTTGGTTGTTATGGCTTGAAAGTTGGGTCAACTCCTAGTGTGGGACGTAAATTGTACTCTGGCACCATCACATCATAGCTACTTAGCTACACAGGGTTGGCATGATTAAAACAAGTTGTTTTAAAACACATGTTTAAATCAGTGTTTAAAACAGTTTGAATTTAAACAGTGTTTTTAATCACATGTTTAAAAACAAAGATTAAAACAAGTATTAACAGTGTTTAAATGAAAAAAACGGTATTTATAACAATGGGTTTCCCCTGTTAAAAATGAACATTAGTTAGAAGACACAGGTGAATCTAAACCGTTTAGTACAGATTAGAAATAGGTATGCTCGCAACATAAAACAACTGTGTAACCAATAACCATTTTGCAAATTTGAAAGTACCTAGCCTATAAACCTATAAATGAATAAATATGACTTCTATTTCAAATGAAATGAATGGACAAAACTAAAATGAATAAAAAAAACAAAAAAAACACTTGTTTAAAACATTTTGAACTGTTTGTTTTATAAAATTAAAAAAAAACTGTTTTTTTTCCAACCCTGTAGCTACATCATCTGGCACAATCACACCCCCATAATTTCCAAGCTACTAAGTAAATGAAGTATTACTTCAAAAATGTCTCATAAGCTAACAACATAATAACACGTCTTGTCGAGTGCGACAATTTCTTTGTAAGGTCAATAAATATATTATCTATTTCGATCCTAAGATTCAGCATTAGTCACGAAAATACAAGGGCATTGCTGTGACTGGTTAATGCGCCATCGATTTCTTTATTTCTTATTGGTATGAGTCAACGATGGAGACATTGTAGCTGCTAACCCAGCAGCCGCATTCAGGGTGACCAGTAACATTATACATGACGGCTAAAAAAACGAATTATTCCGTCATCGTCAGTGAGATTTTCGTTTTTTTTTTCAAAAATAAAAAAAATACGAAGATAATCCATTCTTCCATATCGAAGATACTTTATTCCATCTTTAGAAGTTTGTGAGAGTGACGTAACCACTTCATTGTACAATTTGTACGAAGACGTCACAAGTCACAACCCCTTTTCCGGAATTTTGGCGATTATATATATACTTATATTTGTCGATTATAAAAAAAAATAAAAAAATCCGTGTCCCATAATCCACGTGAAGGACTGATTATAATCGTATATTTTGACTTCTGACCCAATGATCATCCCAATTTTATATTAATAACAACATCTCAAAAGGCTTTTGCTAGACGATTAGGTCAAGGGTCAAATAAAAAAGGAAGTCATCCTTGCTCGCATCATCACAGGAGGTATTATAAAGCAATTTCGGATATCTTGAAAACTTTACCTAACCTAAAAACAAAACTAGGAAATGAAAATCTCCCCAGTTGGCAACTTGTGTGGTGACTTTTAATGTTATGAATATGGTGATTTAAAAAATTCAGATATTATTTCATATCAGCTGCAGCCTGGAGAGAACCACTGCTGGACATATGCCTCCCTCAATGATTTCCACAATGACCGGTCTTGTGGCGCCTCCATCTACAGATTTCCCGCGACCGAGACAATATCAGCGGTCCATCGTGTGGGGCCGTCCTACACTGCGTCTGCCAGTTCGTGGTCTCCATTCGAGAACCTTTACTCCCCAGCGGTTATCGGTTCTGCGAGCTATCTTATACCTTTAAACGAGCAATTCTTGTACCTATATAAATATGTATATATATATAGAATCTGAATCTCGGAAACGGCTCGACGGATTTTCATGAAATTATGTATGCAGGGGATTTCGGGGACGATAAATCGATCTAACTAGGTCTTATTTAAAAAAAACGCATATTATGCGCGTTTTTAGACAATGAAAAACTGTCACATTAGACATTAGAATGTGAAGGTAAATTTCGCCGCGTGACGTGACAGCATAATTAGCTCAGACGGGAAGTCGGGCGCTCATAGCGGTCACGAATTAGTAGCTCCGGGTTCGAATCCAGACGGGTTCTCTTTTTTTTTCAATTCGTTTTTTTTAAGAAAATATATTTCTTGGAGTCTTTTATCTGTAGGTATCTAAGTATATTTAGTATTTAAACCGAGCAAAGCTCGGTCACCCAGGTACTATTATTTATGTATAGATATTATTTATGTATCACATAAAACATACCTGAAATTTATTACACTGTGACTGATTTCTTGTTTCTTTGCGATTAGTCATCAGAGTTCCGGAGTCAGCCTTTCCGGAATTCCATCGAGACGCAATTATAACGGGTAGCTTTACTCACATTCCTTTTGATTGACGCTGCATCATAAAGGGCATCTGTGATTTCTTAATAACTCATACATACGCCGGCACAACTTGAGCAACGATTGCGTAAAACCATAGCTAGTTTTTGAGATCCAATAATTTTGTAGTTAGTTTTGGGGTTATCAAAAATCGTAGCGAATTTTGGGGTCAAATTGAATCGTAGCTTTACAGGGTTAAATAATATCGTGGCGAGTTTTGGGGTCAAATAATATCGTAGCTAGTTTTGAGGTAGTGTGCATTATGACTTTGGTACTCTCGTTGCGATAAAACATAGAGTACATAAATATAATATTATGATGTATATTATACATAATGTAAACTGTTTGGGTATAATAATCTAGTAGAGACAATAATTATGTTTTATTAAATCAAAATTAAGCTAAAGATGACGTTAAAATTAAGCTCTATAACACAGTGTGTTTTTAGTGTTCAATTATGATAAGCGATGCGTTATGAATAATTATACACAGGAAGTTGTAAGCCATATCATCGAGTTACGACTATTGTTACTGATTTGGCGTGGTTTGCCAATTCAAAGGTTCCAATACTTATATTTATTTTTATAAAGGTTTATTTGCCTTGGTATACACATGCATCGATATTAAATCAAAAGATGTGCCCTGAGCACTATGAAATTGTTAACAAAATGGGTTTGTGTAGCGTGTAGCTGTGTAGCGTGAGTGGTTTACAACTACCAATCTACTTGACCCCTAGGATCGCTATCGGCGAGGTATGCTGCGGTTCTACTTATTTTGGTTGTTGACAACGAATAGCGGTATTTTAAAAAACGTACAGCGTTCACCGCTTCCTACAATCGACTAAAACGGAAAGAGTGTGCTCACTCTTCCCAACGATAACACAATTCCGTGCGCCTGAAGTTTGGGAGGGCATATCCATTGATTTTATATCGATGCCTACATGTATGCATTTTATAACACATGTATTATGTAAGCATCTATGTAACGAAATAAAAAAATGATTTAATATTTTTTATGGTTGATAAACATCAACTCTCAAATCAAATCGGTGATATAGGTACATATTTATCTGTTTTTTTTTCCGGATACATTGCAGAGAGTTTGCAAGCGATCTGCACTACTTAAGAACAAACTTGTCCTTTTCTCTATCAGAATAGCAGCAAAAGCACGCTCGAAAAAGTGACATCGTATCATGGTCGTTGGTCCAAATTGGAACAAAGATTTTTAAGTCCACTTTTGTAATAACTTAACGTAATGACTAACATCATGCGAGATGGCGGTCAAAAGCAGGGCTATTATTGATATAAAAATCAGACGTGTAGGCAGTAAGGAATTTAGGTCAGACTAGTATGTTCAATAAGCAAGTACCTATAGCTGCAATAGCTAGGACATCCTATGACACGGTACATACCTTACGTATCATACTATTGTTCAGGCTAGCCTTATTAAGTAAACAAATGGAGGTTTTGTTCCTTTACAGCTATGGATGTGGATTGTATAGTTGCCATCAGATTCAATAAGTAATTAAATTGAAAGTTTTAAATTCCACCGACATATTACGATAGCGGTTATTTTGATTTTAAAAATTTGTCGTCATTTAGTTTTTTTGTAACTGTTACAGGTTTACATCTGACTGACATCTCGCTTGATGTTAAGCGACGATGCGGTCTACAATGGAGCGTGTCTAGAAGAAACAGATTCACTCTCGATTTGAAGACACCAAGATTGTAACCATAGGGAAAAAACACTCAGGCAACGCATTCCACAGCCTGGATGTTCTTATCACAGAATTAAGAATTAAGTAGAGTCAAACCTCTTCGTTCGTGTCTTTGGAACATCAACCATGCAACGATGTCGCTTTTTCGAGCTACGATCAATTCTAAAGAAAAAAGGGCAAGGTGGTATTAGAAAATGCAAATTAGTTGCACACTCTCCAAAGTGTATACGATAGGCTAGCAATTTTTCGGCGATGTTCAAGACTTGGAACACGTCCATATAATTGAAAGTATTTTTTAGTTTAAATCCCTGGAACGGGAAAAACGCGGATAAAACCACGGTGCACCACTAGTTTATAATTTTAGTATGATAGTAAGCTAAGTATGTATTAAAGGTACGTACAAACAAACATGTACAAATATATTATGAAAACAAGTTAATTGCTCCTAATAACGGCTCGTCCGCGATTAATCATTTAGAACACCAGTTGTTGGTGACAGTTGTAATCAACTATTTTGGGAACGTCGATACAAATTCCCGCTTTCAATACGTTTAGTAACAGGTAATAATTTATTTGCTAAGAAAAAACAAAAACCGATACCAATTTAAAATTAAATTCAACAAAAACTGAATTGACACTCGACCAAATTTCATAAAAACCAAAAAAAAAACTAACTAAAACAAATTTCACCACATCGTCTAAATACATATACATGAAAAAAAAAATGTTACTTGTTAATATTACAAAAACTGCCACACCGATTTCGATGTAATTGTTAGAGAACCGAACACCTCTAAACTATGATCTGCCAAACAAAAAAATAACCATCGACATCTATCCACAATAGGCGGCGCTATCGCGTAACAAACGTACAAATAACTTTAAAAAACCCGACTGCAAAAAATCAACACGTAATAAGTAGGTACATTATGAAATACATAAGTGCGCTAAGTTGATAAAATTACAGTCGAGGCGATATTGCTATAATTAGCAGACGCTGTAATTATCAAAGCGCACGTATGTCATACGACGTTTTATAAAATATTTGCGAAGAAATAAATCGAAATTCTGAAGACATTTTCAAATAAAAAACTACCCGGGTGTAACTGGAGGGCGTGCCATGGCCATCTAGAAATGCGTCAGCATTTCCCATTGGCTCTCACATTTCCAGATGGCCATGCCATGATGGTTAATCCACGCCCTTTCAGCATTTTCCATTGGCTGACGTATTTCTTGTTCACAGATTAACAATGCGCGCGCATCAGCGCTTTTTTTTTAAAGCAAAGGCACAGAACCAGCCAGTATGACATTACGACATTATTAGTACCTAATAAAGTAAATGAATAGTTATGTAATAGTAAATGTTGGAGCGAAAGTGTCGCAGTACGAATTTGTACCTGTTGCCATGGAGACCTTCGGTTGTTGGGGCGCAGAGGCTAAAGGGTTCCTCTCAGAATTGGGGCGCAGGCTCAGGGGGAATACGGGTGACTCCCGCTCTGGTGCGTTCCTGGAGCAAAGGTTGGCCATTGCCATTCAGCGTGGGAACGCGGCGAGCATCATGGGCACTTTTGCGCCGGGAGCAGTTAGAGGTGGGTTATTCGGAGATTAGTTTTTTAATTATTATTTTAGTTAATATGTAATTTAAGATCGGAGCGTTTTTATATAATTTTTTTTCATCATTTGTCGCTTAGTCAATTTTTACCTGCCGTTTCAAATGTTACTTTGTTACTTAGTAAATTTTTATACCATTCCATAAAATTATAAAAATGAATAGTTTTGTGTTTTGTTATAGATATAATTGTAATTTAATGGTCGAAATTAATTAAATTAACAAATTAAATAATTCTAATTATATTTTATCTCTCATAGTTAATTTTATTCATAAAATGTTTAACACTTTTCTGACATTAAAACTTAAAACTCTTTACTAAGATTTATAAAGGTACAATTGTACCGTTCGTTTCAGACGGAGGATGGCGGCCAAATAGCTGATATATAATAATACATATAGTTGTAAAATACATACTTATTATACATAGAAACACCCAGACACAGTACAAATATCTGAATTCATCACACAAATATTTGCACTGGGTGGGAATTGTCATGTATTGTGTCATCCACCGGCGCGGCGCTGGCCTAGCGTGGTGGTAAACTCCTTGACTCTCTCCTAGCGAGAGAAGGCCCCGAGTGGCCTCGAATGGTATTTGCTGCCTAGCCAACTTTGAGCTCACATTAGCATTCCACAGTCTTAAATCAGTAATATTCTACTCATCATGCTTTAAAAAGGTAGCGCTACGCGCTGAGACCACGATAAGAAACCGCGACAGGCACTTGACATTATGGAACTGTATGGGCGTCAGTTCGCGCCGAGACCGCGACAGGAGACCGAGACAGGTCGCGGTCGCAGTCTCGGCGCGAACTGACGCCCATACAGTTCCATAATGTCAGGTGCCTGTCGCGGTTTCCTATCGTGGTCTCGGCGCGAAGCTCTACCTTTTCCATAGTGTCAAGTGCCTGCCGCAGTCTCCGGTCGCGGTCTCGCGTCGCGGTTTCAGCACGAACTTGTACCTTTAGGCACCAGTTCGCGCCGAGACCGAGACACGTGTCGCGGTCGCAGCGCGAACAGGTGCCCATACAATTCTATTAATGTCCAATGCCTGTCGCGGTCTCCGGTCTCGGTCTCGTGTCGTGGTCGCGGCGCGAACAACCGCCTTTACACAGCCAAAACAGAAATCCTAATATTAAGCAGTTGAAGAGTTCAGAATCGTACCGCTTAGCTAGCTAGCTTTTATTTAGTTAAAAAGATATTCACGAATTTGCGAAGTTTACTTCTTTTGGCGGGAAAAAATTGTAAAGTACGAGTAATGTAAGTTAAAGTTAAAAGTTAACTCTCATATTTTTTTCCAAGCGCGCCAAAAGAAGTAGGTATGACTTTAAAATGGTAAAAAATAAGTAAGTACGTGGATTAGGTACCTACAGAAAATCGTGAAGAAATAAAATTTTAATTCTATATTTAGACATGATTTCAATAAGTCCATTGAAGTCATTCATGGGTTAGGTAGGTCACTTACGAAAACATAATAACAGTAAATTTTAAGTAAGTAAGTATTCAATGAATAATTGAAGTATTGTTTATTATCTTTAATGTATTATTTATACCTCGCGTAGTTCCCGTGCCGGTTATTTTCCCGGGATAAAAAGTAGCCTATAATCTAACTGTATTCCTACGTATTTCAGCCCGATCCGTTCGTACGTTACGTGATTGAGCAGCAAACATCCATACATTGACATTTTTATAATATTAGTAGGAAGTAGGATTAACCTATTATTTTAAAGGTGAAAGTTTGCGTGTTTTTAAGTCTGTATGTTTGTAAGTATCTCTGTAATGGACGAAACGAAATTAAATGCGTAGTAAGTACCTGGATTAATATATAGGCTACTTTTCGTCCCATTAAAGTTAGTGGTTGTTAACATAGCCACAGGTTACACCGTGGGTCGCAGCTTGTAGGTACTAGAATATGTGTGTTTTTTTTTTTAAACATTTATATGTTTACACTTGACCACCATCTCGCCTGATGTTAAGCGACGATGCGGTCTAAGATGGAGCGTGCTTACCTAGAAGAAACCGATTCACTCTCGATTTTAAGACACCAAGATTATTATAACCATCAGGAAAAACCCACTCAGGCAACTCATTCCACAGTCTAGACGTTCTTATCACAAAAGTATAGTCAAACCTCTTTGTTCGTGTCTTTGGAACATCAAACATGAAACGATGCCGCTTCTTCGAGTTACGAGAAGTCCGATAGAAAAAAGGGCTAGGTGGTATTAGATCATGCAGATCAGATGCACACTCTCCGAAGTGTATCCGATAATAAACCGATAAGCTAGCAATTTTTCGGCGATGTTCAAGAGTTTGCAGTCTTTTTCGCACAAGAGAATTAATAATTTATAAATAAAGAGCCAAATAAATATTTCCACTGCGTGGGACCAGGCTGGGCGGACTTCTAGAGAACTAGAGAAGCAGTCAGGCGCGGTCCCAGTCTCGAACTTTGGAGGGATCACCAGTACGCAGCCTTAGAAATGGGGGGGGGGGGGGGTGATCAATAGATATACAATAAATCGAGTAAAAAAGGCTGCACTAGTAGCGCTCACGATTTTACCCACGTAGTTGCCCTTCCAGTTGTTTTGTCGCGTTAAAATAGCCAATGTCCTATTAGATATTCTTATTTTTTTTAGATTTTTAGTCTAACTTAAACGATTTTGGGGCGGTCATGTCCCCAGTGACCCCCACCCCCTCTGCCTGCCCGCCCGCCGAGACCGCGCCTCGAAGCAGTTTCTCATAAGAAGAGACTAGAGACACAAGGGCCATAATCTTCCAGTTTAGAGTGCAGGATCGATCGCGGAAGCATGAGTCAGCTAATTCTAGGAATGTACCGGTTTCCTCACAATGTCTTCCTTCACTGTTAAAGCCAGTGGTGAAGAGAAATTTGTACATCTGCAATCAGAAAATTTCTAAAGAGGTGAAGGCGGGATTCGAACCAGAGATTACAAATCATACAATCTGACCACTAAGCCACCACATCTTTTGATATTATAATTATATTGATTTGTTGCGGTAAGTTAATTTAATATAAGGATATTATAAAAGGATAAATAATAACATTAACATACCAGAGTAAGTAAAATAAATATGCTTTTGAATCTAAACTGCAATTAATGTGCATGCAATAATGGTAAATTAATTTGTAATAATAAATATGACAAGTAACAGTTGACATATTAGTTACATATTTATGTTTTTTCCACACTGCAGATGACCTAGTTTTGCTCTAAATACTTGTATCTGTAGGATTAAAATATTCCTTATTTAGTGTATGTTAGGATTCATAAAAGAGGTGTTAGACGTGATGATAGCAGGTAGCAGGTGAAGTGTGACCAAGTGGTAGCGCAGGCAAGGTAAGCGGAGAGTACGATGTCAAGCTGCAAGATGGTTCGACAATATCGTCTTTATTGCAGGTTGAACTTTGACTCGATAAAAAAATTGTCAGTCATAGGAACTGCAGATAGAAGTGAAAGCTTATAACTTAGAATTGGATAGCTTACTTTGGAAACTACGGAAAGTAACTCAGTAACTCAGGGGAAACCGGAGCACTGGCCATGACCATGGTCTCAGGTTATATAGACACTTAACACGAAGCAAACGAATGTTTGTTTTAGCAATTTTGTAATTTCAAACTGTACGGGGGTGAAATTGGGGTTGAAATGGGGGATGAAAGTTTATATGGAAGTTCGTAATTGTTGAATATAAAACCATGAAACTTCGTATCTAGATACCTGAAACGAAGCAAATAAAAGTTTGTTCTAGCATTTTCAAACTGTAAGGGGATAAAATAGGGGTTGAAATGAGGGATGAAAGTTTAAATGGAAGTTCGTAATTGTTGAAGATAAAACCATGAAACTTCGTATCTAGGCACTTGACACGGACCAAATAAATGTTTGTTCTAGCAATTTTGTGATTTCGAAATGTACGGGGATGAAATGGGAGATGGAAGTTTATATGGAAGTATGCACGTAATTGTTGAAGATAGAACCCTACCAAACCAACACAATTTTGCAACTAGACACTTGATATCCATATACTAATGTTATAAATTTATATTAAAGTAACTCTATAGGTTTGTTACGCTTCAATGCCTTAACCACTAAACAAGTTTGATTCAATTTGGTACACAGATAGACTAGGCTCAGGAAAAGACAAAAGCTACTTTTTATCACAGAAATAAAGTTGAACGCGTGGCAATCAGGCATGATTGTTTACATGGAAGTTCGTCAATGTTGAAGACAAAACCGTAAAATTTTGCAATTAGACACTTGAAATTCATTCTAATAAAAAAAAATATGAATGTGAAAGCAACTCTGTCTGTTTGTTACGTTTTATCAAGTACTGAACCGATTTTGATGAAATTGTGTAAAAATGTAAGCTGTTTTAATGTAATTTGGTTTTGTGTCTGCCTGAGTTACCTTAATATTAATTTTGCGCGGACGAAGTCGCGGGTAAAAGCTAGTTACTTAATATTATTTACTAAATATGGGTGGACATTCTTAACACAACACCAACATTATTATGATTCCTCAAATTATTATTTGTTTTATTTACCTATAGGTTTAAGGTAAATTACATCAAATAGACATAACAAAGAAACTACCTATGTACTAAAAAAACCTTCAATAGCTAGCTAGATTGCAATAAGCATGTACCTAATTACTTATAGTAACAAAAAATTGTTTGTACAGATTTTTACGATATTCTAGTGAAGGTCAATGAACTTTCATTTTTAAGGTTGGGTAGGATATTTAAATATCTACCTTTGAGTAAGTAATAGTAGTCCTTAAATAAGGATACACATACATAAATATATTCTTAACATAGGCAGGCTTTTATTTACTTGTCTATCTAAGTATGTGCAGAGCTTTATTCATTCATGTTTACCTCTTATCATGGCTAATCACAGCACTATCTGGCTAATTGAACTGATAAGAATGAATAGGTAACTCATTTTAACATAAGCCAAGTAATAAACACAAGATAGGCAGAATAGGTGGGGTTCACGTATTAGTCACCAACTTTTACACCCTTGCTGGGAGTCTTCTGGCCACCCCATTCTACGAAACGATAAACTAATGTTCCCCACAGAACGTTCCCTAATATTTCGAAACTGTACAAGGTCGCCCTAGTAATAATATTAATTGTTTTACGTTGTTTCTTCAACCAAGAAATGAGAGTTTCGCAATTCCTAATTCGAAAAGCACTACGTGTGAGACGCGCGAACAATGACAGAAAATACGTTTTTAATTGTTTTTTTTCTTTTGTAGCTAATTGACCGTGGCACGGGCAGGTGTGTATTGTCTTTAATTACAATGTCATTCATAAACTGAACGTAATTACAAATGCAATCGACTAATCGATGAGTCGGAACGACCGCACCGTACTATGTTTACGTTCTAATCTTGGTAAAGGAACATGCTGGGGAGCAAAAAATGAACCCAGCGGAGCGATTAATTATTGCTGTACGTAAATAGATCGACGCGTGCATGATGATCTGTCTAATTATTTATTTGTTTTGCTAACCAAAGCTCAGTGGTGCGATGAACTTACATACCTCATTTTGACGGCCGTATCCTTTGTTGAGATCAATCCACAAGCACTATTGCACAGCACGAAACAAATGTTCACTTACAAACACCATTTCACTGTCACACACATTCATTTTCGGGTTATCGACTAAAGTACACGTCCGTAGTCGTGGTCGTTACGCGATGTCAATAGTTACAATAGCAGCATTTTTCTACTACAGCCAAAAACCGCTATCGGAGCGCGCAAAAACCAGTGATTCTTACAAACCAGCTACAGACGAGTAACTCGATCTCGCATCGTAGTAACGTGATGCTGCATACAAACAGTTATCGTAGCTATGACTAGTAACTATTACTTCAGCTACAGCAACGAAATTGTGCGACTCGACGATATTTGTACCTGAATCACTGATACAGCTATTAAGTGGACGCCAAGGGATCGCAGCGGTTTTTGCTACGAGAAACGTACGAGGTGTGAGTAGGATAGCATGATCGTAATTTACACTAAGCAAGAGCGGGATGGGATGATCTTTTCAAAGTAATTTGTTGGAATAGGTATCGAAATATTGCCACTTGAGTATAGGTGCTAAAATAGAAACAGTTTTTGAAAATATTTTTGGGTGAGCACCAAAGTTCAAGGGCACTCGTGGATACTGGATAGAGTTAAATTGTTGTGGTAGGACTCTTGACTAAGTCCGCCTGGGGAAGTACCACACCTTTGCCAGTTATTCTACCGCCAAGCAGTAATGTGCAAACATTACTGTGTTCCGGTTTGAAGGGCAATGTTTCCAGAGAAATCACAGGTCTTAGAGATATAACATCTTAGATATCTGGGTGACGAGCGCAGTGCAGTGCTAGGTAATGAATTGGACTCTTCATGTTTCAATAGCTGCGTGTCACTGTGCTGTTATGTGGCAGGCATGTTGCTTACCATCGGACACATGTCCTGCTCGTCTCGTTACTCTTTAAGTAAAAAAAAATCTTTCTTTAATTCGAATTTTAGTTGAAACTAAAAATAAACTATAATCCTAACTAGAAACTGTTTTTAGTTCTGTATTTAAGGGTAAATTTATATTTTGCATTATTTTAGGTATATTGTCTTTTTATCAATTGTTCAAAATGTCTCGCTTAAACGCAAGTATTTTAATGTAAATAAATCTTATATTTCAATTAATATTTTAAAATTAACTGGAAATAAAAACCACGTGGAGATAATAGCAATACTGGTTTCTGTATTGCTCAAAATAACGTGTGATCTTTCGATAACGTTTATAGAGAATAACTAAAAACCGAGCTAAAAACTATTTATTAGAATAAATAGTCTCAGAAACCGCTATTACCAGCAATAGCAGTCAATAGTTTCGTGATTGCCAGAACGCGTAACGACCCATAGCTACACGTCCGGGATTGTCCGGTCGGTAGCCATTTTTGTCAAAAAAAAATACTTTCACGTCCCGAATCCGTTCCCAATTTCGAAAGCTCGTGCAATGCGAGTCGAACCGAGCGCAAGTGTCTGTTTGCCACTCGAGAGCGAGATGACGCTAGCTCCGCACCGAGACGACGAATGAAAATAAATGGAACATTGAACTCGATGATAGCGAATTATGTATTTGCAATTTATACAACAGTTATCTGAGTGTAATTAATTACAAAATTATTTCTATAAAAATACAGCACACATAAAGTATCGGCAATAAAGTGTATAGAACGTGATACCTATCCTGAAAAAAAAAATATTTGCAGGAAAGTGCAAACATTACACACTCAAACTTCGACCCATTTTTGGGAGACATCCACATTTGGCCGGGCAGTAATCCTTTCCACGATCCACCAATCAGCTTTCAGAATAACAAATTGAATTCGCAGAATAGGATACGGGTGCTGCCATCTAGTAATCTATGGAAATATTTTTTGCATTTTAGTTACGCCCTGGAAACTTTTAAGCCGACTTAGAATATGTTGGACGTCATTTTAGTCGATATTTTGGCAGGCTGTTCTGATTGAATCGATTTTTGCAGTGAAAACTTCTTATGGCGCGCCTAGACAGATTTTTCGTGGGCTGTAAATTGAATTCTAGCGTCACGCTCGGGTATGATAAGAAATCTTCGGGTAAACTCGGGACCATAGTGATTGGCCATCTAGAAAAGCGTCAGCCAATGGGAAATGCTAAAAGGGCGTGGCCTGCCCATCATGGCATCGTCATCTAGAAATGCGTCAGCTAATGGGAAATGCTGACGCATTTCTAGATGGTCATGCCATGGTGACCAGGTCTCACCCTCCGGTTACACCCGTGCAGTTTCCAAAGTAAGCTATCACATTCTGAGTCATAAGTTTTTACTTCTATCAGCAGTTCCTAAGACTGCCAATTTTTTTTCAGAATGTTGATTAATCTCAGTAACTTCAGTTGCACTTATTGTAAGATTGATTTCATGCTGATTCCAAAGCTGGCAGTTGGATGCCAAACGTCAAAATTAACCAGAATGAGGTTGTGAATCGAAAATTGATGCTGAAAATCGATAGCAGATTATGTGGCTCCGGCCACATCAAATGGGTAATGCTACGCTGTTTCAAACTTCACATCCAATTTATCGCATGCTGAAACCTGATCCAGAACAGCAACATTGATTTTATTTTCAGATATAAGTAATTCTATTTGAATGGCAGTAATAAGAAAATTGAAATTGAATAAGAAAAATAAGAAAATTATAGGCCCATTAGCCTGATGTCGAATATTTACAAGGTTTTTTCAAAAATTAAATACCCTTGAAGAAAATCAGCCCAAAGAACATGCTGGATTCCGTAGACATTTTTCAACTATAGATCACATTCACGCTTTGAGACAGATACTACAAAAATTTAAAGAATATAGCAAAGCTTACTACCTGGGATTCATTGACTTTAACAAAGCATTCGACACATTAGAACACAGTTTTATTTGGAACGCACTTGAAGCACAAGGCGTCGAAACAAAATACATTAGAATACTTAAAAATATCTACACAAAAAGCACTGCTCGAGTGAAGCTAGAATCGACAGGAGACGAATTCCCTATTAATAGAGGTGTACGCCAAGGAGACCCTATATCACCAAAATTATTTTCAGCCGTTCTTGAAATGATATTTAGGAACCTAAAATGGACAAAGGGACTTAATATAAATGGTGAAAATCTCAATCATCTTCGCTTTGCAGACGACATTATTTTGTTTTCGGATTGCCCAAAAACTCTGGAAAGCATGTTGCAACAGCTATCGAATGAAAGTACTAAAGCAGGCCTGTCAATTAACTTAACAAAAACTAAAATAATGTCAAATTCTACAAATATAGAAATAAAAATAAATGACGAGGTAATAGATTATGTACAAGAATATATATATCTTGGACAACTTATATCTCAAGAAGACTGCATGCAAAAGGAAATAGAAAGAAGAATTGCTAATACCTGGAAACGGTTCTGGTCGCTAAGCGAAGTGATGAAAAATAAAGACGTGCCTATAAAACAAAAGAGAAAAGTATTTAATATGTGTATTCTTCCATGCTTACTGTACGGGTGTCAAACTTGGGCGTTGACAGAAGAACTAGCAAACAAATTAAAAATTTGTCAAAATGGAATAGAGAGAAGTACAATAGGCGTAAAAAGAAAAGACCGAATAAAAGTAAAAGACATAAAGAGCAAGACAAACTTTAAGAACGCATACACAACTTACACACAGCTAAAATGGCGATGGTCTGGACATATGATCAGAGAGAAAAAGGAGAAATGGACCAGTTTAATAACTGAATGGTATCCAAGAGATGGTAAAAGGAATAGAGGTAGACAGACTAAAAGATGGGAGGACGACGTTAAAAAAATAGCTGGTACTACATGGACGCGTACAGCAAAGGACAGGACACAGTGGAAATCTTTAGAGGAGGCCTTTGTCGAAGGACAAGCTGCGATACCACAACCACCGTTTGCCGATATTAATTTAATTCCATAAGGAACTTAGTATTTAAGTCTTGGCATGTTTAAATAATTTGATATAGTTTGTAAAACTAAGAACAGCAATAAAGGCTTTTTATTTTTTATTTTATTTTATTATAATAAGAAAATTGACAGTTGAAAGGCGGTCAAAACTATCTACGATCAGTCAGTAATTTTGTTTTTGAAGTGTAAACTTCTTTTGGCGTATCATATCACATAGATTGTTCGTGGGCTGTGAATGAAGCTTAACGTCGTGCTCAGAAATAAAATAAATGTTCGGGTGAACTCCACAGGGGAACTCGTGATAGCCGAGTGTGCCAGAGCGAGAAATATAGTCAGCTGCTGCTATCTTTCAGCTGTCTCTGGCATTTTAAAAGTGAAAACTTTTTTAGATGTATCACGCATATAGTTTTTTGTGGGCTATAAATGAAGCTCATCATCATGTTTGCAAGTGAAAAAAAAATCGTTGAGATGAACTCAGAACCGCCGAGTGAGCGCGGAAGATAGTCCTCAGCTAGTGCAGTCTATCTGCGTTCTGCGGTCACCAACCATTGAGTACGTACTCTATGGTGGTCACTGTCGTGTCGCTCTGTCACTGTGGTTAATACATTCAATTTATATGTAATGGTTTTGACGTGAATACGTCTTTAAAATTACTTCCATAGGGACGCAATCCAAAAAAAAGAATAATAACAAAATCGGGGGATACAGTTTAGGGTTGTAGCTACATATTTATCATCTCCATCCAAATTTCAGTTACACCACTGGATAGCTAAAGAATCAAAAAAATTATTACGCTAAGTAAGGACTGTAACACATTGCGTGCGGGGGAGGGGGCAGCCCCGCCATTTTGAAGGTAATTTTGCTGCGTATCGAGATTTCCATTTAGTATAACTTTCGACTCGGTAAAGCTACGACGTTCATTCAAGTTTCAATCGTCAGCTCTTGTCAAAATCTATCGGTTACATATAAAACATCAGTGTAAAATTGTAACTGTGAATATAATAAGGTGTTAAAACAAAAAAATAATAACAAAAAATATATAATGTCGGCCTATACGCGTCGAAAAGCCAAATCGAAATACAGAGATCGTATACGGTTGGAAAGGGCATCTCAACAGAAATCGAATGGTACCAATAAAACACCATATGATCGAGTCAAGCAGTGCCGGAAACGTAAAGTAATGAATGCCGCCGAGCGGATCAACTACGGCGCCAGTACATCTGCAGCTGGAACGGTTGAAATTACGCAGATGGATGATGAAATCGCTTCTGTATCGACATCGGGCTGTGTAAGCATCGATTGTGTAGGATTGTCGTTTAAAACTATTACCCGTTACGAGACGTATTCACGTACAACAAACGGCCGTGTCCATAACACAGCCACACCCTTTTTTTATATTTTATTATTAAAATGATTGGCAGTTATTTCGTGGTTTAGTTTCCACTTCTGCGGTTCTGCCATGTGGACACTTTTTTTCTTCCAACATTTGTATTTCTACGAAACATGAAACAGAAGTCGATTATAGTAAACAGTCGATTATCTACACCGGGCATCACTGTTCCATTGTTTACTTGCATTGAGGCATTGACAGAAAATATATGACAGACAACAGTATTTCATAAATTCCAATCCAATCAGTCTGTTTTTCATTTTGATAAACAGTTCTTTTTTCGAAAACATTAAATAATGGTGGGCGCAATGCCTGTGAATTTAATACCAAAATTTTACAACGGTAGTATGGACAGTCACAATGGTATCGAAGAGAATGAGATAAAAGTTCATGTCGGTAGTCGGGTAAAGTGTGGTGAAGATTTTGGTACCGTGAAGTATATTGGTGAAATTCAGGGGTATAAGGGGATTTGGTACGGTGTAGAATGGGATGAAGCTGCGAGGGGCAAGCACGATGGTGCTGTGGACAACATTCAGTACTTCATAACATCAAAACCTGGAGCTGGTTCTTTTGTGCGTCCAAACAAGATATCCGCAATGCGAACTTGTGCTGACGCTATTAGACAGTACTATGGAGATCGAGAAGTAAGTTAAACAACTTTTGAACAAATCAAACATCATTATTGTACCATTTTAATCGTGTGAAAGTGTTGTGAAGTCAGTATTAGGTCATACACCTACATGGCAATGTGTTGTCAATGATTAAACTTGTGTGGGTGTTAAATGATTTGTTTACATCCATTCTCTTGCAAGGCGAGTCTTATCTGGCAATGATATATAGGAAAAATTGCATTACAAACTGCAAATGATAAGTCCAAGTAGGTTTCAACATGAGACAAGACCTCTATGAGTCATCAGACCTTGGTAAACAAAGCTAGTTTTTGTCTTTGAATACATTTTTTATGTTGAACCTAATAGTTAAAGTAATTAGCAATTTTGCACATAGCAGTTCTAGAAAAAGAGTAGGTATGTCTCAATTTATTATTCTGTTATACTGTTCTGTATACTTTCTTCTGTATCGTTTCTGTATACTTATGCATAATGAAAAGGCCATGGTGGCTCAGAGGTGCAACATCCAAATTCATCCAATCCTGCGTCGCGACGTCACACAAAAAAATCATCACTCAAAAATGAAACCAAATTTTGTGTGTCTGTAAACGACAATGTACTAATTAATATAATCTCCTACCTCTTAGGCATCAAAATAAACTAATCATCGAGTATGTACAACGTTTAAAGATAAAGTTTTAAAGTCCCAAAAACCGGGTTGGCCAAATTTGGCCGCTTGGGGCTCAAGTGGGTACTCACCTGTCCGTATGTGCAGACTTACAAGTTTATGTTTTTATAGATGAAGGAAAACTTTTATGAGGAAATACCACAAATTCTAAGTAAATATTGTTCCAGGATATGTGTCATGTACCAACTCATTTGGCTTGCATTTGTATGAGTGTGTGTAAGTGTAAATATTGGTGGAGGTTTCTCACATAACACCATCTAGCTGCAAACTAAGCGATCACCGAGGCTGCCTTGCTCATGTAGGGACAGTATCCCAGTAAATGACGGGTAATTAGTAGTGGTAGGACTCTTGGCAGAGTCCGCCTGGGGAAGGACCACACCTTTGCCAGTTATTCTACTGCCAAGCAGTAATGTGCAGACATTACTGTGTTCCGGTTTGAAGAGCAAAGTTTCCAGAGAAATTACTGGGCTTAGAGATATAACACCTTAGATCTCTGTGTGATGAACGCAGTGCAGTGCTAGGTAATGATTTGGAATCTTAACATTCCAATTCATGTTTCAATGGTAACGTAAGACAGGATTGAGCTGAGTGTTGTTTTATGGGGGACTACTTACTGCCTAGACCTAGACAAATACAGCGTGATGATGATGATCTTCCAATAGCTCTGTCACTGCTGTTACGAGAAAGCATGTTGCTTACCATCATATACATGTCCTGCTCGTCTTGTCAGTACCAATAAAACACCATATGATCGAGTCAAGCAGTGCCGGAAACGTAAAGTAATGAATGCCGCCGAGCGGATCAACTACGGCGCCAGTACATCTGCAGCTGGAACGGTTGAAATTACGCAGATGGATGATGAAATCGCTTCTGTATCGACATCGGGCTGTGTAAGCATCGATTGTGTAGGATTGTCGTTTAAAACTATTACCCGTTACGAGACGTATTCACGTACAACAAACGGCCGTGTCCATAACACAGCCACACCCTTTTTTTATATTTTATTATTAAAATGATTGGCAGTTATTTCGTGGTTTAGTTTCCACTTCTGCGGTTCTGCCATGTGGACACTTTTTTTCTTCCAACATTTGTATTTCTACGAAACATGAAACAGAAGTCGATTATAGTAAACAGTCGATTATCTACACCGGGCATCACTGTTCCATTGTTTACTTGCATTGAGGCATTGACAGAAAATATATGACAGACAACAGTATTTCATAAATTCCAATCCAATCAGTCTGTTTTTCATTTTGATAAACAGTTCTTTTTTCGAAAACATTAAATAATGGTGGGCGCAATGCCTGTGAATTTAATACCAAAATTTTACAACGGTAGTATGGACAGTCACAATGGTATCGAAGAGAATGAGATAAAAGTTCATGTCGGTAGTCGGGTAAAGTGTGGTGAAGATTTTGGTACCGTGAAGTATATTGGTGAAATTCAGGGGTATAAGGGGATTTGGTACGGTGTAGAATGGGATGAAGCTGCGAGGGGCAAGCACGATGGTGCTGTGGACAACATTCAGTACTTCATAACATCAAAACCTGGAGCTGGTTCTTTTGTGCGTCCAAACAAGATATCCGCAATGCGAACTTGTGCTGACGCTATTAGACAGTACTATGGAGATCGAGAAGTAAGTTAAACAACTTTTGAACAAATCAAACATCATTATTGTACCATTTTAATCGTGTGAAAGTGTTGTGAAGTCAGTATTAGGTCATACACCTACATGGCAATGTGTTGTCAATGATTAAACTTGTGTGGGTGTTAAATGATTTGTTTACATCCATTCTCTTGCAAGGCGAGTCTTATCTGGCAATGATATATAGGAAAAATTGCATTACAAACTGCAAATGATAAGTCCAAGTAGGTTTCAACATGAGACAAGACCTCTATGAGTCATCAGACCTTGGTAAACAAAGCTAGTTTTTGTCTTTGAATACATTTTTTATGTTGAACCTAATAGTTAAAGTAATTAGCAATTTTGCACATAGCAGTTCTAGAAAAAGAGTAGGTATGTCTCAATTTATTATTCTGTTATACTGTTCTGTATACTTTCTTCTGTATCGTTTCTGTATACTTATGCATAATGAAAAGGCCATGGTGGCTCAGAGGTGCAACATCCAAATTCATCCAATCCTGCGTCGCGACGTCACACAAAAAAATCATCACTCAAAAATGAAACCAAATTTTGTGTGTCTGTAAACGACAATGTACTAATTAATATAATCTCCTACCTCTTAGGCATCAAAATAAACTAATCATCGAGTATGTACAACGTTTAAAGATAAAGTTTTAAAGTCCCAAAAACCGGGTTGGCCAAATTTGGCCGCTTGGGGCTCAAGTGGGTACTCACCTGTCCGTATGTGCAGACTTACAAGTTTATGTTTTTATAGATGAAGGAAAACTTTTATGAGGAAATACCACAAATTCTAAGTAAATATTGTTCCAGGATATGTGTCATGTACCAACTCATTTGGCTTGCATTTGTATGAGTGTGTGTAAGTGTAAATATTGGTGGAGGTTTCTCACATAACACCATCTAGCTGCAAACTAAGCGATCACCGAGGCTGCCTTGCTCATGTAGGGACAGTATCCCAGTAAATGACGGGTAATTAGTAGTGGTAGGACTCTTGGCAGAGTCCGCCTGGGGAAGGACCACACCTTTTGCCAGTTATTCTACCACCAAGCACATTGTTTGCACATTACTGTGTTCCAGTTTAAAGGGCAATGTTTGCAGTGAAATTACTGGGCTTAGAGATATAACACCTTAGATCTCTGTGTCGTGAACGCAGTGCAGTGCTAGGTAATGATTTGGAATCTTAACATTCCAATTCATGTTTCAATAGAAACGTAAGACAGGATTGAGCTGAGTGCTGTATTATGGGGGACTACTTACTGCCTAGACCTAGACAAATACAGCGTGATGATGATATTTCAATAGCTCTGTTACTGTGCTGTTACGAGAAAGCATGTTGCTTACCATCATATACATGTCCTGCTCGTCTTTTCAGTCCTATAAAAAGTGCCTTGTGAGGCTGCTTGCTCTGTGTGGACCTGCCTATTGGTGTTTTACTTCATCTAAAATGACCATATCATATTCTAGGATGAAACCACAGCTGCTCATCGCCGCACTGTGATCAACGAGTGGAAGAGGGAGATGGGCGCTCCCTTCATTGAAATGGTTGGCTTCGAGAAGATACATCAGAAACAGTGAGTCCTCTATGGACTTAAAATGGCCTATGTGCTATTCCCAGGCTTAAATTAAACTGTGTTCCAAATGTAAACAATCCGTTCAGGCGTGATTGAGCAATAAACATCCAAACATTCTCATTTATAAAATGAAGCATATGAATACCACGGGACCAACAGATTTTACCATAAAGAGCTCGACAAAAGGTTTTCACTTCAAAGTATTTGCCTTGCAATCCTAAATTCTCCATAAACCAAGATTTTTCGTGGGTTGTGAAATAAGCTCAGCGTCACGCTTGGAAATGAAAGAAATGTTCAGGTGAACTCGGGACTGCCGAGTATTCCAGAGCGAAAAATATAGTCAGCTGCTTGTCTGTCTGCTTTCACTGTTCTTTTTTAAGTGATAACTTTTGGTGCGCCATAGACAGATTATCGAGGGCTGTGAATCGAATTCTAGCATGATGACCATGGCCAATGGCCATCCAGAAATGCTGATGCATTTCCCATGCTCATGGCCACGCCCTCCGGTTTCACCCGCGTAGTTTCCAAGGTAAGCTATCAAATTCTGAGTTATAAGTTTTCACTTCTATCGGCAGGTCCTATGACTGCTAAATTTTTAAATTCTTGGCCACAGAACTAGTCCTTCAACCGCATCCGTAACTTTCGTGTCGCTGTACTTACTACATATAATTTCTATGTAACCGTTTTTATTTTAAATTATTTAAAATATTCAATAGTCATTTCTTATTTTAGTTTTCACTTCTACAGTGCGGTTTTAAGCACACACAATTTTTTGTCTAGAAAATTCGACCGTCTGCAAGAGGTGTGTGTCCACGACCAGGCGGTGTCGCGCGCGGGCGACGTGTCGGCGCTGTGCCCGCGCGTGCGCAGCCTGGACGTGTCCGCCAACCTGTTCGCGAACTGGCGCGAGGTCATCACACTCGCCGCGCAGCTACCCGACTTGAACGAGCTAGATCTCAGGTTATTTCATAAATATAATAGTTTAAAAAACTAAAAAACACGCTTGGATTTAAGTCACGCGACTATTTTTTTCGTATTCCTGACAGCAAACCCATTTGATACCCATATCATGGGGGTGGATTTCAAACAGCCAGTCCGCCATCTTGGGGAGGCCGCCATATTGGATTTGTAATGACGTTTCTTAGCTAGTCATGTATTGTCATCAGAACTCAAAGTGTATGGAAAATTTCATCCTAATCGAAGACCAGGTAGTGGGTCAAATTAAGATAAATCATAAATCATTTATTCTCCTTGTAGGCCTAGGTTACAAAGTTCTTGTACAGATAATGTTCGATCGATTCACTAGGTCTCGCTGAAATTGCATACAAGGGCTCAAATTGGCAAGGTTGGATTAAAATGATCACAAAATTAATATTTATAATTTGAAATTTGAAACAATAAACAGTTACCCATGTCACATAAATTACAGATGTCAGTCGAGTTCACAATACAAGTTTATACAATACAATTCATTCAACAAATAAATCAATAACATTTATGCAGTCATATGGTTTTGTCATTTAAGTATTCTTCAAGGGAATAGTATGCCTTTGAAATTAGTAACTTATGCAAAAGTTTTTTAAGAGAGACGAGACGTACTTCTTAGCATTCCATGGATTCACCGTGCGGGTGCCGGGTCCATCGTGTGGCAGAGAGAGAAATCTCGAATAGACCCCAAGACTTGTGACTCGGGCTGTAGGTTTAAAAGGGGCCCCTTACATTGACGTACGTCAACACTCACCTTCACTACTCGTATTTCTCTCCCTGCCCAGCCAAATCCGATATGATCCTACTAGTGCAGCTTTAGATACTCGTTCTAGTATAGAACTTACTGCACTTCTGGACAATCCAAGGTCTTTAAGCAGGTTATAGAGAGATTTTGCTGGTATACCTCTCGCTCCTACTTCTACAGCGTATAAATTAACTACATAGCCATTTTTTGTTAATTCATTTTGTAGGTCGTAATACTTATTTTGTTTCAACACGTGGTCTTTAGGTATATTAGTTTCCCACGGTACGGTAAGTTCTACCAGGACTATGCGTTTCGTAGCCCTAGAAAAAAGGAAAATGTCCGGTCTGGATGACGAAACACCCACATCCTCTGGGATTTTGTAGTGCTTTTCATACGTGTCCATTAAAATTGTCCAATCAGGTGCTGAACCCAGGATTGAGTAAGGCTTGTTCTTGGAGTTTGAAGTTGAGCCCTCTTTTACAAAGTTAATTTGTCTTTTGTTCATCGTCAATCCCTTTTGGGCTCTAGCTACCGAAAGGCTTATGGCTTCACGTATGATTTCAAGTACTCTGTCATGGCGCTGTGAGTAATGACCCCTATTAAGGAGCACCTTGCATCCCACCAATATGTGCCTTGCTGTACATATCGCCTCACCACAAGTATAGCAACATTTTTCAGAGGCTTTTCCCCACCTTACCAAGTTACTCTGGTCAGGGAGGGTCATTTGGAAAGCGTTCAGATAAAATTTTAATAAGGCAGGAGACCAGTCATATAGCAAGGTGCGCCACTTTAGAGCTAATGGGATACAAAACTCACCTATGGTTAACCACTCACTTTGCATTTCTAAATTCATAGCGTGCACTTTGTAACTATCATTTTCGTCTTGTTGTAGAAAGGTTTTTACCATGTCTCGGTCTTCCCTTTTCTTTCTCGCACCCAACCCAGCTGTATTTACTTGCGCACCTGCCATAAATTGTTTGTGGAATTGAAGTCTAGATTCAAGGTCCGAAGCGCTTTTGTCTTTTGGGAGAGATGCGATTAATTCGTCTTTCGACTTTCCCAAAACATGCGTTTTTGTAACTCTTAGGTGTTTGTAGAGTTCGGATGGTTTTTTTAGTTTCAGGCCAAAACTATTGTGATCCCTAAATAGAGTAGAGGGATCAGCCGGATGTGCCAATCCAAACCATGACTTCAATATCTTTATGACATTAGCATCTAATTTTGCGAGGAGGGTTTTACCGATGTCATATACTAGGAAAGGCCAAGTGAGACGTGATGTGAGATAGTTGTCATATATCCATGCTTTTTTGATATTGCTGATAGGCTGTTGGTCTACCTTACTGAGGTCATTCATGAAATTTCCAACAACTACCTCTAATGATGGTGTACGTCCTTTGTAGTCTATCTTTCTACCAAGAAATTTGAAAGGCACTGCCTCTGCTATTGTGGCAACTCTTTGGCCACTTATGGAGAGTCCCGGATCGTAAGAAGTATATTTGGTATCTCGTCTACCCAGACATAAACAATGACATTTACTTGGTTTTGCCCTCATTCCCTCCGTCCATGTACAGAACTCATCAACATCATTCAACAATTGTTGACACTGTTTGGGATTCCGTGTAAGTATTGCAAGGTCGTCCGCAAAGGCTAAAATTGACTCAGTGTACTTATTGTTGATTTTAAACCGGTAGCCCCATTTCTTCTCACGGGATATTAATTTATCTACTAGAATATTTATAACTATATTAAATACTATTGGTGATAAGCAGCACCCTTGGAATAGTCCCACATTATATTTAAGTGGTTTTGAGTATTCTTTGTTTACTGCTATATCAGTTCTGTCCCGTATAGACAGGGGCAGTTTATTGTAGACAAGAGGTGCCGTACAGAACACACTTTTGGTCATTAATGTTGTCTTTAGACGACTGGGATATTTTAAGTTCTTCCCACGTCTTCCAGTGGAATCACACATCTCAAAACGAGTAGGGTTCTTTTTTATAATAAGAGCGATTTCACTGAGATATAATGAAGGCAAGGTCAATATTTTAAGTTCTTGGAAATGTTTCTTACAAGATTGAGTCTGTTTTTGTCCGCACATTGCCCGTATACACCGTTTTTGCGCCCTTAAAAGCTATCAATATATCCACTGAGTTACCCCAAAACAACAAGCCATATCTCAATATTGATGCGACATGCCCATGATATGCTGTCAATGTCGCTTCCAAATTAGAAACTTTTTTTAATTTATATAAAGCATATGCAAATTGTCTCACCAAGATTTTCCAAGATTCTAAGATTTTCTTACACACATAGTTACAAGTGAAGCTAGTAAAAGTGTGTTAAAAAAAAAACAATAAAATACTACACTAAAAAAGCAATCAAATAACACACTCACAAAGGAATAAAATAAAACACTGATTTAGCAAGTGTTTACAGAATCCCTCAAGAGAAATTCCAAGCATAACTCTTCCCATAGCTCGATGAGCGATTTTGAATTTTCGGACCACTTTTACTGTTAATGACCATAGGTCATACTCCGAAAGCTGGCAACAAATTTTGAGTAGGTATTTGAGGAATTTTGCCCCGCTGCAAAGTTTTCGTCTTCCCTCAAACACCTACACAAAATTTGCTGCCATCTTTCGAAACACCATAACTCATTATATACCTCATCCCACAATGTCAAAACACTACATACAAATACTAAAGTACAAATAATTTTGTTTGTTCTTGCAGCAAAAACCGCATGTCCAACGACATGACACCCGACTCCCTGAACCAGCTGTCGAGCAATTTCAGCTTGCTGCAGAAACTGAACCTGTCCGTGTGCGACCTCGCCTGGGCAGACGTACTGGCACTCTCGCATTTGTTTCCCAACGTGAGTACCCTAATAGCCGGGTCACACAGAGGCGATCCGATAGCGATAGCGATCCGATAGCGAGACGATATTTTTTGTAATGTTCGAATTTGTATGCAACCTGAAACACAGCAAGCGGGCGCGATCCCATACTCGGTATCGGATTGCTCTCGCTATCGGATCGCTATCGCTACCGGATCGCCTCTGCGTGACCCGGCCTTAACACATCATAATCCTACTAATATTATAAATGTCAATGTATAGATGTTTGGATGTTTGTTGCTCAATCGCGTCCTGACGTATGAACGGATCGGGCTGAAATTTAAAACACAGATAGATTATAGTCAGGAAGAACACATAGGCTACTTTTTAATCCCGGAAAGACAACGGGAACAACGGAAACGGGAACTTCGCGGGTAACACCGCATGGCGCTGCTACTTTAATACTTGTTGTTCACATGAAATCCCATATGTTTTTACATAAAAAAAACAATACAGTAAAGTTAAAATTTTGTTAATTTTGTGAATTTTTGAAGTTTGTTTTATAGTATAAAGTGACAAGACGAGCAGGGCATGTGCCATGTGGTAAGCAACATGCCTGCCACATAACAGCACAGTGACACGCAGCTATTGTAACATGAATGAGTCCAAATCGTTACCTAGCACTGCACCCACCCAGAGATATAAGATGTTTTATCTCTATGCCCTGTAATTTCTCTGGGAACATTGTCCTTCAAACCGGAACAAAAAAAACGCCGCCACTAATATTGATAATTATGTAATTTTAGTATGAAAACTAAACGTGGTTATTACACATTTTAAAATTAATACACGGGTAACTCACGTATGATAAATTATAGTCAGTCCAGTCGGACTCAAGTTTCGATCGCGTCCTGCGATCTTTTTCAACTGCGATCTTTTGTTCGCAGCTCGTTTAGCACTGAAAAGATCGCCGGACGCGATCGAAACTGAGTCCGACTGGACTGACTATATCATACGTGAGTTACCCGTGTATTAATATTAAAATTATGTAATTGTTTCAGCTGGATGAATTAATAGCAGCGCACAACAATATAAAGCTCATGTCCCACCCACCGTCCACGTTCGCTTCACTCACTGTCCTGCGGCTCGATGGTAACCCCATCGACTCCTGGTACGAAGTTATGAATTTAGGTAAGAATAGCCATGATCACTCATCATCATCAGCCTATCTAAATCCACTGATGGACATAGGACTGTCCCATGGTTCGTCACTCAGGCTTATCCTTCATGACTAAAAGAACTAATTAGCCCGTCAGTTTGTTTCACGAACAAAAAATGACGAAGATACAGTGCTTATAAATTTCGAGTGACGTCACTTCATTGTACGATCGTTACGAAGACAACACAACCTACTACGGAAGTTTGATGATCCATATTTTTGTCGAATTTTAATTAATACGTGTCCCATATTTTTCCATTATCAACCTGACGGACTAATTTGTATGGTATATTTTTATCCCAGTCGTTATCCTAGATGAGATCCCAGAGCCACTATAGGCTGTTTCCAAAATGTATTTTATTTGATTCGTATGTAACATATGCCCTCAAGTATTGCGAAAACATAACAAAAGTAGTAAATAAGCAAAATAGTACCAGATAAGCATGAAAATTTATGTAACACTATATACTGGGTATATAGATGCACATAATGTATAAACTAGAAGCATTCAATATATTGTCAGAAAGTACAAATTATGTTAGACCTACTAAATAAAGATATAAGTCTATAAAACAGATATGGAAAAGATAAAAAAAAAAAAAACCAAAAAAAAAAATAGAAAAAGAATATATACTTATAAAAGAAACAACATACAATATAATATAAAAAAAAAAAAAAAAAAAATATTTTTTATCCTAAAATAATGATGTTTGATATCACACGATGTTAAACAACTGTGTTTAGCTAACAAACGACTCCGACCTTTGCCGGAGGACAATAAAGAAAAAAAAAAAAAAAACATGCCCTCTCGGTTACTGTATATTTTTGTGGGAGTGATTTCGTGAAAATGAGTGCATATTTGCTCCGCTTCACTCCATCTCACTTGACATCATTTCACTTCATCTCCCTTGACTTCACTTCACTTCGATTCACTTCACTACGTGTAACTTAACTCCACTTCACTTAGCTGTATTTCTCTTCACTTCACTCCATTTGACTTGGCTTACTAACTTCACTTCATTTCACTTTGTATCACTTCATTTCACTTTGTATCACTTCATTTCACTTTAGATCACTCTGATCTTATTTCACTTCACATTTTTTCGCCTTGTTTTTCTTGTTTTCATTTTCAACTTAACTTTGCTTTTCTCCACCCCACTTAATTTTATTTCTTTTCACTTTCTCTAGAGAAGAACGTTTAACTTTTAATTTTATTAATTTTTTTGCTAAACTTCGTAGACGAACTCTTGTATGTATATATTTTAACATTTGTATTTACTTCAGGATTTATGAAAAGTTTGAAGGTGCTAAGTCTGAACGACTGTCAGATACAGGAGATTCGATTCGGAACCGACGGAGATAAATCGGAACTGTTTGCTGACTTGGAAGTGTTATTCTTGAATCGGAACCGAATCAATGATGTAAGTTTCTTCCTCAATTTTTTAAGTGAAAACTTCTTTAGGCGCGCCTAGACAAATTTTTCGTGGGGTGTAAATTGAATTCTACCGTCACGCTCGGGTATGATAAGAAATCTTCGGGTAAACTCGGGACCTTGGCGATTGGGCAGAAATGCGTCAGCCAACGGGAAATGCTGAAAGGTCGTGGCCTTGCCATCATGGCATGGCCATCTAGAAATGCGTGAGCCAATGGGAAATGCTGACGCATTTCTAGATGGCCATGCCATGATGGCGAGGCCACGCCCTCCGGTTACACACGTGTAGTTTCTAAGGTAAGCTATCAAATTCTGATTTATAAGTTTTCACTTCTATCGGTAGATCCTATGACTGCCAATTTTTTTTTTAAATGAAAGCTTCTTATCGCCAACGCAGACAGATTTTTCGTGCCCATGCTCATGGCCACGCCCTCCGGTTTAACCCGCGTAGTTACCAAAGTGAGCTATCAAATTCTGAGTTATAAGTTTTCACTTCTATCGGCAGTTCCGATACTTCCTATGACTGCCATTTTTTAGTCCCACTACTATTCGTAGTTAAATATTTACGTACATTTAATTCATAAAATAATTATTTTATTTTCTCTACAATAAATTGTAGAAGTATTCAAAATAAATTTAATAATTCCAAAAAAAGAATAGGGCGTTGGCTCCGCCCTGTCCAATTATCCATTTCACTGTCTCAATATCGGAAATGTAAGAGAGACATACTCAGTACTCGTTTGTTGAAAAAAAAAATGGTTGTCTGTAAAGTCGGTTTACTGACGATAGTTGAACGTGACAACGTCTTAAGAAAATACTGATTGTGTTAAGCGCCATCTAGGTAAAACATTCTGAAGCTTTTTGAAAAGCTGTTCAAAGCGCCATCTCTGGGTACATCATTGTACTAGCACAAGTTCTTAACTTCATATCGTCGCTTTTCTAAAACATGGACATACTCCTTGAACGTAATTAGAGATGGGATTTTACCCGGGAAAAAACCCAAAATGGGTAAAAACAGGGAAAAAACCCAGGGAAAATACCCGAATGGGAAAATATTCGGGTTTTTTCATATTTAGAATATGTAACATCTATGTAATGTGTAAATACATATATATATATATCAAATAGTACATACTCTACGTACCATCTAAGTACTATCACAACTAGTGAGAGCTAATCTAACTTTGTTTATTTTCATAATTCATCACAAACAACATATTACAAATGCTGTTATTAGGCGAACAAATAATTGTTTGAAACCCATTCATTATGCTACATATTTATTAGATCCAAGATCGCAAGGCATTGAATTAGAAGAAGAACACGAAGTGGATGCCATGGAGTTTATACACAACGTGAACCAATCGCTCAATATTGACGTTGGTGTTGATTTAGTCAATTATAGAGCTAAACACGGTTTATGGAGTAAAACATTTATATGGAAGCATGTCGCGGACATGGACCCGGTAGTTTGGTGGAGAGGACTCTGCAGATCCAAATCGCTGAGTAGGGTTGCAGCCCGTATTCTAACTCCTCCCTGTACTTCAGCAGCCACTGAACGATCTTTTAGCACGCATGCGCATATACATAGTCACAAACTAAATAGATTGACTACAGAGAGGGCAGCAAAAATAGCTTTTATATCGTATAATTGGAACCTGTTACACAAAAATAAAGATGATGACAATGACGATGATGACGAGCCGTTGTCTACACCCAGGCCCGTTGGGTAGCCCAACAAATGAAGAACGACCTTCAACATCTCGTGGGAATACACAAGAAATAGAATTTTGCAATATAAATAATACATTTTATAACATATTTGCTCGTAAAGGGTCTCTTATTGGACCAATTTCTGTATCGTAATGTATCTTATTACGTACGAGTACTTGTGCTGTAATGTGTAATGTAAAACGCATGGTTTCAAAATGCTCCGTCCACAGACTAGGTAAATGCTATAGGTATGCTCCGTCTAAAACGAACTGTATCTTTTTAAATCTTAGTAAAGAGTTTTTATGTCAGAAAAGTGTGGTCAACATTTTATGAATAAAATTAACTTTGAGAGGTCAAATAAAATAAATAATTATTTGATTCGTTAATTTAATTAATTTTGACCATAAATTACTTTAATTTTTCTGTAACAAAACACAAAAATATTAATTTACTTTATTACTAATGGCATACCGGCAGGTTCTGTGCCATTGCTTAAAAAAAAAAGGCGCCAATGCGCGCGCATTGCTAATCTGTGATCCATAGTGATTAGTGATTAGTGATTACTTATACTCTGTGCTGTGATCTGTGATCAAGTAAATATTATTCCGCGCTTTTTTTTCGCTGTATTGTTTTTATTTGAAAATGTCGTCAGAGTTTTGTTTATTTCCTCGCAAATATGTTATAAAACGTCGTATGACATACGTGCGCTTTGATAATAAATTACAGCCTCTGCTAAATTAAAACTCTCGCCTTCGGCTCGAGCTAGCAATAAAGCCTCGGCTGTAATTATCAACTTAGCGCACTTATATCATAATGTACTATAACGATCATGACAGTAGCGACAGTGCCTAAAAAATTTCAATTGTAAAAAAATATTTTGTAACGTTTCCAAAGTGTGATAAACAATGGTGATAAATAATTGTTAGTAAGTATCTCTCGTTTTTTTTTTTTTTATCAAAGGTTCTTAAAAGTTTCTATAAACGTACCTACTTTCTGCTATTACATAACATTCCATCACAATGGGCAGAAAAAATCTTACGATAGAACAAGAAGACATCTTTTTGTTGTCATAATAAACTACTGGTTTTTTGGTGGTTCCCGAATCAAGCTACACATTTTGACGTTTTGAACAACAGCTAGTGCCTTATATATTGCGTAAAATATGTGCGCATCGCCAAGTACCTAAATTTCGCTGCATTTGTTCTAAATATAAAAAAAAGAAAGTGAAAGTGTGATAATTATGCTAAATAATGAAAATACCCGTCTATTGGGTTTTTTCCCACATAAATACCCGGTATTTTCCCGAATGGGAAAAAACCTGGGTATTTTCCCGTTGGGTTTTTTCCCACTGCCCATCTCTAAACGTAATACACATTTCACTCACTAGATGGTGCGAAAAGTAATACAGCCTGTTCACACTAGCTACTTTCAGTAGCTGCGACAGGCGTCTAGCTGCTGTATCCTGCTTCAAAAAGAAGCTGCGACAGGCATCTAGTCGCTGCATCTCGCTTCAAAAAGTAGCTGCGACTCGCGTTTTTCGGAAGCGTGATGCAGCGGCAGCTGCAGGCGACTCAGTCACAGTATAATGAAAAACCCAGTAGGACGACAATATGCCATCAAAAATATAAATATGAAATTAAAATCAAACTAAATATTACTTATAGAATTTATTACAGAACAACAAAAGAAGTGAGATCTAAATGGGTGGATGAGTGAAAAGTTTAATGGGCGATCCTGAAATATTTTCATAATAAATGAAACTGTACTCTCAGGATAATTGGTTCAAAACTAAGATCTGACTTGGCTAGTTTTGAAATACCTAATTTGCAACTGTTTATTAATTTCTTTTCCTACAGTTCAAGTGGCTCCCCATTTGCTTTCTTCGGAATGCTCATTTTCTTTCACTGCTTTACAGTATTATATTTAACACTGCCACACCACGATATCTGAAAGACTGCTTTACATTCTACAGTAGCGTCCATTCATGTAATCTTATATCAACCTATAATTTGTCTCTGCAAGCGCCCTCTGCACGTTGCAAAACATTCTACGGCAAATCTTTTGCATTCCAAGCAGTTGAGTTGGGGAATGCCATGCCCGTGGAAATAAGACAAGCTCCGTCACTTTCCGTATTTAAAGTTCAAGGCAAAGATTATGTCGAAAGCCTGCTAAAATTTTATTGAAGTTCGTACATCTTTATTACATAACATTTTGAATTCATTGTCTTTGTATTAGTATATGTAAGAAGGTATATTAGAATGTATGTTTATTATATTTTAGGCAATAATTAGTACAGTACCCTTTTTAAGTCGTTTTTTGCTTCTCTGCATTTTTATTATAGTATGCGACCTTAGCCACGACGATTTTGATTGTTTGTATTTAAGTAAAAGTACCTACGAAAACACATAAACTGGACATACAATCATAGATCATGGCCAATGTTTTGCTGTTAGTGACGTCATGTCAGCCGGTAATGTTTTAGCGGGAAAAATCAGAATTACATTACTATTGTAATTATACTCATCAAAAATACACACATTTTTAAACTTTATTTTTTTAGTCAACAAGCTATAATCTTTAAGAAATAAAAACAATTCCGAAAAAATGTTAAAATCCCTACTGGGTCAGTAAATTGCTCAATAAATAATTAAATAATAGTTAAAGCTTTAATATAGTAGAGTCAAAAGTAGCTACGAATAGTAGATAGATAGATACTCTTTATTGTACACACCATAAACAAAAAACACGTATACAGGAGATAATAACAATAAAACTAGTGTTACAAGCGGTGGCCTTATCGTTAGTAGATAGCACTGTTAGCATTTCTCCCAAATGAAAAAGCAAGTCGTCCTACTGGTATTTTTTTTATACTGTGGTTGTTCTAGATTTAAACAAAACTACACTTTCGATTCAGTGTGGCCAACTTTACGTGTTTGCTTTTAGCGTATATCTACAATTATTAATGTCTGTTCTTAACACGGATAAAAATATTCTCGGGAATAAATTAAAAGTTGTTATGCACTTTAGTGGTATTTATTTTCCAGCGTACGTCCATGATCGTAAAGTTATAAATTTATATAATTGTAAATCCTCAATCAATTAGCAAAAAGACCTCGGTGTTATAATTACATTAAATTATAACAGCCGTACTCGAACCGTCTTGGGCGTGACGATGGCAGAAGACCTGACGGCATGACTATTGCAAATATGCTGGGTACGCTTCCGATTGGTAGTGGGTTTGAATATCTTGATATCTGTAGTCCTTCATTGGTCTATGGATAATTCAGGTGTGCTTAGTGTAAGTAGTTAGTTAGGTATGTAACGTAGTGTAGTTCTCATTGTATTTAAGTTTTGTTAATAAAGGCTTTTTAAAATATTAAATTTAAAATGCGAAGAACACATTTCTGCAATTGTACAGAAAACAAACTATTTTCTTTACGTTATTCTGATTCCTTTCAATCTATAACTGTGGAAATGTTTCTTAAAATGTATGAAACATATGTGAGGACTACTTCAAAAAAGATATCGATTTACTTGAAAGTCTGCAAAGAAAAGCGACAATATGGCCATATACTCTTCGACGTAAATCCTACACAGACAAGTTAAAAACCCTGCACCTAACTACATTGGTACACTACATTTACTACCTTACTACTTCAAAAAAAAGTACGCAGTTCTATAAACTTTACATAATTTAATATTACTCTACGTATTTTTAAACCTGTCTACACTTTTTAAAAATCCAAGTTAGCAACACTGAACGGAACAATTGCTCGGCGGCCGCGACAGACGCAAACAGCCGCAAACAGTCGCTGCATCGCGATGCAGCTTCTTTTTGCAGCTAAATCGCGCGTTTCCGCTTCAGCTGCTAAAGCGCGCGTTTCCGCGTTAGCTGCTAAATCACGCGATTTTGCTGCAAAAAGTAGCATGTGTGGTTAGGGCCATAAGGCGAGGTAACGGTGGTAAATATTATCTATTCTATGGCGGTAACGTTACATGACGTCATGTTTTGCGGGCGTGCAGCCGGCTTCATCGAATTATAAGACGTTATCACGTCAAAAGAGTATTGTAAAATCCTACTAAAATTACAAATGTCAATGTTTGTTGCTCAATCACGTCGCAATGTATGAACGCATTGGGCTGAAATTTTCAGACACAGTTAGATTTCAGTCTGGAGGAATATATTACTACTAGAACTAGAACTATGGATAAACTTCAAATCCAAAATGGCTACACCTTGTATGTCAGAGTAACGAGCGCAGTGCGGTGCTAGGTAATGATTTGGACTCTTCATGTTACAATAGCTGCGTGTCACTGTTCTATTTTAGGTAGGCATGTTGCTTACCATCAGGCACATGTCCTACTCGTCTTGTCACTCTCTATACTAAAAAAAAGGCCATTACCACACATTAATTGTTGTTTTGACGTGACAAGGGCTAATAAATCGGTGAACGCCGGCTGCATGTACGAAAAAGTGTCCCGTTATGTCCCCTTACGCTCATTGTCCCGTTACACTCGTTGTCCGCTTACGCCGCATCTATTTTTGACGTGACAACGACTAATAAATCGGTGAACGCACGTTTGCATGTACGAAAAAGTGTCCCGTTATGTCCCGTTACGCTCATTGTCCCGTTACGCTCGTTGTCCGCTTACGCCGCATCTATTTTTGACGTGATGACGTCTAATAAATCGATGCACGCCGATGCACGAAAAAGTGTCCCGTTATGTCCCGTTACGCTCATTGTACGCTTGCGGCGCATCTATCAATATTTTGTTATGACGTTGTCACGTTAAACTATCTTCCGTAAAACGGACTTTACAAACATTTTAAAAAAATATCTATATTAAGGTACAAGTTCGCGCCGCGACCGGAGACCGCGACCCGAGACCAAGACAGGCACTTGCCTCTATGGAATTATATGGGCGTCAGTTCGCACCGAGACCGAGACAGGTCGCGGTCGCGGTCTCGCATCGCGGTCGCGGCGCGAACTTGTACCTTTAAGCTTCATTGTGAATTATTTCCAGTGGCGATCTCTGAGCGAGCTGAACCGCATCCCCCGCCTGAAGAAGCTGTACTTCCTGAAGAACCCCGTGCAGACCAGCGACGACTACGACACCGGCTCGCAGATGATCATCGCGAAGATTAGCTCGCTACTGGTACGTTGTAGTAGGCTACTTTTTATCCCGGGAAAATAACGGGTACGGGATCTGCTAGTCACTATTAAATATAGTGGTATTGTAGTGCATTTATCTATATATAAAAAAGCGAAAGGTCACTCATCAAGGAATCTCAGAAACTACAAATGCTAGGAATCTGAAATTTTGCATGGAGGTTCCTTTTAGCACGTAGGCGCTCGCTAAGACGGGGTTTTGCAAAAGTCAACCCCTAAGAGGGTGAAACAAGGGATGAACGGTTGTATGAAAATTCGTCATTTTCAAAGTTATCAAATTGTGTATCTAGACACTTGACACGAAGCAATTAAATATTTGTTCTATCAATTTTGTTATTTCGAACTGTATGGGGGTGAAATTGGGGTTGAAATGGGGGATGAATGTTAATATGGAAGTTCCCAACAGTTGAAGATAAAACCATGAAACTCAGTATATAGACACTTGACACGAAGCAAACGAATGTTTGTTCTAGCAGTTTCGTAATTTCGAACTGTATGGGGGTGAAATTGGGGTTGAAATGAGGAATGAATGTTAATATTATGAAAGTACCCAGCCTATGAAGATAAAACCATGAAACTGTGTATATAGACACTTGACACGAAGCAAACAATTGTTTTTTCTAGCAATTTTGAAATTTCGAACTGTACGGGGATGAAATTGGGGTTGAAAAGGGGGATGAATGTCAATATGGAAGTTTCCAATCGTTGAAGATAAAACCATGAAACTCTGTATATAGCCACTTGACACGAAGCAAACGAATGTTTGTTCTAGCAATTTTGTAATTTCGAACTGTACGGGGATGAAATTGGGGTTGAAAAGGGGGATGAATGTCAATATGGAAGTTTCCAACCTTTGAAGAGAAAACCATGAAACTCTGTATATAGACACTTGACACGAATCAAACGAATGTTTGTTCTAGCAGTTTCGTAATTTCGAACTGTACGGGGTGAAATTGGGGTTGAAATGGGGAATGAATGTCAATATGAAAGTACCCAGCCGATGAAGATAAAACTATGAAACTCTGTATATATACACTTGACACGAAGCAAACGAATGTTTGTTCTAGCAGTTTCGTAATTTCGAACTGTACGGGTATGAAATTGGGGTTGAAATGGAGAATGAATGTCAATTTGGAAGTTCCCAACCGTTGAAGATAACCCATGAAACGCTGTATACAGACACTTGGCACGAAACAAACGAATGTTTGTTCTAGCTATTTTGTAATTTCGAACTTTATGGGGATGAAATGGGGGATGAATGTCAATATGGAAGTTCCTAATCGTTGGAGATAAAACCATGAAACTCTGTATGTAGGCACTTGACACGACGCAAATAAATGTTTGTTCTAGCAAATTTGTAATTTCAAACTGTATGGGGATGAAATTGGGGACGAATGTCCTTACCCCCACTATCTTTTCGCTTTCACACCTAAACAACTGAACCGATTTTCATGAAATTGTTTTATCATAAGCTGTTTTTAGTAACCGTTAATGTGTCTGGGTACACAAATAGGTACTGCCTGAGTCACCTTAGAATTTATTTCGCGCGGACGAAGTCGCGGGTAACAGCTAGTATTAGTATACTTAAAAGTTAATTTTCCACATTTACAAACTTAATAAATATCTTTCGCTTATTGTTTGTACTTCCCCGTCTTATTATTCTTCATTTCTCCTTTTCCATCCAGCGGTTGCCTGGAATAGATAGCTTTTAGCGATAAGGTCGCCAATTGTTACTTTATTTTATTAAGTTTTTGTAACTTTGTTTACTTTTTTTTTTATTTTTTATTTAAATTAGCCACTCCACAGACACCGGGGTCCGTGATCTTTGTCATTTCAATTCTTTTTTTTTTTACATGTATCTTGGATTAGGAGAAGATGAGGAAAATAGGGGGGAGTTGGGAACATGTTAAACCTAATTCTAGTTCTAATAAATAATAGATCGTCTGTTGAGCCGATCACTACCGGTTGACTATTCCGGGAGTAATCGACTCGACATCGATTCTTTGCCTAATTGTCATTTGCCTAAGCCGCCTCCTCCCAGCCCAGAGCCTCTTTGTTTACTTGTAAGTGCAATAAAGAGTTAATCTATCTATCACCATCATCAGCCCGTGTTCGTACGGAGAGTGTCCAACTGATCTGCATGTTCTAATACCACCTAGCCCTTTCTTCTATCGGACTTCTCGTATCTCAAAAAAAAGCGACATGGTTTCATGGTTGATGTTCCAAAAACACGAACGAAAAGATTTGGACACCACGTTTGTGATAAGAACGCCTAGGTTGTGGAATGCGTTGCCTGAGTGGGTTTTTTCCAATGGTTAAAACCTTGGTGTCTTCAAATTGAGAGTGAATCGGTTTCTTCTAGGCAAGCACGATCCATCGTAGATCGCATCGTCGCTTAACATCAGGCGAGATGGTGGTCAAGTGCGAACCTATCATGGTTAAAAAAAGTCCACCGTTCAGTAGGCCAGGCCATCTAGAATGAATGTCAATGGGAATTGCTAACGCATTTCTAGATGGCCAATGGCCATGGTCCCGAGTTCACCCGAATATTTCTTTCGTTCCCGAGCGTGACGCTAGAATTCCATTCACAGCCCAAAGAAGTCTGTGGCGCGCCAAAAGAAGTTTTCACTTCAAAAACTAACTAGCCCGTTATTATTAATAAATAAATAAATAAATAAATAAATAAATTTATGCTCGGTCTACACGAGGCTAGTTTTTCAAGCTAGTGTTAGTAAGCTAGCAAGCTAGTACTTCTTTCTAGCTTCGTGTAGACAAAGCTAGCGTTGCGTATCGTTGTTTACACGAAGCTGGTACTAGCTTGCTACCCTAGCTTGAAAAACTAGCCTCGTGTAGCTCGGGCATTAGTTTGGGCATCTTAAAATCACCATCGCGGACAGAAAAACAAACCAAAGGCGTGGTTCCTGCTTACTACAGGGTTACTGGTAATCAGCCTGCATCCTTTTAAGTGGATGTTAGGTACATTTAATACGTCAACTTTTGTTCTACAGTTTAAAAAAAAAGTGTTTTTTTTTTTTTATAAAAATAAATATTTGCGCGGTCTAAAAGCATCGAACTCTTAGTAACAATTCGTAACGAGAGCGCGTACGCTATTTAACGCGCAAAAAATGATGTGCCGAAGTGAATAAACACTAAAAAGTCGCTAAACAGTACAAAAAAGGGCAACAAACACTATTTTTTTTGGGTTATCTATTGAGTTTTAACGAAAGTTGTGGAACAAAAGTTGTTTGTTTAAATATACAGAACATGCCCTTAAACGGATGCAGGCTGATTACCAATAACCCTGTATAAACCAGCTTCAGCAGCCACATGAAGCTAGTAAACAAGCCAGGATAGTAAAGACAGTGGGGGAAAGCTACTAGCATGAAAATAGAACTACGAAAACTGTTCTGGCTTGTAAACTAGCTTAGAAATGAAGCTATAGATAGTGCAATCCACGAAGACGCGCCCCACCAATTTTCGTTTCCACCAATCGCGTTTGGTTCAAGCGTCAGTCGCGAACCATTCACCAGTCATTGTAGTGTGCGTGTGCATTCATAGGTAATTAGTGTGTACCGATAACACTCAAACATTGACGGAAGCTTGCACACATATACTATAAACGGTTAGGAGGAATAGTGGGGCGCGTCTTCGTGGATTGCACTATCTGTAGTCTTGTCTACACGAAGCCAGAAGTACTAGCTTGGTAGCTTGCTATCCTAGCTTGAAAAACTAGCCTGATGTAGCCCGAGCATTAGATCATTAAAACATATTGCACACGTATTTTTTCTTTTGTTTCACAAACAAGACACGACGAAGATGTTTAGAAGTTTCCGAGTGACGTCATTTCATTGAATTTACGAAGCTTCGCCAGATTTTGATGGTTATTGAAGTGAAAACTTCTTTATTTATTTATTTATTTATCAACTACTTGCACACTTACTGTCATGCCAAAACGTGTGTCAAGTTATAAATATAACATACTTAATAAAAATACAGTTAAAAAGAAAACGATACAACACAAATAGTAAAACGACAGATATTTAGATTCAGAGGTTTAGGCGCGCCTAGACAGATTTTTCGTGGGCTGTGAATTGAATTCATTCGTCACGCAAACGGGTATGATAAGAAAGCTTCGGGTAAACTCGGGACCATGGCTATGGCCATCTAGAAATACGTCAGCCAATGGGAAATGCTAAAAGGGCGTGGACAGGCTATCATGGCATGGCCATCTAGAAACGCATCAGCCAATGGGAAATGCTGGCGCATTACTAGATGGCCATGCCATGATGCCCAGGCCACACCCCCGATTACACCCGTGTAGTTTCCAAAGTGAGCTATCAAATTCTGAGTTATAAGTTTTCACTTCTATCGGCAGTTCCTATGACTGCCAATTTTTTTTTGTTTGATCTACATCATAGTTCAGGAATGGTTTACAATATACATTTTATCGAAATCGGTGTGTCCGTTTTTGAAATACGAACAAAAACAAAAAATTGCTTTCATGCATTTCACGCATTCAGACGACGCGACGTAGTGATAGATTGTTATGAAATCGTTAGTCTGAATTTAATTTTAAATCTATTGGTTTTGGGTTTTCGGTGAAAATCGTAAATATAATGAACTAGCTGAACGCGCGCGCGTTGCTACGCCATCTATCTGAAATTCATCGTACCAATTCAAAATTTGAACAAATTCAGTTACTTTAGGTTCTAATGACGCAACCTTTAAAATATGACATATTTATATTGTCACGCAACGAAAGCTCTCAAAAAGCAATATTTTTTCCCGTTTTTGTTACATTTTTCATTCATGCTTCGTTTCTGTTGATAGTAGCGTAATGTTAAATAGCCTATAGCCTTCCTCGATAAATGGACTATCCAACAGAGAAATAACCTTTCAATTCGGACCAGTAGTTCCCGAGATCCTTGCGTTCAAACAAACAAACTCTTCAGCTTTATAATATTAAGTATAGTGAATGTATATTTTCATATTTTTTTTGTCACAGGAATTGAATGGGTCAATAATAACACCGGAACTACGTCGCGGCGCGGAGTACGACTACATGAAGCGTTACGGGGCGGAGTGGAAAACATCGCGAGGAGACCCGCTGTCGGCGCGGGCGTTCGACATCGAGCACTGCCGGTTCCAACAACTCATCGACAGTTAGTGTACATTTTAATAAGCAAATTTGAGTGGATGTATTTGTTTTCATAGAACCTTCAGATCGGAATAAAGGAATGGTAGGAGATCCCGCTATACAACGATATCTTCTTAATATATATAAATCTCCGATCACGATGTTTGTCCGCGATGGATTCCTAAACTACTTAACGATTTTAAATTAAATTGGCAACACCGCGAGCAGTCTGGTCCAACTTGAGAGATAGGATAGTTTTTATTTCGATTAATAGTCTTTAAATGACAATATCCGAGCGCAGCCGGAATGGGCCGCTAGTTGTTCTATAAATCACTAGCTGAACCGTGCGCGCGTTGCTACGCCATCTTTCGAAAATTAGTCGTACCAATTCAAATTTTGAACAAATTCGGTTACCTTAGGTTCTAATGACGCAATCTTTAAAAGATAGACACATGCTGTCACGCAACGAAAGCTCTCAAAAAGCAATATTTTTAACACGCTTTTATTAGCTTCACTTGTAACTAACTTTCTTAGATACATGTAAGAAAATCTTGGAATCTTAATTTGACCCACTTCCCGGTCTTCGATTAGGATGCAATTTTGCACACGCTTCAGTTCTGATGACAATACATGACTAGCTAAGAAACGTCATTACAAATCCAATATGGCGGCCTCCCCAAGATGGCGGACTGGCTGTTTGAAATCCACCCCCATGATATGAGTATCAAATGAAAGGGTTTGCTGTCAGGAATATGAAAAAATAGTCACGTGACTTAAATCCAACATGGCGGACATCCAAGATGGCAGATTGGCTATTTGAAATGCACCCCCATTGTTGTTCATTTACTACGTAAATTTTGTTCACAGGCCTGTAATCTATAAGTAGAACCGCGGCATATCTTGCCGCTATCGATTCTAGGGGTCATGTGGATTGGTTGTTTGTAAACCACTTACGATAAACAAAGAGACGCAGTTTATTACCAATTTCAAGATGCTTAGGGCACATCTTTTGAGTTATATCGATGATTAGTAGGATATAAAATCCAGATAATTAAGTTCTCGCTTCAGCCGTGTGTCTTAAGCACAAACATTTTTTTATATATAGACTGATAAGACGAGCCCGTCATATGCCTGATGGTAAGCAACATGCAACCATATAACAGCACAGTGACAGGCAGCTATTGGAACATGAAGAGTCCAAATCATTACCTAACCACTGCACTGCGTTATACAGAGATATAAGATAGTTTATCTCTATGCCCTGTAACTTCAACATTTAAATTTTGTTTCAGAATATGGCATCCCCGACGACAGCCTCCTCGTCAAACAGCCTAAAAACACGACCCTCACCTCACAGCTCCTACAAATCACGCTCCGCGACGAATCTGGCAACACCTTCCAAAAGAAATTCCCATCCACCATGGCCGTGCAGAAACTAATAATACTGGCTCAGAGGATCTTCGCGAAACACGGACACAAAGGAACACCCACTCTGTACTTACTAGACGAGAAACTCAAAGGCAGGGATATAGTACTCGACAATAATATGAAGGATTTGACATATTTTTCTATAAAGAATGGCGATGTCATTTTGGTGCGCTTCAGATAAAGTGATATGGCAACACTAACTCGACTTTTGTTATGTCAAAATGTCAAAGTTTTTTTTAAACCGCCTTGCTCGGTAAGATCTTTATGTAAAGTTTGGTCTTAGGGATTGTTGAAGTATTTACACAGACCAAAAGTGGTCTTATTCCCATCGTTATAAGATTGATTTTGAAAAATCATTACCGTGAATGTATTTTACCATAAGATGCTTTATTATACTGTAGATATTATTTTCTAAAATCGTCATTAATGTCCTTGAAATAAGATTGATTTTGGATGTTTTTGTGTATTGTACTCTTTGCAGAGTTTGCTTTGGGAAATACCACATCTTTGCTATAATATGTATTTTGGCAAGTAGTAATGTGCAAACATTACCAGGTATTTGAAAATGGACAGTTAAAAACTGCACTGCTCTCGTCACCTTCTCTGACTTGTGAGATGTTTTTTAAAATATTTTTTTTTGTCAATATTGCCCTTCAAAATGGAACATCTTATTTTTTACATAACTGATTGGAAGTAGAATAAAATACAAAAATCGTAAAAACTAGAGAACTTTCAGAAGTATTTTGAAATTAGTTATAAACTTGTGCATTTGAAAAGATATAAATTTACAGAGATATCCAGTGCAAGGATTCGAATCCCAGCAGTGGGAACGAAAAGTGGACTTAAGGTCTTAGCCCACTTATACGACTCTGCTCCCATCCGACAAATAAAATACACTCAAATATGGGCTTTATGCCATGCCAGTTAAGATATAGATTACATTGGCAACACAAATTAGAACAAATTCGCTGACAGCGGTCTACTAATTTATGTTGCCAATGTAATTTATATCTTAACTGGCATGGCATAAACTCCATATTTGACTGTATTTTATTTGTTAGGTAAACTTTTATGGCCTATAATGTAGCAGACGCTTCTTTTGGTACTTGCGTATTACTTCAACGATCCATAAAGATCTACTTATGTATGTCCGTAACGTGACGGGACCGTGTCAGTGCTAAAGCTGTACATCTGTTAGATTCGTGGTTAAAAATAACACTAAAGCTTTGTTGAGCTCAGAAGCGGATTATTCTCGCGTCCCGGACACGGCCCGGATGTATGTAAAACCATAATTCCGCATTTGTCCGAACTAGAGTGCTGATATTCATTTTATGCGATCTCAATTTGAAGAAATAATAATAAATGAGCAGAAAAATAAACGAATGGACAGAATAATAACAACAAACATCAGACTAATATAATAATGAACGGTATATTAAAACAATAAACAGTATAATAAAGTAATGGACAGAATAATAAAACATTGAACATAATAATAAAACAATGAACATAATTATAAAACATTGAACAAAAAAATAACAAGAACAAACAAATAAGTATGTAGTGCAAACAGGCGCAAAACTTTAAGCCTGTGTTTTGAAACTTACGGCCGGTAAGCAAATTCTTTTGGTACAAACCTTTATACACAAGTATGTTGCTGTAATAATGTGTAAGATAATATAACATTCAACAGAATATTAAAACAATGAACAGGATGACAAAACAATGAACGTGATGATAATACAATGGACACGATAATTAAACAATGAACAGAATAATAAAACAATGAAAATGATGACAAAACAATGAATAGGATGATAAGATGATACAATAAACACGACAATGAATCAATGAATATGAACGGAATAATAAAACAGTAAACAGAATAATAAAACAATGAATAGGATAATAAAACAATGAACAAAATAATAAAATTGGGAAATTTAAAACACGTGCAAATAATTGTGGAATAAAATAACGCCATACAATATTAAGTACAGTACCCGGCGATAAATATTGCACATCGACACCTGGAAAGAGACAATCGGCCAACTTCGGATTCGTAGAGCGTCATCTCTGTCGCACGAAATACAAATAGTCCGGCATCTATTAGGAGCTGTTAAAACAATTTTAATTTGTTTCTTTTAATTATTATTTTTATTCTTTGTATAAAATACAATTTTTTCTATAAGTGATGGCTTTAGGTTCGGGTTAAATAAAATAAAAAAGTTCACATTATGTTTACGTATTTAATTACTTTGGAAAATGACAGCTGTAGTATACATAATAAACACCATTGTACCTATTGTTAAAGTGAGACATTGTTATAAAAATAATAATAATTATAATTCTCAATTACTTCCATTTCACTATTTGTGCTCTCAAAGACCACCAATATTTATTTTATATTTATTTTAAGAGGTCAATATCACTGTCACTATCAGCCGTATTTATCACTAGTCTATCAGTGTAATTGTCTAAACCGTGTTGAATGCTTCTATATTCATTCTCACATTGATCGTGTGATCGCAAACCTTTTTCCACTCTTCAGTCCCGATCATGTTTACTTTTTCAGTCAATAACGTTTTTACTGTAGTTAAATTCATACCCACATTTCTAGAGGCTCCATAGCCTTTTAGTTGAGATCATATATTTTCAATTGGATTAAAATCCGGATGAAACACAGTATGCCCATGTTCGGCAAGTACTTTGTTCACGGAAAACTCTGTATACCTCTCCTTGTGCTGACATAGGTAGTAATACACACAATAGCGTAAATCTGGGGTTTTGTTAATTTTGGATCAACTGGAATTTCGTGTCTGTTTAACCAGTTGATCATTTCCTGTTTAATGGTGTTTGAGTTGGGGGGGTCTTTCAACATATTTATTGTGATAGGGTGCGTTGTCGATAACTAGAACGGAATCACTGGATATATTTGGGATTAATTGATTAACCAGCCATTTCTCGTAGTTATCGTTATTCGTTATTTCATTGTGGTAGTCACCTGTAGTATCCGTGGATTTATACGTTAAAAAGGCACCGGTTACAAAGCCTTTTTTATTTCCCGCATGAACTACTATCAAACGTTGACCTTTTGAAATTGGCTTTTTTACTCCTTTTTTCTTATCATCACTCCAAGATTTCCCTTTAGTGTGGGATGTATGTATGTAAGACTCATCCATGTAGACGATATTTTTTCCTGTTTCGCGAAATTTGTGTATTTTATCGATTTATATTCCATTCGTTTGAGACTTACATCGTGCTTTTCCTTTAAAACTTCGATTATCTTCCATTTTAGTTAACCGAAATTCCATCTCGTGAAGTATTTTTCTCAACGTCTTTTCAGACCCATTGTAATTAATAGCTTCAGACAATTTAGCTTTTAATGATTTTATTGTTGGCAGTTCATTAAATCGTAAGTGAAAATCATACACAATTCTTCGAACAACATCATAATCAAAATCGTCCATATCCAAACGAAATTGCTTTTTTGGTCTCCCTTTTTTTGGAGTGCTAAACTTAATTTCAGTAGAATGTGTTTCAGTACTGACTTCGTTTAATATATTGTTCAAAGTTCTTCTTGAAATTCCAGTGGGATTTGCAACTTGCGCTTGAACCTTCTTAAAATAACAACTTACATTTTCATCTTCATTTTTTTTAAATCTGTCAGCTTCGGTTACAAAACATTTATAAACATTGTATATAATTTGGCGTGACTGACCTCGTAAAGGTTTCCCTTTTCTTCCTAAAGATGCCACAGTACAACTTTAAATTATTTAAATTTGGGGGTGTTAACAACTCTAATTATATATTTTGAACTGGCCGCGACTGCACTCTATCGCACTTAAACAACGACTGACAAAACGTCACATAGGTAGTGTGCGACAGAGACAATGCTCTACGAAGCCGAAATCAGCCGACTGTCTCCCTCCAAAGGCCGATGTGCAATACTTATCGCCGGGTACTGTATTAGCTGTGACTCTCGGTTTCGCCCGTCGATATTATACGTTTTACAAAATCGATGGAAAGTATATTTTTATGATTTCGATAGTGGCTCCACCGTAAAAGATATTGTTTAGATGTGTGCTATTCAATAACTATTAGATTGTTTTTGTGAATTTAAAATTGTGACTTGTAAATTATGTTTACCAATAAATGATCTGTATCTGTGAAATGAGACTGAAAATGTATTATCGTTTCCAAATGGTGCCTCCTGTAAAATTGTATGTCTTAAACATTAATTAATTGTGATAAATTTACTCTGTTAAGAGTGCGCCTAATGCCAGGGAAAAATCAGTTTTCACCCGCGCGACGCGTTTCTTAACGTGATATACATAAAGTCGAGAATAGCATGACACAGTTTGGAGGAAAAATCAATATTTAATCAGGAGTCCATTTTTGACCAAGTTTTATTTAATGACTCAATAATTAAACATAAATTTAAAAAAGTGTTCGGTTACTTTACTAGAACGTACAAATAGGAATTTTATTACCAAAAAATAATGTGGGGTCATCGCTGATAATTTCGAGTACTCGAATTAAAACGGGTTTTTTCGATGTCATTTTTATTTTTTTATTGTAAAAAACTCTGATCTATTTTTAAAATTCTATTCGGTTATTGTGCTTCTTCTTGATTGTACCCACACGTCAATATTTTTTTTGTCGTAGCTTTTAGTTTCTTAACTTCAGTGAGCGGCGTCAAAAATGTCCTTTTTTTCGTTTTCTGGCACTAGGCGCCCCCTTAAATATTATTGGATTTGATTACAAAAGTACAAGATTTAGCTCATGTATGTACCGTACCACACTGTCCATACCGACCATTCATACGATTTATAATATTTTTCAAATTTTGATCGCAAAAAAAACGCATTTTTGTTTAAAACCTAATAGCTTTGTAAATATTGTTCCAAATTGTATCTGTATTTATTCTGATTAAAAAATGACCGATTATATGTTTTTGTATGCATTTTTTAATATCTCTACTTTAAATTTTTCCTACCTGTAGGCTTAAGTATGAGTTTTAAGCGAGAAAGTAATCGCCATGTAACTATGTGATTTTTTTTTTTAATAAAGAGTGACGAGAGTGCCTGATGGTAAGCAACATGCTTGCCACATAACAGCACAGTGACACGCAGCTATTAGAACATGAAGAGCCAAAATCCATTACCTAGCACCGCACTGCGCTCGTCACCCAGAGATCTAAGTTGTTATATCTCTAAGCCCTGTAATTTCTCTGGAAACATTGCCCTTCAAACCGGAACACAGTAATGTTTGCACATTACTGCTTGGCGGTGGAATAATTGACAAAGGTGTGGTACTTCCCCAGGCGGACTCTGCTAAGAGTCCTACCACTACGGATAAAAATAGAGATACATTAATTATCAAGCTTATATTAGGTCGACCCGTACCTATGTAACTATGTTATGAAATCTAAGGTACCTAACTAATTTAACCATCTTCCAAGCGTCATGAAAATTGGCAGCTGGATGTAGTTCTGATGACAATACTATAATATGGTACTGTCTAACTGATCTGATGATGGAGCCTGAAGATATTTATGAACTGGAACTTCATGATGGAACATCGCATCGTAGCTGCGTTTGGATTTGTTTGAAAAGTCTTGTAATCAACTTTGACCATGATTAGGTGTCGAGGTCTGATGATGAAGCCGGAAGATAGGGAAGCGTGTTTTTTAAAACTATTAATTATTTTATTTGTATGAAACATTTTTGTAAATGTAAGTACCCCTTTTTTTTTTTAATAAAGAGTGACGAGACGAACAGTACATGTCCCTGATGGTAAGCAACATGCCTGCCACATAACAGAACAGTGACACGCAGCTATTAGAACATGAAGAGTCCAAATCATTACCTACCACGGCACTGCGCTAGTCACCCAGAGATGTTATATCTCTAAGCCCTGTAATTTCTCTGAAAACATTGCCCTTCAAACCGGAAGACAGTAATGTTTGCACATTACTGCTTGGCGGTACTGGCTAAGGTGTGGTACTTCCCCAGGCGGACTCTGCTAAGAGTCCTACCACTACAAAATATGTAGACCACACTTTTTGTTCTCACTGCTAAGAATGTAAAAGTGGAAAATGAAACGAAGACCATTATTCACAACACTGGGTAAGTGATGTTTGAAAATTGTATTTCTTCGTACATCCGAGTTTTCTCACGATGTTTTCCTTCACCGTTGTAGCCAGTGTAAAGTCAAGACGTGGAAGATTATAATTTCCAATACTACTTAGAGCTAGAATTCCGTAGCGAATCATACAAATGAAATCGATATAAAGCTATAATGATTTTCTCGTGTGAAGGCAAAAACTCACTCTTGGAATCTTATAACAGCTGTGGCCTCAGTACGTCACTGAGCAAATTTTTAATAAGAACACCTGTTGTTGCCTCGAGCAGGTATTATTATTAAGTATTTTCTTGAGAATAATTGATATCAAGCATATTAAATAATTTTAACAAAAATCTACGTTGTATTTGATTCTGTGTCGTAAAAAACGAAAAAAAATTTAGTGAAAAAGTGATAATAATCCGCGTTCAATTTCAAAAATCGAAACAAATGCTAACTTTTCGCGCGCAAACCGACGCATGACTTTTTCCTTCACGGACATAAAACCTACTTTGTTGCTGTAGCGAATCAATTACTGGCCATATACGATCGCCACTGGCAACCGTTTTGTCAACAAAAAAAACATTTCTGTTTACAAATGTCGCGAGTCATATGAATGGTGAATAAGTGATTTTTCGTTGCTTTTCTTTGATTTAAAGTTAAAAGTGATGGGTAATTGTTTAGCTAGTGTGTTTAGGCGGAAAAATGTGCGTCGACACATCGTTTTAATACTAATAGGTTTAGACAACGCGGGAAAAACGAAAACAGTGAATAATTTAGCTGGTGAAAAAGATGATAAAATTTTGCCGACAGTGGGTTTCAAGGCAGTGAATTTAGTGCATAAAGACACGCCTGTTACCATTTATGATTTAGGTGGGGGTCCACATTTTCGTCAGATATGGGGGCAATATTATAGTGAGATTCATGGTGTGATTTTTGTAATTGATTCGAGTGATTTTTCTCGGTTGGACGAGTGCCGGACTGTACTGGAGGAGGTTTTATCACATGATAGGATTGCAGGTAAGATTATGTTTGAAATATTATAAGTATCTATATGTTCACTTTAGTTTTTGGTGTGATCATAAGTTATTTTTGGCAGTGACATGCGTGTAGGCAGGTGAAATGTGGGTAGTTAAAAAAAGACGATTTTTTGTTCAAAATTGAAGGTAGTAAGGTGGTGTAGAGAATTTTCTACATTCATGTTATGACTCAAACATTGTAAGAAATAATTTTGATAAACGAAATAAGTAAATTTATGTAGCCCGCCAATTTATCTGAAAACGTTGCCCTTCAAACTGGAATACGGTCTGAAGATTGCTGTTTGCCGACAAGAATTTTACAAAGGTACTTCTCCAGGCGGACACTACAAAGAGTCCACTAAGAAAAAAAGGTTACGCAAAAAAGATTGTTTCCCAAGTCAAGAGATTGTTGTAACTCTTCGCTCTAATACTTCCCTGGAGCCATTGCCCTTCAAAATAGTACATAGTGGAAAATGTTTGGACATTGCTGCTTGGCAGAATAACTAGGAAAAGCGTGACGCTTCAAAAACTATACTATGCTACTATTGAGTTTGATCACCTTCTAAATCGGGTTGTTTAATTTTTTTAACCTCCGACAAGTTGTTAAAAGTTTTAGGGATTTGTCTTTATCAGTCCGAGATGTGGAGATAAAGCTTAGACATTCTTATCACAAAAGTAGAGTCAAATTTCTTCGTTCGTGTCTTTGGAACATCAACCATGAAACGATGTCGCCTTTTCGAGCACTCCGATAAAAAAAGGGCAAAGTGGTATTGATCATGGAATCAGCTTTGTATGGACGCTAGTCAGTTCGCGCCGAGACCGGGACAGGCACTTGATATTATAAGTTATAACTTTGTATGGGCACCAGTTCGCACCGAGACCGCGGACCGCGACACCTGTCTCCCGACACGTGTTTCGGGTGTCGGTGGCGCGGTCGCGGTGCGAACTGCCGTCCATACACACTGTTATGTCAAGTGGCTGTCGCGGTTCTTGGTCTCGGTGTCGTGTCGCGGTCGCGGCGCCAACCGCTGCTTTAAGGTACAAGTTCGCGCGGAGCCCGCGACACGAGACCGCGACAGGAGACCGCGACAGGCACTTGACACTATGGAGTTGTATGGACGCCAGTTCGCGCTGAGACCGTGACAGGAGACCGAGACAGGTCGCGGTCGCGGCCGCGGCGCGAACTGGCGCCCATACAATTCCATAGTGTCAAGTGCCTGTCTTGGTCTCCGGTCGCGGTCTCCGGTCGCGGTCTCGCGTCGCGGTCGCGGCGCGAACTTGTACCTTTACAGTGCAGCACTGCAGTTATCAGACCTGTAGGTATATTTTTTTATTCTACAGGTCAAACATTAGTGCTGCTTAACACCAAAATTCATATTCCTAATAAGTTTTTACTTCTATCGGCAGCCCCTATGACTGTTCTTGACTGTTACCTACAATGTGGCTGATCAGCAATCGAGTCAAGCAGTCTTGGTCTTTATTCACCCAAAAAAAATCAAGTATCGTCCTTTTCTGTGTATCCTGTGAAATGCTAATTAGCGATCGTTGCTATCAATCCTGTTATCCACGCAAGACTTCACTTGCAATTAAACCCTTATCAGCCTGTGTAGTGGGTACCTAGCGCTGATAACAAGGTGAATGCTCGTGGCTTTGTCCACTATATCGTGTTCCCATTCCCACTGTTGGATCTTGGGGCATTCCCCAGTAGCATAAACAGACTACTTTATATCCCCATTGACTGGGACTCAGAGGCTTCTCTCGTAAGGGTCACTCAGAGGGTCAAGGCGATAATCCACCATGTTGACCAAGAGTAGGATGATGAATGCCACATGTCGTCGAAAGATGTCTTTCGTGGGATGCGCCAGTTTCCTCACAATGTTTTCCTTGACCGTTAAACTCAGTAAAAAAAGTGAATAACTAGCTAGTGAAAAGTGATTTGCAACATGCAAATCGCTGTTGATGTTTGAAGTTGACGTTGACATATCTTAGCATATTCACTAGCAGCTCCCCACGGTTTAATAACCCGTGTAGTTCCCGTAGTTTTTACGGGATAAAAAGTAGCCATTGTTTTCTACCAAGCTATAATTTATACGGTGTTCTAAATTTCAATCCGATGCATTCATAAGCTACGACGTGAGAATTTCTACAATCAATTTTAATGTAAAATAAAACTAAAAAAAAATTGGCAGTCATAGGAACTGCCAATAGAAGTGAAAACTTATAACTCAGAATTTGATAGCTTACCTTGGAAACTACACGGGTGGGCGTGTCCTGGCCATCTAGAAATGCGTCAGCATTTCCCATTGGCTCATGCATTTCTAGATGGCCATGCCATGATGGCGAGGCCACGCTCTTTTAGCATTTCCCATTGGCTGACGCATTTCTAGATGCCCAGTCGCCAAGGTCCCGAGTTTACCCGAAGATTTCTTATCATACCGGAGCGTGACGGTAGAATTCAATTTACACCCCACGAAAAATTTGTCTAGGCGCGCCTAAAGAAGTTTTCACTTCAATAAGCATTTTTCACAAGGATTTTAATCCACTTTAAACAACGAGTAGGTACCTACAATAATAAACACTAAAACGTAAATGTTTGAATATTAATAATTATAATTTCCACTTTCCATTATTGGAATTGGATAATCTATGTGTAATATTTCGTTACTTTAGAAATCGGTTAATTTTTAATACCTACCTAAGGTAAAATACCTACTTAATATATATGTTTTCTTTCAGCCATAAAAATCACATAAAATACCAATTCTCTATGAAATTCTAACGAAGTTGCGTGAGCTACAGGTTATTTTATAACACCTTTTATTTAACCACGATTTGACATGAATAAATAACTTGATTTCAACTGCTCGGAACAGTTTGTTTGCGGAGTTAACTAACGTCGTTGTTACACTTTTTTTGTTTGGTTAGTTTGGTCACATGTGGCCGGAGACCGCGACATGCACTTGACATTTTAGAATTGTATGGGCGCTACTTCGCGTCGCAACCGCGACACGTGTCTCGGTCTCCTGTCGCGGTCTCGGCACGAACAGGTGCCCATACAATTTTTTTCTTTTTAAATAAAGAGTGACGAGACGAGCAGGACATGTGCCTGATGGTAAGCAACATGCCTGCCACATAACAGCACAGTGACACGCAGCTATTGGAACACGAAGAGCCAAATCATTACCTAGCACCGCACTGCGCTCGTCACCCAGAGATCTAAGTTTTTATATCTCTAAGCACTGTAATTTATCTGGAAACATTGCCCTTCAAACCGGAACACAGTAATGTTCGCACATTACTGCTTGGCGGTAGAATAATTGACAAAGGTGTGGTACTTCCCCAGGCGGACTCTGCTAAGAGTCCTACCACTACAAATTCTATAATGTCAAGTGCCTGTCGCGGTCTCCGGTCTCGTGTCGCAGTCACGGCGCGAACCGCCGCCTTAACAGCGCTATGTCACGTAGTTATTTGAACACGAACAGGCCGAATCATTAGCTAGCACTGCACTGCGCTCGTCACTCAGATATATTAGAAGATTTATCCCTATGCTCTGTAATTTGTTTCGAAATATTGCCTTAAAACCGGAACACAGTGATGTTTGCACATTACTGATTGACGGTAGAATAACTGACAAAAGGTGTGATACTTAAAGACGGACTTTGCAAAGAGTCCTACCACTCAATCATAATTTTAGTGAGTGCTGAGTCAAGGCCGATTTAAACTGAACGAACATAGAGCTAGAGCTGGAACAAGAGCATTCTTTCTCGATCTTTTATTGTAAACGAAAGATCGTTCTTACCGTTTTCCATATTATATATTCCATAGAATCGTTGCGAACTTAAACAAAACAACGAAATAATGCTCTACGTTTGTTTACACCAAATGAATTTTATACAGTGGGGATAGAATGAGCATTCGCTCGTCTGATGTAAATCGGCCTTCAGATAGTTCGATCTTAGCTAACTAGGACTTAGCTCGAATTCTTTTTCAGGTATCATTTGTATGCTAATTAGCGTAAGTATGTTATTTTCAAATTAGGTTTTGGTGGGTCCTGCGCTTCCGCGCTAACCCAAAAGTAATTTAGGCAGCAAAGGCAGCTACTATAGGTAAGTTAGAAAACAAAGTGAGTACTTAATCGTATACCTACTAATAAAATATTGATTAATTGGCTTGTTTGTTTGTAGGTAAACCAGTACTGGTACTGGCCAATAAGCAGGACAAGTCCGGTGCTCTGGACGATATCGACGTCGTTGAGAAACTCAACATCGAACCCCTCGTCAACAAGTTAGTACGATATGTTCTTACCAGGGCCATGCAATAGGTATGATGACTATAAACAAAAAGTTGTTCGACAGACTACTAAAACATATTGCACACGTATTTTTTCGTTTGTTTCACAAACAAAAATTTTTACGTCCCTTCATTGTACGATTTGGACGAAGACGTGACGTCACAAACCTCCATTCGGGAAGTTGAAGATCTGTGTCTTTGTCGATTCTTAATAATTTGATAAAAAATACGTGTCCATTAAATTTTTTTACTAGTTAGAACTTAGAATGTGGTATATTTTTGACCCAGTCATCATTTTTCAATTTTATAGTGATAAGTCGAGTGGGGAAAACGTTCGATCTCATAATGGTGAGGTCGTGGGTTAATAAACTAAAGATAGCAGGCAGTGTCCGGAAACGTAAAACTGATCGGAGGGTTTACCGCCTAAGGAAAACCGTCTTAACTTTGACATTGCTCTCTTTTTTTTCTTTGCGCATGATATTATAGACAGCAATAGCAAAGCCAAAGGCGATTTAGTCAGGCGGTAGAAGGGCATGTTGAGAGGCGAGCCTGGGGCCTATGTCCAGCTGTGGACTAAGGCTGATTATGATGATGAGGTCGTGGGTTCTAATACCGCCTGAATCCTTGATTATGTTTCAAAATCCAGACGGTTAACGGTGACAAAATACTTCGGGAGGAATTCGACGTGATTCAAAAAGATCATCTTTCGAAGATATGCGTTATTTGTCAATCATGGCCAGTATGGTGGATTACGGCTTTGACTCGCTCCTTGCGAGAGAAGACCCCGAGTCACAGCTGTGGTAAAACTGAGTGGGCTGCTTTATGCTTGTGTATAATAAATTATTCTACAATCTACAGTTATAATAGATGCCGAGCTTTAGGCGGCGTGTTGTACGGCGGGGAATCTCACACGCGTTTTGTTTCTTATTCATTTATCCGAACAAAAATCCTTATTATTATTCTACTCCTTCGTAGCCACACATCGCTGCTTAAAATCGGGCGAGGCGAGCTACGCCTAAAGCCGCCTAGGTATACATACTGGCAGAGTGGAGGTGAGGAGGAGGAGGTGTGGAGGCCGGTGTCGGTTTTTGTGCACAAAACAAAGGCGCTCGGCGAGTAGCGTCCTGTTCTCCTATTGGCCTACCGCGCTTTTGCCAGCGCTGGGCCAGTGTGTGGATGCTACGTTTTATCTCGTGCCGTTTTGTCGACACTCGCGTTGGCCTTCACTGGCCCAGTGTGTATAGGCTGCTTTAAGGTGCAAGTTCGCGCTGAGACCGCGCCATACGCTTGACGCGCCCCGCCCGCGCCCGTACAAAGCTAATCAAGTGCCTGTCGTGGTCTCGGGTCTCGGTCTCCGGTCGCGGTTTCAGCGCGAACCGCTGCCTCGGCTTAACAATGTTTAAAAATTGACAGTCATAGGGACTGCTTAAAGAAATCAAAACTTATAAATTTGAATTTTAGTATCAAACAGTGATAATGCTCCACATTACCTCAACTGTATAGCTACAGATAGTTCTGCTATTACGCGTATCGGTGATGCAAATTTACAAGTTTTCAGCCATCCAAAAAACATAACGTGCATAGTTTATTTCTAACATATTTGATAACATTCACAGATATCGCTGCCCAACCCTAGTCGAGTCATACAGCGCCCAAACGAACGAACCGCGTTCCAAAAAACCGAAAATCGATCCCGGACTGCGCAAAGGATACCACTGGCTCCTCAACTATATAATACGACGCTACGGAGACATAAACTTACGAGTGCAGACAGACATACACGCAGATCTAGAACGCAGGAAGCGTATGCAGAACAAAGCGTCCAATACCACCTCTCTTTGCGATGACATTGGAACACAGACAGGCTTTGAAAACCCCAATTTTAAGAATTTTGAAGAAGACAAGACGAATAAAATTCAAGAGGGGGTGATAATCGTGAAACCTGCCAATAATAGTGTGGATTCGACTATTACTATCGAGAGTATGGAGTCGGAATCTACTAGTGCCAAACCTAAGGTAAACTTTGAAATATTATACAAATAAATTGATGCATCGATACAATTTACTATGTTTATTAAGGTTTTTAAACTTCAGCGTTTTGAACTTACGTTGAAAATATTACACGGGACTTACTTCTTAATCGTGATTTAAATTATTATAATTTAAATACCTCGACGTCTCGGTAGCTTTACAACCGCCGTAATCATGAGAAGACTGAAGAAATTGCAGGTTGTCTGATTAAGGAATTTCCATCTTTTGGTTCAATTTGGTCCTCAAAAATAGCAGGGTTGTCACGACACACGGCACTAATTTTATTCCCTAAGGCTTCCACAACTCCAAACTCACTCCACTACGACCGCATTTCTGCCCTGATGGTCATCTGCGAATTTAAGTCTCTGATGGTCTCCGGTGGTGCAGTCAACGCTCGCCGTACGAACTGACCGATGGCATCGTCGTTGTCGTCAGGAATTCGATTAGTTAAACTAAATGAGTATTTATTTCATTTATTACAATTAAAAAGTCGATGACGAGAACCCATAAGGTTTTCCTATGTCAAAAAAGAGCTCAACGTTTTCAAAATTCTAACATCGTTACGCGGCAAATCTTCAGTAATAGTACAGTCCGCGAGGTATAAGCTGAGCTTTGCATTAGTGTGAGTGATCACCAAAAGTACAGTCAGACGCAGGACGCTGTGACCACGTTCTCTTAATAAGGTGTTTCTTCAAACCAGAAGTGCTGCCATCTGAATATGATTTTGATGAAGTGTGAGTGGTGTCAATATATGTTTCATCGGTATAAACGATAGGCCTGCCCTGAATACGGTATTCGGAAATTTTAAGTAAATAAGTTATACGTAGGTGACGGATCTCATGCTTTTCCATTAAAATTTTTCTGTTATTCTCTGTCCTTGACCATTTGAATCCTAAAAGAGATACTTCTTTTCGCAATGACCATATTGATCCTGGATAGTTAATGTCAGCTTGTTGTTTAAGAGTTTGTTGTCTGACTGTACTTTTGGTAATAGATGCGTATGCATGTGATCACTCACACTAATGCAAAGCTCAGCTTATACCTCGCGGACTGTAATATTGTTGTAGCTGTCGCCGTTGTTCGGGCGAGCGAGCAACTCGACCGTGACGGAGACGGTGCGGATAGAGCTAGAACCGCGGCGAGAGTTCCGCAAGCTGTCTCCCATCGTGCGCGCGAGCGGCGCCAACCAGCACATCGACTTCGTCAGCCGCCCGCACTCCAGCCCCACCCTGCTACACAAGGTTAAGGTAGGTTTTCAATTTCGGTTTGGCTTTGACTTTATTTTTTGACTTGGCTTTGACTCTGTCTTTGGCGTTGACTGTGTCTTTGACTGTTTTTACTTTGACTGTGTCTTTGAATTTTTCTTCCTCTTTCGATTTAACTTTGTCTTTGAATTTGGCCTTGACTTTGGTTTCGAGTTTGACATTATTTTTGACTTGGACTTTGTCTTTTAATTTTACTTTGTCTTCGTAATCTGTAATCTATCATCTTGAAACCTACTTTGAGCGGTTAACAGCATTCTCGTCCAACCCGTACAATGTAATGTATGTCTTCCAGCAAGAGCCCCAAAGCAACGCCTCGTCCCAGGAAGAGGACATGCCGTCGGAACGGACGTTCGTAGATTCCCAGAACCGCACCTGGGACAGCCATTCGGACAAGCTGCGTGCTACCTTGGGTGACGGCATCGCGACGCAGAGGGAACTTGCGATGGCGGATAGAGGTGGGGATAGCTTTACGGTCTTAGTCATCATCAACGTCGCGATTCTCGTTATTACCATTATCACCACTATAATATTATCACCATTATTATCATTACCACCATCATCATTATTCTAACTATCACTGTCAATATCGTCCATCATTACTAGTACAATCATTTAGTATTTTTACCTGGAAAGTTTTCCGGGAGTTTTGAAATTTGGCAATTTTATAGATTTTGGTATGCTCTTGCCAAATTTCAACTTTGCCACCTCGTATGGCTGCCGCTCGCGCCGCCATATTGAAAAAATGGCGCCCAAAATCAGTGTTTAGATAATAACTCCTTTCTGGAGCATTTTACAGGAAAAATATATTTATTCAAAATAAAAGTAGAAAAAATTTCCTACAATTTATGTCTTAACCTTTTCTTTCCTAAAATCAATAGTTTCGGCGTAGGAGTGCCGTAAAGTGTAATTCAATACACGTTTCGGCAGAAATACTCGTTTCCACACCACCATGAGGTAGAGAAATCGGCGCATTTTTTTTATCGTGGTATCTATCCCCAGTAGGTCTAATCCACATCTGACTCACTATTTAAGTATTTAGGTCAATTTCCGTCGCTTCATTCTTCTTGACGGACCAGGTGTTGGGTCTTCATCGTCTTCAATACCGATTTAAATATCGAAGACGGAAGTTTCTTCGGCATCATCGACGATGGGATCATCAGTTTCATCGTGGTTTCATCTTCCTTCTCGATGTCATCGTTTATTTGCTCGAGAATAGTGTCCGTTTCTTCTTCTTCAATGTCGTCTTGTGACGGAAATGGCGAATTATCGCAAGAACCACCACAGTTCGTACACACAACGGAGCACTTTAGTCCTGCTTTTCTGCATCCGCAAGCTTTTTGACAACCTTTCTTGCATTTGCAAGAAATAAGCTTCAGTAAGCTTTCCGGAGCAGGGGGATCGAATGTAGTAACAGGAATGAGCCCGTTCTTGTCTTTTTTCCATCCCCATTGTTCTGCATTTTTTTTTTTTTCGTTTCCATCATCATCATCATCAACAGCCCACTAAACGTTCCCACTGCTAGGACTCGGGGCCTTCTCTCGCAAGGAGAGAGTTAAGGCCATAATCCACCACGCTGGCCCAGTGCGGGTTGGTGGATGACACATGACTTCGAAAGATTCTAGGTACATGTCGGTTTCCTCACGATGTTTTCCTTCAACGTTTTAAGTTAGCGGCATTACGCACATGACTTCGAAAAGACAGTGGTGCGTGTGGGGTTTGAACCCGGAGTCTCCGGATCGGCAGTCGCCGTTCTCCCGACTAGACCAGCCGTAACTTACACTTCGTTACAGACTAGCTAGACATGGTAGACTAGTAATTAGCTAGGTTTTCATTTCGATGATGCCGAAGAAACTTCCGTCTTCGATATTTAAATCGGTATTGAAGACGATGAAGACCCAACACCTGGTCCGTCAAGAAGAATGAAGCGACGGAAATTGACCTAAATACTTAAATAGTGAGTCAGATGTGGATTAGACCTACTGGGGATAGATACCACGATAAAAAAAATGCGCCGATTTCTCTACCTCATGGTGGTGTGGAAACGAGTATTTCTGCCGAAACGTGTATTGAATTACACTTTACGGCACTCCTACGCCGAAACTATTGATTTTAGGAAAGAAAAGGTTAAGACATAAATTGTAGGAAATTTTTTCTACTTTTATTTTAATTAAATATGTTTTCCTGTAAAATGCGCCAGAAAGGAGTTATTATCTAAACACTGATTTTGGGCGCCATTTTTTCAATATGACGGCGCGAGCGGCAGCCATACGAGGTGGCAAAGTTGAAATTTGGCAAGAGCATACCAAAATCTATAAAATTGCCAAATTTCAAAACTCCCGGAAAACTTTCCAAGTAACCTCTATTTTTTCGACCAAATGACTGTACTATACGTATTTTCGGTAATTTTTACATACCATTTGCAGAGTTACCACATTTTTGTCAGTTAAATCACTTTATTTATTATCTTTGGGTGACGAATTCAGGGCAGTGAGTGCAGTGGTAAATAATGATTTGGACTCTTCACGTTTCAGTAGATGCCGTTGTTTGTTATGGGCAGGCGTGTTGCTTAACTTCAGGCACAGTAACTCTGAATTACAAAAAAAAAACCAATTTTATTAATTTATTTCTCTACTTTATAGTGTTTTTTTGCTGCCGCGAAAAAGTTTTGATCGATAAATGTTCACTTATGATTTGTTTTAAACTACCCTCAAAATGTTTGAGGGTAGATTACATTTTTTTGTATGAAGAGTCATAAGTTGGCTCAAACTGGATTCGGTTCGCCAGTTCGCCGGTTTACGAAGTGACAACTTCTTTTGGCGTGCCACAGGTTTTTCGTAGGCTGTGAATTGAACTCTAGCGTCACGCTCGAGAATGATGAGACATCTTCGGGTAAACTAGGGACCATGGCCACGGCCTCCGTTTAGTACTTTCCAAAGTGAGCTATCAAATTCTGAGTTATAAGTTTTCACTTCCATCGGCAGTTCCTATTGACTGCCAATTTTGTTTAGTTTGTTGATTTTGATTGTTTTTATCCTCCCGCTAGAGTACAGCAACAAGCCGAGCGCGTACTCGGAGGTGATCCTGGGCTCGGCGACGCTCCCCGCCGCGCTGTCCCCCCGCCCCGCGTCCGCCTCGCAGCTCGTGCGGCGACAACTGGAGCTGGGACACACGCACCGACGTCGGCTCAGCCTACGATGTGAGTATTATATATTACGAAGCAGGATGGCCTAGTATTGTTCAAGTTCAAGTTCTGTTTTACCCACTACTTCTAGTGGGTAGGTAAGGTTTCCGCACTTAGTCCTTGATTTGGACCATTGAATGAAATGAAATTAAAATGAAATGAAATGAAAGTAATTTATTCCAGATTAAAAAATCCATTGTACGTGGACGGCCTAGTATTGTTTTTAGGCACCATGACTTCGGCTGCGCCGACGTTATACCATTTCAGGGATAATTAAAACCACATAATTTCACTTCAATCAAAGTTCATTTCTAATTAGCATAGGTTAATCGAATTTACAATAGATTAGATGTCTGTTCTGAGCGCAGACAAGCGAATATGTGGTCCGGCGCAGCGCGCGCCTTTTTATAGTACTGTGGTGGGGTGATTGTTGTGAGTCATTTGTTTACGCCCCGTTCGGAGCAGCGATGACGTAATAATAATATATGTTGTTTTGCATGTTGATTTGCGCCGATATATATATACTCTTATTATTGACGTGATAACGTCTTATAATTCGATGAAGCCGGCTGCACGCCCGCAAAACTGTAACGTTCTGCCGTTACCGTTAGTTCGTCTTCCGTGCCATGCGGTGCAGTCGAGCGGTATCACTACTCGCGCTATCAGCGTACTGATTTCTTAAGACGTTGTCACGTTCTATCGTCAGTAAACCGACTTTACAGACAACCATTTAAAAAAAAAAAAAAAATTGTGCGAACGGATTAGAGGCAGCCTCAGGGTGAGCATCCTCGGCACGCCCGGCTCGAGTTGAGGTAATCTAAATGGCGACGTATCATCAGCTGATTTATTTCTGCGTCTGTCCTGCAGGTCTACTACGAAAACAAACTCCGAATGATCGGATTCGACCGACAGCGAATCGGATTGTAGCCTACCACGAAAAACATTCGGATCGATCACAGAAATCTAAATAATAAGGTACTAGAAGTCGCATGACCGCGTGACATTGTCGCCGCACAGGTGACTTGTAGGCCACCAGAGCTCGAATTGTAGTTTAGTCTTGTTCGAACCGGCAGGCGTGAATCATCTTTGAAACTTGTGTTATGGAGCATAAACAACTGTGGAAGTTCTTCCACAACTTGCAATTATACCAATAATGAGATTACATTTCACTGATAGGTATTTTATTTTATTTTAATTGTATTTTTTAATAAAATAAACGGAGCCCAATAATTCACTATGATAGTTATACATTTTTGGTGTGATCGTCATTTTGCATACCATTGCTGCATACATTAATTAATATCTAAAGTGGTACAAGCATAAACGGCAATGTAATGTAAAATTAAAGGTATCGTCATAACTAGGGCATGGCGGTATTGGACTTCTGACAAAACCGGTATTTTTTCGGTATTAATATTTTTAAAACCGGGATCCCGGTTTTTCGGTATTTTTTCGGTAGTATACTTCAACTATTAAAATAGCAGTAAAAAATCGTCCATACGGTAAATCCGGTACCTACTTAATTAAGCATTTCAAACTTCAATAATTATACGTAAATTTTAAACTAGTTTACGCTCGTTTGCTTTATACAAAAAATTAAACCAACTTCTAAACCACAAACTCAAAAGCGAAAAATAAATTAATATAACTCACTCATCTCATAAGACCAAAATTGAAAATTTTGATTTACCCCCGACTACCTCAAATTTGTAATTTGTGCACATTCTACTAGTCAAGTCCTTTCATTTGATACCCATATTGATGAAGTAGTGAAAATAATAATGTAATTCGCCATTTGGTCTAGCGGCCATCATGGATTTATAATTTGTCAGTGTCATATTATTTTACTAGTCAAGCCCTATCATTTGATACCCATATTGAGGGAGGTTGTTTAGTAATTTAGTATTTTTTATAGTTAGTGGAGGCGGCCATCTTGAATCGATATTAACTAAACATAGCTAAGAACCACCGCACGGAAATTAACCTTTAAACAAAAAAAAACAACATCATACTTAATTGGTTCATCCGTTTGAGCTCTACGGTGCCACAGATAGACACACACACACACAGACACCCTTACTGACAGTTATATATCGACCTCAAACTTATAACAGCCCTTTTTTTGGTCGGGGCTTGAAAATAGTTTATTTTACTCTTTTTAGTGCAAAACAAGTTTTCATTAATACATTTACACTATTTCGTGTAAACCAAAGTCAAAGTCAAAGTACTTTATTCATAAATGTACAATTTACACGTCAATAAATAAAAAATTAAAACAAAAGAAAGAGCATACAAATTGTATACATTTTCAAAGTTTGAAATGACTACTTTACTGTATTATAATAATTATTGTACAGAAAACTGTCAAGCATTATGTGAGTATAATATGTTTTTATAACAATTGTACTGACCCATGTCAAGTTTTTGTATACATTTTTATAGGACTTTGCCATCACTCTCTAAAAATTCGGTGTAACTATAAAAAGTTTGATCGATAAGCCAGCACTTTAATTTGTTTTTGAAGCTGCCGAAACTTGGGGCAGATATAACTATTTTGGGAAGAGTGTTATAAACTTCAGGTCCCATAATGTGAGTTAGCTTCCGTGACCTTGTGAGAGAGTGTGATATGACATCCAGCTTGTCCGCGTTACGTATGTTTCGAGAATGTCTCTCTCCTCGCGTATTGTATGATTCTAGATTATTTCTGACATACACAGCCACCTGGTAGATCAATATAGCAGGTAACGTAAGTATACCAAGCTCTTTGAAATATGGTCTGACGGATGTGCATTGCGATACGCCAACGATGGCACGTACGGCACGTTTTTGGGCGCGGAACGCACGCTCCCAGTCAGCAGCGCGCGCGTATAGCTCGGCGCCATATTGTAACCGAGAATGCACTGTGGCGAAGTAACACGCACGTGACACCTCCGCAGACACCACTCGGGATACTCGTCTTAGCGCAAAGCACGCACTGCTGACTTTAGCACACATCTTGTCGATGTGGTGTTCCCACGTCATGCTGCGATCAATCTCGAATCCCAAAAATGTGGTGGTCTGTACTTGTTCAATCCTTACACCGTTTAGCGAAACTTTAAGCGATTTTGTATGATGGCCCGACAGACAAAAGTGAACGAAATGAGTCTTTTTTGAATTTAACATAAAACCATTAGCTCTAAACCATGAATTTAAGCCGTTAATTACAATATTTAATTTCTCTTCTAAATCCTCAATTGAAAGAGCTGTTACTACGGCAGCCACATCATCTGCATACATGAATATGCCTGCACCCTTTACGGCATCAGGGAGATCGTTTAGTAGGAGAGAGAACATTATATTTGAAATTGACGAACCCTGCGGTACTCCCATAGACGAAGGCAGCGGATCTGATTTATTATCGCTATCGCCAGCATCCACTACCTGAGAGCGGCCTCGTAACATGTCAGTCAACACCTCGTATGATTTCCCAGCTATGCCATAGTGTTTCAGCTTTAAAGCTAAGGTCTCGTGGTCTGCGACATCGAAGGCCTTCGATAAGTCACAGCACAAGACAGCTACTTGCTCTTTACGTTCACGGGCAGCCAACACACTACGTATCACTTCACGCGTTAGAGAAATCGTAGACCTCCCTTCGCGGTATGCGTATTGTTGTTCACACAGCGCCTCAGTTTCCGATAGGTAGGCCACTAATCGTGAACTCAAGCCGTTTTCGAACACTTTGGCTATTGCTGGTATAATCGATACTGGTCTATATCCATCAATATCGTCCTTTTTGCCCTTGCCTTTAAATATCGGGGACACTTTTGATATTTTCAGCGACGACGGGTACGAGCCTTCTCTAAGACACTTATTAAACAGTGTTGCGAGAACCGGAGCTAGAGGCAAAATTGCTAGTTTAATTAGCTCCATCGACACACCGTATATGTCTTTCGACTTTTTTGGGGGTATTTTGGAGGATACTATGCGGAATACCTCATCAGCCGAGAAACTTGTTAGTCTGAGGGAACGGTCAGATGCTTGACGTGCTGATACTAAAATTTTACATACAGTAGCAGTATCAGCTTTAGGTGCTCCACAGGCAGCAGCTGCATTTAAAAACCGAACGTTCATAGCATTTACTGCATCTTTAGGCGAACTAAACTTACTGCCGTTACAATCTTTAACGATCTCGGAGCAGTTCAACCTAGGGGTATTGTTTTTCCCCCTCTCCGTGTTCACGATTCCCCACATAGCTTTTGATGGATTCGTACTTCCGTGTATTATACTACTATAATGATTTGTCTTAGACATATTCAAAGTCGAAATGTATTTCCTGTTGAGATCGTCAAATATAGCTATTAAGTTCTCTTCCTCAGGAAATTGGTCAACTAATTTCGAAATATCAAACAACAATGATTTTAGATTAAGTATGTCAGGCGTAACCCACGACGCGTCACGTTTGTTATTTGGAGTTCGTTTTATAGGGAAACAAGTATCGTACTTATTTGCTAAAATATTGATCAGTGCCACCGCAAATGTTTGAGCGGTTTTGTTTCTCTCGCTTACCTCGCACCAATCTATACTATCAATAGACATAACGAAATTTGCCCGGTTATTCTGCGAGAAATCACGCGTGCGGCGAGTGAGCTGTGCTGGCGTTGAATGTGCAAATTTCACTACTCCACGTACAGCTAAGTGATCCGACAGAAGCGTATTTATTGAGTTTGCGGAAGTAAGTTGTCGCGCTACATTTGTAAAAATAAGGTCAATCGCTGTTTGTGAGTTTTCTGTTATACGAGTAGGGAAGTCCACAATCGAACTCACATCATGGGAGTGGAGTAAGTCGGACAGATTTCTAAAGTCAGCGCTAGTATTGTCTAAAATATTTATGTTTATGTCACCGAGAATCATGAATGTTTTATCGGTTTCACTGAGCTTATCGAGCAAACGTTCCAGGCCACTTAAGAAACCTCTAACATGAGCTAGGCCTGTGCGATAAATGCAAATGATAGTAATGTTAAAGTCCATAACGTCAATCGCGGAGATTTCGCAAAATCTTTCTTCTGACAATGCTGATAACTCAACGTTTTCGACACACTTTAGTGCTTCATTTACAAAGATGCAAGATCCACCATGGATAACATTATTTCTACAAAAACTAGACACTAACTTGTAGCCTTTTAAGTGTATACATTGTAAATTCGGGGCTGTAAGCCAGTGTTCTGTTAATGCAAGAACATCGCACTTAAGATCAGATTCTAAGAGAACTTCTAATCGTTGAGTCTTATCGTTTAACGAGTTAATGTTTTGGTGGCATATTGTCAACTGTCTCGGTGGTAAGCACTGCGCGTTCATGCTAAACACTGAGTTTTGTACTACGGTCGCCAGCTCTCGTCGCAGGGGAGCCGCCGGCGGAGTGGCGGGGGCGGTGTTGCGTCCGCCGCCCCGCGCCCGAGGCCGCGGTAGTTTTGGTGTTGTTTGCGTCATCTGCGGCGTCTGAGGACGGGCGCACCGCCCGCCGGTCGCCGCGTCGAAACCAAGGACTAATTTCGACTCTACTTGGCCAATTATCAGCTTTCATGAAAAAGTCATATTTGCTTGTTGGTACGGTCACGGCAAACGATGCGTAGTGCGTATGCTTCAAGAGAATTTTCTCGACATGATACTCAGAACATGGATTTTTCTTGTCCATGTATGTTTTTAAAGTTTCCGGAGTCGTTGTCGGTTTCAGGAAGCATACGTGTAATTTTTTCACGCGTTCAATTGCTTCTAGTTCCGCGTCTGAAGTGCCACTTCCGCGTACGACTTGTCTCGTATATGCGTATCGATTTTTACGCCGTGTGACCGTCTGCCACGAAGAATCTCGAGCTGAAGATTGTTGCTCGGTCGTTTTTGAATCAAAAATTGATAGAGTGTCTTTATCGGTGGACGACTCTGTGGTTGACACCAGGGCGCGTTTGCCGCGTTTCCGCGATGGCGCCGATGCAGCTGTTGGAGCTTGTGCTCGTGCGAGCGGTGGTGCGGGCTGGCGCAGCGGTGCAGTGGTGGCTGGCGCCGGGTTGCGTGGTGGCGTGAGCTGGCTAGGCGGCGGTGCATTGACGGCCGGCGCGGGCTGGCCCGCTGGTGGTGCAGGGTTGCGTGACGACGTGAGCTGGGTAGGCGTCGGCGTAGTGACGGCCGGTGCGGGTTGGCCCGCCGGTGGTGCAGGGTTGCGCGGCGGCGTGCGCTGGGTAGGCATCGGCGCAGTGACGGCCGGCGCGGGCTGGCTCGGTGGTGGTGCGGGGTTACGCGGCGGCGCGGGCTTGCCCGGCGGCGGAGCACGCGCCTGGATGGAGCCGCGCTGTGCCACTGACGCATATTGTGTAGGGTCCGGAGGTGCAATAAGTGACATGTTCGCACTGTCTTGATTTTCTCGTCTTTCGAACTTCCCAATTTTTTCGAAAAATTGGTCCATTCGGGAGGAATAAGTGGCCATCTTTCTTTCGTAGCTCGCTATGGTCGTCATACAACAATTTAGTTTCCTGTCATAATCGGTAATAACCGAAACGGATTGTTCCAGTTTCATCTTATACGCATCGATAAGGGAACTGGACTGTGTGAATTTTTCCCTGATGGTCGTCATTTCGTACCGAAGTTTCTGAATTTCGAGTGTCAGTTCTCGCGTGCCCTCTGTTTTTGGCTCGTCCACGTTCTGAACCCGCGTTTGTTTGTTGCGGATCGTTACGTTGGGGTCTCTTTGTTTCTTGGAGACGCCAACCGGAGTAAGAGTATTGTCACCTCCTTTCTTCGATAAACATCTGCACTCGGGACAAATGTAACTCGCGATTTCTATGTTCTCCAAATTTCTTTCGCCGGTACATAACAGGTGATAGGGCTTTTTGCAATTCAAAACAGTGCAATGTAAATATTTTTCATTATCTTCAGCAATCTTACCGCAGCACGCAGCACAATTCATGTTAAAAAAGTGTTTTTGCAAATAATTGAACAAAAATAATTCAAAAAAACGAGCAACACGAAATACTGTATACAGGCCTTAACCATTAACAAAAAACGTAAGACTGCCGCTCATCAAGTTTACAAGTATAAAATAAATTAAGTTGATTGTTATTTTTGTAGTCTAGAGCCGCCTTATGGGTTTTATTCATGAATTTAATGTCTTTATTCAAAATACCGAAAAACCGGTATTTGCAATTTCAATACCGGTATTCAGAATTGCCTCAAATAGTCCGGTATTACCGGTTTTTCGGTAATACCGAATACCGGTATCCATGCCCTAGTCATAACCTCTAAATGGTACAACCGCAGGTAGCGATTGTGAGTTAGTGCTGTGACGGTCCAATTTTACTTGCCCAAAAATAAACGATGAAAATTTTATTTTAAATTTAACATAGTTTTAGCGATAAAGTAATATAATAAATCGATAAAAAAAATTGTACGCAATTAACATTACACCCGTACGTACAATCTTTTAATTCGCGGTAAACATTACTTCATAATTCATTAATTATTAACAAAAGTATATACATACTGGCTATAACGCGCGATTGTTCGTCCGTGCAAAATAAATTTTAAGATAACTGAGGCAGTATTTATCTATTGTAAGCTTTTATTTTTAAGACTTTATTAGTTTTCTTACAAAATCAGCGAGCAACACGGAACTACTCCCGTAGGCATACACAGCGTTTCCTCTCTGTCAAAGTACAAGTCCGCGTGGACCATGGAGTTTGATAATATACTGTGGCGTGGAATACACTGAGGGCGGGGCTAGATTTGTGAATGGTGCTTTATGTTTTATGTGTTAGTGATTTGGCTGTGTGAGTATGGTCGGCAATGGATCGGTACAGGTATGTTTTGTACGTAATAGTGCGGCTTTACGCTAGTGTGCAACTTTCCCCTCCCGCAAGAAATTACAGAAAGATTTGAACAATATTTTTTAGCTAAGGCTACTTCCCTTCCGTGCTTGCGTGGAAGATCGAGTTGCTCGATGTACAAAATATACAACAACCTTTGTTCTTCAACTATACCTAAGCCCATATGGTGTCAGAATTACATAGTTCAGTTATCGAAACAATAGTATACCCCATGTGACTCACTTATTTTATAGGTAGGCATATTGACTTTGTTGTAGTGTAATACACCTAATTAATGAAATCAATAATTACCTTTATCGAATGTTAAAATTGGACCGCACTTTGAAATATCGATATGTTTTAATTTTTGTCAAGCACTAGCGTATATGTGAAAAATTGTTTATTTTTCAATGTATTAGTAGGTTCACTGATAAGCGTTTATGGATGTGTGTGGTGCAATCACAGACCCAGGTTGATAATGTGCAGCTGTTGCTGTGTGTGTGGATCTGTATTTGAATAGTACGCGCATGTAGTAGTGACCGCGGGGGTAGGGGAAATGTGGCGACAAGCGTTTTGCAAGTAATTTGAGAGTTATGCCATTTCTATTACCTTATTATTTAGATTTCTGTGGGATCGATACATCTCGGCCGATCCTATCAAGCGACCGATTGTCTTTCGAGGTAGAAAACGTCCATAAGTTCGGCCGATACCTATATCGTTTATCGGACTTCGTAGTAGGCCTGCTGCCGCTGTTCACACTCACAACAAGCTTTGGTGTCGAACAAAAACTCTGCTCAAATGAGGCAGGCTCGTGAGTGAAATGCTCGGTTGGTGTGGACGTGCCTCGGGGTTGTGCGGGCGCACAGTGCCTCGGCCGAGCGCGCCTCGGAGCCGAGCCGTGCGGTGTCGGTAAAGCACGCGTGCTCAAAGATGCCTCGGCGTGCGCTGTGCGGTCGATGGGGACGGTAGCGCGTTTGGCTCGCAAGCACGAATCTTTCATAAAATATTATGGACACTCGAGAAGCCTCGATAACATAAATTAAATGCTTCACCCGCGATGTTGTGAGATCCTAAGAATCCCAAACATTTCAATAAAAGCCAACGGGAAGACCATTTTAAATTCCTCGGTGTGGAACTGACGGCGCGGGATGGCTCGGCTTGCCTCGCGAGCCTCTCCTCTGTTTCCGGTAAACTACGACGGCGCATGGGCTCGCGAGCCAGCCTCGGCCGAGCCGCTCCCCCGAATGCGGCTCGCGAGCCCATGCACCAGGTATGGACGCGGCTAATGGCTCGCGCCAAGGCAGCCTCGCGCTCATCGGCACGCCTCAGGCACGTACGCACTTGCGGTAACAGGGCGAGCCGTGCCTGCCTTGGGCGAGGCTACCTCTAGTCCGTACGCACCTTAATATGAATTACGCGTCGCGTTGTTTGTCCGCGATGGACTCCTAAACTACTTATTCGTTTTTAATCAAATTTGTACATCGTGTACAGTTTTATGCAACTTGAAAGATAGGATAGCTTTTATTTCAATTGACAGCCTTTATATGACAATATCCCGCGGCAAATGGCAATTAGGCAAAGACTCGATGTCGAGTCGATTACTAGTGGAATCCCAACCGGTAGTGATCGGCTCTACAGACGAGCACTAGAATTAGGTTTGAAATGTACCCAATTCCCCCCTATTTTCCTTTTCTTCTCCTAATTAGAGATGTGTAATAAATTACAGAACGTCTATACATACCTATCTCTTCGTTCTTGTTGTGAGCTATTACGTCAATCATCTTGCTTTGTAATGCAATTAAAATAGGATTTACTATTCCTTGTCCCTTGTCATACAATGTGACATTTTGCCTACCCCCTCCCCTCTCTTAAACGTGCCTCTCTTATACCCCTCACCTCTCGTATGCTTTAATCTAAGAATGGTTATTCGTATGTATATGTAATTGATCGTCGCAGACATGCAACGGAACAAGACGAGCCCGTCGCACGCCTCGATGTTGGTATACGAGCCAAAGGCGCCGCCCCGCCTCGACAAGGGGGACTACGAACACGCGCCACCCGTCAACTGACGCGCCGCGCCGGTGAGTACATACATAGATAGATTTGGAGAGTGATGGTAAACTTACGCGCCTACTTTACACGTTTAGACATCGTCCCACGTATATTCTTCTATCCTACTAATATTATAAATGTCAATGTATGGATGTTTGGATACTTGGATATTTGTTGCTCAATCACGTCCTAACGTATGGACGGATCGGGCTGAAATTTGGAACACATACAAATACAATTATACATAGATTATAGTCAGAACACATAGGCCTTATCCCGAAAAAACAACGGGAACGGGAACTTTGCGGGTAACACCGCGGGGCGCTGCTAGTTTCGTATAAATATTTTAAAATCTGTTTAAAGGACAATGCCCACGTCCCATACATTGAAAAACCTGTCAAACTTTTTTGGATACTGAAAGTGCGTAGAGATGAATAGTGTCTAATTAGGATTAATAATGCTTCTAAAAACGTCTGCTGTTGGTGTTTTTCATTTCCTAAATACCAAAAATGATTTACAGTTAAACCAAAAGTAAGGTTATGTTTACTGTCAAAATACATTATAATTATGTTTTCTTTCGGATTAGAGCAGAAAAGAAAGAACTATGGTATTATCTTTCAAAACATATTTCTTATCAGAATAAATAGGAATAATAGTACCTACTTCTAACTACCTACCAACTGATTACAATAAAATAGTTCTCGGATGGAATTATCATAGGCTACACAACGCATAATTAAACTAACTAAGTGCAGGGTTAGGTCTGATGATTTCGACTTGACTTCATGCTCCAATAATTTATGACACTGTCTTGTTATAGGCAAGCATGTTTTCTTGCTTACCATCACGCACATGTATCGCTCATCCTATCATTGTTTACTAAAAAAATACTTAAATCAGTGTAGATAATAGAATCCGTTTGTGGAATGTTTGGACGGCCTCTTTGAGACAGTCACATAGTCACAGTTAATAAAGCACTGGATCACATAATTCTCAGTTTTGTTAAAACCAATATAAATTCCGTTATTGAAACATTTGATCTGGTAATCGGAGTTTGTTGTGAATGCATAAATATTACACCGCATTACACCGCTTAGAAAACAAGAAGAAAACTATTCATTTTGCTTGTTTACTTTTTTTTGATTTGACAATTTGACATCTTTGACCTATTTGGATTTGGTGAAAACGTTTCGTTTCACAATTGCGTGCCAACTTCTTCCTCGTTTACATTGCTATAAAAACCTTTCATAGTTTCTTTGTCGCCGTATTTATACATATCGTTATTTAAATATGTACAAGTAGTAAATAAACGACATTGTGAAAGAAATTGATATACATAACATCCACATTCAATTTCAATCTAACGTGGGTCACTAAAACGAAACGCAAGTACCGTTTCGTTATTGCAATATTTTCCAAGTCAGCTTTGTTGGTAAATGGTAGGTTTAGTTTAAACAAATGCAAATTATTTTATTTTGCAATGTTAGAAAATTATATAACTTCGCACACGAGTACCTACAACAAAAAATCACCGATTTTTTAATATATAACTCATATGTCTGCACGACAACTATTTTGGCGGGTCAAAAATGGACATTGTCCTTTTGTAAGTACCTAGTTGGTTCGTCTCGGACAACACTAGATGGCGTTAGTAAACCTTTTTTTTATAGTTTTGGAGCCTTCCGCTCAGTACGCTGACCATTGACCAATGTTCAGTACCAAATTACCAATATTTATTTATCTAATTTCATCCACATCAATGTTGTACTGGTTTTCCTAGAAAGTATTTTTGAATACATCAATTTGCCGATGGCTTCAAGTAAAATAAAACGATACCGTTTAGTAAAAAAAAAAGACTCATTTTTCTTTTTTCTTTTTACAGATATTTGAAGACGTTAAGCATCGTCCAAGCGAAATACGCATACGCATTTTATTATCTAGTATTATATCAAGCTGATTGTTGTTGAGAAATGAACAGGGTATAATATTAAATTTATACTGTAGTCAATATTTTATATCGAAATAGGGAACTTCATTATAATCTGATTTTAGATGTAGTAACTAAAATAATTGTTTCTGAAGAAAAAACAACAAAAACCGAATTCAGAACTATAGACTAGCAAGTCACAACTTACTGTCGAATTCAGAAGCTCAACATTTTTTGAAATCCGTTAAAAAGAAGCAGACTGTAAATGCCTCATCAATAGAACATTTTCTGCTGGAAATCTAGAAACCACAAATTATTTGCACATAATATATTATTTTGTTTTTGTAATTTCTCCAGATGAGAAATCGATTTCAATAGGTAGGTACAGTTTATGTAGAACCTCTGAAGTTATGACTATCAAGTGACTAAGTACGAAGATGATTATTTTTGACATTCTTTAAACCAGAATGTCAGAAATAATAATAAAATGTTACATACCGCTAAGGAGGGGCAGGCGCGGTCCCTGCGTCGAATTTTGGAGAGGGTTACACAGCCTCAGATTTTTTTTCACGTGTAGAAATACAATAAATCGAGTAAAAAAGACAACTAGAAGCGCCCCATTTTAATGTAACGTATTGGGGAGTCATGTCCCCTGTGACCCCCCCTTCAGACCGACATGGAGGGGGGAGGATCAGCCCTTCTAAGGTTGTCCCAAAGACGTCAAATGTAAAAGACACACAAAGGCTGCTCGGAGACCTGATAAAAAATCATATTTACATGTGTTGGTGACTAGTGTAATGATTCGGATTATAATATCGTCTTGTATCACATTCACGCACAGAACATGCCATAATATAAATAAATTAATTAAATCGTCTGCAATCCAAGGATTAATTAAAAAATACACGATTTTCACCGCGACGAAATCAGACTGTTACGTTCGGGTATACTAAAATATTGTAATGACGTTACTTCATTCACTTTCTCTTCTTCTCTCGAGCGATTTCCACTTGAAAATGATTTCTCGCTCACTCGCTTTGTTGATCTTTTTGCGTAGCAAAAAAAATTCTTCATCTATGGGTTGTCCTTAGTCCGCTGACGTATTACTTCGGTACAGAAGTATTATAGTATAGCAATCTACCCATTTTATGTGGCTATTCTTTGCGAGAAAACACATGAGTACATTTTATATTATTTACAAAGTTACAATAATACGTATAATATTGTGTAATGCATAAAAAGAACATATTTATGAAGTTTGTTCCACATTAATAATAATAATGTTGTCTTTTTAGTTTCGTTAAACTTTGAAGGCAATTTTGGTACCTAATTTAAAAGGGGGACTTAGTGTCAGTACGACGATGTCTGATGAAAAAAAAAATGTTCAAAAATGTTTTGGTAGATGGCTATCTGAATATTTACATAACTTGAACATAATATATTTTTATAAATTTATCAATAATAATTGAGTAGATTGATATTTTTTTTTAGTGACGTCCTAAAAAATAATTAGGTATCTACCATAATTACTTCTATGTATTTGATTATGATTATTATCCATTTTAAACGCCTAAACGCCATGGCACGCTAGCCACGCCATGACGTATACATGTGTGGTCAACGAAGGAATTAAAAAAAAATATTTTTTGACGTATGTCTATACCCAACTGACATTGATAGATTCATAGACTTCGACGAAACATGTTCAAATAATTTTAAATATATCAGATTACCCTCATCTATTGTAATAATTTTGAAACAATTTTTTGTCTCATTTCAAAACTGCTCATTCAGTCCTACATCAATACAAGAATGAACAATTGAACACGTAGTTAGTTTTAAGTAAACCTCAATCACGCAATTTAAAGTGAGTTTAAGTCAATTGTGGCCGTTTGGGATGGGAGGAGTAGGTATATAGCAAACGAATGACTAGTAAAATAGTTAAAGCAATGTTAGAAAAAAACAGAACCGATTTCAAAATTTGACTTATTATCAACTGAGTAAAAGTAAACCAATTAAATAAATGTAAGAATTTATATTGACAACTGTTCGATCCTTCTCATGTAAAATTTCAAATAGGAATACTCTTCAACGGCTTAGCTCCATCTACTTATAGCGCCAACCCCTCTAAAACTCTTTTGAGATGGCGGGTAGAAGTGAATGGTATCCCACCGGCGCCCTCTACACTAAATGACACATATTTAGACTCAAATCCCAGTATTAAATATAATACTATAGTGAAATACACGGTAAACAAAATAGAGGTGATAACACGGCCCTCCTGCGCACGCTGCCAACCTTGGCAGTGTCACAGTCTGGTGTAGTTGCTGTGCCTCGCAACTAGGGTTTCCGATTTCTCGAGGTTTTTTAGTTCTCGGGTGTCGAGACTTCTCGAGCCTGATTTCTCGGGTCGTCTCGGGTTGTCGAGAAAAAATAAAATACGTCTAAATTTTTGTTTAATTAATAAAAAGAGTCTTTAATTTAACTGTGTTTATTTTACATGAAAAAAATCAACATAATTTTTAACAAAAAAAACAAGTTCTCAATAAAAAATCAGCTCAAAACAAAATTGCTAACTAAAAACAATCATACTTCTTCTCCTTATCATAACTAATCTCATCTCACTAATCTGTAATAAAAAACAAAATCTCTGTTAACAATCAGCTTAAAACAAACATCTTAACTAAAAACAATCATACTTCTTCTTATTATAACTAATCTCACTAATCTTTAATAAAAAACAAAATCTCTGTTAACAATCAGCTTAAAACAAACATCTTAACTAAAAACAATCATATTTTTTCTCATCATAACTAAATATCACTCACTAATCTCACTATGTGGGTGGTATGGTATCACAATTTTTGGCAGTTTTAATGTAATTAAATAAGAGATATCTATCTACTATTAATACGAAAAATATAACTGTCTTTAAGCCTGCTTATTAATTCTTATGAAATATGCCTTAAGATAAACCAAAGCATTAATAGATTTATCAGACAGCCGGCTCCTAATCTTACTGACCACATTTCCCGATATGGAAAATACCCTTTCATTTTCTGTTGAAGTCGGCTTGACTGAAATTAATGCTTTGTATAGTGTTTCCAGATTAGGGGTCCTCTTGCCTGTTTTTTCAAATAGCAAAAACTCTTTTTTTATAATTGATTTGGAAAGCACCACAGCATTAGTTGATTCACCATTTCTCGAAACACCTTTTATTGCTCTCTCTAATTGAGCTGCAAAGCTGTCTTGTTCAGTTTCTGATTCGCTTACGCCTGCTTCGACAACTTCTGAATTATTTCCTGTCGAAGGTTCTGTAGTAGTGGGAACAGTGGGGTATAGACGATTGAATAAGTCTTCAGCGTATCCAATTAAAAATGTCTTGCTATTATCGGTAAAATAAGCACTCTTTTTGAGAATAAAATTATCGGGGCTGTTTAGGTAGCGTAGCAGCGATATTAGAGGTGTATTCCTCGCATTTACAAAGAAAGCTTAGCGTAAAAATGTTTATTTAAACTTCTCGATGTCTCGACTTTTCTCGAGCTGAATTTCCCGGGTACGAGACCGACCGATTTCCCGGGAATTCCCGGGACGAGAATTCCCGGGAACAAACCCTACTCGCAACAACTCTTCCACAAAATAAGCTATTCTCATAAAGTTTCGTAAAACAGTATCCACAAACTTAAAAAAAAACCGAAGATGTTTCATTCTACGAAATGTTCTGATTGCAGTTCCCGGAATTGAAGATTATTTTACTCTCACACGATAGTACCCCCTTATGAGATAATAATCAACAGTTCTTACTTGTGAGTGATTCGGAAAAATTTCAATTGAAATGCAATGTTAAAAATAATTTCAATCAAAGTAAATCGTAATATTAAACTGTAGCTTACTCACGTGTACATTACGCACTACTTAACCACTGATAAAAGAATAACATTTCTGTAACTGCGGGCGACGCTTGCTTTTCCGTTTTTTTCTCATCACCGTTGTGATTTCCGGGCATGGTGTTCATAGCACTTCTGATATTATCAACTGAGTAAAAGTAAACCAATTAAATAAATGTAAGAATTTATATTGACAACTGTTCGATCCTTCTCATGTAAAATTTCAAATAGGAATACTCTTCAACGGCTTAGCTCCATCTACTTATAGCGCCAACCCCTCTAAAACTCTTTTGAGATGGCGGGTAGAAGTGAATGGTATCCCACCGGCGCCCTCTACACTAAATGACACATATTTAGACTCAAATCCCAGTATTAAACATAATACTATAGTGAAATACACGGTAAACAAAATATATATTTTTTTTTTTTTTTAAATAAAGAGTGACGAGACGAGCAGGACATGTGCCTGATGGTAAGCAACATGCCTGCCACATAACAGCACAGTGACACGCAGCTATTGAAACATGGAGAGTCCAAATCATTACCTAGCACTGCACTGCGCTCGTCACCCAGAGATCTAAGTTGTTATATCTCTAAGCCCTGTAATTTCTCTGGAAACATTGCCCTTCAAACCGGAACACAGTAATGTTTGCACATTACTGCTTGGCGGTAGAATAATTGGCAAAGGTGTGGTACTTCCCCAGGCGGACTCTGCTAAGAGTCCTACCACTACAGCTATATAATAGAGGTGTTAACAGACTTACACAAATTAATTAGGTACACAATGTTTTTGCTCTATGGTTGAATTATTTTTTGATTTTGTGTCTACAACGTAGGCCATTGTAAAACATTTTACACTATTCCAAGCTATGCATAAAAGGCACTGTTAGTTGAAAGTGAAATAGAAAGAAATACTGTAAACGTACATATTATATAGTTACTTATATATTTCTTTAAAAATATCAGATCAATTATTTAGTTTGTCTTCTTTTATTTCAGTGAATTAATTCACTTTAAATTGCGATAATTGAGGTTAAAAATTACTTGCATTGTAAATGATTTATATAGAGAAGTTGAACGGTATAAGGAAATATAGTTTAGTTTTGTATTTTGTGTACTTATCCTATAAAAAGTTAATAAATGTTATGTTTAAAAGTATGTCTGGTTGTTTTATTTTTAATATTATCTAAATCGGGGAGCTAGTTTTTAAAGCTAAAAATACTTTAGGTTATATCTTCAAAGTCATTCAGTTTTGAAGGAACTTTTCAAAAGTCATAAGTAGACAGGTCCCTCCTAAGAATTCGTGGTGGGTTCCCAACGAGTCACACTGTTACTCGTTGCAACTTTCTCTACTAGTTTACATTCCCATCGAGTCACACTGTTACGCTAGTGTGACTCGTTGGGAAAAAAATTCCCAACGAGTCACACTGTGACTCGTTTTGTTGAATATCGAATTGTTGAATATATTTACATACTTTAATATTATCAAATTAAATATATCTGTATTGTTATTTTGTGTATTTATGTTTATGTTTGTGACATATTTTCATACTTACATGCAAAACAACTGCACACTTACTGCACTGCGCTCGTCATCCAGATATTTGACTGACCTCGTGGCTTAGTCGGTAGTAGCTCTGCCTGCGAAGCCGAGGGTCGAGGGTTCGATTCCCACCCAGTGCAAATATTTGTGTGATGAATTCAAATGTTTGCACTGTGTCTGGGTGATTCTATGTATAATAAGTATGTATTTAAAACTATATAAGTATTATATCAGCTATCTGGTCGCCAACATACAAGCTTTGCTTAGTTTGGGGTCAGATGGTGTTGTGTGTGAATTGTCATTATATTCTTTTAAAAATGACATAAAACAGACAAATATGCAATAAAAAGTAAAAGTAAAAGAGCCAACAAAACTATGTTAAAGGACGAACTTATCCAAGAAGCCCAGCTGGAATTAATTCAAGGTGAAGTAGCAGTGGGACATGTTTTAGAAATTTTGCGAAATTAGGTAAAAGGCTATTATGATATTTATTGAATTTTATAAATTAAGTACCTAAATTTGATTGTGATGCAAAGTGAGTGGTTAACCATAGGTGAATTTTGTATCCCATTAGCTCTGAAGTGGCGCAGTAAGTTCTATACTAGAACGAGTATCTAAAGCTGCACTAGTAGGATCATATCGGATTTGGCTGGGCAGGGAGAGAATTACGAGTAGTGAAAGTGAGTGTTGACGTACGTCACCAAAAGGGGCCCCTTTTAAACCTACGCCCGAGTCACAAGTCTTGGGGTCTATTCGAGATTTCTCTCTCTGCCATACGATGGACCCGGCACCCGCACGGTGAATCCATGGAATGCTAAGAAGTTCGTCTCTATGTTTCAAAAACAGTAACTCAGTTGATTGTGACCATTATTAGGCCTCAGAAGTTTAGTTTCTACCTTTGTTGATTGTGATATATATGTAGTCTCTAAAATATAGTACCAAAGTTGTAAGTGATAATTATTAAGTCTCAGACGTTTAGTGACTAAGATGATTGTGATATTTATTTTGTCTCAGATATGTATAATAGGCCGAACAATACAAGTTCGAGGATAGGAAGTTAGTTACAATATTATGTGAGTTTCAGCCAAGATTGGGCATTGCGCAGTTGTATAATTCAACCCAAGTTAATTATTATACTACACATATTTTTCAAGATTTACATATTCTAAAACCGATATTGTTTTTTTTCCAAACAATTAATTATTACTGCGACAAAACATGTAAAATCGTAGACATAACCAAGTAGTAGCTTGATTGTAATATATCTCATTCTTTTGTTTGATCTCTAGTTGTATTTACGTTGCTTTTATGACAATCATTACTGTCGAGCTTTGAGAAAAGAAGTGTGTGTGTGTGTGTACTTATATACGCACTGTTACGCGGTGGTGGTCTGGAGTCTTTTTAAAAAAAGACTAAATTACAAACAAAAGATTTATTAGTATAACTCTTACTTAGTACTTGGACAAAAATATACTTGGGGTTGCTTAGAACACCCTCGTAAAAACAACCGCACAGTTCTGAGGTTCGAAACGGACTGACGGGTCTCCCGGAGTCGTAACCCAACTCTCCGGTCTACGTCCGTGATGCTGATCCAGGGTTGCTGGGTAAGCATCACAGCCTCGAAAGCCGGGGCGTAACACCTCCCCGTTTTAGAGGAGACATGGGGTACTTCCAGGTCTCCATTAGATCTGGCGTCTGAGGGGTGCTACTGGGACTCGCGAGGTCGTTAGCTCGACGTGACCTTCCGAGGAGTCATCAGCAGAGCCTGATGGTGTGGCTGGTGGTACTTGAGGTCTACGCGTAAAAATGGAATAGAATTGCGGGTTGTTATTACGTTGACAAAAACGCTTATAACTAGTATATACTAAATAGAGACTAATTAAGACTATAATTATGGTCGTGACTATAGAATGATGTGTCCCATACTGGTTTGACCTGCTCTGGTGAGTTTCAATTATGTTCAGCCGGTCTAGAAGAGACTCGACTTCCACTCCATTTGAGCTGAGGCTGTCCAGGTCTGATACATTGACTAACCGTGTAGGAAACACATTATCTTTAATCAGAGCTAACAATTGAGTGACGTCACAACAGGCGTCATCCGTGATATTAAATTCCGGTACAAAGTTTGTAGGGGTAGTTATATTTAAAATGTCATACTTCGGTACAAGGGATGTAGTTTTACAATACCCGACACAGTTGTCGGGGATAGCTATGATTCCCGTTCCGGACAAGGTGGTCTCGTACAATTTTGAAGTTTGACAGTCGATTCTGATTTTACTTGGGTCAGAAAATACATAAATCCATCTGTTTTTTGAAATGGGGTGTATAACATCTAATTTCCCGGTAATCATTTTTGTTTTACACTGTGGGGGTTTCGAAGTGATTGCTTTAGACAGTAGTTCACTTTCACAAATGGGTTTTGCGTCGGTTATATATATATTCTCTATCTTACACATATAAGTTCCTGGGTCTATGGATGTACAGTCGCGTAGACTATCCATAGTACAATACTGAGACTGGTCTTTGGTCATCGCTATATATTTAAAGTCAGGAAGTATGACGCTGAAGGCGTCAGACTCTTTACTGTTGTAGGGCGTCGGTAAACTTATGATATGTGACAAAATAAATTTCTTAGAGCTAACTAATGGTACTTGCAATACAAAAATTATTTTATAATTAACGTAGTAACAAACTAAGGTAGACGTACTAAGTATTACATGTATGTTGTTTAAATTTAACTCGGCCGGCAGCTCAAGGTCGCTAGGCAAATGCCTATAGTTATCGGCGAGTTCTCGGTAAAACTCGTAAGGCGACATAATCGCCGGGTGCAGAATGTTTTGCTTACCGAATAATATACCATTGATCACATCCTCTAACTGAAACGACAAAGTGAGTAGGGCTGTCTCGAGGGAGTTTAACATCCCATTTACTCTGTTGAGTATTTGGAACGAGTTAGTTTTTTCTGTTATATTTGATATAATGCGTGTGAGCTCGTCAACGGCCGTATTTAATTTTATCTCATTAGTTCTAATTGTACTGATGGTGTGGTTATATGCAGACATGGCAGTAGAAGTGACTAAGATGTTTTCCCGAATTAGGTTGACCAGTTCAGTCTGGTCTTGTTGTATCATTTCTATCGCCGTGTCATACTTTAGTCCATCCTCTTCGTCAAGATTTCCAAAAATGTGTTTTACCAGTGTGCCTAAGCCTCCTATCCAGGCACTGCGTCTAACCCTGTTGTCGAGTAAGTGGGAGATAGAAGAGAACTCTGATGCAACGTCCTGGTACCGTGCTGTTAAGGGTTGGAGTCTACTGCGGCAGTCCATGTTGATTTCAATAACTCTAGTCTGATTACATAGCTGTTCCATTGTGGCTAGAGTGGACCGAATATTTTGTAGGTGCGGGCCAAAACGAGAGACATCGACTGGTATTACAACTCTTAACTGTACGTTACTTAACCTAAGTGTGCCCAGGTGGTCGAAGTAGATACCCGGGCTTGTAACTATCGGCTGGACGTGGTCTTGCTGAGGCTGACCTCGTACTTGACTGTAAATAATAGTTGTAATTAACTTTGAGGTGACGCCCTTGTTGCGCTCACACTATACCTACTTACCTACTATAGTATATATGTATATATTCTATTCCTACACTAATTCATAAGTCTACAAACTAATTTCGGGGCTTGCCGGTTTCACCTGATCGAAATGGTGTGTGACATGCCGCCGGTTGATCAGTAAGGTCAGGGTGTTGTTCCCGTTGACTCTTACCACTTTGTAGGGCCCCTTCCAGAGTGGGGAGAGAGCCTTACGCAGTCTCAAGTGGTTCTTGAGGTATACAAGGTCACCGACCTTGTATTTAGCTGGGCGAGTATGCCCGTCGTAGTATTCCTTAGAAGACTCTTTAGATTTCCTAATGAAATCCAGGGCCTTTTCTCTGGAATATTTTAGTCGGTTCTGGAGCATTCTGACATAGTCTGGGTATGTAGCTCCAGACGTCTCGTCATATACGGAATTGGGAATTTGAGGTTTGGCCCCAAACATGAGTTCGTAGGGTGTGTAGTGAGTTGTACAGTGGACAGATGTGTTATACGCTAGCATAGCGGTGTATACATAGCGGGGCCAGTTTGTTTGGTCTCTGTTTATGTATGATTTTAGGTACTCTTTAAGGGTAGAGTGGCTACGCTCTAGAGCGCCTTGTGTTTGTGGATGATAAGGGGAACACCAGAGATTTTTTATCTTTAAAAACTCGCAAGTTTTCTTAAATAGGTCTGCTGTAAAGTTAGAGCCTTGGTCCGTCAGGATCATTTTGGGAATGCCAAAGATAGAGACGTAGTGAATTAGGCATTCACTCGTTTCTTCTGCTGTAGTGCTGCGGATTGGATACGCGGAGGAGAACTTGGTAAGGTCATCTTGTATGGTTAGGATATATTTGAGTTTGGCAGGGCCGGACTCGGGTAACGGCCCGACTATATCTAGAGCTATACGTTGGCCTGGCGCCGTGGACGTACTAGTTATCTGCATTGGTGCTCGGTTGACCCTTCTGAGGGCCTTGTTCTCTTGACAAGACTTACAGTCTTTTACATAGGATTCAATGTCACTGCGCATTCCTTTCCAGTAATAGGTTTGTTTAATTCTATTATACATTCGTAGGGAGCCTAGATGGCCTGCTACAGGGATGTCGTGGTTGTCGTATAGGATCTTCTTTATTTCGGTTGGGACTGGATATATAATGTTGTTGTGATATATTTTAATTTTGATTTGTGTATTGTGGAACAAGTAGGATAGCATATTATAAATTTTAATAAATGAGTGTTTTTCAAAAGGATTTTTGAGATCTGAAATACCGACTTCTTTGGATTTCTGAAATATAACTAACTCGTCTCTTATTGACTTAAGTGTCTGGAATATTTCAGGGTAAGATGCCTCGTCAAAGTGGTGGACCTTCGTGAATATTAGATAGTAGATTTTGTTACCAATCTCTAATTTTTGGTAAGAGAAAAGCTCCTTTTCCGAATTGGTTACCTTCTCATTTATTTCTGGGTCGGCTAGTATTTCTTGGATATATGGGTTTGACTCGTCCAGGTCAAGAGACGTAGGGACTAGAATTATATTGGAAGGGCATTTTAAAAGGCTTTCATTATGTTCTTCTATTTCAGTGTTATATGTGGCATCCTTGGTAGCCATGGCTTTAAGAAACGTAGGGTAGTCGTCGACGGGGATGTCTAAACCTGAGCTTGTGGATGGGACTGGAGAGTCAACAACTTCAACTTCAGGGGGTGCAGAGTGTTCGGGGGCAGCATCTGCTGTTCCCGTCTCCTCCTCATTACTTGTCGTGGCCTCGTTGAGTATTTCAGTTTGTAGTTCTGGTAGAGGCACGAGGTCTTCGATTGGGCCTAGAAGGTCTGGAGAAGTCGGGGTGACTTCATCAGGATTGAATGATGGAGGTGAGACTAATAAGTCTAATAAATCTTCGTCTAAGGGTAGAGATCTGCTTTCAGTAAGAGCTTCCGGTCTTGGAGACGTATCTCGCTGGACAGGGTTTACAGGGAATCGAGAGAGCGCGTCAGCGTTGGCGTTTATTTTGCCCTTTTTGTATTGGATGTCGTACTCGAACTCTTCTAGTTTGAGTCGCCATCGGACCAGTCGTGATCCAGGGTCTTTGCAATTAAATAGCCATTGTAAGGGCTTGTGGTCTGTTAGTATTTTAAAACGGTGTCCAAAGAGGTATGGCCTGAAAACTTTGGTGCCAAAGACTATGGCTAGGCATTCCTTCTCTGTAGTGCTATAATTACACTCGGCCTTGTTCAGGGTGCGAGAGGCAAACGCTATGGGACGGTCTTGTCCCACAGGTCCCTGGGACAAAATGGCAGATATGCCGAAGTTAGAAGCGTCACAGGTCAATAGAAAAGGTTGTGTAAAATCTGGATACGCGAGTATGGGAGCTGTGACGAGCTTGGATTTCAAGGTTTCGAAGGCGAGCTGTTGCTCGTTTTTCCATTCAAATGGAACGTCCTTTTTGAGTAAGTTGGTGAGGGCTTTAGCCGATTTTGAAAAATCTGGTATGAACCGGCGGTAGTACGACATTAGCCCAAGAAATGATTTGATGTCCTTAGGGGACTTTGGTATCGGGAAATCGGTAACGGCTTTGATTTTGTCTGGGTTTGGCTTGACTCCTTGCTCAGTTATGATATGACCTAGATAGCCGACTTCTCGTCGGAGGAATTCACACTTGTCAGGCTGTAGTTTCAAGTTAAACTTACGGATTCTCTCGAAAATGGATTTTAGGTTCAGAATATGGGTTGGAAGATCGTAAGCATAGCAGACGATATCGTCAAGATATACAAAACAACGGGTGCCCTGGAGACCTGATAGGGCAGAGTTCATCAGTCGCTGGAAAGTGGACGGAGCATTTTTGAGTCCGAATGGCATTCTCAGGAATTGGAAGTGTCCCTCAGGTACATTGAACGCGGTTTTGGCCTTGTCGTTTTCATTTAATAAAATCTGATGAAACCCGGATGCAAGGTCTAAAGTGGAGAAGTATTTACTACATCCGAGCTGGTCAAGGATCTCTGTGATCTGTGGAAGAGGGTAAGTGTCTCCAATTGTGATATCATTAAGCTTCCTATAGTCTATGACTACTCGCCACTTTTGGGTGTTGGACGCATCTAGCTTCTTCGGGACGACCCATATAGGGGATGACCAAGGGGATTCTGAGGGCTCTATGATATGTTGTTGTAACATTTTATCAATTTGGTTTCGTACTTCGGTTTTATGAATTTCTGGGAATCGATAAGTTTTCGCGTGTATCGGAATGTCGCTTGTTGTTTTAATGTCGTGCTTAAGGGCATTGGTATAAGTCAGGCCTTCTCCAGGGAGGTGGAAGATGTCAGAGAATTCGTAACATACCTGGAAAAGAGCTTCTCTTTCTTCGTTGTTGAGATGAGACACGCGTAATTGGCGGAGGACTTCCTCCGCTCGAGAGACACAGTTTGGTTCATTATGTTGGTTGTTTGTAAAACCATCGGGATAATTTTTAATCTGTAGGGAGTCGATTGGAGTGAGTTTCAGCTTGAGGTCTGACTTCAATTTTACTGGCTGTTCGGATGTATTGACTACTGTTACGTTGACTCTATGGTTAGGTTTTACTTTTACCAAGCAATTGGATACTAGTAGAGAGTCGGATAAGTGTTGGTCTAATACAGCGCCTTCTGTAAGGCTAGTGTTTTGCACTGAACATTCTATTACTGTCTCAGTGCGAGGTGGGATGATATACGAAGGGTTGACGAAATGGAGTTCTATGTTTAGTTTCCCTATCTTTAGGGTGTCTCGGGTGTAATCGATTTTGCATCCGAATGTTGTCAGGAAGTCCGTACCTATGATACCATCATAGGGGAGGTTAATAGTTTTTATAACGTGGAATTTGTAGGATATAGGCTTTGTTTCATGAAATTTTAGTTTGAGTTGGATGTGACCTTCAGTGAGGGTTGGCTCATCGCCAGGGTCTATACCCTTGAGTTTGATAGGTTCTTTGGATAGCTGTTGGGCATTGTGGATACAGGTTTGTTTCAGTAAGCATACGGCTGACCCTGAGTCAACCAAAAGAGTTAGAGGGATGTTGGATACCTGTGAGTTTACGACTACGTGGGGTAGGAGCCGTTTAGATGTGTCTATATTGACTTCGAATATTTGGGTATTGGAGAAGCCGTCAGTTTGGGGCTGGTTACCCTGTCGGTTGGCTTGGATTTTGAAAGAAGAGCCGTCAGTTTGGGGCTGGCTACCCTGTCGGTTGGCTTGGATTTTGAAAGAAGAGCCGTCAGTTTGGGGCTGGCTATCCTGTCGGTAGGCTTGGATTTTGGAAACGCCGTCAGTTTGGGGCTGGTTACCCTGTTGGTTGGCTGGGAATTTGGAAGAGCCGTCAGTTTGGGGCTGGTTACCCTGTGGGTTGGCTCGGATTTTGGAAACGCCGTCAGTTTGGGGCTGGTTACCCTGTTGGTTGGCTGGGAATTTGGAAGAGCCGTCAGTTTGGGGCTGGTTACCCTGTGGGTTGGCTCGGATTTTGTAGACGCCGTCGGTTTGGGGCTGGTTACCCTGTCGGTTGGCTTGTAAGTGGGTGTCGACTTTAAGGTTATGTCTCGGGCGACACCGAGGCGAGACGCTTATTCGTTTAAATCCTGGTTTTCCCCAGGGAAGTCGACTTCATCTTGGCCGACATCGTCGTTTTCATCAGGTTCGTTGGGATTAATCATATTTACGCGAGCGGCTGGTCTATAATTTTGGCTGTTAGATGGGCCTTGAGATACCCTAAATCTATTGTTGTTGAATTCTCTCTTACGACAATTTGAGATATCGTGGCCTGGAAGTTTGCAATAGCGGCAGAATGCTCTTGTATCGGTTGAGCCTTGTGAGTAGGTCGGCCTAGGTTGAAAGTTCGTGGTATTGCTGTTGGTGTTGGCTCTTGAGAAGTTAGGTTTATTTGAATTGTTAAACCTATTTGGATTGTTATTAGGCCTTGGCTCTGGTTTTTTATACAACGTTTGTTGTATCCGTTCCTCCGAGACCGCTAAATTTATAGCTTCGTTCAACGTCTTCGGTGAACGGCATCGGACGATATTGGAAATACGGGGGTGCAACCCCATAAGAAACCTGTGGAGGGCAATGTCCTCCATGGCAGCACTGCGCCCGGGCAATTCCTTGATTTTTGTATTTGATGATGAGATTTCGATTAATAATTGTGATAAGAGTGTCTCTACTCTGAGAGCGAATTGGCTAACATTGTCACTAGGACCTTGGTTACTTTCCTGGAGCTCTGTTAGTAGGTGTGCGTAATGTTTCCTTTCACTAAATTGTGTCTTAAGGAAGTCTTTCAATTGTTCCCAGGAATTGAATTCTTTGATTGAGCAGGCGGTTTCCGCCTTGCCACTTAACTGGCTGATAATGTATTTGAATAGGATTGGCTTTTGGGGTTCCGTGGCGAGCTCATAGGCATTGGAACAGTTCAGTATAAATGAATTTAATTTTTCTCGGGTCCCATCAAATGGTTTTATGAACTTAAATAGGGTGTTGAGGTCCATCTCAACAGGGGTTGCGCTTAGGGGTGCTTTCTCGAACTCTACGTTAGGGGATGGTATGTCTAATAACAACTTGTCGTCTACCTTTTTCTGTTTTGACATAACTAGGACACACTTAATTATTAAATATTATTTTACTGTAGTGACAACCCTAAAGGAATTTTTTAGAACAATGACCAAAGACTCACTGGTACAGGAAGGCGGCGATAAGGATTATTGCGGCTGGCTGCATTCCGGCGCGGTGCGCGATGTGATGCTCGATTTATCTCTCGTGGTGATGGATGAAGTAGGTAAAGCTGCAGGAGGGAGGCCTTGGACACGGATTGGCCTCCGGCTGGTAGCTGCGCTGCGGCGATGTTAGATGGTAGCCTGGTCACAGGCTAAACGGGATATAGCTTGATGCACTTGAATATGATCTCACTGCACTATAGCACTGCACTGTGCACTGGAAGACTGGAACGGGTTTTGATGAGGGTGAGTCCGTCGGTGCGGTTGCGGCACTGGGGATTTCCGATCCCACCGCTGCCACCAATTTGTTACGCGGTGGTGGTCTGGAGTCTTTTTAAAAAAAGACTAAATTACAAACAAAAGATTTATTAGTATAACTCTTACTTAGTACTTGGACAAAAATATACTTGGGGTTGCTTAGAACACCCTCGTAAAAACAACCGCACAGTTCTGAGGTTCGAAACGGACTGACGGGTCTCCCGGAGTCGTAACCCAACTCTCCGGTCTACGTCCGTGATGCTGATCCAGGGTTGCTGGGTAAGCATCACAGCCTCGAAAGCCGGGGCGTAACAGCACGTAAAAAATTAATACTTCTTCTTATTATTCCTCGTGTGAAAAATTCTAACTTTAATTATAGAAATATACTAGCTGACCCCGCAAACGTTGTTTTGCCTTAGTGAACAACCCTTGTCACTTAGGGGTATGAAAAATAGCTAGTAGCCGATTCTCATACCTACAGAATATGCATATAAAATTTGGTTAAAATCAGTAAAGCCGTCTCGGAGGAGTAAGGAAACAAACACTGTGACACGAGAATTTTATATATAAGATTATCTTCAATGCAAAGAAGTATTAACTTGAAGTTAGGTCCAATGTTTACTAGCCAACTACGGGAAATCAGTTTTTGTGACAGTGTTTGCGCGTATCGTAAAAAATATTCTCATCATTTTACACTTACGCACCAAAAGAAGTACAATTTCAAAAAATATTAGATTCATCACATTACTCCCTTCTATTTGTGTACAAATTGAAGGCAAAAACGATCTAAAAGTTTTAAATTGTAAATCGTAAAAGCAGAAAAACTATTAAGAAAATAAGTACGTCGAGAAAGACTTTGTGAATTTTTATTGTTAAAAAAATTGTTTGGTTTTGTTATTTTAAAAGAATACATGTGACTCATAACTCATTTTTTATTTATTTTACCAATTTCAATATGATCACTTCTCCCGCATGATAAAGTCCCAACCAGTCACACTGTGACTCGATGGGACTTTTTTTCCCAACCAGTCACACTGTGACTCGTTGCAACTTTCTTTACTAGTTTATATTCCCAACGAGTCACACTGTTACGCTAGTGTGACTCGTTGGGAAAAAAAATTCCCAACGAGTCACAGTGTGACTCGTTTGGTGTTACTCGTTGGGAACCCACCGAATTCGTGCTTTATCTTCGACCACATTGTAGCTCATCCACCAACTGATCGATAATGAATTGTAAGTCATATTCGCATGAAATATCGTTCGTCTTCTATAGTAAAAAAACTGTTTTGACAATAAATTGAGACCCTAAAATAGATCTAGGGAATAAAAGAAAAAATAATGTTTTTTATTAGTGTTTTGAGTGTGATTGCTTAGTTTTAGAAGTTTTGCTTAAAGCGTCAATATAATAGAATTCGCAGTTTCTCAGTTTTTTGATCATATAAAGGCCGATTTAAACTGAACGAACATAGAGCTAGAGCTGGAACAAGAGCATTCTTTCTCGATCTTTTAGTGTAAACGAAAGATCGTTCTTAGCGTTTTCCATATTATATATTCCATAGAATCTTTGCGAACGCAAACAAAACAACGAAAGAATGCTCTACGTTTGTATACACCAAATTAATTTGATACAGTGGGGATAGAATGAGCATTCGCTCGTCTGATGTAAATCGGCCTTAACAGAATTCATTCTAGGGTCTCTGCAATGTCAAGACTTTTGATTTTTAAGATACTTGTACTAATCACCGTAGGTACTTACCTACTGTAAATTATTTTAGAATGAGTGAAAATTGAATGAAAATTATATTTTAAAAAGTAATGTTTTCACGTTTTTGCCCAAGACACAGATAAGAAAATAGTTACCCAAGACGTCTCACGTAGATTGCTGTGACTCCTCTTAAGTCTGATCGTTGGCGTTGGTCGATGTGCATGATAGCGAAAAGTGTCCATAGAAAATATCCGTCAATAACGAATTTCCTGGTGTCTTCAAATCAAAAGTGACGTTGTTTCTTTTATCTATTTATTGAAGCGAAAACTTCTTATGGCGCGCCACAGACAGATTTTTCGTGGAATGTGAATTGAATTCTAGCGTCACGCTCGGGAATGATAAGATATCTTCGGGTAAACTCGGGCCCATGGCCATTACATCTAGGAATGCTAACGCTTTTCTAGATGGCTTCGCCCTCCGGCTTCAACCGCGTAGTTTCCAAAGTAAGCTGGCAAATTCTGAGTTTTAAGTTTTCACTTCTATCGGCAGTTCCTATGACTGTCATTTTTAGGGTTCCGTAAAACGTAAAAACGGAACCCTTATAGATTCGTCATGTCTGTCTGTCTGTCCGTCCGTATGTCACAGCCACTTTTTGCCGAAACTATGAGAACTACACTGTTGAAACTTGGTAAGTAGATGTATTCTGTGAACCGCATTAAGATTTTAACAAAAAAAATAAAAATTAGGGTTGCCTCCCATACTGAGAACTGAAACTCAAAAATTTTTTTTTCATCAAACCTACACGTGTGGGGTGTTTATCGATAGGTCTTCAAAAATGATGTTAAGGTTTCTTAAATCATTTTCGTCTACACTGAATAATTTGCGCGAGAGACACTTCCAAAGTGGTAAAATGTGTGTCCCCCCCCTCTAACTTCTAAAGTAAGAGAATGAAAAATCTAAAAAAAATATATGATGTATATTACCATGTAAACTACCAACGAAAATTAGTTTGAACTCGATCTGATGAGTAGTTTTTTTTTGTACGTCATAAATACACTATTATTGAAACTTCGATCAAAGTTACAACGAACTACAAGAACTATGTGTACTATGTATATTATGTTACTTGCTGCAACGGAACCCTTCATGGGCGAGTCCAACTCGCACTTGGCCACTTTATATTTATTACAGACACTCAAAAACTAACAACTATAATATAGTCTCAAAACGTTTCAGAGTCAATTTATATGAAAACCAAAATATAATAACAGTTAACAAATTTTCAATTTTGTACCAAAGAAATTTAAAACTTGATTTTAAACGAAATTTGATACTTTGAAATTTTCATACAGTATATAACAGGATTGTTTAAATTGGAATGGAACAGATCCTACATCTAGCCGGTGCGCCAAGAGATCGTTGAGCAAGGTGAGTGCGTGATTCGTGGGGGCGAACCGAGTGGTGAGTTACCGGGTTCTAGATAATAAGCACGCTCCATCGTATACCGCACAGTCGCTTAACATCGGCCGAGAAGACGGTCTATAGCCTACAGGCCCGTGAACAAAATTTATTTATAATTTATATTCAGCACTATGCCGTCACTTGTTTTTGCCGTTACACATTTCTCCATGATTTTTGTACGGCGTTGCGGAATAATAGATTAGAAGATGTATTCTCCCTCCTCTTCAACTGTAGTCAGTTGGACAGCTTACAAGTGACGGCATAGTGTTGAATCTTATTACTTTATACCCTTCTATCATCCTACATAGGTCTCCTGGTGGTACAGACATGACTTATCTGGTTTTCTATCTGTATTACATAATAAATTAAATATTGGTGGACAATTCACACACAACACCATCTGACCCCAAACTAAGCAAAGCTTGTAATATGGCGGCCAGATAGCTGATATAATACTTATATAGTTTTAAATACATACTTATTATACATAGACACACCCAGACACAGTGTAAACATTTGAATTCATCACACAAATATTTGCACTGGGTGGGAATTGGACCCACGACCCTCGGCTTCGCAGGCAGAGCTACTATCCACTAAGCCACGAGGCCAGTAACAATGAAAGGTGATATGATTAAATAATTAGTATTTAATTTGTAGATTTTGGAAAACAAAAAACAACTGTTGCTTTTGAAGTGAAAACTTCTGCGTTCACGTGTGCCAGAGCGAGAAAGTCAGCTGATGCTGCAATGTCTGCTGTCACTGTCTTTTTAAATTTATTCTTGGCCATGGATACTAGTCCTTCAGCCGCATCTGTCACTGTCGCGTCGCTGTGTTTGCCATATTTAATTTATATGCAATCGTGTTTATTTTTAATTGTTCAATAAACTTTAAAAGTTTTTTCTTATTTTAGTTTTCGCTTCAGCCGTGCGTTCTTTATAGCGCACACAATTTTTTTTATTATGAACTAGGTAGGTATGTCTTACTAAATGAAATGACTATTACACGACTAAAAATAATAATTCTCTTCATGTTCCAATAGCTGTATGTCACTGTGCTGTTATGGTCAGGCATATTGGCATCAGGCACATGTCCTGCTCGTCTCGTCACTCTATACTATATTAAAAAAAATGGCAGTCACAGGAACTGCCGATAGAAGTGAAAACTTATAACTCAGAATTTGATAGCTTACTTTGGAAACTACCCGGGTAAACCCGGAGAGCAAGGCCATGGGCATGACCATATAGAAATGGTGACGCATTTCTAGATGGGATAGACAATGGGAAATGCTGACGCATTTCTAGATGGCCAATGGCCATGGTCCCGAGTTTAGCTGAACATTTCTTATCAATGCCGAGCGTGATGCTAGAATTCCATTCACAGCCCACGAAAAATCTGGCTGTGCTGCACCAAAAGATATTTTCAATTAAAAAAAATGCATGTTATCGAACATATTTTACTGAAGTAGTTAGAGTAGTGTTGGGTATGTTATCGAAGAATGAATAAAACTTCAAGTTACATTTAATAATGATGGTATTTTGAATATCAATTACACTTTTTTGTTTTATTGTTATTTTATAAATTTTACATACGTACTTAATTTATATTATGTATGTATATAAATGTGCTTCCCTAATTAGCATATGCATATGACCTATTGAAGTGAATTTACAAAATTAAACTTTCACAATTAACTAAACATAAACTGTATGTGACATTTTGCACGTTTCGTTGTCTTATTTTAATAAAATTTTAATTATTCCAAAAATAATATGACGAATAACATTTCAGAGTCACTTTTCTATAAAAAAAGGAACTTTGACACATCCAGGTTCTCGTTCTAAATATACTTACGTCACAACCACGTTTCTCATTTTTAATTAAATGAAATAAAAAAAATGCTCTAATACAAAAACAATAATTCTAAATTGAGCAACGTTGAAGTGACCATAAAATATTATTCTTCAATAAATAATTAAATTTGACACTTAATTAAGTTCACAATTTTATCGTGCACCAGAATTTTGAGAAGAGAGAGATAAATAAAAACTTTAATTTATAATTTTGTAGAAACTCTAAATTTAGTCGAAATGTTATGGTTTTGTATACTTTACTATCGAGAAAATTGGCCTAAAGATAGAGTGCAGTTAAATGGTTAATTTTATTTTTGAATCTCAAACTTATTTAAACTAAATATTAATTAAACTAAACTTAAAATTTCTATGCGATTGACAACAGACAATTTGACATTTTATTGAAATGTGAATCGCATCCCTATTTATCATTTCGAGTTAATCATCCGTATTGATTATATTTATTATTGTGGCTATATGGTGGTGTTAGATCCTGATATTTTGATGCAATTTCATGCACATTGTGCATAGTGGATGAAATCAGGGGATAATCATATTTTTTTTAATTTTATCCGTTTTTCAAAGAAGGTCTTCGTTTGGAGGATTGACGAAAAAACTTTGGGAATTTGTGTCCTGCGGTTCACGAGAAAATGTAATTGATCCTTTAAAAGGGAAAGTAGTATATATGTAGATCTGAATCGTAAGATCGAGAACTTGCGGCCACCATATAATCACATTAAATAAATATCCTGTCGTTAACGATAATAATGTACATTTCTATAACTAAATAAACTAAAGATAAAGTTTGTATAGACTGACATAAAATTAAAAATTGTGTAAGTATTTAGGAAATATTCAATGTCTATCTAATTTTAAGTTCTTAGAAAGCATAATTAGGTTTTCCAAAAAAATAATAATTAAGATAGTTTTTCCGCAGGCCAAACAAGTCAGCTTCCACCACATGTATATTATTACTTCAACCTGTTAAGTAATTTATGTTGCTCTCTCACTGGTAATCGAAATGAGAGAGAGAGAGAGAGAGAGAGAGGGAAAGAGAAAAAGGCAAAGAGAGAGGGGCGCTAAGAAGTTAAAATAACTTTATTATAAAATAAACTTTACACTTGTACAAAGTACCGTGTCAGGTTACTAAACCTTAAGAATAATTTAAAGGACAAACAATCGTTTTTGTCAATTTGTCTGGCTGCGTTGGTAATACCCGGAAAATACGACACGTTTTACCGTTTTCAATTTCTCATGTCCCAAAACAAAAACAATAATGGCGGTGATACCAATAAATACTCGAGAATACATCAAAATGGCAAGTTGTGATTGGCAGTTGGCAGCAACTTGTCATCACCATGATTGTTTCTTTCATTTCGTAGTGTGGCTGGCGATCTATTTAGCTGCGGAAAGGAGCCTTTTTGCTACATCTAAAGGCATGACAACTAGATAAAAGATAGTTCCATTCCTCATACATAGAATTAACTAATTGACTATCTTTTTCTCCAATTGTCATGGCAGATCTTTAAATCTTAAAACTTTTGATACAGCCAAATCAAAGTTAAAGCTGAGCCAGAATCCTACGACTCAACCTGTGACTTTGACTGAAAGAGGGTAATTTGAGAAATAATAAACACTTTTAGCTTATAAATTATAACAGAACAACACAAAATACCATGATACCCTGTCATTTCATGCCTAAACGTACGAAATTATCTTAAATGCATCAAAAGAAAGCGAAACTAAACAAATAGGCACTACTCTGATGTTGAAAACGAAACAATCGTTAAAAATCGTCTTATACTATCTTAAAGTGTTATTAAAGCTTTCCTTATGTGATATTTCACATTTTTTCTTTTGAACTTCATGTAACCATAGATTTCTTATGTGAAACGTATTCTTGTATGCTGGTATTTTGATTCAGATATATATTAGGAAGAGTGACAAAGAGACGTTTGGGAACCTCTGCCCTAAAGTACGTACCTAAATCATTGCAGGGATCGAAAATATTAGTAATTTATGTAAATGTATAGATATATATATATTATACATACCTAGATTGTTCGAAACTTACCAACAGATGGAAACTAGATCGATTACCGACAAACAAAATGATACAATCTACAAGCTAATTTTAACCGACTTTAAAAATAATTAACTTTTGAGTGCGGAGTTAGTACGTATTGTTAATACATTATTTGGATTTGTGCCTAAAGAAGATTTCTAAGGGAAAACTGAAGATTATATTGTTAAACTGTATTGTTAAAATGTTCAAAATATTTCAGAAAGATCTTTTTTTTTTAAGTGAAAACTTCTTTTGACGATTTTCCACAGACAGATTTTTCGTGGGCTGTGAATTGAATTCAAGCGTCACGCTCGGGTATGATAAGAAATCTTCGGCTAAGCTCGGGACCATGGCATTGGCTATCTAAAAATACGTCAGCCAATGGGAGATGCTGAAAGGGCGTGACCTTGCAGTCATGGCATAGCCATCTAGAAATGCGTGAGCCAATGGGAAATGGTGACGCATTTCTAGATGGCCGTGCCATGATGGCCAGGCCACGCCCTCCAGTTACACCCCGTGTAGTTTCCTAAGTAACCTATCAGATTCTGACTTGTAAGTTTTCATTTCTATCGGCAGTTCCTGTGACTGCCAATTTTTTTTATTCAAATCTTAATTTGTACGTAACGTACTTACTGCTTTTAGTGCGTTAAGAAGATCAAATTACAGATATCATATTTATATGTAGTTTTAAGAATGCAGCTTCAGCTGCCCTGAAGCCCCCGATATAAATATAAAGAAACAGATATTAAAAATAGTTAAATAAATAAAAACATTTTAAATATTGGTGGACAACAACAAATATTGTATGGCAACGAAACTCTATCGGTTTGTCCACAACATATCAACTTGAAAAGGTAATTTATTTTCAGTAGACTAATAGCAAAAATTAGACAAGTTAGCACAGTTATACTCGAATAAATTATATAAAATACTTTGTAAATAGCTTGAATTTATACGTAAAGAATATTTTAAGCCTAGAAAAGGTAATTATCATTAATATTATTTGTTTAAAAATAAATTATCGATTGAACGAAAAGTAAAAGTAAATAAATAGGTAAATATTGGTGGACAATTCACACACAACACTATCTGACCCCAAACTAAGCAAAGCTTGTAATATGACGGCCAAATAACTGAAGTGATCTAGAATTGAATGAATGACTATAAGTCTATGACCGACGCATAAAGTATTTGGACATTGTGCAAACAAAAATTATGCAATAGCGATTAAAATGTGTTAGGAGGGTGTAAAATATTTTGTAATAAATATAACCTACCTATCCTATACCTACTACCTATACACATTAATCGGTCGAAAAATTTCAGAGTTATTTTAATGCAAACATCTGGGCTCGGCAGAATATGCATTAGATCCCAAACTAGACTACGCCTGTATTTTGTTGAATAAAACAAAACACCCCGACTAAAAAATAAAATAAATTTAGTAGCATGGTTTTTAATTCAGTACAGGAATAACAAGAAACAAGTTGTTTTCATAGTTTAGTTTTTTTTTCTTGTATTACGTAAATTTAAACAGTTTTTTACTCAAAAAACTTCTTTTCAACACATTAAAACTATGGCGTTAGGTAAGGTTAGTGTGGCTAGCTACGAAAGTATTTTTACTTAAAATTCAATAAGTAGTTAATATTGGCAATGAGAATGCAACACTTAAAACCCACCAACGCCATTTAGTATTTTTTTTTAACTTTTTTTTTTCTGAAAAGGGCTCATTGTATATTCCCATTGAACTGAAATCAAAACGCTTCACATAAATGGTCTATGATATCATGAGAGCTCCCAATTTTCATATTTAATAAACTATTTGTTTAAAGATTTTCTAATATATATAAAGGGTCTAACAATGCGGTGATGTTTTCAACAAATAATAAATACTACTAAATAATATATTTCCGTGGACACACCCACAATTTCAAATTCACAAATTTCAAATAAAAATTACATTTAGTTATCACTACGTTTAACAGAATTTGTCATATCCATAATATTATATATATATAGTTTTTTTTCTGTGGATGGATTGACACAAATCACTACACTTTTATATTATTTACAAACATTTTAAGCATTCCTACTATTATAACTATGTTATAACTAAGGATTGTGATATATAATATAATTATGACAAAAAACAACACCTATTTTATTATAATACCCTCTCGTTTCACTATAAATTAAACAAAAGGATTGATATGGTCAGTTTTTGGAGCTATTTGAAAAAAAAACTTATTTGATCAGCCTATTTATTATTCAATTCATTGTTGGTCGTGAGCTTCTCTAAAGCATGAAGTAGTAAGTAAAGTGTAAGCAAGGCTGTGATTATGTCCACGTGGAATTTAAAAAAAAGCATAAAAAAGATGTTTTACATTTAGAATTTGACGCTACTTATGTTAACGTGAAACAGATCTTTAAAGAGGTCAATTTACGTATTTTTTTATTATTTTGGGATTATAGAGCAGGTAAGCAACCCCATGGCCATAAGGGACGCCAGAGATATCAGAAATGCAGACTCAACAAATCGTTCAAACATAAAAAAGAATTAAAAAAAAAACAGAAAAATCCGACTAACAAAAGTTTTCAACCACTTTATGAGTTCAAAACTATAGAATAGCTCCATTTTCCGATCATTTCAATCCTAAAGATCTTTTGGCAACTTGTTTTGGCCTTATATCAATAATTCTAAAAGAGCGAAGTTTATTCTGCCATGTGCGTTCGTTTCACAATATGTTTATGTCGTAAAATTTACAGTTAAAATGTTACAAATATGACATCCGCTAAAAAATATTCCCATAAAAATAAGCTACAAAGCGAACAATGTAAAACGTTACAAAAACTCCCACAAAATTAGTTATCTATGTAGAAAAACTAACGAGTCCTTTTTAAACCTATTTCAAAATATTTGAACTACTTTGGCAAAACATTGAGCATATTGAGCAAACACTAGTTTACCTATAAGCATATTTCAGGAAGCCATTTACTCGTCATCTATTACATTATGGTACGACAGATTAAAAATAAATACTTTTATTTCACAAATGACTTATATTACTTATCGACTATATTTACAAATAGCTAGTAAATAGGTAACGTCTTTTAAAATTGTTCTCGCAAACGGCGGCAAATTCACTGCACTTGTATCAATGTTCTAACAACTGATTTCAGACTCCGCTACATACTCACCCTTGCTACCCTGTTTAATCACTTTATTCCTATCCTTGCCTATAATAACTTCACCGTACTTGTTCTTCTGATTGTTGACTATGTTCTGGTTACTGCCGGAACTGGATGATGTGTTGTCACTTGTGTCGGCGTATGGTACGTCAGTCATGGGACCGTTGAGTAGGCTGGCGGCTGAGTTAGATTGCTTCAATTTGGCCTTTTCTGGTTCTTTTTGGTCGTTTTCTTTAGGAAGGTCGTCTATGACAGCTTTCTTTGGATCTATTTGTATAGTTTTCGATTCTGATAGCTTGTTTGGAGTCACAACGTTTATGTATGGTGGTAGTATGTTCATAGTTGTCAGGTTCACTGACCCGCTGTTCTTTTTCAATGCATTTAGGTTTTGTTCTAGTTGAGCCGCATCGAGACATAGAGGTTTGGGTTTGGCGTTGTATTTAGGTGGTTCTTTCCAAGCATTTATTCGCGGTGGATCAGGAGATGCGATAGGGGCGCATTTACGTTCAGGAACTAGTGTGTTTCTGTGGTTGGTTTTGTCGATGACGTTTGCTTCTATAGCTTTAGATAAAGCATTTTCTGGAGGCTTCGGGGACGTCGGCGTGATGCTGATTAGTTTTTCAACCTGCGACAAATAGTTTCATAATTTATTACCCTGTGAATTGGTGGACATTAATAGAAGAACAAAAACATCAGTGGAAAAATCCATTACAAAGAATCAAGTGCTGAAAACTGCAAATATTGATACTAGTTTAGAGAATAGTAATTTCAAGAACACTATTCAAACAGAACAAAAGAGAATTTTTAAAAGTGAGTAAAACAATAATCCTATGAAAGACAATATTCGTGAACATCCTTGGTGTCTTCAAGTCGAGAGTGAATCGGTCTCTTCTTGATGGTGATGCTAAGCGAGTCGACGAAAAAAAAGACGGTTGCGAATCTACAAGTGTACTCACAGCAGGTCCATTATCGAGCGGTCTATCGGGCTTGCGATCAGGCCGGCCGTTGTCTGGGGGTCTGTCAGGCTGGCGGTCAGGTCGCTCGGTGAAGGAGGTCTCCCAGATGACAGGCTGTTCGTCCGGGATGTCACTCTCGGAAGCTGTGTCGTCGTCTAACGACGTGCCTTCTACGGAGCTCAGGAGTCTGTGGGTGTAGAATTATGTCAGCTATTTATTGTGTTTACCATGAAGTCTTCGTGTATTGCTTATGATAACATTAAGGTCATTAAGATATTGTATAGGATAGGTAGAGGTAGGTGCAGAGCCTGCCTGGGGAAGTACAACACCTTTCACAGTTATCCTACCGCCGAGCAGTAATGTGCAAACAGTTTGCACAACTGTGTTTGAAGGTCAATATTTCCAGTGAAATTACAGGGCATAGAGATAAAACATCTTTTATCTCTGAGTGACGAGCGCAGTGCAGTGCTAGGTAATGATTAGGACTGTTCATTTTCCAATACCTGCGTGTCACTATGCTGTAATGTGGAAGGCATGATGCTTACCGTCAGGCAAATGTCCTGCTCGTCTCGTCACTCTTTAAAAAAAATACTGGAGGTGATTTTTAGTCCTATACATTATAACAGAATTCAAAACTTGTGAAGTGTCGTCGGGCCTAAAACCTTGATAGAGATTCGGTAAGTGGTACGGTAAGCACGCTGAAATAGCGAAGAATTTTATCATGGGTACATTTTATTGGAAACTAAAATGGCTTGATGGTGTTGATAATGATTTGGCTGTCATCCCGATAGAAGTGACTTATAACTTAAAATTTTAGTAGTAAACAGCATTAATATAGCTGCTTAAAGCTAATAATTAGCAGCGTAAAACTATAAATAATGGTGTGTAATAGCACACTATTTATAACTTTATAGCTAGAGAACACGTTACGGCTGGTCTGGTCTACTGCGACTGCCGCTGCGGAGCCCCCGGTTTGAATACCACACGCACCACTGTATTTAAACGGTGAGGTAACACACCCTCACATCGTGTGTAAACCGACATATACCTAGAATTATTTGAAGTCATGCGTCGATCAACAACCCGCCCTGGGCCAGCGTGCTGGATTATGGCTTAGACTCTTTCCTTGCGAAAGAAGGCCCGAATTCCAGCAGTGGGAACATTTAGTGCGCTGCTTATGCGTCGGTAAGATGAATTTACGAGATTTCCATCGCGTACGTCTCGCTCCGTAACACCGCCACAACGCTACACTAGCATATCGGTGTTGCCAATCCTTAAGATCTTTCCCCAACCAAAAAGTGGGTACTGAAATTATCATTTAATTTTTTATTTCATTAATTTAATAATAATGAGGATAATAGTGTGTACCTGTCGGTGGAGTTGAAGTGTACCTGTCGGTGGAGTTAGAGTGTACCTGTCGGTGGAGTGAGAGTGTACCTGTCGGTGGAGTTAGAGTGTACCTGTCGGTGGAGTGAGAGTGTACCTGTCGGTGGAGTTAGAGTGTACCTGTCGGTGGAGTTAGACGGCAGAAACTTGGTAGCGGTCCTTGTCTCGGCGGCGCCGGCGGAAGCACCCGGCCGGCCGTCGCTCGCGCGGACCAGTGGAATGTTGCCATATTCTTGTGATACTGCAGATAACAACACATTCCAATATAGCCATATAGGATACAGTTGTAAAGGTTTCTGTAAACTTTGCAGAGTCCGCTTGGGGAAGTACCACACTTTTCACGGATATTTTAAGGCCAAGTAATACGCAAATATCACTGTGTTACGGTCTGAAGGGCTATGTTTCCACAAAATTTACTTAGTGTAGGTAAATCTGAAAGCGACGAGCGCACGAGTCCAGTGCTAAGTAATGATTTGGACACTTCATGCCCTAATAGCTGCGTGTCACTGTGCTGTTATAGGCAGGCGTGTTGCTTACCATCAGGCACATATCCTACTTGTGCGATCACTCTATTCACAGATTCTAACTGACTTAGTTTATACGAAAGCTCAATTATCCGAACATTGGTGCGAAAGATACATTGTTGATTGATAAATTGATGGATTTTAGAAAGATAATATAACTAAAATAATTGTAACTTATTCAGAAGTTGCATGCAAAACTCACATTTCACTATAAGTTACCAGCAATAAGTCTCAATTTACTGACCTTTCAGCAGATGTTGATATTGTGAATCCTCTAGTTCCTCGGGGTCCATTGCCACCGTTTGCGATTTGCTATGAGTGACCAGAGGGTCCGTTACACTGTAACCATAGAGAACTCAGCATTCACATCAACAACACACACAAAATAAACATAATATAGTCCTCAGTACAATGAACTAACATTTTATTGTACGTACAAATTTAAAACTTTGTGAGTGCCTTTTTGCGACGAGTCCGACAAACTTCCTAATACGAAAACTTTCGGTGTTGCTGCGGTGTCGACTGGTCGATTTCCGGAATTATTAATATAACGTCATTATGAATCTCCATATGTATTGATAAGGCCGTTACATTCACTTTATCTAATATAAAAATTCAATAAAGGTCAATCGATTGTTTGATTTTTTTAAGAAAATCAATTCGAAAATAGTGGTCAACTTATCCGACAAATATCATGCTGCGTATGACACCCCATACGCAGTATGATCCTCGTCTTTGTCGGCACCACCCTGATAGATTTTAGGTCACTTATGACTCCCCGTATATACAAGTTTGATTTTTTGATATTTGATTAGTTTAATTTAATTAATTTCAAAAAATCAAACGAGGAGGAGTCACAGTGATGTAATATCGACATTTTCAGGGTGGTAGACAGTTCATACATAGCATGATTTTAGTCGGACAAGTTGAACACAATTTCTTTTGATTTGCTTTAGAAAATTCAGAAAATGAGATAAAATGGATGTTACGCGCTTATTAATACATAAAATAAGCGATTTTTATAAAAGGAATTAGGAAGGAATAGGCAGTTAGCTTCTGCTTAGCTCAGCCCAGAAAGCGCAGAGCCATAGCGCTGAAAGTGCATGGACTTTTTATTATTAAAACTATTTAGGCAATTTATAATTGTAAATTGGATATTATACAGTTGTATAATATCTTCATCGTCACGGGATTACAAGTACAATATTTATTTTATTGTAAATACATACTTACGACACATAGTAAAACTCACAGACAGAAAACATGTCTGGATTCATCACAGATGTTTATCTCGGGTGGGAGTCGAACCCACGGGTTTCAGCTTAGCTAGAGAGCTTGTTACCAATTAAGCCTATGAGGCCAGGCCAAGAATATTTATCAAAATAATTAAAATGACTAAACTATAAGTCTTCTGTATAACATTGATCAGGTCATCAAGAATTTTATCAGTTTCTAGTTTTAAAGATTTTATCATAGGAATCATCTGAAAATGAAGTCTAATAATAGCTATATTAAGGTTTACTTTTAGTCCGGCTTTTAGCTTTGGAAAATAACGTAGCTTCACTATCACATGCTTACGCTCTGTCTTTATAGAGCATTCAGTAAAAGTAACTCATTTGTATATACTATTGTCCAATTTTCAAGCAAAAACAATATTTTATACTAGTTATCTGTAGAACTTAACTAATATTTGATGTTATATTATAACTACAGGCCGTATTTTTATTCGTATTCTAGGCGGTTATATCCGGATGTGCAAATTATATCTTCAAAAAATTTAGATTATACCTTTTCTTTCGTTTCAAAAATGAAGGAATAGGTAGGAGTTATACCTTTTTAGTAATATTTGTTATTTTCATTACTTTACCTTCGGAGGGCATTAAAAACTCTACCTCTATTAACTCTACACCTTAATGTATAGTGTATACAGAAATCTTTTGGCAAAATTAAATTTCGAGAAAAACTAAGTCACTATATCGTTTTTAGTCAGAATATTGGACAACAGTAGGAGTATTTTCCTGATATTCAGTATACTCAAGTTAGTAACGACATCGAATTCGGAAAAGGGAGCCACATTTATCAAAAGTTAGATAGTTTTAATAAAATTAAATGATAAGGATGTTTGGAGGCTGGCAGAATAATTAATCAGTATTCATCTTGTACAATTGGGTTTATTGTTAGGCTCAAAAAACGCACGACCAAATGTGATCAAACAGGGCAGCATACAAGGCGTTGTGGTTGCTCCAAATCTTTTTAACCTCATAATAGACGTCGTACTGTTTCCAGAGTATTAACAGATCAAAGACGCAAAATTTTTTATTCCTCCGGTTGTCGAGCATGTCAGTGCAGTGCTTGACAATAATTTAAATGGACATGTTTAAATAGTTGCGTATTGTCAACCATCAAGTCCAAGTCTTGTTTGTGTCGTTGCTTTATCTAGTAAGTTAGTTTAAGTTAAACAAATATTTTTTAACAATTTCTACCTTGGTTTATTACTTCTTCACAGTTTATTTAATTAATCTCTGATTTCCAAACCAATTTTTACTCTTTGATATTGTACTTAAGGGATAAACGTGGATAATGTTTCGCAAAATTGATTTTGTTTCGTTTAAAATTGGCATTTTTGTTTTAGCTTGCCGTAATTTCGAATATTTTTTTTTTAAACACGTAGGTGAATGTTTGTGCAAGGCTATTATGAATATTACAATAATACTTTTACAATACTCCGTTATACTGAAACCAACGGATATATTATCACAACGTGTACCTACTTATTAGGGTTTTCATGAGAGCCATAACAATTTCGCACGGTTCACATTACCAGGCGACCACAACGCGGTGTGACCTTTATTTTCGTTCCTTTGAATTAACATTATAACAATTCCTAAGTAAAAATCTCATTAACATTTTCTTGAAACTTCCTCAACTTCTATTAATCCTTGAAAATTAGACAAGATGAAAATACATCACATACCATAAACCATATATACATTTCCACCACCATTTCTACAAATCTGTTTGTATTTTTGACAATTGATGGAACATCCAACACAATTAAAGCAGCATACGTCCATAAAGTTTCGTATTGTTATTGATTACGTTAAAATATTATACAATTATTATAAAAAATATTATTACTGTATTTATAGTTTGATTATTTTTGAATGTTTTTTTAGGTTTAAAGAACAAAATCGGTCATGGAACGAAGGTATAGGCCACGACGCGTCGTGACGCCAGCAAGTATCGTGGCTAAACATGAATGACTTCTGCCAGCCTCGCCGATAGAGTTACCTATGGTCCTGCGCGGAGTCCTGTGGAGACATCGGCACCAGGTAGTCGCCGGCTCCACCGTGCTGCCAACCCAACATGCCACGCTCAGTACACGGCAGCTGCAGGGGGAGGGGCGCGGCCAGAGAGGGGGTGATCCGTGGCCTTTCCGCGTCGTGGTCTTGCCACATCGTGGCCTATCTACGTCGTGACCTTTCCATGACTTGGTCTTGTCATGTTTGTGGTTTATTTAGCAAACGTAGATTTTCTACGTAAGCAATAGCGACATTTTGACAAATGTCAAAAGCTCAAAAGCGATATTATCGCATAGATTATATTATTTGTTTTGATGTATTTGGATGAATGTATGTTGTTTGAATTTTCTGTTTTCAAGATGGACAACACATTTTCTGAAAATTTTCTTTGTCTTTATTTGCTTTTGTTCGGGTCTGTCCAAGAATATAAAATACAGACCACTTTTATTGAAAAACCACGGAATCACTTTTGTACCAAAATTTGGGATAAATTTGTATTTATAAAAACTCAGCTAAGTATATCATCCCCCTGCAACTTTAAATCTGAATCTACGCGTGCATTTCAAAACACTGGGTTTTAGAAAAAGGTTTTTGAGCCTAAATATTTATTTCAAGCAAAAACTATTTTAACATTAATTCAAATATTTAATTTCACAAATATTTCAAACAAAAGTAAAGACTTCAATATCACAATTTCTTCAGCGTGTCACTTTAAAACCTGATCAGTAGAAGTCTCTCTTTTTGTCTCTCTCTTTACGCCCCGGGGGTCTACCGCCTAACGAAAAACGCTTTGACGCTTTGACATTGCTGTCTCTTTTCTTCTCGCTTGAAATGAAAGAGACGGCAATGCCAAAGCGTCAAAGCGTTTTTCGTTAGGCGGTAGACCCCCCGGTTACTAGAGATAAAGCATTTTTAAACTTTGTTGCAAAATAATTTGGTTCAAATTGCTATGTACCTATATTTTGGCTGATATAATTTTCTAAAACCCATTATTCAGAATGTAAGATTAAGAACGTAGGTAATCTGATTCCCGCTATAGCTACTAGGCAAGTATACACTCAATTTGAAGTTTTCGTCAAAGAGATTCCTTGAAATCAGCGAAAGCGAAGTAATGAAATCGATAATGATTATTTAGATGATTCATGCATGATGAATGATGTCCCTTTTGTGGAAGGATGTTCAATGTCACACGACTTTCAACATTAATGACGTAACATTAGAAGTCAAATCAAATAATTCACTGTTTCGTTCCGCCTCAGAATGAATTAAGTACCTAGAAAATTTGATTTAACGTTTAACAAATTGAACCTAAGAAATCAAATTATTATTTGAATTTGTAAATTCATAAGCAATAATTAAATTCCGTGCAAATCACATTTCGAATGGAGAATTCTAAACATAAACTCATTTGTCAAATACATAACAATCGTTTTATACCTACGCGTTGCAAAATAAATAAACTACCTATATTAAAAAATGTTTTGAATTTTCTTAAAAAATGCGAAGTGACTTTTTCCTCAACCTTATATTTATGTTGATAATATCAATATATTTAATATCGTTCTCGAATGTGAAGACAATACGCATTTTATACATAATGATTTATTATTGTTACATGTTTTTGAATTATAATATTTACGCATGCATGTATAATTATTTAAACATTGGACAAGTTAAATCGATGTAGATTAATCTACATATTTAAAATGTTCCTAATTTCAACGTATTTGCAACTAAATTTATGTTTAACACAAAAAGTAGCGTAAATGTTCCATTTTGTCTTGCCACGGCTAGGCTTCCGCGGGCCTTTTATCACAAGGAGATAGGCCACGATGACAAAAGAATACCAAAATTAAGTACCTATAAAATATTGTTGTGTTCTGTACTAATTTCAAACGCAGATATTGCTATGGAATTCGATATTTGCTTAATTTACGACTTCAAATACATAGTGTTAGATCATAAACATAACTGAGACATTAATATTGATCTTAATATGACAATGAAAATCGCGAATGTTCATCGTAATGATAGTTAATGAATCCCAACGAATCTCTTTCTAATCTACAAGGGGCTATGTTCTACGCGGCTCTCATTCAAAGGGAAGGGAAGGGAGAGTTAGAAAATAAATTAAAAAAAGTGTTTAATTTAACATGCGCCATCACCAAGCATGGCCACCCACGGACTAACATCGAATAAGAAAAATAAATCGTTTATATGAAACCAGTTACTTGCTTCTAGTAGCCACAGCGAAAACGTTGGGGAGAGAGAAGAACATAATAGCGGATTAGTATGTTTCGTATTTAATTCGGTTTTATTACGTGAAAGGGGTTTAAACTTCGACTCGTAATCGCAAACTATCAATGGAAGTATAGTTTACATTGTGTTCTATTTGAAACTTATTGAGGCGGTGTTCTAATTAAATTAGAATTAAATTAAAAAAGGAAGCTTTGTCTCAAAAATAAAGGGTTAAACAAAAATGTTAAATACAAATGTTTTATAATACCCATTTACCTGACAGCAAATATGGATCACCAGGAAGAGGTAGCTTTAAGGTTTTATGATGTAGGGTTCTTTGAAATAATAGTGTTTGTTATTTTTGAGAAAAAAAATCGCAATTTTCATGCTTTTTAACCGATTTAAAAAAATGAGAAGGTTCTCAATTCAGCTGTGTTTTTTTCTGTTAGTAATAACTAACAATTTGTGTTATGCAATAGCTCCGACAATTGTAAATCGGTTAGATGATTTATTTTTGTTTGGTAGATAATACTATGATAATATTATGAGACCGCTACTGGGTCTCATATAGATTTTATCAAAAACTGATGAACGGCTTTTGAAAAATCAAAGAAATATCTGATTACTGCTTGTTTGTTTGAACAGTGCATTTAATTGGTCGCCTTATTATTTAGTTTCACAAATTGTATAATATTAAGTCGAGCTGGAGCGTGTGAGATTAATTTTTAAATGAAATTTAGTTTTAGAAGAAAAATAACCATCATTTATGTATGTACATATTGTTAAGGGCGACAATTTGAAGTGAACATTAGAATGGTAGTTAGTATCTGTTAAGTCACAGCCATATTCTTTCTACCTTCGTCTATGATCCTTCTCCAGCCCAAAGGTGCCTGGAAAAGATCGCAATTAGCGAATAACGACACGTCTTTTAACGCGTACATTTATTAGAAATCATTTATTCAATGCATTACTACTTATACTTACAATTAAAGCAAACTTATACTTATTTAACGTTTTCTCTTTCCTTCTTTACATTTTTATCAATTTAAAATTCGTTAGGGATGTAGAATGCGTATTTAGACAAAAAGATGCTTGAGTAAAACTGACTTTTTAAAATTGTTTAAATATTTTTTTTCACAGGGAAAAGACGACTTTATTAGTATGAAAACTAACGTGATTATTACACATTTAAAATAAATACACGGGTAATTCAAGTTTGATACAGTCAGTCCAGTCCAACTCAAGCTTCGGTCGCGTCCGGCGATCTTTGCCAAGGAGAGTGCGCGCGCGTGATCGCAGCTGGACTGGACTGACTATATCAAACGTGAGTTACCCGAGTATTTATTTAAAACAATTTTATTAATTATTATTTATCTCTAAATCTATTTCAAAAATAAAAATATCGCTGGAATTTAAGCAGTGCTTAGCAAAAATCTATAATTTTTAATGTATTTTTTTCTGTTGAACTTATTTTTTTTACGCAATAAAATATGTACATATTCACCATAGAGCTATATTTTTTCTTTTCAAAACAGATTATTATTAGAACTTGTTATTTTGCAAATTATAATTTCTCTCCCTTTAAAACAAATTAAAAACTAACAAAACATATTTTTTCGTTTTATTTTAAACATAACTTGACGTGTAAATGAATTTTGAATGACAGAAATAAATGAACCCTACAAATATTTTATTAATTAATTAAAAAACTAACTTTTTAATTATTTCAAATAATAAAACGTTATAAACAAAAGATCATTAGAACACCGCCTTTAAGTAGCAGCCTACCAGGGTGGTACCAAACTCTACATACCTGAGGTCCGTTGGGGAATGACACCCCTATGGGGAGGGGCAGGTGAGACCGGACTATCGGCAGGGGCGTGCTGATTATAGCAGGGTCCTGGAAAACCAGACATTACAAAATAAATAATAAGTTTAGGATATATCGCCCACAACATCATCTAGCTCCCAAACTAGATAAAGCTGTGGGCGCGAGATAGATAATATTTACTACTATAATATTTATATAATTCTAAGTACATTGGTATTTGTGATACACTTAGACACAGAACAAATACTCATTTTCGTCGGACAATAAATAAATATATCAAATACATATATATATACAGTATAGTTATTTGTTAATTTCAAACATGGAAATGAGTATTTTTCAACAATAGTACGAAGATATAATTTAAGGATAGTGGACGTATAGGGGACGTGTATTTTTGTCAATAATTAAGATTGTCAGGACGAACACAACATGCGCTTTATAGTAATCAACACGCTTCTCCATGACTTCACTGTACACCGAGACATGCGCCTACTGTACAGTTACAACACATCACATTTCTAGGATTCGAGATTGGAACGACGTGGGAACATCACAACGACACGATGTTTGCCAAACCAAGCAGTGCGTGTTTGGCACTAAGACGAGTACTTCGAGTGTTCGCGGATGTGTCTTGTGCGTGTTATTTTGCCACAGTGCATTCTCGGCTACAGTACGGTGCCGTGTTATACGCGCGCGCTGCCAACTTCCAAATTTCGTGCCGTACGTGCCATCCTTGCTGTGTCGCAAGGCACAGCCATCAAACCACATTTGAAGAGCACGGCACACCTACGTTACCTACGATCTATCAAGTAGCTGTATACAATATAAGAAACAACCTGAACTCAAACAACATGGGAGAAGAGATACATTCTTGCAACATACGCAACACTGACAAACTGATTGGTATTTCACATTCTCTCACCATGTTAGGGAAAGTGACTTACGTTTTAGAACCAGAAGGTTATAACTATCTTCCTGAAACAGTGAAATCGATCCCAAGTTTCGGTGTAGCTTCAAAAACAGATTAAAATGCTATGATTCATATAGTATAGTCAAGTTTTTAGAAAATGACGGCAAAACTAGTAAAAGTTGGCATTGTTCATTACAATTACAAAATAATATAACATTTACACAATATTACTTAGTTATACAGCAAAATTTTATTAAAAAAAAAAATGCATTACTATCTGTATGCTTCTACTTTTGTTTTTGATCACTAATTGACGTGTAAATTGTACATTTATGAATAGTGTTAGTACTTTGACTGTTTAATTAAATTTAAATAAATGGATTGTAAATAACTAACCTGTATGAAGAGTTCTATCCGGTCATACATGTGCGCGAAGGAAGGCCGGTCGGCCGGCGCCGGCGCCCAACACTCGCACATCAGCCGGTAGATGTCGGGCGGGCAGCCTGGAACACGCAAGTGACATGTTGCATAATGACAGAAACATTTTTTTTCATTAACCTCAGCTGTCCTACTGCTGGGCATAGATCTCCCCCAATTTCTTCCATTTTATCCGGTTATGACTTTCCATGGTCCAATCTTTTTTAAACGCTCCAGGACATCTTTCCGATTCGACTGAACGATGGCGTCCACTCTGTAGAAACTCTGGCCTGCCGATCGGTTAAGTCTGAGGGAATACCCGCTTAGCAACATATTCCAGAGTTCACAAGTACATTAGAAAACAAACAGACACGCATATAAACTTGAGTATGTGGGGGCACGTTTGTACGTGTCAGATTTAGTATTTAAGAAGATGACAGCGGTCGAGCGATCAGTCTCTCGCCCCGCGTCACTTGTGTATAATTAAGATCAATATAGTCAGCAGTTTATACAGTGACGTGGTTTCATTTCCTCTCCAGTACCAGTAACACCTACAGTGGTGACCCCGACGATTGAACAGTGAGTTAAAGAGAAGATTCAGAAGATTTTGTTGGTGTTACTGCTTTAGTAAATTGTTTTTGAACAATGTTTCCGCACGCTGCACCAATAAGTGGGCAAGTGGGTCAGTAGGGCATGAAAGACAAGCGAACGAATTCCACTGATTGTGCCCTGGCCGCTATAGGTGTGTCAACGAGACTTCCAGATTTTTGGGTTGGCATACCGCGGTTAGGGTTGGCCCAGTTTGAAGCAGTGATGGCATCGCAGAAACAAGGGGATGGAGGAAAGTTCAACATGGTTACATCAAAATTGGGGAGAGACTCATTCCAGACGCCGGTGAACAACAAGTATACGGCGCTGAAGGACCAACTGCTGCAGGTCTATGAGGATAGTGCTGAGCGACAAGAACTTAGCAACAAGAACAAAATTATAGAGAACACCACGTGCTACGACATCGCTGCTGTGTCCGGGAGTAACGAACAGGTACCCCATTTACCTCTCACGGAGCTAGTCAAGCAGATCAGGAAGCTGGAGTTAGAAGTAGCTTCACTACGCAGTAAGGTTCAAGGCCAAGAACGCGGAAGAAGCCAAAGCAGCCAAAAATGGAGCGAAAATAGGACTGGTTCGCGGAAGAAAAGGGCACCAGGTGATCCAGAGTGGCTGTGCAGATCCCATTTCCGGTTTAAGAAAATTGCTATGCGATGTTAAACAGCCGATAATTGGAGCCGATTGTTCAAGGAATTTTAAGCTGACGGTAGAAAATTAGTACAGAGGATATAGAAAAATAGCAATTATTACGCGATTGGTATTTTCGATTACGAGATTGACCTTTGGGTTAACTGGCGTAGAACAAATAAATATTGGTGTCAATGACAGCGGTAGTAGTAGTAATAATGCTGAGCAATCAGTTTTGTTTGGTTACTTAGATGACATAACAAATTGGCTCGAAAAATGCAACCTGGCATAAAGAGCATTTGCGTAGGATATTTGAGCGTTTACGGATATATTAAATGGAAGTTGAAATAGGTAAATGTATGTTGAGAAAAGTAAAATAGATTTTTTACGTTACGAAGTCTCGGAAAATGGAATAAGTCCTTTGCCTGACAAAGTCAAGGTTATTCAGGACTATCTCAAACCGGAGACAGTAGAGTAGTTACGCAGGTTTTTTGGGTATGTAAAATGTTTATAGAGCATACATACCAAACGCTGCAAGAGTACAAAGAATTTTAGATAGATATTTACAAAAGTGCAAAGAAAAGAGATAATAGAAGTATGGACTAAAAGAGGCAATTAGAGCGTTGGAAGATTTCTGCCAAGTTATAGGACCCGGGTCCAGGGGCAAGGTTAACTCTTATGACAGACGCGTCAGACATTACTATAGGCGCGGTATTGCACAGAAGGAAAAGGGTCTTTGGAGAACCCTCGATTATTTTTGCAAAGAAGCCCACGGAATCCCAGAAAAAGTACTGTGTATACGACAAGGAACTTCTGGCGATTTATTCGGGTATTGTATATTTTAAAGATTGGATTGCAAGTGATATGCGTCACGTAATAGGAAATATAAATCAATAGTCATTAGTGCAAACTAGAACGCTGAGTGAGCAAAGCGGTTCGACGTCAATATGCCAAGGTTAGCACGGACGGGAAAATGTGCTAAGCAAGCGGAAGAAACATGTAACGAGTTGAGCGTAATTTTATAATGTAAACAATTTTTTTTGTGGATTGTTATAGATATGTTTTTCTCCTTTTTTTTAAGAAAAGGGTGTATGTGGGGGCACGTTTGTACGTGTCAGATTTAGTATATAAGAAGATGACAGCGGTCGAGCGATCAGTCTCTCGCCCCGCGTCACTTGTGTATAATTAAGATCAATATAGTCAGCAGTTTATACAGTGACGTGGTTTCATTTCCTCTCCAGTACCAGTAACACCTAAAAGTATTTATAACACTCCTGGATTTACATAATATTAACATGTACTTACACAGAGTATAAAATAAATAAGTATGAGTAGGTATATCACGGGTTAGTAAAGTGGATATTTTTTAATTAATCTTAAAGAATTCCTGACTGTTTAGGGTTCCGTAAAACGTAAAAACGGAACCCTTATAGATTCGTCATGTCTGTCTGTCTGTCTGTCCGTCCGTATGTCACAGCCACTTTTTGCCGAAACTATGAGAACTACGCTGTTGAAACTTGGTCAGCAGATGTATTCTGTGAACCGCATTAAGATATTTACAAAAAAAAAATTAAAAACTTTTAAAAATTAGGGTTGCCCCCCATACTTAGAACTGAAACTCAAAAAATTTTTTTTCATCAAACCCACACGTGTGGGTTGTCTATCGATAGGTCTTAAAAAATGATGTTAAGGTTTCTAAAATCATTTTCGTCTACACTGAATAATTTGCGCAAGAGACACTTTCAAAGTGGTAAAATGTGTCCCCCCCCCCTCTAACTTCTAAAATAAGAGAATGAAAAAACTAAAAAAGATATATGATATACATTACCATGCAAACTACCAACGAAAATTGGTTTGAGCTCGATCTGATGAGTAGTTTTTTTTAATACGTCATAAATTTACTGTTATTAAAACTTCGATCAAAGTTACAACGAACTACAAGAACTATGTGTACTATGTAAATTATGTTACTTGCTGCAACGGAACCCTTCATGGGCGAGTCCAACTCGCACTTGGCCACTTTACTTTATAGTAAGCTCATTATTACATTATATTTTGTTTTGTCGTTTCGTTTGAAATGCAGGTAGATTTGTATTTTATTGAAAATCACCTTAAAAACGATTTAAACATGTTTTTTTAAATACTACCCCCGTCCTAGTGCCTCCATCACCGCTGCACCGTATTGCGATATTTTATGGCCATCTGGAAGTTCAACTCCCTAGGTAAGTACCTACTTTAGTGAGCTATTAGAGAGTTTAAATATTCATGAGACAGTAAATGATTACGACGAAACTAATGTCAAGGAGATAGACATTCATAAAGCACAGTGTTTCGCGATGAGAAATAGCCATTTCTGTATTTGTGTAAAAAAGGTGTTAGAGAAGTAAAGTGGTTTGCTTACCGGTTGGTTTCTCTAGCCGGCCTCCTCCGGAGACCATCTCCATGACCTCCCGGTTGGCGCAGCCTGTGTACGGCATCACACCCAAAGAGAACACCTCCCACAGGAGCACACCGAACGACCTGCAAATACAAATAATTTAATTTTCCCCCAAAAAAATCAATCTAAAATTAGGCTAAGTTAATCGTCAGTATTTCATGTTTTTGTAAAATCCACTAAATGAGACTGCGACTACGGCTAGTCATATTTTAGGTTTAGGTAATCATCGAGGTAATCATATTTTAGATTTTTGATGATACTTCAAGAACCGTTACACCGATTTCGATAAAATTTATAAGGGACCTCGACACCGACATGTATCTAGAATCTTTCGAGGTCATGGGTCATCCACCAACCCTCACTGCGCCAGCGGGTTGAGCTATGGTCTCGACTTTCTCCTTGCTAGAAACGGCTCCGAGAACATTTAGTGGGCTGCTTATTATAAATATAGCTTCTACGTCAACAATGATCCTGCTTCCATCCTTCCATGCATGAGCAGTCCACTAAATGTTCCCACAACTGAGAGTCGGATCTTCTCTCGCAAGGAGAGAGCCAAGGCCATAAATACATCACGGTGGCCCAGTGCAGATTGGCGGATGACACATGACCTCAAAGATTCTATGTACATGTCGGTTCAAGCATTACGCACATGACCTCGAAAATACAGTTTTTCGGGTGAGATTTGAACCACGTGCTCCGGATTCTTTCTCCCGACTAGACCAGCCGTAACTTTAACTGCTGACATGGATGTTTACCAAACGTCAGTCTTGATGGTGAAGACGCCGTCGATGTAGGCCTCTGGAGGCATCCACTTGATGGGCAGCATGGCTTTGCCGCCTTTCTTGTAGTAATCCGCGCGGTAGATGTCGCGGGCCATGCCGAAGTCTGCTATCTTCACCACCCGGCCGGGACCTCGGGAGGTCAGCAGGCAGTTCCGGGCTGCTATGTCCCTGATGACACGTACCAGATTGTGAATAAGGCGTTTTTGGCCATAAGTGACTGATGAGTGAAAAAACATGTCAAATTGTCAACATTAGTTGTTTGGAGTTTAAAGAATTGGTATGACGACTGCGTTAAAAATATATATTTCGACATACCATTCTCATTAGTCCGTTTGGTAGATTATGGAAATATGTGATACGTATTTTTTGTTTTGATGTTATTGTCAAAAACTGAAAGATCATCAAACTTCTGGAGTGGTGGGTTGTGACGTCAAATCTTCGATAAAACTGTACTATGAAGCGACGTCACTCGAAACTTCTAAGTACTATGTCTTCGTCTTTTTGTTTGTGACACAAAAGAAAAATACGTATACAATGAATTATCTAACTCACGGACTAATTAGTCTTTCTGTGCCCGTGCCTGTCCTTTGTTGGCATTTGTTGGTTGGTTTTAGGCTTAGTTCTTATTAGCAGTCGCCACTGCGTTAAGATCATCAAGTACCTGTGTATAAACCGCTTGGACTCGAGGTATCTGCAGCCTCGGACGACGTCAAGCGAACAGAGCAGCAGATCCTTCATGGTGAGGGCGCTGGCCCTCTCCGGCTTGGGCCGGCTCTCCCGGAGGAAGTTCTTCAGGTCCCCTCCAGCCAGGAGCTCCAGGACAATGAACCTGGAATCCATGCTGAGGATAATAATTAGAACCAAATTGAAAATCTAGACGATTTTCATATAGAACTCCCAAAATTTTGCAATACAGTTACAAATAAACCAGATTTCGTAATAAGATATCCAGACGCTGTGAAAGCAACAGTCGTTTAACATATTGTACATAATTATAAATAAAAGCGTAAAGGCCGGTTTGCATTTTAATTACTGCGAGTGCGATTGCGAGTGAGTAATCACGACTGATTACTATGCACTCGCAATAATCAATCGGTATCCACACGTATTTGCTACTCATCACTCAACACCTGCACCACTCACTCGCACTCGCACTAATCAAAATGAAAACAGGCCTTAAGATTGCAGAGTCAGTAAATACATAGTTTATACGACACAATGGCTATGCCATACAATCTATGTCTTTATTGACACACACGGTGGCAAGATATTATAAATACAATTTTATGTTTTAGTAGATGATAGACAATTTCCAGACACTTAACATAAGACATCACAATGTAGCAGCGGTTTGATCATCCTTATAATATAAAGTAACTAAAATATAGATAATAAAGACCACGTTTTAAAATATATTTAAGAAAACTCAGGACTGAACGAATCTGACATCTACGAGTACATACAAATAACACACACGAACAGAATACCTCAAAAGCAGGTCATACAGCAAGTCATTCTCCATCAGATTCCGATGAATGTCTACCGCAACCCTTTAGACACGGTTCGAGTTAGGCTCCGAAACAAATGCTGATGATGTATGATGATGCAGAAGTTGAAGAGCATATCTCGATACCAGCTACAGGGTTGCAGTAAGTTCCTTTGATAACGACAACAGCCAAACACAGATTTTCGGTCGAAGCGGACAAGTTCATAGTACCTAGGAAGTTTCTTTTTTTCTGGAGCAATACTATTGGCCGGGGATACCGATCGAGACGTTTCTTCCTGGTCAACGTCTTCGTGGACCGAAGGTTCAGGCGAGGCTGGAGGTGGCACCGGGTTACTTTGTGGAACAAAAGACACATAAAGAAAAATGGTTTAACGGCTTGAGTCTTACCATACCTCCATTGAAAGGTCCCTTGTTTGAATGATGTCTTCATACCTGTTCTGTATGTTTCTTTGTGAGATGAAAAAATGTTTGTTGTGATTTCTTGTTTTTTGAACAAATGCACGAAAAAAAAAGAAAAAAAAGGTTTAGAGTTTGATGCGGTTAGTACTTATGTGTTTAGTAAATATTGTCTTTTCCAACTAACTAACAGTAAACCTAATAGGGTACAATCCTCAAAAAAACTAATTAGTTCGTCAGTTAGATTGCCAAAAAATATTGTACACGTATTTTTTCTTTTGTTTCACAAACAAAAAAATACGAAGATACAGCGCTTAGAAGTTTCGCGTGACGTCACTCGTGCCTACGATTTTTACTCACGAGTGACGTCGCGACCCCCCACTCTCGAAGTTTGATGTTCTATATCTTTGTCGATTTTTAATATTTTGAAAAAATAAAAAATACGTGTCCCATATTTTTCCATGATCTAGCTGACGGACTAATTAGAATAGTGTATTTTTGACCCAGTCCGGTACCCTATTTCGATTGCGGCATTTACATATTTTTAATGCACAAAATTGACGCGATTTAAAAAAAAAATTAAACGGCGTGTTGCTATATCGAAATCATCAATATCGTGAGTAGAATATAGAATTAAACATAGGAAAGTAACATCTGAAATATGGCCTTAAAAATGATTTGATTCTAAAACAAAAATTGTCTGCCAGTTGGCTCGATGTGAGTGTTTAAAATAATATTTGCAACGTTTACACAAAAAAAGAAAACGGAGTAAAGTAGACCAGGGTAGCGATTCTGAAACCATTCGGTTGCATCCGACACGGAATCTCATCTCTCGGTCTTTGTCATGCTAAACAGATAAGACAAAGACCGAAAGATGAGATTCCGTGTCGGATGCAACCGAATGGTTTCAGAATCGCTACCCTGGATTCGACTGGATCGCAAAGGATAACGTAAAGCAAGCGGTAAGTGTAGAGTTATAAAGATAAATTATTAATCTTTGTAGGTTAGTTGGAAAGAATTTCAACAGTGAGATTAAAGATGCCTAAAGTAGAAGATCAAAAATGCCTTTCTGATCTCCAAATCTTCTTTTCAATTCCTTTGTTCTTCCAATTTCTCTAAAACTCCAAAACAATGTGGCCTTTAAGGTGTTCTTAAAGGTTTCGTTGACCCTAAAGACCATACAGCTGATTCAAAGCAGCTATGATTTCAGGGATACAATCCTAATTCAATTTGTTTATTATTATGTGAACGCTTCCACTACATCAGCCAGTTAGTCAGCAGAAGTGTTCTGTATTGAAGCACCGAAATGAAGGTCTAATTTAGGACACTAAAGAGACACTAAAAATGAGTATTCAAGCTAACCTGGGGTGCCGATCGAAGCACACTCCGATCATATGTACAACGTTCCTGTGATTGAACTTGGCCATGATGGCTGCTTCCATTAAGAAGTCATGCTCTGCCTGCACCGTAGACAGCTCAGGAAGAGTTTTGACCGCCACTGGCATCTCCACCGCGTCTGCTGTCCGGTGTCTGTAGAGGCCTTGGTACACTTCACCGAAAGCGCCTTGGCCTAATGCTCTGAAAAGTCATGTTTTAGACGCAATTAGATAGTTATATGTACGAGATAAGTGTTTGTTATCGTTGGCAAATATAGTTAATAAATATTTATATCGGGTATGGATCACAAGGTCAGTTCAAATTAAGATTAGCTGTGCTCCGCTTTAAATAAATAACTTGGAGTGCTTTTTAAATCGTAACTAACTTTTGAACTCGTATTGTGATAAATTAGGAAAATTATATAATCTATACCTATACATGAAATTGGAGTGTTTGTATGTAATGTCAAACTAACAACTTTTTATCAAGTTCAAATGAACGTATATACGGTACCATAGTAATCTAAATATTTAGATTTCTGGGTAGGTATATGTATACTTACTCGTATTTCTACGAGCTAATTTTAAATTTTTGAAGTGAAAACTTTTTTTGGCGCGCCTAGACAGATTCGTCGTGGGCTGTGAATTGAATTCTAGCGTCACGCTCGGGTATGATTAGAAACCTTCGGGTAAACTCGGGACCATAGCCAGTGGCAATCTAGAAATGCGTCAGCCAACGGGAAATGCTGAAAGGGCGTGGCCTGGCCATCATAGCATGGCCATCTAGAAATGCGTCAGTCAACGGGAAATGCTGACGCATTTCTAGTTAGTCATGATATGATGACCAACTTCTATCGGCATTTCCTATGACTGCCATTTTTTTTTTCTGCCAAACAAAAAAAAAAAATAAAGTAGCCAAGTACGAGTTGGACTCGCCCATGAAGGGTTCCGTTCCAGCAAGTAACATAATATACATAGTACCTACACATAGTTCTTGTAGTTCGTTGTAACTTTGATCGAAGTTTTAATAATAGTGTATTATTACTTATGACGTACTAAAAAAAAACTACTCATCAGATCGAGTTCAAACTAATTTTCGTTGGTAGTTTTCATGGTAATGTACATCATATATATTTTTTTAGTTTTTTCATTCTTTTACTTTAGAAGTTAGAGGGGGGGGGGGACACATTTTACCACTTTGGAAGCGTCTCTCGCGCAAGTTATTCAGTCTAGACAAAAATTATATTAGAAACCTCAACATCATTTTTTAAGACCTATCGATAGACACCCCACACGAGTAGGTTTGATGAAAAAAAAAATTTTTGAGCTTCAGTTCTCAGTATGGGGGGCACCCCTAATTTTTGTTTTTTTAAAAAACTTTTGTAAAAATCTTAATGCGGTTTACAGAATACATCTACTTACCAAGTTTCAACAGTGTAGTTCTCATAGTTTCGGCAAAAAGTGGCTGTGACATACGGACGGACAGACAGACAGACAGACAGACAGACATGACGAATCTATAAGGGTTCCGTTTTTACGTTTTACGGAACCCTAAAAACTGACTTCAGTCTGAAATTTTGTTAATTTTCACATATTTCGAAAAGCACCTCACCGATTTCGATACAATTTATATGGGACCACCTCTGAACTAAGATCTAAAAAAACATCAAATTCGTTTTTTCAAAAAAAAAAGAATTTGCGGAGCTATCGCGTAAAGGCCGATTTACATCAGACGAGCGAATGCTAATTCTATCCCGAATCTTTGAATATATATGAAAATTCTATCTATTCTGTGTAAACAAACGTAGAGCATTCTTTCGTTGTTTTGTTTGCGTTCGCAAAGATTATTATATAATATGGAAAACGCTAAGAACGATCTTTCGTTTACACTAAAAGATCAAGAAAGAATGCTCTTGTTCCAGCTCTAGCTCTATGTTCGTTCAGTTTAAATCGGCCTTAACATACATTCCTGCAATTAAAAAAACATAGAACTGAATTGAGAGCCTCCTTTTTGAAGTAGGTTAAAAGGAGCCTAATAGGAGGACGTTGACAGACACGCTATATTTGAACTTACATAGATACATTACAAAACAGCCCACTAAATGTTCCCACTGCTGGGACTCGGGGCCTCGTCTCGCAAGGAGAGAGTCAAGGCTATAATCCACCACGCTGGCCAAGTCCGGTTGGTGGATCACACATGACTTCGAAAGATTCTAGGTACATGTCGCTTTCCTCACGATGTTTTCCTTCACCGTTTTAAGTTAGCGCCTTTACGCACATGACTTCGAAAAGACAGTGGTGCGCGTAGTTTTGAACCCGGGGTCTCCGGATCGGCAGTCGCCGTTCTCCCGACTAGACCAGCCGTAACTTCGCCGAAAAAAATATTTGTACTTATAATATTGCAATTTTGTAAAAGTAAGTATATGAAACGATTATAGACCCAGGTTATCATTATTATCTTTAAAGTTCATATCATTGGTCACAGTTCGAGCTGGTTGATACTCATTACGAAGAGCCGTTTAATATTATCTCAGGCAAAAACTAGGGTTAAAAAGTGGCAGTAAAAGGAACTGCCGATAGAATCGAAAATTTCAGAATTTGATAGCTCACTTTGGAAACGCGGGTGAACGGCACCTCTACCGCCTAACGAAAAACGCTTTGACGTTATGATATTGCTGTTTCTTTTCTTCTCGCTTGAAATGAAAGAGATGGCAATGCCAAAGCGTCAAAGCGTTTTTCGTTAGGCGGTAGACCCCACGGAGTCGTTTAAATAAGTCTAAAAATAAGCATGGTTATCTATAATAGTTTTCTAACGAAATGTTAACGCATTTCTAGATGGCCATGGTCTCGAGTTCTCGTCGAAGATTTCTTTCATTTACGAGCGTGACGCTTGAGCTCAATTCACAGCCCACGATAAATCTGTGTGTGGTGCGACAAACAATGTTTCACTTCAACAAACATTTATTGTTTGTTTGTCTTTGTCGAGAGTGTATCTTTTTTATAAACGCAAGTAAGTGGTAGGTCTCTTTTGCAGATCAAACCTGGGAAATTACCCCGCCTCTACCCGTTATTCTACCGCCAAGTAGAAATGTGCAAACATGTCAGTGTTCCAGTTTGAAGGGTAATGTTTCCAGTGAAATTACAGGTAATGGAGATAAAACATCTGGCATCTCTGGGTGAAGAGCGAAGTACAGGCTGGCTAATAATGGAGTATTCATGTTTCAATAGCAGCGTGTCACTGTGCTGTTATGGGCAGGCGTGCTGTGCTTATCATCAGGCATTTGTCCTAGCATGAGCATTCTACCAGCAGTAGTGTTTTCACACTCCTAAAATCTAGGGACCTTTAATCAAGGAAGGCAAAGGTGTTTTAAGTAGGATTTTTGAAGTGAAGACTTGTTTATTGTTTGTGGTCGTTGAGTACTTTTAGGGTCAACAAAAATCACGGAGCTCGTGTCATCATCACATAATGCTTTCAGAGGTAGAAAAGTTTCAATCAAATGTTCTACTGGATGGATTTCAAACCCAAGATCTCAATGAGCAGACTTATCACTGAATCAGACTTTTTTTTATAATACAGAATGACGAGATCAGCAGGTCACGTGCCTTATGGTAAGCAACATGCTTGTCCACTGTCCATAACAGCACAATGGCACGCAGCTATTGGAACATGAAGAGCCCAAATCATAACCTAGCACTGCACTGTGCTCGTCACCCAGAGATATCAAGTTGTATCTCTATACCCTGTAATTGCACTGGAAACATTGCCCTTCAAACCGGAACACATTAATGTTTGCACTTGTACTGCTTGGCGGTAGAATAAATGGCAAAGGCGTGGTACTTCCCCAGGCGGACTATTCAAAGAGCCCTACCACTACAAAAACTACCTGCCACTGCGGTTCAGTAGTTCCTAGATTACCGCGTCAAACTCTTCAGATTCATTATACATATTAGTATATAAACTCTTCAGATTCATAACACATATTAGTAAAGATCAGGGGTCACCAATTAGTTTCGCTCGGGGTCCATTTTAAGAAATTAAATTACCTTCGCGGTCCACACGTCTTATGAAAAAAGTATTTATTAAATAAAGGTAATTACGGAGATTACTATTATAATTTACTTATCAATAATAAAAGTGACATTTTTGTGGCTGATTATATTTGTCTGAAGGAATTGAATTTGGAATGAAATTGGTGCAAGCTATTGACATTCGCAGCTATCCCTAGCCGCGATGGTGAGGGTGGACCTCTCGCTGCCGATTATCTTCGCCATGAGAGGTGAGATGTAACTCTCTCTACAGTGAGAGGTCGTGTGAGTTAAGGAGCGAGAGTTGGAAACCTCTCGCTCCTTAACTGAGGTGGAAGTGGACACGGGGGCGAGCATAGAGAGTCACCAACTCTGGGCTCGCACCCCATCTCCACAGGAAGGCTGGATGTTTAGGGCCGTCCGACTCCCCATCTAGGACGCCTTCGAGGAATTGACGTGCCGCTGATTTCCAGTGCGTCACTACAGCCAAATGCGGGGGTACTAACGCTCCCCGCGAGGCGGGTCCGCAAGGACAGTGGCAGGTAGGTCACGGTCGTCGTAAGAGTGCGAAAAGTGACCCCCGCGACCCTGACCCCTGGCCATGCAGGAGAAATCTGTGGGGTTTAGTCGTCAGGGGCACCTGTCGTATCCCATGGTGTCGAGCCCGACCCACCATGTCCCTTCATGGTGGGCTTACGTAAAAGTATTTCCCCCACATAAAAAAAAACTTTTTTTTTCGGTTTAATGGGTCGGCGGTTCGGATGAGGACCGCGGTCCGCCATTTGGTGACCCCTGATATAGATGATGAAGGTGTTTACTCACTTGACAAGCTTGAGACTTTCTCTGGAAACCTGAGGCAGCTCCCTGACGTCGACCCCCTGGGGTAGGAAGCTCTCGCTGCCGTAGTGGGGGTTGAAGGCCATGCTCAGGGGGTTGTCGTGACCCCCCGGGGCCGCTCGCAGTCTGTGGAGCTGAACCTCTTGCTCAATGATCTGCTTCTGACGCATCTCAGCTTCCTTCTTGCGTTGGTATGTGTTGTCTGAAACAAATGTTGATAGTTTACTTTCGTATAACTCAGACAAGTCTTGAGTAAGACTGTTTGCTTTCCAGAGTCCACCTGGGGAAGAGGGGAAGTATCACACACACACACACTGGCAACGGTGTGGTACTTCCCGTACCACACCGTTGCCAGTTATTCTACCGCAAAACGGTAATGTGCAAATATCACTATATATCGGTTTGAAGGCATATGTTTCCAGAGAAATTTCAGCGCATAGAGATAAATAATATAATATGCACATATCTGGTTAATGAGCCCAAGGCACTGCCAGCTAATGATTTGGACTACATGTTCCAATAGCTGTCACTGTGCTGTTCTGGGCTGGCATGTTGCTTACTATCAGGCACATGCCTTGGTCGTCCCGTCGCTCTATACCATAAAAAAGACACGCACTATGTAGCATTTTGGAAGTCACGTACGCAAAAAAAAGTCGGTTTCCTAACGATGTTTTCGTCACCGTTTTAAGATAGCGGCACTACGCGCATAACTTGGAAAAGACAGTGATACGCGTGGTATATGAACCCGGGGTCTCCGAATCGGCAGTCGCCGTTCACCCGACTAGACCAGCTGTAACTTGAAAAAGACTCGTGCCAGTCATTTTTGTAGTGGTAGGACTCTTAATTTTGAAATTAAGAGTCCAAGAAATTAAAATTCGCAGTGAATTTTAGTACTACAGATATTTACCACCACCTACATACCACAAATATTTTCATATTTCATTTTGTGTAAAAATATCTGGTTTTCACGTGAATTACAGATTCATTGGTTCATAACTTTGACATGTAATTTCTAAATGCGATGATGTCCTATAAAACAAAACACCAAAACAAAGATGCACTACTAAATATATTAATACATAATACAAAAATCCGCCTGGGGAAGTACCACACCTTTGTCAACTATCCTACCGCCAAGCAGTAATGTGCAAACATTACTATGTTCCGGTTTGAAGGGCAATGTTTCCAGATAAATTACAGGGCTTAGAGATATAACAACTTAGATCACTGGGTGACGAGCGCAGTGCCGTGCTAGGTAATGATTTTGGCTCTTCATGTTCCAATAGCTGCGTGTCACTGTGCTGTTATGTGGCAGGCATGTTGCTTACCATCAGGCACATGTCCGGCTCGTCTCGTCACTCTTTATTAAAAAAAAAAAAAAAAAAAAAATTTGATGTGATTTTCCATCCATCTGTCACTATTACCTATCATTATGGAAACGCGACGTTTTTGCAAGCAATCGAATAATTGAGCTATTTAACTCTTTATCCGTCTTTATCAGAATTAATTGGAGCAAGCCTAACTGCAAAACCGATTTATACATGGTGATAATTCAAAATGTTAAAGTTCGAGTCAAAGGTTCCGTAGAAATCTATAACTAAATGATTGTTTGTCTGTATGTATTTTATAGAATCGTCAACTATGCATTTGATCATGTTAAGCAAAGTTGTTGGGCATGGGCCAAACCAGTTTTCTGATTCTGAAAAACAGCTCGATTAGGCCAGTTTTCTTATTTTTACTATACATCTTAGGTTTGCCCTTGACTGCCATTTTGGCTTATGTCAAGCGATGATACAGTCTACGATGGAACCATCGTAGACGCATTTCTAGATGGCCAATGGAAAATCCTCACGCATTTCTAGCTGACCAATGGGAAATGCTAACGCACATCTACATAGATGGCCAATGGCCAAATGCCATGGTCCCGAGTTTGAATTCAATTCACAGCCCACGAAAAATCTATCTGTGGTGAGCCAAAGCAGTTTTCACTCCAAAAAAGGCCAGGTGGTATTAGATCATGGAGCTGGCACATTCTCCAAAATATGTTCCATAAAAACCAATAAGTTAGCAATTTTGTGGCAATGTTCAATCAATGTCAATGGTCAAGACTTTGAAGTGTTTTTCGAACGAGGTACCTATTCGTTGCCTCTGAGCCTTTTGGCACGTCTCGATCAAATCTCAAGCCTCCAACGGACATTTAGCCGACGCATCCTATAGAAGCGAAAAGTACTCGGTACATAGAAGAACGAATCTGTGCTTTATGAACTTTCAGACTTCAAATACCTTCGCATCTTCGTATATCCACTTCATATATAATTTTTTTTTTTTTTTTTTAATCTTTTTTTTTAATAATAATAATAATAGACATATAGTTTTTTTGAACTAAAATGTCACAGATAGGAATACATGGATACAGACACTCAAGGAAACGCTTCAAACATTAAAATATTTTTTTTTTAAAGTTTCGGTTACAATAAAGATTTTAAATTGAGATAACCCGTAGCGAACATTGATATAACAAGTAAAGGGTTCAATGGTAGCGAACCCTAAAAACTGCATTGAAACAATACGTCCTTTCATGAAAATGACAGTGAAAGATATTGGACTGAACATATGAGCTGTCATTTGAATAATTAATTAATTATATATTATTTGTCACTTTTTTATCTTATATAAATAAAAATATCTCATAATAGTCCGAAATTTTGTCAACAACATGACCTATTTAAACGTCATATTGTTATTATTATTTTTTTCCTTTATCTGCTTCAGTTGTTGTGATAAATTTTATTATTTCGCGTACGGGAGTAATTTGACTGGAAAACGGTTGAAAATAAACTCTCCGAGCGCTGAATTTTACGCCGTCGCAGTTCTTAAGGTAAATAATAGATAATAATTATTTTTATTTAAAAAAACACCGGCTTTAATTGAAAGTTAGGCTCAAACACTCGATAAAATTTCACAAATTTTGTGAAACCTACTAATCACATTAATAGTATCGATTCAATTCTCCTTTTCCCATCCTGCGGTCGTATGGAAATTATCAGTCTTAGCAATAAGGTCGCCAATTGGTATTTTGTTTTTTAAGTTTTGTATATTTTATTTTGTTAGTGTTTTAATTAAGTGCAATGATGAGTTTATTTATATCACCGATTTGTTGATTTCTCAAAAAACGCTGAACCGATTTCGATTGATCTACCCAAAAAATAACATCAAAATTAACTTGTAATTGGCGGAACATAGGCTTAGGTAGGATTTATTATATTAGCCGGATTATGGACAAATTTGCGACCACTAGTACTTAAGTAACTATGAAGGTAAATATAAATGTTTTCTGTCTGTTAATATTTTATTGATGTTTTTTATTTATTTATTAAAATTACAGGACCATCGTCTAGATTTCAACATGTACAATAAGATGTGGAACGGCGCAGTGGCGACCATTGTCGAGGACCCCGGGGAATCCGTAACTGGCGCTCTCTGGACGCTAGACATCGAGGACATGAAACATCTCGATAAGTAGGTACACACCACAGCAATCTTAATAATACGTATTATTTAGAATTCTGTGGTGTGTTTGGAAAAATAATTTCCATTCGACTAAAATGGCGCTATTGCCGCCACAATATACTTCAAGGACTCTCGCAAGACGAGACCATAGAATAGATACGAGACTCAAGCTACGAGCTACGAGACTTGCAGATCTACTACGAAGTCCGATAAACGATATATCGGCCGAACTTATGGACGTTTCTTACCACGAAACACAATCAGTCGGTTGATCGGATCGGGCGTTTCGTTCATTTCGAATTCCGACCGACATAGATTTGACAGTTTTTGTGTCGTAAACCTTCCTCCGAAAGCATTTAAAATTACCTTACCGATTATCCCGACAGCTGTCGGTCGGATCCGATTATTCGGAGGTTGTTTTCGTAGTTGACCTCCAGTATCTACCCCGCTAACCAAATGCGGGTGGGCAGATGACAAATGTCCTTGAAATATTTCATTCTTATTACTTACTTCGCCGTATGGAGACGTCAAACTTGTACTTATATCTGCACTTCGAAAAATTGCCACATTATTAAAAATAGCCACGTTATTAAAAATAGTCACGTTATTAAAAATAGCCACGTTATTAAAAATAGCCACGTTGTTAAAAATAGCGACGTATTTTAAAAATACTCACGTTATTAAAAATAGTCACGTAATTAAAAATAGCGACGTATTAAAAATGGCCTCGTTATTAAAAATAGCCACGTTATTATTCTTTATTATTCAAGTATTAGTTATAGTTATATAGTTTCAGTTCCACTTTATTATTCAGATACTCTTTACGCGAATTCAAAGATCATGCGTATCCGCCAACTCTTTGTTTTAGCTGCATTCTCAAAAGTATATCCCAGGGCAATAATTCAATTAACATCTACCAGCTCAGCTTAAGGAAAGCGGCTAAAACATCTCCCGCTCCCTCGAGCTTGGTCTGTAAAGGCGAAACGTAGCCCCGCTTAATACCTTACATCTTCAACAACATCATCAGAAAGAGCGATTTTACGGGCCTCAGTTGGCTTGCACTCAAAAGGAAGTTGAAGTGGTGGCTTCTTGGTCTCAGTCTGCAGGAAACTGATTCATGGAATCTACCACAAGATATAATTTGTGTTTTATTCAACTGTATGGATTGTTCCGCTATTTCTGGCTCTCTGGCTAGTGGATCACCCAGCTCGGTTTGACTGGTTCTCTGCAAACCACTTGTTTTACTGTTTTATTTTGTATTCTTCTAATGTAAATTTATGTAAGTCTATGTTTTGTTTTATGCTATTGTACTATGTTTAGACCTAATGTTTAGTTTAGACCTAACTCGCGAGTCCCAAGACATAAGCTTAAGCTTAGTTTGGGGCTCACTGGCAAGCTTTTTGTGTGTAGGCGTAATTTTTTGGTAAATAAAGCATTTGTATTGTATTAAAAATAACCACGTTATTAAACATAGCCACATTATTAACAATTGCCACGTTATTAAAAATAGCGACGTATTCAAAATAGCCACGTTATTAAAAAACGCGACGTATTCAAAATATTATTAAAAATAGACACATTATTACAAGTAGCCACGTTACTTAAAATTCCAAATATAACGTTAGTTTTTGTAGTAACTATATAGGAACTCATTAGTGTCCTGTCTTCTCAGACAAGAAGGAGTGGACTCAGGCTGGTATTTCGCCAAGAACGTGTCGGTCACCACGACCGACGGAGTGGTGGTCACAGCTCGTACCTACGAGGAAGTGGACAACCCTCCTAAGAGGAGACCGGGGGAAGATCTACCAAACAACAGGAGGCCTTCTAACACTTATTTAGAAGTAAGTACTTAGATTTTTGAAGTGAAAACTTCTTTAGGCGCGCTATAGACAGAATTTTCGTGGGCTGTGAAATGGATTCATCAATCGTCACGCTCGGATATGATAAGAAATTTTCGGGTAAACTCGGTAAAAACGGCTAGGTAGGTGTAGGTACCAGGGCAACAGAAACAGTAATGAGTTTCGATAACCTACCTCCAACAGCCCAGCGTTTATCTCCAGATACCAGGACAACAGAAATATAAAAGAGTTGCGTTTGCCCCTAGGTACAAGTACCAAGGCAACAGCAAGTTTTCACTTCTATCGGCAGTTCCTATGACTGCCAATTTTTTTTTATACTACAGAGTTACGAGACAAGCAGGTCATGAAAGCAACAAGCAACATGCCACCCCATAACAGCAGAGTGTCACACGTCACACTGCTATTGGAACATGAAGAGTCCCAATCATTACCCACCACTGCGCTAGCAACCAGATATATAAGATGTTTTACCTCTATGGCTCGTTATTTTTAGATGATAACTAAAAACCCTTTGTTGTGGCGTCCATCTTGGATTTAAAATGTGTCATAGTGCATAGTATTATACTAGTCAAGCCCTTTCATTCGATACCCATAATCATCATCATTATTACAAATTTATTATTATGTACAGAATTTTACTATTTGAATATGTGAATATAACTCCATGAATATGTGAATCAAATGAAAGGACTCAAGTTCTTGAGTTCTTGATTGATGAAGTTATGTAAAAAATAAATAACCTTCAGATGTAGCTCTCTCTACCCCCGGTAGTTTCAAAGACGTATCTAGCAAAAGTAAAAAACTGAGCAAAGTAAGTTCTAATTAATGAAACGGACTTGGTGGCGTTTCGTCGTTTCATTGATGTAATATTAAAACGACGAAACGTCACCAAGTTTGTGCTTATTGTATTTGTCTTGACGTCCATTTCATTCCTTAAAACATTTTTTTCTAAGTCATGAAAACCCGACTACCTGAAGTTATCATTTTTGTAAACATTCTAATTAACTTCAAGTGAATAATACTTCTTGCGTTGAATATATTATCAAATCCCTGACTGAAGTCACACTTCTTAGCACGAGATTTAGAGAAAGAAGAAGAAATATATACACTTAGCTAACTACCTACACAATTTCACAAATCTACACTTTTGTTTAATTCAGGTGCTGGTTTTCGGCGCGGTGCAGTCCGGCCTACCCTCAGATTACATCTGGTTCCTCGTCTCATTCCCGACCAACGCTCGCCAGGCTACGGACGCAATACGGAACCAACTCGGTTACCCTTTCGGACCGGGGGGGTCTACCGCCTAACTAGAACTGTCTTAGCTTTGATATTGCCTCTCTCTTTTCTTTTCGCTTGAAACGATAGAGACAGCAATAGCAATGCCAAAGGCGATTTAGTTAGGCGGTAGAACGGCCGCTCGGAACCGGCGCCGGCGCATCCGATACAATAACAACCGTTTATTAAAATTATTGTTTTACTAGCTGAGTACCGTGGTTTTACTCGCCTAGTTCCCGTTCCCGATATTCTCCCGCGATACAACTTTAAAAAATAGGTTTTAAGCAAGGATATTTAAAAAAAGTCGGACGTAGTCTCACTAAAACAAAAACTGTGTCACTAGAGTCGACCACATTTGCACGTGTGCGTTGTCAGGTTGTCACTGATAGGCTGACACGCACACATAAACATAAGTTTGCGCGTGTGCCAATGATGTGTGTTTGCGGCTCAGCCTGTATGTGACAGCGCACACGTGCATATTATGTGGCCGACTCTATGGACACAGTTTTTGTTTTAGCGAGACTACGTCCGACTGTTTTTACGCGTCCATGGTTTTAAAGTTAAATAGATTAACTCTTTACTTAAATAATGAAAATAAAAAAATAAAAACTTGAAAAAAGTAGCAAATAAAAGTATCGCTATAATAGCGATTTCTTATAAGTTTGTTAAAGATAAAGATAAAGATAAAGATAAAGATAAAGATAAAGATAAAGATAAAGATAAAGATAAAGATAAAGATAAAGATAAAGATAAAGATAAAGATAAAGATAAAGATAAAGATAAAGATAAAGATAAAGATAAAGATAAAGATAAAGATAAAGATAAAGATAAAGATAAAGATAAAGATAAAGATAAAGATAAAGATAAAGATAAAGATAAAGATAAAGATAAAGATAAAGATAAAGATAAAGATAAAGATAAAGATAAAGATAAAGATAAAGATAAAGATAAAGATAAAGATAAAGATAAAGATAAAGATAAAGATAAAGATAAAGATAAAGATAAAGATAAAGATAAAGATAAAGATAAAGATAAAGATAAAGATAAAGATAAAGATAAAGATAAAGATAAAGATAAAGATAAAGATAAAGATAAAGATAAAGATAAAGATAAAGATAAAGATAAAGATAAAGATAAAGATAAAGATAAAGATAAAGATAAAGATAAAGATAAAGATAAAGATAAAGATAAAGATAAAGATAAAGATAAAGATAAAGATAAAGATAAAGATAAAGATAAAGATAAAGATAAAGATAAAGATAAAGATAAAGATAAAGATAAAGATAAAGATAAAGATAAAGATAAAGATAAAGATAAAGATAAAGATAAAGATAAAGATAAAGATAAAGATAAAGATAAAGATAAAGATAAAGATAAAGATAAAGATAAAGATAAAGATAAAGATAAAGATAAAGATAAAGATAAAGATAAAGATAAAGATAAAGATAAAGATAAAGATAAAGATAAAGATAAAGATAAAGATAAAGATAAAGATAAAGATAAAGATAAAGATAAAGATAAAGATAAAGATAAAGATAAAGATAAAGATAAAGATAAAGATAAAGATAAAGATAAAGATAAAGATAAAGATAAAGATAAAGATAAAGATAAAGATAAAGATAAAGATAAAGATAAAGATAAAGATAAAGATAAAGATAAAGATAAAGATAAAGATAAAGATATATTTATTTGCATACAACATGAGTGAGTTTTAAGGTTACCTTGTTACAGTGGTAAGACTCTTTGTATGGTCTATCTGGAGAGGTACACCTTTACCATTTATTTTGTAAGTCGACGCGACGCGTGACCAAAATTCTGACGTTTTTATCTCAACGAATAAGCATTACAATTCAGCGTGGTAAAGCCCCCAGCATAAGGGACACGCTTCTGACTGGCCTTGATCATCTTAATTATTTGTTTTTAGACTCCTATCGGTCTTTGGATAATCCAGATTTACCTACTTAGTAAGTATAATAAGTCATTGGTGGACGGACAAATAAATATTGGTAGACAATTCACACACAACACCATCTGACCCCAAACTAAGCAAAACTTTTAATTCGGCGGCCAGATAGCTGATATAAAACGTATATAGATATACATACATCCTTATTATACATAGCAACATCCAGACACAGTACAAATAAGTATTTGAATTCATCACACAAACATATTTTGCACTGTGGGAATCGAACCAAACTGAATTAGTTTAGTACCTACGTAATGTAATTCTCGTAATAATTAAGTTACGTTTATAAAAGATCTTACACGTTTTAGGAAAAATTCAAATCTTAATTTTGTAAAACAAAAGAAAACCTCTTCTTTTCTTAGAGGATGGTTAAAAACGATGGATAAATAAAGTACGGTCGAAGTTTTTATGCGCCTTAGATTAATGCAGCAAGCAATGATTAAGCAACCGCTATCTGGAAACCTACTGCCAAACAAACATGTTAATGGTCTTGCTATTGCCTCCCATTTAATCTAGAGCGAAAAGAACGAGAAGGCGATAACAAGGCATTATTTCAGATAGGCGGTAAAGGCTCCGACCAATTGGTCAACCTTTCGGCGTAATTATGACCTATGTGCTAAAACATGCATAAATCTGATTTGTCGTATCATTTTATTATCGATCAGAGAAGAAGTCACTTCGCTTACCGAATTTTAATCAAAAGAATTAGATTAAATTTTGTAGTTTTGCTAATTTTTTTACCCAGAATAGTAGTATTTGACACGTACCTATTGTAGTATGTTTTTGCATTAATAAGTACTTTGATGGCAAATTTATTGTTATAAGTAAATCATAATTATTTTCTGCTGAAAAGTTTTTGTAGGAGAACTATATTTGGTGACAAACTTACAGTTATCCTTCCAATTTTAGTGACAAATTTATAGCTATAGACTATTTTTGGTGACAATTTTTTACTTTTATCCTGATATTTTTGGTGACACATTTACTTTCATCCTGCTATTTTTGGTGGTAAATTTATTGTTGTGAGACTATTTTTTGGTGGTTTCAAAAATGTTTACTAGATTATTGATTGTGATGTTATCGTCGTGTTTTTGCTTAAGTTACTGTGATACGTTTTATTACTTCGCGTACGGAAGTAACTTGACGGGAAAGCGCTTGAAGTTAAATTCTCCAAGCGCTCAATTTTACAGCGTCGCAGTGCTCAAGGTAAGTTAAGCTTCTATTTTTTATCTGAAAAAGACAACTATCGACTTCAATTTAAAAATTAAACTCACACATTTCACTCATTTTAATAGAATTAATTATAATCATCGGCGCAGTATTTTTTTATTTTGTTGATATTACAAAAACCGCTGCTCTACCAACTTCGACAAAATCGGTTCAAGTGTGCGGGAAAGTTCTGAGGTAAGAAATTTAAAAAATATAATCCTATTGAGAACCTCTTCCTATTTTGAAGTCTGTTTAAAATAAAGTCGAATTTAGAATTTCCATTTTTTTTTAAAGTCTTCATTCAGACTAACATACTGAGTCATATAGACTACAGGCCCGTGAACAAAATTTACGTAGATTTACTACGTAAATTGGGAGAGGAGAAATGATCGAGGGTTGAAACCTTGAAACCCCCCTCTTCGACTGTACTCAGTTGAACAGCTTACAAGTGACGGCATAATGCTGACTCTTATTACTTTATACCTACATTTCTATCATCCTACATAGGTCTCCTGGTGGTTCATTTACTACGTACATTTTGTTCTAATTAAAAGTCTAATAATTTTTCATTTCTATCGGGAGTCCCTATGAGTCACATTTTTGTTCTGTTAAAATAATTAAAATGAAGACTGCAAATAAGGTAGAGTTTTGTTTAATTTCAGTTATATGTTACGCGATAGCTCCGTCAATTGTGTCTTATTATAAAGTACATTATTACGCTGTTTCAGGATCACAGACTGGATTTCAACACATACTACGATCTGTGGAACGGCGCCTGCGCAACCATCGTGGAGGACCCCGGAGCGAGCGTCACCGGCGTGGTTTGGGTCATAGACTACAAGGACTTGCCACATTTAGACATGTAAGTTGATGGAGTGACGATATACGTAAGCAAACAGTAGCTGGAGTAGAAAAGGCGAAAATAGGACTGAGTGATATCGTAAGAGTAACTATATGCCCAGCAGTGGACGAAAATTGGCTGATAGTGATTGAGGTTTCAATATCAACTTATCTTCGTAGACCTACGCGAGCTAAAAAGAGGTCGCAGTATCCTCATATCGCGACCTCCTTAGAGGGAGAGGCCCCTGTAATGATACTTCGTGATTTTTCGAATTACACGTAACTTCTTTCGAATCCCTCGTGACGACCCCCAAGTTTAGGGCGGCCGCCTCTCGTTTGGCATTTTGTTTTTCCATGGTTTTTGTTTGGAGTGATTTGTCTTTAGCCGATCACATCATAAGTAAATTAAATAATTGAATGTAGAAAACTGTGTACATATTAGACGCCAGTACTCAAAGACAGTGGTTGTCCTCGCGGACTTACAAAAAGACAAACTTTGCCAATGTTTTTAAAAATAAAATTATAATAGGTACAAATATCTGAAAAATATCACACAACATCTTTCGAGCGTCATCCCAAAGTTGTCAGAGTATTCGAAGATATTAATTTAGTGAGTAAAATGCATTGTCAAGAAGCCATGTGATTTCAAAACAAGTTCTGTACAGTGTACAGAGACAATGTCTTAAAATAAACAACATGCTACACTTCTCATAGCGTGCCGTTTTATTGATATCTATACTAATATTATAAAGCTGAAGAGTTTGTTTGTTTGTTTGTTTGAACGCTAGGATCTCGGAAACTACTGGACCGATAGGAAAGATTATTTTTTTGTTGGATAAGTACTCCATTTATCGAGGAAAGCTATAGGGTATATAACATTACGCTACTATCAATAGGTACGGAGTATGAGTGAAGAATGTAAAGAAAACGGGGAAAAATATTTCTCTTCGAGAGCTTTAGTTCCGTGAATTTAAATTCTCTTTGGTCGTTGAAGTCTGTGACGGCGCGTGTCTACATTTGAAGTTTGTGTCATTTGAAGTAATCAAATTTGTTCTACAACAATGCATTGTTGCTTATTTACGTATTTTTAGGGTTCCGTAAAACGTAATAAAGTGGCCAGCAATGGATATTTTAGTATGGATTTTCCTCAAATAGACGCGGGTGAAACCGCGGGGCACAGCTAGTCTATCATACGCGAGTACAAGAGAATTAAAAACTAATATTGTGACTGACTTATTCACTCTACCAATAACCGACAATCCTTAGCATTCTAAGCGTTCAGTGTCCGGTGGAACCTGACTAGCTACTTGTTTTTTGTAAAAGGCCCGGTTTGTAAATTTTAAATTAGAAACTGGAATTAAATAAAAAAGTGTCGGTAACCTTGAGATTTTACTTGTTGTATAAGCGTGTATATTTTAAGTGCATCATTTATTTTGATGAGTTCTTAGGAATGTGCCACGCGTTTAAATGTGATTGATGAAAAGCAACAAGCAACATGGCTGTTCATAACAGCATAGTGTCATGCGGCTGTTGGAACATGTAGAGTCCAATTCGGAATGAATCCCCGATACATTGATACAGTTTCATGCATGTCTTGTTAAGTAATCCCGACTCGCGACGCGGCCGGCGTCGTGACGTCACACAAAAAATCATAACTAAAAAATGAAACCAAATTTTGTGTGTCTGTAAACGACAATGTACTGATAAATATTATCACCTATCTCTTAGGCATCAAAATAAACTAATAATCGAGTATGTTTATCATGAAAAAATAAGGTTTTAAAGTCTCAAAACCGGTTTTGCCCAAATTTGGCCTCTTGGGGCTTGACTACTTCTAAGCTTAACTCAAAAGCTAAGTTTTCTTTTAAGCTGGTCGAAAGATTAGCACCTCACTGACTCTATCGCGGTATGATGAGTTAGGCTCTTTTTCTTTATGACTTCTATTGACGTCACATATTATGTTGAACATTTCTTTAACGATTCGACTAAATGAAGTAATTCGATTGGTTTTTTGGTCTCGTAAGCCTTGAAGGAAATTTTATAGTCCTACTAATATTATAAATATGTCAATGTTTGTTCAATCACGTCGCAACGTCTAAGCGGGTCTGGTTGAAATTTGGAACGCAGTCAGATTATAGTCTGGAAGAACACATATGCTACTTTTTATCCCAGGAAAGTAACGAAAACGGGAATTGCGCGATTGAAGTCTCGGGGCGCTGCAAATTTATAAGATTATTATTATTTTATTTATTTAAAGCTTATACTGTCCCAAGTCTCAATGGACAGGGCAGAGCATTGGCTGGGCAAAGGCCTCCCTACATTTGCTTCTATCTTGTGTTAATGTCTCCCATTCCTTTGAGTAGCTATAGAGATCGTCTCGCCCGCGTTTCTTTGGCCTGCAGCGTTTTGTTTTTTTATAATATTAATAAGTGTTATTTCGTTGTTGTCACAGACAAGAGGGTCTGGACGAAGGCTGGTACTACACCAAGAATGTGACGGTGACGACCACGTCCGGAGAGGCGGTGGTCGCGCGCACCTACGCCGAGACTGTGCAACCTAGCAAGCTGCGGGAAGGAGAAGACCTGCCGTACGATAGAAGACCTTCCAACACGTACCTAGAGGTACGTCTTAAGTAGATGTACAAGTTCATTTATTTGTGGCTTTGATAGTGGTAAGTTTCTTTGCAGAGTCCGCCTGGCAAAGAACTACACCTTTGCTAGCTATTCTGCCGCCAAGCAGTAGTGTGCAAACATTACTGTGGTCCGGTTTGTAGGGCAATGTTTCCAGAAAAAATATTGCTCAAAGAGATAAAACAAGTTATATCTCGGGGTGACAAGCGCAGTACGGTGCTAGGTAATAATTTGGACTCTTCGTGTTCCAATAGCTGCGTGTCACTGTGCTGTTACGTGTGTGTGTCAAGAACATGTCCTGCTCGTCTTGTCACTATATACTATAAAAAATGCAGAAAGTAAGACGATACAAAAGCAGAAATCTACTGGTCTGAAGCTATTTTGGATGTCTTTTGCTCAATCATGTCGTAACTTCTGGACGAATCGAGTTAAAATTTGGAACACAGATTTTACATTACAGTTTGTAGTAACACATAGGCTACAACTTCTACACTTTTTGTCCGAAACTTACTTTTTAATATGGATCCGTGGGTTGTGCAGTTGTGCTGCTAGTCCTACTGATATTATAAACGCCATCGATATTAACCAAAAGATGTGCCCTGAGCACCTTGAAATTGTTAACAAATTGCGTCTGTGTGTGTAGCGTGAGTGGTTTAGAACTACGCATCTACTTGACCCCTAGAACAGCTAGCGTCGAGGTATGTTGTGGTTCGACTTATTTTGGTTGTTGACAACGAATAGGATAGGTATAAACGTCCAGCGTTCACCGCTTCCTACAATCGACTAAAACGGAAGGAGTGAGCTCAGTCTTCCCGACGATAACGTAACTCCGTGCGCCTGAAGTTCGGGAGGGCACATCCATTGATTTATATCGATGTTAAACGCGTAAGTTTGTAAGTATGGATGGATAAATGTTTGTTACTCTTTCACGTAAAAACTACTGAACGGATTGGGTTGAAATTTGGAACTTAATAGAGCCTGGAAGACACATAGGCTACTTTTTATCCCGAGAAAAAAAAACGGGATCGACGGGAACGGGAACACAAAATCGCGGGCCACTGTTTGTTATTAATATAAATTAAAATTCAAAAAATTTGTAGTTTCTCAATTAGGCAGCATGTTTCTTTGTTTCTATATGTATGCTACATGACAGCTTCGTCAATTGTAAATTGTTGTAGATTACACTTCAGGGATGGCTCCATATTATACATTTTATCGAAATCCTTTCAGTGGGTTTTAAAAAATCTATTGTACCGCGTCGCGCAGTTTCGGGCCTTAGACGCCACTAGCCACTAATAGACTACAGGCCCGTGAACAAAATTTACGGGTCGGGATGATAGAAGGGTGTAAAGTATTAAGATTCAGCACTATGCCGTCACTTGTAAGCTGTCCAACGGAGTGTAATTGAAGAGGGGAGGTTACAACCCTCTACCATTTCTCCTTGTCGCATGATTTTTGTACGGCATTGCGAAATAATAGATAGAAGAGGTATTTAAACTGTATGGAACCAATGCCGTACTTAATCAAATGACCAAATTTACTTTGTAAATTACTCGTACTCTGTAATTTTTTCCGACAAACTAATAATTAAAAAGTTAAAATTTATAGTTATTTTAGTTTCAATCCCTCTTCTTATCTATTATTCCGCAACGCCGTACAAAAATAATGCGACAAGGAGAAATGATCGAGGGTTGCAACCCCCCCTCTTCGACTGTACTCAGTTGGACAGGTTACAAGAGACGGCATAGTGCTGAATCTTATTACTTTATACCCTTCTATCATCCTACATAGGTCTCCTGGTGGTTCATTTGACCCGTAAATTTTGTTCACGGGCCTGTAGTCTAAGTTTCATTTATTAGATTTAGTTATTTATTTTTTCGTTTATTTTATTTTTTAGTTATTAATTTATTTAGATTTTATTTACATAGGTACTTTTTTGTTTCAGGTTTTAATATTCGGTGCAGTTGAGTCTGGTCTTCCTTCAGACTACATCGGCTATCTAGTGTCCTTCCCGACCAACGGGAAACAGGGATCTGAGCGTATACGGAACCAACTCGGATACCCTTTTGGGCCGGTGGAGAATACGAAACCAGAAACCAATTAATTTATTTGAACGTATATGAATGTTAGATTTAAGTTACTATGTGAATAAAGAGCTTTAATTTCTATTAGGCTTATACTTTGTCGTCTTTTGCTTGAAGTGATCGAGTGATTTTCGGACTTATATAGCCTGTATTTTCCAACCCTAAAAAAAAATTGGCAGTCAAAGGAACTGCCGATAGAAGAGAAAACTTTTAACTCAGAATTTGATAGCTTACTTTGGAAACTACACGGGTGTAACCGGAGGGCGTGGCCTCGCCATCATGGCAGGGCCATCTAGAAATGCGTCAGGATCTCCCATTTGCTCACGCATTTCTAGATGGCCATGATGTCGAGGCCACGCCCTTTCAGCATTTCCCATTGGCTGACGCATTTCTAGATGCCCAATCGCCAAGGTCCCGTTACCCGTTACCCTACCCGAACTACTACTACTACTAGTTTACCCGAAGATTTCTTATCATACCCGAACGTGACGCTAGAAATCAATTTACACCCCACGAAAAATCTGTCTAGGCGCGCCTACAGAAGTTTTCACTTCAAAAATATTTTTACCACACTTTTTTATAGTGTAGTGACGAAACGAGCAGGAAATGTGCCTGATTGTAAGCAGCAGGCTTTCCTATAACAGCACAGTGATATGAACCTATTGGAACATGAAGAGTACAAATCATTCTGCTCTCGTCGCCCAGAGATGTATGAGATGTTCTATCTCCATGCCCTGTGATTTCACTGGAAATATTGTTCTTCAAACATCTCGGAGATTAGTTTATATAAAAGTGGCCAAGTGCGAGTGGGACTCCCGCACGAAGGGTTCCGTACCATTAGCAAATTTACGGCGAAAATACGGCTTTATTTGATTTCCGATACATTAACCATCGCAGTTTCCACAGACAGGCTTTCATCCAAAAAAAAACTAAAATTTTGATATTACCTCATGATTTTACCGAAGAGGTCGATAGCGCGTTTAAGTGGCGCCATCTAGTTTACTTGGAACGGACTAAAAATCAAATTTGTTGTATCCCATACATTTAAATATTTATTTTATTTTAGTATTTGTAGTTATAGCTGCAATAGAAATACACCATTTGTGAAAATTTAGACTGTCTAACTATCACCGTTCTTGATATACAGCCTGGTGACAGACGGACGAACGGACGGACGGACAGCCAAGTAATAGGGTTCCGTTTTTACCCTTTGGGTATGGAACCCTAAAAACTGCCATCGCCAATGAGGGATCGTACTTTAGCATACGTACGAATGTAGCTCTCAATCATGTCTGATTTCAGCAGGTGAAGATAGTTCCACATTACATACTAGATGGCGGCAGTGAATTTTAGTACTACAGATATTTACCACCACCTACCTACCACAAATATTTTCATATTTCATTTTGTGTAAAAATATCTGGTTTTCATGTGAATTACAGATTCATTGGTTCATAACTTTGACGTGTCTTAAAGCCGGGTCACACAGAGGCGATCCGGTAGCGATAGCGATCCGATACCGAGTATGGGATCGCGCCCGCTTGCTGTTTGTCAGGTTGCATACAAATTCGAACATTACAAAAAATCCCGTCTCGGATCGCTATCGCTATCGCTGTCGGATCGCCTCTGTGTGGCCCGGCCTTAAATGCGATGATGTCCTACAAAACAAAACAAAGATGCACTACTAAATATAATATACATAATACAAAAATCCGCCTGGGGAAGTACGACACCTTTACCAGTTATTCTACCGCCAAGCAGTAATGTGTAAACATTACTGTGTTCCGGTTTGAAGGGTAATGTTTCCAGAGAAATTACAGGGCTCAGAGATATAACAACTTAGATCTCTGGGTGACGAGCGCAGTGCGGTGCTAGGTAATAATTTGGGTTCTTCATGTTCCAATAGCTGCGTGTCACTGTCCTGTTATATGGCAGGCATGTTGATTACCATCAGGCACATGTCCTGCTCGTCTCGTCACTCTTTATTTAAAAAAAAAAGGTAAATTGTCTAAGTTATAAGTTTTCACTTTTATCGGCAGTCCCTATGGCTGGCAATTTTTGGTATTTTATGGTTAAGTACTTACATAGATAGAGGCAGACGCAGAGCACAGCGAGGGCGCACACTAGCACCGCCACCGACAGCACGATCACCACCACCCAGGATATGCGGGGCCACGCGTCCGACACTGGAAGTAAACCAATTACATTCGACGTTAATAACCATCTCTTCTACGGCATAATTTAAATAAGCATAGCATAGCATAAGCAACCGACTAAATGATCCTAGGTCTGGGACACGGGGCCTTCTCTCGCAGGGAGACAGTCAAGGCCATAATCTACGCTCTTTGACGCTGCCCCAGGTCTAACGTATGACCTCAAAAGATTCCACAAATATGTCAGTTTATTTTTAAATAAAGAGTGACGAGACGAGCAGGACATGTGCCTGATGGTAAGCAACATGCCTGCCACATAACAACACAGTGACACGCAGCTAATGGAACATGAAGAGCCCAAATCATTACCTAAGCACTGCACTGCGCTCGTCACCCAGAGATCTAAGTTGTTATATCTCTAAGCCCTGTAATTTCTCTGGAAACATTGCCCTTCAAACCGGAACACAGTAATGTGTGCATATTACTGCTTGGCGGTAGAATAACTGGCAAAGGTGTGGTACTTCCCCAGGCGGACTCTGCTAAGAGTCCTACCACTACAGTTTCCTCACGATATACTTCCTTCACCGTGTTTAAGTTTACCTTGCACATGCCGTTACTTTTTTACAACTTAGATTTCGGACTTAAGTGGTTATGGCGTTACCGGTTCTATTCTCTTAGGAAATTTTGATACTGGGTTGTGAATAATTGTTTCAACCATTTTCGTTTAAAAGAATTCCTGGACTATTCCTGGATATTTAAAGATAGCTCTTTAGATTCGTTCGAAATTAGGCAGCCATGGATAGGCGACCGCATCGTCGCTTAACATAGGGCAAGATTACAGTGTAGTGTAAACCTATAATTCTTTAAAAACCTTGTCTGAGCAGTCAAACGCAGACAGCTCTCGTTTGTGAGTATGACGCAAGCGTCAGCAATAGCTCTCCTCGTCCATATTTGAGGGTAAAAGGTGACCAGTCGCAAGACTACCGCAAGAAGAAGCGAGCACGAGTGTTCGAAGCGTAATCTTGGTGGTTTAACCTCTTTTTTATTACCCATGGAAAATACGTCAAGTATCCCCAACCCTTGTAGGGATTATGTGGAACACTCCGTCACCAAAGCGACGATATACTCAATAAAAACCTTGGGGTGTTTCACCTTTGTTGTTTTCGAAACACACAATGGTCGTAAGGGCTACGGGTACTCTTCCGCACTCCACCGCGTGTGACTGTGATAGTTTAGTTTGTCTGGGCTTTTTGCGCACTTAGCCTCGTAATTGGACCATTGAGCGTGGCTCATTTTTTCCTTCTCTTACTCTATCCAGCCCTGGCCATCCCAGAAAGGCAGCAGTCCAATCAAACTTCTTCATATCGCCTGAACAGATGCTGGAGATTGGTGGTATTTTGCCCATTGTTCGACTAAGGTGGTTCAACGCCAACAAAGCTTGGGTCTCTAGTGGGTTTTATAGCGTGGATACTCACATATGCATTTAGTCGGATCGTGAGCGTCGGTGATCCAGGTGGAAGGGCAGTAACACCGAACTGAGCTCCGGAACTCGTTCAGAGAGACGCAGCGATAGTCGCAGCCGCAATCCTGAAACAACACCAATTACAAACCATCACCTTCACAATAGCTACTCCATCAGCTACTACTCGTATAAAACTCCATTTCCATCTCACGGTTGTATGGAAGGGATCGCTCTTAGCTATAAGGACGCCATTTACAGGTTGTATTGTTCATTGCAATAAAGAGTTTATCTAAAAAAATATTCATCAGATGAGATGAAACTATCATCATAATCAGCCTCTTAGTCCAAAGCTGGACATAGGCCTTTCCCATGGCACGCCACTCAGCCTTATACTTCTCCATCCCCTGCCTGCTGTCCTCCGTATATCGTCCAGATTACAAGGTCAATACAAAGGTTCCGAGATAGTTCAAGCCATTAGTAAACTGAAGCGGCAATATCTGTCGCAGAACCGGTAACCATTGTAGTGGATGAGTTCTGAAGTGGAGACCACGAATCGGCAAACGTAGTGTAGGACACCCTGAGACTAGGTATAGTATAATAGATACTTGTTCGATCTTTGTACAATAGCTTGAGGTTGTTAGAGATTTCCTCCAATACTCGCGGCTGCAACCGTTGCCAGTCACGCATCGACCACCGAAGCAACTACACATATCAAGAAAACCTCGTGAAGCCCTGGGGCTTCAAGCTTCGACCAGAGCGAGATATCTCAATATGTCATTCATTCGTGGAGCCCTAGGCGAGAGCAGTTAAAAGGTTGCTGGAAAATCTTTTCATCCTTCATTGCCGTTTGATTGCTAGGGTAATTGCTCCGCACCTCTTCTCTTTTTGAAGTGAAAACTTCTTTTGGCGCACCATAGACAGATTTTTCGTGGGCTGTGAATTGAATTCTAGCGTCACGCTCGGGAATGATAAGAAATCTTCAGGTAAATTCGGGAACACGGCCATTGGCTATCTAGAAATGCGTCAGCATTTCCCATTGCTATCTAGAAATGTGTCAGCATTGCCATTGGTCATGGCCACGCCTTCTGGTTTCACCCGTGTAGTTTCCAAAGTTCAAATTCTGAGTTATAAGTTTTCACTTCTAGCGGCAGTTCCTATGACTGCCATTTTTTTTATTTCACCTCACTGTGTTCTACCCTGGGGCACAGAAGCTGACGGTGCGTACCGTAAAATATAGGTGCCGGAAAACAAGTTGACCCAATGAAGTTAGCTGCGCATGGCTGCGCGGAAACGTGTTTAAGGTCTCTTTGGTGGAAGTGTACATGCGCGAACTTTCCCCTTCCACGTCAATTTTGGGTCAACTTGTTTGCCGGCCACTATACTTATGGTTAAACAGCTAGAACTCACATGTATAGCAGGTATGATGAGGACCTCCCCCGGGCCGGTGCGCGCGGCGACGGTCACTTCGCTGTACTCCTTGATGGCCCTGGAGGTGTCGATGTACGACCATCCTCCCCCACCGTGCTGACCTTCACCCTCAGTGTTGCCACCTGAGGAGATGTCAGAAAACAGTTTTTTTAACTATACAGGGTTACTGATAATCAGCCTGAACCCGTTGAAGCCCTCCAAGTATTCATTATATTTTAAGGTTATGGTAACCTCGGAAAGTCTCCTGTCACTGCGGCTATCCAAGTATCCGCGGCCAAGACTAAATTAAAAAAAAATGTCTTCATCACTGTCAAGTCAAAGTCATATTCCTGCACTTTTCGTTTCGATTGTGTTCGAATCTATAGAAGTTCCAACTTAAATATAATTTTTTCAAGCCCCTCTGAAGACAAAAATCTTATCATATATTACTCAGGGACTGACGTTCAAGATTTTAAGATATTTTTTATATATAGACGCTATGATTTTGTTTCAACTATTTTAAAGTTTGAAAGTTTGCCATTGTTCTTTCATCTCTATGCTAGAGTTTTCAAAGTGCAAAGTCGTCCAACTCACCGAGCCATCCTCCGCCGCCGCCGCCCCGCAGACACCCCCCTCCCCCGCCGCCGAACCCCCCGTGCGCGCCCCCCGTGCACGCCGCGCCCCCCCTCCCCCCGTCCTTCACCGCCTCCCCGCGGACCACCTCGAAGCCGGGAGTTATGGGACCAGGACGGGGCACCCAGCCACCGCCGGCACCTGAGGAAACACAGTCAATATGTTTATCCGTCCATCTTTCCTAATCTTATTACTTATTCCTATTCTTGGATACATTTCGGAGAGTGTGAAACTGATCTGCATATTCTATACCATCTTGCTCTCTTTTTGAAGTGAAAACTTCTTTTGGCGCACCTAGACAGATTTCTCGTGAGCTGTGAAATGATTTCTAGCGTCACGCTCGGATATGATAAGAAATCTTCGCGTAAACTCGGAACCATAGCCATTGGCTATCTAGAAATGCATCATCCAATGGGAAATGCTAAAAGGGCGTGGCCTGCCCATCATGGCATGGCCATCTAGATATGCGTCAGCCAATAAGAAATGCTAGTGCATTTCTAGATGTTCATGCCATGATGCCCAGGCCACGCCCTCCGGTTACACCCGTGTAGTTTCCAAAGTAAGCTATCAAATTCTGAGTTATAAGTTTTCACTTCTATTGGCAGTTCCTATGACTGCCATTTTTTTTTATCGGACTGCTCGTAGCTCGAGTCATCAAAGTAATCAACAGCCTAGATGTTCCTGTTACGAAATTAGAGTCCAATCTTTTCGTTCGTGTCTTTGGAACGTCAAACATGAGACGACGTCGCTTTTTCAAGCTACGAGAAGCCTGATAAAGAAAAGGACGAGGTGGTATTAGATCATGCAGATCAGCTACACACTCTACAAATCGCAACCGATAAAAAAATATTGGCAGTCACAGGAACTGCCGATAGTAAGTGAAAACTTACAACTCAGAATTTGATAGCTTACTTTGGAATCTACACGGGAGAAACCAGAGGGCGTGGTCATGAGCATCTAGATGGTCCCGAGTTTACCCAAAGATTTCTTATCATTCCCGAGCGTGACGCTAGAATTCAATTCACAGCCCACACCACACAGCACACAAATCTGTCTGTGAGAATTTCACTTCAAAAAGCAATGGGTACATATTTGTCAATGATTTCGGAAACAGCTTCTTTTGATTGAAGTTCCTAACGGAGGAGGTAGGGAACTAAAAACGTAAAAAAATATATTTAAGGCAAGTGACGTGTAAAAACGACCCCTGGCTGCCAACTTTATTTTTCAGATGACTAATCATAAGCAGCCGACTAAAATAAATATTCTCACTGCTGGAACTCGGGGCCTTCTCTCGCAGGAGACAGTCAAGGCTATAATCAACCTCGCTGGTCCAGTGTGGGTTGGTGGTTGGTGGACAAAATGTAAATAAAATTAAGCAATATTTTTTGCAAATTGTGTCCCTTCTATGTATTTAAATCATCCGATGGAACTTCGTTCTTACCTGGTGTCCTATGACACCACATCTTTTTTAGGGTTCCGTAAAACGTAAAAACGGAACCCTTATAGATTCGTCATGTCTGTCTGTCTGTCTGTCTGTCTGTCTGTCTGTCTGTCCGTCCGTATGTCACAGCCACTTTTTGCCGAAACTATGAGAACTACACAGTTGAAACTTGGTAAGTAGATGTATTCTGTGAACCGCATTAAGATTTCAACAGAAAAATTAAAAAAAAAGAAAAATTAGGGTTGCCCCCCATACTGAGAAGTGAAACTCAAAAAATTTTTTTTCATCAAACCTACACGTGTGGGGTGTCTATCGATAGGTCTTCAAAAATGATGTTGAGGTTTTTAAAATCATTTTCGTCTACACTGAATAATTTGCACGAGAGACACTTCCAAAGTGGTAAAATGTGTCCCCCCCCCCCTCTAACTTCTAAAGTAAGAGAATTAAAAATCTAAAAAAAATATACGATGTACATTACCATGTAAACTACCAACGAAAATTAGTTTGAACTCGATCTGATGAGTAGTTTTTTTTAGTACGTCATAAATACACTATGATTGAAACTTCGATCAAAGTTACAACGAACTACAAGAACTATGTGTACTATGTATATAATGTTACTTGCTGCAACGGAACCCTTCATGGGCGAGTCCAACTCGCACTTGGCCACTTTATTTGATTTTTATAGGTTCACATTTGACGGTCATCTCGTCAATTTTGACATGTCCCTCGATCGATTTCAGAGCCTCCAGCTGATACTTTGCCGATCAATCCCAAAGGTACAAAAGCCTATACAAGAGCGAATTTGTGCTTTGTATAACATGCGCAACTGTTCAGACATCAAGTGTCTTCGCATTTTTGAGAGAACGCTTAATTTTTCGGCAGCCTAGTTTTTTGGGCATCTTGTTTTGTGAACGTTTCAAAACGTGTCCGAATAGCTGCGTGTGTCACTGTGCTGTTATGGGCAGGCATGTTGCTTACTATGTCTATGTGCTGCTCGTCTCTTCACTCCACATTACAAAAAAGTCTAGTTTTTACACGCCTAGTTTTCAGGACACCAAGGTTTTTGGTGCCAAATTTTTTACACACCATCATTTTTTGGACGCCTAGTTTTTTGGATGCCTGGTCTTTTGGATGCCTAGTATTTTGAACGCCTAGTCTTTTGGACGCTTAGTCTTTTAGATGCCTAGTCTTTTGGGTGCCTAGTCTTTTGGATGCCTAGTCTTTTGGATGCCTAGTCTTTTGGATGCCTAGTCTTTTGGATGCCTTGTCTTTTGGATACCTAGTATTTTGAACGCCTAGTCTTTTGGACGCCTAGTCTTTTGGATGTCTAATCTTTTGGATGCCTAGTCTTTTGAACGCCTAGTCTTTTAGACGCCTAGTATTTTAGACGCCTAGTCTTTTGGATGCCTAGTCTTTTGGATCCCTAGTCTTTTGAACACTTAGTTTTTAGGCCGTCTAGTTTTTTACCTGAGGTCCGTCCGGGTTGTCCGTACATGTACCCGCTCTCCGGGGTAGCGTTGGTGTGCGACCGTGCGTGCTGCGAGCCGTCGTCGTGGAATATCCCCACGGAGAGGCCTCCTCCTCCACCCGCCACCAGCAGCGGCTGCGCCTCGCCTTGCTTGTCCAGCTGGAAGAGAGTATTATAGTTATATCTTTTACAACTATACTTATAAAAAAAAATTGGCAGTCATAGGAACAGCCTATAGAAGTGAAAACTTGTAACTCAGAATTTGATAGCTCACTTTGGAAACTACGCGGGTGAAACTGGAGTTGCCTAGTCTGGAATAAATCTTCAAAGCATTTTCGTCGAAATGAGTATTGTAAATGTGGCCATGCTTCTAACCGTCACCGGCCTCCTATAGATGATCATGGTCGATTTCTTTCATTTACGAGCTCTATTCACAGCCCAAGAAAAATCTGTGTGTGGTGCACCAAAAGATGTTTTTACTTCAAAAATATTTGAGAGAGGCTATGATGAATGGTCCTTTAACGAGTCCAATCCGTCAAATCTCGTTATACGGATAACTTGCACATATGCCTTTCGTGAATCCATAGTAGTAATGCTTCTAACTGCTTTATATTTTCTTCATGGAACAGTGCTGTAAACTTACCAGAAAAACGTAAGTGGCTCCCCCACCGCCTCCGCCGCCATCACTGACGTGTGTGTTTCGTACTTCGTGTGTCTTGCTCGTAAACTGTATGCTCTCGTTTGCACGACGAAGGGAACATTCCTGACTCTCCTGAGCTGACAGCGTCTGAAAAAATAAGCGACATTTACAGATATGTAAGCAATCCTACATATCAATTTTATTTATTTTCTGTTTACTCCTAGTCCTGCTTTTCCGAGTTTATTAAGATATATTTATTAGGGAGGTCTTAGGAACGAAAGACAAGAGGCCTCGCTCCCACCGATGATGCGACTTTGCCCATATCAGCGGGGGCAATAAATCAATATAGGTTTCATTCTTACAAAATGTTGTTTTACGAGGTCAAACTGAAAGTTCTTAGAACTGGCCACTTATAAACAATATAATAAAAAAATAATTCTATAATTTGAAAATAGAACTCTTTGCCAATATTACTGAGTATATACTTCATTCATTTGTCATTTGTTTTACGATTTGGCGGCAAATTGAAAATTGTCTGTGTCACGTCAACATGAATTTAACACGAGAAAATTTTCGTGCAATGATTTTTTATGACTTTCGATGTCATTTAAGTCAACAAGAAAGTTATGATAGACTACGATTGGCCTTTCACGATGAAGCCCCATCTCGTGCGACTGTTTACAACTGGTTTAATGAGTTTAAACGTGGTCGCACTAATCTCACTGATGATTTACGTGAGGGACGGCCTTCTACGGCGACGACTGAAGATAACATCTGTGTTGTGCGGCGTATGATAGAGACTGACAAAAGAGTGACCTATCAGCAGATTCGGACAAGCTTAGGCATCGGTATGAGTCAAGTGCACAAAATCCTACACGAACATTTAGCGGTCAGGAAGCTTTGCGCCCGGTGGATACCTCATAATTTGACTGAGGCTCAAAAACTCCATCGTGTGGATTGGTGCCGTAAAATGATTGAAAGATTTAACGGAGGTGACTCAAATGCTGTGTTCGACATACTAACAGGTGACGAAAGCTGGATTTACTGCTATGATCCTGAAACCAAAAGACAATCTGCTCAGTGGGTGTTTCCTTTCGAGGAGTTGCCAACTAAAGTGAAGAGAGATCGAAGTGCGGGGAAAAAAATGGTGGCCTCGTTCTTTGGAAGGATAGGTCATTTCGCAACAATTGTGTTAGAGGATCAAAAAACAGTTTCTGCAGAATGGTACACTACCAATTGTTTGCCACTTGTCTTGGAAAAAGTTCGAGAGAAACGACCTCGCAGTAGGATCCTCCTTCACCACGACAACGCCTCATCGCACACCGCCAAGCGAACGATCGACTATTTGGCGACATCAAACGTTGAATTACTGGGTCACCCGCCGTATAGCCTTGTGATTTTTATTTATTTTCAAAAATTAAAGAAAAACTTAAAGGAAAGCGGTTTATGAATGCTGAAGAAGCGGTGGCTGCGTATCGCGATGCCATTGAAGAGACCCCTAAGGACGAGTGGGCAAAGTGCTTTTCCCAGTGGTTCCATCGCATGCAGCGGTGTATTGACGTGAATGGACAATATTTTGAAAAGATATAATAAAACTAATAACTGGCTAATGTAATCAGTTTTTGATTTTCTAAGAACTTTCAGTTTGACCCTCGTATCCGTGTTCTCATTGAATGAAACCGAGCAAAGCTCTTTTAATTAGCTACAACCAGGGGTTCTACCGCCTAACGAAAAACGCTTTGATGCTTTGACAGTGCTGTCTCTTTTCTTCTCGCTTGAAATGAAAGAGACGGCAATGCCAAAGCGTCAAAGCGTTTTTCGTTAGGCGGTATAAGCGCCGGTCTACAAAAGTAGTGGTATGATTTTTTGCAGTTTCCGGTTTTGCTAGTTTCTTCCGCCAAGCAGTAATTTAAAAACATCACTATGTTCCGGTTTCAAGGGAATTTTATCCAGAGAAATTACAGGGCGTAGAAACATCTGATATCTCCGGAAGGAGAGTGCAGTGCAGTGGTAGGTACCTAATGATTCGGACTCTGTATGTTTCAATAGCTACGTGTCATTAGGCACATGTTATGCTCGTCTTGTCTCTCTATACCACATAAAAAACTATAGAAATAGTAAGAAATTGGTCATTCGTGACATACCTTCTTGCAAGCGTTGACTCCTGGCTGCCCCACCAGCATATAGATGAGCTCAGCTCGATGCAAGGCTAGCAGGGCCCTGGCGGTGGCGCCGTGGGAGACGCCGGCCCAGCCTGACCCGAGACCCCCACTGGCACCCACCGCTATTATACTGCAAAACAAAACATTGAAGTGAAAACTGGTGTCTTGTGTGAACAATAATCAACTAGTGTCATGTTTATTGTGCGTTACTTTAGCGAATAAATTACATTAGCTTTTACTTCAGCCAACTAGCGTTATCAGCCGTTAAATTAATAGCCTAACCTCTTCACTAAACTGCGCCGTTTAAGTAGCGGCCTAAATGATCGAACGCCTAGGCTAATAACTTGGATCGTTGACATTTAATTGCTTGCTTAGACCGTTCATTTCAATTGTAAAACTAGGTACGGTTAGTTTCTAAAATAGTTGGCAGTCATAGGAACTGTCGATACAAGTGAAAACTAATAACTCAGAATTTGATAGCTCACTTTGGAAACTACGCAGGTGAAACTGGAGGGCGTGGCCTATTGGTATGGCCATCTAGATAGTCCAAGTTTAACAGAAGATTTTTTTTACGAACGTGACGCTTGAACTCAATTCACAGCCCACGAAAAAAATCTGTATGTGGTGAGCCAATAGCAGCTTTTACTTCAATAATTAAATTTGTTGTTTGCCGACTATCCACTACTGCCATCTAGTGCCCTGACTCCCCAAACTGTCAAAATGGCGCCGGCAAACTACAAATTTCAGCGGTTTTTAACTGACTTTAATAAAGGAGAAAGTTTTGTATGTATATGTAGCGCTGGAAATTGTGAATCAATTTTCGTGGTTCTTTTTTGTGTGGTAGACCATAGTTCAGAGGTTGTCCCATTATATAAAGTTTATCGAAATCAATGTGGTGGTTTTTGAAATATATGAAAAAAAACTTAAATTTCCTTTCGTTACTTGGATAAACTTAGTGTTTGGTTCCTGTGATATTTAGTGGAATGCCTGAATTTAGAAAATTGAATTATTTGTGTCATACGTACGTATAGAGTCCCTCAGCGGGCGCCTCCCACACTTGTATCCCCTGCACGGCCTGGTCCGCCATGACAGTGACACTGACAGGAGTGTTGTTGTACGCGGCGTCGCACATCGTCTGGTTCGGACCGGATCGGCCGGTCGCACCGCACGTCGTGAAGCGATAGACTACAAAAACAAACACAAAGTGAACAATTATTAGTTATAGAAATAATTTATTTTACACACAGTTACATCATTTACAAAAACATCTCAAGATATTAGAAAAGGATGGCAATAATTATGATATAGGTACTTAAAAAGTGACTCTCTTATTTTGCATCTGAAATTTGCCATAGTGTATTCTACTAGTCAAGCCCTTTCATATACTTAATGATTCCCACTTTGGGGGAATGTGAAAAATATTGTAATATTCCTTGTTCTGGTGACGGGTAAGACTTGAAATTTTTCATAGAGAATATTCTTACTTGTCAAGCCCGTTCCATTTGATACCCATATTTAGGGGAGTTTTAAACAATATACGTTACTAGTTAGTCGCTATGTTGTGACGTCAGGCGAGACAGTGGTCAAGTGTAAGCCTAATAGTAAAAAAACACGTATTAAGACCTTGACAACCTCCTTGCGAGAGAAGGCACCAAGTCCCAACATCTGGCGATATGTCGATCAAGTGTAAACATAGAACAGTTAAAAAAAGTTGCGGATTATGGCCTTGACTCAAGGAAGACCTCGGGTCAAGAAGAGAGTCAAGACCATAATCCGCAACTTTTTTAACTGTTCTATGTTTACACTTGATCGACATATCGCCAGATGTTGGGACTTGGTGCCTTCTCTCGTAAGGATAGAATGGACTGCCGATAGAAGTGAAAACTAACTCGGAATTTGATAGCTCACTTTGGAAACTACGCGGGTGAAACTGGAGGGCGTGGCCATCTAGATCCGACATCAGGGTAGCGATTCTAAATCCATTCGCGGCTGCATCCGACACGGAATCTCATCTCTCGGTCTTTGTCTTATCTGTTTAGCGAGACAGAGACAGGGATTGTCATTCCGATTCCGAACCGTTCGGAATCGCATTTACTATCGCTACCTAGGATATCCGAGTTTACCCGAAGATTTCTTTAATTTACGAACGTAACGCTTGAACTCTATCACAGCCCATGAAAAATCTGTCTATGCTGCGCCAAAAGAAGTTTTGCACTTCGAAAAGAAAAGTAAAATGAGAATATTAAAAATGTTAATAAACAAACGACTCACAAGGTTTATCAACAAACGACTGGTGCGGCGTGGTTTGCTCCTCAAACACGGGGTCATAATAGTTGTAGTCCCCGAGCTCCTCCGGGTCGATGTTGAGGCCGAAGCACTCCGGGGCCATGGAGAAGTCGTCGATGGCCGAGTCGGAGTAGATACGCATGCCCATGCGCGTCTTGAACTGGAGGTAGAATCTGAAAATACAATAGATATTTGGAGATGGTACTGCTGTAGCAGATAATAACGCAGAGCCGATGGATTTTGGGGGAGAAGGGTTCTGGAGTGGAGACCACGTTCGAGACGTCCCGTGGCGCGGCCTCCGCTCGGTGGACCGACGACCTGAAGAGAGTGGCAGGAAACGGATGGATGTGGGGAGCCGAGGATCGGATTTGGTGGCACAATATAGGAAAGGCCTATGTCCAGCAGCAGTCAACGAACATGGGCTGACGATGATGATGACTGCTGTAGCAAATACGGTATTTTACAGTGATGAAAATCCTACTAATATTATAAATGTCAATGTACGGATGTTTGCTGCTCGATCACGTCGAAATATAGTCCGCCGCATTCAAGCAGAGTCCGCCTGGGGAAGTACCACACCTTTGCCAGTTATTCTACCGCCGAACACTAATGTGCAAACATTACTGTGTTCTGGTTTGAAGGGCAATGTTTGCATAGATATTACAGGGCTTAGAGATATAATATCTTAGATCACTGGGTGACGACCGCAGTGCAGTGCTAGGTAATGATTTGGACTCTTCAATGTTCCAATAGCTGTGTGTCACTGTGCTGTTATGTGGCAGGCATGTTGCTTACCATCAGGCACATGACCTGCTCGTCTCGTCACTCTTTCAATAAAAAATAAAAAAGATTTACATTTGCATTTGCATTAAGTTCAACAGAATTTCTGTTCTACCAAAATTAGTAGAGTAAACGGTAAACGAATGACCGACGCGACGGTCGGCTCGGCTCGGTCGGTTCAATAGGTCCTATGTGCATAAAAAAGTTATGGGAAGATCCACTTTCGCCCGAACAAAATAAGGTTCAAAAGCAGCAAAGGTGAACCTGTGACATGTGTCACTAGCCGATGTTGAAGGGCCGTAGTCGAATGACCAATGACCGAGCAGAGAGGCAGACAGGCAGACGTTACGGTGGTCGTCCAGTCTTCCAACTTCCAACCCTCTTTCTTGTGAACACAAGAAAGAGATGCACCATGCTCTACGATGTCTGAAAATTCGGTCTCGAGGCCTGCGATAAAAACTATGCAATAGCTTAAAAAAACTTCTAGTATTCTAGTAAATCTCACCTTCTAGTGATGTTAGGTAGAAAGATGGAGGCTCGGTACCAGTTCTCCCCTTTATCCTTGGTGGAGAACCAGAGCGAGGTGGAGATGTTCCCCCGGCCGGTCAGCTCCACCGCGTCCACGGAGAGGGAGCCGTAGTTGCGCCCGTTTTGCTGGTAGTAGAAACGAATCTGAAAAAAAAACAATAGGGTACAATCCTCAAAAAAACTAAGTAGCCCGTTAGTTAGATTGCCAAAAAATATTGTACACGTATTTTTTCTTTTGTTTCACAAAAAAAAAATGACGAAGATACAGCGCTTCGAAGTTTCGTGTGACGTCACTTGTGAGTACCATTTTTACTCACGAGTGACGTCGCGACCCCCACTCTCGAAGTTTGATGGTCTATATCTTTGACGATTTTTAATATTATGAAAAAACAAAAAATACGTGTCCAATATTTTTCCATGATCTAGCTGACGGACTAGTTAGGAAGGTGTATTTTTGACCCAGTCCGGTACCCTATTATATGAGATGATTTCAAGTACCTACATACTCGTAATTTAATTTTCTCCGAAACCAAACTGACTTCAATGTAAAATGACTCAGACACGACTACATTTAATATTTTTGTGAAATCAACTAAACACATAGTTGAATGAGACAGCGTGGAATACGAGATCGAGTTAAGTAAGTTTTGTTTTAGAGTTAATGTTGATATTTCATAAATCGCCACATCGATTTTGATACAAATTACATGAAACCACGTCTAAAGCTATTGACCCCCTACACATGTCCTATGTATAAAATTGCGTTATATAATGCAATATTAGGTCCAAATTTAAATTAAATGAAATTGTAGCATTTCAATTGACTAAGAAGAAAGAAAGAAAATTGACATCGTTCATTACAATGAAAATTGAATAAAGACAAATATAATGTTTGACACTTCTCTGTACGATAATTATTATCGTACCTACAGCATTGAACTCTTAAAACACTTTGTTGAACTCTTATAAAACGTTTACTTAGTTTCATCAAAGACCTACAGTGAAAATTTGAAAATGTAAGTATGCTCTTTCTTTTGTTTAGTCACTAATTGACGTATAAATTGCATACATTTATGAACAAATAACTTTTACGTAAAGATGTTAGATAGTCAGTAAGATTACAAACTTACTTATCCTAGCGTGGGATTATACTCTTTTCGCGTTATATTGTAAACTGACAGTGATTACAATTTTAAAATTTTACGCTACCATAAATATATAACTATCTATATAATATACACTTCATCATCAATCATCATCAACAGTCCACTAAATGTTCCCAGTCCGGGGACTCGGGGCCTTGTCTCGCAAGGAGAGATAGATAATATACACTCACCATACAGCAATTGTAATATTTTGACGTCATATTCCCGTGCACCTTCGGAGGCGGGTTGAAGACCACAGTCCTCATCACCGCGGTGGACGCGAAGTCAGCCCTCTCCTGATTGGGCCCAGTCACGTTCATGTTGACGAAGAAGTAATATCCCACGCAATGGGACAGGCTCTGGTTCATGTGGGCTGGGAGGAGGATGGGCATCAGGTGGGTGGGCCGTGGGACGGTTGGGCCGCACGTGTGGTCGTAGTTTGGGCCGGTCTTGTCTGTGGGCGTGGGACCGTAGTGACGGGACCACTTTAGAATGGGCCTGTGAAGAAAACGAATGTTACATTTTCGGTTGTTGATTTATTTGAAATACCCAAAAAGAGGGCTTTTAGTATCGAGGGTAGAGGAAGGAGTATCATCTCATAAGGTAGAAATAGAAAATTTCAAAAAGTGTCTAGCTGTATCCTATAAACCACAGTTTCAAAATCTGCCACATTTTTTTTTATAGGTATTGGTGGAAATCACACACAACACCACCAGACCCCAAACTAAGCAAAGCTTGTACTATGGCGGCCAGATAGCAGAATACAATACTTATATAATTTTAAATACATACTTATTATACATACATTGGCGCTGGTGTAGTCAAAGGGCATGGTATGAACGTAGAATTTAAGTATGCCGAGTTAAAAAAATAGTATTATTTTCGACTAAAACAGTTACTTATAGAAAATTTCAACAACTTGCGTACTGTGTAGTACAAAATAATGTAGTAAATTTAACGTTAAAAAATATTACGAGAAAACGTGAAGCGAACGAATTTTATTTCGTTAATTCTGAATAGTACGTTTATTGATTTCCTTTAAAATTTATCTCGATGCTAATGTAGCGCCACCATAAATTTAATGCATTTCGACGGATACTTTTTTAAGTATACAGATGATACTCCTTGCTCTACCCTCCATAGTTTGTAGTATGTCTTTTAGAGAGCAGTGGAGCAGAATGTGCGCGTGAGACGCTTTTTGGGTGGGTGAAATCCTTGAGTTTTCATCACCGACACGTATAATAGCTATACATGTCACGTATTGAGCAGAACCAGTGCTGTTTTATATTAAAAATCTAAGTTATTAGCTTTGAATTCTTGTTTGTCTAAGTGTTTCTTCTCATCTTTTAACCACCCTGTCCCACCCAATCCTATTTTAACTTTGAGGCAGACATCTGATTGATATTTTAAATTTACAAACACTTCATTAATAGTTAGTTGTAAACTTACTGTGGCACGTCTTTGAATCCACAGTCATCTTGCTCGAAGTTGCAATAGGAGCCGTAAGGCATTTTATCTGGAAAGAACAATACAATGATAGCAGTAAAGCACGAGCCTTGGATTATAAAAATATTATGAACCTAAATGGTTTCACTGCTGAACAAATCGAAAGAGACTGGCGCCCGAGGACAATTCCCCAGAGGAAGTGAGATATGATCATCATCCTAGCTCTGGGCGTCAGATAGTTAGATATAAACTCTTTATAGTTCACAATACATAATTAAATAAACAAAAACGACATATCCTTAAAGCTAATGAAACGAATGACGACCTTATCGCTAAAAGCGCAACTCTTTCGGGCAACCGAGAGGAAGAGGAGCAGGAGTCATGAATTAATCAATTTTGAAACTCCTCCCTCTCCTTGGAACCACCAGGAGAGGTCGCCGCCAGAAAGTTTGGAGGGGTCACTAAGGAAAATTGAAAATACAATATATCGAGTAAATTAGACTTCAATGTCGAATAAAAAAAAATGCACACAAATTACCTACAAACGGAATGTAAAATCACCGAAGATACAAGTTCGCGCCGCGACCGCGACGCGAGACCGCGACAGGAGACCGAGACCGGAGACCGCGACAGGCACTTGACACTATGGAATTGTATGGACGCCAGTTCGCGCCGCGACCGCGTCCGCGACCTGTCTCGGTCTCCTGTAGCGGTCTCGGCGCGAACTGGCGCCCATACAATTCCATAGTCTCAAGTGCCTGTCGCGGTCTCCGGTCGCGGTCTCGGCGCGAACTGGCACCCATACAATTCCATAGTGTCAAGTGCCTGTCTTGGTCTCCGGTCGCGGTCTCAGAGCCAACTTGTACCTGTAGCGGTTCGTGCTGAGACCGCAACAGGAGACCGAGACCGGTGACCGCGATAGGAGACCGAGACCGGAGACCGCGACAAGAGACCGAGACCGGAGACCAGATGTTTCAATTTTTAATGTTTCCAGAGAAATTACAGGGCTTAGAGATATAACAACTTAGATCTCTGTATGACGAGCGCAGTGCGGTGCTAGGTAATGATTTGGCTCTTCATGTTCCAATAGCTGCGTGTCACTGTGCTGTTATGTGGCAGGCATGTTGCTTACCATCAGGCACATGTCCTGCTCGTCTCGTCACTCTTTATTAAAAAAAAAAAAACTGCATTGTATGGAAACCAGTTCGAGCCGAGACCGAACTCCCATACAATTCTATAGTGTCAACTGCCTGTCGCGGTCTCAGCGCGAACTTGTATCTTTAGATATCAGCAAACCATGAATGAATCGCGGAGAGGAGCAAAAATACTCTTTATTCTATTAAATTTATAAATCTATAAATTTTTAGAAGATTTTTCATTTTGACGTGTACGATTTGAGAGATTTCACACCTCTCATTATCCTTCTCGTTCAGTGGTTCAAGTTGTATCACGTGCGCTATCTAAATTTACAAGGTATTAGTTATCTTTTCTTAAAACGGCAAATGCTATGAACTTGGTATTGTAGTAAAAAAATAAAAAGTATATGAGTCAAAGTCATAAGATGCATGACTTTCGAGAAACACCATCTCATGACTTTCGAGAAAAACTCTGGACAAGCCAAGTAGTAATCACGAAATAAGCAGCGACGTTCCTCGTCAGCAAATGTGTTGGGATCTATAGTTGGTGATCTTACCGCAGTTCTGAGTTTCGTCGCTGCCATCATCACAGTCCTTCACCAGGTCACACACTTGGCTCAGCTTGATGCACGAGTAGTTCTGGAATTACAGACGTAATATTTTTTTTGTTTTAAACCGGCTAACCCAGTGACTTCGTACTGCCAAAGCGACTATATGACCACGCCTAAGTTTAGCAAGGAGCTACTATTCGTCTAAGTTATCTCGTCCTACCCAGGACAAAATATACAGAAGATCTACCACTGATGTCATCGAATATCATTGACAGGTATGATGCATACTCTCATAATCTGGCATTTAAGTTGCCCAGCGCAATAGGTACCATTAGGCATGGGCGGATCTGGCAGACCGGCGATGTAAAAACTACCGCTACTTCCCAAGTAAGAAATTTACAAAGAATCCTACCAAAGATGAGATACCCTCAAAATCTTGCATTCAAGTTGTCCAAGGGTGGGACCCAGGACAAAATATGCAGAGAAATCTACCAAAGATGAGAGATATGCCATCACAATCTAGCATATAAGTCGTTGACAAACCTATCAAAGTACCCACTCTCATGATCTGGCAGTTAAGCTGTTGAGAAACCTCCCACAGATGAAATACATGCCCTTAAACTCTCATGACCTAGCATGTAAGTTGCCCCACCCTGGACGAAGTATGAAGAGAAAATGATCAAAAATGTGATACATACCCTCATAATCTGACATTTAAGCTGTCCAGCTCCACAGGTACCATTAGGCACGGGCGGTTCCGGTAGACACTCTATCATTCGCATGTTATCAATGGCGATATGCGGCAGAGGCTGGTGGATGCCCACGTAATTTGGTCTGGTTATCTCGATGATGATGCGAACCTCCTGGGTTATCTTGCCGATCATGAAGCGAAGAGGATGCCAGCTGTAAGATAAAAAGAACTGTTATGCCTGATTCTGGAGAGTCTTAGAGTAAGCGAAATTATTTTTTTAAGTAAAAATTTATCTAGTCGCGTTGGTAACTTTGGTTAACTTCTTTTTGGTAGGAGAAAACTGTATAGGTACACGACACTGATATACTAATATACTAGCACGTGTTGCTGTGATACCAGACTGGCGTATAGCAGAATAATATGCCTGACCGTCCACCTCTTCTCCACCGGTCACAATGGGCACGTGCCCAGGGCCCCACGATGTGGCCAACACATCCAGCCCTGGTCCCTATTCCATTACCAAACGATAACTACCTACCTACTCTACTAAAATAGATACCTACTCTACTCTCACCTTAAAATCAGGGTTACTGTATTGATATAAAGCTTAATATTTGCATATTGTCTTCGTTCTTTATTGGTACCTTAGATATTATAGAATAAGTAAACAGATCAGGGTTTTCCGCGCGGTTCCTTTGTACAAATCGTAAGCAGATTATGTGTATTGTGTATGTTAGCTATGGCGACATAGTAATGAGCCGCGGCAAAAGTATGACACTTCCACAATGGCGGCAAGACAAGACCAAGAGCGATCAGACCCGTGCTTTCGGTGTAAAGTGTTTGTTCTAACTCTATACGTAGTATATTTAAACTCTTTGGTTGGTACATAATATGTGTTTGTTGGTACACAACACGACTGCTCATCGAGCGGTTACTTGAAGAAGACGAGTCCAAATAACTGCCTAGCTCTGCACGCTCCTTCCTGATGATATACTTACAGCTGGAAGTTGTTGCCAGCGACTTCTTGCAGGATCCACTGGACTCCTGAAGCAGTGGACTCGGATATCAGCTTGATGCTCGCGTTCTGCATCTTACTCTGATGCAGTTTCACTTCAAACTAGAAAGAAAAAGAAATATTGGTGGATTTTCAACACAATATTTATTAAAAGCAGCCTACATTGAGTTCCCACTGCTGAGACTCGGAGCTTTCTCTCACTAGGAGAGAATCAAAGACATAATCTAAAGCATTGGGATGGATCGACCAAGTAAGTATCAGCTGGATGCTTTGGAATCGATCTAGAGAGGTGCCAAAAGGCTCATAGGCAACGATACTCTTGTGCGATAAAGACTGCAGAGTTTTGAACACCGCCGAAAAATTGCTAGCCTATCGGTTTTCTATCGGATACACTTCGGAGAGTGTGCGACTGATTTGCATGATATAATACCACCTTGTCCGTTTTTCTATCGGAATGCTCGTAGCTCTAAAAAGCGACATCGTTTCATGGTTGATGTTCCAAAGACACGAACGAAGAGATTTTACTCTTATTTGTGATAATAACGTCTAGGCTGTAGAATACGTTGCCTGAGTGGGGTTTCCCCGATGATGACAGTATTTGTGTCCTCAAATCGAGAGTGAATCGGCTTTTTTCTAGCTAATCACGCTCCATCGTAGACTCGTAGACCGCATCGTACTTAACATCAGGCGAAATGGCGGTCAAGTGTAAACCTATAAAAGTTAAACTACTCGTTTACTAACTAATTCAACGTTATAATGTAGGTACGACGAGACTGATGATAAGCAACATGCCTGTCAAATTCAAATGTTGAACAAATTCGGTTACTTTAGGTTCTAATGACGCAACCTTAAACATATGACAAATGCTGTCACGCAGCGAAAGCTCTCTAAAAGCAATATTTTTACCCGTTTTTGTTACATTTTTCACTCATGCTCGGCTCCCGTTGATAGTAGCGTAATGTTAAATAGCCTATAGCCTTCCTAGATAAACGGACTATCCTACAAAGAAATAATCTTTCAATTCGGACCCGTAGTTCCAGAGATCCTTGCGTTCAAACAAACAAACAAGCAAACAAACAAGCAAACAAACAAACAAACATACAAACAAACAAACAAACTCTTCAGCTTTATAATATTAGTATAGATTATCCATCTATGTTCCAAATCTAGAAGATTGAGTTCTAGACCACTTACCTTACAAAATTCCCAGAGTCCTCGGAAGGGCGGTGACTTGATGACCATGTTTTCCATTGTGGGATCCACCGGGAGGTACAAGAAGTGACCTGCGAAAAAATAACAATAAATTAATAAATACCGTTTTAGAAACAAAAAAGAAACAGTGGCTCTCCGGGAGTGGCAACAGAAGCAGACGTGAAAACATAATATATGAATGTACATAGTACATACTTATATCTAGAGGTGTCGGTAGCGGTGACTGTAACAATATCGCGAATTCAATGGTTTTTTTCGCACCTCAAAAACACAATGTAGGTTTGTATAAACTTATACATTGATACTGGTAATCACCCTGCTTTCGTTTAAGGAAATGTTCTGTATATTTAAACAAACAATACTTGCTCTACAACTTTGGTAAAACTCAATACATATATATTTTCCAATATACCCAAAAAGGTTTTTATAGTTCTTTGTTCCCTCTAGCACTGTTTAGCTATATTCGCGTCGGCACTTCTTTCGTCGAGTGTTAAAGAGTGCGCGCGCTCTTTATACGAAGAGCTCGATGTTTTTAGACCGGGCAAATACACTTTTCATCCCACCAGCTCGGAAAGAGTACTTTTGCTCCTCGATATCAGGGCGCAAAAGTCGTTTTTACCCTCTAGAGCAGTGTTTCTCAAACATTGTTCTGCCATGGCCCGGTAAATTTCACACTGCCCCTTCGTGACCCGTTGGTTTGACATTTCGTAAAGTGATACACATTATTATTAATAAAACTCTTTAGGAACTAGGTATATTTCTACGTATTGATTTTGCGTCAATGAATTTTAGTGCGAAGTATAGAGCTGGTGCTTATTTTTAATTAATGAATCTAAGTTCGTGAAAAATAACAAAAGTTAGTTGCGAAGGTCTTATTCTACTTTCAAGTCGGTTTCTGTATTTATTACATAACAGTATTCTCGAAATCATATCGATCGAGCAAAACATATAAGATTGGCATTATCGGATATATCTGTACTTTCATTGATTTGTTAGGAAAAACAATGACATGTGGCAGGCTTGTTGCTTACCATCAGGCACATGTCCTGCTCGTCTCGTGACTCTATACTATAAAAAAAAATTGAATGGAATGTTGCGACCCGGTATTTTGTTTTCATGACCCGGTACCGGGTCGCGACCCGGCAAATGAGAAACGCTGCTCTAGAGGGTAAAGTAAATTTGAATTTAGAACATCGTGTGTACTGAGGTTTTGAATTCAAAACATAATTTAACCTATTAATTTCTACCTCCTTGGTGCCGAATTCATCATACATTTATTTTTAATTTGTTAAAAACTCATACTCGGAACCTCCTTGGTGTACTTTTTTTTTTAATACTTTGCGCGCAATTTTCTTTTCACGTATGGAGGATAGAGGTAAAGAATGTTATTTCAAATGGCAAAACATTTTACATGCTATGAATGAATCAATTGTAATCGAATTGAAGTATGCCGAGTTGCCGAGTTAATAATTAAATATTATTGACTAAAATAGTAACTAATAGATAATTTCAATTACTTGTGCCGTACAAAATAATGTAGTAAATATAACATCAATTAAATAATTACTATTTTGAGAAAACATGTAGGTACAATATATTTTGAAATCAAAACTTCTTTTGGCGCTCCAAAGACAGATTTTTCGTGGGCTGTCAATTTAATTCTAGCGTCACGCTTGGGAATGATAAGAAATCTTCGGGTAAACTCTGACCATAGCCATTGGCCACCTAGAAATGCCTCAGCCTTTCCCATTGGCCTTTTAAAAATGTGTCAGCATTTCTAGATGGCCATGCTCATAGCCACGCCCTCCGGTTTCACACGCGTAGTTTCCAAAGTAAACAATCAAATTCTGAGTTATAAGTAACCACTTCTGTCGGCAGTGCCTATGACTGCCAATATTTTTCTTTCATGAATTCTGAATAGTACATTTATTAATTTCCTTTAAAATGTACCCTGATGCAAATTTAGCGCTACTATAATTTAATGCATTTGGGCGGACACTTTTTCATGTACACATTTGAAACTCCTTACCGCAATCGCTCAACTCTCCATATTTTAAAACCATATAATTATAAAACCATGGCTAAATAAACTTAATGTTTAAAACTTATAAAATTGAATACAAGTGAAAAACCGCAATACCATAATACTAAGTGATTCTAGAGACCAAGAAGTTTATTTGACGCCAACAGAATTGACTGAAACTGAAAATCAGCAAAGCGTTTAGTAATTTCCTCGCTAGGGGGGGATGAAAAATTACGTGTTACACTCGAGTGCAAAGATTTTTCACCTTGTGCCCTTTTGATTCCCTTGCTACGCTCAGGATTCAAATTTTTGAATCCCTCGCTACGCTCGTGATTCAACTTTAGAATCCTTCGCTTGCTCGGTCATCAAAATTGAGCAAGCGGTTAAAAAGCCACTTTGCACTCTTGTACAACAAATAACTATTTTGATCTTGTATGAAAAAAATACGAAATTTAAAAAACTGTCTATCAAAAGTTGACGTATTTAATGTACTTTACATGCTCTTTATGCGTCCATTATCGCGATAATTAATGGCATTTCTCGTTAGTGTGGCCCCAGCATTAAGGATACAGGCTGACCTACCAATAATCCTGTATACACAGGTAAAGGTATAATCAGTTCGATATATTTTATTTCATAAAAAAAAGTAGATGTATCTATTTAGGTACATACATACAAACACAATATAATCTTTAAAAAATACTTATTATACAGAGGTAACAGTGACAACGTAGCGAGTTTCACTGTATGCAAACGATGCAAACAAACGAAAATCAAGCATGGTTAGCTGAGAATAAAGCAGAGAAAGGCAGAGTTTTGTAGAGATAAGACTTTTTACAGAGTGCCTGGGGAAGTACACACCACGACTTTGATAGACTCTGTCAACCAGTATTGCAGAAATATTGCTGTGTTCCGGTGTGAATGATAATGTCACCATTCACTTCACGCATTCACGCAGACACTTTTAGTTCCCAATTACAGACGCTGAACACTTTTCGATCATTTTTTGGGTCCAGTTAGGGACACAAAAAATACATTTTCGCAGGGAGTGGATGATTTCATACGGATTCTGTAGAAAACAAATATTCATCAGTAGTTTGTATCTTGACACAGAACACAAATAGAGTTCGCTTAATGGGCGAACTTTCAGTTTTCAGCAGGGGCTTAATAGGTGAGATGATAAAAAAAAACTGGCAGTCATAGGAACTGCCGATAGAAGTGAAAACTTATAACTCAACATTTGATAGCTTACTTTGGAAACTACGCGGGTGAAACCGGAGGGCGTGGCCTGGTCATCATGGCGTGGCCATCTAGAATTGCGTCAGAATTTCCCATTGGCTCACGCATTTCTAGATGGCCATGCCATGATGGCTGGGCCACGCCCTTTCAGCATTTCCCATTGGGTGACGCATTTCTAGATGGCCAATTGTCATGGTCCCGAGTTTACCCGAAGATTTCTTATCATACCCAAGCGTGACGCTAGAATTCAATTCACACCCCACGAAAAATCTGTCTAGGGGCGCCAAAGAAGTTTTCACTTCAAAAAAACTAATTACTTAGTCAGTCAGATTAAAAAAAAAAGGTGTGTGTGCGATTCACACACGATAGAAGTGAAACTTCAGTAAATCGACAAAAGAATGAGATGAATAAATATAACAAGGGTAGGATACTAGGGTACACAAGCCAATCTTCACTTTTGTGCGCAAGTGATTAAAAAGCTTGCCAGTGACACAATATTTTTCTTAATTTTTAAACTCAGAATTTGATAGCTTACCTTGGAAACTACCGCCTAAAGAAGTTTTCACTTCAAAAAGCGTGCAAAACAAAAACTTTATACGGGCCTTGGTCAGGATCGAACCCGGTACTGTACAGTCGTTAAGCCGAGACCGTAACAATTGCGCCAAACGCCGTTTAGTCAAAAATGACGCTTACTTGCAGTATGAGACAAAATAGTATGTATAATGTATTTCTGTCTCATTCTTTCTTGCACATTTTTGTATTTGTGTCTCTTACCTGTCGTTTTTTCCGTTGCATCCGGTTTGAAATCACAACGATTCTAAAGAAGTTTCACTTCAAACATTTTACACATACCTACGTATCTTTTTATTTTGTTTCACAAACGGTTTAGTTACCGAACTTAACGAAGACACAGAGTGCTTAGAAGTTTCGAGTAACGTCTCTTCAAGGTACGGATTTTACTATAAAGTGACGTCACACTCCTCCACTCCGGAAGTTTGATGATCTATATCAGGGCTGTAGAAACTGCATACCTTCGCGGGCTAATTAAATTTACTAGAACAGCTAGGAGGGCCGCAGAAAAGAATATGTTCAGTTTTCAAGTAAAAAAATTAAGTAATAATCATTTCTTTACACGTTTATTGGTTCTTCGTTAATTTGTCTTTATCCAACATATCAATATCAACTTCTACATTCGTTGTTGCCAGACGCATTACATGAAGAAGTTATTTATCGGGCATTCTTTTCACAAAATAAGGCGCGGGGTGTTACATTGACAGCCCAGATCTACTTATATCGATCTTTAATCTATACTTCTATACTAATAGTATACTAATAATATTATAAAGCAGAAGAGTTTGTTTGTTTGAACGCAAGGATCTCGGGAACTACTTTTCCAAATTTAAAGATTCTTTCTCTGTTGGATAGTCCATTTATCGAATTATCGAGGAAGGCTATTTAACATTACGCTACTATCAACAGGAGCGGAGCATGAATGAAAAATGTAACAAAAACGGGAAAAAATATTGCATTTTGAGAGCTTTCATTGCGTGACAGCATGTGTCTATCTTTTAAAAGGTTGTCTCATTAGAATCTAAGGTAACCAAATTTGTTCTAGATTTGAATTAGTACGACCAAGTTTCGATAGATGGCGTAGCAACGCGCGCACGGATCACCTAGTAGGTAATTAGATAAAACAAAAACTACGTGTTCCATATTTTTCATTAATGTAGCTGACAGAATAAAAATTAAAATGGTATATATTTGACGTAGTCATCATCCATAGTTAAATGTCGGAATACATCAAGAGCTTTAGAGGTTGAGCACGCGACAAGATCTCCAGTGAACCTACAGCGGCTAAGTTTAACTACAAATAAATCAGTCGTCTATGCAGCATATGCGGCCTAAATATGGCATAAGATGCCGTTTCTACGCGCGGAGTGAACGCTCAGTAATACCGCGTCCATCAACTATCATCCTACTCATATTTTATAATAAATACGAAAATGTTGATGTTTACATGTTTGGAAAAACGGACATGGACAAAAACGTACTTTATGAACACATCAAAAAAAATTTCGAAATTTCGACCTTATCGCTAAAATTGTTCTCATCCAGTCAACCGTGAATCGTTCAAGGAGTTGCACTATAGGAAGACGGGAATCAACAAACAAAGAGTAAATAAATACTTACCCAGAAATAAATTACGTACAGACCAGTAATTGATGAAGGTATAATAAGGTTAAATTCTAATAATAAAACAAATACAAATAAAAATGTACATAATCTTATTTTATAAAATTAAATTATCAAATTTGACCGGCTCTACCGGTTTATTTCTCGAAAAAAAAAACACTATAAAATTTAAAAAACCAACTCAAAACTCCCGTAAAGTTTTCTAAGCCCCCTTTTAGGGTTCAAAGGGGAAAAACGGGCCCTTATTACTAACACTGCTTTCCGTCCGTCTAACTGTCTGCTTGTTTGTCCGTTTGTCACCAGGCTACCTCAAGAACTGTGATAGTTACACAGTTGAAATATTATTATCGGTATAAGTTATAGATAATGTTACGGAATCCTTTATGGACAGTATTTTTAACCAGATGACTAAACTAAAATGAGAAGAGAAATGAAAGTCATTATAAACGCATTTTCGTCGTCCGCCTGCATGGCACCTTATTGTCTACGTGTTCTATTTTGTCATACGAAAGCTGATTTCGTTTTCTATTTACAGAGTTTAGAGACATTCCTTTTACGACAAAAATACGAGAAGGAGCTTGCTGACATGTCTGTGGTATGATCACAGGGGCACGTAGAACTAAACCTAAATCATAAACATAAGTAATCCAATTTATGTTTACATTGATAGGACTTGGAGGCTTTTTTTAAAGACTTCAAAAAAGGAGGAAGTTCTCAATTCAGTGGTATGTTTTTATTGTACGTATGTTACGCGATAGCATCGTCAACTGTGAATCGATTTTCATAGATAGCTATTTTTTTGTTAGGTAGATCAAAGTTCAGAGATGATCCCGTATAAAATTTATCGAATTATATATCGAAATTTGATCAAAAAGCTAAAAAAATGGTTGTCTGTAAAGTCGGTTTACTGACGATAGTTGAACGTGACAACGTCTTAAGAAAATACTGATTGTGTTAAGCGCCATCTAGGTAAAACATTCTGAAGCTTTTTGAAAAGCTGTTCAAAGCGCCATCTCTGGGTACATCATTGTACTAGCACAAGTTCTTAACTTCATATCGTCGCTTTTCTAAAACATGGACAGACTCCTTGAACGTAATACACATTTCACTCACTAGATGGTGCGAAAAGTAATAAGGCGAGGTAACGGTGGTAAATATTATCTATTCTATGGCGGTAACGTTACATGACGTCATGTTTTGCGGGCGTGCAGCCGGCTTCATCGAATTATAAGACGTTATCACGTCAAAAATACTACTTGAATGTAGTATTTCAAGGAAATTGATGACTTAAGTGATGGCTTCTTATGAAATTTGGATTTAATTTTAAATTGAAGTCGGTTTTCGGTTTTTCGGTGTAAATGAATTATTTGAAGTTATATTTCTTTTGGCTCGTTGGAGAAAAAGGTTCAGAGTTTTTTTACGATGCGCGCGCACAACGTCACGAAAACTCTACACCGTGAAGTTAGCTAGTCAACATTTCAGTAAACATTGTAACTAACTTCAGGTTAATACTTCTTGCGATGAAAAAAGTTTTTTTTAACTTTTAACCATTATAGTATTACACTTGACCGCCATTTCGCTAGATAGATAAGGAATGATTCGATCTACGACAAACCATGTTCACTTAGAAGATACCGATTTGAAGACACCAAGATTGTAACCATTGGGAAAACCCCACTCACGCAACGCATTCCACAATCTAGACGTTGCTTTAACAAAAGTAGAGTCAAACCGCTTCGTGTCTTTGGAACATCAACCATGAAACGATGCCGCTTTTTCGAGTTACGACCAGTCCGATAGAATAAAAGGTCATATCAGATCATCCTGATCAGTTGCACACTCTCCGAAGTGATCTTAATTTCTTAGTGCTGTCATTTCAAGGTCAGAGTTAATAGGTACTTTCTAGGTCAACGTGCGTCATCTTCGACCACACTGTCGCTTACAATCAGGCGAATTGGTGGTCTAACGCGGACCTATGCGCGATAAAAAATCACTGGATACATTGCCCTTCAAGCTGGAATACGGTAATATTACGACATTACTGCTTGGCGGTAGAATAACTGGCAAAGGAGTATTATGTAATGTAATATAACGGTTTTGTGATTGATATCCCTCGCAGATTAGATATTGTCGACCCCGCACACTCAGACACCAATTGAATTGAAGATGGCTACAGGATATAACCAATCAAGTCATTTAACACTCTGCTGATGATATAATCTGGAGCTTGCGAGCGGATCTTGGCACTTGGGGCTATCCTGATGATTCTGATGCGGGGTTTGCGAGTAGTCGACTACAGGCCCGTGAACAAAATTTACGTATCGAATGAACCACCAAGGGACCTATGTAGGATGATAGAAGGGTATAAAGTAATAAGATTCAGCACTATGCCGTCACTTGTAAGCTGTCCAACTGAGTCTCTAATGAGACTCTCTGAGACTCTAACCTCCAGGAATCACATACTTAAACAACGGTGAAAGAATTTTTAAAATCGGTCCATTAGTTCCCGAAATTGGCGTGTTCAACAAAAACCAGTTTAGGTTATTTAAAATAAGTTTTAAAAAAATTGGCAGTCATAGGAACTGCCGATAGAAGTGAAAACTTATAACTCAGAATTTGATCGCTTACTTCGGAAACTACGCGGATGAAACGGAGGGCGTGGCCATGAGCATGGCCATCTAGAAATGCTGACGAATTTATAGACAGCCAATGGGAAATGCTGACGCATTTCTAGATAGCCAATGGGAAATGCTGACGCATTTCTAGATAGCCAATGGGAAATGCTGCTGCATAAAATAGATAGCAAACGAGAAATGCTGACGCATTTCTAGATGGCCAATGGCCATGGTCCCGAGCTCCCGAGCTCACCCGAAGATTTATTATCATTCTCGACCGTGACGCTAGGATTCAATTCACAGCCCATGAAAAATCTATCTGTAGTGCGACCACTTAACTTAAAACAAATACAAAAAAAAGATGTGGTGTCGTGGGACACCAGGGTAGCGATTCTAAATCCATTCGGTTGCATCTGAAGGCCGATTTACATCAGACGAGCGAATGCTCATTCTATCCCCACTGTATCGAATTCATTTGGTGTAAACAAATGTAGAGCATTCTTTCGTTGTTTTGTTTGCGTTCGCAAAGATTATATGGAATATATAGTATGGAAAACGCTAAGAACGATGTTTCGTTTACACTAAAAGATCGAGAAAGGATGCTCTTGTTCCAGCTCTAGCTCTATGTTCGTTCAGTTTAAATCGGCCTTTACACGGAATCTCATCTCTCGGTCTTTGTCTTATCTGTTTAGTATGACAGACACAGGGATTGTCATTCCGAATCCGAACCATTCGGAATCGCATTTAGAATCGCTACCCTGGTATAGGAACGAGGTTCCTTCGAGGTGTATTATATACACACAATAAAAACACAATTTGCAAAAAGATTGCTTAATTTAAGATAGTGGGATGGTACGGTCACCAAAAAATTAAGTTGGCAATACTGGTCACGGGTTTTTACGCGTTACTTCAGTTATAAATTTTTCTTACGATTTTAGTCTTACATTTTTAGGGTTCCGTAAAACGTAAAAACGGAACCCTTATAGATTCGTCATGTCTGTCTGTCCGTCCGTCATATGTCCGTCCGTCGGACCGTCGTATGTCACAGCCTTTTTATGACGAAACGATGAAAACTACACTCACAGATTACAGAAATAAACACAGATGGAACCTTCGTGAACAACACTGTGAGGCCCGTAATTAGTCATCTTGACGTAAAATTGTCAAATCAACGTTCCAAATTACTTGTATAATGTTGTCAGTCTTAAGAATAAAGTCCCACTATTGTTGTCTTAGGTTGGGAAATCTTCACGTATAATAAACACATCAATAGATATTTTAAAATATTAAAATTATTACACCGATTATGTAAGGATTTCTTGTTACTACTATTTCCATTCTGTGAAGAAAATAATTTTGATTTTTCATGCAACTAGAAATTAACTTGAATCGCAAATAATAAAAATAGTGTAATTTACTCGCTTAGATAGGTTAAATAAAAATTAAAACAACCATCTTTACCACCAAGCTATTTTTGATAAAATGCATATAGGCTACCTGTATGTTTAAGGTCCAAACAACAACCAAAAAAAAAAACTAACAAAATAATAATTTTAAATTTTAACAGTTCACTTATTACTCACCTTTTTTTTTTGACAAAACAAGACTTTAAAATCAAGTAACCGTATAATATTAAAAACTTTACAATTTAAAAATATTTAATTTTACAAACAACGTTATGCATAATATTAACTTTAAAAATATCTTCCTTCAACAAATGTTTTATTTTATAAACCATCATTTTATAACCAATTATATAGCCACCGTTTCACTTAGATAATATACCTATCGAATGACATTACAATATAATACAAAACACTTTATTGGCACCATAAACAAAGTTGACAAGAAGTAACACATATAATAACAAAACAAAATGGGCACAAAAGGCAATCTTGTCGCTAAAAGCGATCTCTTCCATATAACCTTTTGATTCATGAGGAAACAAAATTTCTAATATTTTGGGCAGTGGTGCAACTAACGAAATAAATAAATACACAAACAAATTTTATGATGTATTAATGATTTTGTTTTTTGTACATTTTTATGTCATAAATTACTCATTTTACAAATTTAACATTTACCAAAATTAAATTAAATTGAATAATACAATGCCTATCAATAATTTGGTGTACGAGTATCTAAAAAATATATAATCTATATTTTACCCTAAATTCAGGGAAAATAATTTCCATTTAGTATCGCCACACTAACCTATTTTCGTTGAGGTGTTGTGTTCCATTCATCACCAAAATTAAATCGCCTAAATTATATAAATAACAGTAAAAATATTCAATTTTTCCTATGAAATTATATTCCTCTTTCCTTTTTTTGTTTTTGGGAACATTGTTTGTAATGTTTGAAAACACAAGACGGCATATTTTAAAACAAAACTTAAAATCACACAGGACACCCGTACAACACGGAAGTCCGTTTCATACTGACTGGAGTTTGTATTTGCTTCGGCGTTTGTATTTCCTTTGTCTGCTTCAGTAGCTCTGTTCTGCGCGCTCCATCTGGTTTTATTTCTGTAATCTGTGACTACACTGTTGAAACTTGGTAGATGTATTCTGTGAACCGCATTAAGATTTTTACAAAAAAAATTAAAAAAATGATAAATTTGGGTTGCCCATACTGAAACTCAAAAATTTTTTTTTCATCAAACCTACCATTGTGAGATGTCTATCGATAGGTCTTCAAAAATAATATTGAGGTTTCTAATGTAATTTTTATCTACACTGAATAATTTGCGCGAGAGACACTTCCAAAGTGCTAAAATGTGTGTCCCCCCCCCCCCCCTCTAACTTCTAAAGTAAGAGAATGCAAAAATTAAAAAAAATATATGATGTACATTACCATGCAAACTACCAACGAAAATTAGTTTGAACTCGATCTGATGAATAGTTTTTTTTTAGTACGTCATAAATACACTACTATTAATACTTCGATCAAAGTTACAACGAACTACAAGAACTATGTTTATTATGTTACTTGCTGCAACGGAACCCTTCATGGGCGAGTCCAACTCGCACTTGGCCACTTTATTTATTATTAGTATATTTTTTAGTATCAGGATTGGACCCGTGCGAAGCCGGGGCGGGTCGCTAGTAAGCTAATAAACCAATTATGCCGATTATTAACACTACGGCTTTGTTCGATACTCCACAACCTTACTACGAGTATGTTTGATGTTGCTAAAATTTAAAATATGAAGTTGCTAAACTCGAATAAATATATTTTTGTGTGGAAAAACAAATTCACACGGTTTGTGTAATGGCAACCCATCCAAATATTTTTACGTAAGTACTACTAATGGCAAAGGCTATAGACCATACCATACCATAGACCACATCCATACGCTCCGGCAGATTATACAGAAAACCGAGGAGTATAATCGGCCACTATGTATAGCGTATGTGGACTAATAGAAAGCCTTTGATTCCATCGAGACCTGGGCAGTGCTTCAGTCTCTCCAGCGATGCCGTATCGACTATCGCTGTATCGAAGTGTTGAAGTGTATCTACAGCAAAGCCACAATGTCTGTCCGATTACAGGACCAGTGCACAAAACATATCCAGCTACAGAAAGGCGTGAGACAGGGAGATATTATATCTCCGAAACTGTTCACTGCCGCGCTGGAAGATGTTTTCAAGCTACTGGACTGGAACGGATACGGCATCAATATCAACGGCGAATGCATCACTCATCTTCGGTTTGCTGACGACATAGTCATTATGGCGGAGTCGCTGGAGGACCTTGGTGCTATGCTCAGGACCTCAGTAGAGTATCTCAACAGGTAGGTTTGAGAATGAATATGGACAAGACGAAGGTCATGTCAAATATTCATGTCTCACCTGTACCGGTTAATGTTGGGAATACCACACTCGAAGTTGTTAACGAATACGTCTACCTGGGTCAAAATATCCAATTGGGTAGATCCAACTTCGACAAAGAGGTCCAGCGAAGGATCCAACTCGGATCGGCGTTCGGGAAACTTCAGCACATCTTTGAGTCCAAAATACCCCAATGCCTAAAGACAAAAGTCTTTAAGCAGTGCGTGTTGCCAGTGATGGCTTATGGAACTGAGAAGTGGTCCTTAACTGTGGGCCTCATAACAAAGCTCGAAGTCACACAGCGAGCTATGGAGAGAGCTATGCTCGGAGTCTCTTTGCGCGACAGAATCCGTAATGAGGATATTCGCAAAAGAACGAAAGTGGCCGACATAGCTCAAAGAGTGAGCAAGCTGTAGTGGCAATGGGCAGGCCACATCGCTCGCAGAACTGACAACCGATGGGGAAGAAAGGTTCTCGAGTGGCGACCACGAACCGGAAGACGCAGTGTTGGACGGCCTCCCACTAGATGGACAGATGACCTCACAAAGGTCGCTGAAAACCGCTGGTTGCAGGTTGCGCGGGACCGTTCGTTGTGGAAATCTAGGGGGAGGCCTTTGTTCAGCAGTGGACGTCTTGCGGCTGATGATGATGATGACTACTAATGTACTAATAAGGTCGCAAGATCAACGTAAGCGAACGAAGTAGCGGGTTCAGCTAGTCGTAAAATAAATATTTACGGAAATAACTGCAATCATTTTTCTTAAAAAACTGAAACCAGTCGGATTTGTTCAAGTTTTTGGATTTAAGCTATTTATAGCCCCCTCTAAACTCTGGCGAAAACCCAAAAAAAACTGACTTTAATTAATTCCAGGTTAAAGTCTAACCCGACTGGGCTAACAATATTTTTTGGTAAGAGAGAATCGTATGCGTTCGCATCACCAACATCCTAGTGTCGGATGGAGACGTACCGGCGAAGCGTTGGAGCGGGAGCAGAGCAGCGGAGCGGACGTGCGTTTACACGTTTTTGAAGTGAAAACTTCTTTTAGCGCACCACAGACAGATTTTTCGTGGGCTGTGAATTTAATTCTAGCGTCACGCTCGGGAATGATACGAAATCTTCGGGTAAACGCGGGACCATGGCCATTAACCATCTAGAAATGCGTCAGCATTTCCCATGAGCCATCTAGAATCTGAACCTGACGCATTTCTAGATGGTCATGCCCATGACAACGCCCTCCGGTTTCACCCGCAAAAGTTACAAATAAAGTATAGGTACTTATTTAGTTTGTACGTACTTATTTGATTATAGATTAATGGTACGGCAGTGTTTGCTTCGCGCTCGACTTGACATGATTTGAAATTATATTAAATACAGCTCTATTTCCTGATGGTAGTAGTGGTGTCTTACCACTACTACCATCTGAAACCGTTCGGGCGTTGCTACGCCATCTATCGAAAATTTGTCGTACCAATTAAAATTTTGAACAAATTCGCTTACCTTAGGTTCTAATGACGCAACCATTAAAAGATAAACACATGTCACGCAACGAAACCTCTCAAAAAGCAATATATTTGTAGTGGTAGGACTCTAAGCAGAGTCCGCCTGGGGAAGTACCACACCTTTGCCAGTTATTCTACCGCCAAACAGTAATGTGCAAACATTACTGTGTTCCTGTTTGAAGGGTAATGTTTCCAGTGAAATTACAGGGCTTAGAGATATAACATCTTAGATCTCTGGGTGACGAGCGCAGTGCAGTGCTAGGTGATGATTTGGACTCTTCATGTTCCAGTAGCTGCGTGTCACTGTGCTGTTATGTGGCAGGCATGTTGCTTACCATCGCCCGATGGTAAGCAACATGACTTGCTCGTCTTGTCACTCCTTATTTAAAAAAAATCATGGTAAAGCTTAATTTTTATTGACGAGTTTAGACCTTTAAGCAAGCAGACTGTCTAAAAACTAAATACTTTTTGAATTACTCAGCTATACTTTGTGTTTTTATTCAGAACTAGCTGTTACCCGCGACTTCGTCCACACGAAATAAATACTGAGGTAACTCAGGCAGTAACTATTTTAGTATTCAGACACTTTTCGGTTACTAAAAACAGCTTATAATAAAACATTTTCATCAAAATCACTTCAGTTGTTTAGGTGTGTAAGCGTAAGAGACATTCATACCCCATTTCATCCCCTGTACAGTTCGAAATTACAAAATTTCTAGAACTAACATGTATTTGCTTCGTGTCAAGTGTCTATATACAGAGTTTTATGGTTTTATCATCAACGGTTGGGATCTTCCATGTTGACATTCATCCCCCATTTCAGCCCCACTTTCACCCCCGCACAGTTCGAAATTACAAAATTGCTAGAACCAACATTCGTTTGCTTCGTGTCAAGAGTCTATATACAGAGTTTCATGGTTTTATCTTCAACGGTTGGGAACTTTCATATTGACATTCATCCCCCATTTCAACCCCAATTTCATCCCCGTACAGTTCGAATTTACAAAATTGCTAGAACAAACATATATTTGCTTCGAGTAAAGTGCCTATATACAGAGTTTCATGGTTTTATCTTCAACGATTGGAAGCTTCCATGTATACCTTCATCCCCCATTTCAATCTCAATTTCATCCCTATCTATACAGTTCGAAATTACAAAATTGCTAGGACAAATATTCATATTCGTTTGCTTCGCGTCAAGTGTCTATATTCAGAGTTTCATGGTTTTATCTTGAACGGTTGGGAACTTCCATATTGACATTCATCCCCATTTCAACCCCAATTTCACCTTCGTACAGTTCGAAATTACAAAATTGATAGAACAAACATTTAATTGCTTCGTGTCAAGTGTCTAGATACAAAATTGTATAACTTTGTAAATTACGAATTTTCATACAACCGTTCATCCCTTGTTTCACCCTCTTAGGGGTTGAATTTCGCAAAACCCCGTCTTAGCGAGCGCCTACGTGCTAAAAGAGACCTCCATGCAAAATTTCAGATTCCTAGCATTAGTAGTTTCTGAGATTCTTTGATGAGTGACCTTTCGCTTTAATAACATATGTAGATTTAGTTTATGAATTACATTTTAGAGTAATAACGTATTGACAAAATAATGAGTAGTAGGTACCTACTTACATCATTATGAAAACATCGCCTACTCCTACATGTCTTTGTCATGTCGCCTACATGTCTTTTTTTAAATTATATAAAGAGTGACGAGACAAGCAGGACATTTGCCTGATGGAAAGCAACATGCCTGCCACATAACAGCACAGTGACACGCAGCTATTGAAACATGAAAAGTCCAAATCAAATCCATCATATATATACCTCTTAGCTCCGTAATTTCACTGGAAACATTGCCCTTCAAACCGGAACACAGTAATGTTTGGACATTACTGCTTGGCGGTAGAATAACTGACAAAGGTGTGGTACTTCCCCAGGTGTGGTACAAGCGGACTCGGACGGATGTTTACATCAATTCTCTTTTTCACCTTTCTGGAGTAATAATTATTTCATGACAATATCAACAAAACACCAGTTTATGGATTACGTAATACGAAATAAATGAGTTTTTATCCGATTCCATATTATTTTATTGTAATTTTTTTAATCATGTAAGTACATAATTAGTTTTTTTTTTGAGTTTGTTTTCAGATTTAGGTAAACCACGTATAATTATTATTGTTATACAGTTTTCCAATTTATAATAGCTTTTAAAAGTATTATTTATTCTATATCATAAGTAAGTATTTTTTAAGTAGGTAATTTTCCAAAAAAAAAATTGACGATGCAAATAGGAAAATGTCAATTATTTGACAAATATGTTGACCCATTCATTGCTCTACTCTTTGTACAGTATAGAATACGTCTGGGGGAAAAACAACAATATAATTACAAAAGAAAGTAAACAGAATATTTAAGTGGCAAAACGAACTTCGAATTCATACGATTTAAAAAAGATTACCTTTTTAAGGATATCAACAAAATTTAAACCACGTTATTGAATTTTTTTCCTTCATTTCCACGACGTAAAAAAAAAGAATCCCTTATCCGGCGCCGCAAATATTATGCATTTGCCCTTATAGAACAAGAGCCCGTGAACCCCAGATCTTCGTTATTTTATAAAAGCTGAAAACTTGTCAGCGCATGCTCCTAACACAGGTAAGAACGATGGACCATTATGAAGTTTGGGTCATCCTGGCTTTGGTAAATAAATGGTATTAAGGCCCCAAGTCCCAGCAGTGGGAACTTTTAGTGGGCTGCTTATGATAATTAGGCTGCTAATTGTTACCCAAATATTATGTTTAAAAATAAGCGCGCATATTATGGCGCAAGTGGAATTACAATTGCATGAACATTAACACAACATGGGTGTCTGGCAAGTGCTTACCACGATGTTAAGTGTCTAGCAATTATTGGTGTAATTTTTAATAATATTCTGAAGGTATTACCAAAATATCAGACTTTATAATTTGACAAATTTAGATCGGTACACCTTTAGTGCCGTTTATCTGCCAAAGCCAGGATGATCCAAACTTCATCATGGGCCATCGTTCTTAACTGTGTTGGGAGCATACTCTGACAAACGTTCAGCTTTTATAAAATAACGAAGGTCTGGGGTGCATGGGCTCTTGGTCTATTATACAATGTTTTCACATTATAAAATTACCGCAGTCCTGTGAGCGTCGAAATGTCTTGACAGCTTAAATGGCGGCTCGCGAAGTTGTTTCGTGTTCTGCAAGACTTCTATTTTTAGAAACCCTTTGTTAGCCCCTTAACACGTTTGCTGCATTATGAGGTCGAAAACGCCACATGCGTAGCTTCTCGCAGGTGCGGTAGTCAAAATCGTGTTCTTACACTCTGTGCGGAGGGCGACTATATTAACATTTATATGAGTATAACAGAGACAAATATATGAAATTGCTTCTCGTGCAAAGCCTAGCCTAAGAGTGAAGTTAAAACTAAATGAGGTTTAAAAGGCCTCAAACGCACTGAGTATTAATTAGTTTCGTACAGTGCGAAGTGAGGTCTAATCTGCCTCAAAATTGTAGGCCTCACAGCCGCATGGAGTGAGGTGCGGGCAACAAGACGCCTGCGTATTCTAACTTAGTGACGTGATAAAAAGTATCGATACGAAAGCATGCTGCAAGTATAGAAATTAATATAAATAAATAAAATAAATATTGTATAGAAATTAGTACATGTGCTCAGCAATTTTCAGGGACAGATTTTTTATTACATTTATTAATATGTTGTTTCTGCGACTTATAAATTGATACTGGGGATAAGTTTTATAAAATTCCCCAAATATATGTTGAATTCTCGATTTTAACAGGTGTTTCGTCCTAGTAAAATTATGATAATTGATAAATCTATGATACTGTGGCGCGGACGACTTAAATTGTGCCAATACATAAAAAATAAATCACATACATATACATATATCGAACTATCGAGTCGAACTATAATTATAAATCGTATACTCCTGAAAGATACTCGTATACTACACTTATTTATAGAGATAAAGAAAGCTATCATCTCGAGCAAGATTTTGAGTTTTGGGGTCGTATTGTTCTTCCTGACAACTTCAACGAAATTGACGAAATGGTCAACGAAAGAGCTGTGTAGGTTGCTACGATAAATTAAAACTTGTGTAAAAAGTAGTTAGGAAGCAAAAACAAAACAAATATTGTTCGTGTATTTCGTGTCCAATTCGTAAAAAATCTTTCTACTTGACCGGTTGTAATAAAAAACATATTAATCAATCTTATTACATAAATTATTTTAATACTGCAACTCTCTCTATTCACAACACTAGTCGAGACACTAATAGAACTTTATTTCAATGCGATGTGAGGCAGAACAGATGTCATATATATAATTTTAATTTACTCAATACCTAAATGTCATAACTGTGGGCGAAGCTGGATTCAACTTTAACAACTCTTTAAATTAATATTGCTAAATTTTCAAGCAATTACTCTTATAAATGAACATAATATTTAAGGTATTCTTAGAAACAATTTTGTGAGGCACAAAAGGTCCCATACGCACTGCAAGGAAGGTCAATTTTGCCTCGAAAAGACCTCATACGCACTAGTTGGAAGTCTACGAAAAATGGCCCCGCAGCAAAGGTGTTAATTACCATTGCAGACGAGTTGCACTCGTTTGCTAAGTAGGGTTAAAGTACTGTGTGGCGAAATAAACGGCTTTATGACGAAATTGTACTGAATCAGTCTAGCCTGGCGTGGTCTGCGCCTTTTTTTTTTTAAAACTTTTATAGGTTTACACTTGACCGCCATCTCACCTGATGTTAAGCGACGATGCGGTCTATGATGGAGCGTGTTTACCTAGAAAAAACCGATTCACTCGCGATTTGAAGACACAAAGATTATAACTAACGGGAAATACCCACTCAGGCAACGTATTCCACAGTCTTGACGTTCTTATCACAAAAGTAGAGTCAAATCTCTTCGTTCGTGTTTTTGGAATATCAACCATGAAACGATGTCGCTTTTTCGAGCTGCGAGCATTCCGATAGAAAAAAGGGCAAGGTGGTATCAGATCGTGCAAATCAGTCGCACACTCTCCGAAGTGTATCCGATAAGCTAGCAATTTTTCAGCGATGTTCAAGACTTTGCAGTCTTTTTCGCACGAGGGTGTCATTGCCTGATGATACAACGTCTGTCCATAACAGTATAGTATCACACAGCTAGTGGAACAGGAAGAGTCCTAATCATTACTAGCACTGCATAGCACTCGTCACCTAGAGATATAAGTACAATGTTTTAACTCTGTGCACTGTATTTTTTTGAAAACGTTGGGTTGCAAACCGGAAGATATTAATGTTTGCATTTATTCTTTTCAGTGTGTTTTTAGTTTTTACCCGACTGAAAGAAGGGTTATGTTTTTTACGTAAAATAAGTATGTGTGTAAAAATTTAAGTATCTATACGTATTATATCAGCCATCTGCCTCCCATAGTACATGCATAGTCTATTAAATCATATATACAGTCGTTCGACGAAGCCGTCTAGACGGGCTAATCGTGCGGGGCGAGACGTGGGAAACGCGCTCCTGCATTGCCTACATTACAATGTTAGTATTGCAGGAGCGGGGCTCAGGGCTGACGTCTTCCGTATGTTTTATTTTTATTTTTTGCCTCGTTTTTGAAAGCATTTTTGTTTGCGACAACCCTACCCGTGTCTAGACATTATGGGCGTTTCTCCCAAGATCAAAGGCGACGAACTACTGGTAGTAAGTATCTTCTTATATATAAAATTCTCGTGTCACAGTGTTTGTTTCCTTACTCCTCCGAAACGGCTTTACTGATTTTAACCAAATTTTATATGCATATTCAGTAAGTCTGAGAATCGGCTACTAGCTATTTTTCATACCCCTAAGGGACAAGGGTTGGTCAACCCATAATTATTTTTTTTAATTTTTGGACAACATTTTTTGTTTTTATTTTTTTATAATGTGGCGTTAAAAATACATACAGCCCTAATTTTTTTTCCCTTTTATCATTTAACCCCTATTTTTTAATAGCCATTTAAGTAATTTAATAATTTTTCATCATTGAGAACTGATCAATTATTATCGTTTATCACTTGAAATCACTAGAAATTACCTAGAAATGATTTATATGGCATAACAACGTTTGCCGAGTCAGCTAGTTTCTTTATATTGTTGTACAGGCTTTGCTTCGTTTTTTTTTTAAATATAGACTGATGATACGAGCAGGTCATGTGCCTGATGATAAGCAACATGCCTGCCACATAACAACACAGTGACACGCAGCTATTGGAACATGAAGATTCCAAATCATTACCTAGCACTGCACTGCGCTCGTCACCCAGAGATCTAAGTTGTTATATCTCTAAGCCCTGTAATTTCACTGGAAACATTGCCCTTCAGACCGGAACACAGTGATGTTTGCACATTACTGCTTGGCGGTAGAATATTTGGCAAAGGTGTGGTCCTTCCCCAGGCGGACTCTGCCAAGAGTCCTACCACTACTAACTAGTTTGGGGCTACATGGTGTTGTGTGTGAAATGTCCACCTATATTATTTGGTGGTAGAATAACCGGTAATGGTGTGGTACTTCCCCAGGTGGACTCTACAGAGTCCTATCACTATATTATATCTATAACTTTCGCATTTCTAATATTAGTAGGGATCCGGCGAAGTATTTCCTGCGCCCACACTTACTATCTAACCTTCGGTAAATGCCATGACTTGAATGGCTTCGATTTAAATCAACGGATGTGCCCTCCCAAACTTCTAGCACGTGGCATTATGTTATCGTTCGGAAGAGTGAGCTCACTCTTTCCGCTTTAATCGATTGTAGGGAGCGGTGAACGCCGGACGTTTATACCTATCGCTAAACATTGTCAACTACCAAAATAAGTAGAACCGCAGCATACCTCGCCGCTAGCGATTCTAGGGGTCAAGTAGATTGGAAGTTGTAAACCACTCACGCTACACACAGAGACGCAATTTTTTAACAATTTCAAGGCACTCAGGGCACATCCATTGAGTCGACTAAACTCGGAAACAAGTTTAGAAGCAAGTAATTCTCGTTTCTGAATTACACTTCACTGAATTCAGTAGCGACAAAATTCAGTCGACTAAATGTAATAAGCCGAAGTATCACTGTTCCGGTTCGAAGGGCAATGGTTCCAGTGAAATAACAGGATATGGAGATAAAACATCTTACATCTCTGGGTGACGAGTGCAGTGCAGAGCTCGGTAATGAATAAAAAACCTTATAAATCACTGTTTATCTATATATAGTCAATGTCATAATCCACCACGCTGGTCCAGGTCGGGTTGGTGGATGGCGCATGACATCGAAAGATTACGTAAGTACATTTTATTTTCCTTACGATGTTTTCCGTCACTGTTTTAAGTTAGCGGCATTACGCGCATGACTTCGAAAAGACAGTGGTGCGCGTGGGATTTGAACCCGGATCGGCAGTTCTACCGACTAGACCAGCCGTACATTTATATACTTACGCCAACGGCCATATTGTGAAATCGGGCGATCTCGGCTCTAACCACAGAAATCTAAATAATAAGGTAGGTACGCTCTAACCCAACGCTCCTTGTTACGATTTAAAAAATAATAATTGATATTTATTGTTTTTTTGGTAAAGGAAATCTTTTTTTTTTTTAAATAAAGAGTGACGAGACGAGCAGGACATGTGCCTGATGGTAAGCAACATGCCTGCCACATAACAGCACAGTGACACGCAGCTATTGGAACATGAAGAGCCAAAATCATTACCTAGCACCGCACTGCGCTCGTCACCCAGAGATCTTAGTTGTTATATCTCTAAGGCCTGTAATTTCTCTGGAAACAATGCCCTTCAAACCGGACCACATCATCGTGTCCACATCGTGACCACAAGCCGCCTTGACACAAGAATGATGTTTTTTGTAGTATAGAGTGATGGGACGTCAGGATATGTGCCTGATGGTAAGCAACAAGCCTGGCCATAACAACATAAGGGTTACGCAGCTATTGGAACATGAAGATTCCCCAAATCATTACCTAGCACTGCACTCGCTCGCCATCCAGAGATCTAGAACGATTTATCTGTATGCTCTGTGCTATCTAATTACTCAGAAATCATTTTCCTTCAAAACGGAACACAGTTTTATACTTGTGCCTTACTGAATGGCGGTAGTAGAACTGGCAAAGGTATTGTATGGTAACTTGTATTATTATCATCATTTTACGGTAAAGGAAAACATCGTGAAGAAACCGTCATGACTTATGAAAGATATTTATAGAAAACATGTGATATCTGCAAACCAGAGGAGGCTTCGAGTCATTGGAAGCATGAAGTAGGCTGTTAGCTCTAGGTTGAGCTTATTCCCTTGTTACGACCCGGCCTTCTACCGCCTAACTAAATCGGGTTTGTCTTTGCTATCGCCATCTCTATCATTTCAAATGAAAAGAAAAGAGAGAGAAACTTCAAAGCTAAGTTTTTGTTCGGCGGTAGACCCCTCGTAATAACGAAGTTTTAGCAACACGCGTTAAATCTCTTTTAAACCATATAAACCATAATATGTAACTATTGGTTATACATATATTTTTAGGAACCTTTTTTCTAATAAAAAATATTTTATCCGGTTTGACCGATTCAACAGAACTCGAAGGACCATAATTAGCTCAAAGGAACACAACAGAGCTCGAGCTCGAAGGACTATCAGTTATGCGAATTACTATTTTTCTTTGTTACTTAGTAGTTTAATTTACGAGTTAGATTAGTTAAGCCGTGTTTTCGATTGTTAAGTAGTTTCTTCTGATTATAAAAAAATAGGCAACGTGTTAATTATAGATTACTAGCTGACCCCGCAAACGTTGTTTTGCCTTAGTGAACAACCCTTGTCACTTAGGGGTATGAAAAATAGCTAGTAGCCGATTCTCATACCTACAGAATATGCATATAAAATTTGGTTAAAATCAGTAAAGCCGTTTCGGAGGAGTAAGGAAACAAACACTGTGACACGAGAATTTTATATATAAGATAAACCACATATTTTAAGGCTATTTGTTTAAGTTTAGTTTAAAATTGCATTCAAAAGAGAATATAAAATCATAATAACATTATGTAACATTTATTTACAAGCAAGGAGAAATGACAAAAGCAAAAACAACAATCATGCACCACAATGTAACACAAGCAACTCGCTTCATTGATAGTAACAAGCAACAAGCGAAGCACGAGCCAGCTTACCCCCAACATTTCCATCTGCGTCGATAGCGGGCCCTGTGAACTTTATCCCTCGCGATGTATCATTCATCCTCTTTATTTCACCCCCTGTTGACACCCTGAACCCCAAATTGTGGTTCGAAACAGTAGTGTTCCACTGCCACATGCACATATCCGACCCCGAAGTCTCATCCTCAAAGTTACAGAACACACCACTCGCTTGAGACGGGTTGTTATATTTATGAGAAGCCTCGTAAGTCGGCCCGCTAGGACGCAACTTATTCATCTTATCAAATAACGTATCATTATCCAACGTTTTCAAGTTCGTCGTCAGAGCCCCCTCATTGTCATTCATCATGTCATCTATGTGCTGTCTATTCATTTGATGTATCTTACTGAACGTCGATTCCTTCCGATTCTTTGGTCTACGAGGTTCAGTCCTGTTGTTCATAATTGATGTCAGTTTTTGCAGGAAGCCGTTCTGGCCGGGGCTCGCCGATCGCGACTCTTTTTCCGCCGCCACGGTTTTCTTAGCTTTCCCCTTCGTAACTTCATTTTCGCCCAGCGCGAGGAATAATATTGACAGTATAATGAATGCTTTCAACGCCATTAGTGTAGATTAGATCAGATGAGAGCGTGTGGCTCCGAAGCGTACATTTTCGCTTGCACGCTGCTTCTGGAGATTCATAACAAAAGTCTGTGAACTACACGGGGCGGGCGCGACGCGCGTCGAGACCGCTCTGAAGCACTGCCAGCGAACGCCCGCGGCCGTCGGTCAATAAAACAACACAATCCGAACACATTTCGACAAAAAAACACCTTTTAACAACACGTTTCACATCGATTAACGCTCGATTTCACACTCTACACTGATACACCCTGGAAAATGATGGACGACGTAGCTGCGACGAACGCCACGCACGGAAGCGATGCGCTCGCAATTTATAAAAATAACAACTCGGATTTGTGTTTTACACTCGATAACTCACTGTTGAGGATTAATAAACGCAATATTTCAATTTTAATCGCTAAATGTTTCATGTCCCGTATATCGAGGTACGTAGTGCGTTTGTAGCGCCGCGCGGGAGTATGCGGAACTAAAATCCGAGACCGAAATAATCATTAGTTTTCGCGAGATGTGATCTCGTAGTGGCGAGAGATGCGCAGGTGTGAGGCCCGCCTTTCAGCGCGTTCCCGGGCTTTCCGCGCAGGATATCAGCGCTCTGCGCGCCGGATATTGCATTGGTCCAATTAGGATCGCTTCTCGCGGCAGACTGCTCCTATTCGTCTATCTCACTCGTGGTGCCTTCTCATTGGCGGGTTCTGAAATAACCGGGAAAACTGTCCAATTGTGAACCGAACCGGAAATTGCATGAAAATTTTCCTCAGAAAATTGTTTACGGGAACGTAGGACGGACGTCGTTTTTCCGATCTGAGGAAATTGAATTGTGCTTTATTGGCTCTGTGGCACTGATTTCCATCGGGAAAGTGAGTTAGTGTTCGGATTAGCAGCAACCAGTTACATTTTTCGCAAAGATTGTCTTTACTGAGAGTTAGTTTGCAAACAATAGCTAAACTCGAGACAAGGCGTCCTGTGGGATCGATACTCTGCGTCGCCTTTTGTTGTTCTAGGTATTAAAACAATCCATAGCTGTGTAACCATGACTACAAATCATAGCGCTTTTCAATCTCTGCCGGACTGCAGTTTAATATAAATGTAAGTATGTAATTTTTTCACATCAACAAATCACAGAACGAAACGAACAAAAATACCTATGTGAAAAATCTTAAATGTAGTGAAAAATCCTATATGATAATAATATTTAGTTATTGTTGTGACAATACAATAGGTACTTGCGTTCAAAAAAGTTTCTTGTACCTACTTACTTTATGTACTTGGAATATAAATCGTAAAAAATATACGATATTATTTATTTAAAACCTGTTTGATGAAAATTACATTGACATAATATTGAGTTACTTCGTACCTAAAAGTGATTATTGACAATTATCTCTAAATAATAATAAATTTCCAAAATATTGTTAGAAATTATTATAATTCACAACAAAATGACAGGATGAACCGAATGTTATTTTTCTGTCTTCTGTCACTGGTTTTTGAATGCACCTGTCACCACCATCTCTGTCATCTCTATCTGTCACCTGTCAGTCGTCGGTCGTCGGCAGTAGGCAGTACCACTCCTTCAGTTTTTGTGTAAACGTTTATTAAAATTCGCCAAAGAAAATTAAAAAAGAACGGGAAATTATAATAAAAATCTAGTGAATTTTAACATAGAATAGAAGAAATCGGTTACAATGTTGATAATTCCGTAATCAAGTGGTCAAGCCGAATAATTTCTTTGCAATCCATTGTTTACAGTACACGGTAAGCTTTACCATTATTTAAAACCTTCGCTTTTTATTCTAAACAGTATAATAACTGGCTGACAATAGCATTTCCCACATCAGGCACATTCTAAATTCAAACATTTTCTTTAGGTGACGCGGTAAAACGCGTATCTTTCATTTGTTTTTGTTAGGTACTTAAATTTAATGAAGAACATCTCGGAATTTCTATTTTTATCTGCAGTTTATCGGTAATTTCACGAGAACTTGCTCTATCAAGACATAAAGGGCTTCTAAGATTCAAACTAAAGTCCAATTGTGTCATACATTTTAGTCTTCTTTCTGTTAAAATTGGATCTAGGTAAGTAGAGTTAGTGAAATTTTATGAGTCATGTGGGAGACAAACAAATTTGAAGTAGATTAATTACTCCATGCTTCATCTATTATGATATTATAACTAGTGTATTTTTAGAATACTTATGATTTAATTTGCTTGAATTAGGAGTTGTTAATCATGTTGTAAGATTCACAAACATAAAAAAATTTTTGAACTCTATGTAAAGATTTTTTAATGTTATTATGTTTTCACTGAAAATAAACAAAATGATGATGCAGATAAGACCCTGAATCAAAATAAAATTTGATCTTGTGTTCTTATTAGAAATAGAGGTCTACATCAAATTTGAAATAAATAAATATTGGTAGAAATTTCTCACACAACACCTTTTAGCCACAACTAAGCAAAGCTTGTAAGTACTATGGGAGTCCAATAATAGCTGATACACCAGATACTTAAACATGTAATTGTGGAAACATACTTATTGTACATAGAAACACCCAGACACCGATCAAATGTTTGTATTCATCACTTAAATCTGTAAGCTGTACAGGAAACAAACTCTCAACCTATGTCTCTGTAAGCAGTCTTACTACCAACTAAACCACTAGTCAATAAATCAAAGATTGTTTTAAATTGTCTTAGTTATTCATTACACTAGTATTATTCAATAACAATATATTTATGTTTGTATGGTGAAACTGGTTTCACAAGTTACTGTTGTACCGGGAACATGGTGCATGACACTGCACTGAAATAACAGACTTGCTTCATAACCCCAGTAAATATCCTATAATTAATAATACTACTTCAGATAACTAACTATTAACTGATTAGTCGACAAGAAGTGTACAAATGTAGGGCTCTTTGCGGAGTCTGCCTGGGAAAGTATTAATTTTTAACCAATGGTTCTACCACCAAGCAATAATAATAAAGCTAGCAGTAACAGACTAATGTTACTGTGTTTTGGTTTAATATTTCCAGAGAAATTGGAAATTTCATTGGAAATTGGATTGAAAGGTTAACTACTAGACAAACTAAACAAAACTGCCAAAAAAATCATTGTAATTGAGTGTAATGCAAAGAATATAGTCTACAAGCAACACAAAACTACAAAAGCAATTGCACCTATTATATTTATATCAGATGATTATTCCAATTTGATGATTTTGTACTTATTAACTTATCAGTACTACGTTGTAAGTGGTATCAGTTTGATAATGAAAGTTGATTTACATTAAAATGTATAGATAACAAAATATACCTGAACATAACATATGGCGGTAGACAATGTTAATGCGGATCTTATGATAGGTATTCCCTGGAATCTAATATGTATAAAAAGCAAAGGCATAAAGAAAGAACAATAAATCCCTTAAATAATAGAGAAACTGATAATTATGATGTTAAATTCTCCCAGATGGATGTACTTTTGATATAATACCTATAGCTGGTCTACTAACTGGCTTAGTAGTAAGTCTGCCTGTGATTCCATAGGTTGTGGGTTCGATACCTACCCTGTGCAAATATTTGTGTGATGAATACAAATATCCCAGATATTTGTGTGTTTCTATCCTACTAATGTTATAAATGTCAATGTATGGATGTTTGAATATTTGGATGTTTGTTGCTCAATCACGTCGTAACTTATAAATGGATTGGGTTGAAATTTGGAACAAAATTTGATTATAATCTGGACGAACAAATGGACTACTTTTTATCCCTGGGGACTAACGGGAACATGAACTACGCGTGTAAAACCGTGGGGAGCTGCGAGTGTATCATCAGTATGTTTTTATAATTAATTATATGAATATTATACCGGCTGTATGTCTCCCACAGTACAAGCTTTGCTTAGTTGGGGGCTAGATGGTGTTGTGTGAGGAATGTGCACCAATAATATTTATTTATTTTATCACTTTCTAATTAAGTAATTAAGTTTGATTATTTATTAACAAAACTAAAATGCAATGAGAACTACACTAAGTTTCAATACCTACCTATCTAACTACTTAGTCCAAGCACATCTGAATTATCCAAAAGTTTGATTTGAAATGTGTACCACCATTGGTTGGCATAGCTGGGCATTAACTCGTTAATTAACGAAATTAACATTTTGATTAACGGATTAACTTTTAAATTAACTTAATAAAATAATAACGGACACGTTAGCTTCCGTTAATATGAAGAAGTCCGTTAATCCATTACCTACTATTTACCGCACAGTGCACAGTATCGCGGCGCGGCGCGAAAAACATTAAAACAGGTTCATACAAGTATGAAATGACAAATGCCGGGCGGCGCGTGGCATTGGGTGAAACAAAAATGCGACTGAGAAAACTGCGAAGAGATTTGTTTCGGTTGATCATTTCATTATTTAGTGCCGGTGCTTAGCGTGTCAATTTTAACGTCACATTTTAAAGCTGCCTATACACACTGGGCCAGTGGAGGCCAACGCGAGTGTCGACAAAACGGCACGAGACAAAACGTAGCATCCACACACTGGCCCAGTGGAGGCCAACGCGAGTGTCGACAAAACGGCACGAGACAAAACGTAGCATCCACACACTGGCCCAGCGCAGGCAAAATCGAAGTAGGCCAATAGGAGAACAGGACGCTACTCGCCGAGCGCCTGTTTTGTGCACAAAAACCGACACCGGTCACGAGAGACGAGTTGAAACAAAACAGCCCTATACACACTGGCCACTTGCCGTCACTCGGCCAGCGAGGCGAGCGACGCAAGTCATCACAAAACGACCCTCCACACACTGGCGTTGGCCTCCACTCGGCCAGTATGTATAGGCGGCTTATAACACCAAAACGACCCTCGCTTTCAGACGAGAACTTCAACATGTTGATGTTCATGCATCGTATGTCTGACGATTAAATAACACATTTGAATTATACAAGTATTTTGTTATGTTCCTAACCTGTTAACTTCCAGAACCTATTGCTTTTTTTTGCCCAGGTATTTTTTTATACGAATTTCACCCGGCTTCCGGGCTAACTGGCTGGATATGTGGGATTCTCAGCTATATAGCAGCCTACCCACTACAAACCCTGTGGTGTTTCGTCCGTGCGCTTATTTGTCGGAGCTACGGGGGAACGCTTTCGCACTCTACCGCGACCCCGGCGGCGCTAGTCCCTAGTAGGCGCTAGTAGTCACTAGTAGATCTCAATACAAAGATGTGGTCTTCCAAGCTCCAGAGCACACGGAATTATGTTATGGCTGAAAAGAGTGAGCTTACTCTTTCCGTTCTAGTCGGTTGCAGGAAGCGGTGGACGCTGGATGTTTTTACCAATCACTATTGGGTGTCAACAACCAAAATAAGTAGAACCGCAACATACCTCGCCGCTAGCGATTCTACGGGTTAAGTAGATTGGTAGATCTAAAGTCTAAACCAATCACTCTACACATAGAGACGCAGTTTTTTAACAATTGCAAGGTCATCAGGGCATCGATATAAATCTATAGATATATTGACTGGCCTCGTGGCTTAGTGGGTAGTAGCTCTGCCTGCGAAGCCGAGGGTCGTGGGTTCGATCCCCACCCAGTGCAAATATTTGTGTGATGAATTCAAATGTTTGCACTGTGTCTGGGTGTTTCTATGTATAATAAGTATGTATTTAAAACTATATAAGTATTATATCAGCTATCTGGCCGCCATCACACAAGCTTCGCTTAGTTTGGGGTCAGATGGTGTTGTGTGTGAATTGTCCACCAATATTTATTATTATTATTATTATTATAGATGTGCCCTGAGCACCTTGAAATTGGTAATAAACTGCGTTTCTGTGTGTATCGTAAGTGGTTTACCAACAACCAATTTACTTGACCCCTAGAATCGCTAGCGGCGAAATATGCGGTGGTTCTACTTATTTTGGTTGTTGACAACGAATAGTGATAGGTAAAAACGTCCGGCGGCGGCGTCCACCGCTTCCTGCAACCGACTAGAACGGAAAGAGTAAGCTCACTCTTCCCAACTATAACATAATTTCGTGGGCTCTGAAGTTTTGGAGGGCACATCTTTGTATTGGGATCGTTAGCTCAAGGGGCATCTTTTGATTTATATCGACGTTAACACTGTCCAGCGCTCTTTTCACCCAGTGTCATTAACTGATTTATCTCATTGCCCTGTTCTCTGAAAACACTGCCAATGAAACCGGAACACGGTAATATTTGCACATTACCGCTTAACGGTAAAATAACTGGCACAACTGTGGTACTTTCCCTGGCGGCTCTACAAAGAGTCCTACCACTACAAAGAAAGCCCTTATCTAAACTCAACGTGTACGACGTCGCGGCTTAATGCTAGATAAATGTTATATACCTACCTAGTCACTAAAGAAAGTATGTATCCATAAAATACTTCCGTAGGTAAAGTTACTGTGTGTCCGGTTTGAAGGGTATTGTTTCTAGAGAAATTACAGGGCCAAGATATAACAACTATATAGCCTCTTAGCCGCGCTCATTACCCAGAGTATAATATATCTGTAAAGCGCAGTGCACTGCTAGGTAACGATTTGGACTCTTCAAGTTCATATAGCTGCGTAACACTGCTGTTATGGGCAGGCGTCTGGCTTACCATCAGGCGCATGTTTTTTTGAAGTGAAAACTTCTTTAGACGCGCCTAGACAGATTTTTCGTGGGGTGTGAATTGAATTCTATCGTCACGCTCGGGTATAACTGCCAATTTTTTTTAACTACGGGGGTCAAACTGAAAGTTCTTAGAAAATCAAAAACTGATTACATTAGCCAGTTATTAGTTTTATTATATCTTTTCAAAATATTGTCCATTCACGTCAATACACCGCTGCATGCGATGGAACCACTGGGAAAAGCACTTTGCCCACTCGTCCTTAGGGGTCTCTTCAATGGCATCGCGATACCCAGCCACCGCTTCTTCAGCATTCATAAACCGCTTTCCTTATAAGTTTTTCTTTAATTTTTGAAAATAAATAAAAATCACAAGGCGCGAGGTCGGGGCTATACGGCGGGTGACCCAGTAATTCAACGTTTGATGTCGCCAAATAGTCGATCGTTCGCTTGGCGGTGTGCGATGAGGCGTTGTCGTGGTGAAGGAGGATCCTACTGCGAGGTCGTTTCTCTCGAACTTTTTCCAAGACAAGTGGCAAACAATTGGTAGTGTACCATTCTGCAGAAACTGTTTTTTGATCCTCTAACACAATTGTTGCGATATGACCTATCCTTCCAAAGAACGAGGCCACCATTTTTTGAAGTGAAAACTTCTTTAGGCGCGCTATGGACAGAATTTTCGTGGGCTGTGAAATGGATTTATGATCACGTGATCATCACGCTCGGATATGATAAGAAATTTCGGGTAAGCTCGGGATGCTAGAGCGAGAAAGATAATGGGGTCAACAAACGTGCTAGACCGAGAAAGATAATTGTTAGAGGAGGACATGGGACAATAGATACTCTCTCTCTCTCTCTCGCTGCTCGCTACCGGTTACCAGTGTTGACACTTTAGCGACTTTGTCGCTGAAACTGGCGAATTTTTAAAACCTTTTAGCGGATTTAGACGACGTGTTACCGACAAAGGGGAATATACTAGTGTAGTGTAGAAGGTTGGAGAAGGAAAAAGCTATGTATGTATGTATTCTTCCAGACTGTTATTCCCTTAATAATTCAATCAAAACCGGCAACTTTGTTTCGTAACTATTTGGCGACAAGCTCAAAATCATAGTGGCAACACTGACGGCTACCAACTCCAAAAGACTTTTGTTTGGGCGGGAAAACACGACGGGTGCTTTATAATTTTCACAATCAAATTAATTAGTTTTGCTGTGTAAATATTTCGTTTCTTTTGTGTTATAGTATAATATTTAGTTTTGTATAATACATATAGTCAATAGTATAAATAAATATGAGCGTCGCTAGCGACGGGGGTGACCCCGTCGAACAGACCAGAAAAAGAAAACTATTGAAGCCAAATCCAAGTGAAAATGTTTCTTACAAACTATTTAGAAAACCCCTTTGTAAGAGAAAGAGACTATTCCCAGAAAATCGTAGACTGTGTAGTGTATGTGGAATCGACGGAACAGGAGAAAGTCGGTAACAAAAATCCTTTATTATTTATTATACAAAAATCAGCTAATGAAGTTTTCACTTCTGCCGTGTGGTCTTAAGCACACACCTTTTTTATTTCCCCGCACTTCGATCTCTCTTCACTTTAGTTGGCAACTCCTCGAAAGGAAACACCCACTGAGCAGATTGTCTTTTGGTTTCAGGATCATAACAGTAAATCCAGCTTTCGTCACCTGTTAGTATGTCGAACACAGCATTTGAGTCACCTCCGTTAAATCTTTCAATCATTTTACGGCACCAATCCACACGATGGAGTTTTTGAGCCTCAGTCAAATTATGAGGTATCCACCGGGCGCAAAGCTTCCTGACCGCTAAATGTTCGTGTAGGATTTTGTGCACTTGACTCATATATACCGATGCCTAAGCTTGTCCGAATCTGCTGATAGGTCACTCTTTTGTCAGTCTCTATCATACGCCGCACAACACAGATGTTATCTTCAGTCGTCGCCGTAGAAGGCCGTCCCTCACGTAAATCATCAGTGAGATTAGTGCGACCACGTTTAAACTCATTAAACCAGTTGTAAACAGTCGCACGAGATGGGGCTTCATCGTGAAAGGCCAATCGTAGTCTATCATAACTTTCTTGTTGACTTAAATGACATCGAAAGTCATAAAAAATCATTGCACGAAAATTTTCTCGCGTTAAATTCATGTTGACGTGACACAGACAATTTTCAATTTGCCGCCAAATCGTAAAACAAATGACAAATGAATGAAGTATATACTCAGTAATATTGGCAAAGAGTTCTATTTTCAAATTATAGAATTATTTTTTTATTATATTGTTTATAAGTGGCCAGTTCTAAGAACTTTCAGTTTGACCCTCGTATAATAGGTTTGTACTTGACCGCCATCTCGCCTGATGTTAAGCGACGATGCGGTCAACGATGGAGCGTGCTTACCTAGAAGAAACCGGTTCACTCTCGATTTGAAGACACCAACACACTCAGGCACGCATTCCACAACCCAGACGTTCTTATCACAAACGTGGAGTCAAACCTTCCCGTTCGTGTCTTTGGAATATCAACCATAGAACGATGTCACTTTTTCGATGTTGCTTTTCAAGGTTCCGTGCCGTGTACTTGTAAGCTGTCCAACTGGGTGCAATTGAAGAGGGGGGGTTGCAATCCTCGATAATTTCTCCTTGTCGCATTATTTTAGTACGGCTTTGCGGAATAATAGATTAGATAGATAGATAGAAAACTCTTTATTGTGGCACAAAAATAATAACATTACAAAGAAAAACTTATGATCTAGCACCACAAGTGGCGGCCTTATTGTTGAGAGCAATCTCTTCCAGGCAACCAGCACAAGGAAAATAGCCTACATACAAATACAGGCAGGGGATTAGAAAAGGTATTACAAAACTAAACTGTTTGGTTTGAATCGTCTGTCATAGACTTCTAAGGGCATGTAAGCATGATTATCCGCAAAACACATCATTTTCCCTAATTAGTTCCTACGTTATTATCAGTAATTGTACCTCAATAATGAGATTTTGATAACGTTCTGATAAAGGAAGAATGTACATCGAACACGCCATTGGTATTTGTGAATGTTTTTGTCAATGTTGTGTATTTTTTTTGTTTTTGACTACTCGATCGATCGTACACCATAGCGAAATGTAGGTAGTGGTAGGACTCTTGGCAGAGTAACCTGGGGAAGAGCCACCCACACTTTTGGCAGGTATAGGCAGGAATAAGCAAACATTACTGTGCTCCGGTTTGAAGAGCAATATTTCCAGAGAAATTCCAGGGCTTCGAGATACATAATCTCAGATCACTGGGTGTCGAGCGCAGTGTAGTGCTAGGTAATGATTTTTCCAATAGCTGCGTGTCATTGTGCTGTTTATGTGGCAGGCATGTTGCTTACCATCAGGAACATGTCCTGCTCGTTTCATCACTCTACACTGTAAAAAAAGAGTTATTTTTTGCGTAACTAATAAAATAATTGCACCATATTTTTTAATTTAAAATCAGAACTAAAATGGCCGCTACAAATGGGTAGTGGGGACCGTGCCAAAAATACTGGCCCATTTTCCACCGCTAGGGGCCGTTCATTTCTCACATGATGTGTTTGAACAACGGGGAGCGCTGCTAGTACTAAATTTATGGTCAAAAATTATTATTACGTTTTCGTAAAAATAGTACGATGAAGTGATGTGTGCCGTATATGGTAGGTCGGGCTAAGGGCTCCCACACAAAACCGCGATGCGATGCGATGCGATTTCGTGCGGCAAACCGTTGTGGTTAGGCTAACCATACCTTCAACGGTAGTCAGCCGTGTTGGACGTGTTTTTGATCTTCGTCATCATCAACAGCCCACTAAACGTTCCCACTGCTGGGACTCAGGGCCTTCTCTCGCAAGGAGAGAAGTTAAGGCCATAATCCACTACGCTGGCCCGGTGCGGGTTGGTGGATGACTTCGAAAGATTCTAGGTACATGTCGGTTTACTCACGATGTTTTCCTTCATCGTTATTTAAGTTAGCGGCATTTCGCATATGACTTCGAAAAGACAGTGGTGCGTGTGGGATTTGAACCCGGGGTCTCCGGATCGGCAGGCGCCGTTCTCCCGACTAGACCAGCCGTAACTTACTAGACCAGGACGTCTACTCTATTTCAACGAAAACGTAATTTCGAAAAACAGCTCGCGACTTTCCTACTCTCGTTCTACTTCATTTCGTCCGATACAACATTGTTTGACGTTTAAATGTTCTAAGCAAACTCTAATTAGAGTAGGCTTAGAACAGCAACGGACAAAACGACGGATCGAAGTAGAATCGGAGTTGGAAAGTCGCGAGTTTATTTCGAAATTACGTTTTCGTAGAAAGAGAGTAGACATCCAGCTGTAACGTGTTTTTAGGAAGCGTAACATGGATCGCAAAAAGATTGTTGCACTATTACTGTTATTGGTAAATAGATATGAAAGAAAAATAAGATTTTGGGTTCATCCATTTATTACGATTATGAATGATGATGGGGAACTATTTTACTCGCAAGTATAGTGGGTTGAGAATAGAAGAAGATATTTTTTTTGATTATTTTAGAATGAGCATATCTTCAATTGAAGAGCGTCTTTCTCTTCTTCTGTCTCAGAGCTGACTAAAATGGTGTCACCAAGTATGACGAAATATCGCAGGAATGCGCGATGCGAATCAAATCGGAAGTTCTTGCGATGCATTCGTGCGAATTCTCAGATATTTGCAATGCGAATGCGTGGTTTTGTGCGGGAGCGGGAGTATGGATAGGACTTGTGCGGAGTATTACAGTACAGATTACAGTATATAACACCTATATGTTGCCAAAGGCACCTGAACTAGCTGAAAGCTGTATTTCAGATACCAATGGCCTCCCCTAATTAATTGTCTGTACAGTTTTGCAAATTTAGGATTAAAACTTGGATTTATCATTATCATATTAAATTTAATCCAGAGACGTCTGTTTATTGCTACTGCAATAATACTTAATACTAAATCTAATGCAGTGGGCACAGAAACTTGAAACTTCTAATCTTCGAAAAAATACGCGTAAATATTTTGTAATAATCTAACTGACGGCCTTATTTTTTAGGGTTCCGTACCCAAAGGCTAAAAACGGGACCCTATTACTGAGATTCGCTGTCCGTCTGTCACCAAGCTGTACCTATTTCAAGAACGGTGATAGCTAGACAGTTGAAATTTTCACAGATGATGTATTTCTATTGCCGCTATAACAACAAATACTAAAAATAAAATAAATATTTAAGGGCGGCTTCCATACAACAAACTTGATTTTTTACCGTTTCTTGTCCGTCCCAAGCAAACTAGATGGCGCCACTAGTAGAATAAGACGCGCTATCGACTTCGTCGTTAGAATTATAAGGTAAAATCAAATTTTTAGTGAAACTTTTTGGATGAAAGCCTGTCAGTGGAAACTGCGATAGTCTATGTATACGGAATTCGGAATAAAAAATAAAAAAGGAAGCCAAAGAGGTTTTCGCCGTTTATTTGCTAATGGTACGGAACCCTTCGTGCGCGAGTCCCACTCACGCTTGGTCGGTTTTTTTGTCATCATGCGTATTCTTTGTTTTTTTTTTTTTATTAGCAATGGTTTATTTCCAGAATAATGATGCAGTAGCGAGAATGTCCGGGGGCAATTCATCGAAGAACAAGCGGAACAAGCGCCAGGAGGGATGGGAGGAGGCGGGAGGGGAGTTCTATCAAGTACGTAGATACTATGTTATTACTACAGTGTCACTCCACAGGATTTGGGTGTCTTAATCATAGATATTTCCATCCTAAGGTTGCCTGGAAGAGATCGCTTTTAGCGATAAGGCCGCCGCTTGTAACACTATTTTTATTGTTATTCTCTCCTGTATAAGTGTTTTTTTGTTTATGGTGTGTACAATAAAGATTATCTATCTATCTATGTAAACCAATAGATGTGTCCTGAGCACCTTTGAATTGGTAATTAACTGCGTCTCTGCGTGTATCGTAAGTGGTTTACAAACAAACAAACTACTTGACCCCTAGAATCGCTAGCGGGGAAATATTCTGTGGTTCTACTTATTTTGGTTGTTGACAACGAATAGTGATAGGTAAAAACGTCCAGCGTCCACCGCTTCCTGCGACCGACTAGAACAGAAAAAGTGAGCTCACTCTTCCCAACGGTGACATGATTCCGTGCGCCCTTAAGTTTGTGAGGGCACATCTTTGTATTGAGATCGTTGGTCCTAATGATCTCCGCTAACTAGCTGCGACGAATCTGGACGTCTACTCTCTTGCTACGAAAAACGTAATTTAATATAGCTTGGCGGTAGAAAAACTGGCAAAGATGTGGTACTTCCCTAGGCGGACTCTGCGAAAAGTCCTACCTCTACATATTCAAAATACTCGCAGACTATCGGAAAGCTTACATAGCCGGCCGGCGAATCATTCAAAAGACGTGCCTCATACTGTTAAGTACCGGACACTTTAAAAAACTGACGATTTTCAATGAAAACAACAGATTATGATAAAATCTGAAGTCGTATACATGTTACGAATAAATAAACAACCCAATGGACCTTTCTCAGAATTTTCAAAAGTATTGTCTATGCGTTTTACAAGTAAACAACGCCATCTAGTTTTATTTTACCATACTAATTATAATTAAGAGCTGTTAAAACAACTATAACGTACTTTATTTAAGAGATAAGTAAATTACTAACAGTAGGTAAAACTTTGAGTGTACTGATACAAATCTCAGGATCAAGTCTGACCGATTCGCTTGCATAAGCAGCCCACTAAATGTTCCCACTGCTGGGGCTTGGCCCGCTTGGGGCCTTCACTCGCAAGATCTCGAGATATTCTAAGTACATATCGGTTTCCTCGCAATGTTTTCCTTCACTATTTTAAGTAAGCAGTGGTGCTCGAGAGATTTGAACCCGGGAGCTCCGAATCGACAACCAACAAACTAAGCAATGATTGTACTATGGAAGCCAAGTATCTGATATAATACTTATATCGTTACAAATACATGCTTAATGTACATAGAAACACCCACAAATATTTGTATTCATCACACAAATATTTGCACTCGGCATTGCAGTTTGCAGGCGGGCATTGCTAACTCGTATACGTTCTATAGTTATTATTTTAACAGATTTAATAGTCTATTTTCTTCAAAAACACAAAAACCGGCTTCAATTCAAAATTAAATTCAGACACTACACCAAATTTCACAAGAATCTATCACCATATAGTCTAAATACATGATAGCAAATTTTAGTTGTTTGTTCATATTTCCAAAACCGCTACACCGATTTCGATAAAATTTATATATGGGACAACCTCTGAACCATGATCTACCTAACAAAAAAAACCATCAAAATCGATTCACAATTGTCGGCGTTATCACGTAACACACATGAAAAATAAAGTGGCCAAGTGCGAGTTGGACTCGCCCATGAAGGGTTCCGTTGCAGCAAGTAACATAATATACATAGTACACATAGTTCTTGTAGTTCGTTGTAACTTTGATCGATGTTTTAATAATAGTGTATTTATGACGTACTAAAAAAACTACTCATCAGATCGAGTTCAAACCAATTTTCGTTGGTAGTTTGCATGGTAATGTATATCATATATTTTTTTTAGTTTTTTCATTCTCTTACTTTAGGAGTTAGAGGGGGGGGGGGGACACATTTTACCACTTTGGATGTGTCTCTCGCGCAGATTATTCAGTGTAGACAAAAATTATGTTAGAAACCTCAACATAATTTTTGAAGACCTATCGATAGATACCACACAAAAAAAATTTTGACTTTCAGTTCTCAGTATGGGGGGCAACCCTAATTTTTCTACTTTTTTAATTTTTTTGTAAAAATCTTAATGCGGTTCACAGAATACATCTACTTACCAAGTTTCAATAGCGTAGTTCTCATAGTTTCGGCAAAAAGTGGCTGTGACATACGGACGGACAGACAGACAGACAGACATGTCGAATCTATAAGGGTATCTTTAGTTTAAATCTTTAGTTTGAATTATTTTATAATAAATATTATTATCGGCCTCCTTAAAATGACTGAATTAGAAAGTGACTAGTGACTACCCCGTAAATGAAATGAAAATGAAATAGGCAAAGGAGTGGTACTTCCGCATGCAGACTCTGCAAAGAGTCCCTTATAAAAGACCCCTTATCGAATTGTTTCTTATAATCTGAGTTCCAAATTTGCTCTTTATTATACGTACCAAATCAAAAATAATGTATAATGTAATAAAAGTAGTGTTACAGTCAGTAGTAAAATATTTATAGGAGTTGGTATACTGATCCTCAACTTAATAAAGTTGTTTTATCAGACCTACCATATCCATTAGTACGGTAAAATTGTACTAGATGGCGTAAAACACTCTTACATCGCACATACAGTTTTAATTTTAGTAGTTTCAAATCCTTTATGATAGATGGCGGTGTTCATCTTGACAACACGCACAATAGTTTTGAATGAAAAATCAAGTTTGTTGTTAAGATCCGTGACGACTATTCATTAGTTTATTAAGTTATTTGTGATATTAATAATAATCTATAGATAGATTATATTTGTTAACCCTATACTTGGCAAAGTGCATTCTTATGCACATTGAACTTTTGAAAATTATTGAGACTATGTTTAGTAGTTTTGAATATTACTCTTTTTACTAAATAGAAGTTAGTATAATAAACAATCAGTAAAAAAATATGGTTTAGTTGTTGCCAATACTAAAATGACAGTAGCACTCTAGATAGTGAACTGTGCGCAGGCGTCTTCTTTCCGTCTGGTAATAAAATATTTTTTTGATTAGAATTTCAATACAATTAGCAGGAAAAATTTACTCAAACAATTGATCATGAATGTTACTTTACGTGTTTGTTATTTTTTTAGACCAATTCATATTATTTTTGCCTATAATTTACACATTTTTGTGAGTGTATCTACAAATGCACACTGCCCGCTACGCTACATATTCGGTCATTTTTGTTTGGTATCTTTGTAGATACACTGCCAAATGAATAGCAAATTGTGGTTCATAAAAAATTATGTATATGTGAGTGTAGCATAATTCAATTTATTTTTTAGTTAATATAAAACTGTGTTTTACTTAGGCAGGCACCACATTTGAAAACGCAACAGCATAGTAAAGCTCGTCAAATAGTTGTTTTGTATGGACAAATAAGTATAAACAGCCCCTAAAACCCTAAATGTTTTCACTGCTGGGACTGCTGGGCCTTCTCTCGTTAGCAGGGAGTGAATGCGATAATCCACCACGCTGGCCCAGTGCGAGTTGGTGGATGACACATAACTTGGAAAGATCTAGGTACATGTCGGTATATTCACGATGTTTTCCTTTCACTGATGTAAGTTAGCGGCATTACGCACATGATTTCGAAGAGACAGTGGTGCGTGTGATTTTGAACCTAAAGGTACCTTAGGTACCCTTAGGTACAACAAAGAAGAGAAATGAAAAGTACCTGTACCCTGTCCTAACTAGATAAAGGATTGCCTTAGGATCCTAACTAGATAAAACACCAGTATGGGAGGTAGCAGATATGCTTATAGCTCTACATCGCACACCATTCAGAGGCCATCACTGGTACCTACCTCTCTTCTCCCAAATAACAGACATCTTCATAAACGACTCATGGCTATTGTACAGACGTGATTTTGATAAGGCACTTCGATACAATATTATATGCAAACATTTGCCACGAGATCAATAAATCGAAAAGAGTTAGTCTCAAGCAGTTTCTTGAAACTCAAAGCCAAAACCTGCTGAAAGTTGAAAGAGCTTCTCCAGTAAGAAAATTAATCACAAACGTAGTTGCTAAAGAATCCGACAGTTAAAAGGCATCACATCATCCAAAGGAAAATGAAAAAACTGCGTAAAAGGACCGACTAAGATCTTTTGGCAAAAATGTGATGTGAGGCTGTTTGGTGCCAGAACGTAACTGCCATCAAAATTACCACACTGAATGATAAAGATGCCTCATATTGTCTTATGGTAACTAGTTACTAAATAAAGTAACTCTTAAGTTATCTCATCCCTATACTTACTATATTTCCTTTCTAAGTAATTATTTCTTGTTTGTTGTTGCTTGGTAAGCAAGTTCAAAGTATTGTAAAAAAGTATCACATTAAGTTTAAGTTAAATAAAACTGATGATTTATAAGAAAGTTAAGAACAAATTGTTATCTGTTTTATTCAGATTTGTGATTTCGCTTATTTTATGAGAAATACTTATTGATACGTTATGTCGGCATATCAGGCAACGTATCTTTTAGGATACTACTGTTTTTGAAACGTTTTCTCTACACACTTGGCAGTGTGCATTTCAGGATTCATCCTGTAAACTAAAAACTAACAAACATATATTTTTTTATTTATTTTTGTACCATATGTTACATGGCTAGAATCCCAGTTTACAAAAAAAAATACAATATATCAAGAAAAAAAAATCTTGCCAAGTATAGGGTTAATATACTGTAAAAGATCATGCATTTTTTTGGAAGTGTCTGGTACGGAATAGTATCGGCACGTATATTTGTTTGTTTTGTATATTTTTCTGTTTCTCGAGTCGGCCATGTTGGCTGACCCCAAGCCCCGGCATGTAGACGAACAGATTTTAATGATTCTTTGAAATTATAAACCCGGAGCTGCTCATGAGGTCTCCCGCTTAAGTTTGATAAGTTCCAGACCAGAAATTTCAGTTTGCCTGTTCTTCTTACTAGGACCATAAAAATGTCATTGTTTGTTTGTCAATCACGTCAAGAATGTCTGAACGGATCGGGTGTATTTTAGAACGTAGATTATAGTCTCGAGTGCGTTTCACACATAGGCAACTTTTTATCCCGAAAAATACGAGTAACGGGAACTACGCAGGTAAAACCGCGGAGCTCTGCTTGTATTTATAGAGTTGTAAATACACTCTTATTATCTATCTATATATATAAAAGCGAAAGGTCACTCATCAAGGAATCTCAGAAACTACAAATGCTAGGAATCTGAAATTTTGCATGGAGGTCCCTTTTAACACGTAGGCGCTCGCTAAGACGGGGTTTCGCGAAATTCAACCCCTAAGAGGGTGAAACAAGGGATGAACGGTTGTATGAAAATTCGTCATTTTTAAAGTTATTAAATTTTGTATCTAGACACTTGAAACAAAACAAACGAATGTATGTTCTATCAATTTCGTAATTTCGAACTGTCCGGGGGTGAATTTGGGGTTGAAATGGGGAATGAATGTTAATATGGAAGTTCCCAACCGATGAAGATAAAACCATGAAACTCTGTATATAGACACTTGACACGAAGCAAACGAATGTTTGTTCTAGCAATTTTGTAATTTCGAACTGTACGGGGGTGAAATTAGGGTTGAAATGGGGGATGAATGTCAATATGAAAGTTCACAACCGTTGAAGATAAGACCATGAAACTCTGTACATAGACACTTGACACGAAGCAAACGAATGTTGGGTCTAGCAAGTTTGTAATTTCAAACTGTACGGGAGTGAAATTGGGGTTGAAATAGGGGATGAATGTCGATATGGAAGTTCCCAACCCTTGAAGATAAAACCATGAAACTCTGTATATAGACACTTGACACGAAGCAAACGAATGTTTGTTCTATCAATTTCGTAATTTCGAACTGTAGGGGGTGAAATGTGGGATGATTGTCATTATGATAGTTCTCAACCGTTGAAGATAAAACCATGAAACTCTGTATATAGTAGACACTTGACACGAAGCAAACGAATCTTGAGTCTAGCAATTTTGTAATTTAGAACTGTACGGGGGGAAATTGGGGTTGAAATAGGGGATGAATGTCAATCTGAAATTTCCCAACCGTTGAAGATAAAATCATAAAACTCTGAATACTTATAGATACTTGACACGCAGCAAACGAATGTTTGTTCTTGCAATTTTGGAATTTCGAACTGTACGGGGTGAAATTGGAGTTGAAATGGGGGCCGAATGTCTCTTACGCTTTCAGATCTAAACAACTGAACCGATTTTGATGAAATTGTATACAGTTGTTTTATTATAACCTGTTTTTAGTAACCGTAAATGTGTCTGGGTATACAAACAGGTACTGCCTGAGTTACCTTAGTATTTATTTCGCGCGGACGAAGTCGCGGGTATCAGCTAGTACATACATATATTAAAACTCTCAGTCACAGTACAAATATTTGTATTCATCACACAATTTTTTCTATTATTAATATTTTATTATTATTAATAATTATTTTAACGTCTGAACGGAGCGGGTGTATTTTAGTATGGTGTCGCTCGAGTGCGATTCACACATAGGATACTTTTTATCCCAAAAAAGGGCAACAACGGGAACTATGCGGATAAAACCGCGGAGCACTGCTTGTTCTTATATAATAATAATAAGCCTTTATTGCCAAACTAAACAAATTTGAAACTTAACCTAATTATAATGTACCACATCGGAATTTTCGGGTTTAGTGAGTGGCGTGTCTTGTGACACATAGGCCTCTTCCAGCTTTTTCCACATTGTTCTATTGTTAGCCTTTCTAAGCCAAAATGATCCACCAGTTTTTCTAATATCGTCCATCCATCTTTTTATTTGTCTTCCCCTTCTTCTTTTACCCTCGCGAGGTTGGGGGGCGTCCATAAATTACGTGAGGTGTTTTTTTAAATTTTCTGGCCCCTCCTCCCCCGTTGGTGAGATGTCGTGAGATTTTGTTCAACCCCCTCCCCCATCCCCCAATCTCACGTGAGATTTTTCAGAATGTGGGTTTCTTACGTTAACGCGTTGGGTTGTTATTGTAGAAAGAAAAAAAACAATTTGCTTCGTGCTTTTATTTACGACTAGTTTAGACTAGTAATTTGACAATCTACTATGAAAAAAAGAAAAGAATACCTACTCTAATTCAGTCCATCTTATACCTTTAAACGAGCAATTCTTGTACCTATATAAATATGTATATATATATATAGAATCTGAATCTCGGAAACGGCTCGAACGATTTTGATGAAATCATGTATGCAGGGGGTTTCGGGGACGATAAATCAATCTAACTAGGTTTCATTTTTTATAAACGCATATTATGCGCGTTTTTAGACAATGAAAAACTGTCACATTAGACATTAGATTGCGAAGGTAAATTTCGCCGCGTGACGCGACAGCGTAATAGCTCAGATGGGAAGTCGGGCGGTCATAGCGGTCACGAATTAATAGCTCCGGGTTCGAATCCAGACGGCTTCTCATTTTTTTCATGTTTTCTTTTTTTTAAGAAAATCTATTTCTTGGTTTCTTTTATCTGTACGTATCTAAGTATATTTACTATTTAAACCGAGCAAAGCTCGGTTACCCAGGTACTGGAGAATTATGAGCGGTCTCAAGAGAGACTATTGGCACCAACATGTCCATATGATTTTCTGTAAAATCATCTGCTCCTTCGAAATAGTGAATAATCTTAATCGTATTAATACGATGACGCTCAAGATTAATCTTGAGATGTACATACAATTTGGATTGAATGGAACAAAACAGTATAATCTTTTTTTGTTTCAATCAGAACAAAAATTACGTGATATTTGTCGAGACCCACCCTCCCCCTAACGTGAGATTACATGAGATTTGACTCGACCCCCTCCCCCCCTAAATCATCTCACGTAATTTATGGACGCCCCCTTGCCATTCAGTAATAATCTTTGTCCATTTCATTTTACTGTCCCTTGTTATATGTCCTGTCCATTTCCATTTCAATTTTCTGATTTTCGACACCACATCTTCAACCTTTGTTGAAGCTCTAATATCTTCTGCTCTTTTACGGTCTTTTATCGTGATCCCTAGCATACTTCTTTCCATCCCTCTTTGACATGTTCTCAGTTTTAGAAGATTTTTTTGAGTCAATGCCCAAGTTTGACATCCATACGTAAATACACATTTATTATACATAAAAACTCTCAGACACAGTACAAATATTTGTATTCATCACACAAAGTATTTGCACGGGGTGGGAATCGAACCTGACGACCCTCGGCTTTGCAGGCAGGCATTGCTGACTCAAATACGTTCTATAGTAATTTTAACAGATTTAGTACAGTACAATTAAACTAGATGGCGTTGTTTACCTTTGAATCGCGGTTAAGAGGCTTATGTTTTAATGATATTCCAATGTAAAACAGCGATGTTGTATTTATAGACTTATTTATAATTTATAATTAGTGATTAGTGATATACTAGAATTTAATGTGATACTACTTAAGGTAACTTATATAGTATTATTATTTGTAAGGAATCGCTAAACAGTAAAAATTAATTTGGTAACGTTTTTTTGAAGTGTCTGTGCTACATAGTAGTATCGGCACCTTTGTTATGTGGCTGTACGAGTCTCGCCGGCCGGTCTCCAAGCTGGCCGGTTTTTAACTGCAGGTGTGATAAGAAGATGACGAGAAAATAATGATATTTACTTCTTTTGTTGAATTTTGGCGCACCACACACCGATATTTCGTGGGCTTTGAATGAAGCTCATCGTCACGTTCGTAAATAAATAAATATTGATGGACAATTCACACAGCACCGTCTGACCCCAAACTAAGCAAAGCTTGTGCTATGGCGGCCAGATAACTGATATAATTACTTATAAATAGTTTTAAATACGTGCTTATTATACATAGAAACACCCAGACACAGTACAAATATTTGAATTTATCACACAAATACTAGCACTGGATGGGAATCGAACCCACGACCCTCGGCTTCGCAGGCAGAGTTACTACCCACTAAGCCACGAGGCCACTAAATATGAAAGAAATGTGTTGGTGAACTCGGGATCTAATGCATTTCTAGGTGGCCATGAAGCCTTAGAAAACTAATCTAGATAGCCATGCTTATAATACTAATATAGGTGGCCATACTTAGAAGAGGTATCAAGGCGACAATGCTAAAAAATGTATTCCAGACTAGCAGCGCCCTCTGGTAGTTTCTAAAGTGAGCTATCAAATTCTGAGTTACAAGTTTTCGCTTCTATCGGCAGTTTTCAGTTTTCTTCACCCCTAAGCTGCGCTGAACTGATTCCGATGAATTTTGATATGACTGAACTTAAAATAGATGAACCTACAATACAATTTACTAGTAGCGTCCAGCGGCTTCACCCGCGTAGTTTCCGGTCCTGTTAATTTCTGAAGATAAAAAATAGCCTATGTGTTATTTCAGATCATTGTCTATCTATGCTATTAAAACCGCCTTTTATGGCACTAGTGGCACTGGCACTGGCACTGGTGTGCATAATAAAGCGTTTCTGTCTGTCTGTCTGTCTATCTTTTTACCAAATTTCATCCATATCCCTGCAGTAATGTTTTCGTGAAAGAGTGACAAACATACATCCATAACATACAACTTTTGCGTGTATAGTAGGATTGAAGCCGTGAAATAGCAAATAACATGGTATAGTAGTATATAGTTGACATGTGTGTCATTAGTCCGTATTTGATATCCTGACTCCGAAATAAACATAATTCCATCGATATAAACGAATGGATCTGCCCTGAACACCTTGAAATTTGTAATAAACTGCGTCTCTGTGTGTATCGTATGTGTTTTACACACAACCAATCTACTTGACCCCTAGAATCGCTAGCAGCGAGATATGCTATGGTTCTACTTATTTTGGTTGTTGACAACGAATAGTGATAGTTAAAAACGTCCCGCATTCACCGATCCTGCAACCGACTAGAACGGTAAGAGTGAGCTCACTTTTGCCAACGATGACGTGATTCCGTGCGCCTGAAGTTCGGGAGGGCACATCTAGTGGTTTATATCGATGCATAATTCATTGTCGTTGATAACTTATAATTGTTGATAATCTTGGGCGTGTGATGTAACTACAAAGTAAGTTCTAGCCATAACAGGGACGATGTGATGACGCTGTTAGATTTTTTAATTGCATTCATTTGTATCCTGACTATTACCTGAAGTGGGTCCTTCCTTGTTGAATTTAGATATCTTATGAAATATTGTGTTGTACGCCTCTAACTCGTCGCACTCGCTCAGTATCAGCATTTATATATCTAAGATACCCACCAAGTTTATTGTTAAAGTTATTTTTAGTAGGTAAGTATTTTTTGTCTAGAAAACCCTTGATCCTTAATCGTCATATTTTATGTATTGGTACGACTCTTGGCAGAGTCCGCCTGGGGAAGTACCACATCTTTGCCAGTTATTCTACCGGCAAGAAGTAATCTGCAAACATTACTCTGTTCCGGTTTGAAGGGCAATGTTGCCAGATAAATTACAGGGCTTAGAGATATAACATCTTAGATCTGTGGGTGACGAGCGCAGTGTAGTGCTAGTAATTATTTGGACTCTTCATGTTCCAATAGCTGCGTGTCGCTGTGCTGTTATGTGGCAGACATTTTGCTTACCATAAGGCACATCTGTCCGGATCGTCTTCAAAAAAAAATTAAGTAAAGAAGAGCCGCCCACAACACAGGACACGCTAGTGGAGGATTCAGAGTTTACCGACATAACACAGAGGGTACTTGATTGTGTCTACCCTCTTGTGTTAGTTTGCTGTCGCTAACCGACGGGAGTGGTGAATAGTATAAACTTTTATGTGCAAATAAGTGATTTATCATCTGCTACCAATAGTGCAAATTCGCATAATTTGACGCGAGAGTGCGATACCGTTTAATCTAAATATTTACATGACGGCTGTCCTGTAAAACATATTCTTTTCTCCGCACGGTAAGTAGGTATATTTGTTTTAATTTTGCACCAACTTTAAATACATTACATACTTAGAATTAGATAGACACTTTATTAAATATTGCAAATAATAATTAAATGTGGATTATCGATGTGAATTGGAAATGCACATTAATACAGTATTTACTACTAGTTATTATTCTATATTAAATTAACTTTTTGAAGTCGTCTCAAGTTTTCTATTACATAGATATGTGCCAGAGTCAAATTAAATACAAAAGTATTTATACCTATACATTCGTTTCATAATTGATCCTAACTTTTCTCGGCATCATGACACTAGATGGCGTTGCATACACACATTTTCAATTTTAGTTATAATAGTTCTATATTTCTTGCATAGATGGCGTTGTTCAACCTTAAAACGCGGTTACAATACTTAAAATATTTTGGATAGGTGTCCGAATGAAACTCTATACTGTACAAACAAGGAAAGACCAATGAAAAGACATTATTTTCATCAGTCTTTGCCTTTATATCTCTTGCATTTATATACATTCCTTTAGGTTAAGTATAGATATGTAAGATAAAACAGTTTCCACCAAATTGTTTATTTTTGTAGTTGCTGATACTGCTCCAGTATCAGCACGTATAATATTGGGATGTGCTGCAGGTTGGCTATTCGAGCCTGCATTAGCTTGGCTTGTCTACCGTGTGACTTAAACTGTTATGACTGTGCTATAACCCTGTTGTTATTTTCGCCTCAAATGGAAGAGAGAAAGAGCAAAGCTCTCGGTATACAAAGCCACTTACATATAAGGACCCTAACATACGGCGTATTTTAAACGAGCAGACGACGCGCGTAAATGTTTTAAATATTTATTTCCTCAAAAAATACAATATTCACTTTCGAGAAAATACATGTAAACAATATTATTACTAATTAATTCGCAGACGTCGGAATGCCATTGTTACAAACACAGTCTCACACAGCCGTAAACAAAAATGATTTCCAAAGGAGGCAAAAATATACAAATCAAAAGCAATAAAATTTAGAAATTAAATTTAGAAAAAAGAATTGTACATACAATCAGGTAGGTTCGCATTATGTTCTATGATTTTCGTAACAGCGGGTAGTGACCGCACTCGACTTAAAATATCACATAATTTTGCTTTCTTGGTATACACGATTCAAACGAGATTCGAACGCAACCTTGTAACCTAAGCACATGGAGCGATCGTGAACCTTACGTCTACTGCGCGTAATATGCAGACAGCGATACAATCGCGCTGTAGTCGCGCGTATCTTCCGCTTTTTAATCAAATACTCCTCGTCAGTTATACAATGACGCTTCTCCTCTGCTCCTACTTCGCCCCTTTGTACGCGCTTCAAACGAGTTTCGAACGCGCTTCACGTGCGCGTTTGAATCTATACAAACGCAAAGATCGGCATCTACGGCGCTGAGTACGCGGATACTGGAAATGCACGTCGTCTGCGCGTTTGCAATACGCCGTGTGTTAGGGCCCTAAGAAACCCTTAGTAACGCGGTCTCCCAAGTACTTGAAGTATTATTCCTTATATGGGCGTCGTATCACTCAAGAGTGATGTAACTAGCATTGTTACCAGCTTTATTCATGTTCCCGTTATTTTACCAGGGAAAAAAGTAGCCTATGTGTTCTTCCTGACTATAACCTACCTGTATTCCAAATTTCAGCCCGTCAACCATATTCCTTCATACGTGTATGGGTGCATGATTGAGCAACAAACATTGACATTTATAAATATTAGTTGGATACCGTAGTAACAGTGTGTGGTGTTGCCAGGAGCTGTATCCCGGCGGGGAGCAGGAAGTGTTCGAGCATCTACAGCGCGCAGACGCGGCGAAACTGGCCACACTGCTGCCCTCCAAACAGGCCCGGAACAGTACGTACATACTCCATTAACCCTACGTAACAACTCACGTTATCAACGGCTTCAAACACGAGGAGGTTCTCAATTTAAATTAGAAGAGGTATTGAAACTATAAAAACTATAAATTCTAAATTTTTAATTATTATTTTGAGGAAAAATTGATTTTCCCACGATTTACAGAGTACATTTTGTCATTTGATTATGTACGGCTGTGGTTCCATACAGTTTCAATACCTTATCTATTCCATTATTTCGCAATACCGACAATGAGAAATGATCGAGGGTTGCAACCCCCTCTCTTCAACTGTACTCACTTGGACAGCTTACATAGTGCTGAATCTTTCTACTTTATACCCTTCTATCATCCTACATAGATCTCCTGGTAGTTCATTTGACTCATACATTTTGTTGACGGGCCTGTAGTCTAGATCACTACACGATAGAGCTCATAGATACCTGACAGGTCGTTACTCACGAAGTGTTCCGTTGCAGCGACGACGGTGAAGCGCGCTCGGCCGCAGAATGAGCGGCGCCAGTCGACGTTCGCGCGCACCACGCAGAGCCGCGACATACACCTGTCCATGCTGCCGGACCTCTCCGGTGAGTCCACCAGCTAACTACCATAGAATAACTAAGAGAACATTTGTTTACAGGAACACTCCATTTTTCGGGAAAGCCTGTGTTTTTCACGACTATAATAAGTAATCTACCCAAATTTCCAGATCATAATATGTCCAAATTTCAATCTGAATAGTGCATTTCCAAAGCCGCTCGTCAACGTGTGTAGGCAACTTATCGTCGCCGACAATAATAAGTGGCTAGCTAGAGACTTCACAATCACAAAATCCGGACAACTTTGACCGGATAAAAATACAAGCACGTCCGACATACTCATACGTAACATACCTACGTTTGTTATTGATATAGGTAGGCGTTTTTGTCTATTCTTTTTGGGGGCACGCTAATTCTCAAAAGCGGTAAACCCATCATTTTCATAAAGACTTGCAGAGTTGTTTTTTTTTTTCAAATTTCCTGAATGGCTGGTCATATTCCAATAGCTGCGTGTCACTGTGCTGTTATGCGGCATGCATGTTGCTTACCATCAGGCACATGTCCTGCTCGTCTCGTCTCGTCTATACTATAAAAAAAGAGAGAAGACGTATTGTAGTCATGCCCGATTAGAATACTAGCAGTAGTTGTCCACACTGGAGGACACACTCAGCATCTCAATGCCACACAACCATACGCTTATAGTCGTTTTGTTTCAGTAATATATGCTTATAGTAGGTAAACATAGGGATGCCCGTTACGATACGATATATCGGAATATCGATACAGCACTATACGATATAGCGATATTTGATGCGATATTTTGACCATACGATACGCTTCGATATATCGCATTCTTATAAAAATATCGCAGTACCGTATCGTATCAAACTATGTGTTTGATTAATTTGTATAATTTTAAAGTTCCTATTACATCATCACTAAACGATAATAGACAGTGCCATTGAATATATTGTTATTAGTAATAAGAGAATGATAACGTCGACAAAATTGTTTATGGAACAAGAACAGCCGGTTTTTGTTTACAGTGACTTGGCACTGCGTTATTTATCAGTTGTCGCAACTTCAGTTCCTTCTGAACGGCTGTTTTCTTTAGCTGGACACTACACTTTCCGAAAGCCGTAATAGGTTAAATCCACAACGCTTATCAAAATTATTATTTTTGCGTTGTTTAAGTGCTGATCAATGGCAATTGTGATTTTTTTTGTAGAATAAAACTATTTTAAATTCATATAATTATCTGTTTCTTTTAAAAAAATAAAAGAATATGTAAAACTACTAAAAAGATAACCCTTTGCACGATATATATCGTGATATAATGAGTATATACTCATTATATGAGTATATACTCATTATATCGCATATTAATTGAAAGGCATGCGATACGGTTACGATACGATATATCGATACAAAGGAAATCGATAATATCGCGTATCGATACAACCAAGTTCGATACAGTTACGATGCGATATTTCGATACAATACACTTTTTTGGGCATCCCTAGGTAAACACTATACTTGATTGGTGGCTGATGAACACAAAAGAAAAAAAATCTTAATTTTGTTCAGTATTAAAGGGCAATAGGGTACCGGACTGGGTCAAAAATACACTATTCTAATTAATCCGTCAGCTAGATCATGGTAAAATATTGGACACGTATTTTTTGTTTTTTCAAAATATTAAAAATGGACAAAGATATAGAACATCAAACTTCGAGAGTGGGGGGTCGCGACGTCACTCGTGAGTAAAAATCGTAGGCACGAGTGACGTCACGCGAAACTTCTAAGCGCTGTATCTTCGTAATTTTTTGTTTGTGAAACAAAAGAACAAATACGTGTACAATATTTTTTAGCAATCTAACTGACGGACTAATTTTTATTTTTGAGGATTGTACCCTATTGTACGAAATTACCTTTCGCAAAAAAGTCCATGGCTATCGGCACAGTTTCTAAAAACTCTAAAAGTTGGCCGGAAATCTGTCGTCGACGCCGTCACAAAAAGACAGGTGTTAAGGTGCGTCCCCCAGCAAAACGAGTTTTTTGTCCAGTTTTCAGAGCCATCTACTCATTAGCCAAAACAAATATCAACTGGTAAAAAATACATTAAATGTTTACAACTTCTTGGCTTCAAAATGGTAGTTTTATTTTTTTGATAATGGACTTATTGTTTAAATAATCGCCTCACAACGAAACCATGAAAAAATTAAATCATTGTAGTTATCATGCATCTCCTCGGAAAACCTCCATTATTTTGATTTTGTACTTACACCAACGGATAGACAAGTCCATTACGAACATTTTGGTAGTAATATTTTTTTCAAAAAACCAAAATCTGATTTTATAAAGAGTTTATTCTAAAATTTGAGCGTAAAACAGCGACAAATCCTACTGTTTCTCTCTTGCTCTTTCTTGCGGTGTGCGATAAGGTAAGAAATACTCAAGGTCATTTGCTCGGGGTACGCCCTTAAAACACAACCGTGTTACAACTGACTGACCCACATTGTATGTAAACAAACGATGATGAGCAATCAATAATTAGAATCATCTATCTATTGGCACATACCTACGGGGTACAGGGTAAACGCTTTCTCAGTATTACATACACTTCCATACAGACTACTCGTGTGTGCTACTGTCAATAATAACTTGAAAGTGCAATCTAGTTTTAAATCAATCTAGAAACACCGATATAAATCAAAAGATGTGGCCCTGAGCACCTTGAAATTGTTAACTGCGTCTCTGTGTGTAGCGTGAGTGGTTTAGATCTACCAATCTACTTGATCTCTAGAATCGCTAGTGGCGAGGTATGTTACGGTTTTACTTATTTTGGTTGTTGACAACGAATAGCGATAGGTATAAACGTCCGGCGTTCACCGCTACAATCGACTAAGACGGAAAGAGTGAGCTCACTCTTCCCAACGATAACATAATTCCGTGCGCCTGAAGTTTGGGAGGGCACGTCCATTGATTTATATCGGTGTCTAGAATCGATTTTAACGTCGCGTAAACGCTAGCAGAAGTAAAGAAAGCTAGAACGGCACCCCAAGCTGATGAAAAACAAAGAAATATCAAAGACTGTGACTTTTTGTAAACTGCACTTAACCAGCATGGGCGATCATGGCCTTGATTTTCCTAGTAAGAGGATATATTTTGTGTTGTGGTAGGACTCTTTGCTGAGTTCGCATGGGGAAGTACCACACCTTTGCCAGCTATTCTACCACCAAGCAGTAATGTGCAAACATTACTGTGTGCCGATTTGAAGGGCAAAGTTTCAACAGTTGACAGTGAAATTACAAGGCATGGAGATAAAACATCTTATATCCCTGGGTGACGAGCGCAGTGCAGTGCTAGGTAATGATTTGGACTCTTCATGTTCCAACAGCTGCGTGTCACTGTGATGTTATGTGGCAGGCATGTTGCTTACCATCAGGCACATGTCCTGCTCGTCTCGTCACTCGATACTGTATAAAAAAGTCTGTGCCCCAGCACTGGGAATATGCATTTTTTGAAGTGAAAACTTCTTTAGGCGCGCCTAGACAGATATTTCGTGGGATGTGAATTGGATTCTAGTGTCACGCTCGGGTATGATAAGAAATCTTCGGGTAAACTCGGGACCATGGCTATTGGCCATTTATAAATGCATCAGCCAATGGGAAATGCTGAAAAGGCGTGGCCTCGGCATCATACCATGGCCATCTAGAAATGCATCAGCCAATAGGAAATGCTGACGCATTTCTAGATGGCCATGCCATGATGCCCAGGCCACGCCCTCCGGTTACACCCGTGTAGTTTCCAAAGTAAGCTATCAAGTTCTGAGTTATAAGTTTTCACTTCTATCGGCAGTTCCTATGACTACCAATTTTTTTTTTGTTTATGCTCCATAGGAAAATGTTTATGCTCCATATTTGACGTGTGATAAAGTTACTATAGGATGTACTAATGATTTATAAATAACATACGTATAAAATACAAATACATAACAATACACGGAAAAATAGCATTGTAAAATGAGAGAGTAGTAACTTTACTACATTCTGGAATACAATGTGTTTTTTTAGAATATATAGTGACGAGACGAGCAGGACATGTGCCTGTTGGTAAGCAATATGCTTGCCACATAACAGCACTGTGGCATGCAGCTATTGAAATAAGAAGAGTCCAAATTATTACCTAGCACTACACTGCGCTCGTCACCCAGAGATATAAGATGTTTTACAAATATCTCTGCGTGACGAGCGCAGTAGGTGATGATTTGGAATGTTCATGTTCCAATAGCTGCGTGTCACTGTGCTGTTATATGACAGGCATGTTGCTTACCATCAGGCACATGTCGTGTTCGTCTTGTCACTATAAACCATAGAAAAAAAACTGTTTTTAGATAATAACAGTAGGGTTTGTCAGTATTCCAAATTTCAGTCTATTGCGTGTAGATGTGCCAGCGTGATTCACCACAAACATCCAGACTCACATTTATAACATTAGTATCAGTTTCTCAGTGGAAAGTTGTATGATTGTTGTATTATGGTGTTTTCTAGAAAACCTGTCTAATGAGGAGAGGACATGGGAGGAGATCATGCAAATCAAGGCCATGCCGGTGCCCATGAACCAGAAACGCGACCTCAAGGACCGACTACAGGTAACACATTATTGTATAACCAGCCCACTAAATGTTCCCACTGCTGGGACTCCGATCCTCTCGTAAGGAAAGAGTCACAGTCATAACCTACCACGCTATCCCAGTGCGGGTAGATGGCACATTATCTTTGATTTAGGTACATGTTGGTTTCCTCATAATGTATTCTGTTTGTAAGTTAGCGGCATTACGCACGTGACTTCGAAAAAGACAGTGGTGCGTGTGGTGTTGAACCCGGCGTCTCCGGGGGGTCTACCGCCTAACGAAAAACGCTTTGACGCTTTGGCATTGCCGTCTCTTTCATTTCAAGCGAGAAGAAAAGAGACAGCAATATCAAAGCATCAAAGCGTCAAAGCGTTTTTCGTTAGGCGGTAGAAGCGCCGATCGGCAGGCGCCGTTTTCCCCACTAGACCTGCCGTAACTTTATCATACCACCACCATAACTATATTATTGTCATTGCTATATTACAGGGGAGAAAGGGGAGAACGGAACTAAGATCTTACCGACCCTACTGTCAACCTCACCTGCACGCGCCAGATGGCGGCGGGGCGGCGTATTACTGTCCCGTGGTGCTCCCTGCTAGACAACAGACGAGGCTCTGGCGACCGAGCAAATGGCGGTATAACCATTCACCTGACTGGGCAACTGGTTGGAGGAGGCTAAAACGGCCTTGGGATCCAAATAACCCCAAAAAAACTTAAATGCAGAAGGCAAGGGGAAACCACTGCATAACAAATTCCCAAGAAAGTCATCATGAAGGTACAGTCAAATACAAAGAGGAGGCCATGCGATCCGCTTAGCAACCGGCGCCGTACTGCTTCCGGGGCAGACGGTGGGAAATTGGCTACCGGCCGTACGGCTGTAGGAGACCAGGCAACGTATGGAAAACATGCTACTGGAATCCCCATAAAGATGCGACATATCCAAATGATAGGGACATGGAATGTTCGCGGTCTACTTCAAGCCGGCAAGCTAAACATTTTAGAGAAGGAGTTAACGAGGTGTGGCATTAATATCTGCGGCATTAGTGAAACTCACTGGAAAAGCAACGGTCATTTTCTCACTGAGACTCATGCCATTTACTTCTCTGGAAACGACGATAACAGCAGAAATGGAGTTGCCTTCCTTATTCCAAAAAACCTAAGGAATAGTGTAATGGAGTATGAACCGGTTAGCGACAGGATAATAAAGATAAAACTTAAAGCGACACCTGTCAATATCAATCTGATTCAGGTTTATGCACCGACTAGTACTGCGCGTGATGATGAGGTCGAGAACTTTTACACAGAGCTGGAAAATACCATCGAAAAGGTCGCCAATAGAGAACTTTTGATCATCTTGGGTGATCTTAACGCAAAAGTGGGGGCAGATGCCTATCAACTGAGTCACTGTGCAGGTAAATTTGGCTTAGGGCAACGCAATGAGCGAGGGGACCGGCTTATTCAGTTTGCGTCTGACAATGGTTTGGTGATATCCAACACATTTTTTGAACATCACCGACGCAGACTATATACTTGGACAACTCCTGACGGCAAACACCGCAATCAAATAGATTATGTCCTGATTCGATCGCGCTGGAAGACATCTATCAAGAATGCTCATACGCTACCGGGAGCAGACTGCGGGTCAGATCATCAATTGCTGATATCAAAAGTACAATTAAAGTTAAGAGCTGTTAGGAAACTTGAGACACGACGGAAAATTGAAGTAACTAACAATGCGAAGTTTTTAAGTGTACTGGAGCAAGCAATGATACCATGGACGAACGTTGACTCCAACACAGAGACTCCGGATCAATTATGGAATCGGGCTAAGAACGTTATGATAAACGCAGTCAAAGAGTCTAGTATGAACAAACGGAGACGGAAACGGCAGCATTGGATGAGCGATGCAACGTTGAGTCTGGTGGAGGAAAGGCGAAACATGAAAGCATCTGGAGCTGATATAAGATCGCTCAACGAAAAGTCCGCTAGAATTCAAGAAGCTTGTAGGCGTGACCAGAACAACCAACTTCGGGACATTTGTGCAGAAGTGGAAGTCCACGCTAATAAGCATGAATCTAGGGACCTACATCAAAAAATTCGCGCCATCACAAAAACCCTAAGCTGTAAAACCTGGGCCATCGAAAACCCCAACGGAGAGACAGTGACGAACATAGAGGCAATAGCTGAAACGTGGAGACAATACTGCCAGTCTCTTTTTCAAGACCCACAATCAGAGTGTTACGCCGCTACGAAACCCGAAAGCGAAGATCTTGAGCCCGATATTCTGAAGGATGAAATTCGAGCCGCTATCAAACACCTGAAGAACGGTAAGGCCACAGGAGCAGATGCCATACCAATCGAGACGATCAAAGCAATGGGCGAACATGGTGTCCAAATCTTCCACAGCCTATGCAATAAGATCTGGCTCACGGGGCAATGGCCGAAAGAATGGACTCACACTGTTTTTGTCCCCTTGCACAAGAAGGGCTCCACCAAGACGTGTAGTAATTACCGACTTATTGCTCTTATCTCTCACGCAAGCAAGATTTTACTGCACATACTCAACGAGCGTCTAAAGTCCTACTTAAGCAAAGAGATTGCTCCTGAACAGGCTGGTTTTGTTAAGGGGAAGGGAACCCGAGAGCAAATTTTGACAGTTCGACAAATTATAGAGAAAGCCAGAGAATTCAACAAGCCCGCCTACATATGCTTTGTGGACTTCTCTAAGGCGTTCGACTCTGTCAAGTGGCCCAAGCTCTGGGAAACGCTGACGTCGATGGGTGTTCCAAAACATCTGGTACACCTCCTGCGAAGACTATATGAGGATGGCACTGCCTCAGTCCGCGCAGAAGATGTTCTATCCGATCATTTCCACCCCAGCGCTGGAGTCCGTCAGGGATGCATTATTTCTCCACTACTGTTCAATGTGTACACAGAGCTCATAATGAGAATTACACTCAAAGATTGGACGGATGGCATCTCGATTGGTGGCTTGAGGATCTCCAACTTGCGATATGCAGACGATACCACTTTGTTCGCCACCAGCACCCAGCACATGGAAAAACTTCTCGGCAAGATGGAACGCGTTAGCTTTGAGTTTGGGCTTAAAATAAACCGGAATAAAACAAAGGTGATGATTGTCGATCGCATAAATAACAATGCTCCAGAAACTAAACAACTTGCTAATTGTGATGTGGTGCACTCATACATTTATCTGGGAGCCTTGATTACTAACAACGGTGGATGTATCGATGAGGTCAAGAGGCGTATGGCAATTTCTAGGTCTGCGATGGACAGGTTGAGAAAAATATGGAAGAATCGCAACATCTATAGAGCCACAAAAATCCGGCTAGTTCGGGCACTTGTATTCCCCATATTTTTGTACGCCGCAGAAACGTGGACCTTGCGGGAAACAGAGAAGAAGAAGATAGACGCCCTAGAGATGTGGTGCTGGAGGAAAATGCTCGGAGTCTCGTGGACTGAATTCCGCACCAACGAGTCTATACTTCGAGAACTCCGCATCAAGCAGCGTTTGTCATCTTTGGTGCAATCTCGTATTCTCACCTTTTTTGGTCACGTATGCCGTCGTGGGGAGGTAGCTATTGAGCGACTTGTGGTCCAGGGGAGGGTTGAGGGTACCAGACCACGAGGAAGATCGCCTATGAGATGGACTGACCAGATAAAAGCGGTGGTAAATGGTTCATCATCAGTACATGAATGCACAAGAAAGGCGGCCATTAGAGAGGAGTGGCGACGTGTTGTGAAGCTTGCCACCGACACCTGAAGTGATGACCACGACCGCTCTGTCAAGAGTGATACCGACAAAGAAGAAGATATTACAGGTACCATTTCGTTGCAGGTGGAACAGTCATTGTCAGTAACATTAACTGTAATTTAGTTTTGTCAATAAAGTTTATCACTAATATATGTTTAAGAACCTTTAACTATGTAAATACACTAAAGGAAATTTAGTGTTCTGTTCATATTTCAAAAACTACTACACTGATTTCATTCAATGATGATACTTTAGTTAAAAAAATAAAAATATCCTAAAACAACCAACAGATAGAGAAAATAAATAATGTAGTAATAAATATATTCAATTTTTAAGAAAAAGTTTTATGCTATTGAATGCAGTTTTTAGGGTTCCGTAAAACGTAAAAACGGAACCCTTATAAATTCGTCATGTCTGTCTGTCTGTCTGTCTGTCTGTCTGTCTGTCTCTCTGTCTGTCCGTCCGTATGTCACAGCCACTTTTTGCCGAAACTATGAGAACTACACTGTTGAAACTTGGTAAGTAGATGTATTCTGTGAACCGCATTAAGATTTTTACAAAAGTTTAAAAAAAAAAAAATTAGGGCTGCCCCCCATACTGAGAACTGAAGCTCAAAAATTTTTTTTTCATCAAACCTACACGTGTGGGGTTTCTATCGATAGGTCTTAAAAAATGATGATAAGGTTTCTAAGATAACTTTCGTCTACACTGAATAACTTGCGCGAGAGACGCTTCCAAAGTGGTAAAATGTGTCCCCCCCCCCCTCTAACTTCTAAAGTAAGAGAATGAAAAATCTAAAAAAAATATATGATGTACATTACCATGAAAACTACCAACGAAAATTAGTTTGAACTCGATCTGATGAGTAGTTTTTTTTTAATACGTCATAAATACACTATTATTAAAACTTCGATCAAAGTTACAACGAACTACAAGAACTATGTGTACTATGTATATTATATATTATGTTACTTGCTGGAACGGAACCCTTCATGGGCGAGTCCAACTCGCACTTGGCTAGTTTATTTTTTGTTGTTTCGTGATACAATATAAATAATAAAATATGTTATGTCAAATCTTATCTTAATATATATGTTACAGCCAAAGTAATAAATCTGGATATTATATATACTGTCTAGCCATTATATATAATATCTACTCAATTTAGATAAAGTGATAATTGACACAAAATTAATCACATTAACTAGCTATTTTATATAATATCTTCGAAGACTTGGATAATGTAATAAAACAAGTAGATATTCGTTTATGAATAAATTTGTATTTCAATTTGCCTTAAGCATGCCTCAATTAACATTATTATAAAGTAATTAACCTAACCGGTCTAACTTGGACTCTGGGTGGGCTCCCGCCAGAAGCTCTTGCGGTCGCCCCTGAATGTTGCTTCGCCACACTCAGCCTTCGTTTCTCGACTCGACTTCATGCGACGAAGCAACATTCAGGACCTCCCTTGATCTTCTGGCTCCCGCATTATTTATAAACACTCTAGGGGTAGTAGCCACAAGACTAGGTGGAGTCGGGGTGCTCTGTGTCGGTTTTGTGACTAATTTCAACTTAACCGGTTTGAGTTGGTCTCTGGGTGGGTAAAGTATTGAAGGGAGGAAAACGATTTTCACAAAACTTTGTACTTACGAAAACGAACACTATTGCGTCAACCACAACCACAAAATGGCGGCGATCACGCCACGCGGGAGGCAGGGGTATCAAGTCGGCTAGACCGTATTATTACTTTAGCTAACTTTAACACGCTATTATGAATAATGTCCAGATAAAGTGATTAATTAATTACATTGTCTAGTGAATTTGGCTTTTATATAATTATAATGACCAGTCATTATGTATAATAACTATTTAATCACTATGACTGTAACATATATAAATCTCCTGTCACGATGTTTGTCCGCGATGGATTCCTAAACTACTTAACCGATTTTAAATTAAATTGGCACACCGTGAGCAGTCTGGTCCAACTTGAGAGATAGGATGGTTTAGTCTTTAAATGACAATATCCGAGCGCAGCCGGAACGGGCCGCTAGTTTTATATAATTTTCACTAATTTCAGAAACGAGTAATGTAAAACTGAACTAAAATTATATTTTAAAAATATTTCAGAACGCAACTAAACTCCGTCTGCAAGGCTTGGAACAGCTCCAATGGCGGCAGCGGAAAGTGTGGCACCGGTTCAGCGTGCGGTTCACCGAGCTGGTCGGGAAACTAGAACTCTGGCAACACCCCATGAGGGAGATCGAGGGGAAATTCGGCACCGGCGTCGTATCCTACTTCCTCTTCCTAAGGTGGCTACTCTTCCTAAACCTTGCCATATCCCTACTCATTCTACTATTCCTAATTCTACCAAAGATTCTACTAGTCGAACGAGAGTTGCCATGCGACGGATACGAAAACTCTACCGCTTGCTGCTCCGAGTATTACTTCGGGAAGAATAATACCGAAACTAATATATTTCTCGATGTAATTCAAGGGACAGGGATTATGGAGAGGACGATATTGTTCTACGGTGTGTATACGGATCAAATTTACGAGTATTCGCTTAAGAATTTTCAACGGGAGCTGTATTATAATATGCCAATGGCGTATATACTAGTGCCTATCACTTGGGCGCTTATATCTTTAGTAGCTATAGTCAAAACGGCGGCGAAAGGATTCAAAGAGAAGTTAGTAGAAAGTGAAGGACAATTCTACATGTACTGTAATTTAGTCTTCGGCGGATGGGACTTTTGTATACACAACGATAAGTCCGCCAAAATCAAGCACAAAGGTTTATATAACGAGATCAAAGGTTGTCTGGAAGAGGAGCGAATCAAAGAGGAGAAGCAGCTTCGGACTAGGGAGAGTCAGATTTTGTTGCATTTTAAAAGAATTTTGATTAATGTACTAGTATTGTGTATTTTGGTAGCTGCCGGCATCCTCATTTATTTCACGTTCAACTATTCAACGGACATGTTGAACGATGAATACACTTACATGAATAGCACAGAAAGAGCGTATTCACCTTACAAAAGTTCCAATTTCCCAGACATGTCCTTAACCCAACTACAAAACACCTTACTAGAATTCCTACCGTTTCTCGCTATCGTCGTATTAAATTTAATCATACCCGAAATCTTCAGCTACTTAATCAAATTCGAGAGTTATACGCCACCAAAGATTATATTCATAACGTTACTTAGGACTGTTTTGCTCCGTCTCTCGTCTTTGGGAGTTTTGCTCAGCCAAATATACATAAACATAACGACGAAAGGCGGCGAATGCTTCTACATGAACTTCGATGATTCGAAGCTAGACTGCTGGGAAACTTACGTTGGTCAGCAGTTTTACAAGTTAATTATCACAGATTTTGCTGTCCAATTCTTCACTACGTTCTTTATAAACTTACCCCGAGCTTTCGTCGCTCGACATACGAACAGTAGATGTTTCAAAGTCATCGGCGAACAAGATTTTTATCTCCCAAAGCATGTCTTAGACATAGTTTACACGCAAACTATCATATGGATGGGATCGTTCTTCTGTCCATTCCTCCCTATTATTGGGACTATTTTCTATTTCCTAATATTTTATATAAAGAAATTCGCATGTCTAGTCAACTGCACGCCTTCGCCTGTCGTATACAAAGCTTCCAAATCCAAGTCTTTATTCATGACAGTACTTTTACTTGGCTTCGTTGTATCCATAGGACCAGTAGCATTTTCCGTCGCAGAAATACTTCCGTCTTTGAACTGTGGTCCTTTCAGAGGTTACACCACTGTATGGCAATACGTAGTTCAAACATTTGAACGATTCCCATTCGTAATCAAAGAAATTATATTCTTTGTGGGTACGTCAACGTTCGCTATTCCGGCTTTCGCCATTTTACTGCTATTCCTGTATTACTACTGGGCAGTCGCCGCGGCGAATAGACATATGGTGACGGTACTAAAGAATCAACTGGTCTTGGAAGGACACGATAAGCAATTCCTACTGAATAGGCTAAGTGCATTTATTAGGCAGCACCAAAAAAGATGCGAAAGGCGAAATCGCACCAGTTTTGCAGATGACGACTCTTCTATACGACAGAGCTCTAGGTAGATAGAATGAGATAGAAACACTTTTTTTTTATTTCAAAGTTAAGGTCTGATGATTCAATGAAATCGAAATTCTAAATTGTTTGTCTTCCAACAAACTTCCATATTGAAACGAACGAAATTGCTCAATGGAGGTCTTCGTCCATTATTACTAACTTTAGCACTAAATCAAACCACACGACCTTCGCAATGGTACAACAAAAGCGGATGGCTTTGCAGTCAGTCACTTTTCGTTCTGGGTAAAATTATTGACAATACTTTGCTACGGTTTCCATTTGGCAGCGGTTCCAGTTACACGGTTTTTTAATTGGTATCAGTTATTTAAAAAAGTAAATATTTCATGCCAAAATATCGAAAGTCTTTAAATTAAACTGCAGTAACTGAGCCAAGTTTCGTATTTGGTGTTAAACACGTATAATGCACGAAGACTTTAGTTTCTAAAAGTTAACTCAACTCTATTATTTTAAGCAAATTTGTATTGTGTGTAAAATTGTCGTTTTTATATATTTTTTTTTATCTGTAGAACTTTTATAGAAAAAACTCTTAAACTTTAACATGTTGCTCGCTCCTTATTTTATCTAAGTGCCAAAATTAGCTAAATTTTTTGTTATACCCCGTTTACATGATTCCAGTCCAGCGACCTAATCCAGCGCTGGATTGCTTGCTGGAATAATGGAAACCGGCACTGGAATGCATCAATCCAGTGCCAATGCATTCCAGTGCCGGTTTACATTATTCCAGTAAGCAATCCAGCGCTGGATTCGATCGCTGGACTGGAATAATGTAAACGGGGTATAATGTCCTTTTTTAAGAAATATATTTACTGGCATAAAAAAGCTCAAAAATATTTCGCAACCAGAAGACTCTTGCGGGCAGTTCACAACCGAGATAAACAACTTTATATAAATATAAATACAAATAAATGTTATTTTAAACGTGAATACATATTCATAATCCATTAAGAGAAACACCAAACGATTTCTGCCTTTCTGGTATGTTTAAACAAACTAAGTACTCAATGATGGCTTTATTTTGATTCATGATAGATAGGAGATAGTATCGTTACAGAAACACAAACTATGGTTTCTTCGTTACGTAATCTTTTTTTTTTATAAGACGTCGCGAAGCCCGGGTGCGTCTTGGTGTTCGAAAGGTCTATGATACAAATATTTATCCTGGGTGAAATCGAAGCCGAAAAGTCGGTTCAAAATAAAACCGAACAATACAACCCTAACTTGTCAAATGATGGAAATATCTCTGTGAATTAGCCCGAAAATTTCACATTCCTAAATAAATAGTACTTCGCTCAATATACGTCTACATAGTTTTCTAATAGTCTTACTGTGTTTTATTGTGTTGTCCTATCAAGGCGTCTCATCATCATCAGCCGCAAGACGTCCACTGCTGAACATAGGCCTCCCCCCCTAGATTTCCACAACGAACGGTCCCGCGCAACCTGCAACCAGCGGTTTCCAGCGACCTTTGTGAGGTCATCTGTCCATCTAGTGGGAGGCCGTCCAACACTGCGTCTTCCGGTTCGTGGTCGCCACTCGAGAACCTTTCTTCCCCATCGGTTGTCAGTTCTGCGAGCGATGTGGCCTGCCCATTGCCACTTCAGCTTGCTTACTCTTTGAGCTATGTCGGCCACTTTCGTTCTTTTGCGAATATCCTCATTACGGATTCTGTCGCGCAAAGAGACTCCGAGCATAGCTCTCTCCATAGCTCGCTGTGTGACTTTGAGCTTTGTTATGAGGCCCACAGTTAAGGACCACGTCTCAGTTCCATAAGCCATCACTGGCAACACGCACTGGTTAAAGACTTTTGTCTTTAGGCATTGGGGTATTTTGGACTCAAAGATGTGTCGAAGTTTCCCGAACGCTGTCCATCCGAGTTGGATCCTTTGCTGGACCTCTTTGTCGAAGTTGGATCTACCTAATTGGATCTTTTGACCCAGGTAGACGTATTCGTCAACAACTTCGAGTGTGGTATTCCCAACAATAACCGGTACAGGTGAGACATGAACATTTGACATGACCTTCGTCTTGTCCATGTTCGTCCTCAAACCAACCTGTTGGGATACTCTACTGAGGTCCCTGAGCATAGCACCGAGGTCCTCCAGCGACTCCGCCACAATGACTATGTCGTCGGCAAACCGAAGATGAGTGATGCATTCGCCGTTGATATTGATGCCGTATCCGTTCCAGTCCAGTAGCTTGAAAACATCTTCCAGCGCGGCAGTGAACAGTTTCGGAGATATAACATCTCCCTGTCTCACGCCTTTCTGTAGCTGGATGTGTTTTGTGCACAGGTCCTGTAATCGGACATACATTGTGGCTTTGCTGTAGATACACTTCAACACTTCGATATAGCGATAGTCGATGCGGCATCGCTGGAGAGACTGAAGCACTGCCCAGGTCTCGATGGAATCGAAGGCTTTCTCATAGTCCACATACGCTATACATAGTGGCCGATTATACTCCTCGGTTTTCTGTATAATCTGCCGAAGCGTATGGATGTGGTCTACGGTACTATAGCCTTTTCGGAAACCGGCTTGTTCGGGTGGCTGGAAGTCGTCAAACCTGCGTGCGAGACGATTCGTGATTACCCTCGAAAACAACTTATAAACGTGGCTCAGAAGTGAGATGGGTCTGCAGTTCTTCAACAAGTTGTTGTCACCTTTTTTGAAGAAGAGCACCACCACACTTCTGCTCCACGCTTCTGGCGTATTACCGTCAAGTATGACGGAGTCGAACAGCCTCTGGAGGACTTTAAGTACCGGTTTTCCATCCGCTCTCAGAAGATCAGTCGTAATTCCGTCATCGCCAGGTGCCTTGTTGTTCTTAAGTTGTTTGAGGGCCATCCTAATCTCATACAGGCTGACTTCCGGGATGTCTTCGGTAAAGTGTCGGGTCAGCTTGGCTCTGGGGTCTTTTGCCATGCTAACGACAGGTTGTGCTTGTGTAGAGGTGTATAACTGTTTATAGAACCTCTCAATCTCCTCCAAAATCTCGGGCTTCGACGAGACGACGTTACCACTGTCGGTCTTCAGTTTGGTCAATTGACTTTGCCCAAGAGACAGATTTCTTGCGAACACTTTCGAGCCTTTGTTCCGCTTGATCGCTTCTTCAATACACGAAGTATTGAAGCAGCGTATGTCGCGTCGCACACAAGTAGATATCTGTCTATTGAGCCGTCTGTATGCCGTCATGTCGACCGAAGACTGCAATCGCATATCTCGCCTAACCGCCATGAGATTCAGAGTATGATCGGAGAGCTTTTGGGTTCTATTCTGGCGTCGGCTCTTATAAAATTTCCTGCCAACTGCTTGAACAGTTTCCACCAGCCTGTCGTTTATTTCGTCCGCCGTTACGCATTCATCTAAGGCTTCGAAGCGATTTTGAAGTTCGAGTTGAAAGTTATCGGGATCTTCGATTTGAGCATAATTTGGTCGGAGCGTGGACTTCATTAGACGTGATCTTTCGAACTTAATGTTTAGATTCAGCGTGCCTCTTACAATACGGTGATCGCTGCCGGTCTTAACCCTACTGATCACAGAGACATCGCTAAATATTTTCCGTTTAGTCGTCATAATGAAGTCGATCTCATTTTTCGTGGAACCATCTGGGCTAATCCAGGTCCATTTTCGTTGTGCCTGTTTCTTGAGAAAGGAGTTCATCATAAAGAGGCTCTCCCTTTCCAAGAAATCAGCTAGACGTTGCCCTCTTGGGTTCCGCTGCCCATATCCGAATTGTCCCACTCTCAGCTCATCACCGCTACGTTTGCCTAGTTTCGCGTTGAAGTCTCCCATCACAACTGTGAAATGTGTTGGCGAGACATGTATGGCTTTGGAGATGTCCTCATACATGGTCTCAACCTCTTCGTCGGGATGTGTCGAGGTCGGTGCGTATACCTGTATGACCTTCAATGAATACCGGTCGGTTATTTTAAGTACAAGGTATACAACCCTGCTCGACACACTCTCCATCATTAACACGTTGTTGACGAGAGACTTGACTTGATCAAGGCGTCTGCTCCATAGTTAATAGTCTAGACTAGGGGTTCCCAATCTTTTTCAACCAGCGACGCACTCGCAAGCTTAGTATTGTCACAATGCTAAATTTGAAAGCCCCAGTCAGCAATTTGAGATAGATAAAGACGATAAAACTAGGTACCTGGTACCTGCAATAGATATGTAGACACAGTAATACTAAACGGCCTCTTCGAATATCGAAAGGGTTTCGGAAGATTGACTGACGCCGCCATTCTTTACTTTCTACGGCGCACTAGGGGGCCGCAGCGAATAGTTTGAGAACCCCTGGTCTAGACTACTCACAGGAGAGTAAAGTTGTTTCCCTTATTTTTAATTTGAATTGTTGTTTTCTTAAAGAGATTATTAAAAATGCTCGTAATTGTTCGAAAGATGATTCTGAAGCTTTAATTTGAATTGTGCTCGATTAAGTGTCATCTGTTAGCAATTTTGCAAACATATTTTTAAGTGTATCCCTATCAATTTCAAAGTGATTTCGTTAAACCCAATATTTCATACGTACAGTATTATCCATTGGCTATGCTATAATAACCAAAAAACGGCTATACCTATTAGACTACAGGCCCGTGAACAAAATTTACGGGTCAAATGAACCACCAGGAGACCTATGTAGAATGATAGAAGGCTGTAAAGTATTAAGATTCAGCACTATGCCGTCACTTGTAAGCTGTCTAACTGAGTGTGATTTAAGATGGGGGGTTGCAACCCTCTACCATTTCTCCTTGTCGCATGATTTTTGTACGGCATTGCGAAATAATGGATTAGAATCTTATTACTTTATACCCTTCTATCATCGTAGGATGATAGGTCTCCTGGTGGTTCATTTGACCCGTAAACTTTGTTCACGGGCCTGTAGTCTATATAATTTAAAATGAGAGATAGTAAGTAAACAAAAGTTAATGTGAATACAGAAGTGCTCTTTGGACTCGACGTTATGTACAGAACAGCTGATTTCTTTTCTTTAAGTACTGAATACGTTACCGTAACATTGTACATATCGTCAGTTTATTATAAAGATAGGTTAGTTCTTAAAAAAATATCGTTAGATTATTATCTGACTAATAACGGTGTTAGGGTAGGGCGCCGAATATAAAGGGGCGCCACAAGCGTCCTTAAATTAATGCCCGGTCAATAACTCTCTCTCTAAAAGCCTCTCTCATTGAGCGGTCAAGCGTGTACCTTAAAAAGTAAAAAAAAACTCGCCCAGGGATCTGGCAGTGCTAAAATCGGCACTTACTGACGATATATACAATTACGTACGGTGACATACATAAACACTGCCTCAAAATGTGTCCAAAATGTATTTATTTTTAAATGATGTAAGTATGTATAAGACTATACATAATATTGGTGACTGAAGAAAAACTTGCCATGACACCTTTAACTAACACCGAGAATAACAATAAATTTCAAATAGGGTACAATCCTCAAAAAAACTAAGTAGCCCGTTAGTTAGATTGCCAAAAAATATTGTACACGTATTTTTTCTTTTGTTTCACAAACAAAAAATGACGAAGATACAGCGCTTCGAAGTTTCGTGTGACGTCACTTGTGAGTACGATTTTTACTCACGAGTGACGTCGCGATCCCCCACTCTCGAAGTTTGATGGTCTATATCTTTGACGATTTTTAATATTATGAAAAAACAAAAAATACGTGTCCAATATTTTTCCATGATCTAGCTGACGGACTAATTAGGATGGTGTATTTTTGACCCAGTCCGGTACCCTATTATACTCAACTTTTTATAACTCTCGTATTTTGATTTAGTAGTTTATAAAATATTCTTTTTGCATTTAATTCTTTTGTGTTTCTTTGAACTTCGATGTTTATCATTGGGCGAGGTTAAGAAACTTTATCAGCACTTACTATTGTTTCCTCGTCAAGTTCTATGTTTTTAAACTCAAACCGTAAATCATTTATCTAACGAAATATAACTGCCGTAATAAATGTTCAACAAATAAAATAAATAAATTAATAAATTACTTCCATAAATTAGGTAAAATTTAATATACTCTTATGTAAAATAATCATTGTGTAAATTGTAAAATTAATATTATGATATCAAAATTGTAAAATATGATGTACTATCCTACAAAAAATGCATTTTATTTAGTTTTAACTCTAGCATGTTAGTTATACCTCTAGTAACAATGTATATTGTATATAAAAGTAAATAATATAGCATTTATAACTGATAATATCGTAAATGTAGTGATCTCAGTAAATCTTCCTTTTTTGATGTTTTATAATTTTATATTGAAGATAATATATAATAGTTTATAGTTAATAGTTCGGAGGGTACTTTTACATTTCAAAATTAGGAAGGTATTTGAAATATCACTGACCTTTTTCATTGCAATCTAATAGACAAGGTTTAGGTAAGTACTTAGTTTTGGCTTTTTGTCTCTCTCTATAATATTCCTTTTGCATTTCACAGATCCCTCTTAGCAATAAGGTCGCAAATTTTACTGTATATCTAGTTTTTGCCTTAACATACCAATTAAAAAGAGCAGATACGTTTCAAATAGATTTCTAAATTTGAAATAAGCCTCCAGAGTGTAATATGATGTATGTTCTATGTTCATCTTTACTTGGCGTATACCGTAAATAAAAATGGCAAGGAAATAACAACCTGAAATCGTAATTTTAACTATGCGTAGTTACCACCAGTTCACCATTACTGTATATGTGTTATGTCGGGTAATGTTGAATAATCTTTAGATATTATGTAAATAATTCCTTGCGTTAAGCAAAATATAGCTGTTTTTTGGCCAACGCACACGACAGACATGTGTCCCAAAGCGTTTAAAAGAAAATCATTTAAAAAAAATGAGATAAATAAATAAATATCGGCGGACATTTCACACACAACACCATCTGGCCCCAAACTAAGCAAAGCTTGTACTATGGCGGCCAGATAGCTGATAATGTTATATCATAATTGATTTGCAAGAAATCAAATCCAACACATGATAACAAAAAAAAAAGGTGTGTGCTTAAGACCACACGGCAGAAGTGAAAACTTCATTAGCTGATTTTTGTATTAGGTAGGTATGTCGTATTATAATAAAATATTACGGATCGTATTAGTTGAATAAACGAGTAAAACAAGCCAGAAATTAAAGTAAATATTTATTGAAATTTTATTTACATACAAAGTAGCTGTTACCCGCGACTTAGTCCGCGCGAAATAAATACTAAGGTTACTCAGGCAGTACTTATTTGTATACCTACCCAGATTGTATACACATTTATGGTTAGTAAAAAAAGTGCCCATGTTCAAAAAGTTGTTGGCCGGGGCCGGCTTTTTAAAAGTTACTCCAACTTTGTATGCATTCACACGGTGCACCCCTATGATGCCCCTAACATTGTCCGCAAAAAGGTTGGCGAGTGTAATAGGATTTTTGTTACCGACTTTCTCCTGTTCCGTTGATTCCACATACACTACACAGTCTCCACTACGATTTTCTGGGAATAGTCTCTTTCTCTTATAAAGGGGTTTTCTAAATAGTTTGTAAGAAACATTTTCACTTGGATTTGGCTTCAATAGTGTTCTTTTTCTGGTCTGTTCGACGGGGTCACCCCCGTCGCTAGCGACGCTCATATTTATTTATACTATTGACTATATGTATACAAAACTAAATATTTACACGAAAGAAACGAAATATTTACACAGCAAAACTAATTAATTTGATTGTGAAAATTATAAAGCACCCGTTGTGTTTTCCCGCCCAAAGAAAAGTCTTTTGAAGTTGGTAGCCGTCAGTGTTGCCACTATGATTTTGAGCTTGTCGCCAAATAGTTATGAAATAAAGTCGCCGGTTTTGATTGAATTATTAAGGGAATAACAGTCTGGAAGAATACATAAGCTTTTTCCTTCTCCAACCTTCTACACTACACTAGTATATTCCCCTTTGTCGGTAACACGTCGTCTAAATCCGCTAAAAGGTTTTAAAAATTCGCCAGTTTCAGCGACAAAGTCGCTAAAGTGTCAACACTGGTAACCGGTAGCAAGCAGCGAGAGAGAGAGAGAGTATCTATTGTCCCATGTCCTCCTCTAACAATTATCTTTCTCGGTCTGGCACGTTTGTTGACCATATTATCTTTCTCGCTCTAACATCCCGAGCTTACCCGAAATTTCTTATCATATCCGAGCGTGATGATCACGTGATCATCAATCCATTTCACAGCCCACGAAAATTCTGTCCATAGCGCGCCTAAAGAAGTTTTCACTTCAAAAATAAACCTGTGGATGCATTCATTGCACACATTGTGATGCATTTTCATTATTTCGAGGTATTTTTCTGCTCACACTGTGTTCGTAACTGTCTCTTGTGTGCTGGCTATTGGAAACTTAAATTATGTCACATCACAATAGTCTACGTTTTTAATCTACAAGTAATAACCAAGGAATTTTGCTTTGGAACAAGACTACCATTTTTATTTATTACATCAATAAATCATATTTAAAAAACAATGTGACTTAACAATGTAAACAAATCCTTAATATCACCTTCATGTAATCTCTTTAAATAATATTTTTGGGCGGGCCCATGTTGATGTTTGTCGGAAATTATATCTTAGTATTTTAGTTACTAATGACAATGATTTTATTTCAATATTGGTTATCAATGTCCTGTAAAAGGTGCCTAATACATGTCCGTTTTATCGCAAATTGCAATGCAAGCTATCGTTATATCAATAGTGTCATCTCGCTCTTGCAATGTACGTACACCATACACAGGAGCAAGACGACACGATTTTACTGCGTCTAAAGTTGTAAATAAATAGTCTCCTGGATTGATTAAAGTCAAATGAAAACTAATAATTTATTTTTAATCCCACTATGCCCTCAAAAAGATCAATTTTAGACCATCAATGTCTTAAAAATATCTGGCCATAAACAATAATATTTTTTGTCTTTGCTTCTGTACACGTTATTCCGCAACAAGGATTCATACAAATATGAACCGTTGTACGAAACAAACTTAATATTACATAGATACCTACATTGTTGGAAAAATCAGCAATGACTCTTTACAGCCGTGTGTGCAGGGGAGAGGACAAGTATTCTCTAAACTAAAGACTAATTGGAATTTATACCTATGCCTAAGTGGAGATGACACGAAACGCATTATCTTCTCATCATCATCATCAGCCGTTTATTGCCCATTGCTGGACATTAGACGTACAGGTCCCTTACAATTTGAACCTATCGATTTACGTAACAAATTCTGAGGGTAGATCATACCAGAGACTGTTTTAATTTGGCTATCAAATTTTTTTATTGATGTAATAGTATAGACATAGGTAAACATACCACACTGCCATAATATTGTTAAAGTTATTGTAAATTATGAGAAATAAAATTATTGTACTTATCCAGTTTATTTTTTCACATCCCTACCAAACAGGTGTTTTTTTTTTGAATGAAAAAATTAAATTAAAATAAAATTATAAATCGTACCTGGTGGCAAAAAATATCATTATTTGCCTACTTTAACTTGTTCTACTGAATGTTGATGCCATGATAAATTGAAAACCATAATTGGCCATCATAGGCCGTTACAGGGGATGCCGATAGAAGTGAAACCTTATAACTCGGAATTTCCTAGCTCACTCTTCAGAGTAGTTTTCAAACTACGCGGGTGAAACCGGAGGGCGTGTAGCATTTTTTTTTTCTATCGGACTGCTTGTAGCTCTTGCGAGCGACATCGTTTCATGGTTGGCGTTCCAAAATGGAATCGAGAGCGTATCGGTTACTTCTAGGTAAGCACGCTTCATCGTAGGCCCCATCGTCGCTTACATCATTGTAAACCTTCGATATAAACCAATGGATGTTCCCTGAGCACTTTGAAATCGGTAATAAAACTGCTTCGCTCTGTGTAGCGTAAGTGGTTTACACACAACCAATCTACTTGACCCCTAGAATCGCTAGCGGAGAGGTATGGTGTGGTTCTACTTATTTTGGTTTTGACAACGAATAGTGGTAGGTAAAAACGTCCGGCATTCACCGTTTCCTGCAACCAACTAGAACGGAAAGACAAAGATGACATAATTCCGTGCGCCTGAAATTCGGGAGTGTGAGTCATCTAGTGGTTTTTATCGATGGTGTAATTAAGTTTAAAAAAACATCGTGAAAGTTACATCACGACAACGTGACATATCTACTCGTCTCGTATCTACCCCGGCCAGCTTCCACAGCTGAACGGCAACACAGCCCTGTACACGTGCCGGCTACTTACATAACACAGACACTATAAAAACTACTAATACAGTATTGGATCAAGATCAGGATTGGATCTCCCTACTCATACTATAATATTGACTAGTTACATTTGACTAAATAACCCGACGAGTTACAATTTCGTCCATAAAAATGTCGTGTTTCAATCAAACGTCATTCAAAACTGCTATGAATATCATGTATGTGTTTTAGAAACAAACAGCGCCATCTATCGGCAGGCTTATAAAACAATATATCTAGCGGGTAACTAAAATTCCTAAGTCTTCCATATGAGGGTCCTCCGCTCCTCCGTGAGCACTCCAAAGTCAAAGTTCTTTATTTATAAATGTATCATTTACATGCCAATTATTAATGAAATAACTACTCTAGTTACTAGTTAGCAGTACTCAGAACGAACGTGATGGCGAGTTTCATTCAGAGCCCACGAAAAATCTGAGTAGGTAAGGTGCGCCAAAAGAAGTATTCACTTCAATAAACTACTATTGGTGGACATTTCACACAACATCATCTAACCCCAAACTAAGCCAAGCTTGTAACTATACTATGGAAGCCAGATATAATCAGTCGCAGTCTGAAAGGGGGTATCACAGGGGGGGCATGACTCCCCCAAAACCGGATACGTTAAAAAAATCGAAAAAAAAAAACCAAAATATCAAATAGTACATACCTAGACTATTTTTATCCCGGGATAATAACTAGAACGGCAACTACGCGGATTATGGGGCGCTACTAGTAAAGTCTTTTTTATTGTATTTCTACTCCACCCAAAAATCTGAGGCGTACTGGTGACCCCCTCCAAAATTCGAAGCTGGGACCGCGCCTGGATATATAAGTACTAATATAATAATTGGAAATGCATACTTATTAAACATATAACACTCATGTATCTGGGTACAGTACAAGTATTTGTATTCAGCACACAAATATTTGCAGTGCGTGGGAATCGAACCCACCACCCTCGGCTTCGCAGGCATACTTGCTAGCAACTAAGCCAGGAGGCAATCAAAATACAAACTTACATTACACACTTCAGTAAATTTTATGAAACCATTATACATCATGATATGGGTAGACAATTATAAATAAGTTAAATTTTAAATTGCGCTATGTAAATTTCGATATTAATTAAATAGAATCACCTGGAAATACTTACCATTCTTTAACCATTTATAAGGCAGAGGAAACTAACGGTGATAAAAATGAATACCAAAAATTTATTAATTTTTTTAAATAGCAGTCATAAGAACTGCCGATAGAAGTGAAAACTTAAAACTCAGAATTTGATAGCTTACCTTGGAAACTACACGGGTATAACTGGAGGGCGTGGCCTCGCCATCTTGGCATGGCCATCTAGAAATGCGTCAACGTTTCCCATTGGCTGATGCGTTTCTAGATGGCCATGCCATGATGGCCTGTCCACGCCCTTTCAGCATTTCCCATTGGCTGACGTATTTCTAGATGGCCAATAGCCATGGTCCCGAGTTTACCCGAAGCTTTCTTATCATACCCGAGCGTGACGAATGAATTCAATTCACAGCCCACGAAAAATCTGTCTAGGCGCGCTTAAAGAAGTTTTCACTTCAAAAAAGGATTAAGGCGTCTTTGAGTAATCGGTGTAGGTATATAAAAAATGATATTTTTCGAAATCGGTTATAAAAGCTTGCCAATGCCAGCTTACATAATATTCAAATAGAAAATATACGTGCTGATACTATGTATCAGCAACTCCAAAATTCTTTGAAATCAAATCATTTTACATAACTAAGGACGGATTACGGAATGGTCCGATGAGTAAATAAATACATTGTAAACCTAACCTGTACATAATCTCGAAATATATCACTTCTTATTCAAATAGTACTTAAAAATATTGTATGTATCGTTAGCATGTTTTAAAGGATAACAACGCCATCTAGCGACAGAATACAAAACTATTATGAGTTAAATGGAACAAACGTCTTAGGTACATAGCTTTTTAGGGTTCCAGGGTTCCGTAAAACGTAAAAACGAAACCCTTATAAATTCGTCATGTCTGTCTGGTTGTCTGTCTGTCTGTCTCGCCGTTCGTTTGTCATAGCCACTTTTTTCCGAAACTATGAGAACTACACTGTTGAAACTTGGTAAATAGATGTAGTATTCTGTGAACCGCATTAAGTTTTTTTTTTTTAATACAAATATTAGAGATAGATGAGATGAGGTTTTAGTACGTCATAAATACATTATTATTAAAACATCAATCAAAGTTACACCCAACTTCTACAAGAATTTATTATGTTACTTGCTGCTACGGAACCCTTCATGGGCGAGTCCGACTCGCCGACTGGCCGATTTTATTTATTCTAAATATTTTATGATATAACTGACTGTTGTGTATAGTGGCAGCGTTCTCTAGCTTAAAGCAGGAAAGGATCACGTACATATCTAATGGTAAAATATTTTTGAAGTGAAAACTTCTTTAGGCGCAACTAGACAATTTTTTTGTGGGCTGTGAATTGAATTCTAGCGTCACGCTCGGGTATGATAAGAAATCTTCGGCTAAACTCGAGACCATGGCCATTGGCCATCTAGAAATGCGTCAGCCAATGGGAAATGCTGAAAGGGCGTGGCCTGCACATGCCCACATATGCACATGCATGGCCATCTAGAAATGCATCAGCGAATGGGAAATGCTCACGCATTTCTAGATGGCCATGCCATGATGGCAAGGCCACGCCCTCCGGTTACACCCGTGTAGTTTCCAAGGTAAGCCATCAAATTCTGAGTTATAAGTTTTCACTTCTATCGGCCGTTCCTATGACTACCAATTTTTTTTGAAGTGATAACTTTTTAGGCGCGCCTAGACAGATATTTTTTGGGCTGTGAATTGAATTCATTCGTCACGCTCGGGTATGAAAAGAAAGCTTCGGGTAAACTCGGGACCATGGCTATTGGCCATCTAGAAATACATCAGCCAATGGGAAATGCCGAAAGGGCGTGGCCTCGCCATCATGGCATGGCCATCTAGAAATGCGTGAGCATTTCCCATTGGCTGATGCGTTTCTAGAGGGCCATGCCATGATGGCGAGGCCACGCCCTTTCAGAATTTCCCTCCGGTTACACCGGTGTAGTTTCCTTAGTATTGAGTGACGAGACGAACAAGACACATGTCTGATGGTAAGTAACATGCCTGACACATAACAGCACAGTGACACGCAGCTATTGGAACATGAAGAGTCCAAATCATTACCTAGCACTGCACTGCGCTCGTCACCCAGAGATCTAAGATATTTTACCGGTAAGCCCTGTAATTTCTCTGGAAACATTGCCATTCAAACCGGAACATAGTAATGTTTACACATTACTGCTTGGCGGTAGAATAACTGGCAAAGGTGTGGTACTTCCCCAGGCGGACTCTGCCGAGAGTCCTACCACTACTCAATTACATCGACTACTACTACTACTACGAAATTACACTACTAGACTACATCGTGATATGTGTAGACAACTTAAGTAAACACCCTGCTCGTGTCAGACTGTTCAAGTTGAATTTTCAAAATGCCTGGAAATACCATTAATTGAACGAAAAAATGGTTGTCTGTAAAGTCGGTTTACTGACGATAGTTGAACGTGACAACGTCTTAAGAAATCAGTAAGCTGATAGCGCGCGTAGCGATACCGCTCGACTCGGCGGGTGGCGCCCTCAGCGCTCAGCTTCGTCCGCATGGCACGGACGACGAACTAACGGTAACGGCGTAACGTTACATGACGTCATGTTTTGCGGGCGGGCAGCCGGCTTCATCGAATTATAAGACGTTATCACGTCAAAAATCATTAAGGCGTCTGTGAGTAATCAGTGCATTTAAAAAATGATGTTTTTCGAAGTCGGTTATAAAAGCCTGCCAATAACAGCTTACATAGTGCTGATACTGTGTACCAGACACTACAAAATTCTCGTGACGATTACAAATCATCTTACATAACCAAGGATGGATTACGGAAGGTCCAATGAGTAAATAAATAAATAAATTATCAGCCCTACACCTTATCTCGAAATATATCAGCTTATAGCTAAAGATATATTATATCATTAATAATAAAATAGACCCTGGTTACGAAAGTAACTTAAGTAAGTTACTTTCGTAACCAGGGTCTGTTGATGGAGCTGGAACGTGGGGACAGGAAATCAGTATATAAAGGACATAGCTTCGTCGAGTTCGGGTTGATTTGATTCGTGTTGACGAGTACTTTGGTGCTAGATTCTAACCAGGGTCTGATGATGGAGCTGAAAGGTGGTCAAAGAAACTCAGTAATTAAACAACATAAACGCATCGAGCTTGAGCTCGTTTGATTTGTCTTGATGAGCACTTTGGCGCTAAATAGTAATCAGAGTCTGGTGATGGAGCTGGATGGAAGGTGGTCAAAGGAATTTAGTAATTAAATGACATAGTCCCGTCGAGTTTGGGCTCGTTTAATTCGTGTTGACGAGTATTTTGGTGCTAGATGGTAAGCAGGGTCTGATTATGGAACTGCGATTTGGAAGGTGGTTATAGGAACTCAGTAACTCTACGACATAATAGTTTGGGCTCTTTTTAATTGTGTTGACGAGTAGTTCGGTCCTAGATGGTATCCAGAGTCTTATGATAAAGTTGGAAGGTGGTCATAGGAACTCAGTAATTAAATAACTTAGCCCCGTCGTGTTTGGGCTCGTTTGGAAACAGATACATAGTTTACCTTTGTACCCATGTTTTCTTAAGGATTCAATAAATAACAGAAAATTCGTTGTTTTAAATAATTTCTGTACAAAAATTAATGATATCAAATACACAAATGTAAAATATAAATAAATATTGCTGGACAATTCACACACCATCACACCAACACCATCTAACTCCAAACTAAGCAATGCTTGTATGATGGCGGCCAAATAGCTCATATATACCTAGTTTATAGTTGTAAATACATACTTGCTGATTATATACCTAGTTGTAAATACATACTTATTATACACAGAAACACCCAAACACAGTGCAAACAATTGAATTCATCACACAAATATTCGCACTGGCTGAGAATCGAACCCACGACCCTCGGCTTCGCAGGCAGAGTTAGGTACTATCCACTAAGCCATGAGGCCAGTCAAATAAATAAGAGCCAAATTATGATTGATGATACATGGGTTAGTTGTTGACTTCAACCACAAAAGAAGTGAGATCTAAATGGGTAAAGAACTCTGAGTGACGACCGCAGTGCAGTACTAGGTAATGATTTGGACTCTTCATGTTCCAATAGCTGCGTGTCACTGTACTGTTATGTGGCAGGCATGTTGCTTACCATCAGACACATGTCCTGTTCGTCTCGTCACTGTTTATTAAAAAAAAAGTATTATCCGGCTACTTTAGTACACTTTGTAGTACAGCTTTGTTTAGTTTGGAGCTAGACGATTTTCTATGTAAATGTCCATCAATATTACTTTATTATATATGTGTTCCAGAATTGAAATATCGGATAATCTGTCCGAGATTTAGGAATTGCAAAACTTCGGAATTCCGAAATATACATGTACTTATAGTGAATCCAACCATTTATTATCTTTTTGGCAGATCTAATTTGTCAGTTATAGTGTTGTGACCAAGTATAAACAGGTACATCGATACTAGCATTTTGCAACGGTCTGGTTATTAAATTGAAATTAAATAAAATTCAAGATTATTTTGGCAAATAAGAACATGACATTTTGTCGGGTTGCCTGCGAAAAATCAGTCCCAAAGTCCGGTTGCCGAATTTTTAAAAGTAAAACATTGCTGCGAGCTTGGCTAATATCTTGGAAACTATAAACTTTAGGGCAAAAATTGTTGTGGTCGTTATTGCAGAAAATAATATTTTGCATCTTTTGTGGCCGGAAAACTTTTCTGTGACATGTAGCGTTTACAATTTATGGCTCATTTAATTAACCAGTTTTTCTATTGCAGCCGATAACTCTTGAAATATTAGATTAATCAATAAAACGCATCAGACCTTTTTTAAAGACTAGTTTATTTCCTACAACTTTCGTTTAATTTTTTTTCTTATGTTCATACGTTTTGAGTTAGAAGAAGCTTAAATTCAGTTATTCTGCCAAAAACATTATAAATTAATGAATTGTATTAAAATGAACAATTGTTTTATTTGTGGTTATGTTAGACGACAAAAACTCTGTACTTGTAAGAAAAAACAGATACTGAGTCTAATGAAAGCCAGCATTAGACGAAGCGAGAGAGAATAGAAAGCAAACTAGAAGATAAATAATTAACGGATTCAAAATATCCATTTCAAACTATACAAATACATACTATACATTTGAACTATACAACAATGACGTTTAAAGTGGTGGCTCTCTACTAGCCAACTAATATTATAAAAGACTATAAAAAGATAGAAACTCTTTATTATCCACAATATAATACTTAAACAACAGGGACTTATCCTAGAACTAGTGAACCAAGTGGCGACATTATCGCTAATAGCGATCTCTTCCAGGCAACCGAAATACCATGAGTAAATACTATGTTATGTCTAGCACAAACCCCAGGATATGCCATAAATGGCGAAAAATGCCCATACCCAGCCTTCTGGCTCGTTCCCACCACTAGAACTCGGGGAAAGGCCGTGGCCCGCCGTGCTGGTCCGCTGTACATGTCGCTGAAAGATGTCATCACATTAACATCTTCACGAGTATTGATAATACCCTATACATTTCCGAGAATAAGGGTAGATTTGTTACCTTTTTTAAATGTTACAGACCGAATACACATAAGTATTGTTGCGGTGGTAGTATAATCATAGAAAACGAAGATAATTTGTGTGCTATCACATATTACTAGTCCCTATCTAAGAAAACCCGAATAAATTTCGAGTCATTTTAAATAAATTTTACTTATAGCAGTTGCTTAACATCCTGTTATTGAAAAATTAGATATGTCCAGTCCATTGAAACAGTGCTAGACGCACAACTAGTAGACGTAGATCAGGTACAGCAGTAACCTTTGGGTGACCGACTGATGAGACATTATTAAGCCAAATATGGAAATATTTTAACACATTAAGCATATCAGGTAAATTTATTTAGAAATTAACGAAAATGGTACATCATGTTCTTCAAAGTTTACATCAGACTACAAAACAAAACTAACTACAAACTACAAAATGTTATTTAACACTTTATTTTAATAAATATTCAAATGTTTCAGTCATCATAACCTTGTTCTTTTTTGGATATACACCAGGAGATAAACACGTCTTCAAATAATGCTGTATGTTTTCCTGAGGCGCATCAATATAACGGTTTTACATAAAAATAAATCCGATATTATGTGCTGAGAACGGAAAACACCCGTGTAAAAATAGTTCATAAACAATATCGATATCTCAATCGTAACTTCGTAACATCACTATGTTGATAGCCATAGAACGTAATTTTTTAAAAACGTTTGTTATTTTATGGAATTTATAAAAAAACTACTGCACTTATGGACTCATTTTGTGAAAGATGATTATTATACGGGATCAAGGAGCAAATTTAAGCAGTTGTCATATTTTTTGAAAACCTCGCATTTAAAAGTAAACTTTTGCGTAACATGACGCAATTACGTTCTATTGGTGCTGTCAAAAAGAGGATAAACGGTTGGATCTACTATAGTGCGAGTATACGTGCCGGCTACGTACGTAACACAGACACTACAAAAAATACGATTACAGAATATCGGCTTAACCCGAAGTTCCTTGATACTTATACTATAATACTGATAAGTTACATTTGACTAAATAACCGGACGAATAACAAATCGCCCATAACAATGTCGTGTTTCGTTCAAACGGTATTCAAAACTGTTAAAAATATCATGAATGTGTTTTAGAAACGAACAACGCCATCTATCGTCGGGCTTATAGAACTATATTTCAAATAGTGGAAATGCGTTTGTGCATATTCTAAATGCTGGCCATCTACTATAATTTTACAGTTTTAATGCGATCTATTACTGTTATAAACACTGTATTTATTAGTATGTTTTTTTTTATTAGATCTTTTGATTCTATTATTGAGATTTATTAAACCTTCTGTAGTCGGTCGAATTCATCGTCTACAACTTCGAAACGGCTGAACGAGTTGAAATCTAGAACAAAGTTACAATAAGTTCTAGAATAACACACAGCTACTTTTAAAAAAATATAGGGAACGGGAATTCATCATCATCATTTCCAGCCTTCTCTATCCCACTACTGGGTACAGGCCTCTCTCTCTTACTTTGCCATCTCCCTCGGTCGTGTGTCCTTTGCTAATCGAGTACAGGTTTGACGTGAAAGCACGTGACATAACGATGATTGAAAAAAAATTGAGATATAATAGAAACTTTTGCCAAAATTGCGATTTTTACCGGACTGATTCTGGTTACAATGTTACAATGTTTACTTTATTCCCCTTGTGTTCAATGTTCAGCGGGAAAGGGGTTTGTTTATAGTTTCTAAAATTCATCAATTTTGTTTTGTCAATATTAACTTTTAAACTCAGACTTTCTAAGTATTTTACAACAAGGCTTAATACATAATTTACTTCATTTTCAAATTCTGCAAAAGACTGAGTGGTTTTTGGGATATATATTGTGGCATCATCGGCAAACATTACAGTTAAGTATTTGGTTACATATGGGAGTTCGTTTATGTATATCAAAAATAGTAACGGCCCAACAATACTACCTTGTGGAACTCCGGACGTGACATTCATGTATTTCGATAAGACTTGAGGAAACCGACATGTACCTAGAATCTTTCAAAGTCATGTGTCATCCACCAACCCGCACTGGGGCAGCGTGGTGGATTATGGCCTTAACTCTCTCCTTGCAAGGGAAGACCCCGAGTCCCAGCAGTGGGAACATTTAGTGGGCTGTTGATGTTGATGAAAACAATATTACATCGATGATGCACATTACTACAATACGTAAATAAGTTCTATTTTACCTTTTAATTTAATTTTTAAGTTGTCTCAAATTTTCTATTACGTAGACACAGACCTATGTGTTACGCTCAAGTGAAGTAATTTTAAACGAGTTCTAAATTCGTTTTGAAATTGATCCTTATTTATTCAAGGCAACAGGGTATTAGACAGCGTTGCAAACCTTTAAGACAAGTTTGCAATTTTAGTCATCATAGTTTTAAACGTGTTAAACTAGATGGCGTTGTTGAACCTTAAAACGCGATAACAGTACTTAAAATAGTTGGGATGTGTGTCCGAATGAAACACGATATTATGATTATGTGTATTTATTTAGTTGTATTTCTATTTATATTTACATTCCACTAGGTTAAGTAATGTAAGTAATTTAGAAAAAATACATCATTTTTTATTAATATTTTTGGAGTGTCTGATGCTAGTAAATAGTGTCAACACGTATAATAATATTTAAGCTGGCTTTATTTATATATAATAATAAAGTGGCCAAGTGCGAGTTGGACGCGCCCATGAAGGGTTCCGTTGCAGCAAGTAACATAATATACATAGTACACATAGTTCTTGTAGTTCGTTATGACATTGATCGAAGTTTCAATAATAGTGTATTTATGACGTACTAAAAAAACTACTCATCAGATCGAGTTCAAACCAATTTTCGTTGGTAGTTTATGGTACATGGTACATGTACCATAATGGTAATGGTAATGTATATCATATATTTTTTTTAGATTTTTCATTCTCTTACTTTAGAAGTTTGAGGGGGGGGGGGACACACAGTTTACCACTTTGGAAGTGTGTCTCGCGCAAACTATTCAGTGTATACGAAAATGATTTTAGAAACCTCAACATCGTTTTTGAAGACCTTTTTTTTTTCAAAATATCTTCAATGTACAGAATTCGACCCGCTACAGTTTTATTATAAGTATATATATAGATAATCCCTTATTGTCATATTATATTATAATGTATACTGATTATATTTTCGCCTCAAATGATATATCGGCAACGTTTAAAGTGAAGATAAAAGCAATTATGAAAATGAATCCGTTTCGTCCTCAAAAGAATCTGGTCCCTTGGAAGAAACCAATCCAGCTCATGTTGGAGAAATTGTTATTATTTTCTTATTTGATTGAGATTGTTGCAATTATCTAGATTCCTAATTACCTAAATTCAAGTGAAACTACTTTTGTATTATGAGCAAATATTTTAAACTAGCGGTCCACCCCGGCTTTTCGCGTGGCTTATAATATAAGTAGGTATAGCCTATAGCCTATAGCACTCAGGGAACACGTACCTATATTATATCCATCGGTGCAAGAAATTTTGAAATCGCTCTAGTTAAGTAGTTCCTGAGATTAACGCGTTGAAACATAAAAACCTCTTCAGTTTTATAATGTTAAAATATAACATGTTGAATGTGCTATTTGTGCAATTACACAATAAATGAAAGATATAAAGGCATACCTACCAAATACCAAAACAGCAACAGTCCAGTCAGTATACAAACCCACTTATAAAAATCACTCAGTAACGGAGTACTCCAAGAACTTGAAGGTAGACGAACGTCTTAAGCTTTGGTCTGGTGATCATGACGCACAACGCTGCGGTATGCGGTATGCGTCGCCGGACACTCAATCATATGAAAAACGTCGAGAATGGTCTCGTGTTCCGTCGCAGTATGCGTCAGCGGCGAGGGGCAAGCGCGGTGAAGTGGGGAGGTGTACTCCCGCACAACGCGGCGTCATTCTCGGTTCAACGCTGCGGTGTGCGGTGTGCGTCACGGGTCAATATGGAATTTTTTGAAGACAATTAGGTAGCTGCGGCAAAAACAAATGACCACCTCTCCGCAGGGATGCTAAATGCTGCGTCGTGACGCTGCGTTGTGGCGCATACCGCAGCGTTGTGCGTCATGATCACCAGACCAAAGCTTTAGCATTCCATGGATTCACCGTGCGGGTGCCGGGTCCATCGTGTGACAGAGAGAGATATCTCGAGTAGACCCTAAGACTTGTGACTCGGGCGTAGGTTTAAAAGGGGCCCCTTAGTGACGTACGTCAACACTCACCTTCACTACTCGTATTTCTCTCCCTGCCCAGCCAAATCCGATATGATTCTACTAGTGCAGCTTTAGATACTCGTTCTAGTTTAGAACTTACTGCACTTCTGGACAAGATTTTGCTGGTATACCTCTCGGTATATTATACTATTATAAACGCCGTAGGTACCGCTCAGAAATTTTCTGTCACACAAATAAGTTATCGGACCCGGTCTGTATTATCTATTCTATGACCCGGGTCTAAAATACACCATTTTAATTAGTCCGTCAGCTAGATCATGGAAGAATATGGGACACGTATTTTTTGTTTTTTCAAAATATTAAATATCGACAGAGATATTATAGAATAAACTTTGAGAGTCCCCACTCTCGCGGTGGGGTCGCGACGTCACTTGTGGGTAAAAATCGTACCCACGAGTGACGTCACGAGAAACTTCGAAGCGCTCTGAATCTTCGTCATTTTTTTTTTCGTTTGCGAAACAAAAGAAAAATACGGTAGACCAAAGAAAAATGCATTTATTGTATAGTATGGCATAAGCAACCTACTCAATGTTCCCACAGCTGGGACCGAGGTATATATATTATGTCGCAACCAACTAGCTTCATCAGCCGTTCAATCAACAGCCTAGCCCTTTTACTAAACAGCGTCGTTTAACTAGCTTCCTGAATGATATTCAGCGATATGCTCAAACAGTTGAATTAAAATAGTTGGCTTAATTTTTTCGACTTATTTATTTTTTATATTTATTACAGAGTAACGGGATGAGCAGGACATGTAACTGATGGTAACCAACACGCTTGTACATAACGGCAGTGTCACGCAGCTATTGGAACATGAAGAGTTCAAATCATTACCTAGCACTGCGCTCGTCACCCATCGTCGTCGAGATATAAGATGTTTTATCTCTATGTCCTGTAATTTTACTGGAAAAATTTCCCTTCAAACCGGAATAAAGTGATGTTTGCACATTACTGCTTGGCGGTAGAATAACTGGCAAAGGTGTGGTACTTCCCCAGACGGACTCTGCAAAGAGTCCTACCACTACACAATTACGTAATACGAGTACGTATTGAGCGAGAAGATGAAAAAAGTAAAAAATATAGTATTGCCACTTTAAAAAACTCTTTTACACAAAAATTACAATATTAAAGGTTATGACTGAATATCGTGCATATTTTATGAGTTTAATTATAAAAGAAAACTTTTTAGAAGGTTTAACAAAAGTTCTATTTTATTCTGAATAAATCCGATTAATGTTGTATCATTTAGAATAAACTAGAACTAAAAAATTCTCATCCCTTTCTAATGTGTTTGAGTGAAACATATGCACTTTTTCAGTTCCCAATTTTAATACCTCAGAATAGAAAAAACATAGAAATAACACAACATTTACCGACAAAAACATTACATTTAATTCCATTAAATTAATATTTTTATAACATAACTTAGAGATCTTACAAAAATTAAATTTGACTAAACAATAGTACAAGTATTTGAACTCTTAAAATAATTTCATAAATGACTCAGTAGGCGAAGTACGAACACGTAGCATCTACGTTAATGTCGCGCAACGCTAGGAAATGTATGGGATAAAACAACGGCTCTAGCGGACGTATTTGTCATATGTTTGTGAACATTTGAGGATATTTTTAACGTGCCCAAACTAAGCAAAGCTTGTGATAGACCAGCCCTTCTACCGCCTAACGAAAAACGCTTTGATGCTTTGACGCTTTGGCATTGCTGTCTCTTTTCTTCTCGCTTGAAATGAAAGAGACGGCAATGCCAAAGCGTCAAAGCATCAAAGCGTTTTTCGTTGGGCGGTAGACCCCCGGGTACTCGTGCAGATCGCTGTAAGTAAAAAGGCTGCCAAAGTGAATAACATATTTAGACTAGTTTATTTTGCTGTATTGGGGCTTTTAATAAATAGTTTTCTAATCTTATCCAACAAGTTAACTAATATAATAAGCGTTACGGGCGTTAAAGAAAAGGCTACGTATAAAAAAACTTTGTCTGGTTTTTTAACGAAACTGAAAACATTTAAACATATTTTTTTTTTCTAGTTAACAATGTTTTAAAATGGAGCCAAAGAAATTAAATGTGGAATAAAAAAACTAATTTCAATGTTTTACTTATAAACAATTTTTGAGTATTTTAATAAAATAATACAGAAAATGAGTTTTCACATCACAATTGAGCTCAAATGGTTTTGCAACCTTACTAAACTAACTTGGATTTTTGCAAAAATCCTATGTTTTTTTCAGTAAGATTGTGAAGTGTGAAAGCCTGAATCTGAATTTTCGCAAAATCCCTAGGATTTTTGCGAAAATACGATTTATCAAACATCCTATGACATATATAACATGACATTTAAATAATACCTATGAATAAATGAATATAAATACTAATAATACAGCCTGAGCGCACTCGTACTGTGAATATCTCCACTACATATCCTGTTTTGGGAAATAAATAAATTCCTAATTTTTAAAGCCAATTTTTATTTTCATCTCATTGTGATGTGATATTGCACTAATAAAATAATAAGAACTAATCTACAAAGTATATAAAAAATCGATGTATTTATGAGCAATGAATTAAAAAATGAAAATTCTTTTTATGCTATTTCTAAATCGACATTAATTCTGCAATATCATTAAACTAAACAAAAGTAAAATATTACAGTTATAACCTTCAGTATTGCTATTATTTTTTCAAAATATCTTTTGAAAAGACGAATTGCGAATCATTCGTACAAAAAGAACTGACCTAAAATTTTAGTTACGTGCTGCCATTCTTTGCTAAATTATAATTCATTAACCTTTTGAACGCCAGAGTCATCTATACTTGACAAGCGCTAGCGAGCCCTGTACGCCAACGACGTCTATAGGTGACAAAAAACGGACTATACCAAAAACAGCACATATTTTTTTTTTTAATTTTGACTTATTTCGTACGCTTGGCGTCCAGGGCACGGAAATGCAATTTAGTCCTGGCGCTCAAAAGGTTAAAAAGAGGCGGGAATTAAGTTTTCTTCAATTTAGCGTAATTTTATCGCAGAATAATCGTTTTTAAATACTATTTAAATATCCTAACTTACTTTCCAAGTGATAATGATTGCCAAATCTAACAATGCTAAATAGTTAAATACGAAATTTAATATATAAATCACATTTAGTTTTAACATTTAATTATTTTTTTGCTAACCTTAAATAAACATTACAAAAAAGGATCTCCATACAGTTAATACATTGTAAAAAATTGCAACCAGCTAGGTATAAAAAAATCTTTGTGCAAGTGAAAAAAAAAACTACTAATTTAAAAAATAATTTTACAAAACAGTAAGAAACACAAACATCCATCTATTTATAGGATTTCATCTTTTATAGGATAAACGAAATGTACATAAATCATATTGTACTTTAAGTTCATTTTCAATTTTTATTCTTGTTCATTTTAGTATCAACTAAGTTCGATATTCTAAGGCATATTTTATTGCGGCGGCTTGACGGAAAAGATTAAAATCGGAACTGTTCTTGCTACTGGCAATACTCATTTGCAACTGTCAAAAAGTAGCTGCCAAATTCTGATATTTTTAAAACTGTTGGACTTATGAACGTGTTTTCATGGCGATGAATAGAGTTTAGAAAAAAAACTGTCACAGCCAAGATTTTAAACGTTTTCATAATATTAGTACAGTAAGATCTATTTTCGCATAATATACCTATATACATAGATTACATGTATCATACTGTAACCAATTTATAAGACAAACTCTGGCAGATGAAACTGGACCTTATGTTATAAACAAAGACGGTTTTCTGTAGGAAAATATTTTTTTAGTTAAAGATTTTTCGCTATATAAGCTATAAGATGTTTTGTTTAAAAAAACTTTGTAGAACAGCGCTATAATTTATTTGTAGCTAAGGAATTTAAAAATCAAATAACGATATTACAACCAATAAAATAATAAAATAAGTATTAAATTTTTATGGGTTACGATTCTTACCTTTTCCGCCAAGATACAAATCTAATATAGACTGTACAGGGGGTCTAATATGAGTCTTTTATTAGATACGTATAACTATTAAATCCAATACAACAATGGAATTTCGAAACTATATTTTTTAATACAGCCATCACTCATATATCTGAAACCTACATTAAAAGAAATAATCCAATCTCACAAAAAAAAATAGTTTCGAAATTCAAATTGCGTACGCGGGTCGACTTATCGAAAACTATCCCGTCAAAACTACAGAAGACCAATCACATAGATCCATCTACACACACAATATCACATAATGCCATAGCATTTTCGACTCTGAACCGTTGTCGTTAAAAGTCGTTGTCGCTCGATACGTCGTAGTTCTCGTTTATCTGGTGGTCCGGTGGTTGGTAGCGCAGACTTGATGACGTCAGCACCGGGCCGTGGAACGATTGCGAGCGGAGCACGCTGCTGAAGGAAAAAGGCGTGAATTTTGAATTTGGAACGAATTTGACATTGACAGATGAGGAGTTAGTGCGGTTAAGCTTGAGTGTCCATTTGAGGCGAGGAATATCTATTATCCACCTATAAATTATAAAGTTTTACTAAAAAATAGTCGTAAAATCATTGTTTAGATAGCTCTTTTTATGAAATGATAGCGTTGTCACACTTGACGACAAAACGTCGCAAAAGTTGTTTTGAGATGTCCGTCCAGTTTTTGGCGCCAACAATTTAATAAACTTTGAAAGTCTATTTTGTACACATTTTATCAAATAAAAAAGTTGTCAAATAGTTGAATGTTAAAAGGTTTGGTTCTAAAATTTTACGTACTTAAATTAGAAAGTTCAAAAAACAACGCAGCCAAACTCTCTTCTGTTCCGTTTATTTTAACGCATACACCACGGGTTCTGTAAATCTTTCATGTTACATAATGTTTCGTAAAATTTAATAAACTTTCCACTAAATTTCTTTAGCCGCTTCTCGGATTTAGTGGATAAATTCCCTTAGGCACCGCTTAGCTGCCTCGCGAACTCAAATGGACTCTAAGCCTGATTACATGGCATTGATAGCATACAGTCATTGAAAAATTTCAATAAATAAAATTATAAGTTGAATGAAAAATTTTACTTTTCATGTATTTTGTCAAAACCATGTAAACAATGAATTTGAAGGCATTCTAAATATAAGGTTCACAAAACATCTCTACTTAACCGAAAGGGCTCTTTTGCCGAGGATAATAAACGCCTTTTACTAAGAAAAAAATGGTCATAAGACTCTCCCCTACCAAAAAGTACACAGCACGGCATTTCAGTTTGTTAAGAGATTGTGCATAACCCTGTTATTAAGTATAGTAAAGATATAATATGAAATATTAGGAGGAAACGAAGTAATCAATGACAAAATATCAATATTTATAAAGCATTTTTCGAACATTAAAAAACAGAAACATATTACAGTCTTCGCATATATACAAATATAATTATTAATAATTGATAAATAACACTAAATATAAATAACATATAAATGACAAGCCAAATGTATTTACAAAATAATTTCATAATTTTTGTGATAAGCCAGTGAAAAGCGTAAAAATTTCGATTCAATTATTTTTAAGATTTCAATATTTAAATAGAAAAATAAATCTATAAAACTGATATTATAGCAAAAATCTTGTGAAAAGCGTGAAACACCAAAATTCAGGTGCAATATAAACTCTTGAGCACCTTTTCCAAATTTCGACAGCTGGAAATGTCATTCTGACATTTAACTAACCTTACAAAGATGGCCGCTTGTCACTTACACGGAATGCATGCATTTTGGTCACGCTCTAAAAGTTACAAGAAATATATAATTTAAAATTAACACATTAGTAAACTGAATCATGGTTAAAACATCGAAAAGAAAAAGTGATAAAGAAACGAAAATTATATTATCTACAGCAAACAAAAAGTTATAATATACCTTATATTTCGAACCAAATGTTTGACTTTGATTTTTCTTTGTATTTATAACAGCATAATATAATGAGTAAGACGTATGCCTCATGGTAAGCAAAATGCCTGTCCATAACAGCACAGTGTCACGAAGTTACTTCGACATGAACAGTTAGTTCAAATCTTGCACTGCGTTCGTCACTCGGAGACATTTTTTTTTTCTCTTTGCCCTGTAATTTCTCTAAAAACATTGGCCTTCAAACCGGAACAGAACTGGAATGCACAAGAATTATTGTGTTCCGGTTCGTATGTCGTAACTTGAATGTACTCTTTGTATTGGATTGAACATGATTTTCATAATTATATTGAATTGTTTTTGGAGCAAAATATTCCGTTACAAATTAATTAGTCCAAGAAATACTATAGATCTCAAAACTATTTTTAAACAATACTATCAGCGCCCCCGGTAGTAAGTACATACTTTATTAGATATAGTTGATTGCTGATATAAATTGTAAAGGTCAAATGTTTCATTGAATAATTACAACACACTTTTTGTAGTCATTAATTTAGTATTCGCGTTCGTTTCGACGAACCAACCGGCGAATTGGCGCCAACCAAAACTACCCATCATACTGGCGGTATTTCAACGCTGTGCGACGAGGGCAATGTATTGGGCCAATAGAGCCCTGGGTAGCGATTCTGAATCCATTCGGTTGCATCCGACACGGAATCTCATCTCTCGGTCTCTGTCATGCTTAACAGATAAGACAAAGACCGAGAGATGAGATTCCGTGTCGGATGCAACCGAATGGATTCAGAATCGCTACCCTGAGTGGTTGAGGTTGTCAGTTTAATTTTTAAACTAAAGTTAGTTATTTGATTTTTCAGAAATAAACTTCGTAATACCATAAAAAAAGTATTTTTAAACAGACTTCAAAAACGGTTAGTTTTGAAGTCTGTTTATGTTTTTTTTTTCAAAAATATGTTATGTTTGCCATTACGCATACCCTTCTTGGTTTAATTATTATTCTTGAACCTTTATGTCAAATTCTAAAGCAAGCCGGAACTGGCCGATAGTATTATTATAAGTATTGTTAAAAATAAATCTAAGTATCTATGTATCTAAGGCTCCCAGATCGAACTCTCGTTGTAGGGTCGGCAGTAGGGAGTGTGTGTGTTACCTGGCAGCCTTGGACTGCGGCTTGGCAGTCTTGCCGAGCGCGGCCGCCTTCCGCGGGTCGTACGACGCTCTCCGTTTCCACTTCTCTAACTCTTGTTTCTTTTGCTCTGGAAATAGAGAACGATGGGAATCAATCAATAATTCTACTAAAGTTACACATGATCCGGTTTTATACTAACAGGTTTTGTAATCGGTTTTCCTATTAACACCACACGTCAAATCAACACATTTTTTTTGCAGTGAAAACTTCTTTAGGCGCGCCTTGACAGATTTTTCGTGGGCTGTGAATTGAATTCTAGCGTCACGCTCGGGTATGATAAGAAAGCTTTGGGTAAACTTTGGGCCATGGCTATTGGCCATCTAGAAATACGTCAGCCAATGGAATATGCTGAAAGTGCGTGGACAGGCCATCATGGCATGGCCATCTAGAAACGCATCAGCCAATGGGAAATGCTCACGCATTTCCAGATGGCCTTGCCAAGATGGCGAGGCCACGCCCTCCGGTTACACCCGTGTAGTTTCCAAGGTAAGCTATCAAATTCTGAGTTATACGTTATCACTTCTATCGGCAGTTCCTATGACTGCCAATTTTTTTTCAACAACGAGTTTTTCAACTAACTCCTTACGGGTCCAGCTAACATGCTACGGATTTCCAACTAACACTTTCCGGATTTCCAACTAACACTGTCTGGATTTCCAACTAGCTCCTAACCAATATACAATCACGTAACGCACACGCACGTCCACATTTTCATATTTTATGCATTGATCCTGTTATTGGTTGTTGGTAGGTAAACTCTCTCCATAAGGTTATAAGGTCCTGTCTTATTTTATACATGTATATGATTTTATGCATATAGTTACATTTTTCTCCTTTTCTTTCTACTTTATTTTTTAGTTTTGAGTTTATCGGTGAATATGTGAAAAATTACCACCAAGGAAGGCACTGGATTTTCACGATACAGGACTTCCCCTAGTGTGAGCTCCAAGGTTCCTTAAACAATCTTAATATACTATATAAATCTCCTGTCACGATCTTTGACCGCGATGGATTCCTAAACTACTTAACCGATTTTAAATTAAATTGAGTGAGCACACCGTGAGCAGTCTGGTCCAACTTGAGAGATAGGATAGTTTTTTTTTCGATTGATAGTCTTTAAATGACAATATCCGAGCGCAGCCGGAATGGGCCGCTAGTATTACTATAATTGTAATTGCCATATTGATTTTGCTCAAATAAAGTTCAATATTCAACTAACACGCTACGGATTTCCAACTAACACACTACAGATTTCCCTCTAACACTACAGATTTCCCTCTTCAGATTTCCAATTAACACGCTATGGATTTCCGACTAACACACTACGAATCTCCAACTACACACTACAGATTTCCATTTGGCACTACATATTTCCAGCTAACACTACGTGCCTAGTTCACCATGGTGTTTGTTGAGTTTGTGCGGCGCGGGGGTGAGCATCCCCACGTAGGTCTTGCTGGGGTCTCGGTAAAGGAAGGTCATGGTCGCAGATTTCCAACTAACACTTTCTTAACAAAACTAAAATACAATATATATATATATATATATATATATATTTTTTTTTAATATACTTTTTTAAATGGGGCAGAGCCTTTATTAACAAAAAAAAAAAAACTTTCTGGATTTCCACCTAGCACTACAGATTTCCAGCTAACACACACTACGTACCTAGTTCAACATGGTGTTTGTTTATTTTGTGCGGCGCAGGGGTGAGCACCCCCACGTATGTCTTGCTGGGGTCTCGGCGGAGGAAGGTCTTGTTCGCCGCTTCGCTCTTGTATTTGGATATGTCCATGTAACGAGGTTGGACTTCGCGCTTGTTGGCCGCTATGGAGGTGGTCGACGATGACATAGAGTAATCCCCGCTGTACCTGGAATTTTGGGAGATATTGTAAAAAAACATGATTCATTACAATATTTATTTTTAAATAATATATATATTATATATTGAAGTATTTTATGCACTCTCAAATGTATTTAGTATTTTGCATGCCGAACAGCGGAATGTGGAGCCCTTTTTTTATCTTGACACGTGTAAAACGCTTGCTCTGTAAAGAATTAGTACTATGATACATTTTGGGGGTTTGAGAGATGTTGTCACGCAAGTTTAGGGGTATGCAAGATGTTGTCACATAAATTTGGGGGTTCGGAAACTGTTTTTACAGAAATTTGGGAGTTTGGGAGGTGTTGTCACAAACTTTGAGGTGTGGGAGGTGTTGTCACAAACTTTGGGGATTGGGAGGTGTTGTCACATAATGGGGTTTTGGGAGATATTTTTACACAATTTTGGGAGTTTGGGAGATGTTGTCACGCAAGTTTGGGAGTTTGGGAGATGTTGTCACGCAAGTTTGGGGGTTTGGGTGGTGTTGTCACATAAACTTGGGGGTTCGGGAGATGTTGTTACACAATTTTGGGGGTTTGGGAGATGGTGTCACACTAGTTTGGGGGTTTGGAAGATGTTGTTACACAATTTTGGGGGTTTAGGAGATGTTATCACACAAATTTGGGAGGTGTTGTCACAGAAATGTCCCCTACATTTCTGTAAAACTTTTCTGCCTGTAAAACAAATTTGGTATAAAATCCGGTCACAAAATGGTATGTTGCATTTAAACTTTCGATATTTGAACACAATGTGTGCAAGTTTGAATTATACGGGACTTAATCACGATGTAAATTATTGTTTATATCGTGATTAAATACCGTATAATGTATGCACAGAATGAAAATTTGGTGTACAATGTGATCACAAAATGGAATATTCCGGAAAGTGGCAAGAGGGGTATATAGGTATACATTATTGTGAAAACGGCCTAATATTATGAGCCAACATTGAATACTGTGAGTTACCCGTGTATTTATTGAGGGTATCTCTTTTCTGGCGCGCGCGGGCGGCGGTCCCCCGAGGGAGACGTGTATATTTGGTGAGTGAGGGTAGGTTGTAGGTGAGACATGTATATTTAGTGAGTGAGGGTAGGTTGTAGGCTAATTCTAATTCAGGGGTGGGGATGATTGGCCTGCACTGACGTCCCGCTAGGGGTGTAGGTTGTAGGCTTTGATTATATACACTTGTCTAGATGGACCGCTCGAGCGTAGAAACAACAAAAAATATCAGCCAATTGTTGGCAGTAAACACGTGTTTTCTTACTTTTTAAGGGGACAATTTTCGCTATAAAAGTCTGCAGAAATTACAAAAGACATTGAAATTAACTAAAAAAGTTACCTATCATCGGTAAATAACCTTTACATTACCATTTAGTCACAGAAACAATTGATTTAAAAAAAATATTTGTGTTTCAGGACAGCGTCATTTGACGCCATGTTTGAAAACATGTCACAAACACAAATGTCTGTGTTTCAGCACTTGTGTGCGTGACACACAAGTCCTTGAAACCAGACCTGTAACTTTTGTCGCATTTACAGAGTAACGCTTCATCTAGACAAGTATTTAGTCAAAAGTTGTATGTACCTCTGTTCTGAGGTAGACGTATATATTTTGTGAGTGTGTGTAGGTTGTAGGTACCTCTGTTCTGACGGAGACGTGTGTATTTAGTGAGTGAGGGTAGGTACCTCTGTTCTGATGAGGGTAGGTTGTAGATATCTGTTCTGGGGTAGAAGTGTATATATATAGTGAGTGTGTGTAGGTGGTAGGTACCTCTGTTCTGGTGTGTGTAGGTGGTAGGTACCTCTGTTCTGGTGTGTGTAGGTGGTAGGCACCTCTGTTCTGATGAGGGTAGGTTGTAGATATCTGTTCTGGGGTAGAAGTGTATATATATAGTGAGTGTGTGTAGGTGGTAGGTACCTCTGTTCTGGTGTGTGTAAGTGGTAGGTACCTCTGTTCTGGTGTGTGTAGGTGGTAGGCACCTCTGTTCTGATGAGGGTAGGTTGTAGATATCTGTTCTGGGGTAGAAGTGTATATTTATAGTGAGTGTGTGTAGGTGGTAGGTACCTCTGTTCTGGTGTGTGTAGGTGGTAGGTACCTCTGTTCTGGTGTGTGTAGGTGGTAGGTACCTCTGTTCTGGTGTGTGTAGGTGGTAGGCACCTCTGTTCTGATGAGGGTAGGTTGTAGATACCTGTTCTGGGGTAGAAGTGTATATATAGTGAGTGTGTGTAGGTGGTAGGTACCTCTGTTCGGGCGCGCGGCGCTCCTGCCCCCTCTGGCCGCGGCGCGCGCTGCCCCCGCTCTCCCCGTCCGAGTCGCTGGCGGGGCCGGCGCCCCGGCCGGGCGGCGCCCGCGGGCTCCGAGCCCCCGAGGGAGACGTGTCCGCGCTCGCCGGGGGGGCTCGACGCACCACCATCACCTCCTGTACTCACACAATTACTAAATTCAGTATAACTAAATACAATCGTACACTTTTGACGTGATAACGTCTTATAATTCGATGAAGCCGGCTGCACGTCCGCAAAACATGACGTCATGTAACGTTGCCGCCATAGATTAGATAATATTTACCGCCGTTACCTCGCCTTATTACTTTTCGCACCATCTAGTGAGTGAAATGTGTATTACGTTCACGGAGTCTGTCCATGTTTTAGAAAAGCGACGATATGAAGTTAAGAACTTGTGCTAGTACAATGATGTACCCAGAGATGGCGCTTTGCACAGCTTTTCAAAAAGCTTCAGAATGTTTTACCTAGATGGCGCTTAACACAAATACTAGACGTTGTCACGTTCAACTATCGTCAGTAAACCGACTTTACAGACAACCATTTTTTAAATACAAAAAAATAACCGACTTCATAATGTGCCTGATGGTAAGCAACATGCCTGCCACATAACAGCACAGTGACACGCAGCTATTGGAACATGAAGAGTCCAAATTATTACCTAGCACTACACTGCGCTCGTCACCCAGAGATCTAAGATATTATATCTCTAAGCCCTGTAATTTCTCTGGAAACATTGCCCTTCAAACCGGAAACATAAAATACATGTTTTATGCTGTTAGCTCACCTGTTTGGGCAGGAACGCGATGTTTTCCTTGGTGGGCGTGATGTCGTCTATAAGGTAAGTCCTGCGTTTGTCTTCATACCGCTTCTTGTCCATAGGAGTGGCCGCCTTTAACAATATCAACGAAATCATAAATTGCTGATTTTTTTTAAGCAAAAACTTACTTTGAAACACTACAGTTTTTCCGTGGGCTGTGAATTGAGCTCAAGCGTCACGTTCGTAAATGAAAGAAGTCTTCGGGTAAACTTGGATGATCTACATGGCCATGGTCCCATGGTTATGGCCGGTTTCACCCGCGTAGTTTTCAAATTCAGCCCCCGGACACAAATGCCACGCGCACCACTGTCTTTTCGAAGTCATATGCGTAATGCAGCTAACTTAAAACGGCGAAGGAAAATATTGCGTGGAAACCGACATGTACCTAGAATCTATCGAGGTCATGTGTCTTCCACCAAACCGCACTGGGCCAGCGTGGTGGATTATGGCCTTGACTTATTCCCAATTCCCAGCAGTGGAAACATTTAAAGGGCTGCATATGTTAGCTGACGGACTAATTACGGTATATTTTTAAACCAGCCGTCATCCCAATAATTGAGTTCCCATAGCCATCTTCTGCTTCATGAGAATGCCAAAACTGCCCGGTTCTCCAGATTAAGCTACCTACGGAATAATTAGACTGATATTTTGACCCACGCGCCATCCCAAAACTACCCGGTTCTCCAGATTAAACTACGGAGTAATCCAGATTAAACTACGGAGTAATTAGACACCCACGCCCTATCCCAAAACTGCCCGGAGGGTCTAACCTAACTAGTACTGTCTTAGCTTCGATATTGCTCACTCTTTTCTTTCCTCTTGAAACGATAGAGACCGCAATAGCAAATCGAAAGCCGATTTAGTTAGGCGGTAGAAGGGCGGTTCTCACGGCACACGGGGACCTTCACGTACTACGCTGACGACACCGACGACGCCATCGGTCGGTTCGTGCGGCGAGCGTTGGCTGCATCACCGAAGACCATCCGAGAGTTCAACCTACAGATGGCCATCAGGGACAGATATGCAGCCGTAGTGGAGGCTCTCGGCCGGGAGGAGGCGGCTTAGGCAAATGGCAATAAGGCAAAGAATCGATGTCGAGTCGATTACTAGCGGAATCCCAACCGGTAGTGATCCGAACCGTGAGTAATTAGGCTGATATTTTGACCCACCCGTCATCTGAAAACTGTCCAGTTCTCCAGATTAAACTACTAAGTAATTAGGCTGATATTTTGACCCACCCGTCATCTGAAAACTGTCCAGTTCTCCAGATTAAACTACTAAGTAATTAGGCTGATATTTTGACCCACCCGTCATCTGAAAACTGTCCAGTTCTCCAGATTAAACTACTAAGTAATTAGGCTGATATTTTGACCCACCCGTCATCTGAAAACTGTCCAGTTCTCCAGATTAAACTACTAAGTAATTAGGCTGATATTTTGACCCACCCGTCATCTGAAAACTGTCCAGTTCTCCAGATTAAACTACTAAGTAATTAGGCTGATATTTTGACCCACCCGTCATCTGAAAACTGTCCAGTTCTCCAGATTAAACTACTAAGTAATTAGGCTGATATTTTGACCCACCCGTCATCTGAAAACTGTCCAGTTCTCCAGATTAAACTACTAAGTAATTAGGCTGATATTTTGACCCACCCGTCATCTGAAAACTGTCCAGTTCTCCAGATTAAACTACTAAGTAATTAGGCTGATATTTTGACCCACCCGTCATCTGAAAACTGTCCAGTTCTCCAGATTAAACTACTAAGTAATTAGGCTGATATTTTGACCCACCCGTCATCTGAAAACTGTCCAGTTCTCCAGATTAAACTACTAAGTAATTAGGCTGATATTTTGACCCACCCGTCATCTGAAAACTGTCCAGTTCTCCAGATTAAACTACTAAGTAATTAGGCTGATATTTTGACCCACCCATCTCAATCCAAAAGAGCTTCTAACCTGATAGTTGAAGTGCAGATGCCTCGGCCTCAGGTCGAGGATGTCGCTGCAGGTGGAGGCCAGCATGGGGTCCGCCGGCAGGGTCAGCTGCTCGTCCTCCGTCTCCGACGAGGAGTAGTCCGGCGTCAGCGGCGCGGACACCGCCGCCGGCGTGTGGAACGACTGCGAGCGGTGCACCGGGGACGAGTGACTGGAATAGAGACCATACATAAGTCGCTTATCATTTCCGAAATTTAAATCACAATCTGGAATAAGGAAAAGTAGCATATGTATCCTACTTTTTATCTCGGGTTTTTTTTATAGTATAGAGTAACGAGACGAACAAGACATGTTCCTGATGGTAAGCAACATACCTGCCACATAACAGCACAGTGACACGCAGCTATTGAATCTTGAACAGTCCAAATCATTACCTAGGACTGCACTGCGCTCGTTACCCACAGATCTAAGTTGTTATATCTAAGCCCTGTAATTTCTCTGGAAACATTGCCCTTCAAACCGGAACACAGTAATGTTTGCACATTGCTGCTTGGTGGTAGAATAACACGCAAAGGTGTGGTACTTCCCTAGGCGGACTCTGATAACAGTCCTACCACTACTAAAACATACTCAACAAACTAAGTATTTATTTCAGGCTCAGAAGAGGCTCTGGGCCCAGAGGCGGCTTAGGGAAATGACGATGTCGAGTCAATTACTAACGGAATCCCAAAAGTGATCGGCTCAATAGACGAGCACTAGAATTAGGTTTAAAATATTCTCAAGTACTCCCTATTTTCTTCTTCTCCTAATCCAAGAAATATGTAAAAAAAAAGAACTGAAATGACAAAGGTCACGGACCCCGGAGTCTGTGGAGTGCATAATTTAAATAAAAAAAGTATTATAAGTCACTAGTAACTACAACATCGACAAAGAAGTCCAGCGAAAATCCAACTAGGATTTAGCGTTCGGGAAATTACAGCACATCTTGGAGTCCAAAATACCCCAACGCCTGAAGACGAAAGTCTTCAATCAGTGCGTGTTGCCAGTGATGGCTTATGGAACTGAGACGTGGTCCTTAACTGTGGGCCTCATAACAAAGCTCAAAGTCGCACAGCGAGCTATGAAGAGAGCTATGATCTGAGTCTCTTTGCGTGACAGAATCCGTAATGAGGATATTCGCAAAAGACCGTAAGAGACCCAGAAAAAAACGGGGGCGTTATGTAGAGGCTTGGAGTCCGTTGTGTACCTACTACCTACTGGGATCAGGTCTCAAGTTAACTCCTGCCGGTTATAGTAAAAGTCTCATTTAGAATAAATGTTTAAATCCCGCTAATAATAATTAATTAATTTAATTTGAAGTTATAGTGGTTTTTAAGTATGTGAAGGAAGGGGGGCGCTAAAGATGGCATTCTCAAAATGGGCAGCAGACAAAATAAGTTTGGGAATCCATGCACTAGATGAACAGATGACCTCACAACGGTCGGAAACCGCTGGTAGCAGGTTGCGCACGACCGTTCGTTGTGGAAATCTAGGGGGGAGGCCTATGTTCAGCAGCGGACGTGTTGCGGCTGATGGCGATAATGAACAACATGTTTAAGAGTAATGACTATAATGTGAACCATTTTGTGACTTGTAATATAACTTATGTTACTAAAAATAATCTGCCTGTATCTGAATGTGTTACCTCGGCGAGCTGAGGTCGTCCTTGTGGCACTCCCGCCGCTTGGCCTGCTGCCTCCTCTTCCCCTCCTGCGCCGCCTTCATGGGGTCGTAGGTGGAACGCTTCCGCCAGTTCGCCAGCTCCGACTCCTTGCTGGCCAGGGCGGACGACGACCGGTACTGGCTCGGCTTCTTCGGACCTGGACAACCAAGTTTATCCTTATGAAAACTAATTTAAACATTTAAAAGCACTCACATTTTGCGGTAGTCAAACAAAACTGACAGACAGACAGGTGAAGAAACTTTAAATCCAAGATGACGGGGTTTGTTGTGCCCTTAAAGCTATTTTTGATGAACGTCGATCCAAAATGGCCGCCGCTACAAAATGGCGGACAACATATTTTTCACAACTCCTTCAATATGGGTATCAAATGAAAGGGTACTAGTAGAATACTGAACACTGTCACAAACATCAAATCCAAGCCCATCTCAAAGTGTATTTTTATGTTTGTATTGTACTGCATTCTACTAGGCAAATCCTTACATTTGAAAGGATTTCTTTCAAATGCAAATCCTTTCATTTAATTTAATTTCAATTTCATTTTTTCCTTCCCATAGAAAGAGAGAGAAAGACTAACGAAGAAAGAAAGACTAATAGTAACTATAAATAAAAAATAAATATTGGTGGACAATTCACACACAACACCATCTGACCCCAAACTAAGCAAAGGTTGTACTATGGCGGCCAGATAGCTGATATAATACGTATATAGTTTTTAATACATACTTATTATACATAGCAACACCCAGACACAGTGCAAACATTTGAATTCATCACACAAATATTTGCACTGGGTGGGAATCGAACCCACGACCCTCGGCTTCGCAGGCAGAGCTACCACCCACTAAGCCACGAGGCCAGACTGACAAAGGTGTTTCGATTCCCACCCAGTGCAAATATTTGTGTGATGAATTCAAATGTTCCCAGGTAAACTGTGCAAAGAATCCTACCAAAAATCCTTAAAGGGTTATTACACTTAGGTGAATTTAGATACTGAATTCAGAATAAAATTTAGAAGAACGGTTAATCGACTGAATTCAGAAGCAAGTTTAGAAGGAAATAATCCTCGCTTCTGAATTTAGTATGCTAGCTTAGTGTATACTGTGTATAGCATCCGAATTTACTTAAGTAGAATTAAGTAAGTAGAATTTTGGTAGTGGTAGGACTCTTGGCAGAGTCCGCCTGGGGAAGTACCACACCCTTGCCAGTTATTCTACCGCCTAGCAGTAATGGGCAAACGTTACTGTGTTCCGGTCTGAAGGGCAATGTTTCCAGAGAAATTACAGGGCTTAGAGATACAACAACTTAGATCTCTGGGTGACGAGCGCAGTGCGGTGCTAGGTAATGATTTGGGCTCTTCATGTTCCAATAGCTGCGTGTCACTGTGCTGTTATGTGGCAGGCATATTGCTTACCATCAGGCATATGTCCTGCTCGTCTCGTCACTCTTTATTTATAAAAAAAAAAAAAAAATGTCATCCACCAACCCGCACTGGGACAGCGTGGTGGATTATGGGCTTATGGCCATGACACACACACACTTTATTTATGACATCAAACATTCTAAGAGATAAGAGATCTCCCTGTCTCACTCCACTACGTTTGATTAAAAATATGTACATCCTTTTCTAGCCACCCATGGTTGACTAGAAATTCTACAGTATATTTATGATTTTATTTATTCTCTGAACGAATACACACACCTAGAATAGTCATAACTGTTAGATAATTTCACAACAATCAACGTAACTCATCAGAAACACTACGATAGACAAGAAACAATGAACAGTAAACATGTTCTGTAAAGTAATTAAACACATCAACAAGCAGCTCGCTTCAAGTTCACTTGGAGAGTTATGGACATCCACCACGAAGACCAAATCGGGGTTGGCGGATGTCTATGAAAGATGTTTTTCTTATGCCTCGGCTATATTAGCTGGCTACGGCGAATATTCGTGTTAAGGTGCGTCCCCCAGCAAAACGAGTTTTTTGTCCAGTTTTAAGAGCTATCTACTCATTAGCCACAACATATATCAACTGGTAAAAAATACATTAAATTTCTACAACTTCTTGGCTTCAAAATGGTAGTTTTACTACTTTTTGTAAATAATCGCCTCACAACGAAACAATGAAAAAATTAAAGTCATTTGCTCGGGGTACGCCCTTAACGCGATGAATGTGGCCGGGTACATCGTGTCAACGCGTAGTATTCGGACGAAGACGATGTGGTAAAAAAATGTCTTTGCCCGCCTTTATGTAGACAAGAACATCGCCTATACCCGAACACGAAGTTTTTGTCGCGCCAACACGATACGAATCTTCGCCCGCTAATGTAGCCGAAGCATTAGAACATACCAGTTTCTTCATGAAGCGTTCTTTCACCATTTTTAAGTTAGAAGCAATACACAAATGTCTTTTCGAAGTGAGTGAGTGGCGCACGTGGGATTTGAATCAGGGGGCATCACTTCGGTGATGAGCCTTTGGAAAAATATTACAGAGATTCGGGCGGGATTCGAAGCTGCGTCCTCAAGTTTGTGGAATCGGATGTTCTCGTCACTTCGCCACTACGTTTTCAAATAAATACGTATCATTCTTGGATTATGGTCAAAGCAACTAAAATAAAAAGAGTTATTTCCTTAAGCATTATTTTGAGAAGCATGTGTGGACTTTTGTGGATGATCAGAGTTACGGCTGGTCTAGACAGAAGGACGGCAACTGCCGACCCGGAAACCTGATTCGAATCCCACGTGCACCACTGTATTTTCAAAGTCATGTGCGTAATAATTTCCGGTCTGAAGGGCAATGTTTCCAGAGAAATTACAGGGCTTAGAGATATAACAACTTAGATCTCTGGGTGACGAGCGCAGTGCAGTGCTAGGTAATGATTTGGAATCTTCATGTTCCAATAACTGCGTGTCACTGTGCTGTTATGTGGCAGGCATGTTGCTTACGATGGTAAGCCACATGACCTGCTCGTCTCGCCACTCTATATTAAAAAAAAAAATGCCGATAACTTAAAAACGGTGATGAAACCGACATGTACCTAGTATCTTTCGACGTCATGTGTCATCCACCTACCTTTGCTTTCCTTTCAAGATAAAGTACCGAGTCCCAAGAGTAGGAACATTTACTGTGCTTTTACTAAGCATTTTTTTAGGAGCATAGTCTCCTAAAAATCTCATTTTCCGTGTCTGGAAGAGATTGAAGAGACTGGAAGAGAGAACTGCTTTTAGCAATAACGCCGTCCATTAAGATCCTCACCTGATGTGTCCTTATGTATCTAAGTTCATAGTTTGTTTTTCTTGTTCTTGTTTGTGTGGTATTTTAATAAAGAGTGTATCATAGTCACCTTTGTCAAGCGGCCTGGGCTGCGCCTCCCTAGTGGACGATCGCGATTTGGTGAGTCGGCCCAGTGCAGCCTGCCTCGCGGGGTCCGCCACCCGGCGGCTCTGGTGGCCATTATTCCGGGGCTCCCGAGCTGACTGCGTCATCAGGCTCGCTGGCTTCGCTGGCCGGGAGGCATTCCGGACCAGGCCTGGAAGTTCACAATCATTTGTTGAAGATAAAAATTATTTTGTTTTTTGCGCCAAATGAAGTTTTCACTTCAAAAAGTTATAAACAAAAATTGGCAGTCATAGGGACTGCCGATAAAAGTGAAACTAATAACTCAGAATTGGATTTCACTTTTGAAAACTAAGCGGGTGAAAACGGAGGGCGTGGCCATCTGGAGCTGGATCTGGCCAATCGGAAATGCTAACGCATTTCTAGATGGCCATGGTTAGAAGAGATGATTTCTTTTCCATTTCCATTTTAGAAGAGACTTAGAAGAGTTAATAAACGACAACGCTTTGAACATTGCATTTATTCCAGACAAGCAGCGCCCTCCGGTTTCACTCGCGTAGTTTCCAAAGTGAGCTATCAAATTCTGAGTTATTAGTATTCACTTCTCATCCTCAGTTCCTATGACAGCCAAATTATTTTACAACTTTTTGAAGTGAAACCTTTTGGCGCACCACACATATATGTTTTTCGTAGCTGTGAATGGCTGATCGTCACGTTCCAAGTGAAAGATTCGTTCCAGTGAAATCGGGAATGAGTGTGCCCGAGCGAGATAGATACAGTCAGCTGTTGGTTGTCTATCTGATGTCACTTTTTTTAGCTTTTATAGGTTTACATCTCGCCTGATGTTAAGCGACGATGCGGTCTACGATGGAGCGTGTTTACCTAGAAGAAACCGATGCAGTCTCGGTTTTAACACACCAAGATTGTAACCATCGGGAAAACCCACTCGGGTAACGCATTCTACAGCTGTCATAATTTTTATTTTTAATTACCTACTAAAATTATTCAATGACTATTAATGGTTACTTCTCAGTTTTCACTTCTGCCGTGCGGTCTTAAGCACACACAGATTACTTAAATAAAGGCTATTTCGTTTTTAGGGTTCCGTAAAACGTAAAAACGGAACCCTTATAGATTCGTCATGTCTGTCTGTCTGTCCGTCCGTATGTCACAGCCACTTTTTGCCGAAACTATGAGAACTACACTTTTGAATCTTGGTAAGTAGATGTATTCTGTGAACCGCATTAAGATTTTTACAAAAGTTTAAAAAAAAATAATTAGGGGTGCCCCCCATATTGAGTACTGAACTCAAAAACTCAAAAAAAATTTTCATCAAACCTACACGTGTGCGGTGTCTATCGATAGGTCTTCAAAAATAATGTTGCGGTTTCTAATATATTTTTTGTCTACACTGAATAATTTGCGCGAGAGACGCTTCCAAAGTGGTAAAATGTGTCCCCCCCCCCCCCCCCTCTAACTTCTAAAGTAAGAGAATGAAAAAACTAAAAAAATATATGATGTACATTAAGTACCATGAAAACTACCAACGAAAATTAGTTTGAACTCGATCTGACGAGTAGTTTTTTTTAGTACGTCATAAATAATACACTATTATTAAAACTTCGATCAAAGTTACAACGAACTACAAGAACTATGTGTACTATGTATATTATGTTACTTGCTGCAACGGAACCCTTCATGGGCGAGTCCAACTCGCACTTGGCTACTTTATTTAATTAAGTTAGGTTCTTTAAAATGTTTATTAAAAAAATATCGTTAAGCAGACACGACACATGCAATGAGTATAGTAAAATTTTAGATCGCTATCTAATCTCAAAATACATCTAATTAAATAAAGTTCAAGAGAAATCTACAATACTAACCTGGTCCAAACTTCCTCTGCATCTCCGGAGTGTTGGGACATCTCGGAGAGTTCGCCGGTGCAATACCCTTGAGATCAGGCGAATCTATCCGACTCCTCCCGCCCTGCCTCTTGTGCCTGTCCTGGCTGTGGCCTGCGTTATCGTACGACTTATCATACGACTTGTCATACAACCCATTGTCCGACTCATCAGAGTATTTGTAATCCTCACACTGACCACTCGACCGCCTCCCCAACCTCGCATCAATGTAATTGTTATTTCTATTCACAGTATTAAACGAGCTCGAACGTTTGATCGATGACCCGAAAGCGACCGGGTTTTTGTAAGGATTACTATCGCTTAAGATCCTCTGGTGTTTCTTGTCCCCTTGGTAACGGATTTGATCGATTCTCGGGTACCCTTCAGCGTTGTTCTTTAAAACTGTCTTTAAGCAAACGGTCGTGTTCGCGTTGTGTAAATCTGAGTCAGGATGTCGGCTGTCAGACTTGTGCCTCGTATGCGTCCGATGAGGAGACAGTATCGCGTTGACGTCGTACCGATTCGACAGTGTTTTGTCATCGGAACTGTTGCTGTGCCCATGATCTGAGCACGGGCTGTTCATGTTCGAGTCTTTTCGCTTCTCCGCGTCTAGAGACTTCGACGCCGCGTTTATTAGCATCTTAGTCGTTTCTGGAAGCTTTGTGGACCCAGTGATCACGTAATGGCCGGGGCTTCTGAGTGGACTGCTGTCGTTTGAGTGTTCTTTCCGTCGGAGGCGATAGTTGAGCGAGTTTGAGCGGCTGAGTTGTGAGATTGGAAGACGGGAGACGGCGGTCTTCTCGCTGATGAGACTGGAGGTGAGCTGGGACGGGACGCTGGAGAAGTTGCTGGTGCGGGAAGACTGCAGCTTCGCTTGGAGGTTGGTGATCGCGTTCTGCGTCTTCTGGAGGTACGCTTCTGTGTCTTGGGTCGGGATGAGATCCTGAAATAAAGAAAGGGGCATATTTAGCTATCAGCTTTAATCAAAGTATTAGTTTCATCAATATTGAATTAAATTACAAATGTCACTTAAAATACTAAACACAATAACAATATTAATAGCATTATAAGTCAAATGTTACTAAAAAAAACACAGCATTTCACGTCACAAAGAGAGCACCGTGCACGGAACCCTGCCCTGATATTAAGTTTCATGTTTAAAGAAATATTCGAATTAATGGAGATCCATGGAGATACTCGTATATCAAGTGTATATTTAAATATTCAACAAAAGTGTGACGTTTCTTGGTTTTGATATAGCCCTGAAATTTAGATGGTGTGTGAACAACATAAACTTAAGACAGGATTTTTCGAAAACTATTCTCCTTAAAAGCGGTATATTTTTGAGATTTTCACCACTGTAGAGCGCGAATAGGTATTTGTCTTATCATAGGTCCTTGTCATCTACATAAAGCGAAATGTCTCTGATCACGAAATCTCGGAAACTACAAATGCTAAGTCTCAAATTTTGCATAGAGGTCCCTTTTAAAACGTAGGCGCTCGCTAGGGCGGGGTTTTGCGAAATTCAACCTCTAAGAGGGTAAAAAACTTTTAATTCGTTGTATATAGATGGGAAGAAAATTTTATACAAACGGTTAGGCCTTACGCCGAGGACTTACAAAACGCGAGCGAAGCTGAAAGCAAAGCTAGTTTTTTATTTTAAATAGGCGCATTATTTGTACTTTACTAAACCAATATCCAATATGAATACAATATATGTATATAGGTACTCCACTGCTGTCGTTTGGAAGTAAAATGTGTTAAGATCCTGCTACGAAGCACGATTTAAGTATTTCGTGACGAACCATAAATGGTGAGGTAGACTTACAGTAGGTACAAGTTACACTTTAATAAGTTTTATAACTGTATATACTTGAAGGATATATTACTTATTTTTAACTAGCGGCCCGCCCCGCTAGTAATAGTAGAGTAGTAAAGTTTACCGATTTCGATAAAATTGATATGCGAGCACCTCTGAACTTTGATCTACCAAACAAAAAAATAACCATCAAAATTAATTTACAATTGGCGGAGCTATCGCGTAACATAAGATAAGATAAGAAAACTCTTTATTAAACGCCACAATGCAAAAGAAAAACAACTTAACTAAATATACTAAACATGACATACCTATATACAAAATAAATAAACAAATATACAACCGAATTGAGAACCTCCTCCTTTTTTTTGAAGTCTGTTAAAAATGATGTCATTTTAAAAGAAGCCGAAACAAAAAAAAATTGCAGTCGTATGAACTGAAAACTTAACTTAGCCGATAGAAGTGAAAACTTATAGGTAACTCTTACTTTGGAAACTACGCAGGTGAAACCGGAGGGCGTGGCCATGAGCATAGCCATCTATGCTGATAGCCATCTATGCTATGATCCTACATAATTATATATCTATCTATCATGCTCACGCATTTCTAGATAGCCAATGGGAAATACTGCCGTATTTCTGGATGTCCAATGGCAGTGGTCCCGAGTTTACCCGAAGATTTCTCATCATTCCCGAGCGTGACGCTAGAATTAAATTCACAGCCCACGAGAAATCTGTCCGTGGCGCGCCACAAGAAGTTTTCACTTCAAAAAAATCACGTTGTTCATGCATCATGTAAGTACACGTGCACCTTTTTTGAAATCGGTTAAAAAGCTAGTATCATAATAGATCTACAGACATTTCAGAACAAAACGAGATATAATCTCGTTACATATTCTAATTGGAACATAGTTTATGGCCCGTTATCTTATCTTATCCTTACGGCTGTTACAGAACAATGGCTGTGCAAACGTAATCCGCGCGCGAACGCGGCTTCGGCTAACACAACACAATACTGAATGCTTATTGTTTACAACTTCCTCGTTTTAGGACATACGAATTTAAGTATGTTTATAAGTTGCTAGCTGAACCGTGCGCGCATTGATACGCCATCTATCGAAAATTGGTCGTACCAATTCAAATTTAAAACAAACTCGATTACCTTAGGTTCTAATAACGCAACCTTTAAAAGATAGACACCACGTGCTGTCACGCAACGAAAGCTCTCAAAAAGCAATATTTTTTCCCGTTATTGTTACATTTTTCATTCATGCTCCGCTCCTGTTGATAGTAGCGTAATGTTATCTATATATATAAAAGCGAAAGGTCACTCATCAAGGAATCTCAGAAACTACAAATGCTAGGAATCTGAAATTTTGCATGGAGGTCGCTTTTAGCACGTAGGCGCTCGCTAAGACGGGGTTTTGCGAAATTCAACCCCTAAGAGGGTGAAACAAGGGATGAACGGTTGTATGAAAATTCGTGATTTTCAAAGTTATCAAATTTTGTATCTAGGCACTTGACACGAAGCAATTAAATGTTTGTTCTATCAATTTTGTAATTTCGAACTGTGCGGGGGTGAAATTGGGGTTGAAATGGGGGATGAATGTCAATATGGAAGTTCCCAACCGTTGAAGATAAAACCATGAAACTCGATATATGGACACTTGACGCGAAACAAAAGAATGTTTGTTGTATCAATTTCGAACTATACGGGGGTGAAATTGGGGTTGAAATGGGGGATGAATGTTAATATGAAAGTTTCCAACCGTTGAAGATAAAAGCATGAAACTCTGAATATAGAGACTTGACTCGAAGCAAACAAATGTTGGATCTAGCAATTTTGTAATTTCGAACTGTACGGGGGTGAAATTGGGGTTGAAATGGGGGATGAATGTCAACATGGAAGATCCTAACCGTTGAAGATAAAACCATGAAACTCTGAATATAGACACTTGACATGAAGCAAACGAATGTTTGTTCTATCAATTTTGTAATTTCGAACTGTACGGGGATTAATTGGGTTTTAAAATGGGGGGATGAATGTCAACATGGAAGATCCCAACCGTTGAAGATAAAACCATGAAACTCTGAATATAGACACTTGACACGAAGAAAATAAATGTTTGGTCTAGCAATTTAGTAATTGTGAACAGTACGGGTATGAAATCGGGGTTGAAATTAGGGAGGAATGTCAATATGGAAGTTCCCAATTGTTGAAGATAAAACTATGAAACTCTTTATATAGGCACTTGGCACGAGGCCAATAAATGTTTGTTCTAGCAATTTTGTAATTTCGAACTGTATGGGGATGAAATTGAAGTTGAAATGGGGGACGAATGGGTCTTACACTTTCACACCTAAACAACTGAACCGATTTTGATGAAATTGTTGTTTTTTGATGAACTGTTTTTAGTTACCGTAAATGTGTCTGGGTATAAAAATAGATACTGCCTGAGTTACCTTAGTATTTATTTCGCGCGGACGAAGTCGCGGGTAACAGCTAGTATAGTATATACTATATACCCTATAGCCTTCCTCGATAAATGGACTATCCAACAAAGAAAGAATCTTTCATTTCGGACCAGTAGTTCCCGAGATCCTTGCGTTCAAACAAACAAACAAACTCTTCAGCTTTATAATATTAGCATAGATACATATTTTTAATTTGTATCCCTAATATTTAATTTACTCATGGGGCCAAAAATACCACGCAGTGGAAGCCCAGATCGCTAACGACTACGCGGCCGACCAAAGAAACGATGGCAAGATGACCTCGGAAAGACTAGACTGTATTAACCGTAGATTGGGAAAAGAGAATGGAGGGTAAGGAGGGCTTTGTCCAACATTAGGACAAGACAAGCACATAATAAATAAATAATAATTTCATTTACTGCGAAAAATCGGATATCGACTTCAAATAAATTAACGAATAATTTATTTTCTCCGAAAAACAAAAACCGACTTCAATTTAAAATTAAATTCATACCTATGTATACCTATGTATAATATTTAGGTGTACCTATGTATAATATTTAGGCGTTTTACGAACTTCAAACAAAGGTTTACGAAAAGTGAGTACACTGTGGCGATAAACAATTCTACTAAGTATGGCGAATGAGATATTCAACTTTGTCAGTTTTAATTGTAAAAATGTGAAGAGATCGGTTGAAGACGTACGGCAGCTGTGTCGCACTTCGCCTATAATTGCCCTACAAGAGCACTGGCTACTGCCGCAAGATATTGATTTCCTTAGCTGCATCGATGACGAATTTGCCTACTCGGGAGTTTCAGCCATGGACCCTGCGCAAGGAATGATAGCCGGTCGCCCGTTTGGCGGGGTGGCGCTGCTATGGAAGAAAAGTATTTTTCCCAATGTGTCACTAGTGAAGTGCGATAACACAAGATTGTGTGCAATAAAAATAGTTCTCGCTCAGAAATCGTTATTAGTGTTTAGCGTTTATATGCCCACTAATAAAACGGTTAATTTGCCGGAATTTACCGATTGTCTTGCTTCTTTGAGTGCTATTATTGGTAGGGAAAGTATAGAGAGTGTATACATGCTCGGTGACTTTAATTCACATCCGGGTGAGCAGTTCTATACTGACCTTTCAAAATTTTGTATTGATCAAAAATGGTTTTGTGCGGATATTATAAAATTGGGTCTGTCTTCTAATACACACAGTTTTATTAGTGATTCAAACGGCTGCTTAAGTTGGTTGGACCATTGTGTTGTTACGGGTGCGGCATTGCGAACAGTTATTAGCGCCCATATTAGTTATAGCCCTGTATGGTCCGACCACTTCCCTCTGATAGTTAAGTGTAATTTAGATATAATTGAACCAAAAAATTTCGTTGACAATTTTAATACATAATTGTATTATATATTAAAATTGTCATATCAGTACGATGGGGCGAGAGGACCCCTGAACAAATCATAACTCAGTACGATGGGGCGAGAGGACCCCTGAACAAATAAAATTGTATACTCAATTATGTAACTCCCAGTTAAAAGAAATAGATTTTCCAGCTGAGTTTACTTATTGTACTGACAAACAATGTAATGTATTATGTCATAAACAGATAATTGATAAAATGTATCGAATGATTGTAAAATCATTATGTGGGGCAGCACGTGACAGTCGCTCATATAGCCAGTCGAAAAGGAAAAAGAAAAAGTATGTTAGCGGATGGAATGTGCACGTTCGGGAGGCTCACCGAGAGGCTAGGTGTAAATTTATGCAATGGATTGAGTCTGGAAAGCCAGAGGAGGGCCGTGCTTGGGATGAGATGCGGGAGAGTCGTAAAATCTTTAAATCTCGCCTTAGATGGTGTCAGAACAATGAAGATCAAATAAAGATGGACATTCTCGCATCTCAGCATTCGGGGCGGGACTTCTCTGGCTTTTGGAAAACCACAAATAAGTTAAATTGTAAACCGGGCCTACCTGTGACTGTGAACGGAATAAGTGATGCGAAAGATATAGCCGATATGTTTAGAAACCAATTTACGGTGAAGTCTCCATTGGGGTCACCACGAGTTACCATTGAGGATGGGCCTCAGGGCCAGGAGACTAATACTAGATTCACGGCCAATGACGTTAGAAAAGTTCTTGGATTGATGTCAAAAGGTAAGTCTCCGGGCCATGATGGTCTGAGTATTGAACACCTTAAACACGCAGGAGTGCATCTTCCGAGAGTTCTGGCGATGTTGTATACGTTGTGTTTGGGGCACTCGTACTTACCCGAGGATATGATGAAAACCGTGGTGGTGCCAATTGTGAAAAACAAGACAGGTGTCATAGGCGATATAAACAACTACAGACCAATCTCGCTGGCCACTATACTTGCAAAGGTGCTTGACAGTCTGCTTAGCGCTCAGCTGGACCAGTACTTGCACATTCACGATAACCAATTTGGTTTTAAATCTGGGCTTTCTACGGAGTCAGCTATAATGTGTTTAAAGCAGACTGTCAGGTACTACACTAAGAGACGTACACCTGTCTATGCTTGTTTCCTCGACCTCTCGAGAGCTTTTGATCTGGTTTCCTATGACATTTTATGGCAAAAGCTCAAAGATATTTCTATGCCGCGTGAACTGGTTCAAATTTTTAAGTACTGGTATCTTAATCAGATCAACATAGTTCGGTGGTCGAGTGAGACATCGGAACCGTACAGGTTGGAGTGCGGGGTAAGGCAAGGAGGGCTGTCTTCTCCAAAACTCTTTAACCTCTACGTGAATGCACTGATTGAGGAGCTCAGCGGAACACATGTCGGCTGCCACATTGATGGAATTGGACTGAATAATATTAGTTACGCGGACGACATGGCCTTGCTGAGTGCCTCTGCCTGTGGACTGTCAAGGCTATTGACCATCTGCGAGCAGTATGCGCTGCGTCACGGGTTGATATATAATATTAAAAAGAGTGAATGCATGGTCTTCAAGGCTGGAGGGGTATGTCCGGATACTATACCTGCCATTAAATTGTATAATACCAAGCTCAAAATGGTAGAACAGTTCAAGTATCTCGGACATATATTGACCTCTGACCTTCAGGACGATGCGGATATAGAGAGGGAACGAAGAGCGTTGTCTGTACGAGCCAATATGCTGTCCCGTAGGTTCGCGCGGTGTTCGAGTGATGTCAAAATTACGCTGTTTAGGGCATTTTGTACGTCCTTCTACACGAGTGCTCTGTGGGTGTCATACACTCAAAGACAGTACAGCGCCCTTCGGGTGCAATTTAATAACGCTTTCAGGATGTTGATGCGGCTGCCTCGGTGCTGCAGTGCATCGGGGATGTTTGCCGAGTCGCGAGTCGATTGCTTTTACACGACCATGCGCAAACGGTGCGCATCCCTGGTGCGCAGAGTTCGCGCTAGCTCCAACAGCATTCTGGGAATGTTTTCAGATAGGTTTGACTGTCAGTTCTTGAACCATTGTTCGATGATTCAGGTACTGACTAATAAAGACATGTCAAATTGTAATTTTAGAGATGATAGTAATTTGTAATTGATTTTTTAATTGTTTGTATGACCTCGTGAATGGTTGAAATAAATGTTTATTATTATTATTATTCACTCATTTATTAATTTTCTTAGTCTCTAAGTTTATTATTATTATGTACGTATTTATTTCCTTTCTTAAGCCTAAGTTTTTACAATATTTATATATAAAACAACATAAAAACATTATAAAAACCTAAACCTAGTTTGCCGCCAGCAGCGGGGCAGGGCCCAAGCTACCGGTGGTTAGGGCTGCAGACTGAGGAACCTCCTGACGATGCGTGCTGTGTCGAGGATGACCGCCTTCTGCATCTGACCCTTGATCCAACCGTCTAGCGAAAGTCTCTTGAGATGTTGGTCGAGACTTTTCGCTACAAGGCCGTTTGCTGACACGACTATTGGGACTATGATCGTCGAATCAACATCCCACATGGCGGTAACCTCGTGAGCCAAGTCAAGGTACTTGCTAAGCTTGTCCTTCTCGGCTTTCACGAGGTTCTCGTCATGTGGAACGGTGATATCGATGATCATAGCCCGGCGTTGAAACCGGTCTACCAGCACGATATCAGGCTTATTGGCGACAATAGTCCTGTCCGTGATGATAGAGCGGTCCCAGTAGAGCAACGCACGACCATTTTCGAGAACTGGCAGAGGTGCGTACTTATAGTACGGCACCTCGGACTCGACAAGGCAGTACCGAAGAGCAAGTTGCTGGTGGATGATCCTGGCTACTAGGTTATGTCTGTGCAAGTACTCGCCGTTAGCAAGATGCGAACAACCGGAAATAACATGACGAAGCGATTCGCCTGGACGGCGGCATGCCCGACAAATGTCGACCGTACCGTCCTTCATTATGTATTTCCGGTAATTGTTCGTCTTGATAACTTCGTCCGCAATTGCACAGGCAAAACCCTCGGTTTCTCCGAAGAGGTCCCCGAAGCGCAGCCAGTTCACCGACGCGAGCAGATTCACATCGGTTCCCATCAGGGCCCGATAGAATCGCCCGTGCAGCTCCTTGCTCTTCCATACTTCCTTGCGATCATCAGTGCTGAGCACCGATGGTTTGCGCCAGTTCTCGTTTGCCATTGAAAGAGGCGTGAGACTCCTGTCAACTGCCACAACATCGCGATGCATCCCGGACTCGCTGTTTCGGAAGTAATCCCTGAGACTGCATACCTCGCGGTTGTGGAGGTTCTTGGCATTTAAAAAGCCTCGACCCCCCCATTTCCGCGGGATGTACAGTCTCATAACAGACGAGCGCGGGTGTAGCATGCGGTGTGTTGTGAGCAGTTGACGGACCCTTCTATCCAGGGCATCGAGCTCAGTCTGAGTCCATCTCAGTATGCCAAAGGAGTATATCAGCAGAGGCATTACCCAACCATTGAAGGCTCGCGCCTTGTTACCGCCTGACAAAAGACTTTTAAGTACTTTTGTCAGCCGGCAAAAGAAACGCTCCTTCACCGATTTCTTAATGTCATCTGCTGATATACCCAACGACTGTGACATACCGAGATATTTGTAGGTCTCGTCTTCGGAGAGGGTTCTGAGAGTTATAGTCTCGGAAAGTTGTAAATTCTCTGAATTTACTACTTTCCCTCGCTGTACATGCATGACCGCACACTTGTCGACACCGAACTCCATCTTGATGGCGTTACTAAAAACCTCTGTGGTTTTTAATAGCTCCAACAAGTCTTGGCGTTTCGGTGCAAAGAGTTTGAGGTCGTCCATGTACAGCAAATGAGATATAACCTCACCTCCCCTACGAAGACGATAGCCTAACTCTGAATCTTTCAGCAGAGTGCTGAGAGGATTCAGACTTAGGCACCACCATAGGGAACTCAGACTGTCTCCCTGAAATATTCCCCTTTCAATCTTTATCAAGTCCTCCGAAACAAACGAGCTGTCTACGCTACCTGGTTGACGAAGGACTGTGACCCACTGTCCCATGCATTTGCTTAGAAAAAGTTTTAGAGTTGGATTTATTTTGTACAACTCTAAAACTCTTTCTAGCCACGAATGGGGCACCGCGTCATAGGCCTTCTTATAGTCAATCCAAGCAGCGGAGAGGGCTCCTTTGTTTCGTTTGACTTGTTGGCAAATGGTCGTGTCAATGAGGAGCAGCTCCTTAGTACCACGGGACCCAATCTTACATCCATTCTGAGAGGAGGCCAAAACGTTATTTGCGACAATATGCGCGTTATTATTATTATTATTATTATGTACATATATGTATGTATATTCGATCATATTTCACAAGCAGCTATCACTAAGTCGTCCAAATAAATCATAGGTTTTTGTACATATTTCAAAAACCGCCACACTGATTTTGATAAAATGTATATGGGGCCACCTCTGAAATACCTAATAAATAAAAATTAAAATATTATAATAAATTATCATCATCATCATCAACAGCCCACTAAATGTTCCCACTGCTGGGACTCGAGGCCTTCTCTCGCAAGGAGAGAGTTAAGGCCATAATCCACCACGCTGGCCCAGTGCGGGTTGGCGGATGACACATGACTTCGAAAGATTCTAGGTAGGTACATGTCGGTTTCCTCACGATGTTTTCCTTCACCGTTTTAAGTTAGCGGCATTACGCACATGACTTCGAAAAGACAGTGGTGCGTGTGGGGTTTGAACCCGGGGTCTCCGGATCGGCAGCCGCCGTTCTCCCGACTAGACCACCGTAACTTATTAGTATAAAAAAAATACTTTCATATCTAGATGACTTAGCGATGGCCTCTTATGAAATATGTTCGAGTGTCTGAATTTAATTTTATATTTGTGCAAACATTACTGTGTTCCGGTTTGAAGGGCAATGTTTCCAGAGAAATTACAGGGCTCAGAGATATAATAACTTAGATCTCTGGGTGACGAGCGCAGTGCTGAGTTAGGTAATGATTTGGACTTTCATGTTCCAATAACTGCGTATCACTGTGCTGTTTTATGTGCCAGGCATGTTGCTTACCATCAGGCACATGTCCTGCTCGTCTCGTCACTCTATGCTATAAAAAAATGTTATTGCTGTTATTATTCTATCTAACACTAAGTAGTTAATAATTAATATAGATATTTCCTTTCACTACCAGCATTCTGTGTGTTAAAATGTGTATAAAATTAAAATATGTGGATGCCTTTCTACATCTAGACTGACGTAATAGCCAGCTAGATCAAGATGCGTGTCCAATCAGGCATCCGCGAGGAAGCCGCGAGAGAACCGCGATGGCTATCAGCTCGTTGCGTCGGTTATATGGACACGACGTGGCTTCTCAACTAGAATCACCGTTTTGGTAGCTCTATTATGCAAACATCGATTCAAAAAATTGTGCAAAAATATATTTTTCGGGACAAAATTAGCTAATGGGTTGTTCCATAGTAACATATGAAAGATAAAATAATATACATACGAAGTGAAACTTTATTCATAAATGTATAATTTACACCTCGATTAATATAAATAAAGTGGCCAAGTGCGAGTTGGACTCACCCATGAAGGGTTCCGTTGCAGCAAGTAATATAATATACATAGTACACATAGTTCTTGTAGTTCGTTGTAACTTTGATCGAAGTTTCAATAATAGTGTATTTATGACGTACTAAAAAAAAAGTACTCATCAGATCGAGTTCAAACATTGAAAATTGTCTGTGTCACGTCAACATGAATTTAACACGAGAAAATTTTCGTGCAATGATTTTTTATGACTTTCGATGTCATTTAAGTCAACAAGAAAGTTATGATAGACTACGATTGGCCTTTCACGATGAAGCCCCATCTCGTGCGACTGTTTACAACTGGTTTAATGAGTTTAAACGTGGTCGCACTAATCTCACTGATGATTTACGTGAGGGACGGCCTTCTACGGCGACGACTGAAGATAACATCTGTGTTGTGCGGCGTATGATAGAGACTGACAAAAGAGTGACCTATCAGCAGATTCGGACAAGCTTAGGCATCGGTATGAGTCAAGTGCACAAAATCCTACACGAACATTTAGCGGTCAGGAAGCTTTGCGCCCGGTGGATACCTCATAATTTGACTGAGGCTCAAAAACTCCATCGTGTGGATTGGTGCCGTAAAATGATTGAAAGATTTAACGGAGGTGACTCAAATGCTGTGTTCGACATACTAACAGGTGACGAAAGCTGGATTTACTGTTATGATCCTGAAACCAAAAGACAATCTGCTCAGTGGGTGTTTCCTTTCGAGGAGTTGCCAACTAAAGTGAAGAGAGATCGAAGTGCGGGGAAAAAAATGGTGGCCTCGTTCTTTGGAAGGATAGGTCATTTCGCAACAATTGTGTTAGAGGATCAAAAAACAGTTTCTGCAGAATGGTACACTACCAATTGTTTGCCACTTGTCTTGGAAAAAGTTCGAGAGAAACGACCTCGCAGTAGGATCCTCCTTCACCACGACAACGCCTCATCGCACACCGCCAAGCGAACGATCGACTATTTGGCGAGATCAAACGTTGAATTACTGGGTCACCCGCCGTATAGCCCCGACCTCGCGCCTTGTGATTTTTATTTATTTTCAAAAATTAAAGAAAAACTTAAAGGAAAGCGGTTTATGAATGCTGAAGAAGCGGTGGCTGCGTATCGCGATGCCATTGAAGAGACCCCTAAGGACGAGTGGGCAAAGTGCTTTTCCCAGTGGTTCCATCGCATGCAGCGGTGTATTGACGTGAATGGACAATATTTTGAAAAGATATAATAAAACTAATAACTGGCTAATGTAATCAGTTTTTGATTTTCTAAGAACTTTCAGTTTGACCCTCGTATATCAGCTATCTGGGTTCCAGCTTTGCTTAGTTTGGGATCAGATGGTGTTGTGTGTGAAATCTCCACCAATATTTATTTATTATCCATAATGTCAAGTGCCTGTCGCGGTCTCCGCGCGAACCACTACCATAAAAAGATTGCTGTCTATTAATCATAGACAACCTAATATTTGCATGACGTAAAGTTGATTATGGAGTTCTCAATGTAAACATTTAAGATCTTATTATTGTAATTACCCATTGTCGCAAATAAAGAAATTTATTTATTTACTAGTTTCAATGGACAGCGGATTCTCCCTGTGCTATTAAAAGACGAATTCCAAAAGCACATCGTATTCGCAAATCGCATTGTCCGCTACCGATGTGGAGTGCGAATCTCCCGAACTGGGCGCTGACCTACTTGGCCGCTATTTCAGTATTTCACTTAGAGATTCAGCAGCCACTTACGTATTCTGACGGAATCGCTTCAACGGATATTCGGAGTTTTATTCGTGAGAAGAGATAGACTGTTGTATTAGACATGTTTTACTCAAAGCTTGCGAGATCTAATAGCTTCCACTTTTTTGAGTCGATTTAGGCTACTTGATTTAAATTTAAATGGTTATGACATCAATCATATTTCCTCCGTTTTCTACATGAAGAGAATGCATTTACTCGTAACATTCCGTCTGGAGGTGACGGTCGGGTTATGTTACGGACTAGACACCACAAGTGGTACCGATTAAACCTTCCACCTTTTCCGATGACGACGGAAATCCAGGTATGATCTCGCATTATTACGCGAACCCACTGCGGCTTACCCGTGTCCGTGAGATAGACCGTTGTAACTCAAAGCCGACACTATCTCGAGTCTCAATATATTTATTGAGACGAGTCAAAACGATTCACAAACATAGATCGATTTAGATAGATTATGGTTGTGACGTAAATCATATTTCCTCCTATTTTACGTGGAGGAAACGAATTTACGCATACCCTTGCCTGGAAAAGTGGTCGGTTTATGTCGGAGTAGTCTGGACCTCTACTCTCTTGCAACGAAAACGTAATTTCGAAATAAACTCGCAACTTTCCTACTCCGATTCTACTTTGATCCGTTGTTTTATCCGTTTAAATGTTCTAAGCCTGCTCTAATTAGAGTATGCTTAGAACATTGAAACGTCAAACAAAATTGTATCGGACGAAACGCAGTAGAACGAGTTTTTTTTCGAAGTTACGTTTTCGTAGAATTAGAGTAGACGTCCTGATTCTTCCTTTCTCTCCCCCTGGGGTCGACAAGAAGAGGTGGCGCTACCGATTAAAACCTTCAAGGTGGAACCAACTCATTTACAAGGTCGTGGGTCAAGCCACAAAACTGTGCAATAAGTACAGACAGACAGACAGACAGAAACACTTTATTATGCACACCAGTACAGTAAAAAATGAAAAAAAAACATATTACAAAAACAGAAAATACTTATAACTAGTGCCATAAATGGCGGCCTTATCGCTAATAGCGATTTCTTCCAGACAACCATTAAAGGTAGGAAAAACACAAAAAATATAATACATATGATGATAGGGTAGTGAGGGAAAACAAAATTATAAAAAATTAAAAAGTCGTCACTTAATTACTAGAATACATATATAAACTACATAATAATACTATACACACATTATTGCTAAAATACAATAATAAGTACGTGTATGCTTTTTAATCAGTGGTCCACCTAGGTACCTGGACACTGTATTTAATTGTCTGCTTTAACCTGTTTACTATCCAGATTCGTTCAGATGTTCCGACGTGATTGAGCAACAAACATCTACATTTACATTTTTAATATTAATAGGATTTTCTCTCATTTAATCTTTAATAAATTATGCTTGACCGCCACCTCACCTGATATTAAACGACCATATTTCTACGGACCGCGTTAACCTAAAAAAAACAGATTCACTCTCGACTTAAACAGTTACCTAGTTAGTCAGAATGAGATTTTTAAGATTAAAACCATTATACGGTTTCCGGTTTACTAAAAACATTATAAAACTCATTTTAGTCTAAAAACGTGACACAGACAAACTACTTCAATCTAATAGCACATTGTTATACTGTAGTAGCTACGTACCGCAGCGTCACCCGTGGTTTAAATAATAATACATAATTTATTTTGTTTAGAATGTACAATCCTACACAATCAAATTAGTTATTAGTACAATCCTACTAATATTATATTTTATGCATATTATAGTGCCCCACGATTTTACCCGCGCAGTTCCCGTTCCCGTTATTTTCCCCGAGATAAAAAGTACCCTATGTGTTCTTCCAGATTATAAACCTGTGTTCCAAATTTCAGCCCGATCCGTTCAGACGTTACGATGTAATTGAGAAACAAACATTCAAACATCCAACATTGACATTTATAACATTAATAGGATGCGAAAGTTTTGATGTTTGTTGCTGAATCACGACGGAACGTTTGAACGGAACGAGTTGAAATTCTGAATACACATTAGAGTTTGTAGTAACACATATTATGCTACTTTTTATCCCGGGAAAAGTATGGGAGAGCGAGAGCTACCTTATCAATTCCCGATTACATTCAAATTCGTTCAGTCATTACAGAGATAAATGAGAACAAACGTTTATGTATCACGTACAAACACACCAACTTTCGTATGTCATTGATGAGATATAATAATCCTACTAATATTATAAATGTCAAAGTATGGATGTTTGGATATTTGGATGTTTGGATATTTGGATGTTTGGATGTTTGTGGCTCAATCACGCCGTAACGTATGAACGGATCGGACTGAAATTTGGAATACAGTTAGATTATAGCCTGGAAGAACACATAGGCTACTTTTTATCCCGGAAAACAACGGGAACGACGGGAACGGGAAGTACGCGGGTAAATCCGCGGGGCACTGCTAGTATATTATAGTTTCGATGGTAGGAAGTGGTTGTGTGTCGCAGTATTACAAAACCGTTCATTCCGTGGTCAACAACAGTTATGGTTTCTTTATTTCAACAACTCTTACAAACACTACCGACTATCTTATACCTTTAAACGAGCAATTCTTGTACCTATATATGTATATATCTTATACCTTTAAACGAGCAATTCTTGTACCTATATATGTATATATATATATATATTATATAGAATCTGAATCTCGGAAACGGCTCTATTTTCATGAAATTATGTATGCAGGGGGTTTCGGGGACGATAAATCGATCTAACTAGGTTTCATTTTTAAAAAACGCATATTATGCGCGTTTTTAGACAATGAAAAACTGTCACATTTAGACATTAGAATGCGACGGTAAATTTCGCCGCGTGACGTGACAGCATTATTGGCTCAGACGGGAAGTCGGGCGTTCGTGGCGGTCACGAATTAATAGCTGCGGGTTCGAATCCTCCAGACGGCTTCTCTTTTTTTTTCAAGTATTCTTTTTTTTTAAGAAAATCTAAGAGTATCTAAGTATTTTTAGTATTTAAACCGAGCAAAGCTCGGTGACCCAGGTACTTATCTCTAATCTCTATACAAGCCTGAGGTTAACCGAAAATTGGGATGACGTGACGACTGGGACAAAAATATATAACATTCTAATTAGTTCATCAGGTAGATCATGGCAAAATATGGGACACGTATTTTTCGTTTTATCAAATTACTAAAAGTAAAAATCGATTGATATAGGCGATTAAACTTCCATAGAGAGGAGTTGTGACGTCACGTGTTCGTATAAATCATATAACAAGCAGGCGCGGTCGCACCCTCGAATTTTGGAGGGGGTCACAAGTACACAGCCTCCGATTTTGGGAGGGGGGGGGGGGAGGTCACGAGTAGAAATACGACAAATCTAGTAAAAAAAGACTTTGCTATTTGCGCCCCACGATGTTACCCGCGTAGTTGCCGTTCCAGTTATTTTCCCGTAAAAAAATAGTCTATATACTATTAGATATTTTGAATTTTTGTAGGTTTTTAATTTAACTTATACGATTTTGGTCATTTGGGTCACGTCCCCTGTGACCCCAAAACAAGTGACGTCACTCGAAACATCGAAGCACTGTATCTTCGTCATTTTTTGTTTGTGAAAGAAAAGAATTTTTTTTTTCTAATTAGTTTTTTTTAGTTATCATGCCTGTTTTCTTATATTATTTATTCTCAAGTTAAGCGTAGTATATAGGCACTATTTGCAGCGTAGCGTAACATCTAGTAATCAGTAAGCTGTGTTGCACTAATGACTAGATCATCCACTTCTGTCATTAGAACGTCTAGGTTGCGGAATGCGTTGCCTGAGTAGGTTTTTCCCAATGGTTACAATATTGGGTGTCTTCATGTCAACGTCCATTAAGTGAATCGGTTTCTTGTAAGTAAGCACGCTCCATCGTAGACCGCTTCGTCACTTAGCATCATGCCAGATAGCTGTCAAGGGTAAACTTATAATTTTATGTTTATGTATGTATCTATGTATCAGAGTTTAAAAATACAATTTCACAATTACGAGGTCGTAGGTTCGGATCCCGCCTGTACCTCAAAATATTTTTTATTAAAATGACTTTATCATAACGACTGCCTAACGGTAAAGTAAAACATCTTGAATAAACCCTCGTGTTCCAAAAGAGATTTTCATAGGACAGGTCTCAACCTACTCGCACTTGGCAAGCGTGGTGGATCACTGCCCACCGGATTTTGGGCTAGCACGGATTTTGCGAAGAGTCCTACGAGAGGCGCGGTCCAAAAAAGGGGGGTCACAGGGAATATGACCTAAAAAAAATTGAATACAAAAATTGACAAATAAAAAAAAACCAAATATCGAATCGTACATAAGCTATTTTTTAAACCGTAAAAACAACTGGATAGACAACTGCGCAGGTAAAACCGCGGGTTGCTACTAGTAAAGTCTGTCTTATTCGACATCTTGTCTTATTTTATTGGTGAGCCCCCAAAATTTGAGGATGCGACCACTCCTGTAGTGGTCTACAATTACTATTCGCTAGTACTACTACTCCAGGCTTTCTCTTCACGTTATTTGTACAAAAATATTAATTACAAAAACATTAAATTAGCCAAATTACAGCTCTAGTTGAATCCATCAGCAATTCAGCAGATTATTATCAGCGCTGCAATTAGAGTGAGCCGACGACGTTAAAAGTGAAAGCGTGAAATCATGAACGTATGACGGACCTAGATTTGGGAAAACGAACGTGACTTACAGTAGTCACATACATGTTTGCCATCTGTACATTTTTACAACCATTTTTTAATAATTTTACTTTTTAAATTTTAAAATTTAAAGACGCGAAAACCCCGAAGTTTAGACCCATGTGAACAGGCTGTTTTAATATTTCAATTAGGTAATTTTCTAACAGATTTCAAAAATGGAGGATTTTCTCTTTTCAGTTGTAGGTTTTTCCATTTTTGTATGTACATAATATGTTAAACAATAGTTACGCCAGTTGTGAATCAATTTTCATGATTCGTTTTTTGTTTAGTAGATCACATAGTTAAGAGGTGGTCCCATTTAAATTTTATCGAAATCGGTTTGGCAGTTTTGGAAATATGAAAAAAAACTAAAATTTACTTTCTTATACCTCGATGACTTAGTGATGGCTTCTTATGAAATTTGGTCGAGTGTCCGAATTTAATTTTAATTTAAGGCAGTCTTAGTTTTTTTCGGAGAAAGTAAATTATTTCAGTTATTAAAATTAAATTTATTCAATAGTCACCTTTTACCATCATTTCAATACGAATTTTGCGAGTCGGTTCGTCTGTTGATCGCGGCGTGCGGGCAAAGTGCGTGTGTCGTAGGAGACCCAAGATTTTAATTTTTTAAGCGGACTACAATAAATTAAACCTCGTCTGGACGCTCCCCGGACGCCCTCTGAACTGGGATAAATTCGAGGAAACCCGGAAGGATGGCAACCCTCGTGAAAGGACGCAACACGGTATACATATTATGTGAGTCACATTATCATGTGTTAGACCGAGACACGTGCATGTCTCGGTCTCGTGTCGCGGTCTCGGCTCGAACTGGCGCTCATACAATTCCATAATAGACTACAGGCCCGTGAACAAAATGTATGGGTCAAATGAACCACCAGGAAACTTATGAAGGGTGATAGAAGGGTATAAAGTAATAACATTCAGCACTATGCCGTCACTTATAAGCTGTCCAACTGAGTACAGTAACCCCCCTGGGTTACAACCTTCGATTATTTCTCTTTGTCGCATGATTTTTGTACGGCGATTTGGAATAATAGATTAGAAGAGGTATTTCAACTGCATTCAGTTGGACAGCTTACAAGTGACGGCATAGTGCTGAATCTTATTACTTTACACCCTTCTATCATCCTACATAGGTCTCCTGGTGGTTCATTTGACCCGTAAATTTTGTTCACGGGCCTGTAGTCTATAATGTCAAGTGCCTGTCGCAGTCTCCTGTCGCGGTCTCGTGTCGCGGTCTCAGCGCGAACCGCGACCTTTACATCTCGCATAAACAGCCCACTGAATGTTCCCACTTTTGACACTCTGATGACTCGGGGCCTTATCTCACAAGGAGAGAGCTAAGGCCATACGCGCTGGCCCAGTGCGGGTTGGATAACAACCTCGAAAGATTCTAAATAGTCTGTTAGTAAAAAAAAATCACATGCATACACTAAGAAATGAAATACGAGTATGTAGAAGGATGCACTTTCTTACAGCCGGTTAACTAACCTGCATAATCTGACCGGGTTAGCCGAAACCAGTGTTTCGAATAAGGCTCAAGTGTGAAAGTGGACTGTGACCACTCGCAGGGAACGCTTTATAGGGCTAATGGACAGTTACCATAACTGTTGGACAAATTTTGTTGGACATTTATAAACCGTGGTCGTTGCACGGTCCTTTGTTGTTGCACGGTTGTTTTACTTACTTTTTTATACAAGTTAGCACTGCGTTTGACAGCGATTAGCCTTTTAATAACACGGCCTAGGATGCAACACATTTATCTACAAAGTATATGTTTACTCTCGATTTGATAATACCCAGGTTTTATAGCTATCGAGATATACCAAATCAGGTAAGGTATTCCACAGTTGTTTTTTTATAGTATCTATTACGTAGAGTGACGAGACGAGCAGGGCATGTGCTTGATGGTAAGCAACATGCCTGCCCATAACAGCACAGTGACACGCAGCTATTGGAACAAGAAGAGTCAAAAGCTTTACCTAGCACTGCACTGAGATATAAGATGATTTATCTCGATGCCCTGTAATTTCACAGGAAACATTACCCTTCAAACCGGAACACAGTGATGTTTGTACACAACTGCTTGACAGTAGAATAACTGGCAAAAGTGTGATACTTCGGACTCTGCAAAGATTCGTACCAATACAGCATACATGTTACTAACTCTTGATTTGAAGACACGTCTATCGGGGAACACAGAATCGGGTAAAATATTCCAGTAATTTAACATCAGGCGTGGTAACGGTCAAGCCTTACATTAGCAGCCAGATAACTAGTCCAGTGCAATGTAACCGTGTTAGCCAAAACCACTGGGTCGAAAAGCCCGCGTATCGCAAAGAGTGGACGCTGAGCTATGAGGGGTAATGGTCTAACTGTGAAAGAACTGTCACCACCATAATGCTACGTTTTAAAAGGCTTATGTTCACAGTCTATTAAATCATAGTCTTTCAACGAAGCCGTCTAGGTGGGGCAATCATGCGGGGCGTGGGTGGTAGACGCGGGAAGAGCGCTCCTGCATTGCCTACATTACAATGTTAGTATTGCAGGAGCGCGGCTCAGGGCTGACGTCTTCCATATGTTTTAATTTTATTTTGGTGCGTACGTTTTTAACCCGTCAGTTGAGACTCATTTTAAGACAAATTCTATTAATTGATTTCACTAGTTCATAGTTTTTTTTTGTATACTGTTGTCGCAAAAATGTTGAAATGATAAAGCTTCACTTATGATTTGTTTTGTCAAAACTAACCTCAGATTTTTTTTTTTATAGCATAGAATGACGAGACGAGCAGGTCATGTGCCTGATGGTAAGCAACATGCCTGCCACATAACAGCACAGTAACACGCAGCTATTGGAACATGATAGTCCAAATCATTACCTAGCACTGCACTGCGCTCGTCACCCAGAGATCTAAGATATTATGTCTCTAATCCCTGTAATTTCTCTGGAATCATTGCCCTTCAAACCGGAACACAGTAAGAATTCTTAAGGGTTTGATGAGATTAATTTTTTTTTACAATTTTTTCTCACATATAAGTGAGAAGTGGATAAGTGAGAACTCAACAGTTCTCACTTATCCGGCGCCGAGCCCATAAAATGCTCCCTGGTTAAAAGCATTTTTGTTTGGGACAACCCTACCCGTGTCTAGACATCATCGGCGTTTCTCCCAAGATCGAAGGCAATAGGGTACCGGACTGGGTCAAAAATACACCATCCTAATTAGTCCGTCAGCTAGATCATGGAAAAATATTGGACACGTATTTTTTGTTTTTTCATAATATTAAAAATCGTCAAAGATATAGACCATCAAACTTCGAGAGTGGGGGGTCGCGATGTCACTCGTGAGTAAAAATCGTACTCACAAGTGACGTCACACGAAACTTCGAAGCGCTGTATCTTCGTAATTTTTTTTTTGTAAAACAAAAAAAAATAATACGTGTACAATATTTTTTGGTAATCTAACTAACAGGCTACTTATTTTTTTTTTTTTAGGGTTGTACCCTATTATCTTCTGGTAGTATTTCTTTATACTGTGCTGATATTATTACACTTGGCTAAATTTAGTAGCCTGAATTCAGAAGCAAGTTAGAAGTAAACAATCCTCGTTTCTGAATATACAATGCTAGCAAACTAAATGCTATTAACACTTCACTGAATAAAATAGCGACTAAATTTAGCCATCTGTAATTTAGTCATAAGCTTTTTAGAACTTAGTTTAGTTGTACTGGTCTTTTTCCGCACTTAGCCTCTTAATTGGGTCATTAGGACAGTCAGACAGACAGGCTAGTTATTAGGCCTAACAACAATGAAAGGCGATCACCCTTGTGCGAAAAATACTTCAAAAGTCTTGAACATCGCCGCAAAATTGCTAGCTTGTCGGTTGTTTATCGGATATGTTTCGGAGAGTGTGCAACTGATTTGCATGATCTAATTCCACCTTGCTCATGGTAGACGTTCAAAAGACTCCGAACGAAGAGGTTTGACTCTACATTTGTGATAAGAACGTCTAGGCTGTGGAATGCGTTGCCTGAATAGGTTTTCACCGATGGTTACAATCGTGATGTCTTCAAATCGAGAGTGAATCGTATTCTTATCGCTTACTACCGTTATCGCTGTTATTTCACCGGTTTATAGGTGCGCATTTGACCGCCATCTCGCCTGATGTTAACCGACGATGCGGTCTACGATGGAGCGTGCTTACCTAGAAGAAACCGATTCACTCTCGATTTGAAGACACCCAAGATTGTAACCATCGGGAAAACCCCACTCAGGCAACGCATCCCACAGCGTAGATGTTCTTATCACAAAAGTAGAGTCAACCTTTTTGCTCGTGTCTTTTGAACGTCAACCATGAAACGATGTCGCTTTTTCGAGCTACGAGCATTTCGATAGAAAAAAAAGGGCAAGGTGGTATTAGATCATGCAGATCAGTCGCACACTCTACGAAGTGTATCCGATAAATAATAGATAAGCTAGCAATTTTGCGGCGACTACCCAAATATTGAAATATTTGTGGTAACATTTCGATGTTACCAATGACATCATGTATGGCAACATCTCGCGTGAGGTAGGCGCGCACTGTACACAGTGACTCAATGTTGACTCATCAGCTCAGGTGATGCTGTATTTGGTCATCTTCGGCGCGAACTTGACCTCCAACGCAGATTAAGAAAGCGCAGATTGGAATGGTTATAATGAAACTAGCTGCGTTCTGCGGTGCGGTCCGACTTAACAACCACTAACTTTTAGGAGATAAAAAGGCTCCTACCTATCCTAATATTATAAAGCTGAAGAGGTTACATCACCATAATGTTTTAGTAATTATATAATCATAGGATTATATATAATCTGTCACCTAAGGATTTATGATACAGGACCACGGGCGAAGCCGAGACGGTAGTTTGTTAATGAATACAGGTAACGTAACTACTACGTATTTTATTTCTGTCAAATCTGTTCAGTCGTTACAAATGTTATAATGATCTATGTATGTAAAATCTCCTCTTGCCCTTTTTCTATCGAATCTTTGGTCAAAAAAACGACATTGTTTAATGGTTCACGTTCTAATGACTTGAAAGAAGATAACTTCATTTTCTGAATACGAACATATGAACTGTGAAAATCATTGCAGGAGTGGGTATTCCCTCTAAATATAATCTGGATATATCTTTAAGTCACGAGTGACTTTTTTTCTGAATAACCACGCTACAATTAATGTCATACGTCAATATCTGTATTATTTTATTTGCATTTTTTTTTCGTGTGCATGAAACTTTTTGGTTTCTAGTGATTTTGCCTGTTTGTAATGGAAGCGACTCTTTTTGGAATCTGTACCTTTCATAATCTGCACAAACAGCATGACAGAGCGACACAATACAGCTTAATGTATAAGCTCAGAAAGGAAGCTTAATTAATTGCAATATCGGGCGTTTAAAAATAGCGCTGTAGTTAACTTGACACTTGACAGTGACAGCGGCCTTGTGGGCGACTACCAAGGATTGTAAGAATTTAAACATACTATATGTAGTTTTACATAGATAGACTTTTTGAAGTGAAAACTTCTTTGCCCGTTGAAGACTTTTTTGGTAGAAGTCTTATGGTCGAGTCACCGACATGTTAATGTAGTGGCGTAGCGTCGGAGCGACGGTAGACCAGCAGAGGATGAACACGAGCGGGATCGCAGCAATTCAACGACTATACATGGGGACAAGTAGTGCTGCGGCGGAGTTCGGAATCATACTTCAATTTAATACTAAACTTCTAAGTTATCAGTTTTCACTTATATCGGCAATCCCTATGACTGCAAATTTTGTTTAGAGCGACGGTATGAGTAAAGGCCGGTTTGCATTTTGAGTAGTGCGATTGCGAGTGCGTGTGCGAGCAAGAAATCGCGATTGATTAGTGCAGGTGTGTAGTGCGAGTGCTGTCCAATTCTGTATAGTAGCTGTGTTTCGTTCATTGAGTTGCCAGTTCATTATGATTTTTAAGAGAAAGTAAAATGTTTAATGTACTTTACTTAATGTTATGAACGCAAATAAGAACCAACACGACACTAGCCTTTTCCGACATATATCATCATCAACAGCCCACTAAACGTTCCCACTGCTGGGACTCGGGGCCTTCTCTCGCAAGGAGAGAGTTAAGGCCATAATCCACCACGCTGGCCCAGTGCGGGTTGGTGGATGACACATGACTTCGAAAGATCCTAGGTACATGTCGGTTTCCTCACGATGTTTTCCTTCACCGTTTTAAGTTAGCGGCATTACGCACATGACTTCGAAAAGACAGTGGTGCGTGTGGGGTTTGAACCCGGGGTCTCCGGATCGGCAGTCGCCGTTCTCCCGACTAGACCAGCCGTAACTTATATATATAGACATATATATATTAAAAAAATTAAACTGAACATTTCATTGTACGATAATATTTATCGTAAAGCGCTAAAGAGTGCGCGTGTTCTTGTTACGAAGAGTTCAATGCTTTTAGACCGGACAAATACACTTTTCTTTTATTTTGTGTGGAAAAAAATATATTTACGAAATTTTAAAAACTGTAGAAAAAAAATTTACGTATTTAATGTACTTAACATCCCCTTAAAAAATGCAGGCTGATTACCAATAACCCTATAAACATATCTGTATCCAATGCTAATCAGTATCGCACATTAAAAATCTGTTTAAATACGGAGAAATCTGTATACATGGCAACGCTGCTTTTTACTGGCAGGCAAACTGCGAGTGAGGGGGAAGGGAAAACGCGCGGGAGGAGGCTACTCGCAAAAAAATAGAACGCGCTTCTAATCACTTCACTACGCAAGTTACTACACACTCGCATTAATCAATCGTTGTCCACACGTGTTAGCCACTAATAACTCAACACCTGCACTACTCACTCGCACTCCCAATAATCAAAATGAAAACAGGCCTTAAGTCCATAGATTTAGACTATGATTTAATATATCGATGCATAGACACTAGTAGTGTCGGTTGCAGCCTGTTGTAAAGTTTGCGGCCTGCGATTCGTTATAGGAAATGGACCTTGACGCTCTTGCTCATAGATGAAGAATTTTTTTTGCTACGCAAAAAGATCAACAAAGCGAGTGAGCGAGAAATCATTTTCAAGTGGAAATCGCTCGAGAGAAGAAGAGAAAGTGAATGAAGTAACGTCATTACAATATTTTAGTATACCCGAACGTAACAGTCTGATTTCGTCGCGGTGAAAATCGTGTATTTTTAATTAATCCTTGGATTGCAGACTATTTTATTAAATTATTTATATTATGGCATGTTCTGTGCGTGAATGTGATACAAGACGATATTATAATCCGAATCATTACACTAGTCACCAACACATGTAAATATGATTTTTTATCAGGTCTCCGAGCAGCCTTTGTGTGTCTTTTACATTTGACGTCTTTGCTCTTGCTTGACGAACTTGCTCGTACCGTCACTATGCTATAGAAACACATAGTCCACAAAAATCGCGTACCAGCCTTGTGACGGGCGTTAGCGAAAATTAAATTAGCCTAATTTCACTCGCGAGGTCGCGACCCGAAGTCACACCTCGGCTTCGCATGTACGCTGGGTAATGAAGGTGGAACATACGTAACTGTTTATTCAATATGATCTAGTAAACGCTTTGCTTCCAAACTTGTAATAGCTTCATGAACAGAGCTGCACTATTCTTGTATTTGTTTTATAAGCAGCCCACTAAAGGTGCAAGTTCGCGTTGAAACCGCGACAAGCACTTGACATGATGGAATTGTATGGGCACCAGTTCGCGCCGCGACCGGAGACCGCAATACGAGACCGCGACACGAATCGCGGTCCCATACAATCCTATAACGTCAAGTGTCTGTCGCGGTCTCGTGTCGCGGTCTCCTGTCGCGGTCTCGGCGCGAACTGGCGCCCATATAATCCTATAACGTCAAGTGTCTGTCGTGGTCTCGTATCGCGGTCTCGGCGCGAACTGGCGCCCATATAATTCCATAATTTCACCGTAACTTACTACACCAGCCGTAACTTACTAGACCAGCCGTAGCTTACTAGACCAGCCGTAACTTACTTGACCAGCCGTAACTTTAGACTACTTATTTTTTTACAAAATTTGGGGCAAAACATAAAAAAATAAGTCTAAGCTTATTTTTAATAAGTGTTTAACTCCAAAGGTATGAAATACACAAAATTGATGACACAAATAATAACACATAAAAGTATGCTATATCTCCTTGTCACTTTGCTAACAATTATTGGTTAGGTTAGCATATCTAAAATTCATGTAAAAGGTTTCCGTAATAATAATCTATTTTCTTAAAAAAAATAATACCGTCTTCAATTTAAGTTAAATTCAGATCACTACATCGTCTAAATATACATGAATGCAAATTTTAGTTTTTTGTTCATATTTCCAAAACCGCTACATGGATTTTGATAAAATGTATATGCGATCACTTCTGAACTATGATCTATCAAACAAAAAAAGATCCATCAAAATCGATTCACAATTGGCGGCGCTATCACGTAACATACATACAAAAAAAATATGTCAGTCATAGGAACTGCCGATAGAAGTGAAAACTTATAACTCAGAATTTGATAGCTTACTTTGGAAACTACACCACGTGTGTAACCGGAGGGCGTGGCCTGGGCATCATGGGATTACCATCTAGAAATGCGTCAGCATTTCCCATTGGTTGACGCATTTCTAGACGGCTAATGGCCATGGTCCCGAGTTTACCCGAAGATTTCTTATCATACCCGAGCGTGACGCTAGAATTCAATTCACAGTCCACGAAAAATCTGCCTAGGCGCCCCTAAAGAAGTTTTCACTTCAAATAAAAACATACAACCGAATTGATAAGCTCCGCTTTCTTGGAAGTCGGTTGTCTAAATATACACGACGTAGCAGAAAAGTTGGTCGACCTTATTCTATCGACCAACTTGCAGAACAACCTTCGACGGTTAATCACAAGAACAGCCAAAGGATATGTCACGGCCTTGGAGCGAAATTGTCTATAGTGTCTTTACGGTATCCACCGGCGGCGGCGTGGCCAAAACTTAAACGCGCCAAGCTAACGCCAACCAACTTATCGCTTCTGGTTGACGAAATTGAATGTTGTGTTTGTGGTAGGACTATTTGCTGAGTTATTATACCGACAAGCAGAAATTTGCAATCATTAATCTGTGTTCCGGTTTGAAGAGCAATGTTTTCAGTGAATTTACAGGGCATAGAGATAAAACAGATGTTTTAAAGGCATATTAACGGGGTAAAGAGTAGCCTATGTAGTAATGTAATAATTCAAGAAATTGACTACCTACGTATTTAATTTCATTCAAGTCCAATCCCGATATTTTTTTATAAAATAGAGTGGCGATCAGCGAGCCATAACGGCAGTGACACGCAGCTATTGGAACATGAAGAGTCCAAATCATAACCTAGTAAAGCATTGCGCTCGTCACCCAGAGGTCTAAGATGTTATATCTCTAAGCCCTGTAATTTCTCTGGGAACATTGCCCTTCAAACCTGAAATGTAGATAGATAGATAACTCTTTATTGTGACACAAAAAAAGAAAAAATACAGAAAAACACATTATAAACTAGCGCCACAAATGGCGGCCTTATTGCTGAGAGCAATCTCTTCCAGGCAATGTAGTTATTAATGTAGTAAACAAAAAATGTAGTTATTTTAATATTTAGTAACAGATACTTCAAATGTATTTATTTGTATAGATACGACAGAATATAATTATAATCACGGTTTCAGTATTGATAGTTATTGAACTTCAGTCGGCCTATCGGCATATTTTATCTTAATATATATAAATCTCCTGTCACGATGTTTGTCCGCGATGGATTCCTAAACTACTTAACCGATTTTAAATTAAATTGGCACACCGTGAGCAGTCTGGTCCAACTTGAGAGATAGGATAGTTTTTATTTCGATTAATAGTCTTTAAATGACAATATCCGAGCGCAGCCGGAATGGGCCGCTAGTCCTACTATATAATACTCGTAAATGAAAACACGAAAGTTTGTAAGTATGGATGGATGGATGGATGGATGGATACTCATTCACGTCGTAACGTATGAACGGATCTGGCAAAAATTTGGAACATAGATTATAGTCCGACATAGGCTACTTTTTATTCCGAAAAAAAAGACGGGAACGTGAACTATGCGAGTAAAACTGCGGGGCACTGATAGTACTATATAACCTACCAACTTCCTTTTTTTTAAAAATAAATACTGACGAGACGAGCAGGACATGTGCCTGATCGTAAGCAACATGCCTGCCACATAACAGCACAGTGACAAGCAGCTATTGTTTCCTGTGGAAACTTAAAAACTGGTAATACGTTACTAGCGCCGCCCTCACCTGAACGGTTAACTTGGTAGCACTAATGTCTATAGGCCAAGGTGCTGTCTGAATATTAACATTGCCTTGTCCAGCATTGGATACGGGTTCACCGGCCAACAAAATCGCTATGACAATGCTATTTGTCTCGTTCATTTCCGGTACAAATGAAAGAGACAATGATAACAAGAACGTATGCAATTTCACAACGATAGAGGCAAGTTTAATTTATTTAAATTATAGAAAGTTGATATTTTTGTTTTGATTAATAAACCGTTTTTGGTTCTACTTCCTTTGTGCTAGTAGTTGTAATATATTCCAAAAGTGTGTTAAAACATTCAGTTTACCTCGGTATTTATTCTATCTTCATGCAACGCTAATTAAAGATGACCAGATTTCATAGAAAAAATACTCATTATGTTGAAATAAAGACACACATACTCATACTTCACACTCTTCCTTTTCTTTTAAGATGTTAAAAGAGACAGTCTTTAAACGGGTCTATATGTGGTAGCATAACAATTTTTGTACTAATTTAAGAAGGCATAACGTTTTTAGGACTAACGATAATTTACTATAACAACGAAACGCATAACTGTTATCGCATACGTTTACTAGCATAACCACATATAGCATAACGATAACTTACCATAATGTTTAAACACATAACCATAATAGTATAAAGATAACTTAGCATAATGTTTAAAGGCACACATTGAGAAAAGCAAACGGGACTCCTAAGAAGTATGCACTTTTTGACTCCGGGTGGGCTCCCGCCAGAAGCTCTGCGGTCAGCCCTGAGTATCGCTTCTCCATACTCGGCCTGCGCATCCCGCATTTATATACACTCTAGGGGTAGTAGCGACAAGACTAGGTGGAGTCGGGGTGCTCCGAGTCGGATCCTATGTAACCTGGGTGTATATTTACTAGCACAACAAATAAATTAAAAAATGCCTTAAGGACTATTATGCGTCTCATCAATATGTCTTAAGACTATTATGCATCTCATCAATAGTCGAAATGTAGTAAAATAGATTGTTATTCTTAAAACACATTATGCAAAATGAATTTTGAATGACAGAAATAAATGAACCCTACAAATATTTTATTAATTAAAAAACTAATCTCCGAATAACCCACCCCTAACTGCTCCCGGTGCAAAAGTGCCCATGATTTATGCAAAATTTCATTATAACACTATATATTATGCTACATTCATTATGCCAAAGTAAATTAGGACAAAAAATTATGCATTTTAAATGGCACCCTCTTTAAACACTCTTGAAGAGAACCTACTGTGGAGGGTAAGACTGCTAGTTTTAATAATTGTGTCTGCTAGTATTTTTTTATAGTATAGAGTGAAGAGACGAGCAAGATATGTGCCTGATGGTCTCACTGTTAGGCATGATGAAGCAACATGCCTAACAGTGAGACGCAGCTATTGGAACATGAAGAGTCCTAATCATTACGCATTAGCAGCATTGCACTGCGCTCTTCACCCAGAGATATAAGATTTTTTATCTATCATCATCATCATCAGCCGCAAGACGTTCACTGCTGAACATAGGCCTCCCCTCTAGATTTCCACAACGAACGGCCCTGCGCAACCTGCAACCAGCGGTTTCCAGCGACATTTGTGAGGTCATCTGTTTATCTAGTGGGAGCCCATCTTACACTGTGTCTTTTATCTACATATATGCCATATAATTTCACTGGATACATTGCCCTTCAAACCGGAACACAGTAATTGCAGGATGTTTTTTTAATTATGCATAAATACCAAGACGTGAAATCAACAAAAACACTACCATGTAGGTATATGATAGACTCATAAATTAATACTCTATTGTAAAAGTCTTTTTTTATAGTATAGAGTGACAAGACGAACAGGACATGGGCCTGATGGACTGCAGTCAAATTGAGACTAGATTGATATTGCTTTATGGTCGAATTTCGACTAATTGGGGACCACAAGCCGACTCGGCCTAACGTTCTGGGCGTCCATTCTCGGAAGCGTCCGACCTGGCGGCCAGATATGGCCTCTCAGTGTAAAGTGCTAGAGTAGAGTATAGTTAGGTTATTTCAAAGCACCCTTCATTGGCCTTGTAGTCCACACAGAATAGGTGTGAACTAAGTACAGGCTTTAACAATAAATAAAAGATTTTGCACTCCATCATTATCTAAACTTATAAAAAGAAGGAATAGCTTTTTAAGGATAGCAAAAAAATTTATATCACCTAATCTGACTTTTTTTCTTTACACGGCGTAAAAAAAACTTGATGACCACTAGTATAGATAGCTACGTTATTTCAAAGACGTAACGTTCTGGGGGTCCTTTCTCGGAAGCGTCCGACCTGGCGGCCAGATATGACCTCTCAGTGCAAAGTGCTAGAGTAGAGTATAGTTAGGTTATTTCAAAGCACCCTTCATTGGCCTTGCAGTGTACACAGAATAGGTGGAAGTCAGACAGGATACTCTATCGACAAGACACGGCGTACAATCGGGAGTCGGCAGTCACGCTCGGGTGCACACGTATACTGCGTCCTGTGTTACATGACAAGCCATAGGAGGCCGGCTTGTTCTCATTGTACACTTCAAATTAACTGTGTCTTACTTTCACTCATCATATTATTGCTACTAAAAGTCGGAATTGGTAAAAATTTGACAATAAAGTAACATTAATCTATTCCCAATTTGACTACAGACTTATCAGGCCCATCGCAGGTTCCTCTTAGCTGCACCGTGGGTGACCAAGTCGTGAATATACTCAAGTTTTTGTAGTGGTAGGACTCTTAGCAGAGTCCGCCTGGGGAAGTACCACACCTATGCCAATTATTCTACCGCCAAGCAGTAATGTGCAAACATTACTGTGTTCCGGTTTGAAGGGAAATGTTTCCAGAGAAATTACAGGGCTTAGAGATATAACAACTTAGATCTTTGGGTGACGAGCGCAGTGCAGTGCTAGGTAATGATTTGTACTCTTCATGATCCAATAGCTGCATGTCACTGTGCTGTTATGTGGCAGGCATGTTGCTTACCATCAGGCACATGTCCTGCTCGTCTCGTCACTCTTTATTTAAAACAAAAAAGTTAAGTGACGTATGTTCCAACTTCACCAACTAGCAACTAGTATTAACCATTAGCAACTAGGCCAGTCAATATTTAACTGTTTAGAATCGCTTAGAGCTTGTAACTGGGGCCATCGCCGCGCCACACCGGCTGTAGGCTTGTATTACAGAACCACCTGTCGTTACCTGCCCAGTGCCACGACGCCCCTCTTCCTTGACTCACTGTCATCATCATCATGATAATCAGCCTGTGTTCGTCCACTGCTGGACATAGGCCTCTCCCATAATACGCCACTCAGTCCGATTCTCTGCCTTACGTCTCCAACTGCTGCCTTTCGTATATCGTCACTCCATCTAGTCTCAGGGCGTCCTACACTACGTTTACGAATTCGCGGTCTCCACTCCAAAACCCGTCTACCCCAACGGTTATCGGGTGTGCGACAGATACGACCGTCTCACTGCCTCTTCAGGTTGGTAATACGCTGAGCTCATGGACGTATAAAAAAGTCGGACGTAGTCTCGCTAAAACAAAAACTGTGTCACTAGAGTCGGCCACATTTGCACGTGTGCGTTGTCAGGTTGTTATTGTTACTAATAGGCTGACACGCACACATATACACAAGTAGCGCGAGTAATGACCCACTGATTTGTGCGTGTCGGCCTGTATGTGACAGCGCACACGTGCATATTATGTGGCCGACTCGAGGGACACAGTTTTTGTTTTAGCGAGACTACGTCCGACTTTTTTATACGTCCATTGCTGAGCTATGTCGGCGACTTTAGTTCTCTGACAAATTACTCACTGTGCTAACTGCTAACTAACTCACTTCTTACTACTCACCATTGAGTTGGTAAATCTGGACACTGATACCCTTATTACACTTGGCTAAATTTAGTGACTTAATTGAGAAGCAAATGTAGAAGTAAAATTAGTCGACTGATTTCAGAAGCAAGTTTAGAAGTACCTAAGTTAGAAGCAATCAATCCTCGCTTCTGAATTTAGTATGCTTACTAACTGAATGCTTATACTCTACACTGAATCCAGTAGCGACCAAATTTAGCCAAATGTAATAGACCTCAAGCCTTAGTTTGAGGGTTCAATTCCAAACTGGGACAAATATTTGTGTCATTAATATGGATATTCGTTCGGTCACTGAGTTTGGAGTTAGATGGTGTTATATGGTGTTATATGGTGTAGTAGTAACAACCAGTGGCCTAGTGATTAGGACGTTCGATAGTCGTAGATTCAACTCTCGTCTCCGTCTCAAATTGTGTTTCCAAGTGCGAAAGTTTAAGTTTCACATCACCACTGGCTGTAACGGTGAAGGAAAACATTAAGAAGAAACCAGTATGTTTAAAGAAAGACATATTTCGAGGCCCTGCGTCATCTACAACTCTTACTAGGTCAGTGTGGTGGGATAATGGCCTTGATTATTTAATTACGGGAGAGGCCCTTAGTCCCAGATTTATCAAATTTCAGAACAAGTTAATAAAGTACCTTACCGTTAACTTAGCAAAGTTCTTTTTGCAACAAACATGCTTACATTTCCTTTAGTTGCACTAGAGCAAAACATTTCTCAACTTTTTTTAAAAACCATTAAGTTTAATAACTGGCATAAAATAACGATAAAGCCGCGTAAACGTCCGCCCTAAAAAGAAACATTCCAAAATTAAATTCAAAATGTCAAATGGCGAATTCCATTTTCAAATCGTAAACACACCTCGTCTGGCTGGTCGTTGGTCAGATGTAATTTCGGTCATTCTGTTTTGCCACTTGAAGGAATGAGGTTAAAGGTTGTTTTATATTGGCAGTTATTTTTTATTATAATGATGTCAGTACCGGCTTGGACACACCTTAGAATGCCAGATCAATGAAAGAATAAACCGGTCAAGTGGGAACCGGACTCTGACAACACGAGTTCCGTATAGCCATCCTACTAATGTTATAAATTCTACTTTTTGTCACAGATAAAAATTAACGGGAACTACGCAGGTAAAGCCGAGGGGCGCTGCTAGTATCTAATATTAAGAAAATTTCATTCCATTATTATTTTTCTTCTATACTGTCATACGGTTCGAAGTATTGTACACTGTACACTGTGCGCTCGGCATGCACTTGGCGATTTATAACTTTTTTGTAAAAAAAAATAAGTCTCTAAACTACTATAATGTGTTATGTTATGTTGTAATGTCCTATGCGTTATTAATTTTTTCAACTAATTGAAATAATACAAAAACAGTATAATAGTGTCCCCAGTAGTAAAAGCGTTGTTTTTTGGAGCAAAAGTAACTCTCATTATGCTCCCGCAGCTGGAACTAGGACCTAGGACGCTGGCCCTTCTCTCATAAGGAGATAGTCAAGGCCATAATCCACCACGCTAAAAGCCCCGAGTGTTGGCAGTGGGAACATGTAGTGGGCTGCTACATAGGAACACCCAAAAACAGAACAGATATTTTGTATTCATGACACACAAACGTATTTGCACGATTGTGAAATCAGACCTTTTCATCACAAGCCACCACGGCTTACTTATTTACTATACGGATTTTGTAGTGGTAGGACTCTTGGCAGAGTCCGCCTGGGGAAGTACCAGTAATGTGCAAACCTTACTGTGTTCCGGATTAAAGGGCAATGTTTCCAGAGAAATTACAGGGCTTAGGGATATAACATCTCAGATCTCTGGGTGACGAGCATAGTGCAGTGCTAGGTAATGATTTGGACTCTGAAGAGTTCCAATAGCTGCGTGTCACTGTGCTGTTATGTGGCAGGCATATTACTTACCATCAGGTACATGTCCTGCTCGTCTTGTCATACTTTATTTGAAAAAAAAAAAAAATCTAAATATTTTCGTAGGGAACCCTAAAAACTAAATAAATTTCGTCAAACAAGTTCTATAGAATAAACATTAGGAGTCATTATTAAAAACACGAGAGAACGGTATAGAGACATAGTTTTCTACTTATCTCGATAACAAATAAATCCCCGTTTCACAGTACCATCATAACATCGAATGTAAACTTCGGACAGTATATTGTATTTGCATTCAAAACATAACATTTTGTCACATTCTAATGACATTCAGATTATTTGCTAGTTAATGGATGACGTAGGTTTTTAAAGAAAGTTAAATATGTATAGACTAGCTTTTGCACGTGGCTTCGCTCCCGTTCTGTAAGTCGTTGGCGTAAAGGCCGATTTACATCAGACGAGCGAATGCTTATTCTATCCCCACTGTAGGCACTGTATCAAATTCATTTGGTCCAAACAATCGTAGAACATTATTTCGTTGTTTTGTTTGCATTCGCAAAGATTCTATGGAGTATATAAAGGCCGATTTACATCAGACGAGCGAATGCTCATTCTATCCCCACTGTATCAAATTCATTTGGTGTAAACAAACGTAGAGCATTATTTCGTTGTTTTGTTTGCGTTCGCAAAGATTCTATGGAATATATAACATGGAAAACGCTAAGAACGATCTTTCGTTTACACTAAAAGATCGAGAAAGAATGCTTTTGTTCCAGCTCTAGCTCTATGTTCGTTCAGTTTAAATCGGCCTTTATATGGAAAACGCTAAGAACGAACTTTCGTTTACACTAAAAGATCGAGAAAGAATGCTCTTGTTCCAGCTCTAGCTCTATGTTCGTTCAGTTTAAATTGGCCTTAAGGCCTAAGCGTTTATATGAAATTATATGCAAATACAACGTTTTCTTGGAACTTTTATCCCCTATTCCACCCCCTTGGGAATGGATTTTTAATAAATCCTTCCTTAGTAGATCCCCGCGTCATAGGAGGAATACGTGTGCGGAATTTTAAGTTTCTAGCCCTAAGGGTATGGCCTGTGAATTCATATAAAATGTCATCCTCTATTTCACCCTCTTAGGGGTGGAATTTTGCAAAACCCCGTCTTAGCAAGCGCTTACGTGCTCAAAGGCACCTCCATGCAAGGTTTGGGGGGAAAGGAATGAACGAACATCGCTGTGTTCTGATTTAAAGGGCAATGTTTCCAGAAAAATCAAAGGGCATAGAGATTAATCATCTTATATCTCTGGGTGACGAGTGCAGTGCTAGGTAATTATTTGGACTTCCTGTGTTGCAATAGCTGCGAGCCACTGTGCTGTCATAGACAGGAGTGTAGCTTACCATCAAGAACATGTCCTGCTCGTCGCGTCACTCTATACTGTAAAAATCTACCTAAAACCAGCAGTCAGTGTCACTCCAATAGGTGTGCCGGGTAGCGACCTCTACATACAAACTCTTTGGGTAATTTAAACAAATTTTGGACAAACTCCAATGTACGTGAATTCTATTGATCCCTAGTTTTGGCAATGGTTAATATTACTGCGTGCTAGAGAGGTTGCCAAGCGTTTTATTGAGCGCAAAAAACACATCATATTTCAACGTATTTTAAAGATCTTAATCTCATTTTGTAAATGATTTTGTTAAATTACTAGCTGAACTGTGCGCGCGTTGCTACACCATCTATCCAAAAATTGGTCGTACCAATTCAAATTTTGAACAAATTCGGTTACCTTAGGTTCTAATTACGCAACCTTTAGAAGTTAGACACATGCTGTCACGCAACGAAAGCTCTCAAAAAGCAATATTTTTTCCCGTTTTTGTTACATTTTTCATTCATGCTCCGCTCCTGTTGATCGTAGCGTAATGTTAAATAGCCTATAGCCTTCCTCGATAAATGGACTATCCAACAGAGAAAGAATCTTTCAATTTGGACCAGTAGTTTCCGAAATCCTTGCGTTCAAACAAACAAACTCTTCAGCATTATAATATCTATTTATATAAAAGCGAAAGGTCACTCATCACGAAATCTCACAAACTATGAATGGTAGGAGTCTGAAATTTTGCATGGCGGTGTCTTTCAGCACGTAGGCGCTCGCTAAGACGGGGTTTTGCGAAATTCAACCCCTAAGAGGGTGAAATAAGAGATGGAAGGTTGTATGAAGATTCCGTCATTTTCGAAGTGTGGATTTCATACCAGGTTTCTTTCCACAGTAGGGACTTATTTTAATTAAACTTGGTACACATATATGTAGACTAGCTCCCAAAAAAGACATAGACCACTTTTTATTACGGAAATACCCTATTTTGAAGTTTGGAAGGGGTTGAAATAGGGGATGAAAGTTTATTTGGAAGTTCGTAATTGTAGAAGATAAAACAATGAAACTTTGTATCTAGACACGAAGCAAATAAATGTTTGTTCTAGCAATTTTGTAATTTCGAACTGTATGGGGGTTTGAAAGGGGGATGAATGTTTTATATGGAAGTTCGTCATTATTGAAAATAAAACCATGAAATTTTACAACTACACACTTGATATCCATACTAATATTATAAATATGCAAATAAATATGTCTGTCTGTTACGCTTTAACGCCTAATCCATTGAACAGACTTTGATGAAATTTGGTGCACAGGTAGTTTAGACTCAGGAAAGGACAAGGACGACTTTTTATCTCAGAAAAATAGTTAAAGTGGAGTGTTGAAGATAAAGCCGTTAAATTTTTCAACTAGACATTTGAAATCCATACTATCATATTTTTTCAATCTGAAATCCATACTATTGTTTTACGCCTAAACCACTGAACCAATTTTTATGAAATTATAAAAAAAAATTGTGCACACAGTTATCTTAATATTTAGTTCGCGCGGACGAAGTTGCGGGTAATAGCTAGTTAGTGTATATAGTGTAGATACTCCTTTTAACGCATTAGGCAAACATTATAAGGGTACATTTTTAGGACAGGCTCGTACACCGTTACGAAAAACCGACACTCTGTAGTTACTTAACTAGTTAACATTTTAACTAACTTCACGTTAATACTTATTGTGTTGAAGATATTTTCAAAGTATACTATAGTTAAAGTTACGACTTTTTGAAGTGAAAACTTGCTTTTGCCGCACCAGTCACATATTTTCCGTGGGCAGTGAATTGAGTTCAAACGTCACACGAATGAAAGAAATCTTCGGGCGAACTCGGGGCCATGGCCATCCTAACAACGCATTTCTAGATAGCCATAGCGTGTTACCATGGTTACCATTAAACATCTAACCATGCTTAGAAGACTTATTCAAACGACAATGCTTTGAAGTTTTATTCCAGATTAGTAGCGCCCTACGGTTTCACCCGGGTAGTTTCCAAAGTGAGAGAGCTATCAAATTCTTAAAAGTTTTCACTTTTATCGGCAGTTCCTATGACTGCAATTTTTTAAAGTGAAAACTTCTTTTGGCGCGCTTAGACAGATTTTTCGTGAGCTGTGAATTGAATTCTAGCGTCACGCTCGGGTATGATAAGAAATCTTCGGGTAAACTCGGAACCATAGCCATCTACAAATGCGTCAGCCAATGGGAAATGCTGACGCATTTCTAGATGATGACTAGGCCACACCCTCCGGTTTCACCCGTGTAGTTTCCAAAGTGAGCTATCAAATTCTGAGGCATAAATTTTCACTTCTATCGGCAGTCTCTATGCCTGCCACTTTTTTATTGTTACCTAGCACAAGGAACAAAAACAAGAAGTACCAATGGTTTTCGAAAAACAAACATAATCTTATTTATTATCTGTTCCATCAAAATACACAACTTCACAGGAACATGATGAATATTTCAAACAACGCGTCCGACTGGAATTCTCCAACAAACACACAATGGAAGTCTTTCCTAGAACACAGAATATTTCAATTCCCGGATACAATTCACAATCAAAAACTATCCTTATATTCTCCTCAACAAAGTTCATTGTTCAACCATTCTATTAACATACGCGTGTAATAATGTGTATCTTCTACATTCATTGATGGTATGTTAAAAATCAGTTGTTAAAACAATGTAAGTCTAATTTCTAATGACACAGAGTTCTCCGATCCGAATCCGATGATCCGAAACTGCTTTTAAATTAACATTACTTTGTAATTTAAAACAATCTTTAAATTGATTTCATTGAAGTTCACTTTACAATGCAAGTATTCGCAAGTCTTTACAATGTACATTCATTAGGACTAAGGCAGAAAAAGCTGTCGAATAAAATCAACTTAATTACTTGAGCAGTAAGGATCAATATAAAACAGTGTTAGGCCGATTGTCGATTGTTAACCCAGCTTGAATGCGCTAATCAGAAGTATTATCATTATCAAGTAATATCATTACAAAGTTCATCTTGTACGTTCCATAATGTCGCGACTATCGTATTTAGCGATAGAAATTCCTTGTTAACGTGATTAGTTCCACATTTAGCCGCCAGGTCAGATAAGTTTGTGGCAAAGTAGCGGTATTTGACCATTTCTGGTAAAAGGATCCATTGAAGAGAAAACAGGACATTACGCTAATGTGAAGATTTTAAAATGGCTTCCATTGTACTACTCAAATATGTATTTAATTTCTCAGAAATTGACGTAATATTTTCAAAATATTGTAAGGTATTTTTATCATTTGAAAAAAAAAATATCATGCACAATTTTAGTGTGATGTATCAAACTTAGATTTGCATACATTTATCACATTCAAACTAGGGATGTTATGGACAGGACATTACGAATCTGGATATAATATGGAGGAATAAAATTATATCGGTTTCACTATTACATACCTATTATTACTTATATTCTCTTTTTTATCCCCAGGAAATTAACAATATCGAAAACTACGCGGGGCGCTGATAGTGTGTTTTTTATTATTCAACTATTATAGGTTCACACTTGACCGCCATCTCGTCTGATGTAAAGCGACGATGCAGTCTACGATTTACGAGTTTACCCGAAGATTTCTAACATTCCCGAGCGTGACGCTAGAATTCAATTCACAGCCCAAGAAAAATCTGACTGTGGCGCGCCAAAAGAAGTTTCCACTTCAACAAAAACCATAATTCCCGCCTTTTCCCTAATATTTCAAATATGGAACGTGTAATAACGCCCGTCCATCTGGCGGTAGACAATGCGCTGAGTCATAGACCAGGGAGCGTGGTCGTTGATCCCGTCTCCTGCGCAGCTTACCACTAAGATGCCCAAACTTTGCTATTCATGACGGGACATATTTTCTAACGTCCTTGAAATAAATATCTGCAATTTGTGATCACTTAAAATAGATTGACGGAATGAGCAAGACATGCTCCTGATGGTAAGCATGTCTACCTATAACATCACAGAGCCACAATTATTTCGACACGAATAATCCAAAATCTGGTCTGGTCTAGTCGGGAGAACGGCGCCTGCCGATCCGGAGACTCCGGGTTCAAACCCCACACGCACCACTGTCTTTTCGAAGTCATGTGCGTAATGCCGCTAACTTAAAACGGTGAAGGAAGACATCGATCGTGAGGAAACCGACATGTACCTAGAATCTTTCGAAGTCATGTGTCATCCACCAACCCGCACTGGGCCAGCGTGGTGGATTATGGCCTTAACTCTCTCCTTGCGAGAGAAGGCCTCGAGTCCCAGCAGTGGGAACATTTAGTGGGCTGTTGATGATGTTGATGTTGAATCCAAAATCACTGCCTAGCAGAGTATAATGGTAATTTCTCAGGAAACAGACCTTCAAACCGGAACATATTAATGTTTGCTCACTACTGCTTGGCGGTAGAATAACTGGCAAAGGTACCACATCTTTGGGACCCCAGGCAAACTTTGCGAACTCTATAAAATTATTATTACTATTGATAAAATGCACATAATACAAACAGTGGCCCGTAGTTGGCGTTACCGTAATTTTCCTATTAAAAAAAATAGGAAAAACCCTATAGGATTTTTTTTCCTAACCTTCAGTCTAATTCATTCAGGTGTTCCGACGTGATAGAGCAACAAACATCGAGACTTTCGCATGTAGGTATAACATTAGTAGGATATACGTAAACTCATGGTTACTGCACCAGTAAGGATGGTTTCCGTCAAGTTTCTCACATTATTATTGTTTATGTTATGATCCTTACATCTCGGGTACTTATAGCTTTAGGTGCTCGTCCCACAACTGACGGGAAAGCTACGAAATGTCGTATATATAGAACTATGGAAGGCGCGGAATGTTGGACGGCCTCCCCCTAGATGCCCAGATATGATGATCTCACAAAAGCGCTGGAAAACGCCGGACCATTCGTTGTGGAAATCCAGGGGGAAGGCCTATGTTCAGCAGTGGATTGCGGCTGATGATGATGATTCATCCATACTTACAAACTTTGCTCTGGTTGCTTTAATCGTTCTCTATAGCATCGTTTATTGCTTTCCTCGCGTCGCATCCACCGTCGTCGGTGGGACAGACACTTCACTTTATGATTGACGACGACTTGCTACGATTTACGATGGGTGCTTCAAATTACGATCGTATATATTTATACAGAAACATTGAAACATGTTGTATTGTTGGAAATGAGTCAGCTGTTCAGTCTCACCTGACGTCATATCAATTTCGGCGTAAAACTAATCGGATGACTTATAAAAAAAAAACTAAATATCAATACATGCCGCAAAAACTTTGCATCCCTTTTTACGAAGACGCAGAAATATGAAATTTCGCTCACTTTGATATTATACAGCAAAGGAGTGTAGCAGAATATTAGGTGTTGTTTTAAAATTATGCATAACTAGCAGTGCCCCCGGTTTTACCCGCGTAGTTCCCGTTCCCATTATTTTCCCGGGATAAAAAGTAGCCTATGTGTTCTTCCATCTTATTATCTATCTGTATTCCAAATTTCAGCTCGATCCGTTCAGACAGTTAGGGCGCGATTGAGCAACAAACATCCAAACATCCATACATTCACATTTATAATATTAGTAGGATAATTAGTAGGATAGAGCAAAAGCCCACGATGGCTAGACCTTCGTTATTTTATAAAAGCAGAATGTTTGTCTGTGTATGTATCTAGACGTAAGAATGACCAGCGACCAGCGACTATCGAGTTTGGGTTGTAGTTACTTCGGCAGATATTAGGTAGTAAAGGTGTATAAAATGGTACCATAGTTTCGTCAAAGCATATATAAAGCTTTTTTTTTTTCAATTTTGTCTGTATAATTTTCGTAATCTCGTCATCTATTGCCGGACACTTTTGACAGTTGCTACCCCCTGCCAGACAGACACACCTAAACTGCAATAAATTAAACCGACATATAAAACTAAAAAAGTTGTCTGTACTCTGGATCGAACCCACATGTCCGAAGGCATGTATTTCGACCCGCTGAATCCGAATTTGAAGTCCGTTTGGGCCGGTCAATTTTGAGTAAAAAGCTCAAAACCCAAGGTAAAACAAAAAAGGCCAAAAATTGCGAAAAACTGCAGTCATACTACGAGTAGTAGTCCAATAGAAAAAACTGCAAGTTGGTATTAGATCATTCAGAACAGCTTCAAATTCTCCGATAAAAAACCGATAAGCTATCAACTTTGCGGCGTTGTTCAACACTCAATGTTTTACAAACAAGAGTGTCGCATCCTATGGGCCTTTTGCCACATCTCTCGATCAATTGCAGAGTGAGACGGATCAGTTACAAACTTTCCGATAAAAAAATTGGCAGTCATAGGAACTGCCGATAGAAGTGAAAACTTATGTATAACTCAGAATTTGGTAGCTAACTTTGGGAACTACACGGGTGTAACCAGAGGACGTGGCCTAGCCATCATGGTATGGCCATCAAGAAATGCGTCAGCATTTCAAATTGACTCACGCATTTCTACATGGCCATGCCATGATGGTGAGGCCACGCCCTTTCAGCATTTCCCTTTGGCTGACGCATTTCTAGATGGCTAATGGCCATGGTCCCGAGTTTACCCGAAGATTTCTTATCATACCCGAGCGTGACGCTAGAATTCAATTCACACCTCACGAAAAATCTGTCTAGGCGCGCCAAAAGAAGTTTTCACATCAAAAAGATAATATAAGCTATCAACTTTGCGGCAATATTCAAGACTGCAGTTTTTACGAACAAGAGTGTCGTTGCCTATGGGCCGTTTGGCACATTTCCCTATCGATTCCAGAGCTATAGATAGAAATAATTGAATTTCAATAGTTACAGCATCCAGAAGCACATTTCGGTCGTTAACGTAGTGTCGCTCGGCCACTCGCCGCATCGAATCACATTATTGCATTGAGTTCGAAACATTGCATTCTGTTGCGTAAACCTGCCTGAGTCACGCGATCCTTGAAGCCGTCGCAAATGGAAACAGATGGAGGAAATAGCCGTGGCTACTGTCTAATGCAAAATAGTTAAAAGCGTGTTAAACCATGGGTGCAAACATCCAGTATACTGCAGCGAAATCTGGCAGCATTGCCAGCTAGTCTATCGCCAACAAAACTAAATATACTTTGACGACGAGTTCAATATTTCTAAATTATGCTTTAGGATATTTACTTTAAATTGTTGTTGTTGTTGATTGACCACTAAATATAGTGGTCAATGACAAATATATATTTACATAAATACAATTTAAAATGTCAAGCAACAAACTCTAGTTTGGAGTCATTAATTTAATCTCCGCGATCGTCAAATCGCCGACCAAAAGAGCCCATCAGACTGGCGGAATTTCCACGCAGGGAAATGTTTTGGGCCAAACAGAGGCCTGAGCAGGGTTCGCCTCATATATCCAAAAGAAGACGACCCAAGACAGCAACAAAGGCCTTCGCCACAGAATCCATAAACTTCAAAATTGAACATTTCTTTCCTACTTTTCCTATGTCCTTACAGGACTTTCTTATTACTGGTAGAGTTGTCTGCAGAGTCCGAGGAAGTTCCACACTTTTGCCAGTTATCCTACCGTGAAGCAGTTATTTTGCAAACATAACTGCATTCAGGTTTGAAAGGCCAGAAACGTAACAGGGCTAAATAAATCATTTTATGTTTCCGGGTGACCAGCACAATACAAAGCTAAGCAGTGAAAAATGGGATCATGCAGATCAGTTGCACACATTCCGATATGCATACTTTCATACTTATTATTACACCTCACATTGTAGCAGTACCCTCTTGAACAGCTTCTCATGTAGTACATTCCAAAATCTAACTGCTCATAGAAAACAGAGCTGAAGCAATTCTTATGTACGTACGGAAGACATTACTGATTGAAAGTATAAACCTTACATTGCATGTATGCGTGACGTAACCATAAACTTAATATTCTAACAGCCTTGACTTCGAACAATAGCACTGGCTGCACAGAATTCCATTGCAAGATACACCAATAAAAAAAATAAAGTTCGAAATTAAAGCGTGAGTCACCTGTCAAAACTTTCGCGCGGGTAAAAAATGGCGCGCCTCTAACCCAAAATGGCGTCGTTTACGGTTACTGAAGCACGTTTTCAGGTTTTATTTTGTTCTTATTGAGTCTTTGATGTATCATATCTGCAGATTTCAGCGAAATTAAAATGTTGTTTATTGGTCCGCGACTAATCGCTTTGAAGTGAAAGCGATAATCATTTTTTCGTTATTCTCTAGTCTGTTCAAGGCCGTTGTTCATTTGATGTAGTGTTGCCATACAATTAACGTTTCGTTTTTTTTTGTTAAACATAGGTTTATTGTTACTGGTAGTAGTAATTTGAAACTTTCAAAAGATATTGAATGTAGATTGTTAGTAATTATAAATGTATTTCGGCTTTAGAATTAACAGAAAGTCAGCTATTAACCGTAGATGGATGACTAAGTAGATCATTATACATAGATTACTTAATCATATTAATGAGTTATTTCTGTGTAATATTTTAATTTCTTTGTGTTACAATAAAGTGTTTCTATCTATCTATCTATCTCTCTATCATATCATGAATTGATTGATAGAACCGCTATTATTTCGGAGCAGTAGACCAATTATAATATAGCAACGCCCCACAGTTTTACCCGCACAGTTCCCGTTTCCCAATATTTTCCCCGCAATAAATAATAAGTAGTTTATGCGCTATTCAAGTCTATAATCCAACTGTATGTCAAATTTCAACCCGATCCGTTCAGCCGTTTAGACGTGATTGAGCAACAAACATCTAAACATTTACATTTATAACATTAGTAGGATGATCAAACATACTTCTAAGTGAAGATAGATTAGTCCTTAGCCGCATTCCACCGCTGTATAGCCAGGGAAATATTTTGTATATTTTAGGATACATGTATAAGTTAAATTGACTGTAATTTAATTAATGATAAAACCTCTTCTGTTTTAGATGTGTTTTAATTTTTTTAAAGCAAGGTCAACATTGAAAATAATTAAAACATAGCTCTGCTTAGTTTCTTGTTCGAAACGCGACATCATTAATATTAATAAATCGTATTAATAACGAGAGAAGGCCGGCGCGACATTAATGCGTGTGTTCAGGGTTTATTTAACAACTGCTGTTTCGTATTGTCGCCATTTAACCGCTGACAAATGAGTTATAACTTACGTTACAACACAGCACTGGCAACACTTAACAGTAATACGTTTTTTTATAGTATAGAGCGGGGGTTCCCGAACTTATTTTGTCTGCTGCCCACTTTGTGACTAAAAAATATTCTTTAGCGCCCCCCCCCTGACTTCATAGGTCCTTAAAAAACATTATAACTTCAAATTACATTAGTTAATTCTTGTGAAGTATATTAGCGGAGGTTAAACATTCATTCTAAGCGAGACTTTTAGGATAATCCGCAAGAGCTCTTAGTTGAGACCTGAGCCCGTCTAGAGTCCAACCATCTACACAACGCTCCTTTTTTTCTGGGTCCCTTACCGCCCCCCTTTAGGCCTGCAGCACCCACAAGGGCTATCGCCCACTTTGGGAAAGACTGGTACAGAGCTGTAGAAATATGAGACGAGCCGGACAAGCGCCGGATGGTAAGCGACATGCCTGCCCATAACAGCACAGTGTCGCGCGTAGCTGTTGTAGCTGTAGCATCAGTGAAGCTATTGGAAGAACATGAAGAGTCCAAATCATTAATAGCACTGCACTCGTCACCGAGATACTGTTTTATCTCTATGCCAGGTAATTTCTCTGGAAAGTTTGCCGTAAGTTTTATTTTTGTGCGGTTACAAATTGAATTTCTTTGATGAAAGGGACAAGAGACGTTGGTCAATATTACGGTTTATTTTATATTTATTGTGTTTATGTATTGTTCTTTTTGTCGCAATTGAAATTTAGTGGAAATTATTTTACAAATAAAATGATTTAATATTCTTTCAACTGAAAATAATTGTAGTCATGTCTGCGAATAAATTTAACAAATATTATCATACTATAATAGAAACACAGATTATTTTATATAGTCTGAAATTGCACATGAGACTACTTTTTAAGTCGTAATGCCCGCTAACTTAAAAACGGCGAAGAAAATAGTTATGAGGAAACCAATTATGACCTAGACTCTCTCCTTGCGAAAGAAGGTCCCGAGTCCCAGCAGTGGGAACATTTAGTGGGCTGCATATACTATGCTATAATTGTCCTGTATTATCGACCAGCCTCCGTTTCAACTTCATTCGAATTGAACAATGAATCGTTTTATGATGCGTAAACAAAAATGTCGGTTATACGATGTTATTCGACACACCGTATGTCAATCAGCCAAATTGATATAGGGCCGTAGCGTGAAACCAATCACGGCTTCTTAGATATTACAGGGTACCAATCAAAGAGTTTATATATAATATTTATACTTATCTAATAGTCTAAGACCCGGCTGCAAAATCTCTACGGTCATCGCGTAGTTAATCAAATATCAAATTCACATCTGAACATACATTTATGATTAGGTGAATACATTGATAATAGGTTGCCAGGCACCAGGCATAAGTGGCCGTGAGTAATTTTAGTTAAATTAACGTTTTTTTTTTTTAATTCGTTCACTTATTTTTTAAATAAAATATCATCTACATCATAGCAGTGTATGTAAAGAATTCGAAAATCAATGGGTTGTTGGCCGTTGCACACTCAGCCGCAACTACCTCGCAGCCAGATGTTTTAAACATAACAAATATGAGTATAATAATATATGCCATGAACGTATAAATACACCAAAATATTACCTAATTTTGTAGAGTTTGCAGCCGGATCTCGTACTATAAGGTACCAATTAAGTAAATGTCAACGATCCAAGTTGTTTGCCTAGCTGTTTGATCAAATAGCTGAAATTCAGGACCCTAGTCAAACAGCGCTGTTTAGTAAACAGGCCAGGCTGATTAAGCTAATTGGCTGCGACATAATTATACATTAAAGAATAACTCTTTTTTGTAGAGTTGTGTTATTCAATCCATATCATGTGTCATGGTCCAACAGCAAGTCGCAAAAACTTGCATCGGCCGCATTCGTAATACCTATTTAGAGATCTCACACATGTTACTAAGGACACCATCTATTTATACTTTATAACTAACCACATTATCCAGCCACCTGATTCTGTAACGCCAAACTGGAAACTCAGGACACGTTCGTCGAACAATCAAAAATGGGCTTCCTTGTCAACCATGGTTTGAAGCGGAGGTCATATGCAGGAAACGTCATACTAATATTATAAATGCAAAAATGTGTGTTTGGATGCTCAATGACATCATTAGAACAGTAAGGATCAAGGTCAAGTTTAGCAATAGCCCATGGTCTATTCAAATAAATATTTAATTAACCTCACACAATTTTAAGTGTAAAATTTTGACAATTATTTGATACTAGCGCCCCCCGGGGTTTAACCCGCGTAGTTCCCGTTCCCGTTATTTTTTAGGGATAAAAGTAGCCTATGTGTTTTTTCCCGACCATCTAAAGTTTGACATTTTATAATTTAGTAAGTACCTAAGGTTCGTATTTTCGGTTGCTCAATTATTTCGTTAGAACTACAGTGATCAACTCAAAATTTGGAAATAGCACTACAAATAGTACTTTCACCTTTCACATAAATATTTAATGAAACTATCACTGAAACCACAAGTGTACAATTTTGGCAAAATTATTTGATAATTCAGGTTCCTATCACATCCATCTTCACATAACATAAATATGTTGATGAAACGATAGACAGTTACGTTTTCAAACTTAAACTACAAATCCTTCAAATGTTGCTGTTACAGAATACCGGCCCACGCAGTAACCAGACTTGTAGCTTTTTTTTAGTTTTACCGGGAAGCGGTTGTGATATACGATTGTGTCAGGATCTGAATAGCTGTTACGAATCATCGTCTATTTAGCGTCAATCTGAGTGACAACGCACAGCCTTCTGTTGGTTACGTTGGTTTGCCGTTGTACCATTATCTTATAATTTTTTTGCCGTAAAGATCCGGGATTTATAGGTTTTTTTCTGTCACGAAAAAGTGTTACGGTCGCGTGGAAGCGGAAGGCGAAATGGCGCGGGGTGAGAGGGGGCTGAAGCGGCGGAGAAAATGTTTAAATAAAAAAAACAATATACCTAACCTCACCAAATCATAATATGTGGTAAACCTGCGGAATAATCATTGACATTACGTGCTAGGACACAAGTGAAACTTTAACTAGGTACATACAGTCAGAGCATCACCACTCGCTCAAGGTCGCGCGTTTTTAGCCTACAGCTTGACCGTTCCTCCCATGGAACAAGTGCCAGTCGGTTGTCGGTTGTCGGACGCACGGCTGAGCGCTCGCGCGACACGTTTCCCGCGCATAATGTTAGTAGGTATGTCGACAACCCTCCGCGCCAGACAGCGACAGAGTTACGCGTTAGAAGAGAGCGCAAATGTCTAGGTGAATATCGCGATAGGCATTGAGCGCTAACGCGAGCTGAATTGCACTTTGTTGTGTCCCAGCAAGAGTCGCTATTTATATAATTGTTTTAGCTAACTGATTCTTCTGTACTTGTACTAATATTTATTCTGTGATACAGTCTAATAAGTCGGACAGTCGTTCGACGAAATCTATGAGCTCAAAAACAACTCGTCGGACATTTTTTGAAAAACTTGGTTGGGTGATTTTAATTGTATGTAAATAATTAAGGCAAAAATTAGTTATCGGAAGCCGCTATGGTCTCCAATAATAAATAAAAACAAATTTTCAAAATAAAAAGTCGGTAGCCAAGATTGTTTATTTTCTCAGAATAAAAACGTTGAAGTTGATAGATTTATGCAAAAATACGGGTGAAAATGTATTAGGCCTCTCAATGTCCAAATTGAAAACTTTTTTTTTATTGCTTTATGAGGGTTTTGTAATGAATGACTATGACTCTGAGTATGAATTTGAAAATCTGCCCGTAAAACTACAACTTAAAATTTTGCTGCGATTCCTTTTTACACTTCTTGTCCGTTGCCATATCAGTGGTGATCGCAAACCATCACCTAGCTAGCCTTCGTTTTATTGTAAGCGCAGTGCAGTGCTTATGATTATGGTAATGATTTGGACTCTTCATGTTCCAATAGCTGCGTGTCACTGTGCTGTTATGTGGCAGGTATGTTGCTTACAATCAAGCACATGTCCTGGTCGTCTCGTCACAATTTATTAAAAATAATAATTATTATAGTCTTAGGTAGTAGGTACTTACTTATATGTATCTACAAGTCGTAAGTGAATCGATTTATTCTATGTAAGCGCTAAGAGCACTCCATCGTAGACCTCTTTGTCGCTTACTATTATGCGAGATGGTAACTATCCGGAAAAAAGAATCGGGAAATGCATTCCCCAGCCTTTATCATAGTTTTGAAAAAATGTTTTGTTTATGTGGAAAAACAGGTTTATGTGGGCTAAACAAGAGGCCTATGCTGATGAAAAGATTTAAGATCTGAAGCAGTAGTGAACAATTATGCAAACGCGGTATTCGGAGTGGAACAGCCGAGGCGAGTTTCACTACATTTTAATACTACTATTATCACGTTAAATCTGTTCAGTATTATCTTTTCGTTTTATCTGCCACTTATGTGCAAGAACACGGGTATAGTGTGGAGATTATTAGCAGTTAAAAAATGTATACCTTCATAATGGTCCAATAACAATTATTTTAATGAATGTTGCCTGGAAGAGATTGCTCGCCGTAATACCTGTTCAGCATAGTATAAGCCCACTAAATGTTCCCACTGCTGGGATTCGGGCCCTTCACTTGCAAGGAGAGAGTCAAGGCCATAATCCACCACGCTGGCCCAGTGCGGGTTGGTAGATGACACATGATCTCGAAAGATTCTAGGTACATGTCGGTTTCCTCACGATATTTTCCTTCACCGTTTTAAGTTAATGGCATTACACACATGACTTCGAAAAAACAGTGGTGCGCGCGTGGTTTTGAACCCGGGGGTGCTCTGAATCGGCAGCCGCCGTTCTCCCGACTAGACCAGCCGTAACTTCAATACTTGTATTACAAAATACAAAATTTATTTTAGTTTCAAGTAAATTCAAGTTAGTTATTGAAATCGGTAGTTTGTTACGTACCTGTACCTGGATGGAATAACAGCCCATGGTCCACGTACAATGGTCCAAATCAAGGACTAAGTGCGGAAACCTTACCCACTAGAAGTAGTGGGTAAAACAGAACTTGAACTTGAACGTACTTGTACCTACACATCGCACAACGTGAACTGCACTGCATCACGAGGTTTAAGACAGCAAATTCAAAAGAACTCGGGAGTAGCAATGACCTGCCTCGTACCAACTACTATTCGCTGACGCTCCTCATTAAATTGTGACCTTTCATCAAAGCTGGGTTCAATAAAGAAGTCAGTGTCACTCGATCGTCGAAGGCATTCGCACCTAAGTAAGATAGGCATAAGATCCTGTGATGTGAGTGTCGTTCTCACATCGAACGCATTCGCGTCTAGGTTAGATAGGTTAAGATATTATAATGTGAGTTTAAGTTCAGTAAAGTTCGTTCTAAGCAATTCTAGTTTCTTTTCCGAACCCTCCGTCTGCAGCTTTCGTAATTAGTTAAACAACACAAAACTCCAATATTCCATTTTGGAATTAAATGAAACTCCTTAGAATTTAAAAGGTATGCTCATGAATCTGATTACAACCTTTAGACAATAAAAATAAATATAAAAAAACGTAATAATAACACTACCTACTGCCTTATAATATCGAGACGTGGGTGACCAAAATAGAAGAACTATAAAATACCCGTAGACGTGTTTTATAAAGCTTTTAATTAATAGTACATCAAAAACTACGCGACTCCGAGCATTTTTCTAAACACAAATGGATGCGTGTGAGTTTGACCTCAACATGATTTTAACAGTGAACGAAAATATAGTAAGAAAACCGGAATGTTCCAGAATAGACATAATTCCAAGACATACGCCAACCCGCATTTGGTCTGTATGATTAATTACTAGTAAAAACCTGTACAAATTTTAAATCCGAGGTAGTCGGCGGTAAACCATTATTTATTTTTATATTTCTTTTTAAGTAAATATTTTTTTTAAATTACATTTTTAGGGTTCCGTAAAACGTAAAAACGGAACCCTTATAGATTCGTCATGTCTGTCTGTCTGTCTGTCCGTCCGTATGTCACAGCCACTTTATGCCGAAACTATGAGAACTACACTGTTGAAACTTAGTAAGTAGATGTATTCTGTGAACCGCATTAAGATTTATTTGTACAAAAAAAATAAAAAAAAATAAAAATTAGGGTTGCCCCCCATACTGAGAACTGAAACTCAAAAATTTTTTTTTCATCTAACCTACACGTGTGGAGTGTCTATCGATAGGTCTTCAAAAATGATGTTGAGGTTTCTAAAATAATTTTCGTCTACACTGAATAATTTGCGCGAGAGACACTTCCAAAGTGGTAAAATGTGTGTGTCCCCCTCTAACTTCTAAAGTAAGAGAATGAAAAATCTAAAAAAAATATATGATGTACATTACCATGTAAACTACCAACGAAAATTGGTTTGAACTCGATGTGATGAGTAGTTTTTTTTTAGTACGTCAAAAATACACTATTATTGAAACTTCGATCAAAGTTACAACGAACTACAAGAACTAGGTGTACTATGTATATTATGTTACTTGCTGCAACGGAACCCTTCATGGGCGAGTCCAACTCGCACTTAGCCTCTTTATTTTATTTAATGGCGGTAATTTTTTTTTTATTTCCTAGATTAGTGTTAATAAAATGTTTTGATGCGCGAGTAATGAATCCTCGTTTATAACATAAACTTGATTTTATAATAGAGTTAGCTTGTCGTCCAATCAATTAGTTTTTATATGGAGTGTTAACTCACAATTTTATTTTGATCCAGATCGTAAAACCGTACAGATGTCGAAATAACCATAGAATTCAAGATACTAATTTTACTTTGATTGTGCTTTACCTTTCTGTATGGAGCACTCTGTTTTTTTTTAAAGTTTCGTAAAAATCATTGTCATCATAAAGGTCTTACTGCATTTTTTTTTTAAATAAAGGGTGACGAGGCGATCAGGACATGTGCCTAATGGTAAGCAACATGACTGCCACATAACAACACAGTGACACGCAGCTATTGGAACACGAAGAGGCCAAATCATTACCTAGCACTGCACTGCGCTCGTCACCCAGATATCTAAGATGTTGTATCTCTAACCCCTGTAATTTATCTGGAAACATTGCCCTTCAAACCGGAACACAGTAATGTTTGCACATTGCTGCTTAGCGGTAGAACAACTGGCAAAGGTGTGGTACTTCCTCAGGCGGACTCTGCTAAGAGTCCTACCACTACTATTTACTACTTTCTGTATGCAGCCTAACCAACAACTGATTAACAAGGTCAGTCTAACATTACTATTTAACTATTTATACTACAGTTGTAGTACTCGATAGTACGGGTCGTATTACTCACCGGCAATTAAGGAACGCCTAGTTGTAACTAACCCATTACGTGAACCAGATGGCTGGTGAGTGAAGTATAGAAGGACTATAAAACTTTTAGGCCTGCCATGATTTAACATTACAATTTGTTTAATTTTACTCGTATTAATACAGTAGTGCGGTGAGTCAGTTTCTTTATTACGTTAAGCTGCGCACCGCTGTTTTGCCTGCGTAGTTCCCGTTATTTTTTCGGGATAAAAATAGCCTATGTATTCTTCTAGACTTTAATCTAGCTGTGTTCCAAATTTCAGCCCGTTCCGACTATACGTTGCGATGTGATTGAGCAAGAAACATCCAAACATTGACATTGACATTACTAGTAGCGCCCCGCGGTTACACCCGCGTAGTGTCCGTTACCGTTTCCCATTATTTGTTGGGATAAAAAGTAGGCTATGTGTTCTTCCAGATCACAATCTAACTGTGTTCCAAATTTCAGCCCGATCCGTTCATACGTTAGGACGTGATTGAGCAACAAACATACAAATATCCCAACATCCATACATTGACATTTATAATATTAGTAGGACTAGCAGCGCCCCGCGGTGTTACCAGCGAAGTTCCTGTTCCCGTTGTTTTTTTTTCGGGATAAAAAGTAGGCTATTTGTTCTTCCAGACTATAATCTATCTGTGTTCCAAATTTCAGCCCGATCCGCTCATACGTTAGGACGTGATTGAGCAACAAACATCCGAATATCCAAACATCCCCGCGGTGATACCAGCGTATTTCCCATTCCCGTTACTTTGCCGTGATAAAAAGTACGTTACAACGTGATCGAGCAACAAACATCCAAACATTCATACACTGACATTTATAATATTAGTAGGATACTATTTGAAGACTCGAACTCTTGATAAAGGCCAAGGAAATCCAGTGTTTTTAAATTCTTGAGGTACAAATATTTCAGATTCACGATAAGATCAGCACAGCTTCGACATTGACCAGATTAGAGACACGCTCGTTAAACATGTCCTAAACCAGACACGTCGAATTATTCGCTACCACCCGTCCACAGTACATTAGTAGGTACATGCGCGCTGTAGTAATACTATCTTATTATTACAAGCCATTACACTGTAGTGGTAGGACTCTTAGTAGAGTTCGCCTGGGGAAGTACCACACGAGTTATTCTACCGCCAAGCAGTAATGTGTTCCGGTTTGAAGGGCAATGTTTTGCAGAGAAATTACGGAGCTTAGAGATACAACATCTTAGATCTCTGGGTGACGAGCGCAGCGCAGTGCTAGGTAACGATTTGGACTCTTCATGTTCCAATAGCTGCGTGGGACTGTGCTGTCATGTGGCAGGCATGTTGCTTACCATCAAGCACATGTCCTGCTCGTCTTGTCACTCTTTATTAAAAAAAATGGTTGTCTGTAAAGTCGGTTTACTGACGATAGAACGTGACAACGTCTTAAGAAATCAGTACGCTGATAGCGCGAGTAGTGATACCGCTCGATTCGGCGGGTGGCGCCCTCAGCGCTCAGCTTCGTCCGCATGGCACGGAAGACGAACTGACGGTAACGGCGGAACGTTACAGTTTTGCGGGCGTGCAGCCGGCTTCATCGAATTATAAGACGTTATCACGTCAAAAATATATTACAGTCCCACTGCAAGGCAAAGGCCTCCCTACCCTCCCTCCATTTTGTTCGGTCCTGAGCTGTTTGTCATCCAATCTTTTTGATGCGCATCGATGTCATCACTAATGATTACTATCTTAGTAATATCACAGATCACAGTAGAATAAAAATATAGATTGTATAGACTATGGTACTATCATAAATGTCAAAGTGTGCATGTTTGTTGCACAATCATCTCGGAACGGATTGAGTTGAAATTTGACACACAGATTATAGTCCGGAATAGCACAAAGGCTACTTTTTATCACGAGAAAATAAAGGGAACGAAACTACGCGGGTACAATTACGGGGCACTGCTAGTATGTAACATTCTTACTTTTCCATCTTGCGGTAGCCTGGAATAGATCTGCCGCTCTTAGCAATAAGGTCGCCTATTGTTACTTTATTTTTAAGATTGTATATGTTTTGTTTTCTAATTAAATGCAATAATGAGTTAATCTATTTATATAATAGGTCTTTAGAGACAAGAGGAAGCCAAAAAACAGTCGCACGTAACTGAAAGCTTCCATAAAGCATACTTGAAAGCATTTCGTATAGTAACAATTGTCGTACTCAATACACCTAGTACAATATCTATACTATATCTATACTATTTTTATATGAACGCTAGGTTCTCGGGAGCTACTGGTCCGAATTGAAATATTTTTTTTCTGTTGTATAGTCCATTTATCGATGAAGGCTATGGGCTATATTCATATCATATAGGGCGGCCCTAACACATATAATCACAAATTTACGAGTTCAGAAACGTAGCATCGTAGAGTTCGGGCAGGAGCCTGGCAATGTGAACGAGCGGCGAAATGTTTGCGTCCAAGGCTCAACTTTAAATAGAACAACCATTAGACAGTATAACGTTTATTAAAAAACAGATAAAGTGACATAACAAATACTAATAACACTACTACATATTAAAAAACAACTAAGCTACGGTTTGAGATATTTAATCAGTCTCATTGTAGCGTTTATTTCTACACAATTCCTATACATAAAAAATTAACGAATATGAAAGTATACAGGGTTACTGGTAAGCAGCCTGCATCCTTTATGGACGTGTTCTGTATATTTAAACAAACCACTTTTGTGCTAAAACTTTTGTTAAAACTCAATACACATCCCAAAACAAAATAGGATTTGTTGTCCTCTCTAGCACTATTTAGCGGTTGTTTAGCGTTTATTCACTTCGGCACATCAATTTACGAGTGTTCTAGAACGTGCGCGCTCTTGTTACGAATTGTTACGAGGAGTTTGATGTTTTTAGACCGGGTAAATACACTTTTTTTAAATTTGTATGGAAAAAAACCTATTTTTTTAAGACTGTAGAACAAAAGTTGACGTATTTAATTTTAATTTATTTAACATAGCCTTAAAATGACGCAGGCTAATTACCAATAACCCTGTATAGGATACCAACGAACAAAAGCATTTTTTTCTCGGTCTATTTTCTTCAGCTAATAACTAAAAAGGCTGGACTGAATTTACCGGGACTTTCACTAGCAGATAGCTATATCCCTTTTTTATTTTAGAAAAACATAGGAACTCTATTTTTTTCTAAAAGATACCTAAATCAATCTTGAACGGATTTAATCAACACGTACTTTTATAATAGGTCAACTTTGACCGCCATCTCGACGGAGAGGTCTACAATGGAGCGTGCTTACCTAGAAGAAACCGATTCACTCTCGATTTGAAGACACCTAGAGTGTAACCATCGAGATAAATCCACTCAGGCAACGCAATCCCCAGCCTAGACTTTCATTAGCAGACAGGTGATAAAAATAGAGGAGATATAAAGTATTTTTTTTTATTTAAGAAAAAAAAAGTGAACTCTATTTTTTTTTCTAAAAGATACCTGTATCAATGTTGAACTACTTAATCAATATGAATTAAAACACGTATTTTTTTTAACTTTTATAAGTTTACACCTGACTGCCATCTCGCCTGATGTTAAGCGACGGTGCGGTCTACAATGGAGCGTGCTTACGTAAAAGAAACCGATTCACTCTCGATTTGAAGACACCAAGAGTGTAACTGGAGAAAAATTCACTCAGCCAACGCATTCCACATCCACACATTCTTGTTATAAAAGTAGAGTCCAACCTCTTCGTTCGAGTCTTGTATAAAAACTCCTTTCGTCTAACAACATCCAATCTATACCGGTTTATTTTTATCAGCTGCACAATAATGTCTTCTAAAAATACAAAGCACGAGTTTCTATTCTTGTTCTTGTATTGGCAACATTGAACAGTGGCGGAAATTCTTGAGGTCCTCCTCCTACGAACAATGGCTGAGTTAGACTAAATCAATTATTTTAACTACTGTATCATTATAGTTGAGATTTTTAAAGCTAATAACTTCTTTAGACGGTTTTCTTTTTTGAAGTGAAAACTTCTTTTAGCGCGCCACTAGATTTTTAGATTTTTCGTGGACTGTGAATTGAATTCTAGCGTCACGCTCGGAAATGATAGGAAATCTTCGGGTAAACTCGGGATCATGGGCATCTAGAAATGCGTCAGCATTTCCCATTGGCCATCTAGAAATGCGTCAGCATTTCTAGTTGGTCATGCTAATGGCCCTCCGGTTTCACCCGCGTAGTTTACAAAGTGAGCTATAAAACTCTGCGTTATAAGTTTTCACTTCCATCGCCAGTTCCTATGACTGTCAATTTTTGAAGTGAAAACTTCTTTAGGCGCGCCTAGACAGATATTTCGTGGGCTGTGAATTGGATTCTAGCATCACGCTCGGGTATGAAAAGAAATCTTCGGGTAAACTCGGGACCATGGCTATTGGCCATTTAGAAATGCGTCAGCCAATGGCAAATGCTGAAAGGGCGTGGCCTCGGCATCATGCTGTGGCCATCTAGAAATCCATCAGCCAATAGGAAATGCTGACGCATTTCTAGATGGCCATGCCATGATGCCCAGGCCACGCCCTCCGGTTACACACGTGTAGTTTCCAAGGTAAGCTATCAAATTCTGAGTTATAAGTTTTCACTTCTATCGGCAGTTCCTATGACTGTCAACTTTTTTTTTTTTGTAGGGAAATTCTTGTGGGTTCGCGTCACCGCCGCCGGCGTAGCGTTGGAGCGGCGGCGGAGCAGCGGAGCTGAACGTGGGTGAAGTTTTGTCAGTTTGCGTAACCAAAATGCGTAACAGCAATAAGGTAAGGTCTGCGACCACGAGACGACTACGAGAGCGTGGTCGGGTTTGGGGTTTTTAGGGTTGAGATTTTAGAATTTAGAATACAGTCTACTCTAATTCTACGAAACGTAATTTCGAAAAAAAACTCGCGACTTTCCTACTCTCGTTCTACTTCGTTTCGTCCGATACAACTTTGTTTGACGTTTAAATAATGTTCTAAGCATACTCTAATTAGAGTAGGCTAAGAACATTTAAACGGACAAAACGACGGATCGAAGTAGAATCGGAGTTGGAAAGTCGCGAGTTTATTTCGAAATTACGTTTTCGTAAAAAGAGAGTAGACGTCCAGATTATAGTCTGCATGCAGGCGGTGCCGGTAAATATATAGCACTACAATATTGTGAAGTTTATAAAACACGAGCTAAAATGGACCTCCATGCAAAATTTCAGATTCCTAGCATTTGTAGTTTCTGAGATTCCTTGATGAAGTGACCCTTCGTTTTTATATATATTTAGATGTACTGTTGTGTAATTTATTTAATACACAGTTAGCACGTTTTTTTAAGTGTCGTGTTAAAAGATATCGCATGGAATCGCTAAGTCAGTATTAAATACATATTATATTATGAAAACAATTTACTCGTGTTACAGTGAGAAACTTCGACGCGACAATTTGCCAAATTACGTGTATGTACATTCTTTCTCTGATTTCTAATATGTATTCTAAATTCATTTCAGAATTTAAACTGGACTTTTACTGGGCAGGTTATTATTATTGTTGATGTTATAAAGCAGTGACTTAGGCTACTTTTATTATAAAAAAAACGAATAATCGACATAAAATTTAAACAACGGGTTAATCACTGTAAAAATATAATGTCGACACGAATTTCGCCGAGTCTGCTGGTCCAGAATAAATCCAAATCATAGGTGTATTAAGAGCAAAAAAAATCATTGAATCACTGTTTTCTTCTTAAGAGGTATCGAATTTGACTTAGGTATTGTATTGGAGGTTTAGAATTTTAATTTTGTTTAAGTTTCGATCGATCGGATCAATTCGGACACGAAGTCAACTTTATCAGTCTATTCCGAATGACAGAGGACACTTTCATGCCGGATTCACAAATTACATAGTACCACCCAGGTTATCAGATGTTTATCAGACGAAAACGCGGATCGGAGGGTTTAGCGCAGTGGTTCCCAAACTTATTTTGTCTACTCCCCACTTTGTGAATAAATTATTCTTTAGCGCCCCCCGCCCCCCCCCCCCCTGATTTCAGACTTAAAAACCACTATACCTTTAAATTACATATTAGCGGAAATTAAATATTCATTCTAAGATAAACTTTTACTATAACCCGGCGAGCCCTTAGTTGAGACTTGAGACCTGAGTCAAACACAACGGACTCCAAGCATCTACACAACGCTCCCTTTTTTTTCTGGACCTCGTACCGCCCCCCTTTAGGCCTGCAGCGCCCACAAGGGGACGTTATCGCCCACTTTGGGAAATGCTGGTCTACCGGCTAACTAGTACTGTCTTAGCTATGATATTGCTTCTCTCTTTTCTTTCCGCTTGAAACGATAGAGACCGCAATAGCAAAGCGAAAGCCGATTTAGTTAGGCGGTAGAATGGCGGATGAGGTGCGGGCGGGAGAGCTATGAGCCCCCCCCCCCGCACATAAGTCCCCGGTTTCGTTTGATGTTCTTCTGAATTCAGCCTCTTAATTTAGCCAAGTGTAATAAGATTTTTAGTTATAGCTTCTGAGCTGAATTGCCGGAAAAACTGAGACAAATCAATTCTGATGAAAATTGTTTCATAACATTAAAATATATTGCTTGTAAAAACTTACTATAGTACAATAGATGAATACCTTGCAGACAAATCAGTTAACCGATACCTCTATCTATAGCATCTACCAAAATATAAGTTGTATTGTTATAGCATTTTCGAGCTTACTGTAAGAGCTTTGGTATAAATACGTGGAGGGTAGACTTACAGGAGTTACAAGGGCGTTGGTATAAATACGTGGAGAGTAGACTTACAGGAGTTACAAGGGCGTTGGTATAAATAAATGTATGGGGGGTAGACTTACCGGAGTTCTCCTGGTGAGGAGAGTCCCAACAGGGCTGGGTATCTTGGTCGGCGCGTTACTTTGTGGGCTCAGAGCTGTAACAAAACAAGTATTTTTAATAGTTGAAAATATTTGTGGGCGTTCTCCAACTTTGTTAATTTTTTTTACAATATACAAATAAACAAGCACATATAATATAGCATAAATAAACAGCCCACGAAATGTTTCCACTGTTGTGACGGGGGATCTTCTCTCGGAAGTAGAATAGAATAGAATAGAATAGAATATTATTTATTTTCATGGAAGTAACATTCACACATACTGTAATTACAAAAATTAAGTTGTATGAACACCACTACACAGATTCGTCACATTACAATTTGATGTACAAGATATGTTTGTACTTACATGTTTATGTCAAAAATAATTCAATTTTACTAATAGTAATAGACAATTTGTGCTGTATAGGGGCTTTGTCTAAAACCTTATTCTGATATAAAACAAGTCAATTTAAATCTGATTGAAATTGAATTTGATTTGAATCTGATTTGATTGAAAATTAAAATTAAGAATAATATGCGTACATAATTCAAGAATACGTAATATCACAATGTTATCCTTAAGTTATTTTTTTTTAATGCAATAGAAAATTTTACGGAAAAAATACGAATACGCAAAAACAGTAAATACATAACATTAAAGAGAATATGCAATCTCAGAAAGTTTATATAAATTAAGAATAACATTATAACATCTTGGATTCTCTTATACGTAGTGTCAAAGGAAATCTTACGGAAAATAATATTTCCTCAAATATATTAATTACAATAACATAACATAACGTAGATAGTCTAGGTATCTAGGCAGCATCAACATAAAGCATAAACAGCCCCCTAAATATTCCCACTGCTGGGATACGGGCCTTCTCTCGCAAGGAGATAGTATAGGCAATAATCCACCACGCTGGCCCAGTGCGGGTTGGTGCATGTCGGTTTCTCACATTGTTTTCGTTCGCCGTTCTTAAGTTAGCTGCATTACGAACATGACTTCGAAAAGACAGTGGTCCGCGTGGGATTTGACCGGGCTCCGGATCAGACGTCGCCCTTCTCCCGACAAATAAATAAGCAGTACATAATTAATTAATTATTAAGTTAGTAACAATAGGTCTCGTGCAGCGAGCTAAATCCAGATTGCTACGCCAAGAAGCGTCACCGATCACGTGATCTTATACCTTTAAATGATCAATTCTTGTATATATATTATGTACCTACCATTTAGAATCTGAATCTCGGAAACGGCTAGAACGATTTTTATGAAATAGAGTTTCGGGGGCGATAAATCGATCTAGCTAGGTATCATTTTTAAATAACTTTGTTTTTTGCGGGTTTTTAGACAATATTAGAATGCGGTAAATTTCGGAATTGAAGATAAATTTAGGATAGTTTTCCAACAGTATAATGGCTCAGGCAGACCTTGAAAAGTTCTAGATTGTATCTCTCAGGGAACAAGGAGGCCGGCAACATATTCCACTCTAAAGCTGTACGTACGAGAAAAGTGGATTCAAACTGTTTTGTACGGATTTTGGGAATATCCACAATTAAATCGAGCAAAGCTCGTTCACCCAGGTACTATAATTTAAATACGGTATGAATACACTCGTATTATGACACGTATGTGCGTTCCTATGTGCCATAGATTGCGCCATTCAACTAAGACAGCACATAACCAGCAACTGTTGCCGACACTGTGACATAACGCAATACAGTCTGGTGCTGTTGTGTAAAGGTCGCATTCTTGCATTACAATAACCTGACGATAGACAGAGGACTATGGCATTCATTGCGGTGAGCAGTAGAGAGGTAGAAAGAGGCCAACAGCCATAAGTCCCTTTATACTTAAAAGAAACAAAACACAATGGATTTTAACCGATTTCAAAAAAGGAGGAGAGGTTCTTAATTCGGTTGTATATTTTATTTTTTATTTTTGTACAGTTAGGACTCTTTGCAAAGTCCGCCTGGGGAAGTACCCTAAACCTTTTGCCAGTTATTCTACCGCCAAGCAGTAATGTACAAACATTACTGTGTTCCGGTTTGAAGGGTTTAGAGATATAACAACTTAGAATCTCTGGGTGACGAGCGTAGTGCAGTGCTAGGTAATGATTTGGACTCTTCACGTTCCAATAGCTGCGTGTGCTGTTATGTGGCAGGGATGTTGCTTACCATCAAGCACATGACCTGCTCGTCTCAGCACTCTTTATTTAGAAAAAAATTACGTTTACGTGATAGTGCCGCCAATAGGGTACAATCCTCAAAAAAAAAAAAAAATTTTAAACTCAAAAACCCGACTGCGTAAAATGTGAACCAAACTACGTACTTGCATACTAAAAAAAAACTGAAAATAATAAAACAAGCATTTAGATTTCTGGTGGTCTAGAATTCTTTAATATGTTATTGTATTAATACTATTGAAATATATACAATATTTTCTAATAAAATAACATTACAACTGAACAGTCGGGATCCATTATTATTCGCCATACAATGTAATTGTTCAATGGATCCCGACTGTTCAGTTGTAATGTTCTTTTATTAGAAAATATTGTATATATTTCATTAGTATTAATACAATAACATATTATAGAATTCTAGACCACCAGAAATCTAAATGCTTGTTTTATTCTTTTCAGTTTTTTTTTAGTATGCAAGTACGTAGTTTGGTTCACATTTTACGCAGTCGGGTTTTTGAGTTTTTAAATTATATTTTTTTATTTTATACTTTTTATTTTAGTCATTTGATTAAGTACGGCATTGGTTCCATACAGCTCCAATACCTCTTCTAATCCATTCTTTCGCAATGCCGTACAAAAATCATGCAATAAGGAGAAATGGTAGAGGGTTGCAACCCCCCCTCTTCAATTACACTCAGTTGGACAGTTTCCAAGTTACGGCATAGTGCTGAATCTTAATACTTTACACCCTTCTATCATCCTACATGGGTCTCCTGGTGGTTCATTTGACCCGTATATTTTGTTCACGGGCCTGTCGTCTATTAGTATAGGTTTTCGGTTGACGTTGAGTACCTACTAAATCGTTTGAAGTTGGAGATGGGCGACCGAGGCGGAGCTATCCGAGAGCGGTTCCGTGTTCCCTCTATCATCGGCAGAGTTGAAACCCCATGGAGGTTTATTAGTAGATAGGGGCACCATATCCATACATGATATAGAGTGCAACATAACCCGGCTGTGTTTCCCGGGCGGGGCAGTAGGGTATGCGTAAATACATTTCCTGCACGTACGAAAAAAGGTAGTCCAATTTACCTACTAGCATAGATCGTAGAACCCAAGATGGGCCCCATCCCAAACTTCACGGCGCACGCAATCATGTCAACGTTGGGAAGAGTGAGCTCACTATCTTTCCGTTCTAGTCGGTTGCAGGACGCGGTGGACGCCGGACTTTTTTACCTATCATTATTCGGTGTCAACAACCAAAATAAGTAGAACCACAGCAAATCTCGCCGCTAGCGATTATAGGGGTCAAGTAGATTGGTTGTTTGTAAACCACTTACGATACATACAGAGACGCAGTTTATTACCAATTTCAAGGTGCTCAGGGCACATCTATTGATTTATATCGATGCCTACTAGATATATTAGTATATAATGTCCATCCACATTCACACGTACAGATAGTTATACGAAATTTTCTGCCACCTAAAAACCTATAAATGTGAGAATAGTTGTTACTCAACTTTAAATCGATATACATCCTAAACGGTCAGTCAAATCGAAAAACATTGAGACAAAGCTAAAGATTATTTTTAAATACCTATTCAACGATACCCCTCTTGACATATTTTGATGATTTTCATTTTTTTAATTTGGACAATATGGCATCCTGAATCCGCCATATTGGACTTACACTAATGTCATGTCTTTAGTGTCACTCGCCAGATTAAGAGGAATCGATTGACGTGTGAATCATAAAAATCGGCCCTGGCGTTTGGTCTGTATAGTGCTTCAAAGGAACATACAAACATACATACATACATACATACATAGACTGTTAAACACATTACCACTCCTTTGCGTCGCGCAGTCGGGTAAAAAACGTAAGTAGCCCGTTAGTTAGATTGCCAAAAAAGATTGTACATACTTATTTTTTCTTTTGTATCACAAACAAAAAATGACGAAGATACAGCGCTTCGAAGTTTCGTGTGACGTCACTTGTGAGTACGATTTTTACTCACGAGTGACGTCGCGACCCCCCACTCTCGAAGTTTGATGGTCTATATCTTTGACGATTTTTAATATTATGAAAAAACAATAAATACGTGTCCAATATTTTTCCATGATCTAGCTGACGGACTAATTAGGATGGTGTATTTTTGACCCAGTCCGTACCTTACCCTATTGTGAAATCAATTTCGATGGTTATTTTTTGTTCATGGTTGAGAAGTGATCCCAAATAAGTTTTATCGAAATCAATGTGACGGTGTTTGAAATATCAACAATAAATAAATAAATAAATTATTTTTTCGGAGATTTTAATTTTTTAAGTGTAATAATCTTTTTTTGAATCGCGAAATCGCTTTAAACCATTTAGTTTCTCCAAAAATGGCTCATTTTAAGACAACCAAGTCGATCGCTTTGAAACCACATTAATCAATTCTCCAAACGTTTTATAAGACAAAAAGTTAACTACTAAAGCCGGCCCAGACGTTTTCACTTCTATTATAACTGTATACAGGCCTGTTAGTCTTTGGAATGCATTCTACGCTTCTTACTTTCCTTTTCATCGATAATAGATAATAGGTTTACACTTGACCGCCATCGCAGTTATAGGCCTCTGAGTCTGTGCCTATTGACCGCCATCGCAGTTAAAGTCTTATGAGCAACCATTCCCTTATTCGTAAAACACTTCAAAGTCATGCACATAGTCGCTAAGTTGCAAGGTTATCTAGAGTTTTTATCGGATACATTTCGGAGAGTGTGAGGTTGAACTGCCTAGACTGCATAATTCGACTACTTACATACAATAAATAAACGGTAGAGATAAAGTAAAAAAAGAGGCTTTCGTAGTGGTAGAAGACTTTGCAGAGTCCGACTGGGGAAGTACGACACCTTTGCCAGTTATTCCACTGCCAAGCAGTAATGTGATAACATCACTGTGTTCCGGTTTGAAGGGCAATGTTACCAGTGATACAGAGTATAGACATAAAACAATTTATATCTCTGGGCGATGAGCGCACCGCAGTGCTAGGTAATGATTTGAACTGTTCATGTTCCAATAGCTATGTGTAACTGTGCTGTTTACCTATATAATAACTAGCGGCCCGTTCCGGCTTCGCTCGGACATAACCTAGACACTGTCTACAGCGCCATCTGCCGTGTGTGATTGCCATTTGTGAATTTAAATCATCTTCGAATACACACACAAAAAAAAAACATTCAAATTGGTCCCGTCGTTTAGGAGTTCACTGTCAAATGATTAAAATACTAAAATGGCTCTAAAAAAACAGGGGTTGGTGATAAAAGGGTAAAAATTTAGGGTTGTATGTATTTTTAACGCCACATTATAAAAAAATAAAAACAAAAAAAAAATTAAAAAAAAAATTTTTTGGGGTGAACAACCCCTAATACTTAGGAGTATGAAAAATAGCTAGTAGCCGATTCTCAGACCTACTGAATATGCATATAAAATTTGGTAAAAATCAGTAAAGCCGTTTCGGAGGAGTAAGGAAACAAACACTGTGACACGAGAATTTTATATATAAGACGAGAATTTTATATATAAGACTAGCTGACCCCGCAAACGTTGTTTTGCCTTAGTGAACAACCCTTGTCACTTAGGGGTATGAAAAATAGCTAGTAGCCGATTCTCATACCTACAGAATATGCATATAAAATTTGGTTTAAATCAGTAAAGCCGTTTCGGAGGAGTAAGGAAACAAACACTGTGACACGAGAATTTTATATATAAGATAATCATTTATTTCAAGTTATCAACACTCATAATTTACATAAAATAGAATACAATTTTTCAGGACAGTCACATTACATTATCATTAAAAAAACTAAGTATAATAAAAACACATTCAACACAATATATGGATTTATGGACAGGCATGTTGCTTACTGTCTTACTTAACGTCAATGTTTGGGTTTAGATGTTTTTTTGCTCAATCACGTCATTCACGTCGAAACGTATTAAAAAAGATCGGGTTGAAATTTACATACATACATCGATTATAATAAATATATATACACTAGCTGATCCGCGCGCGCGTTGCTACGCCATCTATGGAAAATTAGCAGAACCAATTCAAATCTAGAACAAATTTGGTTACCTCAGATTCCAATGACGCAACCTTTTAAAAGATAGACACATCCTGTCACGCAATAAAAGCTCTCAAAAAGCAATATTTTTCCCCGTTTTTGTTACATTTTTCATTCATGCTCCGCTTCTGTTGATAGTAGCGTAATGTTAAATAGCCTATAGCCTTCCTCGATAAATGGACTATCCAACAGAGAAAGAATCTTTAAATTCGGACCAGTAGTTCCCGAGATCCTTGCGTTCAAACAAACAAACATACAAACAAACTCTTCAGCTTTATAATATTAGTATAGATATAGTCTGGAATGACACATAGGGTACTTTTTATCCCGGGGAAATGACGAAAACGGTAACTACTCAGGTAAACCCGCGGGGCACCGCTAGTAATAGTATAAAAAGAGGTCGTCGTCGGTTTTTTCAGAATCGATCGGCATTTAGGTGCTAAGTGCGAGAGTATGCGTAATCCGCGCCGCCGCAATGCCATTGACCCTACCCAACGATCCCTCGATAATGGTACAGCTATAATTTAATATACTCCGTTTATTCTAGGGTCAACAGAACTAATTGAACTTAACTGGAACTCAATATAAAACTACTTTCACTTATATATAAACTGGACTGACAGATAATAATAGTAATCTATATATTTTTACTAGCGGGCCGTTACGGCTTCGCTCAGACAATATAATATAGCGTATTCTACGTGATTTTCCAGACTATAATATAATTTAACTAGTCACTTAGCTCAAATGGGTGGCCCATTCGCCATCACCGAGATGCACAAATCCTATACATGTATATATCCCTTTTAGCAGCGCGCAGCGAAAAGGTAAATTAAACGTATTTTTTTAATGACATAGGTACTAAGATTGTTTTGTTATGATTGTGCTCCTTCAGATGATAAATTCCCCGGTCCGTTTCGATATTTTTTTTTTGTTACAGTATAGACTATAGAGGGACGAAACGTGCAGGACATATGCCTGATGGTAAGCAACATGCCTGTCGCATAACAGCACAGTGACGCTATTGGAACATGAAGAGTCCAAATCATTACCTAGCACTGCACTGCGCTCGTCACCCAGAGATATAAGATGTTTTATCTTTATGCACTGTAATTTCACTGGCAACATTGCCCTTTAAACTAGAACACAGTAATGTTTGCACATTACTGCTTGACGCTAGAATAACTGGCAAAGGTGTGGTACTTCCCCAGGCGGACTCTGCAAAGAGTCCACTACAAAAAATGTGACTGAGGAAAAAACATCATCTATACTAATATTATAAAGCTGAAGAGTTTGTTTGTATGTTTGTTTGTTTGAACGCAAGGATCTCTGGAACTACTGGTCCGAATTGAAAGATTCTTTCTTTGTAGGGTAGTCCATTTATCGAGGAAGGCTATAGGGTATTTAACATTACGCTACTATCGACAGGAGCCGAGCATGAATGAAAAATGTAACAAAAACGGGGAAAAAATATTGCTTTTAAAGAGCTTTCGTTGCGTGACAGCATATGTGATATGTTAAAGGTTGCGTCATTAGAACCTAAAGTAACAGAATTTGAATTGGTACGACCAATTTTCGATAGATGGCGTAGCAACGCGCGCGCGTTCAGCTAGTGTTGTATAATTGTATAAAGTTCAAAACTCCAGTACCGGAAGTAAACAAATAACAACCTCGGTGTTATATAAATACCGCGATTAATATAAATGTATATATAATACGAGGTCAACATTATCATTGAGAGAAAGGTACTATAACGTTCTAAAATGATTATAAAATACATTTATTATGAAAACATCGCGAGATAAGCGCGTGTGGGCGTTTATATTATAATTGTGATTGTCAATTATGTAATTGTTATCTCATTATGTTATACGTAATTATAATTACGTATAACATAATTATAATTAGGCACCTGAAATACAGCTTCAAGCTAGTTTGGGTGTCTTTGGAAACAAAACCATACTTACTGTAAATTTTAGGTAAATTAATAAAATAAATAAAACCCGACTAAAAACAACAACAGATAAAAAAAACACTACAACAACCAAAACAAGATTGACAAAATAAAGTATGTACTACAACATTACTACATTATAAGCTGAAAGTCTAAGTTAAATAAATTAGTCCGTCAGCGAGATCATGAAAAAATATTGGACACGTAAAATTAAAAGTTTTTTCATAATATTAAAAATATAGGAAATATAGATAAAGACCATCAAATTTCGAGAGTGGGGGGTCGCGACGTCACTCGTGAGTAAAAATCGTACTCACAAGTGACGTCACACGAAACTTTGAAGCGCTGTATCTTCGTATTTTTTTGTTTGTGAAACAAAAGAAAAATACGTGTACAATATTTTTTGGCAATCTAACTAACGGGCTACTTAGTTTTTTTGAGGATTGTACCCTATTATTATTTAGGAGAATAAGCTAAGGTACCATTTCTTGATATAGTAAGTAACCTAGCTTTGAGTACGAGGAATAAATGTGGTAAATATATGGAATGACTACTAGCATCTGAGACTACGTCCGGGTAGATTTTTGTTACTGTCAAATAAATAAATATCGGTGGACAATTCACACACAACACCATCTCTGACCCCAAACTAAGCAAAGCTTGTATGATGGCGGCCAGATAGCTGATATTATACTTATATAGTCTTAAATACATACTTATTATACATAGAAACACCCAGACACAGTGCAAACATTTGTATTCATCACACAAATATTTGCACTGGGAGGGTATCGAACCCACGACCCTCGGCTTCGCAGGCAGAGCTACTACCAACTAAGCCACGGAGCCAGTCAAAGGTTTAGGTACACTTGCCCGCCATCTCGTCTGATGTTAAGCGACGATGCGGTCTACGATGGAGGGTGTTTACCTAGAAGAAACCGACTCACTCTCAATTTGTAAACACCGGGAAAACACACTTAGGCAACGTATTCCACAGCCTAGACGTTCTTACCACAAAGAGCTGATAGCACATTTTGGGTTGGTATTTGATATCAATTGAATGTGACAACCAAAGACGTCAAATATAAAAGACACAAAGGCTGCTCGGAGACCTGATAAAAAGTCATATTTACATGTGTTGGTGACTAGTGTAATGATTCGGATTATAATATCGTCTTGTATCACATTCACGCACAGAACATACGATAATATAAATAATTTAATAAAATCGTCTGAAATCCAAGGATTAATTAAAAAATACACGATTTTCACCGCGACTAAATCAGACTGTTACGTTCGGGTATACTAAAATATTGTAATGACGTTACTTCATTCACTTTCTCTTCTTCTCTCGAGCGATTTCCACTTGAAAATGATTTCTCGCTCACTCGCTTTGTTGATCTTTTTGCGTAGCAAAAAAAAATCTTCATCTATGGTGACAACACATAGCTAATATAATACCCCAACACGGAAGTGTAGACCTGGCTTGTGAGTAGCGGGGCAAAATGAATTACGTAATAACTGTTTATGTTTTCACTTCTATCGGCACTCCCGGAGGCACATTGTTTTTTGTTTCTTCACAAAAGGATCTAGATGAGAGTTGACCTCAGGTGGCTTCTATTGCCTACCCAATTAAACCCAATTAAAGGGATTTAATAAATATATGTAAATATGCTTCCTCTATTCATCTGAAGACGGTTTTAGGATGCATTAATTGGGATAAGGGACCTAATGCTAATTATTTACATATTGTTATCCTGTTTGTCACATGACGAAAGGTAACGTGTGGTGAACGTCATTGTGAGTATTTATCCTGTATTTGATTAATTCAATTAATAAATAGATTACTCACGATGTTTACTTTAAATTAAACCCCAACGTAAAGTTGCACGTATGTTTGCAAGTATAAAGCACATATCCTTTATGCGTCTAAAATTCCGCAGCTAACAAAAAAAGCTCATAACTTTGAAAAAGCTGAACCGATTTTGAACATAGCTAAGCACACTCCCGACTAATCCACCTTTCACACAAAAAATAAATAAAAGCAGAATCAGTTCGTCCGTTCGGGAGCTTCGATAGATAGATAGAATAATAGATGGACAGACCATACACATGCAGACACTTCAAACTTATGACACCCCGTCATTTTTTCGTCAAAGGTTTAAAATGGCGTATGAATTGTGTGAAAGACAAATGTGTGATGACGGAGGATAGATTGTAGTGGAAGAGAAAAACCGGATATGCACACCCCGCTTTGTACAATAAGGGCAAAAGGATGACAACGACCACGTATGAGTTCACTCGCGAGTGACGTGATCGGTGAAGCCCAACTTAGTTTCAACCGCAATCGACGGTCTTTTTTAAGATGCGAGACCGCGTTTGCATCCACATATGAGTAACCCGTTAATTGGTTAGCAATGTGTCACAACCTGCCTGCTGACTGCCTACTACGAAGTCCGATAAACTATATATCGGCCGAACTTATGGACGTTTCCTACCTCGAAAGACAATCTGTCGGTTGATAGGATCGGCCGTTTCGTTCGATCCGACCCTCATCTGACCTAAGTCTATAACTTCCGACCGAGATGTATCGATCCGAATGTTTTTAATGGCAGGCTACAATCCGATTCAGCTGTCGGTCGGATCCGATCATTCGGAGTTTGTTTTCGTAGTAGACCTGCAGTTTTCAAATTGCTCATTATTATTATTATTATTACCCTGAATGGATATACTGCCTGAATTATATAATTACGAAAATAAACAATAGATCAACTAAAACTTCAATCACATCATAATTACGAATAGTATTCCTCGAGAACAGTAAAATACTACAATTAATACACACATAAAAAGAGTAAACAATAAAACTCTCATTCCGAAACCAGGTCTGCTCAACCGCTTTAGTTATCATTAAAGGTATAATATAAACCGTGGGTCGCTGTCTAGCGAAAGAATTGGTGTCTAACAATTCCCGCATCTGTAAAACCTTGACTCGATTGCGGTCGGTGCGATCACTACAAAATAATACGACATAATTATAATTATTGAATGATATTATATTGGAAATTTATTTGAAATAATATGGACAATTAACGGGAAATCAATCATATGATGTGTGATTCATTTCAATTCGAATTAATTTCAAAACAATAAACTGGGGTAGGAAAATTTTAACTTAAGTTTTGTTAGCAGGATAATACTTTTTAGTGCCTTAGCATTGAATTATGAAAGGAAAATCTGAATTAATAACTGTAAATGTGCACTGTAGGTATCGTCCATTTAGAGTTATACGCAATTATGACGAATGGAGGAAACAGACATATTGTAAATTGGCACAAATATATAGATAAACTCTTTACTGCAACGAACAAAGCGAAACTAAGACAAAATCTAAAAATAAAATGGGAAATAGCGATCTTATCCTTCTCTTCCAGGGAACCGCGGGATGGAAAAGGATTAGGTAAATGTAAGTTAACTCCTACCTTGGGTGACAATGCTTCTCCGTCTAATTCAATTAAATCAGAAAAATAATCAAATTGATAAGCACCGTTTGAAAACGAAAATAGAAATTTATTTCATATCGAATTTATAAGAAGTGATAAAGACATCGTTTGCTCTCTCGATTTAAGGTTCAACCAACAAATGGAACGGCCGTAATGGTGAATGGTGAAATTACCTTCAAGTTGTAACCTACATTGTTATATTCAAGGCCAGAATGATTAGGTGCCAACCTGCCAACACCATGTGCCAACATTCGATTCGTGTTCAAACAGTCTTATTAGCGTGGGGAAAAAGTATGCTATAACTGTGAAATACACGAATTTTTTTATAGTTTCAATTAATAGGAGAGGGAATATATGTAAATGAGAGCGAAATGGGGATAATATACTCGTAGTAGACAGTCAGCAAAAAAAACACGACTAGCCTAAAGTTTTCTTCGATAATACATACACATCAACTTCAATATTATTTCACGTAAAATAAATTATATTTTAATAGACTTAGAAATAACTCCATAAAACATTATTTTTTGTTTTAGCCGTTTTTCACTATAGAATATCTCGCAATTAAATGATAACACCTTCATTTTTCGTTCATTTGTCTTCTTCTTTGTATAAGTGAAAAGAAGATTTAACATTATTTCAAAAAATATTAAGGCGTAACTTCCTCGATACCTTTTAGACAAATCAACTTTACCTAAACTTAAAACGATTTTTTTAGGTCCCTGATACCATGTATGTCCACCAGTCATTCACCAGGTATATTATATGGCTCCTAAGCTACATACTCGATTTAATATTTGATTGCGACTCAAAGTTTGAGCGGCCCTGGACCGTCTTTGTTCCCAAAGTTCAATGCGCTAAGTTCAACTGTGAATCATTCTGCTTACATTCTTATGAACTCATAAATATTTCAAGTGGAGCTTTATGCTTTATGGGAAGTCCACACATTGTACAGCTTTGGTTTAAAGTATAAAGTTAAATATATATGTCGCAGCCAACTATCTTAATCAACCGTTAAGGTGCTGACAAGAGCTAACTGAAATTCACGAATTCGAAATTAAGCCACGCCTATTTACTACTTCGATAAGACAGCGCCACCAAACGAAACCGCATCCAGCCGGCGACATTATTAGTATTGAACAAAACGTGGAAACAAAAAGTTACCGCTCCAAGCTCATAGATGGCGCTTTTAAAATATTTTGTAATTAATTTAACATAACTTTTTGTTTCCTTCGATATCTTTTTGCACTTTTGCAGATTATCGAAATTTTATTAGTAAAGCTTATAAATAATAATGTACGGTCTACAATTACAACAAACTCTTTTTATACAGAAAATTAAACCAACTTCAAAATCACAAATAGGCACTCGAAAGCGAAAAAAAGTTCATTTAATTATTGTAAGCGCTACTCACTCATCTATTTGAAGTCTAATAGATTCATTCGACATAAACATTAATTGCATTAAAGTAGCTACAGCAAAAAGCCAACATTACGTGGTGTTCCCAGGCGGTCACCCATCCAAGTACTGACCACGCCTGGTGTTGCTTAACTTCGGTGATCGGACGAGAACTAGTGTTTTCACGCGCTATGCACGTCGTCAATTATATTAAATACGTGTATGAATACAAACATAATAGTTATCATCATCATCATCAATAGACGAGCTCGCAAGTTAATAATCCCCAACTATTGCTCATTACAACACGAAAAACAAGTTTTTGAAACAACCCCATTTCGCTGCTTTGTAACGAAAGGTCCACAAACAAAATTTTACAAAAATATTTTAAATTCAAAAGATTTTTTTTTTATTTAAACCATGCGGAACGTTTATAAAATGAAACATTTATAAATTGCAATGGAAAAAGTTTTGGAATTTATATTATGCAAAAAGTTGGTTTTAAAATGTCAAATGGATAAAGTTTTTTTTTGGGTTTTTATATGGACTAGTGGTGCCATATTATATGAGACATAGCGGACATATGATTTGAAAATATAAATTTCACCTATACTTACTAGTGTTGAGTACCTATGCAATAAAATATAAATAATACAAAAATAAAACAACCACTCAGAAATAAACAGATAATTCTTGAGATTGAGAGAATAAAGCTGCAGCTCACTATATCGCAGGAAAAAAGAGAAGTTCGTATCATATACCGGTCAGCAAAACGAAACACGACAAAAACAGTTTCTACAAGTACAAAAAATAACATAAACTGGATATGAGTCACAAATGCCGAAGTTAATATTTTTTATTTTAATATTAACTTTGTTTGAAAACGCTTAAGTTTTTCCGTAATTTACTTTGTCATAATGAATGTAGCATAATATATAGTGCCATAATAGTTTATATAAATATTAATGCAGTTGAAAAAGATAGCTAATCCTTGAAACTATCCAAATTAATCAATATCCAGAAACGAAGGATACAACCATAATCTACATAAAAAATAATAAATACACTGTTTAGCAACATTTTAAAGTTGATTTGAGTTGTGCGAGTTACGATGGTTATAAAAAAATGACACGCTTTCCGTGTCATACGCCTTAAAATAAAAACTTGAATGACACGGATGCCGTGTTTTCCGCAACGAATCGGTTAAGTCGGTTTACAGATAATAGTTAAATATGACACCATCATAACAAATCATAGATGAAATGATTGCATACAATGTAACCAAATGTCATCTAAAAGTCACTTTACTGAGAAAGGACATTGTTCATTTATAAGGGACTTGGGGCTAAACGTGGATGTTGACTGTCACTGATATCATAAATTAAACATGATGGCTTCTAGGACTTGATATCAGAATATTATCTTTTGGTAGTAGCAAAAAGACTATTTACTCGTAATGCGAACGTTGACGTGGTTACTTTTAAACAAAACTACAACATTTTGTACATTTTTTAATATCGATCTAAAGATCGATAGTGACCGTCTGGATAAAATCGATGCTATTCTATTATGTTTAAAATAATAACTAAATTATTCACAAGTTAGTGGTTAGATGATTATCAATGTGTGCGAGTGAGACGAGCGATTACTCGCATCACTCGCTCGCGGCGTAAAAAAACCTGTACTTTCAGATCCGCACTGTAGAGAAATGAACCGCTGGTTGCTCTCTTGGATTGTTCTAATCGCTTAGCGAGTATCGCTGAGCGAGTATTATCTTTCATAGCTCTTGTCGCTCAGCGACAAACTAGTGAAGCGAGTACTCACCGGGAGTATGAACAGTCAGCGATCAACTACTGTCTGTATCTGAATATATGCATCTCTTTTATTTAGGTATATGGAATGTATAATATCTATTGTACGTTTCTTGAGCGAGAAAATAGTCGATAGTTACTCGTTTTCTCGCCGGCAGTGGGACAACTTTACTGGCCAAGTAGATGATTTTGTTTTTCGTGGCGTTGTGAAGTGAAAGCGGGTGCGATGAAAAACCATTACACAAATAAAGTGGCCAAGTGCAAGTTGGACTCGCCCATGAAGGGTTCCGTTGCAGCAAGTAATATAATAGACATAGTATACATAGTTTTTGTAGTTCGTTGTAACTTTGATCGAAGTTTTAATAATAGTGTATTAATATTATAATATATAATATAAATTTCTGTATCGAAATGTGGCTTATTACGTACTTGTGCGGTAATGTAACGTAAAACGCACGGTTTCAAAATGCTCCGTCTAAAACGAACGGTACCTACCTTTTTAAATCTTAGTAAAGAGTTTTTATGTCAGAAAAGTTGTAAACATTTTATGAATAAAATTAACTATGAAAGATAAAATACAATGAAAATTATTTAATTTGTTAATTTAATTAATTTTGACCAAAACTTAAAAACACAAAAACATTCATTTACTTTATTACTAATGTCGTAATGTCATACTGGCTGGATTTGTGCCCTTGCTTTAAAAAAAAGCGCTGATGCGCGTGCATTGTTAATCTGTGAAATACGTCAGCCAATGGGAAATGCCGAAAGGGCGTAGCCTGAATATCATGGCATAGCCATCTAGAAATGCGTGAGCCAACGGGAAATGCTGACGCATTTCTAGATGGCCATGCCATGATGGATCAAATTCCGAGTAATAAGTTTTCCCTTCTATCGGCAGTTCCTATGACTCCCAATTTTTTTATTTGAAAATGTCATCTGAATTTTGATTTATTTCCTCGCAAATATGTTTTAAAACGTCGTATGACATACGTGCGCTTTGATAATTACAGCCTCTGCTAATTATATGTAGCTCTCGCCTACGCTCTCGAGCTAGCAATATTGCTTCGGCTGTAATTATCAACTTAGCGCACTTATATCATAATGTACTAGTATAATGAACTTTTAGTTTATTTATCTGGGTACTAAAATAATGCCCTAATTATACATATTTTTTTTTACAAAATCTAATTATCAAGAACATTTTGGCCACGGATAGCCTATTTTGATCAATGTCCTTTCATATTTTTTTTTCAAATTAAAATATAATCAGTGAAATTGGACAACAACAAAGGCGTTTGGGTACTTTGGGTAGTACCCTTTCAAATAAGTGACAGCAGATCTTTGGCTGCTAAAGGAAATTACGCCACTAATCCATACAAAAATACCCAAAAAAAAAACTTTGAAAAGTCATAACTCAGCTTCGATATGACTTACAGCTTACAACAAATCTGATAGCACAATTACCCTAGAAGTTAAGTAATATTTCGAAAAAGCGATAATAAATCTTAACCGCTAAAAAAACACGATGTCACTAAGCCCGTACAAAAATCCAAAATAATATATAACTTTGATTGGTCTTAACTCCGCCAGGGAAAATCTCTTCGAAATGAGGTATCACCGCCCGAACCTGGTAACAAAAATCAGCCAGGAGTTGCACACATCGCAATCCGATGGATGTAGCATATGCGTTGAGGGAAATATACTCAGGTATGTACTCCTCAGCACCCCGTATAAAGTCCCTAGAACAGAAAAGGTACAAGGGAGCGCAAATACCCAACACCCTACCAAACACCCTCTTTTTAGTTCACACTCAAGAGGAGAAGGAGGCCCTGACAAACCAGGGTTATGGGTCAGGCACAGGGTCACGTATCCTTACCATTCATGAAGCTCAGGGACTGACATATGAGTCGGTAATCGCAATAAAAACCAAGGCAAACATGAAGCTGCACGAGAGCGTGCCCCATGCGGTTGTTGCAATCTCACGGCACACGGGGACCTTCACGTACTACGCTAACGACACCGATGACACCATTGGTCGGTTCGTGCGGCGAGCGTTGGCTGCATCACCGAAGACCATCCGAGAGTTCAACCTACAGATGGCCATCAGGGACAGAAATGCAGCCGTAGTGGAGGCTCTGGGCCGGGAGGAGACGGCTTAGGCAAATGGTAATAAGACAAAAAATCGATGTCGAGCCGAATACTTGCGGAATCCCAACCAATAGTGATCGGCACAACAGACGAGCACTAGTATTAGGTTCAAAATGTTCCCAGCTCCCTCCATATTTTCCTCTTCAGGTTATTCAAGAAATATGTAAAAATAAATAAGATTTGAAATGATGAAAGCTACGGACCCCGGAGTCTGTGGAGTGGTAAATTTAAATATATAAAAAAAAAGGAAATGGTGCCACTAATCCATATAATCAGAAGCAGCAATGGGTGCAACAGCGCACTTAAAAATTACATCATTTTTTTCACATTCGCATCGTCGATTCGACGAAGCTTAGTAGTTAATGTAGTTAATGGGCTTTCGAGGGGTAAGAGACTAATACGGCATTTTTACATAAAACATTAGATAATATCAAATGTGTTTAAAATAAGCCAAGTGCAAGTCGAATGAACGAATGAAGGATTCCGTACCAATATCTATGAAAACGGCAAAAAATCAGGTCTATTTTATAGGAACCCTACTTCCACGTATTTACATTAACTTTATTCTTATGATTATTAATTTTAACACAACGTAGAAATAATAAAGTAATATCCCATTAAAATACATAGAGAATGATAGAAAATCGTCAGAAGTAGAAAAGTGAACTGAATTTTGAGTTGTGGCTTTTTAGTCTCAAAGCAGCGATTTATTTTCAATTCATCGCCAAATCTAAAAATGTAGTATTAAAGAAATAACGTATCTTGTGAAATTAAACTACGTAGGGCCATCTTCCAGCTTAATCATCAGACCCGGTTACAATCTGCGTAAACAACCCACTATATGTTCTCATTGCTGGGACTCGAGGCATTCATTCGCAAGGAGAGATCTAGGCTGGGACTAGGTTATAATCCACCACGCTGGCCAAGTGTGGGTTGGTAAATGTCACATGAGGTGAAAACACTAGGTACCTACATGTACTTACTAGGTACATTTCGGTTTCCTCACGATGTTTTCCTTCATCGTTTTTAAGTTAGTGGCATTACATGCTAACATCGAGTGGTGCGCGTGGGGCTCCGAATCGGCAGTCACCGTTCTCCCGAATAGATGAGCCATAACGTAGACTTTAACAGCGACTTGGACTTTAACACCAATGTACTCGTTTAATTACTGGCAACCCTTAACCATCTTCCAGCACCTTCATCAGACCCTTGTTACCATTTAGCACCAAAGTACTCATCAAGACAAATCAAATGAGCCCAAACTCGATGGAGTTATGTCATTTAATTGTTGAGTTCCTATGACCCCCTTCCGGCTCCATCATCAGACCCTGGTAATAATCTAGCACCAAAGTACTCGTTAAGACAAAGAAAACGAGTCCAAGCTCGGTTGTGCTATGTCGTTTAATTACTGAGTTTCTATGACCACCTTCCGGCTCAATATGAAAAAAAACATGCAAAAAGAAGTTCACGGTTCTGAGATTTGAACACAGGGTCAGAACGCGTACCACGGTCATGCTAAACCATCGAGCCAACCCGACTAATATACAACGTGTCAAATTTTCAAATCATATGACCTCTCTTGACGTTTCCGCATTTCGTTTGTGAGAATTTATCATTTTTATTTTTTTGCCGATTTAGTTAGCTGGTAGAAGGGCCGTTCAGTCGAGTTAGCTTTTTATAAACAATTGATTGATGTGAATTAAACATTTTGCATGGCATAGCAACCTTCCAGCTCCATCATCAGATCAGCATCATAATTAATTAATTATCATATAATTGTCTTGCAATTTAGTCTTGTTTTAATGTCTTGTTCCATAGTAACTATATTCTCACCTATGCCTCAGGGCAGGTAAAACTAAAAAGTAAAAGCTTGAAAAACTACAGAGAAAACATACAATAATATGAAAAAAAACATGCAAAAAGAAGTTCGCGGTTCTGAGATTTGAACACAGGGTCATGAACGCGTACCACGATCATGCTAAACCATCGAGCCAACCCGACTAATATCCAACGTGTCATATTTTCAAATCATATGACCTCTCTTGACGTTTCCGCATTTCGTTTGTGAGAATTTATCATTTTTATTTTTTTGACGATTTAGTTAGCTGGTAGAAGGGCCGTTCAGTCGAGTTAGCTTTTTAAAAACAATTGATTGATCTGAATTAAACATCAATGATATGGCATGGCAACCTTCCAGCTCCATCATCAGATCAGCATCATAATTATCATATTGCAATTTATTTATTGTCTTCTTGCAATTTACACAAGTATTATGCAAATTTTCACGCAATCTGTAAATCGGGAAGTAGATTTAATTTGCAAGATTTCATGATAAGCCTCGCGTTACATCACTGATATTCATGGGTTCCATAATAACTATATTCTCATCTGTGCCTCAGGGCAGGTGAAACTAAAAAATAAAAGCTTGAAAACTAACGAAAACATACAACAACAAAATGAAAAAAAATATGCAAAAAGAAAATCACGGTTCAAAGATTTGGACACAGGGTCATAAACGTCCCCCACGGTCATGCTAAACCATCGAGCTAAACCTACTAATAACCAACGCGTCAAATTTTCAAATCATATGACCTCTCTTGACGTTTCTGCATTCCATTTGTGAGAATTTTTATTTTTCTGAATAGCGAGTGCCGCGCAGCGAAGCGACGCGACGTAGCGTCCTTCCTGCACGGCGCATCAGCGCTTTCTGCCGGACTTCATAGTAGTGAGCGAGAAGCAAGACTCAGGCCGGTTCGGTCGAGTTAGCGTATTAAAAAACAATTAATTAATGCGAATTAACCAAATTAATCTAAAATATAAAACATCCTTGCCCTTTATTAAGAAATAATACGTTAATCTTTAAAATTTGAATAATGTATGTTCATTAATAACACAGATATTTACGTTTAAAACTCATTTTAGAGGTTAGTTTACGATTTTTTCTTGTCAAGATATCTTTTCCAAATCGTGTTTTGAAAGCAATGGTTCCCTTATAAATATGTTCAAGAATAACATATATTTTATTCAACATCTCAAACCCTATACATTTTGCTAAAAATGTGTTTAAAAAGTGCCATTTGGCTCTATTCAGCGCCTTAAATTAACCGGCTAGCCCATTTACTAAGCAGCGCCATTTAACTAGTGGCCTGAATGATATCACTACGCAACAAAAAATAAGTTTAAAGTTTTCTTTACTACATTAATCAACTTTTACTAATGTTGGGTTAAGAAAGACAAATTATATGACAAATAAAGCAATTTATTAGCTGTGCATGTTTTGTATTAACATTTGTGCGTTTGTTGCGTCATTTAATAAACTGGCTGGCTAATGCTTAGGTCAAGTATCAGCTGGATGGAGGCTTTGGAATCGATCGAGACCGAGAGACGTGCCACTATCTATCTTCTATTTATATAAAAGCGAAGTGGCCTTTCGCTCCCAAAATTTCAGAAACTACAAATACTAGAACTTTGAAATTTTTGCATGGAGGTGTATTTTAGCACGTAGGCGCGCTCGCTAAGACGAAAGGGGTTTTGTGAAATTCAACCCTAAAGAGCGTAAAATAGGGGATTTTTATATGAATATACTGGCCCTTAGAGCTAGAAAATTAAAATTCCGATAATAGGCGATAGAAGTTTGTATCAATATTTTTATTCATTGTACATTTAGAGGATGATAATTTCATATAAATAAACGTTTAGGCCTTACACCAACGACTTATAAAACGCGAGTGAAGCCGCGGGCAAAAGCTAGTCTACTATAAAACCTAATATACCTGAGCTTATATATACCATATGTCACCGAACATTCCAGTGGGTCAGTGAGTCAGTACAAGCTATGACCTAAAAAGGACCAGTGATGCCTTGCCTGTTGCTTACAATATATCTACTTAACACACATATTTGTACAAAATATATAAACGGCAGATGTACAACTAAAGAGCTACATTATTTATTACTACCTTCTTTTTACTTAAAAATAATCAGGTTTTTTTTTTATAGTTTAATTAGTTGGGCACTTAACTAGTGTGGTGTCTTTTTAAGTAAAAATGACACTTGGATGTCACTTTTACGGAGAGTGAGAGGAAGGGTGTCTAATTACTACGTACATAGTATTAGACTACTGGCCACAGTGCCATTAGTACTGACTAATCAGTGCCAAACGGGAAGCCATCGAGCGCGTACACTCTCCTTGAAAAAGGCCGCCGGACGCGGCCGAAACTCGAGTCGGATTGACCGACCTCATTACACGTGAGTTACCCGTTTACCTAATCAATATGTATATCTATCTACTTACTAGCTTTTTGACTCGACTGGTACCGACTTCAAATAGATGAGTGAGTAGCGCTTATATTATTTATTATATAGTAGCGTAATGTTAAATAGTCCATAGCCTTCCTCGATAAATGGACTATCCAACAGAGAAGGAATCTTTCAATTCGGACCAGTAGTTCCAGAGATCCTTGCGTTCAAACAAACAAACAAACTCTTCAGCTTTATAATATTGGTAAATTAGTATAGATATGCGAGCGAAGGCCTCTCGTATAATTATATTTTTAGTAGTCTGTACTTCTTTATTCCGCTGTCAACTGCCTTACGTGGAGTCACTGGGAGTGGGTGGCGTTCAAACGCTATCTTATTGTAATTTTATGGACCTGCGATGACTTATTCTACAGTTTAAATTGATTTATTACATTAATACGGGCTTTATTTACTGTTAGTTAAAAGCTTTGTCAGTAATAAAACCTACTTAGCAAAGATTTTTATCGTCTACTTTATCGTTAAATTAATAGGATAGAAATGAAGTGGCTCGTAGTCACTTTTGTGAAGAAAACAGTTACAGACTATTTATTGTCTGAGTGGGTGTTTCCCATTAGGTGCAAGCATCAAATTGAAATAGAAAGACTATTTATTATTCTGTGCACAATGTTAAAAGCCGTTTGGCGTTTGGGTAGTTGGGCTACCCCAACGGCGAAAATGTCCGATTTCACAAAATCTTTTATGTTTTTGTTTGTGTATTTAGTATTTACTAAGTATTTTTGAAGTGAAAACTTCTTTTGGCGCACCTCAGACAGATTTTTGGTGGGCTGTGAATTTAATTCTAGCGTCTCGCTCGGGAATAATAAGAAATTTTCGGGTGAACTCGGGACCATGGCCATTGGCCATCTAGAAATGCGTTTGCCATTGGCTATCTAGAAATGCGTCAGCAGTTTCTAGATGGCCGTGTTCATGGCCACCTCCTCCGGTTTCACCAGCTTAGTTTCAAATTCTGAATTTTAAGTTTTCTCTTCTATCGGCAATTCTTATGACTGCCAATATTTTTATTCACATGTACTGAGAGTATGAAATAAATAAGTATGAGTCGAAGTCGGCGCACTACCACCCATATATTGTGGTATATTACCAAAATTTGTACCAAACTGTTTGAGTTCACTTTCCTCATACGTACAGCTTTAGAGTGGAATAAGTCGCCGGTCCCATTGTTCCCTGAGAGCTACAATATGGAACTTTTCAAGGTCAGAGCGAATAGGTCTGCGTTCATTCTTCGACTTTTCTAAGTTACGGCTTGTCTAGTCGGGAAAACAACGGCGACTGCCTATCCGGAGACCCCGGGAACAAATCCACGCGCTCCACTGTCTTTTCGAATCGAAAATGCCCCTAACATAAAACAGTGAAGGAAACCGACATGTACAATAGAATCTTTCGAAGTCATGTTTGTGTCGTCCACCAACCCGCACTGGGCCAGCGTGCTAGATTATGGTCTTGACTCTATCCTTGCGAGAGAAGGCCCTGAGTCCCAGCAGAGGGAACATTTAGTGGGCCGTTTATGCTTGCATCATCTTCGACCACACCGTCGCTTGCCATCAGGCGAGTTGGTGGTCAAATGCAGACCTATACACGATAAAAAATTGTTGTCTGTAAAGTCGGTTTACTGACGATAGTTGAACGTGACAACGTCTTAAGAAAATACTGATGGAATGGTACCGACTAGTATTTGTGTTAAGCGCCATCTAGGTAAAACATTCTGAAGCTTTTTGAAAAGCTGTTCAAAGCGCCATCTCTGGGTACATCATTGTACTAGCACATGTTCTTAACTTCATATCGTCGCTTTTCTAAAACATGGACAGACTCCTTGAACGTAATACACATTTCACTCACTAGATGGTGCGAAAAGTAATAAGGCGAGGTAACGGCGGTAACGGCACATGACGTCATGTTTTGCGGGCGTGCAGCCGGCTTCATCGAATTATAAGACGTTATCACGTCAAAAAGATAATTAACTCTCAAGTATCTAGACTAGACATACAGACTCACCTTTCAAGGTGACAGCTGGGCAATAGAAAATACCACATTACCACGCTCTGATTCCTTCGTTTTTAGGGTGCCGTGGGCAAAGGGAAAAACGACATCCTTTCACTTCAGAATCACAGTCCAACAAATGATCCTACTGACATTGCAAATGCTAAAATTTGGATATTAGTTACTCAATCATGTAAGAACAGCTGTACGGGATTAAATTTGGAGTTGGAACACACAGAACTAATAGTTTGGAATAGCATATGGGCTACTTTTAATAGCGATGAAATTACGGGAATGGGAATTACCCGTGTTAAACAGCGGAGCGCTGCTGCTAGTCTTACTAATATCACAGTCTATTAAATCGTACAGTCGTTCTACGAAGCCGTCTAGACGGGGCAATCGTGCGGGGCGTGCGGGATGAGACGCGGGAAGCGCGCTCCTGCATTGCCTACATTACGTTAGTATTGCTACTGCAATACTGTTATATGTTCCTGCGCGGCTCAGGGCTGACGTCTTCCGTATGTTTTAATTTTATTTCGGTGCCACAACCCTACCCCGTGTCTAGACATTATCGCCGTTTCTCCCAAGATCAAAGGCGATGAACTACTGGCACTATTTCTTTATACTGTGCTAATATTATAAATGTCAAAGAATAGTTGTTTGTGCCTCAATCACGTTGGAACTTCTGAAGGCACCGGGTTGAATTCTAACATACATTAAGATAGTCTAAAATAGCAGACAGGCTACTTTTCCCAGGAAAAAAACGGTAACGGGAACTACGCGGCTAACACCGCAAAGTGCTAGTAATTACATAAATATCAATGAAAAATAACGTGATTAATATGACCGCATTTGCCTTGGTTATGACCGTCGAATGCGGTCGTAACTTGCTAACTTGACCGCTAACCGTCTTTATTACAAGGTAGTAAACAAGTTTATTCATCCACCAACCCGCTGCTAGCGTGGTGGATTATGCCCTTGACTATCTCTTTATGGTTTAAGAATATTTATTAATCTCAAAAGAATTTACAAAAATTCACTTGCTGCGATTACACACTCATATTTATGTACAATATGTACATAGTATACATATACGTTGCTTCAAAGCGCAGCGTAGTCTGTATTATCTATTTTATGGCAGCGTGCAGACTAATATTAAAACGAAAAAAAAAGAGAGAGTGAAGTCCCTCCTTTGCGAGAGAAGTCCCTGAGTCCCAGCAGTGGGAAACATTTGGTGGGCTGTGTATTGTATGTTTGTAACAAGGTTAACAAAGGTGGTAACAAAGGTGTAACAACGCATGTAACGGTATGTAACGCACCGGAAAACGCAGGGTTGGGCGGCCTCCCACAAGATGGACCGACGATCTGGTGAAGGTCGCAGGAAACTGTTGGATGCGGGCGACGCAAGACCGGTCTTTGTGGAGATCTTTGGGGGAGGCCTTCGTCCAGCAGTGGACGTCCTTCGGCTGACATGATGACGAACAAGGCTATTAGAATACTAACAGCGACCGGGTGTTCTACCGCCTAACGAAAAACGCTTTGACGCTTTGAAGCTTTGACATTGCTGTCTCTTTTCTTCTCGCTTGAAATGAAACAGACGGCAATGTCAAAGCGTCAAAGCATCATAGCGTTTTTCGTTAGGCGGTAGACGCCCCGGGGGTCTACCGCCTAACGAAAAACGCTTTGACATTGCTGTCTCTTTTCTTCTCGCTTGAAATTAAAGAGACGCCAATGCCAAAGCATCAAAGCGTTTTTCGTTAGGCGGTAGACCCCCTGCTTAGTTCCAGTTTCCCTTATCCTACAATAAAAAGTAGCCTATATGTATTCCAGTCTGTAATCCATTTAAAAACTTTCTCATTTATAATACTACTAGCAGCGCCCCGCGGTTTTACCCGCGCAGTTCAAGATTCCGTTATTTTCCCGGGTTAAAAAATAGTCAATGTGTTTTGTCATTGGTACGGAACCCTCAAGCCCGAAACACTTCTAACTCTTGACTGAAAATTATACGTCATTGTGACACTTTTGATATGACATTACGAAGCACTGGATACGGAAGACAGCAGGCAGTGGATGGAGACGTATAGCCGAGGATAGGGCTGAGTGGCGAGCCATGGGAGAGGCCTATGTCCAGCAGTGGACTTAGATAGGCTGATGATGATGATGATGGATTCCTGACAAAACGACAGTAAAGGTAAGCGTCCACAGGCCCGCATCGCACGTAACGGACGCATCGCACGTAACGGATTTTTGTTTGTCTTTGTATAAAAACTCATATTATACAACAGCGTCCACTGATCCGCACCATACGAACCGTTCATCGACAGGGCGAACAAAAATCCGTTGCGTGCGATGCGAGATGCGAGCGATGCGGGCCTGTGGACGCTTACCTTAAACCAGGTTTTCAGAGCCAAACTACTTTTTTTTTAAAATAAGAGTGACAAGACGAGCTGTACATGTGCCTGATGGTAAGCAACATGCCAGCCACATAATAGCACAGTGACACGCAGCTATTGGAACATGAAGAGTCCAAATCATTACCTAGCACTGCACTGCGATCGTCACCCGGAGATCTAAGTTGTTATATATATATCTCTAAGCCCTGTAATTTCTCTGGAAACATTGGCCTTCAAACCGGAACACAGTAATGTTAGCACACTACTTCTTGGCGGTAGAATTACTGGCAAAGGTGTGGTCCTTCCCCAGGCGGACTCTGCCAAGAGTCCTACCACTACAAAACTAATCTAGCCGAGCGGCTAAAAGTAGAACTAACAATTCCACAATGAAATGACTTTCTAAATGCAATAGTACCGACACCACCCGCGACTAGTTAAACTCGATGCACTAAATTAGTACGGAGTCATTTAAATTGCATTTTCATCACAAAGGATAATCGTTCTTATCTTTAGGTATTACGGTCGTAAATTGTGGTGATCTGTATTGTAATCTACGTAGAGATAAGATTATCTTATCTTGTATCGGTGGTTTGATCGCTTTGTTTTTAAAAATTGGCGCAGTGAAGGCGTTTAGGGATTGTTTTGTACCGTGGCTAACCACGTCATTAATATTTTAACCGACTTCTAAAAAGAAGGTTCACAAGTTTGTCAGAATCTATAAATCCTACTAATTTTATAAATTACTGAACTAAAAATTACTGAAACAGAATCTATAAATCCTACTCATACTATTAATGTCAATGTTTGGATATTTCGATGTTTGTTGCTCAATCACGACGTATCTTATGAACGGATCGGGCTGAAATATGGATACAGTTAGATAATGGACTGGAAGAACACATAGGCTAATTTATATCCCGGAAAATTAACGGGACCGAAGGGAACTACGCGGGTAAAACCGCGGGGAGCTGATAGTTCTACTAATATTAAAAATGCCAATGTATGGATGTTTGTTCCTCAATCACGTCAAAGTCGCTAGCTTATTTCGAAATTAAGTACCTACGTTTTTTGTATTAGGGCATTTCTCTGTAAGCTCGTACAGCTCCCATACAAATGCTGTCCTGGCAATTTTTTTTAATATTTGGCAAAAATTCGTGTTCTATTTAGAAGAAAATTAACTATTATATTAGTTAAATCAGAGGCCCGCTGAAATAATACATATTTTCAGAGTTATTAATGATTTTCCAAAAAATCACGACAGGGGACTGTAAAGTGAGACAGAGGACTGTTGTACTTAAAAAAAAAGTAATTTTACATGAACAAATTATTAATTATTTTTATAACATATTTCCGCATTAATAATAAACAAAACATTCCTATAAAAAATGAGCAGAAATAACAACTTTCTTTAAACATTCACAACAAAAAATTACTTTAAGGGCTAGAAACAGTTTGTACTCACTCACTGAGATTAACATAGCCATATTATTTTGCTATGAACAATTAAATGCTTTATTCCGCATTCATTGAAACTCTTATTAATATAAATAGTCTTTTCTCTCAAATATAAAACATTTCAACTGAGATCTCCAATCAAATCCTAAGGATTTTTGTCTATTAAGGCACATAATAAAATATAATAAGATTTAAAAAAAAGGGCTTAACATTAAAAAAATTAGCACTCGAAAACGTCAATTTGAGTAGGAAACTGATAAAATATTATCTTTTCAATCAGCATAAACAGCCCACTACATGTTCCCACTCCGGGCCTTCTCTCACAAGGAGAGAGTCATGGCTGGCATAATCCACCACACTGGCCCAGTGCGGGTTGGTGCATAACACATGACTTTCGAAAGATTCTAGATAAATGTCGGTTGCCATGATGTTTTCCTTCGCCGTTTTAAGTTAGTAGCATTACGCGCATGGCTTCGAAAAGATAGTGATGCGCGTGGTTTTGAATCTGAGTTTTTCGGAATGGCAGTCGCCGTCCTCACGACTAGACCAGCCGTAACTTCAGCCTTTTTAATCAAGTCAGAGGATTATCCAACTTTTAGATAACTTGATATTATGACACCTCTATAATGTCCTTATTGAAAGTAACACGTAAGGCGTTTTCATCGTCATCAGTGTCATTATTTAGGACAGTTTGATTATCATCCAATCTTTGAGGGGACTTGTTGGGTATAGGTGTCAATTCAGGTTCAGCAGATTCAGGATCGTCCGGTTAGGACTCTGCTAACCATTATTTTACTGTACATCTAGGTTTTAGAGCAAAGTTGATACTGCCAACATCATAATGCTCACAAAAGCAGCTGAGATATTTCATTGTCAGTGTTTCAAATTTATTTTAGAAAGCCATGGATGGAGCTGAAAAAACTACCTGCTACCTAATGTATATTTAAAGTGTCTTTCAAGCCCTTCTAATCGGCCTCAGTGCCATTATTTGGGACAGTTGGATTATCATCCAATCTTTGAGGGGACTTGTTTGATGTAGGTGTCAATTCAGGTTCAGCAGATTCAGGATCGTCCGGTTAGGACTCTGTTAACCCTTATTCTACTGTCCACCTAGGTTTTAGAGCAAAGTTGATACTGCCAATATCATAATGCTCACAAAAGCCGCTGTTGCAAAAGCAGCTGAGACATTTCATTGTCAGTGTTTCAAATTTATTTTGGAAAGCCATGGATGGAGCTGAAAAAACTACCTGCTACCTCATGTACATTTAAAGTGCCTTTCAAGTCCTTCTGATCGGCCTATTATCAAATTCAGACAGGCATCCACATTTTACTGGTCGCAACAGAACTACTGTATACTATTAGTCCTAAAAACTGCTGAGCTTGGAGCTGGAGATGTTTGGACTGAAACTGAAATGCCGTGTCTTGAAGGCGGAGTATCTGCTTCTAAATCTGATAACGATAATTTTTCTTCAACTTCTCCTTTTCTCTCATTTCTTCTCTCTTCTGAGGGTCATTTTTTCATTTTTGGTATCATAATCGCTCTGTTTCTCTCTTTTTCAAGACTATTTCTTCTCGGAGTAAATTTTTCTTTTTAGGAGCCATATCACATGCGCTCGATCAGTCTATGTAACATCATTTAAGTTTATAAAGGAAAATAATTCGAAGGGATCAATGATACTTTGATGATTGTATTGATCAATGATACTTTGACATTAATAAAGCAGATTAGTGGATAAATGTACACAACCAATACATAATAATAACTAATGCGCAAAAGACACAGTCCCCTGCTGTGTAAAACAGTCCCCTGTTGCAATTTCCGGCAGAGGACTGTTGCCAGGGGACTGTGTATTTCCGTTAGATTTCACAATATTTACAAAAGTAATGTAAAATAGTTTTTTGAATATCAACCAATCAATTGAGACATAAATAATATAACAATAAACTTTAAATAGAGATTATTAAAGTAATTAACATACATATTATGACTTACCAGAGGACTGTGTAAGGTAGCGGTTCAAGTGCGTGTTCACCTCACAAATGACGCTCTGGCACTAAACAAAATAGTATTTCAACCCCGCATTCCGCAAGGTTGCTAACTTCACAGCAATTGCGTTTTGTTTTACTCCAAAAAATGATCGTAAATATTAAAGTTTTTTATTATTATGGATTTAAAATTTTGGCAGGGGACTGAATAAAAATTCTGGGGACAAAGTTTACAGGAGTTTACTAAATAAATAAGATTCGTAATAGGACCTTATTTTACGAAAATAATATAATTCTATTATATTTCTTTACAATGTTAACTGCTAAATGTATGTAGTTTCAATAACTTCTTCGTAAATCTCATTTCCAGGTGGGAATGCAGTGTTGGGGACAGCCAGGGGACTGTATTTTTAGAGCTTCTAGCAAGCCTAGAAAAAAAATTAAAATAGTTATGGTTCTAAAAACAAAGGGCCCGTAAAGTTTCGGGGTTAAAGTTTCATTAGAAGTGTGTTTTTTTTAAATGATTTCATTACTTTTAGAATAAATCGATCAGGACAGCCGATTACGAGTTTACAGAGAAATGCCCATTAATATTCTATAAATACTCTAATTATTAGAGTAGACGTCTAATGTTCTAAGCCCACTCTAATTAGATTAAACGTCCTGGGGTCGACAAGTAGTTTTATGTGGGGTGCGGATAATTTATCAACGAGGTCCAGAAAATAACAGTGGATCATAAAATTAAGTGCCTTTTTTTTATTTTGGTTTCAAATCAAATTCTATTCGGTCCGAGGTTCGACCATTCGCGGTCCGCCTGTTGCTGACCGCTGACCTAGACGAAACCGATTCAATATCGACTTGACACCATGATTGTTACCATTGGCGTTGAGAAAAACATCGATATAAACCAATGGATGTCCCCTGAGCACCTTCAAAGTAGTAATAGATTGCGTCTCTGTGTGTATCGTAAGTTGTTTACAAACAACCAATCTGCTCGACCCCTAGACTCGCTAGCAACGAGATATGCTGTGGTTCTACTTAGTTTGGTTGTTGACAACGAATAGTGATAGGTAAAAACCTAAAAACGTCCGGCGTCCACCGCTTCCAGCAACCGACTAGAACGGAAAGTGTGAGCTCACTCTTCCCTACGATAACATGATTCCGTGCGCCCTGAAGTTTGGGAAGGCACATTTTTGTATTGAGATCGTTGGGGGAAAATCCATTCACGCAACGCATTCCATATTCGCAAATTCTACAAGGGAAATTGCGTAGAAATATCTGGAGCTCGATCCAAGATTATTTGCAGTTTCCGAACACATACCATAACCCACTTATTCATCAGATAACCACCATCTATCAGTTTTATCAGTTGCAAAACGTAGGCTCGTTCAAAACTCTTACGAACCGTAATTTATCTTGTAATGTTTATCACGAACAAATATCAAATAGGAGTATGTTCCTAAAACACAGATTCCTAAAAATTTCTTAATTTATTTACTTAAAAGACTAGTAGGTATTTACTTCCTTCATTAGGCAATGGTAATGGCAAACCAAACACAATAATTCTGGTAATAAGTAAACTATCCTATTATCCTACTAATATTGTTGGATGTTTGTTGCTCCATCACGTCGTTACGTACGAACGGATCGGGTTGAAATATAAAACACAGTTAGATTATAGTCTGGAAGAACCCATAGGCTACTTTTTATCCCGGTATAATAACGGGAACGGGAACTACGCGGGTGAAACCGCGGGGCACTGCTAGTTTATAATATTAGTAGGATAAGTGTGGGAAATTTCATACTCAACTGCCCACGCAATTTTCGTAAAAACGGGTACAAAGTTTTTACATCACATTAATAATAACATAGAAGCATAGATAAAGAAAAAGCTGTTGGATAGACCTTGTGAAATAAGACATAATATACCAGGCTTCAAGCCTCTATCCCAAAGTAGGAAAAGGCTTAGGACAATGGCATCTTTTGGTGTCTGTCAGGACCTACTTTAGGTTCTTAAGCTAAGTTAGTTTTTGGTGGTAGACATTTCACAAACAACACCTTCTAACCCCAAACTAAGCAAAGCTTGTGCTACGGGAGCCAGATAGCTGATAATGCTTAAATAGTGGTAAGTACAATAATAACCCTTAATATACCTGCACCATACTCATTTGGGTTCGGGCTATGTTTGAACCTTAATCCAATTTTTATAGGATAGTCTGTATTTCTTTAACTTTTTGCAAGTTACTTAACAGAATAATAATGGTTATGATGTTTAAGATAGGTATTTTAACTTAGTCAACTTCAACTTTTTAATATGGCTTCCATTCTGTAATGTTACCGTAATTTCACCAGTGATATAATATTATACGTTTGATCAGTGATATAATCCTTTGAAGTTTATTTATTAGAGCAGGTAGGAGTCTTGCTACAGGTGATCGGTTGGCTTCAGGTAGTCTTGAGTTTGATGATCGGGCTTAACTTAGTCTAAAATGAAATAAAAAAATAACTTACTTCTTCCAGGTATGTTCCTCGGGCTAATGGGAGGTCTGTCATCAACATCGTCCTGTCCAAGCACTGTGTTGTACTTCTTAACACTGTCCGCCCAGTCCTGTATCCACTTCTTATCACCCCTGCATCGGTTTATACTCAAGTACGACAATTTACCAACTTTGTCCGAACTAACATCAGTCAAAACGTCGCCTATGTCACAGTTGTCATTCAACATCGCCCTTTGTACGTTTCGTAAAGCAGTGCTTTCAAATTTTGCATCATCAAAAGGTGTTTTCGAACTCGGTAATGACACCGGTACTGATGATTCTCGTGATAGCCTTTGTAGGTATTCTAATTGAGAATCTCTTGTCATTCTTTGTACGTAATCAATTGGTACAGATGATTCTCTAGCAATATGATGGATGTAGTCCGTTTGATCTATTTCAGACTTTGTTAAGCTACAGCGTCTACGTACCGGTATGTTAACTTTTGGAGGTGCCTTCGAGCTCAATACTCCGGACGTTGTCACTGATGTGAAGCTGCCGACATCTGCATCATCATCAAGTTCCTTTGGAGGGGATTTAGCAAATGTTTTCTCTGTAATAGTCCGCACACGGTTTTTTATTTTCTCTAAATAACTTCTCGTTGATTTAATTTGTTTTGATGTCTGAGCAGCCAGATCATTCTCCGTAGGAGATTCATAACAACATGATATTTCTAAGACATTTTTATCTTTTGACACTTTAGGGATCTCAAAAGCATTAGTTGTTGACAATGGACTACGTAACGCGTTATCTCTTCGTGGTTCTTTGGTGATGACACGTTTTGAATAATCAAATACTAGTTCTGGATCCCTTTCATTTTGACCGGATTTCGAAGAGGAATCAGCAGCAAAGTTTCTGTCTATACTCATTCTGGCTTTCTGTTCTTCCGTATAATTGTCTCCTTCAATTGTATACGTACCAGCTGACGAATTAGACTGTCTATCTACATCATCGTCTATATACAGCGCCTCATTCATAATACACTTTTTAAACAGGTCTGGTGTTTCAGATGCTCTGCTTTTACGAGACGGACTTTTAAGTTCTGGTGTTGATAGACCATTATCAGGAGTCAGAATATCTAGCTCAGGACTTGATATATCTGTCAACAAAATCTCAGGACTTTGGTCTATGATGTCAGCAACAGTCTTTGGCTGGTATGCAACCTCTTTCACATAAGAATTGCTACGTAACAAAGGCAAATTTAAACCATGTCTAGGATTCACAGTAAAGTTGTCACTCCGAGTCATTATGCTATCAACTATAGGGCTTTTGGACGTACGTTTAGGCTGGAAATTATCGGTGACAGGCGATTTTATGTGTCTATTGGACCCAGGACTTGAGATATTCTGTGCTCTATGCTTCATAGAGTTAGAAAGGCCACTGTCTTCTTGGTCAGAGGAAAAGTAACCTTCGGAGTTGTAGCCTTGAGCTTTTCGGGGCAGTTTAGCGCTCATCGGTGGCCTCTGGGAAGCTGGACTGGTTCTGGTGAAGCTAGCAGACATGGATTGGACTCTTTGGTGGCGCGCTTGTGACTTCTTAGCCAATTCCTCCAGTCTCCGGTTATCAAATGGCTTGGCTTCTCCGAAGTCGACGGTGAACGCCATTGGATGAAGTTTCGGAGTGCTGGGTTCCGATTTGTCATCCTGACCTACCCCAATATCGTCAGTCTTGGAACTCTGGCTATCCGTGGAAGACTTGGATGTCGTGGGGTCCAGAGTACTCTGCCCGTCGGACAGAGGGCTGGAGGCATCTCCTTCAACACTTACACTCATATTTTCAAGGATTCAAGCAAAATAACAGTGACATCATATCACAAACCAAAGCAATGTTCGCATACAGTGCTTTGTTTCACATCACTTTTTAACGGAACCGTTCGTAGCAATTAACTTGCAAATTAAATATAACAAAGAAACACTTTCGAAAAGTGGAACGAGAGCACTAAAACTAAAAATTGTAAAGAGATCCGCCTACATTCGCGTTCACGGGCAAACTCGGAAGAAAAAATCTGAAATGACAAGACGTGACAGCCTGACAGCTGTGAGACGTCCATAATCAAACTAGATTTTTTTCTTTTCCTTTCCTTGAGAAAACATGGTAACATTTGAATTTAAGTAATGCGAAATACAAAGAAATACATGTAAACAACAGTGAAAATCGAAATTGTAAACGCAACAACATTCTATTTTCGTCTTAAGATCATGCAACTTGCATTTAAATCGTTGTTCTATGGTTCTGAATAACTGTTATCATGAAAAAAGAAAATATTTGGTTTTTCGCAAAAAAACATCTCATTCGTTTTTCTACACTAGTTACATTGATTAACGTTTCTAACTACGTGCTTATTTTGGTTTTGGTAAAAAATAATCATAATAGGTATGTATGTAATAATATTATATGACACCGTATGACACCTAAATATAAATATTGTTCTACAAAAAAAAATTAAGTTTTAATTTTGACACTTGCTCAAAATCACTTTTCTGTGTAACCATTGAAAGCTTGACTTTCACTCTAGGCTTAACAAATTGTATTCATTGCGGTGGGTTCCTGTGAATCTTAAGCTGCCTATACACACTGGGCCAGTGCAGGCCAACGCGAGTGTCGACAAAAGGGTACGAGACAAACCGTAGCATCCACACACTGGCCCAGCGCAGGCCAACGCGAGCACCGACAAAACGGCACGAGACAAAACGTAGCATCCACACACTGGCCCAGCGCTGGCAAAAGCAGGGTAGGCCAATAGGAGAACAGGACGCTACTCTACTTCAACTTTTCTTATGGCTTCCATTCGGCAATTTTGCCGGAATTTCGCCAGTGTCTAGTCTAGCGTTTCCTCATTGAGATAATCTTCTGAACTTTTATTCACTGAAGAGGTAGGAGTCTTGCTTCAGATGATCGGTCCACTTCAGGTAGTCTTCAGTTTGATGGCAGACTTCTGGCATATGTTCAGTGAAGATGCAGGATAATTTATTCAGATGATCGGTGGAATGTAGGTACTTTTGTTAGTGGTTACTATTAGATATTTTTTATACAACTGTAATGGACAAACACAAACATGACATCACAATAGTAAAAACACTTATAGGTATATACATAATTTAAACAGAATATGTCATTATTTAATGTTGTTTTTACGGATATATTTACTAAGGACATACACAAACGGGGAGAAAACAAGGGGGAGAAGATTGGAGAAGTTAATGGGACGGGGAAGGTCAGGAGGGATCAAATTGTAGAGGGAGGACTGAGATCTAACACACTCAAAGAAAATATGATCGGTAGTGCCGTCTGCCAACCCACATTCACAAAGAGAGGTATCACGTATTCTTATTTTTGAGAGGAACACCGGTGTGTAAGCAAAACCCAACCGCAGGCGACAGATTGTGGATGTAGTTTGTTTAGGGATGTTCTTAAATTAAAAAAACCAGGGTTTAGGGGGAATGGAGGGCTGTATTTGGCCGTAGAATTTGCCCGTTATTGTCTTTGTTTTAATCCAGACAGAGTTCCAAGTTTCAAGTAGTTGAGGTTGAGATGTTGTGGATAAATCGTGGGAGTAGATATGGTAATGATCCTGATTACCGGAGATAATAGCCTGTTTGGCATGGAAATCAGCAGACTCATTACCTGATATACCCATATGTCCGGGGATCCATGCAAACACTATTTGTAAGCCTGAGTGATGGGACTTTAAGAGACTCTCTTTAATTTTAAGAATTATGGGATATTTATGTTTAGATTTGAACTGATTGGCCAAGAGGGCCTGCAGACAGCTCTTAGAGTTAGTCAGTATTATGGTTTTGCTGATGGAGAGTGAGGTGACATATTTAATAGCTTCCAGAATGGCCGTAGCCTCACCAGTGAAAACTGAAGCTCATGGAGGACTCTTGTAATTGCGAACAATTCTATATTTAGGAATCCAAACAGCAGAGCCAACGTCACTGTTTCCAGGCAATTTGGAGGCATCTGTGAACACTGTTAGCCAATCAGTCCATTTATTACCAATAATAATAATAATAATTAAAACTGCCTATACACACTGGGCCAGTGGAGGCCAACGCGAGTGTCGACAAAACGGCACGAGACAAAACGTAGCATCCACACACTGGCCCAGTGGAGGCCAACGCGAGTGTCGCCAAAACGGCACGAGACAAAACGTAGCATCCACACACTGGCCCAGCGCAGGCAAAATCGAAGTAGGCCATTAGGAGAACAGGACGCTACTCGCCGAGCGCCTTTGTTTTGTGCACAAAAACCGACACCGGTCACGAGAGACGAGTCGAGACAAAACAGCCCTATACACACTGGCCACTTGCCGTCACTCGGCCAGCGAGGCGAACGACGCGAGTCATCACAAAACGACCCTCCACACACTGGCGTTGGCCTGCACTGGCCCAGTGGGTATAGGCAGCTTTATAAAATTATTAATGGATTATTTCATAAATATTTGCAGTAATGATAAAAATAGTTTCAAAATATGATTATTGAGTTTATTCGTTAGTTGGAACGTTTTTGTAGTTGGTTGTCACTGTCTTTTCGCTGGAACTGCACAAAATAAACGATTTGTCACTGTCAGCCAGTTTGGTGCGCGATATGAAACATGGCAGAGGCAGCGTTCTCCGAAGACGGGAAATATTATTCTACCATCTCAGGAGACGGCCGTTTGAAAATATGGGATACAGAAACCAATACCCTGAAACAGGAGTACACGCCAGATTTACATTTGGCGACGCCACCCACTTGTTTGCAGTGGTTAACAGTCGCGCAAAGTTCTGTAAGTATCAACACGTGGTTTTTGTTATATTTCCGTAGATTTATCCATATTACTTTAAAAAAATCATAATGCAGACTGTCTAAAACACATGTAAGTTTACACGACCAGTCAAAATATAATAAACAACGGATTATTCTAACGTAAATATGTCTATAACCTCAAATTTGTTTTTCAGGGTCCAAAACAAAAAAAAGGGAAAAATAGAAGTAGTATCAGTGAATCAGAGTCCCAGTGCATCGCCCTAGGTACTGCTAATGGAAAAGTGTTGATATACTCGGTGGCCCAGGCGAACGTACAAGTGGTACTACAACAAGACAGGAAAAGAAAGATAACAGCTTTGGATTGGCATAGAAACTACGGTCTATACAGTTGTTGTGGTAGAGAGAGTATAGTAACAGAGTGGGACTTAGAAAATGCTAGTGTTAAGAATAGTTATGTTGTAGCTGTAGATAATAAGAGTAAACAAGGAAATATCATAAGTGCTATCAAAGTTGTGCCTCACAAACTGGTAAGTTGAACTATTTTTTAATACAGTGTAAACTCTTTATAACAAGGCTCAAGGGACCGAACATTTTTTATCATTATAGAGTTATCCTCATATAGAGTTCAAAAGAAAAACAACTAAATTGACCAAATAGTGTTTCTTTCTATGTTATAGAGAGTTTATCGTTATAAAGAATAATGTTATAAAGAGTTTATACGGTATTTACAAATTCAAATTTTAGCCAATTAGTTCCCATGCTCGTAATTTATATTTGTAGTATAATAATGAGGTGTTTTTAGAACCTCGGACACTAGAAAAAAATGTTAAATTAGTAACATCGACTTAAAAGCACTCGTTCTCGTAAATCCTACTAACATTGAATGTGACGGTTTTTATGTATGTAAGGATGTTTGTTACTGTATCAAACAAAAACTACTGCAGGGATATGGGTGACATTTGGTATAAAGATAGGTAATAATCTAAAATGACACATAGATTACTTATATCCTGGGAAATTAATAGGATTGAAAACTATGCAACTTAGACGCTGCTAGTTCTGTATAAAATATGAGCTGTTGTTCTTAAAATACTGTATAAATCTACTTCAGGTAGTCTGATCATCGGAACGCCATGAAGAATGCTGAACACTGGCAAAATAACCATAATATAACTGAATAGAAGCCATAAGAAAAAGAAATTAATAAATGAAAGAATGGCTTCACACCATTGAATAACTGTTTTATACTCACAGGCACAATAATCCTGTATATTTCGTCACTTCGATCTTTTCAATAAAAACAGTTTTATGGGATTATTCTTAACCTGTTTATTGTTTATGTACAGGGAAGAAGGCCCAGTTAAGCAAATTTAGACTCAATCAACAGGAATTTAGATTTAAATTAACAGGTTGCACGTGTGCACTGGTGGACGTTAACCGTTAACCATTTATCTTTTCAATATCTTCATTTGTTATTGCTAAAAAGTAACTTTCAACATATGTACTCTAACATAAAATTTGCTTCTAACAGTTTTCTGTACAATAATTATTATAATACAGTAAAGTAGTAATTTCAAACTTTGAAAATGTATACAATTTGTGCACCCTTTTGTTTTTATTTTTTTAATAATTGACGTGTAAATTGTACATTTATGAATAAAGTACTTTGACTTTGCTTTAAAATTAACAATATCTGGTAACTAGGAGAACTGTTAATTGTATAAGACTGTTAAAATTGTGCCTGTGAGTGTATTTGGAAATTGTTGATACAATTGCAAGTAATAATAAAATATGTATTGTTTGATAATATTAATGAATTTAATTAACCATTAAAAAAGAAAAAAATATATAAATTGCAAGGTAATATCAGGATTCAAAATAAAGGAGAGAGGGTGAAAAATACTTCATGACCTGTCCTCATACTTACCTACTATACATACACAATCTCACCAAAATTGGTTAAGCTGTGTCAGAGAAATAGAACCATAAAAATGTATTTGTGTATCAAATTTACTGCCTTTAAAATATGTAAAAAACTACACTAGGCCAGCCACAATACTTGTAGGATAGCAGTAGATAGGATAGATTTCTTTAGTCCAGTATGTTTTTTAAAGATTTTAAGGATTTTACTGAAGCTTCATCCTAGGCCAATCTATTCCCATTGTACATACATCAAGAACAGAGGGATGTGAGATGAGATGTTTGTCTGCAATTAATTTCCTATTCTGGAAGTTATAGTTCGATAAAAATATACAATTTATAGGCAAGGGACAAAGTGACAATATCAAACAATGTTGAAAAATTGTGTAAATAACTAGCTACACACAGTTTATTAGGGAATAAAGTATTAACAGGTATTTTATCTCCTTGTATATCCTTAATACATTTTTTGAGTCATTTATCTGCAATCAAAAGCACAAATGATTCTACCTTCCAGCTCAAAAAATAACAAAACTTCCATACAACAGTTCAGTTCCTTACAACCCTTTTTTTTCACATTTAAAAATACACTATGTCTGTACTAAATTTATTTAAATTGTTTCAGTAGTTTAGGTTTGAAAGTGTATCTGACCAACAGAGTTACTTTAACATTGATAATATTAGTAACAATTCTCCTTGAAGTTAATTTGCAATCCATTTATTTATTTATTGAAAGAGTTTAAACAACATATTCAATTTGTCAAAATAACATCTTTAGGTAATCTGTTCCAGTTGTATACTTTGTTACTGAGAAAATGATGAATATTTTTCAGCAAACAAGTGCAAGATACCTGGTGACAGCGTCATGGCAAGTGCGGCTTTGGCGACTGAACGCAGGAGACGCCACTGTCATCAAAACCCTCGGACACAATGCCTCACAGACTGCAGTGCTGTCTGTAGCCTCTCTTAATGATCACTGCTGGCTGATTGAGGGATCACAGTAAGTATTAGTCATAATCATATGTACCTCACTAAATGTTCAACAGCTGGGACTCAAGACCTCTCATAAGAACAGTGATAATCCACGACTCTAGCACAGTGCAATTTCATAGTGGTGACCTCGAAAGATTATGGACATGTTGGACTGTTTTAAAATTAGTGGCATTACACACATGACTTGGAAAAGACAGTGGTGTGGGTGGGATACGAACCAGTGCCTCTATCGGTGGTTCCACTCTCTCACTTTCATGCTCTGCTCAGGTGGAATGTGACACTTTTTCAAGCGTGCAGTCACTGATCATCGATTTAAAAGAAGACATTAAAAAAAATTGGCAGTCATAGGAACTCCCGATAGAAGATAGATAGAAGAAGAAGAGTTATAAGAAAACTTATAACTCAGAATTTCATAGCTTACTTCGGAAACTATGCGGGTGAAACCGTAGGGCGTGACCATGGTCCCGATTTCACCCTAAATTTCTTATCATTCCCGAGGATGATGCTAAAATTCACAGCCCACAAAAAATCTGTCTGTAGTGTGCCAAGAGAAGTTTTCACTTCAAAAACCTGTGATCTCGGGAACCTGGCCAAAGTTATAATAAACTTATCTAAATTGAACTTTTAATTAGTCAGGCAAAACCGGTTTTGGGACTTTAATAATAATAATAATAATAAAGCAGTTAACGCCATTACAAAAAACACAAAAACTCACTCTTCACACGAACCCAATAACGCCAGACCTGAGGAATTCCTCGACACACTAAAACAAAAACTATCTCTTAAATCACAGAGGCTTAGCAGATATCTAAAAGCACTAAGACGAAAGCAAGACAACAAACTATTCAACAAAAATGAAAAATTGTTCTACAGAAACTTGAAAAGCGTAGCTCCATCCAACAACAATGTGCTTCCACAAACAGAAGAACTACGTAATTACTGGGCTGATATCTGGATGAACCATGGAGACCACAATGTACAAGCATCATGGATAAAAGAGGAAGAAGAAAGATGGAAACATACTGAGTCGATGAAATTTGAAGAAGTATCCATTGATGACATAACAGAAATTACAAATAGGATGAAAAATTGGAAAGCAGCGGGAGTAGATCACGTACATAATTTTTGGTTAAAGAAGTTTGTCATTCTACATGACACCTTAGCCAGAAATATAACTGAGCTCATTAAAGGCCAACAAACAATCCCGAAGTTCATGACAATGGGTTTAACACACATGCTACCTAAAACTTCCGACACAGCCAACCCATCACAGTACCGTCCAATAACATGCCTTCCAACCATGTATAAGCTCATCACATCTTGCATTACAAACAAAATCAACACTCACATTGTATCAAATAATATAATAGCAGAAGAACAAAAAGGATGTCGAAGAAATCACAAAGGATGCAAAGAGCAACTTGTGATTGACACGACAGTTCTCAAACACGCTAACACCCATAAACGAAACTTACATATCTCATACATAGATTATAAAAAAGCTTTTGACAGCGTTCCGCACTCTTGGCTACTCCATGTGTTATCAATATATAAAGTCAATCCCGTCATCATCAAGTTTCTAAAGAACACCATGCAACAATGGAAAACCACACTTCACTTATCAAATAACTTAAACTCTATTAGAACTGAAGAAATATCCATCAACAACGGAATTTTTCAAGGAGACTCTTTTAGTGGTCTATGGTTTTGCCTCGCATTAAACCCACTTTCAAACCTACTTAACAAAACTAAAAGTGGTTATAAACTGACACCTGATACTACTGTCACCCATTTAATGTACATGGACGATATTAAATTATTTGCTAAATCAAAAAAAGACATACAGAATCTAATAAATATCACGACACAATTCAGTAACGATATTAAAATGACTTTCGGATTAGACAAATGTAGGGTACTACACATTACAAAAGGAAAAACGGAAGCGCCTAACAGCGAAGAACATAACACAGAACAAAATAATTTATTTGACATAATGAATCCAATTGATAATTACAAATATTTAGGAATAAACGAATCAAACACTATAAATCACACACAAATAAAAAACAACTTAACAATAGAATACACACATCGACTCAATAAAGTTTGCAAATCACAACTACACTCCAGAAATTTATTCAAAGCTATTAATACTTTTGCAATTCCGGTTTTGACATACTCTTTTGGGATAATTAAATGGACAGCCACAGATATTAAAAGATTAGAAATAAAAACAAGAACAACTCTAACAAAACATAATCACCTACACCCAAAATCTGCAATAGAACGCACGACATTAAAAAGAGACAAAGGTGGTCGGGGCTTAACTGATTTGACATTACTTTGGCAAAATCAAATAAAATACCTACGCGAATTCTTTTATAAAAAATCAGATGTAAGCCACATCCATCAAGCAATACTTGCTCTGGATGATAAGTACACACCCTTAAATTTAAACCAAACTGACATTAATTTTAAATCCATGAAAGAACAAGAGGCAGAAAAGTTAAATAAATGGCGAAGTAAAGAACTTCACGGAAGACACATAAACGATTTAGAACAACCGCATGTAGATGCAGAGTCCTCAAATAAATGGCTGAAACTAGGATCTTTGTTCCCTGAAACAGAAGGCTTCCTAATTGCTATACAGGATCAAGTAATTAACACTAAGAACTATAGAAAATACATCATCAAAGACCCCAATACACAAAACGACAAATGCCGAAAATGTAATCGACTACCAGAAACTATTCAGCACATAACAAGTGCATGCCCGACACTTACTCAAACAGATTATACTCACCGTCATAACCAAGTTGCAAATATAATTCACCAAAAACTATCTATCAAACATAAATTAATAACAGATACTCAAAAACCTTACTACCAATATACCCCTAAACCTGTCATAGAGACCACAGCGCACAAAATTTACTTTGATAGAGCTATACTAACAGACAAAACGATACACAACAATAGACCCGATATCACTTTTGTAGACAAAATTGAAAAGACAGTATATATTATAGACATTGCAATACCAAACACACATAACCTACAAAGAACAATAACAGAAAAAATACATAAATATACAGACTTAAAAGAAGAAATTGTCAGGATTTGGAAAATGAAAAAAGTTTACATTGTACCGTTGGTGCTCTCCAGCACAGGAGTAATACCGAAACATTTACATCACAGCATAACTCTCCTAGATCTACCTAAAAACATATATATGACAATGCAAAAAGCTGCAATACTGAATACATGCCGAATTGTGAGAAAGTTTCTGCATGATGATTCTTCATTACCAGATACACAACTCAATCATGAGGTCCACTTGGCATGAGCCCGTGGATTTCATAAAACACCGGAACTCTTAAAGCTCCGAGAATGAGAACTGTACTCAAAAAATAATAAAAACTCTTTATTACACCTACAATAAAACTTTAAAACCTTATTTTTTTCATAATATACATACTCGATTATTAGTTTATTTTGATGCCTAAGAGATAGACGATAATATTAATTAGTACATTGTCGTTTACAGACACACAAAATTTGGATTCATTTTTTAGTAATGATTTTTTGTGTGACGTCACGACGCCGGCCGCGTCGCGAGCCGGGCTGGGTTAATGTTGAAGTTATTGAGAAAATCTTAACTAATAATAACTTAAATTTTATAAGACGACGTTACGACACTTATAGAGACGGGGAAGCGTCTGTCCAGAATACGGCTAGCGCTGTGGGTTAGAGTGAGAGAGGCAGAGCCTGCCTACCGCTGCCGTATGCGTGAGAGAAAGGGATGCCAGACAGGCAACAGGCTGGCGCCGTAACGCGTTAGGTGACAAAGCGGTTTACCCGCCCATAAGAACTTATTACTTTAATAAATCTTCATCTATACTAATACAGTAAAGCTGAAGAGTTTATTTGTTTGAACGCAAGGATCTCGGGAACTATTGGTCCGAATTGAAAGGTTCTTTCTCTGTTGGATAGTCCATGCCCATTTATCGAGGAAGGCTTTAGGCTATTTAACATTACGCTACTATCAAAAGGAGCGAAGCACGAATGGAAATTGGACCAAAAAGGGAAAAAATATTGCGTTATAAGACCTTTCGTTGCATGACAGCATGTGTTTATCTTTTTGAAGGTTGCGTCATTAGAACCATTGTTCAAAATTTTAAATGGTACGACCAATTTTCGATAGATGTCGTAGCAATATGCGCACGGTTCAGCTAGTTCAGCATCCAGCCACAGAATAAATATTAGTACAAGTACAGAAGCCTCACTTACCGAAAACAATTATATAAATAGCAACTCTTGCTGGGGCACAACAAAGTTCAATTCAGCTCGCAATACCTGTCGCGATATTCAACTTAACATTTGCGCTCTTTCTAATGCGTAACTCTGTCCCTGTCTTGCGCGGAGGGTTGTCAACATATCTAATAACAATATGCGCGGGAAACGTGTTGCGCGAGCGCTCAACCGTGCGTCCGACAACCGACTGGCACTTGTTCCCTGGGAGGAACGGTCTAGCTGTAGGCTAAAACCGCGCGACCTTGAGCGAGTGATGATGCACTGGTCCAGCGATCTTTTCTAAGGAGAGTGCGCGCGCGTATTCGCAGCTCGTTTAGCACTGCGGGTGGCTACCCGAAATAAAAATCTGTAATAGCCACGTTAGTTTTCATACTAAAATCTTCATTTGTTTACAGAAATGAACGCCTACTATCATTCTGGGACATCACAGTCACCGCGGAAGCGGACCCGAAGCCTGAACTCAACGGAGACCAGACACCATCCAAAAAGAAGAGAAAGATCCCCCAAGCGGAGCTGAGGAAGTCTCTATCAGATGTGCCCACCGTCACGAATGCTACGTACAACTTTGTGCTGGAAGATGCTCCGAGGACAGTCGATGTGGAACTGAAGGAGGTGGATGGTGCTGTCAGATTGAACCTAGCAGCTGCTACCAGGAGTGGTGTAGTGCATTATTATGGGCATATGCTTAATGGGTAAGTAGAGTTTTCATTTTTGTTACATTTTTTCATGTGTTAGGGAAAATTGATGAGAGTACATTTTGGCGTTGGGGGGCGTCCATAAATTACGTGAGGTGTTTAAGGGGGGGAGGGGGTCGAGTCAAATCTCATATAACCTTACGTTGGAGACAGGGGGGGTCTCGGCAAATATCACGCAATTTTTTTTCTGATTGGAACAAAAAAAAAAAAACTTCGTCCATTTAATCCAGATTGTACCCGCTTAAGATTTAATATTAAGCGTAATCGTAATACGAACGCCTCTTATCATTCACTAATTCGTTCGAAAGAAAATAATTTAATTCATACTTGAACGCGTTTACGTAAGAAATCCACATTTTGCAACATCTCACGTGAGATTGGGGGATGGGGGAAGGGGTTGAATAAAATCTCACGACATCTCACCTGGGGGAAGGGAGGGTCAGAAAATGTAAACAAACACCTCGCGTAATTTATGGACGCCCCCTTGCGCGCGCACCGACATGAAAAACCGACATCAAGAAGTAAGCTAGACAACATTTTAGTAAACATTGTACCTAACCTCAGGTTAATTGAAGTTAGACCTACTTGTTAGGGACTGTTCAAGTATTACGTATTACATCTCGTAACGAATCGTAGCGCATCCCTCCCACTAACTCTCCCTAAACATTGCTTTTGTTACGTAAATGGTAATTTTTACCATATATGTATAAGTCACCACACAAGTTGCCAACTAAGGAGATTTTAATTACATAGGTACCATCTTTTTTTTTATAAAAAACTAGCAGCGCCCCACGGTCTTACCCGCGTAGTTCCCGTTTCCGTTGCTCCCGTTGTTTTTCCGGGATAAAGGAATAAGTAGCCTCTGTGTTCTTCCAGACTATAATCTATCTGTGTTCCAAATTTCAGCCTGATCCGTTCATACGTTAGGACGTGATTGAACAACAAACATCCATACATTGACATTTATAATATTAGTATAATAGGATTATTCCATAACACAAGATCCCCCCCCCCCCCCCCCCCCCCCAATTGCGTTACGTAATACTTGAACAATGTCAGTGTCTTGGACAATGTTACAGTGCATCATGGAGATGATTATTTATGAAAAACGAGCGGCCCGTTCCGGCTTTGCTCGAATAATAACCTAGATACCAACTGCAGCGCCATCTGCCGGGCTGATTTGTGAATCTAAACCATCGAGGGCCCTACCCAAACGCATACAGAAAAATTCATTCAAATCGGTTCAGCCGTTTAGGAGGAGTTCACTAACAACGAAAAGTGGCGTTGATTTTTATATACATAATACGATATATAGATAAAACGTAAATAAAGTGGGCAACTTTTTTTTTAACTTTTATAGGTTTACACTTGACTGCCATCACGCCTGATGTTAAGCGACGATTTGGTCTACGATGGAGCGTGTTTACCTAGACAAAAAACGATTCAATCTCGATTTGAAGACACAAAGATTGTACCTAACCATCGGGGAAAACCCTCTCAGGCAACGTATTCCACAGCCTAGACGTCCTTATCACAAAAGTAGAGTCAAATATCTTCGTCCGTGTCTGTGGAACATCAACCATGAAACGATGTTGCTTACTCGAGCTACAAGCATTCCGATAGAAAAAAAAGGACAAGGTGTTATTAGATCATGCAAATCAGTCGCACATTCCCCGAAGTGTATCCGATAAAAAACCGATAGACTAGCAATTTTTTTGGCGAAGTTCAAGACTGCAGTCTTTTCAGCACAAGAGTGTCGTTGTCTATGAGCCTTTTGGCACGTCTCTCGATCGATTCCAGAGCTTCCAGCTGATACTTGGCCGATCCATCCCAAAGCAACTTGCGGGGATTAAAGTTTTAATATGGTGTTTGTGTGCCAGGTCTTCGTTGAAGCCCCTGAAGCCGTCGGTGACGGTGCAAGCGACGACCCCCGACGCTTCCCCGATCCCACTGCAGTGCTGCCGCCTGCAGGCGACGGGAGACTTACTGCTGGGCTACCTTAACGGACTCATGGTCTTCGAGAATGTGGTACGTGGTCTAGAAATCATCAATACAATGTAACAACTCTAAAATTAAAAGCCATAAAAACAGAAAACTTAATATAAAAAACATATTAAGGGATGTTTTTTTTTTGGAAGAAACTTTTGGATATCCGAAATAAAAATATATCCGTAACCATATCCGATTCAGAAGTTTCGGTTAAAATCGACTTTCTTGTTACTTACTTACTCATTAAATATTTTCTAATTGTACTCCCCGTCTTCCATTATTGATTGATTTATTTGTTACCATCCTATGGTTGCCTGGAAGAAATCGCTCTCAGCGATAAGGTCGCCAATTGCTACTTTATTATAAGTTTTTTCTGTATTTTTCTTTGTTATGTAAGTGCAATAAAGAGTTTATCTATCTATCTATCTATCTAAATATAGTCTTCACCTGCTCAGATTTGACTGTTAGAACTATATTCAATCTGATATCCGTAACCGAAACTACCGGATAATCCGAAATAATTACATATCCGGAACCGATATAATTTTATTCCTATCCATATCCAGATTCGAAATATATCTATAGCATCCCTAGTACTTAACTTAGCATTTATCAATAATTTTTATTGGAAGAAAAAACTCGCGATGTTCATTTATTTGGGAAAAAACAATTGAATTCGCGACACCGTTACCGTTCTCGATACGTCTATAAGTGTGTTTTTTAAACAATATTTGATTACCTACTTTTACCTGAAAAAACGAAACACATTAATTTAAAAATTGTACTCACCCCCTCAAATAATTTTATAGTACATACTTTAATGGAACATGGAACATGAAAAATGTGTAATATGTAAATTAATGATTGTCTTTATATATGTTGTTTCGAAACTTTTGCGATCTCAACCATATTATAAACTTAACACACTTAAGTCATTGCCCTTCAAACCGGAACTCAGTAAAGTTTACACACTACTGCTTGCCGGTAGAATAACTGGCGAAAGGCGTGGTGCTTCCCCAGGCGGACTCTGCCCAGAGCTCTACCACTACAAAACCTGCAAATGCATTATAAATACGTTTAACATTGTATTTAAACAAAGCGGCGCGGAACCCAGATATGGGTTCGGCACCGAATATGACACATGTGAAAAAAATAAAATAAAACAATTGAATCTACCCTCGAAAATTTCGAGGTTAGTTTTGACAAAACAAAACATAAGTGACGGTTACTAAACATTTTCGCTAAATAAATAGAATTTGTCTTAACACTCGCTTGATTGAATGTTAATTATATCATCCACAGACGCCAGATCTTAAAACGAAGACCCAAGTCCTGATCCGCGGCGACAGCAAGCCGAAGCGAGAGCGGCTACCGAGCAGTGACGTCAGCAAGGTCCGCTCGGACGCGCGCAGCGATAAGGCCGCCGTTGTGGAGCCGCTGGGAGGCGTCGCGAGGAAGCGGTCCAAGCCGGGACAGGAGGCTAGTATATCAAATATTATATCATCATCTTACTAACTGCACGCCGAACCAATGTGTTCATTATTAAGGAGCTACACATTACTAAAAGGGTGTCCACTTGTTTGGAATAGAATGACGCAACAAGATATTTTAGCTAACTTGTAGAAAAAGGTAATGGTCATTATTAAAACTGAGATGTGGCAACACTTGCAGTCTAATCTAACTTTCGGCATCGCGGCCGAGAAAATGTACGTGCGGTCGCGTTATCAATCCGCTTTAAATAATACCGTTAAGTCATCGCCGTCGCAAGGAATGCACGCCACGAATTGATTTGTTTGTACGCGAGGATCGCGTTATCATTCGGTTTTCAAATAAGTGGGTCCGAGGAACGGACGCCCGAATTAATTTTGGTTACACGCGCGGTCGCCAGAACGAACTTGTGTTTGTGAAATAAAGGATTTCAGTGGCTGGCGGGAAGAGGCCGACCGGTCTACAAGTATTGTACTAGTATCTATTCATTACTAGCGGCCCGCTCCGGCTTCGCTCGAATAATAACCTAGATATCAACTGCAGCGCCATCTGCCGGGCTGATTTGTGAATCTAAACCTTCTAGGGCCCTACCCAAACGTATACAAAAAAATCATTCAGATCGGTCCAGCCGTTTAGGAGGAGTTCAATAACAACGAAAAGTGGCATTGATTTTTATATATATAGATAAATTTCTAACCATTGGAAACTGGGTTAGTTCGCGGGGAAGTTTAGGCATACACTTTTACGTACGCGGAACCCGGTTACACAAGGTACCGTGTCATATTGCAATAGATTTTAATATAACGTCCCAATCGTTTTTATATTGGGTGGTAGCAGAGATTCTTTTAGTTTTAGTGTTTTCACATTGAGCTAATCATTACCGATTAGATAGTGGCGGACTCCCAGGCTGGTCTGCGTAATTTAACCTACGCCACTTTGTTTCCAGCAAATCCTCAAATATTTTGGACATGTCGCTCGTAGGGTAGACCCTGACAGCTTTGAGAAGCTTATGGTAGTCGGCAAGGTCGATGGGAAAATACCAGTCGATCACCAATACGGTTGGTCAGATCTGGTAAAGACTTCATATGTTACCTTGTCCTAATAACCAAACGGTTGTCAGGAAGAGATCGCTATTAGCGATAAAATCGCCTTTTGTAGCCAATTTTTAAAAATCTTGAGTTTAATCACTATATATTTTGTTTTGTAATATAATAAAATGTTTTTATGTTTTGTGTTGTCATGTCATCTTGAGGTTACAGTACAGATAATATCCTCACTGTAATAAGAGGAGTGTCCTCACTGGAGGGCACACGCGCAAAGTTAGCCACCCACAGCTCATCCGCTTAGTCTTTGGATTGATTGCAGATTTATAAACAGAGAAAAAAATGGTGTTGTAAAATAAAGAACCAAAATAATGAGAGGCGTGTTTTTCAGGTGGTTAGAGCTAGAGTTACGGCTGGTCTAGTCGGGAGATCGGCGACTGCCGATCCGGAGACCCCGCGTTCAAAACCACGCGCACCACTGTCTTTTCGAAGTCATAATTATGCGTAATGCCGCTAACTTAAAACAAACGGGGAAGGAAAAAATAGTGTCCTCACGGTTTCCTAACCGACATGTACCTAGTATCATTCGAAGTCATGTGTCATCCACTAACCCGCACTAGACCAGCGTAGTGGGTTATGGCCTTGACTCTCTCCTTGCGAGAGAAGACCCCGAGTCCCAGCTGTGGGAACATTTAGTGGGCTGTATTGTATAGTGCTTATTTTTTTGGTTTTTGTGTTTAGAACTAAAATATATAATATATAACGTGAGGCGTGTTCTCAGGTGGAGGTCCCAATGGAGGCCCGGCTAGCCAACCTGTCTCTGAGTGTGGCAGGGAGCGGTGGGGCAGTCAACCAAAACCTGACACGACTTCTAATGCAAGGACTCCACTCCAAGGACAAGAGGTGAGACTAATATTCTACAATCCACAAAAAAGAAACTAATTTGTCCGTCAGTTAGATTGAAAAAAAATGTTGTACACGTATTTTTCAAGTGATAACTTTAAAAGATGGCGCGCCACAGACAGTTTTCGTGGGCTGTGAATTGAGTTCTAACCTCACGCTCGGGAATGATAAGAAATCTTCGGGTAAACTCGGGACCATGGCCATTGGTCATCTAGAAATGCGTCAGTATTTCTAGATCTTGATGAGCATGAGCACGGCCTCGCCCTTCGGTTACACCCGCGTTGTTTCCAAAGTGAGCTATCAAATTCTGAGTTATACGTTTTCACTTCTATCGGCCTGCCAAAATTTTTTACAGTCTAAAACTAACATTTAATTGACTGGCTTAGTGGGTCTCTATACTCTTCCTGCAAAGCCGAGAGTTGTGGGTTCGATTCCCACCCAGTGCAAATATATGTGCGATGAATTCAAATATAAATACTGTGTTTGGGTGTATCTATGTATTATAAGTATGTATTTACAACTATAATATAAGTATTATATGAGCTATCTGGTCGCCATCATACAAGGTTTGATTAGTTTGCAGTAAGATGGTGCTGTGTGTGAATTGGCCTCCTACCATAGAATAGATAATACAGATAGAACGGACACTCCCCACCCCCCGCCAGTTTCAAGCTTCCTACCCCGCAAGAACGCGAGAAGCACTCAGCGACACGACATAGATGACACGCACACATGCGTAAATGCGTTCGAACGACATAATATATGCGAGATGTGTGAGTGTAGGTATGTCAACTGCACCGTCTGTATAGATTTTAGGCCGAGTGTCCGGGGTGTGCTCCTACTTAAACTAACATTAGTGAATTATATATATATATATATACACACACAATGCAATCAAACCTAAACAACATTCAAGCACACGCCGACTTACAATGGTAGGCGCTGTATTCCACAACACAGTCTAACCTAGTGTAGAGTTCAGAGTTCCCCAGTATTGACGTCATACAAAACACATTCAACAACCAACACACGCTTATAATAACCGTAACTAACTCTAATTCTACATTTAAATATTTATTTAAAAAAAAATATTAAAAATTATTTATTAAAATAAATTATATATATTAAATTATTTATTTTAATTCCAGTATCCTCGACTTGGTTCTGCTACGCCACGACCCGGCCGTGGCGCGTAGTACGGTGAACGCGCTGCCCGCGGAGTATGTCCCGTTACTACTCGACCTGCTCGTGGAGATGGCCACTAAGAACACTATCACGTGAGTATTGCTTCACTTTAACTCGTTTACAACACATAACAAACACTTTAATTTAAAAAAAAACCCAACTCTGAAAATCAACAAACAAAAAAACATACAATATACTATCTAAGGGTGATTGAGACAAATCTAACGATATCTCAATTAGACCAGGGCCGAAGCCTTCAAAAATGTAAAAAAATGAAAAAAGAAAAGCAGGAGAATATGATAAAAATTAAAGGAAAAATAAATTACGATCGATCCGAGTTCGGGAAAAGGGAGAGGGTGAGTTTAAAGGGTGAAAAATGGTTTATCTGGATTTCCGGCAAAACTACAAGTCCTATGGTAAAAAGTTCAATGGCAAAGTTGTAGGTAATAAAAAAATCTACAACTTTTGTCTATACAATTTTTTCACATAACCTCAAAATTTAGGGGAAAAATTCAAATAACCAAGGTTTATTTATTTTTATCTATTCCAAAACAAAATAAAAATACGAAATTTGTTAAACGCGATATCGAATTTATCGTCAGAATCATGAGCCTGTCTGCGGAAATTGCGATGTATAAGGAATTCCGGATAAAGCCTAAGAGATTTTCGCTCTTTATTTGCTAATGGTACGGAACCCTTCGTGCGGGAGTCCCACCCGCACTTGCACTTGGCCGGTTTTGTATTATAATTGTATATGTTTTGTGTAGATGCGCGTCCGTGTGTATGTGGCTGCAGGCGATCTCGCTGCGGCACGCGGCTCTGCTCACAGCGATGGCGCCGCGCCTGGGGCAACTCACCAGGCTGCTCGCTGTCTTCACACACAGGTACGGTGTATAACCACAGAATAAATATTAGTACAGAAGCCTCACTAACCGAAAACAATTATATAAATAGCGACTCTTGCTGGGACACAACAAAGTTCAATTCAGCTCGCATTAGCGCTCAATACCTGTCACGATATTCAACTTAACATTTGCGCTTCTTCTAACGCGTAACTCTGTCCCTGTCTAGTGTGGAGGGTTGTCGACATATCTAATAACAATATGCGCGGGAAACGTGTTGCGCGAGCGCTCAGCCGTGCGTCCGACAACCGACTGGCACTTGTTCCCTGGGAGGAACGGTCTAGCTGTAGGCTAAAACCGCGCGACCTTGAGCGAGTGATGATGCACTGGTATAACTACTTTCAGAACTGTCCCATTTCATTAACATATACAGGCTGAATGTTTGAACACTTTAGATATTCAAGGATATGATGAATAATAGTCACATGATGGTGGGCTTGAAAATATATAATTAAAATACAAAGAAAACCTTAATTACATTAATGTGCAAAGACTCGGAAATTATGGACAACGCAGTGCCCATCGCTCGCCAGCTCAGCTGTATAGTTACTATACAGTATTCTGTAACACAAGCGAACCGCCGGTCTAGCGCTCTAGCACAGAATAAATAATAGCTAGTATCAGCGCACGGGGTTCACGACCGTAGGTACGTCAAGACAAGACGGTACTTTTGGCGCAGCTGTTTAATTTTAGAGGTATTAATACGCACGCTGAGCTGGTGACCCTACTTATTTTTATTGACAAATAATTAAGTTAAATTAGTCAAATGTTTAGCACCTATTTTTTTTTACGTAAATAGAAAGAGTACTGAACACGCTATATCAATATCTAAAGTGTTCAACCAGTCAGCCTGTATACAATACATTACATAAGTAATAAATAAATATTAGTAAACATTTGATACAAAACGCCTGATCTGACCACAAACTAAGCAAAGCTTGTAATATGGGAGCCAGATAGCTGATATTATATATACTAGCAACCCGCCCTGGCTTCGCACGGGTGCAATGCTGATACTGAATATACTAATAAAAATGGTTATTGTGGGTTATCCCTAAAGGCCGATTTAAACTGAACGAACATAGAGCTAGAGCTGGAACAAGAGTATTCTTTCTCGATCTTTTAGTGTAAACGAAAGATCGTTCTTAGCGTTGTCCATATTATATATTCCATATAATCTTTGAGAACGCAAACAAAACAACGAAAGAATGCTCTACGTTTGTTTACACCAAATAAATTTGATACAGTGGGGACAGAATGAGCATTTGCTCGTCTGATGTAAATCGGCCTTAAGAGATAAACATATACCGTAATGAGCTTTTTTGTAGATCTTTTTAAGGTGTACAATACTGCAGTACATTATTTTGATCTATCTCGTAGGGTTCAGCCAGGGTTTGCAATTTAAGCGGAAAAGTTGTGTTTATATATGACATCGTATTAGAAATCTTTAATTGTTTACATTACCAGTTGCTCTGTACTGTACTATGCACGTGTTCTACACACAAACCTTCCTCTTGAATCACTCTATCTAATAAAAAAACCGCATCAAAATCTGTTTGGTAGTTTTAAAGATCTAAGCATACATATGGACAGACAGACGCGGGAAGCGATTACTACACTATGTAGTGATAAAAAATAAATGATTTTTTGACACCCACCAAGGAGAGAAGTCTGCACTCGAGATTTTTAAAAAGCGTTGGCTTTTTTTTATTTAATTAAAAAAGCTGAATTAATTTTACACTATTTCGCTGTTTGTTGCGAAAGAAAATACGTAACTTTTGCCAAGACAAACTAAATTCCACATAAATGCCAACTTTCTTGAATGTATTTGTTTAGTGTGTATTTATTTTGCTGGTTGCCTGGGAGAGATTGCTCTCAGCAATAAGGCCGCCATTTGTGGCGCTAGACAATAAGTGTGTCTCTGTAATATAGTTTTTTTTGTGTCACAATAAAGAGTTTCTATCTATTTATTTAATGTATTTACAGACGATCCCACCTGTGCCAGCTGTTGAACCTGAAGGGTCGAGTGGACCTCACACTCAAGCAGCGGGAGACCTCCGCCGAGGCGCAGGAACAAGAAGCGCTGCTCGACTACAACGGTGAGCATTTACCACACATCACGACAACAGCAGACGTGCTACTTTTAGCATCTTCGATCGACGATTTTGCGACTGCATCGTTGCTGCATCGCGCTTTGGCGACTTTTTGAAGTGAAAACTTCTTTAGGCGCGCCTAGACAGATTTTTCGTGGGCTGTGAATTGAATTCATTAGTCACGCTCGGGTATGATAAGAAAGCTTCGGGTAAACTCGGGACCATGGCTATTGGGCATCTAGAAATACGTCAGCCAATGGGAAATGCTGAAAGGGCGTGGACAGGCCATCATGGCATGGCCATCTAGAAACGCATCAGCCAATGGGAAATGCTGATGCATTTCTAGATGGCCATGCCATGATGCCGAGGCCACGCCCTAACCGGAGGGCGTGTAGTTTCCAAGGTAAGCTATCAAATTCTGAGTTTTAAGTTTTCACTTCTATCGGCAGTTCCTATGACTGACAATTTTTTTTATAGTTCAGAGTGACGAGGCGAGCAGGACATGTGCCTGATGGTAAGCAATATGCCTGCCACATAGCAGCACAGTGACACGCAGCTATTGGAACATGAAGAGCTCAAATCATTACCTAGCACCGCACTGCGCTCGTCACCCAGATATCTAAATTGTTAAAGCCCTGTAATTTCTCTGGAAACATTGCCCTTCAAACCGAAACACAGTAATGTTTGCACATTACTGCTTGGCGGTAGAATAACTGGCAAAGGTGTGGTACTTCCCCAGGCGGACTCTGCTAAGAGTCCTACCACTACAAAATTATTGAGTTCATAGAATCTGACTCTCAGAAACTCAGAAAAAGGCTTCAACGATTTTCATGAAATTTAGTATGCAAGGGATTCGGGGGCAGTAAATCGATCTATAATTTAGAAACGTTATTTTATCTGTGATTTCGAGCAACGAAAAACCGAACAAAGCTTGGACATTCAGGACGTCTACTCTCTACGAAAACGTAATTTCGCAATAAACTCGCGACTTTCCAACTCCAATTCTACTTCGATCCGTCGTTTTGTCCGTTTAAATGTTCTTAGTCTACTGTAATCAGAGTATGCTTAGAACATTTAAACGTCAAACAATGTTCTATCGGACGAAACGAAAAGTAGAAAGAGACTAGGGAAGTCGCGAATATATTTTTTTTCGAAATTACGTTTTCGTAGAAAGAGTAGACGTCCTGGTACTAACAATGAGTATAATATTATGATATGTTTTTTGTCCCCAGATGATTCCTCATCATCGGAAGACAACATGCAAGTGGAGAAATACAAGTCGGAAAGCGAGGAGTCGTGGGGCGACGAGCGCTCCGACCGTGAGCAGGCTGACGATGATGATGATGCGGACATGGATAGCGGGAGCGGGGACTCCGATGATGAATAATATACAGCTGTTATTTATATTGTGTTGTTTTATTTGTAGGGACATCATTTATAGTAGGATATTAATGTTTGGATGTTTATTGCTCAATCACATATGAACGGATCGGGCTGAAATTTGGAACACAGTTACATTATAGTCTGGAAGAACACATAGGCACAGAATAAATATTAGTACAGAAGCCTCACTTACCGAAAACAATTATATAAATAGCGACTCTTGCTGGGACACAACAAAGTTCAATTCAGCTCGCAATACCTGTCGCTATTTTCAAATAAACATTTGCGCTCTCTCTAACGCGTAACTCTGTCCCTGTCTAGCGCGGAGGGTTGTCGACATATCTAATTACAATATGCGCGGGAAACGTGTTGCGTGAGCGCTCAACCGTGCGTTCGACAACCGACTGGCACTTGTTCCCTGGGAGGGACGGTCTAGCTGTAGGCTAAAACCGCGCGACCTTGAGCGAGTGATGATGCACTGACATAGGCTACTTTTTATCCTGATAAAACAACGGGAACTACGCGGGTAAAACCGCGGGGCGCTGCTAGTTTATAATATTAGTAGGATTAATAAAACATCGATCGAAGTTACAAAGAACTACAAGAATTTTTATTATATGCTACTTGTTGCTAAGGAACCCTTCATGGGCGAGGCGAACTCGCACTTGGCCACTTTTATTATTTGTATATTGTTTTTTGCATTGTGGACAAAACAAAATTTTTCTTAATCGATTTTAATCAAATTTGCACACCATGTGCAGTTTGATCCAATTTGTAAGATATGATCGTTTTTTATTTCGATTAATGGTCTACTTTATGTGTCAATATCCGAGCGAAGCCGGAACGGGTCGTAAATAGTAAATAAAACAAATAGACTACAGGTCCGTGAACAAAATTTACGGGTCAAATGAATCACCAGGAGACCTATGTAGGATGATATAAGGGTTATACAGTTTCAATACCTCTTCTAATCTATTATTCTGCAACGCCGTACAAAAATCATGCTATAAGGAGAAATGATCGAAGGTTGCAACCCCCCCACTTCGACTGTACTCAGTTGGACAGCTTACAAGTTACAAGTGACGGCATAGTGCTGAATCTTATTACTTTATACTCTTCTATCATCCTACATAGGTCTCCTGGTGGTTCATTTACTACGTAATTTTTGTTCACGGGCCTATAGTCTAAAAGTAATAAAAATAGACTACAGGCCTGTAAACCAAAAAATACGGGTCAAATGAACCACCAGGAGACCTATATAGGATGATAGAAGGGTATAAAGTAATAAGATTCAGCACTATGCCGTCACTTGTAAGCTGTCCAACTGAGTACAGTTGAAGAGGGGGGGGGGGGTCCAATCCTCGATCTTCATTTCTCCTTATCGCATGATTTTTGTACGGCGTTGCGGAATAATAGACTAGAAGATGTTTGGAAACTATAAAAATTTTAGATTTTTAATTATTAGTTTGTCGGAAAAAAATTATGATGTGCCGACGATTTACAGAGTAAATTTGGTCATTCGATTATGTACGGAATTGTATCCATACAGTTTCAATCATCATCATCATCAGCCGCAAGAGGTCCACTGTTGAACATAGGCCTCCCCCCTAGACTTCCACAACGAACGGTCCCGCGCAACCTGCAACCAGCGGTTTCCAGCGACCTTTGTGAGGTCATCTGTCCATCAAATTCTAGTGGGAGGCCGTCCAACACTGCGTCTTCCGGTTCGTGTTCGCCACACGAGAACCTTTCTTCCCCATCGGTTGTCAGTTCTGCGAGCGATGTGGCCTGCCCATTGCCACTTCAGCTTGCTTACTCTTTGAGCTATGTCGGCCACTTTCGTTCTTTTGCGAATATCTTCATTACGGATTCTGTCGCGCAAAGAGACTCCGAGCATAGCTCTCTCCATAGCTCGCTGTGTGACTTTGAGCTTTGTTATGAGGCCCACAGTTAAGGACCACGTCTCAGTTCCATAAGCCATCACTGGCAACACACACTGGTTAAAGACTTTTGTCTTTAGGCATTGGGGTATTTTGGACTCAAAGATGTGCCGAAGTTTCCCGAACGCTGACCATCCGAGTTGGATTGTTCGCTGGACCTCTTAGTCGAAGTTGGATCTACCTAATTGGATCTTTTGACCCAGGTAGACGTATTCGTCAACAACTTCGAGTGTGGTATTCCCAACATTTACCGGTACAGGTGAGACATGAACATTTGACATGACCTTCGTCTTGTCCATATTCGTCCTCAAACCTACCTGCTGGGATACTCTACTGAGGTCCCTGAGCATAGCACCGAAGTCCTCCAGCGACTCCGCCACAATGACTATGTCGTCGGCAAACCGAAGGTGAGTGATGCATTCGCCGTTGATATTGATGCCGTATCCGTTCCAGTCCAGTAGCTTGAAAACATCTTCCAGCGCGGCAGTGAACAGTTTCGGAGATATAACATCTCCCTGTCTCACGCCTTTCTGTAGCTGGATATGTTTTGTGCACCGGTCCTGTAATCGGACAGACATTTTGGCTTTGCTGTAGATACGCTTCAACACTTCTATATAGCGATAGTCTATGCGGCATCGCTGGAGAGACTGAAGCACTGCCCAGGTCTCGATGGAATCAAAGGCTTTCTCATAGTCCACATACGCTATACATAGTGGCCGATTATACTCCTCGGTTTTCTGTATAATCTGCCGAAGCGTATGGATGTGCGGTCTATGGTACTATACTAGTCTTTTCGGAAACCAGCTTGTTCGGGTGGCTGGAAGTCGTCAAACCTACGTGCGAGACGATTCGTGATTACCCTTTTTGACTATCGGTCAATAGCGGAACGAATGGGGAAATAAAAAGTTCCAATCGTTAGGTACCACTGGGGACGATCGAAACTTTTTTATTCCCACTCGTCCCCAGTGGGGACGACGATGTGGGGACGAACGGGAATAAACCCTGGGGACGAACGCAACTTTTTTTTCCCATTCGTTCCCACTGGGGACGATCGAAACTTTTTTATTCCCACTCGTCCCCAGTGGGGACGACGATGTGGGGACGAACGGGAATAAACCTCGAAAACAACTTATAAATTACAGTTTCAATAAGTACCTCTTCTAATCCATTATTTCGTAACGCCGTACAAAAATCATGCGACAAAGAGAAATTATCAAGGGTTGCAACCCCCCCTCTTCAACTGTACTCAGTTGGAGAGTGGCAAGTGACGGCATAGTGCTGAATCTTATTACTTTATATACCCTTCTATCATACTACATAGGTCTCCTGGTGGTTCATTTGACCCGTAAATTTTGTTCACGGGCCTGTAGTCTAAAAGCATTTTAATTCGAATGCAAAATATCTTGCTGTGGTTCAGATATAGTGATCTCACTAAACTTAACATCTAGTCCGGCCCTTTTCGGCGTACAAGTCATAAGCCCCACAGTGACGGATTCAGAGACGAACGGGCAAAGCCGGAGGAGAGTCCAAGTTATATTGTCTGTGGAGTATTTGACGCATACGACGTTTTTCTTTTTTGTGAGGCGGAGGTAGAATTTTCTGGGATTACCGGGGTATATACCTGAAACAACAAATTTTTGATATAACTTACCCCCTTACCTTACCTTAGATTTGAAATTTGTACAGTAGGTAATACTTTACTAGCTAACCCTTTCATATGATGCCCATATTGAGGGAGTAGTGAAAAAAAATGTAACTCGCCATTTTGTGGTGGCGGCCATCTTGAATTAGAAATTTGTCATAGTGTTCAGTATTGTACTAGTCAAGCCCTTTCACTTAATACCCATGTTGATCAACGCCATCTTGAATCAATATTAACCAAACATATACACCGTCAGGAAACTAGCTTTCAAATGAAAAAAACTGTAACGAAATCGGTCCATACGTTTGAGAGCTACAGTGCCACCACAGATCACTATAATATACTGAGTGCCACACAATGACACAATAGACATCGATGCGACGCCAGATGGGGCGTTTTCAAGAGACAAAAAGATCTGTCAAATACAGTTCCCAATTCCACCATAGGTGGCGCCCATGTTTTATTTTCTTAGAGAAAATTCACAAAAACCAACATTGGTACAGATAGTTCAACTCATCTGTGCGCGCGGCGCTATGTGTGCGTGCGCTTGTAATTATACAACTTTAATTTGTGTGGCAGTGGCGCGGCAGTCGTCGTCCGAGCAAAACGTGACGAGCATACAAAGTAACTGTATATGTACAAGCTTACCCACACATAGGCCCGCGCGCACAGATGAGTTGAACTATCTGTACCACCACTTGGCAATATTTAGAAGTATCTTTAACAGGTACATTTGCATCTGGAAAATGCTTAATTTAAAACACCACTCTTGTTGGTTGGGGATTAAAAACCTGGGTAGCGATTCTAAATGCAATCCCAATGTTCAAAATCGGAATGACAATCCCTGTCTCTGTCATGCTAAACAGATAAGACAAAGACCGAGAGATGAGATTCCGTGTCGGATGCAGCCTAATGAATTTAGAATCGTTACCCAGGGTTGTTCTTTTTAGGGATCCGTACCCAAAGGGTAAAAACGGAACCCTATTACTGAGACTTGTCCGTCCGTCTGTCACCAGGCTGTATCTCAGGGTTGTTCTTTTTAGGGATCCGTACCCAAAGGGTAAAAACGGAACCCTATTACTGAGACTTGTCCGTCCGTCTGTCACCAGGCTGTATCTCAAGAACGGTGATAGCTAGACAGTTGAAATTTTCACAGATGATGTTATATCTATTGCCGCTATAACAACAAATACTAAAAATAAAATAAATATTTAACGGGGGCTCCCATACAACAAACTTGATTTTTTATCGTTTCTTGCTCGATTAGTCCGTTCCGTGCAAACTAGATGGCGCCACTAGTAAACTAAAACGCGTATGTATTCGACCTCGTCGTTAAAATCGTAACGTAAAATCAAAATTTTAGAAAAGCTTTCGGATGACTTTCTGTCATCCGCTTGTCTGTGGAAACAGCGATGGTTTATGTATACGGAATTCAAGTAAAGGTTTTCGCCGATTATTTGCTAATGGTACGGAACCCTTCGTGCGGGAGTCCCACTTGCACTTGAGCACCTTTTTTTAATAAGTAGGCATGCATCATAATCACCTGTAGCCCAATCAGAGAGCTCGTTCGTATTGACGCTGCCGATCATTGGCTGGCCGTCATTGTACTCGATTCCCGCCTTCAGCCAGTGCTTCTCGTCTTTGTACACCATCAACCCGGCTTGATCGTACAGCTCGGAGAAATCAGCTTCGATGCACGCCTACAATCAATATTTTTATGTCAATGGCTAAAATTAAGGCAAAATTAATTTATTGCAGTGAAATCTGCTTTTGGTGCGAAACAGACAGATTTTTCGTGGGCTGTGAATTGAATTCTACCGTCACGCTCGGGTATGATAAGAAATCTTCGGGTAAACTCGGGACCATAGCCATTGGCCAATGAGAAATGCCAAAAGGGCGTGGCCTGCCCATCATGGCATGGCCATCTAGAAATGCGTCAGCCAATGGGAAATGCTGACGCATTTCTAGATGGCCATGCCATGATGCCCAGGCCACGCCCTCCGGTTACACCCGTGTAGTTTCCAAGGTACTTAAGCTATCAAATCCTGAGTTATACGTTGTCACTTCTTTCGGCAGTTCCTATGACCAACAATTTTTTTTGATAGCTCTCTAATAAAATGAAACATTGGTGCCACCCCCGGTGAATTCCAGAACTATCCTTTACAGCTAAAGTAAATTTACATCTAATCTTCTAAAGGCCTAATTATAACTCTGTTCGTTGAAATAAATGTATTTTTAGTTCCGTCACTGTTCTCGCAAACCATGGATTACTTAATTACATCATACCGAGAAAGCAAAATCTCCTTTAATTTCCAGTCCATACAAGTGTCCAGTGTTGAAGTAAAAATTATACAAAGTGCCTTGCCAAAAATCGCCAGCTTCATCCGTTGTCACTTGAAGTGAACTATTATTCTCATTTAAATTCCATTTCTGTGGCTCATTTAACCATTTAAAATCTTTTAAAGTTAATTTACTTAGAGCATTTGAAAACATTTTCACACGACACACGTTTTGTGATGTTATTTTACTTGTGATTCATTCAGTTAGGTTACACTTTATTTATACTATGGCAATGTACCAAATGTATGAGAAAAATGGATTAATACAAGAACTAAATTTATAATAATAGGCTATCAATTTACCCGGGAGAAACGTAGATGGTGCCCCCCTACGAGTAATGATCAGCTGGTAATATTGTTTTGATAAACATAGCTGTTATGATGGCACTTCACTTGGCTAGCGTATTTGTGTAGCACTATCGCTGTACTCGTATTTGCCATCAGATTATTCGGAAGTGCATCCTACTACTATGATAAATTAATGTCAATGCTTGGATATTAGAATATGTGTCGCTCAATCACGTCGTAACGTTTGGATCTGGTTGAAATTTGGAACACAGTTAGATTTCAGTCTGGAAGAACACTATGCTACTTTATCCCGGGAAAATATCGAGAACTAGGTACGCTGATAAAACCACGTGGCGCTGCTAGTTTGAGTTATTTTAAAAGGATTGCACCTATTACCTACAACTTACAACGTGAAGTCCTAACCACTAGACCAGGGGTGTCCAACAAAATTGTGTAGAGGGCCTTTTATAACCGTTGCGGGCCAAAACAAATGCCCAATCGCTTTGCCCATCGTTACGGCACGGCCATAAGTTACGACTGGTCTAGTTGGGAGAACGGCGACTGTCGATCCGGAGCTCCCGGGCTAAAATTCCACGTGCACCACTATCTTTTCGAAATCATGTGTGTAATGCCGCTAACTTTAAACGATGAAGGAAAACATCGTGAGGAAACTGACACGTACCTAGAACCTTTCGAGGTCATGTGTCATCCACCAGACCGCACTCGGCCAGCGTAGTGGATTATGGCCTTGACTCTCATACGAGAGAAGGCTTCAGGTCCCTGCAGTGCGAACATTTAGTGGGCTGTTTTGTTTGCATTACGATGAGATTAATTTTGCTAACTTTTACTTAAGATATTTTTATTACAATATCAAAAAGTGAAATTCTACAAATACTATGATTAAACACGCTTCTTAGAACATTACCCTTACAGAGTTATTTAGAACTTACTAATATTATAAGGGCGAACATTTATTTGGATGTATGGCCTTATCGATATTTGATAATATTTCATGAAAATCTACTTGAATGGCTATCGATGAAATTTTATAAATGTATTTTGTTATAATCTGAAACCACACATTGTATATGTATAACATAATAGGGTATTTTTTCGTGGGGATTTCATTTGAACGGGTATTAAGTTGATAAAACCGAAACAAATTACTGGTTGATAATCGTTTTTTAAGTGAAAACTTCTTTTGGCGCACCTCAGGCAGATTTTTTGTAGGTTGTGAATTGAATTGAATAATAGCGTGACGCTCGGATATGATAAGAAAGTTTTGGGTGGACTTGGGACCATGGCCATTGGCCGTCTAGAAATGTGTCAGCATTTCCCATTGGCCATATAGAAATGCATCAGCATTTCCCATTGGCTGTCTAGAAATGCGTGAGCGTTTCTAGATAGCCATGCTAATGGTCACGCCCTCCGGTTTCACACGTGTAGTTGCCAAAGTGAGCTATTAAATTCGGAGTTATAAGTTTTCACTTTTACCGGCAGTTCCTATGACTACCAATTTCATTTACATTTTGTTACGCACATAATTTATATTACAGAAATACATATGCGTCTAAATAAATTTATTCCATTTTTGTTGATTGTATTCTGGGTAGCGATTCTGAAACCATTCGGTTGCATCCGACACGGAATCTCATCTCTCGGTCTTTGTCATGCTAATCAGATAAGACAAAGACCGAGAGATGAGATTCCGTGTCGGATGCAACCGAATGGTTTCAGAATTGCTACCCTGTACATTTTTGGAATAAATAACTTTCATTTCATTTCTGGCTTTCATTTCTGTTAGTTGCCGTATTCGTCGCTATAACAAATACTAAATTCACAGAAACACACATATAGCTCCTCTGAAATGAACAACATACTTACATTTAGCAAACAACACAATTTACAACGCCAAGTGAGGTGGCGTTATTACACGCAAATACCGCTTTGTTGTTATTTTACTCGTGGAAGGTAAATATTGATAAGGCCTGAGTGTTGGGAAAGAGATTGATAGTGCCACTAACTTATCTGTAAAACGGCTAAAAGTGGGACCAATGACGCCCACAGAACACAGACACAGAAAAGTTGTTGCAGGTGCAACACTTTTCGATTGTGGCGCCATCACTACATTCTATAGATATATGGGTCGAACAATACTACAATAATGGCCGATAAACAAATGCACAAAAGAATGTTGTATGAAAATTCGTCAATTTAAAAGTTCTCAAGTTTTGTATCTAGACACTTGACACGAAGCAATTAAATCTTTGTTCTATCCATTTTGTAATTTCGAACTGTACGGGGGTGAAATGGGGGATGAATGGCAATACGAAAGTTCCCAACCGTTCAAGATAAAATCATGAAACTCTGTAAATAGACACTTAACGCGAAGTAAATAAATGTTTGTTCTAGCAATTTTGTAATATCAAACTGTTTTAATTACCGTATATGTGTATGGGTATACAAATAGGTAGGCACTGCCTGAGTTATCTTAACATTGATTTCGCGCGTACGAAGTCGCGGGTAACAGCTAGTAAGTACTTCATATTTCTGTGTCTTCTGACTTATTCTGAGGGAACAGGAAGGGGAATTAAGTAATATTGGCTACACTTGGGAGTTACGAGGTATTGTATCACTTATTTGTTGCAGCTTGCAGTTGCGGCTGGGATTAATATCTCCTCAAATTTAGGGATTTTTTCTTCAAATTTTGGGAAATTTGGAAATCGGGCATCGGCAACCCTGGGCGTATTGACGGTGGCGTTAGTTCCCATTTTGGCCGCGTGCCATTAGATCCTTGTAGCACTGTAAAGCCAGACAAATTAATCAGAATAATTTGTCTGAGGCTTAATCAGGCTCTTTTAAACTTTAAACTTTCTTGTTTACGTTATTTAGTTATTTATAACCTTGGCTTGTCCAGAAGTGCAGTAAGTTCTATACTAGAACGAGTATCTAAAGCTGCACTAGTAGGATCATATCGGATTTGGCTGGGCAGGGAGAGAAATACGAGTAGTGAAGGTGAGTGTTGACGTACGTCACTAAGGGGCCCCTTTTAAACCTACGCCCGAGTCACAAGTCTTGGGGTCTACTTGAGATTTCTCTCTCTGCCACACGATGGACCCAGCACCCGCACGGTGAATCCATGGAATGCTAAGAAGTTCGTCTCTTGTATGAGACTAAAAAGTTTAGAACACAAATATTTCGAGATTTAACTGTTGGCCTTGAACCGCTTGAAAAAAATTTGGAGGTGGATGTTCAAAATACCAACAACCTGAAAATTAGTATTTACAAGTTCATAATCAAAAAAAATGGCAGTCAAAGGAACTGCCGATAGAAGTGAAAACTTATAACTCAGAACTTGATAGCTTACCTTGGAAACTACACGGGTGTAACCGGAGGGCGTGGGCTCGCCATCATGGCATGGCCATCTAGAAATGCGTCAGCATTTCCCATTGGCTCACGCATTTCTAGATGGCCATGCCATGATGGTGAGGCCCCGCCCTTTCAGCATTTCCCATTGGCTGACGCATTTCTAGATGCCCAATCGCCAAGGTCCCGAGTTTACCCGAAGATTTCTTATCATATCCGAGCGTGACGATCGAATCCATTTCACGGGCCACGAAAAATCTGTCTATAGCGCGCCTAAAGAAGTTTTCACTTCAACAAGTTCAGGGTAGCGATTCTGAAACCATTCGGTTGCATCCGACACGGAATCTCATCTCTCGGTCTTTGTCTTATCTGTATATCATGACAAAGACCGAGAGATGAGATTCCGTGTCTGATGCAACCGAATGGTTTCAGAATCGCTACCCTGGGTAGCGATTCTAAATCCATTCGGTTGACACGGAATCTCATCTCTCTGTCTTATCTGTTTAGCATGACAGAGACAGGGATTGTTATTCCGATTCCGAACCATTCGGAATCGCTACCTTGTATTCTACGCGATCTGCGATAGGTGTAATTTTTTACTGCATAAATAGTCACTGTCGTGAGAGTGTTCGAGTATTGTACATAATCATTTAACGTATGTTCCACTCATGGTGTAATATACAACATAACAAGCTGAACTTTATTTTAAGGCGTTAATCAACTAAGCTGACTAACTAGAATAGGCTCTCTAAAATTTTCAATAAATGTACCATTATTAGCAAACCCTAGTGATTACTTTGGAACGTTGCCTAGATACGGCTAAATGAACGAGTATCTAGAACGATGAAACACTTTTGAACATTATCACCTTGTTCTGGCAATACTGATTATTTAAAATGGCATCATTTCCGGAGGTAGCTGCACGGCGTGATGGCTCCGCGCGGCTTATGAAGAAAATTAAGTTTATTTTTGTGTATAGATAGCGAATATAACCAGTTACATTTGTTTGTTGTTGTTTAAATACTCAGTGAAAGAAGAATGGGAAAACCTGGTGAGTAATTTAGATGTACTAGTTCGGTGGTTGGTAGCATGGTAACCGCGTGGTTTATGTCTCGTTTACGTTGATATTACGGTAATTTATAAATGTAATAATAAATGACGCGTTCAATTTCATCTCTATAAATGTATTTCATTACATATATGCAATATTTATTTAAAAATAACACATCGTTGGATAGGTTATAATTTTGTCATTGGGTTCCTTTGAATGCTAGTTTAATGTTCTCTGCCCTCTCTGTTCTGTTCTTTACATATTTAGCAAATTCCCGGCGTTTTTTTAACGAATCCGTGAGTGCGACATTTGAGGTTATGTTTGGGACTCCACGTTCCCACGCTAACTCCCAAGTCTCTTATCTCAACCTCACGCAAAGTAGGTTGTACTAAAGCGCTATCTACATATAGCTTCAAATATATGCATATTGGGTACATGTACCTACCCAATCTAAAAAATACCACCAAGGTCGTTTTATAAAATTAGACACGTGGGGGATAAAGCACGCTGGAGTCACATTGGGGCATTTCATGAAGGGATTTTTTACTAAGAGTTGAATTTTGGTCATCAAACTTTAACAATAATGCGAAAACAACCAAAATATAATAGTATCGTCAAGATATCAACATAGCAGATGCCCTGCAAGGTCTGTATAGGAACTAGATACCATGCGCTTGCTAGTTATGTATACCACCAGCAGAAATGAGTAAACAAAGAAGTATATAGTTCTTGATATTTTGGTGTAGCAGTACTAATGTCTCACTAGGTACTGTTATTGGCAGTCTCTTATGATTGTATGTGGAATTTTTAATCTGAAATGACCATAAATCTGCTAAGTGCACATTATTCGAGTTTCCAATGATGGTTCTGGTGGGCATGAATGTACACTGGAATGGCCGACACCACGGCTATGAAATTGTTTTGACACTAATACTTTCTTTAATTTAATTTATTTACTGAAAAATAGCACCATGCTTACGTTTCACTGATGAGATGAGAAATTATAGGTAATTTGTCAAAATGTTTATTGCCTTTTACTATCCATTGGTCCAGTTTGTTTATGAAAGAGTTCAACGACACAGTGTTGACACATGAGTGTTGCACTTGAAATAACATCATCTGGCAATCAGTTGTAAACCACTCTGTTGCTTCTGTACAGATTTCAATGGAGTACAAAGAGAACAAGAGCAATGTAGTAATCATTTCAGTTAGGTTAGGCTAGACTCGCAATTTGAAGCGGGGGGAAGTATACAAACTTTGCAAGTCATTTTGCCAGATCTCAATGCCCTGTTGGGATCCAGTTACGAAGTCATTTAGTATAGATTTGTGGCGTTGTGTGGACACGGCGCATCAGTCATTCCCTCGCCTCTGTACTGTGCACTTGTCGTCGCTGATAAACACCGTCTACCGATATCCAGAGTTTCATTTATAGAGTACAAGTGAGGGAGTCAGATTAACCACCCTATAGACCCACAGAACACGCAGACACACCTACGGCAAAGATTATTATCTTTTCTATCTGTAACATAATGAAGCAATGTGTGATCAATACTATTGAGTGAGCGTCTTTTGTGCATTGACAATCAAGCAATGCAATCTTATTTGATGGTTCTTTTTTGTTTGGTAGATCATAGTTTAGAGGTGGTCCAATATAAATTTAATTGAAATTGGTGTGGTGGTTTTTGTAATATGAACAAAAACTAACATAATTATTCTTTCATTTATTTAGATGACTTAGTGATAGTTTCTGAATGAAATTAAATTTGGTTGAGTCTGAACTTAGTTGACGTTGGGTTTGGTTTTTACGGTGAAAATATATTAGAATGTAAATTTTTTTTACCTACTTTTTGATCCATTCGGTCAAGCTAGGCAATTTGTATAATTTATTATTCTTCCGAGTGTTAGCATAGTTTACAATACTATAAATCTTTATTGCAGAGTTCAATGGGGGTGGCGGCCGCGGCGGTGGACGCGGTGGCTTCAGAGGCGGGCGCGGCGGTGACCGCGGCGGCCGAGGGGGCTTCGGTGGCGGCGGCCGAGGGGGCTTCGGTGACCGCGGCGGCCGGGGAGGGTTCGAGAAGCGAGGCGGCGGCAGAGGGTTCGGAGGCCGAGGAGGAGGAGGTAAGACAATATTATCAATCTATAATCAATAATATCACAGTAAAATAGTAGATACTGTTAGTAATAAAATGCTACAGCAGGTTAGGTATAGGTTGACCGGCAAACAAGTTGACCCAATGAAGTTAGCTGCACATGGTTGCGCGCAGAAACCTTTTTAAAGTCCTTTGGCGCAAGTGTACATGTGCAAACTTTCCTCTTCCATGTCAATTTTGGGTCAACTTGTTAGCCGGCCACTATAATGTCATTAGATTGTAAACTGACTGCATGCAAAGTAGGTGTTCTTTTGTTTGAATACTGTAATCTAACATTGTTATAGGCAGCATTGTTGCTTTACTGCAAATGTATCTTTGATTGAAAAAAATACTATTTTAACTTTTTTGGTTTCTGAATTATGGGAAATATCTGTGTAGAGTAAAACTACAGAAAAAAGCATATGAAAGCCCATGCCTATGTAGAAGTATCTAAATTAAGTTATGCTTGCTTTTATTGCATAAAAAACATCTTGTGACAAAAAATAAAATTACAGGATAAAAAGAGTAAAGACACTTATTCAATATTTATATTTTAATATCTATATTTTTTAAAATTAATTGGTGGACCTTGCTACAGTTGCTGAAATCTTACTTAAAACTATATTTCTATATGAATGTTGCTTAAAATTTAAAAGAAATTCTTCAATCTGTTAAGTCATAAAATTCAAATTCTCCAGTAAAATTATGTAACATGATGACAACATGGTCCCTCTAATCTCGACCTATTCGTGAAGACTATGATACCACATACCCACTACTGATGCTAACGTCATACCTCCCTAACAACACATCACTTCAAGGCTGGATTATATAATTGATGAAACTTTTCAGGTCGCGGTGGAGGCAGAGGCCGTGGGGGCGGCGGCAGAGGAGGTGGCGGGGGGTTCAAGGGAGGCAAGCAAGTCATTCTTGAGCCACACAGGTTTGTAAATTAATCTCCACTATTATAGCCAAAATAATTACAAGAGTGGCAAAAGTATATTTACCAACTGTAGTGCAGCACCCCCACAGTTTTACCCCCGTAGTTCCCTTTAACATTATTTTCCTGGGATAAAAATTGCCTGTACTCTTCCAGACTAATCTGTGTTCCGAATTTCAACCTGATCTGTTCTGATGTGATTGAGGAACTATTATATATATCTTAACTTAATACTAGTAGGATTGGTAAAATTGCAGTGCTGAACCCTAAACCATAGTGATACTACTATCAAGATATTTTAGATGGTTATATTATATGGTTGGTTGGATGGTTATATTATATGGTTGGTTGGATGGTTATATTAGTATATTATAGTTGGTAGATATAAAATTACTTGCAGCTTTAGATGTGTAAATTGGTTAAATAAAATAAACTCATAAAAACTTGACATGATGTTATTTAACAATAACTTTCGTTCTTCTGAATGCGAACGCTTGAAGCCAAATTTTGTTACTGATCACAACAATGCAAAATCCCTATACATCTAACATTTCCACTTCCCCTCACTAACCACATGTGTGTATTTCAGACATCCCGGTGTGTTCATCGCCAGAGGTAAAGAAGATGCACTGGTGACTAGGAACTTGGTACCTGGGTCTGAAGTTTACGGAGAGAAGAGGATATCTGTTGAGGTGTGTATTTTTTGTTATTATAAAATAGAAGATTTAATTAGCCTGCCTGAAGGCTAATTAAAACAATGTACATGTAACAAAAAACAACCTTACAACTGTTGAAAAAGGAAGACTTTACTTTATGTACATAGCTATTAAGCTGTTTCCATACAGCTGACCAAACTAATAGCAAAAGAGACTTCTGTGTTGATTATTTTTGGTAGATTCGCCTTATTTCTTTTGTGCAGTATTTTTGTTACACAACAAACAACATCTGTAAACATGGTAGAAATCTGAAGGAGCTGCCTATTACAAAAAGAAATTGAAGCTACTAATCTTGTAAAGTTGGTTGAGAAACTCTAAAAATATTTTTATATGCCATCTGAAATGTTGTGTTTTGTATGTCACCACCTGGTTTAAATTTTCGTGCTGTAATAAATTTTTACATGATGAATTGTGGTCCCTCTAATCTTGACCTATTCGTGAAGACTATATCCACATACCCACTTCTGATATGAACCTCAACCTAGCATGTAACTCGAAATGCTAAGAAGCATTAGTTTAAAAAAGCATGTTATTTTGTTCACAGAATGAAGGAGAGAAGGTAGAATACAGAGTATGGAATCCGTTCAGGTGAGAGAATTTTTCTTCTATTGTGATCTAATGAATAAAAACATGTTGTCATCAGCCTGTATGCATCTACTGCTGAACAATGCCCATAGGCCTGTCCCATAACAAATCACTGAAATAAACCTAAAACTTATTATAAGACATTTTAATTGGTACTTCATCTATTCTGTAGTTTTACATAATAAAATACTGACAAACATTCACACACCCATCCACATAAACAAGCTTAACTTTGCTTGGTAGTACAAATTATTGCCAATTATGTTATTTTCAAAGAAATTAGGAAATGACGTGTTTTTTGGGAGGTTTAAACTCTCTCAATACAAAAAAAACATAGATAAACACATTCTTATAGAACCGAATGATGAATAGATAGAAAAATTAAACAAAGAATGCTGGTGTTCATGTAAAATGACGAGTATTACATTGTTATTTATTTGTCGTACAGATCAAAGCTAGCGGCAGCCATCATGGGAGGAGTAGACGCCATCCACATGCCGCCCGGCTCTCGGGTGCTCTACCTCGGAGCCGCCAGTGGCACCACCGTCAGCCATGTCTCCGACATCGTAGGACCGGTGAGTTGTTGCTGCTGTATTCTATTTTTAGAACAAGGAAGTTTATTTTGTAGGACAAAATCAAGGATATAATATAAGTGTTTTTTTGAGATTTGTTGTGGACATATAAAAACTTACAGGGAAAGTATTACAAAAAAATAATTGGTAGTTATAGGGACTGCCGATAGAACTGAAAACTAAAAACTCTGAATTTGATGGCTTACTTTAGAAACTATGCGGTTGAAACCGCCGCATGGCGTGGCCATGAACATCATCCCGAGTATACCCAAAGATTTCTTTCATTTACGTACGTGACGGTTTAGCTCCTTTCACAGCTCATGGAAAATCTGTATGTGGGCGCGCCGAAATCCAGGGGTCTACTGCATAACTACAACTGTTTTATAGCTTGCTCTATTAACTTGTTCTATTGCTTGGAATTATAAAGACAACAATAGCAAAAACAAAGCCGGTATAGTTGGTGAGCAGTACAAGGGCCAGTGAGACGGTGAAGCTGAACCCCGTTATCATTAAAAAGCTAAAAAATAAGAGTTTTGCTGTAGTAGGGCTCTTTACTGAGTGAGGAATTACCACATTTCTGGTGGTAGAATCACTGGCATAGTACTTATGATGAAACATAATGCACCTGACCTATTCATGACGACTATACAATCATCACCCACTATTCTGATCAAATCTCTCTCTAAAGTTATAGTATTCTCTTACAAAAACTCGAATTTCATGTAATATATCTCTTTCACAGGAAGGATTAGTTTATGCAGTGGAATTCTCACACAGATCGGGCAGAGATTTAATAAACGTTGCCAAGAAACGGACTAATATTATACCTATTATAGAAGACGCCAGACATCCATTGAAATACAGGTAATTACTCATTCCAAACCACACTATTCCATTTAAAATCAAACATTTGAGATTTTATCAGTGCACCTGGTAATTTATTTAGTTACACTAGCAATGCCCCGTGGTTTTACCTGCGTAGTCTCCGTTCTCTCGTTATTTTCCCAGGAAAATAATTTGCCTATGTGCTCAATCCAGGCTATATTCTGTATCTCGTCCGTTCTGTCGTTCCGACGTGGTTGAGCAACAAACATTCAAACTTTCGAATTTACAATGTAATTAGGAAAACCTAATTGTAATAAATTACTAGGAATATTACCAGGAGTAATATTATAAATGTGAAACTTAAGACTAAATGGCTGGACAACATAGCTTAAAATTGTATAATCCACTTAGATTATAGTTTGGGATACCATATAGGCTACTTTTTAGCACGGGGAAAGTACAGGAATTAGAAGTACGCGGGTAAAGCCACATACCATAATATCTTGCACTTCTATGATGACATAAAATGGCTAAATCTTTCATGTTGAAACTTGAACTCTCTCTCTGAGAACTCTCACTATAATATTACGAATGGTACCTAACATAGTGCCCGCTAACTCGCTATATTATTACAGAATGCTAGTCGGTATGGTGGACACGATATTCGCGGACGTAGCACAACCGGACCAGGCCAGAATCGTCAGTCTAAACGCTCAGCACTTCCTCAAGAATGGTGGTCACTTCGTTATATCAATTAAGGTAAGCAATTGTCCGTTCCTGCACAGCATAGGGATTCTGAACCCTGTCTGATTAATCTTGACATGGAATCAAATCTTTCCTTTGCCTTATTTATTTAGAATAAAAGGGACAAGAATCATCATTCTGAATGAGTCGTCAGAATCGGCATTCAGATGAGCAGGACATGTGCCTGATTGGTAAGCAACATGCCTGCCCAGTGTCATGTAGCTATTGGAACATGAAGAGTCTGGATTGTTACCTAACACTGTACTGCACTCATTACCCAGACATATAAGATGATCTCTATGCCCTGGACACATTGCCCTTCAAACCGGAACACAAGATACAATAAACCTACCTATGATGTAAACAAAACAGGCTAAATATTTCATGTTGAAAATGAACTCTCTCACTGAGGTACCTACCTCCACACAAACATGTAACATCACATACTACCCACGCTAACACTGACCTATCTTTCCCAGGCCTCATGTATAGACTCCACGGCGCAACCGGAAGCAGTATTCGCGGCTGAAGTGAAAAAACTACAAGCAGACAAGCTCAAACCTCAAGAACAACTAACATTAGAACCTTACGAGAGAGACCATGCGGTCGTTGTTGGTATTTTCAGACCACCGAAGAAGTAATAGATTTAAATTTGGTCATATAATCTTGTATACAGTCCTGTATGACAGTTTGTTTTGATTTTTAAGTTGAAAGTAAGGCTAACTTGTTTTGTGATTACTGAAATCTGAATATAACTTATAAAAACCATGTATGTGGAATAGTATTTACTTTTATGTACAGTATCCATAAAAATCTATAAACTAGATTTGTTGCCAATATTAATTTCTAGATTAGGAAAAGTAAATCATTAACACAATAAATAAATCTCTGTACCTTGTACAGCATTTATTTGCAATTCAATACAATGTAGAATTTCCTCAGAGTAAGTTAAATATCACATTATATCTGAGTTGAAGGCCTGCTTCAATTAATATTTTTTCTAACTACGGACAGTTTTTTTGTTGGATCAAATTCTAAATTTGGAAAGGTAAATCACATTGCTATACTTCTCACTAGATGTAGCAAAAACGAGCAATTGTGTTCTTAGTTTTCCAAATTTAATATCTACTCTGCAAATATGTAACTGAACATGTTAAAAACTTATTCTATCAACTGTGGAGGCAAATTTAAAATGCCCACATTTCTCCAAATTACAAGCCATATTCAAACGTCATGAAGGTCGTGTAATAAGAAAAATATATTCACTTTCATCTGATATAAAGCATAAACAAAAATGGCGTCGCATTTTGTGTGCCAAATCACTACAATATTATCATTAATTTAGAGTTATTTTACTGAGGTTATGTTAAACTATTTACCGGTATTTCGGTACAGTTTCATACCCTCATGTAGTGAAATTGCAGTTCGTAAATTTGATTTCTTATGACGTGAGCTTTGATTGCTGTTCCGCCATTTTGTTTGTCTTCATGTCTGATGATGTTGAATAGATTTTATAGTAGAGTGCTCGCAATATAACTCTGCGCGTAGCAAAATATGGAACTAATTGACAGGCCGTCAACTTCACGTCAACTTCTTATTTACGTCAGTTGACAAAAGTTTGTTTACGTTTGGTGTATTTATTAATTTCCAAAATAATTAATAGCTTTTATTATGCCGAAAGTGATTAAAAGTGCTGGCCGTGGCTGGTTCTTGAAAATCAATCGTGGTTGTGAAGAAGAACGATACAATAACGGGCCAAAAGTGCAGTTTTCCAAACGCAGAGCTATTTGACAACTAACATGTAGGGATACCATAGCAATCAAATCTCCACTTATTATCGGCATATTTTAAAGCTGAGGCTTTAGGTTGAGGTGCGGCTTTGGGTTTGATTGTTTTATCGCCAATTTACCCGTGGGAAAAAATGTGAGTGCTTAAGACCGAATGTGAGAAACTAGTAATAAATGTTTTTTTTCATAATTTACAAATCAAAATAGAAAACACAGTGACACAGCAGTGAAGATCAGCTGATTGTATCTTTCTCGCTCGGGTACACTTGGCGGTTCCATGTTCACCCGATCGACCCTTTCACCTAACAGCGGTGCGCCAAAAGAAATTTTACTTAATTTTTTTTTCAACGTTAGCTTGGATGCTCTTTGATCCTTAACTCTGTATTCATTACTGTATTTTTATTGTAGGCGTTTTAGAACGTACTGTCACGTGGTAATGGACAACGCATTATACCACTGCACTCAGATAAATAAAGCGGCTACAATGGGCAATGTAAAAGAAGAAAGCCAAAAGTGGCTTAAGAAAAATGAAATAGATTTCGATGATTGTAGGACAAATCCCCAGTTACTCGAATAAAGAGGCACAAAAAAGACCCACAATACCAAGTAGAATAACTATTAAAGGAACATGGACAGGAACTTTTGTGGTTACCGCCGTGATTTATCGTTATTTTTACCCTATTGAAAAAAGAAGATGATTCTATGGAAGCCAATGACTCAATTAATATAAGAACGTTTATTGTGTGTTTATTTTAGTGTTATTTATAAAATTATAAATAGTGGTCTCAATAAAAGATTTACAAGTTTAAATTAAATTCTTGTTATTTCGATGTTGGTGTAGGTTGAAAATGACAGATTTTTTATAATGTAATAAACTATAATAAAGTATTCCTGGTGGTAAGAGACTCGGACAGCCTGTACCAATTACCAATGATACTTGGTCATACTGAACCAAACCAGCACTGCAAAGGCGTTCATTACTTCGAGACATTCGTTCTTGAGTCTCAGTTGTCGTGTAGTTACTTAAATTGCTTCCCTGAAAAATCCCTTCCCGTACCTGTTTTATGAAGTTGTACGTTCCCAATGAACGGGAAGGGAACCTATTAGCTTGACCTGGCAACATTAAGTACGCCATCAGTCGCGCGCAGACTTATACTGCGAGCACTATATAAAGTTATTTTTCTAAGTCTGGATGTCATTGTTGCTGTAGAATTATTTTTCCAAAATGGCGAGCCATTTTAAAAAGAAGCAGCACAATTCCGACAAAGCCTTAATTTAATTATAAGTATTGACATACATGTTAAGTGAGATGTTGTGGATGTATGTTGTTAGATGTAAGAAAGAATGAAATATATGAGGTGCGCTATTATTATATGTTTGTTTAATTTTTGTGATATCCATCCCCTAACGCACAGGATAAAGAAATACTACCAACTGCAATTTTATTTCATCATTTTTACAATTTGAATTCATCACACAAATATCTGCACTCAGTGCAAATATTTGTGTGATGAATTCAAATGTTTGCACTGTGTCTGGGTGTTTCTATGTATATAATAAGTATGTATTTAAAAATATATAAGTATTATATCAGCTATCTGGCCGCCATCACACAAGCTTTGCTCAGTTTGGGGTCAGATGGTGTTGTGTGTGAATTGTCCACCAATATTTATTTATTTAACTACTAAAGAAATACAAGCCTTTGATCTTGGGAGAAACGCCAATTGTGTAGACACGGGTAGGGTTGTCGCAATTTTAAAAACGTAGCACCAGAATAAAATTAAAACATACGTAGCCCAATAATTTCTCTGGAAACATTGCCCTTCAAACCGGAACACAGTACCGTAAAATGGGGTGATTAGGGAACAACAGGTGAATAGGGAAAAAAACCAGGATTCATTTACAATGTTTGATAAAATTGGTATCACGCAATAATATCCTACCTTTTTTTTAGTAAATAATTGTAGTAGATTATTTGAAGTTCTTATGGTAACACTAAAGAAGCATAAAGTTAGCTGCCAAACTGTCAAAAACAATACTTGAAAATAACCATTCATGGTGATAGCTACTAACAGGTACAAAAACTTTGTTGAATTAAGTTGTTTCTGCGTATATGAAGATGTGACTTTCAAGTAGAAAAATTATTTAATTCTTAAACTTTTGTATACAATCAAGATAAGTCTCAATTGTTGCTTAATTTTTATGTTTTTGATAAATCTTGAAACTTATTGAAAAATCTGTTTTTTTTGGGGTGAATAGGGACGACTTCTGCCTGAATAGGAAACATGAGAAGGTTAAAAGGGACGCTAAGTAGTTGAATAGGGACGACTTAAGTATAAATAGGGATAGCTTTGTAGGGTTGTCACTAATGCAAATATGGCTATAATTATAATAATTTACCTTTTGTTTTTGTTTGGATTTACTTGCACAAATACGTCATAAAATGAATTTTCATTGGCTCGGGTCTGCAATATTTTGAGTGGTAAAGATTTAAGCAACATTTGTAAGTGTTTTTTAAGTTATACATTTTATTGATAGTTTAAAGTGTCTGTGTGTGTGTGTCTTTCTGTCTGTGGCACCGTAGAGCTAAAACGGATAGACCGATTTGGATGTGGTTTTATTAGTTTCCCTGTGGTGGTTAACTATTTTTGGGCAATATTTATTCAAGATGGCCGTCTCCACAAAATGGCGGACAAAATATTTTTGCACCTCCCCCAATATGGGTATCAAATGAAAGGGCTTTACTAGTAAAATACTATACAGTAGGATTAATTTCAAATACAAGATGGCCGCCACCACAAAATGGCGAATTATATTTTTTTATTCACTACTACCTCAACATGGTTATCAAAGGAAAAAGCTTGACTAGTAGAGTAATACATACCTACACTATAGTAGTAGTATTAAGTATAGTACCCATCTAACTCGCAGTAAATGAAATTTCATTTCAATGTCCTTTTTTATAAGCGCATTTGGTGTGTAATTTTTATATATTTATGAAATTAAACTGAAAATATACTGACTCAAGAAGTAAGTAACAAGACAAACTGATATGAACACAAGTAAGAGTAACATTTAATTAATCTTAATATATATAAATCTCCTGTCACGATGTTTGTCCGCGATGGATTCCTAAACTACTTAACCGATTTTAAATTAAATTGGCACACGTGAACAGTCTGGTCCAACTTGAGAGATAGGATAGTTTTGTTTCGATTAATATTACTTATATGACGAAATCCGAGCGAAGCCGGAACGGGCCGCTAGTATATTAATATTTCTATCGTACCAGCCCTAGCGAATTTCCCTAATAACCCCATTTTCATCCCTATTCACCCCAGATTGAAGGTGAATGGCGATATCATATATTTTTGCATTTTTTTCTTAAGAGTGCGCCTAAAGCCAGGAAAAAATCAGATTTCACCCGCGCGACGCGTTTCTTAATTTGATATACATAAAGTCGAGAATAGCATGACACAGTTTCGAGGAAAAATGAATATTTAATCAGGAGTCCATTTTTGACCAAGTTTTATTTAATTACTCAATAACTAAACATAAATTTAAAAAAGTGTTCGGTTACTTTACTAGAACGTACAAATAGGAATTTTATTACCAAAAAATAATGTGGGGTCATCGCTGATAATTTCGAGTACTCGAATTAAAACGGTTTTTTTCGGTGTCATTTTTATTTTTTTTATTGTAAAAAACTCTGATCTATTTTTAAAATTCTATTCGGTTATTGTGCTTCTTCTTGATTGTACCCACACGTCAATATTTTTTTTGTCATAGTTTTTAGTTTCTTAACTTCAGTGAGCGGCGTCGAAAATGTCCTATTTTCGTTTTCTGGCTTTAGGCGCCCCCTTAAATCTTTGAGATTATTACGTATTTGTATATTTCATAACGAAGATGCTACCAAGACTCATTCATAGATATCCTGAAATAAATTCGTATCTTAGAAACAGTACCTTAAAATACTCAATGAAGTTAGCAATTGTCCCTAATCACCCCATTTTACGGTAGGTAATGTTTCACACTGCTGCTTAGGAGCCGAATAACTGACAAAGGTGTGGTACTTCCCCAGGCGGACTCCGCAAAAAGACCACTACAATTTTTATTAAGAACTACCAATATAATAAAAACAACTTGTGAATAGTAGCAATGAAAAATCACAGTTTGATTACAGGTACAACAGGCACTTCGGAAAAAAAAACAAATTTCGACAGTAAACATCTTGAGAAATCTTTACCTAATCTTTGTATAACGACTTTTGGCAAGTGTAACTATAATAAGCCTTTTAGCTTTCGTAACCTGTAAATTAGCTGTAGTGCATAAATATCTCTAATGGAAAAACGTCTAGGCTGTGGAATACGCTGCCTTAGCGGGTTTTTCCCCGTTGGTTACAATCTTGGTGTCTTCAAATCGAGAGGGAATCGGCAATATCGGTTTCTTCTAGGTAAGCATGCTCCATTTGTCCGTTCGTTGTCGCTTAACATCAGGCGAGATGGCGGTCAAGTGTAAACCTATAACAGTATAAAAAAAGAAGAAAATCAGCGAAACGCGTCCCTTTCAGATTAGTACAGATGTTCCGAGTAGGTAAAAAATAAAATTGTCAGTAATAGGGACATACTAGGTATAGATTGGATTGACACACATGATAGAAGTGAAAACTAATAACCCAGAATTTGATAGCTCACTTTGAAAACTACGCGGGTGAAACCGGACAGTGTGACCATGAGCATGGCCACCCAGATATATGCCAGCATTTCTATGGTCTAATGGGCATTGGGCATGGTCCCGAGTTAACCCGAATATTTCTTTCATTCCCGAGCGTGACGCATGAGGTCTATTCACAGCCCACGAAAAATTATGTCTGTGGTGCGCCAAAATAAGTTTTCACTTAAAAAATCTGCTGGAAGTAGGTATTACCAGGCTAAATGCCAAGACATCACTATGTATATATGATCATGTTTATAACACATTTGCTCGTAAGGGGTCTCTTTTAATATCGTAATTTATCTCATTGCGTACCTACTTGTAATGTAAAACGCACGGTTTATCAAAATAATCCGTCTATTCGGTCTATTAAAACGAACGGTACCTACTTTTTAAAATCTTAGCAAAGAGTTCTTCAGAAAAGTGGTCAACATTTTACGATTTTTTTTTTTTTAACTTCTATAGGTTTACACTTGACCGCCATCTCGCCTGATGTTAAGCGACGATGCGGTCTACGATGGAACGTGTTTACCTAGAAATAACCGATTCACTCTCGATTTGAAGACACAAAGATTGTAACCATCGGGGAAAACCCACTCAGGCAACGTATTCCACAGCCTAGACGTTCTTATCACAAAAGTAGAGTCAAATCTCTTCGTTCGTGTCTTTGGAACATCAACCATGAAACGATGTCGCTTTTTCGAGCTACGAGCATTCCGATAGAAAAAAGGACAAGGTGGTATCAGATCATGCAAATCAGTCGCACACTCTCCGAAGTGTATCCGATAAAAAACCGATAGGCTAGCAATTTTTCGGCGATGTTCAAGACTTTGAAGTCTTTTTCGCACAAGAGTGTCGTTACCTATGAGCCTTTTGGCACGTCTCTCGATCGATTCCAGAGCCTCCAGCTGATACTTAGCCGATCCATCCCAAAGGTGCGAACAGTACTCCATACAGGAGCGAATCTGTGCTTGATATAATGTAAGCGACTGAACAGAAGCCCTGCGGTCAGCCCTGAGTGTCGCTTCTCCATACTCGGCCTGAGCTCCACTACGGAGGTCGCCGGCTCGCTTCGCTCGCCACCTCCTCCCTGCGTTTCGCTAGGCCTCGTTTGGCTCTCTCCACTCAGGACCTCCCTTAAGCTTCTGGCTCCCGCATTTTTTATATACACTCTAGGGGTAGTAGCGACAAGACTAGGTGGAGTCGGGGTGCTCCGAGTCGGATCTGGGAAACCAACATCTACAATAAATCTTCGCGCGCTTGTTCCAAAACATACACGATTAGTCCGTATGCGTACTGGCGCTGTATATTTTGTAACAGCATAATACTTCTACGTTACTACAAAGTATACGCGAGTATTTGCGTACTGGCCTTGTATGGTTTGGAAGATCTTAGTAAAAAAACTTATTTTTAATTTATACGTGATTAGTTTCATACCCTTGCGTTCTGGCCTTGTATAGATTGGAAATACGCGGCATTGATAGCCATTTGATCCGACGAGCAGCCATCAATGACGACTCGTATGGATCGATCCCTCAAGAAGTCCGATATCCACGCAATGAACCCAGGAGACAAACCATAACTAAAAAGCTTGCTTATAAGGCCATCATGCCAAACCCTGTCGAAAGCCTTCGAGATATCCAGGGAGACTGCAAGTGCTTCCCCGTGTTTCTCAATAACTTCACTCCAGATGTGAGTGACGTACGCTAGAATATCCCCGGTGGACCGGTTTCGGCGAAACCCGTATTGCTGGTCACTGAGGAGGTCGTTCGATTCTAGGTACGTCAGGAGCCTGTGGTTTAAGACACGTTCCATAGTCTTGCAGAGTATGGACGTGACCGAGATGGGCCTGTAGTTGACAGGGTCAGCACGACTACCCTTTTTGGGCACAGGTTGCACATTAGCAAGCTTCCAAGACTTCGGTACTAGCCCAGTTTGGAGAGAGAGTCTGAATAGGCGCGTCAGTATTGGTGACAACTCAGGCGCACAAGCCTTCAATACTAGAGCAGGAATACCATCTGGGCCACTGGCTTTATTCACGTCCAGATTGCGTAACACTTTACGAACCTCCTTTTGGCGAATGCGTATCTCTGACATAAAAGTCGAACAGCCAGGTAGAGTAGGAGGTGTCGCGCTACCAGCATCTAGACGCGAAGATTCTGCAAACTGAGTTACAAACAAGTTTGCTTTCTCCGTTGCAGTGTGAGCCAGTGTCCCATCAGGTTTCAGCATTGGAGGTAGTGAGGAGCGGGAGAAGTTCGATTCGACCGATTTAGCTAGGGACCAAAACGCTTTGCTGCCCGCAGGGTACGAAGCCAGTTTGTTCCCTATTCGACTAATGTGGTCAAAACGAGCCCTCTGCAGAACCTTTTTGCATGCCTTAGCAGCCTTGTTGAACGCTTTCTTCTTCTGGTGTATGTCCCTTGCCTTACGCTGTCGAGCATCAACCCAGGCTAGGTAGGCCTCATGTTTAAGTGCTTCAGCACTTTTACATTGAGAACCAAACCAAGGGCGAGCTTTGCTGGATAATGGATGACGAATAAAAATATTAACTTTGGGAGATAAAATAAATTAACATTTAATCCTTTAGTTTAATTATTTTTGACCATAAATTACAATGGTGTAACAAAAACGAAAATATTAATTTACTTTATTGGTAAAACAGGCTGGTTATAGTGGCTTTGCTTTTAAAAAAAGCGCTGATCGCGAGCATCGCTAATTTGTCAACAATCAACAAGGTAAAAGTAATTCCGCGCGCTTTTTCGTTTCGCTGTATTGTTTTTATTTGAAAATGTCGTCAATAGTTTTATTTATTTCCTCGCAAATATGTTATAAAACGTCGTATTTGACACACGTGCGCTTTGATAATTACAGCTTCTACTTTCTTGTAGCTCTCGCCTACGGTTCGAGCTAGCAATATTGCCTCGGCTGTAATTTTCAACTTACCGCACTTTTATCATAATGTACTACAGATAGTTCAACTCATCTGTGCGCGCGGGCCTATGTGTGAGTAAGCTTGTACATATACAGTTACTTTGTATGCTCGTCACGTTTTGCTCGGACGACGACTGCCGCGCCACTGCCACACAAATGAAAGTTGTATAATTACAAGCGCACGCACACATAGTGCCGCGCGCACAGATGAGTTGAACTATCTGTATTAGGTAATAGGTCCTATCTTACAGTACAAGTGTCGAATAAAAATGCAAATTTAGATTGAATTTTTTATTTTACCTTTTCAATTCTTCAATTTGTTACAAAACATCGAAATGTTTACATAATTTACCGCATCATCGTGAACATAGACTATAGGAATGTTTTAACTAAACGACTAATACAACTTAACGCTAACTAAACTTAAATTAACAAATAAAATATACTAAACCATTCATTCAATCATTTAATAGATATTTAATCAGGTATTTTCAGAATAACATATTTCAGTTAAATGAGTCAAAATACCTATATTTTATGCCAAATTGTTTTCATTTATGTTAGTAATTGAAAGAGTTTAAGAATCAGCTCCCGTTGCAGACCCTCTTTTGACGTCAGAAGTTAAAAATAAGGCTCAATTCTATCTTATTGAATTAATTTCAAGTCACAGTCGTCTTAAGACAGTCTCGATTTGGAAGTCACCGGTCGAAGTTGAATGAACGACTGATTACACAAATTTTTTTTTTACAATATCCTCATGTTATAATATTTTAAATAGATTCATAATCAAGGACGTTTAAAAAAAGTCGGACAGAGTCTGGCTAACGAACAAGTTGTGTCATATTGAGTCGGCCAGAGCTCTGTCACATACAGGCTAACACGCACACATTCGCACACTAGTCGGCCATTATGCGCGCAAAACTCGGGCAGCCAACACGTTTCGCGATAAAAACAAATCTTGACACACAGAACGTCCTGCTCCTTGAAATCCTGTAAAAGCCGTAGTGACCAACGCAATAAATTGAAATTAAATTAAAATGAATTGAATTGAATCACTTATTTCCCCATTTTAAATATTAAAACAAATCTTTATTTCCTAACACAAAACAGGGAATCCCAAGACCAGTGTTGCCAATATTACCGCGTGATAATTACCCAAAATATATGGTAAGTACTCGTAAATTATATCAATAGCATATTATAAGCAGCCCACTAAATGTTCACTCGGGGTCTTCTCTCGCAAGCAGAAAGTCAAGGCCATCTAGATAAGTACATGTCGTTTTCCTCACGATGTTTTCGTTCGGCGTTTTTTAAGTAAGCGGCATTATGCATACGAATTCGAAAATACAGTGGTGCGCCTAGGATTTGAACTTCGGATCGGCAGTCACCGTTCTCCCGTCTAGACCAGCCGTAACTTAATAAGCCATTTAACATCGATATAAACCAACAGATGTGCCCTGAGCACCTTGAAATTGGTAATAAACTGCGTCTCTGTGTGTATCGTAAGTAGTTTACAAACAACCTACTTGACCCCTAGAATCGCTAGCGGCAAGATATGCTGTGGTTATACTTATTTTGGTTGTGGATAACGAATAGTGATAGAAAAAAAAAAATTGGCAGTCATAGGAACTGCCGATAGAAGTGAAAACTTATAACTCAGAATTTGATAGCATACCTTGAAAACTACACGGGTGTAAACGGAGGGCGTGGCATCGCCATCTTGGCATGGCCATCTAGAAATGCGTCAGCATTTCCCATTGCCCCATGCGTCAGCGTTTCTAGATGGCCATGCCATGATGACCTGTCCACACTCTTTCATCATTTCCCACAGGCTGACGTATTTCTAGATGGCCAATAGCCATGGTCCCGAGTTTACCCGAAGCTTTCTTATCATACCCAAGCGTGACGAATTAATTCAATTCACAGCCCACGAAAAATCCGTCTAGGCGCGCCTAAAGAAGTTTTTACTTCAAAAACGTCCGGCGTCTACCGCTTCCTGCAACCGACTAGAACGGAAAAGTGAGCTCACTCTTCCCAACGATAACATGATTCCGTGCGCCCTGAAGTTTGAGAGGGCACATTTTTGTATTGAGATAGTTGATATATAATTATATTATTGAAGTGACAACTTGTTTTAGCGCACCACACAGAATTTTTCGTCAGAGATGTAAATGAAGATCATCGTCACGTTTGGAAGTAAAAGATTCGTTTAGGTGAAATGGGACCGCAGTCTGTGCCCGAGCCTAAATTTACTATATTACATTTTTATTTTTAACTATTAAAATTATTAAATGGTTTTCTCTACTAGTTGTTTCTTATTTTGTACAGCGCACATTTTGGTTGCCATTGTCACTACGTATTTTAATATTCTGTGTGCTAGATTTCCAAAAGAAAATGAAGCAAACGAAAACGACGACGAAGAAACGACTGGATCGAAACGGTTAAAAATTGTTATTGTGAAAACAATTGGATACCAAATATCAGTGTCAGTGTGTCGTTCGAAGTGCAGTAAGCACAAAGTAAGCATTTCGAAGTTAATGACATATATGACAATGCCTAAATGCTCTAATTCTCTAGGATGGACCAGCAAAATGATTAAGAAATTAAAAAATTTACTGATTAGGTACTTGTTTTTTGTGGTGTAAATTTGGTTAACGTGGCAACCCAGAATTCATTCCACACATGAATATCCGCCGCCATTTTGGGTCATTTGAGTGCCTCAGTCTTGTCTCAGGGTGGGCTCTGTCCGACTTTTTTTAAACGTCCTTGATTCATAATAAAAACATTTTTCATGTATCGAGGCACATTTATGTATACTTGAGCTCTATAAATTTATAAATCCCTATATCCAAAGTTGAGCTTATTTGTTTTTCACACCCGCAGTATTTGATTTAATGTTATTAATATTATAAATGACAATGTTTGGATGTTTGTTGCTCAATCACGCCGTAACGTGTGGCACATAGGCGACTTTTTATCTGGAAAAAATAACAGGAACTAGGCGGGTAAAACCGCGGGGCACTGCTAGTTAATATATAATACATACTTATATAATGAACTTTCCACCAGTTACAAAAATACATCAATTTTCAATACATCTATCATATATCACAAGTTCTTATAGCCTAGATACCTAACGACCGTTCTTTTTCCAAGTTTTTTAAACTAAACAGAATGTTGATTTCCCCCTAAAATCTGTCAGGAACAGATTATATAAGTATTGGGAAGTGGTGAATACGATATGCAAGAAATAGTAGATAGGAACATTTGCCCCGTAAACTATATCAAAATGTAAGAACAGCCCAACATTCCACACAAAATATCTATATTTTTAAAGATTGGTCATCATACCTCTTAGCAAAATTTTGTGTGTTTTTTTTATAAAGGACTTGGGACGAGACATTTAAGGAACTTCTAGTACCTACCTAATTACTGTGTAAGTTTACTATTTACATATACCTAATAGACCCCACACTTGGGCGACCCGTGATCTGATCAATGATAAGCAATAAAACAGATTTAAAAAATCAACATTCTGTGTTAAGGCCGGGTCACACAGAGGCGATCCGATAGCGATCCGAGACGAGATTTTTTGTAATGTTCGAATTTGTATGCAACCTGACACACAGCAAGCGGGTGCGATCCCATACTCGGTATCGGATCGCTATCGCTATCGGATCGCCTCTGTGTGACCCGGCTTTTAAGGTAACATGTATACCAAAATATGTATACCGAGAATCAAATGGAACACATATCTACTCCCATACACTAACAACTTTTTTCAATTGGACCAACCCTGCCACGAAAAAAACAGTTGTCATATTTCGTCGTCCATACTTTTATATCATTAAGGTTATTTATTATTTGCAGAGAAATATAGTTTTTAAACTTTCTCAATTGGAACTCGAATTGTAATCATAACACAGGACTTCTTAATCACGATCTATAATATTATTACAATTTAATTGCCTCGACGGTTCGGCTGCGTTATAACGTCGAGAAGAGTTGTCGACATAACGTCGAGGCAGCGTTACAAGTTTACTCGACGCTGCCGATACGTCGAGGTAATCCTACAATATAAATACCCTTATAAACGCGAAAGTAAGTTTGTTTGTTACGTTCTCACGCGGAAAACTACTTAACCGATCATCATGAAACTTTCTACATTTCATGTACGTATTAGAAGTAACAAAGCCTTTTTTTCTTGAGAAAATAACGGGGATCGGGTACTAAGCGGATGAAACCACGGGGCACTGCCAGTTAAATAATAATTTACATCGTGATTTAAATCCTATATTATGTTTACAACATAAAACATACATATTAAACTAGACTTCTACAATACTTATATGCTACAATGGTATACATTACGATATGGACAGAAGTTATGTAATCGTGGTACTTTGTTCGGTAGTAGTGTGCTCAGTTGCGACGGGGAGTGGCGGTAAGGCTGGGGCGACCTCCGTTCGGGCGAGATTATACATCTGAAATAAAGAAAAATATTTTTATTTGGCTTAGTGGGAAGTAACTCTGCCTACGAAGCCGAGCGTCGTGGGTTCGATTCCCACCCAGTGCAGATATTTGTGTGATGAATTCAAATGTTTGCATTGTGTCTGGGTGTTTCTATGTTTAGTAAGTGTGCATTTACAACTAAATAAGTATTATATCAGCTATCTGACCGCCATAGTACAAGCTTTGCTTAGTTTGGGGTCAGATGGTGTTGTGTGTGAATTGTCCACCAATATTTACTAGGGAGCTAGAAGTTACGGCTGGTCTAGTCGGGAGAACGGCGGCTGCCGTTCTGGAGCCCCGGGTTCAAGATCCAAATCCCCCGCGCACCGCTGTCTTTTCCGAGGCATGTGCGTAATGGCGCTAACTTAAAATTGGTGAAGAAAACATCATGAGGAAACCGACTTAACTTTCTTAAATTTCTTTTTGCGAGAGAGGGCCCCGAGTCCTAGCAGTGGGAACATCCTACTAATATTATAAATGTCAATGTATGGATGTTTGGATGTTTGTTGCTCAATCACGTCCTAACGTATGAACGGGTCGGGCTGAAATTTGGAACACAGGTAAATTATAGTCTGGAAGAACACAAACATAGGCTACTTCTTATCCCGGAAAAACAACGGGAACGGGTACTTCGCGGGTAGCACCGCGGGGCGCTGCTAGTTTAATATACATATTATATCACACTAGCTGAACCGTGCGCGCGTTGCTGCGCCACCTGTCGAAAATTGGTCGTACCAACTCAGATATAGAACAAATTTGGTTAGCTTAGGTTACGAGTATAATGACGCAACCATATTAGATAGAGACATGCTCATTTGCATCATCCATGCTCCGCTCCTACTGATAGTAGCGTAATGTTATATTGCCTAAAGGCCTTTCTCGATAAATAGACTATCCAACAGAAAAATAACCTTTCAATTCGGACCTTACGAAGTAACTATTTTCTGATCTGTGCCCATACTTCCCGAGCCTAGCGTTCAAACAAACAAACTGTTCAGCTGTATAATACTAATATAGATTTTAATAAGTAATATACATACCTTCATGAAGACTGGCGCTGAGAGCTGGTCCACACTGGTGGCCTTGATGAGAGGGTCATCGACATCAGGAGAGGCCTCCGCGGCGAGCGGCAAGGGAGAGGCCTTCAACTTGGGGCGGCGGTTCCTGGGGGCCTCCTCATCGGAGTCCGACGGTGGGGGGCGGATCTACAAACGATAATGGAGAATTCTTTTAGCCCCCTTCAAACTGTGTTGCCATAGTCGCGATAAAAAAGCCTCAACTTTTAGACATTTTCCAAGTGCAGATGGATGGATAGATACACGAATGTCTTTAAAACTGGATAGAGTAGGAGCCCGTGAACCCCAGACCTTCGTTATTTTATAAAAGCTGAAAACTTGTCAGCTCATGCTCCTAACACAGGTAAGAACGATGGACCATTATGAAGTTTGGGTCATCCTGGCTTTGGCAGATAAACGGTACTTAGGCCCCGAGTCCCAGCAGTGGGAACTTTTAGTGGGCTGCTTATGGTAATTAGGCTGCTAATTGTTACCCAAGTATTATGTATAAAAATCAATGCGCATATTATGACGCAAGTAGAATTATAATTACATTAACATTAACACAACATGGGTGTCTGGCAAGTGTTTACCACGATGTTAAGTGTCTAGCAATTATTAATGTGATTTTTAATAATATTCTGAAGGTATTACCAAAATATCAGACTTTATAATTTGACAAATTTAGATCGGTACACTTTTAGTACCGTTTATCTGCCAAAGCCAGGATGACCCAAACTTCATCATGGGCCATCGTTCTTACCTGTGTTGGGAGCATAGGCTGACAAACTTTCAGCTTTTATAAAATAACGAGGGTCTGGGGTTCGTGGGCTCTTAGTCCAGGAATACTTGGTTTTATCCGAAAAAACAAAAACCGACTTCAATTTAAAATTAAATTCGGTTTATTCCTAACCTAACCCGCTACCGGGTTAGGTTAGGACCACATTTCATAAGAATCTGTCAATACGTAGTCTATTACATGAAAGCAAATTTTAGTTTTTGAAGTGAAAACTTCTTTAAGCGCGCCTAGACAGATTTTTCGTGGGCTGTGAATTGATTTCATTCGTCACGGTCGGGTATGATAAGAAAGCTTCGGGTAAACTCGGGACCATGGCTATTGGCCATCTAGAAATACGTCAGCCAATGGGAAATGCTGAAAGGGCGTGGACAGGCCACCATGGCATGGCCATCTAGAAACGCATCAGCCAATGGGAAATGCTGACGTATTTCGAGATGTCCATGCTAAGATGGCGAGGCCACGCCCTCCGGTTACACCCGTGTAGTTTCCATAGTAAGCTATATAATTCTGAGTTATAAGTTTTCATTTCTATCGGCAGTTCCTATGACTGCCAAACATTTTTTTTGTTCATATTTCAAAAATCACCACATCGATTTCGATAAAAAAAATTAAGGGGCCATTTCTGAACTATGATCAACCAAATAATCATCAAAATTGATTCACAATTAGCGGCGCTGTTGCGTAACACATATAAAAAAAAAAAATTCAACCGAATTGAAAACCTCCACTTTTATGGAAGCCGGTTAAAAAGTTATTTTTTTACCTTTCTAGGACGACCGGGTCCTCTCTTTTTGGTTGGCATAGGGAGAGGCGAAGGTGAACGGATCTGGAAATAAGAAAACCACTTTTAAGAACAAAAAGAGACCACACTGTTTCATGATTCACGTCAATAGATTCAAGTTTATTGAAAACTTATTTTGGCGCGCCACACCAGACAGATTTTTCGTGGGCTGTGAATTTAATTCTAGCGTCACGCTCGGGAATTATAAGAAATCTTCGGGTAAACTCGGGACCATGGCCATAAGCCACGGCCTCAGGTTTCGCCCGCGTAGTTTCCAAAGTAAGCTTTCAAATTCTGAGTTATAAGTTTTCACTTCTAGCGTTGCAGTTCCTATGATTGCCAATTTTTTTTGTATGTTTTTCCTTTTCTGGAATAAACGAACCAGTACTTTATAAAGTAAAAAAATGTATTTTGACGTATGAAACTAGCACCGTATTTTTTTTTTTTTTTGTTAAATCACTTCAATTCTAAACGAGCGATTAGACCAAATAGCGGTCAGGCCTAAACTTATTAATGACTTAAAAAAAGTATGTGTGTAGGTGTAGTTTTTTTTTCAATAGTATAGAGTGGCGAGAAGAGCAGGACATGTGCCTGATGCCAAGCAACATGCCTGCCACATAACAGCACAGTGACACGCAGCTATTGGAACATGAATGAGTCCAAGGTAGCGATTCTGAAACCATTCGGTTGCATCCGACACGGAATCTCATCTCTCGGTCTTTGTCATGCTAAACAGATAAGACAAAGACCGAGAGATGAGATTCCGTGTCGGATGCAACCGAATGGTTTCAGAATCGCTACCCTGATCATTACCCAGCATTGCACTCGTCAACCAGAGATCTAAGATGTTATATCTCTACGTCCTGTAATTTCTCTGGAAACATTGCCCTTCAAACCGTAACCAAACAGTAATAATGTTCTTCTATTTATTCCTTGTACTAAGAAGTGTAACTTCGACCATAGAATAATAAATAATCTAAGTACCTATAACGCAAGAAGTATTAACCTTAACTTAGTTACAATGTTTCTATGTATACATACTATAATTTCCGTGTCTGGGTGTTTCTATGTATAATAAGTATGTATTTAAAACTATATAAGTATTATATCAGCTATCTGGCCGCCATCATACAAGTTTTGCTTAATTTGGGGTCAGATGGTGTTGTGTGTGAATTGTCCACCAATATTTATTTAAAAAGTATTTAATGTTTACCTACTAAAATGTTGATTAGTTAACTTCAGGCTGTATCGTTTTGCGTGACGATGTGCGTGCGCATTGTAAAAAATTACTCTCACAATTTTTAAATAACGCGTAAAACGTACAAGTTCAAACTTAAAAAATCGTTCTTTATCTCTTATAGTGACACTCATACAAATGGAACTACTCTTTACGAAGGATTGATACCATTTTTCTAACGAATACCGTTAGACCGTGGGTGGAACGGCCTCTTACACAGATGTACGTACGTAATGTTTATCATCAGAATAAAACACATTAAGAAATTCTTTAATTTTTGAAATTAAACTTATTTGACACTAGCTGACCCGAGCCCACTTCGTTGGGCATAATGTTAAAATTCCTTTTTTAGTACAGCGTGTTATACGTGCATGCTAATACAAAATTCGAAAGTAACTCTATCCGAAAGAAAAAACATTTTCTGCGGGATTTGCGATAAACGAATTCCATGAGAACCACATTATCTGTACTAATATTAAAAAAACTACTTTTTGTAACTTAAATATAAATGTTAGACAAATGCTGGCGTTGACTTTTTTGTAGGCATTTTTAAGCTCCACATCTTTTCTCTAAAACTCAAAACTATATCTTTTCATAGTTAAGGCAGCATACGTAAGAAACGCTTTCATTCGACCGTTTTTTCTCCGATTCACTTTGCAAAATGGACTACAACGTAAAAGCCTTTTTATTTTTCGGTTTTTTAAATAACCTATAACACTCAGCAATAATGTGGCTTTCTATTGGTGAAAGAATTTTTAAAATTGGCTCATTAGATCCCGAGATTACCCCTTACAATTTAACAAACACATAAACTTTACTTCTTTATAATATTAGTATAGATTTAACAATGAGAGACAAAATGCCAGCGAGTGGTTATAAGTAGTTACGTTATACGTATTTTATTCCTACCTCGATGCATTCAGGCAACGAATTCCACAGTTTATTCAAATCTTCTTCAATTATTCAGACCAAAGGAGTCAAAGGATTACAGTTATTCTTTGGAGGTTAGATCAACCGCTAACCTATTATCGATAAATAAACGAAATCGTATAATAAGTAGCATACCTCATAAATAGAGGGAAGTACTTACACCATGTTATAAGAATATGAGATTAACTACTAACGAACTAGACAGTAAAAAATAAGAGCGGTCAAGTGCGAGTCGACTCGCTCATGAAGGGTTCCGTAATATAACACATAAGTTGTAGTTCGGTGTAACTTTGATCGATGTTTTAATAACAGTGTATTTATGACGTACTAAAAAAAACTATTTTATAGATCTTGTTCAAACCTATTTTTGTTGGAAATTTGCATAGTAATGTACATCATATATTTTTTTATAGTTTAATAGTTCTCTTATTTTAGAACATACGAGAGGGGGGGGGGGGGCACGACGCCGACACACATTTTACCACTTTGGAAGTGTCTCTCGCGCAAATTATTCAGTATGGAAAAAAATATGTTGGAAACCTCAACATACATTTTGAAGACCTATCCATAGACACCCCACACGTATTGGTTTGATGACATTTTTTTTTAAATTCAGTTCTAAGTGTGGTGCGGGCCAACCTCGAAATTTATTATTTTTTCTCGGGTTGAAGTTAGATTTCATACCATAACCATAGGTATCTTTGTATGTATATACAAATAAATGTTTGTCTGTAAGTATGTCCTATATAGAATCGTAAACTATGCATTTGATTATGTGATGATCTTTGGCAATGTTGTTGTGCAGGAGCCGAAAAAAGTTTCTGAATTGGTACGACCAATTTCCGACAGATGGCGTAGCAACGTGCGCACGGTACAGTTAGTGATAGAGATACGCAAGCACAGTACCACTTCCATTCCATATTTTCCAGAGAAATTACAGGGCTTAGAGATATAACAACTTAGATCTCTGGGTGACGAGCGCAGTGCGGTGTTAGGTAATGATTTGGGCTCTTCATATATCTGCGTGTCACTGTGCTGTTATGTGGCAGGCATGTTGCTTACCACCAGGCATATGCCCTGCTTGTCTCGTACTCTTTATTAAAAAAAAAAAAAAAGATAATATCTTCAACTCACAACTCAACAACAAGTATTATGTAACTTGAAAGTGAATTACAATGTTTACTACAATGTTGATTAGCTAATTTCAGAATGTCGGTTTTTCCAGACAGTATGCGGGCGCATAAAACATTACTCATTATGATTTTTCCCCAATACGCTAAAAAAAGTAACTTTAAATACAAACAATACATACATACAGTCGTTCTCGTCACTCCCTCTCTCACACTACATAATAATCAAGCAAGAGGGCTACAATAAAATCAGTTATTTAATATTCATTTTTAATTTATAGCCATACATCCTACTTAATTTTATAAATGTCAATGTATGGATGTTTGTTGATCAATCACGTCCTAACGTATGAACGGATCGGGCTGAAATTTGGAACACAGATAGATTATAGTCTGGAAGAACACATAGGCCACCATTTTTATTCCGAAAAAACAATGGGAACGGGAACTACGCGGGTAACACCGCGGGGCGCTGCTAGTGGTAACTGGTAACATATAAACTTCAATAAACGTTTTGTATTCGCTTACTCTACAACAATGCTATTACATTTACGCAAGATGGCGCCTGAGAAAATCGATCAGTCTAAATGTCTATGTTATATATATTATATTTTTTAAGTGCAAACAACTTTTGGCGCGCTACAGATATATTTTTCGTGGGCTGTGAATTGAATTCTAGCGTCACGCTCGGGAATTATAAAATAAATCTTCGAGTAAACTCAAGACGATGGTTATTGGTCATCCAGAAATGCGTCAGCATTTCTAGATGGTCATGCTCATGGTCACGCCCTCCGGTTTCACCCGCATAGTTTCCAAAGTAAGCTATCAAATTCTGAGTTATAAGTTTTTATCGGCAGTTCCTATGACTGCCATTTTTTTTTTGACGTGATAACGTCTTATAATTCGGTGAAGCCGGCTGCACGCCCGCAAAACATGACGTCATGTAACGTTACCGTTACCGTTAGTTCGTCGTCCGTGCCATGCGGACGAAGCTGAGCGCTGAGGGCGCCACCCGCCGAGTCGAGCGGTATCACTACTCGCGCTATCAGCGTACTGATTTCTTAAGACGTGTTTTATTCAAAAGATTTAATTTTAGAAATGGTTAGATTTAGAAGTTTTAATTTTTTAATTTAATAATAAATAACTAAATATGAATAAACAAAAAACAAAGTGCCATAAAAGCAAAATATAGTGAAAAAGCTGAAAATCTTCATGTTCCAAGAAGCGTGCTATAATTGAGATGTTTTGGCTTAACAATATGGAATCTGGATTTACTAAAGGGAATAGGTAGTTCCAATTAACCAAAGAAGGCAAACTTTTTTGCAATCAAGAAACAAAGACTTTTGTAGTTCAGAATAATTCATGAACGTGAAAACATCTTTGTAAGTACAGTTTTACGTTTAATACTATTTACCTCTGTATAATACATAAAGCAGCCTAGTACATAAATATGTAATAGATGATTTTCGGCTTAGAACTTCATCTTTAACACTGTTTACAAAGTTAGGTTATGTGCGTAAAATATAATAAGCGTTTGTTTGCTTGTTTCAGATGCTGTTGGATATGTCCAAATAAAAAGAGATCTAAATGTGTGTACTGTCAAGTGTCGCGTATGTCCTGAACACAATAAAATATGAAACAGCCTTGGATATGGGATAAGGAGCAGCTTCATCTGAAAATACCTGTGCCTATGATAAATCTGTGGAAGAAGCTACAGCCAAAGGCTGCGGACAGGAACTATGTTTTCATATTGCAAAAGAGAGCAATCCATAGTTTATATAATTTATCAGCTAGAGAATCAGTACGGGAGATTTTCACCACATAACAACTTTAGTATGATAGCAATGAAGGGATCATTGTACATACATTTATCAATGTATAATGTATGTAAGAAAAAATCAAAGTCAATGGCAGAAATTAAATCTGAATCCTAAAGCACACCATAAACACAAAATTGTATTATACCTTAGTTATTTTATCTTATTATGTACACAGATTCTTTGATTTTTTGTGAATGACGTTACCACATGTTCTTATATAATGATGTAATAATAAACTAATAAAAATAATCTTATGTTAGTGAATTAGACTGGCGAGCAAATTAGAAGCCATGAGCTTAGTGGGTATAGTAGCTCTGCCTGCGAAGCCGAGGGTTGTGGTTTCGATTCCCACCCAGTGCAGTAATGTGCAAACATTACTGTGTTCCGGTTTGAAGGGCAATGTTTCCAGTGAAATTACAGGGCATACAGATAATACATCTTATATCTCTGGGTGACGAGCGCAGTGCAGTGCTGCAGGTAATAATTTGGACTCTTCATGTTCCAAAAGCAGCGTGTCACTGTGCTGTTATGTGGTTATCTTATTATGTACACAGATTCTTTGATTTTTTGTGAATGACGTTACCACATGTTCTTATGGATTTATGGTTCGAATAAATGAATTGAATTGAACAGGAAAATAAAAAAAAAATAAACATTAACAGTTGTATAATGATGTAATAATAAACTAATAAAAATAATCTTATGTTAGTGAATTAGACTGGCGAGCGAATAAGAAGCCATGAGCTTAGTGGGTATAGTAGCTCTGCCTGCGAAGCCGAGGGTTGTGGGTTCGATTCCCACCCAGTGCAGTAATGTGCAAATATTACTGTGTTCCGGTTTGAAGGGCAATGTTTCCAGTGAAATTACAGGGCATACAGATAATATCTCATATCTCTGGGTGATGAGCGCAGTGCAGTGCTGCAGGTAATAATTTGGACTCTTCATGTTCCAAAAGCAGCGTGTCACTGTGCTGTTATGTGGCAGGCATGTTGCTTACCATCAGGCACATGTCCTGCTCGTTTATAATATAGAGTGATGAGTCACATTATAAAAAAAATATGTTTGCACTGTGGCTGGGTGTTTCTTCATATTTTATCTATCTATATAAATATAAATCAATGCCACTTTTCATTGTTAGTAAACTCCACCTAAATGGCTGGACCGATTTGAATGTTTTTTTTGTATATATTTGGGTAGGACCCTGGAAGGTTTAGATTCACAAATCAGCTCGGCAGATGGCGCTTCAGTTGATATCTAGGTTATTATTCGAGCGAAGCCGGAGCGGGCCGCTAGTCTTCTATAAATATAAAAGCGAAAGGTCACTCATCAAGGAATCTCGGAAACTACAAATGCTAGGAATCTGAAATGTTGTATGGAGGTCCCTTTTAGCACGTAGGCGCTCACTAAGCGGGGTTTTGCGAAATTCAACCCCTAAGAGAGTGAAACAAGGATGAACTGTTGTATGAAAATTCGTGATTTTCAAAGTTATCAAATTTTGTCTCTAGATACCTGATACGAAGCACTTAAATGTTTGTTTTATCAATTTTGTGATTTCGAACTGTATGGGGTGAAATTGAGGTTGAAATGGGGGATGAATGTCAATATGAAAATTCCCAACCGTTGAAGATAAAACCATGAAACTCTGTATAATATATAGACACTTGACACGAAGCAAATAAATGTTTGTTCTAGCAATTTTGTAATTTCGACCTGTATGGGGATGAAATTGGAGTTGAAATGGGGGACGAATGTATATTACGCTTTCACATCTAAACAACAGAACCGATTTTGATGAAATTGTATTATTACCTTAATATTTATTTTGCACAGACGAAGTTGCGGGTAAAGCTAGTAGCAAGTAGGTATGTATTTGCTACTAGCTTAAGTATTATATCAGCTATCTGGCCGCCATAGCAACATACAAGCTTTGCTTAGTTTGGGGTCAGATTTTCATGTGTGTGAATAGTCCACCAATATTTATTTAGTTAGTTTAGTAATTTTAAGAGAAGTATATGACAGTATGAAGATGTAAGAGAGTTTGTTTGACTCATTTGATTTTGAGATTGTTTTGAATAATTGCTGTAAATAAGTGATATTTTGTACTTAATTTCTTTGTATAACTTTAACCTTAATGTAAATAAGTAGCATTTTGTATTAAATCTTTTGTAGAAATTTTACCTTATATTATATTATTTTGTACTCAACCTTTCCAGCATTATGACATAGAATAGATTGATTATGATAAAAACAAATGTGATTCAGACTCAACATTATCCCAAAAATACTGTAGAAATCAAATTTAAAAAAATATAATTGCATAAGTTGATAAAAAATGCATGCAATAGCTTTACCGCGGCAGTCCCCGAGTGCCACACGTCTTTTTTTTAGTATCTAGTAATGACCTACTTAGTTCAGGCTCCTGATAAGTAAGCAACGCCTAAGATAGCGTAATGCCAGTGATTTGAACGCGAGAAATTCAAATCCAGCAAATTGAATCTACATCACTGTACTGGGCCCGTCACGCAGAGCCCAGAGACACAATGCACCTTTGGGATGGATCGGCTAAGTATCAGCTGGAGACTCTGGAATTGATTGAAAGACGTGCCAAAAGGCTCATAGGTAATGACACTCTTGTGCGTAAAAGACTTCAAAGTCTTGATCATCGTCGCAGGATTGCTAGCTTATCGGTTTTTTATCGGATACACTTCGGAGAGTGTGCAACTGATCTGTATGATCTAATCTTGCCCTTTCTTCTATCGGAATTCTCGTATCTCAAAAAAGCGACATCGTTTCATGGTCGATGTTTCAAAAACTTTAATTTACCTAAGTGTCATTAGTGTAATTCGTTATGTAAAATGGTACTAATTGAAATAGATAAATAAAAACACGAACGAAGAGATTTTACTCCACGTTTGTGATAAGAACGTCTAGGTTGTGGAATGCGTTGCCTGAGTGGGTTTTTCCTGATAGTTACAATCTTGGTGTCTTCAAATCGAGAGTGAATCGGTTTCTTCTAGGTAAGCACGTTCCATCGTAGATCGCATCGTCGCTTAACATCAGGCGAGATGGTGGTCAAGTGCGAACCTAATATAGTGAAAAAAAAAATGCGCCTCTTTGCCCTGCAATTCTTCCGTGATTCATTCTACTTTATAATCTCATAGAATACTAGTCACACCATTTTTGTAAACCCGTAAAAACATTTTTTTTTTTAATAGCATAGAGTGACGAGACGAACAGGTCATGTGCCTGATGGTAAGCAACATGCCTGCCACATAACAGCACAGTAACACGCAGCTATTGGAACATGATAATCCAAATCATTACCTAGCACTGCACTGCGCTCGTCACCCAGAGATCTAAGATATTATGTCTCTAAGCCCTGTAATTTCTCTGGAATCATTGCCCTTCAAACCGGAAATGTTGGACAACATTTGTTTTTACGGGTTCCTCAATCTCTACAAACAAAACAAACTCAATTTCCTTGGTTACACTAAATATGAAAAGCATTAATACTACTACCGTATTTATGGGCCTTGCACCCAGGGTTGGTAAATCGATTGCACGGATCAGCGCTAAACGGCTTCTATAAAAGTGCTAGATTGCTGTGGATTTCTAAAAATAGCCCTAATATTATTGATTTTGAAACAATTTACCTACAAACCGATTGTATATTGTTTTAAAACAAGCCATAGTCACTGCCTGTGTAACTGCTGCATTGCCTTCATCACTTTATTCAATCGCAGTTCACTTGAAGATTTTACTCAGTTTTTATTTTATTTTAAGGTGTACCTACATGTCTTTTATTCGTATTTGTTTGAAGTGAAAACTTCTTTAGGCGCGCCTAGACAGATATTTCGTGGGCTGTGAATTGGATTCTAGCGTCACGCTCGGGTATGACAAGAAATCTTCGGGTAAACTCGGGACCATGGCTATTGGCCACCTAGAAATACGCCAGCCAATGGGAAATGCTGAAAGGGCGTGGCTAGGCAATCATGGCATGGCCATCTAGAAACGTATCAGCCAATGGGAAATCCTGACGCATTTCTAGATGGCCATGCCAAGATGGCGAGGCCACGCCCTTCGGTTACACCCGAGTAGTTTCCAAGGTGAGCTATCAAATTCTGAGTTATAAGTTTTCACTTCTATCGGCAGTTCCTATAACTGCCACTTCTTTTTTATTTTAAGTCTTTTTTTCCTATTTTTAAATAATATGTAGGGAATATCAAATGTGTAGCATATTTCGTACTTAGTGCTAGATTAGGTGCTAGGTTTAGGTTTAGAGACATAATATCTTAGATCTCTGGGTGACGAGCGCAGTGCAGTGCTAGGTAATAATTTGGACTATCATGTTTCAATAGCTGCGTGTTACTGTGCTGTTATGTGGCAGGCATGTTGCTTACCATCAGGCACATGACCTGCTCGTCTCGTCACTCTATGCTATAAAAAAAAAAAAAAGGTGCTGAATGTAAAATTTAAATGGTTTCGTCGTGAAAATAGTGCTAAATCTAGCACCAAAAGTGCTAAGTTGGCAACGCCGCTTGCGCCTTCAGCGTAACCCCAAAGCTCGGAAGCCAGTAGAGGTCTGTTGAGGCTAACTGCCCTCTCCCTCTTAACCTTTTTACCTACACAGACCACACCACATTATCTATTCTATACTACAACTAAACATATACATACTTAATATTTTTTTCTGTCTGTCCGTCCTTATGTCACAGCCACTTTTTGCCGAAACTATGAGAACTACACTTGAAACTTGGTAAGTGTATGTATTCTGTGAACCGCATTAAGATTTTTACAAAAAAAAAAAAAAATTGGGTTGCCCCCCATTCTTAGAACTGAAACTAAAAATTTTAGCATCAAACCTACACGTGTGGGATGTCTATCGATAGGTCTTCAAAAATGATGTTGAGGTTGTTTGTTGTTGTTGACACTGAATAATTTGCGCGAGAGACACTTCCAAAGTGGTAAAATGTGCCCCCCCCCCCCCCCCCTCTAACTTCTAAAATAAGAGAATGAAAAAACTAAAAAATATATATGATGTACATTACCATGTAAACTACCAACGAAAATTAGTTTGAACTCGATCTGATGAGTCGTTTTTTTAGTACGTCATAAATACATTATTATTAAAACTTCGATCAAAGTTACAACGAACTAAAAAAACTATGTGTATTATGTATATTATGTTACTTGCTGCAACGGAACCCTTCATGGGCGAGTCCAACTCGCACTTGGCCACTTTATTTAGTAACTAAAATTTTGATATTGTTTCAAAAAAAAAAATTGCATACCTCTCACGAGGAAAACATACATATTGTACAAATTACACCTAATTTATCTACATAGGTATGTTTCCGCAAATAAACTTAATTTCATTTCATTTCTACTCAACAATTAGTACCAGTTCTCGGAATATACGGGTAGTTAGGAGCCAATGGGTTCAGATTAAAAGTTTGATACATACATACTGTTTCATAAAAGATGTTGTATTTAACAGTAAAATAGGGTCTTGCCTACTTCTGAGTTCGCAAAGTAATAATAAACCGATTTCAACTCACCCGTCTTTTCCTTATCGGCCTGCTGCCATCAGCAGACCTCGTCGTCATATTCAGTTTGGAGTCACTCTTCATCTCAGGCGATTTCTTCTCAATGACTTCTTCTTTCAGGATTCCACTCAACCTGTCCTTAAAAGAACTGTCTTCTGCCACTCGTAACGCTTCGAAGCTCTTGTGCCCTTTCAACGCGTATCTTATGATCTTCAACACTTCGATTCTACAAAGTAATCTAGTATCGTCATTCATTTTCTTAAACAAAGGTATCAGAGAATTCATGAAAAGTCTATCGTCGTCAAAATGATCGTCTGGCAGTATTGTGTTGGCGTCAATCTTGATTTCCAACGACTGTTTGTCAAGGCACACTTGGCTACCTTTGTCCATGGTCTTTGGAAGAACGGGGCATACTTTTAGAGGCCAGGCTTGGCTGATATTTGACATGTCCAAAGGTTTGTCGTATGATTTGTCGTAAGACCTTTCTGAACATTTCTCGAACGTCATGTTCATCGTTTTGTCAAATGACTTATCGGCAGATTTGTCGAATGGTTTGTCAATGAACTTGTCGAGTGGTTCAGCCTTGATCCTTGGGAGTTCTTTTTCGTCCGGTGACGGGTGTTGTGGTGAGTTGGATATTTCTGAATGCGACTCGTATTTTTCTTGGGACGGTCGCGGTTTTCTGTGGAATAATTTTAATAATAAGTTTATTTTTCGTAGGAGATATTTTGTTACTTAGTGTAAATGTAATCTCGAACAACACACACATAAATATCACTTATAGGCACGAGATCCTCAGACCAGTTGAGAACAGTGCGAGTGACATAGTCACTGGCCCGGGCGGTACATCTTCGTGTACGAGTCGCGAGTGACTGAGTTGGTCATGTTCAAAGAGTGTATTGACTAACTTGTTCATGTTCAAAGAGTGTATTGACTGCCTTGTTCAACTACACAGAGTGTATTGACTGAGTTGTTCATATTCAAAGAGTGTATTGACTGACTTGTTCATGTTCAAAGAGTTTATTGACTAACTTGTTAATGTTCATAGAGTGTTTTTTTTACTTGTTTATGTTGAAAGAGTGCATGTACTGACTTGTTCATGAGCGCCTGCTTGAGGAAGGCCAGCTCGCGGTGGTAGTTGGAGCGGCGCGAGCCGGGCGCGCACTGCTCGGCCGACACGCACTTGCCCTGGCGGTACATCTTCGTGTACGAGTCGCGAATGGCCGAGTCGTTCAATTTGCAAGATTGTGTGAACTGATTTCTTCGTGTTTAATAAGTATGAAGACTGCCTTGTTCAATGTTCATGTAGAAAAAGTGTGTGGACAAACTTGTTCATGTTCATAGAGTGTATTGGCTGATGTGTTCATGTTCAAAGAGTGTATTGACTAACTTGTCCATATTCATAGAGTGTATTGACTAACTTGTTCATGTTTAAAGAGTGTATTGACTAAATTGTTCATGTTTAAAGAGTGCCTGTACTGACTTGTTCATGAGCGCCTGCTTGAGGAAGGCCAGCTCGCGGTGGTAGTTGGAGCGGCGCGAGCCGGGCGCGCACTGCTCGGCCGACACGCACTTGCCCTGGCGGTACATCTTCGTGTACGAGTCGCGGATCGAGCGCCATCGCTTCTGGACTTCCTTGCCTGAGGACAAATGACACTAATTTTAATACCTTTTATTTTTACTCGACTGAAAGAAGGGTTATGTTTTTCGCGCGTATTTTTTTTTTTAACTAAAGAGTGACGAAAGTTCCAACTTAGATCCCTGGGTGACGAGCGCAGTGCAGTGCTAGGTAATGATTTGGACTCTTTGTGTTCCAATAGCTGTGTGTCACTGTGCTGTTATGTGGCAGGCATGTTGCTTACCATCAGGCACGTGTCCTACTCGTCTCGATACTCTTTATTTTAAAAAAGAAATTAATTTGTTCCGAAACAAAAACAGACTCCATTTTTTAAATTAAACTTAGAAGACACTAGACTATACTTCATAAGTAGCAGCACCCTGCGGTTTCCGTCATTTTTCGGTGATAAAAAATCAGCTAATGGGCTGATGCGTTTCTAGATGGCCATGCCGTGATGGCCTGTCCACGCCCTTCAGCATTTCCCATTGGCTGACGTATTTCTAGATGGCCAATAGCCATGGTCCCGAGTTTACCCGAAGCTTTCTTATCATACCCGAGCGTGACGAATGAATTCAATTCACAGCCCACGAAAAATCTGTCTAGGCGCGCCTAAAGAAGTTTTCACTTCAAAAAAAATGTATAAAGCAAAACGATAGCAGCACTCAAAATCGTACCAGACAGTCAAAATCGAAAACAAAGTCGACGAAACAACCAAACTATTTTTTTCAATTAAATGTGTTAAGTAAAACGATGGAAGCGCTCTCTCCGAGTTCCCAACGTAAGTATGTGATAGTACCATAACAAAGTCGACGAAACGCGCAAACTATTTATTTTTTTCAATTAAATGTTTGAAGTAAATCGATGGTAGCGCATTCAATAAGCTACATTACATTATTGTGTCGGTGATCGGACAAGGCGAGGAGGTCGAACAGTACGAGTCAAGTTGAAGGACGCCAAACAGGCGAAACTGCTCGCGATGATATTCACATACATAGTTTTATTATCGATACACCGCGATACGGATATTATACGACACGACGGATCGTTTTGTGTGCTTTTATCGAGATTTAATTGGGAAAATATTGTTGGTCTAAATGAAACAATAGAGTCATTGCACGGACATAACGTTTGGCCGAAAAAAAACAACTCAAAAAATGCTTGAAAATCCAAACATAGAAAATGATAATAATAATTTTCGAAAAAAATCTTGTACGCACATAGATAAGGTAAATAGCACTGAAAAAAACAAAAAACTCAAATTAATGCTCATAATTGTTTTACATTATTTTTTATTTAACATAATAAATATGGTCTGAAAATTACATTTCAACAGTAAATATTTTTCAAAAATGCTGGTAATTACCCAAACATAAAGTTTGAAAATTACAAAATTAAAATATTAACTCAGAAAAGGCACGTAATTACCCAAACATAGCGTCTGAAAATAACTAAAAAATACCTAAAATATGACTGTAATTACACGAACATAGAGTCTGGTAATAAAAACATATTCCAAAATTATCGTAAAAACAAACAAAGTCTCTGACAGAGAAAATACCAAAAAAAATACTTGGAAAAATACCAGCATTTTTCCATGAATGAATTAATGTAAAAAATATTAATTTTGCTCAAAAATTCTCATAACTCTATAGTATAAATGCAAATAGATATAAATTGATATATCTAGTGGACTTCTAAACCGATTTTGAAAAAAAAGTGAATCAATGTTGATGATATTTTTTTTGTTTGGTAGAAAATATTTCAGAACTCCTTATACATTTTATCGAAATTGGTGTGGAGGTTTTTGAAATATCAACTTATAAACAAATAACTAAAATTTGCTTTCATAATAAACAGATAGATAAATCTAAACGACGCATATTATAGGAGTTATTTGTGTCAAAAGCCTGACCAAAATTATTTTGTCTATTTTTTCATTGAGAAATCATTTGTAGATAATGTTGAAAAAAATACTCCTATGTGCGACGCGACGTACGTAGCTTGTTTTGAAAGTTGGACGAGTTTTTGAATCAAATCTTAAATTGTAGATTATTAAGTATTTGCGATGAAAATTTAATTTAATTGGTACTAGGTATGTATAAACAATCAGTTATTTGTTTTTTGTTTATAACATTTTATGTAAACATACCAAAAATGTTTTACGAACAACAAACAGATTGTTCCATGACTTCGCCATGTTTATATGATGGTGTGTAAAAACCAGGGGAGCACAATAAGTGACGTCACGACTTGCGGAAATGAGATAGTCTAATTATCTATCACTTGTGAAAAAAAGAGAAAGAGGTACTGATTTTCCGTCCTTATCACCGTGGCCGGCTTTTTCTCTGGCTAAATTACAAATCTGACATGGCGTTGCCAAACAAAAGTCTGTTCAAAGCTCAGACTCGGATTTTTTATGTTTTATTAAATATTGTGTGTATTTAAAGAAGATTTAAAGCTTGTTTGTGAAAGACTGTTAAGAGATTGGTGATATTTATGCTAAACAATGTGCGTTGTGTAGTGTTATGAGCTGCAATAGCCTCTGTAAAAGAAAAATCTGTGGAATGTCATTTTATACGTAAGTAGACAATATTTGTTATGACGACTTGATAGATATTCATATTAATGCCTTCTAGATATCTACGTGAATTAAATTTATACAATAACGGCAGTATCTAATCCAAAATTTGCAAAATATGTAAAATGTAAACATAACCTAAATAACAAAACAAACAAAAAAGTGTGACCAGTTATTTCTTACAAAATTACCCATGAAATATACAAGTCGGTACATAATTGACAGTTTATTTACTGACCGTTTACTAATAATACGTACTAGATTTTGCCTGCGGATTCGCATTTGTTAGTTTTTTAAGTGAAAACTTCCTTTGGCGCACTACATACAGATTTTTCGTGAGCCGTGAATTGAACTCAAACATCACGCTTGGGAATGAAAGAAATCTTTGGGTGAACTCGGGACCATGGCCATAAATGCGTAAGCATTTTTAGATGGCCATGGCGTGTTACCATGGTTACCATTACGCATATCTAGTTTAAGGCCATGCTTAGAAGACTTGTGTAGATGAAAGTGCTTTGAAGACTTGCAGTGCCCTCCGGTTTCATTCGCGTAGTTTCCAAAGTGTGCTGTCAAATTCTGAGTTAAAAGTTTCCAGTTATATCGGCAGTCCCTATGACTGCTAATTTTTTTCCCGTTACCAATGCTTCAATTTCTGTTCCCACTCTCACTGCAATTCCAACTCTTATTTAATAGAGTGGGAATGGCATCAAACTCCCACACATTATCACTGTCCTTCTATTATTACAATTATCAATTCTTACTTACAAATCCCGATTTTAACGAGATTAAAAGGCCTTTGGTAAAAAGTGACCTATTTTTTATTGTGCGAGAAGGTGTGAAGCTATGAAGTACTAAGCTTTAAAAATAAAACATTATTCCTACAAATTTTCACCTCTGATTTAGTTACATCCTTTTGTTGGAACTTTTACAAAAATAATTATGGAATTTGAATTTATCACTAGATTTCTGGTAATAATTTGGATTGTTTTATGTATTCAAATTAATTATAATTTTGCAGATGTGCCACTCTGAAGAAGAATAGGATAAAATATGGTGTGAATAATCAAGCAATATTTTTCATGAAGTACAAAATAAATCAATTATCCTGAATTACCACAACATCTAATAGTAGTATCTCTACTACAACAAGAGCTTCTAACATTGAAAAAGTTAAATGTTTGTTCTATACCTAAGTTCCGAGTTACCTGTGTGAAGTCTGGGCTAGCTGCTACTATATGGTAAAAATTTGTCAAACAAACTAAGTAAGTATGTATATTTTTATAATATTTAATGAAAAGTACAATTTGAAATAAATGTTTTATTGTACTGTTTTTGATTATTCTCCCTTCTATTTTATTTACGTAACATGAAACCTCTTTTTAAAATCTAATTTTAGAATGGATAGAACACGGACAGAATTCATAAAACTATCGCAGCACTACCCTTATCCAGTGGAATATTTTCTTTATGGCAATACCTTTTGAGTATTGAATTGAAAATTGAATTGAAATTGAAAGAACGAGAAGCACTATAGTAGTCAGGAACTATATGCATCTTGAGGTAAAACTATCTTTGGTAAAAACAAATGGAGAATCAAAAACAACGTCAGAGACGCCATAACGTGAACGCCTGTTTGACGTAATTTGTTATTTGTCAAAATATACGACAATTAACCCAATTAACATTGATATAACCTTAGATTTAAGCAAAATATGTAGGTATGTGCATTGTGCAAATCCTGTTAGGTTATATTATCTATAATAGTATGTACTAGCAGCACCCCGCGGTTTTACCTGCGGGGTTCGCATTTTTTTCCGGGATAAAAAGTAGCCTATGTGTACCACCAGACTATAATATGTGTTCCAAATTTCAGCCCGATCCGTTCATACGTTACGACGTGATTGAGCAACAAACATACAAACATTCATTCATTGATATTTATAATATTAGTAGGATATAAAATAAATTCGTGATCGTTACACCATTTATAACTCAAGAACGCCTGGACCATCTTAATGTTGTTTGTATTTTGGGGTTTATCTTTGTCCGGTATAGGATACTACGCATTAAAATATGATATTCATCAGCAAAAAGGCTACTAGCTTATAATTTAAGTAGGATGTAAGTAGTACATGCCAATAAAATTACATAATAATACTTAGGTACATACTTCTATGATAAGTACATAATATACCAATAGATATGAAGATGCCATGAGATATCACCATATAGAGAACCTTAGGTATTATTTTTTTATTTACTCCATCAACAACCCACGTTATATACAAGTGAATCTTTTACAAGGCCCTACGTAGGTTGGGTCTAAAGATGTGGACGAATTCACGATCACCAAAAAACGAAATATTTTTACAACCGGCTTCAAAAAGGGGAGGAGGTTTTCAATTTGGTTGTGTTTTGTTGTATGTATGTTTCGCGATAGCTCCGCCAATTGTAAATTAATTTTGATGGTTCTTTTTTTGTTTGATAGAACATAGTTCAGAGGTGATCATATATAAATTTTATCGAAATCGGTCTGGCGCTTTTTGATGTTTAAACAAAAAAGTTAAATTTGCATTTATTTATTAGACTACTTAGTTAAGGTACAAGTTGGCGCTGAGACCGCGACGCGAGCCCGCGACAGGAGATCGCGACCGGAGACCGCGACAGGCACTTGACACTATGGAATTGTATGGGCGCCAGTTCGCGCCGAGACCGCGACCGCGACCTGTCTCGGTCTCCTGTCGCGGTCTCAGCGCGAACTGGCGTCCATACAACTCTATAGTGTCAAGTGCCTGTCGCGGTCTCCGGTCGCGGTCTCGTGTCGCGGTCTCCGCGGGAACTTGTACCTTTACAGTTTGTTTTGAAATTTGGTCGAGTGTCTGATTTTAGTTTTAAATTGAAGTAGGTTTTCGTTTCTTCGGAGAAAAAAAAAGATTCGATATGAATTACAGTGTTTAGAGGTAAATCAAACTCTTTTCGCATTGAAACCTGTGTCCTTTCCCAGACCTTTTTAGGGTTCCGTAAAACGTAAAAACGGAACCCTTATAGATTCGTCATGTCTGTCTGTCTGTCTGTCTGTCCGTCCGTATGTCACAGCCACTTTTTGCCGAAACTATGAGAACTACACTGTTGAAACTTGGTAAGTAGATGTATTCTGTGAACCGCATTAAGATTTCAACAGAAAAATTAAAAAAAAAGAAAAATTAGGGTTGCCCCCCATACTGAGAACTGAAACTCAAAATATTTTTTTTCATCAAACCTACACGTGTGGGGTGTCTATCGATAGGTCTTTAAAAATGATGTTGAGGTTTCTAAAATCATTTTCGTCTACACTGAATAATTTGCGCGAGAGACACTTCCAAAGTGGTAAAATGTGTGTCCCCCCCCCTCTAACTTCTAAAGTAAGAGAATGAAAAATCTAAAAAAAATATATGATGTACATTACCATGTAAACTACCAACGAAAATTAGTTTGAACTCGATCTGATGAGTAGTTTTTTTTAGTACGTCATAAATACACTATTATTGAAACTTCGATCAAAGTTACAACGAACTACAAGAACTATGTGTACTATGTATATAATGTTACTTGCTGCAACGGAACCCTACATGGGCGAGTCCAACTCGCACTTGGCCACTTTATTTATGCCAAATTTCATTAATTAATGGGTTCAGTAGTTTAGGCGTTGAAGCATAACAGACAGAAAGACAGACCAAGTTACTTTCAAGAGCGGATCCAGGGTGGGGGGGTCAAGACCCACCCCCCCTTCTGGGCTAGGTCCAGTACCTAAGTGGACCACTTATTAAAAGGCATGCATGTGTTATCAAATTACGGCTGGTCTAGTCGGGAGAACGGCGCCTGCCGATCCGGAGACCCCGGGTTCAAACCCCACACACACCACTGTCTTTTCGAAGTCATGTGCGTAATGCCGCTAACTTAAAACGGTGAAGGAAAACATCGTGAGGAAACCGACATGTACCTAGAATCTTTCGAAGTCATGTGTCATCCACCAATCGGCACTGGGCCAGCGTGGTGGATTATGGCCTTAACTCTCCCATAACTCTTAAGGCCCCGAGTCCCAGCAGTGGGAACGTTTAGTGGAATGTTGATGATGTACTTATCCGCCCTTGGTTTCGCATTTTGCATATTAGTAAGGAAGTAAGGTTTCACTGGTAATGGTCGACATTTAGTATCTCATGTAGGTATGTATGTGGTGTTTGGTATATTGTATAAAATACATCGGCGCTTTATTATTGACACCGGTCACGCATTGCCTTACGAACAATGCGATGTATGTGTAGCAGCGTCGAGTAAACAAACAACATTGGAATTAAAATATTTTAAGTGAGCTGCTTTAGTTTAAAACAGATTTTAATAACAGAGAAATTACAGGGCTTACAGAGTGCTAGGTAATGATTTGGACTCTTCATGTTCCAATAGCTGCATGTCACTGTGCTGTTATGTGGCAGGCATGTTGCTTACCATCAGGCACATGACCTGCTCGTCTCGTCATTCTTTATTTAAAAAAAAACCTCTTGATCGCGTCAGCTTAAACAAAACCAGCCAAGTGCGAGTGGGACTTGCGTACGAAGGGTTCCGTACCATTATGTGTAATCTAATCTTGCAAGTTACAGACACTTTATGCAGACGTCGAAAACCTCTTTTATTGTATGGGAGCCCCCTTAATTATTAATTTTATTTTAACTAATTATATTTAAAGAGAACATTAAACTAAATATTCTGTGAATAGTTAAAGCGTCTACCTGTCACCGTTATTAGTAGCAAAAAACGGTAAAAAATCAAGTTTCTTGTATGGGTTAAATATTTATTTTATATTTAGTATTTGATGGTATAGCAGCAATATAAATACATCATCTGTGAAAATTTCAACTGTCTAGCGCTATCACCGTTCTTCAGATAGATACAGCCTGGTGACAGACGGACGGACGGACGGCCAGCGCAGACTCAGTAATAGGGTTCCGTTTTTACTCTTTGGGTACGGAACCCCAAAAAAGGTGGTATCATGGACACCAGGTAGGAGCGAAGTTCCTTCGGATATTTTAGAAGCAACACAATATGCAAAAAAAATATTGTTGCTATGCTTGCCTACCTTCTCCAAGCTTGTCATAATAATCATATGCCGTAATTTTAGTTTACACATATATTTTCATATTATTATCTACTAAGTAGGTACTTATTAATTGAATTTTACATTAGGCACATGTTCTGTTCGTCTTGTCACTTCTTACTATAAGAAAATAAAAATACAACATTTTTCATAAGTAATATCTGTCTTTGTTATAATTATTAAATAGTCATAATATCTAATATATAGATATATTAAAAAAATTGTGCAATTGATTAATATAAAGATATTATGACTATTTAATAATTATAACAAAGACAGATATTACTTATGAAAAATGTTGTATTTTTATTTTTTTATAGTAAGAAGTGACAAGACGAACAGAACATGTGCCTAATGGTAAACAACATGCCTGCCACTTAACAGCACAGTTACAAGCAGCTATTAGACCATGTAGAGACCAAATCATTACCTAGCACCGCACCGCGCTCGTCACCCGGAGATATAAGGTGTTTTATCTCTCAGCCCAGTAATTTCTCTGGAAACATTGCCCTTCAAACCGGAACACAGTAATGTTTAGATACTACTGCTTGGCGGAAGAATAACGGACCAAGGTGTGGTACTTCCCCAGGCGGACTCTACAAATAGCCCTACCACTAAAATACGAAATACGAATATGAAATACGATAATTACTACTAGGATTCGTATTACAAAGTGAAAATATTTATTTGATATTTATATAACAACAGAGACTCACTGAAATTTCAATCCTATTACGTCATGGTTTACATTTAATGTAGCTTTCAATGTTTCTCCGAATTTCGTCATGCCTCGTTCGTTAGAACCGTATTCAGGATATCACAAAATGGTCGAAAAATTGATGTAATCCTACTAATATTTAATTTTCTCTTAGAAAAAAACGATATAACCGTATTCAAACATTAAACTCGAACAGTTCACAATTTTTAATAGAATTAATCGTAAACTATCTTCGATTCAGGTATGAAAATTTTAGATCTTTGTTGACTTTATAAGAACTGGTAAATCAATTTCAACAAAGTTTAAATTGACCACACAGAACACCAGCTTTCAAATAAAAAAATAATCATCAAAATCGGTTCACCCAATTTTTTTTTTTTAAAGCGACAATCATAAAAAAATACACAGCCGAATTGAGATACTTAACTCAATTTTCTCAAAAAAACATAAACCGGCTTTGACTCGAGTAAATTTCAGATTTTTTGTTGAAGCTATGACTTGTTATTGGAACAGTAACATCCCGACTTACGCTACCCCGCTTTACGCGAAATCTGAGACATGCGGTTTTTCATTTGCCCACTCCGCACCGTCAGTGTTCGGTTCACGACAAGGTCGGGTGTATTCCTCGTAGAATTGTTTTACGTGTGCAGTGTGCACATCGATGTATCTTTAATTATAATATAGATGACTTTGTTAAAGATAGTAACGTATGGAATAGAAATGTGTCGAAACTAGAATCTTGTAATAAGGTAAAATAATAGATTTATAAAACTTTTGATGTAACATTGTCTGTACTCATGTAGTGTCTGTATACTGTATGTATTAATTATTTGTTATTTTGTCTTTGACAAAGCCTTTTTACAGCTGCATTTGATTTGACGAGGCTCCTTTACAGCCGCTTTATTCATTTTGACATTGTTATTTTATCGTATTATGTACACGGATTCTTTGCCTTTTTCGTTAATGACGTTACCAAGTGTTCTTATGAATGTATGGTTCGAATAAATGCATTGAATTGAATTAAGTCGTCCAAAAAACAAAAAATAAGTCCCGATTACACAAACTTTATGTATAAAATATACATATAATCAAAACATTGAACCCCGACTTACGCGAATTCGACAAGCACGACTATCGCTTGGTCCCTCCCACCCATCATATATCGCGTAAGCGTGAGGTATTACTGTATTTCAAGGACCACGATAATATGTATAAGATATATGGGACCACCTCTGAACTATGATCAACCAAACAACAAAAAAAACATCAAATTTGATTCACAATTGTCGAAGCTATCGCGTAACATACATAAAAAAAACATACAACCGCATTGAGAACCTTCTCCTTTATTGTTGTCGGTTAAAATATCTTAGAGACAGGATTTGAACCAACGGCCTAACGATTGTGGAATCGAACCTCCTAACCACTACGCCGCTGCAGCTTTTGTGTAACAACGGCTTGTATAACTGAGCAAATCTTACTAAAATTAAAAAATGTAAAAAATTTGGACGGTTGTTGCTCAATCACGTCGTAAAGTCTCAATGATTCAGGTTGAAATTTGGAAAACAGTCAAATTATAGTCCGGAAGAACACATAAGCTACTTTTTATCCCGGAAAAGTATTTATTTATTTAACTAGGCGTACATAACAGATTACAGTTAATGTAGTAACAGAACAGATAAATTATACTATTGTGATGTTCTAAACTATTATCCAAAGCATGCACACACAACTTAACTAGAATATTGAGGCAGTCTCTAAATTAAATACATACAATATAAATCAATAAGTTTAACTTAAGAGGGCGCCTAGTGCCAGAAAACGAAAAAAGGAAATTTTCGACGCCGCTCACTGAAGTAAAGAAACTAAAAACTATGACAAAAAAAATATTGACGTGTGGGTACAATCAAGAAGAAGCACAATAACCGAATAGAATTTTAAAAATAGATCAGAGTTTTTTACAATAAAAAAATAAAAATGACACCGAAAAAAACAGTTTTAATTCGAGTACTCGAAATTATCAGCGATGACCCCACATTATTTTTTGGTAATAAAATTCCTAATTGTACCTTCTAGTAAAGTAACCGAACATTTATTTTAATTTATGTTTAATTATTGAGTAATTTAATAAAACTTGGTCAAAAATGGACTCCTGATTTAATATATATTTTTCCTCCAAACTGTGTCATGCTATTCTCGACTTTATGTATATCGCATTAAGAAACGCGTCGCGCGGGTGAAAACTGATTTTTCCCTGGCATTAGGCGCACTCTTAACTAATACCTACATGCAACTAAAAATATAACAAAACTAAAAATATATAATATAAGTATAGTATGTGCCCATGTGCTATTCCAGGGTATATTCTGTGTTCCAAGTTTCAATCCGATCCGGTTACCTCTTCCGACGTGATTGAGGATCAAGCTTCCAAACTTTCGAATTCATTTTTATTAGTAATTACCTATAAATACGTACAAACTTACATAATCTAAAATTTGTTTATTCCTAAATAAAATGTCTTCAAAAACATTGGACAGAAATAAAAACTTATCTAGCATAATTTAAGAACTATTTAACATTATAACCAGTTTCGTAACTGCATAATAAATTCTTCTATGTGAAACATTTTAAAACTTTAATTTAAATTCAAAGTATTATTCACTTACCTATTTTATTTTTCATTGTCTCTGTAATGGCAGCGGCAAATCCAACAATTACACAACGTTTAATAATATTTTAATATACATTTAGTGCGCAAAACAGACATTGTAATACATCTGCTGCTAAAACAAATAAATACTAAATATGAAAAACGTATTTCGAAACGGACACGTAACAAGGAAATTATGCTAATAATATTCTTCAAACACACAATTTTAGCGAACTGAAACGTTAAAAACAAAAATAATACAAGACTATTATGTGCCCTTGTGTGCATACGTTACCCGCTATCCTTGCGATTTTTATTTATTGTATTTTATAATATTTTTTTTGGTAATTATTTTGTTTTATTTTTTCGGATTATTTGTTCACGATTTTTTTGTTTAATTTATCAATGGTTTATCGATAAATGCGGAGTAATTAAAACATTTTGCAGCGATAACGGTAAAGTAATGTTTGAAAACGCGCGTCGTGTTGAGGTTCAGCTACTCGACTGATCTTATTCTCGGCCAGTGTTGCCACCGACGAGAGGAGATTTCACGCTAGATTTATAAATAAAGAGTAGCAAGCGACTGGTTTAGTGGCTGGTAGTAAGTAAGTCTGCCTGCGAAGCCGTAGATCGTGTTCGATGCCCACTTAGTGCATTTGTGCGTTGAATACAAAATATTTTTGGTCTGTGTCTGGGTGTTTCGATGTTATCACAATTATTATAAATGTTTTATTAGTTATCTAGCTCCTATAGTACAAGCTTTGCTTAGTTTGATGGTGTTGTGTGAGAAATGCCACCAATATTTTTTATGTGTTTATTTATTCACTATAGCAAATATTTTTCAAGTGAAAACTTATTTTGGCGCGCCACAGACAGATTTTTCGTGGGCTATGAATTAAATTCTAGCGTCACGCTCAGGAAAGATAAGAATTTTTCGGGTAAACTCGGGATCATGATCATGGTCATGGCTAGGTACGCCCTTCGGTTTCGCCCGTGTAATTTCCAAAGTAAGCTATCAAATTCTGAGTTATAAGTTTTCACTTCTATGGGCAGTTCCTATGACTGCCATTTTTTTTACTTACGATTTTTGGACAATATGTCCTCTGTACTCAAGGGCACTTCTCACATAGGACAAATACATTTATGTGACGAATACGGATATTTATTTTTGTCTTGATGTTTATTTATGTTTATTGTGGAGTATGTTTTGAGACGATAGCTGGTGGGTGAAAAAAATTTAGAAAACTAGCACCACCCCACGGATTTACCCGCGTAGTTCCCGTTCCTGTCATTTTTACGCCATAAGTAACCTATGTGTTATTCCAGACAATAAAATATCTATTTCAACCCGATCCGTTCAGTCGTCGAGACGTCATTGAGCAAGAAACGTCCAAACTTTTACACTAATAGTAGGAATTCAGTTTTAAGAAAAGGATGATAATTAATATTTAGTTAAGAATCTAAAATAAAAAAAAATATAGTTTTTTATACATAAAAACTCCTAATGTCTAAAAGCGACATTATAAGGATGTTTACCGTTACATCCTTATAATGTCGCTTTTAGAAGTATCGGGTTTATCTGTCAATGTCAAATGTAATCTATAACAGAACTGTGATACAAAGGTACATATTTATATTATAGTAATCGTTTTAGTTAATGATAAGATGACTATCGAACTATTGACTAGATAGATAAATAATCTAATAAATTATTAGGTTATTAGTAATAATTAACTACATTAGAAATCAATGATTCATCTATCATATAGTAAATATTTCGATAATTTTATCGTTATTTACTAAAAATAGTATTGTATCAGTTATGTTTTAAGCTAAATTGGATAGTTAATATTTTATGTTAGTTAGTTCCATTTCATAGACTTTTTTGGAAACTGTAAAACAACATAATAATATATTTACGAATAAAGATGTTCATTGGTGCAATTTTATTTTGGAAGAAAATAAAAAAAAAACTATTTTTTTTACGCGGAGCGTCGTATTGCAGTTTTTTTGGACACATAAAAATATATTTTAATAATTCTTTAAGGAAAAAATATCTGTATTGTGATTGTTTATAGTCATATATGTATGTTGTTTTGTCCAGCGTGGTAGACAATGGACAATGACTCTCTCCTCGTGATAGAAAACCCCAAGTTCGAACTATGGGAACAGAAAGTTGGCTGTTTACGGCGATACAGGCAACACAGCCGACGACTCGAGTCGATCCACTTACAATGTAGATATAGAATAGAATTACAAACCAACTCGCTCAATATGACTCACAAAACATAGAGATATACGTGCTCCAAATTTGTTTTGTTTTAAGATATTATGAGTGTACCGGGTTACGTAGAAAAACGGGACTTCTGCTGAAAGACCTTGTCTTGTCAAGACGTGCAGTAAGTTCTATACTAGAACGAGTATCTAAAACTGCCTTAGCAGGATCATATCGGATTTGGCTGGGCAGGGAGAGAAATACGAGTAGTGAAGGTGAGTGTTGACGTACGTCACCAAAAGGGGCCCCTTTTAAACCTACGCCGCCCAAGTCACAAGTCTCGGGGTCTACTCGAGATTTCTCTCTCTGTCACACGATGGACCCGGCACCCGCACGGTAAATCCATGGAATGCTAAGAAGTTCGTCTCTAAAATATGAACAGCTTTTACGAAATGAACAACTTTTAACATACTAATGAACAACTTGTCCTATATGAACAACTTTTAACATACTAATGAACAACTTGTCCTATATGAACAACTTTTAACACAAGTATTAACTTTTAATAAACAATTTTTGCTATACAAACAACTTTTACTATATAAACGACTTTTACTATTTTATCTTTAGAATTGGAGTGGATTTTTAAATAAACATTCATTTTTAACGTAACTATATTTATAACAAAATATTCTGTGAATATTTTAAGCGTCTATATGTTGCCGATATCAATATCTAGCAAAAACGAGCAATAATATCACGTGTCTTGTATGGGATAAACTAGTCTTAAATATTTTTTTTAGTTTTTGTTGTTATATCGGCAACAGGAGCGGATCATCTATGTGAATCCTATGTTATGTATGACATTTATAATGTAAGTAAATTATTTTTAGATTATTTTATTTTGCTTGTTTTGTTTTGTTCATTACTACGTTACTTCTACTAAATCTTATTTTTTTTCTTATTAATGTCGACATGAAATACATAATGTAGGTTACTTATATTATTTGATATTTTATAAGAGACAATGTTTAACTATTGTTTTTTTTAAATTGACATGTAACTATTATCTTGTTTTGAATAAAAATCTGAATCTGAATTTTATCTATCCACTATCTCGGATCATGTGATACGGTCTGGTAATTCATAGGTTTATACAGACAGAAAGACGAACGGACGGACAGCGGAGTCTTAATAATAGTCTCAGCTGGACCCTAGGGGCACCCTACAAAAGCTTATTACGTTAAGTACAACAGATCCTCTTCGGCAGAATAGGTACTTATTTAAAAAAATATGAAGCTAAGCTCTGCCTACATGGCTATTATAATGATTTTCCCCAATACATTGTTTGTGCAGTATAAAAATAGCTCTAGCATTTATGTATAATTGTTTTGCCCTGCCACATAGCGAGTACTGAAAACAAATGGGTCAATCAACTGTGAGTATTTTACCCTCACGGCATCGCGACCGCAGCGTGTCTCTCGACTCATAATATTATTTCGAGTAGTGGCAAATATATGTGCCTTTGGAAGATCTATTTTGAAAACACTTTCAAAACTAGATGATCAACTAGTGGGCGAAGTTCGGCCATAAAGAAAAATAAATCTATTCTCAATTTGACTAGACACTTTTTTAGTAGTGGTAGAACTCTTAGCAGAGTCCGCCTGGGGAAGTAACACACCTTTGCCAAATATTCCACCGCCAAGCAGTAATGTGCAAACATTACTGTGTTCCGGTTTGAAGGGCAATGATTCCAGATAAATTACAGGGCTTAGAGACATAATATCTTAGATCTCTGGGTGACGAGCGCAGTGCAGTGCTAGGTAATGATTTGGACTATCATGTTCCAATAGTTGCGTGTTACTGTGCTGTTATGTGGCAGGCATGTTGCTTACCATCAGGCACATGACCTGCTCGTCTCGTCACTCTATGCTATAAAAAAAAAATCACCAACAATAAACATTAGTAGCTCCCTTGTATACAACAAGGGAGCAACATTTTTTTTTTTGGGTGAGGGCGGATTTTTGAAGCCAGTTAGAAGTAGGGACCTTAGAGTAGAATCAGAATCCTGAACATACATAGCAAGGGTTTCAATGGACTTCGCCCGAGCCAAAACTGTATTTTTCATCCCACCACCTCGGAAAGAGTACTTTTGCTATTCGACATCAGTTGTAAGAGTCGTTTTAACGTAGAGAGCAAATTATATTTGAATTTAGAATATCGTGTGGTTTCTGAATTCAAAACATAATTAACACTATTTACTTCTACTTCCTTGGTGCCGAATTTATTATACTACTTTTTTTAATTTGTCAAAAACTCAGCCTCGGAACCTCCTTGGTATAGGTAGGTATAGGTACTTTTTAGGGTTCCGTAAAACGTAAAAACGGAACCCTTATAGATTCGTCATGTCTGTCTGTCTGTCTGTCTGTCTGTCTGTCCGTCCGTATGTCACAGCTACTTTTTGCCGAAACTATGAGAACTACACTGTTGAAACTTTGTAAGTAGATGTATTCTGTGAACCGCATTAAGATTTTTACAAAAGTTTTTTAAAAAACAAAAATTAGGGGTGCCCCCCATACTGAGAACTGAAGCTCAAAAATTTTTTTTTCATCAAACCTACACTTGTGGGGTGTCTATCGATAGGTCTTAAAAAATGATGTTGAGGTTTCTAATATAATTTTTGTCTACACTGGATAACTTGCGCGAGAGACGCTTCCAAAGTGGTAAAATGTGCCCCCCCCCCCCCCTCTAACTTCTAAAGTAAGAGAATGAAAAAACTAAAAAAAATATATGATGTAGGTAGGTACATTACCATGAAAACTACCAACGAAAATTAGTTTGAACTCGATCTGATGAGTAGTTTTTTTTTAGTACCTACGTCATAAATACACTATTATAAAACTTCGATCAAAGTTACAACGAACTACAAGAACTATGTGTACTATGTATATTATGTTACTTGCTGGAACGGAACCCTTCATGGGCGAGTCCAACTCGCACTTGGCTACTTTATTTTAAATTGTTTTGTGCGCAATTTTTTTTCTCGTAGAGGTACCTCAACCCTCCATAAAAACCTTAAGTCAAAAACAGGAAATTTGAAAAGATGTGTAAAACCTAAAATGAGAATTCTACCCACGAAGAAGCTTATTTGATGGCAATAGAATGCGCAGAGCATTTAGCCATTTCCTCGCTGAGGTGGGATGAAAATATACGTATTGCACTCGAGTGCAAAGATTTTTCACCTTGTGCCCTATTAATTCCCTCGCTAAAGCTCAGGATTCTAATTTTATAATCCTTCGCCTTGACCTTGAATCCTTGACCGAGCAGGTCATCAAAATTGAGCACGCGGTTAAAATCAACTTTGCACTCTTGTGTAACAAATAACTATTGCGCCCGAGTGATACTTTCTACTTTTCATCATCCATTATGAAAAAATAGAAGGCGCCTTATATTATATTGTAATATTATTATTTAATAAAATATAGAGTAACAACTAAATTAAAATTAAATATATTAGGTACTAATATTATAACGCTGAAGTTTTTTTTGTTTGAACGCGTTAATCTCAGGAACTACTAGACCAATTCCAAAAATTCTTACAGTCTTACACCGTTGGATAGGTATATATACGAGTACGTGATCCTTGATATATTGCCTATATATGTATGTTATGTAGCACGGGCGAAACCGGGACAGACCGCTAGTAGTGTCTAATAATAAAACAACTACAAACTTATATTTACATTTGAGACATTTTTCGTTCGATTTCTTTGACGCTGATTTGAATGATTGTATTTGGAACCACCACCACCCGGGAGCTTATTATTTATTATAGAGTGACAAGACGAGCAGGACATGTGCCTGATGGTAAGCAACATGCCTGCCCATAACAGCACAGTGACACGCAGCTATTGGAACATGAAGAGTCCAAACCATTACCTAGCACCGCACTGCGCGCATCGCCCACAGTATAATGTAAGGTGTTTTATCTTTTAGCCCAGTAATTTCTCTGAAAACATTGCCCTTCAAGCCGGAACACAGTATGTTTGCTCACTACTAGTTGGCGGCAGAATAACTGGCAAAGGCGTGGGACTTCCCCAGGCAGACTCTGCTAAGTACCCTATCACTACAGCTTGGGTCCGGTCTACTGCTGGTGGCAATCTCTCACACCTCACCATCCTTTGTGCTCTTGAATTTAAAATTAGGTATAGATAAAACTGACATGATTATGAATTCGAATACATACAAGTAAAGCATGCCAAACTAAATTCTAGTAATACCAATAATTTTCAAAAACATAATGAATTCGTTTGTTTCAATATTGTTTTTACTGTAAAAATTAAATGAAAACTAGTAAGTAGTCGCCTTGTGGTCGAATTTCGACCACAAGGCAATAATAATATTGTTCATATTTTTTTACAGTAAAAAATAATATTAAACCACAAACGAAGTTATTATGTTTTTGAAAATTATTGGTATTTCTAGAATTTAGTTTTCACTATATGTATAATTTAATAATAAACAAAAGAGTATAATGCGTATGTTTTGAAATATACGGTTGTGTTTTTTTTATTTATTAAATGTTACTTTTATGCATAATTTAAAAAATATTCTGCACTCTTCTATACAAATAAATTATTATAAGTGCGCAAAATTACACACTCCTCTCCGTCCGTGCAATCTTTGTAAAAAGGGTACAAAGTTTTGGCTTCAACTACTAAGTAATACTACACACAAGAAATATATAATTATTTAAATCAATTTGTCTAATATACGAATAATACAGAAACGATAAAACGAAATGACAATAAAAAAACTCCCGCACGAAACATACCTTTTGTTTTCTAAAGAGCGTGAGAGGCCCGCACGCCCCGATTTTTGGCCATTGTCCTCTTCATCAGTGTTGCCAGCGGGGTAGCAAAATAAACTATTTAAGATGAAATGGTACTGAATCAGGGGTCGAGAGACATGGCAATACCCTTCTGTGGACGCACGGCCTATGTATAAAACATCGACTAATTAAAATTTACATCGCAAAAAAAAAGTTTTTCTTTTAAATGTTTTATTAGTTAATTTTTTTTAATAAATATTTAAAAATGGTTGTCTGGTGGGCCAAGAAGATACCAGCATCGCAACTTTGCAACGTACGAATGTGCTTGCAAAAAGGTGTACCATTTAATCTTTAAATATTACTGTTTCTCAACTGAAAAAAAAACCGAGCATACTAAGAATGATGACATTTGTCCTAATCGAACAAAATAATTTTATTATGTTTATAAACTATTTTAATAAAACAACTTAATCCGACTTCAAAACCATAAATATACACTCAAAAGCGAAAAATAAAATAATTATTAGCGCTACTGACTCATCTGAGACTACCAGACCTGTTTGAAGTCGGTGCCAGCCAAGGCAAATAGCTAGTAGATAGATATTATGTATGCAGTAAGTAGGCAGATCCGGGGGTCTACCGCCTAACGAAAAACGCTTTGACGCTTTGGCATTGCCGTCTCTTTCATTTCAAGCGAGAAGAAAAGAGACAGCAATGTCAAAGCATCAAAGCGTTTTTCGTTAGGCGGTAGACGCCCTGGTAGGAGGTAAATAGTCTCTATCTACTATCTGTTCATACATTAAAAAAAATATGCACATCGACTTGCCGGACTTGAGCATCTCCTCAGTTTTTCATCGGTAAAAAATGTGAACCATTTCAAGAACATAAATAATAATTTCAAGCTACGTGGTAGATAGTTTGATGGTTTTTTTAATAATCAACTACATATTTGCTTATATAACTCTACATTTGTAAAAATACATACATTTTACGCGACAATAGGAGACGAACTTCTTAGCATTCCATGGATTCACCGTGCGGGTGCCGGGTCCATCGTGTGGCAGAGAGAGAAATCTCGAATAGACCCAAAGACTTGTAACTCGGGCGTAGGTTTAAAAGGGGCCCCTTATATTGACGTACGTCAACACTCACCTTCACTACTCGTATTTCTCTCCCTGCCCAGCCAAATCCGATATGATCCTACTAGTGCAGCTTTAGATACTCGTTCTAGTATAGAACTTACTGCATTTCTGGACAAGCCAAGGTCTTTAAGCAGGTTATAGAGAGATTTTGCTGGTATACCTCTCGCTTCTACTTGTACAGCGTATAAATTAACTACATAGCCATTTTTTTTTTTCAATAACAATAATTCCAAGAGTTTGTCGTATTTTGAAGCATGATGTTACACCAAAACAACATTTTCAATTTTTGAAAACATGAATCTGTTTTGGCTGCCATAGAGGCTTAGTTAGCCTCCCTGCGAAACCGTGGGTTCGATTCCCATCTATGGCAAATATTTGCTTGATGAATATAAATATTCATTTTGTGTCTGGGTTTTTGTGTATAATAAGTATGTATTTACTTTTATATATTATGTATTATATCAGCTATCTGACTCCCATAGTACAGGCTTAAAAAATATGTCTTCAAATCAGGTGAAAGTGCAAATAGGCGCTATTTTCTATTATTACATTCGTAAATGCGAAGTTTTGGGTGTTTAGAGTTTAGATGTTAGGATGCTGCTGGTGACATAGTTTCACGACGTTCTGGCACAGTCTATTTTAAATCATTCAGTCGTTCGACGAAGCCGTCTAGACGGGGCAATCGTGCGGGACGTGCGGGGAGCGCGCTCCTGCATTGCCTACATTACAATGTCAGGATTGCGGGAGCGCGGCTCAGGGCTGACGTCTCCCGTATGTTTTAATTTTATTTTGGTGTCACGTTTTTAAAATGGCGACAACCCCACCCGTGTCTAGACATTACCGGCGTTTCTCCCAAAATCAAAAGGGGAGGAACTAGTGGTAGTATTTCTCTAGAGTCTACTCTAGACTGTGGTTCTGAGGTTGACGACTTGACGTTCCAAAAATTCAAACAAGGAGGTTTGACTCTATTCTTGTGATAAATAAGCAACGTCTAGGCTGTGGAATGCATTGTTTGAGTGGGTTTTTCCCGATGGTTACAATGTTGGCGTCTTTAAATCGAGAGTGATTCTGTTTCATCTAGGTACGCTCCATCGTAGACCGCACCGTCGCTTAACATCAGGCGAGATAGTGGTCAAGTAAACCTATAAAAGCAAAAAACGTCACATTATTCACATTTGACGTGATAACGTCTTATCAATTCGATGAAACCGGCTGCACGCCCGCAAAACATGACGTCATGTAACGTTACCGCCATAGAATAGATAATATTTACCACCGTTACATCGCCTTATTACTTTTCGCACTATCTAGTGAGTGAAATGTGTATTACGTTCAAGGAGTCTGTCCATGTTTTAGAAAAGCGACGATATGAAGTTAAGAACTTGTGCTAGTACAATGATGTACCCAGAGATGGCGCTTTGAACAGCTTTTCAAAAAGCTTCAGAATGTTTTACCTACATGGCGCTTAACACAATCAGTATTTTCTTAAGACGTTGTCACGTTCAACTATCGTCAGTAAACCGACTTTACAGACAACCATTTTTTTTTATAGCATTAAGTGACGAGCAGGACATGTGCCTGATGGCAAGCACGCCAGCCACATAACAACACAGTGACACGCAGCTAGCACTACACTGCGCTCGTCACCCAGAGATCTAAGATATATTATATCCCTAAGCCCTGTTATTTATCTAGAAACATTGCCCCTCAAACCGAAACACAGTAATGTTTGCACTTTACTGCTTGGCGGTAGAATAACTGGCAAAGGTGTGGTACTTCCCCAGGCGGACTCTGCCAAGAGTCCTACCACTACATAATGTATGGTGTACCTTCAGGCTACTATTTTGTGATTTACTTGAATTGTTTTACTTTATTATTTTATACATTAATTAATTGATAACTATTAGCATCAATATATTTGATAGTAATTACTGTATGTATCTAATGTAAATTATTTTATGACGTGTAATTTAATATTTATTACCAACAAAGAATCTGAATCTGAATCTGAATCAGGTGATCGACATGGGCCATACAGTTGTCCAAGTTCGGACGTTCGAAGGGGTGAATATTACAGCTGGACGTCTACTACTCTAATTCAACGAAAACATAATTTCGAAATAAATTCGCGATTTTCCAACTCCGATTTTACTTCGATCCGTCGTTTTGTCCGTTTAAATGTAGTAAGCCTACTCTAATTAGAGTATGCTTAGAACATTTAAACGTCAAACAATGTTGTATCGGACGAAACGAAGTAGAACGAGCGCAGGAAAGTAGTGAGTTTTTTTTCGAAATTTCGTTTTCGTAGAAACAGAGTAGACGTCCTGGCACGTTTCGTACAATGTGTACTAGACTTCGCACCACATCTTATAATCATCGATGAATGGCACCACTTTCGCACTCTACTAGGATAAACGAATACCTTTGTATGGATGTAACGAAGTTCTACAATTTCGCCGCAGGACTTCAGTGATGGTATGGTGATGGTGTCGATCTACAACATTCGTGACGGTTGCTGAGCGGCGCTGCTGTCGTATTTCCGAATGACAACCGAAAGTCGTTGTATAAGAGTAGAGTAGTTCTACAATTTTCCCCAGAGACTTTCAGTGGTTGTTTCCACGTCCCACAGTCATGACGGTTGATGAGCGGCACCACTGTCGTATTTCCGAATGACAAGCGAAAGTCGTCGTATAAAAGTAACGTAGTGCTACAATTTCGCCAGAGACTTTCAGTGGTTGTTTTCACGTACCACAGAGTCATGAGGGTTGAGGACTGGAGCTACTGTCGCATTCTACAATGACAAATGAAAGCTGTTGTAAAGTAATTACATTGTACAAGTAGTTCAACAATTTTCCCAAAGTACTGCAATGATGGCACAACTCTACTTAATCTACTCTATGGTTGAGATTTATTAGTGGACAAATTACTGATTAAATGACTTAAAATGTACTAGAGACAATTTATTTAAAAACTAGCGGCCCGTTCCGGCTTCGCTCGGATATTTACCTAGCTACCAACTGCAGCGCCATCTGCCGGGCTGTTTTTTTTTTTTTAATAAAGCTCTTACTTACTTTACTCTTTATCTAAATTTCGAGACGAGCAGGACATGTGCCTGATGGTAAGCAACATGCCTGCTACATAACAGCACAGTGACACGCAGCTATTAGAACATGAAGAGCCCAAATCATTGCCTAGCACCACACTGCGCTCGTCACCCAGAGATCTAAGTTGTTATATCTCTAAGTCCTGTAATTTCTCTGGAAACATTGCCCTTCAAACCGGAACACAGTAATGTTTGCACATTACTGCTTGGCGGTAGAATAACCGGCAAAGGTGTTGTACTTCCCGACTTCCCGAGGCGGACTCTGCTAAGAATGTTTATGTTTGTGAATCTAAACCAACCATGGCAACCCTAAACTTTAATAATACAAATAAATTTATTATTTTTATAAAACAATTTTAGATCTGCCATAAGCTCCGGGAAATTTTAATCGAAATAGAGTGAAAAACATTTTCTTTTTTTTGACGTGATAACGTCTTATAATTCGATGAAGCCGGCTGCACGCCCACAAAACATGACGTCATGTACCGTTACCGCGTTACCGTCGGTCGTTACCTCGCCGCATGTTTGTTACAGTTGTATTAATTATTTCGACCAGTAGTTCAAGCGGGGATGTAGCTCAGTGGTAGAGCGTTCGCTTTGCATGTGAAATGCCCCGGGTTCGATCCCCGGCATCTAAAAGCTTTTTTGCTTTGTTTTTTGCATTGTTTTGATTGAAAATGACTAAATTCCACTGATTACTTTTTACATACAAATCTATTAAACAAATAAAATTAAAATTTTCTTTTGAAAAATGCTACCATTCCATCAGTATTTTCTTAAGACGTTGTCACGTTCTATCGTCAGTAAACCGACTTTACAGACAAACATTTTTTTTTATTATTTATTTATTTATAATTTAAACACTCCACAGACTCCGGGGTCCGTGATCTTTGTCCTTACAATAATCTATTTATATTTACGTAGTTCTTGGATTAGGAGAAGAAGAGGAAAATAAGGGGGGGGGGGTGGAGTAAAGCGACAGCTCTACCACTGAGCTACATTCCCGCTAGAACTACTGGTCGAAATAATTAATACGTAACAAACATGCGGCGAGGTAACGACCGACGGTAACGCGGTAACGGTACATGACGTCATGTTTTGTGGGCGTGCAGCCGGCTTCATCGAATTATAAGACGTGATCACGTTAAAAATGTTGTCCGAAAATTAAAAAAAAAAATTGGGTTGAACAGCCCTCATCACTTAGGGGTATGAAAAATAGACAGTAGCCGATTCTCAGCCCTACTGAATATGCATATAAAATTTGGTATAAATCAGTAAAGGCCCTTCGGAGGAGTAAGGTATAACTAACACTGTGACACGAGAATTCTACATATAGGTATAGGTATGTATAAGATTATGAAATTTACTTCTTTAAAGTCTTCCTGGGAAAGTAGAGTTTGCGAAATAATATGGATTCCAGTTTGAAGGACAAGGTTTCCAGATAATGAATCTCGTGGATCAGTCGGTAGCGACGTAGAGAGTCTACTCACTGGGTTGTCCTAGGTCAAGGGTTTGATTTCCATCTAGGACAAAGATTTGCGTGAGGAATACGAATATTAGTATCATAAGTATGTATTATATCAGCTATCTCTCTTCCCGACTAAATTATTTGATTAAAATTCAAAATAGTATTGTGTGAACAATAAGTCGATAAAAATGTATTTATTATCTAATATAGGTAAGTAAGTAAGTATAATTATGTCCGGGTTACGACCGCAGTCCAACGCTAGGCTGTGATAAGAACTCTTCACGTTCAAATTCAGCGCTATTGTTAAGCATACGGTGTTATTTTCTCTCTATTTCATAATAAATTTATCAAAAAACATATCATTCAGTCTCGCGTTTATAATAAGATACTTTCATCGCGACAAAGGCGATATAAACGAAGTAACGAAGTCGATAACTGAGACCCCGCAATAATATTCATAAATCACATTTCTTTGTATGTCACCCATTGCTGCTTTTACCCCTCGTCCGTTTTATTTGAATACGTTAGAGCAGCAATGCATTCGGAATTCAGTTTCAACTGCAACTTCGTAAGCTACGACGTATCCGACAAAATTGAAAACGACGCAAACCATTACCGTGTTCGTTCAATTTCAATGTAATTAAAATGCGACGAAGCGAGCAATGTCTATGGATTTTATTGTAACCTTCACTTTGCTACTTATGTAGTGATATCGGACTGCGGGTCGGTTTCTGGAGCTTCGTTCTCGCGCGTTCGAGATGATCTCGGTCGATGACTTTCAAACGACTTATAGGTATGGAAAGACAGTGATAGAGACGATGTCGACTGAGTGAGAATAGTGCATTTGAGTCACGAAGCCGCATTTCCCACTGCATCATCACTCTAATATTACAAATCCGATCCATTTTACATAACTACCGCAGTGTTTATTATAAAAATGTCCACGGCGTATAATGGGAACTAAATTTGAGAGAACAGTAGTTCTAGTTGGGCGACTTTTTTTACGATTTTTTTTAATACGACTCTAGTCGCATCATTAACTTCGTACTTACTCTTTTTAAAGAGTATCGTTCGGTTTTCTTTTTAGAAATGTAAGTTGCCATGTTACGTAATTTCTCCGCATAATCGGCGATTTAAAATGACTAAGTATTTGTAAAACTTGACCTGTTTATATTTCTTGAAATCACAAAGAGGATTGTTATAAGTTTGACGTGCATACTCGTATTTTTTTTAAAACTATTTTTATAGGTTTTTACACAGCACCATCTCGCCCGATATAAGGCGACGATGCGGTCTACGACATCTATATTAGGTCTATATTATCTATTCCATGTCTACGATGAAGCGTGTTTACCTAGAAGAAACCGATTCACTCTCTATTTGAAGACGCCAAGATTGTAACCATCGGGAAACCCCACGCATTCCACAGCCTAGATGTTCTTATCACAAATGTGGAGTCAAATCTCGTTGATGGGACGAGCAGTAAATAACTACTAAATAGTTGGACAGCTTCCGAATGACGGCATACTGCTGAATCTGATTATTTTATACCCTTCTATCTTTCTACATAGATCTCCTGGTGGTTCAATTGACCCATCAATTTTGTACACGGACCTTGTAGTTCTTGTAGTTGTAGTTTTGAATCACGCATTTAATTTGTAAGTCTATTTTTTTAAATTAGGCAAGTCAGGTGTGTTGTTTTACAGAAAAAATAACTACAATATCAAAGATATGAAGAGTCCAGAGTGACACGGCGAGTTGTAGATAAATTTTCGGTGGCTAAGGAAAATAATTTAAGTAGATGATGAAATATACAAGTAATCGTATATGCGTAAGATGAATCATGGTGTAACTTGAACTTGACTAATTGGGAATTTGTAGGTACAAGCCGAACCTGTTTAATAAACATTTGCTCTCAAGGAAATATAGATTTTTAAAACTTTCGCAATTTGAAACAATTATACAGGACTTATTAACTAGTAGATAGATAGATACACTCTTTATTGCACTAAATATAACAAAACAAAAAAATGTAATAAGTAACAACAAAGGTAATTAGTAAAAGGTTAGTAAAAGTAAAATTAAGTACTCAAATTTAAAAAAGTAAAAAAAAATTGCCAGTCTTAGGAGTTAGGAACTGCCGATAGAAGTGAAAACTTATAACTCAGAATTTGATAGCTTACTTTGGAAACTACACGGGTCCGTGTAACCGGAGGGCGTGGCCTCGCCATCTTGGCATGGACATCTAGAAATGTGTCAGCATGTCCATTGGCTGACGTATTTCTAGATGGCCAATAGCCATTGTCCCGAGTTTACCCGAAGCTTTCTTCTCATACCCGAGCGTGACGAATGAATTCAATTCACAGCCAAACGAAAAATCTGTCTAGGCGCGCCTAAAGAAGTTTTCACTTCAAAAATAGTAAAAGGTAATAACAGAGAATAATAGTGTACAATGTACATAGGTAATAAATATACACTTGTCTTTATAGAGGTAGACACAAGGAATTAAATAATTTACTTCAAAAATAACCCTAATTAGTAAAAAATATGCGGTGTCATGGGATGGGACACCAAGTGGGCACGATGTACGAAGTTCCTTCAAATAATATAATGTAGAATCAACACAATTTTAGAAAAATAAAAATGCTTAATTTTATTTGTATATGGTATGATCAAAAATCATCTGAAAAATAAAATTGGGAGCACTGGTCACGGGCAGTTTGTATGCGTCACTTCCGTTACATAGTTTTCTTACGGTTTTAATTTCACTTTTTTTTCAGTTCGGTCGCACAGCAAAATCCTTATCCTCCAAGCCTGCTATGCCATAAGGAACTTCGTTCTAGAAATTTGTGGTTGAAATTTGGTACACAGTTAAAAAGTGGTCAGAATCACGTACGCTACTTTTGATCTTGGGAAAATAATAAGCGAGTAAAGCCGTAGAGCGCTTTAATTAGCATATTAGCGTATTAGCATAGTCCGCCTGGGGAAGAACCACAGCTTTGCCAGTTATTCTACCGCCAACCAGTAATGTGCAAACATTACCGTGTTTCGGTTTGAAGGGCAACGTTTCCAGAGAAATAGAAATAAATTTTATTGCGTAAAACCGTGTCCATAATGGTGTTACAAGGATCTGGTATCAACAGTTTGTCCTAGCGGACGTGCAATAGTTGAGCCTTATAACTAAGTAGTTACTAAGTGAGTAGGATTGAGTGAGCCATTTAGTGAGTAAGTACATACTTTCCTTATTATCTTAGGGTTAGAGATATAACGTCTTAGATCTCTGGGTGACGAGCGCAGTGCAGTGCTAGGTAATGATTTGGACTTTTCGTGTTCCAATAGCTGTGTGTCACTGTGCTGTTATGTTGCTTACCATCAGGCACATGTCCTGCCCGTCTCGTCACTCTTAATCAATACTATAAAAAAATGCTGCTAATTTTACTTCCTACTAATATTATAAATGTCATTGTATGGATGTTTGGATATTTGGATGTTTGATGCTCAATCACGTCCTAACGTCTGAATGGATCGGGCTGAAATTTGGAATACAGATAGATAATGGGCTGGAAGAACACATAGGCCGCTTTTTATCCCGAAAAAATAACGGGAACGGGAACTACGCGGGCAACACCGCGGGACACTGCTAATCGTACATATTTAAGGGTAGGGCAAACTGCCACGTGTAAGCTTTTTCTTTATCCATTTTTATAAATAAACACAGAATTATCAAAGCCGTTGATAACGAGCGTTACGGTGACGCGGCGCGTTGTTTGCCCGATTTTACGTTATTATGAGCTGATAGCGGAGTAATTACTTATCAGGCAAGTTCACGACGAGTTCTGGGGTTAGGGTCGCGTCATATTTCAATTTATAATTTCACTAACGGCCCGACCCAACCACGTTTCACGTTTGGGTTACCACCTGTCACCAGTACAGAGCCTCAGATTTGGGGGGGGGGGGGGGAGGGTCACGAGTAGTACAATAAATCGAGTAAAATAGACTACTAGTAGCACCTCATTCTAATGTAACGTATACGATTTGGGGGGGCGGGGGCGGGGGGGGGGGGGGGGGGGGGGTCATGGACCCTCGGCTGACTTATCTATTCTATGGCCTGACACTACGGAGCCCGCGCCGCTCTCAGTGTGACCAGACCTTTATATTACGTACATCTGCTGATACCGGCCTATCAATCGTACTCGCACCTAATCTGTGTACACTCTATTATTTACTATCTTCTATTCTACGTTCTTATCAGTGATAAGCCCTTTTGTGCATATTTCACTGTTGGGAACATACGCAGCCGCTGTTTTGAGACCGAAACTATAATTATTTCTACTACTTTCGATCTCAAAACTATTAAATTAGGCACTCTATCACATTTTTTTTTATGTTCTTTTTTTTTCTCTTACAAAAAAAACACGAAACAAAATAACTAAATATAAAATTTACACTATTTAAAGACAGGGTCCCGAGAAATAGTCTTCTGGATCTTTTTTTTATATAGTGATTACATTTTCTTCAAATTAGTAAAATAATAGTGTAGTGTTATCGTAAATCGTTTCATACGCCACGAACGTTCATATTCCACAGAAAGTCTAGTCTGTGGAATGCGTTGCCTGAGTAGGTTTTTCCCGATGATTACAATTTTGGTATTTTCAAGTCGAGAGTGAATCGGTTTGTTCTAGGTTCTAGAATGAAGTGGCATGCCGAAAAAAGTTTCTACAGCAATAATTGTAACCCAGAAAACGCATATTAATAAGGGGGCGTCCATAAATTACGTGAGGTCTTTTTTTAAATTTTCTGTCCCTCCCTCCCCCTCTGGTGAGATGTCGTGAGATTTTATTCAACCCCCTCCCCCTTCCCCCAATCTCACGTGAGATTTTTCAAGATGTGTGTTTCTTACGTAAACACGTTAGATTATTTTATTATTTGTGTTCTATTTGAATATTCATTTATTTTTTTGTTTCTCGACCTACAAAATGGTTTTCAAAGTCATGAACATATTAAATATTAAACAAATAAAAATACTCAATAATTAGTTTATTTTGATGCCTGAGATATGGGAGATAGATCAATTAGTACATTGTCGTTTACAGACACATAAAATATGGTTTCGTTGTTGAGTAGGTAATGTTTTTTTTTTTGTGTGACGTCGCGTCGCCGACGGCGTCGATCCAGCCCGAGTGGCGTTCGTATTACGATTAACATTAAATCGTAAGCATGTACAATCTTGATTAAATGGACCAAAATAGTAAGTATATTTTTTTATGTTTCAAGGAAAATAAATTGCGTGATATTTGCCGAGACCCCCCCTCTCTCCAACGTAAGATTAGATGAGATTTGACTCGACCCCCTCCCCCCTTTAAACACCTCACGTAATTTATGGACGCCCCCTAATCAAGTATATCGACTAATGGGGCGCTTTCCAGATGAAGATAGACTTGTCAAAAATAGTTCTAAATTTTGCCAAGTGTGACACCACTGTTTGTTTTTGTGAAATTTCTCTAACAAAATTAAACATTGGCGCCACTTATGGTGAAATTGGGAACTGTCTTTGACAAGTCTATCTTCATCTGGAAAACGCCCCATTGTACTCTTTTAATTTTGACATTAATTTGGATTGTAATGGGGGACCTGTAACTTGTATTTACTATTGACTTGTAATTAATTTGAATACCTATATTTAATATTATATGACATGTAGAGCTGTACCTAACTACATAAGTACTAACTACTTTTCATCAATAAAAGAGTAAGAGTAAGCACGCTTATCTTATAATTTATAATATAATATGCCTATAAACTTTACCAACTTTAAACCTATAGATAGTTTGAAAATAAAAAAAAACTATTGCGTGTCGATTCACAAAATAATATTTGTAATGGTTCGGTAAACAATACAAAGTCGCATGATAATGTCCGCCATCTTATTATTCCAACGCGACGCGGCCACAGATTATGTAACAGTTAGTGTGGTTCAGACGCACGGCTACCGCGAGACGCGAGAACGATATAGCGTCCGGTCGGAGTCGGACAGACGTGTTTTACAATTTTACATCTAACTCATTTTAAATAGGCGTACGAATATAAGTAAGTAATAAAGTAACTATAAGTAATTATTTTATTTAACTTTACTTTTGTAGTACCTAGTAGGACTCTAATCAGAATCCGCCTGGGGAAGTAGTTATGTGGTAGGCATGCATCAGGCACATGTCCTGCTCGTCTCGTCACTCTTTAAAATAAAAAAATAATAATTAAATTCATAGACAAACGTTTATCAATTTACATTTTTTTTAACAAAACACTCTGTTCTAATGAGACAGCGAAGTTTCGGAGTAAACGATTATTTATCGTTTAGTAATTTATTTTTCTTAGAAAAAAAACAAAAATCGTATTCAATTTACAATTAAGTTCCTACATTCGACGAAATTACAATTAGCTTTTTGATATATCAATAAAAATTCGTATTTAGCTGTTACATTGGAATAATGTGTGTAGTTGATAACAAAAAAAACTAAATTAATCGAGTGTTCTAGTAAAATTTTAAATTGAAGTCGATTTGTTTTGCGGAAATTAAATTATACAGCGATAATTCGAAGAAACGAATAATTTAATTTTCTCCGAATAAAACCAACATCGTCTTCAATTTAAAAATTAAATTCAGACACTCGACTAAACATACATACTTACACTAAAAAAAAAAAAATTGCAGTCATAGGAACTGCCGATAGTCGATATGCCGAAGTGAAAACTTTTAACTCCGAATTTGATAGCTTACCTTGGAAACTACACTGGTGTAACCGGAGGGCGTGGCCTGGGCATCATGGCATGGCTGTCTAGAAATGCGTAAGCATTTCCCATTGGCTGATGCATTTCTAGACGGCCCTGCCACGATACCCAGACCACGCCCTTTCAGCATTACCCATTGGCTGACGCATTTCTAGATGGCCAATGGCCATGGTTCCGAGTTTACCCGAAGCTTTCTTATCATACCCGAGCGTGACGGTAGAATTCAATTCACAGCCCACGAAAAATCTGTCTAGGCGCGCCTAAAGAAGTTTTCACTTCAAAACCATATTCACTTCAAGTAGTCAGGTAAACTCGACCGGCTCTACGCATTCAATCTTTGCATATTGCGTCTGTAAAATCGAACAATTTATGTAACTAAGAATTGGATAGACAAACATTAATTTGATTCGGAAATTTCGACTGTGGCGCTGCTTTTAAATTAAATATCGAGTGAGTAAAGGTCGACGAGTGCATTGAAATGGCGGGTGTCTGGGGCGGCCATTCTGAAAACCATACGCTTGCAAACACATCTATACCACAGTCTATTAAATCATACAGTCGTTCGACGAAGCCGTCTAGACGGGGCAATCGTGCGGGGCGTGCGAGGTGAGACGCGGGAACCGCGCACCTGCATAGCCTACATTACAATGTTAGTATTGCAGGAGCGCGGCTGACGTCTTCCGTATGTTTTAATTTTATTTTGGTGCCACGTTTGTTTTGTTTCCGACAACCCTACCCGTGTCTAGACATTATCGGCGTTTCTCCCAAGATCAAAGGCAATGAACTACTGGTAGAATTTCTTTATCCTGTGTCTGTAGTGTCGCATTTCTACTATGCCTTTCCTAGCGCTTGGGTGACGCGAAGCGTGGCCAATATGATGGCGTTTTTATTTGGCGTAACGTGTAAGCATTGCCATTCATAGTGGTAATGCCACCAGCATGCTGGTTACGCTTCCAACTGGTAGTAAGACTTGATAATTTTGATTATATTTAGACCTTCATTGGTCTATAATACGGATAATTCAGATGTGCTTAGTACATAGTTCTAGTTAGGTATGTAGCGTAATGTAGGTCTCATTTTAATATAGTTTTGGTAATAAAGGCTCTGCCCGTTGGTATCGCACGAAACATACTGCGTAACTTATTTCATACTGCGTCTTCAAGCAAAAACAATGTAGATATGTCCATTGTCCATTTTAAATTGTATTCAAAATGTAAGTACATATTATTTACAAAATAAAAAAATATTGGGCCGCGTTTAAATGAAAAGAAATAAAAAAAGAGACAGTAGAAGAAAAAAATATAGAAGCGTTCAACTATAAACTATTTCAAAGCGCATAATAATGTTAAAATTAGAACTTGTGACTAGTTCCCTGTCATTAGTTTTTTAACTCTACTGTAAAATTTGATTGATACGGGACGGGTCAAGTGCACTTTCGTTCGTCAGCTCATCAAATATGATCAGGCGTGCGAGTTCAAAAATGAGTCTCTTGCAACAATGTAATCAAAAATGTTCCTTGAATCGATATTGCGAATGGATTTCTATCCCACATTCCCACCGTTTACGGAATGGTTATTATGAATGTGTACTGTGTAATAAGCAAGATACTAAGATACTAGATTTTTGATGTAGTGAACTTCATTTATCAACATTTATAATAGTAATTACCATACTAAATTTAAACTAAACTAATTGCAGAATATGTAGGGTCAAACTAGGTAGGGAGGAGAGGTCTCAAAGTTTGACCAGGGGGAGTGTAGGGTAAAAAAAAAAACAGAATTCGTGTGACGGATTTTAGAATGGAATTTCACTTTATGAGGAACATTACGGAAACTATATATACGGGTAAAATCGCGGGGTGTTGCATGTAAAAAAACATTTTTTTTTCTCTCGCTCAGAACGAGAGCTCCAAGACAGCGGCTCACTTATTGTTCAAACTATATTAAATATTTAGGATAATACGCGTGTCTGATTTGGATCGTAACGATGTTTGGGGAATTCCACCGGACAAATGATGCTCAATAACATTATAATAATATTTATTTAATTTGTCCTTCTAATGTTTTCTATCATTTCTACAGTAGCTGATTCGGCAAACGCAGTATTGCCATTTTGGGACGATGACTAGGTAAAAATCAGTCCATCAGGATTATGGAAAAATATGGCATACATATTTTTTGTTGAAACAAAGTATTGAACATCTAAATAAATAATTTACATATAGACAGGACATCTACTCTCTTTCTACGAAAAACGTAATTTTCAAATAAACTCGCGACTTTCTTACCCCTGTTTGGTTCCGGTCGTTCGAGAGAAAAAAAGGACAAACAAAAAAAAATTTTTTTTTTGAAAAAAAAACAAAAACCACCTAGGTACTATTTAAAATTCAACTCTCGCCTTGACTTAAATATTTTTTATAATCAACCAAACACATCGTACAATGAAAGAGTGAGTTAGAACGGATCCGTCGTCCAAGTAACCATATATTTTAGATTTTCGTTGATATTTCAAAAATAGCAAGACCCATTTCGATAACATTTATATGGGACCTCTAAAGTATGATCTACCAAACAAAACGTTGCCAAGTTTTTCGTGTAAAAATAATGGTTCGAAGAAATAAATTGAATTGAAAAACAAAAAAAAATCTACTCCTTTTTTTTAAGTCGGTTAAAAATAGTATTGTTATAAGCCGAGAGCTTCACGAATAATAATTATATTAGCAATGACACGTCTCTCACGTTTTCCGAGCCCAAACCGAGAGAGCACACTTCTAATATACGTATTTTTCTTTTTTAACCTTGAACAAGACTATTCATATTTCGACGGTCGGTCATGATTTGTCAGAAAAACTACTGGATCGTTCTTTTATATGGCGAGAATTTTAAAGCAATTACCGCGTTTAAAATTCTAGTTTTTAACGGGTCGGGTACGCTTCGTCGCTTGCGTGTCAAGACTGTTGTTACTCGGGGTAGTTAGTTGTAGACTTGTTCCTCATCGTAGCTTATCATCAGGTGGTCAAGTGTAAACTTGTAAATAACTGGCGGCCCGACCTGGCTTCGCCCGTGATTCATAATATACTCAGGGATGACGTACTTGTCCTACGGTGCAAGAATTTTTGAAATCGGTCCAGTAGTTCCAGCGCATTCAAACACATAAACTCTTCAGCTTTATGACACTAAATACATAGTTTATTTCCAGATTTACATCCATTAATTAATCAAATTTAAAAATTACAAATTTATATATTAGTAACACATTTATAATTATAGAATAAATGATGATATGGGTGTATGATATGTTTGAAAAATAAAATAAAAATGCTTTTTGTTTAAAAAAAATAAAAAATAATAGGGCATTCCTCATAGAACACTTCCTAACTCTAAAACTAATCAAAGCTTATCCTGTTTGTTTGTATTTATTAATAAAAACTACGACGGTTTTAGTGGAATATGCCCAAAGAAAAAAGAACCAAAATCAGGTTTTGTTTACGGCGATGAGATTTGAGCTGCAAAAGTCAAACTTAGCATTTGCTTCGACGATAATACTAATATAATATAGTGTTATTGACTCTTCAGAGCAGACTACTAAGCGTATATCAAGTGTACATATAATATAATACCTATGTGTATTAAAATGAACGTTGCCGAGACTGTAGACGCGCCGCTAAAACGGACGTGAGCAATGACATGCACGACTTAGGTACTGCGTACAATGATGATAGTGTGTATTACGCATATTTTTTTACTCTCTTACTTTCAGACAAGAAAAATCCAAGCATCGCATCAAAACACATAACCTATGTGTTTTGGTGCTTGGATCTTATATTCATAAATACAATATAAATAAATATAATACAGTTATATTCTGTTTATGAATGTGTTTTGGTGCGTCGCTTTGATCTTATATTTATAAATACAATACCTACAGATATATTCATAAAACCAAAACACATCATAGGTTAACCTGTGTTTTGGTTTTATAACTTGTTAAACTTACAATTAGTCCAATTGGTTAGAATGTTAGATTCATCATAATATTATCAGATAGAAGTTTTCATATTTTTTAAAACCAATTCCGTAAAGGAGACGGCCCATTTTCCATGGGCATTTGCCCCACAGAAAAAGTGCAAGAGACTTGACCAAAATTGGATCATTGTATAGGATTTTTAATATATATTGAGGAACCGTGTATGTTTTTATCCTGCATAGCGGGGTTTAAAAGATATCAACTAAAACATTGAAAAAAAATAACGCCGCAAGTAGGTAATCAAGAACGTGATTATGTACTTACTACTTTAAGAAGGTAGTAAATGCATTATTCTGCGACTTACTGTGCTCAAAATAATGTCGACTCAACACAGAAAAGGACCAGAGATTCGGGCAAACCACAAAAAAATTAGGAAACCTTTGGAAAAATAAAGAAATTCCATGGGTGTTGTGTGAGTTTCAAACAAATCGATTTTCGAACGAATTTTTACTGTACGTAACCAACTGAACAAAAAAGCGAATTACATGGCTGACTTTGACCTTTGACTATAGTCTGTACACATAGGTACAAATGAAAAAACAAAGAAGTGTTCAGCGTAGTACTTGTCTATATTCAATTGGGTACTGACCCGAAGACAAAACGCGAACTAAACCTTAACGGGCTTATTTAAATTCACAAAAACTTCGATAGCGTGTTTTAACGCCGTACAACGCCATCTAGTTTGTTTATATGGAACTACAGTACCTTTAATACAAAATTACTTATACATAGTCATTAAGGTACTTTTTAATCACCAATTTGCAATCCCCGCTTGGCAGGTTAGTATTGAATGTACAGTTTGAATTATTTAATTATATGTTATTTTAATTAAATAACTTGTTTAGGTCTCCGGGGTTAATTAAGTACCTAAACTTGAAACGACGTGGGGCAGAAATGAGCCGTCTCCTTTGTTTTGTCTGAAAATGTCACATCGTCTCAGGGGATATGAAATCTTTTTTTTTTAATTACATAGGTATTGCTATCTATTTTATTTAAGTTTAACTCTAAGGCGTTAAAAAATATGTATCATTTATTGTTCAATTTTTTTTTGTTAAAATATCTAAATTACAAGTTACACTGAACTTGTCATTATTATTTTTTATTTTTTTTATTAGAAATAAGACCGCATTAAATGTACAATTACCTACTTAATTGAGCGAATGTTTTACAAAAGTAATTAATGATTTTTTACTTAATCGTTAATGTGTATTTAAACATGAATTGTAATGAATTATACAATACCTATGGCTACCGCCAATATACAAACGATGCTTAAAAATATAATTTAAATCACGGGAATATGTTAAAACCGAGATAAAATCAATCAGAGACTACCCACGCAGTTAACACACCTACTACCTACCTAAGTAGGTACGTACCTATAATGTCTGCATACAACAAAACGAAAGTACAATAAATTTATTTCATTAGAATAACTAGATATGATTCATAAGAAGTACTTAAATGTTTCAACCAAATACACAAAGCATTTTATTGACCCCAATACGATTGGATTGCGCATACCTAAGAAAAACTGTTCCGCTTGCTAATCTTAATTATTTCCAAATTGCATTTTCAAGTTTTTTTTCAATGCTATTGTATTTTCATTACGTAACAAAAAATTTTTTTACACGATTTCTGATAGAAAAAATGCAATTCTAGTAATTTATTAATTACTGGTATGTTTAAATATAACAAATGTTCAAATAATGGATGTTTTAGATTTTAAAATCCAATAGTTAGGTATCATCGCTCCAACACGTAAGGTATCGAAACACATTTTTATCGATGATGCAATTTCCCACCGTACAATACACGCCCTATTTATGCCTTCGATCTTACTAAATTAAATAATTGCCTACTTAGAATGAAAAACAAAAATCAGAATTCATAAATAATCTCCAACACGCAGCGATAAAATTTAATTATATTCGCGATTACGAATTAGACAATTATAAAAGTGTTCAATTTATTAATTGGTCAGACAACGCTATAATGGCCGCAATGTTATGTATAATTTATGATATTTCATCATAGAATTGTCGCTGCAGTTAACATCATGTGACGCATCGGTGCTAAAAATATAATTAACAAAACAACAATTGCGATATAACAAACCCGTTGAAAAACTTACGAAAACTGGTTACAAGCTTATATAAAGCCTAAAAACATTTTAAGAAAAATATATTAATAAAATAAGCATGTATTTTAATCGTTTCAAAATGGCCGACATGCAAATATAATAACATGATAATAAAACAAACGTGTCTTCGTAAAATCGGTCTGAAGCTGAACGCGAATTTCAATTTCGAAGTACAATTTCGAAAGCAACTATGAACAAAGAACACGCAATAGTAACGCGACAATTGCAGTCCGGCCGGATTGGATGGTCGGTGTGTCTAGTGAATAATGTCAGGTGAAGTATGGGTTTATAATTTAGCCGGATCACGTACCAGCGGTAAACTTCTCGGTCTGTGTGAGCGCGCTCCAACCGGGCACGACGCTGTCGCACACTTCCTCCCAACACCGCGACTTCTCGCCGCGGTCGCTGTAGTTACTATCGTTCGTATCAAACAAGCAAGGTCGCTTTTTTACTTCGGAAATTATCATACTCGATTTAAATCCATCCCCGTCTTTGGTTCGCACCATTTTGGAGAGAAATTAAAAATTTTGTTTTAAAAAAAATTGTTCAGCGTTTGAGTTTGGAACGTGCGGATGGATTTTCCCGCGCGCGGTTGTAGCGATAGGCGCGTATCAACGCCCGCGTCAAACTGGCGGGTTGCGGCCGGCGAGCGACGGCGGCCAACATGGCGGCGGCGAAACAAATACGGCCCACGCCACTTATACAGCCGCGCGACGGAAACTCGAACTAAACTACTTGTACTAAAGAAACTTAAGATACGTTATAGCGGCGCCTCTTGTGAGTGGCAACGAGTCGTGGCGTAAGGACTAGGTGCGACAGGCAGCGATATCGCCTTCCCCGCGCTAATAAATAAATAAGATGCACCAGCAATTTTATCTGTTCACCGCTCGATTTTGTATCTAATCGAAATACAATTGTTTTTTTCCTGTCTATGACAAATATTACTAATTTTTGATGGCTTGGTTAGGCTTCTAACAACGTTGAAATGCAACGTTCTTCATAGGTACAGTGCTAATGCATTATTGTAACCTGAAAATCTAGTTTCGTAGATAAATCATTTGAGAGCAATAAATAAATACATTCAAGATAAGGTTAACCGGGGCTAATCCGTCACAATACTTTTAATGGCATATTCATATGATTATAACAAACATATGTGGTATCATTTTAAGCTTTACGTTATGGTAGAAGTTATGAAATTTTATCTATTTTCACATTTTAATACCATAGGTATAATGACATTTTAAATAACTTCGACGGGTAAATGACGTTTCTATGAAGGCTGGGATTTTTAGACGCAATAGCCCTAGATGGGGCGAACGCGTCTTTAACTAGTATTGTGGAATTTTAAGAGCTAATAACAATTAAAATCACAATAACTTATAAAAATATTAGTTTTATAGTACATTATTATCTTGAACACCAAATTCTGACCTTAGTTTAGGGAAAGTAGTCGAATAAAAATATTCGGGGCTATGGCGTCTAATTTTCTTCGTTTCTAGTAGACGCATACGCCCCATCTTAGATTCTAGGGGTGCTAAACATTTTTTTTTTAGAATGGAATCAAATTACAAGTTCGAAATTATGTATCATTTATTAGAACAACGAAGTATGACGGCATTTTCCCCGTCTTACAACCATTACAAAAATAGAGAGTTTCATAAAAACCCGTGAGATCTTTTAGTTTAATATCTATGTAACATATTATATTACGTTACCAACATTAATAGTCATGTACCTAATAATCGATAAATCACGGTAGTTTTTACAGTATCAATCGAGTATTATATTATTAGGATTAGGAACTTCACCACGGAACGCTACAACGGTCGTATGTAGTTGTTGTTTTTCTTTTGTAGTGCCGCACCATATTGGAAATCTTAAAATAAAAAAAAATTAATGCAAGAAATCTTAAAAAAAATTAGTATTAATGCAAATTAACTACAAAATAAAAAAAATGCCCGCCAAAGGAAAAAGCACCTCTACCCTACTATAAGTGAGGAGTTATCCCACATTAAAAGTATCGTCAGGATCCGGATAATTAAGATCGTACTAAGTTTCATCGATATCAATTCATAGATTTATATTAATACAAACAAACCGACAAATAGACACAAATTCTGAAATCTATAGTTTTGGGTTCAGTAGTATATCAATCAAACTTTTAAAAAGTAAGTAAGTATGGGTACAATGTAGGTACAGGTTTTTCATTATTCCTTTGTTATATGTATAGAGATAGAATTACCATTATTATCCTAAAATGAAAAGGTTTAGGAGAACTGATAATGGGGTTATTGCGTTACAATAGACGCAATCACCCCAACAGGACAGACGCAATAGCCTCAAAACAAAAACATAATCTACACATTTTAAATTGCATGTTGTCTGAAGATCTTAAGCTAATTATGTTAAATAATGAAAACAACATGTTAGCAATAAAACAATAAATAGGTATAAAAACATCGATTCACTCTAAAAGAACTTGGTTACAAAACATTTAAATTCACGTGTCGTCACACAAGAAGGGTCGAGAAATAATGAAAAATTTAAGATGGCGGACATATTAAAAAAGAGCTCTGTGGTGACATCTATTGATGACTTTTTGTACTTTTAGTGCTAAAGACTAAAAAAAAGATGGTGTGGGTAGTTCTAAGTTACGCTTTTCGTAAGTCAATTGAAATAGATGCTTTAGCCCCGTAGACGACTTCACCCCGGTTGACCTTACTGCTCGGCAAAACCTACTGGAAATTAATAACACCACGACCTTCGAAAAGTTCCATTGAAGTTAAATGTTGAAGTTACCTAAGATATGTTAAAACAATTACCTATTTCACTTCTGTGGACGAAGATAGATTATTAAAATTACCTATTATTTAAATTTAACTAATACTAACGTGTTTGTCTGTTTGTATCCAATCGAAAAGGTATGGGTTTTCTTGTCCTTGAGAAATATTATTAAATTCGACGTAAATTCGCAAAAATTAATGAAAAACTATTTACTCATGATGTTTCAGTATCGCCAAATATCACCATAATAATTATTATTTAAGTTTGGAAGATATGTTAGGTAAAGAATTAATCTTTAAACCTATACTACTACTACGCAATCAATGAATTTGAGATAGGTATAGTTCTCAAAAAATAAAAAATTGGCAGTCATAGGAGCTGCCGATAGAAGTGAAAACTTATAACTCAGAATTTGATAGCTTCCCTAGCTTTTTTAGAATTAGAAACTCCCTGAATGATATTTCGAGCTCGACACTGTTTGAAAGCACGATCTTAAGCCTGCCAGATAACACTTTAAATGAGAGCAGCACATATTTAGAACTCAACAAGCAATTAGAAAAATTAAATATTGAACTACAATCAGCCCATGGAGAGATAGAAAACTTATGTTCAGAAAATTGTCGCCTTCAAAAAGAAAATGATGGTCTAAAAAAGATCGTAGATCGTTATAAGAAAATTGGATGCGTAGGTAGCCCGATTATAATTAGAAAACGACTCCACCATACCAAAAAAAAAATAGCCAGTGATATGACCGCTGTGACCCCAAAGAGGTCATGGTCACGATTAACAAATTATAATAATGATCAAGTTGAAACAGACATACTCTCAGATATAGAAATCGGTTCTCAACCAACACAATATGAAAATAAAAAATCTCAGCAGTCTCAAACTTACAAAAAACAACTGAACGATGTTGGAACAGATGTAGAATTAAAGTCACAGAATTTATATGATACTCAACTAACAAGTTCTGACACATGTAAGGTAGCGCTAAAAGATTCTATGGCAGCAACATGTTCCATAAATAGCGAAACAAAAATTAAAAACACAAACTACAAAAATCCTATTTGTAAACCGCTCACAAATAATGGAGAAAAAAAATAAACCATTTTCCCATTTACACCAAAATTACACCACCACTTCTAACATGGGTCAAAAGAGATCAGAACTAGGACACGATATAAATAGAGGCAAAAAATTACAAAATAAGGAAACTGTGAAAAAACTTTTGGTACTGGGAGATGATCAAAGTCAACACATACGCTGTACACTACAACAATTACTGGGAGATAGATATCAAGTGAAAAGTTTTTGGAAACCAGGTGCTCGACTTCATGACATAATAAGTACCTGTAAACAAGAAGTCGATAGCTACACAAAAGAAGACTGTGTAGTCCTATTGGCGGGAACAAATGAGCTTGTGCCGTATGAGTTTCAAGCTTGTCTACATTATTGGTTAAGATCAGTTGCTCACACTAACATTTTAATACCTGAAGTTTTTTACAATAAGTATCTTAGGGAGGAAAAACTCAACTATGAGCTGAGACTCATTTGTAAACAGTACACTCATGTAACTTACATAAACATGTATTATAATAGTTTTCGGCCACAGCGATACGAATTCTGTACAAACATTTGTAGAAGTGTTTTAAAAGAGGTTCTGCATATTTCCTACAAAAATGACTATATTGCTTATCAAAATCAAATGCATGCAGGTTCTAAATTAATTGGTGCTCAGGCGTTGCATATCGTACATGAGAACACGCAGGGTTGCCAGGACCAGTTTATTAGCCCAACAGTTCACAAATGTACCCAAACTTATGATAGGGTGTCAGGTCTGAGTGGTGATGAAACATCCTCCCCAGCAAATTGTAGTTTTTTTCGTGTCTAAAGAGATTCGGGTCTTGCATCAAAATATAGCTGGTTTACTTGGAAAAGTAGACTTAATAATATCGAACTTGCAATCTTTGGAGTATACTGAGGGCGTAGTAGATGTATTATGCATGACGGAGCATAACATGAAAAAGGGCGATTCCAAATTGTTAAAAGTACAGAATTATTCTCTTGCTTCTAGTTATTGTAGAAAGAATAGACATGGTGGGGCTTGTATTCTGGTTCGTAATACGCATAGATTTAGAGCCCTTTCCGATCTACAAAAAAATTGCATTGAAGGTGTTATTGAATGCTCTGGTGTCGAGCTACTCGACCATAAAATTATAATATTATGTATATACAGACCTCCAAAACAAAATACGTGCCACATGGATTCGTTTTTTTCATCATTAAGCTCTTTACTCCAAGAGTTAAGCTTTGGTAAACGAAAACTAATACTTTGTGGTGATTTCAATATAAATTTAAAGAAAGCCACTAACAAAGTTACTAAATTCAGGGAGCTGGTAAGCTCATATAATTTAAAATTTGCTATAAATGAGCCAACCAGGAGCATAAGTGGGACATGTTTGGACAACATTCTATACAACAAACGGGGTTGCAAGGGTAAAGTCATAGAACTTGCTGTGTCTGACCATTCGGCACAACTACTGACCTGTCCCATTAAACCTAGGTACGCATTAAAATACTGGTTCATAAAACGACGCGACTATTGTCAAGAAAACATGGACAAATTCAAAGAATGCTTAAATTCACTTAGTTTTTCAGATATTTTTGGACATACAGACCCAGACACTGCATTTAATGAATTTTACGATTTATTCTTACTTTTTTATGATTTATGTTTCCCTTGGTTAAAGATAAAAATGACTGCACAACAACGACCGCGATGGCTTACCAAAGGAATAAAAAACTGTTGTAAACGAAAACGTGTGTTGCTATGGAAATATAGAAAGCACCGAACAACAGAAAATAAACAGAAATTTAAAGAATTGTCAACAAGACTCAAAAAGGTTATTACACTTACGCAGCGGTCTCAAAATGATTATTTTATAAGTAAATCCGCTAACAAGAGTAAGGCAATGTGGACAATAATAAACGGTAGTCAGAATGATGTTGCTAAAGAAGAAATACAACTTAGCGTTAACGGCAGTTTAGTAAACGACCCCCTTGAAGTTGCTAATACTTTTAACAATGCTTTTATTGACCAAGTGCAATCCAATGAAATGACACAAAAAAATGAAATAAATGCAACAAGGAGTATTTCTAACAATGCCAGGTCACTTTTTATGTCCCCAACAATACCAAAGGATGTAAAAGATATAATTATGTCCCTAAAAAATACAGGCAGTACTGGTTTTGATGGTATTTCAACAAAAATACTCAAATATGTATCACAATCTGTGTCACATGTATTAAGTCACATTTTCAACCTCTGTATTTCTAACGGAGTATTTCCTGAACAGTTGAAAAAAACTATTATAAAGCCCATTTTTAAAAAAGACGATAAAGAAAATGTAAATTCCTACAGGCCGATAGCGCTGATACCAGTCCTGTCAAAGGTGTTTGAGAAAATAATTTATAACAGCATGTCAAATTTTTTCGAACGCAATAATCTTTTTTTGAGGAACAAGTAGGATTTCGTAGGAAAAAAACAATAAATCAAGCTATCTACAAGTTTTTGGATATTGTAACTAAAAGTTTAGACCAAAAAGTACCTGCATGTGCCCTTTATATGGACTTAACTAAGGCCTTTGATTATGTTGACCATAAGTTGTTAATGGCCAAGTTGGACAAGTATGGCGTCAGAGGTAACATCCATAAACTCATTAAATCTTATTTGTCTGACCGGTACCAGTGCACGCAGATAAGCAGAATCTGTGCAAAATTAAGAAAAGAAGTAACTTACAGCTCAGAATACAAACTAGTAAAGCATGGTGTGCCACAAGGAAGCGTGTTAGGTCCGCTTTTATTTATAATATACATTAATGACCTTCCACTCGTTACAGACCAACCAACGATCCTTTTCGCAGATGATAGCACTGTTCTGTTTACTGGTAATAGCATTGTTGAGATAGAAAATAAAATTAAGTTAGCTTTAAACAATACAATAAAATGGTTGACATCAAATAATCTAAATATAAATCTGACCAAAACAAATATTATGACACTTCGAAATAAAATTAATAAATTAGGGAAATTGGACATACATTACTCTGGACATAAAATTGAAAATATTGACACAACAAAGTTTTTAGGCCTTAACATTGATTGTCGATTAAAATGGAATGAGCATGTGGTTAATGTGGTGAACAGACTTAGTCAGCATTCGTATGGCCTTTACATACTTTCAAAAACTGTCAATGCCACTGCACTGCTAACAGCTTACAATGGATATGTTTCATCAACACTCCGATATGGCATAATATTTTGGGGAAATAGCACGAAAAAGGAAACTGTTTTTAAAGCGCAAAAAAAATGTGTCCGAGCCATATGTAAGCTCAAACAGAGAGACAGTTGTAGACGACATTTTAAAAATTTAAGAATTTTAACGTTTCCTTGTCTCTACATTTACGAATGTGCAGTGTTTGTGCGGAAAAATTTGAATTTGTATACACACCTTTTAACTAAACGAAACAAATGTAAAGTTTACCTTCCGTCGAACCGAACCACCCTGCTAAATAACAGTGTTGTTTGTATGGCACCCATCATTTATAACCACCTACCTAAATGTCTTCTTGAAATAGATGTAGAACATGTCTTCAAATACAAACTAAATTGCTATCTCGTGGAGAAGGCATACTACAGTGTTGAAGAGTATATTAATGACAAATCTGTTTGCTTGACTTGATCTGATGTGAAAAGTGGTTGTATGGATATGACATATTATGTACTTTTACATTTTTGACATTTATTACTTTTAATTACACATACTATTATTTTTATAATTTTGACATTTGACCTTGACATTAATAATTGTTAATCACGATGACATAAATTTGTGTCTACTTTATAATCATGCAACATATTTTATCATTGCTAAGTTTTGTTTTTTTAGTGATTTTGCATGCTGAAAGGCAGAATATGGAGCTCTGTTTTTATATATGGGCATTTCTCTGTAAACTCGTAATCGGCTGTCCTGATCGATTTATTCTAAAAGTAATGAAATCATTTAAAAAAAACACACTCCTAATGAAACTTTAACCCCGAAACTTTACGGGCCCTTTGTTTTTAGAACCATAACTATTTTAATTTTTTTTCTAGGCTTGCTAGAAGCTCTAAAAATACAGTCCCCTGGCTGTCCCCAACACTGCATTCCCACCTGGAAATGAGATTTACGAAGAAGTTATTGAAACTACATACATTTAGCAGTTAACATCGTAAAGAAATATAAGATAATTATATTATTTTCGTAAAATAAGGTCCTATTACGAATCTTATTTATTTAGTAAACTCCTGTAAACTTTGTCCCCAGAATTTTTATACAGTCCCCTGCCAAAATTTTAAATCCATAATAATAAAAAACTTTAATATTTACGATCATTTTTTGGAGTAAAACAAAACGCAATTGCTGTGAAGTTAGCAACCTTGCGGAATGCGGGGTTGAAATACTATTTTGTTTAGTGCCAGAGCGTCATTTGTGAGGTGAACACGCGCTTGAACCGCTACCTTACACAGTCCTCTGGTAAGTCATAATATGTATGTTAATTACTTTAATAATCTCTATTTAAAGTTTATTGTTATATTATTTATGTCTCAATTGATTGGTTGATATTCAAAAAACTATTTTACATTACTTTTGTAAATATTGTGAAATCTAACGGAAATACACAGTCCCCTGGCAACAGTCCTCTGCCGGAAATTGCAACAGGGGACTGTTTTACACAGCAGGGGACTGTGTCTTTTGCGCATTAGTTATTATTATGTATTGGTTGTGTACATTTATCCACTAATCTGCTTTATTAATGTCAAAGTATCATTGATCAATACAATCATCAAAGTATCATTGATCCCTTCGAATTATTTTCCTTTATAAACTTAAATGATGTTACATAGACTGATCGAGCGCATGTGATATGGCTCCTAAAAAGAAAAATTTACTCCGAGAAGAAATAGTCTTGAAAAAGAGAGAAACAGAGCGATTATGATACCAAAAATGAAAAAATGACCCTCAGAAGAGAGAAGAAATGAGAGAAAAGGAGAAGTTGAAGAAAAATTATCGTTATCAGATTTAGAAGCAGATACTCCGCCTTCAAGACACGGCATTTCAGTTTCAGTCCAAATATCTCCAGCTCCAAGCTCAGCAGTTTTTAGGACTAATAGTATACAGTAGTTCTGTTGCGACCAGTAAAATGTGGATGCCATACTGGTCTGAATTTGATAATAGGCCGATCAGAAGGACTTGAAAGGCACTTTAAATGTACATGAGGTAGCAGGTAGTTTTTTCAGCTCCATCCATGGCTTTCCAAAATAAATTTGAAACACTGACAATGAAATGTCTCAGCTGCTTTTGCAACAGCGGCTTTTGTGAGCATTATGATATTGGCAGTATCAACTTTGCTCTAAAACCTAGGTGGACAATAGAATAAGGGTTAACAGAGTCCTAACCGGACGATCCTGAATCTGCTGAACCTGAATTGACACCTACACCAAACAAGTCCCCTCAAAGATTGGATGATAATCCAACTGTCCCAAATAATGGCACTGAGGCCGATCAGAAGGGCTTGAAAGGCACTTTAAATATACATTAGGTAGCAGGTAGTTTTTTCAGCTCCATCCATGGCTTTCCAAAATAAATTTGAAACACTGACAATGAAATATCTCAGCTGCTTTTGTGAGCATTATGATGTTGGCAGTATCAACTTTGCTCTAAAACCTAGATGGACAGTAAAATAATGGTTAGCAGAGTCCTAACCGGACGATCCTGAATCTGCTGAACCTGAATTGACACCTATACCCAACAAGTCCCCTCAAAAATTGGATGATAATCAAACTGTCCTAAATAATGACACTGATGACGATGAAAACGCCTTACGTGTTACTTTCAATAAGGACATTATAGAGGTGTCATAATATCAAGTTATCTAAAAGTTGGATAATCCTCTGACTTGATTAAAAAGGCTGAAGTTACGGCTGGTCTAGTCGTGAGGACGGCGACTGCCATTCCGAAAAACTCAGATTCAAAACCACGCGCATCACTATCTTTTCGAAGCCATGCTACTAACTTAAAACGGCGAAGGAAAACATCATGGCAACCGACATTTATCTAGAATCTTTCGAAAGTCATGTGTTATGCACCAACCCGCATTGGGCCAGCATGGTGGATTATGCCAGCCTTGACTCTCTCCTTGTGAGAGAAGGCCCGGAGTGGGAACATGTAGTGGGCTGTTTATGCTGATTGAAAAGATAATATTTTATCAGTTTCCTACTCAAATTGACGTTTTCGAGTGCTAATTTTTTTAATGTTAAGTCCCTTTTTTTTAAATCTTAATATTATATTTTATTATGTGCCTTAGTAGACAAAAATCCTTAGGATTTGATTGGAGATCTCAGTTGAAATGTTTTATATTTGAGAGAAAAGACTATTTATATTAATAAGAGTTTCAATGAATGCGGAATAAAGCATTTAATTGTTCATAGCATAATAATATGGCTATGTTAATCTCAGTGAGTGAGTACAAACTGTTTCTAGCACTTAAAGTAATTTTTTGTTGTGAATGTTTAAAGAAAGTTGTTATTTCTGCTCATTTTTTATAGGAATGTTTTGTTTATTATTAATGCGGAAATATGTTATAAAAATAATTAATAATTTATTAATGTAAAATTACTTTTTTTTAAGTACAACAGTCCTCTGTCTCACTTAACAGTCCCCTGTCGTGATTTTTTGGAAAATCATTAATAACTCTGAAAATATGTATTATTTCAGCGGGCCTCTGATTTAACTAATATAATAGTTAATTTTCTTCTAAATAGAACACGAATTTTTGCCAAATATTAAAAAAAATTGCCAGGACAGCATTTGTATGGGAGCTGTACGAGCTTACAGAGAAATGCCCATATATACATCTGTAAATACCCATATGCGCAAATAAAGAATTGAATTGAATTGAGCTTACTTTGGAAACTACACGGATGTAACCGGAGGGTGTGGCCTGGTCATCATGGCATGACCATCTAGAAATGCGTCAGCATTTCCCATTGGCTGACGCATTTCTAGATGGCCATGCCATGATGGGCAGGCCACGCACTTTTAGCATTTCCCATTGGCTGACGTATTTCTAGATGGCCAATGGCTATGGTCCCGAGTTTAGCCGAAGATTTCTTATCATACCCGAGCGTGACGCTAGAATTCCATTCACAGCCCACGAAAAAACTGTCTAGGCGCGTCAAAAGAAGTTTTCACTTCAAAAAGCCTGACAACACGTTTGAGAAACACCCTAGAATCTAGAATGTAGTTTGAAACGAAAATGGAAGATACGAGTGTTTTTTATTCGGAAAGAAAACAACTTTTTTTTTTGCCTATTTGAAAAGGTTGCTACGGAACATTGAAAAAGTATTACAAAAATTCTAGCTTAAATATAACATAATTTAAAATATATCTGTGAGAAAATCTATGTCCAAAGGACAATGCCAATTACACAAGAAATAACCACCAAATTATGTGTCCGGTGGATTGTATATTGCAAAAAAAAGGGGAAAAACAGCCAAAAATATTAATCTACAATATTGCAAAATGCATTTGTGCAAAGATCAGGATTTTTTAACCTGTGGTGTCCGCCACAGCGGACTAATCCAAATTAAGGGTTAAAAATATATCGCACACCTGGAGCTAAAGGGGGTCAACTCAAAAATCGACCAAATCGAGTTAAGTATACCATCGCATTCTCGAGTGAAAAACTGCTTAAAAAACTAAAGGCTATGTTAGGACGAATTTCTAAATAAATATCAACGCTTAATAAATGACTGAAAAACACATTAAACATTAAGTAAATAAATACTTTTGAATTTGAAATCTGAAATAATTAATAAAATTATATTGAGCTCACTAAATACCTACTCAAATAAAAACATACACAAGACAGACACTATTATTTTAGTTTAAAAATCTTTTTATATAGGGACATTCATTTTTTTCATTTCATTTCATTTTTTCATTCGGAATGCGACAATGACATTGAACCCAGTGTCTCCTAATATGACAATCAAAACAAATATTATAAAAACACAACACACTGTTGGACAATGAAAATATTATAAAAAAATTTCATTGTCCAAAAACGCGCAATAAATGACGTTTTAAAAAAATTAAAACCCAGCTAGATCGATTTATCGTCCCCGAAACCCCCTGCATACATAATTTCATGAATATCGTTAAAGCCGTTTCCGAGATTCAGATTCTATACATATATATATATATATTTATTTATATACAAAAATTGCTCGTTTAAAGGTATAAGATTTGAAGTCGGTGCCAGCCAGGTCTAACAGGTGGTAGATAGAATAGACACTACCTTCCTCCTCCTACTAAATCTGCCTGCTTACTGCGTATTTTAAGCGCGAACTGAAAGACTAGCTCGTCGAACAGGCATTCTATAAGTTCGATGACATACTGAATTTCTTTAGTTGTTATTTTATTTATTTATTCGGAATTGATAGGTACGCATTTTATTATTATTAATCATGTCAGGGGTCATGGCCCCTGTGACCACTTCACTTAGGACCGCGCCTGAGTGGACCTACCTATCATTGGAGATGACTAAAGTAAGTAACTAAAGTAAGGTAACTAACATTGTGACACGAGAATCTTATATACAAAATTCTCGTGTCACAATGTTAGTTACCTTACTCCTCCGAAACGGCTTTACTGATTTATTACCAAATTTTATATGCATATTTAGTACGTCTGAGAATCGGCTACTATCTATTTTTCATAACCCTAAGTGATAAGGGTTGTTCACCCCAAATTTTTATTTTTGGACAAAATTTTTTGGTTTTAATTTTTTTATAATGTGGCATTAAAAATACATACAACCCTACTTAATTTAATCATTTTTCATCCCGCTCGATAACTGATCAATTATCGTCTTTTTTGTAAATGTTTTCACTCTATTTCGATTAAAATTTCCCGGAGCTCACGGCAAATCTAAAATTGTTTTATAAAAATAAACATTTATTTATTATTAAAGTTTAGGGTTGCCATGCATGGTTTAGATTCACAAACCTGCCCGGCAGATGGCGCTGCAGTTAGTATCTAGGTTATTATCCGAGCGAAGCCGGAATGGGCCGCTAGTTTTATATATTATAAGATAATATGTATTTTGTTTTTCGTAATTGCTACATAGGTAATATACAACAAAAAATGTCCGTCTTCTCTTAAATTTATGATACCTATAGAAGCTCCTAAACAACTTAAAAATTCAATAGCACTTATGTTCAAGTATCAAACTTGTTAGTTTATATTGGAACCTCAGTATTATATTTTAAAAAAAAAGTGGCCAAGTGCGAGTTGGACTCGCCCATGAAGGGTTCCGTTGCAGCAAGTAACATAATATACATAGTACACATAGTTCTTGTAGTTCGTTGTAACTTTGATCGAAGTTTCAATAATAGTGTATTTATGACGTACTAAAAAACAACTACTCATCGGATCGAGTTCAAACCAATTTTCGTTGGTAGTTTACATGGTAATGTACATCATATATGTTTTTTAGTTTTTTCATTCTCTTACTTTAGAAGTTAGAGGGGGGGGGGGACACACATTTTACCACTTTGGAAGTGTCTCTCGCGCAAATTATACAGTGTAGACGAAAATGATTTTAGAAACCTCAACATCATTTTTGCTACTCATCAGATCGAGTTCAAACTAATTTTCGTTGGTAGTTTACATGGTAATGTACATCATATAATTTTTTTAGATTTTTCATTCTCTTACTTTAGAAGTTAGAGGGGGGGACACACACATTTTACCACTTTGGAAGTGTCTCTCGCGCAAATTATTCAGTGTAGACGAAAATGATTTTAAAAATCTTAACATCATTTTTGAAGACCTATCGATAGACACCCCACAAGTGTAGGTTTGATGAAAAAAAATTTTTTGAGTTTCAGTTCTCAGTATGGGGGGCAACCCTAATTTTTTTATTTTTTATTTTTTTTGTTCAAATCTTAATGCGGTTCACAGAATACATCTACTTACCAAGTTTCAACAGTGTAGTTCTCATGGTTTCGGCAAAAAGTGGCTGTGACATACGGACGGACAGACAGACAGACAGACATGACGAATCTATAAGGGTTCCGTTTTTACATTTTACGGAACCCTAAAACAATCTAAATGCGTTTTAATCCAAAATAAAAAAAAATACAAATGATTGTGGTCTTTTATCTTTGCGTTTTCTGAGAAAATTTACCATAGTAATATTTTTTTTTAATTATCAGGAAGAAGAGATTTCAAATAAGAAAAACTTACCAATTTTATTGAAAAAGCTGATATTTTGCCGTGAGATTTTTCAATTGTAAATTGGAGTACTTATCCAATATTTAGTCAATTTCAGGTGAAAAAAAAATTATTTTCAATAAAAAAAAAATGCTGTCATCATCATCATCACCAGCCCGTTGTCGTCCACTGCTGAACATAAGCCTTTCTAGTGTTGCACCACCAAATCCGGTCCTCGGCTCTCCGCACCCATCCGCTTCCCACCACTCTCTTCAGGTCGTCGGTCCACCGAGCGGGAGGCCGCCCCACGGGACGTCTCGAACGTGGTCTCCACTCTACGCTTAGACCCATAGAATTCTTTAATCCGAACTCATAGGTTATTTTATACACCAAGTTTTAATGTGATCAAGTGTAAAATAGGATCAAAACATCATTAAACACATGAATCCTTTGTCGATAGTGAACTATTATTTGCGAATCTACTTCGCATTTAATAATATTTGTCATTGGCAAGAAAACATTATTTTTCCGCTGAGAAACAATGAATTGCATTAGTAGTTAAATGTAAAATTTATTATAAGTAAGTAATTACTGCTGGTCTAATCGGGAGAACGGCGCCTGCCGATCCGGAGACCCCGGGTTCCGGGTTCAAAATACTATTTAATCAATATTTGAATTTGAACTATTATAATTTGAATAAAGAATATTTAATCGAAATAAAAATGATCCTATGTTTCAAGTTAGCTCAAACTGCACACTGTGTACCTACATATATGATTAAAATCGGTTAAGTATCTATTTAGGAGTCCATAGCGGACAAACAACGTGACGCGTTTATACATTGCCATTGTATCGTATTTATACGCGTAGGTTTACTAGTTCATCATCATCCGCAAGACGTCCACTGCTGAACATAAGCCTCCCCCCCGATTTCCACAACGAACGGTCCTGCGCAACCTGCAACCAGCGGTTTCCAGCGACCTTTGTGAGGTCATATGTCCATCTAGTCGGAGGCCGTCCAACACTGCGTCTTCCGGTTCGTGGTTGCCACTCGAGAACCTTTCTTCCCCATCGATTGTCAGTTCTGCAAGCGATGTGGCGTGCCCATTGCCCCACTTCAGCTTGCTTACTCTTTGAGCTATGGCCGACATAGCTGAACTTTCGTTCTTTTGGGAATATCCTCATTACGGATTCTGTCGCGCAAAGAGACTCCGAACATAGCTCTCTCCATAGCTCGCTGTGTGACTTAGAGCTTGGTTATGAGACCCACAGCACACCCCGGACACTCGGCCTAAACTCCAAACAAACGGTGAAGTCGACATACCTACACTCACACAACTACGCATATGTCGTTCGAACACATTTACGCATGTGTGCGTGTCATCTAGGGTTACTAAATTATTTTATGGAATAGCTGTGACCCGTGAGTTCACCTGCCTATGGCTTACAATCTTACCTAGTTAGTGTTCGATCTTTAATGTAGGTAAATATAACTTTCATCAACAATCAGAAGGGAGAAGATTTAAAACAAAATACGAGATAATAATGGTACCATGTACGAATTGTTTTTTTTTAGTTAAGTACACTTACCCAAAGAGAACTTTATTCTGACAATATATTAATTAATCACTCCACATATCGCGTAAATAAAAACAACGAGTTTAATAATTTCGTCACAGGACTTCAGTGTTGGCGCGTACTTCTAACCAGAATAACTTAACACAGTTTATAAAAATGATTCAATCTTTGTAGAACTTCTTATGAAATTAAAAATCTCTTATTCTTGTTTCGTATAATAGACGAAAAGTTTGGTACCATTTTGTTAAATAATACAGCATCATGGTCGTATTCTCATAGAAAATTATCGTCCGATATAATAACCCTTCGTTGAGTCCGCTTCGCGTCCGCGAGGGGGAGGAAGCTTGAAATTGGCGGGGGGTGGGGAGTGTCCGTTCTATCTATATTATCTATTCTATGCCCACAGTTAAGGACCACGTCTCAGTTCTATAAGCCAGCACTGGTTAAAGACTTTCGTGTTTAGGCTTTAGGGTATTTTGGACTCAAAGATGTGCCGAAGTTTCCCGAACGCTGCCCATCCGAGTTGGATCCTTCGCTGGACCTCTTTGTCGAAGTTGGATCCTTCGCTGGACCTCTTTGTCGAAGTTGGATCTACCTAATTGGATCTTTTGACCCAGGTAGACGTATTCGTCAACAACTTCGAGTGTGGTGTTCCCAACATTAACCGGTACAGGTGAGACATGAACATTTGACATGACCTTCGTCTTGTCCATATTCATCCTCAAACCTACCTGTTGGGATACTCTACTGAGGTCCCTGAGCATAGCCCCGAGGTCCTCCAGTGACTCATAATAAGATAATACATATATTATAAGGTATACTAGTATAATATTGTATTATTTCATACTTCAAAGTATTACGAGAAAAGCCTATGTCCAACAGTGTATGCATTCGGTCTGATGATGATGATTACTTCAAAATGTTATTAGGTAAAGGCATATTTTGCAATTTAAGAAATACTCTCAATATTACGTATGTTCTATTATTAGGTAAGTATATTAATTATTTATTTAACGTGACCAAAAATTTCCATATATTTTTAACCCTTCATTTAGCAAATTCCGCTGTGGCGGACACCACAGTTTAAAAATCCTGCTCTTTGCTGAAATGCATTTTGCAATATTGTAGATTAATATTTTTGGCTGTTTTTCCCTCTTTTTTTTGCAATGTCCAATCCACCGGACACATAATTTGGTAGTTATTTCTTGTGTAATTGACATTGTCCTTTGGACATAGATTTTCTCACAGATATTATATTTTATATTAGGTTATATTTTACCCTTACCCTTACTGCTGCCACCTAAGGGATGGATCGGCAAAGTACCAGTAGTTAAAAAGCTGCTAAACCTAGAACATCATCGAAAAGTGGCTAGTCTGAGTGTTTTACAGAATGCATTTTGGAGAGTGTGCAGCGGATTTACACGTCCTAATATTGCCTTCCCCTTTCCACTACAGGACAAGCCGTAAGTCGGCCCACTACCACCCATACACTGAGGATATTCCCAAAATCCGTACGAAACGATTTGAATCCAATTTTTTCGTACGTACAGCTAAAGAGTGGAATAAAGTGCCAGCCTCCTTGTTCCCTGAGAGATACAATCTAGAACTATTCTAGGTCAGAGTGAATAGGTACTTTCTAGGTCAACGTGCGTCATCTTCGACCACACCGTCGCTTACCATCAGGCGAGTTGGTGGTCAAACGCGGACCTATACGCGATAAAAAAAAGAGCGATCTCTTCCAGGCAACCAGAGCATGGAGAGAAAATTTTGGATAGCAAAAAGACGGGGTAAGGGACTATGTGCCGTAAAGTATCAAATACACATACAAACATACATACATACATGGATATCAATTGTGAAAAATTGAACGACGAACTTCTATCCCTCATTTCAAACCTTATTTCACCCCCGTACAGTTCGATATTACAAAATTGTTAGATCAAACTTTCATTTGCGTCTAGTGTCGACATATGAAGTTTCATGATTTTATCTTCAACAATTGCGAACTTCCATACAAACATTCATCCACCATACCCCCATTTCAACCCTTTTCTCGCAATAAAAAGTGGCCTATGTCCTTTCTTGGTATACAGTCTAACTGTGTACCAAATTTTATTAAAATCGGTTCAGTATATTTCATGCCCATAACTTTGAAGATAACGGAATTTTCATACAACCCTCCATCTCTTGTTTCACTCTCTTAGGAGTTGAATTTCGCAAAACCCCGTCTTAGCGAGCGCCTACGTGATAGTAATAGTTTAAAAAACTAAAATACACGCTTTTAGCACGCACAAAAAATCCAAAATTTTATTTTTTTCGTCGGTATCCCATTTTCAAACACTTTCATTTAATACCCATATCATGGGGGTGCATTTCAAATAGCCTGTCCGCCATCTTGGATGTCCGCCATGTTGGATTTAAGTCACGTGACTATTTTTATCGTATTCCTGACAGCAAACCCTTTCATTTGATACCCATATCATGGGGGTGCATTTCAAATAGCCTGTCCGCCATCTTGGACGTCCGCCATATTGGATTTAAGTCATGTGTTTATTTCCTGACAGCAAACCCTTTCATTTGATACTCATAACATGGGGGTGGATTTCAAACAGCCAGGCCGCCATATTGGATTTGTAATGACGTTTCTTAGCTAGTCATGACTGTATTGTCATCAGAACTCAGAGCGTGTGCAAAATTTCATCCTAATCGAAGACCGGGAAGTGGGTCAAATTAACATTCCAAGATTTTCTAACAAAGTAAGGCCTACTGTCCACGCGTGTCTTTTGTCGAATGCATGCATCCTACAAATGTCGATAGGCGATTTTCGCATCTTTGCTATGTCCACGCTGCTGCATGCAAGATGCAAATGATGCAAGCAAAATGTTGATGAAAAAATTATGATGTACGCAAATTATGTATGCAAACTTCTACCGAAAGTTGGTAGTATTGGTTAGTAATTTTATTGTAATCTACTTATTACACTGTTATTAAAACGTCGATCAAAGTTCAAACTACATACAAAAGAAAAATATGTTACTTGCTGCTAATATGTTACCCTTCAAGGGCGAGTGCAACTCGCACTTGGCCACTTTATTTGTGATTTAGTGACAAAAAATGTGGTGATTTTAGTGACTTTTTCGTGACTAACGCATCAGATACGTAATATCTTATTATACCAGTAGAAGTAGAAACTTGCGGTTGTATAATTTTTTGTGGTTGCGGCAAAAAATTCAAGAGAAGAAGCATAAGTTTTGCATGTTTCAGTAAGATATTACATAACTGATGTGTTGGTCATGAAAAAGTCACTAGAAATCACCAGTTTTATTTTGTCAACGAAACTTTCATGAAACGGACACTGGCAGAATAACTAAGAAGTCGTACACGCCATAAACCAAGAACAAAAAATCATAAAAAAATGTCACCAAAGATATCAAAAACGCACTAGATCTAGCGACAAAGCCACTGAAACGACAATACTGAGCGTGGCTGACTATTTGCTTGCATCATTTGCATCTTGCATGCAGCAGCGTGGACATAGCAAAGATGCGAAAGTCGCCTATCGACATTTGTAGGATGCATGCATTCGACAAAAGACACGCGTGGACAGTAGGCCTTACTTTGTTAGAAAATCTTGGAATGTTAATTTGACCCACTTCCCGGTCTTCGATTAGGATGAAATTTTGCACACGCTCTGAGTTCTGATGACAATACAGTCATGACTAGCTAAGAAACGTCATTACAAATCCAATATGGCGGCCTGGCTGTTTGAAATCCACCCCCATGTTATGAGTATCAAATGAAAGGGTTTGCTGTCAGGAAATAAACACATGACTTAAATCCAATATGGCGGACGTCCAAGATGGCGGACAGGCTATTTGAAATGCACCCCCATGATATGGGTATCAAATGAAAGGGTTTGCTGTCAGGAATACGATAAAAATAGTCACGTGACTTAAATCCAACATGGCGGACATCCAAGATGGCGGACAGGCTGTTTGAAATGCACCCCCATGATATGGGTATTAAATGAAAGTGTTTGAAAATGGGATACCGACGAAAAAAATAAAATTTTGGATTTTTTGTGCGTGCTAAAAGCGTGTATTTTAGTTTTTTAAACTATTACTATCACGTAGGCGCTCGCTAAGACGGGGTTTTGCGAAATTCAACTCCTAAGAGAGTGAAACAAGAGATGGAGGGTTGTATGAAAATTCCGTTATCTTCAAAGTTATGGGCATGAAATATACTGAACCGATTTTAATAAAATTTGGTACACAGTTAGACTGTATACCAAGAAAGGACATAGGCCACTTTTTATTGCGAGAAAAGGGTTGAAATGGGGGTATGGTGGATGAATGTTTGTATGGAAGTTCGCAATTGTTGAAGATAAAATCATGAAACTTCATATGTCGACACTAGACGCAAATGAAAGTTTGATCTAACAATTTTGTAATATCGAACTGTACGGGGGTGAAATAAGGTTTGAAATGAGGGATAGAAGTTCGTCGTTCAATTTTTCACAATTGATATCCATGTATGTATGTATGTTTGTATGTGTATTTGATACTTTACGGCACATAGTCCCTTACCCCGTCTTTTTGCTATCCAAAATTTTCTCTCCATGCTCTGGTTGCCTGGAAGAGATCGCTCTTTTTTTTATCGCGTATAGGTCCGCGTTTGACCACCAACTCGCCTGATGGTAAGCGACGGTGTGGTCGAAGATGACGCACGTTGACCTAGAAAGTACCTATTCACTCTGACCTAGAATAGTTCTAGATTGTATCTCTCAGGGAACAAGGAGGCTGGCACTTTATTCCACTCTTTAGCTGTACGTACGAAAAAATTGGATTCAAATCGTTTCGTACGGATTTTGGGAATATCCTCAGTGTATGGGTGGTAGTGGGCCGACTTACGGCTTGTCCTGTAGTGGAAAGGGGAAGGCAATATTAGGACGTGTAAATCCGCTGCACACTCTCCAAAATGCATTCTGTAAAACACTCAGACTAGCCACTTTTCGATGATGTTCTAGGTTTAGCAGCTTTTTAACTACTGGTACTTTGCCGATCCATCCCTTAGGTGGCAGCAGTAAGGGTAAGGGTAAAATATAACCTAATATAAAATATAATATCTGTGAGAAAATCTATGTCCAAAGGACAATGTCAATTACACAAGAAATAACTACCAAATTATGTGTCCGGTGGATTGGACATTGCAAAAAAAAGAGGGAAAAACAGCCAAAAATATTAATCTACAATATTGCAAAATGCATTTCAGCAAAGAGCAGGATTTTTAAACTGTGGTGTCCGCCACAGCGGAATTTGCTAAATGAAGGGTTAAAAATATATGGAAATTTTTGGCCACGTTAAATAAATAATTAATATACTTACCTAATAATAGAACATACGTAATATTGAGAGTATTTCTTAAATTGCAAAACATGCCTTTACCTAATAACATTTTGAAGTAATCATCATCATCAGACCGAATGCATACACTGTTGGACATAGGCTTTTCTCGTAATACTTTGAAGTATGAAATAATACAATATTATACTAGTATACCTTATAATATATGTATTATCTTATTATGAGTCACTGGAGGACCTCGGGGCTATGCTCAGGGACCTCAGTAGAGTATCCCAACAGGTAGGTTTGAGGATGAATATGGACCCGACGAAGGTCATGTCAAATGTTCATGTCTCACCTGTACCGGTTAATGTTGGGAACACCACACTCGAAGTTGTTGACGAATACGTCTACCTGGGTCAAAAGATCCAATTAGGTAGATCCACGAAAAGCGCGCCTGCGCGCCAAAAGAAGTTTTCACTTCAAAATACTTGGGAGGTATCAAGGGACATTCTGATGGAACGAAGTTGTACAAAATACTGCAACTCTTTACTGTTTCTGTTGCCCTGGTACTGGTACCTAACCTTGCAAACGCAACTCTTTTATATTTCTGTTGTCCTGGTATCTGGAGATAAACGCTGGGCTGTTGGAGGTAGGTAATCGAAACTCTTTACTGTTTCTGTTGCCCTGGTACCTACCTGGCCGTTTTTACCGAGTTTACCCGAAGATTTCTTATCATATCCGAGCGTGACGATTGATGAATCCATTTCACAGCCCACGAAAATTCTGTCTATAGCGCGCCTAAAGAAGTTTTCATTTCAAAAACCTGCCAAAAACCTGATCGCAAAGTTAAGTTTGTTGGTTTTCGTCATTTGGTGTATTATGTAACGCTTTCCAAATGACCCTCCCTGACCAGAGTAACTTGGTAAGGTGGGGAAAAGCCTCTGAAAAATGTTGCTATACTTGTGGTGAGGCGATATGTACAGCAAGGCACATATTGGTGGGATGCAAGGTGCTCCTTAATAGGGGTCATTACTCACAGCGCCATGACAGAGTACTTGAAATCATACGTGAAGCCGTAAGCCTTTCGGTAGCTAGAGCCCAAAAGGGATTGACGATGAACAAAAGACAAATTAACTTTGTAAAAGAGGGCTCAACTTCAAACTCCAAGAACAAGCCTTACTCAATCCTGGGTTCAGCACCTGATTGGACAATTTTAATGGACACGTATGAAAAGCACTACAAAATCCCAGAGGATGTGGGTGTTTCGTCATCCAGACCGGACATTTTCCTTTTTTCTAGGGCTACGAAACGCATAGTCCTGGTAGAACTTACCGTACCGTGGGAAACTAATATACCTAAAGACTATGTAGTTAATTTATACGCTGTAGAAGTAGGAGCGAGAGGTATACCAGCAAAATCTCTCTATAACCTGCTTAAAGACCTTGGATTGTCCAGAAGTGCAGTAAGTTCTATACTAGAACGAGTATCTAAAGCTGCACTAGTAGGATCATATCGGATTTGGCTGGGCAGGGAGAGAAATACGAGTAGTGAAGGTGAGTGTTGACGTACGTCAATGTAAGGGGCCCCTTTTAAACCTACAGCCCGAGTCACAAGTCTTGGGGTCTATTCGAGATTTCTCTCTCTGCCACACGATGGACCCGGCACCCGCACGGTGAATCCATGGAATGCTAAGAAGTACGTCTCTGTGTATGTTGGTGTATTAAGCAGTTATTTAATACTAATTGTTTATTAAAATTGATCCAGCCATTTCAGAGATAAGCCAGAACAAAGAGACAGAGAGATAGACAAAAATGTATAATTAGCTTTTTTAACAAGTACCTCCTCCATAGATTAATTTTCATTTTTAATGATACAATTTTATTGATTATAATTTCAATGATGAATAATGTAAGTAAGACACCTGCCCATAGCAACTCTTTTTATAGTATAGAGTGACGAGACGAGCAGGACATGTGCCTGATGGCAAGCTATACATGCCTGCCCATAACAGCACAGTGACAAGCAGCCATTGGAAGATTGGAACACAAAAAGTCCAAATCATTTCCTAGCACTGCACCTGAGCCTGTCACCCAGAGATATAAGATGTTTAATCTCTAAGCCCTGTAATTTTACTGTGAACATTGCCCTTCAATCTGGAGCACAGTGATGTTTTCACATGGCAGTTGAATAACTGGCAATGGTGATAATTCCCCAGGCGGACTCTGCTAAGAGTTCCTACCACTGCAAAAGCTGTAAAAACATAGTGCTATTAGAGTATAAAGAGATCAAATCAATGGCTGGCACTGTTCTGCACTCATCACTCAGATGTCTAGATGTTTTTTTTTTATAGTTAAGCCAATTCACACGCTACTCCATCTGATCCCAAACTTAGCAAAGCTATAAATGTACTATGGTGGCCAGATAGCTGATATTAATACTTCTTCTTCAAGTGCCTCTTCATAGTGAAGGTTGGCCGTCAGCTTCTTGACTCTCTTGAGTCTCTGTTCATTGCCATCCAGAAAAGATGCTCAACAGAGTTTATCCCCCGGTCCACTCCCTGATATTACGGAGCCATGATTGACAATAAAAAATAAAAAAAATTGCTATGTAGTTAATTTATTTGCTGTAGAAGTAGGAGCAAGAGTTATACCAGCAAAATCTCTCTATAACCTGCTTAAAGACCTTGGCTTGTCCAGAAGTGCAGTAAGTTCTATACTAGAACGAATATCTAAAGCTGCACTAGTAGGATCATATCGGATTTGGCTGGGTAGGGAGAGAAATACGAGTAGTGAAGGTGAGTGTTGACGTACATCACCAAAAGGGGCCCCTTTTAAACCTACGCCCGAGTCACAAGTCTTGGGGTCTATTCGAGATTTCTCTCTCTGCCACATGATGGACCCGGCACCTGCACGGTGAATCCATGGAATGCTAAGAAGTTAGTCTCAAACTTCCACAGTTTTAAATACACACTAATCATTATAAAAACACCCAGACCCAATTTTATTATTAGTATTTAATTATTTAATATTAATGTCGAGATACATTGATAATAAAATTTCAGGACACACCTACTTTTTGTGTTACTATCCCACCCATACTTTCAACATAAAATATACATACATACAATTATTTTACTTTGACCATAAAGCAATTTAAAAAATTTAAATGTTGCTTACCAATAGACATTTGACTATGGTACTTTCCTACGGCCTATGCCACCTTTCTTTTTATGTTCTAATAGAAAACAGTGTAAATAATAGGACTTTAATCCTTATGGGTATGTTATTGCTTTATCATGTTAAATTACAACTGTCGTTAGGTAAATTTATAGATTTAAATATAGTTTTTGTTGATCACAGCACAAAAATACAAATAATTTATTTTAACTAGTGTTATGAGGAGCTAACAATTACAACCAGGAGCTACAACCATATTGCTAGGAGCAGTCTCTAACAGGATACCAAATCTTAGAAACGTTAAGTAGAAGACGGTGTGAGGGTACAATGTGGAATACTGTAAATTTAGTTATCAATAGGACCCATGAAAGTCGGTCTCTGCAGAACTAGGCTAGCGTAGAAAGCGCATGGGTTTAACTGCACACACACTTACGGTTATATCTAAAATTATACTCGAAGCAGTGTTTTAAATGGAAATAGCTTAACCAGGTAACAAAGATTTATCAATAACACTTACAAGGTTCCAACGACTTGTTCAATTACTCCAAAGTCCAGCGTTTACGTCGAGACAGGGCAACACAAACACAAAAACAGTTTTATTGGTACAATTTTTTATTCAAGATTTTAGTTGATATTTTCAGAAAACACACGAAAACATAGAAAATCTCACAAAAACCAACCGACCATAGATCTAACCACGGACATTTCTCAGAGAGCATTGAACTTTGTACGTCAAAGTCACAAACATAATACCACAGATCACTAATATACTGCACACAATGGAAATAAAAATAAATGGTTGTACTAATTGTACTTGGGTTGTACCCATGAATCTGACTATGTCAATGATCAAACACTGGACACTGGCGAAATTCCGGTAATAATAATAATTATTATTATATTATGTCAATGATCAAACACTGGACACTGGCGAAATTCCGGTAATATTACCGAATGGAGGCCATTTAAAAAAGTTGAAGGTAGAAAATTAAAAAAATATGAAAGATTTCCGGTTTTGAATAGTATTGCGTTTTGTTCTTAGGAAATGTATTTACTTTAGCTTATTGCATTTTTCAACAATCGGTATTAAGACTATTTGTCTGGTAAATAAACCAAAAAAATTGTGAAATTAGCGCTTTCAGACACTTATTTACTTTGATAAATTTGTTCGGACTGGTTTTATTAATGATTCAGTACCTACTTCATGATTTACATTTAACAGAATTTAGTTTAGTAGGAACAAAACGCACTAACAAATAATAATTTCTCAATACAACGTGCGCGATTTCATAAAATTTGTTTTTAACGATATCCTTGCTGTCAAACGTACATTAGATATAATAAACATTAAACACTACAGTCTGTTAATTTACGCACAAATTAACATCGTGTTACCATCCATTTGTGTTCGTATTAGTAAAAATGGTTGTAGTTTCGTCGACGTTTTCAGCGCCGGCTACAGGCGTGTTATTCCAAACATCTGCTACAAAACTGCTGGTGAACGATCAGGAGCTTGGCACAGCTACTCTGTATATCACTGAACAGTAAGTATTGCTCTGGAGAAAGTTTTTGTTCACAAACGGTAAATGCGTCCTGTTCCATTCGGACACGATGCTATTGTTACGTAGTAGTTAAAAAGTTATTTTACTGTAGGTGTTTTGTGTATATTTTACTGTACCTATTCAGTTTAGTGGATCTAAATAAATTCCGTTACTAATAAAATTCTTACAAAAAAATAAATACACATTGTAAATGTCCAATAATAATATTATTTCCGTCGAAATTCTGATTGAATTCCTTTATGAATGTTCACTCTACGATTGTACCTACATTTAATAGTTTGGGCTTTATACTGGGCACAAAAGATCTACAATTTCATCAAATCCAGTTTTCCAATGATTGTTTTTTGTAAATGCTGGCATTTATTTAGCTGAATTTAAGCATTGCCACTCAGCTTAGTAATGCCGCCGGCATGCTAGTTACAATTCCAGTTGGTAGTGGGCCTGGGGATCTGGATTATCATAAGGATCAACTTTGATCTATAGATTGTTTAGATGGTCATTATGTACAGACTACAGATTTAGTTAGGTGTGGTAGTAATTTACACTTGGTCCAAATTAAATTGTTTTATAAATAAATAAATAAAGCCTTTATTGCTGAGTACTTAAATAACAGTAATAAATATGTACATATAAATTTCCTTTTATATGATTTAACTAAATTTTTCTTAAAATTCAGGTTAAGTCTTTTAATAGGGGTAAAGGCCTCCTCTAGTTGCTTCAAATTTTCCCTGTTACTTGTTATATTGTGCCATTTGTCGCCTGCTGTATCTTTTAAGTCGTTGAATAGGGTACATCAAGGGAACAAGAAAAGTAGGCAGACCGAAATAAAGATGGGCTGACGACTTAAAAGATACAGCAGGAGACAAATGGCACAATATAACAAGTAACAGGGAAAATTTGAAGCAACTAGAGGAGGCCTTTACCCCTATTAAAAGACTTAACCTGAATTTTAAGAAAAATTAGTTAAATCATATAAAAGGAAATTTATATGTACATATTTATTACTGTTATTTAAGTACTCAAAAAATCACTAAAAACACTATTGAAATTCACACACGTATGCAGTACGTGATCAGCGTCTCTAACAAAAGAAACTGTCACGGACAGGGGACGTGATTGGCTGTCAAAGATTAGAAATTAATAAAATGCTTGGCTGTCAAAGTGTTAATATTGTAAATATCAAATTTTGGATGGTTGTTGTCAGAATGCTTGAATGGATCAGGTTGAAAGTTGAAATATGGAAAACATGAGTATTGTCTGGAATAAGGACATAAGCTAATTTTTGTCACAGGAAAATAACTGGATTGGGAACTATGCAGGTGACACCGTGGGGCACTGCTAGTTTGTAATGTTTAGTTTTCCGTTAGCTAAAAGTAACTACTTTATAAAATCTACAATTATTACTTGCCTAAAAACTAGCTGCAACGTCAGAAGCTGAATATATATGATAACAAAAAAGCTATTTTTTAAATGATTTTTGTGGGTTCCGTAAAACGTTAAAACGGAACCCTTATAGATTTGTCATGTCGAAAAGCTTTATTAAAATTTCGATTTTACCTTACAGTTGTAACGACGAATAAGATACCGCGTTTTAGTATTCTAGTGGCGCCATCTAGTTTGCTTAGGACGGACTAATGGAGCAAGAAACTGTAAAAAATCAAGTTTGTTGTTTGGGAGCCCCCCCGTTAAATATTTATTTTATTTTTAGTATTTGTTATTATAGATTATAGTGGCAATAGAACTACATCATCTGTGAAAATTTCAACTGTCTATTTATCACTGTTCTTGAGATACAGACAGACGGACGGACGGACGGACGGACGGACAGCCAAGTCTCAGTAATAGATAGATAGAAACACTTTATTGTGACACAAACACATTAAAATATTGCACAGAAATACTTATTAATAGAGTTCCGTTTTTACCCTTTGGGTACGGAACCTAAACTAAACTAAGAGGTTAGGTGCGGAAAAGGCCAGGGAATGTAGCCAACTACAGGTGTCGTGTGGTGTTGCAGGGAGGTGGTGTGGGGTGGAGGGCAGCTCCCGTCGGGCGCCGCGGCCCCGACCGTCACGCTCGCCTACCCGCACATCTCGCTGCACGCCGTGCAGAGAGAACCCCTGCCGGCTCTCTACATGGTGCTCAACTATGAACTCAGGTCTGCTTTTTTTTTAAGTGAAAACTTCTTTGGCCACGCCTAGACAGATTTTTCGTGGGGTGTGAATTGAATTCTAGCGTCACGCTCGGGTATGATAAGAAATCTTCGGGTAAACTCGGGACCATAGCCATTGGCCATCTAGAAATGCGTCAGCCAATGGGAAATGCTGAAAGGGCGTGGCCTGGCCATCATGGCATGGCCATCTAGAAATGCGTGAGCCAATGGGAAATGCTGACGCATTTCTAGATGGCCATGCAATGTTGACCAGGCCACGCCCTACGGTTTCACCCGAGTAATTTCCAAAGTGAGCTATCAAATTCTGAGTTATAAGTTTTCACTTCTATCGGCAGTTCCTATGACTGCCAATTGTTTTTTTCAGCAAACTTGCTCATAAAGTGGCTCTAATTTCACCGCAATCAGGCGTATAGTTACACTCATAATCAAACTGACTTTTTCATCACTATTACCCCGCACACGAATTGTTTTTAATTGGTTAAGTTGATTTGTTATTTTTTTTTTACTTTTATGAATAGATTTACACTTGACCGCCATCTCGCCTGATGTTAAGCGACTATGCGGTCTACGATGGAACGTGCTTACCTAGAAGAAACCGATTCACTCTCGATTTGAAGACACCAAGATTGAACCAATCAATCAATAAACACCTGAACTAATCGCTCGTACTCGCACTAATCAAAATGAAAACAGCCCTTTACCCCTACTCCGCGGCCGACTGTCACGCGACATGCCATAGATGGAAAGATTTGAGGTAATGGAAGTTTCACTTTAATAAATGAATTATGATGTTCAGGGTTCCTCAGCTGACGGGGGCGAGTGGAGACGCGCCGGGTGATGATGATGATGACGACGACTTCGATGGAGACAACACTCCCGTTACACAGCTCAGGTATTTTCAGAATTCAGACAGATTTTTCGTGGACTATGAATTGAATTCTAGCATCACTGATCACTACATAGTATAACACAAAGTCGCTTTCTCTGTCCCTATATCCCTATGTATGCTTAGGTCTTTAAAACTACCAAACAGATTTTGATGTGGGTTTTTTTAATGGATAGAAATGATTCAAGAGGAAGGAATTTAGTAGTGGTAAGACTCTTAGCAGAGTCCGCCTGGGCAAGTACCACACCTTTGCCAGTTATTCTACCGCCAAGCAGTAATGTGCAAACATTACTGTGTTCCGGTTTGAAGGGCAATGTTTCCAGAGAAATTACAGGGCTTAGAGATATAACAACTTAGATCTCTGGGTGACGAGTGCAGTGCAGTGCTAGGCAATGATTTGGACACTTCATGTTTCAATAGCTGCGTGTCACTGTGCTGTGATGTGGCAAGCATGTTGCTTACCATCAGGCACATGTCCTGCTCGTTTCATCACTTTTTACTTTAAAAAAAAAATGTTACAAAATTTTCTTTTTTAGTTTGTTGTTTCTTAAGTTTTGAAGTGAAAACTTCTTTTGGCGCGCCACAGTCAGATTTCTCTTTGGCTGTGAATTGAATTCTAGCGTCACGCTCGGGAATGATAAGAAACCTTCGGGTAAACTCGGCACCATGGCCATTGGCCATCTAGAAATGCGTCAGTATTTCCCATTGGCCATCTAGAAATGCAACATTTCTAGATGGCCATGCTCATGGGCATGCCCTCCGGTTTCACCTGCGAAGTTTCCAAAGCTACCAAATTCTGAGTTATAAGTTTTCACTTCTATCGGCAGTTCCTATGACTGCCAATTTTTTTTTGTTTTATTTAGTGCAATAAAGAGTATATCTATCAATTTATCTACTGAGGGTCAGTAATGAATATTGTATATTTCCCAGGTTCATCCCCCCCAACGAGGGCGACCTCTCCTCGCTGTACCAGGCCATGAACCAGGGCCAGGCTCTCCACCCCGACCCGGAGGACGAGGCCTACATGGATGGGGAGGACATTGATGAAGGTATGGAAGGTGAATACATGCATATATGTAGATAGACTTTATTATTTAGAGTATTAACAATCTATATCCACTGCAGTGGCGGACCCCCGAAAACGTCGAACCCAATCGTGGCAGCCGATTTTGGGGCTCGTCGCGGCTGCACTACCTCTGCTCGAATAACCCAGATTTTTCCTATTTCTTTTAACTGAACTACCTATATAAGTGTGGCATATTTTTAGAAAGAGTATTAAATTTTCTAGCTATTTTTATTAAATACAATCCAGAAAAAAAAGTTTAATAATGTGATTGAGAGTAGAGGGACTCCCAAAGTGGCGGGTAACTTATCATATCAGAAAATCCAGGAAATACAAATATTTACGCACAATCATGGAATCAAAGCGTTATCACGACAAAGATAATTAAATTTCCTCCTCACCTTGTGAAAACCAGCTTAAAACTATCACTATTTTGAAAATTATACCACAACAAAACTTTACAATAAACGAACAAGTCATGGACCGGTTGCAGACTGACACTGAATCCATTTCAATGGACTGTTATAGTTATTTAAGTTATTATTCGACAGTCGTATTACTTTTCAAAGTGGGATCCTGCCATAAGAAACTTACGGAACGCGAGCGAAGCCGAGGCCACACCCCGGACACTCGGCCTAAAATCTATACAGACGGTGCAGTTGACATACCTACACTCACACAACTACGCATATGTCGTTCGAACACATTTACGCATGTGTGCGTGTCATCTAGGGTTACTAAATTATTTTAGTAAGTTAAGTACACTTACCCAAAGAGAAAACTTTATTCTGACAATATATTAATTAATCACTCCACATATTTCGCGTATTTCATTATAGACTAGTCACAGAACATTAGATTAGCTATAACTACGTTCATAAGATGCATTAAAAGGCGTTTTCACAGTTTACTATATCAGAGTATTATACACTGCACAAACTACTTATTAATTATTAACACATCATGTCAGCGACCAGTAAAGAGAAAGCACATGATTTTTCAACTCAAAACTCCAAATTAAATGTTGTAAACAAACATTACGAATTATTATCAACTATGGCCGATAATGTTGCTAGTTCCGGATTTAATTTATTACTAATGCTTAAAATAATATTACTTTTGTATGTTGATAAATAGTGATTTATTTATTCGCATTATAGTAAGGATCGCATAAAACTTTGAATATTGTGAATTTGCGCCGAATAAACAAAAATCGGTTTCAATTTTAAATTAAATTCAGAAACTTACTTGACCAAATTTCAACGACGATCATAATAAAACAAAAACTTGAACAAAAATAAACGAAAGTAATTTTTAGTTTTGTTTTCATATTTCAAAACTATGATCTACCAAAAAAAAAAAAGAAACATCATAGAAGACATTTTGTAGGCGTTTTTTTTAAAAGTTCACCAATACTGTTTGCAATCCGATGTAATCATCATCATCATAACATCTTAGCATATACCTCTCTTCAAGTACGCCTCATATCCCAGGCCTATGCTAGTGCTGTGCTTGTGCTAGTACTTGTCCAGATTTGACCCGCGATGTAAGCATACTGATAATTGAATACAAAGTCCAAAGTACATTACCAAAAAAAAGCGTATTATCATGAATTATTCTACTTACACTCGTTAAATTTGAATTCAATTCCAAGGCCACCCATCGCGAAAAGAACCTAAGCATATTCGTGCATTGTTTGATATATATCTTTATGACTCAGCCGGTATATATTATTTTTATATCATTAACACCAAATTATACAATATATTTTGTTCCATAAAACGAGCTTTTGACACGAACTTCTACAGGCAAAAAAACGCAGGTTAGCCACTCAAACGGATGATGATGATAGTTTAGAATATTATTACTAATAACTTAAAATCCGAGGTACATCAAAAAACCCAGGTGTGGCACCTGGGTTTTTTCAATGTGATTTGGGCTTATGTCCTTTGTTTCACAATAAATGGAGCTATCACGTAACAAACATATAAACGAATTGAGATCCGTCTCCTTTTTTGAAGTTGGTTAAAAATGAAACTAAATCGTAGTAGTACCGGTAGTACTAGGACCGGTAAAGTTTATAAGTCAATGTCAAAGCCGTTAATTACTGAATAAGTTTTAGTTTAAAAATATCGTTAATTTTTTTTGGAACTATCCATTCCAATAGTCAATGTACTCGTATCCTCTTACTGCTTTTAATGAACGGTTGTTGCGAAATCTTAAATAAGCATACTACTAGATGAAATCCTATATTCATTGTTCACTACTAACCGACATAATATATACATGGACGCACATAAAAGTACATATAGTCTAATATAGAACCTGTTTATTTTTTTTGAGTCGGTTGAATGCTAAGAAATAATCACTTATCAATAAATCTGAATAGTAGCAATCTTAGTAGAAAAATCCACTAAATTGGCAACACTAGTGACTTCGTAAATTCCGCGCCATCACTCGTTACCATACGTTATTGGCGCCACTGACGTATTTCACAACGATTAACGAAAGCCGCAGTTTAAAAACAACGAGTTTAATCATTTCGTCACAGGACTTCAGTGTTGGCGCGTACTTCTAACCAGAATAGCTTAACACAGTTTATAAAAATGATTCAATCTTTGTAATAATTCTTATGAAATGAAAAATCTCTTATTCTTGTTTCGTATAATAGACGAAAAATTTGGTACCATTTTGTTAAATAATACAGCATCATGGTCGTATTCTCATAGAAAATTATCGTCCGATATAACCCTTCGTTGAATCCGCCTCGCGTCCGCGAGGGGGAGGAAGCTTGAAATTGGCGGGGGGTGGGGAGTGTCCGTTCTATCTGTATTATCTATTCTATGCCGAGGCTTAAAGCTAGTATTTATATAAGTACTAGCGTCCCGTTCCGGCTTCGCTCGTATAATAACCTACATACCAACTGCAGCGCTACCTGCTGAATTGTGAATCTAAACCATTCAGGGCCTAAAATTAATTGAAATCGGTCCAGCCGTTTAGGAGGAGTTCACTGTCGACACACGTACAGAAGAATTTAATATAAAAAGATATGTTTATTCTAATTTTATAATTTACAAGCAGTGCCCCGCGGTTTTACCCGCGTGCCGCGTAGTTCCCCTATTTTTTCGGAATAATAAGTAGCCCATGTATTTTTCCAGACTATAATCTATCTATGTTCCAAATTTGAGCTCGATCCATTCGGTTGTTTTTACGTGAAACAGTAACAAATTCTGTCAATCCGAGTATCTAAAGCTGCACTAGTAGGATCATATCGGATTTGGCTGGGCAGGGAGAGAAATGCGAGTAGTGAAGGTGAGTGTTGACGTACGTCAATATAAGGGGCCCCTTTTAAACCTACGCCCGAGTCACAAGTCTCGGGGTCTAATCGAGATTTCTCTCTCTGCCACACGATGGGCCCGGCACCCGCACGGTGAATCCATGGAATGCTCAGAAGTTCGGCTCCATCTATACTTACAAACTTTCGCGTTTATAATATTAGTAGGACTCCCCAGCTGACTCTGGAGCCGGGGTCGTTACAACAATTCAGCTTCGGTATACCCAGCCTATCGTAAGAGGCGATTGAAAGGGTACCCATGGGCACGTAGACGTATAGGCTTGGGGGCCTAACCAGTGCAACATCACTCGCTTAAGGTCGCGCGGTTTTAGCCTACAGCTAGGCCGTTCCTTCCAGGGAACAAGTGCCAGTCGGTTGTCGGACGCACGGCTGAGCGCTCGCGCAACACGTTTCCCGCGCATATTGTTATTAGATATGTCGACAACCCTCCGCGCGAGACAGCGACAGAGTTACGCGTTAGAAAGAGCGCAAATGTCAAGTTGAAAATCGCGACAGGTATTGAGCGCTAATGCGAGCTGGATTGAACTTTGTTGTGTCCCAGCAAGAGTCGCTATTTATATAATTGTTTTCGGTAAGTGAGGCTTCTGTACTTGTACTGATATTTATTCTGTGGCCTAACGTCCTATGAACAACGAACCCATCAATGGAAAGACCACGGCATGGTGCGACCCATGTCGTTTAGTCCATCACCTAAGGAAGGTGCCAAAAGCAAAATGTCAAAAGGATGCCGGTGCGTTCCAACGGAGATCCCGGCGTCCTCTTCCTAGGCACAGATGTAGGCCACCGAGGGGGTTTTAGTGAGTAAGCTCTTTATACGTCCATGGTAGCCAGCCACAATGTTTTTTTTAAACGGTTTCCGATATAAATATGATTGAATTGGTTATACCCAGGTGATGAAGACTTCGAGGATGCTGAAGAGATCGTCTCCCCGGAGGAGGCGATGGCGCGGCTCCTACACATTAGACACGACAACGACAACGCCAACGGAACTGAACACGACGAAGGTAACATTGCTGTGTGATTTATATGCGTTTTTTTTTTAAGTGAAAACTTCTTTAGGCGCGCCTAGACATATTTTTCGAGGGGTGTGAATTGAATTCTAGCGTCACGAGAAATCTTCAGGTAAACTCGGGACCATGGTCATTGGCCGTCTAGAAATGCGTTAGCCAATGGGAAATGCTGAAAGGACCTGGTCATCATGGCATGGCCATCTAGAAATACGTGAACCAATGGGAAATGCTGACGCGTTTCTAGATGGCCATGCCATGATGGCTAGGCCACGCCCTCCGGTTACACCCGTGTAATTTCCATAGTAAGCTATCAAATTCTGAGTTATACATAAGTTTTCACTTCTATCGGCAGTTCCTATGACTGCCAAATTTTTTATTTGAAAGTTAGTTTGCGAACGGTGGTTCTTAGATATGTTTGGTTAAGAGCGGGCCTAGTGCCAGGAAAAAATCAAATTTCACCCGCGCGTCGCCCTTCCCCTCTCCAATACGCCGAGCCGCCGCGAGTAAGATAGAAGCTACGATCACTCAAGGTCATCGTTCCCCGAAATCCAGTATATGAAAACATTCAGATTAATCATAGATGTTTTTAAAAAAATACATCAATTTGTTTTTTATTGTCTATATACACACAATAAACCATTTATTGAAAAACAGTCGAATGAAAGAAATGAAAACGAAATATGACTGAATCACAAGATTTAGTCATTTATTTATTTAATATGTAGTCGTGTTTTATAATTAAATAAATGCGTGTTTTACGATATCATTTATAAAAAGTGCATCAGTCTATTGCTTAAAAAAATGTGTGCACTTAGACCGCACAGTAGAAGTGAACACTTTATTAGGAGTTTTATTTATTTAATCTGTAATAATATAATATCTAACCGCAAATTTGATACATTTTGTAATAATAAATAGCATGACCATGTTAGTAGGATAAATAGAAAAAAGACATTAATCAAACTTTGTATTTTTAAAATTAAATATAAATCAAAATAGCGACACTGCAGTGAAGAGCAGCTGTATCTTTTTCATTCGGGTACCCTTGGCGGTCCCTAGTTCACCCGATGGAGCCTTTCATCTTGGATCGCAACAGATCAGCTTCACTTACAGCTCCCGGAAAAAAATCTGGCGCACCGCAAAAAGTAGTTGTCATTCCGAAAAAAGGAATAGATTTCATCCCCACGTCACTCTTATTCCGCCGCGTTAGCGCTAATAGAAAGATACGAGCTAAGCTCACCTTAGGTCATAATATAACTAAGTACAGTAAGTACACGTAACATTACGATAAATCACAGATACTGTAACAGTTACTAATGAATGCGCATGTGGGTAAAATTATTAAGTTTCTATTTTTACATAGTATCTAAATTGTGAACAATGAACGAAAGATGTTGAAAGAAAGAACGGGTGGACTGATATTGATGAGTTTAGATAAATATGTATACTAGGTTTCTGATTAACCTGTACTCTGCATTTATTTTTGGATAATTCAGGTAACATTGTATGTGGATGCTAGAACTAATAATTATTAGGTAGAGAAATATTTAATAATAATGAAATTTACATAAATATGTAAGTAATATTTTTCTATTTAACAACCGCCAAACAAACAAACACCTCAGTTCAAAATACCAGAAATCAAATTACCTAATGGTTGTTTCACTTAATGTTGTTGTTATTGGTTTAAATATATTTAAACTAGGTAGGTATTAGTATTTGTAATCATTGTACATAATATTTTGTTGTTTTTTTTAAGCACAAACATGTAGATTATTTACCAATCTATTTACCCGAAAATACGTTTCGTTTTCAAGTATAGACAATGTGTGGTTGTATCGGTTTCCATCTGTGTAAAAAATAAAATAAAGTGGCCAAGTGCGAGTTGGACTCGCCCATGAAGGGTTCCGTTGCAGCAAGTAACATAATATACATAGTACATATAGTTCTTGTAGTTCGTTGTAACTTTGATCGAAATTTCAATAATAGTGTATTAATGACGTACTAAAAAAAACTACTCACCAGATCGAGTTCAAACTAATTTTCGTTGGTAGTTTACATGGTAATTTACATCACATATTTTTTTTAGATTTTTCATTCTCTTTAGAAGTTAGAGGTGGGACACACACATTTTACCACTTTGGAAGTGTATCTCGCGCAAATTATTCAGTGTAGACGAAAATGATTTTGAAAACCTCAACATCATTTTTGAAGACCTATCGATAGACACCACACACGTGTAGATCTGATGAAAAAAAATTTGTTGAGTTTCAATTTTCAGTATGGGGGCAACCCTAATTTTTCTGTTTTTTAATTTTTTTGTTTAAATCTTAATGCGGTTTACGGAATACATCTACTTACCAAGTTTCAACAGTGTAGTTCTCATAGTTTCGGCAAAAAGTGGCTGTGACATACGGACGGACAGACAGACAGACATGACGAATCTGTAAGGGTTCCGTTTTTACGTTTTACGGAACTCTAAAAAAGTATTGCTGAAGTAATTACCATCTAGACACACCGAACCCCATGTCATCAAAAATAAGTAAAACTTGAAGCCCACCCGCCCACTATAGTGATAACATTATACATGTAATAGAAAACATCTGTAAAAGTATAAACGTCACGTGTCAGAAAACACTTTTCAAACAATCTCGATTTAGGAAAGGATTCTTAACATGATTTTAATTTCCAGATAGCTAATGTTACGTATAACTTAACTACCCATTGTTGATTTCGAAAAATACAAATATGTCTTAAGAGAAAATAAAACCTATCAGAAAGTGAACAAATTCACAGGCAACAGCTTGCTAGTATTATTTATAATTTTAAACCAACAATTTTATAAACAAGAAAGATCACATTGTTTGTAAGGAGTAACTTTCAAAACTACTGGACTTATTTCTTTCTTGCCCTTCACGTGCTTTACGCAAAGCATAGTTGCGTAAGCAAAGCTCTCTATTGGAAGACGGATTGTGACATGTATAGGTACGTTTTAACACGTTATAATGTTGGTACTAGCCTGTTCGGAATTTCAATTACGCGAAATTTACCACTATTACAAGAGAAATAAAGGAGACGGCTCATTTTTGCCCCACGTCGTTTCAAGTTTTGGTACTTAATTAGCCCCGGAGACCTAAAAAAGTTATTTAAGTAAAATAACATTTAATTAAATAATGCAAACTGTACATTCAAAACTAACGTGCCAAGCGGGGATTGCAAATTGGTGTGATTAAAAGTACTTTAATGACTGTACCTAAAGCCAACAATGTTTTTTCTCTTTTTTTCTTCTGTTGACGTTTACGTAAAGTGAACGTGCTTGTGTCATTTTGCCCGGATGGCGACATTCTAGTTTTGGCGCCAATGTGAAAAAAACATGTCGCCTCGTTGTATTATTTTCTTTAACTTGTGTATTTTCGAGTGGCAATGTGCAATATAATTATTAGGTGGGTTATTACAAATTACTATTTCATGTTCGTGAACGTACTTCTTTGACGGTTTTTAGTAAAACTTGAAAATATTGAAATACGTAATATGGGAAAACACAAAAGGCGTGCGACGCCAAAATAAAAAAAAAGTGAACAAAATTGACACAACATCCGATTTGTTCGAAACTCGACTCCAACAAGAATGTAAAATATGCTCGATTCGTTCGAAACTCACACATCGCGTTTTTTTTTTTCAACGTTTTAGTTGATATCTTTTAAACCCCGCTATGCAGAATAAAAACATTAACAGTTCCTCAATATAATTATATTTAAAATCCTATACAATGATCCAATTTTGGTGGAGTCTCCTCCACTTTTGCTGTGGGGCAAATGCCCATGGAAAATGGGCCGTCTCTTTTCATTTGGCCTGAAAAAATAAAAAAATACGAATGGTACTCCGCCATTTCTGTGTCGCGATCGTCCGACGCCATTTTGCCCCACGACAAAGAACATTTTTTTTTAAACCGAAAAATGTGAATACGGTTTATATTTTATTATAATCTAGTAAAAAAACTATGCAATGCAAATAATAGGCAAACGTGGTAAAGTTAATATTATTTATAACATATTTGCTCGTAAAGGGTCTCTTATTGCACCAATTTCTGTATCGTAATGTATCTTATTACGTACTTGTGCGGTAATGTAGTGTAAAACGCGTGGTTTCAAAATGCTCCGTCTAAAACGAACGGTACCTTTTTTAATCTTAGTAAAGAGTTTTTATGTCAGAAAAGTTGTAAACATTTTATGTATAAAACTAACTAAGTATGAGAAATAAAATATAATGAGAAATATTTAATTTATCAATTTCATTAATTTTGCCCATAACTCACAACATTTATTTATAACAAAACACAAAAATATTCAATTACTTTATTACTAATGTCTTAATGTCATACTAGCTGGATCAGTGCCCTTGCTTTAAAAAAAGTGCTGATGCGCGCGCATTGTTAATCGGTGAACAAGAAATATGCCAGCCAATGGGAAATGCTGAAAGGGCCTAGCCTCTGCTAATTATAGCTCTCGCCTACGGCTCGAGCTAGCAATATCGCCTCGGCTGTAATTATCAACTTAGCGCACTTATATCATAATGTACTATTGTGTGTTGTGTTCTTTTATTAGTGCTGTAAAATCCAAAGCTTTTTTACAACGGGCGTAATATGTAAACTTTGCATTTCGTGGTAGGATTATTTAATGTAGTAAGTAGCTAGAAGTTAATATGATAGTAAACTATATTTCAAGGGCTTTCTGGTGATATATACATATAGATATATAATAATACAAATAAATAATAATAAAACAAATATATAATAATATAATATAATATTTAATAAACACTGTGAATATATAATAAGAATATGTGATAATGATCTAGCCGGCACGTACGGACCGTTCCACGAGTTTTCTTCAAACGCGTGCAGGGTTAACCAAAAATATATACATCAAGACACATGCTGGAAAGTTTACCATGAAATATACATTCTCCTTTCTCCATATTTTAATAGATCTAATGCTCAGCAGACGTGCCACGATGGATCGTCTGCTGATAAACATATTCATCAAGTTTGCATTTCTTTAATCTGAAAAGTTTATGTTAAAAAAATGCTTAAAACATTATTTTCCGCAGACTTCAATTCATAAATATTTTCTGATCGTTTGTTTCAATTGTCACTAAAACTTAAAACTATTAATTTATTCATCATACAAAATTTATTATGTACACAATGACTTGTTTGGGTTTTTGCATGTACTACCACAGATTGCTCTTTTATTAAATTGAATTTTTAAAATTTATTAAATTTATTAAAAACAATGTTGGTAAACTTATTTTTTTAACAATAATAGATACCTACCTACTTTTTTACTTTTATTATTGTACATACTACAAACCTATTCCAAAACAAAATTTGACTTACCTAACTAAAACATACATTAAGTACCTGACTAAAATTCCAAAATGTTTACGTTTAGTTCTCTTTTTTCGCAGAAAACTTATTTATCGCATTATCCTTTCATCCCATTTTTTTAATTCACGCACGCATTTGCCTGACAGCGTCCGTAAACAACCTTCCACATCGAGCGTTGCCCGACAACTGACCAGGACCCAAAGGTCTATTTAATATCTAACCTGGTACGCATAAAGTCGAGAATAGCATGACACAGTTTAGAGTGGAAATTAATTTGAATTCGGGAGTCAGTTTTTGACCAATTTTTATTTAATTACGCAAAAATTGAACATAAATTCAAAAAACTATTCGGTTACTTAAGTAGAGCGTAAAATTAGACATTTTATTAGGGAAAAATAATGTGGGGTCATCGCTGATAATTTCGAGTACTCGAATTAAAATGGGTTTTTTCGGTGTCATTTTTATTTTTTTATGGTAAAAAAATCTGATCTATTTTTAAAATTCTATTCGGTCATTGTGCTTCTCCTTGGTTGTACCCACACGTCAATATTTTTATTGTTATAGTTTTATCTTTCTTAACGACGGTGAGGGGCGTCGAAAATGACCTTTTTTGCGTTTTCTGTCTTTAGGCGCGCTCTTAATATCGATTCAAGATGGCCGCCACACAAAATGGCAGAGAAAATGTTGCTTGAATAGTAGACTATTTATACACTATGACAAATTACAAATCCAAGATAGCCGCATCACAAAATGGTGAATTCCATTTCTTTTTCACTACTCCCTCAATATGGGTATCACATTTGATATTCATTGAACTTGACTAGTAGAATGTTGTACAAATAACAAAACCGAGATGGTCGAGGGTAAAACAAAATTTTTAATTTTGTTCTCGCATAACACAAAATTGAAATGACCATCTAGGAATGCTAATCCATTTGTAGATGGTGAATGGGAAATGCTAATGTTATTTACCCTAAGATTTCTTAACTTACCCGAGCGTTACGCTAGAATGCAATGCCCACGAATAATCTAGTGTGCCAAAAGAAGTTTTCACTTCAAAAAGATAGATTTAAACAAATAATATTATAATATTATTTTCCTTTCAGATGCGGATGATGCGATCGAAGAGTGAGCTACGCCTAGGTTTAACTTTAAACACTTGTATCGCATTCAAACACTGAACACCAGTTGTTATATCTTACAACATATACACTGACCCTTCATGCTTCGTTTCAAACTATTTTCTTAGGGTGTGATCCTCTCAAGGCTCTGTCTGGCCCAAAATATTTCACTAACAATAAAGAGTTGTCAGAGACTTTTTAGCATTCCATGGATTCACCGTGCAGGTGCCGGGTCCATCGTGTGGCAGAGAGAAATCTCGAGTAGACCCCAAGACATAAACCAATTTTATATGAATATAACAACTGTTTTTGGTGTTTGCTCAATCTCACTTGCTTTGTAAGTGTCATTTATTTCGAATAGATATTAGTTTTATTATATGAACTTAGATACTACAGAACGAATATACCATGCAAAAAAGTTGGAACCATCACAAATCTTCGAAATTGATCTAATCTCTTTACTGATAAGGTATATTTTCGTTTGAGTTCTTGTAATTTGTTTATAAATTATTCATAGTCAAACAAAAATATACCTTACTGCGCTTAACTTTAAGTGTTTTCACAAATCTCTATTTTAAATTGAGTTGATTTAATTACTATTACCACTGTAAGACGAAAATAGATCTTTTGCCAAGTTTAAAAGTGTTTTAAGGTTTATTTTCGTTTGAGTCGTTTAATAGTGTATTTGAATCGCTCTTGTAAGTTTACAATAACTGTGAGACGAATATAGACCTTAGCATATAGTTACTATAAGAGTTTTTCTTTTAAGTACTTCATCTTTTTAAGTAATTCAACATAAAAATATCTCTCCCAGTTTTGTTAGATCTAAAATTCTGTAGTTATTTGTATGTAGTTTTTATGTTTATTTTCTTGCAGAGGTGCGTCATTGTTTTTCTTCACTATTTTTAATTAGGTAGTGTCTAGGGATTGGCCACATTTTTCATAAAATGCTTTCTTTCTTTGATGCGCTTATGTGTAGCTAAAGATTTAGTTCAGTTATCTGGGTTTGCATTTTCTTTCTAAAATGAAAGTAATACTGACTTTAATTCAAGAAGCGAGCTAAATATGAATAGTTTATATTTTATTTTTTCTCCCTCTCTGTGGTCATACTCTATCCATTAGCGTCTATCGGCTAATTTTATGTATAGTTATAAAGTTTACTTTGAAAATAAGCAATTACCATGCGCATAAAGAAGAGTAGTGTTTTATAATTTGTTATAATGTTCTTCTAGATGTTAAATGACATCTTGTGTCAATTAGAAATGTATAAAACTTGAGTTTAATTTACTGATACAAGATTGCAATGGGCCAAGTCTAATACTAGCGTTTCGTCGGATGTCGCAAAAATGAAAGTTAATGTACTGAAAATATGGTTCAAATTCACATCACACTATTCTGAATTTCCTTTAAATTTGTTAATGCTAATATAAACGCTAGTGTTTGAGAGTTTATGTAATACCTAAGCTTTTTTCAAGTTCAATATTAAATAGTCCAACTTAGATTAGTTGTAATTATCACACTTTTTTTTATGTATCTGATACTAAATTTTTCTTTAAAAGCTTTGAGTTTTGAGCAGAAAAACGATATTTTTGTTGGTGTATGTAAAAACCTGAATAACCTTTCCAGTATAATATTGTATTTAGGTGATCACGAATGTTCCTCTTGTGATGATGTAAGCTTGTTGGAAATTTTGAAATGTGTGTGATATTTTTGTATGGCCTGTTTTCAAGCGAAGTTTCTAAAAGCACCGCTTCTTCCCGTTTTGCTATCACTGGCAACACATACAGTAAATAAATAGAGATTTACAAGACGTTGGAAAATTGGCTATTCCAATAGAAATTTCGCACTAATTGACGTGTTGTACTCGCCTAGAGCTCGGCTGAGGTTTAAAGTAAGGCTAATGTGTAATTATTATGCTAAGGCCTAAGGTTACATTAAGGCCTTAGGTTATGTTAAGGCCTGAGGTTAAGTATCAGCAGTGCGCGATTTCTGAAGCGATACTATGTATTATATCAATGAATTAAGGTTTTAAATTGCTTTACAATTAAACTGGTCGTATTTGGGCTGGGTGCGCCGCCTCTTTGGTGTAAGTTGACCTTTTAGAAAAGGCTAACGAAGGAAAAGTTAAGAGTGTTTTTAAAAATTACTTATTTGGTGCCAGTGAAAAGACAGGGAAAATCGCAATCGCTGACGGCTATGACTTATATATAGATGGTAAAGCTCAAAATGAATTTGGAAAATGTACCTTCTTGATAATATACTTTTTTGAAACTTTAAATTGACGATCTTTAAAACTATACAACGCGACGGTTTATTTCTGTCACTGTAAGTTTGTAAATTCAGTCAAATTACAATCTAACAACTTTAGGTTTTAAACAAACCTATCATAGGTTTATAGCCTCTAGTCGTTTTATAATAAACAATTTAAATGTTTATTGTGACATCGCTTAAGATGAGTTTGCTTCTCGAATAACTTTTAGTATTGTAGACTAACAATCAGTAAAACTACAAGAAGCCTACCAGCCAATGGCCCGTTATCAACATAACGCTGCATTTACACCGAACAAACCTGAAGGGAGTCTGCTAGAGCTACACAAGACACTGGCGAGATACAGTACTATGTATTAGTTAGGGTCTGGGTACAGGACGTCTGCTCTCTTTCTACGGAAAACGTAATTTCGAAATAAACTCGCGACTTTCCTACTCCGGTTCTACTTGGTTTCGTCCGATTGAACATTGTTTAACGTTTCAATGTTCTAACCCTACTCTAATTAGAGAAGCCTTAGGCATTAGAACATTTAAATGGACGAAACAACGGATCGAAGTTGGACCGGAGTAGGAAAGTCGCGAATTTATTTCGAAATTACGTTTTTCGTAGAAAGAGAGTAGTCGCCCTGATTCGGAACATAATCTGAACGGCTCAAATTCGGAATGACAATCCTCGTCTCTGTCATTCTAAACGGATGAGACAAAGACTAGAGATGTTTGATTCTGTGTCTAGATCAATCCAGTTGCGTTGTGAAATTGATACTTGTTGGGTTCAAAAACAATGTGTACAAATGTTCTAAATAATTCGAATAAAGGAATTTGTATTTGATGATCCGGTCACGCTGCTTACAGAAGCCAAAGATAAAAGTTGAACTTTTACTATTTTTTTTGAAGTGAAAACTTCTTTAGGCGCGCTATAGACAGAATTTTCGTGGGCTGTGAAATGGATTCATCAATCGTCACGCTCGGATATGATAAGAAATCTTCGGGTAAACTCGGTAAAAACAGCCAGGTAGGAACCAGGGCAACAGAAACAGTAAAGAGTTTCGATTACCTACCTCCAACAGCCCAGCGTTTATCTCCAGATACCAAGACAACAGAAATATAGAAGAGTTGCATTTGCCCCTAGGTACAAGTACCAGGGCAACAGCAAGTTTTCACTTCTATCGGCAGTTCCTATGACTGCCAAATTTTTTTTTGTAATATAGAGTGACGGTATGAGCAGGACTTCCGTCGGTTGGTAAGCGTATCCTGGAGATATAAGAGGATTTAAATCTTTGCCCAATAGCTTATTACGAAACAGTGTCCTTCGAACCGGGACACGTAATATAAAATAATAGCCTCTATAATAGTGGAATTACCGCACTTTTCTCAATCTTTCTACCGCCGAGTATTTATATGCTAAGATTATTGTTTTTCCGGTTTAAAGGAAAATGTTTCCAAATAAATTACAGGACAGAAATAAATAATTTATATCTTTGGGTGACAAACGCAGCTAAGCGTCGATACCTATATACTATTCATGATAGTTTTAAAGATCGTTAATCTCAAAATTGTGCCACAAAAGACACGATTTGTTTACAAGAAAACGAATCATTTCAATGTTGTTCCATTTTTAGAAATAAAATTTGTTATATTTTGATTACCTGAAATACTTGTTAATATTTGTACCCGACTACGGAAAAAGGAGGGCTATTGTAATAGGTGTTAGGGCGCGTACCGCGTAGCTTGTAAGGTCTGTATGTAACGTTCAACGCCAGCTCAATGCGCGTGTAGCGTCGTTTGTATTACAAAATGTTCTAGATTTGTGAAATTGGTAATAAACCATATCAATATAATATTGTTGTCTTTTATTATTTGGGTTTTGTATGGTGCGAGTATTTGAAAGTGAGTTATGGACGGTTCAGTCAGACTGACTTAGTCTACAACTAATTTAACAATCTTTGAGCTTTCAAATCGAGAGTGAATCGGTTGTTTTTTCTAGGTAAACACGCTCCACCGGAGATCCCATCGTTGCTAAAAAAACTGATTCATTCTCGATTTGAAAGGCATCAAAATTGTGACCATCCGGAAAAATCCACTCAGGCAACCCATTCCACACGTTCTTATCACATAAATGGAGTCAAACCGCGTTCGAGTCTTTGAGGAACCTGAACCATGAAACGGTGTCGCCATTTTCGAGCTACGAGCAGGCCAAAAAAAATAGTATCAACCAAGTTGGTTTTCATACTAGAGAGACGAACTTCTTAGCATTCCTTGGATTCAGTGTGCGGGTGCCGGGTCCATCGTGTGACAGAGAGAGAAATCTCAAGTAGACCCCGAGACTTGTGACTCGGACGTAGGTTTAAAAGGGGCCCCTTAGTGATGTACGTCAACACTCTCCTTCACTACTCTTAGTTCTCTCTCTGCCTAGCCAAATCCGATATGATCCTACTAGTGCAGCTTTAGATACTCGTTCTAGTATAGAACTGCTATATATGTATGTTTGCACTAGGCGCGAGCTGCGCTCGCGCCACCCTTGCTATTGCTAATAAATCAAGATCAGTACGCTTCTAGCCAGCTGTTTTACTAGACGTCCCGTAGCACCTCGTATTGTATAAGAATACACAACAGTGGCGACGAACGAACCCAAAAGGAAACAAGATGGCAGCGGGAGCATTTGGCATGCTGGAAAGTTTCAATCATGAAGTTCAAGAATGGCAGACGTATAAAAGCAGAATATTACAGTTTTTTATCGCAAATGACGTCAACGATACCTCGGACAAGTCGGGCATTAAAAGAAAAGCAATTTTGCTATCTGCTTTCACAGAAGGCTCTTTTAAGTTGGCTAAGGACTTAGCCTTGCCTTCCGACGTCGACGCCTTGAACTATGAAGCTGTACTCACTTTATTGGACAATCATTTCACCCCAAAGCGATGTGGATTTGCAGAGCGTTATCGTTTCTACTCTGCGACGCAGCGCCCGGGGGAAGGGCACCACGAATGGGCGGCTCGCATTAGAGGACTCGCTGCCCATTGCGGTTTCAAAAGCCTGGAAGAGGCCTTGCTAGACCGTTTCGTCATGGGCATGGCAGCTGGGCACGAACGCGATAAGCTGTTCGGCAAAGACCTGCAAGATCTAACTCTCAGCGCGGCCGTGGAGCTGGCCGAGAGTGTCCGGTGCGCGCGGGAGGGGGCGGCCCTCGCCGCGCGCGCGCCGCTGTAGGAGGCCGGCGTGCACAGCATCTCCAGGAAGGAAAAGTGCCACGTGTGTGGTTATGAAAACCACAACTCGTCTCAGTGCAGGTTCAAAAACTACAAGTGTAAGGCCTGCGGTAAAAAAGGCCACCTACGCAAAATGTGTACAAACCATAAAGTAAAGCATATCGAGGAAGGTCAGATCGAGTCAAGCGATGACGGTGAGTTATTGTGTAATATTAAATGCTCGCGGGACGCTCCTATTTATTTATTTATTTCAATTGCTGATATGTGCTTACAGCATAGCCAACACGCACATACAGCCACAATACAAAAATAAAATATTAGATATTAGACACATTATTAGGTACTAAAAACACACAAAAAGAACATATCATTTTTAAATCATTTCAACACTACAATTAGATTAAATACAAACAAAATTTAAGTACACACATAATTAAATGATAAATACACAATTTTATTTTATTTTCACACAGCTAATAACATTATTTATAACTAAAAAAATATATACAGGTACGTAAAACAAACTGATATTTATCAGTAAAAATATCCAGGTCTGGCCTATTAGCAAGCAGAGCATTGAGTAGATTGAGTGCTCGCGCCGTGGGCGCGTACAGGGCGGTGTCGGTGCGCGCGCGCAGCCTGGAACAGCGGCCGCACCGCGCAAGCGCGCGCCGGGCGCAGGCGGTCCGGCACCGCCAGCGAACAGTGAGCTAACGCGCAAGGGTTGTCGATCTGGCCATTCAATAACCGGTAGTAGTGCATCATTAACGCACACTTCCGCCTAAGTTCTAGCGTATCAATACCCACCATACCGGCGACAAATAAGGACGGGTACAAAAAGGGATAATATCCAAAGAGCTTCTTGTAAAGGTAACGAGCGAACTTCCGTTGTACTCGCTCCAACATAAGACTGTAACTCACTTCGTGTGGATCCCAGACTATGGAATTATACTCCAGGTGGCTACGAACGAATGAGTAAAACAATGTAACGATAGCATTCTTGTCATGAAATCTCGCAGTCTGCCTCATGACGAAGCCTAGAGATTTGAATGCTTTCGTACAAATGTTTTGAATATGTCGATTGAACGTAAGTTCCACATCCAGGGTTACACCCAAATCGCGAATTTCTGTGACGCGCTGCAGGCCAACACCACTCATGCTGTAATCGTAGTGGATGGGGCTCCGCGATCGAGAGAATGTGATAACATTACACTTAGATTCATTCAAATCCAAGCTATTATCTTCTCCCCATTTCACCACACTGTCAATATCACCCTGCAACGCGTCACAGTCATCAGTACTACTTACGCCCAAGTACAACTTCAGATCATCAGCAAACATGAGGCATTCAGCAGTTCGCACAACCTTCGGCAAGTCATTTATCATAATGACGAACTGAGTGGGTCCAAGCGTACTACCTTGACTCACACCGGAACTGGTTCTATACGGAGTCGATCTGAACCCTAGTAGCTGTACGTACTGCTCGCGTTCAGTGAAATAGCTCTCAAACAACTCTAATAATTTAGGAGTGAATCCGATGGCGGCAAACTTCTGCAAAAGAATCCGGTTATCCACTCGGTCGAAAGCCTTTTTGAAATCAAAATACGCGGCATCTACTTGCCTTCTCTGGTCCATCTCGCCGACCGCGTAGTCGACAAAGTTAATCTGGTTAGTCGCGGTAGACTTGCCAGCCCTAAAACCGTGTTGACACTCACTCAGCCTCGTTTGGACCTGCCTGGTGATATGGCGATTCAGTATCGACTCAAATACTTTGCCGGGCGCCGAAAGAACAGCTATAGGCCGATAGTTTTCTATTTTAGATCGAGAGTCGCCCTTATGTATAGGTGTAACTCGCGAAGTCTTCCATATGGTCGGATACGTAGCATTTGTGAGTGATAGATTGTATATATGAAGCAGTGGTGCCATTAGACACGAAATACAGTCCTTCAAAATAAATGGTGGAACTCCGTCAGGCCCCGCGGAGGAATGCACTTTCAATCGCCGAATAGCCACGCCAACATCGGCCGCATCAACGGAATCCAATGCTATTCGTACTGAAGAACACCCTGAATCAGTTACACGTTGACTATTAGTCGCCGACAAAGAAGTACCAGGTGGCAAAAACACCGAACTAAAGTGACTCGCAAACGCATTCACCGCCTCCAAGCCCGACACAGTTTGCCCGCCATACTCGAATTCACTAAAAGGTTGCCTAGAGCCCTGCTGATCCTTTACAAACAACCAAAAACTCTTCGGATCACTCCTAATGTTCATCTCCGTGCGCCTGATGTAGCTATTGTAGGCCTGATCGATAAGCGTCTTTCCCTTTTGCCTATAGTATTTAAAAAGTTCGCGATTGAATTCAAGTTTCAGCTGCTTATACTTCTTTAAATGAAAATGTTTATCTTTTAAAGTCGCAATTATTTCCGCTGTAAACCAGGTCGGATAGTTGAATTTCGGTTTATTTGTGCTACCACTTTTTAAAGGGATATTTCGATCTATGATCTACTATGATAGGGATACTATGATCGAGACGGTGAATGTCGGTGGTGTTGTTTGAATTTCAGGTAGATAGTGGTTCGCCGATAAATGCAATCTCTCACCTAACGTACAAAAAGTTCTTTAGCAGTTTTCCATTGTCTCGAACTACAAAAAAATTCAATAGCTACACGGGCGATAAACTGCATATAACCGGTTGTATCACCGTCCCCGTCTCGTACGGCGGCAGTGCGCGTGCACTGGATATCTACGTGATACGTCACGGCGGACCGCCGCTACTGGGTCGTAGTTTTTTGTATGCGTTCGGACTGGAGATCGCGCCCGCGACTAACAATGTGTATTATTGCGACACTGGTGATGACCCCCGTATCGCCGAGTTAATATCTAAGTTCCCACATTTATTTTCTGGTAAACTAGGCTGCTTCAATAAATATGAAGTAAAGTTGTACCTAAAACCAGATTCAATGCCAAAATTTTTCAAAGCGAGACCCGTAGCCTTCGCTTTGAAAGATAAAGTAAATAAAGAACTCGATCGGTTAGTATCATTAGGCGTTTTAAAACCAGTCGAGCACTCGGAATACGCTTCACCTATAGTTCCCGTTTTAAAAAATGACGGGAATGTAAGGCTGTGTGCAGATTATTCGGTTACTATAAATAAACAGCTGGTCATAGAAAAATATCCACTGCCCACTATAGATGAAATGTTTTCGAAGTTGCATGGCGGTAGGTACTACTCAAAGGTTGACCTTTCTATGGCCTATAATCAACTTTGTTTATCCGATGACTCGCAAAACCTGACCTGCATCAATACGCACCGGGGCCTATTTAATTTCACTCGCTTAGTTTTCGGGTTGTCGAGCGCGGCCGCCATATTTCAAAGGGCGATGGAATCTATCCTCGCCGGCTTGGAAGGGGTCCTGGTATTCCAGGACGATGTTCTGTGTAGCGGAAAAACCAAGGTTGAAAATTTAGAGCGGGTACATTTAGTCCTACAACGATTACAGGACGCCGGGTTAACGGTTCAAAAAAACAAATGCGAATTTTTAAAGACTGAAGTCCGCTACCTGGGACACGTCATCGATGCGCGCGGCATTCGTAAGTCGAAAGAGAAGGTCGCAGCCATCGTGAACGCTCCGGTACCTACTGACGTGTCACAGCTACAATCTTTTTTAGGACTCGTTAACTACTATCGTAATTTCATTCCCGGTGCTTCTACTATTTTGAGTCCCCTCTATAGCTTATTGATAAAAAATGCTAAGTGGGAGTGGACTTCTGATCACACGGACGCATTCACTCAAGTAAAAAATATTCTAGCTTCCGATCGAGTACTGACGCATTTTGATCCCGATGCCAAAATGTATCTAACCGTCGACGCTTCTCCGACGGGTCTCGGTTGTATTATGTCGTCGTTAGGTCCGGACGGGCTAGAGAGACCGATTTCGTTCGCTTCCCGGACGTTGACCCCTGCAGAAAAAAAGTATTCGCAGATTCAAAAAGAAGCAACCGCGATAATTTTTGGCGTCAAACGTTATCATCAATATCTGTACGGACGAGCTGACCCTTTCGTTCTCCGCACGGATCATAAGCCCCTTATCACAATATTCGGTCCGCATAAAGGCATACCAGAAGTATCGGCTAACCGGCTGCAGAGGTATGCGATTTTTTTAGGGGCATATAACTACACGATAGAATACGTGAAGAGCGCCGATAACAGCGCCGATTTCCTATCTCGCGCGACGCCGCCGGCCGCCGGGCCGGTGCCGGCGCCGGCCGCTCCAGAACGCGCCGCCTACGTTAATTTTGTCGTAGACGGAAGCCTTCCTGTGACATTGAAGGAATTACAGGACGAAACCGAACGCGATGACATCCTCAAAAAGGCTATTGATCACGTTCAAAGCGGTTGGCCTAGGAAGGTACGAGACCCCCGACTGAAACCCTTTTATGATTGTAGGCTACAGTTATCATTAGAAAACGGTTGTTTAATGCGGGGTCATAAGGTCGTAATTCCGAGCCGGCTCCGCGATAGGGTGTGCGCCGAACTGCACAGCTCTCATTTCGGGATAGTGAAACTGAAAGCAGCCGCCCGCGCGCGACTCTGGTTCCCCGGCGTGGACGCGCGGCTGGAAGCGCTCGTGCGCCGTGTGCGCGCGCCGCTCGCGCCCTGGCCGTTCCCCCCGCACGCCTTTCATAGGATACACCTAGATTTTTTAGCGGTTTTTAGCAAAACATATTTGATAGTCGTGGACGCTTTCTCCAAGTGGGTCGAGTGCTACTGTATGGGCAGTAATTACGGGTCTAAAGCGGTTATCAATAAATTAAACGAGCTGTTTTCCCGAGTAGGCGTTCCAAACACTATCGTGAGTGACAATGGCACATCCTTTTCTTCGAAGGAATTTCACGACTTTTGTACTTCGAATGGAATACGACAGATGTTTTCTCCCGCTTTTAACCCGATCAGTAACGGTCAAGCCGAAAGTATGGTTAAAATTGTAAAAAGAGGCATCAAATCGATCGCCTTGTCCGACAAAACTAACTGTATCTCGGAAGAAAAGATCTGGAAATTTCTCTTCGACTACAGAAATTCAAAGAATAGCACCACCGACATGTCCCCGGCGGAGGTCCTGTACGGGCGGCCCCTGCGCGGCCGGCTCGACCTGCTGGCGCCCGCGCCCGCGCCCGCCGCACCGACATCCTCACCTGACCTCTCTCGCGTGCTGTCCAAACAGTGCTCACAGGCTATATATTATAAAGGTACCGAACGGCCCGCGTTCAAACCGAACGACCTGGTGTGGGCAAAAAAATATACCAGAAACAAGTTTTATTGGATCAAAGGACTCGTTACAAAAGTTTTAGGTAAAGTTGTTTATATAATTTACATTCCTGAGCTGAAAGCGTCTGTAAAGAAGCATCGAAATCAACTGTGGGCGAGAAACGAAAACTCAGATCCTCCGACTTCAGACCGAAATCCCTGTTCGTGGTCGGATTCAACACAGGATGCGGAAGAGGAACCCGCCTCGAGTGATGACGCAACGAGTCCGGAGCAAGCGAGCCCGGCCGTCGCCGGCCGGTTGCCCGGCACGCCGGCCACCGCCGCCCGGTCGCCCGGCACGCCGGCCGCCGCCGCCCGGTCGCCCGGCACGCCGGCCGCCGCCGCCCGGCACGCCGGCCGCCGCCGCCCGGTCGCCCGGCACGCCGGCCGCCGCCGCCCGGTCGCCCGGCACGCCGGCCGCCGCCGCCCGGTCGCCGCGCTCGCCTGAGGACGGAGCCGCCGCGCCCCCGCCCCGCACGCCGCGCTCCCCGCGGGTTGTGACCCCGCGCGTCACGGAACAGTCCCCGTCGTTCCACACGCCCTCCGCTAACGTAACACCAGCTCAGGAACCTGTGTCAGCTAGGTCTAAACGTCAACGACCTAATGTTAATTATAGAATAATGTTCTGAATGGTTAATTGTCGATTAGTCTCCAATTTAAAGAGGGAGAATTGCTATATATGTATGTTTGCACTAGGCGCGAGCTGCGCTCGCGCCACCCTTGCTATTGCTAATAAATCAAGATCAGTACGCTTCTAGCCAGCTGTTTTACTAGACGTCCCGTAGCACCTCGTATTGTATAAGAATACACAACAAGAACTTACTGCACTTCTGGACAAGCCAAGGCCTTTCCGCAGGTTATATAGAGATTTTGCTGGTATACCTCTCGCTCCTACTTCTACAGCGTATAAATTAACTACATAGCCATTTTTTGTTAATTCGTTTTGAAGGTCGTATAATACTTATTTTGTTTCATCGCGTGGTCGTTAGGTATATTAGTTTCCCACGGTACGGTAAGTTCTACCAGGACTATGCGTTTCGTAGCCCTAGAAAAAAGGAAAATGTCCGGTCTGGATGACGAAACACCCACATCCTCTGAGATTTTATAGTGCTTCTCATACGTGTCCATTATAATAGTCCAATCAGGAGCTGAACCCAGGGTTGAGTAAGGCTTGTTCTTGAAGTTTGAAGTTGAGCCATGAGTAACGTAAGTAACGTACCTATACTTAACAATTTGAAGTTACGGTAGTCTAGTAGCTACTATCGCGTACACTACCGATGGATTGCGAAATCCAGCGCGACTGCGTAGTAACCAAAACTTTTTATGGCTTTGCTTACCTGCTGCTGCATGCCGCTTTTTATATAATTTCAAGCCAAAATAAACAAGAGAAAACGACTATTTTACTTTTTTTTTTCTTCACACACAACACCATTTGACCCCAAACTAAGCAAAGCTTGTAATATGCTGGCCAAATAGCTGATATAATACTTATATAATTGTAAATACATTTATTAACATAGAAACACCCAGACACAGTGCAAACATTTGAATTGATATTGATAACACAAATATTTGCACTGGGTGGGAATCGAACCCACGAGCACGACCCTCGATCCCTGGTTTTTCATAGTAGGTACATGTAGAGATAGACGAGCAGGACATGTGCCTGATGGTAAACAATACGCATAACCATTTAATAGTGGTAGGACTCTTTGCTGATCCGCCTGGGGAAGTACCACACCTATGCCAAGTTATTCTACCGCTAAGCAGTAATGCGAAGACATCAATGTGTTCCGGTTTCAAAGGCAATGATTCAAGTGGAATCACAGGGCACAGAGATAAAAAATCTTAGATATATGGACAGGGCCGGATTGAGAAGTGTGGAGGCTCCGGGGCAGAGCTCCATTAGGGACGTTGAAATACATCCGCCCCCCTAGGTTAAGATTTCTCAAGCAAAAACCCGTAGGTCTACCGCCTAACGCTCTTGCTTTCGGTCATGCTTTGATTTGTGACGTCATCGGCCAATTTGGTACCGCCGATGAAAGCCGAACACTACAAATGCTTTCCGTTCTAAGGAAAGCATTAGTAGTTAGAAGAATGAACGAAACTCCATACATTTGGATTAAATAGCGACCGCCTAATGTTTTTTCTGCTTTGAAGCAAAGCATTATCGGCTGTCAAGTCATGTCATGAAAGCATCGCCAAATTAGGTGTTGTTTTGGAATTCTAGTAGTGTAATTCTCAAATTTTTTCGTTAGATACTGCCTTGTAAAGATCAAAAATAGCACGGTGAACATGTACTATTGCGGGAAAACCGTGACCGTGAACCGTGACCGTTTCGTCTTAGAAACAGTGATTTTACTAAAAATAAGTAAATCTCAGAATTTTACACTTTGAGAGGGCATAATTAATTCCCTCTTGCATCTTTGAAGGACGAGACATCAAACCTGAGACAAAGGTAAGAAAGAACTTATGATAAACTAGAAACCCTTTTTGTTTGGATAATAATACCTAGCTTTAGTTATTATCATTTGTGCTTTAATACTTACGTTCACAAATTGTTAAACATTCTGAATTGCTTGAGATCAATATTATTGCGAGAGACTTGTTATCAGCAAACAGCAGGAGGTAGGTACATTAATTTTTTTTTGATTGTAGGTATTGAATATAAAACACCATTAGACATAAATACAAAATTGAACCACAGAATGTGGTTCAAAATAATAATTAACAAGTATTCAATTCCATATTACAAACCTATTTAGTTAATTTATGAACCAGCCACCTCTTACAAATATTATATACCTAGTATGTGAAAGATTGTTATGTCTCTTTGGAATGTCAGAAGGGATCAGATTGAAATATATTATGTGTTATACTTTTTATAACAGGAAAAGAATTGCAGTAATGCACGGGTAAAGCCGTGGGGTGCTGCTAGTCATGTAATGATTTAATGTTCATATTTCATACCAATATAATTAAATTTTGTTATTGTTTCAGGAGTCACAAGAAGATAAAATATTGACTGCTGGCTGCTCCCATAGCTTACAAGAAAACAATGAGTTGTCTTACAAGGATACCCAATGTCACCAACAGCATTGAACTGTTAAAAAATGATTGAGAATAAATACACCCACATTTCTTTAGTTTCTGATTCCTTATTCTATAATCTGCATGGGGACATGAAAACCCTTGCCTAAATCATCCTAAGCAAACATGATATCCAGTTTGAAAAGCTAGTAGAATGCATGGTCTGGCTGGCCTAGTTGGTAGTAAGTCTGCTATGAAATACCATAGGTTCGATCCCCATCCAGTGCAAATATTTGTGTGGCGAAAACAAATGTTTGTACTTTGGCTGGGTGTTTGCTATTTAAAATAAGTATGTATTTAAAAATATATAAATATTATATCAGCTATCTGGCTCTCATAGTACGAGTATAGTACGAGCTTTGATTAGTTTGGGGCTAGATGGTGTTGTGTGTGAAATGTCCACCACCAATATTATTAACTGTAATAGAAATCCTTGTTATATCTCAACCTCAAGCTGTACTCAGTTATGTATGGTTAGGACTCTTTGGGAGAGACGGCTGGGGCATAACCACTTTTGAGTGAAGTACAGTGCTAGGTAGTTATTTAGACTTCCTGTTCAATAGTTGTATGATTGCTTATCACCAGGCATTATCTCATCTCACTATTCTCCATGAATCTACACAGATAAATCAATCTGTGTAGATTCATGGATCATTAAGAAATCATTACTGGTATTCTACAGTAAAATTCTCATTAAGGATACAAAAAAATTACAAAAACACAATATGGATTGTTATTGTTGTCGATGCAACAGATACATTTAATTTTCAGTATTTTTTTACACTTATCACACTCTTGTAAATAACAGGTGCTTTGACAATCACACTTAAAACTTTGTTTTAATAAATCAGTGGCGTCACTTCATTAAGGTGTTCTGGGAGTCGAGATGGTTTCAGAGAAGCTTGATATATCGGCCACCGCAAACCATAACGCATAACAATAGATATATCTGAAACAAAGAACTTTTATTTTTAACATGTAACTTATTGATCTAGTGGTAACACTTTGCAAAGTCTGTGTTCCGGCTTGAAGGTCAATGTTTCCAGACAAATTACAGGGCTTAGAGATATTCAGGGCTTATAACAACTTAGATATCTGGGTGATGACCGCAGTGCAGTGCTAGGTAATGATTTAGACTCTTCATGTTCTAATAGCTGCGTGTCACTGAACTGTGTCACTTACCATCAGGCACATAAAAGTCTGCCTGGGGAAATCAACACCTTTGCCTGTGATTCTACCGCCAAGCAGTAATATGCAAACAGAATCAGGATCCTTCATTACTTAAAAGTATCACTTTGGAGGATGAAGTTTACACAGAAATCACAGGGCCTAGATATAATCATTTAATATCTCTAGGTGACAAGTGCAGTGCAGTGTTAGGTAATGTTTTGGACTCTAATTCCAATAGGTTTGTGACACTGTGCTGTTATGGGCAGGTGTGTTGCTTAACAAGAGGAACATCTACCTATCACTTCTAAAGACATGCCAGTACACTTGAGCCGCCGCCTCGACATACATTTTATCTATACTAATATTATAAAACATGGGCAGCCGAATTTATGCTACTGCTAGGACTCTGGACAAATGATGAAACTTAATTTATGTATACATCAGCACTAAGAATAATACTCAAAAAAATGTAAGCGGGTTTCGAAGTCACAACCTCACGAAATGTGAAAACAAGCTTAACAACGATGGACACTATTAAAATTTACCTATTATCATTACATACCTCATAAAATAGAGTACAAATACTTGTTTTTGTCATCGCCGAAGTCCAGTTTTTATTGGGAATCGCTAGCTAGATTCCTGAAGCAAGAGTGAGCGAACTGCATGACTTTAAAAAGTATAACATATCGTATCACAATAACAAATAATATATTTATGTTATGTTTAAATTGTTTATCATAAATTAAATCGTAAATGTTTACCTCAGACCTCAGATGGAGGTTATGAAAAGTGTAAACAATAACAATGTTGCCAGCCAAATATATCCACAGCAAGCTAGGCTGCCGTGGGTATTTTTTTACTATAATTAACTTTGGCGAAGAATAGGTAACTTGTGATAATTTCTTGAGATGAAAACATCTTTTTTAAAAATGTTTTCACTAAACTTGAAAAGAAAAACGACGATTTTCTATCAATTATGGATATTTGAGATTTATGTAGATTATTAGAAATAAAACCTAGAAAGAAATTTAAAAATACGGTGGGAACACTTAGAGTAATTGTCAAATATTGCGTTCCGTTTTTTATTTTTTTCCTATCTTCGTAATTAATCGTATTTAAACGTAGTGCTTATAATGCTGTTCTATAATGACCTAAATAAATCAGATTTATAGCAAATCTCGTAATTTGAAATATGAACTGATGCTTTTTGACGTTTTAACTGTTGAACAAACTCATAAAATATTTTCGCATTGACCAGTTTGACGAAACCGATTACGTGGTGTCGAAACGTGATAACGAATGCTTTAGTTCAATTGTTTATAATCTGTGATTACTTGACCAATTTTTTAAAGCAATAGTAGTTAGGCGATCGCTCTAAAATGAAAGCATTACATTACAAATGCAATGAAGACATCTCATGCTTTCCGAATGCTTTAGAGTTAGGCGGTAGACCTACCGGACTATAAATGGTTTAAAGTTAACGTAAAAGATGTTTACTGTCGAAATTTTGATTTCCCGAAGTGTCTGTTGTGGAGGCCCCGGGGCGTATGCCCCGTTTGCCCTCACCTAAATCCGGCCCTGTCTCTGGGTGACGAGCGCAGTGCAGTGCTAGGTAATGATTTGATTTAGAACACATCCGTCAGATTCCTGTTTCGTCAGGTCACTTCTTTTTTCCGTATAGGTCAGTTGGACCCAATGTCACAGAATAAATATTAGTACAGAAACCTCACTTACCGAAAACATTTATATAAATAGCGACTCTTGCTAGGACACAACAAAGTTCAATTCAGCTCGCAATACCTGTCGCGATTTTCAAATAAACATTTGCGCTCTTTCTAACGCGTAAGTCCTGTCCGTCCCTGTCTAGCGCGGAGGGTTGTCGACAAATCTAATAACAATATGCGCGGGAAACGTGTTGCGCGAGCGCTCAGCCGTGCGTCCGACAACCGACTGGCACTTGTCCCCTGGGAGGCACGGTCTAGCTGTAGGCTAAAACCGCGCGACCTTGAGCGAGTGATGATGCACTGACAATGTTTCAATAGCGAGCTACACGATAATTTATCTGAAAACGTTGTTGAAACCGGAATATTTATGTACGCACCATGGACGGGTAAAAAAAATTCGGACGTAATCTCGCTAAAACAAAAACTGTGTCTATAGAGTCGGCCAAATAATATGCACGTTTGCGCTGTTACATGCAGGCTGACACACACACACATCAGTGGTTCATACGCGCAAGCGCAAACTAGGGTGTATGTGTGCGTGTTAGCCTATTAGTGTCGATGCACACGTGCATATGTGGCCGACTCTATAGACACAGTTTTTTTAGCGAGATTACGTCCGACTCTTTTATACGTCCATAGTAAGCACATTACTCCTTGGCGGTAGAATAAGTAGCAAAGTTTGTTTATCTGCTTGATACCATGGAGATAAAACACGTATAGTAAGTATTTAAACTAGTCAATTAGAATGAAAAATAAAAGACAGGTATTTACACTACATTTTATTAGGAAAACACAATACATTATAATTCCTCATTATTTTAACAATATTTAAGATATACGGTCGTTTTGAAAGAATATAGTACTTTTGTACTTTAGAATCATGCACGAGAACTATTTTTTTTTACTATAAAATACAAATAAAAATCAACATAACGTTTACTCAAAATCCTTATCTTACTCCCAAAGTGTTCATTTTTTGTACCAGTCTAACACTCATACTCTTATTATTACTTATTAATTACAATTAATTCTAGCATCCTCAATAGAATTATGTTAAGATATTTGCGATATCGCAATGATACTGTTACCCCATTGCCCATGAATGAAATATTTGTATATTTATACTATCTGTACCTTGCCCTAATCTATGCCAGTTCTGCAAATTTTACAAGAAACAGTACAATAAGGAAATAGTAGTCCCGTGCCACCACAGAAGTTGTTTGGTGAAATAATTTAAATACGTTACTTTTATACATCCGTTGAATCTGGGCCAATTATTATTGTCATCCACCATTGGGCCAGCGTGGTGGATTATGGCCTTGACTCTCCTTGAGAGAGAAGGCCCCGAGTCCCAGCAGTGGGAACATTTAGTGGGCTGCTAGTGCCAATTATTAGGCCTTCAGTGGTGGCGCGAAATCAATCAGGAAAAGGATTGCGCCGCGTTTTTATTTCTCGTTTTAGCTGTAGCTTCACAGGCTTGGATACTAGGCCATTTAGCCGTATTTTTGTAAACTAAATGTTTCTATTTATTTTTTGTACAGAAGTCAAATTCATAGGTCCACGTGCTTTAATAAAGTGTAGGCCGACAAAATTTTAATAAAATGGAAACTTCTAGAGATCGTTGGAGTCATACAAGACAGCAAAATTGTGAATACACAATAGGACAGAAGCCAAAAGAAAAAATGTTGATTTTGGCAGATACGTAACAATGAAATGGATGATGCACAGAATCACATTTTTGTTTTCAAATTTCCCAATGCATTGTGCATTACAAATTCTTAATACACTCGTTATGGTAGTGCATATTTTCTTAATTTTTCTTCTTTTCTTCCGTAAACGTTCTTACTAAGTAAGCTGTGTGAAAGAAATATATTTAATAGAAAACAAACAAAAGAGATGAAAACGTTCTCAAGTTATGGAGTAACCATGGAAAATAGGGATTAATTTTTACATGGATTTTTGCATGTTTAACCTAAACGCGACGCATTCCCCTTCAAGCAGAGCATGGGCCTTTGCAACCCATCTCGCCTGTAAGATGTTTATTTTAGTGTTAGCATATTCTATCTCTCGCGCTATTTGTAGAGAAGAGAAGAAGAATATTCTAAGATATAAAAATAAAGAAAAATCTGTGTTATTATTAATTTGCATGAAAAAAAAAAAACTTTTATTTTTAATACAAAATATAATTTACTGTTTCTTCGCATTCAAGGGCACTTCATTGTGATTCTAACGCCACTGAGAGAAATTGTTTGGTGCTTGGAAAATATCCGTTTTATTTTAAATTAATTTTGTTTATAATAACATTGCCCCTAAAGTTTGCCTCCTGCATTATTATAAAAGACAACAATATCGAACTACCAATCATAAAACTTAATTTTTACATTCAAAATCATTTCATTGGTCGATAGTTCGTTATATCGAACTACCAATCACAGCACTTAGTTTTTCCTTTGAATTGTTTTAATTGGTCAGTAGTTTGTTGTATCAAACTACCATTCACAACAGTTAGTCTGGACGTTTTAAAAAGTTTTCTTCGTAGATAGTCCGGTATTGTTTCTTTTACGTCAAGTGCGGGAGAGCGACTTTACAATGTGATGCACAACGATCCTAAATAGGCGGATATAGCACCAAGCATAACCTACATACAAACTTACGAACATTCGGCATAATTATTATGAAATTACGAATACTATATAAACTTAAAAAGTTGGAACCGTTCTGAATCACAAAAAATAAACCAAGACGACTGATGTGTTTTATTTTTCACAACGAAGGAAAAACAAGCTTCTATACTAAACGGAGAATACCTATAGTAAACTATAATATTTAAATGAACAAGTTTTTTTTTCATGTCTTTTCGAACTCACTTTGACGTGGAACGAAGAGTGTTTTTTTTTGAGTTTTTCGAGATGCGGTAATAAATGTAGAAGCTATAGACTTTTTTCCCAATGACCACCAAAGTGAGGCAACCATGGAGAGAATAATCGTTTACGTATTCTCTATACAAATTTTGGCCATTGTGTCAATTTATTTACTGACATTATTCATAATAGTCTTGAACACTCTTTTTTGTGATTCGAAACCTATTTTTTGGGGCAACACAATTTTTTTTTCTAATAGACATTTGGGTTGCACTGTACAAGGTTAACTGTGGGTTTTAAAATTTCGTCAATTGTTTTCCCTAATTCTATTTAAAATTGGAGTGTTATTGCACTAATCGTTGATAACTGCAACAATTGCTTCGTCCATATGTATACATCAAGTAACTAATAAATTAATGTAAAAGTAATTATAATGCTGTAACAGTACAAGTAACAGAAACTTCTAAAAAAATCCGAGCCCAACGTTCTTAATGGCCGCGACAGATGATGTACTTTTAGTTGGTCAATTGTTTTTACGAAACTTTATCCTTACATTATACGTAATCATGTGATGAGACAAGGAAAAAGAGACACTTTTTAATCGATAACTAGCGGTCTGCCCCGGCTACACTTTTGATACATAGTAAATAGTAGGCATTCAGGGGTCACGTACAAATCGAACGGTGAAATAATTTTTGAAATCGGTCCAGTTGTTCCTAGAGATATAGCGCGTTCCCAAAAATCTCTCCAGCTTTATAATAATATTAGTGTAGATAGTTTTATACTGGACCACCTTCTCGCCTGATATTAAGCGACGATGCGGTCTACGATGGTGCGTGCTTACCTAGAAGAAACCAATTCACTCTACACATGAAACGATAAAATTATATTAGTACAGCTAAGGATAAAAAGCTGATGGCTTCATTATTTCCTCAGATATACAATTTAGAACTTTGAGATTAGAGTGAATGGGTATCTTCTAGGTAAGCGAGCAGTACTTTCGACTAAGCCCACTTTTAGACAAACTAACCGTTATTTTCCCGGGATAAAAATTGGACTGTGTTCTTCGTTCTTCCAGACTATAATCTATCTGTATTCCAAATTTCAGCCCGATCCGTTTATGCGTTACGACGTCATTGAGCAAAAAACATCAAATCATCTATAAACTGACATTTATAATATTAGTATTTTATGTACTCCACAAATACCAGGCTTTTATTTTAATTAAAATGTACAAATGATTAGTACGATAAACTTATGCAAACTAAAATCTGATTCAATTAGTTTAAAAAAAAATAGATTTTATTAATACATCAATCAACTCAAATTTTTAGATCACGATAAACCGTTCCCATAATTTTTCAGGAAAAGCCTATGCGATATTGCACCCTATAAACTGTGTTCCAAATTTCCACCCGATCCGACGTGATTGAGCAATAAACATACAAACTCTCACATTTAGAATTAGTAAGGTAGTATAACAAAACGTAAAGTAGAATTTTTGCAAAACTCCATAAATTTGAATAAAAATATGATGAAAATTTTCTTTTTCTGGCTTATAATCTAATGCTTAAAGATATCTGCTGGAATTAATCAATAGCTACAAAATTAATATTCTCCTCATATCATATTATATATTTCAAAAGGTTAACACCGTAACAACATCACTCTTTGAAATAAAATCACCTATTGTGCCTACAAATATTTTGATATTTGACGCATAATTTGTTTGCTAACCGTACAGTGTGGAGACAAATCTTCGTGTATAATATAAACACTAAACAATACACCAACTAAAAATACATCATCAGTGTTGGCACTTCACAATTTCACCTACCTCAATAAATCTACCATCATGCCGTGGTCGTCAACGGATTTTGTATATCCTCAACTGTCTTTACTTCAACCTTTTCACTTTCCTCGGTTCCATTGACCTCCGTCTTATCTGTCATTTCGACATCTTTAGCTGGACTATCTGACTCTTCGGTCTTGGGTGTCTCTTCGCTCTTGGTTTCTTGGCTTTTAGTCGTTTCTTCGCTTGTAGTTTCTTGGCTTTGGGTCGTTTCTTCGCTCTTGGCTGTTTCTAGGCTCTTGGTTGAATCTTGGCTGTCTTGTGATTTAGTTTCGCTGTCGGAGGTGCCTTGGCTTGATGTGTCGTCGGCTTTGGGCTCGGGTTGTTCCGTTTCAGTGTCCATCTTCTGTTCTGTCTCCGGGGTCGGTTGTTCTTCTTTCTTGTCCTCTGATGGTTTATTATCTGGAAATGATAGAACATTTTATGATTCAAATAAAGTTACGGCTGGTCTGATCGCCAGAACAGCAATTGCTGATTTGGTGCACTACTGTCTTTTCCGAGTCATGTGCGCAATCCCGCTACGTTAAAACTACCCGCAATATTAGTAGGATTGACTTCTTATTTAAAATATTACATTTTATTACTAAATTCTTATGTAATTGTATTTACTCACCAGTTTCATCAACCTCCATCGCGGCATCTTTGTTTTCGTCACCGTTTAACTTCTGAAAAAGAAAGCAAACAATTATTAATACTTAAAAAAATGACCAAATTTGCGTTAAACTAACTACACAATCTTACATTCAAATATAATATATTAAACTAGAATAAAACTATACTACAGGACAACACTTTACAAATGCGGACGGACAACATTTCTTACACATATTTAATAAATGTTTTAAGCATACATGATATTGCAGAGAGGTTCTATCTTGGATTTAAAATAAGATATTATTACAAGATTGTTTTCGGCGCGTTAAGGGAATTTTATGATGATGCTAGTAATTTTTTACGATGCGCGCACCGTCACGCTGAAATTAGCTAGCAAACATTATAACTAACTAAGATCAATACTTGTTGCATTGAAGATATTATCTTATACTATGGTTAGAGTTAGACTTAGCCTGAGGGATAAAGAGAAGAAGAATTAACTTCTTGTGTGTGTACATTAGTATACAATACATACACACTTTTCGATATTTATTGTTAAGGCCACTAAAGCCCAGTAAGGTACTAGCCTAAAGTTCCGTAGGGAGTAGAAGCTATGTAAAAAAATTACACCTTTGTTAGTTTTTGAGTTCCTAATAAAGAGTCATTGTATTGTATAAAAATGAAATCATGGAAAAAAATCACTAGCTTTGTAACAGAAAAAAACTTTGAAAATTGAACTAAATTTGAAAAAAAGAACTTGTATAATAATCAACAAAAAAAAAAAAAAAATATAACTAAAAAATTAACAAATTACATAACTAACACTACATACGTAATATTCCGGTTCCGATACACATCCTACTAATATTTTAAATGCGATAGTTTAGATGTTCGCTGCTCAATCACGTCAGAACGGATCGCGGTGAAATTTGGAACAGTAGATAGATTATAGCCTGGAATAACATATGGGTACTTTTTATACCGAGAAAATAACAGCAACGGAAACTACTCGGGTAAGCGTTTACCTTATGACACTGCTAATATCTTTTTAGAACGTACTAATTTCATATTACAAAATAATATACCTGTTTATAGTGTATACCTGAAGTAAAATAAATATATATAAATAAATAAATAAATATTGGTGGACAATTCACACACAACACCATCTGACCACAAACTAAGCAAAGCTTGTACGATGGCGGCCAGATAGCTGATATAATACTTATATAATTTTAAATACATACTTATTATACATAGAAACACCCAGACACAGTGCAAACATTTAAATTCATCACACAAATATTTGCACTGGGTGGGGATCGAACCCACGACCCTCGGCTTCGCAGGCAGAGCTACTACGCACGAAGCCACGAGGCCAGTAAGAAAATATTGTATTGTTTAGATCTATTTTATTGAAATATGTTTTTATTTTATATACATAATACATATGACTAATTTTAATGAACGACGGTTACGTTGAATATTGTTCAACCATATAATAATAAAATCGCCATTGAAAATAAATAGTGGGCACAGGAGAGTGAAAAATACTTCACAAAATTCTCACACATACATATACAAAAAAATTGGCAGTCATAGGAACTGTCGATAGAAGTGAAAACTTATAACTCAGAATTTGATAGCTTACTTTGGAAAATACAAGGGTGTAACCGGAGGGCGTGGCCTGGGCATCATGCCATGGCCATCTCGAAATGCGTCAGCATTTCCTATTGGCTGATGCATTTCTAGATGGCCATAGCATGATGCCGAGGCCACGCCCTTTCAGCATTTCCCATAGGCTGACGCATTTCTAAATGGCCAACAGCCATGGTCCCGAGTTTACCCGAAGATTTCTTATCATATACGAGCGTGACGCTAGAATCCAAATCACAGCCCACGAAATATCTGTCTAGGCGCGCCTAAAGAAGTTTTCACTTCAAAAATCATAAAAATCGATGGACTCGTTTTCTCGTAGATCTATGTCGTTATTTCCCGCGATAATGTTCAATTGTAGACTATAATCTAACTGTATTCTTAATTTCAAATCGATCCGTTCAAACGTTCAATCTTTCACATTTACAATATATTACTATTCCATGCAATAATTTAATCATGTTCTAAATATCAAACTGGTCCGGTTCGACGTGATTGAGCCACAAACATCCAAACTTCACTTTTTTAATCTATTATAGGTATAACACATATGACCGCCATCTCGCCTGATGTTAATATTAATATTAGTAGGATTTACATATATATGACTAAATGCGTATATATTAAACATACACATTTTCGTGTTGTACAACAAAGAGTATATTTTATCACATTTTTAATCTATATTCGGCTCATTCCGCCTACTGTAATATATGGAAATCAGCGTTATCTACACTAATATCATAAACGTGAAAAGTTTATTGTTTGAACGCGCTAATTTCAGGAAATGCTGGACTGATTTAAAAAAAAAATTGCACTGTTTGTTATGTAGGTACGCGATCCCTGAATGCTATGTATAGGTTACGTAATACGGGCGAAGCCGGGCAGTAATATTAGCAAAATACATACACATTACACACCTTTTGTCAAAACTTTTTATTAGAACTGATATATTATCAAGAAAAAAAAATGTACCATCACCTTACATAAATAAACAAATACCGACAACGAATATTTAAATACAAATATAGTTACTACCAGGTGAAGTACGAATACTAACACATCAGTCACGTGAACGCTAGCAAATGTACAGAACATTATAACAGCAATAAAATAATCGATTTATTAGCGTTACTAGCATTTAACGGATACGCACTGCGCTCGTGAAATATGGACGTGGTCCACTAATACGACTCCGCTCACACCCGATAAATAAAATACACTCAAAAATGGGCTTTATGCCATGCCCGTTAAAGTAAAAAATCCCAACATTATAGAAGTGCGGCCAGCTACTTTTTTCACCATGTGCCCAATAGCTCACAAAACATTTCCGACCTCTGTTCTAGATTAATTTGTCGACATTTTTCACACAATGCCATCTAGCCCCAAACGGCTGGACCGATTTTTACGGGACTCTTACGGGTAAATACATTTCTGATGTTTTAATGAGTAATATAAACTATGTTTATTTTAGAGAAATAAAAGATATAGTTATTAATAGTGTAGGTAAACCACAAAAAATGTCATGTCACGATGTTGTCTGTTCTCCTCCCAAACGGCTCGACCGATTTCTATAAATCTATATCTGATGGGTATGAGAATAGGTCGTAAAGTATTTTTCACCCTGCCCCTAATTGCAATTTTATTTTTAATCGCAATTTTACTATTTTTAGATGAACAATCTTCAAGTCGTTTACTTAACCGTCGGTCGGTCTTTGCCGTGAATTGAGTTGATTCTACTAATTCATGAATTCCAATTTTTGTTGCTACGTCGGAACGGCTCAACGGATCGGGATGAAATTAACACATAATATAGTTTGGAATAACGCGTAAGCTACTTATTATTACGGAAAAATTACGGAACTAGGCGGGTGAAACCGCGAGGCGCCAGTAGTACACATATAATTATTGTTTATACACATCTAAATAAACAAATAAAATTAAAGTATCAGTTTGTAATATTAAAATAAATGCGTTTTTACTACCTGCATATTAATGTATAGACGGTAAATATTATACTAACATTTTTTGTCTATCTGTTTGTAACGGCTGGACCGATTATGATGGGACTTTTACATAGATAGCAGATGTTATAATGCATAACTTAGACTCCTCTTAAGACATATAAACAGGGTTCCACGATATAAACAAAAAACCCTTAAGACGCAAAACTTTGGGGCTAGAGACGGTGTTGTGTGAGAAATGTTACACCAATATTTATTTATTTTGTAAACTAAATAAAATTTTAATTTAATTTTTATTTTATTTAATTTGTCTAATATTCGTACTTCCCCGTTTTGTTAATTAATAATTGTTTTTAAATTACTAGTTTTTTTTCCTTTTGCTCGTCCCCGAAGAGGACGCGACTGGCGTCGGGTTCCTCCGCGACTGACGCTGCTTCAAATCAAATAAAAATAATAAGCAATAAGCGGCTCACTACACGTTCCCACTGCTGGGACTCGGGACGTTCGCTCGCAAGGAGAGAGCCAAGGCCGTAATCCACTACACCGGACCAGTAAATGACCTCGAAAGATTCTAGGTACACGTCGGTTTCCTAAGGATGTTTTCCTTCACCGTTTTTTTTAAAGTTAGTGGCAAAACTAAATTATTTGTTTATTGGTCAGAAGCATGGTCAGCACATACATTTACAGCAGTGTATAGATGTAACAGGCGAGACGACTTAAAAAAAAGTAATTAGTCCATCAGTTAGATTATTAAAAAATATTGTACACATATTTTTTTCTTTTGTTTCACAAATAATAATTTATTGTCTCCGAAGAAATAAAAACCTACATATCAAAATTAAATCCATACAGTCCTGTGGATGTTTCATAAGAATCCGTTACTAAGTCATCTAAATAAATGAAAGTCATTTTCAGTTTTTTGTTCGTATTTGAAAAACCGCCACACCGATTTCGAAATTGGTGTTAATACTCGGAACTATGATTTACCAAACTACAAAAAAATACTAACAAAATTGGTACACAATTATTGGCGTTAGTTATCCGCTCAAAACTCCCTGGTCCCTTTGGGGACCACTGATGCAAACCAAACAAGGTTATCATCTGTGGTAAGGTTTTTGGCGCGAAAAAAAATTTTCGTATTTTTATTTGGGAAGGTATACCCATATTTTTTTGTTTAATGGCATCTCCTTGAATCGGTCTTTATTTTGACATTAACTACATTAAAATTAAAGTTCATTTACATAGAAACATCGTAAAATGAAAAAAAAAACACGGAAGGTGGGAAAATGATCCCGAAGTATTGCATTTTTTAAATCGAATTTATGTTCAGTTTTTTAGTTTTCTCATGTTTGTTATATTATATACAACAAATTCAAAACATAAAATTTGTAAAACGCAAATACCTACGGGACTAACAGGTGGATAAAAAAATCATGCAACCGAATTGAGAACCACCTTTTTTGAAGTTGGTTAACAAAAACGAAGATACAGGTGCTTTATAGTTGAGTGATGTCCCTTCACTGTACGATTACAAAGACGTGACGTCACGACCCCTTACTACGGAAGTTTGACATGTATCTTTGTCGATCATTCATAAATAACTAGCGACCCGCCCCGGCTTCGCGCGGGCGCAATACTAATACTTTTTTTTAAATAAAGAGTGACGAGACGAGAAGGTCATGTGCCTGATGGTAAGCAACATGCCTGCCACATAACAGCACAGTGACACGCAGCAATTGGAACATGAAGAGTCCAAATCATTACCTAGCACTGCACTGCGCTCGTCACCCAGAGATCTAAGATGTTATATTCTCTGGCAACATTGCCCTACAAACTGGAACACAGTAATGTTTTCACATTACTGCTTGGCGGTAGAATAACTGGCAAAGGTGTGGTACTTCCCCAGGCGGACTCTGCCAAGAGTCCTACCTACCTAAGAGGTATACTAAGTATACCTACTAATAAAAATGGTTATTGTGAGTTATTCCTAAGAAATTGACATTTACTATTTATTGCAGACTTTTTTGTAGACCTTTTAACCTTTCAAATGCCGCGCATAATGCATAAGCGGTGTAGCTACGTGCCGAGAAATATCAAAAGCCGCGCCGCCACGATACCCGCGTTTTTAAGATCAAAAATCATCAAAAATATAAGTCGTACATTTTACGTTGATGTATTAATTGAAAGACAATTTAACCACGATTATATTTATGCATAATTTATTAGATTTTTAATTGTCGTGTTTTTACCATACGTCGTTATTTCTTACGAGACGGAAAAGTCGTTAGTGTTTCAGTAAAACACATATACAATAAAAGATTTTATTTCTTTTGTCTTTTATTTTATTTAACTTTTTAACTGGATATATTGGGTACCCGATTACTATTAATAGTATACCATTATGAAATATTTTAGGAAAACACTTTACGCGCCAGACTCAGGAAGATAGTGAAGAATTCCGGTACCTTTCATAAACAGTTCGAGCGAATGACGAACAAAATGAATGTATTCGAAGATTACTTCATTAAATAGGAACTTGCCACAGAATTTTCAGCTTAATCTGCTGTTAAATACTATAGAAAAAAACAAAAAATCGCGTGAAGTCGTTTTGTCGCTGATCCGCCTTCCGGCAGTATAATAAGACTACGCGGATCCACATAGCGGCAAACGAAAGGATAAAGGGGTACAATACTGTTGTACATTATTTTGATATAACTCATAGGGTTCAGCCAGCGTTTGCAGTGTAAGCGCAAAAAATGTGTTTATTTATGACATTACATTGGAAACCTATACATATCCATGTTTATCTGCTATTATATGCATTATGCACATATTATACATATAAACCATCGTTTTAAATCACTACGTTATAAAAAAAAAAACCCGCATCAAAATCTGTTTGGTGGTTTTAAAGATATATAGGCACAGACAGACGCGACTTTGTTTTATACTATGTAGTTTGATAAACAAAAATATACGTGTCCATATTTTCCAATAATCTAATAAATAACCTGACGGACTAATTAAAATAGTATACTTTTCAAACCCAGATTTTAATATTTTTTTACTACATTACCTGTGGCTTGGTGTCGTCTTTGACTTCAGAGGCTTGAGCGCTAGACGTGGAAGAGGTAACCTCTCCCTCTTGAGCCTTCCGGGCGCGCTTGGCTCGCGGCTTCTCTTCCGGTTCCTCTTCTTCTTCCGCGTCGGGTTCCGTCTTCTCTTCCGCGGTCTCGGGCTCCGGTTCCGGCGAGGAGTCTTTAGCAGGGTTAGGGTCCTCCTGTGATCAGAGAGTTAATACTTTATTATGGAATATAGATTTTAAAAAAAACATTGGCCGTCATAGAAACTGCCGATAGAAGTGAAAACTTATAACTCAGAATTTGATAGCTTACTTTGGAAACTACACGGGAGTAACCGGAGGGCGTGGCCTCGCCATATTGGCATGGCCATCTAGAAATGCGTTAGCATTTCCCATTGGCTGATGCGTTTCTAGATGGCCATGCCATGATGGCCTGTCCACGCCCTTTCAGCATTCCCCATTGGCTAACGTATTTCTAGATGGCCAATAGCCATGGTTCCGAGTTTACCCGAAGCTTTCTTATCATACCCGAGCGTGACGAATGAATTCAATTCACAGCCCACGAAAAATCTGTCTAGGCGCGCCTAAAGAAGTTTTCACTTCAAAAAAATTGTGTAAAATCAAATAAAATCGAGGATTCAAATAAAATTATACAGGATTGGTAATCAACCAACAATCAACGGCTTACCAAGTACTGGTAAGCGAGAGACTCTCGCTCTCCGCGGTCATCCGCTTGTACATAGATCACTAGCACCTCCGCTATATGGTATATTGACTCCAGCCAGCCGCTACGAATAAGTACGCCAAGCATGTATGTACGTGGCGTATACGAGCAAAGTATAAAGAAATACTACCGATAATTCATCGTCTTTAATCTTAGGAGAAAGGCCGATAATGTCTAGACGGGTAGGGTTGTCGCAAACAGCATATACAACCACAAAAAAACTCGAGAGGTGTCAAGGGACACCCGGATGGCACGAAGTTCTACAAAATATTGCAACTCTTTACTGATTCTGTTTCCTTAGTAGCTTGGTACACTGGAGGTAAACATAACTTCATACTGACCGGTCCGTGCCTATTTAATTGGCGCATGACGTCGGAGGTAAATGCAACTCTTTACTGTTTCTGTTGCCCTGGTACCTGGCTCTCATATTTCTGCTGTCCTGCTACTTGGATATAAACGTTGTGGGTGTGGAGGTATTAACGAAACTCATTATTGTATGTTGTCCTTGTACCTGGAGATGTAAATACAACTCTTTACTCTTTCTGTTGCTCTGGTACTGATACCCGGAGGCAAACACAACTCTTTCATATTTCTGTTGTCCTGGTAGCGTATTTCGCTGCGTTCTGGCGTTGTATATACAACGCCAGAACGCAGCCATAGAAAACTGCTAAAGTATATATTGTAATGTTGTTTTAAAATCTGTTATTACAAACCATACAAGAGTTTTGCGTACTGATGGTGTATAGTTTGTAACGTGGATGCTCGCGTCGCGTCTTTCCATTCTATACAACGCCAGAACGCAGCCATAGGAAACTGTTCGCGTACGAGTATATTATATTGTAATGTTGTTATAAATCTGTTATTACAATGCATACAATAATTTTTCGTACTGATTGTCTATGTTGTCGATTCGATGCTGAGATTTGACTCTGGGTGGGCTACCGCCAGAAGCCCTGCGGTCAGCCCTGAGTGTCGCTTCTCCATACTCGGCCTAAGCTCCACTACGGAGGTCGCCGGCTCGCTTCGCTCGCCACCTCCCCCCTGCGTTTCGCTAGGCCTCGTATGGCTCGCTCCACTCAGGACCTCCCTTGAGCTTCTGGCTCCCGCATTTTTTATACACTCTAGGGGTAGTAGCGACAAGACTAGGTGGAGTCGGGGTGCTCGGATCTGGGAAACCAACATCTACAATAAAGCTTCGCGCGCTTGTTCCAAAACATACACGATTAGTCCGTATGCGTACTGGCGCTGTATATTTTATAACAGCATAATACTTCTACGTTACTACAAAGTATACGCGAGTATTTGCGTACTGGCCTTGTATGGTTTGGAAGATCTTAGTAAAAAAACTTATTTACAATCTATACGTGATTAGTTTTATACCCTTGCGTTCTGGCCTTGTATAGATTGGAAATACGCGTCCTGGTATCTGGAGATAAACGATGGGGTGTTGGTGGTAGGTGAAACTGTTTCTGTTGCCCTGGTACCTCGAGGTGATCGTAACGGCGTTTGGTGATAGCAAAGTGTCGTTACAACTTTTAGTCTTAATTTTCTTCGTTCCAAAATATATGGAAGACATCAACCTTCCTTGACATCCTTGAGCCGCGCTCCTGCAATACTAACATAGTAATGTAGGCAATGTCGGGAGCGAGCTGTATGTGTCGGTACTGACCGCTAGCAGCGCCGTGTGCTGTCCGCCGGCCGCCACGCGCGCGGCGCGGGCGGCGAGCGGCGCGGGCGCGGGCGCGGCCGCGTCCGAGCACGACCCGGTGCCGAGCTGGCCCTCGCTGCCCATGCCCCACGCCCACACCTCGCCTGAAACACACATCATTATATTTTATACACTTCTTACATCTCATACAAGAGCGCAAAGTTGCTTTGCAAACAATTCTGAAGACAACCCTGAACGTGAGCGAGGGAAACAAAAGAGTACAAGGTGATTTTTTTTGCAATCTGTGCAATACGTATATACAAAAATCATTTCTTATATAAGAGAGCAAGGTTGCTTTTAAACCAATTTTCATTAATTTTGATAACAACCCTGAGCGTTAGCGAGGGAAACAAAAGAGTCAAAGGTGTAATTTTTTTGCAATCTGTGCAACACGTATACACAATAATCATTTCTTATATAAGAGAGCAAGGTTGCTTTTTAACCAATTTAACTCAATTTTGTCGACAACAATTTCACAACAGTTTCTTTTGAATTCAAAAGATTTAAATTTTGAAAATTTGCTTCAAAAGAGCACAATGTGAAACATATTTGCACTCTAATGCAACACGTATAAATATGTACTATAATTATTATCTTTAAATACATAATTATTAAACATTATTATCAAACACACTCAAAGGCAGTACAAAACATTTGTGTACAAATGTTACCGGTATTGGTGACCGCAAAGGAGTTTACTTTAATGTTTTTGTAACAAATATGTAATGTTACCAGTATCGGTGACTGCAAAGGAGTTGCTGGTCCCACAAGCGATGCTGACACACTTCTTGCCCACCAGCTTGGGAACAGGTTCTAGGGCTTCCGCATCTCCGGAGCCTTCGCCTAGACCTAACCTGGAACGATAAACCAATCTGTTAGCATACATCGTGTTAAACTAGTTGTTCTGTCTAGAACAATGAAATTCAGTGTTTTGTTAATAACATACATTTTCCAATATTTCGGTAGTTTTACTATCTATACTAATATTATAAATCTGAAGAGTTTGTTTGTTTGAACGCTAGTATCTCGGGAACTACTGGTCCGAATTGCAAGATTCTTTCTCTGTCGGATAGTCCATTTATCGAGGAAGACTACAGGCCGTTTAACATTACGGTCTTGTCAACAGGAGCGGAGCATGAATGAAGAAGGAATGTCACAAAAACGGAAAAAAAGTCCTTTTTGAGAGCTTTCGTTGCGCACTGACGTTGCGGTTGCGTCATTATAACCTAAGCTAACCAAACTTCGATAAATTGGTGGACAATTCGATATAGCGGCACGGTCTCACACACTATAGCGGCACGGTCTCACACACTATAGCGGCACGGTCTCACACACTATAGCGGCACGGTCTCACACACTACAGCGGCACGGTCTATCACACTATAGCGGCACGGTCTCACACACTATAGCGGCACGGTCTAGCACACTATAGCGGCACGGTCTCACACACTATAGCGGGTTGGTCTCACAAACTATAGCGGCACGGTTTCACACACTATAGCGGCACGGTCTAGCACACTATAGCGGCACGGTCTCACACACTATAGCGGGTTGGTCTCACAAACTATAGGCGGCACGGTCTCACACACTATAGCGGCACGGTCTAGCACACTATAGCGGCACGGTCTCACACACTATAGCGGGTTGGTCTCACAAACTATAGCGGCACGGTCTCACACACAATAGCGGCACGGTTTCGCACACTATAGCGGCACGGTCTCACACACTATAGCGGGTTAGTCTCACAAACTATAGCGGCTCGGTCTCACACACTATAGCGGCACGGACTAGCACACTATAGCGGCACGGTCTCACACACTATAGCGGGTTGGTCTCACAAACTATAGCGGCACGGTCTCACACACTATAGCGGGTTGGTCTCACAAACTATAGCGGCTCGGTCTCACACACTATAGCGGCACGGTCTAGCACACTATAGCGGCACGGTCTAGCACACTATAGCGGCACGGTCTAGCACACTATAGCGGCACGGTCTCACATACTATAGCGGCACGGTCTCACACACTATAGCGGCGCGGTCTCGCACACTATAGCGGGTTGGTCTCACAAACTATAGCGGCACGGTCTCACACACTATAGCGGCACGGTCTCACACACTATAGCGGCACGGTGTCACACGCTATAGCGGGTTGGTCTCACAAACTATAGCGGCACGGTTTCGCACACAATAGCGGCACGGTCTCACACACTATAGCGGCACGGTCTCACACACTATAGCGGCACGGTATTGATAGGTTTGACAACCTGGGTTCCTCCGTCGTGTTATAAGGTTTGACGACCTGAATTTCACCAGTTTTCTAATAATTTCCGACGTACCTGCCGTACTCGCAGCGTCCGACGGCGTGCACCTGCCCCGCCTGCGTCAGCGCCAGGCTGTGGTGCTGCCCGGGGGCGACGGAGCGCCACGACGTCTCGAGCCGAGTGAACGCGTCGCACTCCACCGGCAGGTACAGAGCTGTCTTGCGTTTTTCACCCGTTATACCTGGTCAGAGATGTTTATATTAACTAACGGCGCCATAGCCTGAAATCAGCACTTGCACTCTCCGGTTTGCTCCCCCTGGATCTGAGGATACAGGAAGCAGCTAATTTGTACAGAGTAAAAAAGAACCTCTCCCATGACTACCTCCCACCAGAAGTGGAACTCGAACGGAACGTTAACTACTTGGATCAATCCCATCCGTCCACGCTGGTACCCGTAGAATACGAGCTCCTAGAAGACACCTCCAATCTTCCAGAAGGACCTCAAATTTATACTGATGGCAGTAAGGTTGAAGGTAAAGTTGGAGCTGCTCTAACATGGTGGGAGAACGGCAAAGAGGTCAAGAACTCGACCTTCAAGCTCCACTCCGAATGCACAGTCTTTCAATCGGAACTCTATGCTCTTTGCCGGGCAACTCAAATGGCGTTAGAAAGCAAGGACCCAGAAGTCAATGTCCTGAGTGACTCCAGATCTTCACTCGAACTGCTAAGTAACCCGAAAACGAGTCACCCCCTGGCAAAGTGCATAAAGGAAAACATTGGACAGATAAATGCTGAAGGGAGATCTCTTCGTCTTTTCTGGGTGAGAGCGCATGTGGGCACCGTTGGCAATGAAAGAGCTGACGAACTAGCCAAATTGGCAGCTCTCACGGAATCACCCAGGGATTACGAGGGGATCCCTTTGTCCTACGTCAAACGCAAAATCCGCGAAGAATCGGTCAAGAAATGGCAAGATCGATATGAGACCTCGGACACCGGAAAAGTCACCCAGACGTTCCTCCCCGATATAGCAAACGCATATCGAATGTTGAGAACCATAAAATTGACTCCCTTCCAAGTACAAGCGTTGACGGGACACGGAGGAATAGCAGAATACCTGTACAGATTTAAGCTCAAGAGCAGTCCTGCATGCGAGTGTGACCCCGACCAACCCGAAACGGTCTGGCACGTGCTAATCGATTGTCCCCGATTCATGGTCGCAAGACATGAACTCGAATCTATGATCGACAGGAAGCTGGTTGTCTCGGATCTCCATAACATCTTAGCAGATCCAGACAACAGAACACGGCTCCTGTCCTTCATGGAGAGCTCATTCCGCATAGCGGCCAAGAGAAACTCCACAATATCAAATACACGCCTCCCCTCGCCACCACACCCTGACCCGCTGCCCGTGGACGCCACGCGGAATGTGGTTCCCGCCCAACCTCTCAATAGTTCCTCGAAAAGTACCTCCATCCAACAACTACTGGAGAACGCAGACCGAGGAGAGGCAGGGATCCGTATCCGCGGAGTGGCTCTCTTCATGGCCAGCAACAAAGAAAGATTCGGAATAAGCTTTTGCTTTGCCTGGGAACGGAAACGAGCCCGTTTGTCACCTGGATTGTCTTGCCTGCTCAATGGGAGTACCGCAAAAGTCACAATGAAGCGGAAAACATATGACGCCATGCCAGTGTGCGAGGTGGACGGCCACCGATTTCGGTTGGTGCGATCGAAAAACAAAACGATTGCACTAATAGAGTACTCGGAAGGTCGGACCCCTTTCACACAGGCAAGTGCGCTGCTCGAACATCTGAGCAGAAATGCAGGTGAAACACCCCGGGTGATAAGCGTGGATGCGATGGCAATCGAATACTCAAGAGCGCGAGTCGCAGACCGGCTGGGTTGCATTGAGGCCTCTAAACATCATGAGGTAGTCGTATATGAAGACAGGGGAGAAAATCTGAGCTTCCTCAGAGCCCCTTCACACGACCAAACACATGCAACTGACAGCTGGGGACATCCTGTTCCTAGTTCGACCATCCAAACCGGCTCCGAAAGAGCACAGCAGAGGGCAGCCACGGAAAAAGCCGCAGCCAATCAAAGCGGCAGCCGAGGCACCAACACGACCTTCGTGACTGCCTTCAATGCAGCAGCAAGGAGCATACTCCGAATCTCATCCCACTCATCACCCCCCTTGACGTCAAGGGCCCCCAACGTAGCTTCACAGCAACAAACGAGCCGAACGAGAGCCGACATGGGACAGGTTGAACCGCCCCGCTATGTCATGGCTTCGGAGCCGCGGAGTCATGCACGTAACGCCTTCATCGAATTCCTAGCCACACTGAGAGCGACAAGACAAGTCAACCTCAAGACCTGCGAAAACATCATGCAGTCCTATAGGCTAGGAAGTGAAAGCCTCTTAAAGGCGAAACTCGAGGAGGCCGAAGCAGCCATTTACAATAATGTCACTTCCCGGGTCATCAAGGGAACCATGACAGGAAAGTATATGGCAGCTTACAGTGTAGAAAATGGCTTCGTGACACTGAACGAGAAAGAGACAGAGCGCGCGGGAATGCCAGTTTATGCGACACCACCAAACGACCCAATCGTAGTTACCGCCCGATGCACCAAGATTATGCTGGACGATAGGATCCTTGAGATGGCCAAAACCATCGAAGGGAACTCAAACGTCAAAGCGGGTTGGGAAACCTGGGAGGTACCGCGAATACAGTGGGTCAACGGAGTTCCAGGATGTGGAAAGACAACATGGGTAATTAGACACTTTGATGTGGACAAGGACGCCATCATCACTACAACAACTGAGGCAGCAAAAGATCTAAGAGAAAAGCTATCGCACCGTATCGGAAACCTGGTCAAAACCAGAGTGTGAACCATGGCTTCTGCTCTGGTAAATGGTTTCGGAAGAGAAAGTTTCAGTCGCCTCATGGTGGACGAAGCTCTCATGAACCATTTTGGAGCCATTGTGATGGCTTCAAGGCTGTCTGATGTTGGTGAAATTGTCCTCATCGGAGACGTCAATCAGTTGCCTTATATCGACAGGGAAAATCTCTTCGAAATGAGGTATCACCGCCCAAACCTGGTAACAAAGATCAGCCAGGAGTTGCTCTGCACACATCGCAATCCGATGGATGTCGCATATGCGCTGAGGGAAATATACTCAGGTATGTACTCCTCAGCATCCCGTATAAAGTCCCTAGAGCAGAAAAGGTATAAGGGAGCGCAAATACCCAACACCCTACCAAACACCCTCTTCTTAGTTCACACTCAAGAGGAGAAAGAGACCCTGACAAACCAGGGTTATGGGTCAGGCACAGGGTCACGTATCCTCACCATCCATGAAGCTCAGGGACTGACATACGAGTCGGTAATCGCAATAAAAACAAAGGCAAACATGAAGCTGCACGAGAGCGTGCCCAATGCGGTTGTTGCAATCTCACGGCACACGGGGACCTTCACGTACTACGCTGACGACACCGACGACGCCATCGGTCGGTTCGTGCGGCGAGCGTTGGCTGCATCACCGAAGACCATCCGAGAGTTCAACCTACAGATGGCCATCAGGGACAGAAATGCAGCCGTAGTGGAGGCTCTCGGCCGGGAGGAGGCGGCTTAGGCAAATGGCAATAAGGCAAAGAATCGATGTCGAGTCGATTACTAGCGGAATCCCAACTGGTAGTGATCGGCTCAACAGACGAGCACTAACTAGTATTAGGTTTAAAATGTTCCCAACTCCCCCCTTATTTTCCTCTTCTTCTGATTATCCAAGAAACATGTAAAAATAAATAAGATTTTAAATGACAAAAGTCACGGACCCCGGAGTCTGTGGAGTAGCAATTTTAAATAAAAAAAAAAAAAAAAAACGGCGCCATAGCGTTTTTAAATTCCCGACGTAATTCACAAAAATGTACACCCGTCCACCGCCTCTCACTTAACAAAATGTAGATCATTCCGGGACGCCGATAGAAGTGAAAACTTGTAACAGAATTTGATAGCTTACTTTGGAAACTACACAGGTGTAACCGGAAGGCGTGGCTTGGCCATCATGGGATGGCCATCTAGAAATGCGTGAGCTAATGGGAAATGGTGAAGAATTTCTAAATGCCCAATGGCCATGGTCCCGAGTTTGCCCGAACATTTCTTATCATACCCGAGCGTGACGCCAGAATTCAATTCACATCCCACGAAAAATCTGTCTAGGCGCGTCAAAAGAAGTTATCACTTAAACAAATATTAGTGGATAAATAAACACACAACACCATCTGACCCCAAACTAGGCAAAGCTTGTACTATGGCGTCCAGATAGCTGATATATTGCTTATATAGTTCTAAATACATACTTATTATGAAACATGGGTGTTTCATAATAAGTAAGTATGTACACAGTACAAATATTTGAATTCATTACACAACTATGTGCACTGAGTGGGAATCGAAACCACGACCCTCGGCTTCGCAGGCAGTGTTACTACCCACTAAGCTACGAGGCCAGTCATCTGCTCTTCACTCACCGAGTTGTCCATAGTTGTTGAGCCCGAAAGCGAACACTTTCTCCTGGTTTCCGTCGAGCACGAACGTCGCGTGATAACCGGCCCAGACGGCGGACGCCCCCTGCTTAAGGGTCACCCGTCCCGGAACTAACAGGGCACCTGTAATACACAAGATGAAGGTTAAATATATATTGGTGGACATTTCACACACTACACCATCTGACCCTGAACTAAGCAAAGCCTGTAATACTATAGCTGATATAATAAGGTTCCTTTCTACCAAGTATACGGTTTCTGTTTACCAAACATAAGGCTCCTTTTTCTTTTTACCACGTGTAAAGTTTCTTTTTACCAAGTACAAGGTATTTTTCTACCAAGTGTAAGGTTTCTTTCTATGAAGTGTAAGGTTTCTTTCCATGAAGAAAATGGTTTCTTTCTACCAAGTGTAAGGTTTCTTTCAACCAAGTGTAAAGATACTTTGTTTACCAAGAAAAAGGTTATTTTCTGTTTTTATTTTTACCAAGTATAGTGTTTCTTTCCACCGTGTATAAGGTTAATTTCTCACAATACCACAGAATAAATATTAGTACAGAAGCCACACTTACCAAAAACAATTATATAAATAGCGACTCTTGCTGGGACACAACAAAGTTCAATTCAGCTCGCAATACCTGTCGCGATTTTCAAATAAACATTTGCGCTCTTTCTAACGCGTAACTCTGTCCCTGTCTACCGCGGAGGGTTGTCGACATATCTAATAACAATATGCGCGGGAAACGTTTTGCGCGAGCGCTCAGCCGTGCGTCCGACAACCGACTGTCACTTGTTTCCTGGAAGGAACGGTCTAGCGGTAGGCTAAAACCGCGCGACCTTGAGCGAGTGAGGGTGCACTGATAATACTCACTGAACCCCTGTCGCGCGTCCCTCGACGCGGATCGCTGCGTGAGTCGCCCTAGCTGCCCTTGCTCGCCGCACCCCATCGTGTACACGGCGCCTGACACCTGGAAACGAAAACATTATGTATTAAAACATTTCGGCTTTCTTAAAATCCTACATTAATATTGTAAACGCGAAAGTTTGGACGCTTTCTGCGAAAACAACCCGATCTGTTCATACGTTACGACGTGATCGAGCTAGAAACATCAAAACGTAGATAGATAACGTAGTTTTTGTAGTGGTAGGACTCTTAGCAGAGTCCGCCTGGGGAAGTACCACACCTTTGTCAATTATTCTACCGCCAAGCAGTAATGTGCAAACATTACTGTGTTCCGGTCTGAAGGGCAATGTTTCCAGATAAATTACAGGGCTTAGAGATATAACGACTTAGATCTCTGGGTGACGAGCGCAGTGCGGTGCTAGGTAATGATTTGGGCTCTTCATGTTCCAATAGCTGCGTGTCACTGTGCTGTTATGTGGCAGGCATGTTGCTTACCATCAGGCATATGTCCTGCTCGTCTCTCTTTATTTAAAAAAAAAAAAGATACATGATTTTAATATTAGCTAAATATAAATACGTATCAATAACGTTAGTTTAGTTGCGATAGTATCCCACCCAGTGTAAATATTTGTGTGATGAACACAAATGTTCGAATTACCAAAATAAGAATACAAATTAATAATTTTAATTAACGCGAAAACTACTGAAGGGATTTTGATGAAATTTGGTACAAAAATAAACATTGATCCGGAACAACACATGGGCTATTTTTATCCCGGTAAATTAACGGGATCGGAACAACGCCATTCTACAGTTGCCTGGAAAAATAGCTCTTAACGTAGTTTATGGTGAAGTCGTTTTTCTGTATTTGTGAAGTGAAAACTTCTTTTGGCGCGCCACAGATAGTTTTTCGTGGGCTGTGAATTGAACTCTAGCGTCACGCTCGGGAATGATAAGAAATCTTCGGGTAAACTCGGGACCATGGCCATGATCACGTCCTCCGACTTTATTTCGTATTTTCCAAAGTAAGCTATAAAATCTTAATATATATAAATCTCCTGTCACGATGTTTGTCCGCGATGGATTCCTAAACTACTTAACCGATTTTAAATTAAATTGGCACACCGTGAGCAGTCTGGTCCAACTTGAGAGATAGGATAGTTTTTTTTCGATTAATAGTCCTTATATGACGAAATCCGAGCGAAGCCGGAACGGGCCGCTAGTTGAGTTATAAGTTTTCACTTCTATCGGCAGTTCCTATGACTGCCAATTTTTTCAAAGTTCTGTTCAGTTTTTTTAGTAATTTACGTGCAATAAAGAGTGTCTATCAAGTCTCGGGATTTCTCTGTCTGCCACACGATGGGCCCGGCACCCGCACGGTGAATCCACGGAATGCTAAGAAGTTCGTCTCATACTTACGGAGAGTATGACGAGGTGGTCGCTCCCGGACGCGATCCCGACGGCCGGCTCTCCCACTTCGACGTGCACGGGCGCGCGACACGGCTTCCCCTCGCGGCCCCGGACTATCAGCCCCATGCTGCCGTGCGAGTCCTGGGAACAAATACTTTCATTACAACCTATATCATGGAATTTTATAACACATTTGCTCGTAAAGGGTCTCCTATTGTACCGATTTCTGTATCGTAATGTCTCTCATTAGGTACGTATTTGTGCGGTAATGTATAATGTAAAACGCACGGTATATCAGAACGCTCCGTCTAAAACGAATGGTACCTTATTAAATCTTAGTAAAGAGTTTTTATGTCAGAAAAGTGGTCAACATTTTATGAATAAAATTAACTTAAAGAAATAAAATAAACATAACAAAGAATTATTTAATGTGTTAATTTAATTAATTTTGACCATAAATTACAACATTTATCTATAACGATAAACAAAAATATTAATTTACTTTATCAATAATGTTACACTGGCTGGTTCTGTGCCTTTGAATTAAAGATTTTTTTTTTCGCTGTATTGGTTTTTTTATTTGAAAATAATGTCATCAGAGTTTTATTTATTTCCTCGCAAATATGTTATAAAACGTCGTATGACATACGTGCGCTTTGATAATTATAGCTCTCGCCTACGGCTCCAGCTAGCAATATCGCCTCAGCTGTAATTATCAACTTAGCATATTTGACATATTTACACTTATTGTTAAACAACAACTTACCGCACTTGTACCGTATTCGTTTAAGTGTCCGAGTTTGATTTATTTCCTCGCAAAAATGTTATAAAACGTCGCGTGACATACGTGCGCCTTGATGATTACAGACAAGGCGATATTGCTCTACGTTAGGTTAATATCGATTCAAGAGGGCCGCCTTCACAAAATGGCGGACAAAATATTGTTTCTCAACCTCCCTCAATATGGTATCATATGACAAATTTCAAATCCAAGATGGCCGCCACCACAACAAAGCGAATTAATATTTTTTTTCACTACTACCTTGATATGGGTATCAAATGAAAGGGCTTGACTAGTACAATACTATACACTAGACAAATTTCAAATCCTAGATGGCCGCCACCACAAAATGGCGAATTACATTTTTTTTCACCACTACCTCGATATGGGTATCAAATGAAAGGGCTTGACTAGCTCACCCGGAAGGCCCCCAAGCATACACATCTCCGTTCTCTAGCAGCGCGGCGGAGTGCGAGTCCCCCACCGACATCCGTTCAATGCCAAGTCAAGGTATCAATACTCGCTTTTATACTTAGTATGCTCCTTCACTGAATTCAGTGGTGGCTAAATTTAGTCACTAAATTTAGCCATCCTAAAAACTTAGTATATCTATGTACGTATGTAGTACTGACCCGGAAGGCCCCCCAAGCATACACGTCTCCGTTGTCAAGCAGCGCGGCGGAGTGCGAGTCCCCCGCCGACACGGCGACCGCGCCGGCCGGGAGCGCCACCTGCTTCGGAGCACCCTCGTCCTTGTCACCGTCCGTCGTTCGCCCTAGCGCGCCTTCGTCGTTGCAACCGTTTGTCCACACCTAAAAGTAAAAAAACTCCAATAAGAAACATGATTTTGAAACGACTTCGTGCAAAAACCTATCCAATTTTTGATAAAGACCCTTGTGTTCTACAAATAAATTGTCAGTCATAAGAACTGCCGATAGAAATAAAAACTTTTAACTCTGAATTTGGTAGTTTACTTTGGAAACCACACGGGTGAAACCGAAGGGCGTCGCTATGATCATGGCCATCTAGATAATATGCTAACGCATTGCTGACTAGATGGCCATTGGCCATGTTCCCGAGTTTACCCGAAGATTTATTTTATTCCCGAGAGCATAAAATAAATCATGACATTATTTAATTCACACCCCACGAAAATTTTGTCTGTGGCGCGTTAAAAGAACTTTTCACTTCAAAAATATCCAACTTTTCCAAATCCATATTCCATCGATGTTCACGACTTTGAAGCTAGCAACTAGGATATATACGTAGCAGAGTAGCGCTTACCTTCCCGCTGCTGTCTAGCGCTATGGTGTGCATGCCGCCCGCGCAGAGCGCCACTATCTTGTCACCCAACGCTTTCACATGCTTGAATCTGAAATAATTAGACGTGAATTTTACTATCAACTGTTTCTGTGCAAAAAAAATATCCTACTAATGTTATAAACTAGCGGTACACCCCGACTTCGGCCGTGGTTCGTTCGCCGATGACACTTAGCGATCCCATACATTTTTAAACGGTGAAAGAATTTTTCCAATCGGTCCAGTGGGTCCATAGATTAGCACGCGTATCACATGACGAGAACCTCGTTAGAATATGCATTAGAACATCAGGTGAAACCCCCATCATAAGCGGTCCAGGGTAGCGATTCTAAATGATTCGGAATCGGAATGACAATCCCTGTCTCAGTCAAGCTAAGCAGATAAGACAAAGACCGAGAGATGAGATTCCGTGTCGGATGCAACCAAATGGATTTAGAATCGCTACCCAGATTAGCCAGAACAAACAAGCAGACAACAAAAATTAAAAAAAAAAAAGTGTTTGTACCATCTTTACATTGATATCTTCGGCATGTAGTTATTATTAATTAAGAGCCCATTGTGTCCCAGTGTCGAGCAAAGCCCTCCCTGCCCTCCTTTCATTTTTGTCTGTCTTGAGTCAAAGTAGTCCAGTCTCTAAGGTGTTTGTCGAGGTCGTCCCGCCATCGCCTTTTGGGTCTCCCGCATCGTAAAAAGCGATTATTTTAATATGTATTACAAAGCACTTCCATTTTATTTATTTGTATAGATAACGCTGATTTATAAACTTTACAATATATTATATTTTCATAGAATAATTCTATGTATAGAAATGTGTACTTCTCATAATATTTTATGCATGTAGTAAAAAGCAGTTATTAATATTACTAAACAGAAACTTCCATTTTATTTATTTGTAGGTATAGATAACGCTGATTTCCATATTTTACAATATATATTTTTATTACAATAATCTATATACATAAATATATAAGAAAGAATCAATGCCACTTTTCATTGTCAGCGAACTCGTCTTAAATGGCTGGACAGATTTGAATTCCCAAGGCCCTGGATGGTTTAGATTCACAAATCACCCTGCGCAGATGGCGCTGCAGTTGGTATCTAGGTTATCATCCGAGCGAAGCCGGAACGGGCCGCTAGTTTCTATATTTATAATTGTGTATATCTCAAAGTAAACTCACTTAGTAGTCTCAATGACATCCTCCCCCAGTCCGAGTTGCCCCACGTCTCCCTGCCCGCACGCGAACACACGACCCCTCTTCTTGGGGGCCAGCGGAATCTCCAAGTGGACCGCTGCTGTGAAAACAAACATATTTATAAGCATAAGCGAACAAACTTTTTATAGTTACAGCCATCGATACAAACCATTTGAGGGCACCTCAAACTTCTTCTAGAACGCACTACTGCAATCTAGAAGGTAACTTGGTAATTTCATATTCTATTAAATCATACAGTTATTTACCGAAGCCATCTAGATGGGGCAATCGTGCGGGGTGAGACGCGGGAAACGCGCTCCCGCCATTGCCTACATTACAATGTTAGTATTTCGTGAGCGCGGTTCAGTTTTCGGTTTATCTACCAGTGTCTCGATATTATCGGCGTTTCTTTCAAACTCAAAGGCAATGAACTACTGGCAGTATATCTTTATACTGTGGTACTATTTACTTCGAAAAAAAAACTGCTAATTTACAGAACAGGACAAAATACTAAATTATAATTTGTGGATATCCACAAATATCAATTTAATAACAGATATGAGGAAAAAAGTAAGTAGAAATGATCGATACTCTATCTATTGTTTGAATTTTTAATTTTGTAGATAATGGACCACAAATTAATAATTTATTATTACGTAATTATTTATTTATTAAAACCAGGTTGTGTTATAATGTACGGGAATGGTTTTTTTCATAGATTAATGAATAATTACAGCAGATATGAAGTTCATAAATGTGTGAATATCGTTTCTACATTGATTAAAGTTTGAGAGACATTGTACTTACAAATATAGCATTCATCATTGGCATCAGAGTTATTTTAATGTTGAAGCTTCAGTGTCAGATAATACTGTTCATTTCATTTCAAGACTTTTTTGTTAAGCTGTAAGTTACTATTTACTAATTAAAGATAAAAAGTTGCATGTCCACTTGTAGCTCATAACGAAAAATAATTTAAAAATATTTCTAAGAATACTAGTCACATTTTCGTAGGCTTGCTGCTATTAAAAATGTTTGTAAGAAGTCAATCTTGTGTTTTAGCATATACTTACAAAATTACATGTACTAATTTAGTAGGGGGATCTTAGATCCGACTGCACCCCAATACAGCCGATTGTATGGCAAAGATTTACTATTCAAAACCAAGTAAAAATGAAAAAATGGTACTAAATCATAGACCAGTCTATAAACCTGACGTACTTTTGCAAATCAGATCAAAACAATAACAAATCAATTTGAGCGGCAATTCTAGTCAGTCCAGTCCAACCTAAGTTTCGATCGCGTCCGGCGATCTTCTTCAAGACGAGTGCGCGCGCGTGTTGTTTTGAGTGCTAAACGAGCTGCGAACACGGGCGCCCACTCGCCTTGAAAAAGATCGCCGGACGCGATCGAAACTTTAAAAATGACCAAATTATTTATAGTAGCCGAAAGAAAACCACATTACAACTATATTCAACGATTTATTCCAAATATTATGCAGTACAAAGCCCGCAACACACAAACAGCCTGAAAACTTCTACCATGAACAGGCAAGGCGACCATACCACAATGGCGAGCAAGAATAAAGATATCTCAACCAGCTGCCTCCACAAAGTTAGCAAGCTAAGAAAGTGGGGGTAAAACCAGGGACACATATAGTACACTTTAAGGCATGGCTTTTTTCGGAGGGACCCCATAAACATGTTACACCCGAAATCGGGTACACGTTTCTTCATACGAGCCTGCTTGGCTTTCTTCTTTCTCAACTCTTGCATCAGTTTCAGTCTCTTTTTGGGGTTATCATCGAACATGCGCATTACGTACCCTGTTATAGGATTTGAGTCCATGATCGCTCTAAAGGTTTTGAAAGTTTTCGTATGCAATATACGTAATTGTACACGTTTCAAGGTAGGGATCACGCCAGCGGCGTCGACAGCTTTCTTTGTGGTTTGATAGCATACTGTGGGATGAGTGATACCATATTTCACACCTCGAACGGCTGTCACAGGATTGTGTACTTGCCTCCACGTCGACCGCAGTACATCTGAAGCGGTGACATACCCCAATCGTCCAATATCTAGTACCGATTCCGCTAACAGTGCTACGTCGCTGGATTTAGCGGAATGTTTTACGTGCTCCATCCTCTCGATATCCTTGAGTTTGCGTTTTACCAATCGCACTGAATCTTCACTCATAAATAATTTCCTACGTTTACCTTCCGCCTTTCCCATAACGTTAATTCGTTTTTCAATCATTTGTTTTCTTTTACGCATTTTCTTCATCATCCGTTTTTGGCTCGCTGAACTTGCAAAAGAACCCTTTTTGTGTTTACCGCCTTTTTTCCCTGCCTTTCGTTTAGCAGCTAATATAAACTTTACTCCTAATTCTTTTGACCTACTCTGTTTTTTCTTTGGGCATTTGCATCGACGGCAACGACATAGCGCGTCATGTTTAGGTTGGCTATGACTCGACATGGCGTCGAATAAAAAGTTACTGCTGTTGGAATCTTTGCAAGACGCACAAGTGGCGGTACAAGATCCGACTGTTGGTCGCGCACGGACAGCAGACTTAATAGCATTAGAGTCTCCAACAGCTTTTTTATTAACATCGCAACCAATATACGCTCCAGAAACTGTAACCAGAGTTCTGTCCTTAGGGTTTTTGGGAACGCAAATGTCTTTCTTCATTTTTTTCCCTCTTATCTTCACTTCAGTGTATTCTTCACTTTTCTTAATTCCGAAGAGTTGTTTTATGCGTTCGAGATTATTTGTTATCGAAACAATATTCTTAAGTATGGTTTGAGGATTTAAAAAAGAGTTACCGTCGCCACATTTATTACATAATGGCCCTGAACGCGACAAATCAAATTTCACTTTTTTGTCGGGACGATTCGAGTTTTCTTTAATTTTTTTATTCGGCACCCGTTTTTGTGGTTTAGTGTGATTAATTTTCAAACTCTTCGTTGTTCTAAGTATGGATGGGGATTTCTGAGGCCCCCTTTCACTTCTAGATTTCTTCAAATCTTTATCGTTATGTATTTCTTGGTGTGGAGCACTTTGTTCTTTGATATCATGCTTTCTGTTTTTTTTACTTCTGATTTTTGTTTTTAGTACTGAAGGTTTACAGCAACATTTCTTCATACTTTGCGGTGGCAAGATCGTTTCCATTTCTGAAACATCGCTATCACTGCTGTTAGTTTTGTTAGAATATTTCATTTTTTTAACATGTTTCCCAATCTTCCTTTTTTTATTACCGCATACCTTCGTCATTGCTGTCTTGCTTTGTACGCAATAGCGATCAACATCATGCTTAGACTTTACCTTTTTCTTTAACGGTTTGCTATACGAAAGTTTCGTATCCTTTAGTACATTTGGTTTGACCTTTTGATTATTAGTAGCAGCCCGTGGTAGGTACGCTCTGTTTATACGACAGCCGATTCCAGTACCACCAACGGTCATAACAGTATTCTTGTTAGCCTCATTGCCCTCAATGGAAATGTCTTTCGTCAAATCCACACCACTTACATTCATCACTGTATACCATTCTGCCAATCCCGCCTGAGACGAATCGCAGACCTTATGGAGGACATGTTTTTTTACATTGCTAACCTTATTCCGGAGCCAGAAATTAATTTTAGAAAGATTTAAATTAGTTTTAGGAAGATTAAAATTCGTTTTAGGAAGATTGAAATTCGTTTTAGGAAGATTTAAATTAGTTTTAGGAAGATTTAAATTAGTTTTAGGAAGAACAGACTTTGCTGGCTTGGTGTTAGTAGTGTTGGTAGCGTTGTTGTGACATTTTTGTTTACAATAAGTACTTTTATAACATGGAAGTGGTTTGTTATGTATAGTTTCCACTCTCCCAACAGTGATTGATTGTTTGTAATGATTTTTAGATTTTGAATTAATTGGATGAAATCGCGCAGTACAGAAACATCGTTTTAAAGCTTTGCCAGCGGTTGAACCTTTACTATCTGTCAAATGTTTTACTTGGACATCACTATCAATTACCTTATTATGATTACCGATACCTTTCCCTTTTTTAATTTTCTTTGTACCTTTCGTTTCATCTGTTACCAGAGAGGGTTGAACTGTAGGAGGTATTAATTCCTTATAGAATTCTGCATTAAAAGTAAAGTTCGAGCCAATCTTAACTCTTTGCCAATTACTGGGATGCAGAGCACGAGGTTGTTCAACGATTTCGTGACATTTTTTAAGATCAGGATCATATCTACATTTTGCTCGCCTTCGAAATTTGATCTTGTCGCCGCCACCGTCGCCACCGGTTACGCTGCTAGTTGAATTAGCAGGTGGGACCTTTGGTGGATTGAGCTTTTTATTTCGTTTGAAGCATTCTTTCGGGACACATTTTCCTGGTACGCATACACCAGGTTCGCAATAGTAAGGGTCCACATAGGGTTGATTTTTACGCGCTTTCGTTCCTGTCTCCTTATACATAGCTTGATTCTTCATTTTTGCAGATACGGATGTTTCTGCTAAAGTATTTTTTGCATTTAGTACAATTTTACTCTTGCGTTGTGTTCCAGCATTCTGTAGCGTTAGTGTACAAAAACAACGATCTGTTGCAATGCCAGCTGCGATGTAGTTTTTGATATCCCCAGCCCCTTTTGATTTCATTTTTTTATCTGCTTTAGTTTGACCAATACCAGTGTGACTTTGTTCTGGCCAATTACCAGTTGCGTTAGGCTTGGTTTTATTAGTTCTTTTAGTTTTATCATTATCTTGGTCATATTTTGTTTTTAAATTGTGAGTAGTAGGAACGAGAGGCTGCCTTCTCAATCCTTTAGAAAATTCTACGTTGAAACTAAAGCTGGAACCTATAGAAACAGCTTTCTTATTATTACGGTTATTATTATACGAATGTTGTTTTAGTTGGTTCTGTTTTTGAACTGTTTGTTTATCTTTTTTTTTCGAGGGCTGTTTCTTCTGAGCGGCCTTTCCTTTGGATTTATTAGTTTCTTTGTCTGCGTGATTAGTGTCAGTTACAGAAGATACACTTAATACGTCTTTATGCATTTTTGTGCCAGTGTCGCGATTCAGTCTTTTTTTAATTAACTTTTCACATTCATGTGGATTACATTTTCCTGGAATACATACACCAGGTTCGCATTCGTAAGGTTCTAGGTTATGTTTATTAGAGGTATTTTTAACGGCAGCATGGGTTGAGGGTTTGCCTTGCGTTTTACGTTTATCTTTATTGGATACTTTAGTGCTTTTAGCCTTACGAACTGGTTTGTCTTGAGTTTCGTGTTCTTCATTGGCTATCTTGTTAGGTATCGTGTCCTTAGCTGATGGACGTCTTCTACGTCGGGTCTTGGACTTTGTATCTTTAACTTGTGTACCAAATAGTTTAGCAGTACAAAAGCAACGTTCAATAAAACCGGCAGCCTTTACTGACTTATCCGCAGTGTGAGCTTTAACCTGACCACGCTGATCTTTCGTGGCTTTTAAATCTTGAGTGGATGTATCTGATGATAGGAATTCTTGAGTATTTTTCAATTTTGGATCCTTTTTATTTCCTTTAGCTTGTTTTTTAGTAGAGTTCTTTTCTTTTGTGCCCCTGTGTATTTCTTTCGATCTCTGTTCTTTCTTTTCGTAAGAAGATTGATCAGTAAAAGATTTATCTCTGTAAAATTCAACATTGAAGTTGAAACTGGAACCTACTCGTACAGCTTGTCTATTTGAATCCATATCATCCGAATAAGTAGTTTCATTTTCAGCTGCTTTAATTTTATCTAGTTTTTGTCCCTTTTTTTTGGATTTTGTTTTCTTTTGGAGCGTTAAACTTGATGCTGATGATTGAGAGTGTGCAACGGTTCCAGTTTTTTTTGTGTCGTAACTTCTTTTTTTAATACGTTCATAGCATTTGTGTGGATCACACTCACCGGGTGTACAGAAACCGGGTTCACATTCATATGGCAGAAGGTTCTGCATGTGGTCAGTCTTCTTTACACTTCTCTTTTGAATTCTTTCCAAGCATTTGTGTGGGTCGCACTGCCCAGGGATACAGAATCCGGGTTCACACTCATACGGCTCAAGTTGATAGCTATCATCATGTTTCGACTTAGGCGTCTTCACTTTCTTTGTATTTTGTCCAACAGATGTCAAAGTAACAGCATTGTCTGGAACCCCTTTCATTTTAATGTTGATTCCTTTATGCTGTAATTTTGTAGGATTTAGTTCTAGAGTGCAAAAACACCGTTTATCTTTGACTTTCTTCATCAATCCTTTGTTAGATACTTTGAGGTTTGACTGTGATTGTGCATCATGACTGTAATTTTTATTGCCATGGACACCTTGAGTACGTAACTGTTTTTCATGTGCTTTGGATGTTGGTACTGCTCTTATGCCTCTCTGTTTTGGTCCTTCAAATCCTGATCTCGATTTCGAGAACTCTATATCGAAACTAAATGATGATTTGATGCGAACGGCCTGTTTTCCAGCAGAGGATGACCTTCGTCGTTTAGTAGTGCTTTTTTTCTGTGGTGGTGGATGATGTTGGTCATTGTCATCCGGTGAACAGTTAGATTTGTGTTTCTTTTTGTTATCATTTTTTTTATTCTTAGCAACAGGAGTGGCAGTGGATGCAGATGTCATTACATCGGTTGTAGTTGTTGTTGACGATCTCTTCAACCGTTTCTTTATAAGTTTTGCACATTCAATAGGATTACATTGGCCAGGTATGCAAATGCCCGGTTCACATTCATAGGGTAGAAGTTTGTGTCTCTTGTCTTGTTGAACCTGAAGGTTCATCGTAAAGAAAGTGTTTTGTGCAAATTGATGTTTTTGCAATTGAATGTCATTACCGGTGCCATTATTGGTGAAATTCATTATAGCTTTACAATTCCTTAGCTTTGAACTTAGGGCACACAGTTTCGAAGTTTGAATACATTGTTGTAGTATTTTGGACTTATTATGTTCCATTTCATTGACTTTAACGAACTTTGACGAGTTCCGTGATGTATTTCCTTTTATACAATCTCCATCAACATACATCGTAGAGTATTTTAGGTCAGCATGTGATTTCTTAGTTGTATTAGTGTACATAGCAGATCTAATGAGAATGACTCTTCGTTGTAATCTAGTACCCTGACCTCGTCGTTTTCTTGTAGTGCGAAGAAACTTAAGGTAACTTAAGCTGCAGTTGGAACATTTATATTCTGGAGTAGATTTGTTAGTTGAATATAAGGCTCTCTTTAAAATACTTTGATTAGATCCATCTATAATCCGATCTTGAATTATGTCTGTCTGTTTATCTTGGTAATTATTAATCATAGAACTGTGTCTAAATAATTTATTAAATACATTGTGTTCTCGTTTTGGTGAATTTCTGATGGAGTTAATTTTACATAATACTTTTGAGTTATCATTGTTAGCAGGTTTATTGTCAGGCTTTCCGTCACTAGAACGAGATGTGAAGGATATAATTTGCTTTAATGTATTGTTAAACAGCTTCATTGTGAATTCTTGATCACTTTATTACTTCGCTTGGTAGAAGAAAGATTTCATATGACTTGTCACAAACTATACACCTGGAATAACACCATGGGAAATTAAAACATTTCTATTTTCTATATAAAAATGTTTTGTTTTTACATCCAATGTAATTGGCTGAATTTGCAGAAGTAGAATTTCATCTAACCTTGTTTAAATGTCTATGAAATGTGTTAAATATTACTCCATCAAAAGATAGCAAAAATAACAATAAGGAGTAGCATTTCCCAAACATTTTTCTTTGGTCCAGTAATTTTAAATTTGAATAGCATAAACATGAGTTCATGAGCAGCCAACTAAATGTCCCCACTGCTGGGACTCAGGGTCTTCTCTCGCAAGAAGAGAGTCAATCCATCACACTGGCCTAGCGCGTTGGTGTATGACACATGACCTCGAAAATTTTCTCATGATGTTTTCAAGTTTTCTTCACCGTTTTTAAGTTAGCAGTAATACACAAATGGCTTCGAAAAGGTATTATAGCAGGAAAATTAAGGAATCCGCCAAATCCGAGACTCTGCAAGATTTAAAACGAAGCCAGACCTTAGGACAAAACTTTCGTGACGTCATTTTCCACGAAGTTATATTCTTTGGTAAAAAAATATGTAAGCAACAGTTCCATAATTCTTTCTTTCCTACCTACTAAAAGTTAGTGACTAAATAAGAGATACCAAAATATGAAGTAGGAGTTTTAATTAAATATTTAAAAAGTAGTAAGTGGGCCAACTGTGTTCATAAGTCACTGTAATATTTTAATTTGTTTGTCACAATAAAGGGTTTTCTATCTAACTTTGAAAACTACTGGGCCTGAACAATGTTTGGGAACCACTATAGATGAAGGCTTTGTTAATTTAAATTCTATATTAATACATTTTTTTAATGGGCAGAGCCTTCAATAATTCCACCAGCAAGCTGGGCACACTTCCGACTGGTAGTGGACTCGATCATCTTGATATCCTTAGACCTTCACTGGTCTATGGATAATTCAGATGTGCTAAGTGAAGTAGTTAGGTATGTAGTGTAGTGTAGTTTTGTTGATAAAAATAGTAGGTAACTCACCAGAAAGCACATACAAGACTATACATTACATGTACAGTACAAAAACATGCCATCCGGCAACAAAACGGCCGGGACGACTGATAATTTGTTACATCTTCGCCCGCCTCTTCAGTTACATCACTAATTTGTCACATAACAATTAACATACGAGGAAAGAATTTGATGTTTTCCAAACTTACATTTTATTTGTTCGTAAAATTTTCAATACATATTAAATGGATGACATGACAGGACATATCTGCCAAAGTAACAGATCATAGAGAATTTACAAAAGTCACGAGAAGAAAACAATTTTTGTTGTAGGACTCTTTGCAGGGTGCCTGGAGAAGTACGACACCTTTGCCAGTTATTTTACACCCAAGCAATAACGGGAAAAAAAATACTGTTTTTGTTTGAAGATCAATGTTGGCAGAGAAATGATAGAGTAAAGAGTAAAATCACCTGAATGATGAACATTGGTCAGTGCTGGACAATGATTAGAGGACTCTTCATATTCATATAGCTGCATGACACAATTTGGTTATGGAAAGTGTGTTGTTTACCATCAAGAACATATTTTACTTATGCTGTCACTATCCTACTAATATATTATATGTGAAATTTTTCTGTTTATTGCTCAGTCACATTGGAACAGCTGGACAAATGAAATAAGATATAGAGATGAAATTTGGTACACAGATGCTATACAGTTTTGGAATAGGAGATATGCTACTTTTTATTGTGGGAAAATAACGGGTACAGGAACAGCCCAGGTAAAAACCTCGAAGCGCAGTAGTAGGTTCAGAAACAGTCTCTTTATTTTTCTTTTAAGCTTTCAGAAAGTTTTTAATTGGTTTGAAAATGGTTTTGGTCATAATGATAACTTTGACATGCCTACTTTGTATCAGTTAGACCACTGTAATAATAACATAGCAAAAACATTTTATAAGTAGTGGCTATAGCAAGCTGTCTAGCCCCGAGAGGCCAGATTTGGGCAAAACCGGTTTTGAGACTTAAAAACCTTATTTTTTCATTATATACATACTTGAATATTAGTTTATTTTGATGCCTAAGAGATAGGCGATAATATTAATTAATTCATTGTCGTTTACAGACACACAAAGTTTGGTTTCATTTTTTAGTAATGATTTTTTGTGTGACGTCACGACGCCGGCCGCGTCGCGAGTCGGGCTTAATGGGTTAAAATTCAATTCTCTCTATGATTGTAAAATTCAGGTTCCGTTAGAAATAGAGTACTAGAAAAAATAATAAGTAGGTAATTATGGTAGTCGTATTGAAATCCTCCTTTCGGAAGTTGGTTAAAGAGAATAATTACAACTCTAAAATGTATTTTGGAGATTTTAAACTGTTTTAGATTTTAAATGTTTGCGGCGGGTGTTTAATTTGCTATCAGGCTTGACTCCATCATTAACCAGACTATTGGTTCCAGTGGCCTCTTCCAGTTGATTTTAGACCAAAATTCTAATAGATAGAGTCTATATTTGTTTTACTCTTTGCAAGTTCAATTATTTTAAGTTGAGCAACAGGCCAGTAGTAATATCTATAAGTGAAAGTTTGAATGTTTGCTGCTCAACCACATAGGAACAGATGGGGGTGAAATTTGGAAATGTTTTATTAGTCTCAAATACCAAATATAGCCTTTCTATCACATGAAATGGAACTATTAGGGAGAAACCGCAAGGTTCTGTAGTAATTGATCAATCCATAAAAAAATTGTCAATAATATGACATACCAGATATTTATTCCTATCAAATTTGTGTTTTAAAAGTAAAACATATTATATGCCACATTTGGTGCAATTGATAATTATTTATGACAGGTTTTTCACTATCTAAAAACACATTACTATGAATGTAAAGTGTTTTTAAACATTGATATTGTAACTCTGTATAGGGCAATCAATTAATATTTCCAAATTATTCTTTGTAATAAAATATTTAACATATATTGTGGTATTATTCCATTACAAGCAATATTGCTGTGTAACAGTATACATTTATGGTACAGTAGATCTTCAAATGTAGGTTGCTCATTCTTATCTAATCTATGTTGGTATTACAACATGTTATATCATTGTTTTGATCATTTTATCCATTAAAGTACTCAAAATAAATTACAGCTTAGTCAATAACAATATTTTTCCGACACTTATCAACAAGGATACATTCAACCTTCATGCATCCTCCACAGGTAAAGCATAAATTAGTCACAAAAGATACCAAATATTAGCAAATTTACATTCTAAATAGGTAATGTAGGTGTAGTTCAAGTCCATTTAGTCATTTTTATTTACGGAAATGACACAGTACTCTGAAAAATGAAACGATAAACAAGGCGATTTGAAAGACCGCCCGATACACTTCAATAACCTCAAAAATTTCCGCTTATAAACCAACTATTACATAACCGAAAGCGTCGAAACTCGTAAACGCAATCCTGAATATTCACTTGATAAGTTTAACGGCTTATTCGAGTACAGTTATTATTGTAAAAAGAGCTAATAATGGAAAGATGCGCAGCATCGCTTTCCCGCCATTGCGTTTGACAGGTCATTGACGTCGCTTCGAACGTAAAGACAACAAATTGCATCGAAGCTCTACATGCTTACCTCCACGTTTCTTCTTATTTTTAGACGCTGTAGATGCTGAAGACGCCGAAGCTTTTGATGCCGCACGTTTAACGCCTCGTGCCGCCGGCATTATGCCTGCAATAATGCAACCGACGCGTCAATAAGCACCAACACAAAGCGCGGCAAAACACCACTCTCGATAGTCTCAATGACTATTTCACTGATGACGTTTTCACTTTTGCTGTAATCGCGTTAGCACCTTGTTAGCCACATTATAGCAACTGCATCATTTACAAGGCTACGGCTTCATAGATTTATGCGAAGCGTGGATAGGTTATATTATGCATTTGTATAGCACTTCACAGGGAACCAAACAACGGGTCCGCGCAATATGGGGAACTGACGCAATCACACTTTGATATACTTACTTTTGTTTTTAGTGAATTCTTAAGGAAATCTTAGAATAAAATTAGAATAACACTGCTGAATCTAAGATGACGTATTAAAATAAATTTGAGTACGATTCTTGTACATCTCCACTCACAAGCTTGGGCAGAGTGAAGTGAAGTGACGTAATCACGTGAAATGTTATCGATTTTCGTTGTTTGATTCGATTCTTATGAAATCGAAAAAAAAATGTACCTATACAGTTTATTGTAGTACAAATCAAACATTAACAAAAATTTATTTTTCAATATTTTAATGTGCTATTTGATATGCTACATGATGCTACATGATATGCTATTTAGAGATCAAATTATCTAATAATAGTTTCGACTTCTTAAATGTTTAAAATAAATGTATGCCCATATATTTTATGGTTATAGATATGCTATATCATATATAAAAGTACGAAACAATAACATTTTTGAAGTGAAAACTACTTTTTGGCACATCACGTACGTTTTTGGCGTATTTTTTCATCGGCTGGGATGCAATGATAGTCTAGCGATAATCATAACTCATCATGATGTTCGGAAGTGAAAGGCTCGATCGGGTGAATTTTGGACTATGAAGTGTAACTGAGCGAAAAAAATACAATAAGCTGCTGCTTTCACTATCGTTTCAATGTGTTTACTGTATTCAAATAACATGTTTTAGTACCTAATTATAATAATAATAACCTATATACATTTTTTATCGCACCACATGGGTACAGATTATCCGTGGGCAGTGAATTGAACTAAACCATCACGTTCATAAATGAAAGAAATCTTCTGGTAAACTCTGATGATCTAGAAAATCTAGATGACCATGGTCATAGCCACGCCCTCCAGTTTCACCCACGTAGTTTCCAAAGTGAGCTATAAAAATATATGTATATTCTGTGTCAATAGTTTTTACTTCTATCAGAACGCACCCTTAAAAGTATACTGAATTCAAAACTGTCAGATTGGGAGATTTAAGCATAAACTGATATAACTTTGAAAGACGCATCGATCAGTCCAATCGCCAAACGAATGCGCCAAAAACTTGCTGAGATATAGGTAAGATAGTCCGTCTATCTTTCATACAAAAAAGTGCTAAGTTGATTCCGATATTATACACAATAGTGTATTAACATTAAATATATTTATATTCTATTAACTAGGAAATAATAAGAATTTTAATTTTTCAGACTTGTTCCTCTTGATAAAACACGTTTGTCACTTTTTGCGACTTCATTCAATTTTCTAGATATTTTTGTTCTGTGCAACGTTACATTTCAACTGGATGTAGTTCACGTGAAATTTATGCATTTTTAGATGAAATTTTATTTCACATGTCGATAGTTGCAACCAATGACTCGTATCACCACCTAGTCAACGTAAACGTCAATCTGATTAAATTTTACTAAGCAAACTGAACCGAACATTGCAACATTGCTTTTCTGATTCGATGTTCAGGGAAAAAAAAGAAAAAGACATCACTATGAAGCATAGACAACAGAATTTGGGAGACGTGTAGTGTTGCAAGTATTGTTGATGCCAAGTTCATAGACATTAGAAAGACAAGCAAATAAATTGATTGATGAAAATTATAACAGATGGCGTCTAACATGACTCGAAAATATTAAAATCTTTTGACTTATCAATAATAACTGAAGCCATGGTGGCCTAGCAGCTAAACATAGCTACATACGGAGAAAATCGGCATATTTCAACAATCTTTCGACAAACCCGTGCTGGCCCAGTGCAGTAGTAGGCTTTGAGTCTCTTCTTGCGAGAGAAGGCTCTAGTACTAGTACCTACCTGCTGTGAAAACATTTAGTGGGTGCTTAATATGCAATCAACATCAATTCCGCTGATTGTCATTCATGTTGACAATTTACATTCGTGAATCGAACGTTTGTTGATTTTGTACCTACTACTGTATTTTGATTCTTGACTTTCTTCTTATGATTGAAGGCTCCAAAAATGAACAGTTGGATCACAAACTATGGGTTTGTGATTACGCGATTGTCGTACACATAGTAATTGGTTTTGCTAGTAATTGTATATTGGAGTAGACTTCTCAACTTATAATAGATGGGTCTTATAATAGTCCCCTGACGTAACTTAATTTTTTTTGTCCAAATCAAGTTTTGTTCATAAGGTATTTTTCATTTGATGTATATTTGACGAACTACCTGTGTTTTACAGATATTTTAAAAAACATAGGGCTGATGGCAATGTTGTCATAAAATCCACTAACGCCATCTATTGTATAGTTTCGAATTAAAGGAGACGGCTCATTTCTGCCCCAAGTCGTTTCAAGTTTAGGTATATAATTAGCCCCGGAGACCTAAACAAGTTATTTAATTAAAATAACATATAATTAAATAATTCAAACTGTACATTCAAATCTAACCTGCCAAGCGGGGATTGCAAATTGGTGATTAAAAAGTACCTTAATGACTATGTATAAGTAATTTTGTATTAAGGTACTGTAGTTCCATAAAACCATACTAGATGGCGTTGTACGGCGTTAAAACACGCTATCGAAGTTTATGTGAATTTAAACAAGCCTGTTAAGGTTTACTTCGTGGTTTGTTTTCGGGTCAGTACCCAATAAATACGTACTACGGTGAACACTCCTTTCATTTGTACCTATGTGTACAGACTATAGTCAAAGTCAGTCATGTTGTTCTCATTTAAGTTCAGTTGAAGTTTACGTACATCGTACAGTAAAAATTCGTTCGAAACTCACACAACACATGGAATTTCTTTATTTTTCCAAAGGTTTTGTAATTGTTTTGTGGTTTGGCCGAATCTCCGGTCCTTCTCTTTGTTGAGTCGCCATTATATTATTCTGAGCACAGTACGTCGCAAAGTAATGAATTTACTACCTTCTTTTAGTAGTAAGTACATAATCACGTTCTTGATTACCTACTTGCGGCGTTATTTTTTTAAAATGTTTTAGTTGATATCTTTTAAACCCCGCTATGCAGGATAAAAACATAAACGGTTCCTCAATATATAAATATTAAAAATCCTATACAATGATCCAATTTTGGTCAAGTCTCTTGCACTTTTTCTGTGGGGCAAATGCCCATGGAAAATGGGCCGTCTCCTTTCACTGGCAAATGGCTCATTTGCCATGGTTGTAATTTTTCTTAAAAATGGGTAAAAACTGTTAGCCTAGCAATACAATCAGCCATAGTAATTAGCCGTTTTCCGACGAGACAAAAAGACATGGTTTAATAAAACGATAATAGGAGGCGCTTGTAGGTCTTTTGGTTTGTTGTCAAAAGCGGTAGGCATAATGGGACTCAATTCATTCAATTTGCGAAAGCACGACTTCTAGTAATAAATAAAAAAAAAATTGGCAGTCATAGGAACTGCCGATAGAAGTGAAAACTTGTGACTCAAATGTTTTCACTTTTAATTGAATTATTTAATTTATTTATTACCTTGTTAGAAGACAAATTATTTGTTAAACCATCGTAGGTCTATGTACATTAGCATAATTTCAACACCACCAGCTAAATCGATGGTTGCGCCATCTAGTTTTATATAACCGTAATTATACAGAATATTGCAACTAGGGGCAAACGCTCTTTTATATTTCTGTTGTCCTGGTATCTGGAGATAAACGCTGGGCTGTTGGAGGTAGGTAATCGAAACTCTTTACTGTTTCTCTTACCCTGGTACCTACCTGGCCGTTTTTACCGAGTTTACCCGAAGATTTCATATCCGATCCGATCCGATCCGATCTATTATCATATCCAAGCGTGACGATTGATGAATCCATTTTACAGCCCACGAAAATTCTGTCTATAGCGCGCCTAAAGAAGTTTTCACTTCAATAAACTACTTTATCCATGTACGCATTTTATTCGAATGAAAACTATATCAAAACATCAAAATTTCAAAACAAATTCGTAAACCTGATGAAAGACAAAATATATATTTTTTAAATTTATTCTTGGCTATGGATACTAATCGTTCAGCCGAGAGAGTATCTCTCTACTTAGTCTGTGGGTAAAATATTGTCGTATCAGTGTTGCTATTTATATCTTTGAATTTTCCTTCTACTTTGGCTTAGTTGGTGGCTATTGCCTCGGGAGTTCTAAAGATTTTTACTGAAAAGGGATTGTGATCAGTAACGGTTTTTTATTACATTTTCAACCTAATTAGCTATTTTTATTCCCAATATTTTAAAATTAAAAAAGACACTTTTTACACTATACTTTTTCCCTGAAAACGGGTAGGGTCTCTAAAGGGATTACACTGTTGAGAGTTGAGAGTATATGGTAGAGACAGATCTATCTGCATCTCGAACAATCGCCATCTAGTGCTTCCGTTGGAACTATTTTTGTCTCGTCGGAAACTCCCTCATTGTCAAACTGACGTTAATTCTTTCGCAGTTATTTTTTTTTTGTCAATTGACACTGGAAATTTTTGTATACCACTTTGCTGGAAACTTATTTTCATGCATGCAAAATAATTCAAAATATTCCAATTAGTCTAGTGTTGAACGCGGCGAGAGTCGGAGCTGCGAAGTGACGTAATACGCTGACTCAGCCCGCATCTATATAAGACACGCGCTCGCACTCGCGCTCCACAGTCCAGTGTTGAACGCGGCGAGAGTCGGAGCTGCGAAGTGACGTAATACGCTGACTCAGCCCGCATCTATATAAGACACGCGCTCGCACTCGCGCTCCACAGTCCAGTGTTGAACGCGGCGAGAGTCGGAGCTGCGAAGTGACGTAATACGCTGACTCAGCCCGCATCTATATAAGACACGCGCTCGCACTCGCGCTCCACAGTCCAGTGTTGAACGCGGCGAGAGTCGGAGCTGCGAAGTGACGTAATACGCTGACTCAGCCCGCATCTATATAAGACACGCGCTCGCACTCGCGCTCCACAGTCTAGTGTTGACGCGGCGAGAGTCGGAGCTGCGAAGTGACGTAATACGCTGACTCAGCCCGCATCTATATAAGACACGCGCTCGCACTCGCGCCCGCGCTCCACAGTCTAGTGTTGAACGCGGCGAGAGTCGGAGCTGCGAGGTGACGTAATACGCTGACTCATGTGGGCGTTATTGATTTATGTAGTAATTTGATGTTCTGTTACCTATAAGTTCTTAGATACCTATATAGATACTATTGATAAGTATTCATAAATGGGTGATTCAACGGTACGTTTCTGTTGTCTTCACTGCCCAGCGTCTACACGGACCTTTACTGCTCTGGGCCTTAAAATTCACATCGGTCGGAAACACAAGGATGTGCGTCGTCTGGCTGCCGCGACACAGATACATGCGATTGGTGCAGATACTCCATCGGTAAGCCAGGTGCAACCTTCTACTGCGCCTGACTCGTGCCCTTTGGCGGGGCTAGCTCGTGCGAAGGAATGTATACCGGTTCTCCGACATATCCCTAAGGGTGCGCGCAATCAAGCTGCTGGAAAACTGTGTCAGATTATAGATGCCTGCGTTGATAACAATGAGGTTGACGACTGGTGCTCTCTTCTTTATTTTGCATATGTGGCTTTAAAAGTGCCGGCAAGGGATCAGTCCGGTAATATGACGACTAAAGTTAAAGCCAACATTTTGTCTGCTGGGTCGAATCATCGTGATGATCCTGACGGAACGACGTCGAGCCGTGTATTGCGCTCGGCGAACAAACTCATCGAGTCGAAGGTTTTTGAGGGCGACCTGAGAGGGGCGGTTCGTCTTTTGTTATCCGATGATACGTATGCACGTCAGGACCCCGAAACGTTGGCAGCTCTGAGGCTGAAGCACCCAGCTCCATCCCGGCCCCTTAGCTTCCCACCAGAGCCAGACAAATCTCTCTCTCCTTTATCCATCAGTTTAGCGGATGTGGAATCTGGGCTTGGTTCATTTTACAGTGGGGCCGCTGGGGGTTTGGATGGATTGCGCCCTGGTCACCTTAAAGAGTTAACGTCTGTATCCGCTGGGGAAAATGGGCGACGTCTTCTGGGGTGTTTAGTGAACCTCACAAATTTCTTGCTTAGTGGTCAACTGAACCCCGTTGTTTCTCCCTATCTGTACGGTGCGTCGCTATGCGCATTGGAAAAAAAGGGCGGAGGCTTAAGACCTATTGCTGTTGGCAGCGTTTTTCGCCGTCTCGCTGCTAAGCTGGCATGCCACGCTGTTAGGGACGAGATAGCAGGATATTTGGTACCACATCAATTAGGGTTTGGGACGCGTCTGGGCTGTGAAGCGGCTATTCACGCGACGCGTTCGTATGTAATGAACCCGAGCAATGCGGGTAATGTCGTGCTGAAAATTGATATTGCTAATGCCTTCAATACCTTGGAAAGGGACGTCCTGTTGAGGGAGGTAAAGGAAAAAGTTCCTTCTATCTACCCTTTCCTCCACCAAGTTTATAGAACTCCTTCCAAACTTTGTTTCAATGACCATTTCATGCTTTCACAAGTAGGAGCTCAGCAAGGAGATCCACTAGGACCACTCGTTTTTAGCTTGGCCATTCACAAGCTCATCGTTGAACTAAAATCCTCTCTTAACATATGGTATTTAGACGATGGCACTATCGGAGGTAAACCGGAAGAGGTATTTCAGGACCTTCGGATACTTATCCCACTCCTCAAGGATCTCGGCCTCGTGGTGAACCCTTCCAAATGCGAGTTTTTCCCCTGCAGTGTGGAAGCGCGCGGAAACTTTGCGCATTTCAGTTCTATATTACCAGGACTTAAGGAAGTGTCGACTTCGGATTTCACTCTATTGGGGTCCCCGATTTTTGCTGATGCCGTTCCGGAGGCCATTATCTCTCGTACGAGGCTTCTTCTCAGCACTCGTGACCGCCTTAAAAACATTTCCGCGCACGTGGCGATAGTGTTATTGCGAATGTGCTTCGCCGTTCCTAAAATAACATACTTGTTGCGGACGGCCCCCACCTGGAAATATCCGGCTGAAGTGTCTGCGTTTGACGAGGCTCTGAAATCGGCGGTTGAGTCTATTCTTAACGTTGCCCTTGATGAACGTCAATGGTCACAGGCAGCTCTTCCAATTCGGTTTGGGGGTCTAGGGGTGCGTTGTGCGCGAGATGTCGGCCTGCCTGCTTTCCTTGCGTCGGTGCATGGGGTTGCTGATCTTGCCGCTACTATTCTAAATTCAAATGGTGGCGAGGAAAGTTTACCTTATGCTTCTGACGCTTTGGTGGTCTGGAGTGCCCTCAACTCCGGGGAGTCGACTCCCGTAGAGTCTCAAAGCCAACGGGCGTGGGATGCTATTGGGGTCAAGCGGGTCCAAGCACAACTTTGGACATGTGCCTCGGGAGCGGATATGGCCAGACTCCGGGCCGTCTCGCAGCCTGAATCTGGGGCTTGGTTGCAGGCGCTACCTTCTCCTCACCTAGGCACCTTATTGGATAACAACTCGTTGCGCGTTGCGGTGGCTCTTCGCCTGGGCTGCAAGGTGTGTGAACCCCACGTATGCACCTGCGGCTCCCTGGTAGAAGCCAATGGCCATCACGCTTTGAGTTGCCGACGGTGTGCAGGAAGGTTCTCGCGACACCATGCACTCAATGACATAGTTCGGAGAGCCTTAGTGTCGGCGGGAGTTCCATGCGTACTTGAGCCCCCGGGCCTATGCAGATCGGACGGCAAGAGACCGGATGGGTTGACTCTGGTGCCCTGGAAGAACGGGAAGTGCTTAATTTGGGACGCCACTTGCGTCAGCACTGTCGCCGCCAGCCACCTAGGTCGCACTATCCACTCACCATCGGCCGCGGCAGAGGATGCCGCTGATAAGAAGAAGCGAAAGTATGGTATGTTGGTGTCGCAGTACGAATTTGTACCTGTTGCCGTGGAGACCTTGGGTTGTTGGGGCGCAGAGGCAAAAGGGTTCCTCTCAGAATTGGGGCGCAGGCTCAGGGATAATACGGGTGACTCCCGCTCTGGGGCGTTCCTGGAGCAAAGGTTGGCCATTGCCATTCAGCGTGGGAACGCGGCGAGCATCATGGGCACTTTTGCGCCGGGAGCAGTTAGAGGTGGGTTATTCGGAGATTAGTTTTTTTAATTTACAATATTGAATACATGCTTATTTATTTATATTTCAAAACAATATACATACTTATTACATTTTCATTAGGTTGCAAGTCTATTTTCCAGTCAAAAGGCTCTGTACTAGTACTTACAAATTAAAATACAATTTTGTACATTCTGTGAAGTCTTTCCACCTCTGTCTATGTCGCGTCAGCCTCGTTCCCTCGGCCAGCTCGGCCTCTTATGGATTTGCCATTTACCAAGGTCATAGCTAGTTGCCACGTTATTTCTTATTTCTATAGGTACCTAGTGCTATACAACTTAATTAAGTACTACTTCCACGGCAATTACTTATATCATAAGCAGGCGTTTGACATAACTTGCACCTGTAAGGCGCTGCGCACACGTTTTAGCGCAGACTTTTAGTTTCCTGGACGTCTACTACGAAATAAACGAAATTCGAAATAACTCGTGACTTTCCTACTCCGGTTCTACGGTACTACACGACTTGAACTTTTTCCTAACTTTTCTGCAGTTTATTTTATTACCCGCGACTTCGTCGCCGAAATAAATATTACCAATTACTTACCTACCTACCATTAAACGACGAAGAAGACAAAGGGGTTTGGGTACTTTTGTATGGGCCCGTGGCGTCGTTTTTTTTTTAGCGGCCAGAGATCTGGACGTCTACTCTAATTCAACGAAAACGTAATTTCGAAATAAACTCGCGATTTTCCAACTCCGATTCTACTTCGATCCGTCGTTTTGTCCGTTTAAATGTTCTAAGTCTCCTTCCTTTTTTTTTTTTTTTTTTTTTAACTTCTATAGGTTTACACTTGACCGCCATCTCGCCTGATGTTAAGCGACGATGCGGTCTACTCTAATTAGAGTATGCTTAGAACATTTAAACGTCAAAGAATGTTGTATCGGACGAAACGTAGTAACACGAGAGAAGGAAAGTCGCGAGTTTTTTTTCGAAATTTCGTTTTCGTAGAAACAGAGTAGACGTCCTGTTATCATTTTCTTTAACAATAAAATACCCCGATGCTATCTGTGCAATCGGATTTGCTCTAAGTCATATCGGAGCTGAGTTATAGCCTGTCAAAGTTATTTATTTTTTGGATTTTTTGTATGGGCAAGTGGCGTCGTTTTTTTATTTTAGCGGCCATCGATCAGTTATAACTTTCTTGTAACAATAAAATACCCTGATGCTATATGTGCAATCAGATTTGCTGTAAGTAATATCGGAGCTGAGTTATAGCCTGTCAAAGTTATTTATTTTTTGGATTTTTTGTATGGGCAAGTGGTGTCGTTTTTTTATTTTAGCGGCCATCGATCCGTTATAACTTTCTTGTAACAATAAAATACCCTGATGCTATATGTGCAATCAGATTTGCTGTAAGTAATATCGGAGCTGAGTTATGGCCTTTCAAAGTTTTTATTTAGGTATTTTAAAATATATTTTATTTATATATGGGCGCCATTTCCGTTAGCGGCCAAAAATCTGTTGTCACTTTTTTGAAACACTAGCTTACGACAATTGTATTCGCTCAATCAGAATTGCTGTAAGTCATATTAGAGCTGAGTTATGGCTTTTAAAGTTTTTTTTGGGTTTTTCTTAAATGGACTAGTGGCGCCATTTCCTACAGCGGCCAAACATCCATTAGTACTTTTATGAAACATTATTTTTACCTTAAGGTACCTGTGTAATCAGATTTGTTGCAAACTATATCGGAGCTGAGTTATGGCCACTCTAAGTTTTTTTTTTGGTTTTCTTTGTATGTACTAGTGGCGCCATTTCCTACAGCGGCCAAACATCCGTTAGCACTTTTATGAAACATTATTTTTACTTAAAGGTACCTGTGTAATCAGATTTGCTGCAAACTATATCGGAGCTGAGTTATGGCCCCTCAAAGTTTTTTTTTTTGGTTTTCTTTGTATGTACTAGTGGCGCCATTTCCTACAGCGGCCAAACATCCGTTAGCACTTTTATGAAACATTATTTTTACTTAAAGGTACCTGTGTAATCAGATTTGTTGCAAACTATATCGGAGCTGAGTTATGGCCACTTAAAGTTTTTTTTTGGTTTTCTTTGTATGGACTAGTGGCGCCATTTCCTACAGCGGCCAAACATCCATTAGCACTTTTATGAAACATTATTTTTACCTTAGGGTACCTGTGTAATCAGATTTGCTCCAAACTATATCGGAGCTGAGTTATGGACACTCAAAGTTTTTTTTTTGGTTTTCTTTGTATGTACTAGTGGCGCCATTTCCTATAGCGGCCAAACATCCGTTAGCACTTTTGTGAAACATTATTTTTACCCTAAGGTACCTGTGTAATCAGATTTGCTCCAAACTATATCGGAGCTGAGTTATGGACACTCAAAGTTTTTTTTTTGGTTTTCTTTGTATGTACTAGTGGCGCCATTTCCTACAGCGGCCAAACATCCGTTACCACTTTTATGAAACATTGTTTTTACCTTAAGGTACCTGTGTAATCAGATTTGTTGCAAACTATATAATATCGGAGCTGAGTTATGGCCAGTCAAAGTTTTTTTTTTGGTTTTCTTTGTATGTACTAGTGGCGCCATTTCCTAGTCCGTACAAAGAAAACCAAAAAAAAAACTTTAAGTGGCCATAACTCAGCTCCGATATAGTTTGCAACAAATCTGATTACACAGGTACCTTTAAGTAAAAATAATGTTTCATAAAAGTGCTAACGGATGTTTGGCCGCTGTAGGAAATGGCGCCACTAGTACATACAAAGAAAACCAAAAAAAAAACTTTGAGTGGCCATAACTCAGCTCCGATATAGTTTGCAACAAATCTGATTACACAGGTACCTTAAGGTAAAAACAATGTTTCATAAAAGTGGTAACGGATGTTTGGCCGCTGTAGGAAATGGTCCTGAGCCTAATCTATCTGTGCGCCAAATTTAATCAAAATTGGTTTTGTGGTTTAGGCGTTAAAACGTACCTAAGAAACAGACAGACATATTTACTTGCATATTTATGATATTAGTAGGTAATAAGCTAATAAGTATGGATATGAAGTTGAAGTTGTAAAATTCCATGGTTTTATTTAATTTCCAGTATATAAAGTTTCATCTTCCATTTTAACCCCTATTTCATCCCCGTACAGTTCGAAATTGCAAAATTGCCAGAACGATTTAGTTGCTTCGCGTCATGTGTCTAAATACAAAGTTTCATGGTTTTATCTTCAAAAATGACGAACTGCCACATAAAACTTTCATTCTACATTTGAAATTAGAAATAGCAAAATTGCTAGAACAACAATTTATTTGTTTCGTGTCAAGTGTCTAGATACAAACTTTCATGGTTGTATCTTCAACAATGACGACTGCCACATAAAACTTTCATGCCCCATTTGAACCTCCAATTCATCCCCATACAATTCGAAATTACAAAATTGCTGGAACAAACATTTACTTGCTTCGGATCTAAATACAAAGTTTCATAGTTTTATCTTCAACAATTACGAACTTCCAAATAAACTTTAATCTTCCATTTCAATCCCTTCAACTTCAACCCTGTTTCCGTACTCCTCGCATTTATAGTTTCTCAGATTTCGTGATGAGTGACCTTTCGCTTTCATATATGTAGATTTATTTCCTGCAATCTTATTATGCTGACTTTGTGATATTATTGACGACAAGCAAATACTTCGCCAGTGTTTTGTGTTCAGATAATGAAATACTGACTCATGCATGTAGTAGTGTAGGTATAGGTATTTATGACGTACTTAATCGTGGTGATCTGGCATTTTGGTTACAAAACGTAGTATGACTGTATGAACTTATTTGGGTTTGTATTTTGGCGCGCTTGGCAAATAAAAAAAAATTAGCAGTCTTAGGAACTGCCGATAGAAGTGAAAACTTATAACTCAGAATTTGATAGCTTACCTTGCAAACTACACGGGTACCTATAACCAGAGGGCGTGGCCTCGCCATCTTGGCATGGCCATCTAGAAATGCGTTAGCATTTCCCATTGGCTGATGCATTTCTAGATGGCCATGCCCTGATGGCCTGTCCACGTCCGTTCAGCATTTTCCATGACTTCCCATTGGCTGACGTATTTCTAAATGGCCAATAGCCATGGTCCCGAGTTTACCCGAAGCTTTCTTATCATACCAGAGCATGACGAATGAATTCAATTCACAGCCCACGAAAAATCTGTCTAGGCGCGCCTAAAGAAGTTTTCACTTCAATAAAAACCGGCCGGGATCATTTGGGTTCTTTTTTTTACAAATATCTTAGCTTAGAAGAAGGAAAAGAAAATAGGGAGGAGTAGGGAACATTTTCAACTAAATTCTAGTGCTCTTTTCTAAGTCGCCCGGCTCAGCGCCTCCACTACGGCTGCATTTCTGTCCCTGATAGCCATCTGTAGGTTGAACTCTCGGATGGTCTTCGGTGATGCAGCCAACGTTCGCCGCACGAACCGACCGCTGGCGTCGTCGGTGTCGTCAGCGTAGTATGTGAAGGTCCCCGTGTGCTGTGAGATTGCAATAACCGCTCGGGGGGTCTACCGCTTAATGAAAATGCTTTAACATCGCTGTCTCTTTTCTTCTCGCTTGAAATGAAAGAGACAGCAATGTCAAAGCGTCAAAGCGTTTTTGCACCCTGTCCACGTCCCTGGGCACGCTCTCGTGCAGCTAAGTATAATAACGACATTAAATACTAAAGATAGACTAATAAATAATAGATAGACTAAAGATAAACTAGAAGACTAATGAATAAATAAATAAAGGCACTCGTGTTTACAGTTATCAGTATTTTGTAGTGGTAGGACCACGGTAGGACTCTTGGCATAGTCTGCGTGGGCAAATACCTTTAGCAGTTATTCTACCGCAAAGCAGTAATGTGCAAACATTACTGTGCTCCAGTTTGATGGGAAATGTTTGAGAAATTACTTACAGGGCTTAGAGATAAAATATCTTAGATCTCTGGGTGACGAGCGCAGTGCTAGGTAATGATTTGGGCTGTTCATGTTCCAATAGCTGCGTGTCACTGTGCTGTTACGTGGCAGGGGTGTTGCTTACCATCAGGCACATGTCCTGCTCGTCTCATCACTCTATACTATAAAAATATATATCACTAGCGGCCCGTCCCGGCTTCGCACGGGGTCAATATTTTTTGTTAAGTAGGTATGCTAAATGAAACGTACATGACCAAATTTTTCCAAATGATCAAAATTAGAAAACAAAAATTTAAAGAGTAAAAACATTAAACTGGCTGGTCTGGTGGCTTAGTTGGTTGAGGACCGTTTTGTAAAGCGGCGGTTTAACGATCAGCCGGATTGAATACGGCTGATTAAAAAACCGCCGGAATGTATTCGACGCCATACGTCATTCAACACGGCTAGCCGTTAAGTAATAAAGCGAGAGATTAGCCGCCTCTTTCACAATTTTTAGTTCCGATTCTTAACACTCATGGCACTGCCTGACATAACAACAACTATGGCATTGAATAGGTTCTGTAAGTGTGTTGCTAAATTGCTAAAGTGACAGTGGATTCTGGAGTTCGGAGGGATTGTACACAATATTATTGGAGTGTCACTTGTCACCCTGGGTGTTACTTGAAAACTATTTCGTTTCCACCGTCCACCTTGTTAAGACTAAATCGGACCGGGTTGGTTACATGAGACCCAGATCCGACTCGGAGCACACCGACTCCATATAGTCTTGGCGCTACTACCTCTGGAGTGTATTAAAAAAAATGCGGGAGCCAGAAGCTCAAGGGAGGTCCTGAGTGGAGCAAGCCATGCAAGTAGCCGTAGTGTATCGCAGGCCGAGTATGGAGAAGCGACACTCAGGGCTGACCGCAGAGCTTCTGGCGGGAGCCCACCCGGAGTCAAATCTGGATGATAGACCCTTGTCTATGGAAGTGCACCATGTTTCTTAGGTGTACCGTCACCGATATCAATTTATGGGCTTTCAAACTTTATGTGAGAGGTAAAATGTTGTAAAAAAATATTAAGGAATACCGTAAGTACCTAATCGGTCAGTTTTTTCGGATGAATGAAATTAATTTTGATTTTGTTTATATAAATTATGTTTTTTAGGGTTCCGTAAAACGTAAAAACGGAACCCTTATAGATTCGTCATGTCTGTCTGTCTGTCTGTCTGTCTGTCCGTCCGTATGTCACAGCCACTTTTTGCCGAAACTATGAGAACTACACTGTTGAAACTTGGTAAGTAGATGTATTCTGTGAACCGCATTAAGATTTAAACAGAAAAATTAAAAAAAAAGAAAAATTAGGGTTGCCCCCCATACTGAGAACTGAAACTCAAAAATTTTTTTTTCATCAAACCTACACGTGTGGGGTGTCTATCGATAGGTCTTTAAAAATGATATTGAGGTTTCTAAAATCATTTTCGTCTACACTGAATAATTTGCGCTAGAGACACTTCCAAAGTGGTAAAATGTGTGTCCCCCCCCCTCTAACTTCTAAAGTAAGAGAATGAAAAATCTAAAAAAAATATATGATGTACATTACCATGTAAACTACCAACGAAAATTAGTTTGAACTCGATCTGATGAGTAGTTTTTTTTTAGTACGTCATAAATAAATACACTATTATTGAAACTTCGATCAAAGTTACAACGAACTACAAGAACTATGTGTAGGTACTATGTATATAATGTTACTTCCTGCAACGGAACCCTTCATGGGCGAGTCCAACTCGCACTTGGCCACTTTATTTTAATTTGGTCACCCTATAATATAAGCAGTAATACAATACGGCTGAACGTGGGCCGCCTTATTGAAGAACGTATCGCAATGACAATGCGGCTAATCGTTGAACCGCCGCATTACAAAAAGGCACTGTTTTTCAAAACTGCTACCTAGCTGTAATGTAATACGGCGGAAACAAAATAATAATATTACCATAAATCGTAGAACCTAAGATAGGCCCTACCAAACTTCAGGGCGCACGCAATCATGTCAACGTTGGGAAGAGTGAGCTCACTCTTTCCGTTCTAGTCGGTTGCAGGACGCGGTGGACGCCGGACGTTTTTACCTATCATTATTCGTTGTCAACAACCAAAATAAGTAGCACCACAGCAAATCTCGCCGCTAGCGATTGTACGGGTCAAGTAGATTGGTTTTATGTAAACCAGATACGATACACACAGAGACGCAGTTTATTACCGATGTCAAGGTGCTCTGGGCACATCTATTGATTTATATCGATGAATATTACCACAAACAACTCTCAGCCTCAACGGACACCGGGAAATTGAAGCTTCTCTCAAAGGGATTTCCCATTGGCTATAATTTTGTAACAAACCCCCGTCTCGGCATGCGGCTTGGTAAGTTTCTTTTACACGATTTTAAAGTCTTGGAACCATGTACCAACGTGGTACATGATAAAAAAGTATTCTGAGATAAAAACACTCTGACTGGGAAGGATGAACGCTGTACACTCTTCCTAATTCTGCATATACCATAGATCGTAGAACCCAAAATTGGCCTTCCCAAACTTCAGAGCGCACGTAATCATGTCAAAGTTGAGAAGAGTGAGCTCACTCTTTCCGTTCTAGTCGGTTGCAGGACGCGGTGGACGTCGGACGTTTTTACCTATCATTATTCGTTGTCAACAACCAAAATAAGTAGAACCACAGCAAATCTCGCCGCTAGCGATTATAGGGGTCAAGTAGATTGGTTGTTTGTAAACCACTTACGATACACACAGAGACGCAATTTATTACCAATTTCAAGGTTCTCAGGGCACATCCATTGATTTGTATCGATGGCATGTACCGCCACGTTGCGCCGCGCCGCGCTACAGTCGGCGCGCCGCGCCGGCCCGTCGCGTCGTTTATTAGGGTTCCGTAAAATGTAAAAACGGAACCCTTATAGATTCGTCATGTCTGTCTGTCTGTCTGTCTGTCCGTCCGTATGTCACAGCCACTTTTTGCCGAAACTATGAGAACTACACTGTTGAAACTTGGTAAGTAGATGTATTCTGTAAACCGCATTAAGATTTTTACAAAAGTTTTTTAAAAAATCAAAAATTAGGGGTGCCCCCCATACTGAGAACTGAAGCTCAAAAATTTTTTTTTCATCAAACCTACACGTGTAGGGTGTCTATCGATAGGTCTTAAAAAATGATGTTGAGGTTTTTAATATAATTTTTGTCTACACTGAATAACTTGCGCGAGAGACGCTTCCAAAGTGGTAAAATGTGTGTCCCCCCCCCTCTAACTTCTAAAGTAAGAGAATGAAAAAACTAAAAAAGATATATGATGTACATTACCATGAAAACTACCAACGAAAATTAGTTTGAACTCGATCTGATAAGTAGTTTTTTTTAGTACGTCATAAATACACTATTAATAAAACTTCGATCAAAGTTACAACGAACTACAAGAACTATGTGTACTATGTATATTATGTTACTTGCTGGAACGGAACCCTTCATGGGCGAGTCCAACTCGCACTTGGCTACTTTATTATTATTTCGACAGGGCGGAATTTTTTAACTTCGTAAAATCTTTTGAATGCAATGTCCGATTTTAATAATTCAAAAAGGAATCAGTAGGTATTAAAGCAATCTTGAATACGAAATAGTTTATTTGGATAAGAATTAATACAAATGTATGGATAACATGGTCTGAATTTGATCGGCATTTTTATCTTCTTTTAAAATGTAAAAAAGCAGTTGTAGCGACGTAATTACAGTAGTTAGACATATGGTCTCGCGGGGTTTTTGTAGATTTTAATACGTTTTATAATATTGTAGAACATTGTTTTGTTCTATCATTGGTACTTTCCGCAGCGTATGCGATGAAAGCCATTTTATGGCTGTTTTTTTATACCTTGCGTTGGTTTTAGTAAAGAAATCAAAGTAATTCTATTTTTTTCTCGTAATAAAAGTAGCCTATGTTACTCAGTGATAATGTAGCTCTCTTTTGGTAAAATAATTTTTGAAATCGGTTCAGTAGTTTTTGAGTTTATTGGTAACATACAAAAATACAAAAATAAAAATCTTTCCTCTTTATAATATTAGTATAGACGTAGATTTAGATAAACGGCTATCTTTGTAGGGGACGACTTGTAAAAACATTACTACTATTATTAAAATGTTTTCACTCTAATAATAGCATTGAAAACATCATGGGAGACGCCACTACGTTCGTTACCCCACACGACGGTTACTACTTTTGGATTATCTAAAACAAGCAGTATGCAGAATACCTGTTTGAACAGTAATAGGCAAACATTGCTGTTTTCCGGTATGAAGGGCAATGTTTCCGGATAATTTACTAAGTAGATAACTTGTCTTAGGTAAGTATACCTCAGAGCTGAAGTCGTGATTTGAAATTTTCATATAAGTAACAGCTCTCAAATGAAAAGAAAGGGTTAAAGCATGCGTCCATCCGTTGAAGAGCTACACGGTGCCATACATAGACAGTTATAATCATAATATATATATATAGACACTTCTTCTTTAACGTCAAACTTATAATAACACTTATAACTTTTAATATAAATATAAATAAATGAATAAATTGTGTTACAATTAAAAAAAATTGACAGTGATAGAAATTGCCGATAGAAGCGAAAACTTGATAGCTCACTCTGGAAACTACGCGGGTGAAACCGGAGGGAGTGGCCATGACCATGGTCATGGCCATTGTCCCGAGCTTACCCGAAGATTTCTTATCATACCCGAGCGTGACGCTAGAATTCAATTCACAGCCCACGAAAAATCTGCCAGTGGCCGCCAAACGAAGTTTTCGCTCCAAAAGACACAATCGAATTGACAACCACCGCCTATTTTGGAGTCGGTTAAAAACAAGTCGAATTTCGAACATCTTTCATTTTTGTAGTCTATCAAATTAACAATTACCCAAAGTTATTTCCGTGTCTGTCTGTACTGGATCCAATATAAATGTAAATTCTAATCAATTTAGTATGATAGTAGATTTTACCGTGTGCCAGGTTCTAAGCGGTACCTACCCAGGTTGCTAACTTCCAAACAAACTGGTTTGTTACATTATAAATTGTAAATACGTACCTTCTACAGACCTGGGTAGCGATTCTGAAACCATTCGGTTGCATCCGACACGGAATCTCATCTCTCGGTCTTTGTCATGCTAAACAGATAAGATAAAGACCGAGAGATGAGATTCCGTGTCGGATGCAACCGAATGGTTTCAGAATCGCTACCCTGGACGTCTACTCTGTTTCTACGAAAACGAAATTTCGAAAAAAACTCGCGACTTTCCTACTCTCGTTCTACTTCGTTTCGTCAGATACAACATTGTTTGGCGTTTAAATGTTCTAAGCATACTCTAATTAGAGTAGATTCAGAACATTTAAACGGACAAAATGACGGATCGAAGTAGAATCGGAGTTGGAAAGTCGCGAGTTTATTCCGAAATTACGTTTTCGTAGAAAGAGATTATTCCTCCTTCCGATTCTTATTATTATACCTTCGGTTCCGACTTCGGCTCCGAAACTTTTAAAACGGAGGTTTTATTCGGAGGTAAGGTTTATAAATATTTGAGATAATCCCTTATTGTGGTGGAAAGTCAAACTCAAAGTTCTTAATTCATAAATGTACAATTTACACGTCAATTTTAAAAAACAAATAAAGTAGTCAAGTGCGAGTTGGACTCGCCCATGAAGGGTTCCGTTGCAGCAAGTAACATAATATACATAGTACACATAGTTCTTGTAGTTCGTTGTAACTTTGATCGAAGTTTCAATAATAGTGTATTTATAACGTACTAAAAAAAAAGTACTCATCAGATCGAGCTCAAACTAATTTTCGTTGGTAGTTTACATGGTAATGTACATCATATATTTTTTTTAGATTTTTCATTCATGTACTTTAGAAGTTAGAGGGGGGGGGACACACATTTTACCACTTTGGAAGTGTCTCTCGCGCAAACTATTCAGTGTAGAGGAAAATGATTTTAGAAACCTTAACATCATTTTTGAAGACCTATCGATAGAAACCCCACATGTGTAGTTTTGATGAAAAAAAATATTTTGAGTTTCAGTTCTCAGTATGGGGGGCAACCCTAATTTTTCCTTTTTTTAAATTTTTTTGTTCAAACCCTAATGCGGTTTACAGAATACATCTACTCACCAAGTTTCAACAGTGTAGTTCTCATAGTTTCGGCAAAAAGTGGCTGTGACATACGGACGGACAGACAGACAGACAGACAGACAGACAGACAGACATGACGAATCTATAAGGGTTCCGTTTTTACGTTTTACGGAACCCTAAAAAAGAGCACACAAGGAGTATACTTACATTTTTAGGGTTCCGTAAAACGTAAAAACGGAACCCTTATAGATTCGTCATGTCTGTCTGTCTGTCTGTCTGTCTGTCTGTCTGTCTGTCTGTCTGTCCGTCCGTATGTCACAGCCACTTTTTGCCGAAACTATGAGAACTACACTGTTGAAACTTGGTAAGTATATGTATTCTGTGAACCGCATTAAGATTTGAACAAAAAAATTTAAAAAAAAGAAAAATTAGGGTTGCCCCCCATACATAGAACTGAAACTCAAAATATTTTTTTTCATCATACCTACACGTGTGGGGTGTCTATCGATAGGTCTTCAAAAATGATATTGAGGTTTCTAAAATCATTTTCGTCTACACTGAATAATTTGCGCAAGAGACACTTCCAAAGTGGTAAAATGTGTGTCCCCCCCCCTCTAACTTCTAAAGTAAGAGAATGAAAAATCTAAAAAAAATATATGATGTACATTACCATGTAAACTACCAACGAAAATTAGTTTGAACTCGATCTGATGAGTAGTTTTTTTTTAGTACGTCATAAATACACTATTATTGAAACTTCGATCAAAGTTAAAAGGAACTACAAGAACTATGTGTACTATGTATATTATGTTACTTGCTGCAACGGAACCCTTCATGGGCGAGTCCAACTCGCACTTGACCACTTTATTAAAGTTTAAATTTAACATTTTATTGTACCATAATAAGTATCGTACAAATAAGTGTCAACAATTAAAATATAATATGTAGTTATTACAATTGTAATGAACAATTTGATTTTTAGGGTTCCGTAAAACGTAAAAACGGAACCCTTATAGATTCGTCATGTCTGTCTGTCTGTCTGTCTGTCTGTCTGTCCGTCCGTATGTCACAGCCACTTTTTGCCGAAACTATGAGAACTACACTGTTGAAACTTGGTAAGTAGATGTATTCTGTGAACCGCATTAAGATTTTTACAAAAGTTTTTTAAAAAATCAAAAATTAGGGGTGCCCCCCATACTGAGAACTGAAGCTCAAAATTTTTTTTTCATCAAACCTACACGTGTGGGGTGTCTATCGATAGGTCTTAAAAAATGATGTTGAGGTTTCTAATATCATTTTTGTCTACACTGAATAACTTGCGCGAGAGACGCTTCCAAAGTGGTAAAATGTGTGTCCCCCCCCTCTAACTTCTAAAGTAAGAGAATGAAAAATCTAAAAAAAATATATGATGTACATTACCATGAAAACTACCAACGAAAATTAGTTTGAACTCGATCTGATGAGTAGTTTTTTTTAGTACGTCATAAATACACTATTATTAAAACTTCGATCAAAGTTACAACGAACTACAAGAACTATGTGTACTATGTATATTATGTTACTTGCTGCAACGGAACCCTTCATGGGCGAGTCCAACTCGCACTTGGCTACTTTATTTTTTTACAATTTTATTGTGAGTTTACCATCACTCTTTAAAAAATCGCTGTAACTATAAAAAGTTTGATCGATAAACCAGCTTTTTAATCGGTGCTTGAAGCTGCCCAAACTCGGGGATGATTTAACTATTTTAGGAAGAGTGTTATAAACTTCCCATAATGTGAGTCAGCTTTTCCGAAAGTAAATGGAAATACAAAATCCCAACCCCTTAAATCAATTGCTCGTCAATGTTTATCGTATCCACGTGTTAGGCACAAAAATAATTCATTATCTCTAATAAAATATCTATCCTGCCACCACTTCTGATCCTGCCAATGCCTACGACTTCGGTTCCGACTCCAGTTCCGATTCCGATAAATCAGATTTAAAAACTCCGACTCAGTCTTAGGTTCCGATAAAATGACCTACGTTACATCACTGCTACAGACTAGATGGAGTTACCATCGATATAAACGAATGATTGAATTGAGATCTTTGGGAGACGATATTTTCAGACAAATTACAGATTACAGGGATTAGAGATAAAACATTTTAGATCTCTGGGTGACGAGCGCAGTGCAGTGCTAAGTAATGATTTGGACTCTTCATGTTCCAATAGCTGCGTGTCACTGTGCTGTTATGTGGCAGGCATGTTGCTTTCCATCAGGCATATGTCCTGCTCGTCTCGTAACTCTTTATTTAAAAAAAAATCACCGGTATTTGTGAATCATTTATATTGGTTCTTTTTTTGTTTCGTATATCATAATAGTTCAGAGGTGGTTCCGTATAAATTTTATCATATACTAAATACTATAATTATATCAAATACTATAACTTGCTTTAATTTATCTGGAAGATATAGTATAGTGATCGCATCATATGAAATTTAGTCGAGTGTACATTTTAAATTGAAGTCTTTGTTTTATTAAATTTGTTAGATAATTAATTATTTTTTAATGTCGTCTACTCTAATTCAACGAAAACGTAATTTCGAAATAAACTCGCGATTTTCCAACTCCGATTCTAGTTCGATCCGTCGTTTTGTCCGTTTAAATGTTCTAAGCAGAGTATGCTTAGAACATTTAAATGTTAAACAATGTTGTATCGGACGAAACGAAGTAGAACGAGCGCAGGAAAGTCGCGAGTTTTTTTTCGAAATTTCGTTTTCGTAGAAACAGAGTAGACGTCTTGGGCTGCATTAAAACACAGAGACGGTATCACAAATGCGTTATAATAAGTTAAACATTTTGTATCTCATAACGCCAATACAAAAAATCTTACAAACGAATGAATTTTCGTATCAAAACTCATACTAAATACATGTAAAGGGATACTAGACACAATCATGACGAAATAATTACAATAATTCACAGGTTATTTGTATAAAATATTCCGTTTAAACAGGTGGGAGTGTCGGAGCCTGTCATGCCCCGCCCACCTCGAAAGCCTTAATTATAGCCGTCTCTTTCACACTGTTCTTCTCTGTCACTCGATTACCATGGGATTGATACCTACTTTGTATCTAAACATCAATTTCTCAAATAATGCAAAAATAAAAGCAGGTTTTTTTTATTTCAAAATTTCGTATATTGGTCGACATTGTTCATTCGTAAGTGCATAGGTAAGTTCTCTGTTTTTTTTTAAATAAAGCGTGACGAGACGAGTAGGACATGTGCCTGATGGTAAGCAACATGCCTGCCACATAAAAGCACAGTGACACGCAGCTATTGGAACATGAAGAGTCCAAATCATTACCTAGCGCTCCACTGCGCTCGTCACCCAGATATCTAAGTTGATATATCTCTAAGCCCTGTAATTTCTCTGGAAACATTGCCCTTCAAACCGGAACACAGTAATGTTTGGACATTACTGCTTGGCGGTAGAATAACTGGCAAAGGTGTGGTCCTTTCCCAGGCGGACTCTGCCAAGAGTCCTACCACTACAAAAACACTGTGGTACACCCTTGTAGGAAGTGGCTAGTTAATTTAATAAACTATCAGTGCCCCGTGGTTTTGTCCGCGTAGTTTCCGTTTCTGTAATTTTTCCGGGATAAAAAGTAGCCTATGTGTTCTTCCAGACTATAATCTAACTGTGTTCCAGATTTCATCCTGATACGTTCATAAGTTACGACGTAATTGACCAACAAACATCAATACATTAACATTTAGATAAGTACTAGCAGCGCCCCGCGGTGTTACCCGCGAAGTTCCCGTTCCCGTTGTTTTTCCGGGATAAAAAGTAGCCTATGTGTTCTTCCAGACTATAATCTATCTGTGTTCCAAATTTCAGCCCGATTTGTTCATACGTTAGGACGTGATTGAGCAACAAACATCCAAATATCCAAATATCCAAAAATCCGTACATTGACATTTATAATATTAGTATGATATTAGTAGGATTAGGATATACTTAGATTTTTTAATTTACATATTTATTTTAAACTAGCGGCGCTAACGGTTTTACCAGCGTAGTTCCCGTTCCCGTAATTTTTTCGGGATAAAAAGTAGCCTATGTATTCTTCCCGACTATCATCTGTGTTCCAATTTTCAGCACGATCCGTTCTTACGTTACGACGTGATTGAGCAACAAACATCCAAATATTACAAATACTACAAACATCGAAGTTTATAATATTAGTAGTATTATACAATAAACAAAAATTAAAATTTTTAACATTAGCAGGATTTTCGATAGTGGCGGTGCCTGTATCCGTGTCTATTTTGGCAAGTTTAAAGATTAATAGGGGTGCGTTGCGCCCCTGGGGTTGATAACAATATGCTGAGTAATGATCTAAAAGCTATGATGGTTAGTTGTTATTTATAATTGATATTGTTTGGTTGCTTATTTTAGGGTCGCTTTTTTTGTAGTTGAAAATTTTGGGTTCTCTACAGAGGGCAGAGAAAGAAAACCATATCTGATCTTGTATACAAAATAAAATATTTGTTAACATTTCATCGTTGCTTTGTATTTTTTATAGAAATAGTGTAAAGGACTTTGCTGGTTTTGGGCACGAATACTAAAAATTAAGATATTTTATAATTTTAAAGATTTTGTTTTATTGGATTTTGTCGGATTTTGTTTCTTCAATATCTATACTAATATTATAAAGCTGAAGAGTTTGTTTGTTTGAACGCTAGGATCTTGGAAACTACTGGACCGATACGAAAGATTATTTTTTTGTTGGATACTCCATTTATCGAGGAAGAGGCTATAGGGTATATAACATTACGCTACTATCAATAGGTACGGAGTATGAGTGAAGAATGTAAAGAAAACGGGGAAAAATATTTCTCTTCCAGAGCTTTAGTTCCGTGAATTTAAATTCTCTTTGGTCGTTGAAGTCTGTGACGGCGCGTGTCTACATTTGAAGTTTGTGTCATTTGAAGTAATCAAATTTGTTCTACAATAATGCATTGTTGCTTATTTACGTATTTTTAGGGTTCCGTAAAACGTAATAAAGTGGCCAGCAATGGATATTTTAGTATGGATTTTCCTCAAAATATTGAAGGAACAAAATCCGAATTCAGTTTAATATTAAATTAAGACAGTGCTACTTAATTTCATATTTTTGTAACTAACACATTGTTCCAATGAAACAGCGAGGTAGTACGAATACGTCGTTGATGTTAGCAAACTTTGGATTTTGTTGATATTTAAAAAAACACTTTACCTATTTTGATAAAAATTATATGGAATCACTTCTGAACTGTGATATACCAAACAAAGAATGAACCTAAAAAAAATAAAATATTAGATAATAATTGTCGGAGCTATCGTTTAACATACATACAAAAAACGTACAACCTAATTGAAAACCTAACACGCCTTCTTTGAAATCGGTAAAAAAATTCACTAACACAACTATAATAATTCTGTACAGAAATGTATCTATTCGTCACTCATCTACTGTAGGTATACTGCATACAGGCAAATCAAATCATTTATTTCAGAATATCATGTCATTTCAAATTAATTACAAAACAATACAATAAAAAATACAACAGTAACCATATTGAACTGTTTATTAAAGTAGTGCAAATGAAGCAGATATAAAAAACTGTACTGAACCCTCGTCAAATTCTCAGTTTACCGCAGTCTCTTGACTTCCGAAGGGCGTGCTCTACATTGAATAGGGATTCATACAAATTGTTATTGATGTTCAGTTTTATTATGTGATCTTGTTATCTAACTAGTAAATTAAAATGGTGGAAATCGCCGCGTGAGAAAACATGGATTACACCAATAAAATGTCAAAATTAAGGAATAGATTGTAGGGGTAGGACAATTTGTAGAGTCCACCTGGGAAGTAATAATCATAATCATAATCATTTATTTCATAAAACCAATTTACATGTCAGAAATTGTGAGTATACACAAACTATAAAACAAAATTCGGCTACAATAGGTATCTTTGCACAATACAATGTCAAATAAATAATAATTACAAGCTCAATACGATGTCAATACAATAATAAATTATTTATATAACCATAATAATAAATGTCAGTTTAAAATAATAATAAAAAAATTGATTTATAAGGGCGAGGCATAAAACTCCTCATATCCATAAAACGCCTGCTCAATAAGCCAGCGTTGTAATCGAAAGGACAATGCCCACGTCCCATACATTGAAAACCCTGTCAAACTTTTTTTGATACTGAAAGTGCATAGAGATGAATAGTGTCTAATTAGGATTGTTCATGCTTCTTAAAACGTCTGCTGTTGGTGTTTTTTATTTTCCAAATACCAAAAATGAGTTACAGTTAAACCAAAAGTAAGGTTAGATATGTTTACTGTCAAAATACATTAGAATTATGTTTTCTTTCGGATTAGAAGAGAAAAGAAAAGAAAGAACTATGGTATTATCTTTCAAAACATATTCAGAATAAATAGGAATAATAGTACTGCTCAATATCAACTGCATGATTACCATACGTATGAACACTTCATTTACATATAAATATTGTCACAGAAGGGAATATCTTAATTTGTGATATAAATATCTCACTATTTTGGTATTCGAGTCAGAGGTTTCCATCAGACAACACAAGCATATATGGTTTTATGTAATTATTACCACAATTATGTACCTAAGTAATAAGGAGCACTGAATCACATAATTCCCAGTTTTGTTAAAACCAATATAAATTCCCTCACAAAAACTGGATGAGTTGTCGTTGACGTCCGATTAGGAATTAATAATATTCTTCTAATTCCTAATATTTCTCTACGCACCGCAAAGAAGCTCAAAAAATCTTCCTGGAGCAATCTCTTTTGAACAATCGGAATAATTTTACTGTGTCTGAAATCCGACATTGAAACATTAGTAATCGGAGTTTGTTATGGTGAATAATGCATAAATATTACACCGCTTAGAAATCACGAAGAAAACTATAATATAGGACGAAAACAATTCATATTGGTTGTTTACTTTTTGAATTTTTGATTTGACAACTTGTCAATTTGACATTAATCTTTGACCACAAAGATTGTTTTACCCAAAGATAGGTTTTACCTCTTTGTTTGACCAATTTGGTTTGGTGAAAACGTTTCGTTTCACAATTGCATGCTAACTTCTTTCTCGTTTACATTGCTATAAAATGCAATGATAATTTCTTTGTCGCCGTAATTACATATATCGTTATTTAAATATGTAAAAGTAGTAAGTAAACGACATTGTGAAAGAAATTGACATACATAACATCTACATTCAATCTCAATCTAACGCGGATCAATAAAACGAAACGCAAGTACCGATTCGTTATTGCAATATTTTCCGAGTCAGCTTTGTTGGAAAATGGTAGGTTTAATTTAAAGAAATGCAAATTATTTTATTTTGTAATGTTAGAAAGTTATATAACTTCGCACACGAGTACAACAAAAAAATCACCGATTTTTTAATATATAACTCATATGTCTACACGACAAATATTTTGGCGAGTCAAAAATGGACATTGTCCTCAAACTAGGTGCGGCCCGCACATGTTCTGGCAGGTTATTGTAGACGTCTGGACCCATCACATGGGTCAATTTTGCCGATTTGGACAATGTACGTCCCACTGTAGCAAGGGTGCCCGCGCTTCGCGTGGGGTAGCGATGGTTCACACCACATACCTTGAAGGAGTCCAGGTTTATTCTCACAAACAATGCCACCTGCATTATCCTTATTGCAGTAGGTACCTTTACCAGTTATTCTACCTTCTACCGCCAAGCAGTAAATTGGATTGCATTGATTGATAGGGAATGCGGTGGAGCTTCAGCGGAAGAGATATTTTCTTTTTAAAGTGTATAGTGTGACAAGACGAGCAGGACATATGCCTGATGGCAAGCAACATGCCTGCCCATAACAGCACAGTATCACACAGCTACTGGAACGTGAAGATTCCAAATCATTACCTATTAGAACTTCACTGCGCTCGTCCACCGGAGATGTAAGGTGTTTTATATCTTAGCTTAATATATCTGGAAACATTGCCCTGCAACCCGAAACACAGTAATGTTTACACACAACTGCTTGGCGGCAGAGTAACTTGTAACATTACATATTGACTACAATATGTAAACGTACATTTTACCTCTATTTTCATCTCAAAACTAACATTTATTCATAGAATTCTTAGATATTTACATACAATGTAACATTACATATTGACTACAATATGTAAACGTACATTTTACCTCTATTTTCATCTCAAAACTAACATTTATTCATAGAATTCTTAGATATTTACATACCAAAATTTTCATATCACTAATTTCCTTTTAATTGTGTCCATATGATAGAGAATAATTTTCTTATCATTATGATATTGTTCTGGTATTATATATCTCTTTCTAAATCTATAATAATTACGTTTTTCTAAAAATTTTATTTGTTTACATATTGTCATTACTATAAACATCATTCGTCACTTAGCAACCTCTACCCTTTGCCACTACTACTTTACTACTTTACTACTGCCATAAATAAATACATTTTGTAGTGGTAGGGCTCTTAGCAGAGTCCGCCTGGGAAAGTACCTACCACACCTTTGCTAGTTATTCTACCGCCAAGCAGTAATGTGCAAACATAACTATGTTCCGGTTTGAAGGGCATTGTTTCCAGTGAAATTACAGGGCATAGATTATACATCTCTGGGTGACGAGCACAGTGCAGTGCTAGGTAATGATTTAGACTCTTCATGTTACAATAGCTGCGTGTCACTGTGCTATTATGTGGCAGGTATGTTGCTTACCATCAAGCACATGTCCTGCTCGTCTCGTCACTCGATACTATAAAAAATCATGGCATCTGGCACTCACTCACTGGTTGGTCTCCGCGGTACCTCAAATGCTCAGGTTACTGTTGACGAGTACGCCACGGTGGTTTTACAGCACATTTCCGTTTGACGTCCTCGGTCTCTCAAACTGATGCCTAGCCTTTCAGGTATGAGATGGATGCTAATTTGGCCAAGTATAGGTAAGGTTAGTAAGGTTTAGGTTGTTTTGGGTCCGGCGCCTTCAGTGCTAACTCAAGGGTTAGGTAGGTAGTGGAGGCACACCTTAGCCGGCTACGATCTTTCTAAAAAAAGTGGCCAAGTAGGAGTTGGACTCGCCCATGAAGGGTTCCGTTGCAGCAAGTAACATAATATACATAGTACACATAGTTCTTGTAGTTCGTTGTAACAACTTTGATCGAAGTTTTAATAATAGTGTATTTATTTATGACGAATTAAAAAAAACTACTCATCAGATCGAGTCCAAATCAATTTTCGTTGGTAGTTTGCATGGTAATGTACATCATATATATTTTTTTCTTTTTTCATTCCCTTGTTTTAGAAGTTAGAGGGGGGGGGGGGGGGGCAACACACGTTTTCACCACTTTGGAAGTGTTTCTTGTGCAAATTATTCAGTGTAGACGAAAATGATTTTAGAAACCTCAACATCATTTTTGATGTTTGCCTCAAGTGTATGGGCGCAAGCGGCAGACCTCGAGGAAAACAAGTCTCACTTGAAAGCGATCCAAAGAGGTTTTGCCCAGAAAATTTGTAAGTCGTACCGTACTGTTTCTCTGAAATCAGCACTTGCTCTTTCCGGTCTGCTCCCCCTAGATCTGAGGATACAGGAAGCAGCAAATTTGTACAGAGTAAAAAAAAAACCTCTCCCAAGACTACCTCCCACCAGAAGTGGAACTCGAACGGAACGTTAACTGCCTGGACCAACCCCATCCGTCCACGCAGGTATCTGTAAAGTACGAGCTCCTAGAAGACACCTCCAATCTTCCAGAAGGACCTCAAATCTATACTGATGGCAGTAAGATTAAAGGCAAAGTTGGAGCTGCTCTAACATGGTGGGAGAATGGCAGGGAGGTGAAGAACTCGACATTCAAGCTCCACTCCGAATGCACAGTATTTCAATCGGAACTTTATGCTCTTTACCGGGCAACTCAAATGGCGTTAGAGAGTAAGGACCCAGAAGTCAATGTCCTGAGTGACTCCCGATCTTCACTCGATCTGCTATGTAACCCAAAAACGAGTCACCCCGTGGTAAAGTGCATAAAGGAAAACATTGGAAGGATAAATGCTGAGGGGAAATCTCTTCGTTTTTTCTGGGTGAGAGCGCATGTTGGCACCGTCGGCAACGAAAGAGCCGACGAACTAGCCAAATCGGCTGCGCTCACGTTGTCGCCCAGTGACTATGAGGGGATCCCCTTGTCCTACGTCAAACGGAAAATCCGCGAAGAATCTGTCAAGAAATGGCAGGATCGATATGAGACCTCGGACACCGGAAAAGTCACCCAGACGTTCCTCCCCGATATAGCAAACGCATATCGGGTGATGAGAACCACGAAACTGACTCCCTTCCAGGTACAAGCGTTGACGGGACACGGAGGAATAGCAGAATACCTGTACAGATTTAAGCTCAAGAGCAGTCCTGCATGCGAGTGTGACCCCGAACAACCCGAAACGGTCTGGCACGTGCTTGTCGATTGTCCCCGATTCATGGCCGCTAGACATGAGCTCGAATCTATGATCGACAGAAGGCTGGTTGTCTCGGATCTCCACAACATCTTAGCAGATCCAGATGACAGAACACGGCTCCTGTCCTTCATGGAGAGCTCATTCCGCATAGCCGCCAAGAGAAACTCTACTAATTCAAATACGCGCCCCCTTTCGCCACCACACCCTACCCCGCTGTCCGTGGACGCCGCGTGGAATGCAGTTCCCGCCCAACATAACTCCTCGAAGAGCATCTCCGTCAAACAACTACTGGAGAACGCAGACCGAGGAGAGGCAGGGATCCGTATCCGCGGAGTGGCTCTCTTCATGGACAGCAACAAAGAAAGATTCGGATTGAGCTTTTGCTTTGCCTGGGAACGGGAACGAGCCCGTTTGTCACCTGGATTGTCTTGCCTGCTTAATGGGAGTACCGCAAAAGTCACAATGAAGCGGAAAACCTACGACGCTATGCCGGTGTGTGAGGTAGACGGCCACCGATTTCGGTTGGTGCGATCGAAAAACAAAACGATTGCACTAATAGAGTACTCGGAAGGTCGGACGCCTTTCACACAAGCAAGTGCGCTGCTCGCACATCTAAGCAGAAACGCGGGTAAAACACCACGGGTGATAAGCGTAGATGCGATGGCAGTCGAATATTCAAGAGCGAGAGTCGCAGACCGGCTGGGTTGCATTGAGGCCTCTAAACATCATGAGGTTGTTGTATATGAAGATAGGGGAGAAAATTTGAGCTTCCTCAGAGCCCCTTCGTACGACCAAACAAATGCAACTGACAGTTGGGGACATCCTGTTCCTAGTTCGACTGTTCAAACCGGCTCCGAAAGGGCACAGCAGAGGGCAGCCGCGGAAAAAGCCGCAGGCAATCAAAGCGGCAGCCGGGGAACGAACGCAGCTTTCGTGACTGCCTTCAACGCGGCAGCCAGGAGCATACTCCGAATCACATCCCATTCATCACACCCCTTGACGACAAAGACCCTCAAAGCAGCTTCACAGCAACAAAACGAGAGCCGATATGGGTCAGGTAGAACCGCCCCGCTATGTCACGGCTTCGGAGCCGCGGAGCCATGCACGTAACGCCTTCATCGAATTCATAGCCACACTGAGAGCGACAAGACAAGTCAACCTCAAGACCTGCGAAAACATCTTGCAGTCCTATAGGCTAGGAAGTGAAAGCCTCTTAAAGGCGAAACTCGAGGAGGCCGAAGCAGCTATTTACAATAATGTCACTTCCCGGGTCATCAAGGGAACCATGACAGGACAGTATATGGCAGCTTACAGTGCAGAAAATGGCTTCGTGACACTGAACGAGATAGAGACAGAGCGCGCGGGAGTGCCTGTTTATGCGACACCACAAAACGACCCAGTTGTAGTTACTGCCCGATGCACCAAGATTATGCTGGACGATAAGATCCTAGAGATGGCCAAGAACATCGAAAGGAACTCAAACGTCAAAGCTGGTTGGGAAAACTGGGAGGTACCGAGAATACAGTGGGTCAACGGAGTTCCAGGATGTGGAAAGACAACATGGGTGATAAGAAACTTTGATGTGGACAAGGACGCCATCATCACCACAACAACTGAGGCAGCAAAAGATCTAAGAGAAAAGCTATCGCACCGTATCGGAAACCTGGTTAAAACCAGAGTGCGAACCATGGCTTCTGCTCTGGTAAATGGTTTCGGAAGAGAAAGTTTCAGTCGCCTCATGGTGGACGAAGCTCTCATGAACCATTTTGGAGCCATTGTGATGGCTTCAAGGCTGTCTGGTGTTGGTGAAATTGTCCTCATCGGAGACGTCAATCAGTTGCCTTACATCGACAGGGAAAATCTCTTCGAAATGAGGTATCACCGCCCAAACCTGGTAACAAAGATCAGCCAGGAGTTGCTCTGCACACATCGAAACCCAATGGACGTCGCATATGCGCTGAGGGAGATATACTCCGGTATGTACTCCTCAGCACCCCGTATAAAGTCCCTAGAGCAGAGAAGGTATAAGGGAGCGCAAATACCCAACACCCTACCAAACACCCTCTTTTTAGTTCACACTCAAGAGGAGAAAGAGACCCTGACAAACCAGGGTTATGGGTCAGGCACCGGGTCACGCATCCTTACCATCCATGAAGCTCAGGGATTAACATACGAATCGGTAATCGCAATCAAAACCAAGGCAAACATGAAGCTGCACGAGAGCGTGCCCCATGCAGTTGTTGCAATCTCACGGCACACGGGGACCTTCATATACTACGCTGACGACACCGACGACGCCATCAGTCGGTTCGTGCGGCGAGCGTTGGCTGCATCACCGAAGACCATCCGAGAGTTCAACCTACAGATGGCCATCAGGGACAGAAATGCAGCCGTAGTGGAGGCTCTGGGCCGGGAGGAGGCGGCTTAGGCAAATGGTAACTAGGCAAAGACTCGATGTCGAGCCGATTACTAGCGGTAGAATCCAAACCGCTAGTGATCGGCTCTACTAACGAGCACTAGAATTAAGTTTGAAATGTGCCCAACTCCCCCCTATTTTCCTTTTCTTCTAATCCAAGAAATATGTAAAAAAAAAAAAACAATTGACAAAGATCACGGACCCCGGAGCCTGTGGAGGAGATAATTCAAATAAAAAAAAAAAAAAAAAAAAAAAAAAAAACATCATTTTTGAAGAACTATCGATACACACCACACACGTGTAGATTTGATCAAAAAAAATTTTTTGAGTTTCAGTTCTCAGTATGGGGGGCTACCCTAATTTTTTTTTTTTTTTTTGTTCAAATCTTAATGCGGTTCACGGAATACATCTACTTACCAAGTTTCGACAGTGTAGTTCTCATAGTTTCGGCAAAAAGTGGCTGTGACATACGGACGGACAGACAGACAGACAGACAGACATGACGAATCTATAAGGATTCCGTTTTTACGTTTTACGGAACCCTAAAAATGGCAGTCGTAGGGACTCCCGATAAAAGTGAAAATTAATAACTCTGAATTTGAAAGCTGACTTTGGAACCTACGTGGGTGAAATCGGAGGGCGTGGCCATGAGCATGGCCATCTAGAAATGGACATTGTCCCGAGTTTACACGAAAATTTCTTGCATTTACGAGCGTTGCGTGCATTTACGCATTTACGAGCGCTTGAGATCAATTCATAGTCCACGAAAAATCTGTGTTTGGTGCACCAAAAGAGGTTTTCACTTAAACAACTGAAGCCTAGTATGGAACGTTCCATAACCCTTTGTGCGACTCAACGTTCACGAAAGGTTGAGTACCGCTAAACTTATTCGAATACATTGAAAGCCGCCCGCAGTATGCACAAGGTAATGAATGGACTCTAACAATCAGCTGTTCAAATATATTCACCTCCACATTCAGAGCTGTCTAATAAGCACCTTTCTAGCGGTGCGTTTAAAATTTTTGTGCGGCATTTTTGATTAAACGTGTCCTTAAAGCGTTTCCGAAATATGCGATGTACCTAGGTGCCTACCTAGGGATTATAATAATTGGGATGATAACTAGATCCAAAATATATCTACCATTCTAATTAGTTGGTAGATTATGAAACAAGATTTTTGTTTTATCAAATTATAAAAAACCGACAAAGACAAAGATCACCAAACTTGCGGAGTTCCGGTTGTGTGTCACGTTTTCATTTATCCTACTAATATTATAAATGTCAATGTCTGGATGTTTGTATATTTGTTGCTCAATCACGTTCTAACATATGAACGGATCAGGCTGAAATTTGGAACACAGATAGATTATAGTTTGGAAGAACACATATACTTTTTATACCGGAAAAACAACGGGAACGGGAACTACGCGGGTAACACAGCAGGGCGCTGCTAGTATCGTATATAGCCGTGACGAGACGTTACTCTAAACGTCTAAGCACTATATTCTTCGTTATTTTTTGTTTGTGATACAAAAAAAAAAAAAGTACGTATACCCAACTATCTCAATACACAGATCACAGATATGCCCTACCAAATTTCAGGGCGCCAGGAATCATGTCATCGTTAGGAAGAGTGAACTCACTCTTTCCGTTCTGATCGGTTGCAGGAAGCGGTGGATGCCGGACGTTTTTACCTATGACTATTCATTGTCAACAACCAAAATAAGTAGAACCACAGCCTATCTCGCCGCTAGCGATTCTAGGGGTCAAGTAGATTGGTTGTTTGTAAACTTACGATACACACAGAGACGCAGTTTATTACCAATTTCAGGGTGCTCAGGGCACATCTATTGCTTTATATCGATGCCTGTACCTACAATATTTTTTAGAAATCTAGCTGACTAAATAATTCGCTTTTTTTAGTCACCATGTGTATTAATATTGTACTTGTGGGTAACCGACTCGGGCGTTTAATTCAGAGCTTCATTATAATATCTCCTAATTCCTAATATTCTACAAAATAGGTAATGACGCATGTTCAAACGAAAAATAATAATAAATAGAAAAATATATATAGAATGGAATACAACAAAACAGAATACGTACCATTACCACAAAAATGTTTGAGAATCACTGGTCGAGTTGTTGGATGAAGACATCAGAAGCCGTTGTCACAAGACAATTAGTAGATGGAAGCACATGTACGACGTACCATTGAAATGTTAGGTACAAATACAAATTATTTATTTATAACGGCGAGTTCCAAGTCAGAAGGTCAGAATGTCACTAACATTGCATGAGCGAGAAATTACTTATGAATTGATACATCATCAATTAATTTAATTATACATTGTAATAAATACCTAGGTGACCGAACTTTGCTCGGTTTAAACATTAAGTATACTTAGATACCTACCTACAGCCTATAGGTAAAGGGCTTCCAGTAATAGTTTTGTAGTGGTAGGACTCTTGGCAGAGTCCGCCTGGGAGAGGACCACACCTTTGCCAGTTATTCTACCGCCAGGCAGTAATGTGCAAACATTACTGTGTTCCGGTTTGAAGGGCAATGTTTCCAGAGAAATTACAGGGCTTAGAGATATAACAACTTAGATCTCTGGGTGACGAGCGCAGTGCAGTGCTAGGTAATGATTTGCACTCTTCATGTTTCAATAGCTGCGTGTCACTGTGCTGTTATGTGGCAGGGATGTTGCTTACCATCAGGCACGTGCTCGTCTGCTCGTTTTGTCACTCTTTATTTAAAAAAAAAAAGATTTTCTCAAAAAAAAGAACTTGAAATAAAAAAGTTAAGCTGTCGGGATTCGAATCCGGATCTACCATTTCGTGACCGCTCAACTTTCCGACTGAGCTATTATACTGTCGCGCTACATTGCGAAATATACCATCGCAATTCTAACGTTAATGCAACAATTTTTCATTGTCCAAAAATGCGTGTAAAAAGCGTTTTAAAAAAATGAAACCGAGTTAGATCGATTTATCGTCCCCGAAACCTGCATGCATAATTTCATGAAAACCGATCGAGCCGTTTCCAAGATTCAAATTTTATACTTATATAGATATATATGTACAAGAATTGCTCTGTTAAAGGTACTTATAAGATTTTAAAATTAAATACAAATAAAATAAAAACATGTTTTGGTTCGGTTAACATTCTGGCAACTTCTGGTACAGTTTTGGAACATCAAAAAAGGAGAAGGTTCTAATTCAGTTGTACGTTTTTTTTGTACCTATGTATGTGAGTTATGTGACGCTATAGCTCCACCAAATTGTAAATCAACTTTGATGGTTCTTTTTGAAGTGAAAACTTCTTTTGGCGCGCCTAGACAGATTTTTCATGGGGTGTAAATTGAATTCTACCATCACGCTCGGGTATGTTAAGAAATCTTCGGGCTAACTCGAGACCATAGTCATTGGCCATCTAGAAATGCGTCAGCCAATGGGAAATGCTAAAAGGGCGTGGCCTGGTCATCATGGCATGGCCATCTAGAAATTCATGAGCCAATGGGAAATGCTGACGCATTTCTATATGGCCATGCCATGATGGCTGGGCCACGCCCTCCGGTTTCACCTGCGTAGTTTCCAACGTAAGCTCTCAAATTCTGAGTTATAAGTTTTCACTTCTATCGGCATTTCCTATGATTTTTTTTGTTCATGAATAGCATATGTGCTATAATCTTATTCCAAATTTCATCCCGAACCGTTTAAACATTCCGACGTGATTGAGCAACAAACATCAAAATATCCAACTACACTTTGACAAGTTTATAATACTTACTTATTAGTTTAGTAATGTAATAACATAATTATAGGAGAGTAAGACTTTAAAAAAACTAAAGGTATGTAATATAAATCGGTTCTGTAAAACATGAAAAAGTTAAATTTAATAAGATTTTTTCGATACCGGGCCTTCTCAGAGGTTCTCAAACATTGGTCTGATTCCTCCAAACAAGTCATGACGTCTAATCTCTTTCTACGAAAAACGTAATTTTCAAATAAACTCGCGACATTCCTACTCCGGTTCTAGTTCGTTTCGCCCGATCGAACATTATTTGACGTTTAAACGTTCTAGGCCTACTCTAATTAGAGTAGGCTTAGAACATTTAAACCGATGAAACGACGGATCGAAGTAGAACCGGAGTTGGAAATTCCCAAGTTTATTTCAAAATTATGTTTTTCGTAGATAGAGTGTAGACGTCCAGGTCTTTAGGTCTTTACTGCCAAATTTGTGTCAATGTCAGAAGATAATTAATTTTTTATAAAATTGAAAATGTCTTGAGAAGCGTTGAGAACCTTTTGGTAGCAGATAATCTTATAGGTTCGCGACACCGACATGCTAATATAGTGGCGTTGTATCGGAGTGGTAGTGGAGCAGCGAAGTAGGACGCCCGTGTTAGAAGCTAAGTATTTTGTTTATACATATTATGCTAAGTATTAGAAATCAATCACTAAGAGGGTGAAACAAGGGATGGCCGGTTGGACAAAAATTCCGTCATTTTCAAAGTTAAGCATGAAACGATTTTAACGAAATTTGGTACACAGGTAGACGAGATCCCAAGAAAGGGTATAGGCCCTCAATACTGTTGAAGATAAAACCATGAAACTTTGTATCTAGACTCTTGATATTCATACTATTATAATTATATATTATAATTATACCTAAATGTGTAAGTAACTGTGTCTGCCTGTCTGTTACACATTAACGCCTTTAAACCACTGAACCGATGTTGATGAAATTGTATGAAAATGTTTTTAATATAAGCCGTTTTTAGTAAGCATAAAGTTCTATAACGGTACAAATACTGCCTCAGTTACTTTAATATCAATTTCACGCGGACGAAGTCGCGAGTAAAAGCTAGTTTAACATAAAATGCTTGTGGATTATTATTTTTACCATTTTTTGCTTCCGATTTCTAACCTGCCGTTCTAATGAAATATTAAATAATTTGTATTTCTATTTATATCAATTTGCAGAGAAACAAGAGCAAAAAATATTTTTTTTGTCTTTAAATTAATGTATTAAAAAATAGTTGGAAGCATTTTACACAAAAACACCTGTTTAACATTATAATTTTAACATTTTTTTGAGATTATTTTTTGTGTAGCTGTTTTTTAGCTGTGAATAGTTGGAAGGGTCCATTGAAGTGTTTGAGAACCACTGGCGTGTATTTAAGTGCATTGAATGCGGTCATTACACGCTTGTTTGGGGGCTTTGTGAGTGCATTGTGAGACGGTGCCGCTATTGTGCTTGTGTTTGGAGTAGACAGCTTCGGATGAGGGTCTTAGAGGTCCTTGGGTTGAATGGAAAACGTCACCATTTTTAAAGTTATACTTATACACTTTACTGGTAATCAGCCTGAATCCGTTTAAGGGCATGTTCTGTATATTTAAACGAACAATTTTTGTTCTACAACTTTTTTTGTTAAAACCCAAAACATATCCAAAAAAAAAGTGTTTGTTGTCTTATTTAGCATTGTGTAACGGCTGTTTAGTGTTTATTCACTTCGGCACATTATTTATGGAGCGGTAAAGAGCGCGCTCTTGTTACGAAGAGTTCGATGCTTTTAAACCGGGCAGATACACTTTTTTTATTTTATATGGAAAAAAATATATGAGTTCTTATAAATTGTAGAACAAAAGTTGACGTATTTTATGTACTGTGTGTTACACAATAGAAACCTACAAACTTTACTTACACATTTTCAAAATTTTAACTGAACATTTCACTGTATTATAATTATCGTACAAAAAACTGTCATAAGCACATTAAACATTATAATATTATAGAATGTTTTTATAACAATTGTTATGAAAAATTACGAATTGAAATGTTTCTAGAGAAATTACAGGGCTAGAGACATCTTAGATTTCTAAGTGACGAGCGCAGTGCAGTGCTAGGTAATGATTTGGGCTCTTCATGCTCCAATAGCTGCGTGTCACTGTTATGTTATGTGGCAGGGATGGTGCTTACCATCAGGCAAATGTCCTGCTCGTCTCGTCACTCTTAGTTTAAAAAAAAGGTTTAGATATTTTTTTTGACATGGGTCAATACAATTGTTATAAAAACATATTATACTCGTATTATGCTTGACAGTTTTCTATACGACAATTATTATAATAGAGTAAAGTAGTAATTGAAGAAAATGTATACAATTTGTATGCACTTTCTTTTGTTATTATTTTTTATATTGTTGGTGCTAGATGGTGTTAGGAATGTTTATATGTATTATACAATTTATAGGCATTTTTGTAGTATCAAAATATCATACAGAACCCAACTAAAATTTTAAATAATTTGTATGTTTTCCTCGTCAAGCCCACTTCCAGTAGTCAGGGGCTCTCAACCTTTCAATAGAATACTATTATTCCATTGTAACTAGATACGGCAGATAAAGATCTATGCATTGTTGCTTAATGTTCTTACAATTACAAAAAAAAGGAAAAAAATATAAGAACCAGCAAAATACATTGAGGTTTGGCAGAAAATACTTGAAGGGTGTCGATAATAAAACTTACATTGATTTGAAAAGAAATTCCCCTTGAACATTTTAACCAACTTCAAAAATTCAAAAATGGAGGTTCTCAATTCAGTCATATGCCCTTGCGTTTTTTAACTATTAAACTTAAAATTATTATCTTATACCTTTAAACGAGCAATTCTTGTACCTATATAAATATGTATAAATATATAGAATCTGAATCTCGGAAACGGCTCGAACGATTTTCGTGAAATTGTGTATGCAGGGGGTTTGGGGGACGATAAATCGATCTAACTAGGTTTCATTTAAAAAAAACGCATATAATGCGCGTTTTTAGACAACGAAAAACTATCACATTAGACATTAGAATGCGAAGGTAAATTTCGCCGCGTGACGCGACAGCATAATTGGCTCAGACGGGAAGTCGGGCGTTCGTGGCGGTCACGAGTTAGTAGCTGCGGGTTCGAATCCAGACGGCTTCTCTTTTTTTTTCAAGTTTTTTTAAGAAAATCTAAGAGTATCTAAGTATTTTTAGTATTTAAACCGAGCAAAGCTCGGTGACCCAGGTACTTACTATTATACTTAAAATTATTTACATTTGATCGCCTTCTCGCCTGATGTTAAGCGACGATGAAACGTACTTACCTAGAAGAAACCGTTTCACTCTCGATTTGAAGACACCAAGATTGTAACCATCGGGGAAAACACACTCTGCCAACGCTTTCCACAGCCTAGACGTCGTTATCATAAATGTAGAGTCTAATCTCTTCGTTCGAGTCTTTGGGATATCAACCAATACACAACGTCGTAGTGGTAGGACTCTTGGCAGAGTCCGCCTGGGGAAGTACCACACTTTTGCCAGTTATTCTACCGACAAGCAGTAATGTGCAAACATTACTGTGTTCCGGTATGAAGGGCAATGTTTTCAGTGAAATTACAGGGCTTAGAGATACAACATCTTAGACCTCTGGGTGACGAGCGCAGTGCAGTGCTTAGTAATGATTTGGGCTCTTCATGTTCCATTAGCTGCGTGTCACTGTGTTGTTATGTGGCTGCCTGTCACTGTATTGCTCGTCTCGTCACCCTTTATTTAAAAAAAAAAACTTGACTTGAAGAGGTTTGACTCTACATTTGTATTGTATTTGTAAGAACATCTAGGCTGTGGAATGAGCTACCAGAATAGATTTTCTCCGATAGTTATAATCTTGGTGTCTTCAAGTCGAGAGTGAATCGGTTTCTTCTAAGTAAGCTCGCTTCATCGTAGACCGCATCGTCGCTTCACATCAACATCAGGCGAGATAGCGATCAAGTTTACAATTGCTACACTTGTACCTATTCAATAAATAAAAAAAATGTATACATTTTTTTGTTTGAGATTCATAAACTCAAAAAATATTAGACCGATTTCAAGAATCTATCACTATGAGAATTCTACATTATCTCTAAGTAACACAAGTTAATATTATTAATTACTGTAGTAGGAGATCCCGCTATACAACGACCTTCACCATGCTGTTCATTGGATGATACATATTTTATAATCAATTTAACATGTCAACAAAAAATATATTGCAAATGGGTTGTCTAAAAAAATTCAGTGCAGAGACGAACTTCTTAGCATTCCATGGATTCGCCGTGCGGGTGCCGGGTCCATCGTGTGGCAGAGAGAGAAATCTCGAATAGACCCCAAGACTTGTGACTCGGGCGTAGGTTTAAAAGGGGCCCCTTTGTGACCCCCTTGGTTGTATAAAAAAATTTAGTGCAGAATATGATTAGTTAACAATTAAGAAAAAAAAATAAAACATTTCACTTAAATTGATTTAATTTGCTTATTATTTCGGCTTTACTCAATGCTTACGAAATTCAACCTCCTAAGGGTATGAAATAGGGTATGGAAGTTTGTATGATTTTTTTTATTCCTTAAACATATTCGCATAAAATTTCGCACGAATTGAGCATGATCAAAATAATGAGTAACGTATTACAGTGTTTTTCAAAATTCAACCTCCAAAGGGGCGAAATAAGGGATGACAGTTTGTATGAAACTTTTTATTCTTTTAACATATTTGCATGAGATTTTGTGAGCATTGAGTAAAGGTAAAGTATTAAGTTATGTAATACAGTTTTTTTTTAATTCAATGAATATAAGTGAAATGTTTAAAAAAACTTTTAACTGTAATTAATCATATTCTGGACTGAAATTTTCTAGACAACCCATTTTCAATACATTTGTTGTCATATTAATTTGAATGTAAAATACTTTTCATCCAATAAACAGCTCGATGAAGGTCGTTGTATAGCGGGATCTTAGACTACTACTAGCTGACCTGCAGGAATTTCGGCCATGAAAAATCTCGTTTTTCGTAACTCAAAAAAGAGACATCTTTTCACGGTTGAAGTTCCAAAGACACGAACGAAAAGGTTTGACTCTACTTTTGTGATAAGAACGTCTAGGCTGTGGAATGTGTTGTTTGAGTGGGTTTTTCCCGATGGTTATATTCTTGGTATCCTCAAACCGAGAGTGAATCGGTTTCTTCAAGGTATGCACGTTACATCGTAGACCACATCGTTGCTTAACATCAGGCGAGATTGCGGTCAAGTGTAAATAAAAAAAGGCTCAGCTAGGCTTGATCTTCTTTAGACCTTCATTGTTCTATATTATAACTAGCGGCCCATTCCGGCTGCGCTCGGATATTGTCATGTCATTTAAAGACTATTAAACGAAATTAAAACTATCCTATCTCTCAAGTTGGACCAGACTGCGCACGGTGTGCCAATTTAATTAAAATCGGTTAAGTAGTTTAGGAATCCATCGCGGACAAACATCGTGACAGGAGATTTATATATATTAAGATGTGCTTAGTGCAAGTAAGTAGTTAGTTAGTTTCTTATGAGTTGTCATTGTAGTTATTAGGTTATCTTATATATAAAATTCTCGTGTCACAGTGTTTGTTTCCTTACTCCTCCGAAACGGCTTTACTGATTTTTACCAAATTTTATATGCTTATTCAGTAGGTCTGAGAATCGGCTACTAGCTATTTTTCATATCCCTAAGTGTTAGGGGTTGTTCAACCCAAACATTTTTTTTTTAATTTTTGGTCAATTTTTTTTGTTTTTATTTTTTTATAATGTGGCGTTAAAAAATACATACAACCCTAAATTTTTACCCTTTTATCACCAACCCCTGTTTTTTTATAACCATTTTAGTAATTTAATCACTTTACAGTGAACTCCTAAACGACGGGACCGATTTGAATGTTTTTTTTTGTGTGTGTATTCGAAGATGGTTTAAATTCACAAATAAGCCCGGCAGATGGCGCTGCAGACAGTGTCTAGGTTATATCCGAGCGAAGCCGGAACGGGCCGCTAGTTTATATATATAACGGCACTACCCGTTTTTTGTAATAGTATAGAGTGACGAGACGAACAGCACTATGCTTGATGGCAAGCAACATGACTGCCGCATAACACCACAGTGACACGCAGCTACTGGAACATCCATGGAAAACTCCCAATCCATTACCAAGCACTGCACTGCGCTCGTCACCCTGCGATATAAGAGGTTTATCTCTATGCCTTGTAATTTCTTCGGAAACATTGCCCTTCAAATCGGAACACAGAAATGTTTGAATGTTAGTGGTTGGCGGGTACCTACTGCCTCAGGCGGACTCTGCAAAGAGTCCTACCACTTTTAAAAAATAACATCGTGTAACACATTGACAAAAAATAACATCGTCCAACTCATATTGACCTGCATGATTGTTTAATTCTCTCCTAATATGATGTTTTTAGGGTTCCGTAAAACGTAAAAACGGAACCCTTATAGATTCGTCATGTCTGTCTGTCTGTCCGTCCGTATGTCACTTTTTGCCGAAACTATGAGAACTACACTGTTGAAACTTGGTAAGTAGATGTATTCTGTGAACCGCATTAAGATTTGAACGAAAAAAAAAAAAAGATAAATTAGGGTTGCTCCCCATACTGAGAACTGAAACTCAAAAAGTTTTTTTTCATCAAACCTACAGGTGTGTGTGTCTATCGATAGGTCTTCAAAAATAATGTTGAAGTTTCTAAAATCATTTTCGTCTACACTGAATAATTTGCGCGAGAGACACTTCCAAAGTGGTAAAATGTGTGCCCCCCCCCTCTAACTTCTAAAGTCAGAGAATGAAAAATCTAAAAAAAATATATGATGTACAACACCATGTAAACTACCAACGAAAATTAGCTTGAACTCGATCTGATAAGTAGTTTTTTTTAGTACGTCATAAATACACTATTATTGAAACTTCGATCAAAGTTACAACGAACTACAAGAACTATGTATGTGTACTATGTAGGTATATAATGTTACTTGCTGCAACGGAACCCTTCATGGGCGAGTCCAACTCGCACTTGGCCACTTTATTTCAATTTCCAGCCGTAGAAATAGATACACAATGGGTGATTAATGCTGTTTTTTTAACTTTTATAGGTTTGCACTGGACTGCTATATTGGAGGACAATTCACACACAACACCATCTGACCCCAAACTAAGCAAAACTTGTACTGCTATCCGGCCTGATGTTAAGCGATGATGCGGTCTACGGTATACGATGGAGGGTGTTAACCTAGAAGAAAGACCCCAAGATGGTAACCATCGGGGAAAACCCACTCAGCCAACGCATTCCACAACCCAGATGTCCTTATCACAAAAGTAGAGTCGATCCTCTTCGCAAAGTATAATATTGTAACACGTGTAGCGATACACATTTTTGCAAACATAAGTAATATCTGACCGAGCACATTAGCGCCCTAGTAAAAACTGCAACATTCGCTTTAGCCTACTTACATACCTACGTTAAATACTGCTGGACATTGAAAACACGTGACTCATTCCAAACAATTGTTTAGATAATATTTACGTATTTCATTTTGAAGAGATAACTTCATTAGTTGCGTGGCGTAATTTTTGTAAGGGAAAATCTTATACGGTCGCGTCACCGATCACCGACTTGTTAATGTAGTTGTAGCGATGTAACGAAGCGTCGGAGCGCCGGCGGAGCAGTAGGGCGTTCTCAGAGTGTTTTCACTTCTATCGGCAGTCCCTAGCCTTGCTAGATATTTTTTATAGAAGGTACAAATTAATTTGCTAGCACGTGACTTAGATCTAAATGTTTTGAAAATTACTATTCCGTAAGGTACTCTACATTTATTCGAGATGAAGCACCTAGCCTGTATTTTTCCAGACTATAATTATTTACGTTTCAAATTTTAGTTTGGATTTGATTCCTACGATACGACTCGGAAACAAACATACAAACTCGGAAACAAACATACAAACTCTACATCACTATATTTTAATGTTTGTAGGAATACCTAGTAGGAACTAGAGTTATTTAAATTGAAGTGTTAACATTATATTATACCTTATGTTAAAGTTATTCACAATGTTTACTAACATGTTGACTAGGTAGTTAAATTCAGGGTTTTTTGTGACGGTGTGCTCGCGTATCAACATTTTTATTCTCATATAATTTTATCCTAACGCACCGAAAGAATAACTTCACAAATCGATTTCGTAACGATTACGTCATAGTGTTTTCGTGCACTGTTATGATTTAACACAGTCAGCTGCTCACACTAAAGTGGGTTGAGTATTTTTAACGTCGTTTTCAGAAATCGCTCGACGCGCTTATTCTTCCCAGCCACCTACCTACTAACAAACCCAATTGTTCAACACTGAAAAATGGCGAACGCATCTACCAATTAAAGGCGTAACCCATCAGACCCAAAAAGGTTTTCGATTGGCTGATACCATCGCATCAATTTCCATCGACCAATCAGAACCTCGAACGGAAGTTCAAGCCAATCCAGTTCCATTTTAGACACCGCGTTGTTTGCACGCGCGTCGTCTTGGCGGCATTTTTTTAAATTTCGAATTTGTCCGCGGCCAGTGTTTTAGTTTTTTTTTTATTTATGTGATGTGTTTGTGCCAGATTTGGATTCGGAATCTGTGAATTTTGGAGGGACGCAAATAGTTTGCGTTTGAGTCGCCTGAGCGTAGTATTTATAGAATTTAGCTTGTTAAAGCTCGTTCGTGTGATGTGCGTGTCTTAATTTAGCATTGGACTGGTGAGTATGCGACGGGTTGACGGGATTCTGGACGTCTTCCTTATTTTCTTAACTCCCGCAACGGACGTGTTAATTATAGTTAACTCCAAATTTGTGTATCCACGAAGATGCTTGTTCAGACAATTTGCATATTAGCTCTACAAAAAAAATGCAGCTCTGTTAAATCTCTAATTTTTTTTTTTAATCTTTTCTAGAGCAAAATGTTTGAACGAACATTTTCATGAAAAACACAGTTTCGAGCCATCACGGTCAATCGTTAATCTATGAATTGTATGTAATTAAGTTTGGAATAAGTACTTCTTTTATTTTATTAGTTTACATACACATATAAACAAATGCACGAAGCTGCGTTGAAATATCGGGGAATTGCTCCCCTATTTGACCTGAGTAAAATATCCCGTAATTAATAATACCTACTAGTAGATATATCTTCATGAATGTGATCTACATTTAACATTTTTTTTTCTCTAACCTTGATCATGTTATAAGAAACTTCCGCACAACATTAGGTACTAACTTGGGTTTAACCCATTGATGGTAAAACTTTAATGACATAATAAACAAACATCGAACAATCCTACTAGGTAATAAATATAATATAACTAGCAGCGCCCCGCGGTGCTACTCGCGACGTTCCCGTTCCCGTGGTTCCCTTTGTTTTTCCGGGATAAAAAGTAGCCTATGTGTTCTTCCAGACTATAATCTATCTGCGTTCCAAATTTTAGCCCGATCTGTTCATACGTTAGGACGTGATTGAGCAACAAACATCCAAACATCCATACATCCAAACATCCATACATTGACATTTATAATATTATTAGTAGGATTATAATAATATTCTAAATATTAATGTTTGGATGTTTGTTAGTCAATCACGAACTGAACGGATCGAGTTCAAATTTGCAACACTTTTAGATTACTTATAGATAGTCTGGAATAGGCACATAGGCTACTTTTTATCCCGGGAAAATTACAGGAATCGGAAAGTGGGTAAGCCGCGTGGTGCTTCTAGTATGTAAAGAACAAAATATTATAAATAATTTCAAACTCTACAAATAACTAATACCTCACATTTTTGCTGTCAGACAGCTAACGCTAAAACAACAGACAGGGTTATTTATTTTATTATGTACACATTTTTTCTGGAAATAAATTATTTAAATAAACGCTTATTTATAGGTATTAACACTAGCGCCACCCCGCAGTTTTACCAGCTATTTTTTTCGGGATAAAAAGAAGCCTATGTAGGTACTGTTCCAGACTATAATCTAACTGTTTTTGAAATCTGAACATGATCCGTTGACGCTCTGATGTGATTGAGTGACAAACATCTAAACACTATTTATAATATTATAAATAGTATTAGTAGAATACAAGTGGTCAATTTCACGGTCGCTTTGGGTCGTTGACCCAATTTAATTAGTTTAAAATAAGACGATGAACCTACGCTTATTTTCTGATCTGGAACAAAACCAATTATGAAAAAAAATGTAGAGTCAAAGTTTTTAAGTGTACCGATAACCGTTGAAGTAGACGTGTTCTTGAGTGGAGACCGTGAATCGGATAACGTGGTGTAGGACACACAGAGACTGGCCTCGTGGCTTAGTGGCTCATAGGCAATAATTCTCTTGTGCGAAAAAGACTGCAAACTCTTGAACATCGCCGAAAAATTGCTAGCTTATCGGTTTATTATCGGATACACTTCGGAGAGTGCGCATCTGATCTGCATGATCTAATACCACCTAGCCCTTTTTTCTATCGGACTTCTCGTAACTCCAAGAAGCGGCATCGTTTCATGGTTGATGTTCCAAAGACACGAACAAAGAGGTTTGACTCTACTTTTGTGATAAGAACGTCTAGACTGTGGAATGAGTTGCCTGAGTGGGTTTTTCCCGATGGTTATAATCTTGGTGTCTTCAAATCGAGAGTGAATCGGTTTCTTCTAGGTAAGCACGCTCCATCTTAGACCGCATCGTCGCTTAACATCAGGCGAGATGGTGGTCAAATGTAAACCTATAAATGTTTAAAAAAAAAAAGTGGGTAGTGTCTGGATGTCTGTATGTATAATAAATATGTATTTAAAACTATATAAGTATTATATCAACTATCTGGCCGCCATATTACAAGCTTTGCTTAGTTTGGGGTCAGATGGCGTTGTGTGGGAATGTCCAACAATATAAAAAAAAAGAGACTAGATGTAGTGACGATATACAGACGACAGCAGGCAGTAGTTGCTTACGGAAAGCAGAGGATAGGGCTGAGTGGCGAACCATGGGAGAGACCTATGTCCAGTGACGGACTAAGATAGGCTGATGATGATGATGAAAGTTTCTAAGAAACACCCGCTAGGTATGTCCCACGGCTTTTCCAGTTGGTGTAATATATCCTTCTCTGTAAACGGAGGTACCTGAAACAAAAAAAAAAAATTCAATCACGTCCTTGTATTTTTTTATTGAAAAAAAATTATACAAGAAAACGATTTCAGCCGCAGCTTTTCCATACAAAAGCTGCCCGGAAGAAATTGCTCTAAAGCCGCCCTTTACATTCAATTTTGCTGTGTAATTACGGTTAGCTTAAATAAAAAAAAAAAATTTTCCGAAAAACAAACACCGATTTCAATTTAAAAGTAAACGTAGACACTCGACTAAATTTCATATTTTTTTAATTCAACTGAACACACTATTCATATGACACAAGGAGAACAGACAGACCAGACAAAAATCGTAAAAAAATGTTACATATTTTGAAACATGTACTGTCTACACATAAATAAATATGCTTAGAATAATAATTGAAATTGTAAAAATAATTTTAAATAAAATCTTATTGTAAGTACTTGTATTTGTAGTTGTACTTAATTACCCATTGAAATTAATTTATCAAAAGCGGTTATTTTAATACATATTACAAACAGTGTCACGTTAGTGAACATAAAGGTTTTTAAAAGGAGGTGAGAGGTAAAAGAGGAAATAATAAGAGGGTCACAAATACAAGTTTATTAAAAAATTAAAATTAAAAGGGAGTATAAGAAAAGTAAGTGATATGAAAAGAGTGTAAAAGAATAAAAATAAGAGGGTTAAATGGCAGAGAGGGACTAAGAGGGTACTGTGCAGTGGCTTCCAGTAGGGAAATGTTCACAGGAGTAGTAATCCGCTTCAGGAATGGTAGTCCGCTTCGGGAACGGTAGTCTGCTTCAGGAACAGTAATCCGCTTCAGGAATAGTAGTCCGCTTCAAGAACGGTAGTCTGCTTCAGGAATAGTGATCTGCTTCAAGAACGGTATTCTCCCACAACAGGAATGACTTGAGGGGCTGCAGCCTGGAGCTGGTTCAACGTTCAACAGACCTTCAGGGTTCAACAGTCCTGTATGAAGGTGAGGGTTCCCAGCCGGCAACAGGGGATGATACTATGTCATGGTCGAAGCCAACTGTTGTTTTGATGTTGCTCTATTGGGAGCCAGATCCTCACTGCCCATCTCAAACAATTTGATTTAAAATGAAGACTTTTAGTGCTTTGAATCTGGAGCAAGAAAACTTTATTTTAATATTAATAGTCCAAAGAGGATTAGGTCTAAAAACTATACGACCTTATGAAAAAGGGTAGAGGTTGCTAAGCGACGAATGGTGTTTGAAGTTTGACATAATGAAATTATGTAAACAAATAAAATTTTGGAAAAACTAAATTTTTTATGGGTTTAAGGTGGAATAAATAATTCCAGAACAATATCATAATGATGAGAAAATTATTCTTTATCGTATGGAAACGATGAAAAAGATATTAGTTGTATAAAAATTTGGTATGTAAGTATACGCATCTCTCCTATGAAAAATGGTGCTTTTGGAATGAAAATAGGGATGTACGTTTACATATTGTAGTCAATATGTAACGTTACAACAGATACCTACTTCAATTTTTTTTTTTTGTAGATGCATAGATAACTATACTCCAACTTTGCTTAAACAATTATAGGTATAGGTAAATTAAATTACTTACAGTAAAGTAATAAAATTGATAGCTTCCGTTTTTAGTGTTAAAAAGAGGTCAGACTGGAGGTTGTTCAGTTTTATTCAAGACTTAACTACATCGGGTATATAATTGGGCCTCAAAAGGATCGATGTAATTACGATAAAAATAATATACCTAGTCATTGCCAAAAGAAACAATACTTACTTTAACTAAAATTAAAATACAGAACTGTGCACGGACGCAAGGTAAGTGAAATTTATAAAAAGGAATTTAAATATATTATTTGTCTTATTAATATTATAAATGCGAAAAGTTAAATTCGTGTGTATTTATACGTTCCAAACTTCTGACTTCCAAATAAGAGGAAGTTATCCATTCGGCTGTATATATTTTTGAAGTGAAAACTTCTTTTGGCGCGCCTAGACTGATTTTTCGTGGGCTGTGAATTGAATTCTAGCGTCACGCTCGGGTATGATAAGAAATCTTCGGGTAAACTCGGGACCATAGCTATTGGCCATCTAGAAGTGCGTCAGTCAATGGGAAATGCTAAAAGGGCGTGACCTTGCTATCATGTCATGGCCATCTAGAAATATGTCAGTCAATGGGAAATGCTGACGCATTTCTAGATGCCATGATGACCAGGCCACGCTTTCCGGTTTCACCCGTGTAGTTTCCAAAGTAAGCTATAAAATTCTGAGTTATAAGTTTTCACTTCTATCGGCAGTTCCTATGACTGCCAATTTTTTTTTTGTATGAGTAATGTATGTTACGCGATAGCTACGATTATGGATCGATTTTCATGGTTCTTCTTTTGTTTCGTAGATCAGAGTGTGTGAAGTTCAGAGGTGGTCTCATATAAATTCTATAAAAATCGGTGTCGCGGTTTTGGAAATATGAAAAAAAAAACTAAAATTAGCTTTCGTGTATTTAGACGATATAGTGATAGATTCTTATGAATTTTGGTCGACTGTCTGAATTTAGTTTTAAATAAAACTAGTCTGAAGCCTGTTTTTTTTTTTTTTTGAAGAAAATATACTATTAGAATGGTTTATCTATGTAAGTACTTTCGCTATAAAACAAACAATTATATTTTCTCTGAAAAAAATTAAAACTTCAAAATAATATTTTAAATTCAGACAGTCGACTAAATTACTTAAGAAGCTATGACTAAGCTGTTCAACATAAAACCAAATTTTTGTTTTTTTGTTCATTTATCAAAAACCGCCGCACAGATTTCACATTATAATGAGTTACATTAAAAAATGAGTAACATTAACTCTAAAATATGTTCACCAAACAAAAAAATCATCATCAAAATCGATTTACAATTAGCGGAGCTATCGCCTAATATAATTACATACATACAAAACAAAAAAAAAAACAACGGAATAGAGAACCTCTTCTCCTTTTTTGAAGTCGATTAAAATACCAACATGCATGCATGTGTACCCTATGTACGTAAACAATATAGTACACAATCTATATCTTCTTATCTTATCTTAATATATATATACATACTAGCGGCCCGTTCCGGCTTCGCTCGGATCATAATCTAGATTTTTGGGGTGAACAACCCTTATTACTTAGGGGTATGAAAAATAGCTAGTAGCCGATTCTCAGACCTACTGAATATGCATATAAAAATTGGTAAAAATCAGTAGAGCCGTTTCGGAGGAGTAAGGAAACAAACACTGTGACACGAGAATTTTATATGTAAGATATAAATCTCCTGTCACGATGTTTGCCCGTGATGGATTCCTAAACTACTTAACCGATTTTAAATTAAATTGGCACACCGTGAGCAGTCTGGTCCAACATAAGAGGTAGAATAGTTTTTTTTCGATTAATAGTCCTAATATGATGAAATCCGAGCGAAGCCGGAACGGGCCGCTAGTACATTTATATAAAAGCGAAAGGTCACTCATCACCGAATCTTAGAACTACAAATGCTACAAATGCTAGGAGTCTGAAATTTTGCATGGTGGTGCCTTTTAGCACGTTGGCGATCGCTAAGACGGGGTTTTGCAAAATTCAACCCCTAAGAAGGTAAAATAGGGGATTAACTTTTTACATAAACGCACAGGGCAAACCATTGGGGCTAGAAACTTAAAAAATATTAGTACGAGTATTCCTCCAATGATGTAGGGATCTACTAAGGAAGGATTTATCAAAATTGTATCCCCAAGGAGGTGAAATAGGGGGATAAAAGCTTATCCATAATCATATTGTATTCATAGGGGGTGAAAATTTCATATAACCGCATAAGCCTAACGCCAACGACTTACAAAACGCGAGCGATGTCGCGGGAAAAAGCTAGTTTATTAGATAGGTACCTACATAAATACATAGGTGTCAATTATAGTAAAGGTGTCGCGAATACAATTGTTTTTCGCTATCTTAAATGCCCAACGCGACTACAAATATTTGTACTAGAAATAATCTTTAAGTGTATTTCAGATTATTATTATCGCAGCACGCATTCATCCAGACATGATTTCTTCGTCGTACGAAAATACAGAAATAAAATAAAATTGTTTAAATAGGTTACACGACAACTGCCCGTTCTGTCCTAAACTAACAAAGAGACTAAAAGAAAAAAAATGGGGCTCATATTTTAAAACTGTCCATTAAACAGATGGTAGAGAACCAGATAAAAGTTTTTTTGTCTCTTCTTTAGTGTGTCAATATTTTACAATGTATTAATAATATTTTTTAAGTTATACTTATTTTCGCGCGTTAAAGACAATTTTTTTTTTTATTGTTTGTGGACAATTCACACAACAGATCTCTCTACCACAGACTAATTAGAGATATACTCTTACTCTCCTCTCTCTACTTAGTCTGTGCACACAACACCATCTGACCCCAAACTAAGTAAGGCTTGTGCTATGGAAGCCAGATAGCTGATATAATATACCGCTGATGTCGCCACTTGTTTCACTTGTTCTAGGCTAAGTCTCTTTGTTTTGTAAGTTTTATATTGTGGACAATAAAGCATTATCTATCTATCTATCTATAATACTTATATATACATATTTATAATACATATTTATTTATAATTAGATTACTTATTTAATTTAATTACCCTTGGCTAAATTTGGTCGACCGACTTTAGTCGGATGATTTAGTAGGATGGTTCTGATTTCTGACTCACAGAATTCAGTAACTAAATTTAGCAAAGTGTCAGCGTTTTAGGGAAAAATATGGTATATAGTGCATTTTTATGAATTGCACGCTTCCCGTAACGAAAAATTGACATTATGAAGTTAGATAGTCAACATTTTAGATAACATTGTAACCACAGAAATCTAATAGATTTCTGTGATTGTAACTAACTCTAGGTTAATACCTACTTCTTGCGTTGAAGGTCTATTTCATGCGCGGTCCGCAGGGGGGGGGGGGGGTCACAGGGGACCATGACCCCCCCCCCCAAATTGCATACGTGACATTAAAATGGGGCGCTACTAGTAGTCTTTTTGAAGTGAAAACTTCTTTAGGCGCGCCTAGACATATTTTTGTGGGCTGTGAATTGAATTCTACCGTCACGCTCGGGTATGATAAGAAATCTTCAGGTAAATTCGAGACCATGCCCATTGGCCATCTAGGAATGCGTCAGCCAATGGGAAATGCTGTAAGGGCGTGGCCTGCCCATCATGGCATGGCCATCTAGAAATACGTCAGCCAATGGGAAACGCTGACGCATTTCTAGATGGCCATGCCATGATGGCTAGGCCACGCCCTCCGGTTACACCCGTGTAGTTTCCAAGGTAAGCTATCAAATTCTGAGTTATAAGATTTCACTTCTATCGGCAGTTCCTATGACTGCCAATGTTTTTTTACTCGATTTGTTGTACTTCTACTCGTGACCCCCCCAAAAATCTGAGACTCTGTACTGGTGACCCCCTCAAAAATTCGACGCTGGAACCGCAGCTGGTCTATTCTATGGTAAATTATACTTCTCAGCACAAGGAGTAAAGAGAAGAACTACTTTTTTAGCATTAAATTTTCATCAGGTTTCATCCAACTCATCATGCATAATATTAAACTTGAGAATAGAAATTGTTTTTATTTTGTTATAAATTTCTAAGAAATATTATTTTGTTTAAACTTTTAAAATAAAATGTTACTAACTGTACTTCAATTTGACGGTTTTATTTCCGGCGTTCTAGAATAAGTACATTTTGAAAATCAGTCATTATGGGAAAAGGTCATTTTGAGCTTTGTTCATTACGGTTTTAGTACAATACTAGCGGCCCGCTCCGGCTTCGCTCGAATAATAACCTAGATATCAACTGCAGCGCCATCTGCCGTAGCCTATGTTACTCGGGAATAATGTAGCTTTCCAAAGGTGAAAGAAATTTTGAAATCGGTCCAGTAGTTTCGGAGCCTATTCATTACAAACAAACAAATATTTCCTCTTTATAATATTAGTATAGATAACATTCAGTCCAAACGTGCCGCAACCCTATTTACAAACTTTTTGCATGTGTCATATTAATACACACACACACTTTTTTATTACACAAATCATGAATATTATCTAGGTGCCTTAAAATCTAGAGTAATTAGCGTAAATACTCGTAGTAAGTAGAGTAATAGAGTATTAAAGCTGTAGTGGTAGGACTCTTAGCAGAGTCCGCCTGGGGAAGTACCACACCTTTGCCAATTAATCTACCGCCAAGCAGTAATGTGCAAACATTACTGTGTTCCGGTTTGAAAGGCAATGTTTCCAGAGAAATTACAGGGCTTAGAGATATAACAACTTAGATCTCTGGGTGACGAGCGCAGTGCAGTGCTAGGTAATGATTTTGGCTCTTCATGTTCCAATAGCTGCGTGTCACTGTGCTGTTATGTGGCAGGCATGTTGCTTACCATCAGGCACATGTCCTGCTCGTCTCGTCACTCTTTATAAAAAAAATAAAAATTAAATAGCTTCTAAATATAAGTGCACTCCATCGTAGCTTAATAACGCGAGATGGCGGTCAAGAGCAAACCTATTACCGATATAAAAATAAATATATCTAGAACTAAATGTTTGCTCCAATTAACTCTATCTAACCATGGTGTTATGGGCAAACGCTTTGCTTACCATCAGGCACATGTCTTGCTCGTTCCGTTACTCTATACTCTATTTTTTATATTATAGAGTGACGAGACGGGCAGGACATGTGCCTGATGGTAAACAACATGCTTGCCCAAAACAGCACAGTGACACGCAGCTATTGGAATATGAAGAGTTCAAATCATTACCTATAGCGCTGCAGTGCGCTCGTCACCCAGATATTATATAAGATGTTTTATGCATCATGTTTCACGGCAGATGTGCTATGCCATGTCATTTCACTGGAAACATTTCCCTTCAAACCTGAACACAGTCATGTTTGCACATTACTGCTTGGCGGTATAATAACTGGCAAATATATGGTACTTCCTTTACTTACTAAGTATACTATAACAAAATGTACCTGTAAGTTTAAGGTAAAATTTTTTTTGGTAGCTTGGTCACATATAAGGAAATAGTTACTTCGGCGTGGGTCCCAATTCTGATAGCGCTGGGAAGTCACCGAAAAAAAATAACAGCCATAAACAATTACAAGTTTTTATAAAACTAGTGACAATATTCACATTCCATAGAGTTAAACAAAAGTTGAAAGAACTAAACCAAAATAAAACAAATCAATTACGTCGAGCCATCTCTCCGATAACAATCTTGCTTGACATAACTTTGAATTAAGAAAAAAAAGATATTGTTTATTCCAATGGCCCAAAACGCACGTACAAATCGACCAACTTATCTACAGAATTGGTCAACACCCTGAACTAATTCTTTGAGATTAATTTTGGATTTTGTTGGTGTAACGCGAAGGTGTCTCCACTTCAGGACTAATGATAAAGTTTGTATATCAAGTGAAATGGGTTTAACGCGACACCACCGTGAAAAAAAAAACGTTAGGATATTTTGTAAAGTTTGTCAAAAGGTTTTATTAATTTTGGAGTTTACTTAGAATCATGGTCTCGTACTAATTTGATACTTAAATGTTATTTACGAAGATATCTGTTGATTTTTGTAACCTCTCGTATGGATGATATCATTTGATGATATTGCATGTTTAGCATATACAAGCCCACTAAATGTTCCCACTGCTGGGACTCGGGGCCTTCTCTCGCAAGGAGCGTCAAGGCCATAATCCACCACGCTGGCCCAGTGCGGGTTTTTGAATGACACAGGACCTCGAAAGATTACATGTACATGTCGGTTTCTCACGATGTTTTCCTTCACCGTTTTAAGTTAGCGTTACGAAAATGACTTCGAAAAGACAGTGGTGCGCGTGGGATTTGAACCCGGGGCTCCGGATCGGCAGGCGCCGTTCTCTCGGCTAGACTAGATCATAATATAGTGTGTCCGACAGAAATTAATAGATGATGAAGAACTACAGAACCGATTTACATCAGACGAGCGAATGCTCATTCTATCCCCACTGTATCAAATTCATTTGGTGTAAACAAACGTAGAGCATTCTTTCGTTGTTTTGTTTGCGTTCGCAAAGATTCTATGGAATATATGGAAAACGCTAAGAACGATCTTTCGTTTACACTAAAAGATCGAGAAAGAATGCTCTTGTTCCAGCTCTAGCTCTATGTTCGTTCAGTTTAAATCGGCCTTAAGCTGAGACCAATAGAAACTGTTTTACCAGACATATTGCATGCCTCTCGAAGGGGCCCGTTTGTATGGGTCAACTTTTAAAATGATTTTTAATATCTTACCTGCATACAACAATAAAGATTGTTGGGTTTATATTTGCTCCAAAAAAATAATCAGACTAAAATACCATTCCATAATCTGTTTAAAAAAAATTGCCACTCTTAAGGCCGATTTAAACTAAACGAGCATAGAGCTAGAGCTGGAACAAGAGCATTCTTTCTCGATCTTTTAGTGTAAACGAAAGATCGTTTTCCATATTAGATATTCCATAGAATCTTTGCGAACGCAAACAAAACAACGAAAGAATGCTCTACGTTTGTTTACACCAAATGAATTTGATACAGTGGGGATAGAATGAGCATTCGCTCGTCTGATGTAAATCGGCCTTTAAACAACTGCCGATAGAACTGAACAGTTTTAACATTGAATTTAATTTAATTTACTAATGTTGCACAGTACTTAACATGAATAGCTACAAATACCATTATTACACGTGTGAGTGACTCGAAGTCACAAGATTTTACCAATCTAAAAAACATCTAACACACATACCTACACACACACCCTCACATCACATCTCACTCCTCGCTTGGCTTCTCTACGCTGCCGCTGCTATTAGCATGTTGGGGATGAGAATTAAACAATTTCCCCCTGCTAAATAGTAGTCTAGTTCGGAAAGTAGTTCAAAAAACTTCAACGAAAAAAATTTTTTGGAGTGACAAGACAAGCAGGACATGTTCCTGATGGTAAGTAACATGCCTGCCTATAACAGCACAGTGACATGCTGCTACTGGAACATGAAGAATTCAAATAATTACCTAGCACCGCACTGCGCTCGTCACCCGGAGATGTTTTCTCTTAGCCCAGTAATTTCTCTGGAAACATGGCCTTTCGAACCGGAACACAGTAATGTTTGCACATTGCTGTTTGGTGGTAGAATAACCGGCAAATGTGTGGTACTTCCCCGGGCGGACTCTGCAAAGCCTACTACTAACTCTGCTCTACCACTACAATAACTTATGTAGTGAAATCTTACTTTTGAAAGGCGGTTAAGTTTAAAACTAAAAAGTAAAAAAAAAAACTTTAGCCGTATTAAGTAATTATTGTCAGGAAAATCTTATTGATCACATCACTGACTTGCTAGTGGCGTGGTAACGGGATGATAATGCGAGAAGTCAGTGCAAGTTACCAACAAATAAAGTAGCCAAGTGCAAGTTGGACTCGCCCATGAAGGGTTCCGTTCCAGCAAGTAACATAATATACATAGTACACATAGTTCTTGTAGTTCGTTGTAACTTTGATCGAAGTTTTAATAATAGTGTAATTATGACGTACTAAAAAAAACTACTTATCAGATCGAGTTCAAACTAATTTTCGTTGGTAGTTTTCATGGTAATGTACAGCATATATTTTTTTTAGTTTTTTCATTCTCTTACTTTAGAAGTTAGAGGGGGGGGGGGGACACAAATTTTACCACTTTGGAAGGGTCTCTCGCGCAAATTATTCAGTGTAGACAACAATTATATTAGAAACCTCAACATCATTTTTGAAGACCTATCGAAAGACACCCACACGTATAGGTTTGATGAAAAAAAAATTTTTGAGCTTGGCTATCTAGAAATGCGCCAGCAGAAGACCAATGACCATGGTCCCGAGTTTACCCGAAGATTGCTTATCATTCCCGACCGTGACGCTAGCATTCAATTCACAGCCCACGAAACATCTGTCTGTAGCGCCCCAAAAGATGTTTCCACTTCAAAAATCTCGTCCTCATCGGCCTAACGCCAGTCTCAATCCCAGATTTTATCAAAACCCATAAAATAATACTTTTACCGTCCCAACCCAGCGTGTATCTAATTAATGGGCTTGTACACTTCTCCCCGAAAATTACGACCAGAGACCATAATAAACAGTCTATGTTCTTTACCTTTAAGAAAACACGTGTATACGACATCATTTTATTGATTTTTTAAATTAAACGGCTTATAAAGATTGTTGGTTTTGTTTTTCAATTTAATGACGTGAGTAATGTTTCATTGTTGCCGTTTTATGGACTATTCAATGGATGATCTAATTATTCAACTAATATTATCACAAAAAAACAGAAATCTAATCATTATTTAGATTTCTATGAATATTGTAATCGCAAAGTTTTTAAGAATGTGTGAATGTATGTTTGTTTCGTAACGCAACTACTGAAGGGATTTGCGTGAAATTTGGTACATAGATAGATGATAGTCTTGAATAACATAGGTTATTTTTATGCTAAAAAAAATAACTCGACCGGAAACTTTTTTCTTTTCTTTTTAACTTGTGTTCTTGTGTAGGTTTACACTTGACCACCATCTCGCCTGATGTTAAACGATAATGCGGTCTACGATGGAGCTTGTTCACCTAGAAGACAACGAGATTGTAACCATCGGGAAAAACTCACTCAGGCAATGTATTCCACATCCTAGACGTTCTTATCACAAAAGTAGAGTCAAACCTCTTCGTTCGTGTCTTTGAAACATAAGCCATGAAACGACGTCGCCTTTTCGCGCACGAGCAGCCCGAAACCGCGGGGCGCTGCTAGTAATTAATACCTATAATTTTGTTGGAGTTGCTTTTGTTTTCTAATACATTACTTACGCTCAATTTTATTTGTTTGAGTTTGTTTGACGATCCAAACGTTCTATACGGATTTGGCTTTACCTCAGCTTTGTATAGTTTTCGACTGGTGATATAAATATGGTAAACTAGCAGCATTCCACGTTTGACCTGCATCATTCCCGTTCCCGTTATTTTCGCGTGATAAAAAGTAGCCTATGTGTTCTTCCCGACTATAATTTTAACTGTGTTCTAAATACAAAACGATCCGTTTAGACGTTATACGAGAACATAATTGAGCAACAAACATTCGCATTTAAAATATTTGTAGGATATAGAGTATGACTACTATATTCTACCTACCTATTTACAAATGTCAAATTATTGACATTACCTATGTCAAAGTCAACAAAGTTCTCTAACATGATTTCAGGGCACAGGACTTCACCTAGTGTGAGATCCAGGGTTCCTTACACAATATTACTATTGTACTTGCCGAATTATTTAAGGTTGGCCATTGCCATTCAGCGTGGGAACGCGGCGAATGGGCACTTTTGCGCCGGGAGCAGTTAGGGGTGGGTTATTCGAAGATTAGTTTTTTAATTAATAAAATATTTGTAGGGTTAACTTATTTATGTCATTCAAAATTGACCTCTCACCTTTAAAAACAATTTAATATGTTCATCTAATTAATTTGGACCATACATTATAACATTTTTGCTCTAAATAAGTTTTTTTATAATAATAGTTTTATTATGATTTTGAACACAAATGAAACATTGTCGCGATCTTTGGCTAAATCGAAATTATTTTAGACAGGCATTGTTGCATTCTAAAAACGAGTCATAGCTCATAGGTATATCTTTTAAAAATTAAACCGTACCTACCTAGCAACTGCGGAAAGCAAAATAATTATAACAACCGAAGACGGGTCACACTGACAATAAATAGATAGCCATCTTTAAAAACAACCAATAAATTAAGTATGAATTACTGGCTTAAGCCTTAAACACTCGATTAACTTTGTTTCTAAATTTGTTGCTGAATTCAGACACTACATTTTAAGCCAAGTGTAAGTAATAAGAACTTCAAATATAAAAATTATCACTTATGTAATTTTTGAGGACTTTTTAGACGTTCCAATTTTTTTCCAAGAATACGGGATGACACCCGTTAGGCCTATACGCGCGATTTGGCTCGGCACATCGTCACTGTGTCGCCTATGATGAAGTGTCATCAGTTGACAGATGGGTTACTGGCACAGGTGTGGTACTTCCAAGGGCGGATCCAAGGAGGGGATCATGAATTATGTTGGCAATTCCCCCCACTGGGCTGGGTCCAGAACCTAGGTGTATCACAAATTAAAATAAACGCAAGCACTTATCGCTGTCATGTGACTAGACCTCAACTATGTGACCCCCTCTCTCTGCAAAGAGTCCATGCGCGGTCCGAAGCCCCTCCCGAAATCATATAATTTAAAAGAAAAGCCCAAAAAATTGCTAAATATCTAATAGTACCTACATAGGTTATTTTTTACGCGGGAAAACAACAGTACGGCAACTACGCGCTACTAGTAAAGTTTTTTTACTCGATTTATTGTATTACTACTCGTGACCCCCCAAAATCTGGTGCTGGTGATCCCCCCCCCATTCGAAGCTAGGACCGCGCCTGAAAGAGTCCTACCACTATTAAAAAATCGGACTCTGCAGCGAGTCCTACTAAATAAATCGTTATTAACACTGTTTCCTAGATAAATAAAACATTATGAACTGCAATCGAACACTCCCCGGCCGGTGATAGGAGCCCGCCTCGCGTGCGATGGGGAGCGCAGATAAATCTCGCATTTTACAGCTGTGTCGATAACGATCCGGACGCCACGTGGGGCGCGCGGGCGGGGACAACGCACTACACGTTATCGATAAATACTATCGCTGTCGATAAAAATTACGATATTTGCGATATTTATTAGAGAAATAAGTTTTTTGAAGTGAAAATTTATTTTTGCACGCCTCATACAGATTTGCCGTGGCTTGTGAATTGATCTCAAGCGTCACGTTCGTAAATGAAGGAAAATGCTTGGGAAAACTAGGATGATCTAGATGACCATGATCATGGGCACGGCCTACGGTTTCACCTGCGTACGCGCAGTTCCCAAAGAGAGCTATCAAATTCTGAGTTATTAGTGTTCACTTCTATCGGCAGTTCTCCTATAACTGCTAACTTTTGTTTAATATTGATGGAAATTCCTCAAATACTCCAGCCCCAGCTTAATAGAACTAAAAATAATCCCTATCTCTACTAATATTATAAATGCGAAAAAACTCTGTCTCCTATAATTCCTATTGTAAAGGCTCATAATTGATGTTAATTGGGAATTTTAGAACATTTTTTAACTATCATCATTATGTTTTGTACTGCATCGCCATCTCACATAATGCTAAGCAACGATGCGGTCTACGGTGGAACGTGCTTACCTAGAAGAAATCGATTCACTCGCTTCGGCTTGACACCAAGATTGTAATCGTCGGGAAAAATACACTCAGGCAATGTATTCCAAACATAGACGTTCTTATCGCAAAATTGAAGCCAAATGATGACATGTCTTTGATAATATTTTTGGCATTAAAATCGGTTTTACTATGATAATTTTAAAATGGCCTTGATCATCTTGATCATTTCTAAACGTTCATAATTCAGATACCACCTACGTACACTAAGCACTTAGTGTAAGTAGTTGGTATGTAGTTAAGTTTAATTGTATAGTTTTGTTAAAAGCTGTATAAAAGTATACATTTATCCTATCCTACTAACATTACAAATGTCAATGTTTGGGGTATTGGGACGTTTGTTGCTAAATCACGTCGTAACGTCTGAACGGATTTGGTTGAAATTTAGAACACAGTTTATAGTCTGGAAGAACACATAGGCTACTTTTCGTCCCGGAAGAATAACGGGAACGGGACTACGATAAAACCGCGGAGCACTGCCAGTTTTCCTATAAATATTAATATACATTTAGGTAAATCCCAAACCTATTTTAAAATGTATAGCCAATTGATGATGACATGAGTGGTAATATGTATTTCAATCTTTGAAAAAAAATCTAAAAACAAATGACGTTAGAACACTCCAAACGCTCTATCATCCCGTCATAATGTACATAGTTTCTCTATTTTTATTATTCGATAAAAACAAAAAAGAGGGTTAATTCTATAATTTATGGAAAGCTTAAAAATTTTACAATTCGGAATGGCCATTGACCCTATTATGTGTCTAATATTTTTAACATTTTATTTTCAATGTTTTCTGTATTTTTGCTCACGTCTCCATCTGACGACACGAAATGAGACCTATTTGGGCAGCAGCCAACACAACAATGTAAACAGGAGACCCCGGCTATTTTCTTCAATGACTTCTTATTTAGTTTTACGGATTCGTTGATTAGTACAGTTCAACGGAACTTTTTTTTGTGTTCAACAATGAAAGTGCTATCTACGACGACGATAGTCATATATTACTATATCATACAAGATTTAAAAAGGTGCTTCTGTGAAATCAAGACATTTTAAAGGTAAACTTTTAAAAAAAATGGGCATGTAAAGAAATTTCACAGGTATATCTCATATGTAACATTCATTTTATCATCGATAAGGTTTAACCACAGTACGATTGATGCCGTTTTGCCATGACAGACTTTCAATTAATAAGTATTATGACAGTGGTTTCTCATTTTCATACAATTTTGAATGTTAATGTATTATGTAACGTATGGTGTTAAAACAACAAGCTTATTCCGTTCTTTGTCGGTTCTATTTCATTTGTTATTTTATACTAGCTGCGCTCCACGGTGTAACCCACGGCCCACGGCCTACTGATCAAACTTTATATGTCGTATTTGTTTATACATGGAATCATAAGCGTAAAAATAAGTTGCGAGCCTCCGACTTCAAAAATGGCGAAACATTTACACGAACTTCCATCACCGTTTAGGTAGGTACACTATGTCTTTTCTCAGGCTATAAGCTATAATAGACTATCTCCGTACTTTCATTTATATCGGTTCAACAGCTTAGACGTGAAACCAGACAGTGTTAGTTCCCTATTTGTAATATTAGTTGGGTTTTATATTTTCTTAAGTTGCTGTAGCAGATTTAAAGTGTTAGGAATCAGCGCGGACGACACTTTGGCTCTTCTTGGTAATACTCGGTTCCAATGAAGGAACTGACTTTTTGAATGATGAATGAAAATTCTTTATAAGTAGATCACTCTATTAAAGGATATATATTATACAATTTAGGAAAAACAGCAAGACTAGTAGTTTTTGGTTCATTTATTATTATTATTTCATCGACCTTTTGGATAATTAATTGAATCTTCAACTGGCCTGACGTTAAACGACAATGCGGTCGACGATGCAGCGTGATAACTAGAAGAAACTGATTCACTCTCAACTTGAAGACACCAATGTATCCATTGGGAATAAACCTAATCAGACAACCAAAACTTAGGCGTCTTTATCACTAAAGACATCTTCTTAAACCATATTAATTTACAATCACCAACTCATACAAAAACAAATAATAAAATTAAAAAACAAACACACGAACACACACTAAATTCCAGAGAATGTCGAATCGTATTTTTTTAGTCTGACAACGATTTAATTTACTTTCGCTTTAAAATGATTCCCTCGCATTCAGTTTAGTAATAATAATAATTTATTTATATTCATTTTATAGGATAAATCTATCGAATTATAATATACATTTTTACGATGATATTATATCGATATCATAACACGCAGAGCTTGTCCCACCACTAGCAAACTATCGACGCCATGCATCAGGACCGGGATCAAGTGTGATCGTGTGGGCGATATAATTACTTAAAATACTGAACATTCCAGGATTTAACCGTTTAGCTGGGGAATGTTGCCACACAGCCTATGTAGCAGTTTCTATCAGAGTTATTATGAGATTGTTTTCAAATAGAAGGATAAAAGTGACAGCTGGGTGAAATAATATTTTCGTTTGTGACGTCAAACGAACACAAACAGACAAAATTAGCTGCTTTCAGAAGAAAACAGTACTCAATACAGATAGTGCAATCCACGACGACGCGCCCCACTATTCCTCCTAACCGTTTATAGTATATGTGTGCAAGCTTCCGTCAATGTTTGAGTGTTATCGGTACACACTAATTACCTATGAATGCACACGCACATTACAATGACTGGTGAATGGTTCGCGACTGACGCTCGGAGCAAACGCGATTGGTGGAGAAAAAAAATGGTGGGGCGCGTCTTCGTGGATTGCACTATCTATAGCGGCAGTTGGCTTTTAGGGATACAATACAATAAAAAAACACTTTATTACACCACAAAACAAAACAGAAAACAGTGATTAAACTTACAATTAAAGCATTTTGGGTACAAAAGGCGATCTTATCGCTCATAGCTTCTCTTCCAGATAACCTTTTGGTAGAACTAGAACAAGGTGAAAAGTACGGGCAGTGGTGTGGTATCCTTGGTACACAATACATTTATATATTTACACTAACAAATTACGGTAACATTACCGAATGGAAGCCATAACAAAAAGTTGAAGTTGAAACTCACTTTGCAAACTACGCGAGTGTAACCGGGGGGCGCTGTTAGTCTGGAATGAATCTTCAAAGCTTTGTTTTAGTATTTACTATTGGCTGACGCATTTCTAGATGGCCAATGGCAATGGTCCCGAGTTTACGTGAAGATTTCTTATCATACCCGAGCGTGACGCTAGAATTCAATTCACAGCCCACGAAACATCTGTCTAGGCGCGCCTAAAGAAGTTTTCACTTCAAAAAGTAGAATGAAAGCTTATAAATACGGCTCCTAGCTCCTAGGAGTCTACCATGTAAAACAATTCTTAGACGTTTAAATACGTCATCGCAATTTTTCTCTCGTCAACATTGTGTTGAAATGAAAGAGATAGTTACAGAAATACGAAAAGCAATTTATTTAAACGGTACATCCTATCACCCGCTGTCTCGTGGTATATTTGCATAGTAATTGGTCAATATTTGCAACACTGTCGATGTAAAATCCACAATCGCCCCATTTTGTACCAAGCCCTGTTTAGTACAAATGTTAAATGGTTTTTATGAACAGAGTGGTTTTGTTTTGTAGTGGTAAAACTCTGCAGTCCTGGGCAAGTAGGTACTACACCATTGCCAGATTTGTGATTATCCACATTCGTTGCTTCTATTACCACCACTTTTCTGTCTTTAGAATATAAAACTGATATTGATAACTTAGCGGAGGACTTAATCAATACGCAATACCCCTACTTATACTACCCCGTTTTACGCGAATTCGGAGATACACGGTTTTTCATTTGCCCACTCCGTACTGTCAGTGTTCGGTTTACGACAAGGTCGGGTGTTGGAATTATTTTATTTATTTATCTTTGAAGATTTTATAATTATAATTTATCTAAGTCGTCCAAAAGACAATAAGTTCCAATTACACAAACTTTCACCCCGACATACACGAATTCGACTTACACGGCTATCGCTTGGTCCCACCTATCGTGTAAGTCTGAGATGTTGCCGTATTTATGAAGATGAAGACTGGTCTTCATGACCACAGCTCTTGTAATGCTGCGGAAACGTCGAGGGAATTAAAAAAAAATTGGCAGTCATAGGGTCTACCGATAGGAGTGAAAACTAATGACTCAGAATTAATAGCTCTCTTTGGACGCGGGTGAATCCGAAGGGCGCTGCTAGTCTGGAATCACCACATGCATCAAGCAACAAGCATATGTTTTGACTGGGATTACAACATGCATGTGTTTTGATGTAAAGAGGGTAGGGATTGCGTAAATGCCTTGAACACTCATGTTCGCTTTCAGACTGTTTGCGGTGACGTTGTGTGATAGGTCCTTTTTTCCTCTAATATAACCTTTCCCAAAGTGGGCAACAACGCCCCTTTGTGGGCGCTGCTGCTAAATAATTAAATTACTTAATTTAATCTGAAGTAGGTAATATATACTGGTTTGTGAAAAAATGGGGACGCTAAAAATTATTTATTCTCAAAGTTGGCAGCAAACAAAATAAGTTTCCCAAATTTACCCCGGCTCTAATACGATGGAGAAGAGTGGTGGTTGACACATACTCGTGAACGGGTGCTGCTTGCAAGAGTTGGGTTCATAATATGCTGCATAGAAATTAAGATAACCTGCGAAATTGTAAATGTCGATTAATATTCTAAAATGTTAATTTGAGAAAATCCTTGGACCCTCGTGTCACGGACTAAATATGGCGACCTAAGATTACTGTACCAAAATCTATAATTATATATTATGTACTCACCCATTTATATATTTTTTTTTAAATAAAGAGTGACGAGCAGGACATGTGCCTATTGGTAAGCAACATGCCTGCCACATAACAACACAGTGACACGCAGCTATTGGAACATGAAGAGTCCAAATCATTACCTAGCACTGCACTGCGCTCGTCACCCAGAGATCTAAGTTCTTATATCTCTAAAGCCCTGTAATTTCTCTGGAAACATTGCCCTTCAAACCGGAACACAGTAATGTTTGCGCATTACTGCTTGGCGGTAGAATAACTGGCAAAGGTGTGGTCCTTCCCCAGGCGGACTCTGCTAAGAGTCCTACCACTACAATAAAGAATTATCATTTAAAACTGTTAATAGGATTGTCTATTAAATAATAGTAATATAAGTTGTTTGATTGTTCCAGATGACAATATAAGAAGATTCGCTGGTGATTAAAATGAAAAAGAAGAGAAAACTAATGTGAAAATAAAACCCATTACAACATAAACTCAAGTGTAACGTTCTGTCAAAATGGACTGTCAACCAGACAGGGACTGGTTGAAAAAGAAAAAGTAAAAAAAAGTTCCAACTTCAAACAAAAATAAACAAACAAAAATCATTTCTGAAAACTGTGCCCAAATAAGTAATCACCGTTTTAAAAGCTGCTCGCTTTGTTTAAACATTTCGGGCCTGCTGCCTTCGAAGTTTATTTAACTGCCTTAAATATTGAGAAAAAAAATATTAAAATCATTCGAGACGGCAAACAGGAACTCGACTTCGTATACCGTAAGAATCGATTAAAAAATAAAAGTTTTAAAAAGTTAAGTGGCAAGGCTGAACATTAGTGACAATTTGGCGGGAAATAACGTTCCAAGTTTAAAAATTTGTAAAGGTTTGCTAGTCACGCTGCAACTTTTGAGGTTCGTGTTTTGTGGACGGAATTAAAGTGTTGTTTAAAATAGTGTTTGTAAAGTGGTGTCAAAGTGGCCGGGGACGAGCATTTGGATATGTTGGGGGGGCCGGAATGGGGCCAGCGGGAGGCCAGCCCCCCTAGAGACGCTCCCCTGCCGAGTTTCGGCTTCACACAGGAGCAGGTCGCGTGCGTTTGTGAGGTGAGTACCTACCCTTTTACCACTTTTGTCTGATCGTGTGTGGCATGCATCGGTTTTGATGAAACGTAATTTTAATAAAGTGGCCAAGTGCGAGTTGGACTCGCAAGGGTTCCGTTGCAGCAAGTAACATAATATACATAGTACACATAGTTCTTGTAGTTCGTTGTAACAACTTTGATCGAAGTTTTAATAATAGTGTATTTATTTATGACGAACTAAAAAAAACTACTCATCAGATCGAGTCCAAACCCATTTTCGTTGGTAGTTTGCATGGTAATGTACATCATATATATTTTTTTCTTTTTTCATTCTCTTATTTTAGAAGTTAGAGGGGGGGGACACACGTTTTCACCACTTTGGAAGTGTCTCTCGCGCAAACTATCAGTGTAGACAAAAATTATATTAGAAACCTCGACATCATTTTTGATGACCTATCAGGTGTAGGTGTAGGTTTTAATGACACGTGTAGGATTGATGAAAAAATTTTTTTTGAGTTTCAGTTGTAAGTATGGGGGCAACCCAAAGTTTTTTTTTTTTTATTATTTTGTAAAAATCTTAATGCGGTTCACAGAATACATCTACTTACCAAGTTTCAACAGTGTAGTTCTCATAGTTTCGGCAAAAAGTGGCTGTGACATACCTACGGACGGACAGACAGACATGACGAATCTATAAGGGTTCCGTTTTTACGTTTTACGGAACCCTAAAAATTAGCCTTTTCAAATGAAAAATAAAAGTTACTTTATATTTGCTAGATTGCAGTAATAGTTCCTAAAATCATACTTTGTTGTAGGTTTTTGAAGTGAAAACTTCTTTTGACGGAACACATACAGATTTTACGTGAGCTGTGAATTGAAAGATGAATGAAATGAAAATGAAACCTTCGTAAATGAAAGAAATCTTCGCGTAAACTCGGATGATCTAGATAACCATGGTCATGGCCACGCTCGCCGGTTTCATCCGCGTAGTTTTCAAAGTAAGCTATCAAATTCTGAGTTATTAGTTTTCACGTCTATCCCTAGTCCCTATGACTGCCAATTTTTTTTTATTTCAGTCATCCCTAAAACGAAATTACTGGGCATATAGATAAATAAATCATCTGTGTAACGAGCATAGTGCAGAGCTAAGTACTTAATATGATTTAATTTCTTCATGTCACAATAGCTACGTGCCACCGCGCTGTTATGGGCAAGTGTGCTGCTTACCATCAGGCACATGTTCTGCTCGTCCTGTCACTATAATAATCCTACTAATATTATAAATGCGAAAGTTTTGTATGTTTGGATGTGTGTTGCTCAGTCACGTCGTAACGCATGAATAGATTGAGTTAAAATTTCAACACAGATAGATTATAGTCTGGGATTGCGTCTAGACTACTTTATATACCAGTAAAATAATAGAATAAAAACATTGGCAGTCATAGGAACTGCCGATAGAAGTGAAAACTTGCTGTTGCCCTGGTACTGGTACCTAGGGGCAAACGCAACTCTTTTATATTTCTGTTGTCCTGGTATCTGGAGATAAACGCTGGGCTGTTGGAGGTAGGTAATCGAAACTCTTTACTGTTTCTGTTGCCCTGGTACCTACCTGGCCGTTTTTACCGAGTTTAGCCGAAGATTTTATATCCGATCCGGTCCATTATCATATCCAAGCGTGACGATTGATGAATCCATTTCACACCCCACGAAAATTCTGTCTATAGCGCGCCTAAAGAAGTTTTCACTTCAATAGAGCGGGGACTATGCGGCTAAAACCTCGGGGCTCTGCTAGTATGTTATAAATAACCACTATAATGCTAATAACATTGTATGTAAACATATTTTCCATGAGAAAAATAGATTGTGTGTTCCACAAGTTTTCTTTGTTGGCTTAGAAGTTTGTTTTTGAAGTGAAAACTTCTTTAGGCGCGCCTAGACAGATTTTTCGTGGGGTGTGAATTTAATTATATCGTCACGCTCGGGTATGATAAGAAATCTTCGGGTAAACTCGGGACCATGGCCATCTAGAAATGCATCAGCCAATGGAAAATGCTAAAAGGGCGTGGCCTGCCCATCATGGCATGGCCATCTAGAAATGCGTCAGCCAATGGGAAATGCTGACGTATTTCTAGATGGCCATGCCATGATGGGCAGGCCACACCCTCCGGTTACACCCGCGTAGTTTCCAAAGTAAAAGCTATCAAATTCTGAGTTATTAGTTTTCAATTCTATCGGCAGTTCCTATAACTGCAATTTTTATTTTTGTATGTATGCTGTATGTTAAGCGATAGTTCCGGCAATGGTTAATTTTGATGATTTTTTTTTTGTTTAATAGATCATAGTTCATAGGTGTAACTGTACAAATGTTATTTACATCGGTGCGGTGCTTTTTGAAATATGAACAGAAAAATTACAATTGACCTTCAATATACCTCGATGATATAGCGATTGCTTCTTATACAATTTGGTCCAGTGTCTGAAGAAAATAGTTTATTTCCTTTTAAGGAAAATTCCTTTTAAATCCTTTTTTTGTAGTGGTAGGGCTCTTGGCAGAGTCCACCTGGGGAAGGACTACACCTTTGCCACTTATTCTACCGCCAAGCAGTAATGTGCAAACATTACTGTGTTCCGGTTTTAAGGGCAATGTCTCCAGAGAAATAACAGGGCTTAGAGATATAACAACTTAGATCTCTGGGTGACGAGTGCAGTACAGTGCTAGGTAATGATTTGGACTCTTCATGTTCCAATAGCTGCGTGTCGCTGTGCTGTTATGTGGCAGGCATGTTGCTTACCATCAGGCACATGTCCTGCTCGTCTCGTCACTCTTTATTAAGTAAGCCATCTTTTACAAACAACTTGGACTACGTACTACCAACACACAAAAACACTCAGACCGAGCACCAACATTACAATATAAATTAGTATACTACATTGCCATATTCTAACGCCCCTTCTCAATGTAGTACCTAAACACATTTAGGTACTTCAAACTTAAAACAACATAACATTCCTTTTCTTTAAACTTTAAGCTTTTAACTAAATAACAAGATCCTTAATACCACATTTATTTAAATGTCTTGTAATCATTCTTTACTCAAAACAAAAATCCTAAAAAGTTTGTGTGTTACCTAAATATATGTCTATATTACGTCACTGGTCGGTAGATCGGTGTCCGCTCAGTGTAATATTGTACCACTACTCGAAACATTGTTGCCATGTTTTCACTAACAGCGTTCCTAGAAACACTACCCGTCTCAGATTAGGTTTAGCTCACTCAGCTGAAAATAACTTTGCTTTAACTTGTATATAATAATAATACATTTTGATAAACAATACGTTTGAAATTAAACTTTAACAAACGTTTGGAGTACACAAATCAATACTGGACGTCTACTCTGTTTCTACGAAAACGTAATTTCGAAAAAAAAACTCCCGACTTTCCTGCTCTCTTTCTACTTCGTTTCGCCCGATACAACATTGTTTGACGTCTAAATGTTCTAAGCATACTCTAAAGGCCAATTTACATCAAACGAGCGTATGCTCATTCTATCCCCACTGTATCAAATTCATTTGGTGTAAACAAACGTAGAGCATTCTTTCGTTGTTTTGTTTGCGTTCTCAAAGATTCTATGGAATTTATAATATGGAAAACGCTAAGAACGATCTTTCGTTTACACTAAAAGAATGAAAGAAAGAAAGAAAGAATGCTCTTGTTCCAGCTCTAGCTCTATGTTCGTTCAGTTTAAATCGGCCTTAATTAGAGTATACTTAGAACTTTTAAACGGGCAAAACGACGGATCGAAGTAGAATTAGAGTTGGAAAGTCGCGAGTTTATTTCGAAATTACGTTTCCGTAGAAAGAGAATAGACGTCCTGTTTTTGGAACGAAGTTCAGGCTTGGTGCTTGGTGATTTTGCTGTGCGACAGAACTGTACAAAATGTGACACTAAAACCATTGATAGTATAAAATTAGTATCAATAGGGATTAGACATTTTTTCTAGGGATGGGCCGAAATTCGTTTTACATTCGGTTTAACCGAACTTCGGCAGCTTGAACCGAACTTCGTCATTCGGCCGAATTTCGGTTAAAATGCCGAACATTCTGCACTAAATATACTTGCACTATCATAATAGCAATTAATGAAAAAACATATCCATAGTAACAGTGAAATAAAATAAGTCTGATATACTCATAGTCATTTATTTGAATTAGAAAAAGTAATCATACGTGATAAGCAAAAAACTTAAATTGGTCTTTTTAACTACCTGTCTCAAAAATCTTTGGTTACTTAATCAAACAAAACACAAAATTAAATCGCTCCTCTTACTAACCAAACCAGCCTTAGAAATCTTTCTTTCTTAATCAAAAAACAAAATTATACTGCTCTTTTCTTTTTAAAATTAATAAACTTTGCATTCTTATGACACACATCTTAAAAAGGTTCATTCGTAAATTGAATTAGAAAAAAAGAATACTTCTATCCAACGTACACCAGCAATTAGGTAATTTTTTCATTTTGGCAATTTTTAGGAATCATTTATTATTTAATATTTTGGACTATTATTAAACGGTATTTCTCTCCAATATAGTCTAGTTAGTAAAAATAGACAGCTATTCATATTTAAAAATTAACCAAAGGCAAGTTATGGTGCAAAAACACTAAAGACTCGGCCTTTTCTGGCAGAAGCCTGTTTCGTTTTTGTTCATACACATTTCCAGCCTCTGAGAAAAGTCGCTCAGAATATACAGAGCTTCCAGGAGACGACAAAAATATCCGAGCTAGACAACACATGTTAGAGAACTTGTCTTTATTCTTAGGCCACCAGCCATATGGACAGAGATCTTTTGGCACCAGATCATCAGCGAGATATCTGTCAAGCTCGAATGCAATTGGACTTTTAGTTTCTTCCATGTTTGGTAATTTTGCAAATGGAACCGAAGTTCGGCCGAACTTCGGCCGAATTTTTCATTTTTACCGAATGTTCGGCCGAAGTTCGTATTCGGTTCAAACCACATTCGGCCCATCCCTAATTTTTTCACAACTCCTTCAATATAGGTATCGAATGAAAGGGCTTCACTAACTGAACACTAGTCAAGCCCAGTTGTAGTAGGGCTCTTTGCAGAGTCCGCCTGGGAAGTGCCACGCCTTTGCCAGTTATTCTACCGCCAAGAATTTATCTTGAAAACACCACTGTATTCCTGTTTGAAGGGCAATATTTCTAGTATAGATAAAACGTCTTATTTCACTTAGTGACGAGCGCTTTGCAGTGCTAGGTAGTGATTTGGACTCTACATGTTCCAATAACTGCGTGTCACTGTGCTGCTATGGCAAGGCGTGCTGTTTACAGGCACATGTCCTGCTGAGTTATGGTATTTTATTTTGGGGTAATTCAGTAGATGTAAATTCAACCTTCGTTCTACAGAAGAAATGTCTACGTGTCATCTTCAACTTTCAAAATACTGAAAGTTTAAGAAATATATTTAAGGAAAATAGTACCTATATTAACGGTAACAGGTATTTACATTTTAGAAATTTGTCTATTTGTAAAAAATAATGAAGGCCATTTCTTTGATGTGTTTTTGAAACGTGCAGATGTATTACGATTGAAATATAAGTTTAATATATGTGTCCGCCAAGTCAATAACGCTACATTCTACAAAAGCTCATTTCACTCTGCAGTCAAGATATTCAATCATTTACCCACACATTTAAAGTCATTAAAATTACCACAATTTAAAAATAAACTAAAAGCTTGGCTCGTAAATAAAACGTATTACAAACTCCAAGAATACTTCGACGAATAATGATAATTAAACACAACAATATAATATAAATAGGTATCTATGTTATATAACAATAAATGTTTAATGTAAATCATAATATTGTAAAATTAAATGTCTCAATTTATATGCACTTCAGTCTGACAGTTATGTTAAGATCACAGCGCCACATTTGTGTAGTCGGGCTGATTACTAGTTTTGTCTGCGTTTTTTTTTATTTTATTTAATTATTTAAGTTAATTCTTGTTATTTGTTCACTCAAAACTTCTTTGTCTCTGTTGTTTATTTTTGTTTAAAGTATAGATAGAGTTAAATAACTTTAAAGTAATGTTAGATATATTAATTAGTTTAATTAATCCCTAATCGTATCTGATTGTTTTGTAACCTCATACCAAAGAGACTTATTTTTGCATGCCCGCAAAGGATAAAACTGTTGTGTCTATAATATCTCTAATGTAAAACATCTTTTCATCCCACCAGCTCGGAAAGAGTACTTTTGCTCCTCGATATCAGGGCGCAAAAGTCGTTTTTACCCTCTAGAGGTTAAAGTAAATTTGAATTTAGAACATCGTGTGTACTGAGGTTTTGAATTCAAAACATAATTTAACCTATTTATTTCTACCTCCTTGGTGCCGAATTCATCATACATTTCTTTTTAATGTGTTAAAAACTCATACTCGGAACCTCTTTGGTGTACTTTTTTTTTTTGCTTTGCGCGCAATTTTCTTTTCTCGTATGGAGGATAGAGGTAAAGAATGTTATTTCAAATGGCAAAACATTTTGAAATGCTATGAATGAATCAATTGTAATCGAATTGAAGTATGCCGAGTTGCCGAGTTAAATAATTAAATATTATTGACTACTAAAATAGTAACTAATAGATAATTTCAACTACTTGTGCAGTACAAAATAATGTAGTAAATATAACATCAAATATATAATTACTATTTTGAGAAAACATGTAGGTACAATATATTTTGAAGTCAAAACTTCTTTTGGCGCGCCAAAGACAGCGTTTTTTCGTGGGCTGTCAATTTAATTCTAGCGTCACGCTCGGGAATGATAAGAAATCTTCGGGTAAACTCGGGACCATAGCCAATGGCCATCTAGAAATGCCTGAGCCTTTCCCATTGACCATTTAAAAATGTTTCAGCATTTCTAGATGGCCATGCTCATAGCCACGCCCTCCGGTTTCACACGCGTAGTTTCCAAAGTAAAAATCAAATTCTGAGTTATAAGTTACCACTTCTATCGGCAGTGCCTATGACTGCCAATATTTTTCTTTCATGAATTCTGAATAGTACTTTTATTAATTTCCTATAAAATGTACCCTGATGCAAATTTAGCACTACTATAATTTAATGCATTTGGGCGGTCACTTTTTCATGTACACATGAAACTCCTTACCTCAATCGGTCAACTCTCCATATTTTCACGTCATATTGTTATTGTTAAAACCATGGCTAAATAAACTTAAGTTTAAAACTTATAAAATTGAATACAAGTGAAAAACCGAAATACCATAATAATAAGTGATTCTAGCGACCAAGAAGTTTATTTAACGCCAACAGAATCGACTGAAACTGAAAATGCGCAAAGCGTTTAGTAATTTCCTCGCTAGGGGGGGATGAAAAATTACGTGTTACACTCGAGTGCAAAGATTTTTCACCTTGTGCCCTTTTGATTCCCTTGCTACGCTCAGGATTCTAATTTTTGAATCCCTCGCTACGCTCGTGATTCAACTTTAGAATCCTTCGCTTGCTCGGTCATCAAAATTGAGCACGCGGTTAAAAATCCACTTTGCACTCTTGTATAACAAATAACTATTGTACACAGTTTACGCAATAAAGAAATTCTGATTCTGATTCTGCTTGTCTTGTCACTCTATGCTATAAAAAAATACTGTACACTACGACAAATTTTAAATCCAAGATGGCCGCCATCACAAAATGTCGGGTGTTTTTAAAATGTAGTACATTTAATTATTTTTTAGTTTTTTAGAGTAGGTATATACAATATTATGTAGTAAAATGTTCAGTACAGACACCTCTCACAACTTTCCTATCTATGAATAGAAATAACCTGGCTGCTGGCCGCCCCGCCCCTTGAAACTAGACACCGCGGGGGGGAGAGGTTGTCATGGTTACTATGTTTACCTAATACTTATTTTGGTGAAATTCTATTTCACATTGAAGTTGAATTTAAACCAGAGTAAATTGATTTTCAACCGATATCAAGAAACGGGGAGGTTCTCAATTTGGTTATCTATATATATAAAAGCGAAAGGTCACTCATCAAGGAATCTCAGAAACTACAAATGCTAGGAATCTGAAATTTTGCATAGAGGTCCCTTTTAGCACGTAGGCGCTCGCTAAGACGGGGTTTTGCGAAATTCAACCCCTAAGAGGGTGAAACAAGGGAGGAAGGTTGTATGAAAATTCGTCATTTTTAGAGTTATCAAATTTTGTATCTAGACACTTGACACAAAGCAATTAAATGTTTGTTCTAATAATTTTGTAATTTCAAACTGTACGGGGGTGAAATTGGGGTTGAAATGGGGAATGAATGTCAATATGGAAGTTCCCAACCGTTGAAGATAAAACCATGAAACTCTGTAATATTGACACTTGACATGAAGCGAACGAATGTTTGTTCTATCAATTTCGTAATTTTGAACTCTACGGGGGTGAAATTGGGGTTAAAATGGGGGATAAATGTCAATATGAAAGTTCCCAATCATTGAAGATAAACCCATGAAACTCTGTACATATATATACACTTGAAACGAAGCAAACGAATGTTTGTTCTAGCAATTTTGTAATTTCAAACTGTACGAGGAGGAAATTGGAATTGAAGTTGGTATCGGGGATGATTGGGGAGTTGAAATGGGGGCCGAATGTCTCTTGCGCTTTCAGATCTAAACAACTGAACCGATTTTGATGAAATTGTATATAATTGTTTTATTATAAGATATTTTTAGTAACCGTAAATGTGTCTGGGGTATACAAATAGGTACTGCCTGAGTTGCTTTAGTATTTATTTTGCGTGGACGAAGTCGCGGGTAACAGCTAGTTTTTTAAATAAATGCCTACTAGTAGCGCTGCCTTAATTGTTTTTAATTTTGACCAGATCCAATCGTGATTGAGTAACAAACGTATGGAGTACACACCATGGAAGATTTATACATGGAAATAATAGCACGTAGCTAAAATCATCGATATAAATCAAAAGATGTGCCCTGAGCACCTTGAAATTGGTAATAAACTGCGTCTCTGTGTATCGTAAGTGGTTTTTACATACAACCAATCTACTTGACCCCTACAACCGTCCGGCGTCCACCGCGTCCTGCAACCGACTAGAACGGAAAGAGTGAGCTCACTCTTCCCAACGATGACATGATTGCGTGCACCCTGAAGTTCGGGAGGGCCCATCTTGGGTTCTACGATCTATGGCTAAAATGGGAACTAACCCCGTCGTCAAGCCAACCGATTTGTTGACCGAAGGGTTGCCGATGCCCACGCCCTCCTGACAATGTCATCCATACATTTGTATGTGTCAAAAAAGACTAGCGCCTAGCGCCTAGCGACTAGCGCCCCTAGACAGATTTTTCGTTGAATTGAATTCTAGCGTCGCGCTCGGGTATGATAAGAAATATTCGGAAAAACTCGGGACCATGGGCATTGGCTATTGGCCATCTAGAAATGCGTCAGCCAATGGGAAATGCTGAAAGGGCGTGGTCTGGCCGTCATGTCATGGCCATCTAGAAATGCCTGAGCCAATGGGAAATGCTGGCGCATTTCTAGATGGTCATGCCATGATGTCCAAGCCACGCCCTCCAGTTACACACGTGTAGTTTCCAAAGTACGCTTTCAAATTCTGAGTTATAAGTTTTCACTTCTATAGGCAGTTCCTATGACTGCCAACTTTTTTTTAAACAGAAAACTCTTCAATTCAATCCGTTAACTTCGAATTTTAGGCATCTTTGATACACATGGTAACATCAATAATTTACATAATATCAAATAGGTATACAATTATTATTAAATTATATATCAAATCACATCTAATTTAGCGGCTGTAAAATGGCCTTGTCAGTACAGAGCGGCTGTAAGTAGTAAGTAGTAGTACTATTAAACTCCAATTCAGCATTTCTTGTAATAAGGAAACCGGATAGCCGATAAAATTCTTCTAACACTCGTCGTATTATTAATGTGAAAGTTTGTATAGTAAAATATTTGGATGTTTGTTGCTCAATCACATCGAGCTGAAATTTGGAACACAATTGGGTCACTGCCCAGAATAACACTTTGGCTACTTTCTTTACATACCTACTACGTATCCCGAAAAAGTGTAGAGTTCTCAAGGAATTTAAGAGTTATCTTCAAAAGTATTCATTACTTATTCTATGTGGCCAAAATCGATGACAATTGCCAGTACTCATATAATTGTAAATACATAATTATCTTATGCAGAAACACCCAAAACAAACATCACACAAATGTTCACCCTGAGTGGAACTCCAAACCCACGACCTACACCTACGGATATCTGGACTCGCTACCTACTGAGCCACAAATCCAATGTTAGCTCTAGTGGTATTCCAGCCTATAATCTAACTATGTTTCAAATTTCAACCAGGACGTCTACTCTCTTTCTACGAAAAACGTAATTTCGAAATAAAACTCGCAACTTTCATGTAAAAGTGCTTTCTTGCTTTCAACTTGCATGCTCCGGTTCTACTTCATTTGGTCCGATCAAACATTCTTTGACGTTTAAATGTTCTAAGCCTATTCTAATTAGAGTAGGCTTAGAACATTTTAACGTCAAACAATGTTCTATCGGACGAAACGAAGTAGAACGAGGGGAGAAAAGTCGCGAGTTTTTTTTCGAAATTACGTTTTCGTAGTTAGAGAGTAGACGTCCTGTTCTATGCAAACGTTCGGACTTGATTGAGCAATACATATCTAAACATACAAACTTTCGGATTCATCTATCTAATAACTTAATAAACGAGAGATATAAGGATCTGAATCTGAAAGAATAGAATCTGAATCCCGGAAACGGCTCAAACGATTTTCATTAAATTTAGTATACGGGGTTTCTGGGGCGATAAATCGATCTAGCTAGGATTCATTATTAGAAAACGTTATTTTATGAGCGTTAGACAATGAAAAACTGTTAACATTAGAATGCGACATTAAATTTCGCAACGTTGCGCGACAGTATAATAGCTCAGATGATTCCTAATTTTTTTTCAAGTTCCTTCTTTTCTTTGAGAAAATCTATTACTGGAATCCCTTTATCTGTACAAATACAATAACACAAATATTTATTGCTGTTTGCAGATAAGGTCAGATGATACAAAACATTTTAAAAGTTGACCCATACAAACTGGCCTCTTCTTCTAGAGGCATGATAATAAATTGACAATACAATAATAGTCAGCTGATTAAATTAATTAATTTTTAGCTTTTGATCAGACCATTTATTTATTGCTTCTGTTTGGTTGTGCTATGTATGTGAGATATCTATACTATAATATTATAAAGCTGAAGAGTTTGTTTGTTTGTTTGAACGCCAGGATCTTGGGAACTACTGGTACGAATTGAAAGCTTCTTTTTCTGTTAGATAGTCCATTTATCGAGGAAGGCTATAGGCTATTTATCATTACGCTACTATCAACAAGAGCGGAGTATAAATGAAAAATGTAACAAAAACGGGAAATAATTTTGCTTTTTGAGAGCTTTCGTTGCGTGACAGCATGTGTCATTCTTTTAAAAGGTTCCGTCATTAGAATCTAAGGTAACCAAATTTGTTCTAGATTTGAATTGGTACGACCAATTTTCTATAAATGGCGTAGCAACGCGCGCACGATTCAGCTAGTGTTTGATAAGTATGTATCTAAGTATATTCGCATACATAACCGAGCAAAACTTGGTCACCCAAAGTCAAGTCAAAGTACTTAATATTAATTAGTAGGAAGTATAATTTAGAGATAGAGAGACGGGATGAGAAAGACTGTACTACGCTCGTCACGCAGTGAGTTTAGATAATTTTATCTTTTTCTCCTCTAAATTCTGTGGACACATGACCGTTCAAACCGGACCCCACAGTACTGGACGTCTACTCTGTTTCTACGAAAACGAAATTTCGAGTTTATTTCGAAATTACGTTTTCGTTGAATTAGAGTAGACGTCCTGTTTTCTCAAAGCTAGTAGATAGAAACAATTTACGTAGTAAGTAGGCAAATACTTGTATGTAGGTTGTATCTATCTACGAGTACTATATATTCTGTTAGACTTGACTGACTCCGACTTCAAACAGATGAGTAGTGCTTATAATAATTATTATATTAACTAGCTGACCCCGCAAACGTTGTTTTGCCATATAAATAAAGGTATGAAAAATAGCTAGTAGCCGATTCTCAGACCTACTGAATATGCATATAAATTTTGGTTAAAATCAGTAAAGCCGTTTCGGAGGAGTAAGGAAACAAACACTGTGACACGAGAATTTTATATATAAGATTTAATTTTCGCTTGTGAGTGCCTATTTGTGGTTTCGAATTCGGTTTATTTTTTTCTGTAAATAAAAATAGTTTATTTCACCCTTTTTAGTGCAGAACGAGTTTTTATTAATGCACTTATACACAATTTCGTATTAATAGGGGGTCATTCCATCGTTTGGGTGTTACGTTCGTACGACTAAAGTCATTTTTTTTTGTATTTTGCCAAAATATTTTAATAACGAAAGTGCTATATTCTCTACGTTTTTAGTTGTTTTAACTAAATTATAAAATGGTTTTAGTATAGTATATCTAAACACAACATTATAAGTCGAAAAGTGGGCGTTCGGGTGTTACACGATTTTGCCTCATTGTTCTGAGTAAGTATTTTTACATTTGTTGAAAAATCTGCGAATTGTCTTAGGGAACCATTCCTAAAACTTTCAGGCCTGCAAAAGTATAATATTTGCTAACGAGATATCACATAATCGTTTTCACACACAACATTTTCCTAATATTTTTTTCGATTTTACTTTGTTTCGGGTGTTACCGCGGTTTCGTTTCGGGTGTTACGAGTAGGAAAATTAATATTTTATATGGTGTTTTATTGTTCTCTAGGTACTACAAAACAAAAATATGACAAATAGAGATAATTACCACGAATTATCTGTGGTAATAACTCATAAGGTTTATTATTAAAAAAAAAACGAGAGACAAATAAACATAACTACAAAAACTCTTCTGTAAAGTTACTGCTAAATCACAAACTTCGTTAAAAAATGTAAAAAATAAACAAAACATTTTTAAACATATTCACCAATAAATTTAACATACCTACTCTGTTTAGTAAAAAAATATTTTGAAGTGAAAACTTCTTTAGGCGCGCTATAGACAGAATTTTCGTGGGCTGTGAAATGGATTCATCAATCGTCACGTTTGGATATGATAATGGATCGGATCGGATGTGAAATCTTCGGATAAACTCAGTAAAAACGACCAGGTAGGTACCAGGGCAACAGAAACAGTAAAGAGTTTCGATTACCTACCTCCAACAGCCCAGCGTTTATCTCCAGATACCAGGACAACAGAAATATAAAAGAGTTGCGTTTGCCTCCAGATACCAGTACCAGGGCAACAGCAAGTTTTCAATTCTATCGGCAGTTCCTATGACTGCCAATTTTTTTTTTGTAACTTATTTTTCATATTTACCAATAGGTTTGTTTCCACTAAGAATGAATCGAATGGATTAGAGGTTCTTACTATTGATTAAGATATAGAGATTTCAAAAATAAAACAGTTTATTATATATACGTAAAGATTATTAATATTTTTAGAAAAGAAAATCTTGAAAAATAGGCATTGCGTCACGTGACAGTGAATGCCAATCAGAAAATGTGACGTCACGCCATGCTAAACATCACTTGACATCACTAATGTTGTTGACATTTTCATAGAACAAATATAATTATTTTTTATTTTTATTTATTCTTCGCCATGGATACTAGCTCTTCAGCCGCTTTACTAAACTAGTTTTTTATTGTTTTACCACTATTTTTGAGGAAAATTATCAGTTTTTTTTACTTTTACTTTACTAAGATTATACTGTGTCAAATACTTTCATCAAAATGATCTTCACAAAAATATATTCTTGATTTAGTGGGCATCATTCCTCCTCGCAAGCGTTTGCCACTTTTTTCGCAATTGTGGATCGTTTGGAACATAGATGAATAATTTGTTTGGCGTATTTATACTTGTGCTTGTACACTGAGGCACTATGCAGTTCTTGTAATACGAGGGATTCATTTTAAAATGAAAACATTCACAATGTCCTTACACAAACACAAATGTTTGCCACGACGTGACGTCATTCAAAACGCCATGACAGTCTGGAGCGTTTTTGTGCAGAAATTTGTTTCATTTTTTGAAATGCAAAATACATATTGTAAATGTAAGTTTTTTTCAAAAATATAGACGTTTCGGAATAATATAAACATTAAACTACATTATTAACCAGTTTTTTAAATTTAGTACACAAGCCTATTATGTTTGACGTTTCAATAAATTTCTTAAATAAAATAATATGACTGCTTTTTCGATAGTGGCGTTAGAGGGCTGTCGAAAACCCTTAGAAAATAATAATAATTGTATTCTTTAATCAATAAACTTAGTTATATTGGCTTATAAAAAAAGTTGTAACACCCGAAACGTTTCGGGTGTTACAGTTTTCAATCAAGAAAAAAATATATCAAATTAATTGCATGTTCAGATATTAGTTAGTATTTTGAATTATTACAGTCACGCCCTTACTATTACTAAATATCACTATCCTAATCAATCTGCAAGATATAAGAATAAAACGATTGCCTGATTTTTCGTTTCAGGTGTTACATTGCCCAAGTAATAAGAAAACATACTTATATCCTGATAATTATATATTTTTTCGGGACTATTACGCAGTCCTCCAACACTACGATAAATTATCTGAAAACGCAACGTGGCAAAATCACTGATAGATCGACAGTCATATTTTATTTCGTATTCTTAAAAGTTAGAGGCACTATGGTCACTCAGCCAGTTCGCTTGAGTACAGACATTAAAATCTAATTAATTAAAAAATTACGCGTTTCTTCTAGATTCTTTTGCAGCACGTTATAATTTGGAGTGTTTTCTGTCAAATTTCATCAAATTTAATCCCAAAAGAAGATATTTATTTTTTCACCTTCAGTAGCGTTTGTCATGGAATGAGCCTAGGGTCGAATTTCATTTATGCAATCTACAACTACGTCATCCAGATAACTGTAAGCAAATAGTGTTTGAAGTGAAGACTTCTTTAGGCGCGCCTAGACAGATTTTTCGTGGGGTGTGAATTGAATTCTAGCGTCACGCTCGGGTATGATAAGAAATCTTCGGGTAAACTCGGGACCTTGGCGATTGGGCATCTAGAAATGCGTCAGCCAATGGGAAATGCTGAAAAGGCGTGGCCTGGCCATCATGGCATGGCCAGGAAATGCGTCAGCCAATGGGAAATGCTAACACATGTCTAGATGGCCATGCCATGATGGCAAGGCCACACCCTCCAGTTACACCCGTATAGTTTCCAAAGTAAGCTATCAAATTCTGAGTTAGGTATATGTTTTCACTTCTATCGGCAGTTCCTGTGACTGCCAATTTTTTGTTAATATTTCACAAACCACACCGATTTCGATAAAATTGATATGGGATCATTTCATTCATCGGTTCGGGCGTTCTCGAGAGATCAGCAGGTCTACTACGAAAACAACCTCCTCCTCCTTTCGTGGTAAGTCCATAAGTTCGGCCGATATATCATTTATCGGACTTCGTAGTAGACCTGTTGGTCACATAAACGTACATAAAAAAATGTCGAAGAAAAATGGTCGAATTAATAACCTCCTCATTTTAAAGCGGGGCGTTAGTGTTAGTAACAGGTGAATCCGCGGGCCATAGCTAGGAGCTGTATCTCCACAGATGATACCCCTAGGGCAGCGAGCTACCCTCCGAAGCCCCATTACGCCAGGGTATCAGTTACCTATAGCTCGTCTGCGAGGGTGCACGCGTCTGTTAGCGATAATGCCGTAATTGTTCCGATGGAGCGATGATGTAATTATTTATCCCGTTACGTGTAATTACGGGATCCCTTCTCATTTTTAATTCCTGGATAAAAAGAGGGATGGTTAAACTTATTGTAACTAACAATAGCGATCTATTTAATACATGCAGTGCAGCTTTAACTCAACTAAAACCGCGTAGTTCCCTCCGTTTCCGGTATTTTTTTTTTCGGGATAAAATGTAGCCTATGTGTTCTTCCAGACTATAATTTATCTTTGTTCCAAATTTCAGCCCGATTCGTTCAGTAGTTTTACTTGAATGAGTAACAAACATCCATCCATCCATACTTACAAACTTTCGGGTTTTTATGATATTAGTAGGACTAGCAGCGCCCTGTGGCTTTATCCGCATAGTTCCCGATCCTGCCTATGTTTTTTTTATAGCATAGAGTGACGAGACGAGCAGGTCATGTGCCTGATGGTAAGCAACATGCCTGCCACATAACAGCACAGTAACACGCAGCTATTGGAACGTGATAGTCCAAATCATTACCTAGCACTGCACTGCGCTCGTCACCCAGAGATCTAAGATATTATGTCTCTAAGCCCTGTAATTTCTCTGGAATCATTGCCCTTCAAACCGGAACACAGTAATATTTGCACATTACTGCTTGGCGGTAGAATATTTGGCAAAGGTGTGGTACTTCCTCAGGCGGACTCTGCTAAGAGTCCTACCATATATGTATTATGTATACCAATGTGTTATGCCACACCATTATCTATCTACGCACCAAATTACGGTCAAACCCCTTCAGTACCTAGTTTTAGAAAGAGTAACAAACGTCCAGCTTTTACGTTTATAATACGACTAGCTGTCCCGGCAAAGATTGTTTTGCCATATCAATTATTAAAATACAAATTTTAAAAATCTAACATTGGTAATCCTAAACTTTATTAATAAAAATAAATGTTTATTTTTATAAAACAACTAGCGGCCCATTCCGGCTGCGGTCGGATATTGTCATTCAAAGACTATTAATCGAAATAAAAACTAGGATAGTTTCTCAAGTTGGACCAGACTGCTCACGGTGTGCCAATTTAATTTAAAATCGGTTAAGGGGGCGCCTAAAGCCAGAAAACGAAAAAAGGACATTTTCGACGCCGCTCACTGAAGTTAAGAAACTAAAAACTATGACAAAAAAATATGGACGTGTGGGTACAATCAAGAAGAAGCACAATAACCGAATAGAATTTTAAAAATAGATCAGAGTTTTTACAATAAAAAAATAAAAATGACACCGAAAAAACCCGTTTTAATTCGAGTACTCAAAATTAGCAGCGATGACCCCACATTATTTTTTGGTAATAAAATTCCTATTTGTACGTTCTAGTAAAGTAACCGAACACTTTTTTAAATTAATCTTTAGTTATTGAGTAATTAAATAAAACTTGGTCAAAATTGGACGCCTGCTTAAATATTGATTTTTCCTCCAAACTGTGTCATGCTATTCTCGACTTTATGTACATCACATTAAGAAACGCGTCGCGCGGGTGAAATCTGATTTTTTCCTGGCTTTAGGCGCACTCTTAAGTAGTTTAGGAATAGGAATCCATCGCGGACAAACATCGTGACAGGAGATTTATACCTATATATTAAGATTTTAACGATTATTATTATAGTTATGAATAGTGGCACCAAAAGTCAAAGTCAAAGTAATTTATTCGCCAAAAATTGTGGTTACAAATAAGTTCTTAGTATAATTTGGTGTGGTGCAAAAAGGCATGCGAAATTTAAAAATTGTTACACCCGCGTATTTATTAGCCCCATTTTGGATGGGTGAAATCTTGTGTAGATGGTGTGCTGTGAATAATTAAAATACACACCATGCCATTAAATAAATATAGAATTGACGTATTGTAAAACATTTGTGCTGTTTACTACTAACATTCTAAGTTTTAAGATTTGACTTCTATCGGCAGTCCATTTACTGCCAATTTGTTATTAATTTATCGTATACCAAATCGTACTAATGTTGTAAATGTCAATGTTTGGATATTTTGATGTTTGTTGCTCAATCACGTCGTAACGTATGAACGGATCTCTATGTATGTCTGTATGTCTATGTACTTATATCTGGAAGAGCACAGGCTACTTTTTATCCCGGCGGGGCGCTTGTTAGTTGTTTATATTTCTTACAAAACAAAAGTGATCTTAAACCTTTTAACGACAAAAAGAATGCACCATTAAAGACCCTGTCTTTAAAAGTTGGTTTAGATATTAGCACAGTGCAGCGCAGTGGTCGCAATCCCAATATTTATCTAGGACAGGCTGCGCCTGCGACGTTTTTTTTTGCTTCCGCTAAATCTGCTGATTTTTTATTTTGCTCGTGAGAGCAAACTTTTTGGCTTAAGCTTAAGCAGCTCACTAAATGTTCCTACTGGGTGGACTAGGCGCCTTGTCTCTCTCAAGGAGAGAGTCAAGACCATTATCCACTACGCTGGCTACTACGGATTAGTAGACATATGGCATCGAAATATTCTAGATACATGTCGGTTTCCTCGCGATGCTTTCCTTCACCGTTTTTAAGTTACCGGCATTACGCACATGACTTCGAAGCGGCGGAATGGTCTCCCAACTGGATCCAACCGTCAAGGTTCTTTAGGATTGTAACAAGGATTAATCAAGGATGTTTTCTCTATAAATAATGCCAGAGGTTATTCCGAAAATGATAATATAAACATCCAAAGCTGAAAATAATCTCAATTATTAAGAATCCTCTCCCAACTTGATCGAACTTTCAAGGTTCTTTAGGATCGTAGGTAGAATCAATCAAAACGGTTCCTCCAGTAAATAATGCAATACATTGTTCTAAAAACGATAAAAGAAATACCCTTAGACGACAAGAATCTCAGTTCTTAAAAATAATAGTTTGCCAAACGGATCCAACTGTTAAGGTTCTTTAGGATCGTAGGTAAGATCAACCAAAAACGTTCCCCCAGAAAATAATGCCATATATTATTCTAAAAATATTAAAAGAAATACCCTCAGATGAAAAGAATCTCAGTTATTAGAAATAATGGTCGCCCAACTTGATCCAACCTTCAAACTTCTTTAGGACCTTAAGCAGAATCCATCGAAAATGTTCCCCCAATAAATAACGCCATACGTTATTCCCCAGGTTCTCCAACAAGCGGGTAACATCGAGCGTATAAAACTGATAAAATAAATATCCCAAGATGAAAAGAATCTCAGCTATTACAACGACTAGTCTCCCAACCAACAAATCTGTACAGAAACATTCAAAATGTTTAGTTTTATGTACCTAAATGTTTGTGAGTGTGACTTACATGACAATAAAGATTTTCAACTGTCAAGGTTCTTTAATATCGTAGTTAGTATCAATCAAAAACTTTCCCCCAGTAAATAATAATACCGTACAGCGTACAGTAATACCGTACATAATTCCAAAAATTATAAAACGAGTATCCAAAGATGAAAAGAGTATCAGTTATTAAAATAAAAGTCTCCCAAACTCATCCAACTGTCAAGATTCTTTAGGATCTTAAGCAAAATCAATCGAAAATGTTCCCCCAATAAATAACGCCATACGTAATTCCCCAGGTACTCCAACAAGCGGGTAACATCGAGCGTCTCGGCCGCTTCCTCTGGTCCCTCCCTGCTTGCGAGAGGCTCCACGCGCACGAATCCGTGCTCAAAGCGAAGGCCATGGTCGCCTTCCACAGGGGGAACTTCAAGGAGCTGTACCGGCTATTGGAGTCACACAGCTTTAGCGCGCACAATCATGCGAAACTGCAGAGTCTGTGGTTGAAAGGTGAGGCTTATTCTATTTTCATAAAGTCTATTTTGCTGTTTTATTGAAGTGAACACTTCTTTAGCGGTGCTGAGCACTTTTAGATAGGGGGAAATCTTATGTGTTCACGTCACCGACATGCGTAATCCCACTAATAGTATAAATATCAAAGATTGTATTATTGGATGTTTGTAGCTAAATGGCTACGTATTTAAATGTCTAAAATTAAAAAACCTTACGATAAAATACCTCCGTTCAAAAAACCCAAAATCGAAATACCTACATAACACAACTTAGCACTAAAACCACCCTCTGTACGTTCTGAAACCTTTTACGGCAAATCGTTCGCGTTTCAGGCAGTCCTGCTATGGAATGCTTTACCGGTGCCTGTCAGACATGCTCCATCATTGCCTGTGTTTCAGAATCAAGCCTGTCAGACATGCTCCATCATTGCCTGTGTTTCAGAATCAAGTCAAGGCCTTTTATTTATCATAGCTGTCACCACAATGAATTTATTCATTTTAATTATCTATTCATATTTATTTATTTATTTTATTTAAGTGGTATATTATCAATGTATATATTCGTTTATTATAGGTTAAAAGTAGGTATTCTAAGTATTAGCATGTATGATTATTGATATGTATGTTTATGTGATACTTTTAGTCACACTGTACCCTAACCCCGTCTATTTCCATTTCATGTTTCTCTCCATCCTTCGGTTGCCTGGAAGAGATCGCTTTTAGCGATAAGGTCACCACGTGTTTCACTTGTTCTAGGCTAATTCTCTTTGTTTTGTAAGTTTTATATTGTGGACAATAAAGCATTATCTATCTATCTATCTACCTATTAGTTGTTTCACTTAAATTAAAAATCCCTAAAGTTTAAAAGGGGTAATTTTTTAAATGTCTAAAATTGAAAAACTTCACGTTAAAACACCTCCGTTCAAAATACCTAAAATCGACATACTTAATGGTTGTTTGATGAAGTGAGCTCCCGGCCCCCACGGGCCCAATGTCTCAACCCCAAAGGGCTAAAATATAAAACCACTACCGAGGGTTGCATATTTCCACCGTTTGAGACGCTCAGCTGAATTAGCCGCTGCACCAGCCCTACTATGTGTCTCTGGAAGATGTGATGGTGTCAGAGTATCGACGCAAGTTGCGTCCCACACTAGGGGCCGACCCAACTTCCAAGGCACAACAGTCATGCCGTCAGGTCTTTTGGCATCGTCACGCGCAAGGCCTCGGTTCGAGTATGGTTGGGACATTGGCGGTGGAAAAAGTATGATGTCGTTCAGGCTGGCGTGGCGGCCGCTACGACCCGCGCTTTTCGAGCAAGAGAGACCGTGGTGACCGAGTTGGTCGGCGGCAGTACCACAATGGCAGCGATGGGCTTCATAGCACCTCGTACCCAAGCGCAAGCTAACAGCTGGACGAAATGTAGTTGGATCTAATAGGCTACCGGTATTGAAAGATGGCAAAGCTTGTAACCAAAGGCCCGATTCCCACACAGACACAGCAAGGATCCGCACGATCCGCGATACTAGGACACGTATCGAGAAGAGAGTTCCGTGCTAGATCGCAGATCGGTCGATCCCACTGTCTCTGAGATGACAGACATCTGGGGAAATCGTTTTTTGGACAAGCCAGCTTCCAAGCATTCTTAGCCTCGCACAAATTAGCTACTACTACATCGGAATATTTCGAAAGGCCTAATGAGGGTGTGAGAATTTTGTCTATTAGATTTTGAGTACTATGAACTGAGGACAAGAATGCCGGTATAGCTACACTTGAAATTTGGCGGACCCCTAGGCCTCCCAACCGTATGGGTAGTGAGGCTTGTGACCAGGCCCTCCCACTTAGGTCCACATGGGTATTACGATTTTAGGTATTTTGAACGGAGGTGTTTAGGTGCTTGAGGTTTTTTAATTTTAGACATTTAAATACGTACCCAGCTCAATCCCGTCTTAACATTTTAACGGATCGGGCTGAAATTTGGAACACATTTAGATTATAGTCTGGAAGAACATATGTTTATCATGGAACGGGAAAATCCGTGGAATGCTGTTAGTTGTTCATTAAACTTATAATTTACGTGGAGCGTTATTTGTCCGCAAAGGACTCCTAAACTACTAAACCGATTTGAATCAAATTTGCACACCGTGTGCAGTTTCATCCAATTTGAGAGATAGGATAGTATTTATATCGATTAATATTATTTATATGACAATATCCGAGCGAAGGGGGAACGCGCAGCTAGTATAATACAATGTTTGTGTCCCCAGCACACTACATGGAAGCCGAGAGGCTGCGAGGTCGACCGCTTGGCGCCGTGGGGAAGTACCGCGTGAGGCGCAAGTTCCCTCTGCCGCGGACCATCTGGGACGGGGAGGAGACTTCATACTGCTTCAAGGTATGTAGACGGTCGCAAGACAGAAGTACATAAGTCAAGCCACACAAAACACGCGGCGAAAATGAGATGACTTCTCTCAACTCCCAACAGCCTAATGTCATGTCACGACTAACAACTAACGGTTCAAAGATACACCCCCCTTCACCGACACACCTAAGGTAGATCCAAGAGGAGGTCGTTTGGGGTCATGAACTTCTAGCTAGGGTCCAGAACCTAGGTGGATCACTAGTTAAAACGCACGAATCCACTTCTGGTCGGAGATGGTTCGTTCCCTCTACCACGGACCATCTGGGATGGGGAGGAGACTTCATACTGCTTCAAGGTAACGTAGACGGTCGCCAAAACACTCTTCTGTCTGTGTACAGTCAAGCCAAATACAACACGCGACGGAGATGAGATGACTTCTCTCAACTCTCTACAGCCTAATGTCAAGTCACGACTAATAATTAACGGTTCAAACAGACACCCCCCATCACCGAAACACCCAAGGCGGACCCAAGAGGGGGAGGTCATGGGGGTCATGAGCTAAGCTAGGTCCGGAACCTATAACCACTAATTAAAACGCACGCACGAACTTCTGGTCGGAGATGGTTCATTCCCTCTGCCACAGACCATCTGGGACGGGGAGGAGACTTCATACTGCTTCAAGGTAACGTAGACAGTCGCACAACACTCTGCTGTCTATATAATACAGAAGTCAAGCCACATACAACACTCGGGGGAAAGGTTTTTGAAAAAAGGATGAAGGATCATCTCCCACAAGAGCCTAATGTCTTAATACCAAACGTTTCAAACACACACCCCACCCCACTCCTCATGTTTTGTCCAGGGAAATTTCGTAATGAACATCACCATATCAAAAGCACTATGTGGCGAACGAAGGCCTGCTGAAATCTGAGGCTGAAATTGTTTATAATTTTTTTTGTGTGGGACTCTCCGTCATGTAATGACGGCCTACCCACTAAAAACCCAGGGGTGTCTCATCCGTACGCTTAAGCACTGGAGCTACGGGAACACTTTCGCATTACACTACAGCCCCGGCAGCGCTGGTCTCGTGGGACCCGTCTCTATAAGAGGTGGATTTTCCAACCCTTTTTCATCGAGAGGCGGGTGGAAACACACGCCCTACCCTACTGTGTGTAGACGCCACGTATAGTGCAATCCCCGCCCAGGATAATTCCTCAAGAACAATAACTTCTGGAGAATGCGAACCAAGGAGCGACCAACACGGGGTGACTCTCTAGACAGCAGCGAAGAAAGATTCAGAATAAGCTATTGCTTCGCTTGAGAGTGGAATCATGCCTGTTCGTCGCCTGGACTGTCTAGCTTGCTCAATGAGAGTACCGCAAAAGTTACAATGAATCGAAAATCTACGATGCTAAGCCAGTTAGCGAGATGGAGGGCCATCGATTTCGGTTGGTACGATCAAGAAACAAAACGATTGTAATAATAATAAATAGAGTACTCGGAAGGTCGGACGCCCTTCACACAGGTAAACGCGCTGCTCCCACATCTGGCCAGAAATGCGGATGAGACACCCCTGGTGATGAACGTGGATGTGATGGTGATCGAATATTCAAGAGCGAAAGTCTAAGAACAGCTGGGATGCATTGAGCCCTCTCAACGTCATGAAGTTGTCTTAAACGAAGAGAACATGAACATCTCTTCGCACGACTAAACTAAAACTAAGTAAACACCATCATGGCCTGCCTTACTGCCTGCAACGATGCAGCAAGGAGCTTACTCTAAACACTGCCCTATTCATCACCCTCCTCGACTTAAAATAATTCCTAAGAAGCTTCACAGCAACAAATAGGACGGTTTGACCTGTTCGATGACCATCGGTCAGGTGGTCATGGAACAGGTCAAACCGTTCTGCTATCTCACGGATTTGAAGCTACGGGGCCAAGCACGAAACGCCTTCATCAAATTCATTACCACACTGAGAGCGGCAAGACAAGTCAATCTCAAGAACTTCGACGATATCATGCAGTCCTAAACCTTTAAAAGGCGAAAGGTAGCGAGGCAGAAGCAACTATATTCAACAATGTCACCTCCCGGGTCCAGGGCCGAGCTGACCCCCACCAGCGCCTGTGTGCCAAACCTTTATGGCGCCCCTTTTTAACCTCCAACGCAAAAAGAGGGGTGTTATAGGTTTGACGTCAATGTCTGTATGTCGTGTCGTTTTTTTCCATTTAAAAGCCAGTTTCCTTGCAGTAGTTCTTAGTTATGTTTGATTAATATAATATCGATTCATGGTGGCCACCTCCACAAAATGGCGGATAAAAAAATATTCCTTCACAACTTCACTCATTATAGGTATCGAAAGAAAGGGCTTCACTAGTACTTTAAAATACTATAAAAAATTCAAATTCAAGGTAATCGGGAGTAATGCAGTGCTCCACGGGTTTACCCGCGCAGTCCCCACATTCCCGATATTTTCTCGTGTTAGCCTGTCCTATTCCAGACTATATTATAACTGTGTTCCAAATTTTAACCCAATCCGGTCAGACGTTCCAACGTGATTGAACAACAAACATCCCATTTATATTATAAATAAAGACTAGCAGGTAAGCCATGTTACTCACATAGTTCCTCTTTGCGTTATTTTGCCAGCCATTTAGTCTGTGGTTTTTCCAGACTATTATTTTCCTGTATTCCAAATTTCACCCCGATCTGTTCATACATTACGACGTGATTGAGCAACAAAGATTCATTCATTGATATTTATGATATTAGTAGGATGTCAATGCTTGGATGTTTGTTGCTCATAAGCGTCGGAACGACTGGACGGATCGATTTGAAATTTGAAACAGATAGTTTACAGTCAGGAGTAGCATATAAAGCTACTTACTAATAATTAAAAACGAAATAATGCTTAATTCCATAGGAAACAATTATAAACCAGCTGTTACCCGCGAATTTGTCCGCATAGAATCTTAGATGCGGTATGTGTAGAAGTTGACTGTTTTATCCAAATTTCAACTTTTTAAGCAACAGCAACAGACGGGAGAACGGGAACTTCCCGGACCCCCGGGTTTAAATCCCACTCGCACCACTGTATAAGACATGTGCGTAATGCCGCTAAATTAATAATGGTGAAGAAAAACTTCGCGAGGAAACCGACATGTACCTAGAATCTTTCGAAGTCATGTGTCATCCGCCAACCCGCTCTGGGCCAGCGTGGTGGATTATGACCTTGACTCTCTCCTTGCGAGAGAGTCAAGGCCCCGAGTCCCAGCAGTTGGAACATTTAGCGGGTTGCTAATCCTGCTTAATTTAAACTTAATCCGTTGAACCGTTCCAATATGATAAATAATATGAGTTTCTTCTGAAACTATACATTTTCCGAAATAATAAGGACCTATTCTAGGTAATATTTCACATTATATAACACCTGTGTTTCAAATATCAAATCAATTCGTTGTGTTAATCTGACGCGTTAGTATAGAATAACATATTGCTTAACTACTTTTTATCACAAAAGAGTGCAAAGTTTAATTTACTATAATATCGGAATGGGTTATTAACAGATTTGGTTGAAATTTGAAACACAAATATTTTTTAAACGAATTTGCACCTTGCACACTCTTTCGAATAATGATTGTTCCATTATTTTGGCTCACTCGTTCATTAAAATCAGGGAACCCGTGTGACACCACTCTACTTGCATCGCACACATTGTACTGAGTTGCGTTTATAATCTCAATTAAATAAACAAACTCACAGTGCGGCGGTTCTTTTGATTTTAAAGCCGAGACCGTAATGAATGTAAACCAAAACCCAAATCGTAAACATTATCTTGGGAGACTCTTACAATATAAACTGTAGCAACTTAGCAATTTATGAGTTGTTTTTTAACTAAGCAAGTGTTGCGCCTATCCTACATACTTACTAATCGACGATACTCTACTACAAAGAACATGGTGTTGCGTAATTGTAAAAAAAAATCGGTGGCGGCGCTGGCGCCCCTATTGTCTTGGCGCCTGTGTGCGCCGCACACTTCGCACACAGGGGCGGCTCGGCCCTGCCCGGGTCATTACGCTCAAGGGAACCATGTCAAGACAGTAATTTGTCAGCGTACAGTGCAGAAAATGGCTTCGTGACAATGAACGAAAGAGATTGACATTGATGACCATTGAACCACAAATCGGTTCAGAACCCGGACATGTCTACAGGTTTTTTAAACATTAGTCTGTGTAATAAAACAGTTGAAAATGCCACCTGTACATTTTCAGGTCATACAATTAAATTTAGCCATCTTTTATCGTCATTTTAATCAGAATTAGTCGGTTGAACCAGGCGTATGGGCACAGTGGATATGTCGCGGGCAGCCTAGGCTTTAAATTTTTAAGACCGGACTCCTAATGAAACCCCTTCCAAGCAACCCTACATTACACAAGCCACAACTTTAATCTGTTGTTTTGTCAACAGGAAAAGTCAAGATCCGTGCTGCGAGACTGGTACCTCCACAACCCGTACCCCTCGCCGAGGGAGAAACGGGAACTGGCCGAGACGACGGGGCTTACCACTGTACAGGTAACCTCACTCCTACCTCAAACACAATACCACCACCACTTGACATACAGACATACCTACTTGACTAATCGTACGACTTCCTTCACAGTTAGGAGCATGATTGCTCAGTTCAGATGTCTTTGCTAGGATGCAAAGACATCAACAGGTTCCCGTTGTCCCCCTTTTTTTGACGTGACAACGTCTTATAATTCGATGAAGCCGGCTGCACGCCCGCAAAACATGACGTCATGTGCCGTTAACGCCGTTACCTCGCCGCCGGCGTTACCTCGCTCTAAGGCGTAGTTGAAGTTGTCACGTTCAACTATCGTCAGTAAACCGACTTTACAGACAACCATTTTTTTTAAACTAATATAAGTTCGCACTTGACCACCATCTCGCCTGATGTTAAGCGACGATGCGATCTACGATGGATCGTGCTTACCTAGAAGAAACCGATTCACTCTCGATTTGAAGACACCAAGCAATTATCGGGGAAAATCCACTCAGGCAACGCATTCCAAATCCCAGACGTTCTTAGCACAAACGTGAAGTCAAATCTCTTCGTTCGTGTTTTTGGAACATCAACCATGAAACGATGTCACTATTTTGAGATACGAGAAGAGCCCACTTGACTGATCGTACAACTTAGCCCCTCCTTCGCCGTTTAGTAGCACGATTGCTCAGTTCAGCACAACGGGAACCCGTTGATGTCTTTCTTTGCACTTTGCTCTGCCTTTGAAGTTGGTATAACTCTATCTCGTTTTGTCCGATCATTCGTGGAAAGTAGTGCATGTCACACGGATGTTCGCTAAACACAAGCGCGGTATTGTACCTAGTCCAGCGCCCCCGCTGGTGAGTTGCAATATAGGCGAGATTCGTATCATCGCCGATCAACAGGGTATCTGATCTGTATTCTACCTGCACTATGATGATGAGTGCAGTACAGTGCAGCTGCGTGACACTGCGTTGTTATGGTCAGGCGTGTTGGTTACCATCAGGCACATGTCCTGCTCGTTCCGTCACTCTAAACTAGAAAAAACTTAACCATAGTCCAACATCAATTTTATCGAAACCGGTGTAGCGGTTTTGGAAATAACCAACACTTAAATTTGCTTTCACGTATTTAGACGATAAATAGTGATTTATTTTTATTTTTACTGTTTTACTTTATTTTTATTTTGAAGTCGGTTTTTTTTTATTAAGAAAATGGATTATTATTAAACTTCAACTAGTCATAGTTAGTGTTAGTGTTTCGCTTATTTGCCTTAGTGAATAGGGTCGCAGGCAGCTGCGGTGTAACCCGATAAGCCTCGCTTCCTCAAACTAGCGCGGATTCGGTTACCGTAGAAAAACTTCGTTACATTGTGCTGTGGTCAACGCTCTATATACCTCTCGGTGCCTGCTATGTGAGAGATGTATAAAGATACGCTACAGCGATGCAGACGATTGACGATACGAATTTTAGTTACGGCTACAAATCACGGCTTTGCCAGTTATTCTACCGCCAAGCTGCAAAGTGCAAACAATTTTCTTTAATCCTACATAGTAAACAATTTACTTACTCACAGAAATAAATTCGTGGCTATAGAGAACATCAATAATGTGTTTATCACTTACTCACTTATTCTAAAGGCCGATTTAAACTGAACGAACATAGAGCTAGAGCTGGAACAAGAGCATTCTTTCTCGATCTTTTAGTGTAAACGAAAGATCGTTCTTAGCGTTTTCCATATTATATATTCCATAGAATCTTTGCGAACGCAAACAAAACAACGAAAGAATGCTCTCTACGTTTGTTTACACCAAATGAATTTGATACAGTGGGGATAGAATGAGCTTTCGGTCGTCTGATGTAAATCGGCCTTAAGATGGTAGTGGTAGGACTCTTGGCAGAGTCCGCCTGGGGAAGTACCACACCTCTGCCAGTTATTCTACTGCCAAGCAGTAATGTGCAAACATTACTGTGTTCCGGTTAGAAAGGCAATCTTTCCAGAGAAATTACTGAGCTTAGAGATATTATATCTTAGATCTCTGGGTGACGAGCGCAGTGCAGTGCTAGGTAATGATTTGGACTTTCATGTTCCAATAGCTGCATGTCACTGTGATTTATTTATTTATTTATGTCATAGCTACTTAACATACTCACAGTCAAGCCAATACGTATGTCAAGCCGTTAATTAAAAAACATGAATTACATTAAATTAAATTAATGTCAAAACAAAATATAAAATAAAACTTAAATGTCAAATTAAAAATTGTCAGTCACGTTTAAAATAATAATAATGAAAAAAGTATAATAATTATCATGATTCATTACATATTTCAAATAAAACAGCTCTTTTAAAATCTGCAATCGAACAAATGAACAAGTCAATTCTATCTGCAACTCGATTTAGCGTTCGTAGCCCCCGCACCAGCGGCGCCCGCTCCAGCAGGCAAGACCGCGCGCGCGGCACCGCGAGCAGCCGCGGCCGACGGCACAGCAACACGTACTCATCTGGCACGCATAGCCGCATACCTTCCAGTATGTCTGGGTCCGACAAAACCCCCCTTGTCATGTTGCTTACCATCAGGCACATGTCCTGCTCGTCTCGTCACGCAATTCTAACACCTGGGCATCTACTCTCTTTTTACGAAAAACGTAATTTCGAAATAAATTGCGCAACTTTCCTACTCCGGTTCTACTTCGATCCGTCGTTTCGTCCGATCGAACGTTTAAAGGTTCTAAGCCTACTCTAATTCCCGAAAGTAGCAATGAGCATGCGAATTTGACAAATCATTTCTTGGAAATTTAATCTCAAAATCAACGAAACCAAAAGTCTTACCTTTTGATTTTTGGAAGTTACTTTTTTTGGGAAAATGTAACAAAATGGTTTGCTGTACGTGAAAACCGTTTGGATCGTCGAAAGAACCGATGTTGGCAGCGCATCGTGATCGTGCGCGTAGTGATCTTAACACAATTAAAATTCCCGACTTAGAGTTTGTAGGAAATTATAGGCTTAGCCGGGAATTGTTTGACAAGTTGTGCCTGGAAAGATAAATACGGCTGGTCTGGTCTAGACGGGAGAACTGCGACTGTCAATCCGGAAACCCCGGATTCAAAACCACGCGCACCTCTTCTAATCTATTATTCCGCAACGCCGTACAAAAATCATGCGACAAGGAGAAATGATCGAGGGTTGCAACCCGTCTTCCGTCTTCACCTGCACTTAGTTGGACAGCTTACAAGTGACGGCATAGTGCTGAATTTTATTACTTTATATACCCTTATATCATCCTACATAGTACATAGGTATCCTGGTGGTTCATTTGACCCATACATTTTGTTCCCGGGCATGTAGTCTACTATTAATCGAAATAAAAACTATCAAATCTCCTATCCTATAAGTTGAAACTTATATAAATATTTACTAACTTATATGTAAACTTGGATCAAACTGCACACGGTGTACAAATTTGATTAATATCAGTTAAGTGGTTTAGGAGTCCATCGCGGACAAACAACGTGACGCGTAATAGACTACAGGCCCGTGAACAAAATTTACGGGTCAAATGAACCACCAGGAGACCTATGTAGGATGATAGAAGGGTGTAAAGTATTAAGATTCAGCACTATGCCGTCACTTGTAAGCTGTCCAACAGAGTGTGATTGAAGAGGGGGGGTTTGTTGCAACCCTCTACCATTTCTCCTTGTCGCACGATTTTTGTACGGCATTGCGAAATAATGGATTAGAAGAGGTATTGAAACTGTATGGAACCAATGCCGTACTTAATCAAATTACCAAATTTGCTGTGTAAATTACTCGTACTCTGTAAATTTTACCGGCAAACTAACAATTAAAATGTTAAAATTTATAATTTTTATACCTCTTTTAATCTATTATTCCGCAACGCCGTACAAAAGTAATGCGACAAGGAGAAATGATCGAAGATTGCAACCCCCCCTGTTTAATTGCACTCAGTTGGACAGCTTACAAGTGACGGCATAGTGCTGAATCTTATTACTTTATACCCTTCTATCATCCTACATAGGTCTCCTGGTGGTTCATTTGACCCGTAAATTTTGTTCACGGGCCTGTAGTCTATAATATCTTTTTATCTTCTTCTTATATATAAAATTCTCGTGTCACAGTGTTTGTTTCCTTACTCCTCCGAAACGGCTGTACTGATTTACACCAAATTTTGTATGCATATTCAATAGGTCTGAGAATCGGCTACTAGCTATTTTTCATACCCCTAAGTGTTAGGGGTTGTTCACCCCAAAAAATTTTGACGTGATAACGTCTTATAATTCGATGAAGCCGGCTGCACGCCCACAAAACATGACGTCATGTACCGTTACCGTCGGTCGTTACCGTCGGTCGTTACCTCGCCGCATGTTTGTTACAGTTGTATTAATTATTTCGACCAGTAGTTCAAGCGGGGATGTAGCTCAGTGGTAGAGCGTTCGCTTTGCATGTGAAATGTCCCGGGTTCGATCCCCGTCATCTAAAAGCTTTTTTGCATTGTTTTGATTGAAAATGACTAAATTCTACTAATTTCTTTTTACATACAAATCTATTAAACAAATGAAATTAAAATTTTCTTTTGAAAAATGCTACCATTCTAACCATTCCATCAGTATTTTCTTAAGACGTTGTCACGTTCTATCGTCAGTAAACCGACTTTACAGACAAACTTTTTTTATTTTTAATTTTTGGTATTTTTTTTTGTTTTTATTTTTTTATAATGTGGCGTTAAAAAATACATACAACCCTAAAGTTTTACCATTTTATCACCAATCCCTGTTTTTTTATAGCCATTTTAGTAATTTAATCATTTTACAGTGAACTCCTAAACGACGGGACCGATTTGAATGTTTTTTTTTTTGTGTGTGTATTCGAAGATGGTTTAAATTCAAAAATAAGCCCGGCAGATGGCGCTGCAGACAGTGTCTAGGTTATGTCCGAGCGAAGCCGGAACGGGCCGCTAGTTGTTTTATAAAAATAAACATTTATTTTTATTATTAAAGTTTAGGGTTGCCATGGATGGTTTAGATTCATAAACCAACCCGGCAGATGGCGCTGCAGTCGGTATCTAGGTAATTATCCGAGCGAAGCCGGAACGGGCCGCTAGTAATTATATACATTAAGAAAAATAGTAGACTGAATTTCAGAACCGGCTCCAACGATTTTCGTGGAATATGTTATGCTGGGGGGCTTCGGGGACGATAGAGCGATCTAGCTATTTTTCATTTTTAGAAAACGTTGTTTTATCCGTGTTATCTAGCAATGAATAAAGTGGCCAAGTGCGAGTCGGACTCGCCCATGAAGGGTTCCGTTGCAGCAAGTAACATAATATATACATATAGTATACAATATACATAGTTCTTGTAGTTCGTTGTAACTTTGATCGAAGTTTCAATAATAATGGATTTATGACGTACTAAAAAAAACTACTCATCAGATCGAGTTCAAACCAATTTTCGTTGGTAATTTACATGGTAATGTTCATCATATATTTTTTTTAGATTTTTCATTCTCTTACTTTAGAAGTTAGAGGGGGGGGGGGGGACACACATTTTACCACTTTGGAAGTGTCTCTGCCGCAAATTGTTTAGTGTAGACGAAAATAATTTTAGAAACCTCAACATCATTTTCAAAGACATATCGATAGACATCCCACACGTGTAGGTTTGATGAAAAAATATTTTTTGAGTTTCAGTTCTCAGTATGGGGGGCAACCCTAATTTTTCTTTTTTTTTAATTGTTTTGTTCAAATCCTAATGCGGTTCACAGAATACATCTACTTACCAAGTTTCAACAGTGTAGTTCTCATAGTTTCGGCAAAAAGTGGCTATGACATACGGACGGACAGACAGACAGACAGACAGACATGACGAATCTATAAGGGTTCCGTTTTTACGTTTTACGGAACCCTAAAAATCGAACAAAGCTTGGTCATCCAGGTCATGTATTTTTATACGTGAACCAAGAACTTTATTCCCCGTTTTACGAAAATTTTGCGTATAGACGGACGCGTAATAATATTACGTACACTTATAATAATTTACTAGACTAAAACCGCAGGCCACTGGGCCCGCGGTTTTACCCGCGTAGTGCCCGTTCCCATTGTTTTTGTCAGATGTAAAGTAACCGATATGTTAAATTCTAGTCTATAATCTATCTGTGTTCCTTTCCACACGATGCGGTCAGGGGTTATAATGTAATTGAGCAAAAAACATCCAATACACAACTACCAAACTTTCGCATTTTAATTATATTTGTAAGATTTGCTTATATTTTTAATAATACTTTTTAAATTTATTATGAAGTATATTTAATTTTAATTTAATTTAGTATTTAAATTTAATTACTTAATTTATTGTTACATTTAATTTAAATTTAATTGTTAAACTTATTATTTAAATTTCATTATTAAATTTAATTATTGATTATTAAATTAATTTGAAAAACTACGATCTGAATTATTATTTAATTACCTCAACGTTTCGGCAGTGTTATAACCACTGTGGGCACAGGCGCGGTCCCAGTGTCGAATTTTGGAGGGGGTCACCAGTATACAGAGTCTCAGATTTTCGGGGGGGGGGGATTTTTGTACCTACTCGTGAGAGTACAAATACAATAAATCGAGTAAAAACGACTTTACTAGTAGCGCTCCAGTTTAATGAAAAGTATACGATTTTGGAGGGGGGATCCCCCTTGGGACCGCGCATGCGTGGTCAGACTTCTGGTGACCACGCCGGTTTTAACGCAGGCGATGGTAGACTATCTTTAAACCTCTCAAGCAAATTATGTTTAATTTTAAAATTTCGTTTTAATTTGCAGGTTTCGAATTGGTTCAAGAACCGGCGGCAACGGGACAGACAAGCGGAACACAAAGACAGGTAAGATATATAAATAGTTTTGTTAGTAAGGTTCCGTATATTTTTTAACCCCAGACGCAAAAACTACTTACGACATTAAATAGGTAATGCTGAAACGATACGTAATACAGAATACTAATTATTTTTTCAATTATACGTACCTAGATATATGTACATATATGATTTATTTTCTCGGTAAAATCCAAAACGGACTTCAATTAAAAATTATATTCACCCACTTGACCAAATTTCATAAGGAACCAAATTAAAATGTAAATATAAAATGTTCCTTTCATTTATCTAGATGACTTAGTGAAGTCATCTATGTAGATAAATGAAAGTAAATTTTATTTTTATTTCGGTAATATTTCTACTCGATCCCTTCATACGTTACAACGTGATTGAGCAACAAACATCCAAAATTTTACATGTACAATATTAGTAGGATGGTCAAAATTTAATCACTTGCAACCATTTGCAATCACTTGCAACCTTTATTGTACGGAACCCCAAAACCCTCGTCTCTGGCGCCGCCGAAATCTCCTTAAAATTGCCGCATCACCGGTTTCCCTCAAATAAGCTACTATACGTTATCTGTTAATCCGTCTGTCTATCCGAGTGTGAAATCTGTGAAGGACGGACCACATGGGATCATTTCCGGCTCACTGGGCAACGGGTCCACACGGGAAGGACTTCAAAAATATCTTACAAATGTGTTAAGAACAATGAATAATTTCGTAGTTCTACTTATTTAAACTAGCATCCCGGCATAGCGAATCTAAAATACTAATAACTATGCTAATATAAATAAAATGCTATCCTGGATAATAATCGTTTTTTTCTATCGGAATGCTCGTAGCTTGAAAAAGCGACATCGTTTCATGGTTGATGTTCCAAAGACACGAACGAAGAGATTTGACTCTACTTTTGTGATAAGAACGTCTAGGCTGTAGAATACGTTGCCTGAGTGGGTTTGCCCCGATGGTTACAATCTTTGTGTCTTCAAATCGAGAGTGAATCGGTTTTTTTTCTAGGTAAGCACGCTCCATCGTAGACCGCATCGTCGCTTATCATCAGGCGAGATGGCGGTCAAGTGTAAAAAAAAAACTAATGTTATAAATGCGATGCGACTTATGGATGTTTGATTGATCCAAACATCCAGAGTTTGGATGTTTGTGGCTGAATCACGTTGGGCGTTGCTAACGGTATAATAAAACTACTAAAAAAGAAGTAATGTCACTGTGATGTTATGTGGCAGGCGTGTTGCTTACCATCAGGCATATGTCCTGCTCGTCTCGTCATTCTTCAATTAAAAAAAAAAAGTAAAAAATATCGATGAAAATTTCTCACACAACACTATCAGTCACAACTAAACAAGTGTGTATGTGAGTCAGAGTTTGAATGTTTGTTGCTAAATCACGTCAGAACGATTGCATAGATCAGGCTAAAAATTGAAATTCAACAGTTAATTTTATTATAGTCTGGAAGAGCACATAGGCTTCTTTTTATCCCGGGAAAACAACGGGAATGGGAGTTACGCGGGCAAAACCGCGGAGAGTTGCTAACCTACTATCCTTCATATTATAAATGTCAATGTATGGATGTTTGGATGTTTGTTGCTGCTCAATCACGTCCTAACGTATGAACGGATTGGGCTGAAATTTGGAACACAGATAGATTATAGTCTGGAAGAACACATAGGCTACTTTTTATCCCGGAAAAACAAAGGGAACGGGAACTTCGCGGGCAACACCGCGGGGGGCTGCTAGTTTACAAATAAACGTACAATAATTATATCTATAACATTAGTATAGAAGTATAGATGTATCACACATAGCAGCGCCTCACTGTTTCACCTGCGTAGTTCCCGGTCCCGTTATTTTCGCGGGATAAAAAATAGCCTATGGTATTATTCCTGACCATTATGTATATCTGTACGAAATTTCGTCCAAATCAGGACGTCTACTCTCTTTCTACGAAAACGTAATTTCGAAATAAACTCGCGTCTTTCCTACTCCGGTTCTACTTCGTATCGTCCGATCAAACGTTGTTTGATGTTTAAATATGTTTTGAGCTTACTCTAATTAGAGTAGGCATAGAACATTTAAACGGACGAAACGAGGGATCGAAGCCTGCCACATAACAGCACAGTGACACATAGCTATTGGAACATAAATAGTCCAAATCATTACCTAGCACTGCACTGATAAGATGACTACGTATACTGTTTTATTATATGTAAGTCAGCTTAGTGTATTAAAACGATAAAAAAATATATGCAAAACATAACTGTATACCTCTATGTAAGACCTACAAAACTTGTAAAACTAATAATCGAAGAAAAACTAAGGAAAGTAGGAGAAAAGATTATGAAAAATGTCTCCACAATGTTATTTAAATAGACTTAGATAGTTTAAGAAATTTATAAAATAAGTAAGAACTCCCCTGACAATCTTGTTCGTCAGGGGAGTCGTCAATTAGCTCGCGGGCCAGGCCTATGCGACTGGACACAAAACGTTTGTCTGTAAAGTTACTGACGATAGTTGAACGTGACAACTTCAACTCCAAGCCTTAAATGGAACGCCTCAGACCGAGGTAACGCCGCATGACGTCATGCGGCGAGGTAACGGCGAGGTAACGCCGCATGACGTTATGTTTTTTCGTGCGTGCAGCCGGCTTCATCGAATTATAAGACGTTGTCACGTCAAAAAAAAAGCACTGCACTGCGCTCGTCACCCAGAGATCTAAGGTGTTATATCTCTAAGCCCAGTAATTTCTCTGGAAACATTGCCCTTCAAACCAGAACACAGTTCGGTTATTAGCGCGTTCATACAAATATGCTCTTCAGCTTGCGTATTCTTTACGTAGGTAAGAGTATAATAGTAGGTAGCGTAAAGGAATAATTTAGAAATCGATTGTGAGCATCCCTCGTGCCCGCCCCGGCCGGTGTCGGGTTACCCCGGGTCGAAGCCAACCAAATGGCTCCGCAAACCAGTCCGCCCTTCCCTGTCTTACCCATCACGTGCTCTGAAACGAAGGATACACTTGCATACATACAACTTTACGTATAGTCATAGAAGTGAAAACTTCTTTTGGCGAGCCATAGACAGATTTTTCGTGGGCTGTGAATTGGAGTCTAGAGTGACGAGACGAACAGGACATGTGCCTGATGATAAGCAACATCCCGGCCCAAAAAAGCACAGTGATACGCATTTAGCTATTGGAATATTAAAAGTCCAAATCATTACCTAGCGCTGCACTGGGCTCGTCACCCAGAGTCAAAAGATGTTTTTTTTTCTTTGACCAGTATGTAATTTCTCTGAAAACATTGCCTTTCAAAGCGGAACACAGTAATATTAGCACTGTAGGTACTGCTTGGCGGCAGAATAACTGGCAAAGGTGTGGTACTTCCCCAGGTGGACTGCAAAGACTCATACCACTACGAAAGTAGAGAGACAAACTTCTTAGCATTCCATGGATTCACCGAGCGGGTGCCGGGTCCATCGTGTGGCAGAGAGAGAAATCTCGAGTAGACCCCAAGACTTGTGACTCGGGCGTAGGTTTAAAAGGGGCCCCTTTGTGACGTACGTCAACACTCACCTTCACTACTCGTATTTCTCTCCCTGCCCAGCCAAATCCGATATGATCCTACTAGTGCAGTTTTAGATACTCGTTCTAGTATAGAACTTACTGCACTTCTGGACAAGCCAAGGTTTTTCAGGTTATAGAGAGATTTTGCTGGTATACCTCTCGCTCCTACTTCTACAGCGTATAAATTAACTACATAGCCATTTTTTGTTAATTCGTTTTGAAGGTCGTAATACTTATTTTGTTTCATCGCGTGGTCTATAGGTAGATATATTAGTTTCCCACGTTACGGTAAGTTCTGCAAGGGCTCTGACTAGCAACAAAACCGCGTAGTTTATATCCTTCCAGTTACCTATAATGTAACTGTGTTCCAAATTTCAACAAACCGTTCAGACGTTACGAAGTGATTGAGCAAGAAACATACAAACATTGACATTTGTGTCCATGGTGGAATACCTTTAAACGAACTTTATCTATAATCTGAATGTCGGAAATGGCTCCAACGATTTCCATGAAATTTAGTACCTATGTGTTTCATGGGCGATAAATCAATCTTAGTAAAGTTACGGCTGGTCTAGCCGGAGAACGGCGCCTGCCGATCCGGAAGCCCCGTGTTCAATCCCACACTGTCTTTTCGAAGTCATGTAATGCCGCTAATTTAAAAACGGTGAAGGAAAACATCGTGAGGTCACCGACATACACCTAGAATATCATGTGTCATCCGCCAACCCGCACTGTACCAGCGTGGTCGATTTATAGCCTTGAATCTCTCCTTGCGAGAGAAGGCCCCGAGTCCCAGCAGTGGGAACATTTAGCGGGATGCGTATTTGCTTAATCAATCTAGCTACGTTCAAATTGTACTAAATATTGTTTTATCCGTATTTAAACCAACACTCAGTCATCCAGATACTTCTCATTAAAAGCAGTTAACCGAAACAAAATATTAAAAGCACTTTCTAAACAAAAACGAGCATTTTCCTCTTTAAAAACGTCTGTATTTGGTCTATTTGGAGAACTTCCAATGAGTCCGTGCGAAAAAGACAGCGCTATACGTGCGATAAGGACAACACTACAAGTTAAACAAGGACAAAGCTATACGTGCGAGAGAGACGGCAACATGTAACCTGAAACCGGCACATCTGCGTCCTAAAAGCGAACAGGGACGCACTGAGTATTGTTATTTTAATTTCTTTATGAGTTTAATGAATGTTATTATTTTTATCGTTTTGTGGAATTGAAACATTTTTAAGCGGTATTTAGGAAGGAAGTGGCGATTTATAAAATAACTTGTAGTGTCCCGCGATTTTGCACTTCTAGACTATAATTTAACTTTTACACGGCTGAACCTATTTTGATGAAACATATTTTAGACACTTCCAACTCTCCGACTAATTCACCTTAAACAAAAAACAATTGGCAGTCATAGGAAATGTCGATGTAAAGCGAAAACTTAATGACTCAATTTGATAGCTTACTTTGGAAACTACGCAGGTGAAACCCGAGGGCGTGGCCATGAACATGGTCAATAGCCATGGTCCCGAGTTTACCCGAAAATATCTTATCATTTATGGGCGTGACACTAGAATTCAATTCACAGCTCACGAAAAATCTGTCTATGGCGACTCAAAAGAAGTTTTTACTTCAATAAGTACACAATAATGTGTCCAGAAGACAAGGAAACACTTCTTTCCCAAATTATCTCATTTCACGATCGAGAGGTCGCTGACTCGAATGCAGCCTCTTGAGTCATTTTTCAAAAATGCTCCTAGCATACGAGTATCAGCGACCCTGGATATAACGTTGAAGGAAAATGTCGTGACCGACGTGTTTCAAGAAAGACGTGTACTATCCGCCATACTTTTTTTTAAAACGCTGACCAGAGCTAAATTAAATTGACGAACTCAAAATAAAAATCATCAACACAGATTCACAATAGGGTACCGGACTGGGTCAAAAATACACCATCCTAATTAGTCCGTCAGCTAGATCATGGAAAAATATTGGACACGTATTTTTTGTTTTTTTTTCATAATGTTAAAAATCGTCAAAGATATAGACCATCAAACTTCGAGAGTGGGGGGTCGCGACGTCACTCGTGAGTAAAAATCGTACTCACAAGTGACGTCACACGAAACTTCGAAGTGCTGTATCTTCGTAATTTTTTGTTAGTGAAACAAAAACCTAGACTGGCCTCGTGGCTTAGTGGGTAGTAGCTCTGCCTGCGAAGCCGAGGGTCGTGGGTTCGATTCCCACCCAGTGCAAATATTTGTGTGATGAATTCAAATGTTTGCACTGTGTCTGGGTGTTTCTATGTATAATAAGTATGTATTTAAAACTATATAAGTATTATATCAGCTATCTGGCCGCCATCACACAAGCTTTGCTTAGTTTGGGGTCAGATGGTGTTGTGTGTGAATTGTCCACCAATATTTATTTATTTATTTATTTATTTAAAAGAAAAAATACGTGTACAATATTTTTTGGCAATCTAACTAACGGGCTACTTAGTTTTTTTGGAGATTGTACCCTAGGCGGAGGTATCGCGTAACATACTCACAAAAACACAATACCTGATTGATGACCTAACAAATTAAAACCAGTGAAATTACAGGGATTAGAGATATAACATCTAAAATCTCTGGGTGACGGGCGCAGTGCAGTGCTAGGTAATGATTTGGACTCATCATGTTCCAATAGCTGCGTGTCACTGTGCTGTTGTATGGCAGGCGTGTTGCTTACCGTTAGGCACACGTCCTGCTCGTCTCGTTACTATTTATTAAAAAAAATTGATAACCTCTGTTTTTGGAAGTCGGTTAAAATGTAATAAATAACGGTACAATAATTATGGGTGGTCTTCACTCGGGTATCTCGTGACCCTCATTAACATACATTCACCAATTTTCAATTAATATAGAAACAGCGTGTGTCCTAAAACAGATACTGAATAGTGATAACTTTAGTTGATTACGATGTGAATGTTCTGTACCTTTAGCATAGAATAAATAAAACTCGGATGTATGTATTCGAAAAGTTATAGAAAAATTATAAAATACTAGCGGCCCGCTCCGGCTTCGCTCGAATAATAACCTAGATATCAACTGCAGCGCCATCTGCCGGGCTGATTTATGAATTCCTTGACCTTCCAGGGCCCTACCCAAACGTATACAAAAAAAATCATTCAAATCGGTCCAGCCGTTTAGGAGGAGTTCAATAACAACGAAAAGTGGCATTGGTTTATATATATGTATATAGATATAGATATAGACTAGCAGCGCCCCGCGGTATTATCCGCGAAGTTCCCGTACCCGTTGTTCCCGTTGTTTTCCGGGATAAAAAGTAGCCTATGTGTTCTTCCAGACTATAATCTATCTGTGTTCCAAATTTCAGCCCAATCCGTTCATACATTAGGATTAGGACGTGATTGAGCAACAAACATCCAAACTTTAAAACATTGACATTTATAATATTAGTAGGATACATCTACTTATAGGTGCATTGACTCTAGTATTGTGATAAAAACGTGTCACTCGAGTGGGGTTTTCCCGATGCTAGGTATGTTCTTGATGTCTTCAAATGTTTAAATAGAGAGTGAATCGGTTTGCTTCTCTGTGGGGTATCTCGCTTGATGTTATATTCCCAGAGCTGGCAGCACATTTAGAGTAGGTATTTGAGGCAAACTAATAACTTGTTACACAGTTCTCCTACATGGAGGTGCAGACCTGGACGTCTACTCTATTTTTACGAATTTCGAAAAAAAACTCGCGACTTTCCTGCTCTCGTTCTACTTCCTTTCGTCCGATCGAACATTTTTTGATGTTTAAATGTTCTAAGCATACGAGTACTCTAATTAGAGTAGGCTTAGAACATTTAAACGTACAAAACGACGGATCGAAGTAGAATCGGAGTTGGAAAGTCGAGAGTTTATTTAGAAATTACGTTTTCGTAGAAAGAGAGTAGACGTCCTGGCTGGTGAGTAGCTGAGTAGCGGGCAAAATGAATCCCACAAACTTAGTCCACCCGGCAGGTAGAAAGTCTCACCAAAATGATCTGTCTTTTTGAGAATCCCATTTTGTTTTTGGTCATAAATAATACCCAATTTAAAATTTCCCAATTAAAATATATCTACTATACGTTTTTTTCACACAAGTAGCGCGTGTAATGACCCACTGATGTGTGCGTGTCAGCCTGTCAGCCTGTATGTGACAGCGCACACGTGCATATTATGTGGCCGACTCGATGGACACAGTTTTTATTTAGCGAGGCTACGCCCGACTTTCTTTATACGTCCATGGTTTTTTTATATTTTTGGAAAACATTATTGTACACATAAAAAAACTATACGACAGGTTTTCAGCTTGCAGATACACTCGCGGTATAGGTATTCAGTGACGTTGTGATCTACGACGCGACGGAAGGTGTCTACCATGACATATGTTTTCTATCTACGTGTTACCGTCTCTTTCTATTCTGTACGTCGGTTTCCCCAGAGGCTAGGACTCTTTGCAGAGTCGTCTTAGAACAGAATCACACTTTTTTCAGTTATCTTTCGAGATCTATAGATACTCTTTTTCTACGAAAAACGTAATTTCGAAATAAACTCGTGACTTTCGTATTTCGGTTCTACTTCGTTTCGTTCGATCGAACATTGTTTGACGTTTAAATGTTCTAAGCCTGCTCTAATTAGAGTAGGCTTAGTATATTTAAACGGACGAAACGACGGACGACACGAAGCTAGAAATACCTACTAGCTTGCTAACTTACTAACACTAGCTTCCTATCCAGCAGGCCTACTACGACGTCCGATAAACGATATATCGGCCGAACTTATGGACGTTTCCTACCTCGAAAGACAATCTGTCGGTTGATAGGATCGGCCGTTTTGTTCTTTCCGACTCTCATCCGACCTAAAGTCTATAACTTCCGACCGAGATGTATCGATCCGAATGTTTTGTCGCGGTAGGCTACAATCCGATTCAGCTGTCGGTCGGATCCGATCATTCGGAGTTTGTTTTCGTAGTAGACCTGCTGGCTTGAAAAACTAACCGAGAAATCTCCAAGTCCCAGCAGTGGTGCCTTAATGAGGGCAATTTACGCTGTTACAGCAACTAAAACAATTAGAATAATAGTCTGCCGTCGCTTCACTACCACGTAAACACGTTTCCCGACGCTCGCAGCGACAAGTCGCGGTGTCGCATTACTGTACCGACCGTGGAGCGAACGTCACTCGTGATAATATAACTGTACCTACATCTATTCGTATAAATCATCTACATCATATATTTGTTAATCTATGCTACTAATATTACCTACTAGCAGTGCACCGCGGTTTTACCCCCGTAGTTACCGTTTCCGTTGTTTTCCCTTAAGGTGCGTCCCCCAGCAAAACGAGTTTTTTGTCCAGTTTTAAGAGCTATCTACTCATTAGCCAAAACAAATATCAACTGGTAAAAAATACATTAAATTTCTACAACTTCTTGGCTTCGAAATGGTAGTTTTATTTTTTTGTTAATGAACTTATTGTTTAAATAATCGCCTCACAACGAAACCATGAAAAAATTAAATAATTGTAGTTATCATGCATCTCCTCGAAATTATTTTGATTTTATACTTACACCAACGGATAGACAATTTAATTATGAACATTTTGGTGGAAATATTTTTTTCAAAAGACCAAAATCTGATTTTATAAAGAGTTTATTCTAAAATTTGAGCGTAAAACAGCGACAAATCCTACTGTTTCTCTCTTGTTCTTTCTTGCGGTGTGCGATAAGGTAAGAAATACTCAAGGTCATTTGCTCGGGGTACGCCCTTAATCAAAAAAATTGGCAGTCATAGGAACTGCTGATGGAAGTGAAAACTTATACCTAACTCAATATCCTAACTTGTATCTAAGTAATGTAATTTCCTAACTTACTAAGTTAGGAAATTGAGTTTCTAAGTAACTCAATTTCCTAACTTGTATCAGTTGTATCTAATTTCCTATAGGAAATTGAGAATTTCCTAACTTGTTAGATGCAAGCTAGAAATGCTCACGCATTTCTAGATAGCCAATGGGAGATGCAGACGCATTTCTAGATGGCCGATGACCATGGTCCCGAGTTTACTCGAAGATTTCTTATCATTCCCGAGCGTAATGCTTGAGGTCAATTCACAGCCCACAAAAAATATGTACCTGTTTCGCCAAAAAAAAATTTCACTTTAAAAATACACAGGTACTTATACATAGAGACTCCCAAAACAAAGAACAAACATACGTATTCATCAACACAAATATTCGTCCTGGATGGGAATCGAATCCACGCACTATGGCTCAGAGGGTAGACTCATTACCGGCCGAACCACGAGGCGAGTCAAAATGCGAGTTCTGTGGAAATTACAAATTATCTTCACAGTTACCATAATATTATTGTAATACAAGACTGGAATAATATCCTTTCTCCGGAACTATAACCGTCTTCAATTTAAAATTAAATTCATACACTCGACCAACTTTCAAAATAATTACTAAGTCGTCTAAATCATTTTTTTTTTAAATAAAGAGTGACGAGACGAGCATGTCATATGCCTGATGGTAAGCAACATGCCTGCCACATAACAGCACAGTGACACGCAGCTATTGGAATATGAAGAGTCCAAATCATTACCTAGCACTGCACTGCGCTCGTCACCCAGAGATCTAAGTTGTTATATCTCTAAGCCCTGTAATTTCTTTGGAAACATTGCCCTTCAAACCGGAACACAGTAACGTTTGCTCATTACTGCTTGGCGGTAGAACAACTGACAAAGGTGTGATACTTCCCCAGGCGGACTCTGCTAAGAGTCCTACCACTACTATTGAAAGTGGATTTATGTCTTTCAAAAACCGCCTCACCGATTTCGATAACATTTCTATGAGACCACTTCTGAACTACAATTCATAAATAATTGGCGGAGCTATCGCGTGACATACAAACAAAAAAACAACATGGAACCGAATTAAGAACCTCCTTTTTTCTTGAAGTCGGTGAAAACTAATTGCAATTATTTAAACTATTTGTTAAATCTTTCTTTTGTTATTTCATGAATTGGCGTGTAAATTGTACATTTATGAAAGTACTTATATTACCTATATAGACATCAAGACATCTATACTAATATTATAAAGCTGAAGAGTTTGTTTGTTTGTTCGAACTCAAGGATCTCGGGAACTACTGGTCCGCATTGAAAGATTATTTCACTGTTGGATAGTCCATTTATCGAGGAAGGCTATAGGGCCTATAGGCTATTTAACATTACGCTACTATCTACTATCCAGGACTATCCAGGAGCGGAGCATGAATGAAAAATGTAACAAAAACGGGAAAAAATATGCCTTTTTGAAATTATTTTTAAATATTTGAGAGCATTAGTTGCGTGACAGCATGTGTCTATCTTTAAAAGGTTGCGTCATTAGAGCCTAAGGTAACCGAATTCGTTCAAAATTTGAATTGGTGCGACCAATTTTCGGTAGATGGTGTACCAACGCAGGGTTCAGCTAGTAAATATTATAAAAATATATGTTTACTTGGTGAATTGCGTCAAAACCCGTCTCTTCTCGGTCCCGCATCGGCCGGTGTCGGGTTACCGCCGGCTGGGAGGCGCTGTCACTGATGATATTTCAAAATGCCCGGGCCACTAAATATTAATCCAAATTTATTTTGTTCTCGTTGTAATAAAACGTGGGGATTGGATAGTGATTCTATTATGTCGACGGGCCGTGGGCACTTCCACGAAATGCTCTGTTCTCTTAATAAATTATGATAAAAAGGGTGTGTGTACTTATGTATGCTCCCAAGAAGTTTAATAATGTAAAGTTTAATAAATAATACAATACTTCTCTTTATTCGTCGTGCTAAGTCGTGCAATCACGTCCTAACGTATGAACGGATCGGACTGAAATTTGGAACACAGATAGATTATAGTCTGGAAGAACACATAGGCTTTTCACTTTAGAGTTTTTATCCCGAAAGAACAACGGGAACGGGAACTTCGCGGGTAACACCGCGGGGCGCTGCTAGTAGATAATATCTTTAACGCAAAAAGTGTGCGCCTAAAGCCAGGGAAAAATCAGTTTTCACCCGAGCGACGCGTTTCTTAATGCGATATACATAAAGTCGAGAATAGCACGACACAGTTTGGAGGAAAAATCAATATTAAATCAGGAGTCCATTTTTGACCAAGTTTTATTAAATTACTCAATAATTAAACATAAATTTAAAAAAGTGTTCGGTTACTTTACTAGAACGTACAATTGGGAATTTTATTACCAAAAAATAATGTGGGGTCATCGCTGATAATTTCGAGTACTCGAATTAAAACGGGTTTTTTCGGTGTCATTTTTATTTTTTTTATTGTAAAAACCTCTGATCTATTTTTAAAATTCTATTCGGTTATTGTGCTTCTTCTTGATTGAACCCACACGTCAATAATTTTTTTTGTCATAGTTTTTAGTTTCTTTACTTCAGTGAGCGGCGTCGAAAATGTCCTTTTTTCGTTTTCTGGCACTAGGCGCCCTCTTAATGAAAATAAATAAATAATTTACTCTAAACATTTTTCCCTAAAACGCGCTAAAAGAATCCTATAGTAGGTAACTTTGTCACACGTCAATATGGAGCATAAACATTTTCCTAAAGAGCATAAACAAAAAAACAAAAATTGGCAGTCATAGGAACTGCCGATAGAAGTGAAAACTTATAATTCAGAATTTGATAGCTTACCTTGGAAACTACACGGGTGTAACCGGAGGGCGTGGCCTGGGCATCATGGCATGGCCATCTCGAAATGCGTCAGCATTTCCTATTGGCTGATGCATTTCTAGATGGCCATGGTATGATGCCGAGGCCACGCCCTTTCAGCATTTCCCATTGGCTGCCGCATTTTTAAATGGCCAATAGCCACGGTTCCGAGTTTACCCGAAGATTTCTTATCATATCCGAGCGTGACGCTAGAATCCAATTCACAGCCCACGAAATATCTGCCTAGGCGCGCCTAAAGAAGTTTTCACTTCAAAAAATATCAGAGAAGCCGGTGGTGACACAATAGACAAATGGAAAATTATAGCACTGTCAAGTTTTTGAAGTGAAAACTTCTTTAGGCGCGCCTAGACAGTCGTGGGGTGTGAATTGATTTCTAGCGTCACGCTCGGGTATGATAAGAAATCTGCGGGTAAACTCAGGACCTTGGCGATTGGGCATCTAGAAATGCGTCAGCCAATGGGAAATGCTGAAAGGGCGTGCCTCGACATCATGGCATGGCCTTCTAGAAATGCGTCAGCATTTCCCATTGGCTCACGCATTTCTAGATGGCCATGCCATGATGTCGAGGCCACGCCCTCCGGTTACATACGTGTTGTTTCCAAGGTAAGCTATCAAATTCTAAGTTATAAGTTTTCATTTCTATCGGCAGTTCCTATGACTGCCATTTTTTTTTAAGTACAGTGTATAAATACAATGTCAGTGGTTTTAAAAAAAGTTTTATCTTATTCCAGCGGCGGCCCCGGCGACAAGCAGCTGGACTCGTCGACGGACGACGACAGCGACGCGCCCGCTCCGGCGCCGCTCGCGCCGCACGCGCCGCCCGCGCCCCTCTACCCGCTCTACGAGCACCCGCTCGCGCACCTGCAGTACCACCACTCGTGACTGACGATGTAACACCAGCCTTCGTTATCTGACGACTGTAGACCTTCAGAACTGGACATAGGAGATAGAATCCCACAGCAACCGGTATTGTGACGCTTCCATCGTACAACAGCGTACATATACAATGACTCCGTGACACCAGCGTATATACATACCCTCGTTATCTGTGGACTGCAGACCTTCAGTACTGGACATAGGAGATAGAATCCCACAGCAACCGGTATTGTGACGCATTCATCGTACAACAGCGTACCTACAAATACAATGACTCCGTGACACCAGCGTATAACATACCCTCGTTATCTGCGGACTGCAGACCTTCAGTACTGGACATAGGAGATAGAATCCCACAGCAACCGGTATTGTGACGCTTTCATCGTACAACAGCGTACAAATACAATGACTCCGTGACACCAGCGTATATACATACCCTCGTTATCTGCGGACTGCAGACCTTCAGTACTGGACATAAGAGATAGAATCCCACAGCGCCTCCATCGCATCGTGCAACAGCGTACATATACAGACCCTCGTTATATTCAGCTGCAGACTGTAAACGTCCACTGTTGGCAAGGGCGCATCCAGGGAAGACCATGACCCCTGGCCTTGACCTGGGCTGGGTCCAGAATCGTGACTGGCTCCGTAATACCAGCGTACATATACGGACCTTCGTTATCAGCGAGCTGTAGACGTTCAGTACTGGACATAGAAGATAGAATCCTACAACGACTGGAATTCTGACGCCTCCATTGCATCGTGCAACAGCGTACATATACAGATCCTCGTTAGAATAATCTGCAGCCAGTAAACATGCACTGCTGGCACGGGCGGATCCAGAGAAGGTTCATGAGGCCATGACCCCTGGCCTTAACCTGGGCTGGGTAAAGAAATCGTGACCGACGCCGTAACACCCACCTGATGTAACGTGTCTAGGCTGTGGAATGAGCTGCCCCAGTGGGTTTTTCCCGATAGGTATATTCTTGGTGTCTTCCAATCGAGGGTGAATCGGTTTCTTCTACGTAAACACGCTCCATCGTAGACCGCATCGTAGCTCAACATCAGGCGAGATGGCGGGCAAGTGTAAACCTATAAAAGTTCAAAAATATACAGCCCTTAGAAAGCGCGGATCCAGGGGGCATCATGAGGATCATGACCCTGGGCTGGGTCCAGTACCTAGGACCACTGGTTAAGCACATGCATGTACTTATCGCACAGTTTTGTGACATGACCACGACTATATGACCCCCCTGCAACCAAAGCTAGATCCGCCCTTGGCCCCTACGTAGGTTTTATCCAGTCTATCACTGAGAGGTCATATCTAGCCACCAGGTCGAACGCTTCCGAGAAGGGACGCCCAGCGCTTCCGAGAAGAAACGCGCAGAACGTTAGGTCGAGTGGATTATGGCGTCTGACAGTAAGCAACAAGCCTGCACAGGCATTTGAGCACGAAGAGTGAAAATCACTGCGCCCGTATGCCGTCTCCTGGAGATGTAATATGTTTTATTTCTGTCCTGTAATTTCTCTGTAATTCAAACACCTCTCCGTGCTGGCCAAACATAGTCGAAAGCCAACGGCGCTTTACCCTGAATCCCTGATTCTAATCGAATAAGACAAAGACCGAGAGCTTTGATTCCGTATCGAAATCAATCTGATTGCGTTGTGAAATTGGTACTGGTGGAAAATTCAAATAGGGTATAAAATAGTAATCTGAGAGCTAACACCAATCTTTTATAACGAAAAAATAGGAATTTTCAAAAAGATCATTTTAGAGGGGATCTGCTTGTTGATCTAAATTGAGGGATTCATTTTACCCCGCTACTCACCAGCCAGGTCTGCTCTGTTTTGGGTATTGGGGTATAATAGAGCTATGTGACAAGTTTTCAACTCCCTTCTTGCCTCAAATACCCAAAATTTGGTGCCAGATCTCGGAATACTATTTTTATACTCTATCTGAGATTCCCTGTACCAATTTCTCAACGCAATCGGAATGATCTCGATACTGAATCAAAGCTCTCGGTCTTTGTCTCATCCGTTTAGAATCAGAACGTCTACTCTCTTTCTACGAAAAACGCAATTTACTTTATTATTTATTACTTCGTTTCGTCCGTTTGAACTTTGAACATTGTTTGACGTTTAAATGTTCTAATCCCACTCTAATTAAACTTAGAACATTTAAACGAAAAAACGCTTTAACATTGCCGTCTCTTTCATTTCAAGCGAGAAGAAAAGAGACAGCAATGTCAAAGCGTCAAAGCGTTTTCGTTAGGCGGTAGACCCCCCGGAGTAGGAAAGTCGCGAGTTTATTTCGAAATTACGTTTTCGTAGAAAGAGAGTAGACGTGCAGATACTCAGGGTAGAGAGCCGTTCACTATATTTGGCCAGCACGGAGAGCTGTTGGAAAATTACAGGACAGAGATAAAACATATTAATTACATCTCCACGAGACGGCAAACGGGCGTTAGTTATTGGACTCTTCGTGTTCAAATGCTCGTGTTATTATGTGCAGTCTTGTTGCTTACTGTCAGGCGCATTATTGCTTGTTTAGTGTTATAAAACTGTTCCTTGTTGAAATTCCTCGGAAAAAAACTATGAAGGAAGGGAATTCCATAACGTGTTGGTCCGCGAAATAAATAAATGAGGTAACTACTCGGTCTGGTACTGGTAGTTCCAGTTTAGCAGAACCCAATCGTAACCCGGAACACCAATTTAGTTCTATGATAATTTATTGTAAAATGTTAACGTTTCAGTAAATTAATATTTTGTGAAACAAATACCATTACATTCAGAAAACAAAGACACCAGTGCAAAGTTTCAGATTAATAAAAATAACTCAGTAGATTGAAGATGTGTGGGCCCGTCGAATCTCCCTGGGTAACTCCGCATTTTGGCCTACAAGTATATGTTGTAATTGGTCCACCAGTGAGATACTAATGTCTACCTTTAGATATCGATGCGAATAAGTACATACATTTAATATTCTTGTACCTATCAGCTTCCGGTCATTGTAAGTATTTGGCTATGTTCAAATGATTACGAATTCAAAATTAGATTTAAAAAATGAGGAAAGAAACGAAAGACCATTCTTACAATTCAAAGTCTACCTTAAGGTTTAGTGCTGGGTTTTGTCTATCAGAAAACCAGTCAGTCAGAATAGCTTTTTATAGATATAGATTAATAAGTGATATGAAACATTTTTAATTGTATAAAATATTCTGATTTTAATTGTTTTTTTTTGTTAACATTGAATTGATGTAGTTATAATAAGTACCTACTGTATTTACAAATTATGATTTTTTGTAGATAACTCACAGAAATATTGAAATGCAGCTAAATAATTCCCAAAATTCAAGTGGATTAGAAAATTTAAAAATTAATGTATTATTTTTAAACTTTATTTATGACGTCAATTTTTGCGTCTGATTGGGCGCTTTTCTAGTGTTTCCATACATTTCGTAACGTGACGATAACGTTCTCGCTGCATGTTCGTACTAGGGCCACAATCCGTGGTGTCCTGTCCACTATATGACTTTAGTGTGGTTAATTGAACGTACATATTTATCTTAGTTGTAAGTCATCAGTCTAAATAAATCATTTAAAAGTAAAAACTGTGTTTTTTCTCAATTTGAATTATTTTCTGTGGCTCTGTGTGTGTGTGTGTGAACGGTGAAGGAAAATATCGTAAGGAAACCGACATGTACCTAGAATCGTTCAAAGTCATGTATCGTCCACGAACCCGCACTGGGCCAGCGTGGTGGCTAAGGCTGGACCGATTATGATGGGTTCCGGACCTAGGAGGACCACAATTTTTTTTTTTTAAATAAAGAGTGACGAGACGAGCAGGACGTGTGCCTGATGGTAAGCAACATGCCTGCCACATAACAGCACAGTGACACCCAGCTATTGGAACATGAAGAGACCAAATCATTACAGAGAATTAAGTCATTGTTATATATTTTTCATTGTTATATATTTTTCATTGTTATATCCAAATTGTTATATCTTTAAGCCGTGTAATTTCTCTGGAAACATTGCCCTTCAAACCGGAACACAATAATGTTTGCACATTACTGCTTGGCGGTAGAATAACTGGCAAATGTGTGGTACTTCCCCAAGCGGACTCTGCCAAGAGTTCTATACATTTAAAAGGCTATAAATTAGTGTCTAGTTTTTGTAGAAATAATGTAATTCACGGCGGATCATGTATCTTTGTAAATGAAGCACTAAGGTGTGTCGAAAACGTTGAGTTATCAGCATTGTCAGAAGAAAGATTTTGCGAAATCTCCGCGATTGACGTTATAGATTTTGACATTACCATCATTTGCATTTATCGCACGGGCTTAGCTCATGTCAGAGGTTTCTTAGGTAACTTGGAACGTTTGCTCGATAAGCTCAGCGAAACCGAAAGAACATTTAAGATTCTCGGTGATATAAACATAAATGTCTTAGACAATACAAGCGCTGACTTTAAAAATCTGTTTGACTTGCTGAACTCCCATAATGTGAGCTCAATTGTGGACTTCCCAACTCGTATAACAGACAATTCACAAACTGCGATAGACCTTATTTTTACAAATGTAGCGCGAGAACTTACTTCAGCTATTTCCATAAATACGCTTCTGTCAGATCACTTAGCCGTACGCGGAGTAGTGACATTTGCTCACTCAACGCCAGTACAGCTCACTCGGCTGACGCGTGATTTCTCACAAAATAACCGCGCAAACTTTGTTTTGTCTATTGACAGTATAGATTGGTCTGAAGTGGGTCAGAGAAATAAGACCGCCCAGGGATTTGTGTGGGCTTTGATAAATATTTTAGCAAATAAGCATGATACTTGTTTCCCGATTAAACGAAAACCAAATAATAAACGTGACGCGTCGTGGATTACACCTGATATACTGAATCTGAAGTCGTTGTTATTTGACATTTCAAAGTTAGTTAACAAATTTCCTGAGGAAGAAGACTTAATAGCTATGTTTGACGATTTCAACAGGAAGTACAATTCAACTTTGAAGATGTCTAAAGCCAACTATTATAGTAGTATAATACACGGAAGTACTAATCCGTCTAAAGCTATGTGGGGCATCGTGAACACAGAGAGGGGGAAAAATAATACTCCAAGGTTGAATTTCACCGATATCGTCAGAGATTGTAACGGCATAAAGTTTAATTCTCCAAAAGATGCAGTAAATGCTATGAATGTTCGTTTCTTAAATGCAGCTGCCACCTGTGGGGCTCCTAAAGCCGATGCTGCTACCGTCAGTAAAATTTTAGTATCAGCACGTCAGCCAACTGACCGTTCTCTCAGATTGACCAGTTTCTCGGCTGATGAAGTATTCCGCATAGTATCCTGTAGAATACCCCCAAAAAAGTCTAAAGACATATACGGTGTGTCGATGGAGCTAATAAAACTAGCAATTTTGCCCCTAGCTCCAGTTCTCGCCACACTGTTTAATAAGTGTCTTAGGGAAGGCTCGTACCCGTCACCTCTGAAAATATCAAGTGTCCCCGATATTTAAAGGCAAAGGTAAAAGGGACGACATTGATGGATATAGACCGGTATCGATTATACCAGCAATAGCCAAAGTGTTCGAAAATGGCTTGAGTTCACGGCTAGTGGCCTATCTATCGGAAACCGAGGCGCTGTGTGAACAACAATACGCATACCGCGAAGGTAGGTCTACGACTTCTCTAACGCGTGAAGTGGTTCGTGGTGTGTTGGCTGCTCGTGAACGCAAACAGCAAGTGGCTGTCTTGTGCTGTGATTTATCGAAGGCCTTGGACGTCGCGGACCATGAGACCTTAGCGTTAAACTTGAAAGTGTAAGTGAAACACTATGGCATAGCTGGGGAATCATACGCTGTGTTAACTGACATGTTACGAGGCCGCTCGCAAGTGGTGGATGCTGGCGATGGCGATAATAAATCAGACCCATTGTCTTCATCTATGGGAGTACCGCAGGGTTCGTCAGTTTCAAACATCATGTTTTCTCTCCTATTGAATGATCTCCCTGATGCCGTAAAGGGAGCAGACATATTCATGTATGCGGATGATGTGGCTGCCATAGTGACGTACCGCCCTTTCAGGAATTAGGAATTTAGGAACTTTTTTAGGAATTGGAAGATAAATTAAATACTATAATTAATGAATTAAACACGTGGTTTTGTGCCAACGGTTTTATGGTAAACTCAAAAAAGACTCATTTTATTCACTTTTGTCTGTCGGGCCACTATACAAAACCGCTAAAAGTCTTGCTTGACGGTGTCCGGATTGAGCAGGTACAAAATACAACATTTCTGGGGTTCGAGATTGACCGCTGCATGACTTGGGAACACCACACTGTGTGTGTGACAAGATGTGTGCTAAAGTAAGCAGTGCGTGCTTTGCACTAAGACGGGTGTCCCGAGTGGTGTCTGCGGATGTGTCTCGTTCGTGTTACTTCGCCACGGTGCATTCCCAGTTACAGTACGGCGCCGAACTATACGCGCGCGCTGCCGACTGGGAACGTGCGTTATAATACCATATTTCAAAGAGCTTGGCATACTTACGTTGCCTGCAATCTTGATCTACCAAGTGGCTGTGTATGTCAGAAATAACTTAGACTCTTACTACACGCGAGGAGAGAGACATTCTTGCAATATACGCAACGCTGACAAGCTGGATAGTATACCACACTCCCTCACAAGATCGGAAAAGCTGACTCACATTATGGGACCGGAAGTTTATAACACTCTTCCTAAAATAGTTAAATCAGCCCCAAGTTTGGGCAGCTTCAAGAACCGATTAAAAAACTGGCTTATCGATCAAACTTTTTATAGTTACAGCGATTTTTTAAAGAGTGATGGTAAACTCACAATAAAATTGTAAAAAAAAAAAATTACATTGTTCATTACATTTTTTTGTAATAAATACATATTATATTTTAATGGTTGACACTTATTTGTACGATACTCATTATCATACAATAAAATGTTAAATTTAAACTTTAAAAATGTTTACTCTTTGTATGCTCTTTTTTTGTTTTTAAAATTGACGTGTAAATGGTACATTTATGAATAAAGAACTTTGACTTTGACTTTGAGTTCTACCACTACCAAACGCACACACACACGCAATTTAAACGCACACACACACGGTCTTGTGACTTGACCAGGACTATTTATTTTCGGGTGACTCGATTTTTACCAAAATAAAAGCATAGAATGACGGGATGAACAGGACATGTACCTGATGGAAAGCAACAGTACTACGCAGCTATTGGAACACGAAGAGTCCAAATCATTACCTAGCACTGCACTACGCTTGTCACCCAGAAATAAAAAATGGCAGTCATAGGAACTGTCACTAGAAGTGTTAACTTATAACTCAGAATTTGATAGCACACTTTGGAAACCACGCGACTAAAACAGGGCGCAGCTAGTCTGGAATAAATATTTAAAACATTGTCGTCTAAATAAGTATTCTACACATGCTAACGCATTTCTAGATGGCTATGGTCCAGAGTTCACCCGAAGATTTAGTTCATTTGGGACCATTCAAGTATTCAAGTTACGGGTGGTCTAGTCGGGAGAACGGCGCCTGCCGATCCGGAGACCCCGGGTTCAAACCCCACACGCACCACTGTCTTTTCTAAAGCTTTGGTCTGGTGATCATGACGCACAACGCTGCTGTATGCGGTATGCGTCGCCGGACACTCAATCATATGAAAAACGTCGAGAATGGTCTCGTGTTCCGTCGCAGTATGCGTCAGCGGCGAGGGGCAAGCGCGGTGAAGTGGGGAGGTGTACTCCCGCACAACGCGGCGTCATTCTCGGTTCAACGCTGCGGTGTGCGGTGTGCGTCACGGGTCAATATGGAATTTTTTGAAGACAATTAGGTAGCTGCGGCAAAATCAAATGACCACCTCTCCGCAGGGATGCTAAATGCTGCGTCGTGACGCTGCGTTGTGGCGCATACCGCAGCGTTGTGCGTCATGATCACCAGACCAAAGCTTTAGTCATGTGCGTAATGCCGCTAACTTAAAACGATGATGGAAAACATCGTGAGGAAACCGACATGTACCTAGAATCTTTCGAAGTCATGTGTTATCCACCAACCCGCACTGGGCCAGCGTGGTGGATTATGGCCTTAACTCTCTCCTTGCGAGAGAAGGCCCCGAGTCCCAGCAGTGGGAACATTTAGTGGGCTGATGATGATGAAGTATTACGTAACGCAGCCCAGGCGGGGCAAAATCTGAAAAATGGCCACCCTCCTACATACCTATCTTATATTTTTCTTTCTTTTCTTTTGGGGGGGGGGGGTCAATGCATCTACTCATGACCACTATGCAGGGGGACATGTCGGGCTCTACACTAAGGACGGACCACGGTGACCCTACCGACTAAAACCCCCAGATTTTGACCCTGCGACCCTGCCAAGTACCACCCTTGCGGGCCTGCGAACCCTCACATTTGGCTCTAATGACGCTCTGGTAATGATAAATGTTTGGTGGACACTTAACACACCACACCGACTAACTCCAAACTAAGCAAAGCTTGACAGCTTGTGCCTGCTGAAGCCAAACAACTGATATCTCTATCAAGCAGGCTGCTAATGATAGCCGCGGTTCCACCTCTGTCGTCTGGAAGACTTAGGAATTTTACTTGACCGATTAGAGTATCAGCTGAGTAACCTTCCCCAGGCTTCTAGCCCCTTTCCCCTGACTACACACATTGCTCAAAAGAGACAGTAGCGCGTGTAGAAGCCCTCTCTCCCGGCCAGAGGTAGGTATCACACAACAAGATGCCACCATTGCAATTTGTTAATAAAACAATATACTTTTTTAATCAGTTAAAATAGATTAATGGTTTCTTAGCATGATGAGGCAGAATGAACACCTGCAAGATGTTGGCTACGGTTGGTTAAGGTTTTTTTTTAGTATAAAACAAGACGAACAGAACACTAGTACTGACTGAAAGACTGACATGCCTGCCCAGAACAGCACAGTGACACAGTTGCTATACGAAGAATCCTAATAATGATTAGGTGCCAGGTAATGACCTAGCACTACACTGGGCTCGTCACTCGGAGATATAACGTGGTTTACCTCTTAGCCCAGTAATTTCTCTGGAAACATTGCCCTTAAACCAGAACACATTAATGTTTGTACACTTCTGGTTGACAGCAGAATAACTGGCTAAGGTGTAGTACTTCCCCAGGCGGACTCTGCAAAGAGCCCTAAACTTACCACTAATAAACTGAAATGAGACAAAACATGGCACGGACTCAGCCAGCTCATTCCTTTCTGTTATTTTGGCTTGTATTCTATTGTAGATGCCGGTTATATTGACCACTATCCAATATCTAAATTAGCAACTGCCTATCAAAATGAAAAAAATATGTTGATAAATGTTCTTTTCATCCCACCAGCTCGGAAAGAGTACTTTTGCTCCTCGATATCAGGGCGCAAAAGTCGTTTTTACCCTCTAGAGGTTAAAGTAAATTTGAATTTAGAACATCGTGTGTACTGAGGTTTTGAATTCAAAACATAATTTAACCTATTTATTTCTACCTCCTTGGTGCCGAATTCATCATACATTTATTTTTAATTTGTTAAAAACTCAAACTCGGAACCTCTTTGGTGTACTTTTTTTTAAATTCTTTGCGCGCAATTTTCTTTTCACGTATGGAGGATAGAGGTTAAGAATGTTATTACAAATGGCAAAACATTTTGAAATGCTATGAATGAATCAATTGTAATCGAATTGAAGTATGCCGAGTTGCCGAGTTAAATAATCTATATATATATAAAAATCAATGCCACTTTTCGTTGTTATTGAACTCCTCCTAAACGGCTGGACCGATTTGAATGATTATTTTTGTATACGTTTGAGTAGGGCCCTGGAAGGTTTAGATTCACAAATCAGTCCGGCAGATGGCGCTGCAGTTGCTATCTAGGCTATTATTCGAGCGAAGCCGGAGCGGGCCGCTAGTAATTAAATATTATTGACTACTAAAATAGTAACTAATAGATAATTTCAACTACTTACTTGTGCAGTACAAAATAATGTAGTAAATATAACATCAAATAAATAATTACAAAACTTCTTTTGGCGCGCCAAAGACAGATATTTCGTGGGCTGTCAATTTAATTCTAGCGTCACGCTCGGGAATGATAAGAAATCTTCGGGTAAACTCGGGACCATAGCCAATGGCCATCTAGAAATGCCTCAGCCTTTCCCATTGGTCATTTAAAAATGTGTCAGCATTTCTAGATGGCCATGCTCATAGCCACGCCCTCCGGTTTCACACGCGTAGTTTCGAAAGTAAAAATCAAATTCTGAGTTATAAGTTACCACTTCTATCGGCAGTGCCTATGACTGCCAATATTTTTCTTTCATGAATTCTGAATAGTACGTTTATTTATTTTCTTTAAAATGTACCCTGATGCAAATTTAGCGCTACTATAATTTAATGCATTTGGGCGGACACTTTTTCATGTACACATGAAACTCCTTACCTCAATCGGTCAACTCTCCATATTTTCACGTCATATTGTTATTGTTAAAACCATGGCTAAATAAACTTAAGTTTAAAACTTATAAAATTGAATACAAGTGAAAAACCGAAATACCATAATAATAAGTGATTCTAGCGACCAAGAAGTTTATTTAACGCCAACAGAATCGACTGAAACTGAAAATGCGCAAAGCGTTTAGTAATTTCCTCGCTAGGGGGGGATGAAAAATTACGTGTTACACTCGAGTGCAAAGATTTTTCACCTTGTGCCCTTTTGATTCCCTTGCTACGCTCAGGATTCTATTTTTTGAATCCCTCGCTACGCTCGTGATTCAACTTTAGAATCCTTCGCTTGCTCGGTCATCAAAATTGAGCACGCGGTTAAAAAGCCACTTTGCACTCTTGTACAACAAATAACTATAATAGGCCCGCTGCTACCTGTTTTTTCGCCCGAGTGCAGTACCTACTACTTAAATAGTTGTAAGACGCATTCGACCTTCGGGCTCTGGCACCACCATTGAAAGCAAAAATAATTTGATCTTCCCTATAGAAGTCATCAAAGTTAGGACGAGTCTAAGATGAAGAGAAGGAGTCACCTGGCCACGACGGTATACCTAATACTGGTAGTAAAAGGATGCCGATATAAAGCTTGGTGTTTCTGGCCCGGCTATTCAATGCATTCTTCAAACTGAACATTTTCCCTCAATATGGAACATTTGCAAGGTAGGTAAATAGTACTACTAAAACCTGGCAAAGATCATGGCTCTTTTTGCCGATGAAATCGTTGTAAATGTTGTAGCGTTCTAGGAAAAACGGTTGCACTACGAACAGGCCTAAATAGAATACACCTTCATCACTACTAACTTCAAGAACAGCCATCAGGTGAACGCACAGTTAAATGAGCGCCCACATCAACACACCCGCGAAGGCGGGTGGAATATTGTATTGCCAATGCAAAGTAGGGCCATTCTTGGGCTCGAAGCTGCTGCTACAAATCAAACTGGGCATATACTAGACCTACATTCCTACGCGTCTTACCTATAGTGCAACCAGTCAAAAAAAATAGATTTCAAGTAAAGTATAATATCCCCCTGAGGATGACTCCAGAAGCCGGCCGGTACTTATGAAATGTTATGATCGCCCAAGATTTGAACATCCAAATAGTGTAGGTGTGGTTACTCTGGCACGCGGTGTGCTTGACTACGCAGACTATGTGCCACATCCACACCTACAGAACATCGCGCCATACCATTCATGCCATCCTGATGTAGGTACGTACCTAGCGTACTTTCCCTCGTGATCTCCTGGCTAAACAGGAAGAAAGAAAAGAGGTTATGACTCCATAGGAGACCCAATCTAGTGAATATAGATCCACCATGCCCTGACGCAGCCTACGAAAACGTTAAGGCACAGATAAGAAAATAGTTTCGTTAAGAGCCCAATAGTGCTGATGCTCACCCGTGCCGTGCTATGCAGAAGCTTTCACCACATTTTCTCTGGAGTGTATCCAGGCGTCCAGCCCCGGTAAAGTGGTTCGTCTCAAAACCGGTGCCTAGCCTCCCCCAAAATGAGGAAAGAAGAATTCATGATAATTTTGGATCGGATATTATGACGATGGCTTGAAATACGTGATTAGTCGCTCAGTCGCTTTATCGGGCCGTGTGGCGTGACGCCCGTGGCGGGGTACGCTTTCCACGCCCGCTTACGGTGGCTCTGCGGGTCTACCGCTTAACTTTTAACTAAATGTGCTTTGGCTTTGTTATTGGTGTTTCTATAATTTCAAGCGAAAATAAATAAGAGAGCAAAGTCAAAGCTAAGACAGGTTCAGTTAGACGGTATAGGTACGCTGGTTCTATACTGTCTTTACAGCCACTTTGCCGCTGCAATGTATGGTTTATGCAGGCGAGCGGGAGCGTAATTTACTTGTGCCAGTATAATGTTTTCTGTGGTCAAATTTAAGTAAATGTTTATGAGTTGCACATTTGTCTATAAAAGGCGAGTTTTGGCGCCCCCCTGGACTTGCCGCCCGGGGCACGGGCCCCGGCTTGGCTAAGACTTTTTTTTAACTTTTATAGGTTTACACTTGACCGCCATCTTATCATGTTAAGCGACGATGCGGTCTACGATAGAGCGTGTTTACCTAGAAGAAACCGATTCACACTCTATTTGAAGACACAAAGATTGGGCTAAAGAAATAAATACACGTAATTATCTAACCAATTGTATAATTACACTTAATATTATACAATTATATCACACTTATACATTATTATACAAACTAACTTACTCTAGTCGGTATCAATCTAAAATAACTTACATAATATAGGCACATACTTATATACAATATAAATAAATTAACCCGTTTTTTCTAAACTATTCACACACAATTTAGTATGTAGGTATATGCCACCATAAAATTATAAAAACGTCAGACACACCACTTAAGCCCCGAGAGGACAAATTTGGCCAAAACGGGCATTGGGACGTTAAAATCTTATTTTTACATGATATACATACTCGATGATTAGTTTATTTTGATGCCTAATGCTGGGGCCACACTAACGAGAAATGCCATTAATTATCGCGATAATGGACGTTAACCGTAGATGTATTTTACACCTACGGTTTATGGCCATTAGGTGTATTTTACACCTACGGTTTATGGCCATTAGGTGTATTTTACACCTACGGTTTATGGCCATTAGGTGTATTTTACACCTACGGTTTATGGCCATTCGGTGTATTTTACACCTCCGGTTAACGTCCATTATCGCGATAATTAATGGCATTTATCGTTAGTGTGGCCCCAGCATAAGAGCTAGGAGATTACATTAATTTTTAATTATTAATTAATTGGTACATTGTCGTTTACAGACACACAAAATTTGGTTTCGTTTTTGAGTAATGATTTTTTTGTGTGACGTCGCGACGCCGGCGGCGTCCCTCGTACTTCACAGGCTAACCTAACCTACCGTATAAGATTATAATCTCACGCGTCAGATTATCTGACGATGTTGACATTTTTATGGTGACATAGGTATATAAAATGTAGAATATATACTATCCTTATTACGTACAATAACTACACAATTGAATAAAAGCTAGAAAAGGAAAGAAGAAGGAACACTTTAATCAGCTGGCTATTATTTTATTTAAGTAGGTACTTATTCCTTTTTCAATATGTAAATTATACTTTTGTTAAGAGCTTTTAATTCATTGTTTATACATTGTTTAATATATATTAAGAGTAAAACAAATTGTTTTGCCAGATTTATTGCATGCCTCTAGAACAAGGGTCAGCAACAGGCGGATCGCAAAAGGTTGAACCTCGGACCGCCAAATATTGTATTGTATACTAAGTTAATACATTTCAAAATGTAGATAAGGTACACCGTACCTTTATTAATTATTGTTACAATATTTTTTTGCCACATAGAATCTAACTTCAACCTACAACCTGTGGGATGCGTTGCCTGTGTGGGTTTTCGATGTGAGAGAAGGCCAAAAATCCCATCAGAGGGCTGCTAAGTCCTACTACAGGTGTCCCGCATATTACATTATAACCTAGTATTTAAAAAATAGATACTCTTAAGGTAGTAACTCCAGTTCTGGCGGCAGCGGTATGTTCTTGATGAGACCTTGACTCTTTTCTTATGAGGGTGGGTAGTTTTATTATTTTTATTGTGAGGGTATTTCTGACTTCTTTTCGATGTGATAGAAGGTCCCAAGTACCATCAGTAGGCTGCTAAGTCCTACTACAGGTGTCTCGCATATTATTGTATAACCTAGAGTTCCTAGTTTATAAAACATAGATACTTCTGAGGTAGTAACTTCAGTTCTGGCGGCAGCGGTATGTTCTAAATGAGACGTTGACTCTTTCTTTCTGAGGGTACTTTTGACTTTTCCGTGTGAGGGTACTTCTGACTTTTTCGATGTTAGAGAAGGCGCAAAATTCCAACAGAGCAAACAGTAAGCTCCTAAGTCCTACTACAGGTGCCCCACATATTTGAGACGTACTTCTTAGCATTCCATGGATTCACAGTGCGGGTGTCGGGTCCATCGTGTGGCAGAGAGAGAAATCTCGAGTAGACCCCAAGACTTGTGACTCGGGTGTAGGTTTAAAAGGGGCCCCTTAGTGACGTACGTCAACACTCACCTTCACTACTCGTATTTCTCTCCCTGCCCAGCCAAATCCGATATGATCCTACTAGTGCAGCTTTAGATACTCGTTCTAGTATAGAACTTACTGCACTTCTGGACAAGCCAAGGTCTTTAAGCAGGTTATAGAGAGATTTTGCTGGTATACCTCTCGCTCCTACCTCTACAGCGTATAAATCAACTACATAGCCAACCTAGCCAACCAATTATTATAACCTAGTATTCCCCGTATATAAAATATAGATACTTCTAAGGTAGTAACTCCAGTTCAAGCGGCAGCGGTATGTTCTTGATGAGACCTTGACACTTTCCTTCTGAGGGTAGTTTTCACTTTTTCCTTTTGTGAGGGTAGTTTTGATTTTTTCCTTGTGAGGGTAGTTCTAACTTTTTCGATGTGAGAGAAGGGCCCAAATCCCAGCAGAGCGAACAGTGGGCTCCTAAGTGTTACTGCAGGTGTCCCGCATATTATATTATAACCTAGTATTCCTAGTATATAAAACATAGATACTTCTAAGGCAGTAACTCCAGTTCAGGCGGCAGCGGTATGTTCTTGATGAGCGCGAACCGTTTGAGCGCGTCGTACTTCCCTCGCAGGGCTTCGATCTCGTCCCTCACTCGGTTGTTGTCCTCCTGCATCATTTCCATGTCGCGACACTCCTGGAAACACAATCGAAACATAATTAATATTATAATTTATAAGTATACACATTTACATATCTTTGTACCTCACTATTGGCCACCGTAACATACATAAATAAAACATATTGTTTTTAAATCTTCCAAGCATGGCCATCTAGAATAAATGGACGTGATTCCAAGTTCACCCGGAAATTTCTTTCATTTCCGAGCGTGCGTGACGCTGAGCTATTAGAACTTATTTTTATTTTTATATTATTATACTAGAATTCAATTCAGATCCAGCGAAAAATCTGTGTGATTGTGGTGGTACGACAAAAAAGGTTTTCACTTCAAAAAAAATAAAAGAGTTAAAGTTGAACGTTTGCGGAACTAGCTTGTAATCTACAAACCTAATTAAAAGCCGGGTCACACAGAGGCGATCCGATAGCGATAGCGATCCGAGACAGGATTTTTTGTAATGTTCGAATTTGTATGCAACCTGACACACAGCAAGCGGGCGCGATCCCATACTCGGATACGATCCGGATCGCTATCGGATCGCTATCGCTATCGGATCGCCTCTGTGTGACCCGGCTTTAAAGGTTAAATAAATAGTGTATATAGTACCTGACTTTTCTCAGTCTCTAGCTCGTCTTTCTGCTCGATCCGTTTGATTCGACACGAGGCAGCGTACCCGCGGTTCTTCAGCGTGCGCCGGCGCTGTTTCATCCTGCAACGGAACGGTCACGTTTCTTTGTCTTAAAACTTATCAATACGATACCCTGCACCAGGGATGTAACGGAGGTCATTTTATCGTAACCGAAGGCGGAGTCGGAATTTTTAAATTTGAGTCGGAACCGAAGTCGGAGGCATAGGCAGGATTAGAAGTGGTGGCAGGAGAGACATTTTTATTAGGGTTAGATTTTTTTGCGTAGACACGATAAACATTGACGAGCAATTGATTTAAGGGGTTGGGATTTTGTATTTCCATTCACTTTCCACCACAATAAGGGATTATCTCAAATATACACATTACCTCCGATTAAAACCTCCGTTTTAAAAGTTTCGTAGCCGGAGTCGGAACCCAAGGTGTAATAATAATCCGAAGTTCCGACTTATCGGAGTCGGAGTCGAAGCTCCGTAACATCCCTGCCCTGAACATCATCACAGGCGTGATCCGAAAGGGTGGGTCGACTAGGGTTGCCATCCCGAAAGTTTGGCAACCAGGATAAGACGGATATAATAAGTTTTGTATGGAACCGCGCGGGCGATCCCGTCACGCAGTTTCGGGCCTAAGACCCCGGATTTTAGAGTCCCAGGACACGGACGACACGGACATGTCGACAGGTTAAAAAAAAAATTACAATCAGTGCAATTAAAACAATTGAAAATGTTTTAAATCAGCTTTTTATGTATTTCCATACCTTAAAAAAAATGTAGTGTTCTTTTATTACTATTTTAGTAAGAATTTAGTGAGTCGGTTCGTCGGTTGGTCAAATCCGAGGAAACCCGAACGGATTGTAACCCTAGACACGTCGGAGTCGGCGTAACGTCGGAGCAGCGGCAGCAGATCGGACGAGCGCGTAAAACGCTCATTGGATAGATGAAATCTTGTGAGTCGCCGACACGATTATATATATTATCCCACTCTTTATTTAAAAAAAAAAGTACCACACCTTTGCCTGTTATTCTACCGCTAACCAGCAATGTGCAAACATTACAGTGTTCCGGTTTGAAGGGCAATGTTTCCAGAGAAATTACAGGGCTTAGTGATATAATATCTTATATCTCTGGGTGACGAGCCCGGTGCAGTGCTAGGTAATGATTTGGACTCGTTCATGTTCCAATAGCTGCGTGTCACTGCGTTGTTATGTGGCAGGCATGTTGCTTACCATCAGGCACATGTCCTGCTCGTCTCGTCACACTTTATGTAAAAAATAAAACCTACTGGGCTCAAATTAACTCTTGCGGGTTATAGTAGAAGTCTTGTTTATAATTAATGCTTATTGTCCGCTAATATAGTTCACAATAATTAATTTATTTCTTTTGAAGTAATAGTAACACTATTATGTTCTTATGTGAAAAAATGGAGGCGCTGAATTTTTTTTTTCTAAGAGTCCAGCAGACAAAATAAGTTTGGGAACGCCTGCTATAGCTGGTAATTTCCGTAGTTACCTGACGATCTGGTCCCTGGTGAGTCCCCTCATCTTCAGCTGCCGGTTGAGGTCCCGCACGGAGATGGAGACCAGCTCGTCGTCGCTGATCTCCGCGCACGGCGTCGGGGACAAGGGGGCCTGGAGTGTGTCACAGTCATATTACCACAACGCTATGTGTCGGTTATTTTTTAACTGTAAATTATATGTTTACACTAGCTGACCCGGTGAACTTCGTACCACCATGTATTTTTTCGTCTACATTTTCTAGACTTTCTGCTGCACAAATCTTGTCCCGACAATAACAAACAAAGAATCATCCTATTTGGTGCAGTCATTCAAAAGGTATGAGCGTACATACATTTCGAAGATCCATTTTTACGGTTCCGTAAAACGTACTAACTGGACCTTTATGGGTTTCTCATGTCTGTCTGTCTGTCCATCCGTATGTCACAACCATTTTTTTCGAAACTATAAGAACTATACTGTTGAAACTTGATACAGTTAATAACATTTTACTTCAACGAATATAAGCATTTAAAAGCAAGTAATCCCTTTATGCAGAATATAGAAGACCGCACCTTGTGGCGTTCATTAGGAGAGGCCCACGTCCAACAGTGGACGAATATTAAATAGGCTGATAATGATGATGAATCCCTTTATTAGGGTTCCGTAAAACGTAAAAACGGAACCCTTATAGATTCGTCATGTCTGTCTGTCTGTCTGTCTGTCCGTCCGTATGTCACAGCCACTTTTTGCCGAAACTATGAAAACTACACTGTTGAAACTTGGTATGTATATGTATTCTGTGAACCGCATTAAGATTTGAATAATAAAATTAAAAAAAAAGCAAAATTAGGGTTGCCCCCCATACTGAGAACTGAAATTCAAAAATTTTTTTTTCATCATACCTACACGTGTGGGGTGTCTATCGATAGGTCTTCAAAAATGATATTGAGGTTTCTAAAATCATTTTCGTCTACACTGAATAATTTGCGCAAGAGACACTTCCAAAGTGGTAAAATGTGTGTCCCCCCCCCTCTAACTTCTAAAGTAAGAAAATGAAAAATCTAAAAAAAATATATGATGTACATTACCATGTAAACTACCAACGAAAATTAGTTTGAACTCGATCTGATGAGTAGTTTTTTTAGTACGTCATAAATACACTATTATTGAAACTTCGATCAAAGTTACAAGGAACTACAAGAACTATGTGTACTATGTATATTATGTTACTTGCTACGGAACCCTTCATGGGTGAGTCCAACTCGCACTTGACCACTTTATTGTTAATCAAGTTATTACCAAAAATCAGTTTTATTTTCATTGTAGTACTTTGTGATATACGATGTTTTTTGTTTGATTACCTGGCACATGGACAAAGAAATCTGATGGTTTTCGGAATCATTGGGATGCATGGTATCAAAACGTCTTCTTTTGATAGACAGGATGAAATTTGAACTTTGTGCAGCGGGAATAAAGTGCAAATTGATTCCTTGACGTTAAGAACACACATATATTGCTTAGACATAAGCGAGTGCCTGTTATTCAATATGAACTTTATTTCATAGCAATAAAGCTCAAATTGTCTTAACATTTTAGTTAGAAAACTTTTGTATGGGAAAGCACTTCATTTAATATGAACTTTATTCAATATCAATAAAGCTCAAATTGCCTTAACATTTTAGTTAGAAAACGTTTGTATGGGAAAAAGAAAAGGGCTGTTTTTAGTTTTCCCGGCAATTATTCTTTTTTTTCTCGCCGTAAAAACCATCCTCGAACGGACTTCAATGAACATTTAAAACAAAGCATTGTCCAAATTGGTCCAGGCGTTGTTGAGTGCGACACACATTTGCGATTTATTTTAATATTATAGATCTTAGATTTGCCATAAGCTTCGGGAAATTTTAATCGAAATAGAATGAAAAACATTTACAAATAAAAGCAGCCAAGTATTTATGACGTACTAAAAAAAACTACTCATCAGATCGAGTTCAAACCAATTTTCGTTGGTAGTTTGCATGTACATCATATATTTTGTTTAGTTTTATCATTCTCTTATTTTAGAAGTTAGAGCGGGGGGGGGGGGCCACACATTTTTCCACTTTGGAAGTGTCTGTTGCGCAAATTATTCAGTGTAGACAAAAAAGATTTTAGAAAACTCAACATCATTTTTGAAGACCTATCGATAGACAACCCACACGTGTAGGTTTAATGAAAAAAAAGTTTTTGAGTTTTAGTTCTAAGTATGGGGGGCATCCATATTTTTTATTATTTTTTAATTTTTGTAAAAATCCTTATGCTGTTCACAGAATACATCTACTTACCAAGTTTTAACAGTGTAGTTCTCATAGTTTCGGCATAAAGTGGCTATGACGTACGGACGGACAGACAGACAAACAGACAGACATGACGAATCTATAAGGGTTCCGTTTTTACGTTTTACGGAACCCTTAAAAGACTATAATTGATCAGTTATTGAGCGGGATGAAAAATGATTAAATTACTAAAATGGCTATTAAAAAATAGGGGTTGGTGATAAAAGGGTAAAAATTTAGGGTTGTATGTATTTTTTTACGCCACATTAGAAAAAAATAAAAACAAAAAAAATTGTCCGAAAATTATAAAAAAAAATGTTGGGGTCAACAACCCTTGTCACTTAGGGGTATGAAAAATAGCTAGTAGCCGATTCTCATACCAACTGAATATGCATATAAAATTTGGTTAAAATCAGTAAAGCCGTTTCGGAGGAGTAAGGAAACAAACACTGTGACACGAGAATTTTATATATAAGATTGCAATAAAATAAATAAGGCACATGGCATACTCGTCTCGTTACTCTATTATAAAAAAAAAAATCGGCAACGTATGTTCCGGTTTGAAGTGCAATATTTACAGAGAAATTGCTGGGCTAAGAGAAACACCTTCTATCTCCGGGTGATGTGCGCAGTGCGGTGCTAGTTAATGATATGGATTCTTCATGTTTCAATAGCTGCGTGTCACTGTACTGTTATGGGCAGGCATCTTGCTTACCATCAGGCACGTGTCCTGCTCGTCTTGACATTCTATATTTAAAAAAAATGGTTGTCTGTAAAGTCGGGTTACTGACGTTAGTTGAACGTGACAACTTCAACTACGCCTTAGAGAGAGGTAACGCCGGCGGCGATGTAACGGCGGTAACGTTACATGACGTCATGTTTTGCGGGCGTGCAGCCGGCTTCATCGAATTATAAGACGTTGTCACGTCAAGAAACGTACCAAAAAGTTGAACTCAAAAAACGACGTTCGTCGCAGGTAAGACTAGCAATTTGGATGATAAAATGTACCATTCTAGTCAGTCTGTCTAGTATAAAGGGGGCGTCAAATGTCTCGTGGGGGCGAGGTGATATCGGCAAACCCCATCATTTTTGTAAAAAAAAATGTAAATTCTGTAAGAAAACTGGGACGAATTGAGTAAAATCATGTGTAAATTTTTCACGTGTTGGTTGAACAAAATCTCACCAAGTGAGGAGGGTATCGAAAATTTGTCAAAATAACCTCACGTAAATTATGGAAGAAAACGGGTCACGTATTGTTTAGTATTCCGTACCTCGAAAGGAAAAAAACTGAACCTTTATAGTCACATTTTGTTGACAGTCCGTCCGTATGTCTGTCTGTCAAGACCCTTTTTCTCAGGAAAGCGTTGAAGTATCAAGCTGTAATGTATACCAAATACTCAGAACTACTGCCCCTTGGAGCTATGAAAACGTCAAACTTCTAAACCAACGCAATCAAAAGATACAGCCGTTTATACTGCAAATTTAAAAATGTATATAAATAAGAATCTAATGATACCATTAATAGCAAATTTTCGACACTCCCCTGAATATTTATAATAATTTTATTCATTGCATATAACACAGGTAAAACTGGTCAAGTAAACACTTTTACTCATATTTATATACCTACAGGTTTGTACGGAACACTCAGTGTGCAAGTCAGACTCTCACTTGGCTGGGGATTTTCTTTTATCAAATTATTAAAAATCAACAAAGATTATTTATTATCTAGACCTTCACCTTCCGGAGTGGGGGGTTGTGATATCACGTCTTAAGGTAAAATTAAGTATAAGTAAATATAAGCCTCCACTGTCCATCTAACTGACTGTTTATCTGTCTGTCTATTCAATGATCGCCACACTGTGTGATGTTGTACTACATTTTGCTCAAAATACTATTATATTTATGTATATTATCTGTTGTGTTATCTACACAGTGATAGGAGTTGTTTGTGTGCCTCAATGTGCCTCAAAATAGCAAATTCATTTATATATTTTTTTATTGATTGTGATCTAAAAAATATCTAGTCATCCTACAATTTTATTTTGTAGTGAAAACTTGAACACATCAAGCACTTTGTGGTACAGTAAAATTCAGGTTCGCATCACCAATGTACTAATCTCTGGCGGCGTAACAGCGTTGCGTCAGAGCAAAAACGGAGCACTTTTTGTGATAGTTTTTTTTAAGTGAAAAGTTCTTTTGCCAGACCACATACAGATTTTCCGTGGGCTGTGAATTAAGCTCAAGCATTACATTCGTAAATGAAAGAAATCTTCGGGCAAACTCGCATGATCTAGAGGGCCACTCCCTCTAGTTTCACCCGCATAGTTTCCAAAGTGAGCTGTCAAATTCTATTCGTTTTTTCCATCTGCAGTCCCTATGACTGTACATTTTTTTTCCAACTGACCTACTATATTAGCTGGCGGTCAATGCGCCAACTACCTAACAGACATCTGGGTTATGTTATGTTTTAGACTTCTGGGTTAGCGCAGGATCACTGACCCTATTTTTGATAGTTAAAACAGGTTACATTTTCACAAATCATGTGTTTCTATTGCTGCTATAACAAGGATTATTATAAAATAGAATATTATGTAATTAATATTTAACTCTCATACAAGAAACTCGGATTTTTGCTTGTTTTTCCTCGATATTGACAGCAGCAAAAGGTAGAAATTATTGATAGAATATTTAGTTATATATTCACTTTAAAATAAATATTGGTGGACAATTCACACACAACACCATCTGACCCCAAACTAAGCAAAGCTTGTATGATGGCGGCCAGATAGCTGATATAATACTTAATATATAGTTTTAAATACATACTTATTATACATAGACACAGTGCAAACATTTGAATTCATCACACAAATATTTGCATTGGGTGGGAATCGAACCCACGACCCTCGGCTTCACAGGCAGAGCTACTACGAGGGTCAAACTGAAAGTTCTTAGAACTGGCCACTTATAAACAATATAATAAAAAAATAATTCTATAATTTGAAAATAGAACTCTTTGCCAATATTACTGAGTATATACTTCATTCATTTGTCATTTGTTTTACGATTTGGCGGCAAATTGAAAATTGTCTGTGTCACGTTAACATGAATTTAACACGAGAAAATTTTCGTGCAATGATTTTTTATGACTTTCGATGTCATTTAAGTCAACAAGAAAGTTATGATAGACTACGATTGGCCTTTCACGATGAAGCCCCATCTCGTGCGACTGTTTACAACTGGTTTAATGAGTTTAAACGTGGTCGCACTAATCTCACTGATGATTTACGTGAGGGACGGCCTTCTACGGCGACGACTGAAGATAACATCTGTGTTGTGCGGCGTATGATAGAGACTGACAAAAGAGTGACCTATCAGCAGATTCGGACAAGCTTAGGCATCGGTATATATGAGTCAAGTGCACAAAATCCTACACGAACATTTAGCGGTCAGGAAGCTTTGCGCCCGGTGGATACCTCATAATTTGACTGAGGCTCAAAAACTCCATCGTGTGGATTGGTGCCGTAAAATGATTGAAAGATTTAACGGAGGTGACTCAAATGCTGTGTTCGACATACTAACAGGTGACGAAAGCTGGATTTACTGTTATGATCCTGAAACCAAAAGACAATCTGCTCAGTGGGTGTTTCCTTTCGAGGAGTTGCCAACTAAAGTGAAGAGAGATCGAAGTGCGGGGAAAAAAATGGTGGCCTCGTTCTTTGGAAGGATCATTGTCAGATGTCATTTCGCAACAATTGTGTTAGAGGATCAAAAAACAGTTTCTGCAGAATGGTACATTACCAATTGTTTGCCACTTGTCTTGGAAAAAGTTCGAGAGAAACGACCTCGCAGTAGGATCCTCCTTCACCACGACAACGCCTCATCGCACACCGCCAAGCGAACGATCGACTATTTGGCGACATCAAACGTTGAATTACTGGGTCACCCGCCGTATAGCCCCGACCTCGCGCCTTGTGATTTTTATTTATTTTCAAAAATTAAAGAAAAACTTAAAGGAAAGCGGTTTATGAATGCTGAAGAAGCGGTGGCTGCGTATCGCGATGCCATTGAAGAGACCCCTAAGGACGAGTGGGCAAAGTGCTTTTCCCAGTGGTTCCATCGCATGCAGCGGTGTATTGACGTGAATGGACAATATTTTGAAAAGATATAATAAAACTAATAACTGGCTAATGTAATCAGTTTTTGATTTTCTAAGAACTTTCAGTTTGACCCTCGTACCAACTAAGCCACGAGGCCAGTCAATTGTATAGCCACGACTTTAAAAACAATAATTACTAAAAAGAGGGCTCTTGTCCAGTTTTACTACTGTTACCAAGAAAACAACTGTGTTCAGATTTGAAAAATCTTCTACAGAGATTTTCAGTGCTAAGAGAAAAGTCATCTTATACATCAGGGTTGTAAATCAATCACTGAATGATCATTCAATGATTGTTTTACTCTTCATAGTGATACACTCTTCATGCTCACATTCAACAGTTTAAAAGTAGCCTATTTACTTACTGTAATATTAAATTTAATTCAGATCTACTACAGAGATATGTAACAAGAAACATACGCATTTACAAACACACACCTTCACTTTTTTAAGTTTTTAATAATAGTGTGATACATACCCAATCATCCTCCATGGTCTTAGATTTCTTTGACATTTAATGTTAAACTAACTTGACAAAAACTATCAAGAAACCCACTAGTATTTGTTACACTTTAATATCACTATTGGCAATAGTGACAGGAACTATAATTACTTTAATTTTATTACTAACAGATAATTGTCTAATAATATTACAAAAACCACATCAATATTCAGAATCACAATAATAATGTGAGAACAAATCGTAGTTAACTGATATAGGGAGTATGTTATCACATTTTATCAGAGCTAGATTGTGTCTATACGCAGATACAATTTTGTACGGTCATTCTTACTTTTAAAAACTGGTATCTAGATAACCAAACACAAATTTCTATTGCCATGTGGAGCTACTGTTGTATTACTACTTGGTAGTTGAGAGATGTTTACAAATTTGTGGTTTAAAATTTTCCCCAAGTGACTCAATAATTATGGTGGTTATTAGTCATGTTTATTATTATGAGACAGAGGAAGGAGGTGTGAATGTTATATGATTTTTTTTTTAATAATCTGTGTGTGTTCTGTCAATGTCTGTTTCATGGCAGCCTTGTAAACGGCATGGGTGAGTGTAACAGCATAACAAGAAGTTTTGTTTCAATATTTGTGCCATTCTATTATAATTTGTGTATCTTATGTTAAACATGTGAAATATTGGATTTATAACTATTGTGTTTTTACTTTTTAATGGACAAAAATATTTAATGGTCGCAATAGATAAAATTGAAGGAACTTTAAAAAAATTGGAACTTAGACTCTGTACACAGTTTATACAATAAAGCATGTTCTATTATTATTTTATTTAGTTATTTTAGTGTTTTCTTTCAGCATTAAGGTTATTGTTATAATATAATATGTCTTTATTTTTTATTGAGGTATCATTAGGTTGTTACTTATATACATTTGTCTGATGGTAAGGAGCACACCTATTCATAACAGCATAGTGGCACGCAGCTATTGGAACATGAAAAGTCCCCATCATTACCTAGCACTACACTGTCCCCGTAACCAAGAAATACAGGATGATTTATATCTATGCCCAATAATTTATCTGGATATATCTATACTATCTTTCAAATTGGAACACAGAGATGTTTACACATTATTGATTGACAGTACAATAGCTGACCAAGTAATGGTCCTCCCCTATGCGGACTCTGCAAGAAGTCCTTCTACAACAAAATGTAGGGTCTTATATTCATGTAAATTAGTTTGGGGAATAAAATAAACAACTTTTTGCGAAAATGAACTGTGGATAAATTAGGTGTCATAAAAACAGTGTTTTGTCAAACATATTCTCTCAGACATTATACTTCCAGGCATTATAAGCTATCATTGCCTTCGGTCTGCCCATTTGGGTCTATTTTATCATAACAAATTACACTACCCTACAGAAACCTATCAGAAACCAGCTTAGACAATGCTACTGAGGCCTAAAGACATCGAAATTTCTAGATAAACAAAGTAATGTATATGAGTGCCTGCGTTCAAACAACTAACTCATAGAAGCTAGAAACTTACGAATAGGATAAAGGTGAAGCGTTTTACGAAATAGTACTCACCATTAGAGCTTTCCTTCCTCCGTGGTCTTTTAAATCATGAGGCATTTTCGTCGATCACCACTGAAGTAACGGTAGTCCCGTTACACTAAGCTTTTGAAGTGTCCTTTCACTTATAACTGTTATGTTTTGATGATATGAACTTTTAAGCTCTTCACTGAAAATTATAGTACAACTTAGTTACGGGATGTACACAAAACAAAAACCAAAAATAAACGAGAGGAGACCACAGATCACAGATCACAGATCACTAGGAGGAGAGGAGGAGACGCACAGAACAAATACTCACGAATTGAGGAGACGCAATATGATAAACAGGGATCTCCAAAAAACAGTGAATGAAATGAATGAACATATCAAATCACAGATAAACAAATGAAAACATAGAAGTAGAACTCGCAAAAATAATGTTATTCTTTTCAATTTTCAAAGCAAAGGTCACGGATTTTAGCGGACTGTAACCATTTGTAGCTGTTTTTAAACCTCTGATTGATTTATATGTAACAAACAAACAAACAATCCTTTCCTCTCCATAAAATCAGTTAAGTTAGGTATGTACTCAATATTCAATATTATCCACCATGTTCAAACTTTCAAAAATATTTCTGACAGTGGTGTTTTATAAAAATCTTGTGCTCTGCTCCTTGCCAAACTGTAGCGTTGGACGACCCATTTAAATTCTAATAATTTATTGCCAATCATTGTAATATAACAATGTGATAAAACAGGTAATTCTTGACCGTTAGCTCGTTACACGTCACACAAACAGTTGGTGTTTTCCCAAATATGTGGAATCAAATAAAAATTTAGATACAAAACAAACAAGATCATCTATCTATATTTCTATCTATCAATTCATTTATATATATATATGTTTGATCGGTAATGTCAAATGTTTGATTGGAAATTATGTAGAACCATGTAGAACAGTGTATATGGGAAATTGGGAAACTGAAATTGTAGTTTTTTTCTTGAAAAAAAAAACATTTGACATTACCGATCAAACATTTGACGTTGCCAATCAAACATTGCTTTTTTTCGAGAGTTTTAATCAAAGAGTATATATAGTAGGTATATAGTTTTAATCAAGGAGTATATTGTATACGTTTTTGAAGTGAAAACTTCTTTTGGCGCGCCTAGACAGATTTTTGTGGGCTGTGAATTGAATTCTAGCGTCACGCTCGGGTATGATAAGACATTTTCGGATGTACTCGGGATGCTGGAGCGCGAAAGATAATATTTTCAACAGCTCTTCGCTGTTGTGTTCCTGTGTTTAGTATATTTAATTGTGTTTTTTTTATCGCGACATTAACTTCTAGGTACTTACCACATTAATTGAACCTGTCACGAAATATTACATTTGCATTTCACATCCATTGCAAAGAGTTTTGGTTGTAAACACCTATGAAATAAATAAATACTTACGAAAATACTAAATTTGCGAGTCAAACGCTATTTCCAGCCCGTGTAAAAATTTGTTTTTAATTTACTTTTGAGCATGGAAATTAAGTCATTCAGCCGCATGTGACTCTTGCTAAACATTTTTTTTCGAGAGTTTTAATCAAAGATTCTAATACATAATATAGTTTTAATCAAAGAGTATAACAGAAAGAACATTATACGTTTTTATCCTGTGTCTCTGTCGTTCAGAAATCAAATTTAAAGAATACTTTAAAATTAATAACAATCTAACCTCTATAATATTTAACAACCAAGTAATATCCATGCTCTATGTCGATCGATACCTCAGACACACAGTGTATTCTTCTTTGTGAGTGACGATTACTGCTTTATCATCACTATCACTTTTATTAGTAAAGGAGACGGCTCATTTCTGCCCCAAGTCGTTTCAAGTTTAGGTACTTAATTGGCCCCGGAGACCTAAACAAGTTATTTAATTAAAATAACATATAATTAAATAATTCAAACTGTACATTCAATACTAACCTGCCAAGCGGGGATTGCAAATTGGTGATTTAAAAGTATCTGAATGACTATGTATAAGTAATTTTGTATTAAGGTACTGTAGTTCCATAAAACCAAACTAGATGGCGTTGTACGGCGCTAAAACACGCTTGCGAAGTTTTTGTAAATTTAAATAAGCCTGTTAAGGTATAGTTCGTAATTTGTCATCGGGTCAGTACCCAATTAAAACATGCTTATTATTTGTACCTATGTGTACAGATTATAGTCAAAGTCAGCTATGTTTTTCTCTTTAATTGTTTAGTTGAAGTTTACGTACAGTAAGAATTCGTTCGAAAATCGATTCGCTCGAAACTCACACAACACATGGAATTTCTTTAATTTTCCAAAGGTTTCGTATTTTTTTTGTGGTTTGGCCGAATCTCCGGTCATCCGGTCCTTCTCTGTGTTGAGTCGACATTATTTTGAGCACAGTACCTAAGTCACAAAGTAATGAATTTACTACCTTCTTTTAGTAGTAAGTACATAATCACGTTCTTGATTACCTACTTGCGGCGTTATTTTTTTTCAATGTTTTAGTTGATATCTTTCAAACCCCGCTATGCAGGATAACAACATAAACGGTTCCTCAATATATATTAAAAATCCTATACAATGATCCAATTTTGGTCAAGTCTCTTGCAGTTTTTCTGTGGGGCAAATGCCCATGGAAAATGGGCCGTCTCCTTTATCAGTATTGCACCCGTGCGCAGCCGGAGCGGGTTAATTTATACAAAAAATACCATCCAATAACAACAAATCCATTTTAACTCAGAATCATAATAAAAATAAAGTTTTGGATTGAAGTCAAAGTACTTTATTCATAAATGTACAATTTACACGTCAATAAATAAAAAATAAAAACAAAAGAAAGAGCATACAAATTGTATACATTTTCAAAGTTTGAAATGACTACTTTACTGTATTATAATAATTATTGTACAGAAAACTGTCAAGCATTATATGAGTATAATATATTTTTATAACAATTGTTAAATTGTCATGTCAAATTGATCAAGCAAATTGAGTTTCGTGTTAGTGGAAAAAAATATCAGCCAAGTGCGAGTGGGATTCCCGCACGAAGGGTTCCGTACCATTAGCAAATAAACGGCGAAAACCTCTTTGGCTTTATTTGGAATTCCATATATATCACAATTTCCGCAGACAGGCAAGAAGTTTTTTCAAAATTTTGATTTTTGCCCTTTGATTCTGACAATGAATTCGATATCGCGTTTTATTTTTACTAGTGGCGCCATCTAGTTTACTTGGGACGGACTAATCGAGCAAGAAACGGTAAATTACTAAAGTTTGTTGTATGGGAGCCCCCTTAATTTTTTTTTTAGTATTTGTTGTTATAGCGGCAATAGAAATACATCATCTGTGGAAATTTCAGCTGTCTAGCTATAACGGTTATTGAGATACAGCCTGGTGACAGACGGACGGACGGACAGCCAAGTCTCAGTAATAGGGTTCCGTTTTTACCTTTTGGGTAAGGAACCCTAAAAACAAAGGAGTAGCTAGCATATATTACGTAAATTAAAGGTAAAAATATATCACAATATGATCACAACAGAGTATTTATCTAAGTAGACTAGTTACTTCAACTTCAACGAGCAACGCCATAGTCAACCAACTATCAAAATGTATGAGAACGACTCGTCTGACACGTACTTTCACAATTTACAGGTGGCCACTCATTGCGACTGAAGCGTCGCCACTCACTTCAAGGGTCTCCATCGTTCACAGTGCATTGCTATCTGATCGTCCTGTGGCAGTAATCGCACTTTCTGAATGTACCGGTGGTCGCTCGGTAACCCATACCTGACCGAGCGCCGTACCACCAACAAAAAACAGCCCAATCAAACACCGTTCTGGCATAAGAAGGACTATGCACTTAATATCCTCGACCTCTCAACGCATATGTTTCAAATGAAACATAGGGAAAGGTATCCGAGGCATACTTTAATATTCACAATAAGAATAGAATTGCTTTTTTGTATGATACATCGTTTGTGCGATTTAGCTAAGACCAGCGCCATCTAGTTTTCATTAATATAACTAAAATAATCCTCTACTAATAAATGATACTAATACTATAAGTATGATAGTTTTCATGTTTGGATGTTTAAGTGTTTATTGCTCAATTACGTCGGAACGTCTAAACTGATCAGGTTAAAGTTTCAAACAGTTTAGTTTGGAATACTAAGTAGGGTATGTTTGTCACTGGAAAATAACGGGAACGGGAACTGCGCAGCGCAGGGAACAGATCAAAAATAGTATTTCGCTTACATCTTATATGTATTAACGAGCAATAATTCTTATATATATCTTTATACAGAATCTGAATCTCAAAACGGCTCAAACGATTTTCATGAAATTATTTGTATATTTCGGGGACGATAAATCGATCTATTAATTATAGGTTTCATTAAAAAAAGGGATTTTATGCACGTTTTTAGACAATGAAAAACTGTTCCATTAACATTCGAATGTAACGATAAATTTCGCGACGCTGCGCGACAGTAAAAAATCTCAGGCGGGAAGTTAGTGGTCATTAATTAATATCTGGATCTGGGTTAGAATCCGTCTGGATTCTGGCTTCTCTTTTTGAAGTGAAAACTTCTTTATGCGCGCCTAGACAAATTTTTCGTGGGATTAAATTGAATTCTACCGTCACGCTCGGGTATGATAAGAAAGCTTCGGGTAAACTCGGGACCATGGCTACTGGCCATCTAGAAATACGTCAGCCAATGGGAAATGCTGAAAGGGCGTGGACAGGCCATCTAGAAATGCATCAGCCAATAGGAAATGCTGACGCATTTCGAGATGGTCATGCCATGATGCCCAAGCCTCGGCCTCCGGTTACACCCGGAGGTTTTTATTTTATTAAATCGTAAACGGTACATGTCACAGTACAACACATTATAAAGTCTATTACTGGGAGCCCTTTATCTGCAGGTATATTCACTGTTTGAACCAAGCAAAGCTCGGTCACCCAGATAATAATTCTAGCTTAAGAACTTAACGTAAAGCTAAAGGTCACGCTTTTTTTCATTTGTTCCGCTATTATGTAAAAACAGTCGGTCATTTTAAAGTCGGTATTGCTACAATGCAGTGCTTGCTTAGTAAATGTTTCATTAGATGTATTTTATATGTATAATTAAATAATTATGTAGTACCACCAAATACGGTGATTTTTTTTGTAAAAAAGTCGCCTTTCTACACTTAAATAAACATTACAACGCAGACGTACTAAAAATAATCAAATAATACTATTATAAAATATGTGCTACCGATTAATCTATTGAAAGTCTATCTATTACATGCTAACTAACCTAAATTAAAAGGTTTTACTTAGTTAAATTTTATTTTGACTTCGATAAACTTTTGTAACCTTTTAAAATTTGGTTTGATAGATAGTAGTAGCTTAAAGAAAAACACATGAGGTATATTTTTTCTCGTATAAATGAATTGATAAAACTCTTCAAAAGTACTTGTCTGTAGCCTTATGCTTATGCTACTCAGCCAGATAAAACTATCAGGCAAGTAACGTTCCATTTCATTTCAGCCCCTCTACCCCCTACCCTCAACGAACTGTTACATGCGAACCCCGAATTGGCGAGGTTTGCGCATAGAAATTCAAATTCCACGGCCGGGATTGGCCTTCAGACAATAAGATACCACCAAGATAGGTTGTTGTAACAACTGACTTACTTCCGTGTTTCGTAGTATCTTGTTGTCTATGCCTAGGATGCACTACGTAGAGGTTATCGAGCCTCGGACCCCACACCAAAAAACCTATTTATATTTTGAAAACGTTCGAATCCCTAAACTAAACGGAGCGGATTATTACAATAAAGTATTAGTAGATGGATTTATAACACCAATAAACCCATTTTCAATATTTAAAGTATAGTTTTACATGCCTAAGGACAGATGGCGTTGTTTGCTTCTAAAACACACCAATAATATTTACAACTGTTTTGAATGACGTTTGAACGAAGCACGATATTGCTACGAATTAGTTTGTAACTTTTGAGATTATTTGCTCAATGGCAACTTGTCAGTATTAAATAATAATGTAAGTTTAGTTTAAGTAGGGAACAAAAACATCACATTATTAGTATTTTTGAAGTGTCTGTGCTACGTCTGTAGTCGGCACGTATAATGGTCTGTATTGTAGGGCTGCTTTGAAGGCTGGTCGGTATTTTACGAGCAGTCACATACCGTTTTGTGCGATTTTAGTATGCCTATGCTGATTTGTGATATGTCATTTCAACGATTTCAACCATGTACTCGAGCAGGACATGTGACTGATAGTAAGCAACATGCCTGCCACATGACAGCACAGTGACACGCAGCTATTGGAACATGAAGAGTCGAAATCATTACCTAGCACTGCACTGCACTCGCTACCCAGACATCTAAGTTGTTATATCTCTAAGCCCTGTAATTTCTCTGAAAACATTGCCCTTCAAACTGGAACAGTAATGTTTGCACATTACTGCTTGGTGGTAAAATAACTGGCAAGCAGATACGGAAACAATATTTTCTGATAACGTTATTTTACATTCGTATAAACTCAGTGAATTTACAGCTAACAAAACGTTAAATTATTGTTCTCCTCATATAAGAGAATCAGGAAAGCTTCGATCCATTTAAATCCTTTATGTTGCTGAATTTGCTGATAACAAACCAAAAACCAAGTAACTAAACTACATATAAGGCGAATTCTTTGGCAACTTTTTATTGCGTATTCAGGTAGCCAGCCTATTCAAATGAAATATACAAACATATATCATAAATAGTACAAAGTACATACAAAAAGTACCAATCATTAGGAACTAAATAACTATCCTTTCCCTCTTTGTCCCAGTCTATTTTCAATTTGTGTATTTATTATTAAAATGTATAATTTTATAATTAGTAATAATGATTGTGTTTTGTATTAAATGTTAAAAATGTGTAATTTTATGATTAGTAATAATAATTATTGTGTTTTTTTAACGCACAAAATCATTGTATATTCGTAATGGATAAAACTGTTGGAACTATTTAAAATTGTAACATCTTATACCTGTACAAAAAATTGTAACAGTTTATACAATAAGGCATATTCTATTCTATTCTTCTGTTATGATCGCACATCGAATTAGCGACATCTTGCTTTAACTTTTGAAACTTTTTAATACATATAGTGCTTCGTTTGGCTTCAGCGGGGCTAGCACGGGCAGTTGACAATTACTCCACCGGGAAAGGAAATAATATCTTTCCCCCTTGTCAATTTTGTCCACTGTCAGAGCACGGACTCGCCGGTGGATAGTTATTCCACGGTGGATATACGGCGGGAGTAGCGTTATCACTTCAGTATTGCCGTTATAAGAAAATTAAATAATAAAGTGGCCAAGTGCAAGTTGGACTCGCCCATGAAGGGTTCCGTTGCAGCAAGTAACATAATATACATAGTACACATAGTTCTTGTACTTCGTAACTTTGATCGAAGTTTTAATGATAGTGTATTTATGACGTACTAAAAAAAAATACTTATCAGATCGAGTTCAAACCAATTTTCGTTGGTAGTTTGCATGGTAATGTACATCATATATTTTTTCATTCTCTTACTTTAGAAGTTAGCACACATTTTACCACTTTGGAAGTGTCTCTCGCGCAAATTATTCAGTGTAGACAAAAATTATATTAAAAACCTCAATATCATTTTTGAAGACCTATCGATAGACAACCCACACGTGTAGGTTTGATGAGTTTCATTTCTCAGTATGAGGGCAACCCTAATTTTTTTTTTTTTATAAAAACTTAATGCGGGTCACAGAATACATCTACTTACCAAATTTCAACAGTGTAGTTTTCATAGTTTCGGCAAAAAGTGGCTGTGACAGACAGACGTGACGAATCTATAAGGGTTCCGTTTTTACGTTTTACGGAACCCTAAAAATGACGTATTAATCATCAGTTTTTCTGTCAACGTTCGCTCTTTTTACTTTTATTTTTTTTCTGTGCTGCGTTTTGAGGTTTTATATTATGTAGGTTTTATATTTTTGTAAACAACTATAAAACATTTTCTCATCTAAATCACATACCTTAGTATAGAGAACGCATTTAGATATAAAAATGAGTAATTATATAATTAAAAATATAATTATAATATGCTCGCGACATTATGTTTAAGAGAGATTTACTTATATCCCCACCTCCAAATCAGACGATAGTTTGTCCCCTGTCATATGTCAATTGAAGAGTATTTATCTTCGTTTTCCCGAGTCCGTGCTATACAGAGGGGAGTACCGTGATATAATGTCCACGACAAACGTCAAGTGGAAACATTTTATCCTTTTCCCCTGTTGCCATGCTATACAAGGTGGAAATGATTATTATATCCACTGACAGGTGGATAAAAATGGTGGAAAGACTATTAGTCCACTCCCCGTGCTAGCCCCGCTGGTCCTTTTTTTAAATAATTTTACTCTACAATGAACGATTGACCTGATCATGTTCATTCATGTCAACATTGGCTATTCTAATTAAGGGCTGCCAAGTTAGGTAATATATTTCTATCTTAGTTATTTAGCAACAAAATAACGTTTTTTTTTTTTTTTTTTTAACATTTATAGGTTTACACTTGACCACCATCTCGCCTGATGTTAAGCGACGATGCGGTCTAAGATGGAGCGTGCTTACCTAGAAGAAACCGATTCACTCTCGATTTGAAGACACCAAGATTATAACCATCGGGAAAAACCCACTCAGGCAACTCATTAAACCAGTCGCGCTACATAATTTAAATTAATTATTAGCAACATATCAATCGCATCGATAATTATAACGAAGTGCCTGAAGAAATTTCAGAAAATTATCGGTTATTGTAAGAAATAGAATATAAACTCAATTTATAGAAGAACAACAGCACAACAGCTTTATGCCACGAATAAAGAACAGTAGGTATGTACCATAACAGTCCATATAGTTACCAGGGGCGCCGCTAGCTGTTTCGTCGCCCACGTGCAATACCGATTATGCCGCCCCAAGACTACTTACTTACTCTGAGTTTTGTCAATAACAAAAAAAAATGTGAAAAATTTCGATTAACTCCTGACTATCTTTTTTTTTAACTTTAATATGTTTACACTTAACCGCCATCTTACCTGATGTTAACCGACGATGCAGTCTACGATGGAGCGTGTTTACCTAGAAAAAAACCGATTCACTCTCGATTTGAAGACACAAAGATGTAATGTAAATGAAAAAAAAACATCGGGGAAACCCACTCAGGCAACGTATTCCACAGCCTAGACGTTCTTATCACAAAAGTAGAGTCAAATCTCTTCGTTCGTGTCTTTGGAACATCAACCATGAAACGATGTCACTTTTTCGAGCTACGAGCATTCCGATAGAAAAAAGGACAAGGTGGTACTAGATCATGTAAATCACCGTGGATTTGAAATTTGTATAGTAATCTACCAGTCAAGCCCTTTCATTTGATACCCATATGGAGGGAATGAGGGTAATAGTGAAAAAAATTAAATCTGCTATTTTGTGGCGTCTATCTTGAATCGATATTAACCAAACATAGCTAAAAACGCAAAAAAGCATAGCATAACATAGCAAGGAAACTTTAAATGAAAAAAAAAACATCAAAATCGGTTCAACGCAGTCTTGGGTTGCACGGTGCACGGTTAAGGCTGGCGTCCACTAGGCGGATCGGGTCGGGCCGCATCGCAACGCAAAAATACGCCTGGCCCATGCTTTGTATTATGTTAAGGCATTTCTATGAAATATCGTTTATTAGCGACGGATCGGAGCGCGGCGGGCGGCAACGCATTGGCGGATCGCTTCGCAGGCGTATTTCTGTCGGCGGTGCGCTGCGACCCGCCCCGATCCGTCTAGTCGACGCAGGCAGGCGGATGTGAGCGCACGTGCCGTGCTAATAAAAATAAACGAAAATAAAACAAATGATGGTATTCACCAAATACATTTCTTTTCTGGCATATATCATGCACCTACACCTTGTGTACTCGTCGTCGTTTTTTATTTTTTTGCTCTTCCTCAAGAAGGATTTGAAACCATAACATCTCTTCGTCGGAGCTGTCCATGGTAGCGCGAAGTCAGTCCAAGCACGAAAACACGTCTGTAGGCTAGCGTCCACTAGGCGGATCGGGTCGGGCCGCATTGCAACGCAAAAATACGCCTGGCCCATGCTTTGTATTATGTTAAGGCATTTCTATGAAATATCGTTTATTAGCGACGGATCGGAGCGCGGCGGGCGGCAACGCATTGGCGGATCGCTTCGCAGGCGTATTTCTGTCGGCGGTGCGCTGTGACCCGCCCCGATCCGTCTAGTCGACGCAGGCAGGCGGATGTGAGCGCACGTGCCGTGCTAATAAAAATAAACGAAAATAAAACAAATGATGGTATTCACCAAATACATTTATTTTCTGGCATATATCATGCACCCACACCTTGTGTACTCGTCGTCGTTTTTTATTTTTTTGCTCTTCCTCAAGAAGGATTTGAAACCATAACATCTCTTCGTCGGAGCTGTCCATGGTAGCGCGAAGTCAGTCCAAGCACGAAAACACGTCTGTAAGATCAAATCCGCTTAGGCGGTCCGCCGCGCCCCGTACAGATGGACGCAAGAGCATCACAGAACCGCAGCCCGTTCCAATGCGACCCGCCCCGATCCGTCCCTAAAGGACGCCAGCCTTGTAAGATCAAATCCGCTTAGGCGGTCCGCCGCGCCCCGTACAGATGGACGCAAGAGCATCACAGAACCGCGGCCCGTTCCAATGCGACCCGCCCCGATCCGTCCCTAAAGGACGCCAGCCTTTAGGGGTGGGCATCGCGGCTGTGAGGTGGAGGCCACGGCGGGAGAGGATGGTCAGAATTACACTGCGCTGTTCGCCCTGCCTGCCACGGCCTTGACAGTGTCACAACCGTTAGATGGCGAATGCGGTGGGGCTGCAGGGAAAGAGGACTGTCATTATTGCGGTGCATCGCTGCTCCTATCCACTGCAACTGAAAAGTGGTAAGCGCCGGGACCACAGACCTGACCCGTCGGAGGACCAGGGTGTCCAGATGAGGGGGCGTCTGACACTCACTTACTGGTAGGTCTCCGGCGTATCCTGGGTTCAGGTGCATCGGTGACGAGACAGTGACGCGCCGCTGGTTTCCGACGCATCACTGGAGCTAAATTTGCCTAGCTGTTTGACGAAATTGCTGATTTAATAAACGGGCTAGGCTGTTAAAAATGCTTTTATATCCTACTAATACGCCCACAACACCTGTGTACGCGAATGATGTAGCGGTTTAACGAAGTAGTAGGTAGTTGAAACTATAGCTAAATAAGTTAGCCTTTGCTTGAACATGGTAGATCGTAGCAATATAAATCATAATTTGAGAACTTTTAATTTTGAATTGCGTGATTAATCCCTCGATTTGCCGCCCCCCTGAGCGTGCCGCCCGCGTGCTGTGCACGCCTTGCACGCGTGCTTACGGCGGGCCTGATAGTTACCAACCGATATTAAAACTCTGGTTGACAATCATTTCAAAATTAGGCTAAATACATGGCTAATTTCTAAAGCGTATTATAAACTAATAGAATATCTGAACGACTAGTAAGTGTAACTCTGTACTTTACTGTAAATAAATATTAAATGCACTATGCATAGTACACAATATGAATGGTGAAATTATTTAGATCATTCCGAGTTTGATCAGCAGGTCTACTACGAAAACAAATTCCGAATGATCGGATCCGACCGACAGCTGAATCGGATCTGTAGCCTACCACGAAAAACACTCGGATCGATACCATCTCGGTCGGAAGTTATAGACTTAGGTCAGATGTGGGTCGGATCGAACGAAACGGCCGATTCGATCAACCGATCGATTGTCTGTTGAGGTAGGAAACGTCCATAAGTTCGGCCGATATATCGTTTATCGGACTTCGTAGTAGACCTGCAGTTCTAACGACTTTTACTCCTAAGTAGAAATTTATTTGACTTTAATAATTATTATTGTATGCTCGCAAAGGGCAGACTGTTGTAAGTACTGGAAATATTTTAACCTACCAACTAGTTTGTACACAGTTCAACAATAAATTATTCTGATTCCGACGGATTATTAGAATGATATACTAAACTTTTGACCCCACTGTCATCACATCGTATTTGATAATCACTGTCTAGCGGTAACAAGTAAAATAACTGATTAACATCATTGGTGATTGTACCTATTTAGTGGGAACAAATAATAACGTTGTATAAAATAATTTTTGATTCACCGACCAAACAAGTCTTAACTTCTCGAATTAGCCGGGTTCATTAGTGGCCGCCAAAAAGTAGTTTCGCAAGTGTTATCAATTGAGTAAAAATAAACCAATTGAATATATATGTAAGAACTAGCTGTTACCCGCGACTTCGTCCGCAAATACAAATACAAATACAAATACAAAAATCTTTATTGCTGTTTGTAGGTAAGATAAGATAATACAAAACATTTTAAAAGTTGCCCCATACAAACTGGCCTCTGCGAGAGGCATGCAATATGTCTGGCAAGACAATTTGTTAGTCTTAATTTTTAAATAAAAACAAAAAGATTTTTTTTTAAATAATTGTCAGCTGATTAAAGTCTTCTTCTTCCTCATCTTCTATTAATTTCTGGTTTTTATTTATGTCATCTGATTCTTCATCTTCGATTCATTTCTGGCTTCTATTTGGTGATATATATTTGTGTGAGATAAATGTTTGGTGAGCACAATTTCGCCAACGTCTTGTGTTTCATCAGGATATTGTCTTGTGTTTTCTAGTTTGATCAATATGTCCATCCAGGGTCTAAGGTCTTGCATTAGTAGATCTTGCAGTTCATCCATGTGAGGAATGTCAAAGAATGTATAAAGTGCAATAAATGTATATAATCAAAAAATCAAAAATGTCGTTAATTATAATATTCATGTAAATACTCAAAGAATGTCAAAATGTAATACAGTACAAACTAATTCATCATGATACAATATATCATTATTTGGTCTTATGTCAGTTGAATGTCAAATTTCATAATGGAATAATAATATCTATTGAGATATTAATGGAATAAGGTTTAAAGATTGTAAAAGTTTCATGTTAAACAATGTCTAAAATATTAGTATTCCAATTAATTTCCTTATCATTTAAAAATTCAGTTACAGTATAATAGCATTTGTGTATAAGCATTTTTTTTAGTTTACTTTTGAACATTGTTATGTTAAGTTCTTTTATGGCATTTGGCAGCTTATTATATAAAAGAGGAGCCATACAAAAAATGCTGTCACTCATAATCTTTTTTTTGCGTTTGTCTATGAGCAGTCTACACTTATCACGCCGGTTACGTTTTACTTTGTCACTCAATAGAGGAAAATAATGAGGGTTATTCCTTACAAAACACATAACTTCAAATATGTACAGGCATGGCAGGGTTAATATTTGGTTGTCTATGAATACTTGTCGACAGCTATCTGTAACTTGCATCCCGAACATAGCACGAATGCATCGTTTTTGTGCTTTGAAAACTGAGGCTGTATCAGTTGAATTCCCCCAAAAAATTATCCCATATCTCAAGACTGATGCCACCAATCCATGGTAAGATGTAAGAAGAGCCTCTTTCTTTACCACTGGAGCAAGCCTATGCAGAGCATATGCCGAGCTACCCAGCTTCTTGCAGAGAATCTCAACATGTGCCTTCCAATTCAATTTCATGTCTATTGTTAGGCCCAAAAATTTTGTTGTAGTGACTTCTGCAATTTTTTTATTTTGGTAATTTATGTTTATGCTACTCAAGTAATTTTTTGTTTGAGTAAATTGCATGAAATTGGTTTTGTTTAAATTAATTTTTAAGTTATTAATGTTTAACCAATGGATAGATGAATTTAGTGCGGCATTGATATCTTCCTCATAATTAGCTTTATCTTGACATGCTATTGTTATTGTGCTGTCATCTGCAAATAGTGACATTGGATGCTCAATTACTTTAGGAAAATCATTTATGTAGACAATAAATTGAAATGGTCCCCACACACTTCCCTTCGGCACACCAAATTTGACAGTTCTTTCTTTAGAGGTGAATATTTCCTCCTGTTTAGTTTTAGTATTAATCTTCGTAATTTTAGTTACTTGCCTTCTGTCTGTTAGGTAAGATTTTACTAAGTCAAGCACATTACCTCTAACCCCATAGGCTTCAAATTTACTCAGAAGAATATCATGATTGACATAGTCAAATGCCTGGGTCATATCACAATATATGGTACATATAGCATTGTTATTATCAACATTTTTCATTACATTGTTAAGAAAATCATATATAGCAATATTTATAGTCTTATTTCTTCTAAAACCTTTTTGCTCATTACAAAGTATGTTGTATTTTTCAAAATACTGAATGAATTGCTGGTTAAAATATTTTTCAAATATTTTTGACATTATAGGTATAAGGGCAATAGGTCGGTAATATTCCATGTGCTCCCTATTTTCTTTTTTAAATACAGGTATGATTATACTTTTTTTAAGGGCCTTGGGAAATGTGCCTGTACTTATACATAAATTGATTATATGACTAAGAGGGCTACAGATAGTCTCTTTAACAGTTTTTATAATTTTTGTGCATATCTCATCATATCCAACACTATTAGTGTTTTTTAAGGAATTTATGATTTTGAGAATATCATGTGGTGTAGATGGCGCCATGAACATTGAGTTCTGAGTTCTATCAATATTTTGTGTCACATTTATACCAGAACTAGGTAATGGAGTAATTTTATCAACAAAATAGTTATTAAATGCATTAGCCATTAGTTTTGGGTCTGTCAAAAGTTGACCATTACATTGGATTTTATCTATGGACATTTTAGGTAAGTTATTTCTCAATCTATTTATAATATGCCAAGTAGTTTTTGATTTATTGTCTGACATTTTTATTTTATCCGCACGAAATATATGTATACTAAGGTAACTCAGGCAGTACCTATTTGTATACCCAGACACATTTACGGTTACTAAAACAGCTTATAATGAAACAATTGTATACAATTTCATCAAAATCGGTTCAGTTGTTTAGATCTGAAAGCGTAAGATATATTCGGCCCCCATTTCAACTCCAATTTCATCCCCATACAGTTCGAAATTACAAAATTGCCAGAACAAACATTTATTTGCTTCGTGTCAAGTACCTGTATACAGAGTTTTATGGTTTTATCGTCAACGGTTGGGAACTTCCATATTGACATTCATCCTTCATTTCAACCCCAATTTCACCCTCATACAGTTTGAAATTACAAAATTGCTAGACCAAACATTCGTTCGCTTCGTGTCAAGTGCTTATATACAGAGTTTCATGGTTTTACCGTCAACGGTTGGGAACTTCCATATTGACATTCATCCCCCATATTAACCCCATTTTCATCCCCGTACAGTTTGAAATTACAAAATTGCTAGACCAAACATTTGTTCGCTTCGTGTCAAGTGCTTATATACAGAGTTTCATGGTTTTATCTTCAACGGTTGGGAACTTCCATATTGACATTCATCCCCCATTTCAACCCCAATTTCACCCCCGTACAGTTCAAAATTACGAAATGGATAGAACAAACATTCATTTGCATCGTGTCAAGTGTCTATATACAGAGTTTCATTGTATTATCTGCAACGGTTGGGAACTTCTATATTGACATTCATCCCCCATTTCAACCCCAATTTCACCCCCGTACAGTTTGAAATTACAAAAATGCTAGAACAAACATTCGTTCGCTTCGTGTCTAGTGTTTATTTACAGAGTTTCATGGTTTTATCTTCAACGGTTGGGAACTTCCATATCGACATTCATCCTTCATTTCAACCCCATTTTCACCCCCGCACAGTTTGAAATTACAAAATTGCTAGAGCAAACATTCGTTCGCTTCGTGTCAAGTGCTTATATACAGAGTTTCATGGTTTTATCTTTAACGGTTGGGAACTTCCATATTGACATTCATCCCCTATTTCAACCCCAATTCCACCCCCGTACAGTTCAAAATTACGAAATGGATAGAACAAACATTATTTGGTTCGTGTCAAGTGTCTATATACAGAGTTTCATAGTATTATCTTCAACGGTTGGGAACTTCCATGTTGACATTCATCCCCCATTTCAAACCCAATTTCACCCCCGTACAGTTTGAAATTACAAAGTTGCTAGAACAAACATTTGTTCGCTTCGTGTCAAGTGTTTATTTACAGAGTTTCATGGTTTTGTCTGCAACGGTTGAGAACTTCCATATTGACATTCATCCCTCATTTCAACCCCAATTTCACCCCCGTACAGTTTGAAATTACAAAATTGATAGAACTAACATTTAATTGCTTCGTGTAAAGTGTCTAGACACAAAATTTGATAACTTTAATAAGACGAATTTTCATACAACCGTTCATCCCTTGTTTCACCCTCTTAGGGGTTGAATTTCGCAAAACCCCGTCTTAGCGAGCGCCTACGTGCTAAAAGGGACTTCCGTGCAAAATTTCAGATTCCTAGCACTTATAGTTTCTGAGATTCCTTGATGAGTGACCTTTCGCTTTTATATATATAGATTTATATTGACAACTGTTCGATCTTTCCCATATAAAATTTCACAAAGGAATGCTCCTCAACGGCTTAGCTCCATCTACTTATAGCGCCAACCCCTCTAAAACTCTTTTGAGAGTGCGGGTAGAATAAGTGAATGGTATCCCACCAGCGCCCTCTACAATAAATTTTATCAGTCATACCCATTTCTTTCAATAATCAGATACTTGTTCTTTTATGACACATATTTAGACTCAAATCCCAGTATTAAATACAATACTATAGTGAAATACACTACAAATATATACAAGTGATAACACAAGAGTTAAAAAATATTTTAAAATTTGTCTACAAACACGAATGTCTATGTTATAAGTTCCCGAAAAAGTATTTGTTTTAACAGAAAATTCATACAACTTTTAAACATTAAACTGTCAAAGTATTTTTTTGATCTTCCATTAATAATTATTTCAGAAGACAATTCGTAGCTTCTAGTTTATCTTTTCCATTGATCCCTTTTGATACCCACCGATACCTCTTTTTATATAATTAATAATAATATAATTGTTCACTCACTTGTAAACTGTACTAGAGCAAAGTTCGACAGGTTTTTTTGTAGTAGCGAGTAATAGTGTAGGAGTGGGTAATTTTAGCTATTTTAAATTTAAAATTACCCACTCCTATTCTTAAATACTAGCCTAATGGGAACCAGCCTTTAGCTGAGTGTTACTTACGAACACACGTAAGCAAAAAACCCACGGTAGCTAATTAATGTTTCTTTTTGTCGGGAATTCAGTGATTTTCACGGCCATTTTCTATTTTAGACATAAGTGATATAGTTATTTTCAGAATTTTAGTGTGGCAGCACCATTTGTCTGCATTCTTCGTAAAAAAAGCATTCTTCGTTTTTTGACGTTTTTGTGAGAATTGAGAAAAGCTTGTGTGAACTGTGAGAGAAGTAGACGTAGATACGTAAATTTGTGTATTTTACTCGTGTGAAACAGTTTAAAAAATGGCTAAACGCAAGAATAAGCCTCTGATCGACTCTGATTCGAGCAGCGAGTGCTCAGATTTGGACTCTGTAAGTGAAAATTTTGTATAATTTCTTAGGTTAGACAAGGTTTGCTACTCCAACATTCCTTCTATCTTCACTGCGTATTAGGCTGTAGATTAATTGAATTCGCTCCTGATTTAGTGCTTTGAACTTTCTCTGAGAGATACGTGGTATATCTATTAGCACAGTATCAGAATTCGTTGAAGAAACGTCTGTGTTGTTGACACTTTTATTATTTCGTGATTTGTCCGTTACACGCCCTATGCAGGCCCCAAAGAATGACTCATGTAAAAAAAGTGTTATATTTGAATACATCGTCCCAATTCTCAAATTATGTGTTATCAGGCAGTTTTTAAGTGAAAGAGAAATCTGTAGAATGCATGCCAAAACAATGAGTTAAAATGTTGTAGCATAGTACATCTTTTGTGAAATTTTCTGTACATTATATAATTGTCTGCAACAAAATAGGTTTTACTGGCTTTATACACCACAATTTGGTAGGCAACATGCTAATATGTCAAGAGAATTTGCTCTGTCATGTGTAAAATTGATGAGGCTGTTTATATCTTTTCTAGTCACAGAATAGCAATTAGTTACATTAAGACAATTTTATGTTTCTTGGGTGCAGTAGTTACAGTAATACATTCTCAACATAAAGAATAGGCTTTTATTTTCATGAATTGCTTAAGTTAAATGGTTTAATTAAACTTGACATAGCATAGCAAACTTGACCTAATTAGATACATTATTTACTCTAATTGTAGCTACAAAAATAGTTTCATGTGACAGTTCATATATGCTATGTCAGTAAGTCATCTCAAACCACAATCATTTATGTAAAACATAAATTACAATTGTAAGTTCAATTATGGCATTTAGTTGATTGTTATCATCCGCTTGTCAAGCTCTCGGATATAACACAAATGCAGTGCCTGATTAAGAGTTCTGACCGCCCTAGGCTAATTATGAGGACGCGCCCCCACCAGAGGGTCTACCGCCAAACGGAAAGTGCTTAGCTTAGAATTCTTAGCTTTTTATTGCTATCTCTTTTCTTTTCGTTTGATATTATAGAGATAGCAATGGCCAAAACCGATTTAGTTTAGCAGTAGAAGGGCAGGTATCTTACGGTCGGCCTAAAAAGTACCTAGTATATTAGGTTTGACTTTGCGGTGCGGAAACAGCCCCGTCAAACTAAACTAAACTAAACTAGGTTTGACTTTGTTTCCTAGTGTACAAATTTAAACCTGATTTAAACCAGGGCTTTTTTGAGGAGGCACGCAAGAGCCTACAGTACCCTCAAAGGATTCGAAAGTATACCCCGGGTTTCTCCGGCAGTGATTTGGTGACTGATTCGCAATTGCACCGGTGACACACCAGCCTTTCTACCGCCTAACTACATCGACTTTGGTTTTGCTATTGCTGTCTCTATAATTTCAAGCTAAAAGAAATAAGGTACCGTCTGATGCACCCGTACCCTATAGTACCTATGTCGCTCTCACTGAACCCACTCAGCGTTGGTCCTGAGACAGTTCGCTCTTCAAGTTGACGCAAATACGCCCCAAACTTCCATCTGATCAGCTGATCTGCTGTCAAATACCGAAATATTACAGTGTCAGCTTGCCAGCGACAGACACGCCACGCACCACAATATTAGAGGCTAGAGCTTGCAGGTGCAGGTGAAGGTGTCCGTCAGAAATCACGGAAACAGATGGCCTCCAACTTGTGAAAAACCACCTCTAGGCCGATGCTCCTAATCCTGGCTACCACTGTCGCCAGCACCGCCACCTCGTGAAACCTCCGCCCCTCACAATAACCAGCGTGCCGTTGGCATAATAAGCGACACCGATGCAACGCAGTTTGCAAGTCGTAAGTCGGCCCACTACCACCCATACACTGTGGATATTCCCAAAATCCATACAAAACGGTTTGAATCCACTTTTCTCGTACGTACGTCAAAAGCGGACCTACACGCGATAGGAAAAAAAAAAGTTAGCGCTGCTTATTTGTAACCGAACAACCGAAGTGGCACAGGGGTAGCGTAAGAGCAAACTCCTGTCAAACCCCACGTGACATGAGGATAAGCTCCCTCCCTTTCTAATGTTGGGGACATCACCTCTCTGTGAAAGAGGTAGTCTCTTACGATGCGCCATAGATATTGGGCTACTCTAGCACTTCTGTTGTGTTTGTGGTGTGGTGGATTAGGATGTAGAATGCGTTTACTATGTTAGGAGACACCGTAAAGAATACGCCGCCACTGGAGCACACCTTCTTTCGGACCTTCGGACGAACGGCGTCGGTCGTGGAGAGGTCTTTCTGAAACCTGAACTGTCCCTTCGACAAACCCAGATGATTTCAGCGCGCCCCTCCAGATCCTCGCGCCCTAGGCTGCAGCCTAATTAGCCTAAGGGTTAATCAGGCCCTGCACAAATGCAGTCACAAGACAGTTACAATAAATATATGCACGCTGATATCAAGCTAGATGAGTTCATGGTTTTCATTCGGCAGACAGTAAAGGACATAAATAATAGGCTGTAGAAGTAGGAGCGAGAAGTATACCAGCAAAATCTTTCTATAACCTGCTTAAAGACCTTGGATTGTCCAGAAGTGCAGTAATTTCTATACTAAAACGAGTATCTAAAGCTGCACTAGTAGGATCATATCGGATTTGGCTGGGCAGGGCAGGTGTTGACATACGTCAATATAAGGGGCCCCTTTTAAACCTACGCCCGAGTCACAAGTCTTGGGGTCTATTCGAGATTTCTCTCTCTGCCACACGCTGGACCCGGCACCCGCATGGTGAATCCATGGAATGCTAAGAAGTACGTCTCTAATAATTTTAAACAAAAACAATAAAATTGTCAGTCATAGGAACTGCCGATAGAAATGAAAATGTATAACTCAGAATTTGATAGCTTACTTTGAAAACTACGTAGGTGATACCGGAGGGCGTGGCCATGAACATGGCCTTCTAGATCATCTGAGTTTTATTTATTTATTTAAGCCTTAAAACCTATACATCTTATTTCATATCTTATAAACTTAATTGTTAGTTTTATTAGTATCTATCCTTATTAATAAGTTAGTTGTATTAGTTTCTTATTTTTTGTATAGTCCCTTTTCGGCTAAAGGCCTCCTCCAACTCTTTCCACCTTTTCTTATCTTTTGCAATTTCAATCCACTTTTCCCCCGCTATTTCTTTGATTTCATCTTCCCATCTCATTTTTGGTCTTCCAACGTTTCTCTTTTCTATGGGGCCTTTCCATTTTGTGGTTTCAATTGTCCATCTCCTGTCTGTATATCGGGCTAGGTGCCCTGCCCATATCCATTTCTTCTGGAGTGCGTGCTCGAGAGTGTCCGTCAGCTTCGTTCTTTCTCTTATTTCAAAGAAGCTAAATAACAGAGAATAAAATTTATTATTTAGAAAAGATTAGTATTGTGTGCACATATACCTCCTACTGCAAATAATTTTTTTTCATTGTGACCCATGCTATTGGACAACAAGTTATGTTTCAATATTGTATTGGAACTACAGAACTTTAATAACTTGCAGATTTTTTTTCGATTGACCCTAATTTCGCCTGATGTTAAGCTATGATCCAGTATACATATAATTTATTGAGTATAGAAAAAACCAATTCACTACAATGAGAAAGTCAAGTAGAGCTTGAAGACACTCAGATTATCTTAAGTATGGACTACTCAGCCAGACAAGTTATTTCACACATTAGATGTTACAAAAAACCCTAACCTAAAAGAGTTAATTCCAAGCATAAAACTGCATAAGTTAACCTTTTCATTGGAGAAGCTGAACTGTTTTATTTTATTTTTACAGCAATTTTTGAACCTCGCTAAGAAGAAAAAGAAGGGAGATTCTCCGCCTCCGTCGAAATCTAAAGGCAAATCTTCAGACAGTGAGTCAGACTGGGACGATGATGACAAGAAAAATAATTGTAAGTAGCGTATTTTTGTATACTAAGTATAAAGTTATGGCTGGTCTAGTTGGAAGAACGGTGCCTGCCGATCCGGAAACCCAGGGTTCAAGTTCAAATCCCACATGCACCACTGTCTTTTCGAAGTCATGTGCGTAATGCCGCTAACTTAAAACGGTGAAGGAAATCATCGTGAGGAAACTGACATTTACCTAGAATCTTTCGATGGCATGTGTCATCCACCAACCCGCACTCGGTGGTGAATTATGGCATTGACTCTCTCTCCTTGTGAGAGAAGGGCCCGAGTCCCAGCAGTGGGAACATTTAGACTGTTAAGACATTGATGATGGTAGACTAAAGGGGCGAGCAGGACATGTGCCTAATGGGAAGCAACACACATATAACAACAGTGAGTCACGCAGGTATTGGAACATAAAGAGTCCAAATCGTTACCAAGCACTGCACTATGCTCGTCTCCCAGAGGTATCAGATGATGAAATAAATAAATGATTCATCTCCATGTCCAGTAATTTATCTAAATGGCAGCACATTACTGGCTGTAGAATAACTGGTAAAGATGTGGTACTTCCAATCAGTTGCACACTGCAAATATTTGACATAATACTCATCAACTTGCATTGAGATTTTAGTGACAGACAAGACTTGTAGTAGTAAGACTCTCTGTAGAGGTGTAGAACCTGTCTAGCTTTGCAAAGAGTCCTTGTAAATTTGTGATTATGTTCGAGATTTGTAGAACTCTTTGCAGAGTCTGCCTGGCTTTGCATAAACATAAGCATAAACAGCCCACTAAATTTTCCCACTGCTGGGACTCGAGGCCTTCTCCCGCAAGGAAAGAGTCAATGCCACAACCCACCACGCTGGCCCAGTGCGGGTTGGGTGGACGACACATGACTTCTAAAGGTTCTAGGTACATGTCGGTTTCCTCACGATGTTGTCCTTCACCGTTTTAAGTTAGTGGCATCACGCACACGACTTCGGAAAGACAGTGGTGCGCGTGGTTTTGAACTCGGGGTCTCCGGGGCCAGGCGTTATCCCGACTAGACCAGCCGTAGCTTGCCTGGCTATACAAAGAGTTCTGTTTTCTTCTCCTAATTTAAGTAATAACTTATCAAATTCTCCCAAACCTTGCAGCCAAATCGTCCTCATCATCATCAGACTCGGAGAGCGATGCAAGCGAAGGCTCCAAAAAGCCTCAGAGTCGGAAAGCCTCCACGGATCAGTCTGACAATGAGAAACAGAAGGAACCAAAGAAACTTGAGGCGAAGAAGCCTGAACCCAGGAGAAGTACAGACAGTACCGGGTCGAAGAAAAAAGAGACTTATAGTGAACCAGAAGAAGGTAGGGATTTAACTGTCTGCTATTATTTTAATGTATTCTATCTATACCTGATAAAATGCTATTAAAATCCTACCAATATTATGGCGCGAAAGTCGATAAAATTTCGATAAAGTTTGATAAATAGGTAATACCCGGTTTACATTATTCCAGTCCAGCGGTCGAATCCAGTGCTGGATTGCTTACTGGAATAATGTAAACCGGCACTGGAATGCATTGGCACTGAATTGATGCTTTCCAGTGCTGGTTTACATTATTGCAGTAAGTAATCCAGCGCTGGATTCGACCACTGAACTGGAATAATGTAAACGGGGTATAATAGATAATGGTCTGAAATGACACAGGCCTATTTTTTACCCCGGGAAAATAATGGGATCAGGAACTACGCGGGTGTAAACGCGGGACGCTCCTAATTAATTATAAAGTCCCAAAGTAAGATTTATTTTTTCTTAACCATTATAGGTCTACATTACACTTGATCGCAATCTCACCTGATGTTACGTGACGATGGAGCTACTATGACACGACCTACAAAATGAATTAACAAAAAATGGCTATGTAGTTAATTTATACGCTGTAGAAGTAGGAGCGAGAGGTATACCAGCAAAATCTCTCTATAACCTGCTTAAAGACCTTGGATTGTCCAGAAGTGCAGTAAGTTCTATACTAGAACGAGTATCTAAAGCTGCACTAGTAGGATCATATCGGATTTGGCTGGGCAGGGAGAGAAATACGAGTAGTGAAGGTGAGTGTTGACGTACGTCAATATAAGGGGCCCCTTTTAAACCTACGCCCGAGTCACAAGTCTTGGGGTCTATTCGAGATTTCTCTGTCTGCCACACGATGGACCCGGCACCCGCACGGTGAATCCATGGAATGCTAAGAAGTACGTCTCGTCTCTCATGCTTGCCTAGAAGAAACTGATTCTCTAGGTCTAGAAAGCGACACCGTTTCATGGTTGATTTCAAATCACACAAATGAAGAGGTATGACTCCACTTTCGTATGAACATCTAAACTTTGGAATGAATTGCCAGAGTGGGTATTTATAATGGATTGGATACAATACAATAACTCTTTTTTAAAGAGCCACAAGAACTGAAAACATATCTGGGTGTCGTGAAATCTTGATTCGTTTTTTAGTTAGCTTAGCTTAGTTTAGCACACTTCTAGCTTACTTCTAGCTTAGCTTAGTTTAGTTTTGTAGTGGTAGGACTCTTGACAGAGTCTGCCTGGGGAAGGACCACACCTTTGCCAAATATTCTACCGCCAAGCAGTAATGTGCAAACATTACTGTGTTCCGGTCTGAAGGGCAATGTTTCCAGAGAAATTACAGGGCTTAGAGATATAACAACTTAGATCTCTGGGTGACGAGCGCAGTGCAGTGCTAGGTAATGATTTGGAATCTTCATGTTCCAATAGCTGCGTGTCACTGTGTTGTTATGTGGCAGGCATGTTGCTTACCATCAGGCACATGACCTGCTCGTCTCGTCACTATATTAAAAAAAAAAAAAACTTCATAATGGCCGCATAACCTATTGTTAATACATAAACAAACAAATTTGATGTTGTTTATTACAAAACAGTGGTACTTTTTCAGGAGAGGTCTCATCACACTCATCGGACAATGACTCCATTGATTCGGAAGAAGAATTTGACGATGGGTAAGTGAAACTATGATAACGATAACACAAGTTAGTCCGTCAGGTTGATTATGGGCAAATATAGGACACGTATTTTTAATTTTACAAAAATTATTAAAATTCGACAAAGGACAATCAAACTTCTGGAGTAGGGGGCTGTGACGTCACGTCTTCATAAAATTCGTATTTTGAAGTGAAAACTTCTTTAGGCGCGCCTAGACAAATTTTTCGTGGGGGTAAATTGGATTCTACCGTCACACTCGGGTATGATAAGAAATCTTCGGGTAAACTCGGGACCTTGACGATTGGACATATAGAAATGATTGTACTATTGTGAATGTAGTTAAGCTTCCTAAAGTACTCTTAAAGTAAAAAATAAAGTAGCCAAGTGCGAGTTGGACTCGCCCATGAAGGGTTCCGTTCCAGCAAGTAACATAATATACATAGTACACATAGTTCTTGTAGTTCGTTGTAACTTTGATCGAAGTTTTAATAATAGTGTATTTATGACGTACTAAAAAAAACTACTCATCAGATCGAATTCAAACTAATTTTCGTTGGTAGTTTTCATGGTAATGTACATCATATATTTTTTTTAGTTTTTTCATTCTCTTACTTTAGAAGTGAGAGGGGGGGGGGGGGACACACACATTTTACCACTTTGGAAGCGTCTCTCGCGCAAGTTATTCAGTGTAGACAAAAATTATATTAGAAACCTCAACATCATTTTTTAAGACCTATCGATAGACACACCACACGTGTAGGTTTGATGAAAAAAAAATTTTTGAGCTGCAGTTCTCAGTATGGGGGGCACCCCTAATTTTTGTTTTTTTAAAAAACTTTTGTAAAAATCTTAATGCGGTTCACAGAACACATCTACTTACCAAGTTTCAACAGTGTAGTTCTCATAGTTTCGGCAAAAAGTGGCTGTGACATACGGACGGACAGACAGACAGACAGACAGACAGACAGACAGACAGACAGACATGACGAATCTATAAGGGTTCCGTTTTTACGTTTTACGGAACCCTAAAAAGACATCTAAGAAATGCGTCAGCCAATGGGAAATGCTAAAAGGGCGTGGCCTCATCATCATGGCATGGCCATCTAGAAATGCGTGAGCCAATGGGAAATGCTGACGCAATTCTAGATGGCCATGCCATGATGGCGAGGCCACGCCCTCCGGTTACACCCGTGTAGTTTCCAAGGTAAGCTATCAAATTCTAAGTTTTTTTTTTCTTTAAATAAAGAGTGACGAGACGAGCAAGTCATGTGCCTGATGGTAAGCAACATGCCTGCCACATAACAGCACAGTGACACGTAGTTATTGGAACATGAAGAGTCCAAATAATTACCTAGCACTGCACTGCGCTCGTCACTCAGATATCTAAGATATTATATCTCTAAGCCCTGTAATTTATCTGGAAACATTGCCCTTCAAACCGAAACACAGTAATGTTTGCACATTCCTGCTTGGCGGTAGAATAACTGGCAAAGCTGTGGTATTTCCCCAGGCGGACTCTAATAAAACTACCACTACCAGAAATAGACGTAGTATATAGACGTGACGTATACACTTCTAAGCACTTTTTATTTGTGAAACAAAAGAATAAAAAATATGTGTACAATTTTTTTTATATTCTTACTGACGGACTACAAAATTTGTTTTTTTTTCGAGTTTACGAATTTAATTTTAAATTAAACTCGTTTTTTTATGTTTTCGGAGAAAATAGGCGAGACGTCTAAAAAAACGAATTAGTCCGTCAGTTAGATTATTAATAGTACATTGTTCACCGAGAGGAGAAAGTGACCGATTACCGTCGAGGGTGTCGTTTGAAGCCCGAGCCGTAGGCGAGGGCTTTAAAACACCCGAGATCGGGAATCGCACTTTCTCTCGAGTGATACATAGTGCTTTATACTACACCTACGAGGAAAATAAATTTCTACGAAAACTGAATCCTCAAACAACACACAAATTGAAAATGGCGCCAATGGCGTCTGCAATTTTCACATGTTCTTTTTTCAAATTATTTGACATCATCCAACACACAGCTAGTGGCCAGTGTCATTTTGCGAACTTGGAGATAAAAACTCACTGTAAAAACTTTTTGGCTTTTGATATTTAGGTTACCAGCGCATAGTCTTACCCTAAATTAAATAAAGTGGCCAAGTGCGAGTTGGACTCCCCCATGAAGGGTTCCGTTGCAGCAAGTAACATAATATACATAGTACACATAGTTCTTGTAGTTCGTTGTAACTTTGATCGAAGTTTCAATAATAGTGTATTTATGACGTACTAAAAAAAAACTACTTATCAGATCGAGTTTAAACTAATTTTCGTTGGTAGTTTACATGGTAATGTACATCATATATTTTTTTTAGATTTTTCATTCTCTTACTTTAGAAGTTAGAGGGGGGGGGGGACACACATTTTACCACTTTGGAAGTGTCTCTTGCGCAAATTATTTAGTGTAGACGAAAATGATTTTAGAAACCTCAACATCATTTTGGAAGACCTATCGATAGACACCCCACACGTGTAGGTTTGATGAAAAAAAAATTTTTGAGTTTCAGTTCTCAGTATGGGGGGCAACCCTAATTTTTCTTTTTTTTAAATTGTTTTGTTCAAATCTTAATGCGGTTCACAGAATACATCTACTTACCAAGTTTCAACAGTGTAGTTACCATAGTTTCGGCAAAAAGTGGCTGTGACATACGGACGGACAGACAGACAGACAGACAGACAGACAGACAGACTTGACGAATCTATAAGGGTTCCGTTTTTACGTTTTACGGAACCCTAAAAATGACGAAGATACACTGTGCTTAGAAGATTCGAGAGACGTTACGTTATGGTACGATTTTTTATATAGAGTGACGTCACAAACGGGTTGTGACGTCACGTGGGGTTGTGACAACCCCCTATTCCGGAAGTTTGATGATCTATATCTTTATAAATTTTTGATAAAACAATAAATACGTGTCCCGTATTTTTCCACAACTTGACGAACCAATTAGAATTTAGAATGCTTTATTTTTGACCCTGTCATAATCCCAATAGTCGAGTAATTAAAAAAATATCGTTTTGGCAGGTACGACGAGAACCTTATGGGTGATGAAGAGGACAGAGCTCGATTGGCGGCCATGAGCGAGAAAGAGAGGGAACAGGAGATCTTCAAACGCATCGAGCGACGGGATATGATGAAAACCAGGTGAGAATCATACCACATTCAACATTTATTTTATTTTATTAGGAAAACTAACATGGTTTAACATCATCATCAGCCCGTGTTCGTCCGTTGCTGGACGTAGGCCTCTCTTATAATACGCTACTCAGCTCGATCCTCGGTCTTACGATTCCAACCGTCACCAGACGTCTTTCGTATATCGTCACTCCATCATCAGTCTCAGGGCTTATAATGGTTAGGGTTTTAAATAACTTTAATCAATTTCGAGTTACTCGTATCTGATATGTTGGTATAACGCGATTTAAGTCTTGAAGTGATTTTTGAAGTGAAGACTTCTTTTGGCGTACCACAGACAGGTACTTCGTGGGCTGAGAATTGAATTGTAGCGTCACGCTCGGGAAAGATAAGAAATCTTCGGGTGAACTCGGGCCCTTGGCCATGCTCATGGCCCCGCCCTCCGGTTTCTGTCGCGTAGTTTCCAAATCTATCTATCTATCAAATTCTGAGTTATATAAGTTTGTACTTCGATCTGCAGTTCCTATGACTGTCATAGGAAGACAGACTATAGACAGAATTTTCGTGGACTGTGAAATGGATTCATCAATCGTCACGCTTGGATATGATAATGGATCGGATCGGATATGAAATCTTCGGGTAAACTCGGTAAAAACGGCCAGGTAGGTACCAGGGCAACAGAAACAGTAAAGAGTTTCGATTACTTACCTCCAACAGCCCAGCGTTTATCTCCAGATACCAGGACAACAGAAATATAAAAGAGTTGCGTTTGCCACTAGGTACCAGTACCAGGGCAACAGCACGTTTTCACTTCTATCGGCAGTGCCTATGACTGCCATTTTTTTATTTAACTTTTTCGTTTATTTTACTGCCAAATATTGTACAATTATCAATTATTATCTGTCTATCATCAGGCATCAATGAAGTAGGCACCAGTTTTTCAAATTAACTTTCAAAAGTCCATCAACTAATGATTTACTATATGGTTTAAAACATAAAATTAATAGTAATAATACTAAGTAACTAATCACATTACAATAAACTAATATGACAATAAGTAGGTAATGACTAATGCCTATCTCATTGAACTAATGGCACAGTTAGTAAGGTGAACACATGACATTAGAATTTTATTAAATAGATGTCTTTACTTCAGTTGGGTTTTTTTTGTAGCAGTAGAACTTGTTTTAACTAAAGAGTGATGAGACGAGCAGGACATGTACCTGATGGTAAGCAACATACCTGCCACATAACAGCACAGTGACACGCAGCTACTGGAACATGAGGAATGAGTCCAAATTATTAACTAGCACTGCACTGCGCTTTCACCTAGAGATATAACATGTTTTGTTTCTATGCCTTGTAGTTTCTCTGGAAACATTGCCCTTCAAACCGGAAGAAAGTGATGTTTGTATATACCGGCTTGGTGGTAGAATAACTGGCAAAGTTGTGGTACTTCTCTAGGTAGACTCGGCTAAAAGCCCTACCATTTTTGAAGTGAAAACTTCTTTTGGCGCGCCTAGACAGGTTTTTTATGGGGTGTGAATTAAATTCTAGCGTCACGCTCGGGTATGAGAAGAAATCTTCGGGTAAACTCGGGACCATAGCTATTGGCCGTCTAGAAATGCGTCAGCCAATGGGAAATGCTGAAAGCGCGTGACCTGGCCATCATAGTATGGCCATCTAGAAATGCGTGAGCCAATGGGAAATGCTGACGCATTTCTAGATGGCCATGCCGTGATGGCGAGAGCACGCCCTCCGGTTACACCCGTGTAGTTTCCAAAGTGAGCCATCAAATGCTGAGTTATAAGTTTTCACTTCTATCGGCAGTTCCTATGACTGCCAATTTTTTTTTTTTAAGTTTCATAGGTATACACTTGACTTCCATCAGGTCTGATGTTAAGCGACGATGCGAACAATTATGAACAAGTTGTTGCCTATTAGCCTTTTGTCACGTTACTTTAAGTGTTACGGCAATGTTTTAAGATTTTGAAGGGTTTGTCTTAAGGCCGATTTACATCAGACGAGCGAATGCTCATTCTATCCCCACTGTATCAAATTCATTTGGTGTAAACAAACGTAGAGCATTCTTTCGTTGTTTTGTTTGCGTTCGCAAAGATTCTATGGAATATCTAATATGGAAAACGCTAAGAACGATCTTTCGTTTACACTAAAAGATCGAGAAAGAATGCTCTTGTTCCAGCTCTAGCTCTATGTTCGTTCAGTTTATATCGGCCTTTAGACGTTCCCGCCTGGGGCAGTATCACATCTTTGCCAGTTACTTGCCGTCTATCTACAGTAGTACATTGCCTACAGATAAGGGAGCGTTCAAGTATTACGAAATATTTAAATATTTTATAAATAATAACGCATCTTAAATTTTTTAACACTCTTCTCCTCACTCTCCGTGACCATAATGTGACATCCAAGTGATCGTTTTTACTTAAAAGTCACCACACAAGTTGCGAAGGGATAATTTAATTCCTTTTTCAGTAAAAAAAAAGGCAGTCATAGGAACTGCCGATATAAATGAAAACTTATAACGGAGAATTTGATAGCTTACTTTGGAAACTACACGGGTGTAACCGGAGGACGTAGCCTGGACATCATGGCATGGCCATCTAGAAATGCGTCAGCATTTCCCATTGGCACACGCATTTCTAGATGGCCATGACATGACGGCCAGACCACGCCCTTTCAGCATTTCCCATGGTCCCGAGTTTACCCGAAGATTTCTTATCATACCCAAGCATGACGCTAGAATTCAATTCACAGCCCACGAAAAATCTGTCTTGGCGCGCCAAAAGAAGTTTTCACTTCAAAAAGGAAAATGTTTGATGGAATTGTCCTGATACATATTATGTGTGATATTGTGTAGATGGGAGATAGAACGAAAGCTGCGTCTAGCGCGACGCTCCGCGGCCGAGCGTAGCGCTTCGCCGGCGTCGATAGCGCGGCGCCGCGAACAACGCAAGCGGCGGAGACAGCGGGGGCAGGAGCGACGGAGACAGGAGGAGAGGGAGAGCCGCGAGAGGGAGCGAGACAGGGAACAACAAGGTACGATATACAGGGTTATTGGTAATCAGCCTGCATCAGTGATGTTAGGTACATTAAATACGTCAACTTTTGTTCTACAGTTTAAAAAAAAAAAAAACGTTTTTTTTTTTTTACAAAATAAATAAAAAGTGCATTTCCACGGTCTAAAAGTAACGTAATCGTAACGAGAGCGCGTACGCTCTTTAACGTGCAAAAAATGATGTATCGAAGTGAATAAACACTAAAAAGTCGCTAAACAGTACAAAAAAGGGCAACAAATTTCAATTTTTTTTGGGTTGTCTATTAAGTTTTAACGAAAGTTGTAGAACAAAAGTTGTTTGTTTAAATATACAGAACATGCCCTTAAACGGATGCAGGCTGATTACCAGTAACCCTGTATAATTAGCTCAACGATGTTACCCTGGTAGAATACCAGCGCTTTGACTGCGTTTAGGAGCGACGGAGATAGCGAGAGAGGGAGCGAGACAGGGAACAACAAGGTACGATACATAACTAGCTCAATGATGTTACCCCGGTAGAATACCAGCGCTTTGACTGTTTGTAGGAGTGACGGAGCTAATAGCAAGAGAGAGAGAGAGAGAGAGAGAGAGCCGCGAGGTGAACGAGTACATAAGTACTGAAATTTTTTGACTGCGTTGCTAATGGTTCACGCGTATTCATCTTACGTTCACCGTAGCGATTCAGAACCTAGTCGGATTGTTCTGGAATCCCGACGCGGAATCAAATCTGTCGGTCTTCGTCTTATCCGTTTAGAATGACAGAGACACGGATTGTCATTCTGTATTTGAGTCGTTAGGATTGCGTTCAGGATCAGTACCCAGGCCTCAGGTACTGAGCCCCCTGCCTCGTCAATATAGAAACCCCTCGGGGTTAGCTTTCTGGTTCCCAATAGTACAAGCTTTAATTAGTTTGGGGCTGATATTGTTGTGCGAGAAATGTCCACCAATATTTATTGATTCTTTCATTTCAGAGGCAGAACCGGAGAAGCCAGCAGAGCCTGAGAAAGAGAAGGAGCCTGCTCCGCCCAGCCCTGGGGAGATACTCGATGAAAACAAGGATGCAGGTTCGTTATACATTGGGAATTAACACCATTAACATTACTATTTACTACATTACGTACAAAACGGTTTGAATCCACTTTTCTCGTACGTACACCTTTAGAGTGGAAAAAGTTGCCGGCCTCCTTGTTCCCTGAGAGATACAATCTAGAACTTTTCAAGGTCAGAGTGAATAGGTACTTTCTAGGTCAACGTGCGTCATCTTCGACCACACCGTCGCTTACCATCAGGCGAGTTGGTGGTCATACGCGGACCTATACGCGATAAAAAATATTTTAGTAAGATTTAGAAATATCTAACCATTTGTGCTTTCGTGAAAAATCGCGGTTTATCATCGCTCTACAAAATAAATACTTCCAGTCTCAAAGTAGTCGATGGCTTAGTGATATAATGTGAAAAAACTAACCAGCTTGTCAGCGTTGGGTGTGTTGCAAGAACGTCTCTCTCCTCGCGTGTTGTACAAGTGCAGCCTAATTCGTACATTTGCAGTCACTGGGTAGATCAAGATTGCGTGTAACATTAGTATGCCAAGGTCTCTGAAATATGGTCTGACGGATGTGCATATAGCTCGAAGCCGTAATGCAGCCGAGAATGCACTGTGGCAAAGTAACACGCACGAGACACATCCGACACAGACGCCACTCGGGATACTCGTCTTAGTGCAAAGCGCGCACTGCTTACTTTGGCACACATCTTGTCTATTTCGTGTTCTCATGACATGCTGCAATCAATCTTGAACCCCAGAAATGTAGTTTTCCGTATCTTCTCAGTCCTGTCATTTAACCGAGACCTGTAGCGTATATGCATAGAGACCCAACAGAAAAAAAATCGAATGAAATGAGTCTTCTTTGAATTTAACATACAACCGTAATAAAGTGTAATTCGCCCATTACAATATCTAATTTGTGATCAAACTCATCTATTGAAAGTATGGTTAATATGGCTGCCACATCATCAGCATACACTAATATCCAAAAAGAATTAATAATATCACAATGAGTATAGTCTGAAAGTGAAATCGAATCAGGACGGCGACTGGGTCAAAATATACTATTCTAATAATTAGTCAGTCAGATGATTATGGCAAAATACGACATATATGGGACTATGGGACACGTATTAATTGCTTTATCAAATTATTAGAATCGACAAAGATATATAATATAGATCATCAAACTTCTAGAGTGATAGACTACAGGCCCGTGAACAAAATGTACGTAGTAAATGAACCACCAGGAGACCTATGTAGGATGATAGAAGGGTATAAAGTAATAAGATTCAGCACTATGCCGTCACTTGTAAGCTGTCCAACTGAGTACAGTCGAAGAGGGGGCGTTGCAAACCTCGATCATTTCTCCTTGTCGCATGATTTATATATGGCATTGCGAAATAATGGGTTAGGAGAGGTATTGAAATTGTATGGAACCAATGCCGTACATAATCAAATGACCAAATTTAATCTGTAAATCGTCGGAAAATCACGAATTTTTCCGGCAAACTAATAATTAAAAACTTAAAAATTTTATAGTTTCAATACCTCTTCTAATCTATTATTCTGCAACACCGTACAAAAGTCATGCGACAAGGAGAAATGATCGAGGATTGCAACCCCCCCTCGTCGACTGTACTCAGTTGAACAGCTTACAAGTGACAGCATAGTACTGAATCTTATTACTTTATACCCTTCTATCATCCTACATAGGTCTCCTGGTGGTTCATTTACTACGTAATTTTTGTTCACGGGCCTGTAGTCTATGAGAGGTTGTGACGTTACTTTATCGTTAAAATCGTACAATGAAGTGAGGTCACTCGAAACTTTTAATCACTGTATCTTTGTCATTTTTCGTGTGTGAAACAAGAGAGAAAATACGTGTACAATACTTTTTTAAAATCTAATTGATTAGTTTTATTTGTAGTCATAATGTGTATTGTCGTTTTCAGAGGAGGAGCGTTCAGCGTCGCCGGCGTTCGGTTCGAAAACGGAACGCAAACGCAACGTCGACGACCGCCGACAGAACGCCATGGCGGCGTTGCGAGCGCAGCGAGACGCCCGAGCGACGCGCACGGAACATCAACAGAGGAAACGAGCGCTCGACCAGCGAGGGAAGGACAAGGACGACGATATGGTGAGTACTTTTTATCTCTGTCATAAGCGTTTGAGGCAAAAATTGCAGGATAAAGAAATATTTTTGAAGTGAAAACTTCTTTAGGCGCGCTATAGACAGAATTTTCGTGGGCTGTGAAATGGATTCATCAATCGTCACGCTTGGATATGATAATGGATCGGATCGGATATGAAATCTTCGGGTAAACTCGGTAAAAACGGCCAGGTAGGTACCAGGGCAACAGAAACAGTAAAGAGTTTCGATTACCTACCTCCAACAGCCCAGCGTTTATCTCCAGATACCAGGACAACAGAAATATAAAAGAGTTGCGTTTGCCCCTAGGTACCAGTACCAGGGCAACAGCAAGTTTTCACTTCTATCGGCAGTTCCTATGACTGCCAATTTTTTTTATTTGTATCGTTTGTTCTTTCGTTTAGTGCGTTTGTTTCGTTTAGTTCGTTCCTTTCGTTCGTTGGTTTAGTTGGTTTCGTTCGTTCATTTAGTTAGTTGCGTTTGCTGCGCACTGAGCGAGCGAGGGAAGGACAAGGACGACGATATCGTGAGTACTGTCTATCTCTGTCTCTCGGCGCAGCGAGACGCGAGAGGGACGGAACCGAACATCAACAACGCAAGCGAGCGCTAGATCAGCGAGGGAAGGACAAGGATGACGATATGGTGAGTATACTCTATCTGACTTATAAGCGTTACTGTCAAAAATTGCAGGATAAAGGTTTTTTTTATTTGTTTCATTCGTTTAGTTCGTTCGTTTAGTTCTTTCATTCGTTTAGTTCTTTCATTCGTTTAGTTCGTTCATTTCGTTTAGTTCGTTCGTTTCGTTCGCTGATTTCGGTAGTTTCGTTCGTTCCTTTAGTTAGTTTCGTTTGTTACGTTTGCTGCGCATTGAGTGAGCGAGGGCCTTAACTCTCTCCTTGCGAGAGAAGGCCTCGAGTCCCAGCAGTGGGAACGTTTAGTGGGCTGTTGATGAGTGAGCGAGGGAAGGACGACGTTATCGTGAGTACTGTCTATCTCTGTCTCTCTCGCCGTCAGTAGACGACCGCCGACAGACCGCCATGGCGGCGTTGCGAGCGCAGCGAGACGCGAGAGTGACGCGAACAGAACATCAACAGAGGAAACAAGCGCTCGATCAACGAGGGAAGACAAAGATGACGATATTGTGAGTACTGTCTATCTCTGTCTCCCTCGCCGTCAGTAGACGACAGGCGACAGAACATCAGTCATGTTGAACATCAATATGTCAGTTTGAAGTAATTTTTATTTCATCCTTTTTGTTCATTCAATCGTTCATTTCAATAGTTCGTTAAGTTCGTTACGATCGTTCGTTTAGTTTGTTCGTTACGTTCGCTAAAAGCGCTCGCCCAGCGAGAGAAAGACAAGGACGACGATATGGTGAGCACTCTCCATTTCCCTCATAGGGCGTTTCTGCAAAAAATACAGAACAAAGAAATATTTTTTATTTATTTCGTTCGTTTCGTTCGTTAATTTAGTCGCTCGTTACGTTCGCTACGCGCGTACTGCGAGCGAAGAAAGGACAAGGACAACGATATTGTGAGTACGATTTCTGTCTCTCTCTCATTGTCAATGTTTCAGGAGAAATTATAAGGCAATATTTGTGGACATTTCATACACAACCCACCTGACCCCAAACCAGTGCATCATCACTCGCTCAAGGTCGCGCGGTTTTAGCCTACAGCTAGACCGTTCCTCCCAGGGAACAAGTGCCAGTCGGTTGTCGGACGCACGGCTGAGCGCTCGCGCAACACGTTTCCCGCGCATATTATTATTAGATATGTCGACAACCCTCCGCGCTAGACAGGGACAGAGTTACGCGTTAGAAGAGAGAGTTGAAAATCGCGACAGATATTGAGCGCGATAATGCGAGCTGAATTGAACTTTGTTGTGTCCCAGCAAGAGTCGCTATTTATATAATTGTTTTCGGTAAGTGAGGCTTCTGTACTAATATTTATTCTGTGCCCAAACTAAGTTAAACCTGTGCTATGGCGGCCAGATAGCTAATTTAATACTTATTTAGATGTAAATACATACTTATTGTACATGGAGATGTCTGTTACCTCGACCTCACAGAAGAGCAGCTTACTAAACTTGAGCGCTTACAAAATTTTTGTATAAGGTTTATATTTGGCCTGCGTAAGTATGACCACGTTTCCGAATTCCGCACTAAGCTCAAGTGGCTGCCGATTCGTCGTCGCCGGGATGCTCACGTACTTTCCCTTCTTTACAATATTCTATTCTTTCCTCCTTCCCCTCGCTATCTTCAGGAGCAGTTCCAATTTCGCCACTCTCTCCTCACTAGGAACCTTAGAACATCAGAGAATCTCATACTTGACATTCCTCAACACAGCACATGTTTCTACTCTTCCTCCTTCATTGTGAAATCTGTTACGCTGTGGAATGAACTGCCTGTGGAAATAAAGCGTGCCCCGTCGCTTGAAGTCTTCAAGCTTAGGGTAAAAAATCATTATCTGAGCTCATAGTTGGTATCTGAAGCTATTTCTGTATGTGCAATTTGTCGTATTTATTGGTATTGTTTTTTTTTTTTTATGGATAATGTATGATATGTACAGTGAAACAACTAAGTTTATTTTGGTATAAATATTACTCACGGTATGTACCTAACATGTATGGTATTTTTTTTTATTTGTGTAGTATTAGACATGTACTTAAATGAAATATGTATGTATATTCTTACATAATATATATTTATTTATGTATTTATAACGTATGAAATATGTTTTTTTTTTCTTATTATTATTATTTTTAGGGTTCCGTAAAACGTAAAAACGGAACCCTTATAGATTCGTCATGTCTGTCTGTCTGTCTGTCTGTCTGTCTGTCTGTCTGTCTGTCTGTCTGTCTGTCCGTCCGTATGTCACAGCCACTTTTTGCCGAAACTATGAGAACTACACTGTTGAAACTTGGTAAGTAGATGTATTCTGTGAACCGCATTAAGATTTTTACAAAAGTTTTTAAAAAAAACAAAAAGTAGGGGTGCCCCCCATACTGAGAACTGAAGCTCAAAAATTTTTTTTTCTTCAAACTTACACGTGTGGGGTGTCTATCGATAGGTCTTAAAAAATGATATTGAGGTTTCTAATATAATTTTTGTCTACACTGAATAACTTGCGCGAGAGACGCTTCCAAAGTGGTAAAATGTGTGTCCCCCCCCCTCTAACTTCTAAAGTAAGAGAATGAAAAAACTAAAAAAAATATATGATGTACATTACCATGAAAACTACCAACGAAAATTAGTTTGAACTCGATCTGATGAGTAGTTTTTTTTTAGTACGTCATAAATACACTATTATTAAAACTTCGATCAAAGTTACAACGAACTACAAGAACTATGTGTACTATGTATATTATGTTACTTGCTGGAACGGAACCCTTCATGGGCGAGTCCAACTCGCACTTGGCTACTTTATTTTTATACATAGAAACACCCAGACACAGTGCAAACATTTGAATTCATCACACAAAATATTTGCACTGGGTGGGAATCGAACCCACGACCCTCGGCTTCGCAGGCAGAGTCACTAACCACTAAGCCACGAGGCCAGCCAATGTTGGCTGGCAGCCACGAGCTGTAATGTTTTTCTTTGTCTGTATATCTGTTTTACATTTGGTGTGAACAATTATTAGTATTACATTTTATCATTTTTCAAGGAAAGTGTGAGTATTTTTAGGGTTCCGTAAAACGTAAAAACGGAACCCTTATAGATTCGTCATGTCTGTCTGTCTGTCTGTCTGTCTGTCTGTCTGTCTGTCTGTCTGTCTGTCCGTCCGTATGTCACAGCCACTTTTTGCCGAAACTATGAGAACTAAACTGTTGAAACTTGGTAAGTAGATGTATTCTGTGAACCGCATTAAGATTTTTACAAAAGTTTTTTAAAAAAACAAAAATTAGGGGTGCCTCCCATACTGAGAACTGAAGTTCAAAAATTTTTTTTTCATCAAACCTACACGTGTGGGGTGTCTATCGATAGGTCTTAAAAAATGATGTTGAGGTTTCAAATATAATTTTTGTCTACACTGAATAACTTGCGCGAGAGACGCTTCCAAAGTGGTAAAATGTGTGTCCCCCCCCCTCTAACTTCTAAAGTAAGAGAATGAAAAAACTAAAAAAAATATATGATGTACATTACCATGAAAACTACCAACGAAAATTAGTTTGAACTCGATCTGATGAGTAGTTATTTTTTAGTACGTCATAAATACACTATTATTAAAACTTCGATCAAAGTTACAACGAACTACAAGAACTATGTGTACTATGTATATTATGTTACTTGCTGGAACGGAACCCTTCATGGGCGAGTCCAACTCGCACTTGGCTACTTTATTTTTTGATATTTAATTTGCTTTTAATTTGTTGAAGTGTGTTTGCTTTTACTCTTTATTAAGACTTGTTTTGTTTTCTCTTTTTAAATGTTATTTTTATTTTGTCAAAAATTAAGGCCTAGCTCTGTATGCTATTTCCTGTCCGTGCACGGTTGCCTGGTAGAGATCGCTCTAAGCGATAAGGCCGCCAATTAGAACGCTAAGTTGATTTGTATGTTTTTATATTAAGTTTTTTTGTCTGGTGTTTTAATAAAGAGTTGTTGTATTGTATTGTATGGAGACACCCAGACACAGTACATATATTTGTATTCATCACACAAATATTTGTAATGGGTGTGGAATCGAACCCTAGGCTTCGCAGGCAGACTTGCTACCAATAAAGTCATGAGGCCAGTCAAAGAGATGGATTTTATTTATTCCATCTGTATCATCTGTTCCATCCTTAGATAAAAGAATAAGTAAGTAGATCAGGGTTTTCCGCACTGTTCCTATGTACCAATCGTAAGCAGATAAGGTGTATGTTAGCTATGGTGACATAGTGATGTGCCGCGACATAAGTATGACACTTCCACAAGAGCGACAAGGAAAGAGCGATCAGACCCGTGCTTTCGGTGTAAAGCGTTTGTTCTAACTCTAGATGTAGTATATGTAAACTCTTTGGTTCCATCCATTTCATCTGTATAGTCTATTTTTTACTTAGTCTATTTCATCTATTTTGAAAATGAGAAAAAGTGTCTTGGCAGTATTTGTTAAGGTTCATTTTTCTTTGGCACAACGCATGCAAAAGCACAAAAAGCAGACGCGTATAAATGAAATATAAAAATGTGTCCTAGCAGTAGTTGTTAAGGTTGTTTTTTGTTTGACAGGATGGGGATGCGGAGATAATAGGAGGCACTAGCAAGCAGAGTGTCAAGTTGAAAGCGTCCGACATCTACTCCGATGATTCCGGGTCTGATTCCGATGATAACAAGTCACAAGGTAAACATTGCAAAAACATTGCAATTTTAGATTTTTTTAAGAGAAAACTTGTTTTTGGTTCATCACATACAGATTTTCCGTGGCCTGCAAAGGCACGTAAATGAAAGAAATCTTCGGGTAAATTGGGATGATCTAGATGGCCACGGTCATGGACACGCCCTCCGGTTTCACCCGAGTAGTTTCCAAAGTAAGCTATCAAATTCCGAGTTATGTTTTCACTTCTATCGGCAGTTCTGCCATGTTTTTTAGAGTAAAAAAATGTTTTTGCGCACCACGCACAGAACTTTTCGTGGGCTGTGAATTGAGCTTAAGCGTCACGCTCGTAAATGAAAGAAATCTTTGGGTGAACTCGGGACCACGGCCATCTAGAAATGCTAACGCATTTCTATAGAAGCATGGTCATCTAATCTTCATAATCATAATCATATCTTTACTAGCAGCCCGCTCCGGCTACGCTCGAATAATAGCCTAGATATCAACTGCAGCGCCATCTGCCGGGCTGATTTGTGAATCTAAACCTTCCAGGACCCTACCCAAACGTATACAAAAAAAATCATTCAAATCGGTCCAGCCGTTTAGGAGGAGTTCAATAACAACGAAAAGTGGCATTGAATTTTATATATATAGATTTGCGAAAATGGGTACAAAGGGATCTTAAAACAAGTATGAAAACACTCCATAGTCAACCTTTCGGTATGCAAATTTGACAAAATGAAGGTACGACGACACATTTTAATCTAGATGGTCATGGTTTGAAGATTTCTTCCAGACTAGCAGCGCCCTCCCCAGTTTCAGCAATTGCCGTTTGCCGTTGTTTCACCTCACATTTTTTTTTAACTCAGGCCGCAGAAGTTCGACCAGCTCCTCTTCCTCGGCCGGGGAAGAAGACGACGGGAGGGAGAAGAAGCGGGAGCGGGAGAGGGAGCGGGAAGAGGCGGAGGTCAGGTACGCGGACTCGAAGGACCAGATCAACAAGCTGAGACTCAGCAGGTTAGTTCATGGTGTAGCTTAGCCTAATGGTCGGTACACATCTGACGGAAAATGCGTCGAGTGTGTCATCTATCGTACTAACACATCATCGGTTGAGTGTGAAAGGTTGGTTTTTTTTTTTGACGTGATAACGTCTTATAATTCGGTGAAGCCGGCTGCACGCCCGCAAAACATGACGTCATGCAACGTTACCGCCATAGAATAGATAATATTTACCGCCGTTACCTCGCCTTATTACTTTTCGCACCATCTAGTGAGTGAAATGTGTTTTACGTTCAAGGAGTCTGTCCATGTTTTAGAAAAGCGACGATATGAAGTTAAGAACTTGTGCTAGTACAATGATGTACCCAGAGATGGCGCTTTGAACAGCTTTTCAAAAAGCTTCTGAATGTTTTACCTAGATGGCGCTTAACACAATCAGTATTTTCTTAAGACGTTGTCACGTTCTACTATCGTCAGTAAACCGAATTTAGAGACAACCATTTTTTTTGAAATAAAGAGTGACGAGACGAACAGGACGTGTGCCTGATGGTAAGCAACATGCCTGCCACATAACAGCACAGTGACACGCAGCTATTGGAACATGAAGAGTCCAAATCATTACCTAGCACTGCACTGCGCTCGTCACCCAGACATCTAAGATGTTATATCTCTAAGCCCTGTAATTTCTCTGGAAACAATGCCCTTCAGACCGGAACACAGTAATGTTGTTGTTTGTTTGTTGGATGTTTTATCATAAACTAGCTGAACCGCGCGTTGATACGCCATCGATCAAAAATTGGTCGTATCAATTCAAATTTTGAGCAAATTCGGTTACCTTAGGTTCTAATGACGCAACCTTTAGAAGATAGACACATGCTGTCACGCAACAAAGCTCTCAAAAAGCAATATTTTTTTCCCGATTTTGTTACAATTTTTCATTCATGCTCCGCTCCTGTTGATGTTAATTAGCCTATAGTCTACCGCGATAAATGGACTATCCAACAGAGAAAGAATCTTTCGATTCGGACCAGTAGTTCCCGAGATCCTTGCGTTCAAACAAACTCTTCGGCTTTGTACTATTAGTATTGATTTCTCTGTTCTGGCGTTACTCGACCTATCGGTATACGCGATGCATTTTCCGTCAGATGTGTACCGACCACAGAAATCTAAATAATAAGGTACTAGAAGTCGCATGACCGCGTGACATTGTCGCCGCACAGGTGACTTGTAGGCCACCAGTGCTCGAGTTGTAGTTTAGTCTTCTTCGAACCGGCAGCCGTGAATCATCTTTAAAACTTGTGTTATGCAGCATAAACAACTGTGGAAGTTCTTCCACAACTTGCAATTATGCCAATAATGAGATTATATTTCACTGATAGGTATTTTATTTTATTTTAATTGTATTTTTTACTAAAATAAACGGAGCCCAATGATTCACTATGATAGTTATTCATTTTTGGTGTTACCGTCGTTTTGCATACCATTGCTGCGTACATTAATTAACATCTAGAGTGGTACAAGCATAAACAGCAATGTAATGTAAAATTAAAGAAATCGTCATAACCTCTAATCTTCCATGGTACAACCGCAGGTAGCGGTCGTGATCTAGTGCTGTGACGGCTCAATTTTACTTGGCCAAAAATAAACGATGAAAATTGTATTTTAAATTTTACCTTTTTTATCGATAAATTAACATAAAATATCGATAAAAAAATTGTACACAGTTAACACCCATACGTAAAATCTTTTAATTCGCGGTAAACATTACTTCATAATTCATAAATTATTAACAAAAGTATATACATACTAGCTATAACGCGCGATTGTTCATCCGTGCAAAATAAATATTAAGGTAACAGAGGCAGTATTTAGCTATTGTAAGCATTTATTTTTAAGACTTTATTAGTTTTCATACAAAATCAGCGAACAACACGGAAGGGAGTAGGCATACACAAGTCCGCGGAGTTTGATAATATACCGTGGCGTGGAATACACTGAGGGCGGGGCTAGATTTGTATGGTGCTTTATTTTTTATGTGTTAGTGATTTGGCTGGGTGAGTATGGTCGGCAATGGATCGGTACAGGTATGTTTTGTATGTAATATTGCGGCTTTGCGCTAGTGTGCAACTTTCCCGTCCCGCAAGAAATGACAAAGATTTGCACAATATTTTTTAGCTAAGGCTACTTCCCTTCCGTGCTTGCGCGGAAGATCGAGTTGCTCGATTTACAAAATATACAACAACCTTTGTTCTTCAACTATACCTAAGCCCATATGGTGTCAGAATTACTTAGTTCAGTTTTCGAAACAATAGTATACCCCGTGTGACTCACTTATTTTATAAGCATTTGTTGTAGTGTAATACACCTAATTAATGAAATCAATAATAACCTTTATCGAATGTTAAAATTGGACCGTACTTTGAAATATCGATATGTTTTAATTTTTATCAAGCACTAGCGTAAATGTGAAAAATTGTTTGTTTTTCAATGTATTAGTAGGTTCACTGATAAGCGTTTATGGATGTGTGTGGTGCAATCACAGACCTAGTTTGTTAATGTGCAGCTGTTCGTATGTGTGTGTGAATTTGTATTGGAATAGTACGCGCATGTAGTAGTGACCGCGGGGGTAGGGGAAATGTGGCGACAAGCGTTTTGCAAGTAATTTGAGAGTTATGCCATTTCTATTACCTTATTATTTAGATTTCTGTGGTACCGACCCTTAACGATTGCTTTTTTTTATATTTATTTAAACGGCTAGACCGATTTTGATGACATTTTTTGTGCGTTCAGGTGGATTCCAGAATGGTGTAGAGATTGACAATCAGATGTTTTTTTTGTGTGTGTAGTGTATTGGGCACAAGGTTTGCGAGCTCTGGTAGTATTTTATACAATACTAGCGACCCGCCCCGGCTTCGCACGGGTGCAATGCTGATACTAAATATACTTAATTAAAATGATTATTGTAGGTTATCTCATTATGGTATAAGTGTCTTAAGATACACTTATACCATAATGAGTTTTTTTTGTAGAGATTTTAAGGTGTACAATACTGCAATAAATTATTTTGATCTATCTCGTATGGTTCAGCCAGTGTTTGCAATTTAACCCACTTGTTACTAGCGTTTGATATACGGATCAATGAACAATACAAAATATTAAACAAAATAGGGGTAGTTTCAAATTTCTTTGTTTATTGTTTGTGATAGCTGTATGATCCCTTTGTCGAATACACGTGGTTTGTTCTAGTCTGAGTTGGACATGTATAATTTATAAGCGTTAATAAATCGTGAATATCTATCATGAGTGTTACGAGGTAAGTAGATATTATAAATTTAATTAATATTGCGTAATTCTTGTTAATAAGTAAATAATTACAGTATTATCTTTAGTATAAGTAAATATTTTCATTGATTTTCTTACGACTCATGTCACTTATCTATATATATAAAAGCGAAAGGTCACTCATCAAGGAATCTCAGAAACTACAAATGCTAGGAATCTGAAATTTTGCATGGAGGTCCCTTTTAGCACGTAGGCGCTCGCTAAGACGGGGTTTCGAGAAATTCAACCCCTAAGAGGGTGAAACAAGGGTTGGACGGTTGTATGAAAAATGCGGCATTTTCAAAGTTGTAAGTATGAAATCCACTGAACCGACTTTAATAAAATTTGGTACACAGATAGAATAGACCCCAAAAAAGGACATAGGAAACTTTTATTATATTACGGAAAAATGGTTTCAAGGGGTTGAAATGGGGGATGAAAATTTATTTGGAAGTTCGTAATTGATGAAAATAAAACCATGAAACTTCAAATCTAGACACTTGACGCGAGGCAAATAAATGTTAGTTCTAGCAATTTTGTAATTTTCGACCTGTACGGGGAGGAAATAGGGGTTGAAAAATTGTATGAAAGTACTGCCTTAGTTACCATAATATATGTTTTGCGCGGACGAAGTCGCGGGTAAAAGCTAGTTTGACTATAAAGTTGATGTTCCGTATATCAAACGATAGTAATATAAGTAGCCGTGTTTTGTTGGTTTAGGTCAAAGACCAACATTTTGAGTCTGTATGAAATTATCGAAGCGTTCGAGTGGGACGATGATCTACCGGTGCCTAACACGATTATAATTACCCCCCGGAAAATTGTACTGGTGACCGTCACAGATGAATGACTCGGGGGATGAAAATTTTGTCAGATGATGATGACGAAGCAGACAATTACCTCTTGTGAGCTCAGCTGGCTAAGCGCCCTACACTGGATGATCCATTTTGATGACGAAATAATAAAAATGATGGTTGACTACACAAATCTTTATGCTATGCAGAAAAACGAAGAAGGAAATGTGACAGAGTTAGGGAAATTGAATGTTTCTTTGGTGTACTTCTGTGCAGTGGAAATGTTGTAGTCCCGAGAAGATACATGTATTTCGGAAAATGCTGCTGATTGTGGTATGCCAACAGTTTTCAATTCGCTATACAGAGACAGATTTACTTTCGTAATTTCCCATTTGCACTGTTCTGACAATTCCAATTTGAAAGCTGATGATAAATTTGCAATATTGCTTCCCCTTATGATGAATGCATCATTTTTAGCATACGCTCCATATTTATGATGAAAATCATAGCTTCGATGAAACAATGATTCCGTACTACGGTGGGCTGGGTACCCACCGTTGTTTGTAAACAATACATCCGAAGAAAACCCATAAGATGGGGTTATGAGTTTTGGGTGAGAGCAACTCGCCTTAGATACGTCGTTTGGTTTCTGTCATACCAAGGACAATCTCGAGTGGATGTCAGTGACTACAAGAAGCTTGGATTGGGTACAAGTGTAGTTTTGCAATACTGTGTTCTTCGCAAAATAGACAACAAGGCACCTTTTCATCTGTTTTTCGATAATTTATTTTCTTCTTTACCTCTAATTGATGAGCGCCACGTACTCAGTAAATTATTTTGAGATTTTTACTACTTACCTACTTACGTAATATGATATTAATTAGAAGATAAAATAACTTATTTACTATTTATAGAGTAATTAGTATTTTATTTCCTACCTACGGTACATCTGATGTATAGCAGTACATATTACTAGCGTTCCGTATATCAAACACCATTTTCCAGGGTTTCCGTAACATCTATTATTTTTTACTTATTTTTCCTCTTATAATAAACCTATAATTAGACCGAATACAAAAAATCAGCATGATCCTCCGAAAAAATGGATATCCGTAACAACTGGGTTAAGCGCAACCATTGTGTTTATCTTCTTAATATATATAAATCTCCTGTCACGATGTTTGTCCGCGATGGATTCCTAAACTACTTAACCGATTTTAAATTAAATTGGCACACCGTGAGCAGTCTGGTCCAACTTGAGAGATAGGATAGTTTTTATTTCGATTAATAGTCTTTAAATGACAATATCCGAGCGCAGCCGGAATGGGCCGCTAGTTTATTATAGAAATCTTTATTTTATGATCAGTTTTTCTCTACTGTACTATGCATGTATTCTACATAAAAACCTTCCCCTTGAATTGTCCCAGTGATTTGTCACAAATGAATGCATAGAATAGAATGCCCACCCAAATGCATAGAAAAAAAAAAAATATTCAAATCAGTCCAGCAGTTTAGGAGGAGTTCAGTGACATTGACTGAAATACAAATTTCCCTGTTTCCGTGAACGGTCGAGATGTAATAGGACTCCTTTGTTTCAGGTTCAAGTTGGAGCGTCTCGTTCACTTGCCGTTCTTCGCGCGCGTCGTCACAGGCTGCTTCGTGCGTATCGGAATCGGGAATAACAACGGGAACCCGGTCTACAGGGTAAGTACCACTTTTGCAGCCCACTAAACTGTTCCCACCGCTGGGACTGCGGGCCTTCTCTCGCAAGGAGACAGTCAAGGCTTTAATCCACCACGCTGGCCACGGTTCAGCATGCGTCATCATCTACCGCCGCTAAATGGTGGTCGGACGCGGATCTATGTGCGATGAAAAAAAAAAAGGTGTGTGCTTAAGACCACACGGCAGAAGTGAAAACTTCATTAGCTGATTTTTGTATTAGGTAGGTATGTTGTATTACAATAAAATATTATGGATCGTATTAGTTGAATAAACGAGTAAAACAGGCCAGAAATTAAAGTAAATATTTATTGAAATTTTATTTACCTATATACAAAGTTGCTGTTAGCCGCGACTTAGTCCGCGCGAAATAAATACTAAGGTTACTCAGGCAGTACTTATTTGTATACCCAGATTGTATACACATTTATGGTTAGTAAAAAAAGTGTCCATGTTCAAAAAGTTGTTGGCCGGGGCCGGCTTTTTAAAAGTTACTCCAACTTTGTATGCATTCACACGGTGCACCCCTATGATGCCCCTAACATTGTCCGCAAAAAGGTTGGTGAATGTAATAGAATTTTTGTTACCGACTTTCTCCTGTTCCGTCGATTCCACATACACTACACAGTCTCCACTACGATTTTCTGGGAATAGTCTATACTAATATTATAAAGAGGAAAAATTTGTTTGTTTGTTTGTAATGAATAGGCTCCGAAACTACTGGACCGATTTCAAAAATTCTTTCACCTTTGGAAAGCTACATTATTCCCGAGTAACATAGGCTACGGCAGATGGCGCTGCAGTTGATATCTAGGTTATTATTCGAGCGAAGCCGGAGCGGGCCGCTAGTCTCTTATAAAAGGGTTTTCTAAATAGTTTGTAAGAAACATTTTCACTTGGATTTGGCTTCAATAGTTTTCTTTTTCTGGTCTGTTCGACGGGGTCACCCCCGTCGCTAGCGACAATCATATTTATTTATACTATTGACTATATACAAAACTAAAAATATTTACACGAAAGAAACGAAATATTTACACAGCAAAACTAATTAATTTGATTGTGAAAATTTTAAAGCACCCGTCGTGTTTTCCCGCCCAAAGAAAAGTCTTTTGGAGTAGGTAGCCGTCAGTGTTGCCACTATGATTTTGAGCTTGTCGCCAAGCTCAGTTATGAAACAAAGTCACCGGTTTTGATTGAATTATTAAGGGAATAACAGTCTGGAAGAATACATAAGCTATTTTTATCCCGGAAGTATAGCTGCTAGTAAGAATATAAAATGGCACTGGTCTAAGTACGTACGTAAGCAATTTAAATTAAAAGGAAAAAAGGGAAAAGGAATAACTTAAGGCAATAATTAACATTATTATCATGTAAGATTCAAACGAAAATACAAATGATTGAATAAAATGCTAATAATATAATTGGGAAAGTTCCTGCTATAATGTGCGTATATTTATCTGTATGTATAGAAATTGGGAGTAGAGTTTATGGTAGCCTTCCATGTTGTTTATATTTGAGAGAATGAGTTAATTTCTTTATAAATATGATCTGACTCCCAATGACCTTGTGTTTTTCCTTCTCCAACCTTCTACACTACACTAGTATATTCCCCTTTGTCGGTAACACGTCGTCTAAATCCGCTAAAAGGTTTTAAAAATTCGCCAGTTTCAGCGACAAAGTCGCCAAGGTGTCAACACTGGTTGCCGGTAGCGAGCAGCGAGAGAGAGAGAGAGAGAGAGAGAGAGTATCTATTGTCCCATGTCCTCCTCTAACAATTATCTTTCTCGGTCTGGCACGTTTGTTGACCAGATTATCTTTCTCGCTCTAGCATCCCGAGTTTACCCGAAATTTCTTATCATATCCGAGCGTGATGATCACGTGATCATGAATCCATTTCACAGCCCACGAAAATTCTGTCCATAGCGCGCCTAAAGAAGTTTTCACTTCAAAAAAAGATAAATAATAATAAATTTGGCCACAGATTTTTTTGGTCACTTTGTCAAACTTTTCATTTTATAACTAAGCATCGGGAAAATGAGATAGCCTCTAATAATAAAATAAATTAGTAGTGGTAGGACTCTTAGCAGAGTCCGCCTGGGGAAGTACCACACCTTTGCCAGTTATTCTACCGCCAAGCAGTAAAGTGCAAACATCACTGTGTTCCGGTTTGAAGGGCAATGTTTCCAGAGAAATTACAGGGCTTAGAGATATAACATCTTAGATCTCTGGGTGACGAGCGCAGTGCAGTGTTAGATAATGATTTGAACTCCTCATGTTCCAATAGCTGCGTGTCACTGTGCTGTTATGTGGCAGGCATGTTGCTTACCATCAGGCACACTATTAAAAAAATAAAAATAGACTAATTCATCTTTTTTACCATACCAACTAGTAGAAAGCGTCAAGTCAAGATCAACAATTAGTTTTACTTGCCCCTCTGATTTATACAATGCCAACTAATTTACTAACTCGGCTACAAAAGTAAGCTTAGGTTTTTTAATGCCTGCCCCAAATTTAGATGCTAAAAAATAACCACCATGCTGAGTTATATTTACAGTGGATTACATGGAACAAAACTAGAGGCTGAGATACTATTATACAGACTCGCGTTGGTTGTGACCGACTTAGTAATTTAGAAGGTACATAACATGTATTTTCTTAGGCTTAAAAAGAAGCTTGTTTAATTGGCACCCGCAAAAAAAATTTAACCGGCCAAGTGCGAGTGGGGCTCACAGTGGCACGAAGGGTTCCGTAGCATTAGCAAATAAATGGCGAAAACCTCTTTGGCTTTATTCCAAATTTCACATCGCAATTTCCGCAGACAAGCAAAAAGTTTTATTAAAATTTTGATTTTTAGCTCATGATTTTGACGATGACTTCGATATCGCGTTCTATTTTTACTAGTGGCGGTAGCTAGTTTATTTGGGACGGACTAATCGAGCAAAAATCAAGTTTGTTGTATGGGAGCCCCCCCTTAAATAATGTTTTTATTTTATTTTTAGTATTTGTTGAAATATTTGTGAAAATTTCAACTGTCTAGCTATCACCGTTCTTGAGATACTGCCTGGTGACAGACGGACGGACGGACGGACAGCCAAGTCTCAGTAATAGGGGTTCTGTTTTTACCTTTTGGGTACGGAACCCTAGAAAGATAAAAAACGTAGTGAACTGAAGTGTAATGACTATTTATTTAATTGAATATTGTGTGTCCCACAGGTGGCGGAGATAATCGACGTGTACGAGACAGCTAAAGTGTACAACCTGGGCGGTACTCGGACCAACAAGGGGCTGAAGCTACGACACGGCACCCAGGACAGGGTGTTCCGGTTGGAGTTCGTCAGCAACCAGGTCGGAATATTACTAGTTTTGAAGTGAAAACTTCTTTAGGCGCGCCTAGACAGATATTTCGTGGGCTGTGAATTGGATTCTACCGTCATGCTCAGGTATGATAAGAAATCTTCGGGTAAACTCGGAACCATGGCTATTGGCCATTTAGAAATGCGTCAGCCAATGGCAAATGCTGACGCATTTCTAGATGGCCATGCCATGGTGCCCAGGCTACGCCCTCCGGTTACACCCGTGTAGTTTCTAAAGTGAGCTATCAAATGCTGAGTTATAAGTTATCACTTCTATCGGCAGTTCCTATGACTGCCAATTTTTTTTATCTAAATTGTAAACAGACAGCATTACCTACACAAAATAGTAATTTATTTTCTCCTACGGTTATAATGACGCAACACTAAAAGATAAACACACGCTGTCACGGACTTTGAAGCACGTCAGCGTGTGCAATTAAAGCTGTGAAAATGAATATTTTTTACCCGACTGCGCGACGCAAAGGAGTGGTAATGTGTTTAACAGTCTGATGTATGTATGTATGTTTGTATGTTCCTTTGAGGCACTATACAGACCAAACGCCTGGGTCGATTTTTATGATCCACATGTCAATCGATTCCTCTTAGTCTGGCGAGTGACACTAAAGACATGACATTAGTGTAAATCCAATATGGCGGCTACCGGACGCCATATCGTCCAAATTAAAAAAATGAAAGTCACCAAACTATGTCAAGAGGGGTATCGTTGAATAGGTATTTAAAAATAATTGAGAGCTGTCGTTGCGCGCGCTGACGTGCGTCAAAGTCCGTGACAGCATGTGTCAATGTTTTAAGGTTGCGTCGTTATAACCTAAGCTAACCAAATTTGTTATAAATCTGAGTTGGTACGACCAATTTTCGATAAGTGACGTAGCAACGCGCGCACGATTCAGCTAGTGCATTTACACAAATTTTCAGTGGCTTTAGTTGAGTACAAAAATGTAGTGTAAAAATTCAATAGTTTAGTCATAATCTTGAAAAAAAAAATTATGAAAAGGTGTAACTTACGGATTTTTTTCTATCGAGTGAAATTCATTAAATCGTGTTACTGACTGCGAATCGCACTAGACTAGATCCCTAACTAATACTTACATATCTTTTTGACGTGATAACGTCTTATAATTCGGTGAAGCCGGCTGCATGACCGCAAAACATGACGTCATGTAACGTTACCGTTAGTTCGTCGTCTGTACCATGCGGACGAAGCTGAGCACTGAGGGCGCCACCCGCCGAGTCGAGCGGTATCACTACTCGCGCTATCAGCGTACTGATTTCTTAAGACGTTGTCACGTTTCTATCGTCAGTAAACCGACTTTACAGACAACCATTTTTTTTTCAGAGTTTATTACACAGTGTTTTATAGGTTCTTAAAATTGTTTTATAAACTCAAAATGACGGCCCACCTCGTCTTAACTCGCGTATTGGTCCCAACAGGAGTTCACGGACAGCGAGTTCCAGAAGTGGCACAAGGCGATCAAGGACGCGAACAAGAAGCCCCCGACCATGGAGTCCGTACGCGCCAAGATATCGGAGGTCAAGGACGCGCTCATGTACGAGTTTAAGGTTAGTCCAACCACTATCTATACTAATATTATAAAGCTGAAGAGTTTGTTTGTATGTTTGTTTGTTTGTTTGTTTGAACGCAAGGATCTCTGGAACTACTGGTCCGAATTGAAAGATTCTTTCTTTGTAGGATAGTCCATTTATCGAGGAAGGCTATAGGGTATTTAACATTACGCTACTATCAACAGGAGCCGAGCATAAATGAAAAATGTATCAAAAACGGGGAAAAAATATTGCTTTTAGAGAGCTTTCGTTGCGTGACAGCATTTGTGATATGTTAAAGGTTGCGTCATTAGAACCTAAAGTAACCGAATTTGAACAAAATTTGAATTAGTACGACCAATTTTCGATAGATGGCGTAGCAACGCGCGCGCGTTCAGCTAGTTCATTATATAGCGTAAACAGCCTACTAAATGTTCCCACTGCTGAGACTCGGGGCCTTCTCTCGCAAGTACAGAGTCCAAGTCATAATACACCACTCAGACGCAGTGCGGGTTGCATCAATTTATAAAAATAATAATTAATTAAATGAAAAATTGACAAAAAATAAAAGGTATAGGGTAGCAGTGCATGTATTTATATTCATTTATTGGAATACCACACTCGTTGATGAATACGTCTACCTGGGTCAAAAGATCCAATTGGGTAGATCCAACTTCGACAAAGAGGTCCAGCGAAGGATCCAACTTCGACAAAGAGGTCCAGCGAAGGATACAATTCGGATGGGCAACGTTCGGGAAACTACGGCACATCTAAATCTAGTCCAAAGTCCAATCTAGTCCAAAATACCCCAATGCTTGAAGACGAAAGTCTTCAATCAGTGCGTGTTGCCAGTGATGACTTATGGAACTGAGACGTGGTCCTTAACTGTAGGCCCCATAACAAAGCTCAAAGTCACACAGCGAGCTATGGAGCGAGCTATGCTCGGAGTCTCTTTGCGCGACAGAATCCGTAATGAGGATATTCGCTAAAGAACGAAAGTAGCCGACATAGCTCAAAGAGTAGCTAAGCTGAAGTGGCAATGGGCAGGCCACATCGCTCGCAGAACTGACAACCGATGGGGAAGAAAGGTTCTCGAGTGGCGACCACGAACCGGAAGACGCGGTGTTGGACGGCCTCCCACTAGATTGACAGATGACCTCACAAAGGTCGCTGGAAACCGCTGGTTGCGCAGGACCGTTCGTTGTGAAAATCTAGGGAGGAGGCCTATGTTCAGCAGTGGACGTCTTGCGGCTGATGATGATGATGATGCATTTATTCGCGAACTCCAGCGCCTTGCCTCGTACTGAACACATATTTAGAAGAAAGTTAGCGTTACAAATCCGTGCACAATTGGAGGACGCTTGCCTCGTATTGGACACGGGCTTGGAAAGAGAATTAGGGGCCCGTTCCGGCTTCGCTCGGATAGTAAACTAGATACCGACTGCAGCGCCATCATGGAGGAATTCAGTGACATTCACACGTTACCTACCGTGGAATGATAAAATAGTTAATTTTCGAAATTACAGACGTGTAAATATCTTCTACTCATTATTTGCACTTCCCTGGCTTCTTATGCTTCATTTATCCTTGTCCATTCAGTGCCAGCGGTTGCCTGAATTATGAAAATACTGTACAACTTTCCAAGGTAGTCAGGGGTACATCAAAATGTTTAATAGGGTACAATCCTCAAAAAAACTAAGTAGCCTGTCAGTTAGATTGCCAAAAAATATTGTACACGTATTTTTTCTTTTGTTTCACAAACAAAAAATGACGAAGATACAGCGCTTCGAAGTTTCGCGACCCCCCACTCTCGAAGTTTGATGGTCTATATCTTTGACGATTTTTAATATTATGAAAAAACAAAAAATACGTGTCCAATATTTTTCCATGATCTAGCTGACGGACTAATTAGGATGGTGTATTTTTCACCCAGTCCGGTACCCTATTCTGTTTTTGTAGGAAGAGGATGTGGAGAAGATGGTTCAAGAGAAGGACCGGTTCCGCTCGCATCCCACCAACTATGCTATGAAGAAGACGCAGCTCATGAAGGAGAGAGACGTCGCACAGCTCAGGTAAAATCTAATTATACTAATATTGGAAATGTGAAAGTTTTAAGAACAAATAGACTACTTTATTTAGATTGACGGGGTATTATTTGAATTTTTGAAGGGAAAACTTCTTTTGCATGCGCACCACAAACAGATTTTTTGTGAGCTATGGATGAAAGCTCGTCGTCACGCTCGTAAATGAAAGATATCTTCGGGTGAACTCGGGAGCGCCGAGTGTGCCAGAGCGAAAACGATAATCAGATGCTGCTGCTGTCACTGACTGTTTTAAAAAAATGTGTTCTTGTACATGGATACTAGTCTTTCAGCCGCATCTGCCACTGTCGTGTCGCTGTCTTTTACTATGTGAAATTTATATGTAACTATTTTTTATTATTGTTTATTAAATATATTCAATAGTTTCAACAGTTATTTCTGATTAGTATCACCCCGCGATTTTACCCGCGTGGTTACCGTTCCCATTGTCCCCGTTATTTTTTCGTTCGGGATAAAAAGTAGCGCATGTGTTAATCCAGGGTGTCAGCTACCGCTGTACCAAATTTTATTAAAATCGCTTCAGCCGTTAAGACGTGAAGAAGCAACAAACATATAGACTACAAGCCCGTGAATAAAATTTACGGGTCAAATGAACCACCAGGAGATCTACTCGTATGTAGGATGATAGAAGGGTATAAAGTAATAAGATTCAGCACTATGCCGTCACTTGTAAGCTGTCCAACTGAGTGCAATTGAAGAGGGGGGAAGGGGGGTTGCAATCCTCGATCATTTCTCCTTGTCGCATTATTTTTGTACGGCGTTGCGGAATAATAGATTAGAAGAGGTATTTAAACTATAAAAATTATAAATTTAAACTTTTTAATTATTGGTTTGCTGGAAAAATTTACAGAGTACGAGTAATTTACAGAATAAATTTGGTCATTTGATTAAGTACGGCATTGGTTCCATACAGTTTCAATACATCTTCTAATCCATTATTTCGCAATGCCGTACAAAAATCATGCGACAAGGAGAAATGGTAGAGGGTTGCAACTAGGGCATGGATACCGGTATTCGGTATTACCGAAAAACCGGTAATACCGGACTATTTGAGGCAATTCTGAATACCGGTATTGAAATTGCAAATACCGGTTTTTCGGTATTTTGAATAAAGAAATTAAATTCATAAATAAAACCCATAAGGCAGCTCTAGACTACGAAAATAACAATCAATAATCAATTGCAATTCATTTTACGTCATTTTTTTCATGGTTTACACGAAATAGTGTAAATGTATTAATAAAAAATTGTTTTGCACTAAAACTAGTAACATAAAGTATTTTTAACCCCCGACAAAAAAGGGGTGTTATAAGTTTGACGTCGATGTCTGTCTGTCAGTATGTCTCTGTGTGTGTCTGTCTGTGGCACCGTAGAGTTCAAACGGATGGGCCGATTATGCTGTTTTTTTTTTGTTTAAATGTTAATTCCCGTGCGGTGGTTCTTAGCTATGTTTAGTTAATATCGATTCAAGATGGCCGCCTCCACAAAGTATCTAAATTTATTAAAAAATATACAAAATTTCTTCACAACCTCCCTCAACATGGGTAATCAAATGGTAGGGTTTGACTAGTAAAATACTATACACTGACAAGTTTTGGCCGATCCAAGATGGCCGCCACAACAAATGGCGAATTACATTATTATTTTCACTACTACCTCAATATCAAAAGAAAGGACTTGACTAGTAGAATGTCGTACAGATTACAAATTCGAGGTAGTCGGGGGTAAATCATTTTTTATTTATTTTGGTCTTGTGATGCATATCAACTATTTTTATACAAAAAATTAAACCAACTTCAAAACCACAAATAGGCACTCAAAAGCGAAAAATAAATTATTATAACTATTTTAAGCGCTACTCACACATCTGTTTGAGGTCGGTACCAGCCATACCAATCCATAAATACTATCTACCTACAAGTAAATGCACTACTTACTAGGTACATAACATCTACCTACTAGCTTTTTCACTTGACTGGCTACGACATCAAATAGATGAGTGAGTTGGACTTATAATAGTTACATTAATTTATTTTTCGCTTTTGAGTGCTGTTTTGTGGTTTTGAAGTTGGTTTAATTTTTTGTATAAAACTAACGAGCGTAAACTAGTTTAAAATTTATGCGTATGTATTGATATTTGTTTAACTTTAGAGTTTGAAATGCCAAATTAAGTAGGTAGGTACCGGATTTACTATACCGAATAGCTGAAGTATAATACCGAAAAAATACGGAAAAACCGGGATCCCGGTTTTAAAAATTTGAATACCGAAAAAATACCGGTTTTGTCAGAAGTCCAATACCGCCATGCCCTAGTTGCAACCCCCCTTCTTCAATCACACCCAGTTGGACAGCATACAAGTGACGGCATAGTGTTGAATCTTATTACTTTATACCCTTTTATCATCCTACATAGGTCTCCTAGTGGTTCATTTGACCCGTAAATTTTGTTCACGGGCCTGTAGTCTAATACACACGCTTTTATATTATTAGCGTGATTTTAGTTTTAACTTCTACCATGCAGTCTTACACACATATTTTCTCTCTTACAGAGGCGACGAAGAAATAGTATTGGATCTGAATGCCAAGATCCAGGAGTTGGAAGACCGAGCCAACCAGCTGGACAAGACCAGGACTTCCTCAATACAGAGCATCTCGTACATCAACAACAGGAATAGGAAGCTCAATGTGGAGACTGCTGAGAAGGCCATCATGGAAGAGGTAAGGAACCTTCCCTCAAAAAGTCTCTTTGCAGAGTATTTTTCGATATTGTACCATGACGGACTAATTAGACTGGTATACTTTTGGCCCAGTCACTTGGTCAATAGGGTATAATCCTCAAAAACATTAACACATATTGTACACGTATTTTTTCTTATGTTTCACAAACAAAAAATTACGAAGATACAGTGCTTCGAATTTTCGCGTGACGTCACTCGTGGGTACGATTTTTACCCATAAGTGACGTCGCGACCCGAGTGGGTACTCAAGACTAGTTGTTCTATAATATCTTTGTCGATTTTTAATGTTTTGAAGAAACAAAAAATACGTGTCCCATATATTTCCATGATCTTGCTGACGGAATAATTAAAATGGTGTATTTTTGACCTAGTCCGATACCCTAATAGGGTAATAATAAAATACCATAATCGCGGAATCTGGTAGTAGGTGTAGGCGATACACAAAAATCATTTTATTTCGAATGTTAGAACTTTTTGCGTTTTGAACATTTGAACGTTAGTCCGTCTAGGGAAATACCACACTTTTGCCAGTTATTCTAACGCCAAGCAGAAATGTGCAAACATTACTGTGTACCGGTTTCCAGTAAAATTACAGGAGATAAAACATCTTATATCTCTGGGTGACAATCGCAATGCAGTGCTAGGTAATGACTTGGACTATTCATGTTTCAATAGCTGCGTGTCACTGTGCTGTTATGTGGCAGGCATGTTGCTTACCATCAGCCATATGTCCTGCTCGTCTCGTCACTCTATACTATGAAAATGTAAACATTAACAAGTTAGAGCAATTATTTAGCAGGTATCAATTTTATTGTTAGTTGAAGTACATTAAACAGAGACTCGAATGACGAGTTTCTACTCCATTTTCGTAATAAAACCATTTAAACTTTAAATTGCCTTGTGACCTAACGGAGACTCTAACGACTAGGTTCTACTCTACTTTCGTGGCCTAAGCGGTGTTCATCAATATTTATATTTCACCAATACGTATTTATGTTTGTGTATTTTTTCTAGGTGAAAGCAATGAAGGGGAAGAAGAACGACGATCCATTCACGCGGCGTTCCACGAAGCCGGTCATGAATTTCAAGTCGCAGAGCAATAGGACACAGGTACGTGGAGTTGCGTGGTGGTGCGTAGAGTTGCGTGTTGGTACGTAGAGTTGCGTGTTGGTGCGTAGAGTTGCGTGTTGGTACGTAGAGTTGCGTGTTCAAATGCGGGTTCGTGCGTCATGAGTAAATTTTTATTAAAATTTTGAAGTGAAACTTTTTGGCGCACCACAGTTAGATTTTTCGTGGGCTGGGAATTGACATCAAGCGTCACGCTCGGGAATGATAAGAAATCTTCGGATAAACTCGGGATCATGGCCATTGGCCGTCTAAAAATGCGTCAGTATTTCCTATTGGCCACACCCTCCGTCTTCACCCGCGTAGTTTCGAAAGTAAGCTATCAAATTCTGAGTTATAAGTTTTCACTTCTATCGGCAGTTCCTATGACTGTAAATTTTTTTGGGGCAGAGGCATTTTTATAAGTATTAGGTAACAAACCGCGCTTCTACCGCCTAACGAAAAACGCTTTGATGCTTTGACATTGCTGTCTCTTTTCTTCTCGCTTGAAATGAAAGAGACGGCAATGCCAAAGCGTCAAAGCGTTTTTCGTTAAGCGGTAGACCCCTGGGTTTCTCACTGAACTAAAATCCATACGGCTGTCTTGGGTGCGCGTTCGCAGATCTGCCTTAGTTACTGTGATAGTTTTTTTTGCGTTTTTAAAATTTCATGTGCACTTTTTTAAGAAAATCTTGATAACTGTTTGTCCTAGACAAACCTTGTTGAGGTTTACAGGACGAATTTATCTGTAATAATTAATAATTTGTAATAATTATAATTTTCAAAAAAAATACGCCTTGTTCACGGGTGAATCGTGTAATATTTTGATGCAGTTTCTTGCACTAATTTCAGGCTTTAAATGGCTAGGTTTTTTAAACATTTTTGTTTTTTTTATACGTGTATTGTGTGAAAATACATTAAAGAGTGTAAATCTATATTTCAGCAATTATTACAAAACGAAGCGGCCGCTGCGGAGGAGCAGAAGCTGAGAGAGGAAGAAGAACTCCTCGCCAAACAGATGCAGGAGAAGGAAAGACTGGTGAGGATATGATTATAACGACACTCGGGGAAAATACTGAGAGTCGGGGCAAATAGATCACACTTTTTAGGGTTCCGTAAAACGTAAAAACGGAACCCTTATGGATTCGTCATGTCTGTCTGTCTGTCTGTCTGTCCGTCCGTATGTCACTGCCACTTTTTGCCGAAACTATGAGAACTACACTATTGAAACTTGGTAAGTAGATGTATTCTGTGAACCGCATTAATATTTTTATAAACTATGTATATTATGTTACTTGCTGCAACGGAACCCTTCATGGGCGAGTCCAACTCGCACTTGGCCACTTTATTTCATCATCATCATCATCAACAGCCAACTAAATGTTCCCACTGCTGGGACTCGGGCCTTCTCTCGCAAGGAGAGAGTTAAGGCCATAATCCACCACGCTGGCCCAGTGCGGGTTGGTGGATGACACATGACTTCGAAAGATTCTAGGTACATGTCGGTTTCCTCACGATGTTTTCCTTCACCGTTTTAAGTTAGCGGCATTACGCACATGACTTCGAAAAGACAGTGGTGCGTGTGGGGTTTGAACCCGGGGTCTCCGGATCGGCAGGCGCCGTTCTCCCGACTAGACCAGCCGTAACATTATTTATTTATACTTTAAACCACTATACTTTTACACTTGAATTTGTATATTTCTCCACTTGACTTTGTATTGTACCCCATTTTAATTTAAAACTACCCAAATACAAATTCTGCCTTATTTCTAACACGCTTTTATTAGCTTCACTTGTAACTAACTATGCATGTAAAGGCCGATTTAAACTGAACGAACATAGAGCTAGAGCTGGAACAAGAGCATTCTTTCTCGATCTTTTAGTGTAAACGAAAGATCGTTCTTAGCGTTTTTCATATTATATATTCCATAGAATCTTTGCGAACGCAAACAAAACAACGAAAGAATGCTCTACGTTTGTTTACACCCAATGAATTTGATACAGTGGGGATAGAATGAGCATTCGCTCGTCTGATGTAAATCGGCCTTAAGAAAATCTTGAAATCTTAATTTGACCCACTTCTCGGTCTTCGATTAGGATTAAATTTTGCATAGGCAAAATTTTGATCTGCATGATCTGATACCACCTTGCCCTTTTTTCTATCGGAGTTCTCGTAACTCGAAGAAGCGGCACCGTTTCATGGTTGATGTTCCAAAGACAGGGACTAAGAGGTTTGACTCTACTTTTGTGATAAGAACGTCTAGGCTGTGGAATGAGTTGCCTGAGTGGGTTTTACCTGGTAGCTATAATCTTTGTGTCTTCAAATCGAGAGTGAATCGGTTTCTTCTAGATAAACACGCTCCATCGTAGACACCATCGTCGCTTAACATCAGGTGAGATGGCGGTCAAGTGTAAACCTAAAAAGTTAAAAAAAAAGCTCTGAGTTCTGATGACAATACATGACTAGCCAAGAAACGTCATTACAAATCCAATATGGCAGCCTCTCCAAGATGGCGGACTGGCTGATTGAAACTGAAAATTTTACATTTCTCCACTTTACTTTGTAATGTACTCCATTTTAATTTAAAACTACCAAAATAATCAATTAAGACAAAAGTCTTTAACCAATGCGTGTTGCCAGTGATGGCTTATGGAACTGAGACGTGGTCCTTAACTGTGGGCCTCATAACAAAGCTCAAAGTCACACAGCGAGCTATGGAGAGAGCTATGCTCGGAGTCTCTTTGCGCGACAGAATCCGTAACGAGGATATTCGCAAAAGAACGAAAGTGGCCGACATAGCTCAAAGAGTAAGCAAGCTGAAGTGGCAATGGGCAGGCCACATCGCTCGCAGAACTGACAACCGATGGGGAAGAAAGGTTCTCGAGTGGCGACCACGAACCGGAAGACGCAGTGTTGGACGGCCTCCCACTAGATGGGCAGATGACCTAACGAAGGTCGCTGGAAACCGCTGGTTGCAGGTTGCGCGGGACCGTTCGTTGTGGAAATCTAGGGGGGAGGCCTATGTTCAGCAGTGGACGTCTTGCGGCTGATGATGATGATGATGACCAAAATAATCAAATACAAAGTCTGCTTTATTTTTTACCTTAACTCACCTAAAATATTGTTAAAAGACCTCTTAGGTACTTTAGTTGACTTTTAAGTTACCCAGATATCTAAAACTACCGAACACTAGTTTTTAACCCCCGACCAAAAAAAGGGGTGTCATAAGTTTGACGTCGATGTCTGTCTGTATGTCTTGTCTGTCTGTGGCACCGTAGAGCTCAAACAGATGGACCGATTTCGATGAGGTTTTTATATTTGAAGGTTAATTTCCGTGCGGTGGTTCTTACCTATGTTTGGTTAATATCGATTCAAGATGGCTGACTCCACAAAATTCCAACCTACCTCAATATGGATATCAAATAAAAGGGCTTGATTAGTAGAATACTATACACTATCACACATTTCAAATTCGCCATCTTGGATTTGAAATGTGCGATAGTGTATAGTATTACTCTCATATCAATCAATCACATCTCATCAAATCAAATCATGCGACAAGTAGAAATGATCGAGGGTTGCAACCGCCCCTCTTCGACTGTACTCAGTTGGACAGCTTACAAGTGACGGCATAGTGCTGAATCTTTTTTTTTTTAAATAAAGTGTGACGAGACGAGCAGGTAAGCAACATGCCTGCCACATAACAGCACAGTGACACGCAGCTATTGGAACATGGAAGAGTCAAAATCATTACCTAGCACTGCACTGCGCTTGTCACCCAGAGATCTAAGATGTTATATCTATTAAGCCCTGTAAGTTCTCTGTAATTTTTTGGAGTGAAAACTTCTTTAGGCGCGCTATAGACAGAATTTTCGTGGGCTGTAAAATGGATTCATCAATCGTCACGCTTGGATATGATAATGGATCGGATCGGATATGAAATCTTCGGGTAAACTCGGTAAAAACGGCCAGGTAGGTGGTACCAGGGCAACAGAAACAGTAAAGAGTTTCGATTACCTACCTCCAACAGCCCAGCGTTTATCTCCAGATACCAGGACAAAAGAAATATAAAAGAGTTGCGTTTGCCCCTAGGTACCAGTACCAGGGCAACAGCAAGTTTTCACTTCTATCGGCAGTTCCTATGACTGCCAATTTTTTTTGTTTAGTAAATGTAGTGTTATGTAATGTGTGTTTGTGTGTCAGACGGCGTCGTCTGCGCCGGCGGGCAGCGCGGCGCGCGCGTCGCTCGGCTCGGACACGGCCAGCCTGTACTCGCTGCACGACTTCGAGATCAACATCGAGCTGGACCTGCCCATACCCAGTACGTATACACTCTGCTACTTACATTCAGATTTTTATTCCTAACAAGATAATACAAAATAAAGCTACCACCCAGTATAACGACTGGGAACGTTTTCTTAAAATACTAAAAAATATGTAGCTTGGACACGGTACCTTGTCTAACCAGGTTCCTCTGGTTAGGGTGTCTGAAACCTAAATTCCCTCGAATCTATCCCGTTCCCCGTGTAGCTAATTTTATAATATAAATAAATATACGGTACGATACTTGTCAGCCGTTATCCGTGGTGCGTTCGGCCTCCTTCCGACCGCCCTCGTTCTGTGTTCGGTTTCCTTCCGAAGCACTGACAGCCTTTTTCAAGCACAATGTCCAAATTCGACACCCGGCGTCTACAACCTTAATCGAAGCACAATTATATCGCGTCCGCGCGGCAAGGTCCCTGACCGATCGACTCCGAATGCGAACGCGAATAAGTTCCTCCCGTGGGAACAAAGTATCAGTCGACACACGCGTGTTCCTCAGTGGCGCGCCCGGCACAGTCCCAGACTGAAAGCGAATGACAATGGACGCTCCCGTCTTTAGCCGTCGTAACAAAAATACTGAATGGGGGTACTTTGCAAATAATGGCCACACCTCGGCTTTAAAATAATTACCATTACCCTTTTCTACAATTTAGGTAACATATATTGTTACGTCATTCTATTCTAAACAGATAATGATAAAACATTTAAACAAGTTATAAAAATACTACACTTCATCAACCCCTTATATTATAGGTCAGGTTACTTTCGACATAGACCTCCCCTAATACCTTCCACTCGTCCCTGTCCCGAGTTAGTCTTCTCCATCCTTTCGGTAGGTCGTCCTCCCATCTTTTTATTGGTCTTCCTTTTTGTCTTTTACCTGTCCTGGGATACCAGTTGATTATATCCTTGGCCCACTTTTCTTTGTTTGTTCTCGTAGTGTGACCAGTCCAACTACATTTGAGACGTTTTATTTTTAATATTACATCGCTAACTTTTGTTCTCTTCCTTATTTTTGCCACCTTATACCTAGGACTTAGCCTTATATTTAGCATGCTCCGTTCCATGCTGGTACTTATACCACACTCTATTCAATCATACAGTCGTTTGACGAAGCCATCTAGACGGGGCAATCGTGCGGGGTGAGACGCGGGAAGCGCGCTCCCGCCATTGCCTACATTACAATGTTAGTATTGCAGGAGTGCGGCTCAGGGCTGACGTCTGCCGTAATGTTTTAATTCTATTTTAGTGACACGTTTTTAAAAGCATTTTTGTTTGCGACAACCCTACCCGTGTCTAGACATTAACGGCGTTTTTCGCACAAGATCAAAGGCGATAAACTACTGGTAGTATTACTGGGTAGTAACTCTGCCTGCGAAGCCGTGGGTCGTGGGTTCGATTCCCACCCAGTGCAAATTTTTGTGTGATTAATTCAAATATTTGTACTGCATCTGGGTGTTTCTATGACTGTATAATATGTATGTATTTACAACTATATAAGTATTATAGCAGCTATCTGGCCTCTATAGTACATACAAGCTTTGCTTAGGGTGTTGTGTGAATTGTCCACTAATATTTATTTATTTATTTAAATTCTTTTGCAGAAGTACCAGGGACGCAGCGTTCAGTACAAGTGACGACGAAAGTGAAAGAGACCGGTCCGAAGAGGTCCCTCAACTTAGAGGAGTACAAAAAACGGCACGGGCTCATATGAGTGTTACTCAAAATTCAACTGTTTCACTATTATGTTTAGATCTAATTTTGTGGAGCTGCTTTAGACACATATGTACAAATAAGTTGAAGAACGAATGAAGCGAGCGAATGTTATTCAAAACTATGCTCTATTAATATACCTTTTAGATCTAAATTAGGTTGTGCCTATAGATGGTATGGGCGAGTGTTACTCAAATGTATGCTCTATTGTTGTATCGTTTAGATCTAAATTAGGTTTTACCTAATAGCGGTTTCGACGAGTTTGCGAGTTACTGAAAATTGTACTCTATAACTGTACTTTTTAGATCCAAATTTGGAGTTGCTTTAGAATGAAACGGTTGTGTACAAGAATTGTTCTTCGATATAAAAATGGATATGGCATTATAAACTAGAAAAGAAGTATAAAATTCGCAATTTGCCATTTTCAATCAAAATTTGTACTAAGCTTCGTAAGCAATAATTTCTACTAAATGATAACTTATTCAAATACTTTCTATAAGTTTCTGTTTTGTCTCGTTTCCACTTTCGTACTTCATCGTTTTCACGAGCGAGATAGAACATAAAGTTGTTTTTTTTTACATTTTAAAATGAAATTGCAGTATCTTTGTCATATTTGCTGTACAGAAAAAAAGAGGCCAATTTTTTAATGCCTTACGCTTACAAACTTCAAGTATTTCGAAAGATTTTCACTAATTTATTTTTCTTCATACACTTCACTTCACTAGACTTATATTTATTTCACAAGAATGCAATAACATGTCGAAAAAACCCACAATGATTTAAATTATTTGAGTGTGATTTTAATTACTGAATATTAACCGTGGCTATAATGTGATGCAGCTCAGTTCCCGATATTTCGTTGCAGTTACATGTACCATCTTCACGGGTAATTATTTTACAATAATTAATAAAATTAATAGTGAACAATCGTGATAATTAAAACGATTTTTGAATTTACAAACTTTTCACAATATTATGTTTTCATAGAGAGGCGAAAACATTGAAATTTATAGAAAGTGATTGAATAAGAAAATAAAAATGTACATATTCTTAGAATTAGCTAGTGATTATTTGTTAGATAATTAATTAACAGTTAATATTTATAAATTAACACTTTAATGTTTTAATACATTTTGTATTCTTTTTTTCAATAACGAATATACCTAGTACCTATAGTGTACCCCTTTGCAGAGTCCGCTTGGGGAAGTACCACACCTTTGCCAGTTACTCTACCGACAAGCGGTAATGTGCAGACTTTGCTGTGTCCCGGTTTAAATGCCAATGCTTCTACTGAAAAATCTTTAAAAAAAGTTGTATGTCTCTGAGTGACCAGCGCAGTGTAGCAATTGATTTGATAGTTAATAGTATTGTTTTGCTCGTGGGCGGGTCAGTTGTTTATTTCTTGATACGAAAATGTAGAAAATAACAACAGATTCTTACTATCAGGCGACTGACCTGCTCGCAATGACATTCAGTTTTCTAAAAAAATATTGGTATTGACAACGAGTAAATTGTTATACAATTATTTGTTATAAATAATTTAAATAAAAAAAAATCAAATCTGTTTTTTTTGGTAAATCTTTGATATTTGAAATTTGTGATTCGACTTTGTCAAAAATCTTAACATATGTATACATTATCGAACAAAAACGAAGGCGACACTGGTGAACCTTTAAAATAACCCCTTCCCACTCACTTTTATGTTTTTAACATAAATTATCCCAATTTATTGATTTTGTCAAATTTACCGGTGTGGAAAATACACAAAAATAAATGACAAAAAAATATATAATTAATTAATATTGAATTAATTCGTCAGGTAGATTATGAAAAAAAATGGGGCACGTATCTTTTATTTTATAAAATTATTAAAAATCGACAAAGATATAGACCATCAAACTTCCGGAGTGGGGGGTTGTGACGTCAACTCTACATAAAAATCGTATTTAGACGTGACGTCAGTCGAAACTTCTAAGCACTATATCTTACAAAAGAAAAAATACGTGTACAATATGTTTTAAAAATCTAACTGACGGATTAATTAGTTTTATTTATTCACCATGCCTATTATATATTATATTGCCATTATATATCAAAGGGGTGGGATGAGGGGAATCAAATAATAGAAGATACAATGTCATCCATTTTGAAGTGGATTAATAAAAATGATCAACATTTTTGCGTAGTAATATGTTGCTTTTTTTTCTTTATTACCCTTTATTCATAGAAATTGAAACACAAAGCGGTAGCGGGACGGAATGGGATCCAATCGCGTTCTTATATCTATGCCATCATCATCATAGGAGTTTTTTCTATCGTTCACGGATGAAACGAATCGCACGTTTTCGAATTGGAGTGTGACTTAACTAAGAAAATTAACTAAACAAGTAGTTCAAATCAAACGGGCTAAAAGTTGTTTGTAATTTATGAAGAACTGACTAGTCCAAAAAAGGAACAACATACAAGAATAACAAAGACTATCACTTCAAGTACTTAATAAAGGAACAAAAAAATCCAATTATTCACTTAATATTTTTGCCAAAAAAGAATATTTTTTTATTCAGACACTTCAATTCTAAAGGTGCGAAATCCTAAATCTGTTATGGGCCATACGTAAAATAGCGTCACGATAAACCTGTTTCGAAATGACAGGATAGTGAAAAATATGTCGGTTTTTTTAATTATTTCACGGGTAACCCACGTGTGATAAGATCGGTCCAACCCGACATAAGTTTCAATCGCTTCTCGCGATCTTCAAAGGGAGTGCGTGCGACCACTTCTCAGGCATTGACTTTAAACTTAGTCTAGCGTAACCGATCTTATCACGCTAGTAATCCGAATTAAACACAATCTGTAATAATAACTAGTAACATTTATCCTTCCAAAAAGTCAAATCCGGTTCCATGTGAGGTGAAAAGTTGTCAATTTTTTTAAACTAAAATGGCGGTGTTGTCTTACTGCTAAGTTTATCTGGTAGAAGCTTGACCTTGTCCTTGACTCTTCTTGTTAGGGAATGGGAGTCTTAGGCCCTATTCAGTGCGACGCGGACCGTCCGCACGCGGACTAGGTTTCGCGTCCGTCGCGGATGAATTTGTCGTTCAGTGCGCAGCGGATCGCGCATGCGCACATTAGACGCAGCCGCCATGACAACGACAGTATGTTACGTCCGCTCCGCGCGACTGTCCGCCGAGCACTGAACAACTACATTAGAACCAAGCACCGTCCGCCCGCGGACATCCGCGGCGCGGAGGAGCGGCGCGGAGCGATTTCGACCGCGCGCGGATAGCTCTCCGCGACGCGGACAGCTCCGCGTCGCTCTGAACGCACTGTAAAGTTTCATACATTTTACCGTCCGTCGCGGACGTCCGCGTAGGTCATCCGCGTCGCACTGAATAGGCCCTTAGTAGTGGGATAATAAAGGAGATTCTTTTTTGCACACTACTAAAAAGAACTACTACTATTTGAAACAAGTAATATTTACATAATTTAACGGTTGTCCTTTTGTAATAGCGGTACCACCGAAGAACTAATTTGGATTTTCCGACAAACATCTTAAAACTAGGAATTAGTCGTAATGAGGGAGTTTCCGACGAGACAAAAATAGTTCCAATGGACGCACTAGATGGCGATTGTTCGAGATGCAGATAGATCTGTCTCTACCATATACTCTCAACAGTGTAATCCCTTTAGAGACCCTACCCGTTTTCAGGGAAAAAGTATAGTGTAAAAAGTGTCTTTTTTAATTTTAAAATATCGGGAATAAAAATAGCTAATTAGGTTGATAATGTAATAAAAAACCATTACTGATCACAATCCCTTTTCAGTAAAAATCTTTAGAACTCCCGAGGCAATAGACACCAACTAAGCCAAAGTAGAAGGAAAATTCAAAGATATAAATAGCAACACTGATACGACAATATTTTATTCACGGACTAAGTAGAGAGATACTCTCTCGGCTGAAGGATTAGTATCCATAGCCAAGAATAAATTTAAAAAATATATATTTTGTCGTTCATCAGGTTTACGAATTTGTTTTAAAATTTTGATGTTTTGAAATAGTTTTCATTCGAATAAAATGCGTACATGGATAAAGTAGTTTATTATTTATTACTAGAAGTCGTGCTTTCGCAAATTGAATGAATTGAGTCCCATTATGCCTACCGCTTTTGACAACAAACCAAAAGACCTACAAGCGCCTCCTATTATCGTTTTATTAAACCATATCTTTTTGTCTCGTCGGAAAACGGCTCAAAAAATAAGCCGCCAGTGTACGTCTGGATGATTCATACGCAAGTCACGTTTTAAGATGTTTGCCGGAAACTGATGTTATTAATAAATATTTGTGGACATTGCTCACACAACAAAATATATTAAAACTTGCATTATGGGAACCTAACCGACCTAACGGCTAATACAGTAATCTTATAATCGTAAATAAATACACATATTTAAGATACACAGAAGCACCTAAATACAGATTATCAAAATTAATCACACAAATGTTTGTTATAGGTGATAATTTAAACCAAGACCTTACGGCTCTGTAGGCAAATCCACTGCCTACAAAAGACTAAGTCTTCAAAAAAATAAGAAGTCCGTTTTGACATTTGTGATCTCGACTTTTACATTTGTTATCTCAACTTTGACATTTGTTATCTCGACGTTGCCATTTGTCATCTCCACTTTGACATTAGCATAGAATAGATAATATATATTAGTCATCTCGACGTAACTAGTGATGTGACCTAAACTAAAAGTAATAAGGTAACCGTAAAGTGATCTAAATCGTTCAATTCTCCCGGGAATTCTTTCCCAAACATATAAAAATATTAGTTTTTTTGACAACTACACGGACTTCGCGGTAAAGCCAGTTCCTTCCTACCAGTAGAACTAAGCAGTGAGATATTTTTATGGATAAAGGGGTATTTATGCGTTACTTTAAGATGTCGATCAAAGCTGTGTTGTGTTTGACCAAGGACACAAAATGTTTTAGGTATCGAGTAATATTGGATAATGTTAACTATGGTTAAATGAAGCGGACGTATGAATAAAGTATTTTAATGTATTTGATGTGGTTTTATTCCCTATATTTAACGTTAATACATAAAGCTTGGTCGGTGTCTCGCCTGGGACGATGTGGTCTACGTTGGAGAGCAAGGCCGGATCCACAAAAGTCAGGAAACCATGCGAGTAACATACGAAAAGTGCGTACAAGTGCGAGTGTGTTTTAAGCAGTGGTCCACCTAGGTTCAGCAGGTCTACTACGAAGTCTGATAAACGATATATCGGCCGAACTTATGGACGTTTCTTACCACGAAACACAATCAGTCGGTTGATCGGATCGGGCGTTTCGTTCATTCCGAATTCCGACCGACATAAATTTTATAGTTTTTGTGTCGTAAACCACTCTACAAAAAGCATTTAATTACCTTACCGATTATTTGGACAGCTGTCCGTCGGATCCGATTATTCGGAGGTTGTTTTCATAGTAAACCTGCTGGTCCCAGCGCAAGAGTGTCAATTCGCATTTGGTGGAGAGTGCTACTTACCTAAAGTAGCGAAAACACTCTGTTACATTAAAGTACCCAGGGCTGGATTTAGAGGAGCCCCCGGGCACAGATCAGAAAATAGTTAGGTAGGTACTTCGTAACCCCGGGGCTTTGTTGGACGTTGAAAGAAATACTAGAGGTTTCTCAAGCAAAAACTCGGACTACAAATATAATGGTTTAAAGTTAGCGTAATAGTACATTATGATATAAGTGCGGTAAGTTGATAATTACAGCCGAGGCGTTATTGCTAGCTCGAGCCGAAGGCGAGAGCTATAATGAGCAGAGGCTGTAATTCTCATTATAGCTCTGCTCATTATAGCTCTCGCCTTCGGCTCGAGCTAGCAATAACGCCTCGGCTGTAATTATCAAAGCGCACGTATGTCATACGACGTTTTATAACATATTTGCGAGGAAATAAACAAAACTCTGACGACATTTTCAAATAAAAACAATACAGCGAAAAAAAAACGCGCGGAATAATATTTACTTGATCACAGATCACAACACAGAGTAAGTAATCACTATGGATCACAGATTAGCAATGCGCGCGCATCGGCGCCTTCTTTTTTTAAGCAACGGCACAGAACCAGCCAGTATGCCATTAATAATAAAGTAAATTAATATTTTTGTGTTTTGTTACAGAAAAATAAAGTAATTATGGTCTAAATTAATTAAATTAACGAAATAAATAATTCTTTGTTATATTTTACCTCTCAAAGTTAATTTTATTCATAAAATGTTGACCACACTTTTCTGACATAAAAACTCTTTACTAAGATTTAAAAAGGTACCGTTCGTTTTAGACGGAGCATATCTCTCTACCTAGTCTATGGACGGAGCATTTTGAAACCGTGCGTTTTACATTACACATTACAGCACTAGTGCGTAATAAGATACATTACGATACAGAAATTGGTCCAATAAGAGACCCTTTACGAGCAAATATGTTATAAAAGATGTTTACCTTACTAGCCGGTTTTTTTTCCGAAATCTGTTGTGGAGGCACCGGGGCGTATGCCCCAGTTGCCCTCTAAATCCGGCCCTGTTGACGTCGTCGATACTCACGATAAATCGATTCAACTTTCTGTGTTTGTGGTTGACATTCATCATCATTCAATTGATGTTCTTCGGATGATGAGGCAAATTTTGATAGCTGTCGTCTGACCTCTTGTTAGCTTGATTAGGTGATTTTTCTATTAGAACTGCAGGTCTACTACGAAAACAAACTCCGAATGATCGCATCCGACCGACAGCTGAATCGGATTGTAGCCTACCACGAAAAACATTCGGATCGATACATTTCGGATCGGAAGTTATAGACTTAGGTCGGATAAAGGTCGGATCGAACGAAACGGCCGATCTGATCAACCGACCGATTGTCTTTCGTGGTCGAAAACTTCATAAGTTCGGCCGATATATCGTTTATCGGACTTCGTAGTAGACCTGCTGAACAGGAAGAGAGGAAACCATTACCTAGCACTGCACTCTCCCCAAGATATATATGATGATTCATCTCTATGCCCCGTAATTTTTCTGGAGGCATTGCCCTTCAAGCCGGAACAGTGACGTTTGCTTGGCGGTAGAAAAACTTCCCCATACGGACTCTGCCAAGAGTCCTACCACTACTATCTTCAGTACGCTAAGTAGTCCAGGTCTACTACGAAGTCCGATAAACGATATATCGGCCGAACTTATGGAAGTTTCCTACCTCGATAGACAATCGGTCGGTTGATCGAATCGGCCGTTTCGTTCGATCCGACCCTGATCCGACCTAAGTTTATAACTTCCAACCGAGATGTATCGATCCGAATGCTTTTCGCGGTAGGCTACAGATCCGATTCAGGTGTCAGTCGGAGCCGATCATTCGGAGTTTGTTTTCGTAGTAGACCTGCTTGTCTACTACGAAGTCCGATAAACGATATATCGGCCGAACTTATGGAAGTTTCCTACCTCGATAGACAATCGGTCGGTTGATCGAATCGGCCGTTTCGTTCGATCCGACCCTCATCCGACCTAAGTTTATAACTTCCAACCGAGATGTATCGATCCGAATGCTTTTCGCGGTAGGCTACAGATCCGATTCAGGTGTCAGTCGGAGCCGATCATTCGGAGTTTGTTTTCGTAGTAGACCTGCTTGTCTACTACGAAGTCCGATAAACGATATATCGGCCGAACTTATGGAAGTTTCCTAGCTCGATAGACAATCGGTCGGTTGATCGAATCGGCCGTTTCGTTCGATCCGACCCTCATCCGACCTAAGTCTATAACTTCCAACCGAGATGTATCGATCCGAATGCTTTTCGCGGTAGGCTACAGATCCGATTCAGGTGTCGGTCGGAGACGATCATTCGGAGTTTGTTTTCGTAGTAGACCTGCTGAGTACGTATCTGGTACTTAGTAGTCGAAGCGAGGATTGCTTGCTTCTGACTTGGTTCTAAGCTTATTTCTGAATTCAGTCACCTAACCCAGCTTCTGAATTCAGTCTCCTAAATTCAGTCAGCCTTTTACAACAGTAGAATAATAATGAGCCGGGAACTCCCTAGCGTATTCCCCTTTACTTTCCCAACAATCAAAGAGAATGCTTCTCTTTTTTTAAGTTCGTTACGGCTCGGCCAATCAAGCGGCTCGGGTGTACTTGGATTGTTTGTTTTGTTTCGTAACTACAAAGCTAGCCAATATTCCTGAGCGAGATCACATTACTACAGTGGTCATGTTTTTTTTTTTAAGAGAAAACCACAGATATATTTTTTGTGGGCTATGAATTGAATTCTAGCGTTGCGCTCGGGAATGATAAGACATTTTCGGGAGATTTCGGGACCATGGCCATCTAGAAATGCGTCAGCATTTCCCATTGGCTATCTAAAAACCATCCATCGATGGCCATGACCATCGACGACCATCTAGAATTGCGTACGGTGTGGTGTGGTACTTACACCTTTGCTATTTATTCTACCGCCAAGCAGTAGGTAATGTGCAAACATTACTGTGCTCCGGTTTGAAGGGCAATGTTTCCAGAGAAATTTCAGGGCTTAGAGATATAACACCTTAATCTCTGGGTGACGAGCGCAGTGCAGTGCTAGGTAATGGTTTGGACTGTTCACGTTCCAACAGCTGCCTGTCACTGTGCTGTTATGTGGCAGGCATGTTGCTTACCATCAGGCACAAGTCCTGCTCGTCTTATCACTCATTATTTACAGGGTTACTGGTAATCAGCCTGCATCCGTTTAAGAGCATGTTCTGTATATTTAAACATTTTAAACAAACAACTTTTGTTCTACAACTTTCGTTAAAACTTAATAGATAACCAAAAAAAAAAAATTATTTGTTGCTCTTTTTTGTACTGTTTAGCGACTTTTTAGTGTTTATTCACTTCGGTACATCATTTTTTGCGCGTTAAAGAGCGTACGCGCTCTCGTTACGAATTGTTACGAAGAGTTCGATACTTTTAGACCGTGCAAATGCACTTTATATTGATTTTGTAAAAAAAAAAATATTTTTTTTTAAACTGTAGAACAAAAGTTGACGTATTGAATGTACCTAACATCCCCTTAAAAGGATTCAGGCTGATTACCAATAACCCTGTGTATTAAAAAAAAAGATGCGGTGATAGGAGCACCGAGCTTGAGTAGCTTCAAGGGTAAGCTTACCTGGGTTACCGAGCAAACGTTTTACAGTTATGAAGATTTTTTAAAGACCGACGGTAAAATAATAATTTAATATAGATAAATTGGTACTATTTTTAAATCCCATTGACATTATTGTATTATCATTATTTTTTATTATGACATTGTCTAATAATTAGTATTATCATTTTTATTTTTTTTGCCTTATTCCATTTTTTACAATATTTATCCTAATTCGTATAATTATTGTTAAACAATTTATTATGCCTGACTTGTAAATGTATATTTATCAATAAAAAACTTTGACTTTGACTTTCGATTTTACTACTTCACTGTACCTATTCAGTATAGACTAAACTTACCCTTTTTTAGCCTTCTACCTATACCTAGTTCTCAACTGAACAGTGATTTATTTTCTTGGAAAAAAAAACCGACTTCATTTTAAAATTAAATCAAGACACTCCACGTTTCATAAGAACCCATTAGTTCCTACGAAATTTAATTTTTTGTGGTAGGTATTGTCACGTTAGTGAACATAAAAGGTATTAATTGGGAGATTATTTTATTATATATTAAGATAGGTAAAAGGGGAAATAATAAACAGTTATAAATACAAGTATATTTAAAAAAAAATGATTAGATGGAAATGAAAATGATAGTAAAAGAAAATAATAAAAATAAGGGACGTAACTTAGGAACAAAAATAATGAAAGAGTTGAGAGGATTCAGTGGCTTGAGTGGGTTCAGTGGCTGCAGCAGAGAATTGCTCGCGGGGTCAGCAGCCCGCAGCAGGTTCAGCAGTCCGCAGCAGGAACAGTAGTCCGCTTCAGTGGCTGAGAGGGTTCAGTGGCTGAGAGGGTTCAGTGGCTGAGAGGGTTCAGTGGCTGAGAGGGTTCAGTGACTGAGAGGGTTCAGCAGTCTGCAGCAGGTTCAGTAGTCCGTAGCAGGAACAGTAGTCCGCTTCAGGGAATGGCTCGCAGGTTCAGCAGCCTGGAGCAGGTTCAGCGTTCAGCATTCCTCAGTAGGGAATGGCTCGCAGGTTCAGCAGCCTGGAGCAGGTTCAGCGTTCAGCAGACTTTCAAGGTTCAGCAGTCATGCATGAGCGGTAGGTTCAGTGTTCAGCAGTCTTCAGCGTTCAGCAGTCATTTCAAGTTCTCCAGATATTACCCACTTAGAAGCCAACTGTTCACTGGAGATGTTCCTCTCTTGGAAGCCAATTCTCAACTGCCCAACTCAATTTACTAGATTTAACATGTAAACTTTTGGTAATTCGATTCTAGAATGAGAGAACAGTTCATTTTTATAATTAACGGCCAGAGATAATTCGACCTCAAAACTATAAAACCTTATGAAGATGGTAGAGGGCAACCTCTAGCAATGTTTGATGTTTGAAGTATTTACATTCTCTTTGGTTTGAAGTATTATGACATGAATGTAAATAAATACAATTTTGGAAAAACTATATTTTTACAGGTTTAAAATGATATCATTACATAAATAATATTAGTATCATGATGAGAAAATTATGCTTTATCGTAAGGACACGTTGGTATGTAAGTATACGCATCTCTCCTATGAAAAGTGGTGCTTTTAGAATGAAAATAGGGATAAAATGTACGTTTACATATTGTAGTCAATATGTAACGTTACAGTATATAAAACAATAAAGTAGCCAAGTGCGAGTTCGACTCGCCCATGAAGGGTTCCGTTCCAGCAAGTAACATAATATAAATAGTACACATAGTTCTTGTAGTTCGTTGTAACTTTGATCGAAGTTTTAATAATAGTGTATTTATGACGTACTAAAAAAAAACTACTCATCAGATCGAGTTCAAACTAATTTTCGTTGGTAGTTTTCATGGTAATGTACATCATATATTTTTTTTAGTTTTTTCATTCTCTTACTTTAGAAGTTAGAGGGGGAGGACACACACATTTTACCACTTTGGAAGCGTCTCTCGCGCAAGTTATTCAGTGTAGACAAAAAAAATGTTAGAAACCTCAACATCATTTTTCAACACCTATCGATAGACACCCCACACGTGTAGGTTTGATGAAAAAAAATTTTTGTGCTTCAGTTCTCAGTATGGGGGGCACCCCTAATTTTTGTTTTTTTAAAAAACTTTTGTAAAAATCTTAATGCGGTTCACAGAATACATCTATTTACCAAGTTTCAACAGTGTAGTTCTCATAGTTTCGGCAAAAAGTGGCTGTGACATACGGACGGACAGACAGACAGACAGACATGACGAACCTATAAGGGTTCCGTTTTTACGTTTTACGGAACCCTAAAAACCGGCATACCGATTTCGATAAAATTTATATGGCGCCATCTCTGAACCTACCCGAAACAAAAAAAGAACCATCGAAATCGATCAGCGTAGCTATCGTGTGACTGCCACAAACATACAACCGAATTGAGAAGCTCCTACTTTCGTTCTCGTTTCTTTCCTTTTTAGAAGTCGGTTAAAAATAGGAACTATAATTTTTTACCGACTTCAAAAAAAAGGAGGAGGTTCCAGGGCCGGATTTAGGGGAGGGCAAACGGGGCATACGCTCCGGGCCTCCACACAACAGACACTTCGGAAAAAACAATATTTCGACAGGAAAGATCTTTTACGTTAACTTTAAACAGTCCTGCTTGAGAAATCTTAACCTGGGGGGGGGGGGTATTTTAACGTCCCCAACGAAGCTCCCCCCGGGGCCGCCACACCTCTAACCTGGGAGGTTCTCAATTCATTCGGTTGTATTTATTCTAGACAGAAATGCGGCCGTAGTGGATGGAGGCTCTGGGCCGGGAGGAGGCGGCTTAGGCAAAAGACGATGTCGAGTCGATTACTATCGGAATCCCCCCTTTATTTTCCTCTTCTTCTCTTTATCCAAGAACTATGTAAATAAAATAAGATTATTGTAATGACAAAGGTCACGGACCCCAGAGTCTGTGGAGTGTTTAAATTAAATAAAATTACGAAAATCTGATCAAGTGTCTCAATTTAATTCTATATTGAAGTCGGTTTTTGTTTTTTCGTAGAAACTAAATTATATACCGTGGTACAAACTTGATAGTGCCATCAAAAGTGACACTATCACAGTTTAAGCGTAGGTGTCACGTTTGTTACTCCGCCCTTGACAGTCGCCGAAGTCCCGGAGCTCCGGAGTTAAGCCTCGGGATATAAAAGTTGCCTCAACTAGCACGAAACTGCTGTCATACTTACAGAACTGCCCTTTGAAGGTTATGTGCGTGTCCACTGCACTACGGTTTCAGTCGATTTTGTCGTAGATCTAGAATTGTTTCGCTACGCAAAAGGAACCTCGAAGCGAGGGATCGAGAAATTATTCTAATCAAGTTGAAACCACCCGTGAGAAAATTTAATTTTAATCGTAAAACCAAAAACTTTCGATTTAAATTTAAAATTAAACTCAGCATCAACAAAAACAATTGGCAGTCAAAGGGACTGCCGATAGAAGTGAAAACTTCTAAGTAAGTACTCACGAAAACAAAAATGCTTTGATGCTTAGTTTCCAAAGCATCAAAGCATTTTTATTTTCGTTCTAAGCATGGTTCCGAGTTCGCCCGAACTCATTAGCGTGACTTTCATCTACTAGCATGATGCTTGATCTCAATTCACAGCACACAAAATATATGTGTGTCGCCAAAAGAAGTTTCATCATCAAGATAAATTACAGATAAATTACAGGGCTTAGAGACATAATATCTTAGATCTCTGGGTGACGAGCGCAGTGCAGTGCTAGGTAATGATTTGGACTATCATGTTCCAATAGCTGCGTGTTACTGTGCTGTTATGTGGCAGGCATGTTGCTTACCATCAGGCACATGACCTGTTCGTCTCGTCACTCTATGCTATAAAAAAAAAAAAAAAAAAGTTTCATCTACATATTTATATAGGAACACCTCTGAAGTATGATCTACCAAACCAAAAAACGAATCGACGGAGATATCGCGTACCTAACATACATACTTCAGAGATCCAAATAAAATTTATCGAAATCAATTAGCAGTGTTTGAGGTATCGACAAAAATCTAAAATTTTCTTACGTCGCTGATATAAAATTACAGGCCTGTTTTCATTTTGATTAGTGCGAGTGCGAGTGAGTAGTGCGAGTGAGTAGTGCAGATGTTGAGTGACTAGTAGCAAACACGTGTGGACACCGATTGATTATTGCGAGTGCATAGTAATGAGTCGCGATTACTCAGTCACACTCGCAATCGCACTCGCATCCGCACTCGCACTAATCAAAACGCAAACCGGCCTTATGTCTTGTGTAGTACCTCACAACGTGTTTAGTGGATTTCACAAATAAGTCTAGTGTCAGTCAAGTTTAATTTTAATTGGAAATGGAATTTAAACTTTGAATTCTGTCGTTTTCAAAGTTTTAGGCATGAAATCTATTGAACCGACTTTAATGAAATCGGTTTCAGTTAAATTTTTACTAAAAATCGGCCCGAAAGAGATGTTTTGCTTTGGTAGGGTACGTCAATCTGTCAATGGAAACGCGTCCAGCTGACCGCATTCGACATGTGCTGTATATTCCGCGGGTTTCTTTTACGAGACGTTCTGGCGCGACGCTCGCCGTTCGTCCCGAACCGCTGAAATTGCCTCGGGTGACGAATACGACCTCCATGCGACACTACACCCTACACCCTCTGTCTTATCCCTTTTTATGAGGTGGCTGTTGCTAGGCCTCATTTAAAAAAATGTGTGTGCTTAAGACCGCACGGCAGAAGTGAAAACTTAATTTTACGAATGTTGTATTACGTAGTATTATAATGGATAGTATTAAGATAAATGTGAAACAAGTCAGACTGTAGTTTTGAAGTGAAAACTTTTTGAAGTTAAAACTTCTTTAGGCACGCCTAGACAGATTTTTCGTGGGCTGTGAATTGAATTCATTCGTCACGCTCGGGTATGATAAGAAAGCTTCGGCTAAGCTCGGGACCATGGCTATTGACCATCTAGAAATACGTCAGCCAATGGGAAATGCTGAAAGGGCGTGGACAGGCCATCATGGCATGGCCATCTAGAAACGCATCAGCCAATGGGAAATGCTTACGCATTTCTAGATGGCCATGCCAAGATGGCGAGGCCACGCCCTCCGGTTACACCCGTGTAGTTTCCAAGATAAGCTATCAAATTCTGAGTTTTAAGTTTTCACTTCTATCGGCAGTTCCTATGACTGCCAATTTTTTTGTTTGAGACAGTATTTTCGTGGGCTGTGAATTGAATTCTAGCGTCACGCTTGGGAATGATACATTTTTGGGTAAACTCGGGACCATGACCATTGGCCATTTAGAAATTCTGACGCATTTCTAGATGGCTATGTGACACTGTGACAAAAACAAATTAAAATATTACTCAGAAACACTTATCCCACCAAAAACATTCTGTAAAAAACTAGCCAAGTCTCGATGAAGCTGCATATTTATCTCTAAAAAGTAATGAAATCTAGACAAAGCTGTGCCAAGTCTAAGGTACCTTACTGCGATTTCTTTATTATTATAGTTAATGTTGTGTGAATTGGCCGTTGAAGGGTACACTAGTACACAAGGGTACAAAACCAGGTGCTCCATGACACCATTGCACCAATCTGTCGCCAAAACCGCTACCATTGACGCTTGAAAATGGTTAAAATATTACTCAGAAACACTTATTGACTAGTGGCACAAATAGCGGCTTTATTGATAGGTTGTTATATGAGGAAAAGGCCCGTCAAACTAACTAACTAGCCACAGATATACTGTAAAGGTAGCGCAACCGCGACCGCGACCTGTCTCGGTCTCCTGTCGCGGTCTCGGCCCGAACTGGCGCCCATACAAGTCCATAGTGTCAAGTGCCTGTCGCGGTCGCCGGTCGCGGTCTCCTATCGCGGTCTCGCGTCGCGGTCTCAGCGCGAACTTGTACCTTTATTACGCATGTCGCTGTAACGACTGCTCTAGTCGGTAGAACGGCAACTACCGATCCGCAAGATCGGCTTTGTTGACCAGGACTTCTACTCTCTTTCTACGAAAACGTAATTTCGAAATGAACTCGCGACTTTCTAACTCTGATTTTACTTCGATCTGTCGTTGTGTCTGTTTAAATGTTCTAAGCCTACTCTAATTAAGGCCGATTTACATCAGACGAGCGAATGCTCATTCTATCCCCACCGTATCAAATTCATTTGGTGTAAACAAACGTAGAGCATTCTTTCGTTGTTTTGTTTGCGTTCGCAAAGATTCTATGGCATATATAATATGGAAAACGCTAAGAACGATCTTTCGTTTACACTAAAAGATCGAGAAAGAATGCTCTTGTTCCAGCTCTAGCTCTATGTTCGTTCAGTTTAAATCGGCCTTTAGAGTAGGCTTAAAACATTTAAACGTCAAACAATGTTGTATCGGACGAACGAAGTAGAACGAGAGCGGGGAAGTCGCGAGTTTTTTATGGAAATTTCGTTTTCGTAGAAACAGAGTAGACGTCCTGCAGGTCTACTACGAAAACAAACTCCGAATGATCGGATCCGACCGACAGCTGAATCGGATCTGTAGCCTACCACGAAAAACATTCGGATCGATACATCTCGGTCGGAAGTTATAGACTTAGGTCGGATGAGGCTCGGATCGAACGAAACGGCCGAATCGATCAACCGGCCGATTGTCTATCGAGGTAGGAAACGTCCATAAGTTCAGCCGATATATCGTTTATCGGACTTCGTAGTAGACCTGCTGGCTTTGCCATTGATTCGAATCCCACGCGCACCGCTGTCTTTTCGAAGTCAGGTGCGTAATGCTGCTAACTTAAAAACGGCGAATGAAAACGTGACGAAACTGACATGTACCTAGAATCTATTGAGACCACACGTCATCCACCGACCCACACTGGGCCAGCGTGGTCAATAGGGTACCGGACTGGGTCAAAAATACACCATCCTAATTAGTCCGTCAGCTAGATCATGGAAAAATATTGGACACGTATTTTTTGTTTTTTCATAATATTCAAAATCGTCAAAGATATAGACCATCAAACTTCGAGAGTGGGGGGTCGCGACATCACTCGTGAGTTAAAATCGTACTCACAAGTGACGTCACACGAAACTTCGAAGCGCTGTATCTTCGTCATTTTTTGTTTGTGAAACAAAAGAAAAAATACGTGTACAATATTTTTTGGCAATCTAACTGACGGGCTACTTAGTTTTTTTGAGGATTGTACCCTATTATGGCCTTGACTCTCTCACGACAGAAGGCCCCGAGTCCCAGATGTGAGAATATTTCGAAGGCTGATTATGCTTTTGATAATTATATTAGTGACGCGCACTTGCAAGATTTCTCCTATCCTAAAATCGTCTAACGCGCACGTTCTGCTCGTTCTCATTCGTCTGCTGCTCCACCGCCGCTCCGACGCCACAATCAACAACATCTGTAGCGCTTCGGTATAAATTATTGGATGCCCTGAGCGTCTTGAAATTGGTATTTTTTGCATGAAACGTAATTATCTTGGATTTATTTGTGTTTCTTGAATTATGTATTAGTACACTTTCTGAAGGCACATTTTTTATAGTTATGTATTTGATCAAAACCAGTGATAGGTACGAGTATAATGCCCGGCGTTCACCGTTTTTTTCAACCGAGCAGAACGGAAAGAGTGAGCAGTGAGCTCACTCTTCCCAAGGGTGACATAATTCCGTACGCCTGAAGTTTGGGAGGGCACATCCAACGATTTATATCGATGCTATTGGCGTTGATTGTGGGTACAAATACAAATTGAGCTAGCAAGCTGGCATTCAACCCAAAGAAGCAGAAAGCATTCAAGCGTTTTATTAAGTTCAAAAATAAATTTCAAGGCAAAGTTTTACTTCCGAACAGATTCATTAATCTATCCTCCTCGAGACAATAAAATCCATTTCATCATTTGTTTATCATTTTACGGAACTTGCTTGATAAATTAACTTCTTGAGATTTAAAATTTTAAAACTTTCCCGAACTTCGTGTTTCATTAATCTTCGAGTAAAAGGAGATTAATGGGCCGAGGAATAGACAATCCAGTGTTTTGTTTGAAACTTTATTAATTTGACGTTTCTTTGTTTAATCTGAGCTACAAAAAAGTTTAATTATGTAATTCGCTAGTTTGCAAGGGCTCGACCGCGGCTTGTCTCTAGTGGTAAAATAAAAGTTGCCTCTGTTCTTTTGAGTATATTTCGCTATATAAAACCATTCGCTTTTCCAAATATTTCTGGTGAAAATCGCCCTAATGTCTTAAGAATAATCAAATTATTATTCGTACAGCAAAAATCACGTAGCGAGGAAAACAAAAAACAGCGTATATGTGCCTACGTAGCAACGGCGGGACACATTGTCGCGATATTGAGATTGCGCGACGCATCGCTTGGTTGGCGCGTGGTACAAATTAAAAGCTTAAGCTTTTTCAAAGCAAGGCATGTTATAGAAAAAACTAATTAGTACGTCAGTTAGATCATTCAAAAATATTGTATACGTATTTATTCTTTTGTTTCACAAACAAAGAATGACGAAGATACAGTGCTTGGAAGTTTCGAGTGACGTCACTTCATTGTACGATTTTTACGATCGTTACGTCACACCCTCAACCCTGCAAGTTTCATGATCTATATCTTTTTGTGTTGATTATCTATACTAATATTATAAAGCTGAAGAGTTTATTTGTTTGAACGCGATAATCTCAGAAACTACTGGACGGATTTGAAAAATTATTTCACTGTTGGATATGTACGTGATCCCTGAATGCTATGGGCTATATGTGTACTAAGGGCGAAGCCGGAACGGACAGCTAGTTAATAAATAAAACAAAAAGTATGAGTCCCATATTCTTCCATAATTGACGCGTGTAACACGCAAATCGGCAAACGTAGTGTAAGACGCCGTGCGACTAGATGCAGTGACGATATACGAAAGACGACTGGTGACGGTTGGAAACGTAAGACCAAGGATCGGGCTGTGGGATAGGCCTATGTCCAGTAGTGGGCGAATACAGGCTGATGATTTTTGACGTGATAACGTCTTATAATTCGATAAAGCCGGCTGCACGCCCGCAAAACTGTAACGTTCCGCCGTTACCGTTAGTTCGTCGTCCGTGCCATGCGGACGAAGCTGAGCGCTGAGGGCGCCACCCGCCGAGTCGAGCGGTATCACTACTCGCGCTATCAGCGTACTGATTTCTTAAGACGTTGTCACGTTCAACTATCGTCAGTAAACCGACTTTACAGACAACCATTTTTTTACGTTAAATTAACGGATTAAATTGGTGGTTGAAATACAGCATTACATCCTACTACTTAGAAACTATTTAGCAAATAAATAATTCTTCTGATATGCCTCATTCCTGTCCCCCAGAAAAGTTCGCTGTCTCCTATGTTTTGAGGCACGCGAAATTTCGACGCACAAACTCCTCATCCAAGGATAAAACATTGATTAACTTTTGACCTGCCTTTATATCCGATGTGTACAAAATACGGCACGATGGACGGACTCAAGGCCGTGTGGGGTGGCCGTAAAAATATTATATTTTTAAAAGACCTAAATTAGATTTTTGTGATGAAGGGCCTTACGGCACGGCATCGGCAGACCAAGCCGAGGAGATAAGGATTTTGTTGCGCTACCGAATGGTAAAAACATGTGAGGCTGAAACCGCAAGAAAAATATATAGCGGAAGTAACACCTAAAAACTGCCTGTGACCAGTGTTGCCAACTTCATATTTCAAATGATCATACCATGTTTAAAAAATTAAGCAAATTTTTTTTTTTTGCAAACTGAGTTGTATCTATAATTGTATTGTATTGTAGTGGTAGGTCTCTTGGCAGAGTCCGCCTGGGGAAGTACCATATCTTTGCCAGTTATTCTACCGCCAAGCAGTAATGTACAAACATTACTGTGTTCCGGTTTGAAGGGCAATGTTTCCAGAGAAATTACAGGGCTTAGAGATATAACATCTTAGATCTCTGGGCGACGAGCGCAGTGCAGTGCTAGGTAATGATTTGGACTCTTCATGTTCCAATAGCTGCGTGTCACTGTGTTGTTATGTGGCAGGCATGTTGCTTACCATCAGGCACATGTCATGTTCGTCTCGTCAGTTTTTATTTAAAAAAAATATATCCGAACGAACTTAGTTCCTACCTGGTGTTCCATGACACCATATTTTTCAAATAATAATTTCATGGTTTTCCAAAAGTATATATTCGTATCAATTTCTCGTAGATTTCTTATCTAAAACTAACTAATTATGTATTAGGTAGCGTACAAAGTTAAACTATAATAATTAATATCCACGTTTCCGTATTTGACTAGCATTTCCCCGCGGTTGTGGCGCATAAGATAAAATAAGAAAACTCTTTACTAAAAGCTACACAAATAATATAATAAGCCACATAAACTACAATACAAAGTTAAGAAAATCTTATGCTAAACATTTTAATTGGCGGCCTTATCGCTTTGAGCTTTCTCTTCCAGGCAACCGTGCACGGATAGGATATTATATCCAATAATGCGGCCTTAATGTATCCCATACATTAAAATCGTATAACTAGTTATACAACTTAAGCATAAAATAAGTAATATACACTACTTACAATACAGAATACATTACAAATATACTTACTTTTGAGACGTACTTCTTAGCATTCCATGGATTCACCGTGCGGGTGCCGGGTCCATCGTGTGGCAGAGAGAGAAATCTCGAGTAGACCCCAAGACTTGTGACTCGGGCGTAGGTTTAAAAGGGGCCCCTTATATTGACGTACGTCAACACTCACCTTCACTACTCGTATTTCTCGCCCTCCCCAACCAAATCCGATATGATCCTACTAGTGCAGCTTTAGATACTCGTTCTAGTATGGAACTTACTGCACTTCTGGACAAGCCAAGGTCTTTAAGCAGGTTTCGTTTTTGTCGTTTTTGTAACTCTTAGGTGTTTGTAGAGTTCGGATGGAATTTTTTTTAGTTTTAAGCCAAAACTATTGTGATCCCTCAAAACGTACAAAGAATAAATATAAGTAAATGTATTTATTCGAAAAAAAAAACATATATCACGTATACCTTCGTAGATAGTCGCATAGTTTCCGTTCCCGTTATTTTCCCGCAATAAGAATAGCCTGATAGGGTGAAATTCGTTCTTATGAAGTATAACATTTAGGTTTTTTTAAATAACGTCATCCATTTGTGTTCTTCCTTCCTTCATGTTCATTATTCTGGGATTGCTGTTTATCAAGTTAACGTTAGCTTAAATATTAAACGGCAATACCAGAATAATGGCATTGCTGCTTAGCAAGTTAACGTTAGTTTAACTGTTAAACAGCAATGCTAGAAAAATGGGATTGCTGTTTAGCAAGTTAACGTTAGTTTAACTGATAAACAGCAATGCTAGAATAATGGCATTGCTGTTTAGCAAGTTAACGTTAGTTTAACTGATAAACAGCAATGCTAGAAAAATGGCATTGCTGTTTAGCCAGTTAACGTTAGTTTAACTGTTAAACAGCAATGCTAGAAAAATGGGATTGCTGTTTAGCAAGTTAACGTTAGTTTAACTGATAAACAGCAATGCTAGAATAATGGCATTGCTGTTTAGCAAGTTAACGTTAGTTTAACTGATAAACAGCAATGCTAGAAAAATGGCATTGCTGTTTAGCCAGTTAACGTTAGTTTAACTGATAAACAGCAATGCTAGAAAAATGGGATTGCTGTTTAGCAAGTTAACGTTAGTTTAACTGATAAACAGCAATGCTAGAATAATGGCATTGCTGTTTAGCAAGTTAACGTTAGTTTAACTGATAAACAGCAATGCTAGAATAATGAACATGAAAGAAGGAGAACATGAAGGATCGCATATAGATGACGTTATTTTTTAGAATAAACTTCCATTTTGTATAGTTTTGAAAACAATAAACAATTTTTACCTGTTGCAATTAGTTTTTTTTTAAATCGTCATTTCAAATATAAACGGACTTTTGGTCCTGTATGACATTCGAAATTCAAATAGTTCCGATTAGCTAGAAGTGCAAAAATTTTAGCGTGCCCCCATAAATCACGTCAATTGTAATTTGACAATACATACTTATCAGTGAAAATTCCAAATATTAATTTGATGTACACACATACAAATATTCGGAATGTAATAGTAATTTATCTACTGACAAGATAATAAGAATATTTCTCAGTCTACGCAAATAATTGAAGATTTTCTAAAGTTGAGGAATGTATCTATCTGTATCAAGTTGATTTATCCATATTTATTTTGCCGCTCAGTCCAAAAATAGAAAAACAGAACAAGTTTTTTATTTATTTTATACTTACACCCCTTTATCGTCCTTAATTAGGTCCCTGTACGAAAATATGAACGAGATGAAACCCGACGGGTACGTGTTTTAATCAGGCCTTATTTCCTTTGAAAAAGAGGCCTGAATTACCTCCCATACCTGTTTTACAGGCTTTTATGGCGCACTCGCTGCGACGCGCGGTTTCATTCGCTTATTTAAGCTTTAGAATGGTATGTCTATTGTTATTTAATACTATTATTAAAAAATCCTGTTGTTTGGTCCCTGTCTTAAATCGCCGGGAAGTCTATTACTTATAGGTACTTAGATACATTTTGATCGACATATTATATTCTGAGTTTTAGTATGAAAAATAAAATAAATAAATAAGGCGAATAATAATAAATTAACTTGGTGGTGGTGGATATACAAATGGTACATAATACATATTTTACATAATACCTGTATAATACACTAGCTGTGCCCCGCGGTTTCACCCGCGTCTATTTGAGGAAAATCCATACTAAAATATCCATTGCTGGCCACTTTATGACGTTTTACGGAACCCTAAAAATACGTAAATAAGCAACAATGCATTGTTGTAGAACAAATCCCACCAAAAACATTCTGTAAAAAACTAGCCAAGTCTCGATGAAGCTGCATATTTATCTCTAAAAAGTAATGAAATCTAGACAAAGCTGTGCCAAGTCTAAGGTACCTTACTGCGATTTCTTTATTAATATAGTTAATGTTGTGTGAATTGGCCGTTGAAGGGTACACAAGGGTACAAAACCAGGTGCTCCATGACACCATTGCACCAATCTGTCGCCAGAACCACCACCATTGATGATGGAAAATGGCCAATTGGAAAACGTTGATTCAATAACCAGTCAATTGTTTTTGTCTTACTATTTTCCCTAAATTGAATTGTATGTATATGGTGTGAACAATAAAGAATTTCAATAATACTTATGTGTAGGCGAGCCGGAAACAAACAGTTTAAAAAAATATTTCCAGTCCAGACGGACTTCTATTCATTGATAGTCCGTCTGTACGTCTATTTTATGTTAGATAGGTGGTCGATTTGACGCTCCCAAAAAAAATAGAGTAGAAGTCAGTATTCGATGCTGAACGCAGGTGTTGCTGTTGAATGCATGCATGTGTAGTTGTTGATTAACAACAGCCTAATATGAGACACTAGCGTCCAATTACCAATACCAGTATAGGGTATTATCTCGCTTAACAAATACAAACATAAGTAGTTACAACAGATACAACATAACGTGTTAACAAAATTTACTTGTATCCACTATCATAATATATACGTATAAGAATGTTCAACGGCCAAGTCACAAAACATTAACTATATTAATAAAGAAATCGCAGTAAGGTGCCTTAGACTTGGCACAGCTTTGTCTAGATTTCATTACTTTTTAGAGATAAATATGCAGCTTCATCGAGACTTGGCTAGTTTTTTACAGAATGTTTTTGGTGGGATTTCACTTCTTTTTGTAGAAACGTGGACTTATTGATTTATTATATTAGATGTATTATTTGACACATATTCTTTTTTTCCGGTTCTGATTCTTGTATATTAGCAACATTCGCCCAGTAGTGGGAAGCAATAGGCTAGATTAAATGAGAAGATGTGTCCCACTATGGTGGATTTTTGCAATGACGGTTGATTTTTTTTTTTTTTATAGCATAGAGTGACGAGACGAACAGGTCATGTGCCTGATGGTAAGCAACATGCCTGCCACATAACAGCACAGCAACACGCAGCTCTTGGAACATGATAATCCAAATCATTACCTAGCACTGCACTGCGCTCGTCACCCAGAGATCTAAGTTGCTATATCTCTAAGCCCTGTAATTTCACTGGCAACATTGCCCTTCAAACCGGAACACATTACTGCTTGGCGGTAGAATATTTGGCAAAGGTGTGGTACTTCCCCAGGCGGACTCTGCTAAGAGTCCTACCACTACATAATTAGATAATACATTGTGTACCAATAGTAGAAAGGGGCATTACTATATCTCTTATACAGCTGGGACAAGCTGAGGGTTCTTCATCAGATACTTCAGACCTTCGATTTTTGACATCAAATGAAGAGGCAAACAAAGTTGAATATTTTTTGTAAAGGCGTGTTTTCAAATAACCAGGTATACCACAAGGTACCCCAGATTTTCGATATTCCTAGTTTTTATAGTTTTCCCTTTATGTGGCCATTAAACCCTAAGTCTGTACCAAATTTCAGCTCTCTGAGTTTATGGGAAGTACTAGTTCTATTTTGATGATCATGAGTGAGTGAATGAGTGTCGTAAATGCGAAACTTTGCTTTCGCTTAACTTCGGAACTAAATGACGTACAGACTTGAAATTTTGGATTTTAAGTACGCGATTATAGCTTACTAGATGACGAAAATTTCAGCGTTCTGGTTTTATCCAGAGGTTCTCAAATAGGGGCCTGAAAATGCGGCGAAATGGTTCCAGTAAAGGATGGTACGGCAGTGTTTGCTTCGCGCTCGACTTGGCGGGGGCACTGCCGTGCCCCCAGATTTGATTACTTCAAATGACACAAACTTCAAATGTAGACACGCGCCGTCACAGACTTCAACGACCAAAGATAATTTAAATTCACGGAACTAAAGCTCTCGAAGAGAAATATTTTTCCCCGTTTTCTTTACATTCTTCACTCATACTCCGTACCTATTGATAGTAGCGTAATGTTATATATATACCCTATAGCCTTCCTCGATAAATGGAGTATCCAACAAAAAAATAATCTTTCCTATCAGTCCAGTAGTTTCCGAGATCCTAGCGTTCAAACAAACAAACAAACAAACTCTTCAGCTTTATAATATTAGTATTAGTATAGATATTTTAATAGTACATTATATATTCTGAGTATTTTTAAAATTAGAGTTTTGAGCCAGGAGCTGGTTTCTTCGTGTGTTTTTTTATTGTATAGAGTGAGTTTTTTTAAATATTAAACATAGGTATTTAACATATACCCATAACAGCACAGTGTTACGCAGCTATTGGAACATGAAGAGTCCACAATGAATCGCACAATTCGTCGCCAATTACGCACGCCACACAGAGATATAAGATGATTTGTCCTGTAATTTCTCTGAAAACATTGCCCTTCAAACCGGAACACAGTTGTACATCACTGCTCATCGGTAGATTAACTGTGTCGGTTTTATTGGGAGTTAATTGGATCAGCTCTCTGACGGATTAATTCAATACAAATGCAGGTCGCCCCTGAAAGAAATCCCATGCTTTTTCTGTAGCTTGCTGAGCGACTTTGAACTTACGGACTACTTTCATTGTAATTACGCACGTTTGACTTACACCGTAAGTTTTTAAGTATATCTTTATTAAATATACTTTTGTCTTAAGAGTGCGCCTAAAGCCAGGAAAAAATCAGATTTCACCCGCGTGACGCGTTTCTTAATGTGATGTACATAAAGTCGAGAATAGCATGACACAGTTTGGAGGAAAAATCAATATTTAATCAGGAGTCCATTTTTGACCAAGTTTTATTTAATTACTCAATAACTAAACATAAATTTAAAAAAGTGTTCGGTTACTTTACTAGAACGTACAAATAGGAATTTTATTACCAAAAAATAATGTGGGGTCATCGCTGATAATTTCGAGTACTCGAATTGAAACGGGTTTTTTCGATGTCTTTTTTATTTTTTTATTGTAAAAAACTCTGATCTATTTTTAAAATTCTATTCGGTTATTGTGCTTCTTCTTGATTGTACCCACACGTCAATATTTTTTTGTCATAGTTTTTAGTTTCTTAACTTCAGTGAGCGGCGTCGAAAATGTCTTTTTTTCGTTTTCTGGCTTTAGGCGCCCCCTTAAGAATCTGTGGGAGGGGTGACGAGAAGACTCGACAAAGTTTCCCAGAGCGTTTTCCCTCAGTAAACATATCTCTGAACACAGGGTCGGCCTGCGCCGCAAGGGCCCGTGGACCTTGAAGGGACCTGGACGTCTACTCTCTTTCTACGTAAAACGTAATTTCGAAATAAACTCGCGACTTTCCTACTCCGGTTCTACTTCGATTCTAATGTTCTAAGAAAACCGGCTCTAATGTTCTAAGACTACTCTAAACGTAGAGTAGTCTTAGAACATTAGAGCCGGTTTTCTCGGCGCGGCTGCCAACCGCGCCCGCACGCGGGCGCGGCAGATTTCCATATAAAATTGAATTCAAAACTCACGACGCGGTTTACGGCCGCGGCGGCTGCGGCAGCCGCGTGAGTATTGAAACAAAACCGTAGCGTGGCGCGGGCGCGGTTTGAAACCGCGCCGTGAAAATTGGGCATTAAATGTCAAACAATGTTCGATCAGACGAAACGAAGTAGAACCGGAGTAGGAAAGTTGCGAGTTTATTTCGAAATTACGTTTTACGTAGAATGAGAGTAGACGTCTTTATGCTACGGTTGCCGCATGACTATATGGCCAGTCCGACGCTGCCTGAGCAGTCTCCAGAGTGATTTCATTTAAAAAAATAAAAAATGGTTGTCTGTAAAGTCGGGTTACTGAGGTTAGTTGAACGTGACAACTTCAACTACGCCTTAGAGCGAGGTAACGCCGGCGGCGAGGTAACGGCGGTAACGTTACATGACGTCATGTTTTGCGGGCGTGCAGCCGGCTTCATCGAATTATAAGACGTTGTCACGTCAAAAATAAAATAAAATATTGGTGGACATTTCACACACTACACCATCTGACCCCAAACTAAGCAAAGCTTGTATGATGGCGGCCAGATAGCTGATATAATACTTGTATAGTTTTAAATACACACTATACATAGAAGCACCCAGACACAGTGCAAACATTTGAATTTAAGGTAAAGTCCTGATGAAACGAACTCATTTTTAGGGTTCCGTAAAACGTAAAAACGGAACCCTTATAGATTCGTCATGTCTGTCTGTCTGTCTGTCTGTCCGTCCGTATGTCACAGCCACTTTTTGCCGAAACTATGAGAACTACACTGTTGAAACTTGGTAAGTAGATGTATTCTGTGAACCGCATTAAGATTTGAACAAAAAATTTAAAAAAAAAGAAAAATTAGGGTTGCCCCCCATACTGAGAACTGAAACTCAAACATTTTTTTTTCATCAGACCTACACGTGTGGGGTGTCTATCGATAGGTCTTCAAAAATGATGTTGAGGTTTCTAAAATCATTTTCGTCTACACTGAATAATTTGCGCGAGAGACACTTCCAAAGTGGTAAAATGTGTGTCCCCCCCCCTCTAATTTCTAAAGTAAGAGAATGAAAAATCTAAAAAATATATATAATGTACATCACCATGTAAACTACCAACGAAAATTAGTTTGAACTCGATCTGATGAGTAGTTTTTTTTTAGTACGTCATAAATACACTATTATTGAAACTTCGATCAAAGTTACAACGAACTACAAGAACTATGTGTACTAGGTATATTATGTTACTTGCTGCAACGGAACCCTTCATGGGCGAGTCCAACTCGCACTTGGCTACTTTATTTGTATGTCAAAGAGTGATGAGACGAGCAAGACATGTGCGTGTTGGTAAGCAACAAGCCTGCCACATAACAGCACAGTGACACGCAGCTATTGGAACATGAAAAGTCCAAATCATTACCTAGCATTGCACTGTGCTCATCACCCAGAGAACTAAAGATAATATATCTCTAAGCCCTGTAATTTCTATAGAAACATTGCCCTTCAAACCGGAACACTGTAATGTTTGCACATTGCTGGTTAGCGGTAGAATAACAGGCAAAGGTGTGGTACTTTTTTTTTTAAATAAAGAGTGACGAGACGAGCAGGACATGTGCCTGATGGTAAGCAACAAGCCTGCCACATAACAGCACAGTGACACGCAGCTATTGGAACACGAAGAGCCAAAATCATTACCTAGCACCGCACTGCGCTCATCACCCAGAGATCTAAGTTGCTATATCTCTAAGCCCTGTAATTTCTCTGGAATCATTGCCCTTCAAACCGGAACACAGTAATGTTTGCACATTACTGCTTGGCGGTAGAATAATTGACAAAGGTATGGTTCTTCCCCAGGCGGACTCTGCCAAGAGTCCTACCACTACAAAGTATCTTAACGGACTCTACACAGAGTTTACGTCCATAAAGGTATTCCAAGTTGATAATACCAGTGTATTTGAGAAATTGGGTAATTTTGTTACAATGAGAACAATTACGATATTGATAAAACTTTTGAAGGTTGCAAATTTTGAAGTCTACAAAGTTTCGAAATGTAAAACTTTACAATATAAATTCAAAAGTTTGTTTGTAAGTCATACCGCTTCGAGGAGGAAATTCCGAAAATCTGGAAAAGTTCGTTTAGATTTCACTTTCGTTATATGAACAGGCGCAGACTATACATAAACTGTAGTGTTTTTCTACAATACATGCGGGATGACACAGAAACAGTGCTAACTCGTTAGGGATAAAATATGTAGATCATTTTAAGTTATCCTTTTTCCTCATGCGGACCTTCTAAATGAGGAAAAAAGTTTTGAGCAAAATGTATAATTGCAACCTAAAATGTTATTTAACATGTTTATTGGGGACAATAACAATGTAATTTAAACTTAATTTGTACTATTTATGGGGGGTAAATAACACAAATTACGCTAACTTACCAAATTATGAAGTGTTGTGTGATGCCCAGAGTGCAACTCGCGTAGGTTCTGGAGCCTCGCGCCCCATTTGTGGACCTTCCTCACAACACCCATCTACTCCTAAACTAAGCAGAGCTTGTACCATGAGAGCCAGATAACTAATATCTTATATATATAAAATTCTCGTCTTATATATAAAATTCTCGTGTCACAGTGTTAGTTACCTTACTCCTCCGAAACGGCTTTACTGATTTTTACTAAATTTTATATGCATATTCAGTAGGTCTGAGAATCGGCTACTAGGTATTTTTCATATCCCTAAAGTCAACCCTAGTGAAAAGGGTTGTTCACCCCTAAACATTTTTTTTTATATTTTGGACAAAATTTTTTGCTTTTATTTTTTTTACAATGTTGCGTTAAAAATACATACAACCCTAAATTATAACTCTGTTATCACCAACCCCTATTTTTTAATAGCCATTTTAGTAATTTAATCATTTTTCACCCCGCTCGATAACTGATAAATTATCGTTTATCACTAGAAATTACCTAGAAATAATTTATATGGCAAAACAACGTTTGCCGGGTCAGCTAGTTACACTTAGGTATATAATTTTAAATACATAAAAACAACACACAAACACAGACCAATTATATTCCTCACACAAAGTGAGTTCCAGAGTAGAATTGAAACCCATGATACCCGGCTCAGTGGTAAGCCTCAGTGCCAACTAGGTATTTAGGACTTAGTGCTCTTTTTTTAACTGACTTCCAAAAAGGGGGAGGTTATCAATTCGACCACCAAATATTTTTTTTATGAATGTTACCTGATTCTTCGAGAACACCCGAAACAATTTCGAAATTTCTTTTTGTGTTCGGATGGGTATGCTTTCCAAATGGGCCCATATCAATTTTATCACAAAAGATCACACATCACAAAAGTGATGAAACTCGATTCTGTCAACACGAAATTGTGTAAGTAAATGCATTGCTGAAAACTTGTTTTGCACTAAAAAGGGTAAAATAAACTCTTTTCCTACAAAAAATTAAACCGACTTCATAACCACAAATAGGCACTCAAAAGCGAAAAATAAGTAATATAATAAGTAATATAATTACTATATAAGCGCTACTATATCTATTTGAAGTCGGTGCAAGCCAAGTCTTACAAGTAGTATATAGATACTACTTACATATGCCTACTTACTACGTACATCTACGAGCTTTCTGACTTGACCGACACCGCCTTCAAATAAATGAGTAGCGCTTACATCTTATATATAAAATTCTCGTGTCACAGTGTTTGTTTCCTTACTCCTCCGAAACGGCTTTACTGATTTTTACCAAATTTTATATGCATATTCAGTAGGTCTGAGAATCGGCTACTAGCTATTTTTCATACCCCTAAGTATTAGGGGTTGTTCACCCCAAACATTTTTTTTTTAATTTTTGGTAATTTTTTTTTGTTTTTATTTTTTTATAATGTGGCGTTAAAAAATACATACAACCCTAAAATGTTTACCCTTTTATCACCAAACCCCTGTTTTTTTAGAGCCATTTTAGTAATTTAATCATTTGACAGTGAACTCCTAAACGACGGGACCGATTTGAATGTTTTTTTTTGTGTGTGTATTCGAAGATGGTTTAAATTCACAAATAAGCCCGGCAGATGGCGCTGCAGACAGTGTCTAGGTTATGTCCGAGCGAAGCCGGAACGGGCCGCTAGTATTTATATAGTATTTATATTTACTTATTTTTCGCTTTTGAGTACCTATTTGTGGTTTTGCAGTCAGTTTAATTTTTTGTATAAAAATAGCTTATTAGTAAAGGACAATGCCCACGTCCCATACATTGAAAAACCTGGCCAACTTTTTTTGATACTGAAAGTGTATAGAGATGAATAGTATCTAATTAGGATTGTTAATGCTTCTATAAACGTCTGCTGTTGGTGTTTTTCATTTCCTAAATACCAAAAATGAGTTACAGTTAAACCAAAAGTAAGGTTATGTTTACTGTCAAAATATTTTAGAATTATGTTTTCTTTTGGATTAGAACAGAAAAAAAAAGAAAGAACTATGGTATTGTCTTTCAAAACATATTTCTTATCAGAATAAATAGGAATAATAGTACTTCTCACTACCAACTGATTACCATAAAATAGTTCTCGGATGGAATTATCATAGGGTAAACAAGCCTTACAACCTTACAACAAGCCTTGCCACTAACTTAAAACTGTGAAGGAAAACATCGTGAGGAAACCGACATGTACCTAGAATCTTTCGAAGTCATGTGTCATCCGCATACCCGCACTGGGCCAGCGTGGTGGATTATGGCCTTAACTCTCTCCTTGCGAGAGAAGGCCCCGAGTCCCAGCAGTGGGAACGTTTAGTGGGCTGTTGATGATGATGTGAAACAAGCCTTAAACTAACTGAGTGCAGGGCTAGGTCTGATGATGTAGACTTGTCTTCATGTTCTAATAATAATTTATGACACAAGACAGTGTGTCTTGTTAAAGGCAAGCATGTTTTCTTGCTTACCATCAGGCACATGTTTCGCTCATCCTATCATGGTTTCCTGAAAAAATACTTAAATCAGTGTAGATAATACTGTTCACCGATATCTTTCTACTGAATCTATATTCAAACCAATGCAAGAGAGGATAAATACAATATATTGTTTGCTATCATATAATTATAATTACATGTAATAATAACTTTATATATTTAATAGCCCAAAACTACTACATAGCCAAAATACTCTGCTCGTGGATTTATGTGGTCCTGGTGTCTGGCCATCCTAGAAATCTCACGAAGAACTCTGCAATGCAAGTACAGCAGTACTGAAAGATGGCCTCTGCTGGTTGTCCCTATCATTTTCAACTAAAATATACATATTATATCTATTTCATTTTCTTCAGCTTGTGTCTGTCTTCTAAAAGCAACTCAGGGTTTTAAAATTGGTAATTGCATAGGTTTTGTAGCAACTTAGCGCTATCCCCGTATTTCCTGTAGAGTATGAACACTTCATTCGCATAGAAATATTGTCACAGAAAGGAATATCTTAATTGTGATATAAATATTTCATTATTTTGGTATACGAGACAGTGGTCTTAGAAGGTTCATAACAATCGAGGGTTTCCATCAGAAAACACAAGCAAGCCATCACAACAATATATGGTTTTATGTAATTATTACCACAATTATGTAAGTAATAAGGAGCACTGAATCACATAATTCCCAGTTTTGTTAAAACCAATTTAAACAAGAAGAAAACCATGCATTTTGCTTGTTTACTTCTTTTTGATTTGTCAATTTGACATTGGATCTTTGACCCAATTGAATTTGGTGAAAATTGCATGCCACCTTTTTCCTCGTTTACATTACCAAAAAAAGCTTTGATAGTTTCTTTGTCGCCGTATTTATATATATGGTTATTTAAATATGTAAAAGTAGTAAATAAACGACATTGTGAAAGAAATTGATATACATAATATCCATTTTCAATTTCAATCTAACGCGGATCACTAAAACGAAACGCAGGTACCTACCGTTTCGTTATTGCAATATTTTACAAGTCAGCTTTGTTGGTAAATGGTAGGTTTAATTTAAACAAATGCAAATTATTTTATTTTGGAATGTTAGAAAGTTATATAACTTCGCACACGAGTACAACAAAAAATCACCAATTTTTTAATATATAACTCATATGTCTACACGACAACTATTTTAGCGGGTCAAAAATGGGCATTGTCCTTTAGCAACTACACCATCTGCGGGGTCTGTGACCTTGGTTATTTAGGTTCTTTTTTACACTTATCTTGGATTGGGAGAAAAAAAGTAAAATATGGGGGACTTAGGGGAGTAAGCAACATTTTCATCATAATTCTAGTGAGTCCGATTTTTCTAAGCCGGCCCAGAGTTTCCACTACGGCACATTTCTGTCCCTGATGACCATCCGCACATGAATCTGTCAGGACTTAGTTAGTGCTTAGTTTAGTGCTCATCACGGCTAAACAACTTTGAGCTTCAATAATCGCCGCTCTTTCTTTGACTGCCCTCGTGGCTTAGTTAGTAGTAGCTCTGCCTGCAAAGCCGAGGGTCGTGGGTTCGATCCCCACCCAGTGCAAATATTTGTGTGATGAATTCAAATGTTTGCACTGTGTCTGGGTGTTTATACGTATAATAAGTATGAATTTAAAACTATATAAGTATTATATCAGCTATCTGGCCGCCATCATATTAGCCTTTGCTTAGTTTGGGGTCAGATGGTGTTGTGTGTGAATTGTCCACCGATATCTATCAATATCTATCATATCTACATTTATATCTTTCGGCTTCCTACAGTTGTACTGCGTAACCCTAATAAAAGAAAAACGATATCCAGCGTATTCACAAGATCGGTAATTTAATATCGGTAGATTACTGGCAATTTAGCGCGGGTACGTACTCAGTACGGGCGAGTACGGGGCGTGATAGGTTCGCATTTACACCCTCGTAAAAATGAAGGTGCGTCGGCAGAATGGCCCAACGGGCGACTTGACACAGTGAACTTGCAACAGTGAGATAACTGGAAACAATCATGTTTTTTTTACGTTTGCTGATGAGACTGTGGTCATATTTTATGGTAAATAAATTTATCTAGATACGCGGTAGCGTGTCAAGCCAAGTTCAAACTAACAGCACTGGCGAGCTTGTGTATTAATATTACACGAACAATGTTGACGTTTGAGCCACTTTTGACTCTCTTATAACTAAAAGACTATTTCACATAAACATGTCAAATAACTCATGCATTGCGACTTGCAAGATACCAATATGTGCTCCAAATTTCAAAACCACACATGAAACAGTTATGTAGATATTGACGTCCAAAAATCGTAATATTTATGACTCACTATGATGACTGTATATGAAATACAGCCAAGTCTGACCTCAGGCTTCAATTTCTTATCCTAACTAATAAAAAAATAAATTAGAGTTTTAGTTGTCATTAAGTATTTTGTGTTATTATAAACAGATTTCAGGTCAACCACTGAACTTGGCACCCATTTAGATCTTATTTTACCGTCAAAGTCAACAATTCTCTAAAGTATAATCAACCAACCAAAAAAAGAAAAGTTAACTTTACACATTCGTTTGTTTCTCTGTGACATTAGGACGTTACGAGTCGGGGACATGAAATTTTGATGATAACCTCTACGGTAATAATACCTTTGTATTAAAAGGCATAGGGATCAGTTTGCTGCTACGGCACTGCATTTGTCGAACGTGTAACAACCTACAATAGCCCAATGGAAATACTCTCGTATGACTTCACTGTGTTCCGGTTTAAAGGGCAATGTTTCCAAAGAAATTAAGAGTTACGAGATAAATCGTTAAGATAAGATAACTCTTTATTAAAAGCCACATAAAAAATTGAGAACATAAATTACAATAGGAACTTAGGAAAATCTTATGCTAAACATTTTAATTGGCGGCCTTATCGCTTAGAGCGATCTTTTCCAGGCAACCGTGCACGGATAGGATATTATGTCCAATAATGCGGCCTTAATGTATCCCATAGATTAAAATCGTAGGTATAATTATACAACTCAAGTATAAAATAAGAAATATACGCTACTTACAATAAAGAATACATTACAAATACAGTTACTAATAAACAAAGAATAAATATAAATGCATTTATACAAAAAAAAAAAAGTTGAGAGGTGTCAAGGGACACCCGGATGGAACGAAGTTCTTGTCGATTAAGGCGGGTAATCCTCCCTGATCTGAGGCCAACGTTATAAGTGGAGGCAGACACGATATCCATCGGCGTTACGACAGTAGTGAAGGAATTGTAATAAAAAAATTTAGTTATAATAATATTTTTTTATTACTTATTAACAAATATAATGTAAGTTAACATAAACTTAAGGAGTAGCATTGAGGTATTATATAAACATTATAACAATGATTCATTATTATCATTCCGAATGTTAGCCATTCGGATTGCATTTAGAAACAGTACTCATATTATTTCCAATGTTGCCTAGGTACAAATATTAGTTTTACGAATGAAATTTGTCGAAATATGCGTCAAGCACACCAATCGATATTACATGAACATTACGATATATAATATACGATAGTATATGTAACGTGACAACATCATTACAATACATTGATGAAATATTACAGACAATAGAATCGAGTGGAAAAACAGATACAAAATCAAAAATTTTGATTTACCCCCAACTACCTCTGATTTGTAATCTGTATAACATTGAACTAATTCAAGCCCTTTCATTTGATACCCATATTGAGTAGTGAAACGTATTTCGCCATTTTGTGGTGGCAGCTTTCTTGGATTTGAAATTTGTCATAGTGCATAGTATTCTATTAGTCGAGCCCTTTCATTTGATACCCATATTGAGGTAGTGGTGTCCAATCACACTATCAGTTCATTACACGCAACGTGACGTACTACGTCTGAACTACGACGTAAAGTGTAATCCTGGATGAATGGAACAGTTTCGTGACTGATGCCTGCAGCTGAATATAGTAGGATGAAACCCATTGTAAATGGACTGGCCTCGTGGCCTAGTGGGTAGTAGCTCTGCCTGCGAAGCCGAGGGTCGTGGGTTCGATCCCCACCCAGTGCAAATATTTGTGTGATGAATTCAAATGTTTGCACTGTGTCTGGGTGTTTCTATGTATAATAAGTATGTATTTAAAACGATATAAGTAATTATATCAGCTATCTGGCCGCCATCATACAAGCTTTGCTTAGTTTGGGGTCAGATGGTGTTGTGTGTGAATTGTCCACCAATGGAAGAGAATATGACAAAAGTGAAAGAAAATCGTCAAATAACTGTATTTCGGGTTTATTTTGCGGTTCTGAATGATTACTTTACATAAATTCTCAGGAAAAAAAGAACAAAATTATCGTACCGGTAGTGACCTCTCCAGATTTTCTATGACACTAGAGTAGGATACAATCCACAGCTGATGAAATTTTGAGTTCTGCGCCACCTATTGGTAATTATAGGAACTTTGATGCGATTCGGGCAGTGGTCGTAGTGTTGGTCTAGCCTCTAACCAAATACTCATAGGGATTGTGCAACGCCATCTATTTTTAAGCGCAAGAGTCAGTTTGTAGTGATAAATCGCCAATAGAATTTTTTTTCGTTATTGTTTGTTAGAAAATACTTAGATTTAAATTAAATGCGTTGATAAGAGGGATCCTTTATAAAAACTATTATTCTCAAGAAAAAAATAACAAAAAGCATCTTGAGAGAAAAAAGAACAAAAAGAGTATTGCGGTAACTACCGGGGCTCGAACCGGGGGCACCTATCCTCATAGGTGACCCCTTACTTACTAATTGCGCCAACCGGTCATTATTAACATGGGTGAAATTTGTTATTGTATTCTAATTCTTCTAATTCTATGACGTCATAGGCACGAAACGTTACAACTTTTTCGTGAGAATTTTTTCCGTCTAGCTCCCTTTCATAACGCGCGATAAGGAACTTCGTTCCAAAAAAACATTTATTACGTATACCTTCGTAGACTTATAAATAATAATAAATACTAAAACTTCCTCATACTTCGTTCTGTAACTGTGGGTGACGAGCGCAGTGCAGTGCTAGGTAATGATTTGTACTCTTCATCTTATATATAAAATTCTCGTGTTTACTGATTTTTACCAAATTTTATATGCATATTCAGTAGGTCTGAGAATCGGCTACTAGCTATTTTTCATACCCCTGAGTATTAAGGGTTGTTCACACCAAACATTTTTTTTTAATTTTTGGTCAATTTTTTTTGTTTTTATTTTTTTATAATGTGGCGTTAAAAATACATACAACCCTAAATTTTTACTCTTTTATCACCAACCCCTGTTTTTTTATAGCCATTTTAGTAATTTAATCATTTGACAGTGAACTCCTAAACGACGGGACCAATTTGGATGTTTTTTTTGTGTGTGTATTCGAAGATAGTTTAAATTCACAAATAAGACCGGCAGATGGCGCTGCAGGCAGTGTCTAGGTTATGTCCGAGCGAAGCCGGAACGGGCCGCTAGTGTTTCAATAGATGCGTGACCCTTCATTGGTAGTCGTGTTAATTACCGTCAAGCACATTACCTGCTCGTCTTTTAACCCTTAGCTATAAAAAAACCCGGTTGTAAGTGTGGTATATACCACACATTTAAAAAGCAGTGGACCGTCCACCTAGTGGATAGAAAGTGCAATTCATAAGTGAGGTCGTTGGTTCAAATCCTACATGCACATTTGATTTAGAGAGCCCACTTTATATTCCCAGTTGTGGGAATATAAAGTGGGCTCTAGGTGGCTAACGCATGTCCTCGAAAAATTTCTTTTTCAGAACATGCTGGTATCTTCATAATGTTTTCCTTCATAAGCTAGTGGCAATGACTAACTGGTAAGTCTGAACTGGCACTCAGAGGTGAAGACGGAATTTGATCCTACAATACCGACAGCGAATACTTATACAGGGTTACTGGTAATCAGCCTGCAACCGTTTAAGGGCATGTTCTGAATATTTAAACAAACAACTTTTGTAAAACTCAATCATATGATATGATTTGATAGATTCATATCCCAAAAGAAATAGTGTTTGTTGTCCTTTCTAGCACTGTTTAGCGGCTGTTTAGTGTTTATTCGCTTACGGCACATCATTTATCGATTGTTAACGAGCGTACGCGCTCTTGTTACGAAGAGTACGATGCTTTTAAACCGGGCAAATTCACTTTTTTTTAATTTTGTATGGAAAAAAAAATACGATTTTTTATAAACTGTAGACCAAAAGTTGACGTATTTAATGTACTAAACATCCCCGTAAAAGGATGCAGATACAGATCATTTATTGGTAAGCATAATTTACAAGTCGCAATTTTAAATTCACAAAAACAATCTAGTAGTTATTGAATATATTGGTGCTTAATGATAAAAAATATATCACGAAACATTTCTACTAAAAAACAACACTATACATATGACCATTGTTTAGAACATTTTTTTGTAGTAATTGTCACAAAAAAACTCTTTCAACGAATAATAGGCGTTTCTTATCAAATAAGTCTTTAGACGTTTTTTAAACAGTCCGACGGACGCCGCGCTTTTTATGTCATCAGGCAGATGATTATAGATAACGGGACCTCTCACGTAAATAAACGATGCAGATCACCAATAACCCTGTATAAGGCAATGTGAATATGTTGTGTAAACTAGAGTGATAAGAACTGATGGTCATGGGATCGGAAAACCAGCTTATGTTGCGGAGAATTTGTTGTACATGAAAACATACGGGAATAAATTACGACTTTCAATCTAATTTTTATTCAACATTGTTTTAATGTATCATGGTTGGTCAATACACTATAATTGGGATGATGGCTTGGCGGTCAAGCCTTGGCCAATAACAATATAGGTAACATTTTTCAGTCTGTCAGGTAGACTGCAGAAAATATATGGGACACGTTTTTATTGTTTTATCAAATTATTCAATCGACAAAAATATAGATCATCAAACTTCTGGAGTAGAACGTTGTGACGTCACGTCAATGTATAACAAAAATCGTACAATGAAGTGACGTCATTCGAAACTTCTGAGCACTATCATCGCCAATTTTTGTTTGTGAAATGAAAGAAATAAAATACGTGTACAATATTTTTTTATAATCTAACTGACGGGCTAATTACTTTTTTAGTCATCATGCCTGTTATAAATTGAAGTGTTTGTAATGTTGTTTCTTTACGAATGAATAAAATTGAAGTGTTTGTTTGTAATATTAAAATAGCCGATTTTTACTATGAATCCAAAGACGGTAGGTACATAATATTTATATACAAAGTATTTTTTTTATATGTTTATTCCGGATAATCTCCGAAAAGGAACAACAACGAAATTTTCAGTATTAGTTAGCTGATGTTCTAAGGCATAACATAAGCTACTTTTACTGAACCAAAATAATTAGAGTTCCATGAAAAAACGCGGATGAAACCGTGAATACAGCTAGTGAAAATTAAAAAAGTCGAGGTTTGCGAAGTACTGTGCGGCTGAGATATAATTTATCATTCCATCACATCGTCCAGATAAAAGTGAGCAAAAGTTTTTTGTTGATATTTCAAAAACCACCACACTTATATCGATACAATTGATATATATTAAATTTCTGAAGTATTGTCTACCAAACAAAAAAAAGATCCATCAAAATCCATACTCAATTAGCGGAGCTATCGCGTAACATAGGTACCTACGTTAAAAAACAGAATCGAATTGAGAAAATCCTTTTTTGTAGTCGGTTAAAAACAAAGTAAGATTTTTTCAAATGCTACAAATAAAACAACGTTTGCGGAGTCACCGGATTAGTACAGATTTAGCTGTCGTATGTTTTCAACCCCGAATGACGAATATTCGTGTTAGCGCCCCCAGAGCTCCCCGGCCCGAATGACTGTGTAACCTGTGATACATGGACCGTCGGCGGACCCTAGATTTGTTAGGTCACCTAATAAATACATGGCGAAGTTTCGGCCTTCCATGGAATACATTTATATAAAAAGTAAAAGGCTATCTAAAAACCGCAATACTCTACAAAACGAATATAAAAATAGATGGAGTCTTATCTCAAATTGACTCAAAAATTAAAAAGCGAAACTTCGAAGTCGGTCGTCGAACTTAAGCTGTCAAATTTGTTATAGGTTATTAAAGTGCTCGCAATATAACTCTGCGCGTAGCAAAATATGGAACTAATTGACAGGCCGTCAACTTCTTATTTACGTCAGTTGACAAAAGTTTGTTTACGTTTGGTGTGTTTATTAATTTCCATAATAATTAATAGCTTTTATTATGCCGAAAGTGATTAAAAGTGCTGGCCGTGGCTGGTTCTTGAAAATCAATCGTGGTTGTGAAGAAGAACGATACAATAACGGGCCAAAAGTGCAGTTTTCCAAACGCAGAGCTATTTGACAACTAACATGTAGGGATACCATAGCAATCAAATCTCCACCTATTATCGGCATATTTTAAATCTGAGGCTTTAGGTTGAGGTGCGGCTTTGGGTTTGATTGTTTTATCGCCAATTTACCCGTGGGAAAAAATGTGTGTGCTTAAGACCGAATGTGAGAAACTAGTTATAGATGTTTTTTTTTTCATAATATACAAATCAAAATAGAAAACACAGTGACACAGCAGTGAAGATCAGCTGATTGTATCTTTCTCGCTCGGGTACACTCGGCGGTTCCATGTTCACCCGATCGACCCTTTCACCTAACAGCGGTGCGCCAAAAGAAATTTTACATAATTTTTTTTTCAACGTTAGCTTGGATGCTCTTTGATCCTTAACTCTGTATATACTCTGTATTCATTACTGTATTTTTATTGTAGGCATTTCAGAACGTACTGTCACGTGGTAATGGACAACGCATTATACCACTGCATAAATAAAGCGGCTACAATGCGCAATGTAAAAGAAGAAAGCCAAAAGTGGCTTAAGAAAAATGAAATAGATTTCGACGATTGTAGGACAAATCTGCAGTTACTCGAATAAAGAGGCACAAAGAAGACCCACAATACCAAGTAGAATAACTATTAACTCTTCAATTCCCATGTCCAAAATAATGAAGTTTTTATAATTTTTAGTTTAGTCATCAACTAAATATATGTTTAACGAATAGAAAAAAAAGAAAAAAATACTAAAAAGCACCCCCCTCCCTTTTTATAGGGGGGTCACCTGTAGGTGACACTGGGCATTGTACTATACGATTTATGAGGTATGAAGCATAATTTTGACAGGAATGAAACAGCGGTTTTGTTTAGAGGTACCAAATTTATTTATGAAAGTATGGTAACAAAAAACAACAGAGTACTGTACTGTTCTGTTACTAGTAATATACATACACGTTCCACAATAAATAAACCTAAATCTAGGTTTTGTTTACTGTGGAATATAAGTATACCAACACTTGAGGTGCAAACTAATGTTGCATTTAACGCACATTTTTCTAGTATGTTGGTGACAGTTCCCACATAGCCGCTGAGAACAGTCGACTTCTGCGTGATCATCCTCTGTTCCTGCTCTCCTCACCTCGTTAGACACTGTAGGGTTCAGAGGAACGCCACCGTCAGAATTGCGATTTGGAGGTTTCCCGATTTTTTTAGATAAGTGGTGGCAATATTTCGAGGGAATTACTACGTCTAATACTATGATGTCACTATAAAGCAATTCAAAGTATTGAACAGGAACTAAAACCTTCTGACAGTCCTGGGTGACAATTTCTTCATCACAATCACCTTTGCCCCAAGTAGTAAATGAAGAAACATTATTGAACCATCTCTTTACTGTGTGGTACATTTTCTTTATTGAGACTGGTTGAGGTACTTCCTGCAAATGGTCTTGTTCTCTAGAATCTGATGGTTGACCAAGTAATTCGACTTGAGAACGAAAAACGAAAGAAAAAATATTCGGGTCGTTTTCTTCTCCACTGTCTTCATCAGTAATTTCACCATATTCAGGAGGGAACATAATGATATAACCTAGGTTTCCACCGGTCTGTAACACCTTAGCAACTTTATCTAACATCCAACATGTAAAAAAAACCACTTTAGTAACAGTATTTTCATAAACAATACAACAGTCAGTAAATAAAAAATAAATTGGAATTCATAGTATAATGCCCAGTGTCACCTGTGGGTGACACTGAACATTACAGGCGCTACAGTTATAAAACTATCAGTTATTTTTAGAAGTAAATATGTGTCAAGTATAGGTACCATATATAACTATAACATATAATAACAAAAATACCAATACTTACGGTCTAGATATTTATATAGCACTTTTGATCACAGTAGATAGCACAAACTAAGTTTCTTACCAATTGCCGCTAAATAACCAAGTGATATTGATAACTGATAAGTGATGTGTGCTACCACATAGAAAAAATATGAAGTTGTATTCCATGCCATTACTTATTTTATAATAAAATCAAAAAAAAATATATTTTAAATAGTATAAAATCATAACTAAACATATGTCACCTACAGGTGACACTGGGCATTGAAGAGTTAAAGGAACATGGACAGGAACTTTTGCGGTTACCGCCGTCATTCATCGTGATTTTAACCCTATTGAAAAAAGAAGATGATTCTATGGAAGCCAATGACTCATTAAAAGAACGTTTATGCGCCAAATTTTCAAATAGTGTTATATATGATCTCAATAAAAGATTTACAAGTTTAAATTAAATTCTTGTTATTTCGATGTTGGTGTAGGTTGAAAATGACAGATTTTTTATAATGTAATAAACTATAATAAAGTTTTCCTGGTGGTAAGAGACTCAGACAGCCTGTACCAATTACCAATGATACTTGGTCATACTGAACCAAACCAGCACTGCAAAGGCGTTCATTACTTCGAGACATTCGTTCTTGAGTCTCAGTTGTCGTGTAGTTATTGCTTCCCTGAAAAATCCCTTCCCGTACCTGTTTTATGAAGTTGTACGTTCCCAATGAACGGGAAGGGAACCTATTAGCTTGACCTGGTAACATTAAGTACGCCACCAGTCGCGCGCAGACTTATACTGCGAGCACTATAGATAAATTGTACGAGAAAAGTGACATGACTAGCAAAATTAAAAAAAAAACTTAAAAACAACCTTTTTTTACTCTTTAATAAACATAAGACCTGAAATTTTAATGGCCATCCTCCAGCTGCATCAGTAGACCCTAGTTACTATTTAGAACTGCAAAACATCCGGTATTCTGGGTTGAAGGGCAATGTTGCCAGATTTTTTTTTAGGAAATATAGGTAAACTAATTTACATCACTGGCTGACGTGCGCAGTGCAGTGCTAGGTAATGATTTGAACTCTTTACTTTCAAATAGCTGTGTAGTAATAATAGTAACTGTTATAGGCAGTTTCTAGCGTACCATCGAGCGCCAGTCTTACTGATTTCGTCACTCTTCATTCTGAAAAAGAAAAAGAAAAAAATGGTTGTCTGTAAAGTCGGTTTACTGACGATAGTTGAACGTGACAACGTCTTAAGAAAATACTGATGGAATTTGTGTTAAGCGCCATCTAGGTAAAACATTCTGAAGCTTTTTGAAAAGCTGTTCAAAGCGCCATCTCTGGGTACATCATTGTACTAGCACAAGTTCTTAACTTCATATCGTCGCTTTTCTAAAACATGGATAGACTCCTTGAACGTAATACACATTTCAGTCACTAGATGGTGCGAAAAGTAATAAGGCGAGGTAACACGGTAACGTTACATGACGTCATGTTTTGCGGGCGTGCGGCCGGCTTCATCGAATTATAAGACGTTATCACGTCAAAAAAAACAATTTGGTAGCGTATCTACAATTTTCTATCATCAAAGGCCATGACGTATAATTTAGTATGACTATGCGGGCGATCGAACACATCTAGTTAACAGGATTTATGCACTCCGTGGTTAGTTTATTTTAAAAAAACGGCTGAGCTAAATCTATGGGATTGTTAGCCAACTATTTTAAAATTGCATTCTTTTCACAGAACAATAGCCAGATTGGTTAATGACGTCCAGCACATCGCAGGACATGCGTGGAGGACATTGGTCTAGATCAGTGTTTTTTTTACAAAAGAGATAAGAGATATTTCGCAGTTGGCTTTTTTTGTGTGGGGGAAATACTTTTACACGCTGTCCACCGTGCAGGGACAGCACCGTACAGCCGGTGTAATGGACATAACACCACAAAAGTGGTACCCCATCGAATAGAATACCCACAGATTTCTTCAGCATGGCTTGTGGTCGACCAACGACCCTGATATTACCGGCGCCCTTGAGGGCTCGCCTCGCGAGACCACTCGGAAACCAGCAACGCATATCTGCCTCAGGAGGATCGCAGGATGTCGACTTCGTATGGCCTCTTCTGGATGCCAAATTAGGACTAAGTAATCTTGCATCAAGTCATTGATAAAAAAATGTTTGTCTGTAAAGTCGGTTTACTGACGATAGAACGTGACAACGTCTTAAGAAAATACTGATGGAATGGTAGCATTTTTCAAAAGAAAATGTTAATTTCATTTGTTTAATAGATTTGTATGTAAAAAGTAATCAGTAGAATTTAGTCATTTTCAATCAAAACAATGCAAAAAAGCTTTTAGATGCCGGGGATCGAACCCGGGGCATTTCACATGCAAAGCGAACGCTCTACCACTGAGCTACATCCCCGCTTGAACTACTACTGGTCGAAATAATTAATACAACTGTAACAAACATGCGGCGAGGTAACGACCGACGGTAACGACCGACGGTAACGACCGACGGTAACGGTACATTACGTCATGTTTTGTGGGCGTGCAGCCGGCTTCATCGAATTATAAGACGTTATCACGTCAAAAAGCTTTTAGATGCCGGGGATCGAACCCGGGGCATTTCACATGCAAAGCGAACGCTCTACCACTGAGCTACATCCCCGCTTGAACTACTGGTCGAAATAATTAATACAACTGTAACAAACATGCGGCGAGGTAACGACCGACGGTAACGTTACATGACGTCATGTTTTGTGGGCGTGCAGCCGGCTTCATCGAATTATAAGACGTTATCACGTCAAAAAATAAAACGTTGCTATCTTAATAATGTTTTGAGGTAAGTCTATAAAATTTGGAGCACATAAGATGTACTTATTTTGCTAGTGTTCCGACAGGGAATCGCAAATCTATCGGTTATTTTTAAAGTTAATGAAAGCCAATAACCAAGCTTTATTACCCGACTGCGCGACGCAAAGGAGTGGTAATGTGTTTAACAGTCTATGTATGTATGTATGTATGTTTGTATGTTCCTTTGTTTATTTAAAGGAAGCTATTATTGTTTGTTAATAGAACAGTACTACAAAGTTATTGGCCATCTTCCAGCTCCATCATAAGACCAGCCATCATCTAGCACCAAAGTACTTACTTGTCAAGACGAATCAAGCGAACCCAAACTAAAACTCGACTTTGACAAAAGAGTCAAATCAATTCACCGATCCAAGAGCTACGATGCCATTGGCACGCACACATACACAAACAGACACACACATGAAAAAACACGCACGCGCAGCCAGCCATTAAAAGTTATAACACATCGTTTGCTTCGGAAGTTAATAAAAAAATTGGCAGTCATAGGAACTGCCTATGGAAGTGAAAACTTATAACTCAAAATTTGATAGCTTACTTTGGGAACTACGCGGGTGAAACCGGAGGGCGTGGCCATGAGCATGCCCATCTAGAAACGCTGACGCATTTTTAGATGGCCATTGACCATGGTCCCGAGTTTATCCGCAGATTTTTTATCATTCGTGACGCTAGAATTCAATTCCTAGTCCACGAAAAATCTGTGGCGCGCCTAAATAAGTTTTCACTTCAAAAACGTTATAAGCATGATCCGAAGAAAACTTTTTGTATATAAATAGGTGATCCAAAAAAGCGTGAAGAAACACCAAATCAAAGACGTGAGCGTAATAGGTATATCAATCACCGTGGTTCGCTGCGTCCCAGGAGAGTTGTGTTCCCCAAACTTTAAATTGATGGATAGATTAAATTACGCAAGTAGCGACACGACATCTCCAACTTATGAGGCCTACTTAGTTTGAACAAAGATATTTTACACACAAGATATATTTGGAGATGCTACGGAAGTTACTCTATAGATAGATGTACGAGTATACTCTTTATTGGCACACCAAGTAAAATAATATAGCATGTTTATTTGTTTCTGCTAGAGAGTCAAGCAGTCCAATTTATTTATTCACTATCAGAAGTAACGGTTTCACCCCCGCAGTTAGTTTTCCAAGATAAAAAGTAGTTTATGTATTATTCCAGACTATAATATATCGCTGTTCCAAATTTATAAGCAAGCTTTCTAGCTATGGGTTGTCTCCTGGGTTTAATGCATGGATATCGGACTTCTTGAGGGATCGATCCATAGGTACGAGTCGTCATTGATGGCTGCTCGTCGGATCAAATGGCTATCAAAGCCGGAGTCCCTCAAGGGTCGGTACTCTCTGCGACGCTCTTCCTGCTACATATCAACGATCTGTTGAAGCCCGGTATCTTTGGGTACGCAGATGATAGCACCGTTGTAGAGAGTTAAACGAGATTATAGTTCAACGAGAGTAAGACGCAGGCGGAAGGGGGTGTAAGGGGGAAGCACTAAACATCTAGTTTCCCCAAATGTCAACCTCTCCTGCGCGTGGTACACCCTGCTGCCAACTAACGAGGCTCTGACGACTGAACCAATGGCGGTGTATCCATTTAAAAGGGAGTCCTAAATTGACCTGGCCGGTGACGGGCAGCGGCGTAATCACCCACCTGCCAAGCGTGGTGACTATGGCAAACACCCCCCCATATGATGGTCACAAAAAAGAAACGGCCCCTAGTCCCCGGCGGCTCCGTTATTCCAGGTGTTGGTGGCGGCAACCTTAAATTATGCTCAAATCGAAGATCCCGAAAAATTTCAACTCGAACTTCAAAATCGCTTCGAAGCCTTAGATGAATGCGTAACGGCGGACGAAATAAACGACAGGCTGGTGGAAACTGTTCAAGCGGTTGGGAGGAAATTTTATGAGAGCCGACGCCAGAATAGAACCCAAAAGCTCTCCGATCACACTATAAATCTCATGGCGGTTAGGCGAGATATGCGATTGCAGTCTTCAGTCGACATGACGGTATACAGACGGCTCAATAGACAGATATCTACTTGTGTGCGACGCGACATATGCTGCTTCAATACTTCGTGTATTGAAGAAGCGATCAAGCGGAACAAAGGCTCGAAAGTGTTCGCAAGAAATCTGTCTCTTGGGCAAAGTCAATTGACCAAACTGAAGACCGACAGTGGTAACGTCGTCTCGTCGAAGCCCGAGATTTTGGAGGAGGTTGAGAGGTTCTATGAACAGTTATACACCTCTACGCAAGCACAACCTGTCGTTAGCATGGCAAAAGACTCCAGAGCCAAGCTGACCCGACACTTTACCGAAGACATCCCGGAAGTCAGCCTGTATGAGATTAGGATGGCCCTCAAACAACTTAAGAACAACAAGGCACCTGGCGACTAGGGAATTACGACAGAACTTCTGAGAGCGGATGGAAAACCGGTACTTAAAGTCCTCCAGAAGCTGTTCGACTCCGTCATACTTGACGGTAATACGCCAGAAGCGTGGAGCAGAAGTGTGGTGGTGCTCTTCTTCAAAAAAGGTGACAACACCTGGTTGAAGAACTACAGACCCATCTCACTTCTGAGCCACGTTTATAAGTTGTTTTCGAGGGTAATCACGAATCGTCTCGCACGCAGGTTTGACGACTTCCAGCCACCCGAACAAGCCGGTTTCCGAAAAGGCTATTGTACCGTAGACCACATCCATACGCTTCGGCAGATTATACAGAAAACCGAGGAGTATAATCGGCCACTATGTATAGCGTATGTGGACTATGAGAAAGCCTTCGATTCCATCGAGACCTGGGCAGTGCTTCAGTCTCTCCAGCGATACCGCATGGACTATCGCTGTATCGAAGTGTTGAGGTGTATTTACAGCAATGTCTGTCCGATTACAGGACCAGTGCACAAAACATATCCGGCTACAGAAAGGCGTGAGACAGGGAGATGTTAAATCTCCGATACTGTTCACTGCCGCGCTGGAAGATGTTTTCAAGCTACTGGACTGGAACGGACATGGCATCAATATCAACGGCGAATGCATCACTCACCTTCGGTTTGCCGACGATATAGTCATTGTGGCGGAATCGATGGAGGACCTCGGTGCTATGCTCAGGGACCTCAGTAGAGTATCCCAACAGGTAGGTTTGAGGATGAATATGGACAAGACGAAGGTCATGTCAAATGTCAAACGCAGAACTGACAACCGATGGGGAAGAAAGGTTCTTGAGTGGCGACCACGAACCGGAAGACGCAGTGTTAGATTGCCTCCCTCTAGATGGACAGATGACCTCACAAAAGTCGCTGGAAACCGCTGGTTGCAGGTTGCGCAGGACCGTTCGTTGTGGAAATCTAGGGGGGAGGCCTATGTTCAGCAGTGGACGTCTTGCGGCTGATGATGATGATGATGACGTCTACCTGGGCCAAAAGATCCAATTAGGTAGATCTAACTTCGACAAAGAGGTCCAGCGAAGAATCCAACTTGGATGGGCAGCGTTCGGGAAACTTCGGCACATCTTGGAGTCCAAAATACCCCAATGCCTAAAGACAAAATTCTTTAACCAGTGCGTGTTGTTAGTGATGGCTTATGGAACTGAGACGTGATCCTTAACTGTGAGTCTCAAAACAAAGCTCAAAGTCACACAGCGAGCTATGGAAAGAGCTATGCTCGGAGTCTCTTTGCGCGACAGAATCCGTAATGAGGATATTCGCAAAAGAACGAAAGTGGCCAACATAGCTCAAAAAGTAGGCAAGCTGAAGTGGCAATGGGCAGGCCACATCGCTCGCAGAACTGACAACCGATGGGGAAGAAAGGTTCTCGAGTGGCGACCACGAACCGGAAGACGCAGTATTGGACGGCCTCCCACTAGATGGACAGATGACCTCACAAAGGTCGCTGGAAACCGCTGGTTGCAGGTTGTGCGGGACCGTTAGTTGTGGAAATCTAGGGGGGAGGCCTATGTTCAGCAGTGGACGTCTTGCGTCTGATGATGATGATGATGAATCGTATCCTACTAGTATTGTAAATGTCAATGTATGGATGTTTCGATGTTTGTATGTTTGTTGCTCAATCACGTCCTAACGTATGAACGGATCGGGCTGAAATTTGGACCACAGAGAGATTATAGTCTGGAAAAAAACATAGGCTACTTTTTATCCCGGAAAACAACGGGAACAACGGGAACGGGAACTACGCGGGTAAAACCGCGGGGCACGGCTAGTAGATCATATAAACAATAATTTAGTATGTTGAAAAATAGATCCTATGAACGCACACCGGAGTTTGAGATCGATAGGGTCTCGCTTTTTGCACGCATCTCTAAAAAACCAAGAGAGGCAGTAAATTTGGCTGTTTACCAAATTGATTGCCAACATTCCAGAGGGCCGACGTTTTTTGCTAAATAAGAATGATAAACAACCCTTTTACTTGTCCCTTCTTATTTTATACTGGCTGTGTTGCGTGGTTTCGCTTGTCAGTCTAAACGACGAATTCTTGTACATTTGTGAGTATGTTTTTTTTTTTAAAATAAAGAGTGACGACACGAGCAGGTCATGTGCCTGATGGTAAGCAAGATGCCTGCCACATAACAGCACAGTAACACGCAGCTATTGGAACACGAAGAGTCCAAATCATTACCTAGCACTGCACTGCGCTCGTCACCCAGAGATCTAAGATGTTATATCTCTAAGCCCTGTAATTTCTCTGGAAACATTGCCCTTCAAACCGGAATACAGTAATGTTTGCACATTACTGCTTGGCGGTAGAATAATTGGCAAAGGTGTGGTACTTCCCCAGGCGGACTCTGCCAAGAGTCCTACCATAGTAATACATTAATCTCTAATCTGAGTCTCGGAAATTGCTCTTCGGAAAACGCTTTTCATGAAAAACACAATACTAGTAGTAAAATTATTGCGTATTGAAATTTTGAATACGGGGTTTTTCCGGGGAGATAAATCTAAATAGGTAGGTTTCATGTTTAGCAATCATCGTTTTAACCGTGTTTAAACGGAGCAATGTTCTGACGTCCGGTCTAGATTATCAAGTAGATAAAAATTGCGAGCGCTTTTAACCCTTAATTTTAGAAAACGCAATTTTAGTAATTTGCAAAAATATTAACCGCTCACTTTATTTTCTCACTGTTGGAATCTGGGGCATTCTCTCAGTAGTAAAAAAATCTAGTCCATAATCCATCACGCTGGCCAAGTGCGGGTTGGTGGAAAAGACATGTCTTCAAAAGATGCCTTTCTTGGAATACGTTTCCTCGCGATGTTTTCCCCACTACCAGGTAAAGTCAGTAGTGATAGCAAACTTCTAGGGAAGGCGGGATGCGAACCTGCAGTTTCACGATTACGAAATAAACTCTTGCCAGAGTCCGTCTGGGGAAGTACCACACCTTTGCCAGTTATTCTACCGCCAAACAGCTCCGGTTTGAAGGGAAATGTTTCCATAGAAATTACAGGGCGTAGAGATAAATATGGGTGACGAGCGCAGTGCAGTGCTAGGTAATGTATTTATTACTGATTTGGTCTCTTCATGTTTCAATAGCCGCGTGTCACTGTGCTGTTATGTGGCAGGCATGTTGCTTGCCATCAGGCACATGTTCTAATTTTCTCATAACTATACTAATAAAAAATAACCTTCCCGCCGCTTCAACACTACAGCCTCAACAAACAACTTTCATCTTTATAAAATACTCGAATTTTAGTAAAAGTAGATTAAAGAGAGTCTGCCTTTGAATGTGAGCAATTCCTATCATCCATAGCAATTCTATAAATGAGATAGAAGCTGGGAAGCGTCGAATCAGACAAAAACACTAAGGCCTACTGTCCACGCACGCATCTTTTGTCGAATGCATGCATCCTACGAACAAACGCAAGACGTGCGGCTGTCGTGTCGTTGTCGTTTCGTGGACACAGACTTCATTATTTGTACGCAAGATGCAAGCATTCGTCTTGCATCCGACAATTGTCGAAATCGTGCGGATGTCGTGCAGCTACGTGGATAATTGGCCTAAATGGGTCTGGGTGTAGGTATATGTTTATTTAATCATATATGTCCGTATTATTGTTTTTTTATTTAATAATTATTAACCAACCAACTTGGGGACTAATATATTTATTACAATCTAGCCTAATTTAATTATTAAATTATTGTTATTGATAGATGAGTATAAGTATGAGAAGATAAGTAGATAAATAAAGTAGCCAAGTGCGAGTTGGACTCGCTCATGAAGGGTTCCGTTGCAGCAAGTAACATAATATACATAGTAGGTACACATAGTTCTTGTAGTTCGTTGTAACTTTGATCTAAGTTTTAATAATAGTGTATTTATGACGTACTAAAAAAACTACTCATCAGATCGAGTTCAAACTAATTTTCGTTGGTAGTTTTCATGGTAATGTACATCATATATTTTTTTTAGTTTTTTCATTCTCTTACTTTAGATGTTAGAGGGGGGGGGGGGACACACATTTTACCAATTTGGAAGCGTCTCTCGCGCAAATTATTCAGTGTAGACAAAAATTATATTAGAAATCTCAACATCATTTTTGAAGACCTATCGATAGACATACCACACGTGTAGGTTTGATGAAAAAAAAATTTTTGAGTTTCAGTTCTCAGTATGGGGGGCACCCCTAGTTTTTGTTTTTTTTAAAAACTTTTGTAAAAATCTTAATGCGGTTCACAGAATACATCTACTTACCAAGTTTCAACAGTGTAGTTCTCATAGTTTCGGCAAAAAGTGGCTGTGACATACGGACGGACAGACAGACAGACAGACAGACAGACAGACAGACAGACAGACAGACAGACAGACATGACGAATCTATAAGGGTTCCGTTTTTACGTTTTACGGAACCCTAAAAACAGAGGAAACCAGAAATAGGTTTGGAACTAAAAAAGAAAAAAAACTAGCTAAGTATAACATAAATATTTACACAGGTATTTGTCTTGAATATCACGTAAGCTACAAAATATCACGGGGAAAATAAATAACGGGAACTGCGCTAGTAAAACCGTGCAGCGTTGGTAGTCCTACTAATCCTACTTAATATTATAAATGTCAATGTTCGGATGTTTGTTGCTCAATCACGTCCTAACGTATGAACAGATTGGGCTGTAACTTGGAACACAGATAGATTATAGTCTGGAAGGACACATATAGACACTTTTTATCCCGATAAAACAACGCGAAAAACGGGAACGGGAACTACACGGGGAAAACCGCGAGGCGCTGCTAGTATTTATATGTGAATGTTTAGATATTTAGATGTTTCACGTTTTTTTTTAACTAAAGAGGTACGAGACGAGCAGGACATGTGCCTGATGGTAAGCAACATGCCTGCCACATGACAGCACAGTGACACGCAGCTATTGGAACACGAAGACTCCAAATCATTACCTAGCACTGCACTGCGCTCGTCATCCAGAGGTCTAAGATGTTATATTTCTAAGCCCTGTAATTTCCCAGGAAACATTTTTTTTTTTTTTTTTTAATTGTGGACAATTCACACACAACACCATCTGACCCCAAACTAAGCAGAGCTTGTGTGATGGCGGCCAGATAGCTGATATTATACATTTATAGTTTAAATACATACTTATTATACATAGAAACACCCACCCAGACACAGTGCAAACATTTGAATTCATCACACAAATATTTGCACTGGGTGGGAATCGAACCCACGACCCTCGGCTTCGCAGGCAGAGCTACTACCCACTAAGCCACGAGGCCAGTCAAACCGGAACACAGTAATGTTTGCACATTACTGCTTGGCGGTAGAATAACTGGCAAAGGGGTTGTACTTCCCCAGACGGACTCTGCTAAGAGTCCTACCATTACACTACGTTGAAGCGTCTGAACAACGGATTGGGTTGAAATTCTAAATTTCGACCGTTAGAACATAGTCTGAAATAGCAAGTAAACTACTATTTGATTAGCTACAGTAGGAGTCTTACATCAATATTACTTTACTTGCAAACATACGTGTGATTTAAAATTTGGGAAAATTGCGTTGGATTTTGATTAATTTTTAATTTATATGGAACTAGGAGTTAGTTGGAGCCGAGCACCCGCACTCGATAACCTTCTCTCTCTCAATGTCTTCTGGACATTTTTACTTAGTTTTCTTTATACTATATAATATGGTTATGCGTTTAAACATTATGCTAAGTTATCATTATGCTATATATGGTTATGCTAGTTAAGCTTATGCGAAAACAGTTATGCGTTTAGTTGTTATGGTCAATTATGGTGAGTCCTAAAAACGTTACGCCTACTTAAATTAGTACAGTAAAAATTATTAAAAAATTCAGTAAAAATGTTTATGCTACCACATATAGACCCATTTCTAGACATACGCGCTTGATCTCTCATTCTCTTCGTGTTAAAACCAGCGTAGCCTGATCTGTGACTGAACAACAAAATGGCTACAGCAGAGATGGCAGCACAGTTTTATCAGGGAACCGATTCTGAACGTTTGAGTTATGATCGCTGGCAACAGTTCGCACTAAGCCATTAATATTGTGAAACGGGCTACCAACGGTTTTCGATCGGTACAGACCATGATATTAAAAACTATTGAAGTTGACAGATGCTATTATTGTGGCTGACTCTTTGCAGAGTCTGCCAAGGAAGTACCAAACCTTTGCCAGTTTACCTACTGCCAAATAGTAAGGTGCCAACATCACTGTTCTGGTTTGAAGGGTAGTGTTTCCAGAGAAATGGCAAGAGAGAGAAACAGATAAATCTATACTAATACTAGCTGACCCCGCAAACGTTGTTTTGCCTTAGTGAACAACCCTTGTCACTTAGGGGTATGAAAAATAGCTAGTAGCCGATTCTCATACCTACAGAATATGCATATAAAATTTGGTTAAAATCAGTAAAGCCGTTTCGGAGGAGTAAGGAAACAAACACTGTGACACGAGAATTTTATATATAAGATTATAAAGCTGAAGAGTTTTTTTGTTTGTATGTTTGTTTGAACGCTAGGATCTCGGGAACTACTGGTACGAATTGAAAGATTATTTCTCTGTTGGATAGTCCATTTATCGAGGAAGGCTATAGGCTACGAGTATTTAACATTACGCTACTATCAACAGGAGCGGAGCATGAATACAAAATGTAACAAAAACGGGGGAAAATATTTTTCGGGGGAAGAGTTTTCGTTGCGTGACAGCTTGTGTCTAACTTAAAGTTTGCGTCATTAGAACCTAAGGTAACCGAATTTGTTCAAAATTTGAATTGGTACGACCAATTTTCGATATATTATGGCGCACGGATCAGCTAGTCGTCTTATAACTGTGGATGACGAATGCTGTCCAGTGCTAGGTAATGATTTGGAGTCTTCGTGTTCCAACGGCTGCGTGGCACTGTGCTGTTATGGGTAGGTGTGTTGCTTACTATCAGGCACGTATACTGCTTGTCCCATCACTGTATAAGTAAGTTTATTAAGGTTCGTTAACTGAACTAATTTCTTATTAAACAGTCCTTTTATTCTAACCTCGTAACGTCCATGGTCCTTTAAAATGTACTTCAACAAAACACTGGTTACAGCCCAGAGCTTCGAGCGATTTCATCAGCCTGACGCCCGGGGTACTATTTAAAGTACCACGACTTACAATATCGCTCCTAGTTTGAAATTAGCGCCTATTTACAAAGTCATGTTTCCGAACTCGTGTTTGCACTTTTTTTGTTGGTCTGTGATGAAGTAAATTGAGGATTTGGAGATGGATAAAGTTTTTCTTGATATAACATTAGTGGGTTGCTTATGCTGCGCGATCCATAAAACTGTTTTTGTTTGGAAGATTAATAAAGACATATTCATTCTAACAAACAACCTCTTGCGTTTATAATATTAATAGGATTCTTACGTAAAAATTAAAAAAAAAACGAGTTTGTTACCATAATTTTGCAACTCGAATAGAACCAGTAGTAATCCCTCGATTGCAAAAATTCTGAACTTTAAACCGGCGCAGCGATAGAATCGATTTATTTTGACGTAATCTGAGATATCTTCGACCAATATTATATTTTTCGCTACTATTCTGAAATTTTCGCCGATTTCCCGGGAATAGCGGCCATTTGTCACGAAGTTGGACTCAAAAGCTGAACTTTGAAGTTTGTTTTATTCAAATTCTGCTTTAGTTTTCCGAATATTCTGAGTTTAGGGAATTACGTTAAACGGACCTGTCTAAAAAGTGACCGAAATGCTGGCGTTTATTTGGTCTACCTGTGACAATGAAATTTAATGTTTTGAAATGAAATATTTGTTTGCTAAATCGCGTCCACGAGCAAAACGCTGCTTTAGTTGTTTTTGTGTAGTTTTTGGAATTACTCTTTATACTTTTACTCTTACTCTTTTAAATAAATAAATATTAGTGGACAATTCACACACAACACCATCTGACCCCAAACTAAGCAAAGCTTGTATGATGGCGGCCAGATAGCTGATATAATACTTATATAGTTTTAAATACATATTAATTATACATAGAAACACCCAGACACTTTTACTTAGTTCTACTCTTTTGACTGGCCGCTTCGCTTAGTGGATAGTAACTCTGCCTGCGAAGCCGAGTGTCATGGGTTCAATTCCAACCCAAAACAAATTGTCTAATAAGTTGTATTTAATTTACAAATATATAATCATTATATCAGCTATTTGGCTGCCATATTACAAGCTTTGCTTAGTTTGGGGTTAGATGGTGTTGTGTGTAAATTGTCCGCCAACATTTATTTATTTATATTTATAATCTTTTTTGACGTGATAACGTCTTATAATTCGATGAAGCCGGCAGCACGCCCACAAAACATGACGTCATGTACCGTTACCGTCGGTCGTTACCGTCGGTCGTTACCTCGCCGCATGTTTATTACAGTTGTATTTTTTTTTTCGACCAGTAGTTCAAGCGGGGATGTAGCTCAGTGGTAGAGCGTTCGCTTTGCATGTGAAATGCCCCGGGTTCGATCCCCGGCATCTAAAAGCTTTTTTGCATTGTTTTGATTGAAAATGACTAAATTCTACTGATTACTTTTTACAAACAAATCTATTAAACAAATGAAATTAAAATTTTCTTTTAAAAAATGCTACCATTCCATCAGTATTTTCTTAAGACGTTGTCACGTTCTATCGTCAGTAAACCGACTTTACAGACAAAAATTTTTTTCACATTAATGTTTGGCGGTATGATAACTAGCAAAGGTATGTTATTTCCCCAGGCGGACTCTGTAAAGAGTCCTACCACCACAAAACTGTTCTCTGCTATACGATGTTAGTGGTAATATTGTGTATTAGGCACTAGGCAACCGTTTGAACGCCGCTACGTCCCAGCTAGCTCCATATCTAGGCTGTAATGACACTAATGACTAATGTACTTACTAGTCTGGATGCTCGTGGAATTACGTACCAGAAGATGAAATCACAAAAATTTGCATTTCCATGACAAAGTTCACACAATTACTTTGTACTACTCTTTTTACTACTATTTTTTATTGAAGTGAAAACTTCTTTAGGCGCGCCTAGCCAGATTTTTCGTGGGCTGTGAAATGAATTCTAGCGTCACGCTCGGATATGATAAGAAATCTTCGGGTAAACTCGGGACCATAGCCATTGGCTATCTAGAAATGCGTCAGCCAATGGGAAATGCGGAAAGGGCGTGGCATGGCCATCTAGAAATGCGTCAGCCAATGGGAAATGCTGGTGCATTTCTAGATGTTCATGCCATGATGACCAGGCCACACCCTCCGGTTACACCCGTGTAGTTTCCAAAGTTAGCTACCAATTTCTGAGTTATACATAAGTTTTCACTTCTATCGGCAGTTTCTATGACTGCCAATTTTTTTTTCATCTTCACTACTGTTGTTATAAATGCGAAAGTTTGGATGTTTGTCGCTCAATCACGTCGGAACGTTTGAACGGATCGAGTTGAAATTTGGTATATATAAATTATAGTCAGGAATAATTCACTACTACTAACTAACTCATAGGCTTAGTATAACGGGGAAATAATGGAAACGGAAGTAATGCTAAGGGTAAAACTGCGGAGAGCTGTTTGTTGTTTATATACTAGTAGAAAAGGATTTTTATTATATAAAGAGTGACGAGACGAGCAGGACATGTGCCTGATGGTAAGCAACATGCCTGCCACATAACAGCACAGTGACACGCAGCTATTGGAGTATGAAGAGTCCAAATCATTACCTAGCACTGCGGTCGTCACCCATAGATATTAGATGTTACATCTCTATGCTTTGTAATTTTACCAGAAACATTGCCCTTCAAACCGGAACATAACTGATTGGCGGTAGAATAACAGGCGAAATAGTCATACCACTACTTTAATTTACATCGTGGGCATTTCTCCCTACCATTATGGGCAAATTTCGACGGCTTAGCGACCATTACGGCGAAGTTACGGCTGGTCTAGTCGGGAGAACGGCGGCTGCCGATCCGGAGACCCCGGGTTCAAACCCCACACGCACCACTGTCTTTTCGAAGTCATGTGTGTAATCCCGCTAACTTAAAACGGTGAAGGAAAACATCGTGAGAAAACCGACATGTACCTAGAATCTTTCGAAGTCATGTGTCATCCGCCAACCCGCACTGGGCCAGCGTGGTGGATTATGGTCTAAACTCTCTCCTTGCGAGAGAAGGCCCCGAGTCCCAGCAGTGGGAACGTTTAGTGGGCTGTTGATGATGATGTTGATGATAGCGACCATTATACTGCCGTCCGCAAACTACAATGCCGTTAAGTACCAAAATGTAGTTTCGAGATATCGCGGGAAAACTGTTTCTAAATTTTAAAATTATGCCATTTGATAAGTGAAATACATATTTCCATAATTTTGATAACTTTATATAGAGCTGCAAAAACACTTTGAAATGATAGTATTTTCAAGATAATAAAGTGTGCAAAATAAGAGTTTTAAGCGTTTTTGCATTCTAGTCTTGTAATTTTGTCTTAAAATCTTTTCAAAATCACCACTAAAATGCCGTTATGTATAGTTTAACGGCATTTTAGCTTGATATTTTCTTTAATTTCATTGGATGGTACTTGACTACAGAATTTGAAATCATTCCAAAACTAAAATGCCGTTATATCATGAAACATCCAAGATTACAATGCGGTTAAAGTCATTTAACCGCATTTAAAACTAGCAAACTTCATAAATTTGTTTTAATCGGTTATTTCAGAGCATTTTACAACACTAAAATGCGATTAAATGCAAAACCTTTACCTTTAACTGCAATTAAGCTAAGCATGACTCACAAGACATTTAAGAAAATACAATAAAAGTGATGATTTATGTGAAATTAGTGAACAAAAAATGACATTAAAAACTAGATATTTATTGGAATTAAAAACAACAAACAGCATTTTTTGTAAATATTTTTCGAATACAAGCCTAAGTATCTAAAAATACAATTTCTCAAGAGTTAAAATTTAAAATAACAAGGCAAAATTACAAGGTAAAATTACAAAATTTTAAATTTAAAATTAAAATACTACTTTTATTGCCCTTACTTACAACAGATTTTCAAGAATCTACAATAGAGATCAATTGTTTTTGTTTTATTTTTGTCACAATCACTTAAACTTTTGGATAAATATTCCTACAAAATAATTAATAATACCTAAGACTCAAAGATTTTTCTTGAGTCTAAATATTGCTTTACTAGCATTATCATTCTTTGTCGTCGGTCGACAAGTTCTTCCAAAACAATAGCTTATGTGTTGGCGCTATGTTGCTCTATGAATTGAACTAAATTAATCTTCCGCTTAGTATTTCTGCATTTTGCTTTTGATTTGAAACGAAGTTTTATAATTTCTGGTATTTTAAGTATTTGCCATTGAAGAAAGCAAAATAATATAAATAATCTTTCTGGCAATAATTTTTGTACCTACAAGCTATCACAATAAAACTCAAAATCAGAGTAAATCCACATGTGCGACATATTTTTGAGATTAACTCAGGGGCTTAATTTGAATTCTTTTTTCTGAAGCGTTATTTGGCACAATGACGAAATTGTTTGGTGCTATAAACTTCGTATTTACTTTTGAGTTGCTAACTCATACTGTCTCATCAAAATGGTTAAAATCATATAACTTACCTTTATTGCATTTCTTACTTTACTTTATGATCTTCTTGTTCGCAACTCATGAAACTGTGTTCAGATTTGAAATAATAAAGCGTAATTTGTTATATGCAGATGATTTTGCTTTAGTAAATAAATGCATTTAGTAAATAAATGACACTGAGAAGAAGTGAACATAATTAAATAGTCAATTTTATTTTGTGCACTGCAACTGCATTGCACTGTTAACAACCCAATTGTATACATCAGATTTTTTTCTTCGATTCATAATTTTTATTTTCCAAACTGTCAACTGCTTTGTGGTCGTAGCATAAACATTAAAGTAGATAGGTTCTGATATTCACCAATTTCTATCATGTGTCTCCGCGTTTGACAGAGAGATGGAAATACTGACAGTTTTTTGAGGTTCATTAATTGAGCTTCCACGCTTTTCCAACCAGCCTTCGGTTAGTTTTTCTGTATTCTGTATAACGGCATTGACAATGTTTTAATACAACGTTAAATGGTACCGTTTTAAGCTAGTTTTCTGTAGGTATTTATTAATGATGTTGTGGTTCTTAAAGTCTGACTTATGGTTACGTTTAAACTTATGATTAATGGATTTCTTGAAAATAGTTACTAAAATTTTCACTTGAATCAGCTATCTTAAAATCATTATAACGTGCAGGTCATCTGAATTGAAATCACACTGTAAACTTGATTGTGGAGTTTAAAACTTCAACAGATACGGTATGGTGCTATCATCATCTGGCTGTAATATTTTATGTTAACTCTTCAAACTGAATGTTTGTTTTGATAATTTTGTAGATAATTACTCTACTTTCCTTGTAAGTCTATTAAAACCTGATAAAGTTTCATTAGATAGATTTGTGATTTCATTAAAATCTAAAGAAAGACGAGTACTGTAACATAATTTATACGTCCCAAAATGTATAAATGACACTGGAAGAGTCGGAACAAGATGTAACATAAGGATCATTTCCGTTTTTTTCTATACAAGATCTAGTTTGACTCATCTAAATGTGTTTTAAGCCATCGTAACAAGTTGGAGGGAACGAAAGCATCTTATTCATCTGCACTTGATTTCCTTCACATAATATCGTACTGCATACGCAAGAACTTGTAACGGCATTTTAGTTAAGTAATGTGGCACAGCCGCATTTTAGTCTAGTATTGTAAAAAATAAATAATTTATATCACATAGTTAAGGTAGCTTTGTGATATTTTCTGTTTTAAGTTTACAAAATTGCATACGTATTTACTAGTCTAAAAAGCCGTTAAGTATGTTTAACTGCATTTTTGTGTTGTATTCAAGCATAACGGCTTTATAGCGTTGGACAAATACAATATAAATTGTAAATGAAACTTTGTTTAAAAACATTTAAGTGCTTTAACGTCACTAAAGCGTACAAAAGTCAGTTAACGGCAATTAAGTAATGGAAAATCAAAGAAAATTTCAGCCAAAGGTAACGTTAAAATACCTTAGCGGCTTTTTAGGTAAGTATTGTTATTTAACTGCGTTTTAGCGTTGGAACCATACAAAATAAAATGACTTAACGGCATTTTTAGTTTTGGTATCTTAAAAACTAACATACCTAGAGAAACACGGGTTACACAGATCGATAGATATTTTTTTTCTGATTGTAGTGCCATTTAAATGTCCAAATCGACCCGATGTTAGATAACGGCATTTAAGCTTGCGGATGGCAGTATAGTTTACCTTTATCCTCTACATGAACGTATGACAATACCTAGGTCTGCCCAGGTCTCAAGTACTGTGTGTTTGTTGTACAGAACCCTGCGCTAACCTAACGTCGGCTAATGAGTCGAAACTGCGGAACCATCCACTTGGACTTAACCGTGATTTATTAGTGCCGCTGGTCACGACGAAACATGGACGATTCGGGAAATGGCTAACTAATGATAGGTGCAAAAATATTTAAAATAAACTTTTAAATTTCTAAATATGTTTGCGTCAGGGTTGCGTCTAAATAAACATCATTTTAAGTATATTTTCAAATGTCATATTGATACGCTAAATAAGCTAAGTACATATTTTAATGTACACATACAAAGTACACATATTTTATTGTGTACTTTGTATATGCCACTGTAAGATTGTAAGCACCGTTAGATTTCAATATATCAAGCGAGATTTATTTAATCTGTCGAAATATTGTGATAAACGGACTTTTTACAATTGAACACATTACCTTTCGATGGATTGTAAAATCGAAGTGAAACCGTTAAATTGTGAAACGGTATGTAACGGAACACATCGCCCGCTCTGATTGGTTGAACGTCATTTATTATTAGATAAATGAAAATCGATGTAACGCCAGTTTTATTTACCTAGCTGTTACCCGCGACTTCGTCCGCGCGAAATAAATACTGAGGTAACTCAGGCAATAACTAATTTTACACCCAGACACATTTACTAAAACCAGCTTATAATAAAACAATTTCATAAAAATCGGTTCAGTTGTTTAGGGTGTGAAAGCGTATTGTAAGAGACATTCGTCCCCCATTTCAACTTCAATTTCATCCCCATACAGTTCGAAATTACAAAATTGCTAGAACAAACATTTATTGGCTTCGTGCCAAGTGCCTATATAAAGAGTTTCATAGTTTTATCTTCAACGAATGGAAGCTTCCATGTATACTTTCATCCCCCATTTCAATCCCAATTTCATACCTATATAGTTCGAAATCACAAAATTGCTAGAAAAAATATTCGTTTGCTTTGTGTCAAGTGTCTATATTCAGAGTTTCATGGTTTTATGTCCAACGGTTGGGAATTTCCATAAATATTGACATTCATCCCTCATTTCAACCCCAATTTCACCCCGTACAGTTCGAAATTACAAAATTGATAGAACATGCATTTAATTGCTTCGTGTCAAGGGTCTAGATACAAAATTTGATAACTTTGAAAATCACGTTTCATACAAAATTTTCATACAACCGTTCATCCCTTGTTTCACCCTCTTTGGGGTTGAATTTCGCAAAACCCCGTCTTAGCGAGCGCCTGCGTGCTAAAAGGGGCCTCCATGCAAAATTTCAGATTCCTGGCATTTGTAGTTTCTGAGATTCCTTGATGAGTGACCTTTCGCTTTTATATATATAGATGAGGGCGTAGCTAGGCATCAAACTAAGTAACAGCATGTACACTGTACAGGCTGAGCACACAGTTTTTAAAGGAAACTCATGGTTGATAAAGTCTGGTTTAAGGTGCATTTACCTATCCAAGTGAACAAAAATATCCTTCATTCCAATAACGTTAATCTCAAATTTCATTGAACGATATTAGTGGTGGCCAATCGGGAAAATATTCACAAATGCCTTCTATTTTTTGGAACTGAGATAGACAGGAATGTATTGGCTTTAGGTGGCATAAGTAGCCTACTTTTGTTCCCACTGCCGGGACTCGACCTTGTCCCTCACAACCTCACAAGGAGAGAATCAAGGCTGCCTTCCACCAAGCTGGCTGACTTAGGCTGGTGATGATGAGAAATCCACCTCAGCTCCTAGACATTTCTAATTGAGACTGAAATCATTGTCTGTCGATGTTTCGCAGCTGCACCGCTACATGGCTCCAATAGCTGTAAATGCTCTGACAGCAGATTCCGACTATTACCCTGCAACTGGTGCTACCTCGAATGATGTTTCAGTTATATTGATAACTAATATCACTAATAAAATGCTTGAATTTACTTTGACATTTTTGCTGTAGGACTCTATACAGCGTCCGTCTGGAAAAGTACTGCACCTTTGCCAGTTATTCTACCGCCAAGAAGTAATGTGCAAACTTTGTGTGTTCCGGTTTCAAGGTCAATGTTTCCAGTTGAATTACAAAGTATTATAACTGACAAATGTCTGGATGTTTAGATGTTTATTGCAGAGATAAAACATACGCAATTATTCGCATTTTTAATACTTATTAGTAGAAATAGCAGGAATTATTAACGCCTTACGGTTTTTGCCAGATAGTTCCCGTACTTGTAATGTTTGCGATAAAAAGTAGCTTTGTGTTTATTATATATTAGGCCCTAGTGGTACGTTCAATTTCACAATTTTAAGATCATAGGCACGCACTTCAAAGTACTTTTCAAGTGAAAACGCATGAGCACATTTTGTAGTGGTAGGACTCTTAGCAGAGTCCGCCTTGGGAAGGACCACACCTTTGCCAATTATTCTACCGCCAAGCAGTAATGTGAAAACATTACTGTGTTCCGATTTGAAGGGCAATGTTTACAGAGATGTGACATGGCTTAAACATATAACAACTTACTTAGATCTCTGGGTGACGAGCGCAGTGTAGTGCTAGGTAATGATTTGGACTCATATTCCAATAGCTGCATGTCACTGTGCTGTTATGTGGCAGGCATGTTGCTTACCATTAGGCACATGCCCTGGTCGTCTCGTCACTCTTTATTTTAAAAAACGGTTTATCGGTGAAGAAAAACATCGTGAGGAAACCGGCGTGTTAGATGAAAACGTTTTTCGAGAATGTGTCATTTCTACCTACTCGCACTTGATCAGCTCAGAATGGCATGTCTTAATCGTCCCTTATATCTAAATAACTAGCAGCGCCCCGCGGTGTTACCCGCGAAGTTCCCGTTCCCGTTGTTCCCGTTGTTTTCCGGGATACAAAGTAGCCTATGTGTTCTTCCAGACTATAATCTATCTGTGTTCCAAATTTCAGTCCGATCCGTTCATACGTTAGGACGTGATTGAGCAACAAACATCCAAAAATCCATACATTCACATTTATAATATTAGTAGGATTAAATTTGCTTCGAAAAAGAAAACAATAACCGATTTAAAATTAAGTTCCGACACACAAAAATGATATTTTTTTGAAATCAACTACTAATAAATACACTGTTTCAATGAAACAGCGAGCACTAATAATACGCCGAGGTAAGCAAATTTTAGATTTTCATCGATATTTCAAGACTGCTGCAGCGATTTCGATAAAGTTTACACGGCACTACCTCTGAAGGTATGATCTACAGAACAAAAAGAATAATTAAAATCGATTCACATTTGGCGGAGCTAACGCGCAACATACGTACAAAACACATATTTTTGTTAAAACTTGTTTAGGCGCGCCTAGACAGATTTTTCGTGGGCTGTGAATTGAATTCATTCGTCACGCTCGGGTATGATAAGAAAGCTTCGGGTAAACTCGGGACCATGGCTATTGGCCATCTAGAAATACGTCAGCCAATGGGAAATGCTGAAAGGGCGTGGACAGGCCATCATGGCATGGCCATCTAGAAACGCATCAGCCAATGGGAAATGCTGACGCATTTCTAGATGGCCATGCCAAGATGGCGAGGCCACGTCTTCCGGTTACACCCGTGTAGTTTCCAAGGTAAGCTATCAAATTCTGAGTTATAAGTTTTCACTTCTATCGGCAGTTCCTATGACTGCAATTTTTTTTTAACTTTTATATGTTTACACTTGACCGCCATCTCGCCTGATGTTAAGCGACGATGCGGTCTACGATGGAGCGCGCTTACCCAGAAAAAACTGATCACTCTCGATTTGAAGACACAAAGATTGTAACCATCATAACTAAATTGTAGGTACATCAAATCATAATTTAATTGAGAATCTCCTCTGTTTTAAAAGTTTAACCGACATTCGCTATGGTTACATATTTCACAATGAACAGTTACATTGTTCATTGCATTGTGTTGTTGAATATGTAACCAGAGTGAGTGTTTTTTTTAACATATGTGCATATAGTGACAGGACTTGTTCAGTAATCTTTAGTTATTATACATATAATCATAATCATCATAATCATAATTTATTAATAACATATTGTTACAAGTCATTATTACACTTTATCATTAATTAATTGTAGTATTCAGTTTTAATTAAATTAACAATAATAATTTAATAAACATAATATATGAATGCTATGTCAATTTACATATAAAATAAGAATAGAATCTAACATATTTATTCACCTTATAACCACTTATGTTACCATAAGCTATATGGGATTCAACGTTTTTGTTCGAATTTTCAGAATACCTACTTCTTCTACAAGCTGTATTTAATTTCATTTAGCAATCAAGCTAGATATTATACAGGGTTATTGGTAATCAGCCTGCATCCATTTAAGGGCATGTTCTGTATATTTAAACAAACAACTTTTGTTCTACAACTTTCGTTAAAACTTAATAAGTAACCCAAGAAAAAATTGTATTTGTTGCCCTTTTTTGTACTGTTTAGCGACTTTTTAGTGTATTTTCACTTCGGTACATCATTTTTTGCGCGTTAAAGAGCGTACGCGCTCTCGTTACGAATTGTTACGAAGAGTTCGATACTTTTAGACCGTGGAAATGCACTTTTATTTATTTTGTAAAAGCAAAAAAAAAACATATTTTTTTTAAAACTGTAGAACAAAAGTTGACGTGTTGAATGTACCTAACATCCCCTTAAAAGGATGCAGGCTGATTACCAATAACCCTGTATTTAAGTTAGGTTTGCGCAATCTAGGTATAAAGCAAGCGACACTGATTTAAAATAACTAGACGTAATAGAAAAAGTGTCTTGATTCTATTTGTTTCTCTATTTTTTTTGACAAAATGCAACGAACAAGTAATTTAGCCCGACTCGCGACGCGGCCGGCGTCGTGACGTCACACAAAAAATCATAACTAAAAAATGAAACCAAATTTTGTGTGTCTGTAAACGACAATGTACTGATCAATATTATCACCTATCTCTTAGGCATCAAAATAAACTAATAAAATCGAGTATGTTTATCATGAAAAAATAAGGTTTTAAAGTCCCAAAACCGGTTTTGCCCAAATTTGGCCTCTTGGGGCTCAAGTGATGGTTGATAAAGGCTAGGCCTATTTAAAAAAAATTGGTTGTCTATAAATTCGGTTGGTTTACGGACGATAGTTTAACGTGACAACGTCATAATCATAACAAAACATTGATAGATGCGGCGCAAGAGTACAATGAGCGTAACGGGACAATGAGCGTAACGGGACATAACGGGACAATTTTTCGTGCATGCAGCCGGCGTTCGTCGATTTATTGGACGTTGTCACGTCAAAAAGGAAAAGTAGGCACTTATATAACCAAGATAACTAGGTACATAAGCTACGTTTATCCCACTGACTGACAGATTCCTGTCGTTGAAAGATGTCGTTCTTGCACCTTGCCGGTTTCTTCACAATGTTTTCCTACATCGTTGAATCCGTAGACAAAATTTTACATCTTCACTTGGAAAAATTTCAAAACTCAGAGGTGCAGGTGGATATCGAACCTACGTCGTCAGGATTTGTAAAATCAAATGTTCTTATCACTGTGCCATCGCGGCTGAAAAAAAAAGTTTTGAAGTGAAAACTTCTTTTGGCGGCCTAGATTTTTCGTGGGCTGTGAATTGAATTCTACCGTCACGCTCGGGTATGATAAGAAATCTTTGGGTAAACTCGGAACCATAGCATTTGGCCATCTAGAAAAGCGTTAGCCAAAGGTAAATGCTGAAAGGGCGTGGCTTAGCCATCATGTCATGCCCATCTAGAAATGCGTCAGCCAATGGAAAATGCTGACGCATTTCTAGATGGTTATGCCATGATGACCAGGCCACACCCTCCAGTTACACCCATGTAGTTTCGAAAGTAAGCTATCAAATTCTGAGTTAAGTTTTTACTTCTACCGGCAGTTCCTATGACTGCCTATTTTTTTTAAGTTTAGGTTTTTACATTGGCATTTCTAGTGCTTTAATATCAAAAACTACTCTTCTCATAAAAAGGTGTCTGTGTCAGAGGTACGGTGCGCAAAACCGTCGCCTGCAGTGCTCCGTTTCACTGAAGTGAACTCTGACTTGGTACGGACAGCAAATTAAATAGTTTAGAATAAAAAAAGCTTCGAAAATGTTTATTAATGCAATTTGTTGGTTGATTTAGATACCTAACTCAATTCTTCTTAAGATAAGGTTAGATAAGATAAGATTCCTCTACGAACCGAACAAGTAGTAAACACACTAAGAGCTCTGCCTCACTAGGCTGCCATGGCGACGTCGCCGGCGGCGCAAGTCTGGCTTCTTCTGGCAACCGAGGGTCGCCATATCGAGTGGCCATGGCGTCTCGACAGTCATTCGTTTACCGTCCTCAGGAATGGACGTAGAAGAAATTGCACTTCTTAGTTATGCACGTCGCAGAAAATTGGAAAAAGAAAAGAAGAAAAAAAGGAAACTATGGGTGCATCCCTCTCACTCATTTTTTTCAATATCAAATACAAATATAATTGTATTTGAGCGAGCGTCCAAAATGGCAGCTGAGTGAGGGAGGTGCAGTTTACACGTGTAGATTATAGTGGCAACGTCGCCAGGCCGCCAGAGTAGCCAGAAGCCACGTGGGGAACTGTCGCTTGTGGCAACGCTTCTAAATTGGCGACGTTGCCAAACCGTCGACAAGTGAGTTAGGTAACATACATTTCAATATTAACTGCTTGGATACGTAGCCGGCGACGTCACCATGGCGGCCTAGTGAGGCAGAGCTCTAAGTACATGCAAACAGTATCATCTCCATTAACGCAGACATTGTATGAATTTGTATGGAAAGTAAATACAAAAGAATATTGTACATTTTTTTTTATTTACTTTTATAGGTTTACACTTGACCGCCATCTCGCCTGATGTTAAGCGACGATGCGGTCTACGATGGAGCGTGTTTACCTAGAAGAAACCGATTCGCTCGCGATTTGAAGACACCAAGATTGTAACCATCGGGGAAAATCCACTCAGGCAACGTGTTCCACAGGCTAGACGTTCTTATCACAAAAGTAGAGTCAAATCTCTTCGTTCGTGTCTTTGGAACATCAACCATGAAACGATATCGTTTTTTCGAGCTACGAGTATTCCGATAGAAAAAATGACAAGGTGGTATTAGATCATGCAAATCAATCACACACTCTCCGAAGTGTATTCGATAAAAAACCAACAATTCCAACAATATTTTCCCTTGTTTTTTGTACGTGGAGGAAATGCATTTACGCATACTCCTTCGCCTGGGGTAGACAATCGGATTAAGCCGGATTCGACAATATAAACGGGCATGACATGACAGTCCGACTGAAACCTCTACGGTACCTTTGCTGTTTACAGCGGCACAGCTCTCGCATTCTTCCGCAAACCTGCCGCGGTTTGCCCTTCTCTGACACATTATACACCGATATACTAAGGCACACTCAGGTGTGCCTCAGAATATCGGCGTATCTTGAGCCTAAACTGGCCTTTTTACCTGTCGTGATCACCTCGGTGACCAACCAGTGGATGTAGTTTTGTAGTGGTAGATCTCTTGCCAGACTCTGCCTGGGGAACCACACCTTTGCCAGTTATTCTACCGACAAGCAGTAATGTGCAAACATTACTGTGTTCCGGTTTGAAGGACAATGTTTCCAGAGAAATTTCCTGTAATTTACAGGGCTTAGAGATTTAATATCTTAGATCTCTGGGTGTTGAGCGCAGTGCAGTGCTAGGTAATGATTTGGACTCTTCAGGCAGCGTGTCATTGTGCTGTTATGTGGCAGGCGTGTTGCTTACCATCAGGTACATGACCTGCTTGTCTCGTCACTATATACTATAAAAACACATCCTTGGTCCCCCACGACGAGTCAGGTTGTGGTCTCGCCGCCTGCCACATTTCGGATGCAGAGGATCGGAGAGCGGCCTTGAAATACCAGTGCTTCTCTTCCTCTGAAGCATCACCGCAATTTAAAGCATAGAAAATTGATAAGGTGAGTTTGAAAATTATGGGTACCGTTAGCAAGTCGTGACCGGGTGTCATTCAAAACGCATAATTTTTTTATTCCTAATTTACTTTGTCGTAAGTAATATACATATAGTGTCATAATGTAGCTTTTGAATTATAGTTTTTTTGGCATAATGTGTTTTAAGCATAACAATCTATTGTACTAAATTTGATTCGACTATTGATGAGACCCAGGCATAATGATGACGACGATGATGAGCCTACCTCACAACAGCAGTGTCGCGGACCGGCCGTATGTGACCGACCGCTATGCGTTTGACGAGCCTGGTCTGCCGGCAGCGAGAGGGGGAGAGACCTGTTGTAAGTAGGTCTCTTGAGTACGTGCCCTCTCGTTCCGACGGGCGCTGGTAGACTCGTCCCTGGGTTCACTTTGCGACCGCTGTGGGACAATCCTCGAACTCGTCCTGGATGTGAACTTGACTTGATCCCCCGGCGTGACACTCGGCGTGACCCCCGGCGTGACCCCCGGCGTGACCCCCAGCGTGACACTCGGCGTGACCCCCGGCGTGACACACGGCATGACACTCGGCGTGACACACGGCGTGACACTCGGCGTGACACACGGCGTGACACTCGGCGTGACACTCGGCGTGACACACGGCGTGACACTCGGCGTGACACTCGGCGTGACACTCGGCGTGACACACGGTGTGACACTCGGCGTGACACTCGGCGTGACACACGGCGTGACACACGGTGTGACACTCGGCGTGACACTCGGCGTGACACACGGCGTGACACACGGCGTGACACTCGGCGTGACACCCGGCGTGCCCTTGGCGATGACTCTGCGCTGACACGACGTGATCCCGACGTTCGCTCGACGAGATCTTCTTAGCCGGACCTTGTAGGGGAGCAGGGAGCGGGGTAGTGAAACGCTGGTGTTGCTTGAGTCTTCCTTTTATTTTTCTTCGTTTTCTTTCTTGTACTGGAGCCGCTGAGAAGAGCATGCTCCGAACAAAATCATGATCGCTAAGGTACCCCCTTACCTTTACCTTAAAGAGAGCCCCGTATTCTGAGCCCTCTTTTCGGTCCATTTTCACTATGCTATGACCACTTTTTTGGCCATAACTTTGCCATTCCTGGTCGTAGGCTGACGAATGACCACTATAAATGTAGCCCACGACCAGGTCTATTAAACAACATAACTACTTCAGGGGTACCTTAGCTTACAATTCAGTATTTTCGCAAAAACCATCAAATTTTCTAATATTTCCCTAAAGTTAGGTAAATAAGTTGACACCCTACCTATATTTCCGTACAAACTGAATCAAAACCATATTTATTAGGTGTGCCCTACCTATTTCTACCTAAATAAACCGAATTTACCACAACATTTACCGTTAAACTAAATCTTAATACAATTTTACCAAAGTGTTATAAAAATCGCTATAACTAGTTATGTAAATAGATGTGTCGATCGCCAACATCCTCCCCTTCGTGCGCCAGCACCATTCTCTGGCTCGGCGATCTCACCGGTCAGAGGCCCGTTGCTTGTCGTAGCGACGCCGCCGTCGCTTGATGGCTCGACTTCTGGGACCACCGCCGTCGCCGCTCCATGGAAGCACCGACAGCACGGCCTTAGAGGTTGGTCGCCGCAGAATTCCGCCATTAGTGCGGACCTCGACGTCCCGTGTTCTGCCATCTGGTCTGGTGTGGGTGCGGAGCTCTTTGCCTCTCGGTGATGTTTCTCTACGCAGCCGTGGCTCGACGTCAGGAACCTCGTCCTCGCCGCCCCATGGAGGCACCAACAGCACGGCCTTGAAAGTTGGCCGCCGCAGAGTGGACCCCACAGCGAGGACTGCATCGCCACAGTGTAAGCGCGGCAGGCAGTCTTCTTGCCAAAACAAGGCTCTCCTTCGCTTCTTACGCCGTCGACCCACCTTGACAACAGTGGGGCCAAGGTAGTCGACGGCCGTACTCGATGAAGGCGGTTCTCCGGAGCGATCTCCCTCTTCTGGTAGATCTTCTGCTGTCATCGCGTCGATCCTCTTCAATTTGGATGTCTCAGGGGGCCTCCCCTTCGTGAGCGCAGTGAAGTCTTCCTCTGAGTTCTCATTCTGGCTTTTTTCCCGAAGAATCTTCCCCGCTGCTTCTCTCTTATGGTCTTTTACTGGTAGACGTCTTCTTTCTTCATTCACCGGACAATCTTGAGACTTCTTATTCTTTTTCCTTGAAGATCTTCTCCGTGCAGGATCTTCTTTCTTGAAGTTCTCGTCTTTGTCCAGCTTCTTAATGTTTATCATTTGGTTCTCCGTGGCCTTAGAGTTGTCTGACGTTTCTTTTTCTCGGACCAAGACGTGCGCGCAGGTTACGAAGTTGACCGATGTTGTAGTTGCCCCCGAGTCGTATCCATGTAATACCCATCCTAGATAGGTGAGTGATGCGACGGGCTGATTCCGCTTCCCTTTGCGTGTTCCCCTGGAGACAATCAACTCCCAGTTATCTTGCCCGATGAGAACCTTCGGCCGCTCTTCCTCGTAGGAAAGTTGCTCCGCCATCTTGTGCAAGTGAGGGTACACTTTGACCTTCTCTTTCACCACTGCTTGAGGTGTCAGGTGAAGTTCGTCCATGGTTCTTGCCCCGGTGATAGTCCTTTTCCGTACTTGATGAACTCCTCGAACTTTCATATTGAACTTCATGGATCTCTTGTTCGACAGCAACTTCCCTCCGACTGTTTCTATGGTAAGTTGCTCTCGAGGTCCCTGTAGCCCCAGTTGTTCGGCTACGGATGAGTCCACCAGTGTCACCGTTGACCCTTCATCTAACAGAGCCAAAACCTTGGCGCTTCCTTTTGGCCCGTAAATTTCCACTGGTACCATTTTCAAGTACGCCTTCTTAGTTTTCGCCGTGTTGACCTGGAGCACGTTGTTGGTTACTTCTTTCTCGTGTGTGGCTTCAGGTTCTAGATCTTCATGTAGAAGCTCATGGTGCCATCTTCTGCATACTCCGCATCCTGGCTTCTGGCAGTCTTGCTTCCGATGTCGACCTTGCAAGCATTTGAAGCATAGCTTGCAATTTGATGCAATTTTCCAGCGTTCCTTGGTCGATGCATCCATGAACTTCTTACATTGATACAGGCGATGGCTTCCTTGACAGTGTGGACAATTTTCCTTATCTTCCCTTTGTTCCACGGCGGCATGGGTGACTTCTCTCTTCCATCCTTGGCTTCTTGTACAGCTTCTTGTAGTGCATACTGACTGCACCGGTCTGCCTCCCTGTTCAGGAACTTGCTCAGCTGTAACAAGTCAGGATCTTCCGTGTCAGCCGTAAAGTCAAACCACCGGAACCGTATTACTGCAGGCATCTTGTCCACTATCGTCTTGAGTATTTCCGGCGACTGGAGGTACTGAGGCTTTTTCAAACTTTTCACTGTTGCCACGATGTTGCTCACTCGACATGCAAAATCGCACACGTCTTGAGCACTCTCCGTCATCTTTGGCAGCCTCTTCAGTTTCTCCATCTCTGCCAGTACCAGTCCATCCGGTCTACCATATTGCCGACGCAGTGCTTCAATGATGTCTTCAGGTGTATTGTCTGAATACAACAGACATTTGACAGACTCTTGCGCTGCACCCCTGATGGACTTCCTCAGCCTTATCATGTTCTGGATTGGAGAGAAGTTCTCAGCCGTATCTTCGTATGCCCTCTTGAAGACTAGCCACTCGCTAGCGTTCCCGTCGAACTGTGGGAGTTCGAACATGTAGCTAGGTGCTGCTACATTTCTCGTTGACAACTTGACGACGTCCCGTAGTGCTTCAGCGATGCCCTTGATGTCGGCAGAAGCTTCAGTGATTTTCGTGGCTGCCTGTACCGGCCTTCTCCGTTTCTGACACTTTCCCTGGCAGCCTTTCCGTCGAATCGCTGATCCAATTCTGCACCATCTCTTCCCGGTTTACTGACACGCTGATCACAGAGTCGTCATCGTCTTCTTCCAGTTGAAGCATCTCCAGTTTTACCTTTGCCAACCCAGCCGCAGCCCGTGCTTCTTCCAGCTTCCGTTGAGCTAATTCCACACGTGCTTCCATCTCTTTCTTTCTCCTGGCTGTTGACGCTACAGATGGTGCCTTCGTTTTCTGTAGTCTCTCGGAGATCTTCGAACTTGGACTTCCCACCAGTGTTCTATCTTCCTCGGTTGTGGCCCCAATCGTAGTCTCGAACGACGTCCCAGACGGGAAGGTACCTTCTGTTCTGGTACCGGATGTCGTGCCGGACTCCATTGCGGTGCCACGTGATGCTCTCTCAATCGGCGCGCGTTCCAGCCGATCACCTCCCTTCTGGATTCTTGTAACGGGCATCTTGATCTTCGTTTCTTAATCGATGATCACCTCGCCCGTTGTTGAAGCGCAGATGTCTTCACTTCCCTCGACGAAGTCCCACGATGATCGCTACGGCGTGAATCCGGCTCGAAGGACCAGCTGTCGCGGACCGGCCGTATGTGACCGACCGCTATGCGTTTGACGAGCCTGGTCTGCCGGCAACGAGAGGGGGAGAGACCTGTTGTAAGTAGGTCTCTTGGGTACGTGCCCTCTCGTTCCGACGGGCGCTGGTAGACTCGTCCCTGGGTTCACTTTGCGACCGCTGTGGGACAATCCTCGAACTCGTCCTGGATGTGAACTTGACTTGATCCCCCGGCGTGACACTCGGCGTGACCCCCGGCGTGACCCCCAGGGTGACACTCGGCGTGACCCCCGGCGTGACACACGGCGTGACACACGGCGTGACACTCGGCGTGACACTCGGCGTGACACACGGCGTGACACTCGGCGTGACACTCGGCGTGACACACGGTGTGACACACGGCGTGACACTCGGCGTGACACCCGGCGTGCCCTTGGCGATGACTCTGCGCTGACACGACGTGATCCCGACGTTCGCTCGACGAGATCTTCTTAGCCGGACCTTGTAGGGGAGCAGGGAGCGGGGTAGTGAAACGCTGGTGTTGCTTGAGTCTTCCTTTTATTTTTCTTCGTTTTCTTTCTTGTACTGGAGCCGCTGAGAAGAGCATGCTCCGAACAAAATCATGATCGCTAAGGTACCCCCTTACCTTTACCTTAAAGAGAGCCCCGTATTCTGAGCCCTCTTTTCGGTCCATTTTCACTATGCTATGACCACTTTTTTGGCCATAACTTTGCCATTCCTGGTCGTAGGCTGACGAATGACCACTATAAATGTAGCCCACGACCAGGTCTATTAAACAACATAACTACTTCAGGGGTACCTTAGCTTACAATTCAGTATTTTCGCAAAAACCATCAAATTTTCTAATATTTCCCTAAAGTTAGGTAAATAAGTTGACACCCTACCTATATTTCCGTACAAACTGAATCAAAACCATATTTATTAGGTGTGCCCTACCTATTTCTACCTAAATAAACCGAATTTACCACAACATTTACCGTTAAACTAAATCTTAATACAATTTTACCAAAGTGTTATAAAAATCGCTATAACTAGTTATGTACATAGATGTGTCGATCGCCAACAAGCAGCAAATAATGAACTCGATAAGTGCAAAAAAAGCTCCTAAGAATATGTCCACAAATTTTGACCTCGCACGGTTTGTCAAAATAGAGAAAGCCATGTACGATAACGGAGGAGATCGAGGTGTTTATCTAATACAAACTTCTCGCGACGCGGCCGGCGTCGTGACGTCACACAAAAAATCATTACTAAAAAATGAAACCAAATTTTGTGTGTCTGTAAACGACAATGTACTAATTAATATTATCGCCTATCTCTTAGGCATCAAAATAAACTAATATTCGATAATATAATAGTATGTATATAATGAAAAAATAAGGTTTTAAAGTCCTAAAACCGGTTTTGCCCAAATTTGGCCTCTAGGGGCTAGACAGCTTCTATTTCGTGCATTCTTCCTGAGAGAATTCTTGCGGAATTGAAAACCTTCCGATATTACAAGCCCTAGTCGTGACCATATATATGTCTGGCAAATACAGTGTTGTCCATAAACCACGCAACCAGGGAGTCATCATATTTTTTTGCTGACCCTACGTCTAATAATTTGCGCCAAGCGAAGCGTCACTTTTAATCTCAATATTGAGATGAGGACAATATGAAACTACACCGCCTGCCGTCTCTTTCCCACTTGCAACTACACACGTAGCTCTGTTTCTTTCTAATCTTTCAGTAGGGACGTGGTAATTGCATAACTCAGATATAACGTCTAAGCTCTGCTCCCGATGGATCGATTGTAATTAGAGATGAGATAGATATCGGTTTCATCGAATACGTGTAGCAGTACATTAGAGTTGGACAAGCGGGTATAATATTTGTTTAGTGTTTTTGTGACATTCTTTGTCATTGTATACGTATTGACATTCTTTGACATTGCCCGCACGGCTCAACTGCAAGATATACTACTGCAAGACCTTGGATTCAAACTGCATGCTAATCATACTCTATATACAGTATCCTGTTGAAACACAAGACGTTACCAAACATATCTCACTTATAACACAACCGAATAGAAGCCAGAATTTAAAAGAAGATGAAGAATCAGATGACATAAAAATACAATACCATAGATTAAAATCTAAAAATGAAAAGAAGAAGAAGAAGACTTGTATCATCGAACTATTATTTTTATCATTGTTTAATTCAGACCAATAGAAACTGCCCATAGAACTTGCCAGACTTATTGTTAAATGTTTTGTAATATCTTCTCGCACTTGTAAACAGCAATAAATATTTTTGTGTTTGTATTTAGATTTAAACAATCAAATATCTGCATTTGCATATTCTACAATAACATTAAAATGAGGCTCTACTACTCACCATCAGGTGCACAATTTGTTCGTCTCGTCAACCTTTCCCATAAAAAAAAATTGAATGTATCAATTTGCCACGGATTTTAATACATATTTTGCATATTGGTGGACCCAAACTAAAGCTTGTACTATGGCGGCCAGGTAGCTGATTTAAAACTTATAATATATGTAGTTTTAAATACATACTTATTTTACATAATAACACCCAGACACAGTAAAAACATTTGAATTCATCACACAAATATTTGCACTGGGTGGGAATCGATCCAACGACCCTCGGCTTCGCAGGCAGAGTTACTAACCCCTAAGCCACTTTTGTAGTGGTAGGACTCTTGGCAGAGTCCGCCTGAGGAAGTACCACACCTTTGACAGTTATTCTACCACCAAGCAGTAATGTGCAAACATTACTGTGCTCCGGTTTGAAGGGCAATGTTCCCAGAGAAATTGCGGTGCTTAGAGATATAACACCTTAGATCTCTGGGTGACAAGCGCAGTGCAGTACTAGGTAATGATTTGGACTCTTCCTAATACAACGCCTGCCACATAACAGCACAGTGACGCTGTTATGTGGCAGGCATGTTGCTTACCATCAGGCAGGTATCCTGCTCGTCTCGTCACTTTTTATTAAAAAAGCCACGAGGCCAGTCAAGTTCAAGTCAGTTGATATTAGTCTAGCCACAGGGTCAAGGTTGTGGGTTCGAACGCTCATATTACAAATATCTGTATTATGAGTATCGATATCTGTTGACGTACCCCGTTTTCTGTCTTGTCCACACATCATTTTCCGCCCTAAGGTTGCATGGAGGAGATCGTTTTCAGCGATAATGCCGTCAACTTGTCACATTTATTTTGGAGTTTATCATTAACTAGAAGTGTACCTTTATTTAACCCGCTTATTTCCCGTTTTCCATTATTTTCTCGGGATAAACAGTAGCCTATGTGTTCTTCCGGACTATTCTAACTGTTTTCCAAATTGCACCCCGATCCGTTTATACGTTCAAAACATCCAAATATCCTTCAAATATTGACATTTATCTATCTATATATATAAAAGCGAAAGGTCACTCATCAAGTAATCTCAGAAACTACAAATGCTAGGAATCAGAAATTTTGCATGGAGGTCTCTTTTAGCACGTAGGCACTCGCTAAGACGGGGTTTTGCGAAATTCAACCCCTAAGAGGGTGAAACAAGGGATGAACGGTTGTATGAAAATTCGTTATCAAATTTTGTATCCAGACATTTGATACGAAGTAATTAAATGTTTGTTCTATCAATTTTGTAATTTCGAACTGTACGGGGTGAAATTGGGGTCGAAATGGGGGATGAATGTCAATATGGAAGTTCATTTTGGATTTAGTATTTATGTAGTGGTAGGACTTTTTGCAGAGTCCGCCTGGGGAAGTACCACACCATTGCCAGCTATTCTGCCGCCAAGCAGTAAAACATCACTGCTCTCCGGTTTGAAGGGCAATGTTCCAGAATACATTACAGGGCTTAAAGATAAAACATCTTATATCTTTGGGTAACGAGCGCAGTGTATATTGCGATCGTCCCGTCACTCTAATCTAAATTAAAAAAAAATACAATTCACAATTACTTACAATGCCACTTTGTGCAAATCCAAAAACCATCTGAGTCAGAGTGTCACTTCAAGACATTCATGACTCAATCCAAAAACCATCTAAGTCAGAGTGTCACTTCAAGACATTCATGACTAGGTACATATAAGAATCATCTAAGTCGATGTCACTACAAGACATTCATGACTACCTACATCCAAAATTCGTCTAAGTTGATGTCACTACAAGACATTCATGACTACCTACATCCAAAATTCGTCTAAGTCGATGTCACTACAAGACATTCATGACTAGGTACATATTATAAGAATCATCTAAGTCGATGTCACTACAAGACATTCATGACTAGGTACATATTATAAGAATCATCTAAGTCGATGTCACTACAAGACATTCATGACTACCTACATCCAAAATTCGTCTAAGTCGATGTCACTACAAGACATTCATGACAAGGTACATATAAGAATCATCTAAGTCGATGTCACTACAAGACATTCATGACTAGGTACATATAAGAATCATCTAAGTCGATGTCACTACAAGACATTCATGACTACCTACATCCAAAATTCGTCTAAGTCGATGTCACTACAAGACATTCATGACTAGGTACATATTATAAGAATCATCTAAGTCGATGTCACTACAAGACATTCATGACTAGGTACATATTATAAGAATCATCTAAGTCGATGTCACTACAAGACATTCATGACTACCTACATCCAAAATTCGTCTAAGTCGATGTCACTACAAGACATTCATGACTAGGTACATATAAGAATCATCTAAGTCGATGTCACTACAAAACATTCATGACTACCTACATCCAAAATTCGTCTAAGTCGATGTCACTACAAGACATTCATGACTACATCCAAGCTCCCAATCGTTGAAGATAAAACCATGTAACTCAGTGTATAGATAGATAGGCACTTGACACGAAGCAAGTAAATGTTTGTTCTAGCAATTTTGTAATTTCGAACTGTATGGGGATGAAATTGGAGTTGAAATGGGGGCGAATGTTTCTTACGCTTTCACACCTAAACAACTGAACCGATTTTGATGAAATTGTATAAAATAGTTATATTATAAGCTGTTTTAGCAACCGTAAATGTGTCTGGGTATACAAATAGGTACTTACTGCCTGAGTTACCTTAGTATTTATTTCGCGCGGGCGAAGTCGCGGGTAACAGCTAGTAATATAAATAGGACTAGGATTTGTTTTGAGTATATTTATGTTTTGGTGTGTCAATAAATATAATCTTCGAGTATATCTACCAGTACTCTTTGCCAAAGGTACGATACTGATAATCTCTACAGACTATCGAATATCTGGCAATAAATACTGATACCGCTCCGTATCGAGATATCGATATTTATTTATCAAGCTCATACGTCACATCTCTATGATATTAGATGGAAAACTGATCCCATTTATGACTTAGGCATGAGCTCTGGTTAAAAAAAATACCTTTACTTAGTTCCTGATTGATCTTAATTTATATTTGCTAGTAATTCTACCGCCAAGCAGAAATGGGAAAACATTACTGTGTTCCGGTTTGAAGGGCAATGTTTTCAGTGAAATTACAGGGCATAGAGATCAAACATGATATCTTTGTGTGACGAGCACGATGCAGTGGTAGGTAATGATTTAGACTCTTCATGTTACAACAGCTGTGCATCACTGTGGACACTGTGGTGTTACAATGCAGTATAATATGAAGTCACGTTGCTTACCATCATGCACATGTCCCGCTCGTCTCATTCACTCCATACTGTAAAATAAATAAATATTTTTCAATACACTTGCTCATAAAGTGGCTCTAATTTCACCGTAACCAGGCATATAATGACACTCATATTCAAACTGACGTTTTCATTACTATTACTCACAAGTGAGTAATAGAGTTTTTATTTTTGGTTGAGTTGCTTTGTTCTTATAATTCAGTGTGCAAACACTGCGACCTGAAGGGTATGTCGCAAAGAGAAGCTCAAAGCTTAGCGAGGGACTGGCTCCAGCCTTTGAGTTATGAGATGTCGGAGGAACTTGTTAGGGTTTACGATCACGATATTAGAAGCTCTCCCTCAGCTCACACCATCACCCGTGGCCACACACATGTCTTCTGGAAGTTCACCCCGAAACTAAATACCGAATAGCTCGTGAAAAGTGAAATAAGTTTTCAAATACACTGACACTTGCACACTTATACACACAATCAAACACCCATACCTTCACACATACACTTACATACATTCGCCACACCTCCATTTACACCATACACGCACGTACTCTCTCACATCCATTCACACGCATCCACCCTTATATTCTTGTTTTCTCGTACATACACGTCCGCTTGAGCCTCACCAATCGGCTAACTTTATGTTTTATACCTAACTGTGATTTTTGTTTGCACATCATTTTTTTTTATTTTTTTTTTATTTAGATTCTGTATTGTATTTTATTTAGATTGTACGTATTGTAATTTTTATAAATCAAACGGAGGAATACCAAAATACCGGCCTAGCCGAGTTTGGGTTCCATTTACCACTAAGCAAATAGTATAAATGTGAACTTGTGAACTGAATAAATTTATCTTATCTTTAAAAAGTTTCGATACAAAAAAGATAGTGTTCAATAGAACAAACATTAGCACGCTTTGGTAATGCCGCCATCATGCTGGGTACGCTTCCGATTGTTAGTGGGCTTGAACATCTTGATTATCTGTAGACCTTCATGGGTCTATGGATAATTCAGGTGTGCTTAGTGTAAGTAGTTAGTTAGGTAGTATGTAACGTAGTGTAGTTCTCATTGTATTATACAACAAATAATTCAATGTAGCTATTGCTTGCTCGCTTCATACAACTTCATCTTTGAATAAATAATTTTAACTTTTACGTGTCATAAAATACAACATTTACTCAAATAAAACTTTAGATTCTTTTTAATAAAGAAAAAAAAATTGGCAGTCATAGGAACTGCCGATAGAAGTGAAAACCTATAACTCAGAGTTTGATAGCTTACCTTGGAAACTACACGGGTGTAACCGGAGGGCGTGGCTTCGCCATCATGGCATGGCCATCTAGAAATGCGTCAGCATTTCCCATTGGCTCACGCATTTCTAGATGGCCATGCTATGATAGTCAGGCCACGCCCTTTCAGCATTTCCTATTGGCTCACGCATTTCTAGATGGCCATGCTATGATAGTCAGGCCACGCCCTTTCAGCATTTCCTATTGGCTCACGCATTTCTAGATGGCCATGCTATGATAGTCAGGCCACGCCCTTTCAGCATTTCCTATTGGCTGACGCATTTCTAGATGGCCATGCTATGATAGTCAGGCCACGCCCTTTCAGCATTTCCTATTGGCTCACGCATTTCTAGATGGCCATGCTATGATAGTCAGGCCACGCCCTTTCAGCATTTCCTATTGGCTGACGCATTTCTAGATGGCCATGCTATGATAGTCAGGCCACGCCCTTTCAGCATTTCCTATTGGCTGACGCATTTCTAGATGGCCATGCTATGATAGTCAGGCCACGCCCTTTCAGCATTTCCTATTGGCTAACGCATTTCTAGATGGCCATGCTATGATAGTCAGGCCACGCCCTTTCAGCATTTCCTATTGGCTGACGCATTTCTAGATGGCCATGCTATGATAGTCAGGCCACGCCCTTTCAGCATTTCCTATTGGCTGACGCATTTCTAGATGGCCATGCTATGATAGTCAGGCCACGCCCTTTCAGCATTTCCTATTGGCTCACGCATTTCTAGATGGCCATGCTATGATAGTCAGGCCACGCCCTTTCAGCATTTCCTATTGGCTCACGCATTTCTAGATGGCCATGCTATGATAGTCAGGCCACGCCCTTTCAGCATTTCCTATTGGCTGACGCATTTCTAGATGGCCATGCTATGATAGTCAGGCCACGCCCTTTCAGCATTTCCTATTGGCTGACGCATTTCTAGATGGCCATGCTATGATAGTCAGGCCACGCCCTTTCAGCATTTCCTATTGGCTGACGCATTTCTAGATGGCCATGCTATGATAGTCAGGCCACGCCCTTTCAGCATTTCCTATTGGCTGACGCATTTCTAGATGGCCATGCTATGATAGTCAGGCCACGCCCTTTCAGCATTTCCTATTGGCTGACGCATTTCTAGATGGCCATGCTATGATAGTCAGGCCACGCCCTTTCAGCATTTCCTATTGGCTGACGCATTTCTAGATGGCCATGCTATGATAGTCAGGCCACGCCCTTTAAGCATTTCCTATTGGCTGACGCATTTCTAGATGGCCATGCTATGATAGTCAGGCCACGCCCTTTCAGCATTTCCTATTGGCTGACGCATTTCTAGATGGCCATGCTATGATAGTCAGGCCACGCCCTTTCAGCATTTCCTATTGGCTGACGCATTTCTAGATGGCCATGCTATGATAGTCAGGCCACGCCCTTTCAGCATTTCCTATTGGCTGACGCATTTCTAGATGGCCATGCTATGATAGTCAGGCCACGCCCTTTCAGCATTTCCTATTGGCTGACGCATTTCTAGATGCTAAATTTTCTTATCATACCCGAGCGTGATGGAAGAATTCAATTTGCACCCGACAAAAAAATTGTCTATGCGGCCCAAAATAAGTTTTCACTTCAAAAATTTAATTACACATTTTGTAAGTGGCTAATAAAACGCTATGCACAGGAAACAAAAAAAAAAATATTTTTGACCGATTGAAAGAAGGGTTATAATAATATAACTATTTATGAACAATTTATTAATAAGAATTTGATAAAATCTAATAAGAAATGAAATGAAATTGGATTTATTTGCATAACGTAAACATAGTTATTGTTATGTAGATAAAGGACATTGTTCAAAATGGGCTATCCGTGGACAAAATGTTCTTGATAATTTGATTTTGTCAAAAAATCGATTTATTTTTGTAATGAATTATGATGTATTATTTTAGTACCCAGATTAATAGACAAAAAGTTCATTATATAAGTAATTTAATATTTATTTCCGACTTCTCAACCAATTATATTGCCAGTCTATAAGCTTTGAATGATGTCGATTTTTTTCTCGAATAAAATCGATTTCTGTAAATCGATAGAAAAAGTCGTCTTAAAAATTATGCGTGAAATAAACAATTGATATCGTATTTAAGTTGTTTTCAAGCGACACTGTAGCTAGCTTTTTTGTGCAATGGTTTTTCGTCGCACCCGCTTTTACTTTACAACGCCACGAAAAACAAACCATCTACTTAGGCAGTTTTCCCACCGCCGGCGAGAAAACGAGTAACTATCGACTATTTTCTCGCTCAAGAAACGTACAATAGATATACATTCCGTGTACCTAAATAAAAGAGATGCATATACAAACAGTTGATCGCTGACTGTTCACACTCCCGGCGAGCACTCGCTTCACTAGTTAGTCGCTGAGCGACAAGAGCTATGAAGGATAACACTCGCTCACCGATACTCGCTAAGCGATTAGAATTAGAACACGCCGAGAGAGCAACCAGCGGTTCATTTCTGTCTATTCAGTGTGGATCTGAACGTACACGTCATTTTACGCCGCGAGCGAGTGATGCGAGTAATCTCTCGCCTCACTCGCACACTCACATAGAGCCGAGGTACACAACTATGGGAACTACGCACTCGCTCCCCGCGGCTCGCCAACTCGTTTCTAATTCTAGCTTTACTCGTTCATTGTTGCCGGTGAGACGACTGCCTAATGCTGAATAAACAGTAAACAATAATTCTGTAGAGCAGTATTAATAATCATCTACTCATTTTAACCACTAACTTGTGAATATTTTAGTTATTATTTTACCATAATAGAATTGCATCGATTTTATCCACACGATCACTATCGATTTTTTTAGATCGATATTAATATATTTTTTACAATGGCAGCACTGAATACGTCGATGCAAAATGCGTAGTTATCAGCTGTTTGTTTATGTTTATTGTGTCATGTGTTTCGTATTTGAAAATTGTGTTAGGATGTGTTTTTGGTTGATGAAAATGCATTCTTGGGACCCTAGCTGACCCTCGGAAATCGATGACGTCGTCCAATAACGACTCTGGCCCTCCGATGGTACAAAATGTTGTAGTTTTGTTTAAAAATAACCTCGTCAACGTTCGCATTACTTATGGGAAATATGCGTAAGTAATTTTTCTGCTACTACCGAAAGATAATATTCTGATATCAACTGCTAGAAGCCATCAAGTTTAATATATGATATCAGTGACAGTCAATGGCCACGTTTAGCCCAAAGTCCCTTATAAATGAACAATGTCCTTTGGTTTCAATAATATATGGTTTATATAATAGTTTCAATATTACAATAAATAGGTTCATTATGTTTTCCTCGTGAAAGGTATGCAAACAATTATTTATAGATTGTCAAATGGATTGCAAATAAAAATGATTTAAATTACACAATGTCAAAAATTACAAAAAAGTAAAACTAATTAGTCAATGTCTTTCTCAATCGCCAGAAGTTCAAATTTACATCATGAGAAGAAGCATGGACGTATAAAAATGTCGGACGTGGTCTCGCTAAAACAAAAACTGTGTCACTAGAGTCGGCCACATTTGCACGTGTGCGTTGTCAGGTTGTCACTGATAGGCTGACACGCACACATATACACAAGTAGCGCGTGTAATGACCCACTGATGTGTGCGTGTCAGCCTGTATGTGACAGCGCACACGTGCATATTATGTGGCCGACTCGATGGACACATTTTTTGTTTTAGCGAGACTACGTCCTACTTTTTTTATACGTCCATGGAGAAGAAGGAAGACAGTTGCAACGAATACTGATATGAATAATTATAATAACATCGAGTATTTCGGTATTACTTCATAGTTTAGTGTATTGGAATACCGCAGTACACGTTCAGAAGCGAATCTACCGAATAATAACACCGGTCGAGATTACAAATAATTCAGATTACGCAATCCATGAGTAATGGGTTATTACTATCACAAGATAAACAAATAAATAAATAAATATTGGTGTACAATTCACACGCAACACCATCTGACCCCAAACTAAGCAAAGCTTGTATGATGGCGGCCAGATAGCTGATAAATGTAATACTTATATAGTTTTAAATACATACTTATTATACATAGAAACACCCAGATACAGTGCAAACATTTGAATTCATCACACAAATATTTGCACTGGGTGGGAATCGAACCCACGACCCTCGGCTTCGCAGGCAGAGCAACTAAGCCACAAGGTCAGTCAGATAGATAATGTTGTTTATTTATAAAGTGATGATTCCGTAGATATCTGTTCTTTTTTGTTTGGTACCTACATCATAATTTGCAGGTGATCCCATAAAAATGTTACCTGAAGCGGGGATGTGGTTTTTGAAATATGATCCAAAAACTTAAGTTGGCTTTCATGTATTTAGACGACGCGACGTCATTATAGATTTTTATGAAATTCGGTCTTGTCCGAATTTAATTTCAAATGGAAGTTGGTTTTTGTTGTTTTGGAGAAAATAAATGATTAGAATTGTAAACGTCTATTGAACCGTATCGAGCAAGAGCCCATGAACCCCAGACCTTAGTTATTTTACAAAACTGGAAGTTTGTCAGCACATGCTCCCAATATAGACAGGAACGATGGACCACTACGAAGTTTGGGTGAGCCTGGCTTTGGCAGATAAACGGTACTAAGGCCCCGAGTCCCAGCAGTGGGAACTTTTAGTGGGCTACTTATAATAATTAGGCTGCTAATTGTTACCCAAATATCTATATCTATACTAATATTCTAAAGCGGAAGAGTTTGTTTGTTTGTTTGTATGTTTGTTTGTTTGAACGCTAGGATCTCGGGAACTACTGGTCCGAATTGAAAGATTCTTTCTCTGTTGGATAGTCCATTTATCGAGGAAGGCTATAGGCTATTTAACATTACGCTACTATCAACAGGAGCGGAGCATGAATATAAAATGTAACAAAAACGGGGGAAAATATTTATTTTTGAGAGTTTTCGTTGCGTGACAGCTTGTGTCTTAACTTAAAGTTTGCGTCATTAGAACCTAAGGTAACCGAATTTGTTCAAAATTTGAATTGGTACGACCACTTTTCGATAGATGGCGTAGCAACGCGCGCACGGATCAGCTAGTAATGGATAAAAATCAGCTCATATGCTGTATGACGTAAGTAGAATTATAATTGCGTGAACATCAACTCAATATGGGTGTCTGGCAAGTGTTTACCACGATAAGTTCTCTTTGTATCGACTGTCATTTTTAGGGTTCCGTAAAACGTAAAAACGGAAGCCTTATAGATTCGTCATGTCTGTCTGTCTGTCTGTCTGTCTGTCCGTCCGTATGTCACAGCCACTTTTTGCCGAAACTATGAAAACTACACTGTTGAAACTTGATAAGTAGATGTATTCTGTGAACCGCATTAAGATTTGAACAGAAAAAATTAAAAAAAAGAAAAAATAGGGTTGCCCCCCATACTGAGAACTGAAACTCAAAATATTTTTTTTTATCAAACCTACACGTGTGGGGTGTCTATCGATAGGTCTTCAAAAATGATGGTAAGGTTTCTAAAGTCATTTTCGTCTACACTGAATACTTTGCGCGAGAGACACTTCCAAAGTGGTAAAATGTGTGTCCCCCCCCCTCTAATTTCTAAAGTAAGAGAATGAAAAATCTAAAAAAAATATATGATGTACATTACCATGTAAACTACCAACGAAAATTAGTTTGAACTCGATCTGATGAGTAGTTTTTTTTTAATACGTCATAAATAACCTATTATTGAAACTTCGATCAAAGTTACAACGAACTACAAGAACTATGTGTACTATGTATATAATGTTACTTGCTGCAACGGAACCCTTCATGGGCGAGTCCAACTCGCACTTGGCCACTTTATTATTCCTAAAGGAACTCTTTTCGCTTCTTCTGTTCTATCACAAGGAAAACAAAACAGGGATAAATTAAATGTTTTGCTAATTGAGTCTAATTATCCAATCACGTCACCACTAAAGTCAGTCGATGAAATCATTGAACTAATTTCATTGGTGGACAATTAACACCATCTGACCAAACTAAGCAAAGCTTGTACTATGGCGGCCAGATAGCTGATATAATACTTAATATAGTTTTAAATACATACTTATTAGAAACAACCAGACACAGTGCAAACATTTGAATTCATCACACAAATATCAATTTATTGAATACTATCTAGTGGTTTTTATATTAAAACTAGCTGTGCCCCGCGGTTTCACCCGCGTCTATTTGAGGAAAATCCATTCTAAAATATCCATTGCTGGCCACTTTATTACGTTTTACGGAACCCTAAAAATACGTAAATAAGCAACAATGCATATTTGATTACTTCAAATGACACAAACTTCAAATGTAGACACGCGCCGTCACAGACTTCAACGACCAAAGAGAATTTAAATGCACGGAACTAAAGCTCTCGAAGAGAAATATTTTTCCCCGTTTTCTTTACATTACTCACTCATACTCCGTACCTATTGATAGTAGCGTAATGTTATATACCCTATAGCCTTCCTCGATAAATGGAGTATCCAACAAAAAAAGAATCTTTCCTATCGGTCCAGTAGTTTCCGAGATCCTAGCGTTCAAACAAACAAACAAACAAACTCTTCAGCTTTATAATATTAGTATAGATACGATAACGGTGCCAATAGTCAACAGTGACGGTGCGAGCTCCACAGAGTAAGTAATCACTACGTTATAAGAGACGGGACTCCCTACTAAAAAAACGAACCAATCCAAATGTATGAAACACAGGGAATGCGTCAATACCAACCTAACTAAAACTTCTATTTATTTTTTGAATTTAATCATGGCCATGGATACTAGTTCTTCAGCCGAACTAAAACTTACAACAAACCAGTGACGCCAACCTAACAAAAAAAAATTAGGGATGGCTAGTGAAATCGATTAGAACGATTAAATAGTTAGGGGCTACTTTTATTTTCTCAAAAAAAAAAATAACGTTTTTATTTTTTATTTCTTTTAAATTAAGTACATAGGTACGTAATAAATTAATAAGTAATAACAAAAATGGTTGCTAAATTAACTACTGCCGCATTTTCCGCCACCGCTGAAGGATCTGGCCTCCGGATGTGTTAATTCTGGACGTTCTGCAACAAAAGTAGAATGGGTTATTCACATATTCACTATATTTTAACTCATCAAAACACGATATCTTTTTAGTAGACAGATTAACGCTTATCTACTACCTAGCAGCGCCCCCGGTGTTACCTGCATAGTTCCCGTTATTTTTCCGGGATAAAAAGCGCCGCTTGCTACTGCTGCATTTTTCATTTTCACCGCCACTGAATGATCTGGACTCCGGGTGTGTTCAATCTGGAGGTTCTGCAACAAAAGTAGGATGAGTTATGACTTATTCACTATATTTTAACTAATCAATACACAATATCTTTTTAATAGACAGATTAACGCTTATCTACTACTAGCAGCGCCCCCGGTGTTACCTGCATAGTTCCCGTTATTTTTCCGGGATAAAAAGCGCCGCTTGCTACTGCTGCATTTTTCATTTTCACCGCCACTGAATGATCTGGACTCCGGGTGTGTTCAATCTGGAGGTTCTGCAACAAAAGTAGGATAGGTTATGACTTATTCACTATATTTTAACTAATCAAAACACGATATCTTTTTGAAGCGAAAACTTCTTTTGGCGCACCACAGACAGATTTTTCGTGGACTGTGAATTGAATTCTAGAGCCACGCTCGGGAATGATAAGACATTTTCGGGTAAACTCCGACTTCGGACCATGGCCATTGTTGACCATCCCCAATGTAAATTAAAACTTGTGTAGTGTATTTAACATAAACCTATATACTTCTAGCTCGTAACAAAATAAATCAATATATTTTTATTAAAAACTTACATGTTCTACTGACAACGTTATTTATTTCGCAATAGCTTGTTGTTGCGCTTTCTTCGATGAATCCGCAGAAGTTTCCTCGGCTAGCGCAAAAGAACGATTTATATTGCGGCAATCGTTTCTTATTAATAAATGACTTAGACGACGCAACAAGATCTCAGACATCATACTTCTGTGGTCTTTACACATCCATGTCATATCACAGAAAGTCATCATTATTGTAACACAATAGCCACTAATATTTTGGCGAAATAATTGCGGTCGTACTTCGCACTCAAATAGCTTTGTAGCTAAATCAACTGTTTTACAAAGCTGAAGTGTCGGGTATGTGAGGGAAGATTTGTCGCTCCACCATTCTCGCAAGGCTATGTAATCATATATTGAATTTTGTTCAGGATTGGATACTTTTAATGTTTGACAGCACTTTTGACACTTTTGTTCTCTCAAAATAACTTTAGCTAAATAGCCACTGACATATATAGTTGGCTGTTTGTCAAACGTTTTAAACAGTTCTTCCAATTGCTTGTCTGATTCTGTCTCATCATAGTTGTCTATATCTTCTAAATGCAACACTGGCAAATTTTCATTTGAAGCTGCCAAATTATCATTTTTAGTGGTACATGCAGCAAGCAGATCTTCATTTGAGGAAACCAAAGGTTCATTTTTATGGGTATCTGGATGTTGCAGATTTTCACTACACGATTTCGTTTCCTCTGTGTTTTTTTTCCCAAATACTATGTCGTGAAAATCGAACAATATTTCACTATCATCGCTTTCACAGTTTGTTCCTCTGCTTCGGGGTATGGTCAGGCGAGTCAGAACGGACGACTTTAAAGCTGATTGGAAATGGTGACAGGTCGGGTTTCTATTTGTTGGACTGTGTTGCCTGATAATTCCGAACAAATTTTCCAGAGAATCCTGATTGAGTTGTCTCAAATTTAAATATTTAAAATTTTTGCTCTCTGCATACCGCCAAATACTTTGAAGGGAGGTTATAGTATTGATGTAACCATTGACACATCTCACGTTTTTTAATCTCAAATGACTGTCAGATTTTAAAAAATGAAGGCTTCTTAGTTTTTCTTTGTACTCGATCCAAAGTCTATGGTGAAAGCTGTTCTTGCGCACATTTTCCCTAATGTTTTTTTTAATGTCATGCCGAGACGACGGCCCGTTTGTACAGTCAAAAAGGCGATCTAAGTCTTCAATTATTTCTGCAGTTTGTAGCATTTCTTGGTTGTTGGATATCTGGGAAAGTAATTTTAGAACTGCAGCAACTGTGTTACTCAGTATTTGGGCAGCTAATTTAACCTTCATTTTGGCACGAAATTTCGGTTCTACATGTAATTTTGTGATCTTTGTGAAATGAAGCGTACTTCTGTTTTTTTCTTCTAATTGAATTAAATGAGCCCACTTTGCCTTTTTATTTCCCATAACTAGTGTGCCACCACTGAGGAAATTATTTCTGATGGATTTGAAAAGATGTGGCACGTCGAAAATAGTAAAAACTTTATTGTTGTTTACTGTAAAGTAATTGGAATCTTCAGGGTTACCACAAAAGCGCTTTAACATGTTTAGAGCTCCAATATTCGTTGGACCCTGGTCGCATACCGTCGCTACTACGGTATATCCAGCATCTCTTACAGTATTGATTACATTTTTTATGATAACGGCTAATTTTTGTGTTGAAATTGTGCCCTTGACAAAGTAATGCGCTATCGGTTGTTTAAATTTTTTATGTATACCTTGCAGCATAAAAACCAGCGCGTGATCTGCCACTTCCGCAGTTCTGCCTTCTTCCGGTCCAAAATCCACATAACCCTCAACTTGATCAGAATTAACATTGTAGATTAATCTCTTCTTCAAAGCCATTTCGTCGAACATAACAACACATACCTTATTATTTTCAGTCATTTTTGCGCCTTCTTTTTTCAAATAAGAAATCACAGCTGGATATACTCCTGGATCCATTTGAATATTTTGCAAAATTGTCTGTAATGTTCTAACACTTGGCATTGGTAATAACTGTTTAAGGTACCTGTATGCTTTTGGAGACTTTTTATAGATAGCGATGGCAATGCTTTTATTCAATTTGGTCCAACGTTTACCTTGTGGTTTTCGTTTGTTGTTCCTAATAGAAGCAGAAATAAAACTTTTCAGTATCGGTGAATTGAGTTTCCCAATTTGATTAAGATGCTTTTGAAGATTTTTAATTTTAATTTTGTGTTCCTTCAACTTCTTTCGTAATATTTTTTTTCTAGGTGTGTCAATATCGTTCTGATTTGATTTTGATGGTCCTGTAACACACATGGGAAGGAATGTTGTTAATTATATACTAAATATTAAAATAGTTCTTAAATAACAAATGAAGTAAAGTAAACACATACTCGGGCTGCACGGTATTTTTCTTTTTAAATTATCTGATGTAGTTTCCTGGGAAGGTAAAACATACGATGTTGAAGGTTCTGTAACACACATAAAAAGGAAGTGTTATAAGTATGTCTAAATATTAAAGTATTTAAATAAAATCAATGAATGGGAAACACATACTCGGGCTGCAGGATCTTTTCCTTTTTAAATTATCTGATTGAGTTTCCTGGCTAAGAGAAACATATGATGTTGAGGGTTCTGTAACACACATAAAAAGGAAGTGTTATAAGTATGTCTAAATATTAAAGTATTTAAATAAAATCAATGGGAAACACATACTCGAGCTGCAGGATCTTTTCCTTTTTAAATTATCTGATGTAGTTTCCTGGCTAAGGGAAACATATGATGTTGAGGGTTCTGTAACACATATAAAAAGGAAGTGTTATAAGTATGTCTAAATTTTAAAGTATTTAAATAAAATCAATGGGAAACACGAACTTGGGCTGCATGGTCTTTTTCTTTTAAAATTATCAGATAGAATTTCCTGGCTAGGTATAACATACGATGTTGAAGGTTCTGTAACACACATAAAAATAATTATTATAAGTATGTTGAAATATTAAAGTTATAAGATTTTTTTTAAGTAGAGTGACGAGACGTGCAGGACGTTTGCCTGATAGTAAGCAATATGCCTGCCACATATTTTATAAGTTAATGTGAAAATTGTTTTTGTAAGTTATGAGGACTAAATTGGCTCCAAATGGTTCATGTAATATTTATTACACATGTTGCAGCTTGCCAGTTTACTTGAACAAATTAGCTAACCACACTGCCGTGTATCTAGATATATATCTGATACATATTAGACTGGTTTCGATGATATATATATTATATTGGATATAGATGGCCTCAATTTCAAACAATCCCATCAAACTATTCAAGAAACATATTTTTTTAAATAATTTTAGTATTGTATTTATGTAGCATAATATAATATGCAAATAGTTTTTATAGATGATACAATAAAACAATGATCTGGCTTTCATACAAAATTGATAAATTATTTTATAAGATGTAATATGTACTTATCCAATATTTTGATATTTATAATAAAAATTGGATATTCTCAAACCCTGCATAAGTGATAATAATTGATAATATTGGTGTACAATTCACACACAACACCATCTGACCCCAAACTAATCAAAGCTTGTACTATGGCGGCGAGATAGCTGATTTTATACTTTTATAATTTTAAACACATTCTTATTATAAATAGAAACACCCAGACACAGTGCAAACATTTGAACTCACACACAAATATTTGCACTGGGCACGAGGCACTGGGAATCGAACCCATGACCCTCGGCTTCGCAGGCAGAGCTACTACCCACTAAGCCACGAGGCCAGTCAAAGGCAAGTCATTAAAAAGTTACTAAAATTAATAATTTATTAAAGTAGTGTGATTTAAAATGTCTTACCTGCATCATTATCCTTACAGTAATTGTGTTCTTGTAATATGCATGCAGAAAAATCTGTAAAAAGTAAATATTTAAAAAAAATTAATTCTTCAGTGAGTTTTTTACGTAAAAAATCTAAATAAAATTAAAAAGTCAGCTAAAATTAATAATTTACTCTAGTATTCTGATAAAAAATCTTACTTGTGTCATTATCCTTACAGTAATTGTGTTCTTGTAATATGAGTGCAGCAAGATCTGTAAAAAGTAAATGTTGTTATAAATTTAATTCTTCAATGAATTTTTTTAAGTAAAAAAATATTGGCAGTCATAGGAACTGCCGATAGAAGTGAAAACTTATAACTCAGAATTTGATTGCTTACCTTTGAAACTACACAGGTGTAACTGGAGGGTGTGGCCTCGCCATCTTGGCATGGCCATCTAGAAATGTGTCAGCATTTCCCATTGGCTGACGTATTTCTAGATGGTCAATAGCCATGGTCCCAAGTTTACCCGAAGTTTTCTTATCATACCCGAGCGTGACGAATGAATTCAAATCGCAGCTCACGAAAAATCTGTCTATGCGCGCCTAAAGAAGTTTTCACTTCAAAAATTCTAAATCAGATTGTCTCTAGGGAAAGCAGAACCGGTTCCATTTACAAGAACCGGGATTTTAGGGATATTTGGGCTAAAGTACCGGCTAAAATGTGTAAAAGTTAGAGGGGGGGGCCCTCTAACTTCTAAAGGAAATGAAAAACCTAAAATAATATATGATGTACATTACCATGCAAACTACCAACGAAAATTGGTTTGAACTCGATCTAATGAGTAGTTTTTTTTAGTACGTCATAAATACACTATTATTAAAACTTCGATCAAAGTTACAACAAACTACAAGAACTATGTGTACTACGTATATTATGTTACTTGCTGCATCGGAACCCTTCATGGGCGAGTCCAACTCGCACTTGGCCACTTTACTAAACAACAAATACTAACATTACCCATTACTTTATTGGACTATTCACTAATTGTCTCATTAATAATAATATAATATGAACCTCTAGTCTAGCATCTACAATAAAATATAAAAGAAACTGCGACAAACATTTTGAACATTGTGGTGTTGAAGGATCAGTGGCACCAAACTGGAGATGTTGGTCTTGTACAGCTTTTTTAGCTAAATGGAGTGGAAAGTCACTCAATATTTCATCGCTCAGGGGTGCGGCCGTAATCCCAATACATGGAACAGCATTATTTCTAAGTTGTGTCTTTTTCTTTTTAAAATCTCTACGTCGAAAATGCTTTCCACAAATATGTTTTAATTGGTGCAATTTTTCTATAGGTACGTAGGCCAAGTCCTCTTTACCTGTTATTTTTACCCATTGTTTGCACCTACAAAGTAAATTAAAGCACATCCATTAATGCAATAACTTTTTTATCCTACTTGTCACGGCTAGTCGCTGAACAAACTTTATTGAAATTAGATACGGAGGTAAGTGCTTAAAGGGATTAAAATTCCCGTTTCATCATCATCAGCCCTTGTTCATCTACCGCTGGGCATAGGCCTCTCCTATAATACGCCACTTAGCCCGATCCTCGGTCTTACGTTTCCAACCGCCACCAGCTGTCTTTCGTATATCGTCACTCCATCTAGTCTCAGGGCGTTCTACAGCTATATACCTATTCGCGGTCTCCACTCCAGAAACCGTCTACGCAACGGTTATCGGGTCTGCGACAGATGTGACCGGCCGGAATGCCGCTTCAGTTTGCTAATACGCTGAGCTATGTCGGTGAGTTTAATTCTCTGACAAATTACTTAATTGCCGATGCAAACCCTTAGAGAAAACCCAAGCCAAGCCATTTTGGCTTGGCTTGGGTTTGACTGCCATTTTGAAAATTTACGATTTCACCGCGAAAACTTTACGAAACCTTTCGAAATTTTACGATTCTTAGATTTTTTACTTGGAAATATGTCCTGAAATTCTATAAATTATAAGACATATTGATTTAGAGTATAGTTAAATTTGTAAAATGTACTAACCGGTCTTCATCCAGTGGAAAATTAGCCATAAATGCTCGTTTTTTGTCTTCCACCCGACTTGTTTTCAGTCCACAAATCTCGCACGTCGCAAATGGCATCTTTATAAATAACTGCACAAGTTAACCACAGGTTTTCAGATTATTACACGAAAAGTACGCAAATTTCTACACAGTTTAAATTTTAAATTGTAATTTTCAAAAACGCAAAACAACTATGTAACGAACTTCAACTTTTGGAAAGACTTCATACCACAGAGTAAGTTAAGACAACGTTATGGCGCGAAGAAAATTAAAATTAAACTGACATTGACAGTTACAAAACCGAAGACATGGCGGCTATTATGGCGGCCGCGGCCGCCATTTTTTTTCGACATTAATACGGCTAAAACAAGAGGTTCAGTGATGTCATAGCTACCATTTGAATATGGAATACTTTTCTACTTTGACGGGTTCGGTCACCATAAAATAGAAAAGGCGTTTCATACATCTAATTCTTAGTACTACGGTTTCGCCAGACTGGCGAGCTCTACTGAGGAGTGCCGGTTGCTGAATGCTGATATCTGGCGCAGTATTATTTGAATGGGCCGATGAGCCGATGACGCATGCGCGCTAGGAGGCACTCGAGTTCATGTTTATATTTACGTTTTGTTATTCGTATGCTATTTTTAACCGACTTTAAAATAAATTAGGTTTCTCAATTCGACCGTATATTTTTTGTTTTATGTGTGTTCGCGGATAACTTCGTTGTTTATGAACCGATTTGGATGATTCTTTTTTTGTTAGATAGGAGACATTCCAAGGGTGGTACCATGATAAGGAAACCAGGATCTGATTATGGAATCCTGCAGAAATTGAAGAGAACTTGCAAAAATTGTAGGGGCGACAAGCGTGATTGTTAATTTTTCCAATAAGTATTTACAAGCACTACAATTTATTTTGGTTTGGCACTACGAAGATTTGGAAGCGATCTGATGATGGAGCCAAAATACTGTCGAGGGAACTCCTCAAAGATTTACAGCAGTTATCTTGTGTTTGGGCTTGATTAATATGTATTGATGAGCACTTTACGTCTAGATGTCTTGGGACTGTCTTTCATCATCATTATAAATGTCTATGTTTGGATGTTTGTTGCTCAATCACGTTGTAACTAATTAGTTAATCGTTAGACCTTTAAAAACTACAAGAGTAGACTAGTGCGTTTGAAAATGTTTTAATTAAGTTTTTTAAAGCACTACAATTGAATGGATGTCTGGAGTCGATCCGATGAAGGAGCCCAAAGACAGTCGAGGCTACTCCTCAACGATCTACAGCAGTTACCTTGTGTATAGGCTTGATAAAGCTGTATCGATGAGCACTTTACACATACCTAGGTGGGATGTGACTGTTATTAGGGGTCTGACGATGAAGACAAAGGACAGTTATGTGAGCTGTTTAACGGTTTACAGTAGCTAGTGTTTGTGCTTGATTCATGTACTCTTAAATATTGATGAGAACTTGGCACCCACATGGGTACTGAGGACCATTTTACAGGTCTGAGTACACCGACCATCCTGGATTTGAACACTTTATCATAGTGAATATTATTCTACTAGTCAAGTTTTTTCTTTATCTTCTCACCTAATTCAAGAATTATTCATCTAACCATCCCTTAAAATCGTAAAATAAAATAATTTTAACAAAAAAAAGAACCGACTTCAAACAGTAAACTAAAAAGTAAAAAATAAATCTCTTTACCACAAAGTAGAACGTATTTAGATTAATTTGAACAGACATTATTAAATAAGTATTTAACAATTCTGAAGTCGGTGCCAAGTAAAACAACTACAGCTGAAGCTAACATTAGTAGAGTAGTAAATCGAACTGACATTTGGAACATAGACAAGTTGTTGGGGACATATGTATGATAGACAGGAAGGTTGTTGCAACATTTACTTGGCACCGACTTCAGAATTGTTAAATACTTATTTAATCATGTCTGTTCAAATTAATCTAAATACGTTCTACTTTGTGGTAAAGAGATTTATTTTTTACTTTTTAGTTTACTGTTTGAAGTCGGTTCTTTTTTTTGTTAAAATTATTTTATTGTATTTACTGTTATTTTGTATGTATTGTTATGTTTGTATTTACGTCAATATTATGAAATACTGATTCGGTTTTGTTTTTATTTTTAACCGACTTCATATTATATGGAAGAGCTCAATTTGTTTGTATATGTTTTATTACGTGAAAACTTCTTTTTGGCGCGCCACAGACAGATGTTTCGTGGGCTGTGAATTGAATTCTAGCCTCACGCTCGGGAATGATCATGCTAACGCATTTCTAGATGACCATGCTCATGGCCACGCCCTCCGGTTTCACCCGCGTAGTTGCCAAAGTGAGCTATCAAATTCTGAGGCATAAGTTTTCACATCTATCGGCAGTTCGTATGACTCTCAATTTTTTGGATATGTACCATGGGCTATAAAATATATGTCTTCTATAAAAGAAGTTCAAAGGATTACTAACCTGGTGCGATGACGAGGCCTCAATGTACTCTCTGATTAGACAACGGGTCTGTCGCTCTGTGGCATGGTATCTACTTGACCGTTTGAAGGTCACAACACCTTGATATTCGACCTTTTAGAAAAACTAGCAACGCGTCGCTGTTTCACCCGCGTAGTTTCCAATCCCTTTATTTTTCAGGAAAATATTGCCTATTTGTTATTCCAGATTAATGATAATCTGTGTTCTGAATTTCAGCCCGATCTGTTCATACGTTACGAAGTGATTGAGCAACAAACATCCAGACATAGACAGTAATAGTAGTAGAATTGCTTAGTAATAATAATAATAGTTATTGCTTATTGTCTTAGATGAATTTACTGGAATTATTGTTGTTTAATTACAAATAAAAATCGGATAGGATTTGAGTTTCAAAATAATTTTTCGGATAACGCAATCTATGAGTAACGGGTTATTGTTATCACATGATAGATAAATGTTGTTGATTAGGTATTTCTTAATATAAGATCCGGAAGATAACTAGTACTAGAGAAATGTTTTATTTGTTTATTTCAGTTGTTAAGATTTGAGACATATTTTGAGTTGAAGTTTGCTTTGCATTGGATGCAAAATGGATGATAGCAATAGGATCTAAGATTTTTCTAAAGCTTGCATGTTTCATCATCATCCACAGCCAGCAGAAGCACTCTGCTGGATATAGACCTCTTCCAAAGAATTCCACAATGGCCGGTCTTGTGCCGCCTCCATTTACCGACTTCCCGCGACCGAGATAATATCATCGGTCCGTCGTATTCTCGTATTTGCATGTTTTAAGTAAACTTTATAAAACAAATGTTTTTTTTTGTTAAGTATATAGTTGGGAAATCTTCTATAGGGTCAGGATAAAGACAATATTTCTGATACACGTTAAATAACATACATGCACAGCTTAGACCATAATTAACTTAAAACAAGTAATTGATTTTTATTCCGTAATCAAAAAATACATTTATTTTTTCGGCAAATTACAGTTTTAACGTTAAGTATAGCAAAGAGAGGTTGATTAAAAATATGAGCTCGAACTCGTATACACGGAGCGAAGCAGGCAGCTATGTGGGGGCTGCCTGACTCATAGTACGGAGTTGATAGCGATTTCACAACGATACTCTTTTACACGTTGATTGTATCGCATCGATTGTACGTCGCTATAGAGGAAATAGAATACCTCGCACATTGTTAGCGTTAACTTAAACCATTGATGGTTGAATCTAATGCTACATATAAAGTCCATGGAAGACTTTAATTTATATTTATTATAATTGTATCTAACAAAATACTACCCTGATCGGTGGATCACTTGGCTCGCGGGTCGATGAAGAACGCAGCAAACTGCGCGTCAGAGTGTGAATTGCAAAACACGAACATCGACTCTTCGAACGCACATTGCGGTCCACGGAGACCTCTCCTGGACCACTCCTGTCTGAGGGCCGGCTGTTACTGTAACAACCACATTGCGTTTGTGTCAATGCGACGCAAGTGCAGCTGACGGTTCCACCGACGAACGTCCGGTGCGTCCGTTTAAATATAAACCAAGGTCGCGAGAGCTATACGGCGTATCGTTGCAATCACTCGACTTGTTTTAGATCGAGTATTGCTATGAGTTTTTGCCAGTTGCTTTCGAACGAACTCCGCCTTAAAATAATGGCAAAGTTCTAACTATGCTGGCCTCAGATCAGGAGGGATCACCCGCTAAACTTAAGCATATCAGTAAGCGGAGGAAAAGAAACTAACCAGGATTTCCTTAGTAGCGGCGAGCGAACAGGAATCAGCCCAGCACTGAATCCCTACGTCGCACGACGGTGGGAGATGTGGTGTTTGGGAGGCTCCGTATTCTCGCGGCTGTCTACTGCTAAGTTCATCTCGAACGGGGCTCTTTACCCACAGAGGGTGGCAGGCCCGTAGTGCAGTCGACGACTGCGAGAAGGAGTCCTCCTCAGAGTCGGGTTGCTTGAGAGTGCAGCCCTAAGTGGGTGGTAAACTCCATCTAAGGCTAAATATCACCGCGAGACCGATAGCGAACAAGTACCGTGAGGGAAAGTTGAAAAGAACTTTGGAGAGAGAGTTCAACAGCTCGTGAAACCGTTCAGGGGTAAACCTGCGAAACTCGAATGAATGAACGGAGAGATTCAGCGTTATTTCTAACTTCATGGTATTTACATGCTTTTGAAAGTTTGAGATCGCGTGCACTTCTCTTTTAGTAATACATCGCGACCCGTTAGATTTGTGTCGACGCTTAGTTCGGGAGTTCAAGAGTCGCCTCTTCGGGGGACTGATAATTGAACCGTGGCTATGTCTGACCTAATTTGACGGTATTCGAATGAAGCGTGCACGCGTCAATGCGCGTCTGGCCTGACTCGAAATAATGGAGCGTTTGAAACCTGCCTGAGTGCGATTTTACGCGCTTCATGTGTTTTGTAGCCGTGCAGCCTCGGACTGTGCATGTTTCAGTCAGCGATGGTTCAGTTTCGGGCACTCGCAGGACCCGTCTTGAAACACGGACCAAGGAGTCTAGCATGTGTGCAAGTCATTGAGATTTGAAACTGAAAGGCACAACGAAAGTGAAGGTGGACTTTGTCTACTGAGGGAAGATGGCGTACAGATCTCGATCTGCCGCTCGCATTCCCGAGGCGTCTCGATTCCAAACCGCGAATGAGATGCGCTCTGAGCATACACGCTGGGACCCGAAAGATGGTGAACTATGCCTGGTCAGGTCGAAGTCTGGGGTAATCCTGGATGGAGGACCGTAGCGATTCTGACGTGCAAATCGATCGTCGGAACTGGGTATAGGGGCGAAAGACTAATCGAACCATCTAGTAGCTGGTTCCGTCCGAAGTTTCCCTCAGGATAGCTGGCGCCGACACACAGTCTCATCCGGTAAAGCGACTGATTAGAGGAATTGTGGTCGAAACGATCTCAACCTATTCTCAAACTCTAAATGGGTGAGAACTCCAGCTTTCTTAAATTGTGAAGCTGGAGGTCTGATGACGGTGCCAAGTGGGCCAATTTTGGTAAGCAGAACTGGCGCTGTGGGATGAACCAAACATAGTGTTAAGGCGCCCAAAAAACGCTCAATGATCCCAAAAAGACGTTAGGACTTTCTAAGACAACAGGACGGTAGCCATGGAAGTCGGAATCCGCTTAGGAGTGTGCAACGACTCACCTGTATAATGGAGTCCAGCTCTGAAAATGGATGGCGCTAAAGCGTTTTGCCTATACACTATCGTTACGGCATGTGTGACGTCTAAAGACGTCATTAAGCTGTAACGAGTAGGACGTGCGCGGCGGTGTGCGCAGAAGGGTCTGGGCGTGAGCCTGCCTGGAGCCGCCGTCGGTGCAGATCTTGGTGGTAGTAGCAAATACTCCGGGGAGGCCCTGGAGGACTGAAGTGGAGAAGGGTTTCGCGAAAACAGTTGTTGCTCGCGAGTTAGTCGATCCTAAGCTCTAAGAGAAATCTGATGTTAATGTGGCGTGTTTATACTAGCGATAAATGACGCCCTTCGAGCGAAAGGGAATCCGGTTAAAATTCCGGAACCCGGCAGCGGAACCGATCCAAAACAGTTCCTTCGCGTTACTGCGAAAGATCAACGGGGTAACCCAAAATGGCCTGAAGACGCCGTCGAGAGGTCTGGGAAGAGTTTTCTTTTCTGCCTGAGCGTTCGAGTTCCATGGAATCCTATAATAGGGAGATATGGTTCGGAACGCGAAGAGCATCACGTGTCAGTGATGTCCGGTTTCTCTCTGCGGACCTTGAAAATTCAGGTGAGGGATATACGTGGAGATGTCGCGCCGGTTCGTACCCATATCCGCAGCAGGTCTCCAAGGTGAAGAGCCTCTAGTCGATAGAATAATGTAGGTAAGGGAAGTCGGCAAATTAGATCCGTAACTTCGGAATAAGGATTGGCTCTGAGGACCGGGGTACGTCGGATTTGGACAGCCTTGAATTGGATTGTGCTCAAATGTCGGTAGCTGCGTTATGAATCGTAAGATTTATGATGTAACCTGAAATCTGTGTGCGGCCATTCAAACGCTTCCAGATTGACAAGTCCGCGTGGTTTTGTCTCTGACAGAAACATTGCGGTGCTTACGACTGCCAACTAACGGTTGACTCGGAACTGGCACGGACAAGGGGAATCCGACTGTCTAATAAAAACAAAGCATTGCGATGGCCCTCGCGGGTGTTGACGCAATGTGATTTCTGCCCAGTGCTTTGAATGTCAACATGAAGAAATTCAAGTAAGCGCGGGTAAACGGCGGGAGTAACTATGACTCTCCAAAGGTAGCCAAATGCCTCGTCATCTAATTAGTGACGCGCATGAATGGATTAACGAGATTCCCACTGTCCCTATCTACTATCTAGCGAAACCACAGCCAAGGGAACGGGCTTGGGAAAATCAGCGGGGAAAGAAGACCCTGTTGAGCTTGACTCTAGTCTGGCATTGTAATAGAATTTGAGAGGTGTAGCATAAGTGGGAGATCGCTCGCGGTCGCCGGTGAAATACCACTACTCTCACAGTTTTGTTACTCACTCGATTGAGCGGGAACTGTGTCCACCACAGATCAGAGGTGCACGGTGGTTCGGTAGATCCAAGCGTAAAGCAGTTTCGACGTAGCAGCGATGCTCGTCGAAGCTTTTGCGTGATCCGATTCGAGGACATTGCCAGGTGGGGAGTTTGACTGGGGCGGTACACCTGTCAAATAATAACGCAGGTGTCCTAAGGCCAGCTCAGCGAGGACAGAAACCTCGCGTGGAGTAAAAGGGCAAAAGCTGACTTGATCCGAATGTTCAGTATGCATGAGGACTGCGAAAGCACGGCCTATCGATCTTCTCAATTAAAGAGTTTTTAGTGAGAAGTGCCAGAAAAGTTACCACAGGGATAACTGGTTTGTGGCAGCTGAGAGATCTTATCAACGTTGCCGTTTGATCCTTCGATGTCGGCTCTTCCTATCATTGTGAAGTATAACTTGCAAAGCGTTGGATTGTTCACCCACTAACAGGGAACGTGAGCTGGGTTTAGACCGTCGTGAGACAGGTCAGTTTTACCCTACTGATGGCAGGTCGTTGCGATAGTAATACTTTTTACTCCCAGACTAACAACTGTTTCGGATACATGGTGTTGCACTCGGTCGATCGGCCGGTGGTGCGAAGCTAACATCCGCTGGATAATCTCTGAACGCATATAAGAGAGAAACCTGGCTAGTCAAATTCGGCAAGGATATCGTGTGGAGCCCCGAGAGTCGAGAGGCTCTAAACAATGTGATATTGATAGTTGTGCTTCACTTCGTGAGGTATGACATCGAGGCCTAATGAGTTTAGGAGATCGGTATAACGAGGAACACGTTGGCCATGGCTCCTAGGACTCTAACTTATGTCAGTTCGATGTCGGGGCTCGGAATAGTCTGCAGACGACTTACGTTCCTGGCGGGGTGTTGTGAGCAGTAAATCAGCAAGGTGCTGCGAACTGTTGAGACTTAGCCCTTAGCCAGGCGGATTCGTAGCGAAAGCTATTGCATTTTTATTTCATGAACTGACCGATCAAAACGAAATACGAAACAGACTCATGAAGACGATTCCAACTTGTAAAAACGATTAAAACAGCATTTTATGAAAAAAAATTACTCTGTGTAAAAATAACGGTATAAATTTGTCACATTTATTTAAAAATTATTTTGCATCAACAAATGTTTTATTTTATAAAAACCTTCATTTTTTAACCAATTATATAGCAAAAGTTTCACTTAGACAATATATCGAAAAACATTTTGTTTTTTGTACATTTTTTATTTCTTACAAATTTAACATTTAGATACACTCTAGTGGTAGTAACCTAGTAACGTCAAGACTAGGTGGAGTCGGGGTGCTCCGAGTCGGTTTTAGGTCCTAAGAATTTATTTAATTATCCTCATCGGTCCAATTTGGTTACTTCGATATTAAAAAATTACTATCAAGTTTTTATGTAATATAATTAATGTTTGTTTTATAAATTGACTTGCTTGCCAAACAACAAGTTTTAATTTCAAAAATTGTGAAGTGTTGGTTTTGTTTCCACATATTTGTTAGTTAGCAAAAATAGTAAACGCATCATTTGTTCAATTATACGTTACAGAACGAATGTTTGTCAAATAATTACTTTGGGATATAACCAATTTGTTAAATATATTTTTTATAATACTTAATCATTTCACGACCCGTCTATTTGTCTAACGTTGGTTATCACATGTCGATTTGTGAAAAGAACGGATAGCCGTTCCATGAGTTCTTGACCTTATAGATTACGCTAGTAAAAAACCTGACTTTTTAACAGATTTAAATAAAATGGCCAAGTGCGAGTTGAACTCGCCCATGAAGGGTTCCGTTGCAGCAAGTAACATAATATACATAGTACACATAGTTCTTGTAGTTCGTTGTAACTTTGATCGAAGTTTCAATAATAGTGTATTTATTACAGATTTTTTTTTTATCAAACCAACACGTATGGGATGTCTATCGATAGGTCTTCAAAAATGATCTTGAGGTTTCTAATATAGTTTTTGTCTACACTGAATAGTTTGCGCGAGAGACACTTCCAAAGTGGTAAAATGTGTCCCCCCCCCCCTCTAACTTCTAAAATAAGAGAATGAAAAAACTATAAAAAATATTTGAAGTACATTACCATGCAAACTACCAACGAAAATTGGTTTGAATTCGATCTGATGAGTAGTTTTTTTAGTACGTCATTATTAAAACTTCGATCAAAGTTACAATGAACTAAAAAAAATATGTGTACTATGTATATTATGTTACTTGCTGCAACGGAACCCTTCATGGGCGAGTCCAACTCGCACTTGACCACTTTATTTTAATTGCAGTAACTTGTTTTTCAGAGAGAATTAATAATTGACTCCGTAAATCTAGGACTTTTTTACAAATAAATGATTCAACTTCGGATTAATTTCGCAACTGAACCGAAGATTGATGATTGCTTGACAAATTTAGCCTGTCAGGCCACCTCTTCCGAAAACCCTTCATAGCGTCTTCCGGTGGCAAAAAACGCGTTGAAGAATAACATAAGACAATTTCTGAAGGATGTCTGTTTATTACAATTAATCCGACTAATATTATAAATGTGACACTTTGGATGTTTGTTGCTCAATCACGACAGAAAGGCTGATCAGATCAGTTTGATTTTTAGAACTCAATGAGTTCATAGTCTGGAATAAAATTTGTAATTTTGGAAAGTTTGTAATTAATTTGCATTTGCCCCACCACCACAATAACATAACTACGTAAATAATAACATAAGTAGTGAATTAATACATTTATTTAATTGTATAGGTAGCTGTATAAATAAATATTTGCATTTTGTGAAATATATGGGATATTTGTTAGCCGCAAAAAAAAGGGTTTTAATTTTTAAATCTTATATAAGACCGTCGCGGGCCGCATGGAGGTAGGTCGCGGGCCGCGTGGAGGTAGGTCTCGGGCCGCGTGGAGGTAGGTCGCGGGCCGCATGGAGGTAGGTCGCGGGACGCGTGGAGGTAGATCGCTGGCCGCGTGGAGGTAGGTCGCGGGCCGCGTGGAGGTAGGTCGCGGGCCGCGTGGAGGTAGGTCGCGGGCCGCGTGGAGGTAGGTCGCGGGCCGCGTGGAAGTAGGTCGCGGGGTGCGTGGAGGTAGGTCGCGGGGCGCGTGGAGGTAGGTCGCGGGCCGCGTGGAGGTAGGTCGCGGGCCGCGTGGAGGTAGGTCGCGGGCCGCGTGGAAGTAGGTCGCGGGGTGCGTGGAGGTAGGTCGCGGGGCGCGTGGAGGTAGGTCGCGGGCCGCGTGGAGGTAGGTCGCGGGCCGCGTGGAAGTAGGTCGCGGGGTGCGTGGAGGTAGGTCGCGGGGCGCGTGGAGGTAGGTCGCGGGCCGCGTGGAGGTAGGTCGCGGGCCGCGTGGAGGTAGGTCGCGGGCCGCGTGGAGGTAGGTCGCGGGCCGCGTGGAGGTAGGTCGCGGGCCGCGTGGAGGTACTGGAGGTACTGGTGATCGAACTACACTTAGTTTGCTTGATTGTCTAATTCACACGGAGAGTGAATTTGCTAAAAAAATGTAAAGCTAAACGTCTAATCGAAAACCTGTTGTTTGATTCACTTTTGTTTAATTTAAAACTTAATCTGTAACCTAACCAATTATTTATTTGTTCACTCGCCGTGTGTGGTAGTTGTTGCGACTTTCGTTCTCTTTGTGTTCACATTTTGTTTATTTTTGACGTGAAAACTTCTTTAGACGCGCTTAGACAGATTTTTCGTGGGCTGCGAATTGAATTCTAGCGTCACGCTCGGGTATGATAAGAAATCTTCGGGTAAACTCGGATCCATGGCTATTGGCCATCTAGAAATGCGTCAGCCAATGGGAAATGCTGAGAGGGCGTGGCCTAGCCATCTAGAATTGCATCAGCCAATGGGAAATGCGTTAGCATTTCTAGATGGCTATGCCATAATGGACAGGTCACTCCGGTTACACCCGTGTAGTTTCCAAACAAATTCTGAGTTTTATGTTTTCACTTCTATCGGCAGTTCCTATGACTGCCAAATTTTTTTTCGTCTGTTTTATAACTAAAAACATTTTTAACCCCCGACCAAAAAGAGGGGTGTTAAAAGTTTGACGTCGATGCTGTGTGTCTGTTTGTATTAATATCTGTCAAACATGTCTTAGATTAGGTGAATAAGAGAGTTAAGACGAGGAGTATTCCCTTCAAATATATCAGGTCATATGTAATAACCACAATTTTATTTTACCATCACATGCATGCACTGTACATATTTTATCAGATGTTTTATCATACAGTTATTTTATCAGATGATAATTTGGAAAACTTGATAAATAAAATCAAAGCAACTCTCTGCAAACTAGACAAATGGTTTAGAATAAACGGACTCCAGTTAAATAAAGATAAAACTAACATTATATTTTTTAATTCCATGACACCAAATGTAAGCACTATTTCAGTAAATGCAGGAACTTCAACTTTGCAGAGTAAAAACTGCGTTAAAATGTTGGGTTTTGAAATTGATTCGTCACTAACGTGGAAAACCCATATAGATATGACATGCAAGAAAATGTCTAAGGGAATATTTGCTCTTAAACAATTAAAAAATATCACATCTCCCGAATATCTGAAACAAGTTTATTATGCGTACATTCATTCCATAATGTCATATGGAATCATCCTATGGGGAAGTGCCACAGATTATGAGAGAGTTTTAAAGGTTCAGAAACGAGCTATTAGAGTTTTAGTAAATGGCAAATATAAAGAATCATGTAGGAAGCACTTTAAAGAATTACAAATTTTGACATCGGTATCATTTTACATACTTGAAATTTTGAAATTTGTTAGGCAAAATTTGAGTAAATATAAGATCCAAAAGACTAACAATTTGAGACCTAGTAGGAGCAGACTATATTTTGAGTACATACCTTACAGACTGAATATGTCGAAAAGGGTCCCGCTCATCAGATGACAAGAATTATACAACAAACTACCGTTGGAAATACAGAAGATGACTAATGACGCGGTCTTTATCAGAAAAGTAAAAATTTTATTGCTGGACAAAACTATTTATACTTTAAAAGAATATTTAAACAATGACTATGCCAAATTTAATTATACTATGACTACGACCTGTATACATACCTGACGTCTATACATACCTATAAACATAATATATTTGTAAGTGTGTTGCGAATCTCATTTGTGATAGAAATTGTAAAAAATGGAACTTTAAATGTAAAATTTACATAAATGACTGTTGTTATGTGTGACGTCAATTGCCCTGAGGCATACTCAGTTTATAAATTTGTATTGTATAATTATCTTTTTTTTTGACATACCTTAATTATTTTTTATTTTGTAATTTTGACTATTCGTAGGTTACCCTTAACAAGTGTTTTTTAATCAAAAATATATGTAAGTGGTATCTATGAAATAAAGAACATTCTATTCTATTCTATTCTATTCTATTCTATTCTATTCTATGACGCAATAAACATTTGAGCGCTGAGTATTAAATTTAAACCAGTGTGAGTAACGCCAGGGGCCTCACCTAGTCTCGAACCTTCAGCGCCGGTCTGAAAGAAGCGCGATCCGTCATGTCTCATCCAGACGCTGAGACAAAAGCACGAGACTACAGCCTTCTATTAACTACCTACATAAATAACAGCGCTTAAGTAGATCGCTGTTGCAGTATGGGCTAATACGTACTTTTTGTGTTTATAATTGTGTCTATTTTTTTCTAATATGATCAGTCTTTTTTTTTTGACGTGATAACGTCTTTTAATTCGGTGAAGCCGGCTGCACGCCCGCAAAACATGACGTCATGTAACGTTACCGTTAGTTCGTCCTCCGTGCCATGCAGACGAAGCTGAGCGCTGAGGGCACCACCCGCCGAGTCGAGCGGTATCACTACTCGCGCTATCAGCGTACTGATTTCTTAAGACGTTGTCACGTTTAACTATCGTCAGAATACCCACTTTACAGGCAAACATTTTTTTTTCATCCCACCAGCTCGGAAAGAGTACTTTTGCTCCTCGATATCAGGGCGCAAAAGTCGTTTTTACCCTCTAGAGGTTAAAGTAAATTTGAATTTAGAACATCGTGTGTACTGAGGTTTTGAATTCAAAACATAATTTAACCTATTTATTTCTACCTCCTTGGTGCCGAATTCATCATACATTTATTTTTAATTTGTTAAAAACTCATACTCGGAACCTCTTTGGTGTACTTTTTTTTAAATGCTTTGCGCGCAATTTTCTTTTCACGAATGGAGGATAGAGGTAAAGAATGTTATTTCAAATGGCAACCATTTTGAAATGCTATGAATGAATCAATTGTAATCGAATTGAAGTATGCCGAGTTGCCGAGTTAAATAATTAAATATTATTGACTACTAAAATAGTAACTAATAGATAATTTCAACTACTTGTACAGTACAAAATAATGTAGTAAATTTAACATCAAATAAATAATTACTATTTTGAGAAAACATGTAGGTACAAAATTTTTTAAAGTCAAAACTTCTTTTGGCGCGCCAAAGACAGATTTTTCGTGGGCTGTCAATTTAATTCTAGCGTCACGCTCGGGAATGATAATAAATCTTCGGGTAAACTCGTGATCATAGCCAATGGCCATCTAGAAATGCCTCAGCCTTTCCCATTGGCCATTTAAAAATGTGTCAGCATTTCTAGATGGCCATGCTCATAGCCACGCCCTCTGGTTTCACACGCGTAGTTTCCAAAGTAAAAATCAAATTCTGAGTTATAAGTTCCACTTCTATCGGCAGTGCCTATGACTGCCAATATTTTTCTTTCATGAATTCTGAATAGTTCGTTTATTAATTTCCTTTAAAATGTACCTTGATGCAAATTTAGCGCTACTATAATTTAATGCATTTGGGCGGACACTTTTCATGTACACATGAAACTCCTTATCTCAATCGGTCAACTCTCCATATTTTCACGTCATATTGTTATTGTTAAAACCATGGCTAAATAAACTTAAGTTAAAACTTATAAAATCGAATACAAGTGAAAAACCGAAATACCATAATAATAAGTGATTCTAGCGACCAAGAAGTTTATTTAACGCCAACAGAATCGACTGAAACTGAAAATGCGCAAAGCGTTTAGTAATTTCCTCGCTAGAGGGGGATGAAAAATTACGTGTTACACTCGAGTGCAAAGATTTTTCACCTTGTGCCCTTTTGATTCCCTTGCTACGCTCAGGATTCTAATTTTTGAATCCCTCGCTACGCTCGTGATTCAACTTTAGAATCCTTCGCTTGCTCGGTCATCAAAATTGAGCACGCGGTTAAAAAGCCACTTTGCACTCTTGTATAACAAATAACTATTAATGGTAAACGAGTGTCAATCTTCAAAATAATAGCAATTCCGATTTTTTTTTAACATCCCTATTTGTTAAAACACTTACACTTGTGGGTCGTACACTTATGAACAGTCAAAACAAAAAAAAAATACAACTAAGCATAAGCATGTAAAAATCACAAATTGTAGATTCCAATAGTGTCCATACTGACTATACAATGCACATTAGCGCTGATAATGGCGGAAATTCGAAACAATAGAGCATGATTTGCTGCGATTTTGAGCTGTATTGCGAAGGAGCAGAAGCGTCAACCGGTACAGCGAAGGTAGAATATTACAAACATTTTTTTGCAGTTGGCAAAGTGCTGAAACTAATTGAAATAAATTTAAGTACGTCCACATAAAAAAGAGTTTTATCCTAGCCTATACCTTGACGGCACTTTTTTGAAGCGACTTTTTTGACGTGATAACGTCTTATAATTCGATGAAGCCGGCTGCACGCCCACAAAACATGACGTCATGTACCGTTACCGCGTTACCGTCGGTCGTTACCGTCGGTCGTTACCTCGCCGCATGTTTGTTACAGTTGTATTAATTATTTCGACCAGTAGTTCAAGCGGGGATGTAGCTCAGTGGTAGAGCGTTCGCTTTGCATGTGAAATGCCCCGGGTTCGATCCCCGGCATCTAAAAGCTTTTTTGCATTGTTTTGATTGAAAATGACTAAATTCTACTGATTACTTTTTACATACAAATCTATTAAACAAATGAAATTAAAATTTTCTTTTGAAAAATGCTACCATTCAAATACAAAATACAAATACAAAAATCTTTATTGCTGTTTATAGGTAAGATAAGATAATACAAAACATTTTAAAAGTTGCCCCATACAAACTGGCCTCTGCGAGAGGCATGCAATATGTCTGGCAAGACAATTTGTTAGTCTTAATTTTTAAATAAAAACAAAAAAAAATTTTTTTTAAATAATAGTCAGCTGATTAAAGTCTTCTTCTTCCTCATCTTCTATTAATTTCTGGTTTTTATTTATGTCATCTGATTCTTCATCTTCGATTCATTTCTGGCTTCTATTTGGTGATATATATTTGTGTGAGATAAATGTTTGGTGAGCACAATTTCGCCAACGTCTTGTGTTTCATCAGGATATTGTCTTGTGTTTTTGAGTTTGATCAATATGTCCATCCAGGGTCTAAGGTCTTGCATTAGTAGATCTTGCAGTTCATCCATGTGAGGAATGTCAAAGAATGTATAAAGTGCAATAAATGTATATAATCAAAAAATCAAAAATGTCGTTAATTATAATATTCATGTAAATACTCAAAGAATGTCAAAATGTAATACAGTACAAACTAATTCATCATGATACAATATATCATTATTTGGTCTTATGTCAGTTGAATGTCAAATTTCATAATGGAATAATAATATTTATTGAGATATTAATGGAATAAGGCTTAAAGATTGTAAAAGTTTCATGTTAAACAATGTCTAAAATATTAGTATTCCAATTAATTTCCTTATCATTTAAAAATTCAGTTACAGTATAATAGCATTTGTGTATAAGCATTTTTTTTAGTTTACTTTTGAACATTGTTATGTTAAGTTCTTTTATGGCATTTGGCAGCTTATTATATAAAAGAGGAGCCATACAAAAAATGCTGTCACTCATAATCTTTTTTTTGCGTTTGTCTATGAGCAGTCTACACTTATCACGCCGGTTACGTTTTACTTTGTATTCCATCAGTATTTTCTTAAGACGTTGTCACGTTCTATCGTCAGTAAACCGATTTTACAGACAAACATTTTTTGGAGGTGGTTAAGTTTTTAACGAACTTCAAAAAGAGAGGAGTTTCTGAATTCGGTTGTATGTTTTTAGGGTTCCGTACCCAAAGGGTAAACACGGAACCCTATTACTGGCTTACTTAGCTGTCCGTCCGTCCGTCCGTCTGTCACCAGGCTTTATCTCAAGAACGGTGATAGCTAGACAGTTGACATTTTCACAGATGATGTATTTCTATTCCCGCTATAACAACAAATACTAAAAAAATGGTTGTCTGTTGTCTGTAAAGTCGGGTTACTGACGTTAGTTGAACGTGACAACTTCAACTACGCCTTAGAGAGGTAACGCCGGCGGTGAGGTAACGGCGTTAACGGCACATGACGTCATGTTTTGCGGGCGTGCAGCCGGCTTCATCGAATTATAAGACGTTGTCACGTCAATAAAACAAAAACATTATTTAAAGGGGCTCCCACACAACAAACTTGATTTTTGCTTGAACTTGAACACGCGGTGTCGAATTCCTTATCAGAATCACGAACCAAAAAATCCAAAAATCAATGTTTTAATAAAACTTTATGCCTGTCTGCGGAAATGCGATGTATTAGTAATTCCGAATAAAGTCAAAGAGGTTTTCGCCGTTTATTTGCCAATGGTGCGGAACCCTGCGAGCCCCACTCGCACTTGGCCGTTTTATTTTTGTATGTATGTTAAGTGATAGCGCCGCTAATTGTGAATCGATTTTGATGTTTTTTTTTGTGTGGTAGATTATGAGCTCATCTTATAGCTTTAAACGAGCAATTCTTGTATTTCTTAATCTTAATATAAATAAATCTCCTGTGACGATGTTTGTCCGCGATGGATTCCTAAACTACTTAACCGATTTTAAATTAAATTGGCACACTGTGAGCAGTCCGGTCCAACTTGAGAGATATGAATAGGATAGTTTTTATTTCGATTAATAGTCTTTAAATAACAATATCCGAGCGCAGCCGGAATGGGCGCTAGTAGTATAAATTATACTACTAGCGGCCCATTCCGGCTGCGCTCGGATATTGTTATTTAAAGACTATTAATCGAATCGACAAACATGAAAATCTTTTGAGCCGTTACCGAGATTCAGATTCTATATATAATATATAGAATCTGAATCTCGGTAACGGCTCAAAAGATTTTCATGAAATTATGTATGCAGGGGGTTTCGGGGACGATAATCTAGCTAGGTTTCATTTTTAAGAAACGTATTTTATGCGCGTTTTTAGACAATGACAAACTGTAACATTAGACATTAGAAAGCGACGGTAAATTTCGCCGCCACGCGCGTCAGTATAAATAGCTCAGGTGGGAAGACGGGTGGTCACGAAACGGTAGATCCGGGTTCGAACCCAGACGGCTGCTTGATTTTTTTTTCAAGTTCATTTATTTTGTTTTGTTCTATATTATATACATTTTTATATCATATTTAAGTTTTTATGAGAAAATCTATTACTAGGAGCCCTTTATCTATAGGTATCTAAAAAGTATATTCAGTGTTTAAACCGAGCAAAGCTCGGTCACCCAGGTACTAATACATAATATGAGCTCAGAAGTGGTTCCATATAAATTTTATCGAAATCGATGAGGTGATTTTTTAAATGTGAACAAAAGACTAAAATTTGCTTTCATGTTTTTAGACGACATGGTGATAGACTCTTGTGAAATTTAGTCAAGTGTCGGAGTTTAATTTTAAATTGAAGTTGGTTTTTGTTTTTTGGAGAAAATAAATTATTTATGTGATAATTACCTGTCTACTACGAGTATTAAATATGTACTAAATTATATTTTAAGTTTAATTATTACCTATCAGCTAAATTTTTGTCCGTAGAAGTCTCGTCAAGACACCTGTAAAAGAGCAACAAGTCAACGCCAAAAAAAACTTAATTATTCGCAATGTATGTGGTTTACAATAGTGGCTCCTCTGTAAGGTGTTCAGATATATTGGTTTAGCTGCAAATGAAGGACGGCTGTAGCACCTTTTGGGTTCAACGTGGAATGTCGGAAATATGTTGGTAATGACAATTAGACGGATCACTAACCCGATTGTAACAGAAACCTGTAGCTAAAAACATTTAATTTTTTTAAATTAAGATTGACGAGACGAGCAGGACATGTGCCTGATGGTAAGCAACATGCCACATAACAGCACAGTGACACGCAGCTACTGGAACGTGATGAGTCCAAATCATTAGCTAGCACTGCACTGCGCTCGTCACCCAGAGATCTAAGATGTTATATCTCTCTCTAAGCCTTGCAATTTTTCTGGAAACATTGCCCTTCAAAACGGAACAAAATAATGTTTGCCCATTACTGCTTGGTGGTATAATAACTGGCAAAGCTGTGGTACTTCCCCAGGCGGACTCTGTCAAGAGTCCTACCACTACAAAAATATAAGTATAAGTAGCCCACTAAATGTTCCCACTGCTGGGAATTCTTCTTCTCTCTCCTTCTCTCACAAAGAGAGAGTCAAGGCCATAATCCACCACGCTCGTCAAGTGCGGGTGCAGACGACGCATGACTTCGATTTCTCTAGGAGTATTCAGATTTCCTTACGTTGTGTTCCTTCATCGTTTTTAAGTTAGCGGCATTGCGCACATGACTTCGAAAAGACAGTGGTGCGCGTGGGATTTGAACCCGAGTGCTCCGGATCGTTAGCACAGTAAAGAACAGTAAAACATCTTCATACAAACGTGCCGCTCTCGGCTTGAAGGTGTGCGTGCGCGCCGCGCGCCGTGTCGGCACGCGATTTCACGCACACGCTAGCATAATATATGGCGCGCTATGGCGGCGACAGTAGGGGCCGTGCAGCGCGACTGTGAGCACGTCCGTAAGTTACATGACCGCTCGCGTTCGTCAACTCTCGCCGGCCACTTACCATAATATTAATAATTATAACGAGTATCATGACTTCAAAAAGGGGAAAAAGATATTGTGGTGTTTTCGGGTGCCTCAATAACGATTTCGCAAACCCGGATTTATCATTCTTCATGGTTCCTACTGAAACAGAAATGTAAGTATACCTACTTATACTTAAATCTTATTAGAAAATGTGGTAGGTATTGTATTATTGTTTATTTCACAGTTTATTTGCTTTATTAATAGCGTAGCCGAGTCAACGAGCAGGGCATGTGCCTGATGTTAAGCAACATGCCTGCCACATAGCAGCACAGTGACACGCAGCTATTGGAACATGAAGAGTCCAAATCATTACCTAGCACTGCACTGCGGTCGTCACCCAGAGATCTAAGATGTTAAATCTCTAAGCCCTGTGATTTTTCTGGAAACATTCCCCTTCAAACCGGAACACAGTAATATCTGTACACATGGACGAAAATCTAAGATTTTGTATCTCTAAGCCCCGTAATTTCTCTGGAATCATTGCCCTTCAATCCGGAACACAGTAATGTCTGTACATTACTGCTTGGCGGTAGAATAACTGGCAAAGGTGTGGTACTTCCCCAGGTAGACTCTGCCAAGAGTCCTGCCACTACAAAAATGATTAAGTTACTTATTTATTTGAATAGAGTACCTATAGATGAACCATTCAATTCCACGAACAATTTATGGCAGGTGCGCAAGTAAATACAGCTTGGTTGGGTGCGAGAAAGAAAAGGGAAGACCGAGACATGGTAAAAACTGACATGGTAAAAACTGGACTTTCTACAACAAGACGAAAATGATAGTTACAAAGTGCACGCCATGAATTTAGAAATGCAAAGTGAGTGACCATAGGTTAACCATAGGTGAGTTTTGTATCTGATTCTGATTCTGACCCGGCACCCGCACGGTGAATCCATGGAATGCTAAGAAGTTCGTCTCTCTAATAAATGTTACGTGAATAAAGGCTTTTTATTTTTACTAAATGTATAAATTGGTAAAATATTCAATCATAATATGCTTTTTGTTGCATAAATTTAGATCAAGTGCTGCTTGTTCGAAAATATTAACTAAAAGTAAAAGTGACAACCCTGGGGATGAACGCAAGAGTAGGCTAAAAACTCGGCGGGCGGCCTTAGATAACCTACTGTTATGTATTTACTGTGTCGTTAGTCGCCGTTTTTACCCGACTGCGCGACGCAAAGGAGTGGTAATCTGTTTATCAGTCTATGTATGTATGTCTGTATGTTCCTTTGAAGGTTTGAAGCACTATACAGACCAAACGCCTGGGCCGATTTTTATGACTCACACGTCAATCGATTCCTCTTAATCCGGCGAGTGACACTAAAGATATGACATTAGTGTAAATTCAATATGGCGGCTACCGGACGCCATATTGTCCAAATAATAAAAATGAAAGTCAACAAACTACCTCAAGAGGGGTATCGTTGAATAGGTATTTTAAAATAAATTATAGCTTTCTCTTAACGTTTTTCGATTGGGGTGACCGTTTAGGATGTATATCGATTTAAAGTTGCGTAACAACAATTTTTTAGGTAATATAAAACTTCCTATAACTAGCTGTACGTGTGAATGTCATATATACTAAATGGACATATATACTAAAGTATCTAGTAGGCATATTGGACTACCTTTTTTCGTACGTGGAGGAAATGCATTTACGCATACCCTACCGCCCGGGGGACACGGCCAGGTTATGTTGCACTCTATAGTACCATGTATAGATATTGTGCCTCTATCTACTAAAACTTCCATGGGGTTTCAACTCTGCCGCTGAAGGTGGGAACACGGAACCGCTCTCGGATTACTCTGCTTCGGTCGCCCATCTCCAACTTCAAACGATTTAGTACTCAACTTCAATCGAAAATCTATAGTTATATAGGTACTTACACAAAACTATACAAATTACACGCAGTAGAAAAATCTACATATCATTTCAGTAGAAACGAAGAGATTTGGTTCATTTGGTTCATTCATGCTCCGCTCCTGTTGACAGTAGCGTAATATTAAATAGCCTATAGCCTTCCTCGATAAATGGACTATCCAACAGAGAAAGAATCTTTAAATTCGGACCAGTAGTTCCCGAGATCCTTGCGTTCAAACAAACAAACATACAAACAAACAAACTCTTCAGCTTTATAATATTAGTATAGATATTTTATTTTTATAGAATTCTAGACCACCAGCGGGGCTAGCACGGGGAGTGGACTAATAGTCTTTCCACCATTTTTATCCACCTGTCAGTGGATATAATAATCATTTCCACCTTGCATAGCATGGCAACAGGGGAAAAGGAAAAATGTTTCCACTTGACGTTTGTCGTGGACATTATATCACGCTACTCCCCGCTGTATAGCACGGACTCGGGAAAACGAAGATAAATACTCTTCAATTGACATATGACAGGGGACAAACTATCGTCTGATTTGGAGGTGGGGATATAAGTAAATCTCTCTCAAACATAATGTCGCGAGCATATTATAATTATATTTTTATTATATAATTACTCATTTTTATATCTAAATGCGTTCTCTATACTAAGGTATGTGATTTAGATGAGAAAATGTTTTAAAGTTGTTTACAAAAATATAAAACCTACATATAAAACCTCAAAACGCAGCACAGAAAAAAAAGTAAAAAGAGCGAACGTTGACAGAAAAACTGATGATTAATACGTCATTTTTAGGGTTCCGTAAAACGTAAAAACGGAACCCTTATAGATTCGTCACGTCTGCCTGTCACAGCCACTTTTTGCCGAAACTATGAAAACTACACTGTTGAAACTTGGTAAGTTTTTATTAAAAAAAAAATTAGGGTTGCCCCCATACTGAGAAATGAAACTCATCAAACCTACACGTGTCTATCGATAGGTCTTTAAAAATGATATTGAGGTTTCTAATATAATTTTTGTCTACACTGAATAATTTGCGCGAGAGACACTTCCAAAGTGGTAAAATGTGTGCTAACTTCTAAAGTAAGAGAATGAAAAAATATATGATGTACATTACCATGCAAACTACCAACGAAAATTGGTTTGAACTCGATCTGATTTAGTAGTTTTTTTTAGTACCTACGTCATAAATATTATACTCACTATCATTAAAACTTCGATCAAAGTTACAACGAAGTACAAGAACTATGTGTACTATGTATATTATGTTACTTGCTGCAACGGAACCCTTCATGGACGAGTCCAACTTGCACTTGGCCACTTTATTATTTAATTTTCTTATAACGGCAATACTGAAGTGATAACGCTACTCCCGCCGTATATCCACCGTGGAATAACTATCCACCGGCGAGTCCGTGCTCTGACAGTGGACAAAATTGACAAGGGGGAAAGAGATTATTTCCTTTCCCGGTGGAGTAATTGTCAACTGCCCGTGCTAGCCCCGCAGAAATCTAAGTGCTTGTTTTATTCTTTTTAGTTTTTTAGTATGTAAGTACGTAGTTTGGTTCACTTTTTACGCAGTCGGGTTTTTTGAGTTTTTAAATCATATTATTTTTATTTCATTCATTAAAACTAGGCATCCACGAATAGGTTGCATGACAATTGTAATAAAACCGACCAAGTGCGAGTGGGATTCCCGCACGAAGGGTTCCGTACCATTACCAAATAAACGGCGAAAACCTCTTTGGATTTATTCGGAATTCCTTATACATCATAATTTTCGCAGACAGGCAATTTTTTTATCAAAGTTTTGATTTTCCACTCATGATTCTGACGACGAATTCAATATCGCGTTTTATTTTTACTAGTGGTGCCATCTTGTTTGTTTGGGATGGACTAATCGAGCAAGAAACGGTAAAAAATCAAGTTTGTTGTATGTGAGCCCTTCTTAAATATTAATTTTATTTTATTTTTAGAATTTATTGTTATAGCGGCATTAGAAATATATCATCTGTGAACATTTCAACTTTTGAAGTGAAACTTCTTTAGAATCGTTGTGATTTCAAACCGAATGCAACGGAAAAAACGACAGGTAAGAGACACAAATACAAAAATGTGCAGGAAAGAATGAGACAGAAATATATATACTATTTTGTCCCATACTGCAAGTAAGCGTCATTTTCGACACATCTTTCAAACGGCGTTTGGCGCAATTGTTACGATCTCGCCTTAACGACTGTACAGTACCGGGTTCGACCCTGACCAAGGCCTGTATTAAGATTTTTGTTTTGCACGCTTTTTGAAGTGAAAACTTCTTTAGGCGGTAGTTTCCAAGGTAAGCTATCAAATTCTGAGTTTAAAAATTAAGAAAAATATTGTGTCACTGGCAAGCTTTTTAATCAGTGATTAAAAAGTGAAGATTGGCTTGTGTATCCTACCCTTGTTATATTTATTCATCTCATTCTTTTATCGATTTACTGAAGTTTCACTTCTATCGTGTGTGAATCGCACACACACCATTTTTTTTTTTAATTAAAGAGTGACGAGACGAGCAGGCCATATGCCTGTTGGTAAGCAACATGCCTGCCACATAACAGCACAGTGACACACAGCTATTGGAACATGAAGAGTCCAAATCACGACCTAGCACTGCTCTGCGCTCGTCACCCAGAGATCTAAGGTGTTATATCTCTAAGCCCATTAATTTCTCTAGAAACATTAATACCCTTCAAACCGTAACACAGTAATGCTTACACATTACTGCTTGGCGGTAGAATGACTGGCAAAGGTGTGGTACTTCCCCAGGCGGACTCTGCCAAGAGCCCTACCACTAAAAAACTGTCTAGCTATCACCGTTTTTGAGATACAGCCTGGTGACAGACGGACGGACGGACGGACGGACGGACGGACGGACGGACGGATGGACGGACGGACGAACAACCAAGTCTCAGTAATAGGGTTCCGTTTTTACCCTTCGTGTACGGAACCCTAAAAACTGCCCGTGACCAGTGTTGCTAACTTTATTATTGGGCCAGCGTGGTGGATTATGGCCTTAACTCTCTTCTTGCGAGAGAAGGCCCCGAGTCCCAGCAGTGGGAACGTTTAGTGGGCTGTTGATGATGATGATGATCTGCATCATATTTTGTTTTGCTTAGATGCTTAGAAGTTTCGAGAGACGTCACGTTATGGTACGATTTTACTATAGAGTGACGTCACCCCCCCCCCCACACTCCGGAAGTTTGATGATCTATATCTTGTGAATTTTTGATAATAGGGATGTTAACACTAATCACAAATTAATGTTTAGTGTTAATTTTATGACAGTTTGTGACAAAAGAATATCCAAAATCACAATTGTATGATGTAATATTACGTAGTAAATTTATTATAAACGATTTTAAATACTATATTTATAATCTGTTGTCACGTGACTGGAAACACATTACGTCACTAACCGCAAAACAAACTGTCGAAGACTGACTAGATTGTTTACTTCTCTGCATTTTCATTATAGTTTGCGATCTTACCGACTTGATTGATTGATTGTTTGTATTTAAATAAGTATCAGGAAACAAATAAACTAGACATACAGTCATGAGTCGCGACCAATGTTTTGCGGTTAGTGACGTCATGCCAGTCGTTAGTGTTTTTGCGGGAAAATTCAAAATAGGTAGGTACCTTTATTATTGTATATTTACTCATCGAAAACACTAATATATTTTTTTATGGTAAACGAGTGTCAATCTTCAAAATAATAGCAATTCCGAAAAATTTTTAACATTTCTATTTGTTAAAACTAAATAAAGTGGCCAAGTGCGAGTTGGACTCGCCCATGAAGGGTTCCGTTGCAGCAAGTAACATAATATACATAGTACACATAGTTCTTGTAGTTCGTTGTAACTTTGATCGAAGTTTTAATAATAGTGCTAAACGTACTAAAAAAAAACTACTCATCAGATCGAGTTCAAACTAATTTTCGTTGGTAGTTTTCATGGTAAGGTACATCATATATTTTTTTTAGATTTTTCATTCTCTTACTTTAGAAGTTAGAGGGGGGGGGGACACACATTTTACCACTTTGGAAGCGTCTCTCGCGCAAATTATACAGTGTAGACAAAAATTATATTGGAAACCTCAACATCATTTTTGAAGACCTATCGATAGACATCCGTGTGACACACGTGTAGGTTTGATGAAAAAAACATTTTTGAGTTTCAGTTCTCAGTATGGGGGGCACCCCTAATTTTTGTTTTTTTTCTAAACTTTTGTAAAAATCTTAATGCAGTTTACAGAATACATCTACTTACCAAGTTTCAACAGTGTAGTTCTCATAGTTTCGGCAAAAAGTGGCTGTGACATACGGACGGACAGACAGACAGACAGACATGACGAATCTATAAGGGTTCCGTTTTTACGTTTTACGGAACCCTAATAAAAATACGTGTCCAATATTTTTCCATTACCTTACGAACTAATTAGAATGCTATATTTTTGACCCTGTCGTCATCCCAATGGTGTTGTATTTATATTATCCGAAAGATACCACTTTTTTTTTAATTTCATAGGTTTACACTGGACCGCCATCTCGCCTGATGGTAAGCGACGATGCGGTCTACGATGGAGCGTGCTTACATACAACCATTGAGTATTCTGTGCCTAGAACATATTCGCACTCTCATTTTGAAACACTTATTTGTCTATTGTTAAAATCTATGGTCAAATTGCGAATAGATTAAAATTGCTTCATCATCAACATCATCATCTGCAGCCTGCAGACGTCCACAGCTGGGCATTGGTCTCGCCCAATGATTTCCACAATGACCGGTCTTGTGCCGCCTCCATCCACCGACTTCCCGCGACCGAGACAATATCATCCATCGTGTGGGGGCCGTCCTAAAATTGCTTAATCGTCGAAATTCCACCACTAGTAGATTTGGAAAAACAATTAATCAATTAACCCAAACCAAATCAAAAAGTGTTTAAACAAAGATATATTCACACCAAAAATATTTATTTAACATTTGCATCACAGCGAGCTCATGAGTAAAACTCATGTTTTACTTGGAGTAATTCAGGAAAACTGTCCATAATAAAACACATTATGAACAAAAATCCGACGGAACAAACTTTGGGAACGACTGAAATACTGTGCACAACTTTTTGATATTAAAAAGTTTTTGTTTTCGAAATGCTGCTACTATTGTAACTCATTATTAAATTTATTAATTATCACTTATTAAATTATTATTATCGACTGGTGCAGTCATCGTAGCTAACTACTTGACCTGCTTCTTGAGTTTTTTTGAAGTGAAAACATCTTTTGACGTGCCTAGACAGATTTTTCGTGGGCTGTTAATTGAATTCTAGCGTCACACTCGGGTATGATAATAAATTTTCGGGTAAACTCGGGACCATGGGCATTGGCAATCTAGAAATGCGTCAGCAAATGGAAAATGCTGAAAGGGCGTGGACAGACCATCATGGCATGGCCATCTAGAAATGCATCAGCCAATGGGAAATGCTGACGCATTTCTAGACGCCACGATAGCCAGGCCACGCCCTCGGTTACACCCGTGTAGTTTCCAAAGTGAGCTATCAAACTGAGTTATAAGTTTTCACTTCTTTCGGCAGTTCCTATGACTGTCAATTTTTATCTATACTGATACATTAGCTGAAAAGGTTTTGTTTGTTTGAACGCGCTAATCTCGGCAACTACTGGACGAATTTCAAAAAATCTTTCACAATTGGACATTTACGTCATCCCTGAGTACTATTGGCTATATATTATGTACTACGGGCAAAACCGGAGCGTAGCGCTAGTAAACCATAGTATAGTGTAGTAGACCTAATGACTACCTGGCACTGCACTGCGCTCCTCACCCAGAGAAACAAGATGTTTTATCTCTACGCTCTGTGATTTCACTTCCCCTTCAAACCGGAACACAGTGATGTTTGCACATTACTACTTGGCGGTAGAATAACTGGCAAAGGTGTGGTTTTTAACCAGGCGGACTCTGCAAAGAGTCCTACCACTACAATTCTTCCTCCTATAATGACGTGGCTGTTAAGACTCTGTCTCCAAACCGGGTAAGAACCGAAATCGTAGAAGCTTGCTACCATGCAACCAGACCAGTGCAAAGACTCGAAAAAAAAGGTTTGACTCTACTTTTGTGATAATAACGTAGACTGTGGAATGCGTTGCCCGAGTGGGGTAACGTTACAGGCTATTGTGACGCTGATTGGGCCGGTCATTCTGAAGACCGTAGATCCTGCACTGGATACATTTTTAGGGTTCCGTAAAACGTAAAAACGGAACCCTTATAGATTCGTCATGTCTGTCTGTCCGTCCGTATGTCACAGCCACTTTTTGCCGAAACTATGAGAACCACACTGTTGAAACATGGTAGGTAGATGTATTCTGTGAACCGCAATAAGATTTTTACTAAAAAATTAAAAAAAAAAGAAAAATTAGGGTTGCCCCCATACTGAGAACTGAAGCTCAATTTTTTTTTCATCTAACCTACACGTGTGGGTTGTCTATCGATAGGTCTTCAAAAATGATGTTGAGGTTTCTAATATCATTTTTGTCTATACTGAATAATGTGCGCGAGAGACACTTCCAAAGTGGTAAAATGTGTCCCCCCCCTCTAACTTCTAAAGAGAATGAAAAAACTAAAAAAATTATATGATGTCCATTACCATGCAAATTGCAAACTACCAACGAAAATTGGTTTGAACTCGATCTGATGAGTAGTTTTTTTGTAGTAGGACGTCATAAATACACTACTATTAATACTTCGATCAAAGTTACAACGAACTACAAAAACTATGTAGGTACCTATATTATGTTACTTGCTGCAACGGAACCCTTCATGGGCGAGTCCAACTCGCACTTGGTCACTTTATTATTCTTCAGGGTGCTGCAATAAGTTGGTGCTAAAAAAAAACAACTAGGTACTTAACTATGGCCCTGTCAAGTACAGAGGCTGAATACATACTGGCTGAATACTCTGGCCACTGCTGTGCAAGAAGCGATTTGGCTGAAACAATTAGATGAAAACTTTTGGCCAGAATCATCAACTATTCCTATTGTTGTTTACTGTGATAATCAAAGTGCCATTCGCATTTCAGGAAATGAAAGTTATCATCAACGCAGTAAACACATCGATGTTCGCTATCACTTTATCAGAGAGAGGATTGCTGCCAAACAAGTCCTGGTAAAATACCAAAAGAGTCAAGGCATGACTGCGGACATTTGGACCAAAGGACTGCATAGACCAAAACATGAAGCTTTCAGCAGAGCAATGGGTCTGCGTTCAGGAGAGAATGTTGGGAGAAACACAGACATGCGCAGCGCCTAGTATAATTTAATAGCAATACACACAGACTTCTATTTGCGTGTTGTCTTGTTTAAGTACTTGTTACTAATAGTGTGACTGTGAATAACTTCTTAGTGCAACGTCATTGATAAATTGTTAATTAAGTTTAAATAAATAGTTTTCTACAGTTTGAGTCTTAAATCTTTTCTTATTTCATCATTCCCGATGGGTATCAAACCACACTCAGGGAGTTGTCAATAACAAAATGCAATTCTTCATTTTATGTTGACGACTATCTTGGATTTGAAAATTTATCATAATGTTTAATCTAATAGGTAGTCAGCTCTTTCATTTGATTCCCAAATGGAGCGAGTTGTGAAAAACAAAAAGCAAATCTCCATTTTGTGGTCGTGGCCAGTTTTAAATTTCTCGTAGTTTATTTAGCCCTTTCATTTGAGGGAGTAGTGAAAATAAGTAGGTACCTACATGTTATCTGCCATTTCGTTGCGGAAGCCATCTTGGACCCATATTCCTCAAACATAGCCAAGAACACTCCCGCCATAGAATAGATAGGTACCTAATATCTCCCGCCTAATTTACCTTTCAAAGAAAAAAAATTGGCAGTCATAGGAACTGCCGATAGAAGTGAAAACTTATACCTAACTCAGAATTCGATAGCTTACTTTGGAAACTACACGGGTGTAGCCTGGTCATCATGGCATGACCATTTAGAAATGCGTCAGCATTTCCCATTGGCTTACGCATTTCTAGATGGCCATGCCATGATGGGCAGGCCACGCCCTTTTAGCATTTCCCATTGGCTGACCCACTTCTAGATGGCCTATGGCTATGGTCCCGAGGTAACCCAAAGATTTCTTATTATACCCGAGCGATCTGTCTAGGCGCGCCAAAAGAAGTTTTCACTTCAAAAAAACACAATCCAATCAAAATCGGTTAATCCGTTTGGGAGCTACGCTGGCATAGTCTGGCTGGCCTGGTGGCTGGTGGGTTAGTTGGTAGTAAGTCTATCTGCGAAGCCGTGGGTCGTGGGTTCGATGCCCACCTAGTGCAAATATTTGTGTGATGAATACAATTATTTGTTCTGTGCCTGGGTGTTTTCTATGTATAATGAGTGGAAGAAAATTACTCGTATTGTATCTATCTGGCTCTCATAGTAAGCTTTGGTTAGTTTGAGGCTAGATGGTGTTGTGAGTGAAATGTTCACCAATATTATATTATATTATAGACAGACATACACACACACTCGTCAAACAAACACCCCGTTGTTTTTGCATTGGAGGCTAAATATATTGTGACGAATTGAAAACGTCTTCCTTGAACTAGGTTAAAAAAAATTGGCAGTCATAGGAACCGCCGATGGAAGTGAAAACTTATTATTCAGAATTTTATAGCTTACTTTGGAAACTACACACGGGTGTAACCGGAGGGCGTGGCCTGGCCATCTAGAAATGCGTCAGCATTTCCCATTGGCTGACGCTTTTCTAGATGGCCATGCCATGATGGGCAGACCACTCCTTTTTAGCATTTCCCATTGGCTGACGCACTACTAGATGGAAAGGCTATTGTCCCGACTTTACCCGAAGATTTCTAATCATACCCGAGCGTGACGCTAGAGTTCAATTCACAGGCCACGAAAAATCTGTCTAGGCGCGCCAAAAGAAGTTTTCACTTCAAAACTACCCTATCAATGGTAGGGCCTTTTTACTGACCTCTGCCATTTAGCGGAGCGTAAATAATTTTTATGAATTGTCTGTCTGACGGACGCTTTATTACTAGCTATTTTTAAACCCCGACATTTTTATATATTACTAGCGACCCGCCCCGGCTACGCACGGCTGCAATGCAAAATCTCCGAAAATGTCCATTTAATTTACGTGCTAAAGGGCCGCATTGATCTGTACATATCAAAATCACTCTGTATTGTAGACACACCGTACAGGTGGTGTGGTGTGTCTATAGATAGGTCTTCAAAAATGATGTTGAGGTTTTTAGTATCATTTTTGTCTACACTGAGTAATTTGCGCGAGAGACACTTCCAAAGTGGTAAATTGAGTGTCCCCCCCTCGTAACTTCTAAAATAAGAGAATGATAAAACTAAAGAAAAAAATTGGCAGTCATAGGAACTGCCGATAGAAGTGAAAACTTATAACTCAGAATTTGATAGCTTACTTTGGAAACTACACGTGTGTTACCGGAGGGCGTGGCCTGGGCATCATGGGATGACTATCTAGAAATGCGTCAGCATTTCCTATTGGCTGATGCATTTCTAGATGGCCATGGCATGATGCCGAGGCCACGCCCTTTCAGCATTTCCCATTGGCTGACGCATTTATATCTTTTTTTTTAAATAAAGAGTGACGAGACGAGCATGACATGTGCCTGATGGTAAGCAACATGCCTGCCACATAACAGCACAGTGACACGCAGCTATTGGAACATGGAGAGCCCAAATCATTACCTAGCACTGCACTGCGCTCGTCACCCAGAGATCTAAGTTGTTATATCTCTAAGCCCTGTAATTTCTCTGGAAACATTGCCCTTCAAACCGGAACACAGTAATGTTTGCACATTACTGCTTGGCGGTAGAATAATTGGCAAAGGTGTGGTACTTCCCCAGGTGGACTCTGCTAAGAGTCCTACCACTACAAAAATGGCCAAAAGCCATTGTCCCGAGTTTACCCGAAGATTTCTTATCATACCCGAGTGTGACGCTAGAATCCAATTCACAGCCCACGAAATATCTGTCTAGGCGCGCCTAAAGAAGTTTTCACTTCAAAATGATTACATTACCATACAAACTTCCAACAAAAATTGGTTTGAACTCGATCTAGTGAGTAGTTTTTTTTAGTACGTCATAAATAAATAATACACTATTCTTAAAACATCGATCCGAGTTTCACCGAACTACAAGAACGTATTATGTTACTTGATGCTACGGAATCCTTCATGGGTGAGTCCGACTCGTACTTGGCCGCTTTTTATTACATATATGTCGCAGCCGGATTCTAAAATCCGCCGTATTACATTACGGCTAGCCGTTTTGAAAGCAAGGTAGTTTTGTAAAGTGGCGGTTTAACGCTTAGCCGCATTGAATGCGGCTGATTATAAAATAGTCGGAATGTTTTCGACATTAACACGGTTGGCCGTAATGTAATAAAACGAGAGATTAGCCGCCTCTCTGAAAATTTTTAGTTCCGATTCTTTACACTCATGGCGCTGCCTGACATAACAACAACTATGGCGTTGTATACAGTAAGGCCTACTGTCCACGCATGCGTCTTTTGTCGAATGCATGCATCCTACGAACAAACGCAAGACGTGCGGCTGTCGTGTCGTTGTCGTTTCGTGGACACAGACTTCATTATTTGTACGCAAGATGCAAACATTCGTCTTGCATCCGACAATTGTCGAAATCGTGCGGATGTCGTGCAGCTACGTGGATAATTGGCCTAAGTGTGTTGCTAAATTGCTAAAGTGACTGCGGATTCTGGAGTTCGGGTGAATTTTGAGACGGCTCACCTTTGTCTACCTGGGTGTTACTTGGAAACTATTTAGTTTCCACCGTCCACCCTGTTAAGACTAAATCGGACTGGGTAGGCTACATAGGACCCAAATTCGACTCGGAGCACCCCGACTCTTCCTACTATACTCGCTACTACCCCTAGAGTGCATTTAAGTAATGCTCGAGCCGGAAGCTCAAGGGAGGCCCTTAGAAGTGTCGATTCTCCATACTTGGCTTGCGCTCCACTACGGAGGTCGCCCACCCGGAGTCAAATCTCAATGATAGAACCTAGTCTATTGTAAGTGCACCATGTCTCTAAGGTGTATCGTCACCAATATCAAGTTAGGGGCTTTAAAGCTTTGTCTGAGAGGTAAAATATTGTAAAAAAATTGTAAGGAATATCGTAAGAAATAATCTGTCTAATGAATAAAAATAATTTTCATTTTAAACATTGTTTGTTTTGTAAGTATCGTCCCGAACCCGGGTTCCTTATTTAGTCCAAAAATTTAAAATAGTGGCAGGAAGAACTCTTTGCAAGAAGTCTAAGCTAGCTGGGGAAATACCATACCTTTGCCAGTTGTTCTACTACGAAGCAGTAATGTGAAAACATCACCGTGTCACTAAAATAAGAGAATGATAAAACTAAAAAAAAAAATGGTTGTCTGTAAAGTCGGTTTACTGACGATAGTTGAACGTGACAACTTCAACTACGCCTTAGAGCGAGGTAACACCGGCGGCGAGGTAACGGCGTTAACGGCACATGACGTCATGTTTTGCGGGCGTGCAGCCGGCTTCATCGAATTATAAGACGTTGTCACGTCAAAAAATTGGCTGTCATAGGAACTGCCGATAGAAGTGAAAACTTATAACTCAGAATTTGATAGCTTACCTTGGATACTACACGGGTGTAATCGGAGGGCGTGGCCTCGCCATCTTGGCATGGCCATCTAGAAATGCGTTAGCATTTCCCATTGGCTGACGTATTTTTAGAAGGCCAATAGCCATGGTCCCGAGTTTACCCGAAGCTTTCTTATCATACCCGAGCGTGACGAATGAATTCAATTCACAGCCCACGAAAAATCTGTCTAGGCGCGCCTAAAGAAGTTTTCACTTCAAAAATAGCAATATCTGATTTGGTTCTCACTTATCCTACTAATACTATCTATAATAATTCGACATCATATTATCTACTATTACCATATAAATTACGATTGCTGTTTAGTTTTCACATCTGCCGTTTGTACTAGGCACACACAGTTTTTTCTATCGTTTTTCTATTTTTGGTGCTTGGGACCCATAATTTCAAGATCGTTTCAAGAAAACCATACCGACAACCGACGTTTTATTTAATTTTAAATATAACTGTCATATATCTAAGCGACAAGTATACTTAAAACGAATTGTTATGGGAACTACTTTTAATATTGCGTTTTTATCTAAGCGCCAAAACTGTTTTAAGTATCGATAGCGAAAAAAGATTAAGCGACAAAATGCTACTAAGAATTGAAATGGACAAGACGTAGTAACCTCCATTTTACTATCAATCTATTAACAAACAAAATAAATACTAAACGCCAAAAATAAAGTCTAATGAATATGGCCTAACTACAATAAACGACAAATATTTACATATTTGTCGTTTATTGTAAAACCTAATAAATAAAAGAACAAGCATAAAAGACGTAAACGGAATTCTCTAAATTTGTGTTTACAAAAAAAAAAAGGTTAACGATTAAATAATAAAAGTTTATATAAGAGACAAAAAGCCTAAGTCCAATATTTTTAAATGTTTGTCGACCAACCACCAAAATTAAATTTGATTAAAAAACTGCCTTCTTCTTCTTACTGCCTAAACGACAAAAAGTGTCACTTAGAAGCATGTAACCCAGACCAAACGACGCAGAAAAAAACGACGATTCTAACCATTCTATATATATATAAGTACATACTCCAAAAAATGCCGCTTATCCCTTTTTGGCCGTTAACCATCGATATAATTATATAGTTACAGGAAAATAAGTTAACAATTATTAAAAAAACACTGAACAAAAATAACAAAAAAAAAAAACATATTTTTAAACATGAATAAAAAAAAAAAGATTAAAACTTATTAACATCAACATTAACGTTGATCACGACGTTACTGAATTTTTGTGTTGTGTGAACGGTTAAAGACTTTGAAAGAAAAAATAAGTATACATAGGATACAAATAAAAAACAAAAAAAGTTAAATAATGAAATCATTGTTTCAATCTACACAAACTACTACTAATAATAGTTTTTACATGTTGATAATTGTCTTTACATGACAATTTCGATTTAAGTTTTGATCGGCCAGTTCATGAATTAAAAACCCAAAAGCTTTCGCTACGAATCCGCCTGGCTAAGGGCTAAGTCTCAACAGTTCGCAGCACCTTGCTGATTTACTGCTTACAACACCCCGCCAGGAACGTAAGTCGTCTGCAGACTATTCCGAGCCCCGACATCGAACTGACGTAAGTTAGAGTCCTAGGAGCCATGGCCAACGTGTTCCTCGTTATACCGATCTCCTAAACTCAACTGGCTTCGATGTCACACCTCACGAAGTGAAGCACAACTATAAATATCACATTGTTTAGAGCCTCTCGACTCTCGGGGCTCCATACGATATCCTTGCCGAATTTGACTAGACAGGTTTCTCCCTTATATGCGTTCAGAGATTATCCAGCGGATGTTAGCTTCGCACCACCGGCCGATCGGCCGAGTGCAACACCATGTATCCGAAACAGTTGTTATTGTAGGATTAAACAGTATTACTATCGCAACGACCTGCCATCAGTAGGGTAAAACTGACCTGTCTCACGACGGTCTAAACCCAGCTCACGTTCCCTGTTAGTGGGTGAACAATCCAACGCTTTGTAATTTTCGCTTCACAATGATAGGAAGAGCCGACATCGAAGGATCAAACGGCAACGTCGATAAGGACTCTCAGCTGCCACAAACCAGTTATCCCTGTGGTAACTTTTCTGGCACCTCTCACTAAAAACTCTTTAATTGAGAGGATCGATAGGCCGTGCTTTCGCAGTCCTCATGCTTACTGAACATTCGGATCAAGTCAGCTTTTGCCCTTTTACTCCACGCGAGGTTTCTGTCCTCGCTGAGCTGGCCTTAGGACACCTGCGTTATTATTTGACAGGTGTACCGCCCCAGTCAAACTCCCCACCTGGCAATGTCCTCGAATCGGATCACGCAAAAGCTTCGACGAGCATCGCTACTACGTCGAAACTGCTTTACGCTTGGATCTGCCGAACCACCGTGCACCTCTGGTCTGTGGTGGACACAGTTCCCGCTCAATCGAGTGAGTAACAAAACTGTGAGAGTAGTGGTATTTCACCGGCGACCGCGAGCGATCTCCCACTTATGCTACACCTCTCAAATTCTATTACAATACCAGACTAGAGTCAAGCTCAACAGGGTCTTCTTTCCCCGCTGATTTTCCCAAGCCCGTTCCCTTGGCTGTGGTTTCGCTAGATAGTAGATAGGGACAGTGGGAATCTCGTTAATCCATTCATGCGCGTCACTAATTAGATGACGAGGCATTTGGCTACCTTTGGAGAGTCATAGTTACTCCCGCCGTTTACCCGCGCTTACTTGAATTTCTTCATGTTGACATTCAAAGCACTGGGCAGAAATCACATTGCGTCAACACCCGCGAGGGCCATCGCAATGCTTTGTTTTTATTAGACAGTCGGATTCCCCTTGTCCGTGCCAGTTCCGAGTCAACCGTTAGTTGGCAGTCGTAAGCACCGCAATGTTTCTGTCAGAGACAAAACCACGCGGACTTGTCAATCTGGAAGCATTTGAATGGCCGCACACAGATTTCAGGTTACATCATAAATCTTACGATTCATAACGCAGCTACCGACATTTGAGCACAATCCAATTCAAGGCTGTCCAAACCCGACGTACCCCGGTCCTCAGAGCCAATCCTTATTCCGAAGTTACGGATCTAATTTGCCGACTTCCCTTACCTACATTATTCTATCGACTAGAGGCTCTTCACCTTGGAGACCTGCTGCGGATATGGGTACGAACCGGCGCGACATCTCCACGTTTATCCCTCACCTGAATTTTCAAGGTCCGCAGAGAGAAACCGGACATCACTGACACGTGATGCTCTTCGCGTTCCGAACCATATCTCCCTATTATAGGATTCCATGGAACTCGAACGCTCAGGCAGAAAAGAAAACTCTTCCCAGACCTCTCGACGGCGTCTTCAGGCCATTTTGGGTTACCCCGTTGATCTTTCGCAGTAACGCGAAGGAACTGTTCCGCTGCCGGGTTCCGGAATATTAACCGGATTCCCTTTCGCTCGAAGGGCGTCATTTATCGCTAGTATAAACACGCCACATTGACATCAGATTTCTCTTAGAGCTTAGGATCGACTAACTCGCGAGCAACAACTGTTTTCGCGAAACCCTTCTCCACGTCAGTCCTCCAGGGCCTCCCCGGAGTATTTGCTACTACCACCAAGATCTGCACCGACGGCGGCTCCAGGCAGGCTCACGCCCAGACCCTTCTGCGCACACCGCCGCGCACGTCCTACTCGTTACAGCTTAATGATGTCATTAGACGTCACACATGCCGTAACGATAGTGTTTAGGCAAAACGCTTCAGCGCCATCCATTTTCAGAGCTGGACCCCATTCTGCAGGTGAGTCGTTGCACACTCCTTAGCGGATGCCGACTTCCATGGCCACCGTCCTGTCGTCTTAAAAAGTCCTAACGTCTTTTTGGTATCAATGAGCGTTTTTTGGGCGCCTTAACACTATGTTTGGTTCATCCCACAGCGCCAGTTCTGCTTACCAAAATTGGCCCACTTGGCACCGTCATCAGACCTCCAGCTTCACAATTTAAGAAAGCTGGAGTTCTCACCCATTTAGAGTTTGAGAATAGGTTGAGATCGTTTCGACCACAATTCCTCTAATCAGTCGCTTTACCGGATGAGACTGTGTGTCGGCGCCAGCTATCCTGAGGGAAACTTCGGACGGAACCAGCTACTAGATGGTTCGATTAGTCTTTCGCCCCTATACCCAGTTCCGACGATCGATTTGCACGTCAGAATCGCTACGGTCCTCCATCCAGGATTACCCCAGACTTCGACCTGACCAGGCATAGTTCACCATCTTTCGGGTCCCAGCATGTATGCTCAGAGCGCATCTCATTCGCGGTTTGGAATCGAGACGCCTCGGGAATGCGAGCGGCAGATCGAGATCTGTACGCCATCTTCCCTGAGTAGACAAAGTCCACCTTCACTTTCGTTGTGCCTTTCAGTTTCAAATCTCAATGACTTGCACACATGCTAGACTCCTTGGTCCGTGTTTCAAGACGGGTCCTGCGAGTGCCCGAAACTGAACCATCGCTGACTGAAACATGCACAGTCCGAGGCTGCACGGCTACAAAACACATGAAGCGCGTAAAATCGCACTCAGGCAGGTTTCAAACGCTCCATTATTTTGAGTCGGGCCAGACGCGCATTGACGCGTGCACGCTTCATTCGAATACCGTCACATTAGGTCAGACATAGCCACGGTTCATTTATTTATCAGTCCCCCGAAGAGGCGACTCTTGAACTCCCGAACTAAGCGTCGACACAAATTTAACGGGTCGCGATGTATTACTAAAAGAGAAGTGCACGCGATCTCAAACTTTCAAAAGCATGTAAACACCATGAAGTTAGAAATAACGCTGAATCTCTCCGTTCATTCATTCGAGTTTCGCAGGTTTACCCCTGAACGATTTCACGAGCTGTTGAACTCTCTCTCCAAAGTTCTTTTCAACTTTCCCTCACGGTACTTGTTCGCTATCGGTCTCGCGGTGATATTTAGCCTTAGATGGAGTTTACCACCCACTTAGGGCTGCACTCTCAAGCAACCCGACTCTGAGGAGGACTCCTTCTCGCAGTCGTCGACTGCACTACGGGCCTGCCACCCTCTGTGGGTAAAGCGCCCCGTTCGAGATGAACTTAGCAGTAGACAGCCGCGAGAACACGGAGCCTCCCAAACACCACATCTCCCTTCGTCGTGCGACGTAGGGATTCAGTGCTGGGCTGATTCCTGTTCGCTCGCCGCTACTAAGGAAATCCTGGTTAGTTTCTTTTCCTCCGCTTACTGATATGCTTAAGTTTAGCGGGTGATCCCTCCTGATCTGAGGCCAACATAGTTAGAACTCTGCCATTATTTTAAGGCTGAGTTCGTTCGAAAGCAACTGGCAAAAATTCATAGCAATACTCGATCTTAAACAAGTCGAGTGATTGCAACGATACGCCGTATAGCTCTCGCGACCTTGGTTTATATTTAAACGGACGCACCGGACGTTCGTCGGTGGAACCGTCAGCTGCACTTGCGTCGCATTGACACAAACGCAATGTGGTTGTTACAGTAACAGCCGGCCCTCAGACAGGAGTGGTCCAGGAGAGGTCTCCGTGGACCGCAATGTGCGTTCGAAGAGTCGATGTTCGTGTTTTGCAATTCACACTCTGACGCGCAGTTTGCTGCGTTCTTCATCGACCCGCGAGCCAAGTGATCCACCGATCAGGGTAGTATTTTGTTAGATACAATTATAATAAATATAAATTAAAGTCTTCCATGGACTTTATATGTAGCATTAGATTCAACCATCAATGGTTTAAATTAACGCTAACAATGTGCGAGGTGTTCTATTTCCTCGTTAGCAACGTATAGTCGATGCGATACAATCACCGTGTAAAAGAGTATTGTTGTGAAATCGCTATCAACTCCGTACTATGAGTCAGGCAGCCCCCACATAGCTGCCTGCTTCGCTCCGTGTATACGAGTTCGAGCTCATATTTTGAATCAACCTCTCTTTGCTATACTTAACGTTAAAACTATAATTTGTCGAAAAAATAAAATTATTTTTTAATTACGGAATAAAAACCTATTACTTGTTTTAAGTCAAATATGGTTTAAACCATGTATGTATGTTATTTACCATGTATCAGCAAAATTGTCATTTTCTGACCCTATGGAACCCCAACCCATATTATATGTATAAAAAAAAAGAATTATAAGGTTTAATATAACATGCAAATACAAGGGACCGATGATATTGTCTCGGTCGCGGGAAGTCGGTGAATGGAGGCGGGACAAGACCGGCCATTGTGGGATTCTTTGAGGGAGGCCTATGTCCAGCAGAGTGTTTCTGCAGGCTGTATGTAGATGGTGATGAAACACGCAAGCTTTAGATAAATCTTAGATCCTATTGCTATTATCCATTTTGCATCCAATGCAATATAAACATCAATTAAAAATATGTCTCAAATCTTAACAATTGAAATAAACAAACAAAAGATCTCCCTAGTACTAGTTATCTTCCGGATCTTAAATGAAGAAATACCTAATCAACACTATCTATCTATCTTGTGATAGATAATATTTACCCGTTACTCATAGATTGCGTTATCAGAAATTATTTAGAAACTCAAATCCTATCCGATTAGGTATTATCTGTAATCAAACAACAATAATTCCAGTAAAGTCGTCTAAGAAAGGTATTATATTAACTACTGGTTGCCAAGTAGTCAAAATCGACCATAAAGCAATTCTACTACTATTATAACTGTCCGTGTCTGGATGTTTGTTGCTCAATCACTTCGTAACGTATGAACAGATCGGGCTGAAATTTAGAACACAGATTACCATTAGTCTGGAATAATACATAGGCAATTTTTTTCCTGAAAAATAAGGGGATTGGAAACTACGCGGGTGAAACAGCGAGGAGTTGCTAGTTTTTCTAAAAGGTCGAATGTCAAGGAGTTGTGACTTGTGACCTTCAAACGGTCAAGTAGTTACCATGCCACAGAGCGACAGACCCATTGTCTAATCAATACATTGAGGCCTCGTCATCGTACCTGGTTAGTAGCCCTTTGAACTTCTTTTATAGAAGACTACCCCATCTTTGCCCATGGTACATATACATACAAAAATATTGGCAGGCATTACGAACTGCCGATAGAAGTGAAAACGTATAACTCAGAATTTGATAGCTCACTTTGGAAACTACGCGGGTGTAACCGGAGGGCGTGGCCATGAGCACCGTCATCTAGAAATGCGTTAGCATTATCAATCCCGAGCGTGACGCTAGAATTCAATTCACAGCCCACGAAACATCTCTCTGTGGCGCACCAAGAGAAGTTTTCACGTAAAAAACAAATACAAACAAATTGAGCTCTTCCTTATTGGTTAAAAATAAAAACAAAACCAAAACAGTATTTCATAATATTGACAACAAAACGTAAATATAAACATGAACTCGAGTGCCTCCTAGCGCGCATGCGTCACCGGCAGATCCAAATAATATTGCGCAAGATAGGTACAAGAAACCGGCACTCCTCAGTAGAGCTCATACCGTCACTGTTGTTGACTATTGGCACCGTTATCTTATTTTAATAAATTAAAAACCACTAAATAGTATTCAATAAATTGAAATATGTGTGATGAATTCAAATGTTTGCACTGTGTGGGTGTTTCTATGAATAAGTATGTATTTCAAACTATAGAAGTATTACATCAGCTATCTGGCCGCCATAACACAAGCTTTGCTTAGTTTGGGGTCAGATGGTGTTGTGTGTGAATTGTCCAGCAATATTTAAATTTATTTGAAGTGGGTGCCAGTCTAGTCAAAGCCAGTAAACAGATACTATGTAGGTACGTAGTAAGGTAGTAAGTAGGCCTAGGTAAGTAGTATCTATCTACTACCGGTTAGACTAGGCTGGCACCGACTTTAAATAGATGAGTGAGTAGCGCTTATAATAATTACATCAGTTTATTTTTATCAGCTATCTGCCCGCCATCGTACAAGCTTTGCTTAGTTTGGGGTCAGATGGTGTTAATTGACCACCAATAAAATTAGTACAATGATTTCAACGACTGACTTCGTGGTGACGTGATTGTATAATTAGACTCAATTAGCAAAACATAATAATTTATCACTATTTTGTTTTCCTTGTGGAAGAAAAGAGGAAGCGAAACGAGTTCCTTTAGGAAAAAAATACTGTCATAGAGACTGTCGATAGAAATGAAAACTTATAGTGGTAGGACTCTTGGCAGAGTCCGCCTGGGGAAGTACCACACCTTTGACAGTTATTCTACCGCCAAGTAGTAATGTTTTTTTTTTAACTTGAATAGGTTTACACTTGACCGCCATCTCGCCTGTTGTTAAGCGACGATGCGGCCTACGATGAAACGTGCTTACCTAGAAGAAACCGATTCACTCTCGACTTGAAGACACCAAGATTATAACTGTCAGGAAAAATCCACTCTGGTAGCTCATTCCACAGCCTAGACGTTCTTATCACAAAAGTAGAGTCAAACCTCTTTGTTCGTGTCTTTGGAACATCAACCATGAAACGATGTCGCTTTCTCGAGCTACGAACAGTCCGATAGAAAAAGGGGCAAGGTGGTATTAAGTTATGCAGACCAGTCGCGCGCTCTCCGAAATGTATCCGATAAAAAACCGATAGGCTAGCAATTTTGCGGCGATGTTCAAGACTTTGAAGTCTTTTTCGCACAAGAGTATCATTAATGTGTAAACATACTGTGTTCCGGTTTGAAGGGCAATGTTTCCAGATAAATTACAGGGCTTAGACAGCTGCGTGTCACTGTGCTGTTATGTGGCAGGCATGTTGCTTACCATCAGGCACATGACCTGCTCGTCTCGTCACTCTTTATTTAACTTAAGTATTAACCAGTACTGATTTTGCGCAATATATTGCCTGTATAGCTGCAGAAATACTGATATCCTACTAATATTATAAATGTCAATGTACGGTTGTTTGGATATTTGGATGTTTGTTGCCCAATCACGTATGAACGGATGGGACTGAAATTTAGAACACAGATAGATTAGTCTGGAAGAACACATAGGCTACTTTCTATCTCGGAAAAACAACGGGAACAACGGGAACGGGATCTTCGCGGGTAACACCGCGGGGCGCTGCTAGTCTATTATGTTTGACGAGAAAAAATCTGACGCTACGTTGCGTTGCTGCGCCGGCGCCGCCGCTGCCTGATATTAACATGTCCGTGATGCGACCCCATAATATTTTCCCTATGTATGTATAGAAATGTATGCGTGTATTTCCAATGGATTGTTTCATTTTATTTAATTATTGAATGTGTTTTTATGCTAATTTTACTAGCATTCAGCATATTATACATAGTAGGTATAATCCTATTAATATTATTATTTCTTTATATTAAAGAGTGACGAGACGAACAGGCCATGTGCCTGATGGTAAACAACATGCCTGTGGCAGGCACGGTAACAGCACAGTGACACACAGCTATTGGCACATGAAGAGTCCAAATCATTACCTAGCACTGCACTCCGCTCGTCACCCAGAGATCTAAGGACCCAGACATTACATATCTAAGCCCAGTAATTTCTCTGGACACATTGCCCTTCAAACCGGAACACAGTAACACTTACACATTACTGCTTGGCGGTAGAATAACTGGCAAAGGTGTGGTACTTTCCCAGGCGGACTCTGCCAAGAGTCCTACCACTACTATTACAGATGTCATTGTTTGAATATTTGGATATTAGGATGTTTGTTGCTTAATCCAGTCGTAATGTATGAACAGATCGGGATGAAATTTGGAACATAGTTAGATTATAGTTTGTAAGAACACATCTTCTTCTATATATATAAAAGCGAAAGGTCAGTGCATCAAGGAATCTCAGAAACTACAAACGCTAGGAATCTGAAATTTTGCATGGAGGTCCCTTTTAGCATGTAGGCACTCGCTAAGACGGGGTTTTGCAAAATTCAACCCCTAAGAGGGTGAAACAAGGGATGAGCGGTTGTATGAAAATGTTGTATGAAACGTGATTTTCAAAGTTATCAAATTTTGTATCTAGACACTTGACACGAAGCAATTAAATGCATGTTCTATCAATTTTGTAATTTCGAACTGTACGGGGGTGAAATCGGGTTGAAATGAGGGATGAATGTCAATATGGAAATTCCCAACCGATAAAGATAAAACCATGAAACTCTGTATATAGACACTTGACACGAAGCAAACGAATGTTTGTTCCATCAATTTCGTAATTTTGAACTGTAGGGGGATGAAGTTAGGGTTTAAATGAGGGATGAATGTCAATATGGGAATTCCCAACCGTTGAAGATAAAACCATCAAACTCTGTATACAGACACTTGACACGAAGCAAACGAATGTTTGTCCCATCAATTTTGTAATTTTGAACAGTACGGGGATAAAATTGAGGTTGAAATCGGGGATGAATGTCAATATGAAAGTTCCCAACCGTTGAAGATAAAACCATGAAACTCTGTATATAGACACTTGACACGAAGCAAACGAATGTTTGTTCCATCAATTTAGCAATTTCGAACTGTACGGGGGTGAAATTGGGGTTAAAATGAGGGATGAATGTCAATATGAAAGTTCCTAACCATTGAAGATAAAACCATGAAACTCTGTAAATAGACACTTGACACGAAGCAAACGAATGTTTGTTCTAGCAATTTTGTAATTTCGAATTGTACGTGGGTGAAATTGGGGTTGAAATGGGGGATGAATGTCAACATGGAAGATCCCAACCGTTGAAGATAAAACCATGAAACTCTGAATATAGACACTTGACACAAAGCAAACGAATATTTTTTCTAGCAATTTTGTGATTTCGAACTGTATAGGGATGAAATTGGGATTGAAATGGGGGATGAAAGTATACATTGAAGCTTCCATTCGTTGAAGATAAAACTATGAAACTCTTTATAAAGGCACTTGGCACGAAGCCAACAAATGTTTGTTCTAGCAATTTTGTGATTTCGAACTGTATGGGGATGAAATTGAAGTTGAAATGGGGGACGAATGTCTCTTACGCTTTCACACCTAAGCAACTGAACCGATTTTGATAAAATTGTTTTATTATAAGCTGTTTTTAGTAAATGTGTCTGGGTGTAAAATTAGTTATTGCTTGAGTTACCTCAGTATTAATTTCACGCGGACGAAGTCGCGGGTAACAGCTAGTCTATATTTTTATTCCGGGAAATATAAAGAACGAAAACTACGCGGGCAAACCCGCGGGGCGCTCCTAGTAAACTATAAGTGACGAAAATTTCATAATCTTCCATCCGCACAAGTTTTGTATAAAGGGGTACAAAGATTTTGGTTGGTACAATTTGGATTTCGGTACAATCTAGACGTACTGTTTTTTACAAAGTTTATATATTAACTATTAAAAAGGTATAATACATATCTACTGATATTTTTTCACATATATTTTTGTTGATACGATGTGAAGAATGATTTTTCCCTCGCAAATTCATTTAAACCCGGGAATTGTAATCAATTATGATTTGCAATCAGCCGTCCGGAGCGGTGAGTTAACATGAAATACATATTCTGAGGAGGTGGTATATACTAGGCCTTGTTTTTCTAACCGACTCAAGGAGGAGGTTTTCAATTCGGTTGTTAGGGTTCCGTAAAACGTAAAAACGGAACCCTTATAGATTCGTCATGTCTGTCTGTCTGTCTGTCTGTCTGTCCGTCCGTATGTCACAGCCACTTTTTGCCGAAACTATGAGAACTACACTGTTGAAACTTGGTAAGTAGATGTATTCTGTGAACCGCATTAAGATTTGAACAAAAAAATTAAAAAAAAAGAAAAATTAGGGTTGCCCCTCATACTGAGAACTGAAATTCAAAAATTTTTTTTTCATCGAACCTACATGTGTGGGGTATCTATCGATAGGTCTTCAAAAATGATGTTGAGGTTTCTAAAATCATTTTCGTCTACACTGAATAATTTGCGCGAGAGACACTTCCAAAGTGGTAAAATGTGTGTCCCCCCCCCTCTAACTTCTAAAGTAAGAGAATGAAAAATCTAAAAAAAATATATGATGTACATTACCATGAAAACTACTAACGAAAATTAGTTTAAACTCGATCTGATGAGTAGTTTTTTTTTTAGTACGTCATAAATACACTATTATTAAAACTTCGATCAAAGTTACAACGAACTACAAGAACTATGTGTACTATGTATATTATGTTACTTGCTGCAACGGAACCCTTCATGGGCGAGTCCAACTCGTACTTGGCTACTTTTTTTTCTAACCGACTCAAGGAGGAGGTTTTCAATTCGGTTGTTATATTATTTGTTACGTGATAGCGCCGCCAATTGTGAATCAACTTTGATGGTTCTTGGTTTGTTTGGTAGATCATAGTTCAGAGTTGATCTCATATAAATGTTATCGAAATCGATGTAGTAGTTTTAGAAATATGAACAAGTATCAACTAAAATTGACTTCTATGACATGGCGATTGCTTCATTTTGGATTTGGTGGAATGCCCGAATTTTATTTTAATTTTAAGTCGTTTTTTGTTTTTTCGGGGGAAATAAATTATTAATTAACTATTATAGGTTCACACTTGACTCACAAGCGACGATGCTGTCAATGATAGAGCGTGCTTACCATAGATTTCGATTTTTTTTGCTACGCAAGGACATCTTTGGTGCTTACCTAGAAGTAACCGATTCACTCTCGACTTGAAGACACCAAGAATGTAACTATCGTTAATGGACTACAGGCCCGTGAACAAAATTTACGGGTCAAATGAACCACCAGGAGACCTATGTAGGATGATAGAAGGGTGTAAAGTAATAAGATTCAGCACTATGCCGTCACTTGTAAGCTGTCCAACTGAGTGTAATTGAAAAGGGGGGGTTGCAACCCTCTACCATTTCTCTTTGTCGCATGATTTTTGTACGGCATTGCGAAATAATGGATTAGAAGAGGTATTTAAACTGTATAGAACCAATGCCGTACTTAATCAAATTACCAAATTTACTCTGTAAATTACTCGTACTCTGTAAATTTTTCCGACAAACTAATAATTAAAAAGTTACAATTTATATTTTTTACAGTTTCAATACCTCTTCTTATCTATTATTCCGCAACGCCGTACAAAAATAATGCGACAAGGAGAAATGATCGAGGATTGCAACCCTCCCTCTTCAATTGCACTCAGTTGGACAGCTTACAAGTGACGGCATAGTGCTGAATCTTATTACTTTATATCCTTCTATCATCCTACGTAGGTCTCCTTGTGGTTCATTTGACCCGTAAATTTTGTTCACGGGCCTGTAGTCTATAAGCAACGGATTCCACAGCTTAGACTTTCTTATCATAAAAGTAGAATCAAACCTCTTTGTTCGAGTCTTTGGAACGTCCACCATGAAATAATATTGCTTTTTCGAGCTATGAACAGTCCGATAGAAACAAGCTAATAAAAGTGTGTACAGTCCGCGAGGTATAAGCTGAGCTTTGCATTTGTGTGAGCATAGCTGGGCACCGTTAATCAAATAGTTAACTTCGGTAATCGTTAATCCGTTACAAAAAAAGTTAACTTCGTTAAACGTTAAAGCGTTACATTTCGTAAGAATTAACGGAAGTTAACGTTAATCGTTAATCCGTTAAAATGCGTATTGGATTTTTATATCGTTGCGTTAGTGAACTTATAAAACCTGTTGGTTTAGGTTCTGGAAGTTAACAGGTTAGGAAAAAACCAAATACTTGTAGAGTTTAACTTTATTATTGAAGTGAAAACTTCTTTAGGCGCGCCGAGACAGATTTTTCGTGGGCTGTGAATTGAATTCTAGCGTCACGCTCGGGTATGATAAGAAATCTTCGGGTAAACTCGGGACCATGGCTATTGGTCATCTAGAAATGCGTCAGCCAATGGGAAATGCTGAAAGGGCGTGGCCTGGCCATCATGGCATGGCCATCTAGAAATGCATCAGCCAATAGGAAATGCTGCTGCTTTTCTAGATGGCCATGCCATGATGACCAGGCCACGCCCTCCGGTTACACCCGTGTAGTTTCCAAGGTAAACTATCAAATTCTGAGTTATAAGTTTTCACTTCTATCGGCGGTTTCTATGACTGCCAATTTTTTTTATTTAATTTTATTTAATGTGTAATTTAATCGTTTGACATAATGCGCATAGGTATTATATAGGCGCATTTCCCCTCATGAACATTAACATGTCGAAGTTCTCTTCTGAAAGCGAGGCTCGCTTTGGTGTTAAAATGTCATTACCCGTGGATAGCAGACGTTTATATATGTACCCAAAACTCTAAAAGCAACGCTAGTAACGCACCTATGTACCGACGATCTGACGGTAATAAGTATAGACACGGGTCAAAAGAGTGGGCTCGGCTCCATTTTCCTAGCCTCAGCATACTTTGATGGAGAACTAACTGCACCTCCATCTGAACTAGAACAACTAATACACTTCTGCAACACCAATAATATTGAATGTGTCATAGGCTGTGATGCGAACGCACACTGTACTCTATGGGGCTCCCCTGACACAAACGAAAGAGGTAAAGATGTTCTAGATTTTGCCCTCAGGCACAACCTTAACATCCTAAATAAAGGAGCGGAGCCGACGTTTGTCACTTCGTGGGCCAAAACCATAGTAGACATCACTATAGCAACGTCCGTAATTGGCGACACCATAAGTGGGTGGCGTGTAGCTACGAATGAATATTCCGGCTCAGATCATCGTAGGATCAGGTTCGGTCTGAAATTATGTAAACGCCACCCACGGACTTACAGAAATCCAAAAAAAACTGACAAAGGTCTTTTCTCAGAATCACTTGAAAAAATCCTGCTTGAAGGTCCTGAAGAAGCAGTTGAAAAAAATGAACTTACAACAAACAAAATAGGAGAAATGGTAGACTTTTTAACCAAAGCTTTAATCAAAAGTTATAAAGCTGCATGTCCTCTAAAAACAGAGAACACCAATACTCTGAACAAAAAAGATAGATGGTGGAACAAAGAACTCAGTAAACTGAGAAAGAAAGCTAGACACAACTTTAACAGAGCCATGAACACAAACCGCGAAGAGGATTGGCAGGAATATAAAAAAACCCGACATAGGTTAAAAATAGAAATAATCAAAAGCAAAAAAAGTATGTGGCGTAAATACAGCAGCTCTATTTAATCAGAAAGTGAGACCGCTAGGCTAAGAAAACTACTATCAAATAATTCACAGACCAAACTGGGAACCTTAAAGAAACCTGACGGATCATACACTAAGTCTGAACAGGAACAGTTCGAATTACTTCTTCAAACCCACTTTCCAGACTGCAGGCTGGAATCGGGAGAAGGGTGGGAAAACCGAACACACCAGAAGCCATCTAGGGAGGACTGGGACTTTGCGTCATCAATCGTTACTGATGAAACGTTGTCCTGGGCTATTAGCACATTCCAACCTTTCAAGGCATCAGGACCTGACGAAATCTTTCCGGCACTTCTACATTGGAGTTTGGGAATGATTAAAACGCACCTTTTAACCTTGTACAAAAGCTGTCTAGCGTGGAAGTACATCTCTAAAGCTTGGAGAGAAGTGCAGGTAGTATTCCTACCTAAACCAGGCAAATCAGACTACACTAACCCAAAGTCATTTAGGCCCATCAGTTTGAGCTCCTTCCTGCTAAAAACACTGGAGAGATTATGTGACAAATATATTCGAAACGGGCCACTACTGGACAGCCCAATTCACAAGAATCAACACGCCTATCAATCGGGCAAATCGACTGAAAGCGCTCTACATCAGGTTGTACATAAAATCGAAAGCGCGATGGAAATCAGACAGTCATGTTTAGTAACCTTCATTGACATTGAGGGAGCTTTTGACAAAACGACTTTTCCCAGTATTGAGGAAGGACTAAGGCGACATAATGTTGACAACAGAGTGAGTGGATGGATCACAACAATGCTGTCGAGTAGAGCAGCTAACATAGAGTCCTCGACGGAGTCTCGCTGCATACTCACGAAGGGGTGCCCACAAGGAGGAGTAGTATCCCCACTCTTGTGGGTAATTGTAGCAGATGAATTGATCGGACTTCTAAACAAAGAAGGCATAACTACCGTCGCATACGCGGACGACTTAGCAATCATGGTCTCAGGACTTTGTGAGTCGACTATATGTAAAAAAATGCAAACAGCACTTAAAATTCTCGAAACATTTTGTGAAAAACGAAATTTGTCCGCTAATCCAAACAAAACAGAGATGGTATTATTCACGCGTAAAAAAAAAATACCAAAATTGAAACTTCCCAAACTATTTGATGTTAATGTTGTGTTGTTTATTAACGAGTTAATGCCCAGCTATGTGTGTGAGTGTACATTCACGTACACGCACTTCACCTCTTGTACAGACTGCAGCGTGACGTGTTTAATATTATTTTGTTTTTGTTTGATATAAGTGTTAGTAAAATGGATGCCAACACAAATAAGCGCAAAATACGGAAACCATTAAATAGCCAAGTAAAAGAAATTTTGTGTAATTTAAATAGCTATTTTAAAGACATGAACGATAAATACATGTCAAGTGTGACTACATCAGCCCAATTGGTATCGACATCGACAGGAATTCCACTGTCAACTGTTAAAAGAGTCTTATTGGAAGGTAAACGTGTCTTGAAAGATGGAACCAATTTCAAATCTCCGAAAAAGACCAGATGCAGGAAAAATATAATAATCATTGATGATTTTGATAAAGCAGTAATCCGTAGAACAATTCATAATTTTCATATTACTGACAAAGAGGTGCCAACAATGAAAAGAATTCATGAAAAATTAAAGGCTGACATTAACTATCCAGGATCAATATGGTCATTGCGAAAAGAAGTATCTCTTTTAGGATTCAAATGGTCAAGGACAGAGAATAACAGAAAAATTTTAATGAAAAAGCATGAGATCCGTCACCTACGTATAACTTATTTACTTAAAATTTCCGAATACCGTATTCAGGGCAGGCCTATCGTTTATACCGATGAAACATATATTGACACCACTCACACTTCATCAAAATCATATTCAGATGGCAGCACTTCTGGTTTGAAGAAACCTATTTCTAAAGGAAATCGATTGATAATCGTTCATGCCGGCGGCGAGGACGGTTTCATACCAAATGCGCTGCTGATGTTTAAAGCTAATCAAAAAAGTGGTGATTATCATAACAATATGAATACAGAAAACTATACAAAATGGTTACAAACGCAATTAATTCCCAATTTGAAGCCCAATAGCGTTATTGTAGTTGACAACGCATCTTACCACAATTCGTTAAAAAATCCCGCTCCCAACTCAAATAGTCGCAAACAAGATATGATTGACTGGCTCAAGTTACGCAATATCGATCACTCAATATCCATGCTTAAACCACAACTTTATCAATTGATACTGCATAATAAACAACGATTTATTGAATATAAAATTGACACCTTATTAAGAGAACATGGTCACAGCGTCCTTCGTCTACCACCCTATCACCCAGATTTCAATCCGATTGAAAATATATGGGCAATGATAAAAGGATACGTCGCGAAAAAAAACGTGTCAATGAATATGGATACAATAATGAGGTTAGCAAATGAAAAAATTGAAAGTATCACTGTACAGGAATGGAAAAATGTTTGTGACCATGCAATAAAAGAAGAAAAAAAGTTTCATGGATACGACGCCGTTATTGACAATATAACGGAAAGATTCATTATTAAAACAAACGACACATCAGACGAGAGTGAAAATGATAACGAGAGTGATAAAGAAAGTGACTATGGTGCAATGTCTGGTGTAGAAGATGTGTAGTTATTTTGTCTTTCAAATTGAATTTTTAGTAATAATCACACAATAATATGTACTCATCAGTCAAATACACAGCTGGACTTTATTTTATCAATTTAGTTTTATTTTATTTTAATACTAGAATACTTCTCCGACTTATGTTATGCCTTAAGTACCTACCTAAAATATAATGATATTAATTTTTAAGAGTTTGTTGTCTGACTGTACTTTTGGTGATCACTCACACTAATGCAAAGCTCAGCTTATACCTCGCGGACTGTATCTCTCTAACTAGTCTGTGAAAGTGTGTTAAAATAGGCCAAGATGGTATTACATCATCTAATTTACTGAAGGAAAAGGGTTCTAAATAAGGTCTAGAATTAAGAATTAATAGATTCACTTGCCGACATTTTGATGGGGTGTATTTCGGTGTTTTAGGGTTTGTTAAATATATTTGTTTTGTTTGATGTGTATAATATGTTCAAATAGCTGCTTGATACACTGGAATCATGCGTATATTCTGCGTTATGGATATGCGTGTTGTAATTTACTATCAGAGATACGTCTTGCTCGGGTCGTCACTTTATATTATAAAAAAAATTCGTTGATATGATTCAAGTTGGTGCGTTTGTATAGAATTTTAGTAAATTTAGGTTAGTAGAGCCCTGTTCCGTTATTACTAGCCCAAAGTTTCGTAAGGAAAACCATATGTCCCAAAAATATATTTGTTACAACTTTTTATACCTCAAAATCCACATCAGCTATTTGATCTGTGCGTTTGGTAAAAAATAAAAACAGTAGAAAATATTTTTTTTAAATGCAATAGCAATTTACCTTCGCGCTTCGGATGAATCAAACTTCTAGGCTACTTTAGAACAGAAAGTTTGTGAGATTACTACGAGTATATGTACTTTAAAAAATATAGGGCCTGTTTTGAAATCTGAGACACACATACAAAATATTCTATTGTAAATATCCAGAAAATTGATGTATTTTTAGAAACACAAAAAGTGTAATTATTTTTTATTTTATTGTACTTACCTACTCGTTTCTTTAAATGTAATTCCAAGTAAAAAAAAAAAAAAAAAAAAAAGTCTTTCTCAAATTTAAACAAGTCTTTAATTTATTGCTAACTACAAAATTGAAATGCCTTCTCCACCTTTTACCACCTTGTATTGGGAATGAATCTTCGATCAAAAATCACACCGGTTTTAAAACGATATTGTGTCTGTACACATTGCGCCTACAGTAGGTACCTACTACAGTTAATTAAATTTATCCGTGGATATAGGTTATTTTCATGTCTATTATTAAATCATTCAAGTATGTAAGTATTAGTACATACATCTGTAATTTGATAAGGTTGTATGTTTATCAATTACTTGCTCTATATCAAGCCCAAGTTCGCTCGAGTGTGGAATACTGCTGCCACCTATGGGATGGATCAGCGAAGTACCAGCTCGAAGCTCTTGACTCGGTAGAACGGCGCGCTGTTCGGCTAATAGGTGATAGAGACTTAGTAGCTAAAAAGCTGCTAAGCCTAGAACATCGTGGAATAGTGGCTAGTCTGACAGAGTTTCACATAATGCATTTTGGAGAGTGTGCAGCGGATTTACACGACATAATATTGCCTTCCCCTTGCCACTACCGGACAAGTCGTAAGTCGGCCCACTACCACCCATACACTGTGGATATTTCCAAAATCCGCACAAAACGGTTTGAATCCACTTTTCTCGTACGTACAGCTTTAGAGTGGAATAAGTTGCCGGCCTCCTTGTTCCCTGAGACATACAATCTAGAACTTTTCAAGGTCAGAGTGAATAGGTACTTTCTAGGTCAACGTGCGTCATCTTCGACCACACCGTCGCTTACCATCAGGCGAGTTGGTGGTCAAACGCGGAAATATACGCGATAAAAAAAAGTTTTTTTTTAGAGTGTAGATATTTAAGCGACCGAACTGAAAATAAAGTGGCCAAGTGCGAGTTGGACTCGCCCATGAAGGGTTCCGTTGCACCAAGTAACATAATATACATAGTACACATAGTTCTTGTAGTTCGTTGTAACTTTGATCGAAGTTTCAATAATAGTGTATTTATGACGTACTAAAAAAAACTACTCATCAGATCGAGTTAAAACCAATTTTCGTTGGTAGTTTACATGGTAATGTACATCATATATTTTTTTTAGATTTTTCATTCTCTTACTTTAGAAGTTAGAGGGGGGGGGGGATACACATTTTACCACTTTGGAAGTGTCTCTCGCGCAAATTATTCAGTGTAGACGAAAATGATTTTAGAAACCTCAACATCATTTTTGAAGACCTATCGATAGACTCCCCACACGTGTAGGTTTGATGAAAAAAAATGTTTGAGTTTCAGTTCTCAGTATGGGGGGCAACCCTAATTTTTTTTTTTTTTGTAAAAATCTTAATGCGATTCACAGAATACATCTACTTACCAAGTTTCGACAGTGTAGTTCTCATAGTTTCGGCAAAAAGTGGCTGTGACATACGGACGGACAGACAGACAGACAGACATGCCGAATCTATAAGGGTTCCGTTTTTACGTTTTACGGGACCCTAAAAATGCGAGCCTAAAACCGTAAGAAAAATCTACAACGGCAGTGACGCGTAAAGTCTGCCCGTGACCAGTGTTGCGAATATCATTATTCAGATGATCGTACCATAATAGTAAAATTAAGCAATTTTTTTTGCAAATTGTGTTCCTACTAAGTGACTTCGTTCTACCTGGTGTCCCGTGACATTACATCTTTTTTAATTTAAAAACCATCTCTACCCAAAGGTTGCCTGGATGAGATTACTTCCAGCGATAGGGTGCCTCTTGTAGCACAAGCATGTACATTGATTTTCTTTGCATGTAGAGTAGTTGTCTCTTTATTTTTACGATTCTTTCATCTATTGCATAAGTACATAAATAGGTATATCGTGGATACTTTTTAGGGTTCCGTAAAACGTAAAAACGGAACCCTTATAGATTCGTCATGTCTGTCTGTCTGTCCGTCCGTATTTCACAGCCACTTTTTGCCGAAACTATGAAAACTACAATGTTGAAACTTGGTAAGTAGATGTATTCTGTGAACCGCATTAAGATTTGAACAAAAAAATTTAAAAAAAAGAAAAATTAGGGTTGCCCCCCATACTGAGACCTGAAACTCAAAAATTTTTTTTTCATCAAACCTACACGTGTGTGGTGTTTCTCGATAGGTCTTTAAAATGATGTTGAGGTTTCTAAAATCATTTTCGTCTACACTGAATGATTTGCGCGAGAGACACTTCCAAAGTGGTAAAATGTGTGTCCCCCACCCCTCTCTAACTTCTAAAGTAAGAGAATGAAAAATCTAAAAAAAATATATGATGTACATTACCATATAAACTACCAACGAAAATTGGTTTGAACTCGATCTGATGAGTAGTTTTTTTTTTAGTACGTCATAAATACACTATTATTGAAACTTCGATCAAAGTTACAACGAACTACAAGAACTATTATGTTACTTGCTGCAACGGAACCCTTCATGGGCGAGTCCAACTCGCACTTGGCCACTTTATTTCATCTAGCCAAAGAGAGTCAGTTTTTGGAATACAAGGTAAGGTAATAATGCTACAAGTAAAGTAAGTGACGAAAAATCTTTCGCCGCAAAAAAACATGACACCACTAGGTCCACTAGTCCATACAAAAGTACCCAAACCCCTTTGGTACTAAGATAAATTATCTAGCGTTATTTAAGATTATTACAATAGTCTAGAAAACACTAAGTAGGTACCATAACTGTTATTACAGGGATATAGGTAAATAATCTCATATCTCATTTATTTTGTTTAGTTAACTAGGTACCTTTTTTTTTAACTTCGATAGGTTTACACTTGACCGCCATCTGGCCTGATGTTAAGCGACGATGCGGTCTACGATGGAGCGTGTTTACCTAGAAAAAAACCGATTCACTCTCACTTTGAAGACACAAAGATTATAAACATCGGGGAAAACACACACAGGCAACGTATTCCACAGCCTAGACGTTCTTATCACAAAAGTAGAGTCAAATCTCTTTGTTCGTGTCTTTGGAACATCAACCATGAAACGATGTCGCTTCCGCGAGCATTCCGATAGAAAAAAAGACAAGGTGGTATTAGATCATGTAAATCAGCGCACATTCTCCGAAGTGTATCCGATAAAAAACCGATAGGCTAGCAATTTCACGGCGATGTTCAAGACTTTGAAGGCTTTTTCGCACATGAGTGTCATTGCCTATGAGCCTTTTGGCACGTCTCTCGATCGATTCCATGCAGAGCCTCCAGCTGATACTTAGCCGAACCTGATGTTGTAGAGAATGCTGTAAACACCTGTTAAAGGTATTCATATCAGGAAACATTGTATAATTGTAAATTCACCGTTGACTTTTTTAATATGTAATGTATACTGTTGGTGTTTCTTTAAATAAATAAAAAAATCTCTGAGTAACTGATGCAGTGCAGTGCTAGTTAATGATTTCTACTCTCCAATCTCCATATTTCAATAGCTTTGTGATATTGTGCTGTTATGGACAGGCGCGTTGCTCTTCATCAAGTATATGTTTTTTTTTTTAAATAAAGAGTGACGAGACGAGCAGGACATATGCCTGATGGTAAGCAACATGCCTGCCACATAACAGCACAGTAACACGCAGCTATTGGAACATGGAGAGCCCAAATCATTACCTAGCACCGCACTGCGCTCGTCACCCAAAGATCTAAGTTGTTATATCTCTAAGCCCTGTAATTTCTCTGGAAACATTGCCCTTCAAACCGGAACACAGTAATGTTTGCACATGACTTCTTGGCGGTAGAATAATTGACAAAGGTGTGGTGCTTCCCCAGGCGGACTCTGCTAAGAGTCCTACCACTACAACTGTCCTCCTCGTCTCGTCACTCTATAGTGTAGAAAAAAAAGGGCAGTCATAGGAACTGCCGATAGAAGTGAGAACTAATAACTCAATATTTGATAGCTTACTTTGGAAACTACGCGGCTGAAACAATGAGTATCATCTGGAAATGTTGACGCATTTCTAGATGGCCAATGGCCATGGCCCCAAGCTTACCCGAAGAGATATTATCATTACCGAGCGTGACGCTAGAATCAATTAAACCACTAAAAATCTGTCTGTGGCGCGCCAAAAGTCGTTTCAATTTTAAAAACAGTCTTCATAAACATTTAAGGTACCTAATGACTACTTTTTATTGCGAGAAAATGACGAAAACTTACTTTAGAAGACTTTAGAAGACGAATTACGCGACTAAAGTTGCGATTCGTAACTAGTACTTTTATATTATCATCCAACTCGGGTTTATTTCGCTAAAGTTTTTACCTAAACAATAAATAACGGCTATCTCCGGCAAAAAAAGCGAGAACACATCGAGGGCCTATTAAATCTCATCGAAAACTGCTTAGGGTTGTTAATTTGGTTCAAATTTATTGCTGGCCAATCGTGAATATATTAGGGGAGGCAGAAAAGTGGACCAGAGTCCAATGTCCTAGGTTAAATGCTAACAGAGAGGCGACTAAGCGATACTATAATTTTGTAGTGGTAGGACTCTTTGCAGAGTCCGTCTGAGGAAGTACCAGCACCTTTGCCAAATTATTCTACCGCCAAGCAGCAATGTGCAAACATAACTGTGTTCCGGTTTGAAGGAAAATGTTTCCCTAGAGATAATATATTTGACTCCTTACTTTTACAATGTAACTGTCGCTTATAACTATTTCTTAATACAATGGAGCACTGTTAGTTGTGGTTAATATTTACGTTATTAGTGTTTATGTTATACGATTTATTTTATCCACTAGGGAAACAATGAACAAAGACAATGGAGTTAGAAGGTACTTGAAGTATGAAATATACGATGCAGCCGCTACAATATCTTATATCTCTGGGTGACGAGCACAGTGCAGTGCTAGATAATAATTTGCACTCTTCATGTTCCGATAGCTGTGTATCACTGTGCTGTTATATGGCAGGCATATTGAAAACCATCAGGCACATATCCAGCTCGTCTCGCCAGTCTACATAAACTATAAAAAGATAATTTATATAACGTCAGTACAGGTTAAAACTGTGATGCTCTAGTGACGAGAAGAGAGAAAGAGTTTATAGGTTCGAATCCCGCTTTCACCCATGATTTTTTTAAGTACAGATGTACAAGTTTGTTATCGACACTAGCTTTAATTAAAGGAAAACATACCGAGAAAACCGGTATGTTCTCAGGATCTTTCGAAGACATGTATTATCCACCAACCAAGTTGTACATTTTGGTTTAATAGGTCTCATTGAATATACAACAACGATGTTAGTTTTCATCCTCGAACAGAAGGTGACTTATCTGAATAGGTATGAGATAGATTGCGGCTGCCCAAGCCTGTTTCTTATCGCCACAACTTGCGCTAATCGTTGTTTAGGATGTTATTAAATGAAATAATTGTATGAAATGCTTCTAGGTATGATTCAAGTATACTTTATAAGTGATAACAAATAAATATACTCTACGTATGAACGTGAATACAGTTAGTTGTTAGACAGCTGACTGTCATAGGTGCGAAAAAAGCAGTGGCATTCCGGGGGGATACTGGCAGAAGCGAAAACACGTTATTGTACATATGTAGTATTTATATAGACAGGTGTCAGTAACGATTAATGAGTTAAAATTTTATTACCCATCTCATAAAATGTTCAATAGAACTTTTCACTTCAAAAAAATCTTATAGCGTAGCATATTCACCGCAAGCCACGTAGGACATGGATGGATTCGAGGTAGAAAAGTAGCTCGATTTATGGTCCGCGGTCGCAGTGAATGGGTACCGAGATACGGATGTTTTTGGACTGGGAATACTACCTTCTTCGACTGATCGATATTCTTGGCTTAAACTGGGCGTTTCGTCGTATTTAAATGAAATTATATAAATTATCTGTGGGGTCTAACAAGGGAAAAACTGTAAAACTTATATCTTAATTTCGGCTAAGCATCTTTCATGCGAAAAAACATCATCAAACTTATCCACTTGATAAGGTCGTTGGCTGGCCTCGTGACTTAGTTTTTAGTAGTAGCCTACGAAACCGAGGGTTCGATTAGGTCCCAGTGCAAATAATTTGTGTGATGAATACAAAAAATATAATAAATGTCCATCTCTTAGGGAATTAAGGATAACCCACAATAACAATTTTTTACCTGACTGAACGAAGAACTATGTTTTTCGCGCGTAGTATCTTGTATGTTTGTAAATTTCATTATTATCACGTATTTTCCAAACGGCTGGATGGATTTTGACAATTAAAGAATCGTTAGATTCGTCTCAATCACCCGAGTGTCCTTAGATAGTAAATTCACATAATGTGTTATGCAGTCAGGTTTTTTAAATTAAAGTTATTATCTTTTACTTTTTACGATAAATAATGGATTTACGAAGTGATTTTAAGCAAAACAGCAGTAATTATTATCCAATTAAACTCGTGTAAAGCCGGGGCGGGTCGCAGCGTACAATGTTTTTAGTAATCTAACTGACTGACTAATTAGTTTTATTAGTAATCTTGCCTTTTGTTGACAAGAAATATGTAAAAAATATATGACAGAATTTGGATTCGATTCAAACGACGCGACGTCGGGACGGGACGCTAGTTCAGAATGAAATACCGAACAGACAGACGGACAGCTAAACCAATGTCTTGCTACAAGCGACAGTCGCTGGGGTCAGCGCATGGCTCGATACAGCGATATATCTTCTGCTGAGTAGTGAATGTGCACTTAATCCCACTGGAACTAACGGTGTTACCATATCACACTTTAACTTACCCCTTGATGCGACAATAATAAGTTACGGCTGGTCTCGTCCCGCTGGTCCGTAGCTCCCGGGTTCAAATTCCACGCGCACCACTGCCTTTTCGAACTCATCTGCATAATGCCGCTAACACAAAAACAAAAACGGTGCAGAAAAAAAAAATTGGCAGTCATAGGAACTGCCGATAGAAGTGAAAACTTATAACTCAGAATTTGATAGCTTACCTTGGAAACTAAACGGGTGTAACCGGAGGGCGTGGCCTCGCCATCTTGGCATGGCCATCTAGATATGCGTCAGCATTTCCCATTGGCTGATGCGTTTCTAGATGGCCATGCCATGATGGCCTGTCCACGCGCTTTCAGCATTTCCCATTGGCTGACGTATTTCTAGATGGCCAATAGCCATGGCCCCGAGTTTACCGGAAGCTTTCTTATCATAGCGTGACGAATGAATTCAATTTACAGACCATGAAAAATCTGTCTAGGCGCACCTAAAGAAGTTTTCACTTCAAAAACATCGTGAGAAAACCGACATGTAGGCGCCTACATAGAATTTTTCGAAGTCATGTGTCATCCGCCACCCTGCACTAGGTCAGCGTGGTGGATAATTAATTCTCTCCGCCTCTCCATGCGAGAGAAGGCCCCAAGCCGCAGCACTGGGAATATTTAGTGGGTTGCTGCTTATGCTTTGCTATGCGACAATACTAAACTGGCGTGTATAGTTTTAAACTTATTTATATTGAATTACATAGGACAGGTCTTAATTACGATCTACATAATTAATTAATTAGTTCAACGTTTTAGAACGTTACAACTACTGTGGCCACGAGATGACGAGCGTTGCCAACTTGCCACCGTCAAGAGATGATGACGTAACGTGTTGGCGACAGTTTTTGATTTTTACAAGGGTGTGGTCGTAGGTTCAAAGCCAATCTGCTTGTTTGAAATTTCTGAGTACAGATTTAGAACTTCGTCGTTACCAATGCCTCTGACGATGTAGGAAGACATCGTGAGGTAAACGATATGTTGAAAGACATTTTTGCAACTTTTTTATTATTAACGAATAGAGGTTTTACTAATAAAGCTAAAGTTCTATGAAAACTACACGATACTACGTACCTAAATAAAAAAAATGGCAGTCATAGAAACTGCCGATAGAATAGAAAACTTATAACTCAGAATTTGATAGCTTACTTTGGAAACTACGAGTACAAGTGTATAACCGGAGGGCGTGGCCTGGGCATCATGGCATGACCATCTAGAAATGCACAAGCATTTCCCATTGGCTGACGCATTTCTAGATGGCCATGCTGTACAATGAAAGTTAAAATTAATTAATTAATACCTATCATCATTCACCATACATTTTGGGTGTATTTTTGTACTGGCAACGTTGGATCCGTCTAGAATCCCGTCCAAGTGAACTGAAGGCCATTTCCGATTCCATTTAAATGCAGTGCCACAGAGCTTGTGTCTCCAGTTCTGTGTGTACAGTGCGCGGTGAGATCGGGTTCTCGTTCACTATGCCACTTCAACATATGAAGATAAAAAACAAACTCATTTAAAAGACGTCTTGTCATGGGGCACCAGGTAGGAACGACGTTCTTTCGAATAATATAGAAAAAACACAATTTAAAAAAAAATATTGCTTAACATTAATTAATTATCTATGGTACGATCATCTGAAAAATAAAGTTAAAAGGTAACACTGGTCGCGGGCACGTTGTACGCATCACATCCGTTATATGTTTTTCTTACGGTTTTAGTGTCACATTTTTTTCGGTTCCGCTATCGCTACCGCTTGAAGCAAATTATTTCGAAAATACACGTGGTACACGTGGGATTTGAACCCGGGGGCTCCGGATCCGTTCTCCTGACTAGAACAGCCGCCAGCTGTAACTTACAATTGAAACATGAAGAGTCCAAATCATTACCTAGCACCGCACTATACTCACTACTAGAGATGTAAAACGATTTATTCTCTAAATACAAATCTTTATTAAATATCTATAATCATACACTTAAAATCATAGTTGTTATAAAATTATATCGACTAGTTTATCTAATTTATGTAAAACATAAATAAATAACACAGAATACTACAACGTTTAAAATGCAGTAATACATAGAATACAATAAAGTCTACAACAAATTAATCAATTAAAAACCCACTCCTAACAGTACCCGGCACAAAAGTGCCCGATATTATTATATATATTATATTATAGATATTAATAATTATAATACGATTTATTGTACCCTTTAATTTCACTGGAAACATTGCCTTTTCACATTACTGCTTGGCGGTAGAATAACTAGCATAGGTGTGGTACTTCCCGATGTGGGCTCTGCATAGAGTGCTACCACTAGAAAACTACTTACTGTGGTAATATTGTTAATAAATACATCCAAACCTTCCCATCCATAACATTAGTAGGATGTCCAATATCTCAGGAGTCCCAAAAGCGGCATATTTCCAACAATATGATAATAAGAAACCCCCGTATTGTATACTACAAACATTATCCTGGTAATTTACATACAAGCGAGAGCACCACTATCGAATTGCAACTATAATTTAAAGATTCGAAACAAATATATTTTATCTCTGTATAATGATTTACAGTTAAACAATTTCTTAACTCCACACAAAGTAGGTACCTAACTGTATTAATTAAAATAGGTAAGTATATGTTTTATTAGAATATTTTTTTTGTCAAAAGTTACCAAAAGTGTAATTTTTAAGTCTTAATTAATACTTATTCCGAGAGCTAGCACCAAATTTTGTGAAAGTATTTGAAGCCCCCAGCTTGCCTCAGCGATTCTAAATCAATTCGGCTGCATCCGACACGGAATCTCACCTCTCGGTCTTTGTCTTATCTGTTTAGTATGACAGAGACAGGGATTGTCATTCCGATTTTGAACCATTCAAAGTCAAAGTCAAAGTACTTTATTCATAAATGTACAATTTACACGTCAATAAATAAAAAATAAAAACAAAAGAAAGAGCATACAAATTGTATACATTTTCAAAGTTTGGAATGACTACTTTACTGTATTATAATAATTATTGTACAGAAAACTGTCAAGCATTATATGAGTACGAGGGTCAGACTGAAAGTTCTTAGAAAATGAAAAACTGATTACATTAGCCAGTTATTAGTTTTATTGTATCTTTTCAAAATATTGTTCATTCACGTCAATACACCGCTGCATGCGATGGAACCACTGGGAAAAGCACTTTGCCCACTCGTCCTTAGGGGTCTCTTCAATGGCATCGCGATACGCAGCCACCGCTTCTTCAGCATTCATAAACCGCTTTCCTTTAAGTTTTTCTTTAATTTTTGAAAATAAATAAAAATCACAAGGCGCGAGGTCGGGGCTATACGGCGGGTGACCCAGTAATTCACCGTTTGATGTCGCCAAATAGTCGATCGTTTGCTTGGCGGTGTGAGATGAGGCGTTGTCGTGGTGAAGGAGGATCCTACTGCGAGGTCGTTTCTCTCGAACTTTTTCCAAGACAAGTGGCAAACAATTGGTAGTGTACCATTCTGCAGAAACTGTTTTTTGATCCTCTAAAACAATTGTTGCGAAATGACCTATCCTTCCAAAGAACGAGGCCACCATTTTTTTCCCCGCACTTCGATCTCTCTTCACTTTAGTTGGCAACTCCTCGAAAGGAAACACCCACTGAGCAGATTGTCTTTTGGTTTCAGGATCATAACAGTAAATCCAGCTTTCGTCACCTGTTAGTATGTCGAACACAGCATTTGAGTCACCTCCGTTAAATCTTTCAATCATTTTACGGCACCAATCCACACGATGGAGTTTTTGAGCCTCAGTCAAATTATGAGGTATCCACCGGGCGCAAAGCTTCCTGACCGCTAAATGTTCGTGTAGGATTTTGTGCACTTGACTCATACCGATGCCTAAGCTTGTCCGAATCTGCTGATAGGTCACTCTTTTGTCAGTCTCTATCATACGCCGCACAACACAGATGTTATCTTCAGTCGTCGCCGTAGAAGGCCGTCCCTCACGTAAATCATCAGTGAGATTAGTGCGACCACGTTTAAACTCATTAAACCAGTTGTAAACAGTCGCACGAGATGGGGCTTCATCGTGAAAGGCCAATCGTAGTCTATCATAACTTTCTTGTTGACTTAAATGACATCGAAAGTCATAAAAAATCATTGCACGAAAATTTTCTCGTGTTAAATTCATGTTGACGTGACACAGACAATTTTCAATTTGCCGCCAAATCGTAAAACAAATGACAAATGAATGAAGTATATACTCAGTAATATTGGCAAAGAGTTCTATTTTCAAATTATAGAATTATTTTTTTACTATATTGTTTATAAGTGGCCAGTTCTAAGAACTTTCAGTTTGACCCTCGTATAATATATTTTTATAACAATTGTACTGACCCATGTCAAATTTTTATATACATTTTTATAGGACTTTGCCATCACTCTCTGAAAATTCGGTGTAACTGTAAAAAGCTTGATCGATAAGCCAGCACTTTAATCTGTTTTTGAAGCTGCCAAAACTTGGAGCAGATATAACTATTTTGGGAAGAGTGTTATAAACTTCAGGTCCCATAATGTGAGTTAGCTTCCGTGACCTTGTGAGAGAGTGTGATATAACATCCAGCTTGTTCGCCTTACGTATGTTGCGAGAATGTCTCTCTCCTCGCGTACTGTATGATTCGGATTGCATTTAGAATTGCTACCCTGAACACCCATTTGACTGATTGTACGACTGCCCCTCCTTAGCGTTTTATTAGCATAATTGCACTACACCTATTAGGTTGAGTTCGGTCAGTCAGGGTTTTGATGCCGACGAATGAGTGTTGGCCAAAAAAAAACCGTAAAAAATATTAAATATGGGTTTCTGCGCAGTAAAATGGGGAGGTAAGAATACAGGATATCCAGCTTTACAAAGGACGGTATAACATTTCACAAGTAAATTTTTTTTTTTTTTTTATAGCATAGAATGACGAGACGAGAGCAGGTCATGTGCCTGATGGTAAGCAACATGCCTGCCACATAACAGCACAGTAACACGCAGCTATTGAAACATGATAGTCCAAATCATTACCTAGCACTGCACTGCGCTCGTCACCCAGAGATCTAAGATATTATGTCTCTAAGTCCTGTAATATCTCTGGAATCATTGCCCTTCAAACCGGAACACAGTAATGTTTGCACATTACTGCTTGGCGGTAGAATATTTGGTAAAGGTGTGGTACTTCCCCAGGCGGACTCTGCTAAGAGTCCTAAAATTCCTGAATTCCTAAAATTAATTCATTAATTAGAAAAACATAACATCGTCAATCTACAAAATTAAGACCGATTCCACGCTCTAGACGTTATTACGACGTCTTAAAACTTCTCATTATTTTATTTTGGAATTTCACCCATGAAACGATGTCGTTTTAAAGACCTACAAGTAGTCTGATTGAAAAAATACAAAGTGTTGCAAATCAGATAAAAACCTGATAAGCAAGCAATTTTGCGGCAATATTCAAAAGTCTTTGAAGTCTTTCTCAAACAAGGGTATTGAGCCTACCACCTATAGTGCTATAGGTAAACATTTGGTATATTTTATATATATTATTATTATTTTATATATGTATATTTTATTTCAGAATAAATTATAGGTTTACATTTGACCGCCATCTCGCCTGATGTTGAGCGACGATGCGGTCTACGATCTATAACTAAATAAAATAAATTAACAAACACATTAGTTTTTTTCGTAAAGTATCTCATTTAGTTTATAAATTTTACCGACTGTACAAAAAAGGTACATGGTAGCTGTTTAAAATTGTATCAAGGTGTATTTTATTCGAGCGTGGACCGCAGACGTGGGCTGAATAACTAACGTGCTGCCTATTAGTGGTACCTACTTTATTCATAATGCTAGTTGTGACTCGTACTCACCTTCAAATTCCTTTTATTGAAGTGAAAACTTCTTTAAGCGCGCGCCTAGACAGATTTTTCGTGGGCTGTGAACTGAATTCATTCGTCACGCTCGGGTATGATAAGAGGGCGTGGCCTCGCCATCTTGGCATGACCATCTAGAAATTCGTCAGCATTTCCCATTGGCTGATGCGTTTCTAGATGTCCATGCCATGATGGCCTGTCCACGCCCTTTCAGCATTTCCCATTGGCTGACGCATTTCGAGATGGCCAATGGCCATGGTCCCGAGTTTACCCGAAGATTTCTTATCATACCCGAGCGTGACGCTAGAATTCAATTCACAGCCCATGAAAAATCTGTCTATGGTGCGCCAAAAGAAGTTTTAACTTCAAAAAAACTGAAGAGGTTTTTCGTTTGAACGCGCTAATCTCAGGATCTGGACCGATTAAAATTATTTCACCGCTGGGTATACAGGCTGACTGTTTGAACACTTTAGATATTCAAGGATATGATGAACCATAGTCACATGAAGGGCTTAAAAATATATAATTATAAAAATACAAATAAATTACAAAGAAAACCTTCATTACATTAATGTGCGAAGACACGGAAAAATTATGGACAACACAGTGCCTATCGCTCGCCAGCTCAACTGTGCAAATACTATGCAGTATTCTGTAACACGAGTGAATCCTCGGCGTTGCCGGCGGCCGAGCGCTCTAGCACAGAATAAGTAATAGCTAGTATCAGCGAACGGGGTTAACGACCGTAGGTACGTCAAGACAAGACGGTACTTTTGGCGCAGCTGTTTAATTTTAGAGGTATTAATAGGCACGCTGAGCTGGTGACCCTACTTATTTTTCATCATCATCATCAACAGCCCACTAAACGTTCCCACTGCTGGGACTCGGGGCCTTCTCTCGCAAGGAGAGAGTTTAGGCCGTAATCCACCACGCTGGCCCAGGCTGTACTTATTTAGAGAATCGAGTACTGAACACGTTATATCAATATCTAAAGTGTATCAGTCCGCCTGTATACGTGATACCTGAGTGCTATGGGCTATATTGTACCACGAGCGAAGTACACCGCTACACCGGGGTAGACCGCTAGTGACAAATACGCCCTTCTAATACTATAAACTACCCCGCGGTTTGTATATCATGCCAATGCGATTGAAGTGGCAATGGCCAGGCCATATAGTCCGAACCCAACGTGACCTCAATGCTCTCCTCTCCGCCAACACTGATCTCGACATTTTTTGAAGTGAAAACTTCTTTAGGCGCGCCTAGACAGATTTTTTGTGGGCTGTGAATTGAATTCTAGCGTCACGCTTGGGTATGATAAGAAATCTTCGGCTAAACTCGGGACCTTGGCGATTGGTCATCTAGAAATGCGTCAGCCAATGGGAAATGCTGAAAGGGCGTGGCCTGGCCATCATGGCATGGCCATCTAGAAATGCATCAGCCAATGGGAAATGCTGACACATTTCTAGATGGCCATGTAATGATAGCCAGGCCACGCCCTCCGGTTACACCCGTATAGTTTCCAAAGTAAGCTATCAAATTCTGAGTTATAAGTTTTCACTTCTATCGGCAGTTCCTATGACTGCCATTTTTTTTTGTGACAGTTGGAACACCCTACGAATGATTATATTTAGCTATTGTGAAAATCTTACCGACCAGTGGGATAAGAATGAGAGGAACGAAATATCGATTAACGACTATAATGTATCATTTTGAATGATTTTTTGTTTTATGTTGACTTGTTTCGTTATTCTTCACTTACAGTCCGCGAGGTATAAGCTGAGCTTTGCATTTGTGTGAGTGTACATTCCCGTACACGCACTTCACCTCTTGTACAGACTGCAGCGTGACGTGTTTAATATTATTTTGTTTTTGTTTGATATAAGTGTTAGTAAAATGGATGCCAACACAAATAAGCGCAAAATACGGAAACCATTAAATAGCCAAGTAAAAGAAATTTTGTGTAATTTAAATAGCTATTTTAAAGACATGAACGATAAAGACATGTCAAGTGTGACTACATCAGCCCAGTTGGTATCGACATCGACAGGAATTCCACTGTCAACTGTTAAAAGAGTCTTATTGGAAGGTAAACGTGTTTTGAAAGATGGAACCAAATTCAAATCTTCGAAAAAGACCAGATGCAGGAAAAATATAATAATCGTTGATGATTTTGATAAAGCAGTAATCCGTAGAACAATTCATAATTTTCACATTACTGACAAAGAGGTGCCAACAATGAAAAGAATTCATGAAAAATTAAAGGCTGACATTAACTATCCAGGATCAATATGGTCATTGCGAAAAGAAGTATCTCTTTTAGGATTCAAATGGTCAAGGACAGAGAATAACAGAAAAATTTTAATGGAAAAGCATGAGATCCGTCACCTACGTATAACTTATTTACTTAAAATTTCCGAATACCGTATTCAGGGCAGGCCTGTCGTTTATACCGATGAAACATATATTGACACCACTCACACTTCATCAAAATCATATTCAGATGGCAGCACTTCTGGTTTGAAGAAACCTATTTCTAAAGGAAATCGATTGATAATCGTTCATGCCGGCGGCGAGGACGGTTTCATACCAAATGCGCTGCTGATGTTTAAAGCTAATCAAAAAAGTGGTGATTATCATAACAATATGAATACAGAAAACGATACAAAATGGTTACAAACGCAATTAATTCCCAATTTGAAGCCCAATAGCGTTATTGTAGTTGACAACGCATCTTACCACAATTCGTTAAAAAATCCCGCTCCCAACTCAAATAGTCGCAAACAAGATATGATTGACTGGCTCAAGTTACGCAATATCGATCACTCAATATCCATGCTTAAACCACAACTTTATCAATTGATACTGCATAATAAACAACGATTTATTGAATATAAAATTGACACCTTATTAAGAGAACATGGTCACAGCGTTTGTTGTCTGACTGTACTTTTGGTGATCACTCACACTAATGCAAAGCTCAGCTTATACCTCGCGGACTGTACCTATGTAATGAAATAATGTTATTGTATAATTTGTATCACTGTCTAAAATGTAATTTTAAAGTTAATTTATAAATTTATTTCGTTGGAGAGAATTACAATTGGAATTCCGTTTCTATCTCAATAAATAAATAAATATAGCTCGCAGAACCGATAACCGCTGGGGAGTGAAGGTTCTCGAATGGTGACCACGAACCGGCAGACGCAGTGTAGGACGGCCCCCCACACGATGGACCGATGATATTATTATGCCTAGTCAGAAATCGTGTGCAGCAAGACAAGTCTCTAAAGGTTGAAACTGCGAAAGCAGGTAACCCACTGATCATCATTCGAGACGTCTTGTCGATTCATAAGGATAACGAAATAGTGGAAAATCTTCTGGCGCAGAATAAACATCTGCTACAGGGGGTTAATTTGCAAGAGAGTGCGATCAGGGTGCGATACAGGAAAAAGGCGCGAAATCCGCACGAGTGTCATCCGGTGATCGAGGTCTCCCCTCGCATTCACAGAGCTTTTGTGAACGCTGAAAAGGTCTACATAGGACTCCAGAGGAGACCTGTGGCAGACCATTCGCCCTTGGTGCAGTGCTCCAAGTGCCTAGGTTTCGGCCATACAAAAGCGATCTGCCGGGAAAGGGATGAGTCCTGCAGTCACTGCGGAAAAACCCACTCCTGGACACAATGCAAGGCAAGAAAAGAAGACCTGCCACCCAAATGCAAGAACTGTGCGATTGCTCATCCCAACAGCCCCAACAGAGAACTCACAACGCCTTTAGTAGCGAGTGCCCTGAAAGGATAAAATGGGATGGTATAGCGCGGTCTCGTATATCGTATTGCTAAGGGCACTCATGAGGAAAGTGGCTCAGTCTCCCAAAGAGTAGGCGAACCAGGTATGCGTTTCATCCAAGCGAACCTGCAGCGCTCCCAGAATGCAACAGCAGAACTCTTGAAGGTCGCGAGAGAAAGGGGAGTTTCAGTTGCCCTTGTTCAAGAACCCTATGTGGGAAACAAAGGCGTAATGAAACAGTATCCTGGAACTCGCGTTATTCAGTGCAGTTTAAATAGGCAAAAACCAGTTAAGGCAGCCATAATAGTCTTCGGTGACAGGCTGGAGGTCATCCATGACCCCCAACTTGTTACCGAAACGGAAGCGGCGGTCCTGTTGGTCGGCACAGGCCTAAAACTGGGAGTGATTTCTGTCTACTTAGAAGGAGACCAAAAAGTCGACCCCTATCTCAGCAGGATTAAAGTATTCAGCGAAAAACTAGCGACTAAAGACCTTATTGTTGCTGGTGACGTGAATGCGTGGTCCCACTGGTGGGGAAGCACATCCCAAAATGAGAGAGGAGAAGCCGTAAACTCTTTCTTCAACGAAATGGACTTATTTATTCTCAACTCCGGCGATACACCAACCTTCGAGATCGTCAGGGAAGGCAAACTCTGCACAAGCATAGTAGATGTAACAACGTGCAGTGGGTCTCTCCTGGGGAAAATCGAGGGATGGAAGGTTGACAAAAGTATTACAACATCAGACCACAACGCAATCACCTTCACTTTGCGTCTAACTAAAGGTCTCGAAAAACAGAGACCAATAACAACTCGTAAATACTACACCAAGAAGGCACAGTGGTCAAACTTTATGTCACAGTTCAAATCATCCCTTGCAGAAGGAAAACTCTCGCCGGAGTCAGTGGAGAAATGTGAAAGTCCATTGGAACTTGAATCGATGATTACGGGCTACACAGCTAGTATACATGAAGCCTGCAAACAAACCATTCCACTGGTAAGCTCGCCGAAGGGAAATCCAACCCCCCCATGGTATACGAAAACGCTCGATAATCTAAAAAAAGAAGTTCTCAGAAGAAAGAGACGGATCAGGAATGCCGCCCCCGACAGAGTGGAACTTGTAGTCGAACAGTACCAAATTGCTCGGCAAGACTACAAGGATAAAGTCAAAGAAGCTCAGACGATAAGCTGGAAAGAGTTCTGCACGAATCAGGAGAAAGAAAGCATGTGGGACAAGATCTACAGAGTGATGAGAAAAACTTCGACAAGACAGGAAGAAATACTCCTAAGAGACACCGAAGGTAACACTCTATCCCCCCAGCTATCTGCAGAACTACTTGCTAAAACGTTCTATCCCGACGACTCTGAGAGCACAGACCAACCGTGTCACACAGAGCTACGGGAGCGAACGACAGAAACGCCTATGGACTTACCGGAAAATGACCCATTATTCACGTCAGCGGAACTGGAATCAGTACTGAGAACTCTGAATCCGAAAAAAGCCCCCGGCGCAGACGGGCTATCCGCTGATATCTGTGCAGCAGCCATTCGATGCGAATGGGAGGTTTTCTTGGCGATAGCAAACAAATGCTTGTCGCTGAAATACTTCCCCAAGCAATGGAAAGAAGCGCACGTGGTCATATTACGCAAACCCGGTAAGACAGATTACACACATCCAAAATCTTACCGCCCCATAGGTCTTCTGTCCGTTCTAGGAAAAATCGTTGAAAAGCTTCTGGTAAACCGACTCCAATGGCATCTCCTCCCAACCATCAGTAGGAAACAGTACGGCTTCATGCCCCAAAAAGGCACCGAAGACGCCCTCTATGACCTGGTAGAGCACATCAAAAAAGGAGTAGACAGTAAAGACACCGTACTCCTAATCTCCCTGGACATAGAAGGTGCCTTCGACAATGCTTGGTGGCCCGCCCTCAAACATCAATTAGCGAAGAAGAGGTGCCCAACAAACCTCTACGACATGGTAAACTCCTACCTCAGCGATCGTAAAATCAAGGTCAACTATGCAAGAGCAGTCTATGAGAAGGAAACAACCAAGGGATGCGTCCAAGGGTCTATCTGTGGACCAACCTTTTGGAATGTGATTCTAGACTCATTACTACGAATGCTAGAAGCCGAGGGAGTATACTGTCAAGCATTCGCGGACGACGTCGTTCTCGTGTTTACAGGCAGCCCGAACATCATCGAACAGCAAGCGAGCAGGGCGTTGAACATGACAGTGAAATGGGGTAAAACTAATAAACTCAACTTTGCAGCGCATAAAACTAACGCGATGCTTTTTACAAATAAGTTGAAGTACGAAACTCCAAACATAGTCATGTCCGGCGTCCGGCTCGATCTGGTCGAGGAAGTCAAACTGCTAGGCCTAATGATCGACCGCCGGCTCAACTTTAAAGCACATGTGAACGCCCAATGTAAAAAAGTGGCGAACATTTATAGACAGCTCGCATGTGCAGCGAAGGTGACCTGGGGATTAAATGGCGAAATCACGAGAACTATCTACGTCGCGGTAGTGGAACCCATCATCATGTACGCCTCAAGTGTATGGGCACAAGCAGTAGACTTCGAGGAAAACAAGTCTCACTTAAACGCGATCCAAAGAGGCTTTGCCCAGAAAATCTGCAAGTCGTACCGTACTGTTTCTCTGAAATCAGCACTTGCCCTTTCAGGTCTGCTCCCCCTGGATCTCAGGATACAGGAAGCAGCAAGTTTGTACAGAGTAAAAAAGAACCTCTCCCAAGATTACCTCCCACCAGAAGTGGAACTCGAGCGGAACGTAAACTACTTGGACATACCCCATCCGTCCACGCAGACATCCGTAGAGTACGAACTTATAGAAGACACCTCCAAACTTCCAGAAGGACCTCAAATTTATACTGATGGCAGTAAGATTGAGGGTAAAGTTGGAGCTGCTCTAACATGGTGGAAGAATGGCAAAGAGGTCAAGAACTCGACATTCAAGCTCCACTCCGAATGCACAGTCTTTCAATCGGAACTCTATGCTCTTTGCCGGGCAACTCAAATGGTGTTAAAGAGCAAGGACCCAGAAGTCAATGTCCTGAGTGACTCCAGATCTTCACTCGAGCTGCTGAGTAATCCAAAAACGAGTCACCCCTTGGCAAAGTGCATAAAGGAAAACATTGGACAGATAAATGCTGAAGGGAGATCTCTTCGTCTTTTCTGGGTAAGAGCGCATGTGGGCACCGTCGGCAACGAAAGAGCTGACGAACTGGCCAAATCGGCAGCACTCACGGAATCGCCCAGGGACTACGAGGGGATCCCCTTGTCCTACGTCAAACGCAAAATCCGCGAAGAATCGGTCAAGAAGTGGCAGGATCGATATGAGACCTCGGACACCGGAAGAGTCACTCAGACGTTCCTCCCCGATATAGCAAACGCATATCGGTTGATGAGGACTACGAAACTGACTCATTTCCAGGTACAAGCGTTGACGGGACACGGAGGAATAGCAGAATACCTGTACAGATTTAAGCTTAAGAGCAGTCCTGTATGCGAGTGTGACTCTGAAAAATCCGAGAATGTCTGGCACGTGCTGATAGATTGTCCCCGATTCATGGCTGCAAGACATGATCTCGAATCTATGATTGACAGGAAGCTGGTTGTTTCGGATCTCCACAACGTCTTGGCAGATCCAGATAGTAGACCACGGCTTCTGGCTTTCATGGAGAGTTCATTCCGCATAGCGGCCAAAAGAAACTCCACACTTTCTAATACACACCCCCCCTCACCACCACACCCTACCCCACTGTCCGTGGACGCCACGCCGGGTGCAATCTCCGTCCAAGATAACTCCTCAAAGAGCATCTCCGTCCAACAACTACTGGAGAACGCAGACCGAGGAGAGGCGGGGATCCGTATCCGCGGGGTGGCTCTCTTCATGGATAGCAACAAAGAGAGATTCGGAATAAGCTTTTGCTTCGCCTGGGAAAGGAAACGCGCCCGTTTGTCGCCGGGATTGTCTTGTCTGCTCAATGGAAGTACCGCAAAAGTCACAATGAAGCGGAAAACCTTCGACGCTATGCCAGTGTGCGAGGTAGACGGCCACCGATTTCGGTTGGTGCGATCGAGAAACAAAACGATTGCACTAATAGAATACTCAGAAGGTCGGACGCCTTTCACACAGGCAAGTGCGCTGCTTGCACATCTTAGCAGAAATGCGGGTGAAACACCCCGGGTGATAAGCGTGGATGCGATGGCAATCGAATACTCAAGAGCGAAAGTCGCAGACCGGCTGGGTTGCATTGAAGCCTCTAAACATCATGAGGTTGTCGTATACGAAGATAGGGGAGAAAATCTGAGCTTCCTAAGAGCCCCTTCGCACGACCTAACAAATGCAACTGACAGCTGGGGACACCCCGTTCCTAGTTCGACCAACCAAACCGGTTCCGAAAGAGCACAGCAGAGGGCAGCCGCGGAAAAAGCCGCAGCCAATCAAAGCGGCAGCCGAAGCACCAACACGGCCTTCGTGGCTGCCTTCAACACTGCAGCAAGGAGCGTACTCCGAATCTCATCCCATGCACCACCCCTTTTAACGTCAGGGACCCTCAAAACAGCTTCACAGCAACAAATGAGCCGAACGAGAGCCGACATGGGACAGGTTGAACCGCCCCGCTATGTCACAGCTTCGGAGCCGCGGAGCCATGCACGTAACGCCTTCATCGAATTCATAGCCATACTGAGAGCAACAAGACTAGTTAACCTCAAGATCTGCGAAAACATCATGCAGTTCTATAGGCTAGGAAGTGAAAGCCTCCTAAAGGTGAATCTCGAGGAGGCCGAAGCAGCCATTTACAATAATGTCACATCCCGGGTCATCAAGGGAACCATGACAGGACAGTATATGGCAGCTTACAGTGCAGAAAATGGCTTCGTGACACTGAACGAGAGTGAGACAGAGCGCGCGGGAAGACCCGTTTATGCGACACCACTAAACGACCCAATTGTAGTTACCGCCCGATGCACCAAAATTATGCTGGACGACAAGATCCTCGAGATGGCCAAGTCCATTGAAGGGAACTCAAACGTCAAAGCGTGTTGGGAAAACTGGGAGGTACCAAGAATACAGTGGGTCAACGGAGTTCCAGGATGTGGAAAGACAACGTGGGTGATTAGACACTTCGACGTGGACAAGGACGCTATCAACACCACAACAACTGAGGCAGCAAAAGATCTAAGGGAGAAGCTATCGCACCGTATCGGAAACCTGGTCAAAACCAGGGTGCGTACTATGGCTTCTGCTCTGGTAAATGGTTTCGGAAAAGAGAAATTCAGCCGCCTCCTGGTGGATGAGGCTCTCATGAACCATTTCGGGGCCATTGTGATGGTCTCACGGCTGTCTGGTGTTGGCGAAATTGTCCTCATCGGAGACGTCAATCAGTTGCCTTACATCGATAGGGAAAATCTCTTCGAAATGAGGTATCACCGCCCGAACCTGGTAGCAAAGATCAGCCAGGAGTTGCTCTGCACACATCGCAACCCGATGGATGTTGCATATGCGCTGAGGGAAATATACTCAGGTATGTACTCCTCAGTACCCCGTATAAGGTCCCTGGAGCAGAGAAGGTATAAAGGAGCGCAAATACCCGGCACCCAACCCAACACCCTCTTTTTAGTGCATACTCAAGAGGAAAAGGAGACCCTGACAAACCAGGGTTACGGGTCAGGCACCGGGTCACGCATCCTTACCATTCATGAAGCGCAGGGATTGACATACGAGTCGGTAATCGTAATTAAAACTAAGGCAAACATGAAGCTGCACGAGAGCGTGTCCCATGCGGTTGTTGCAATCTCACGGCACACGGGGACCTTCACATACTACGCTGACGACACCGACGACGCCATCGGTCGGTTCGTGCGGCGAGCGTTGGCTGCATCACCAAAGACAATTCAAGATTTCAACCTGCAGATGGCCATTAGAGACAGAAATGCGGCTGTAGTGGAGGCTCTGGGCCAGGAGGAGGCGGCTTAGGCAAAAGACGATGTCGAGTCGATTACTATCGGAATCCCAACCGGTAGTGATCGGCTCAACAGACGAAATCGGACTGACTAGCTTTAGAATTACGTTTAAAATGTTCACCACCCCCCTACTCCCCCCCTTATTTTCCTCTTCTTCTCCTAATCCAAGAACTATGTAAATAAAAAAATATTGTATTGTAATGACAAAAGTCACGGACCCCGGAGTCTGTGGAGTGTTTAAATTAAATAAAAAAAAAAAAAAAAAAAAAAAAAAAAAAGACCGATGATATTGTCTCGGTCGCGGGAAGTCGGTGGATGGAGGCGGCACAAGACCGGTCATTGTGGAAATCATTGGGGGAGGCCTATGTCCAGCAATGGACGTCTGCAGGCTGGAGATGATGACTACTCCGTGGTTTTATCCGTTTCTCGTTCACAGTATTTTTTCGGGATAAAAAGTAGCTTATGGAAGATCAAAATGCATTTTAGCACGCGCATATCCTCGAATGAGGTCTGTTTAAAGCATGCCGGTTTCCTAACGATGTATTACTTCTATTTCGTAGAGTGCTCTTCATTTATCAGGGTGAAACGTATCTTCCTAATGCGTTATTCCACATTTCGATTTTAATCTATTTGAGTTCTGCCGACGTGATTGAGCAACAAAAATCCAAACGTATAAATTACTAGCAGCGCCCCGCGGTGTTACCCGCGAAGTTCCAGTTCCCGTTGTTCCCGTTGTTTTTCCGGGATAAAAAGTAGCCTATGTGTTCTTCCAGACTATAATCTATATGTGTTCCAAATTTCAGCCCGATCCGTTCATACGTTAGGACGTGATTGAGCAACAAACATCCAAACATCCAAACATCCATACATTCACATTTATAATATTATAGTAGATGACAAATGCCCATGGTCCCGAGTTAACACGAAGGTTTCTTATCATTCCCGAGCGTGACACTAGAATTCAATTCAAAGCTCTGAAAAATCTGTCTGTGGCGCGCCAAGATAAGTTTTCACTAAAAACATACAACTGACTTGAGAACCTCCTATTTTCTTGAAGTCGGTTAATGGAAAAATAATTATGGTTATCGAATTGCTTGATACCCTCCTTCTCTTTTGACTTTAAAGTAAAAAATTAAGATGCAAAAATGATCAATTATAACACAATAGCTATTGTAAAACTGAAGATTTAGAGTAAATTCCCTTCGGCAATCGAAAGCCATTTCCATACGTTATTGGATAATGGAGGGGCGGGGACGGAGTCTCTGTTCAGGTGAGAACTAATATCGCACCAATTTTAATTACGGGCACTTTAAACAATGGGACATGGAAAACTGAGGAGTTGCTGTGACATTTAGTTACATTGTTTTATTTAACACTTCATTTGTATATACGGTACTTCCATATAATATATACTGTGGATATTCTCAAAATCCCTACAAAACGGTTTGAATCCACATTTCTCTTGCGTACAGCTTTAGAGTGGAATAAGTTGCCGACCTCCTTGTTCCCTGAGAGATACAATCTAGAAGTTTTCAAGGTCAGAGTGAATAGATACTTTCTAGGTCAACATGCGTCATCTTCAACCACACCGTCGCTTACCATCAGGCGAGTTGGTGGTCAAACGCGGACCTATCCGCAATAAAAAAAATGTATAGCTGAGATTCTCAAATGATCGTGTCAGCTTTGAAATTAAAAACTCATCAATGTATAATTGAATTTGTATAAGGGTCCTGATCTGTAGATCATGGGGCTAGTCTGCAGTTGTTTTGTAGTAGTAAGACTTTTGCAGAGTTCACCTGAGGAAGTATTACACACCTTTGCCAGTTATTCTACGGTTAAATAGTAATGTGAAAACATTACTGAGTTTTGTTTTGAAGGGCAATGTTTCTAGTAAAATACCTGTAATTTAACTGGAAACAGAGACAGATCCAGATATAAATAATCTTATATATTAAATGAGTGCGAGCGAGCGAGCGGAGTGCAGTGCTAGGTGATGATTTGGACTCTTCATGGTCACTACATGTCACTGTACTGTTATGGGCAGGCGCGTAACTCTGTAGCTTACCATCAAGTCTGTGTTACGTTCGTCTCGTCATTCTATACCATTAAAAAATTGAATCTTTTCCTTAATTTTTTATTTTCTTTCTGTTAATTGTTCTTTACTTTATTTTAGGAGAAAGGCGACTCCACAGTTGTGTCCGCAGTCAAATATCTCCAATCGGTATAATTTCACTCCATTCAGCGGTTGGCCCGGCGGGTGCCGTGACGAGCGCGCTGCTATTGAAGATTCGTGGAACCGTCAAATGAGTTTTCATTGTTGTATTATCATCATCATCTTTGACTGGCCTCGTGGCTTAGTGGGTAGTAGCTCTGCCTGCGAAGCCGAGGGTCGTGGGTTCGATCCCCACCCAGTGCAAATATTTGTGTGATGAATTCAAATGTTTGCACTGTGTCTGGGTGTTTCTATGTATAATAAGTATGTATTTAAAACTATATAAGTATTATATCAGCTATCTGGCCGCCATCACACAAGCTTTGCTTAGTTTGGGGTCAGATGGTGTTGTGTGTAAAAAAAAAAAAAAAAAAAAAAAAAAAAAAAAAAAAAAAAAAAAAACTTCATCACCCAAGCCATGAGTTTTCGTATTGAGGAACGAAATAATTTTAAGTGTTTGTAATTGGTAATGAGATCTAGATATGAGTAAGTAACTCAGCACTGCTAAAGAAGTTTTAATTGCTAAAAATATCAACGCAACTTGCGTCGATACTCTGGCACCATCACATCTCCCAGATACACATAGTAGCGGTGCAGCGGCTAATCCGCTGAGCGACTCAAACGGCGGAAATCTACAACCCTCGGGAGTTGTTACATATTTGAGCCCTTTGGGGTTGAGACATTGGGCCCGAGGGGGCAGGGAGCTCTAATAATCTTCAACAGCCTTTCCGAGCGCTTGGTCGACGCGACGCTTGCGTCAAAATGCTAGGGTTTATTTGGCCCAACGCATAAACATTGCCATTCAGCGTGGTAATGGTGCCAGCATTCTGGGGACACTTCCGACTGGTAGTGGACTTGAACATCTTGATTATCTGTAGACCTTCATTGGTCTATGAATAATTCAGGTGTGCTTAGTGTTAGTAGTTAGGTTTGTAGCGTAGTGTAGTTCTCATTGTATTTTAGTTTCTGCCCGATTAACAAAAAATACCACATCATCATTTCAAAAATACCACAACCTTCTTTATCCCTCTGCTAGGTATAAGCCTTTTTATTCGTTCTTTATATTATCGTGTAATCTTCCTCAGTTTTGTGCCAATCGATTTCGACTCCTTCAATACATATTTACCCATTTTATTTTGTTTGTAAATTGCGTTTCCAGAGTCAAAGCTATTAATGGCACAAAACGTCGTCACATCCCAAAAAATTACCAAAGAATGACCAAAATCTACGTATCTTATACAACAGATCCTAGGGTACACCCCTGATGGGCTATTCTGTAACAACCAGCTCCACGATGAGTTTGGCTATATAACTAGGTTATGTTATAATATGACACCAAGACTCGATATAAATCCACGCAATTAGAAGAAAGTTCATTTTAAGCTATTCTACAGCCAAGCGCTAATGTGGAAACATCACTATTTTTCGGTTTGAAGAACAATGGTTCCAGAGAAATTACAAGACATAGGGATAAATCATCTTATAAATCGGGTAACAAGTGCAATGCGATGATATGAGTGATAATCGTGATGAAAAAATTAAATATACAGGTGATAAACGTCAACATTTTGGTTGACGCGTCGGCGTCGCGTCGACCATTCGTTCCGAAAAGCCTTTGGAAGATGAGATGAGCTCGCGGCCCCCACGAGCCTTTGGGCCCGTGGTCTCAACTTCTCAACCCCAAAGAACTCAAATATGTAACCACTTCCAAGGGTTGCATATTTCCGCCGTTTGAGTCGCTCAGCTAAATTAGCCGATGTACACCATATGATACTACCTGATGAACTTCAGATAATCTGATGAATGATACTACTTTTCTTTGTTCCAAATACAAAGACAAGTATTTAAGACTTCCAGTACTAATTCAGATCCATTCAGTCGTTTTTGTGTGAAAAAGTAACAAACATACTGCGTACTTTACTTTTATTATCCTACCGCCAAGCAGTAATGTGCAAACATTATTGTGTTCCGGTTTGAAGGGCAATTTCCAGAGTTTCCAGAGAAATTACAGGGCTTAGAGATATAACAACTTAGATCTCTGGGTGACGAGCGCAGTGCCGTGCGGTGATAGGTAATGATTTTGGCTCTTCATGTTCCAATAGCTGCATGTCACTGTGCTGTTATGTGGCAGGCATGTTGCTTACCATCAGGCACATGTCCTGCTCGTCTCGTCACACTTTATTTCAATAAAAAAAAATAACTTAATAAAAAACCCGATTACAATTAGTAGGAGGAAGGATAAAAACTATGGTTTGTTATCGAACCCCTTCATCATTTGTTTATACAGAATAAACCGCTTGGACGGCTGGCGAGGCGCCAACCCTAATGGCCACTATTGTGCAACCCTAATGAGTTTTCAAACAATGAAGATGATATAAAAACGACGATTCGACGTCTATTCGAATATAGAACAATTATTTCAGACCTAGTTTCCTTCTTTTGTTTTTAGTTGATAAAGCCCGTGATGGACTAATGATTGTCGGTATTTAGGTCTCGTAGCTTTTGTCTAAGTCTGGATGCCGTGGTACAAATATTTATTCAGTGCTTACGAGATCCAATTTTCGAAGTGAACTTCTTTAGGCGCGCCTAGACAAATTTTTCGTGGGATGTAAATTGAATTCTACCGTCACGCTCGGGTATGATAAGAAATCTTCGGGTAAACTCGGGACCCTGGCATTTGGGCATCTAGAAATGCGTCAGCCAATGGGAAATGATGAAAGGGCGTGGCCTCGCCATCATGGCATGGCCATCTAGAAATGCGTGAGCCAATGGGAAATGCTGACGCATTTCTAGATGGCCATGCCATGCTGGCGAGGCCACGCCCTCCGGTTACACCCGTGTAGTTTCCAAGGTAAGCTATCAAATTCTCAGTTATAAGTTTTCACTTCTATTGGCAGTTCCAATGACTGCCAATTTTTTTTTGTAAATTGTGTTGATCCTATATTACTTATTCGAAGGAACTTGGTTGCTACCTGGTGTCCCATGACGCCATATCTATTTTTTTATCCAACTTGTAAAACAGAGGAGGTTTTCAGTTGTGAGTCGATTTCGATGGATCTTTTTTTGTTTTGTACGTCATATTCAAAGGTGGTCCATATAAATTTCATCGAAATCGGTACAGCGGTTTTAGAAATAAGACCAAAACATTAAAATTTGCTTTTACATATTTATACGATATGGTTATAAATTCTTATGAAATTTAGTCGAGTGTCGGAATTTAACTTTAAATTGAAGTTGGTTTTTGTTTTTTTGAAGAAAATAAATTAAATTATTTGCATTCTGCACTTCTTCTCTATATAAACTATAAGAGTGCGAAATCTCATACTCCTCCATCTGCTCAATTTTCGTAAAAAAGATATAATATGTAATGAAAACAAGCTTATTTTCATTAATATATATTTATCCGCGTTCATTCAAATATGTCAACGTCATACGTCGGAATGACTACATGACTTGTGACAGAAACATAAATCAAAAAAGCCGGCCACGTACATTATAATTGTTAAATATATTTTATGAAATTGGTGTGTTGAATTCACAGATTACAGAAATAAAGTAGATTACATACATTATTATTACATTAGATTACAGTTTTATTTCTGTAATCTGTGGTTGAATTTAAAAGAATATTGTGGAACTATTATAGCAAGGACATTTTCCGTGCAATTATAAGCTTTGAATGTTGTTTCTTTGTTTACAGAGAAACGCAGTTTAGTTTTCACGAGTGCCCTGGTCTATTAGAAATACATCTTAGGTATATATAGTTGTTGGTTCACGTATTAATACGAGTAAACAAGGCTATTGGTGATCAGCCTGCATCCTTTTCAGGAGATGTTAGGTACATTAAATACGACAACTTTTCTTGTACTTACAGTTTTTAAAAATTCGTATATATTATATTACCATACAAAATAAATAAAAAAGTGTAGGTATTTGCCCGGTCTAAAAGCATCGAACTCTTCGTAACAATTCGTAACAAGAGCGCACGCACTCTTTAACTAAACTTAACACTCGATAAATTATGTGCCAAAGTGAATAAACACAAAACCGAGTGTAAGGCTGTTGACACCAGTAAACTGTAGGTGGTGGCACTGTTGATATCTGCTGGTTAAGACTGTAGCCAGTGCATCCTCACTCGCTCAAGGTTTTAGCCTACCGCTAGACCGTTCCTTCCAGGAAACAAGTGACAGTCGGTTGTTGGACGCACGGCTGAGCGCTCGCGTAAAACGTTTCCCGCGCATATTGTTATTAGATATGTCGTAAACCCTCCGCGCTAGACAGGGACAGAGTTATGTGTTAGAAGAGAGAATTGAAAATCGCGACAGATATTGAGCGCTAATGCGAGCTGAATTGAACTTTGTTGTGTTCCATGTAAGAGTCGCTATTTATATAATTGTTTTTGGTAAGTGAGGCTTCTGTACTAATATTTATTCTGTGTTGTCCGAATTTACTGTTTATCATGTCCGCACTTTTGGTGATTTTTATTAATAAATTGTTTTATTAATTTAAATTGTTTATTATTATCCACGTATTTATTTCGTTTCTTAAATTTAAGTTTTTACAATATTTATATAAAAGAACATAAAAACATTATAAAAACTTAAACCTAGATAGCCGCCAGCAGCGGGGCAGGTCCCAAGCTACCGGTGGTTAGGGCTGCAGAGAGAGGAACCTCCTGACGATGCGCGCTGTGTCTAGGATGACTGCTTTCTGTATCTGACCCTTGATCCAACCGTCTAGCGAAAGCCTCTTGAGATGTTGGTCGAGGCTTTTCGCTATAAGGCCGTTTGCCGACACGACTATTGGGATTATGATCGTCGAATCAACATCCCACATGGCGGTAACCTCATGAGCCAAGTCAAGGTACTTGCTAAGCTTGTCCTTCTCGGCTTTCACGAGGTTCTCGTCATGTGGTACGGTGATATCGATGATCACAGCCCGGCGCTGAGACCGGTCTATCAGCACGATATCAGGCTTATTGGCGACAATAGTCCTGTCCGTGATGATAGAGCGGTCCCAGTAGAGCAACGCACGACCATTCTCGAGAACTGGCAGAGGTGCGTACTTATAGTACGGCACCTCGGACTCGACAAGGCAGTATCGAAGAGCAAGTTGCTGGTGGATGATCCTGGCTACTAGGTTATGTCTGTGCAAGTACTCGCCGTTAGCAAGATGCGAACAACCGGAAATAACATGACGAAGTGATTCGCCTGGACGGCGGCATGCCCGACAAATGTCGACCGTACCGTCCTTCATTATGTATTTCCGGTAATTGTTCGTCTTGATAACTTCATCTGCAATTGCACAGGCAAAACCCTCAGTTTCTCCGAAGAGGTCCCCGAAGCGCAGCCAGTTCACCGACGCGAGCGGATTCACATCGGGTCCCGTCAGGGCCCGATAGAATCGCCCGTGTAGCTCCTTGCTCTTCCATACCTCCTTGCGATCATCAGTGCTGAGCACCGATGGTTTGCGCCAGTTCTCGTTTGCCAATGAAAGAGGCGTGAAGCTCCTGTCAACTGCCACAACATCGCGATGCATCCCGGACTCACTGTTGCGGAAATAATCCCTGAGACTGCATACTTCGCGGTTGTGAAGGTTCTTGGCATTTAAAAAGCCTCGACCCCCCCATTTCCGCGGAATATACAGTCTCATAACAGACGAGCGCGGGTGTAGCATGCGGTGTGTTGTGAGCAGTTGACGGACCTTTCTATCCAGGGCGTCGAGCTCAGTCTGAGTCCATCTCAGTATGCCAAAGGAGTATATCAGCAGAGGCATTACCCAACCGTTGAAGGCTCGCGCCTTGTTACCGCCTGACAAAAGACTTTTAAGTACTTTTGTCAGGGGGTAACAAATTAATTATTAATAATAATAACTTATTATTATTATTATTTATTAAGTAAATTATTAAATTCATATTTATGGGGAAATATTTATTATTTTATGTAGTTACTATCCACTAAGCCACGAGGCCAGTCATATAAATATATATTTAGTAGTATTATTAAATTAATGTCACTTTTCCCGCCTACGAGTGTTTGTAGGCTTTTTTCCTTGATGCTGGTTGCCTGGAAGAGATTGTTCTAAGCAATAAGGCCGCCATTTGTGGCGCTAGTTAATAAGTGTGTCTCTGTAATATTTTAATATTTTTTTTGTGTCACAATAAAGAGTTTCTATCTATCTATCTAAACCGCCGCTAAACAGTGTTAGAAATGACCACAAACACTATTTTTTGGGATATGTATTAAGTTTTAAAAATAACAAACAACTTTTGATGTTCTGTATACATTTAAATGTACATAACATGCCTTAAACTGATGCAGGCTGGTTACCGGTAGCCCTGTATAGATATTCCATGGTGCTATATTCCGTGCCCGCGTCCAATCGTCATTCAGTCAAACGATTTTTCGACGACCCGAGTCAGACATGTCATGTGAGGTTTAATTTTGAATACACAACCCTTCTCTACAGTCTACCAACTTAACCTCGAAACGACGAAACATGAAAACTACAAATTCGCTTACAATATATCAGAGAATACAACAACAGCGCTACGACGAAATCCTGTAGAATTTTGGTTTTTACAATTTCAACCAGGTTATCTCTAGAACCGGTGAAATTGTGAAACTACAATTTTGTACGATGGTTTAAACTCATGTGTGTAGGAAATGTGATGGTAGTGTCGTTTTTTATTTTTGTAGATATGTTGGTGAATGCAATTAAAACAGTGCAGTAGACCGTAGCGATGCGAACACACAAATAGTGAAGTATCGATGTTTGTACTCAATGTTACAATGGTTTTAAAGAACCCTATGAAAAATACACCAATTTTGAACCAACCTACATTGTTTCAGGAAATGTTTTTAGGGAATTGATGACGAGACAACTAGTTCTAGTGCCTGATTGCGTGATACATTTATGATAAGAACGTTTAGGCTGTGGAATACGTTGCCTGAGTGGGGTTTCACCGACAGTAACAATCTTACAATTATGGTTTCTTCAAATCGAGACTGAACCGGTATCTTCTAGGCACTTCACTTCTAAGCACGCTCCATCATAAACTGCATCCCTTAATATTGGGCGAGATGGTGTTCAATTGTAAACCTATAATAGTTAAAATAAAGTTTTTGCCGAATTGTAGCAGATATTTTATTATTGGGTAGATTAGGTAATACATTTATATTGAGAATACATATTTTAGGTAAATCGGTTGAATTTTTTGTAAATTTTCAAAAAAATTAAGATAACATAAAGTATCTCATATTTCTGGGCGACGAGCGGAGTGCAGTGCTAGGTGTAATGATTTGGACTCTTCATGGTCCATGGTCCAATAGCTGCATGACACTGTGATGTTATGGGCAAGTACCTATGTAGCTTACATGTCCTGCTCATCTCGTCACGCTATACAAAAAAAATCAAGAGGTACTTACCTCTCATTTTTTTTTACATAAAGAGTGACAAGACGAGCAGGATAGATATGCCTGATGGTAAGCAACATGCCTGCCACATAACAGCACAGTGACACGCAGCTATTGGAACAAGAAGAGTCCGAATCATTACCTAGCATTGCACTGCGCTCGTAAAGCGTTTAACAGTATGATTACTCTTCGAGTAGGAAATCAGATAGTCATAATTTTATACTTCCGTCAAGATAAGCCGCCATTTTCCTTAGGTAAAACCTATCTTATTCATCGCGATTCGGTCGGACCTTTGTACTAGGATCTAACTAGGATCCGGTTTTTGATCCGATTTGATCCAGTTTTCAAAACCGGATCAAACTAGCCACTGTGGAAGGAAATAGCGAGTCGAGAAAATATTTTTCATTTAATTACAAAGACTATTGGAAAGGCAAGACGTCGTCTTTTTGAAGACTAAATTGTACTGAATGGAGGGTTGGTAATGCCAGGATTCTCAGCCCGAACACTTGCATATATTTTGTTCCTAAGAATAGATAGCTAAACTAAACTAAATAAACGTATTATTGCACTTACAAATTAAGTCTAAATTTTACTTACGAAAATATAAATAAAAGCGGCCAAGTGCGAGTCGGACTCGCCCATGAAGGGTTCCGTAGCAGCAAGTAACATAATAAATAAGTTCTTGTAGTTCGGTGTAACTTTGATCGATGTTTTAATAATAGTGTGTTTATGACGTACTAAAAAATATTATCAACTCATCAGGTAGAGTTCAAACTAATTTTCGTTAGTAGTTTGCATGGTAATGTACCTACATTATATATTTTTTTTAGTTTTATCATTTTCTTATTTTAGAATTTAGAGGACACACACACACACACACACACATATTACTACTTTGGAAGTGTCTCTTGCGCAAATTAGTCAGTGTAGACAAAAATGATTTTAGAAACCTCAACATCTTTTTTAAAGACCTATCGATAGACAACCCACGCGTGTAAGTTTGATAAAAAAAAAATTACCCGTATTTTTTTTAATTTTGTTGTAAAAATCGTAATGCGGTTCACAGAATACATCTACTTACCAAGTTTCATATACTCATATACTCATTTATTAATAACCAGGGGTTACACGTCACATATTTACATAATTCTGATAGTTTTAATGAATAATATGATACAGTCAATAAATCAGTGGAGAGTTAATTAATTACAACAGTCATAGGTGGAGGTTTCAATACCAAACACACAAAATTAATTATTGTTCTAACAATTCAAATGAATAATAACATACAAATTTAAACAAAATGCCTATTGCGTGCAACACCATATGGTGCAATAATAATCAATAAAATTAATTAATTAAAACGGTCCTAGGTAGAGGTTCCAATACCAGTCACACAAAATTAATCATTATTATAACAATTTAAATTCATAATAATATACATTAACAATTCAACATTGTGTCCATTGCGTAGGTACACCATACGGTGTAATACTAATACTTCATTAATAAAAGTGTCCTACTCTATACCCTTGGGTAAAAATTCATCTAATTTGTAGAATGACCGTTCTACCAGCCAATTTTTGAGTCTCGATTTGAAAGTGTGTTTTGATGGCGATTCCTTTATTTGATCCGGGAGACGGTTGTACACCTCCGGAGCCATCACATGCTTGGATTCCTTCGTGAGCCGGCGCGGCGGCGCGCATAACAGGTTGGAATGTCGCTCGGAGCGCAGCCGCGGGTACTCGTCCAGGTGATCCCAGGCGTACAGCGCCACCTGCAGGATCACCAGACACGGGACGGTCAGGATTCTCAGGTCACGGAATAAGGGTAACGCCGACTCACCCTGTGGCATTCTCACTATGGCTCGTACAGCTCTCTTTTGCATCCTGAAGATACGTTCCCAATCGGCCGATCGCCCCCAGAACTCTACGACGTATTGCAAAAGAGAGTGCACCGATGCGAAATGTAGTTTCAACAGTGTAGTTCTCATAGTTTCGTCAAAAAGTGGCTGTGACATACGGACGGACAGACAGACATGACGAATCTATAAGGGTTCCGTTTTTACGCTTTATGGAACCCTAAAAAGGTAAATGATGATGTTATAGGTAAAAGGGATCTTTTTCAGGTAAACGTAAAAATAATTATTGTTTTTTTGTAAAAAAAAATTGTTCGGTATCTTTGGTTACGGGATTTACGTTTTCTTTTGCAAACAGAGTGACGAGTTAAGGAAAATTCATCATCATCATCAACAGCCCACTAAACGTTCCCACTGCTGGGACTCGGGGCCTTCTCTCGCAAGGAGAGAGTTTAGGCCATAATCCACCACGCTGGCCCAGTGCGGGTTGGCGGATGACACATGACTTCGAAAGATTCTAGGTACATGTCGGTTTCCTCACGATGTTTTCCTTCACCGTTTTAAGTTAGCGGCATTACGCACATGACTTCGAAAAGACAGTGGTGCGTGTGGGGTTTGAACCCGGGGTCTCCGGATCGGCAGTCGCCGTTCTCCCGACTAGACCAGCCGTAACTTAAGGAAAATTAACCTGGTAGTAATCTATTGAAGCTCCAAATTTCAGTTTGATCTCTTTAGTTCTTACGACTTTCTAAGCATCCAATTTTTAGTACATATTAGTAAATATATAAATAAATATTGGTGCACAATTCACACACAACACCATCTGACCCCAAACTAAGCAAAGCTTGTACGATGGCGGCCAGATAGCTGATATAATACTTGTATAGTTTTAAATACATACTTATTATACGTAGAAACACCCAGACACAGTAAAAATGTTTGAATTAATAACACAAATATTTGCACTGGGTGGGAATCGAACCCACGACCCTAGGCTTCGCAGGCAGAGCTACTACCCACTAAGCCACGAGGCCAGTAGGAGATAGAGTAAAGCTATTTCTTCGCGGGGTATACCTACGTTCCGTATATATGCCGCGAATACCGACTCATGGCATTGCCCTTCAAACCGGAACACAATGACGTTTCCACATTAGTGCTTAACGGTAGAATAACTGGCAAAGGTGTGGTAGTTCCCCAGGCGGATTCTGTAAAGAGTCCTACTCTTAGATAATGAATAAGTATGTATGTATTTAAAACTATATAAGTATTAATCAGCTATCTGGCCGCCATCATACAAGCTTTGCTTAGTTTGGGGTCAGATGGTGTTGTGTGTGAATTGTCCACCAATATTTATTTATTTATTTATTTAAGTAAGTAGATTAGGTTTATCTGCACGGTTTCTTTGTACCAAACGTACATAAGCAGATGAGCTGTATGTTAGCTATGGCGACAGAAGTATGACACTTACACAAGAGCGAGCAGACCCGTGCTTTCGGTGTAAAGCAGTTGTTCTAACTCTATACGTATGTAGACGTTTTTATGTAACGTTTTGTAGTGGTACTCTTAGCAGAATCCGCCTGGGGAAGTACCCCACCTTTGCCAGTTATTCTACCGCCAAGCAGTAGTAGTGTGCAAACATTACTGTGTTCCGATTTAAAGGGCAATGTTTCCAGTGAAATTACAGGGCTTAGAGATATAACATCTTAGATCTCTGGGTGACGAGCGCAGTGCAGTGCTGGGTAATGATTTGGACTTTTCATGTTCCAATAGCTGCGTGTCACTGTGCTGTTATGTGGCAGGCGTGTTGCTTACCATCAGGCAAATGTCCCGCTCGTCTCGTCACTCTTTATTAAAAAAAAAATTGGCAGTCATAGGAACTGCCGATAGAAGTGAAAATTTATACCTAACTCAGAATTTGCTAGCTTACTTTGGAAACTACACGTGTGTAACCGGAGGGCGTGGCCTGGGCATCATGGCATGGCCATCTAGAAATGCGTCAGCATTTCCTATTGGCTGATGCATTTCGTTCTAGAAATGGCGTCATGCCATGGTCTTCTGACCATGGCATGATGCCGAGGCCACGCCCTTTCAGCATTTGCCATTGGCTGACGCATTTTATGGCCAATAGTCATGGTCCCGAGTTTACACGAAGATTTCTTATCATACCCGAGTGTGATGCTAGAATCCAATTCACAGCCCACGAAATATCTGTCTAGGCGCGCCTAAAGAAGTTTTCACTTCAAAATATGTACTCTTTGGTTCTACCACTACAAATCTATTTATTGAAGTGAAAACTTCTTTAGGCGCGTCTAGACAGATTTTTCGTGGGGTGTAAATTGAATTCTACCGTCACGCTCGGGTATGATAAGAAATCTTCGTGTAAACTCGGGACCTTGGCGATTGGGCATCTAGAAATGCGTCAGCCAATGGGAAATGCTGAAAGGGCGTGGCCTCGGCATCATGCCATGGCCATCTAGAAATGCATCAGCCAATAGGAAATGCTGACGCATTTCTAGATGGCCATGCCATGATGCCCAGGCCACGCCCTCTGGTTACACACGTGTAGTTTCCAAAGTGAGCTATCAAATTCTGAGTTATAAGTTTTCACTTCTATCGGCAGTTCCTATGACTGCCAATTTTTTTATTATAATTTGTATCGATCGCCAACCCTACGTGAAAACCTAGGTTCAGGTGCAAAACCCGATAAACTTAACAATTCACAAGCGTATCAAAACTGTTTCAGTTATAAAATTTGAATTTAAATTTTAAATTTCTCATAACCCATTCAATTTGTACCCTGAGTCATTCCTTATTCATTGTACTTAGCAGTTGAGGTTGAGTTTGTTTGAGTTCGCTGTTATGGAGAACGCTTCTGTTGTAGTTTTAAATGAAGGTTCGTTTGAAGGTCTCTTGTTTTATTCATTTTTGTCACTGATGCTGCTGTATTTCTTAACTTTTGATAGAAGAAGAGGGGTAATAGTTTGAAGTAAGTGATTGATAGTTTGCGCCGATGCGGCTGTAGAGACATCTTGTCAATAAATGTAACAGATATACTCGTACGAGGTTTCGCCAGTCAAATTATGTCAATATGTAGAAATAACATACATATGTATTACTACTAGCTGCTACCCGCGACTTTGTCCGCGCGAAATAAATACTAAGGTAACTCAGGCAGTACCTATTTGTGTACCCCAGACACATTTACGGCTACTAGAAACAGCTTATAATAAAACAAATTTATACAATTTCATCAAAATCGTTTCAGTTGTTTAGGTGTGAAAGCGTAAGAGACATTTGTCCCCCATTTCAACCACAACTTCATCCCCGTAGGTACAGTTCGAAATTACAAAATTGCTAGAACAAACATTCGTTTGCTTAGTGCCACAGAGTTTCATGGTTTTATCTTTAACGATTGGGAACTTCCATGTTGACATTTATCCCCCATTTCAACCCCAATTTCACTCCCGTACAGTTCGAAATTACAAAATTGATAGAACAAACATTTAAGTAATTGTTTCGTGTCAAGTGTAGATACAAAATTTGATAACTTTGAAAATGATGAATTTTCATACAACCCTTGTTTCACCCTCTTAGGGGTTGAATTTCGTAAAACCCCGTCTTAGCGAGCGCCTACGTGCTAAAAGGGACCTCCATGAGAAATTTCAGATTCCTAGCATTTGTAGTTTCTGAGATTCCTTGACCTTTCGCTTTTTATATATAGATGTACAGAAGTTTTATGTACAATACATTTTTATTTAGTTTTAATTAATAGAGACACTATGTCGAGTCGACATAACATGACCGCCTCCCCTAGGTGTGAACGGTATACGAAACTAAATGCATTTCATCCACTAAAAAAACCGTCTAAGTCGCTATACGTAGTTATTTCACAATAAATCGTTACTATGCTAGGCTACACGCTTGACATGCTTCCAACAGCTTGATGATCTTGATTAGATCTAAATCTACTTAGATCTTCATCGCTCAATGGATAATTTAGATGTATCCGGTATCCGTAGCTAGTAAGTATGGACACAGATCAGAAAATAGTTACTTCGTATGGAGAAATTATTTAGATTTCTGTGGTATGGAGTATAATTTTTATAATTTTAAATTATAACCTTTAAACGATCAATTCTTGTATATATGTATTGTTAAGTACGTAATTTATTATAAATTAGAAGACAATTAGTCCATAAATAAAACAGCTATGATCAGTCTACAGCATTATATTTCGGAATCAATCCTTCATCATACCAACTTATTCACAGCTGCCTCGTGCAGCTGAAGTAGAACATATTATAAAATGTTCCTTAATTAAAGAAAATGCTTTACAGTACCTTAAATTCAGTAACAGATATACAATTATCACGTTTACTAGTACTTTTAATTTAAACCTTTCGCTTAGACTTGCTGCTGCATATCATTTTCTTTATTCACATGTTTTACAAGCCAAAAACAAGAGCTAGATTGTTTCCCGCCAAAACGACCAAACCACAGACTATATACCCATCAAACCCGGAATCGTAGGGTTGCCATAGAGTGCATTTCGGTATTCTTACTATTCTTTCAATAAGAACTTATATAAATTACTAATATTGCTAACAGCTCGGCCATCCTGCAGAAGCGAGTCCTCGCGCTTTAATAATATATTGTTAAATATACATGTTGAAGGATTTTAAGTTTATTTCACATATCTTGACTAAATTATACGAGTAATTCTGTTCTATTTCTATAGTAATAATAAGAATAGGCTCTATTTAGATAATGCTTACAATTTTTCAATGTTATTACCTACAATTTAAAATTCTTAAATTTAGATTACCATCGCACTGTCTGTTTACTTATTGGCAAAGGCCTCCTCCAACTGCCTTCAAACTTCCTCCAACTTCTTCCCAAACGTAAGCTTTTCTGGTCCATGTAGCACCTGCTGTCGCTTCTATGTCATCGACCCATCTTCTGAGTGGTCTGCCACGATTTATTTTCCTCTAATTATTATGTATCCTGTTCATTTACACTTAAGCTTTCTAACAGCTATTGTAACTTCTTTTATTTTTGATTTTGCTCTTAAAGTTGTTGTTCTTATTTTATCAGATAGCCTTTTTCCCATCATACACTTTTCCATGGCGTTTTGAGATGTTTTTAATTTTCTTATGTGGGTATTGTTGGTCGCCCAAGTTTGACAGCCATAATGTAATAAGTACGTTATAGCCCGTATCCATTATCATTTAGTTTCTATCTATATTTTAAATAATATGTATGTTACAAGTAGTTACAATTTGTGTTTTAAATTAAGGAATATAATTTATTAGTAATGTTCGAAAGAAAACAAATACAATTGAGCACATGGCATTATCAGTCACTATAAGTTTCTTTAAATGTGTCACTATATTTAACAAGGAAAATATTTTCATAGTTACATTATCAAATCAAATCATGATCTTTATTGACACACACAGTTTAACAATGTTTATTATATTTGTATTTACAATTCACAATAATAAGATTGTACGACAAGAACATAGTAGGTATTATTGTCCCATTATAAATTAAGCTTCTGTCAATAAATCTCAAACTAGGCTAAAGCCTATATCTAGTCACCTGTTTACCATTGTTTACCTGTTTACTAATGTTGTTGTCCATATTGTTCTTTTGTGAAATAATTGTACTACAAAAATATGGGCTAGCTTTATGTAATAATAGTATTCAATTCAAAATACCGAATCAGCGAATCAACGGTAATAACAATCAAGTAAACCTTGATATATTGTTATGTTTTAATTTCTGACGATTATCACATTAAAATTATAACTAGAAATATACATATCTCTAATTTCAGTCATATACGATAACATATCTACTTTATCCATAATTTGCAGTCAAAAGATAACCTGCATTTCATAAGAAACAAAACAATCATAACCGAATTATTCATATTGTATACCTAATATATAATATTGTTACGCCATAACACAGGTTTAACCCTAGCTTGGGTAACAATGCTTCTCAATCTGAATTACCAATCAAGGATAGATAATCTGTACTAATTTGTAAACTTCAAATGTTTGTTAATGCCTAATAAATTTAATTTCATTTCAAATTTAATTTCATTTCAAATTTCATTTCATTTCAAATTTCATTTCATTTCAAATTTCATTTCATTTCAAATTTCATTTCATTTCAAATTTCATTTCATTTCAAATTTCATTTTATTTCAATAATTAAGTAATGTAACAATAATTGTTTACAACAGTTTTTGGTCTTAGTTGTATTAACTTTACTAAAAGTTTTGTTCGTTGAACATAATCCAAAGTAATAATTTACTCACAAATTAATGATGATGAATCACATCAATGGTTACTCTACTAGGGAATGTAATTATTTTAGCATATCTAATCATTTAGCATTAGGTATAACCTGCTTCAAATAGGCGATTAAATAATTTTTATAACATATTTGCTCGTAAAGGGTCACTTATTGGACCAATTTCTGTATCGTAATGTATCTTATTACGCACTAGTGCTGTAATGTGTAATGTAAAAAGCACGGTTTCAAAATGCTCCGTCCACAGACTAGGTAGAGAGATATGCTCCGTCTAAAACGAACGGTACCTTTTTAAATCTTAGTAAAGAGTTTTTATGTCAGAAAAGTGTGGTCAACATTTTATGAATAAAATTAACTTTGAGAGGTAAAATATAATAAAGAATTATTAAATTCGTTAATTTAATTAATTTAGACCATAAATTACTTTAATTTTTCTGTAACAAAACACAAAAATATTAATTTACTTTATTATTAATGGCATACCGGCTGGTTCTTTGCCGTTGCTTAAAAAAAAAGGCGCCGATGCGCGCGCATTGCTTATCTGTCATCCATAGTGATTACTTACTCTGTGCTGTGATCTGTGATCAAGTAAATATTATTCCGCGCGTTTTTTTACGCTGTATTGTTTTTATTTGAAAATGTCGTCAGAGTTTTGTTTATTTCCTCGCAAATATGTTATAAAACGTCGTATGACATACGTGCGCTTTGATAATTACAGCCTCTGCTAATTATAGCTCTCGCCTTCGGCTCGAGCTAGCAATAAAGCCTCGGCTGTAATTATCAACTTATCGCACTTATATCATAATGTACTATTACTTATAGGTACTTATACGGAATCCTTGATTGTTTCGTGATCGACAATCTGATAATCTTTATTGGAACTTGATTTGAATATAACGTATTACATGAACATAACATGAACATGAACATGAACGTATTACATGAATATAACGTAGTAACACCTATTAAACATCAATGACTTGAGTTTATCTGCGGCTACCACGTCTTCATATCGACCGCAGCTATTAAAGGCATATCATTGATCAGATTTTTTTATATTCGTCAAAATTTCTAATACAATACAATACAGGCCTTGAAATTTAATAGCTAATTTTATCATCACTTCCGTTATTAAGGCGTTCCGCGCCTTACATTCTCCTTAATCCTCGTCGTTGAACCTTATTGATGAAGTATGCACGTATGTTTCGGATTATTTTCTGAACAGTGGATAATGGATATCTTTTCAGCCTTGTTCTGTAAACATGTGCTTATTGTCCTTCACGCATAGGTAATCTATGTTATGAAGTGTGTTTATGTAAGTATATTTCAATATATTATATTGTTTTGTTTACATACATTATATTGTTTACTAGCCACCCACCCCAGCTTCGCTTGCGGTAGGTATATTTATAGCCTAAATCCCTCAAAGACCAAACACACATCCAACGGTGTAATAACTCTAAAATCAGCCTGGTGGTTCCAGAGATTAGTGCGTTCAACAAATAAGATCTATATCTTTATAATATTAGTATAAAGCAGGTATGGGAATATATATGTACCATATCTGTATAACGCATTTACTTTTAAATAATATGTATTCTATTTGTGTAATTATTTATGTAGGTAAGTACCGACATATATCATGGATACCACACCCATACCTTGTCCTAACAACCAAAAGGTCATCTAGAAGAGATCGCTATTAGCGATAGGATATACTTTTGTGTACAACATTTTAATTACAAGTTTATTCACTTTTTTGTATTGTTTTGTGCTATAATAAAGTATTTTGTATTGCATTGTATTGTATTCTATATAATCTTAAGGATACTCTAATAAAGTCTAGGATATGAATCTATAACTTCTCCTTGGGACTCCTATTTTAAAGCATCCAAATGTGGGTTGACAGCTTGATATTCGATGTCGCAATTACGGCCACAAATCATGGAAAGCTATTTAAGCCCAGTTGGTTCTTAGATGTACTTAGAGTACCTACTTCGAAACTGCCTTCAAGTCCAGGCTTTAAACCAGTAATACTGACGTCAAACCCTAGGGAGTCTGTTAAGTTGTAGCGTGAAAGAAATGTCACTTCGATAGTTCGAGGCTTTACCCGTTTTTTTTTCATGAGACATAAGATACGTCTTGTACTTGTCCTTCACCTCATAAATTGAGGCAAACTCCTAAATCTTTTTATGTTTCCGACGAGAAGCAATCGCTTTATTCAACGAGCAAATTATGTAGTTACGTTTTTTTTTTTTTAAGTTTTGGCTGCTAGTCACTATTGAAGAAGTGTCCTTTATTATCCAATGCAACGGGACAGATATCACTAATTTTAACTTGTAGGTATCACTCGATTAACTAATGTACTGTTCTGAACCGAATCTTCGCTTCAGCGAGATTTCGGATAACATTTCCCTGACCATCATCAAGTGTGAATTAGGAAGGCATCAATGCAGTAATATAATTATATAGATACTAGCGGCCCGCTTCAACTTCGCTCGGAAACCTCCATACAAAGACTATCCCATCTTTCATTTCATCATCATTTAAGTTGGAATAGTTGGATCAAGCCTTACACGGTGCGCAAACCAGATTACAAACAATGTAACACGTAATTTGTGAATGTTAAGATTTATTTTATTATTTATGAATTGAACGGTGTGTTTAGATTGCCTCTTTATACTTGTGATTTTTTTTGGAACAGTATGTGATTGTATTGGTCGCCCCGGACCAATAACAACTTCATTGTTCAACTTAAGAAAAACTCTTGTTTCAGACCTATTTTCGAAAAGAGGTCATCTGGCATATTTGTTATTTCCATATTCAATTCTTAATACAACTAGTACATGCCAATTTTACACCATCAATCGATAATACCAGAGTATTATATTATAAGCTATTTTGTAAAATACAAAGTAGCATTAACATTATTAGAAATAGCGAGTTCTAGGTTTTTTTTTTTTTTAGTTAAACCGTGATCAACTGATCCGTTCAAAACTGATCCTCGACAATATACATGTCGACATTTTCTGATACATCCTGAGCTTTTATGTTTACGTTCACTTTGAGCAATGGGTCTAATGGTTTGCAATTTGATGCTCTTAATCGATGGTCAATTCCGTGTAATTAACAGTCTACTACCTTCCGTATCTCTCTCTACATCTGCGATATTCTTCTTGTGTATGCTTTTAAGTAACAATATTGCCTCTATGAGACCATGTCGTGCAAGTTTGGCAAGCTTTGTTATCCATTAGGCCCAGCTATTAAAGTAACGTTTCTGAGATTTTGCAATGCCTGTTATTGTGTAAAGCAAACTGGACGTTCCGGACCCAAGGCACAACTACTAGGCTCAACTGGTTGTGCCGTGGGTACTTTTGATTCCCTTCTACACAACTAGTTGGTCCGTTCCGGAAAAAAAATGTACCCACGACACAACTGACGAAAACTCAAATCCATGGTTGTGCCGTGGGTACTTTTGATTCCCTTCTACACAACTGAGTTCCCTACGGCTCAACCCAGAACTTTTGCACAACTGCTATGCCCATCTGGTTGAGTTGTGGAGAACTCAGAAACCACTTTGATTCCTCATAATACAATGTACTTCAATTTTCTCAAACACTGAAAACTGAAAGTAAAACTTTTTATTCAAGTATTCCACTTTAGATGTGTCATCTTTTTAAAACGTATAAATAATATATTAAAGTCACTTTGCTGTTTGATTTGTAATCGCGTCGTAGTAATTACAATTACTGTTTCGTTAGTAAATTTATAATTTATATTATAAAAATGAACGAAGACGATGGTATTTGCTGCATAGATTACAATGGCGGCAAGATTACACTTTATCGTGTACACCAGTATCACAAGATTCGCAGTTATAAAAATGGTTCTTGCGTATTGAGATGTTCGTCAAATAAAAAAACAAAATGCCCAGGAAAAATAACAGTACAGGTAACCAGTAAGTTTAATTTTCAGTTTAGCCCCAATTTACTCTGTTATGGCAGCGATAGTGTTGAATTGAGCCTTATCACTTCCTTCTTTAGCGCCACTTACATTTGTTTTTTTTTAAGGATAATCGCGTTATAAGTGAAAAGCCACATATATGTCAAGTAGATCCAAATAAAAATGTGGTATTAAAAGAAAAAGCAGCTTTAAAAAATTTGGTTAAAACTGATGACCGCCCAATACCTCAACTGTATGCTGAGACTATCGACGGGTTGATGGACAAAAGGTTGAATTTTGTAACAGAAATTCCAGAATTCCAAAATACGAAACATTTTTTAAATGATGCCAGAAAGAAAGCTGGAGGTGCTAATAACAGCAGATTTGAGAAGTTAAAAAAAGTGGAAATACCAGAAAAATTTTAAGAGTTTCTCATGGCTGACTTCAACGATGGTGAAGATATAATGTTGATCTTTTGCTCACCTGAATTAAGATTGCAACTATGTAACATTAAGGAGTACTTTATAGATGCAACATTTAAAAGCTGCCCGAAGCCCTTTACTCAGTTGCTATCGATTCATGGTGACTTCGGGAGTACACAAGAGACAGTTAATGTAAAACCACTTGTGTTTGCACTAATGCCAAATAAGAAGCAAGCAACTTACGAAAGGATATTCCATCTTCTACAGTCACAGATTGCACAAATTACTGAAGGCGACAACGGTAAATGGACCATAGCAAAAGCGCACTGCGACTTCGAAATTGCGATAATAAACACGGTTGTTAAGTTTTTTCCAAAAGCTGAGACTCGTGGTTGTTACTACCACTGGAACAAAAATATGTGGCGAAAATGTAAACTTTTAGGCCACACGCTAAAGGCTGAAAGACAAATTGTTGGCCTTACCGCTGCTTTACCGTTGTTGCCAAAAGAAAGGATATTAGAAGGCTGGCAATATATCAAGGAGGAAGTCAACATTCACAAATTAATAATGCCTAAATTTATAAAATACATTGATCATTTTATTCATAAAAAATGTAATGTGCTGTCTGTTCTGTCCGTATTTGGTGAGCGCCACAGAACAAATAATTGCTTAGAAGGATGGCACAGCAAATTAAATAAAGCTGTGAACAAAAATATAGTCAATGTTTGGCGCCTACTGAAGGCTCTTAAAGTCATAGTATGCACTTCTAAAATGGAAATAGCAAAAAGAGTTTCCGCAAAACGTAAAAAAGAGCAGATCATCAATGATAATGATAATGATAATTAGATCTGTCCAGATGCAACTTATCAACGGTGAAATTAGCCTCGGCCATACCTTAGAAAAATTAAGATAAATTAAGAGAGCTTGGTATACTTACGTTACCTGCTATATTGATCCACCAGGTGGCTGTGTATGTCAGAAATAATCTAGAATCATACAATGCGCGAGGAGAGAGACATTCTCGCAACATACGTAACGCGCATAAGCTGAATGTTATACCACACTCTCACGAGGTCACGGAAGTTAACTCACATTATGGGACCTGAATAGTTACACCGAATTTTGAGAGAGTGATGGCAAAGTCAAAAAAAATGAGTACAAATATTTGACATGGGTCAATACCATTTTAATAAGAACATATTATACTCGTATAATGCTCGACAGTTTTCTGTACAATAATAATTATTATAATATAGTAAAGTAGTCATTTCAAACTTTGAAAGTGTATATACAATCTGTATGCTCTTTCTTTTGTTTTTATTTTTTATTAAATGACGTATAAATTGTATATTTATGCATAAAGTACTTTGACTTGAAGTAATACTAAAATATGTGAGTTTTTAATAACTTCCTTTCTTTCATGGGTTTTTAGTTTTAACTTTGGCAGAGTAGGTATGGCTATTTGCGTCTAATTTACGTCAGTTGAGCTAAAGGTAAATTATTTTCCGAACTAAACAATCAGTTGTGTCTCAAAAGAACCCACGGCACAACCATGGATTCGAGTTTTTGTGGTGGTGGTTTCAAATCAAAGTGGTTTTTGAGTTCTCCACAACTCAACCAGATGGGCATAGTAGTTGTGCAAAAGTTCTGGGTTGAGCCGTAGGGAACTCAGTTGTGTAGAAGGGAATCAAAAGTACCCACGGCACAACCAGTTGAGCCTAGTAGTTGTGCCTTGGGTCCGGAAGGATCTGAGTTGAGCCGTAGGGAACTCAGTTGTGTAGAAGGGAATCAAAAGTGCCCACGGCACAACCAGTTGAGCCTAGTAGTTGTGCCTTGGGTCCGGAAGGCTGGACTATTTTCTTTTCATCCCATTCGTAAATTATGACACATTACTTTGTAACTCAAATCATTGTAGTCTGACCTTTAACATTGGATCAAACTCGAGTTTTACGTTGGTAAAAGAAAGCTCAGCAGTCGAATGTCCATAGCCTTCAACACATTAAATAAATCTATGAAGAATATCATAAAATATCATGAAGTTCAGGTTCAAAATGCGATGAACAGAAGTGATATTGCAAAGAGTAAAACAAACTTATTTTTAAAATAACTTAAATGCGTCGCTATAATTGCAGCGCCTCTCTCGCGTCTCTTTTTTTTTTCGCTTTAACCTTGATAAAAGTCACTTGTACTGTAACGCTCCACAATTTCTCCTCTTTCCAAGAGCAAACGATCTTTCCCTAGACTGTGAATCTTCGTGAAAACCTATGACCTTTTATGTCTATCATTATCGTTTGTCTTACTTTCACCATATTATGGCCTTCTGTTGCCTCAACAACTCTTCGTTAAACCACGTCAAATTTACATTATAAATCGAATCTATATATTTATGTGCGGCTGTGGATTTGCCTGTTAAAATCCAGACTACCTTCCACATCCTCGCCCTGGTTCTAAACCGTGTCAATTTACACCATTACTTAAACAATTTCAAATTAGAGCGCTTGTGGACTTGCCTGTTATCCAGACTCCCTTCCACTTCCTCGCTGCGGTTCTCAGTATCAATTTACAGCATTACTGAACAGATTTAAATTAGAACGCTTGTGGATTTGCCTGACTCCCTTCCACTCCCTCGTTCCGGTCCTTGTCAATCGGTGGAATACTCGTTATCTGAGCGCACCCTTTGCAGCGCTCGATCTCAGGTTCAACCTCCATGCCGCAACTTTCGACGCTTTCTTTGCGTCCTTGGTGCGGCTTATCCATAATCTGGAACTTTCAATAAAGGCATTAATAATTGCTCAACCTACCTTTAAATCCATCTTTCTCATATATGAGCAAGTACTTTCATCAGGTTACTTTAGTTTAGAACACTGCTAAACTATAATCTATAATGAGAAGCTCTGGTACCTACTTTCTACCTTGATAATACTAGGCACGTGTGACTCTAGTTTCAACCCGTTTAAATGTACCTACAATCTATAAAAGTTTAACTCACTGAGTTACATCTTGCCTGAACAATAGCCACCTCAGTCGCGGTTCACAGCTCAACTTCATTCTCAAATAATGGCACAGGCTGTGATTTTAGATCATATCACTGGCAATGTCAATTAAGTTCATAGCTATTGGTAGAAAAGTGGAGTTTAATTTAATATACGTCACATGCCCATGGTTATCTGACTCTGCAGTTAAATACAGTTTCTTTAAAATATTCTACGTGCAAAAGATTATCTCTCAAATTGAATTAATCGCTAAAACGACTAGACAAAGACAATCTTTACTCTGTCCGGATCTCCATTTAAGTTATAAACATAGTATCAAGAAGGCAAAAGCGAGTGGATAGACAATGAGCGAGTTGACGTCAAACCATTTGAACTGGTTTATATACAGAACGCATTACCGCTTCGCTTCGTCATGGTACTCTACATTTAATAGTTCGGTTCGTTGTAGTACTCTACATTTAATAGTTTCATAGTAGTCTGAGGACATTTTATAATTATGGTAGGTATGTGATGCGGTTCGTACATACAGCTTCAACGTCTGACTCACGATCTGACATGCATGTCTGTTGAGTCACCATTTTTATTCCCACAACTGGGACTAAAAGGGAATCACTCTAGCAAAGTGCCGTTGGACGAATAACGTATCCCTGAAAGTTATTGTTCTAGGTCCATACCGGTCCCCTTGTAACTTACAGGACATGTGTCATCAGACATCATCATAATATGACATCAGTGGTTATGACAAAGTTTCACTAACAGAACATGGAAAAATACTCAAACATGTGGTCGGGATTCGAACCTCATGTAAATCGAACGTTCTCATAACTAGTCGACCAAAATTTTCAAAATAACACTTTAATAAGCCTCAAAGTAACGTTAATGGTTTGTCCAGAATTACTGACATTGCAATTATTGGTGCTACATATTTATCGAAGCATGATTTTCTAAAACTATATTATGAGAGAGTATATTTGTAAAATGGCATACCCCTTTTAAATTGCATAGAAAATATGAATAGCCGTCATTTACACATTAATTATTATGTGTAATGTTGTGTGCACAATTAGACGGATATATTTGGTTTTTATATAAAAATAATAACAAAATCAGAACTGGTTTGGCTGTTTGCATAATTATAGCCAGACTATGTTTTTAATTTGATAATCTCGAAAATGCGGTATAGGATGCAGTCTACTAGACTTATTCCAGTAATAGATGTAGTGAGGACCGCATTGCGTGAAAAAATCAAAAATGGTAAGTACCTACACGGAATAAAAATCCACTTACGTGATATTGTTCACTCCAACGATCTCAATACACAGATGTGCCCTCCCAAACTTCAGGGCGCACGGAATCATCGTTGGGAAGAGTGAGCTCACTCTTTCCATTCTAGTCGTTTACAGAAAACGGTGAACGCCGGACGTTTTTACTAATCGTTGTCAACAACCAAAATAAGTAAAACCACATTATATCGCGCCGCTAGCGATTCTAGGGTCAAGTAGATTGGTTGTGTGTAAACCACTTACGAGACACTTAGAGACGCAGTTTATTACCAATTTCAAGGTGCTCAGGGTACATCGGTTGGTTTATATCGATGGTTCACTCTGAAACTCATTAAACCGTTAATTCAATTCAATTCATTTATTTCTTGCGAGAATAGGTAAAACAATTTGACATATAATTGAATACCGTACATTTTATCACAAATTAAATACTGATCATAGAGTTTTCGTATTGAGTGACATTAACAAGCAAATAATAAGCGTTGAGAGAAAAAAAAACTTTGAAAAGAATAAAAAATATATTTCACATGGGCGGGATCAACGGACAATTATATAATTTTCTATTATTAATTATAGTCTTCTTGTCCGCCGATCCCACTTCTGAATTGTTAAGTACGTAATTTATTATAAATTAGAAGACAATTAGTCCATAAATAAAACAGCTATGATCAGTCTACAGCATTATATTTCGGAATCAATCCTTCATCATACCAACTTATTCACAGCTGCCTCGTGCAGCTGAAGTAGAACATAATTATTATAAAATGTTCCTTAATTAAAGAAAGTACCTTAAATTCAGTAACAGATGTACAATTATCACGTTTACTAGTACTTTTAATTTAAACCTTTCGCTTAGACTTGCTGCTGCATATCATTTTCTTTATTCACATGTTTTACAAGCCAAAAACAAGAGCTAGATTGTTTCCCGCCAAAACGACCAAACCACAGACTATATACCCATCAAACCCGGAATCGTAGGGTTGCCATAGAGTGCATTTCGGTATTCTTACTATTCTTTCAATAAGAACTTATATAAATTACTAATATTGCTAACAGTATATACTTATATTATTACACCTTATCTTATACCTTTAAACGAACAATTCTTGTATATACCTAAATATGTATAGAATCTGAATCTCGGAAACCGTTTGAACGATTTTGATGAAATCATGTAGGTATGCAGAGGGTTTCGGGGACAATAAATCGATCTAAATGGGCAATTTTTTCAAGTTTCTTATTTTTTTTTCAAAATGTAATACTGGGAGCCCTTTATCTATAGGTATCTAATTATACCTACTTAGTGTTCACACCGAGCAAAGCTCGGTCACCCAGGTTCTTAAATTTAATATTATATGTACCTAGTTTTGTTTGTAACTAGCTACCCGTTCCGGCTTCGCAACGAAATCTCTCACAAAGTGACACTTTTTCCCGTTTTTGTTTTGTTTGCTCCACTCCTCCACTCCTATTGATAGTAGCGTAATGTTATTTTATAACATATTTGCTCGTAAAGGGTTTCTTATTGGACCAATTTCTGTATCGTAATGTATCTTATTACGTACTTGTGCGGTAATGTGTAATGTAAAACGCACGGTTTCAAAATGCTCCGTCCACAGACTAGGTAGAGAGATATGCTCCGTCTAAAACGAACGGTACCTTTTTAAATCTTAGTAAAGAGTTTTTATGTCAGAAAAGTGTGGTCAACATTTTATGAATAAAATTAACTTTGAGAGGTAATTACAGCCTCTGCTAAATTATAGCTCTCGCCTTCGGCTCGAGCTAGCAATAAAGCCTCGGCTGTAATTATCAACTTAGCGCACGTATATCATAATGTACTATTATACTATAGCCTTCCTCGATAAATGGGTATCCAACAGAAAAATAATCTTTCAATTCGGACCAGTAGTTTCGGAGATCATAGCGTTAAAACTAACAAACTCTCAAGCTTTATAATATTAGTATGAAGTCTGTCTTGTCAGTTTGTCTTGTACCTAATAGGCTCTACATACGAATCCTTTTATCAGAGGAAGTTGCGAAGAAATGACGTAAAAGTGGGCGGGACCTGATAAAAAAGTGGGTGGGACCTGATAAATTTATCAGGTCCCACCCACTTTTACTCAATTCCCTGTCTCCAAAAAATGAGACCGAATAATTGCCAACAGTATGATTTAAATCGTATTTCTACGACTTTTTGGCTATGGTACGATATACGATCGAGTAATCGAAATTGTACACAAAATATTATTTTAATTACCCGACTGAATGAAGGGTTATGGTTTCTTATATGTTTGTAAATTTCTTTACCCCCACCTATCTTCCAAACGGCTGGATGACAATAAAATTAAGGTATCGTTAGATTTGTCTCAATCACTCAAGTGTCTCCTTAGATAGTACATTGTATGAAATAATGTTTTTAAAGCTGTTTTTGTTCAGTCGGGTTTTTAAAATTATAGTTATTTATTTATCTTGAAATGAATAAACACTTTTTTGTCATTAAACAATAATTAACAACATGGAGAAGACCTGAATGAGTATAATTTTATTGTAAATACGTGTTGGTGTGTTTTGTTCCATGTGGGTTTCATTAAGGAGTATGGTAGGTAGCACGGCAGGAGGTATCTTTTTGTGTTAAGAAGACAGTGGTAAGACTTTTTGGGGAAGTGCCTTCGTCGGTTATTCTACCGCTAAGCAGTAATGTGCAAACATTACTATGTTGCGGTTTGTAGGGCAATGTTTCCAGTAAAATTACCGGGCATAGAGATAAAACATCTCATATCTCTGGGTGACGAGCGCAGTTCAGTAGGTACTAGGTTTTTTTGGATTTTGACTCTTCATGTAGGTACCAATAGCTGAGTGTCACTGTGTTATTATGTGGCAGTCATGTGCTTACATGTCTTTCTCTTATTGTAACCCAATTCTGTAATAAAGGCATAGGTATGTTTTATTTTTAACCGTTGAAATTTATTTAAGTTAGGTCTATTTTATTGTAGAAATTAAATCAAACCAGAGCGTACCGATTCTAAACTCTCCGACACGGAATCTCACATCTCGTTCTTTGTTTTATCTGTTTAGAATGACAAAGGCAAGGATTATGCGCCGTTCGGATTGCGTTTAAATCACTACCCAGTACTACTTTTATCTGCAATTTAAATTCGAGATCCATCACCATCGATGAATATCGATCATCCCTGATCCAGACGGTACTTAGTTCATCTTTATATTTCCTTCATTTCATTTACATTCACAGCCCATGAAAATGCTGTGCACGTGCGCTATAAGAAGTTTTCAGTTCGAAAAACATCTCAAATGATTTCGTATGTAAATTAATTAATTATGTCTTCAACCTTTTCTCAGAAGTGAGTCCCATGGCAACACCTATGTTTTTTGTTCTGAGTAGGGCGTAACTAGGGTATGTAATATCGGAAGATTATCAATTCCGGAACTGAGTCACGATTCTAAATATCCAATATCGGAATTCCGGAACAGCTCCGAAACTGGAAAAATATTTGGATAGTACAGAAAAGTAAAATTGATTATCTTATACCATTAAACGAGCAATTCTTGTATATATATATATATATACAAGAATATATATATATAGAATCTGAATCTCGGAAACGGCTCGAACGATTTTCATGAAATTATGTATGCAGGGGGTTTCGGGGACGATAAATCGATCTAACTAGGTTTCATTTAAAAAAACGCATAATATGCGCGTTTTTACACAATGAAAAACCGTCACATTAGACATTAGAATGCGAAGGTAAATTTCGCCGCGTGACGCGACAGCATAATTGGCTCAGACGGGAAGTCGGGCGTTCGTGGCGGTCTCGAATTAATAGCTGCGGGTACGAATCCAGACGGCTTCTCTTTTTTTTCAAGTATTATTTTTTTAAGAAAATCTTAGAGTATCTAAGTATTTTTAGTATTTATACCGAGCAAAGCTCGGTGACCCAGGTACTTATCTATTTATATACAATATACTTTTTATTTTTAAAATTAATAAAACATTCTAAAGTTCTACAACAGTGGGCGGCAAATCATTACCTAGCACTGCACTGCGCTCGTCACTTTCAAGCCAAATGAATTACTCCACTGATTGATTTATTTATTGAATCTTTAATAACTTATTGTGTGTATGTATATCTGTACATCATGGCTGTGTTTAAAAAAAAGTTAGTGGTCAAAATACCGACATTGGAGTAACGATATTAAAGTGTTTCAATTTCGAAATTGAGATTTCGAAAAAGTTTCTCCAAGATTTCGGAATTCCGGAATACATGCCCTAGTTTTGAAAGTTTTTAGTCTATTGAAACTAAAACTTATCAGTACTTAAATAAATGTATGAAATTTACCAGGTCCATGTCTTCTATCTCTTTCAATAATCTGTTAGGTTGGTACTCGTCTTGTTTTCACGAAGATAACCGTTTCCACAAAGTCGTTGCCATATGGTTGGTATTGAACAGACATGTTAACTGCTCTTGTTAGTTTGTACTGAGTGCCGACTTCTACGTAGTAATTATATTCTCTTTGCTCTGATCAACGACCGCTCCGTTGCACGGTCGGAATCGTACTGACCGATTTGTACGTGTGTAGAGTAATGCTGATTTCTATTCCCTACCGCTTCTACGTCACTTCCTTCTGATATAGGGTACGTGTGTGGTCGTTTTAAATCTCAGGTAATTTTTGTGGTAAAATATTTTTTTTTCATTTTTAGGGTTCCGTAAAACGTAAAAACGGAACCCTTATAGATTCGTCATGTCTGTCTGTCTGTCTGTCTGTCTGTCTGTCCGTCCGTATGTCACAGCCACTTTTTGCCGAAACTATGAGAACTACACTGTTGAAACTTGGTAAGTAGATGTATTCTGTAAACCGCATTAAGATTTTTACAAAAGTTTTTAAAAAAAACAAAAATTAGGGGTGCCCCCCATACTGAGAACTGAAGCTCAAAAATTTTTTTTTATCAAACCTACACGTGTGTGGTGTCTATCGATAGGTCTTTGAAAATGATGTTTAGGTTTCTAATATAGTTTTTGTCTACACTGAATAAGTTGCGCGAGAGACACTTCCAAAGTGGTAAAATGTGTGTCCCCCCCCCCTCTAACTTCTAAAGTAAGAGAGTGAAAAAACTAAAAAAAATATATGATGTACATAACCATGAAAACTACCAACGAAAATTAGTTTGAACTCGATCTGATGAGTAGTTTTTTTTTAGTACGTCATAAATACACTATTATTAAAACTTCGATCAAAGTTACAACGAACTACAAGAACTATGTGTACTATGTATATTATGTTACTTGCTGCAACGGAACCCTTCATGGGCGAGTCCAACTCGCACTTGGCTACTTTATTATTATTTTCTTTTCAAGTATTGATTTAGTTTTGACAACAAAGAGTATGTCAGTTTTATAAATAAAGTAGCCAAGTGCGAGTTGGACTCGCCCATGAAGGGTTCCGTTGCAGCAAGTAACATAATATACATAGTACACATAGTTCTTGTAGTTCGTTGTAACTTTGATCGAAGTTTTAATAATAGTGTATTTATGACGTACTAAAAAAAACTACTCATCAGATCGAGTTCAAACTAATTTTCGTTGGTAGTTTTCATGGTAATGTACATCATATATTTTTTTTAGTTTTTTCATTCTCTTACTTTAGAAGTTAGAGGGGGGGGGGGGGCACACATTTTACCACTTTGGAAGCGTCTCTCGCGCAAATTATTCAATGTAGACAAAAATTATATTAGAAACCTCAACATCATTTTTGAAGACCTATCGATTGACACCGCACACGTGTAGGTTTGATGAAAAAAAAATTTTTCAGTTTCAGTTCTCAGTATGGGGGGCACCACTAATTTTTGTTTTTTTTTTTAAACTTTTGTAAAAACCCTAATGCGGTTCACAGAATACATCTACTTACCAAGTTTCAACAGTGTAGTTCTCATAGTTTCGGCAAAAAGTGGCTGTGACATACGGACGGACAGACAGACAGACAGACAGACAGACAGACAGACAGACAGACAGACAGACATGACGAATCTATAAGGGTTCCGTTTTTACGTTTTACGGAACCCTAAAAACAACAAAATTGTATACAAGACACAAAAGGCAACAAACACTCACATAAAACATGGCTAGAAACATCCATCTTATAACACCCTTCTTTTTATGTTTGTGGTTGAAATAATGTTCGCGTTCCCTTACTGTCATGGTGTGTGTAATATACGAAGCACGGCTCTCTGTTTTATAGTACCTACGACCGGTATCTGCCGGGGCCGAATAACCGGATAATTTAATTTTTCTATCACCCGGTATCCGAGCGTGCTAGTTTTTTAAATTTATCAAGTATCTAGAAATATTTTTTATTTTGATGTCATCGTGTGACGTAACTTTTTAGTAAAATATGATCCGGTGTACACATTTAATTAATTCATTAATAATACATTCGCCTGTGCCGGAGTCCGAATACGGGGTTTTTGGCTCTTGATGGAAAAAATGGCAAATGAGCTAAATGAGTTATTACATTAATAAACAGGAAGTACAAATACATATACAAAATACTTTATTTCAACATAAAACATTTAACAACATCAATTGATCAATAGGATTGAAGTTTAACTAGCGTTAAGCCACAGTGGTTCAAATTCCGTCTGCTCTCCGAATATTTTGCCAAGTGTAGATGTAAGGGTTTATCATCACCACTAAGTTGAACGGCAAAAGAAAATATGGCTGAGAAGGCTCCTTATGTTAGCCCCCCCCCCCCCCTCCTAACATAAGCAAGTCTATAAAAATACCTCAAGTTGAGTATTAATCCCACTAATATTATAAATGTCAAAGTATGCATCAAAGTATGGATATTTGGATGTTTGTTGCTCAATCACACCGTAACGTATGAACGGATCAAGCTGAATTTTGGCATACAGTTAGATTATAGTCTGGAAGAACACATAGGCTACTTTTTATCCTGGGAAAAAAACGGGAATGACGGGAACAAGAACTACGCGTGTAAAACCGCGGGGCACTGCTAGTGTAATATATTTATGAATGTACAGATCTGTGTAGATATAAATATCTATAATAAATAAACAAATATCGATGAACATTTCACACACAGTACAGCTGAACCCAAACTAATCTATGAATGATCTGTTAAAAATAAAAGAAAACTATGTCCATTTAACTTGTTATTATACCTATTCTATGAAAATAAAATTTGACAGATAATAGTTTTTTTTTTGTTACCTAAAGTCTGCTAAAACTTTATTATAGTCCTTATAACTTAGTAACGTAAATTACAAAGTAACGTAAATTGAAATTTAACAAAAGCGCGTTACTTCGAGTACTGCTACTCTGTAAAGAGTAAACAGAAAGCGACTGAGTCTTATAATTCAAATCTTTAATACTAGTTACTTACATGAGTTACAGTAATATTATCAAAGCGCAAACTATTGAGACGTTTAATTTAAACGTAGTGGCTTTATGATAGCGCTCAGTTGCAAATTGAGTTTTCGAATGACGATTACAAAGTTTTACTAATATAGATTTAGAAATGCAATGCGTGTTCTACGTAGAAACTGCAGTTGTCTGCCTGAGTTAAAAACCGGTATTATTAAACACGGTATTAGGTGTACACAAATCGGGAGAAAATGTGTACCGGTGTCAGCCTTTACTTTTACTGACTTTTTATATGAGACAATTAAATTTTATATGAGTTTAACTGTCCGGGCCAGTCACATATGAATGGCTACGTTGCTAACTGAATATTATCCATTTTTCACATGTTTTTCGACCGTTGAACATGTTTTATCTATTGGTATTTTTTATAACGTATTGTAATAGAGTTGATAGAAATAAATATTGGAAATGATACAAATATCGTTTGAGTTGTCGCGGAGCTTAGTTGATAGTAAGTCTACCTGCGAAGAGGGTCGTGGGTTCGATTCCTACCCAGTACAAATATTTGTGTGATGAATACTCAAGTATTTATTCTATGCCTGAGTGTATCCTACTAATATTATAAATGTCATCCTACTAATATTATAAATGTGAATGTATGGATGTTTGGATGTTTGTTGCTCAATCACGTCCTAACGTATGAACGGATCGGGCTGAAATTTGGAACACAGATAGATTATAGTCTGGAAGAACACATTGGCTACCTTTTATCCCGAAAAAACAACGGGAACGGGAACTTCACGGGTAATAATGCGGGGCGCTGCTAGTATCAAATATCACATAGAAACACTCACAAATAAGTATCTATTTAAAACAATATACATAAGTAAATATTATATCATTTACATGGCTTCCATAGTACAAGCTTTGCTTAGTTTGGGGTCAAATTTAACGGTGTCGTGTGTGAAGTCCAACCAATATTGATTTATTTATTTTATCTTTTAATCTTGTTATTAATAAATTAGTATATGAGAACGAAACGAGCAAAACGTGCGCTGAGCAAATGAGAGTTTTGAAATGAGCAAAACGCTTGACGGAAAGCGACATAACACATTGCCTTTGCTAACACATTGCCATTTTTTTTGCAATTCCCTGTCGAGAACTGTACTGCGATCGTTGCCTGGAGATGAAAGATTATTTATTTCTCTAGAAACCTTTATCTTTTTATCTTTTTATCTTTAGAAACATTTCCTTTCAGAGCGGAATACAGTAATGTTTCCATATTACTACTTAGCGTAGTAAAATTTTTTTTTAATTAAGAGTGACGAGACGAGCATGACATGTGCCTGATAGTAAGCAACATACCTGCTACATAACGGCACAGTGACACGCAGCTATTGGAACATGAAGAGCCAAAATCATTACCTAGCACCGCACTGCGCTCGTCACCCAGAGAGCTAAGTTGTTATATCTCTAAGCCCTGTAATTTCTCTGGAAACATTGCCCTTTAAACCGGAACACAGTAATGTTTGCACATTACTGCTTGGCGGTAGAATAACTGACAAAGGTGTGGTACTACCCCAGACGGACTCTGCTAAGAGTCCTACCACTACAATAATGTAAAAAAAAACATCTATGTGCGGACTCTAGTGAGAGTCCTATCACCAATTACGTTAGGTACCTACGTGTTGTAATGGTTTTAGCGAAATAAACTAAGGATGTTATTGAACAGCATTGATTGTTGTATTGTGTGTAGGTACTACGAATTGTGTTACAGGGTTCGTAGTAAGATTTGTGTGTAATTTACCAACCCGCACTGGACCAGCGTGGTTGACTACGGTCTCGAATATTTTTTAAAGTGAAAACTTCCTTCGGCGCACCACAAACAGATTTTTCATGGGCTGTGACTTGAGCTTTTGACGCTTGCGTCACATTTGTAAATGAAAGAAATCTTTGGGTAAACTACAGAGAAATTACAGGGCTTAGAGATATAACAACTTAGATCTCTGGGTGACGAGCGCAGTGCAGTGCTAGGTAATGATTAGGACTCTTCATGTTCCAATAGCTGCGTGTCACTGTGCTGTTATGTGGCAGGCATGTTGCTTACCATCAGGCACATGTCCTGCTCGTCTCGTCACACTTTATTTAAAAAAAAAAAAACTAGGGCCATGACCATGATCATGCCCACACCCTCCGGTTTCACCCGCGTAGTTAACAAAGTAAGGTATCACATATTGGCAAGGCTACTCATATTGAAAATGGCTCTAAGACATCTTTTTTGCAATAGAAATGTAGACTTAGCTTCGGCTGGAGTTCTGAGTTATAAGTTATCATTTCTATCGGCAGTAGTGATAGGACCCTTAGCAGAGTCCATCTGGGGAAGTACCACACCTTTGCCAGTTATTCTACCGCCAAGCAGTAATGTGGAAACATTATTGTGTTCCGGATTGAAGGGCAATGTTTCCAGAGAAATTACAGGGCTTAGAGATATAACAATTTAAGATATGTGGGTGACGAGCGCCGTGCAGTGCTAGGTAATGATTTGGACTCTCCGTGTTCCAATAGCTGCGTGTCACTGTGCTGTTATGTGACAGGCATGTTTCTTACCATCATTCACATGTCCTGCTCGTCTCGTCATTCCTTATAAAAAAAAAGTCCCTATAACTAACATTTTTTAAGAGAGAATGTCTGTGCTATGGAACATAAAGTAGGCTGCTTAGTGCTTATGCTATTTGGAGTTTTAATTTGATTGCGATAAAGCCGATATTTGAACAGACCCTAATTCCAAAACCACTCAACTTTTAGATTGAATTACCTCACAGTAGATCCCGCAAAAATGAACTACAAATTGTATCAAAATGTTTAGTGAGGTTTCTTTAGCAATCATATCTAGAATCAACCAGAGTAAGCACCTTCGGTACCTGATGGGTAGGGCTGACTCAATTTGTACTTGAACGAATTTGTGCCTTTACTTTTGGAAAAATTACGTCTAGACGTTATTTTTCCAAACCTAGGTTTGCACAACCTAGGTTGTGAAGCGCGTTACCTGAGTTTTTCCCAATGTCGATGGTTGCAATCGTAGTGTTCTCAAATCGACAGTGAATCGATTTCTTCTGGGTAAGCACACTCCATCGTGGACTGCCTAGTCGCTTAATCGGACGAGACGGCGCTCAAGTGTAAAACTAATTGAGTAAAAATAAAGTGGCCAAGTGCGAGTTGGACCCGCCCATGAAGGGTTCCGTTGCAGCAACTAACATAATATACATAGTACACATAGTTCTTGTAGTTCGTTGTAACTTTGATCGAAGTTTCAATAATAGTATATTTATGACGTACTAAAAAAAAACTACTCATCAAATCGAGTTCAAACCAACTTTCGTTGGTAGTTTGCATGGTAATGTACATCATATATTTTTTTTAGTTTTTTCATTCTCTTACTTTAGAAGTTAGAGTGGGGGGATACACATTTTACCACTTTGGAAGTGTCTTACGCGCAAATTATTCAGTGTAGACAAAAACTATATAAGAAACCGCAACATCATTTTTAAAGACCTATCGATAGACACCCCATACGTGCAGGTTTGATGAAAAAAAAATTTTTGAGTTTCAGTATATATTTTTTTTCTTTTTTGTAAAAATCCTAATGCGGTTCACAGAATACATCTACTTACCAAGTTTCAACAGTGTAGTTCTCATAGTTTTGGCAAAAAATGGCTGTGACATACGGACGGACAGACAGACAGACAGACAGACATGACGAATCTATAAGGGTTCCGTTTTTACGTTTTACGGAACCCTAAAAATGTGAAAAAAAAAACCCGGCAGGAGTGAAAACTAAAATAAGAAATACTATCTATTGACTATTGACTGACACTCGGCGGTCCCGAGTCGCACTCCTTTGGAATAACTCTCTTACACTGTTTATTTAACGTATCTTGTTCTATTCTATATAGGCAGTTTTCATTGTAATCACGTTTGTCAATAAAAGCTTTGCATGGTAACCAGAATAGTTGCTTTATATAAAACACTGCCACTAAATTTCTCTCTATCCTTTCATAAAAATGGAACGTATCAACCCTAGGAGCCCCAACCTAATAAGGGTAGGTAATAGGAGGCCTCGAAGTATTTTCGTTTATGCCAAATATTGGCATTGTAAAAGGGCTGACCCGGGGCCCTTATATTGTTTCATATAAAGTACTTGTGACAGACTCTTTACCGAGTCGCGTGGACCGTCAGCAAAAACACGCCAACGAAAATAGGCTCTACATACGAATCCTTTTATCAGAGGAAGTTGCGAAGAAATGACGTAAAAGTGGGCGGGACCTGATAAAAAAGTGGGTGGAACCTGATAAATTTATCAGGTCCCACCCACTTTTACTCAATTCCCTGTCTCCAAAAAATTAGACCGAATAATTGCCAACAGTATGATTTAAATCGTATTTCTACGACTTTTTGGCTATGGTACGATATACGATCGAGTAATCGAAATTGTACACAAAATATTATTTTAATTACCCGACTGAATGAAGGGTTATGGTTTCTTATATGTTTGTAAATTTCTTTACCTATCTTCCAAACGGCTGGATGACAATTAAGGTATCGTTAGATTTGTCTCAATCACTCAAGTGTCTCCTTAGATAGTACATTGTATTAAATAATGTTTTTAAAGCTGTTTTTGTTCAGTCGGGTTTTTAAAATTATAGTTATTTAGTTATCTTGAAATGAATAAACACTTTTTTGTCATTAAACAATAATTAACAACATGGAGAAGACCTGAATGAGTATAATTTTATTGTAAATACGTGTTGGTGTGTTTTGTTCCATGTGGGTTTCATTAAGGATTATGGTAGGTAGCACGGCAGGAGGTATCTTTTTGTGTTAAGAAGACAGTGGTAAGACTTTTTGGGGAAGTACCTTCGTCGGTTATTCTACCGCTAAGCAGTAATGTGCAAACATTACTATGTTGCGGTTTGTAGGGCAATGTTTCCAGTAAAATTACCGGGCATAGAGATAAAACATCTCATATCTCTGGGTGACGAGCGCAGTGCAGTAGGTACTAGGTTTTTTTGGATTTTAACTCTTCATGTAGGTACCAATAGCTGTGTGTCACTGTGTTATTATGTGGCAGTCATGTGCTTACATCTCTTTCTCTTATTGTAACCCAATTCTGTAATAAAGGCGTAGGTATGTTTTATTTTTAATCGTTGAAATTTATTTAAGTTAGGTCTATTTTATTGTAGAAATTAAATCAAACCAGAGCGTACCGATTCTAAACTCTCCGACACGGAATCTCACATCTCGTTCTTTGTTTTATCTGTTTAGAATGACAAAGGCAAGGATTATGCGCCGTTCGGATTGCGTTTAAATCACTACCCAGTACTACTTTTATCTGCAATATAAATTCGAGATCCATCACCATCGATGAATATCGATCATCCCTGATCCAGACGGTACTTGGTTCATCTTTATATTTCCTTCATTTCATTTACATTCACAGCCCATGAAAATGCTGTGCACGTGCGCTATAAGAAGTTTTCAGTTCGAAAAACATCTCAAATGATTTCGTATGTAAATTAATTAATTATGTCTTCAACCTTTTCTCAGAAGTAAGTCCCATGGCAACACCTATGTTTTTTGTTCTGATTAGGGCGTAACTAGGGTATGTAATATCGGAAGATTATCAATTCCGGAACTGAGTCACGATTCTAAATATCCAATATCGGAATTCCGGAACAGCTCCGAAACTGGAAAAATATTTGGATAGTACAGAAAAGTAAAATTGGTTATCTTATACCATTAAACGAGCAATTCTTGTATATATATATACAAGAATATATATATATATATAGAATCTGAATCTCGGAAACGGCTCCAACGATTTTCATGAAATTATGTATGCAGGGGGTTTCGGGGACGATAAATCGATCTAACTAGGTTTCATTTAAAAAAACGCATATTATGCGCGTTTTTAGACAATGAAAAACCGTCACATTAGACATTAGAATGCGAAGGTAAATTTCGCCGCGTGACGCGACAGCATAATTGGCTCAGACGGGAAGTCGGGCGTTCGTGGCGGTCTCGAATTAATAGCTGCGGGTACGAATCCAGACGGCTTCTCTTTTTTTTCAAGTATTCTTTTTTTAAGAAAGTATCTAAGTATTTTTAGTATTTATACCGAGCAAAGCTCGGTGACCCAGGTACTTATCTATTTATATACATATATACTTTTTATTTTTAAAATGAATAAAACATTCTAAAGTTCTACAACAGTGGGCGGCAAATCATTACCTAGCACTGCACTGCGCTCGTCACTTTCAAGCCAAATGAATTACTCCACTGATTGATTTATTTATTGAATCTTTAATAACTTATTGTGTGTATGTATATCTGTACATCATGGCTGTGTTTAAAAAAAAGTTAGTGGTCAAAATACCGACATTGGAGTAACGATATTAAAGTGTTTCAATTTCGAAATTGAGATTTCGAAAAAGTTTCTCCAAGATTTCGGAATTCCGGAATACATGCCCTAGTTTTGAAAGTTTTTAGTCTATTGAAACTGAAACTTACCAGTACTTAAATAAATGTATGAAATTTACCAGGTCCATGTCTTCTATCTCTTTCAATAATCTGTTAGGTTGGTACTCGTCTTGTTTTCACGAAGATAACCGTTTCCACAAAGTCGTTGCCATATGGTTGGTATTGAACAGACATGTTAACTGCTCTTGTTAGTTTGTACTGAGTGCCGACTTCTACGTAGTAATTATATTCTCTTTGCTCTGATCAACGACCGCTCCGTTGCACGGTCGGAATCGTACTGACCGATTTGTACGTGTGTAGAGTAATGCTGATTTCTATTCCCTACCGCTTCTACGTCACTTCCTTCTGATATAGGGTACGTGTGTGGTCGTTTTATAAATTTTAATCGACGTTTTATTTAATTGGAAAATAATAGTGTTGTTATCCTTTAACTGCATTTATATAAGTGGTGCCATGTAAACTGCATTTATATGGCAACACTTATATACATACAGGTATATAATTCCTTGCCAGACTCAATTGTTGATTTGCCTTACAATACATTTTGTACCGAGTTGTAGAAGTGGCATTGCAAGTGAATGTTACAATTCAGTCAAAGAATTTCTGGACAAAGCATCCTGACGCTTTTATAATTATTTCGCTAAATTTTAATTTTATTTATTTTTGTATTATATAACCATACTCTTGATTAGATTTGCATACGTAATGTGAGGTTGTATTTGGCTGCATTTGTAAATTTGTAAGATTTTTGTTACCTATTAACTAGCAAATAAAGAATTAAAAATGTGAGTTCTTTTTCATTTCATAGCATGGCATGGCATGGCATAAGCAGCCCACTAAATGTTCCCACTGCTGGGACTTTTTTCCCAAGTCTCGAGTCAAGGCCATAATACACCACGCTGGCCTAGTGCGGGTTGATGGATGACACATGACCTCAATTTTTTTTTACATATCTGTATAAAAATACACGTCACGCACAGAGTCATACACTAAAATAACCCGCCTTGAATCGTTCTTGGTGCAAATATGCCCAAGGCACTGGCTGCGTTGCCTCGCTGGATGGCGATGGCTATCCTCTGCCTCAGGAACGAGCCAGAGCGGGAGTCACCACCTTGGTTACGTAAACGACGCCCAATCTCGCGGACTAAATCTATGGCCTCGACTCCCCAAAAACGTAGGTTTAGGAAATTATTTTCATTTCAAAACTGCTTAATTATATTACATAATATGCCTAAGAATACAAGGTTCCAATCATTTTATTTAGTTACAAAATTATTACTCATACATTATGTTAAAATAGATTACTTAAATAAAATTATTTAAAAAACCTTAAATATATCATTTTAAACATAAATATTTTATGTGTCAATAAACTATTGTTGCAAACAACTATTAGGTACAATTATACATATAACTCGTCTTGTGGTATGGTGATTTCGACGATCACAGCCCGGCGCTGAGACCGGTCTACCAGCACGATATCAGGCTTTTAAGCGACTGTCCGTGGGGCTAAATCAGTACCAACAGAGCTACATAGACGAACGCAAGATAAAACAGACCCTGTGGGTAGAAAGGACTGAGCTAATCTTATACCTTAAAACGAGATATGGATTATATGGAATCTGAATCTCGGAAACGGCTCGAAAGATTTTCATGAAATTATGTATGCAGGGGGTTTCGGGGAAGATAAATCGATCTTTTTTTTTTTTTTACCTTTTATAGGTTTACACTTGACCGCCATCTCGCCTGATGTTAAGCGACGATGCGGTCTACGATGAAGCGTGTTTACCTAGAAAAAACCGATTCACTCTCGATTTGAAGACACAAAGATTGTAACCATCGGGGAAAACCCACTCAGGCAACGTATTCCACAGCCTAGACGTTCTTATCACAAAAGTAGAGTCAAATCTCTTCGTTCGTGTCTTTGGAACATCAACCATGAAACGATGTCGCTTTTTCGCACTACGAGCATTCCGATAGAAAAAAGGACAACTAAATATAGCTAGATTGTATAATTAAAAAATGACATTTTATATGCTTTTTCAGGCAATGAAAACATCATATAAAAACATTTGAATAGGATAGCAAATTTCGCCAGTAAAATCATCGGCTGAATAGCTGAAGCGGTAGAGGGTCGCCCTCGGTGGCAGGAGATCCCGGTTTGGATCCTGATGGATACTCTCTCGGTTTTTTTGTTTTTTTTTTAATGTAATATTTTAATAAGTTTTATGTACTTAGTGAGTTAACGCAAGCTATCAAATCGACTTGAGCACCAATACCACAGATAATGCTATATTAGTTATGAGGTACACTTTTTACTTTCCGCATTTTTTAATGTATGTTCCTCGGCAAATTTGCTGACCGTACTAAATTGTATCAAGATGCCGGGGTCGTGACGTCACAAATCGCTGACGTATATTGGTCCGACCTCCTCTCATATTTTATGTCATTGGTTTAAAGAAATGGGACATGATGCTAAATTTTCGGTTATAGTTTTTGAAGTCGCATTTATTTAGCTGCGTTGAAGACTTTTTAGTAGGGGAAAATTACTGGGCTCAAGTCACCAACACGCCTATATTACAGAAGTGCGTAAAAGACTTCAAAGTCTTGATCATCGCCGCAAAATTGCTATCTTATTGGGTTTTTATCGGATACACTTCGGAGAGTGTGCAACTGATCTGCATGATCTAATACCACCTTGCCCTTTCTTCTATCGGAATTATCGTATCTCAAAAAAGTGACATCGTTTCATGGTTGATGTTCCAAAACCACGAACGAAGAGATTTGACTCCACGTTTGTGTTAATAACGTCTAGATTGTGAAATGCGTTGCCTGAGTGGGTTTTTCCCGATAGTTACAATCTTGGTGTCTTCAAATCGAGAGTGAATCGGTTTCTTCTAGGTAAGCACGTTCCATCGTAGATCGCATCGTCGCTTAACATCAGGCGAGATGGTGGTCAAGTGCGAATCTATTATAGTTAAAAAAAAAAGAAAAAGAAGTGGGAACATTCCGTGGGCTACAGAGTAGTTATGCTTAGTTTTAAATTAGCCCAATACATTTAAGCAAAAAAATGGAATAAAAAAACATTAAATTATGTAGTTTGGGGACTATAAAGGATCGATAGAAGGGTGCATTCTGAGCATATATTCCAATTTGAGGGATTCTGGCATGGTCAGCTCAAGGTCATTTCGATGAAAACGCGTTTAATTCGATATCTCGTGAACTGTTAGTGTTAGGCAAAAAATTGTGGAGACCTTTTCTCTTCTAAATTAAATTTACTAACTTTTACATTTACAACTTTTCTTTTTTCATCAATATTTTTCAAGTTATTGCTTCCGAAAGGCAAAAATTTAACTTTTTTTCTTCCCTTTCGCCATTTTCTCCCCAACCGTTCAATTTTATGAAACTTTACCAATAATTAAAAGTGTAGATCTTTTAATAATAAACAACTTTTTCCTTGAACTTTTTTCTGTAATGACAATACCTTCAGAGTTATGTTACTTTACCGAGCGAAATCCGCGCCACTGCGACACCTCCGCGACACTGCAAAAAATCCGCGACACCTCCGGTCTTAGGGCTGAACCCAAAATTCATTGTTTGATTGTGTCGTTGGGTTTCTTCTACATAGGGTTATGTGGGACAACAACGTTACCTACTTCGACATATGCCAGAAATACGTAACATACATAAAAAACACTACGGTACAGACGTGGTAATTGTATTCGATGGCTATCCCAAAGGTATTTCCAACTTTGGCACCAATTCTGCCAAACGGCTGCGCCGATCCCAGCTGAAGACATGTGGGGATATTATTTTCATCTACAATATGACCGTCACCACAACTCAAGATAAGTTTTTAGGCAACGAGAGCAATAAGACCAGATTCATCTCACTACTGAAAACTTTTCTCATCAAATCAGACATAGAGGTGGAGCAAGCCGTAGAGTCTGGCAAAATTCTCTTAGCCGTACTGATAATCAGATCATCCGCATCCTCTACGGCTCGCTCCACCTCTATGTCTGATTGAGTGTATCTGAGTGTATTTCTGGCATATATAGGAGTAGGTAACGTTGTTGTCCCACATAAGCTTGTGTAGAAGAAACCCACCGACACAATCAAACAATGAATTTTGGGTTCAGCCCTAAGTCCGGAGGTGTCGCGGATTTATCGCAGTGTCGCGGAGGTGTCGCAGTGGCGCGGATTTCGCTCGGTAAAGTAACATAACTCTGAAGGTATTGTCATTACAGAAAAAAATTCAAGGAAAAAGTTGTTTATTATTAAAAGATCTACACTTTTAATTATTGGTAAAGTTTCATAAAATTGAACGGTTGGGGAGAAAATGGCGAAAGGGAAGAAAAAAAGTTAAATTTTTGCCTTTCGGAAGCAATAACTTGAAAAATATTGATGAAAAAAAGAAAAGTTGTAAATGTAAGAGTTAGTAAATTTAATTTAGAAGAGAAAAGATCTCTGCAATTTTTTGCCTAACACTAACAGCTCTCGAGATATCGAATTAAACGCGTTTTCATCGAAATGACCTTGAGCTGACCATGCCAGAATCCCTCAAATTGGAATATATGCTCAGAATGCACCCCCCTATCGACCCTTTATAGTCCCCAAACTACATAATTTAATGTTTATTTATTTCCGTAATTGCACTGGGTTAAATATTCATATACATACAACCTACGCCCCTAGGGTTTGCCCACGTGGTTCCGTGGTCCCGTCCTCGTTATTTTTCCAGGACAAAAAATAGCCTATGTAATTTTTCAGACCATGCTCGAACTATGTTCCAAATTTCAGCTCGATCCGTTCATACTTTACGACATGATTCATCAACAAACATCAAAAAAATTAAACATCATCCATACCACAGGTTACTGAATTTCAGTAATCTGTGATCCAAACATTGACATTTAAATTAGTTGGATGTCCGTTTTGCAAATATTTTGATATTTAAAATCGTCAATCAATACAATGATATGTTTCAAAGAGACTCTTATAAATAACTTTCAGAGGTCCCTTTGCACTGGTTTTGTATCCATCTGCATATGGACCAATATTTATTGATCTTTTAGTCAATTATTTAAAAAATGTACGTTCAGTTTCAGTAAGCAAGCAGTATGGGCAAATAACTCAGACAACGCATTCGAAGTGGCTTTTTCCCGATGGTTATAATATACTACAGGCCCGTGAACAAAGTTTACGGGTCAAATGAACCACCAGGAGACCTATGTAGGATGATAGAAGGGTATAAAGTAATAAGATTCAGCACTATGCCGTCACTTGTAAGCTGTCCAACTGAGTACAGTTGAAGAGGGGGGTTCCAATCCTCGATCATTTCTCCTTATCGCATGATTTTTGTACGGCGTTGCGGAATAATAAATTAGAAGAGGTATGGAAACTATAAAAATTATAAATCTTTGATTTGTAATTATTACTTTGTCGGAAAAAATTATGATATGCCGACGATTTACAGTGTAAATTTGGTCATTTGATTATGTACGGCATTGGTTCCATACAGTTTCAATACCTCTTCTAATCCATTATTTCGCAACGCCGTGCAAACATCATGCGACAAGGAGAAATTATCGAGGATCGGACCCTCCCCCTCTTCAACTGTACTCAGTTGGACAGCTTACAAGTGACGGCATAGTGCTGAATCTTACTACTTTATACCCTTCTATCATCCTACATAGGTCTCCTGGTGGTTCATTTACTACTTAATTTTTGTTCACGGGCCTGTAGTCTACAATCCTGGTACCTGGTGACTGGGCTTCTCCTAGATATGTTAGTGGTAGGGCTCTTTGCAGAGTCCGCCTGGGGAAGTTTATTGTTTAATTGAACACATACAACATATTTAAAATATTTGTACATACCCTGCATTACCACGCCTTTGCCAATTATTCTGCCGTCAAGTAGTAGAAGGCAAACATTAATGTGTTCCGGTTTGAAGGGCTATATTGTCAGATAAATGACGGGGCAAAGAGATAAAAATCCTTATATCTCTGGTTGACAAGAACAGTGCGGTGCTAGGTAATGATTTAGACTCTTCTTGTTCCAATAGCTGCGTGTCACTTTGCTGTTATGGACACGCATGTTGCTTACCATCAGGCACATGTCCTTCTCGTCTTGTCACTATACTATACTATAAAAAAACACGCTATCTTGGACTGCATCGTCGCTTGGCAGTCATCGTGTGTAACAGCAGTATATCTCTGTAGCTTTGATTAATTTGTCTGAGATCTGTAGCTATATAGGTGACGTAGGTATTGTGCAAAATTAGTGTAGTCAAAGTCTTTTGTTCATAAATGTACGATTTACACTTTAATGAATTTAAAAAAAACATACAATATGTATACATTTTCCAAGTTTAAAATTAACATTTCAATTCATCATCGTACAATGAAATGTTAAATGTTAATAATGTGAGTCAGCTCTCCTGACCTCGTGAGGGTGTGTGATAAAGCATCCAGCTTGTCAACGTTGCGTGTGTTGTAAGAATGTATCTCTCCTCGCGTGTTGTATGAGTCTAGTTTATTACTAAAGTTTTCTTTTGTCGTCAGTCCTATGACTGCCAATTTATTATTTTGCTAAAAAAAAGATGTTGTGTAATGGGATACTAGGTAGGAACAAAGTTCCTTCTGATAATATAGATTATAGAACCAACACAATTTCCAAAAACAAAAAAATATTGCTTAGTTTCATTATTATAACAGTACGAAAGAACAAAACTACAGTATGAAAACCTAAGTTATCAACATTGATCACGGGCAGTTTTTACGCGTCACTTGTGTTATATATTTTTCTTACGGTTTTAGTTTCACATTTTTAGGGTTCCGTAAAACGTAAAAACGGAACCCTTATAGATTCGTCATGTCTGTTTGTCTGTCTGTCTGTCTGTCTGTCTGTCCGTCCGTATGTCACAGCCACTTTTTGCCGAAACTATGAGAACTACACTGTTGAAACTTGGTAAGTAGATGTATTCTGTGAACCGCATTAAGATTTCAACTGAAAAAATTAAAAAAAGAAAAATTAGGGTTGCCCCCCATACTGAGAACTGAAACTCAATTTTTTTTTTTCATCAAACCTACACGTGTGTGGTGTCTATCGATAGGTCTTTAAAAATGATGTTGAGGTTTCTAAAATCATTTTCGTCTACACTGAATAATTTGCGCGAGAGACACTTCCAAAGTGGTAAAATGTGTGCCCCCCCCCTCTAACTTCTAAAGTAAGAAAATGAAAAATCCAAAAAAAATATATGATGTACATTACCATGTAAACTACCAACGAAAATTAGTTTGAACTCGATCTGATGAGTAGTTTTTTTTTAGTACGTCATAAATACACTATTATTGAAACTTCGATCAAAGTTACAACGAACTACAAGAACTATGTGTACTATGTATATAATGTTACTTGCTGCAACGGAACCCTTCATGGGCGAGTCCAACTCGCACTTGGCCACTTTATTTTCAAATCGGTCGCACACAAAAACTCTATCTCCTCCAAGACTGTATAAGGATCTATGTTCCCAAAACTCTTCTCTTATTTCTTACCATTTTTTCCAGTTCCCACCAAAACTCCCTTACTGTCGCTAGGACGAGATGTTGCCAGGTGTTGCTGATTCATTTTCCGGTTCGCCGGTACCTGCCTATCAAGTACACCGTTCGGCTTTTAAGGAGTTACTGGCAACACTGACGCCATTTAGGGGAAAATTGGAAAATAAAAATAATTTATGGCGTGATGGAAATTGATAGGCCGGAATTTTAATGGCTGTCATCGTGTGGCTAAACTCTGGAGATATAAATAGAAGGAAATCATTGCAAGGAAACCGATACATCCAAAGATTGGCTAAAACTCTGAGAAATTAATGTGAAAGTGGAAGGAAAACGTCGTAAGAAAACCGATATATTTTTAGGGTTCCGTAAAACGTAAAAACGGAACCCTTATAGATTTGTCATGTCTGTCTGTCTGTCTCTGTCTGTCCGTCCGTATGTCACAGCCACTTTTTGCCGAAACTATGAGAACTACACTGTTGAAACTTGGTAAGTAGATGTATTCTGTGAACCGCATTAAGATTTAAACAAAAAAAAAGAAAAAAAAAGAAAAATTAGGGTTGCCCCCCATACTGAGATCTGAAACTCAAAAATTTTTTTTTCATCAAACCTACACGTGTGGGGTGTCTATCGATAGGTCTTCAATAATGGTGTTTAGGTTTCTAAAATCATTTTCGTCTACACTGAATAACTTTCGCGAGAGACACTTCCAAAGTGGTAAAATGTGTGTCCCACCCCCCTCTAACTTCTAAAGTAAGAGAATGAAAAATCTAAAAAATATATATGATGTACATTACCGTGTAAACTACCAACGAAAATTGGTTTGAACTCGATCTGACGAGTAGTTTTTTTTAGTACGTCATAAATACACTATTATTGAAACTTCGATCAAAGTTACAACGAACTACAAGAACTATGTGTACTATGTATATTATGTTACTTGCTGCAACGGAACCCTTCATGGGCGAGTCCAACTCGCACTTGGCCACTTTATTTAATATATCGATGTCTATTATATGATATATCTATTAATATGATATATTTTTAATATGTATTTTGACAGAGATCTGAGATGTGTTATCACATGTGAATGATTTTTTTTTTATGAATAGTGACGAGACGAGCAGGACATGTGCCTGATGGTAAGCAACATGCCTGCCACATAACAGCACAGTGACACGCAGCTATTGGAACACGAAGAGCCCAAATCATTACCTAGCACTGCACTGCGCTCGTCACCCAGATATCTAAGATGTTGTATCTCTAAGCCCAGTAATTTCTCTGGAAACATTGCCCTTCAAACCGGAACACAATAATGTTTGCACATTACTGCTCGGCGGTAGAATAATTGGCAAAGGTGTGGTACTTCCCCAGTCGGACTCTGCCAAGAGTCCTACCACTACAAAAATCATCTCAATCATCATCAATCATCATTATAGAAAGTGTGAAACAATATCCACCGAAATGTATATTTACAATTAAATTCAAATGTTTGCACTGTGTCTGGGTGTTTTTATGTATAATAGGTATTTAAAACGATTTATGTAATTACCTATTATATCAGCTATTTGGCCGCCATATTACAAGCTTTGCTTAGTTTGGGGTCAGATGGTGTTGTGTGTAAATTGTCCACCAATATTATTATTATTATTAATTATATAATAAATAAATTTTGGCAAAATGTGGCATCTTGTCTGCAGCATTCTCTAAACTTGGAAAGGTCTTGAATACTTGAGGGGCGTCCAAGTCACAGGCTTAGCCTAGTTTGGAGCCCACGGATACTTCTATCGTGTATTAATTCGTGCTAAATTATCAACATGTTATATTGTGCTGTATTTTACTTTGGAAATAAATTATTACTTATTATTATTATTAAAATTAAAATCTCAGTCGTTTGATTTATTAAATGTATCTTTTTATAATTATAAACGGGGTACCTAGTTCCCATTCCCGTAATTTTCTCGGGATAAAAAGTAGTATATAATATAATATGTTACTGCAGACTATAATATAACTGTGTTTCAAGTTTCAAACTAATCCGTTTAGCCGTCCCAACGTGATTGAGCAACAAACATCCTATGGCATTTTTTATTATTTTACTGGTTTTCTATTAAAATTAAAATAAAATGAGAACTCCACTACACTACATAACTAACGCAGATCTGAATTATTCATAGACCAAAGAAGGTCTACAGATAATCAAAGTGTTCAAGGCAACCCAGTCGGAAGCACAGCATGCTGGCGGTATTACCACGCCGAATGGCATTGCTTATCATCATCATTAGTCTGTATTCGTCCATTGCTGGGCATAGGCCTCTCCTATAATACGCCATTCAGTCCGATCCTCGGTCTTACATCTCCAACTGCTTCCAATTCATATTTGCTTATTTGTTGGGCCAAATAAACGCCAGCATTTTTCACACGTCGTGTTTTTCTTAATATTAGTAGGTCTTTTTTATAGTATAGAGTGACGAGACGAGCAGGACATGTGCCTGATGGTAAGCAACATACCTGCCACATCACAGTGACACGCAGCTATTGGAAGAGTCCAAATCATTACCTAGCACTGCACTGCGCTCCTCGATCTAACTTGTTGTATCTCTAAGCCCTGTAATTTCTCTGGAAACATTACCCTTCAAACCGGAACACAGTAATGTTTGCACATTACTGCTTCGCGGTAGAATAACTGGCAAAAGTGTGGTACTTCCCCAGGCGGACTCTGCCAAGAGTCCTACCACTACTGATATTGATTTATCAGGATAAAAAGTTGCCTATGTGTTCTTCCAGCCTCTAGTTACTAGAGGCTGGAAGAACACAGAGTCAGCAGTCTTGGCAGAGTCCGCCTGGGGAAGTACCACACCTTTGCCAGTTATTCTACCGCCAAGCAGTGATGTGCAAACATTACTGTGTTCCGGTTTGAAGGGTTACCTGTAACCTGGAACATTAGTAGTGGTAGGACAAGAGTCCTACTAGAGGCTGGAAGAACACATAGGCAACTTTTTATCCTGATAAATCAATATCAGTAGTGGTAGGACTCTTGGCAGAGTCCGCCTGGGGAAGTACCACACCTTTGCCAGTTATTCTACCGCCAAGCAGTGATGTGCAAACATTACTGTGTTCCGGTTTGAAGGGTTACTCTAGTAGGACTCTTGTCCTACCACTACTAATGTTCCAGGTTACAGGTAACCCTATCTGTGTAACCTATTTGTGTTTATTGTGCGGCAAACTGATCCACTCGACGCACGAGCCAGAGTTTAACTCCTCCATTAAAATATGACTTCATGTCTCTCGCATTACCATATCAATATTCTACCGTTTCGCTTAGGAGGTGGCGCGGGTCATGAGCGGAGAGCGTGTCTAAACATTCGAATATTCTGACCACTTTAGGATGACGCTCGCAAGATGTTGTGTGATATTTTTCGGATTTTTGTACATACCTATCTATCTATTTGCTCTGAGACCAGATAGAGTGACGATATACGATAGATGGCTGGTGGCAGTTGGAAACGTAAGACCGAGGATCGGGCTGAGTGGCGTATTATAGGAAAGGCCTATGCCCAGCAGTGGACGAACACAGGCTGATGATGATGATGATGATGATATATCTATTTAATAGAGTTTGTTTCCTTTGACACTACCGCTTGGCTTATCGGTAGGGTGATGGGAAATTTTACTTTCCGGTGGCATTACTGCTCAAATTGGCTGATTAAACGCCTACTGTAAAATTTCCCGTAGATTACCCTCGTTACCCATGGCACTACTAAAGTTTTCAAAATATAAAAGGCTCATTCAGACATACTAGAAAGACGGTTAGTGAACAAAACTAAACATTTTATAAATACAAATGTTTCCAAAATTTATTCATAACATACGTATTGGTTCAGTGGTAAAAAAAACTAGCTTCGAGATTAACACATTTCGAAGTTTGAAAATGTATATCTGCTTATCATAATGTTTCATAATCTTTACATACACCCAAATTTGAACACATTCCTTTCCTTCATGTTCAGCTAGATTGATGAGTGCACCTATGTTCAAGTTTTATTAGTTGTTTTATACGATTAGTTGCAGATGATACTGTGTAGTATTAAAACCTCAAACATTGCTTACTACTCTTTAGAATTCTTATATATATATACACATAGATGAAGTCGGGAGTATTCTTCGGCCTGTTTGATGAAGATTGTACGAAAATGGTAACACAACCCAATAAAGGTATTAGGAATACTACATTATGTTATTAGTATTCTAATAATGAAGCATTTTTGCCTCAATACTTACCAGCCAGGTGTTCAGCTCCGTGTTAAGGTATATTAGAAGAGGTAGAGAAGTATGTGACAAGTATTCAGCTTGCCTCGAACACCTACTAAAAACTTGGTGTCAGCTCTCGGAGTACATATCAATTGTCTTTGTTGTACTTTGAGTTTTCAAAGATCGTTTTTAGATCCAAAGCTCGCCGGGAAACGATCGCTTTCAGCGGTAAGATCCCCAGTTATTTCACTAAACTTACTGTTTTTAGGGTTCCGTAAAACGTAAAAACGGAACCCTTATAGATTCGTCATGTCTGTCTGTCTGTCTGTCCATCCGTATGTCACAGCAACTTTTTGCCGAAACTATGAGAACTACACTATTGAAACTTGGTAAGTAGATGTATTCTGTGAACCGCATTAAGATTTAAAAAAAAAAAGAAAAATTTGGGTTGCCCCCCATACTTAGAACTGAAACTCAAATTTTTTTTCATCAAACCTACCCGTGTGGGATGTCTATCGATAGGTCTTCAAAAATGATGTTGAGGTTTCTAATATACTTTTTGTCTACACTTAATAGTTTGCGCGAGAGACACTTCCAAAGTGGTAAAATGTGTACCCCCCACCGCTAACTTCTAAAATATGAGAATGAAAAAACTAAAAAATATATATGATGTACATTACCATGCAAACTACCAACGAAACTTAGTTTGAACTCGATCTGATGAGTAGTTTTTTTAGTACGTCATAAATACATTATTATTAAAACTTCGATCAAAGTTACAACGAACTAAAAAAACTATGTGTACTATGTATATTATGTTACTTGCTGCAACGGAACCCTTCATGGCCGAGTCCAACTCGCACTTGGCCACTTTCTTCTAAATTGACACCATCAAAACAATACAGATATCATTCGGGCAGGGGTCAGTGCGCGGTGGTCTCTTTAAGGTGCGTCCCCCAGCAAAACGAGTTTTTTGTCTAGTTTTAAGAGCTATCTACTCATTAGCCAAAACAAATATCAACTGGTAAAAAATACATTAAATTTTTACAACTTCTTGGCTTCAAAATGGTAGTTTTATTTTTTTGTTAATGAACTTATTGATTAAATAATCGCCTCACAACGAAACCATGAAAAAATTCAATAATTGTAGTTATCATGCATCTTCTCGAAAATCGTCCATGTATTTTGACTTTGTACTCGTACTTTCACCAACGGATAGAGAACTCCATTACGAACATTTTGGTAGTTTTATTTTTTTCAAAAGACCAAAATCTGATTTTATAAAGAGTTTATTCTAAAATTTGAGCGTAAAACAGCGACAAATCCTACTGTTTCTCTCTTGCTCTTTCTTGCGGTGTGCGATAAGGTAAGAAATACTCAAGGTCATTTGCTCGGGGTACGCCCTTAACCTAATTTGACCATGAGATCTATCATGATGATAGATCTTATTGTGACTACTATTATTTCCAAATAAAACTGTATAATACAGATATTATTTTAATGGTGTCAACAATGAAGAATTCTCATTCAAACATTTTGCCCGATCTCTCGACTATTCCGCTATCTCCTGTGTCTCAGGCCGCAGTCTCGAACATACGTCTGTGTTTGACGGTAGCCTTATACCTATTTAGCATATTACAGGTTTAGGTATCTGATGTTTGAATATTAAACGGCAAACATGAGTTCTGGTTGGCTGTAAATACAGACCGAGAACGAATTTCCTAGCACTAGTGATTCCCAGTACTAGTAATATCTAGAAATGATTTGATCTAGAAATCACAGTGTGTGCATTTACTTTTTGAAGTGAAAACTTCTTTTGGCGCGCCTAGACAGATTTTTCGTGGGGTGTGAATTGAATTCTAGCGTTACGCTCGGGTATGATAAGAAATCTTCGGTTAAACTCGGGACCATGGTCATTGACCATCTAGAAATGCGTCAGCCAATGGAAAATGCTGCAAGGGCATTTCCCATTGGCTCACGCATTTCTAGATGGCCATGCCATGATGGGCAGGCCACGCCCTCCAGTTACACGCGTAGTTTCCAAAGTAAGCTATCGAATTCTGAGTTATAAGTTTTCACTTCTATCGGAAGTTCCTAATGCTAATTTTTTTTTATTATTATACCGTAAAAATCGGGAATAGCCTGTATGTCATTGATATTACTAGCAGCGCCTCGTTTAGATCAGATTCCTTTTATTTTCCCGGTATAAAAAGTAGCCGATGTGCTGTTTCAGTCTATGTACTTATAATTATTTTCTAACTGTGCCCTATTTCACAGGTACTGGTAGGGCTCTTTGTAGAATCTGCCTGGGGAAGAACCACACCTTTTCCAGTTATTCTACCGCCAAGCAATAATGTGCAAATATTATTGTGTTCCGGTTTGAAGGACAATGTTTCCAGTTAAATTACAGGACATAAATATAAAGCATCTTGTATCTCTGGAAAACGAGAGCAGTGCAGTGCTAGGTAATGATTTGGACTCTTCGTGTTCCAATAGCTGCGTGTCACTATACTGTTAGGTGGCAGGCATGTTTCTTACCATCAGGCACATGTCCTGCTCGTCTCGTCACTCTATATTATAAAAAAAAGTTGCACACACTCCGAAATGACTTGTCCTCCATGTTATCTTATGTTAAGCGACGATGCAATCGTAACCTTTTGAACGCCAGAGTCACCTATACACGGACTATACCAAAACATTGTGTGTTAGATATCAAATCAGGTGACAACACATTTTTTTTTTTAATTTTAACTTATTTCGTACGCTTGGCGTCCAGGGCACGGAAATGCAATTTAGTCCTGGCGGTCAAAAGGTAGACCTGAAGTTGTCCAGATTTAACTGTACTGTGCTTATTGATTTGAATTTACTCAAACATTTCATAGATTTTCGGCTTGCCCAAACGTCCACACAGTAATTTACGGCTGGTCTAGTCGGGAGAACGGCGACTGCCGATCCGGAGACTCAAAACCACGCGCACCACTGTCTTTCAGAAGCCATGCGTAATGCCGCTAACTTAAAACGGTAAAGGAAAACATCATGAGGAAACCTAGGTATCTAGAATCTTTCGAAGTCATGTGTCACCAACCCGCACTGGGCCAGCGTGGTGGATTATGGTCTTGCCTCTCTCCTTGCGAGAGTAGGCCCCGAGTCCCAGCAGTGGGAACATTCAATGTGCTGTTTATGCTTAAACGTCCACACGGCAATAACTTTTTTTGACTAGTGTAAGGTTTACTTAACCACCGACGCCGTCTCGCGCATCGATATAAATCAAAAGATATGCCCAGAGCTCCTTGAAATCGTTAACAAACTGCGTTTCTGTGTGTAGCGTGAGTAGTTTACAACTACCTATCTACTTGACCCCTAGAATCGCTAGCGGCGAGGTATGTTGCGGTTCTACTTATTTTGGATGTTACAACAAATAGGTATTAAACGTCCGTACAATCGACTAAAACGAAAAGAGTCAGATCACTCTTCCCAACGGTAACATAATTCTGTGCGCTTGAAGTTTGGAAGGGCACATCCATTGATTTATATCGATAGTCTCGCCTTATGTATGAATTTGATGATGAATTGGTTGAATGAGATTCAATTGATTTAAGGGTTCAATCGCCAGGATTAAAAAAAAATCATTAATAAATAAAAAATAATAATTTCAACATATACGCTTTAATTTGTCGCTGATTACATTATCATGAGCTTTACGTACTATTAGTCACATCTGAATTTAATAGAACATTTACAACCTTATGTCCTTAAGTTTAAAATGTAATTTACAATGACTGATGGAGAAATTCGGTGAATTAGCTTTGGACAAACTAAACAATAATTGGTAATAAATGGATGCAGAAAAGTCACTTTACGTATACACCTAAGTATTATCTATTTACGTAATTCTCGCATTTTTTGCAAAAATAATAATAATATTATTGTAAAAAATAATATTGTTAAAAAATGTTTTTAAAACAAATAACAATTCATCCAGACACAGGAAACTGTTGTTATCAGTCGAAAATGGGTCTTTTGCTCTCTATTTGTTTACGATTGAAATAATAATATTATGTTACTTTTCAATAAAATTTTAAGAGAGAGACCAATATCAAATCCATAGCCGTTTTATTCAAGCGGACGAAAGGATAAAGGTCTATAATTAAATAGTTAATATAGTTTTAACCTTTCGCGATTCGATCTCATATTATAAACCTATCACAGAACTCAATTGCGAAATAAATATTAAAAAAAAAAAAATATTAAAAAAAAAAATTAAAAAAATTTAGTCGTTTCGGGCAACCGCTGTGGTCACGAGAAGACTCACAATCTCTGAAACGTCTATGAATCGATAACTTCTGTCTAATCTTGTCAAAACGAATTAAATGACAACTATATTTCTGGATCTCAGCTCACGAGTTTAACACATTTATTGTTTGTTTGATGAATTACGTTTATTAATCAAAAATATGTTTGTTCTTGACTGACATCTTGCATTCTACTCATCAAATTGAAAAAAATGCCGCTTGAAATGACTTTTGACCTCAAGAAATTATTGGAACAATTGAACTTTTTTCTTTCCAATTGGTTTTATGCCTTTCATTATAATTTTATAATTAATACAACTCATTTTATATTTCAGCTTCTTGCACCCGTACTACGTAACACTGTGTTCGTTTATTTTGTTTCAGGAAATACCTATTAAAATACTTTTTACAACAAAAACAAACATAAAAAATATTTTAACAAAAAAGCATTATTTTTAATAACAATAGTTGTTGTTATTGTTTAAAATAATAATGACATTTATTATTATTATTTTACAAATTACTTTGGAACATTATTTTAAGGACAACAACTCTTACTAAAATATTTTTTT